>CM075851.1:31833093-34528093 GCA_037975125.1 Latrodectus hesperus | reverse complement strand
TTTGTCTTTACATTCACGTGAAATACTGCAAATTCATTTGAGAAATATATTTAACATAAACTGGGGGATGTGTTTGGAATTTGATCCTTATTTCTTAGAACTTATTTATGAGATAAAATGAAAAAGGAGCAATATGTGTTCACTACCATGCAGTTTAAAATAGCAATTATTGTTTTTCAAAACGATAGTACTTTTTTAATTTCTAAATAATAGCATATTTTTCAAGTAAAATTTTGGTATAAACAAAAGTTAATTTACTTTTGTAAAAAAAGATAATTATATGATGCTTTAAAATATGTTCTTTGTCATACAGTTGGATAAACTAAAGAGCTACAGGCTATTAAAGAAAGGTATAATTGTTTTCAAAATTTTAATTTATACATTATAATTATACCACTAAGGAGGAATTTTTCTTAGATTGTATGTGATATTTTCAGATCCTAAATGATAATTCCGTTTTCAATCATATAAATCCAAACCAAAATACATCCAAAAATACAATATCTATCTCCGATTTTCTATCATTCTATAGTGGCTAGGATATGTCTAGGCCCATTCTCTACCAAAGAGTGTGATACAACATCTAATTCATCATAAGCCTCACTCAAAAACAAAGTATTTTGTTTTCCACACTCAGGCATTATTGTGAATTAATTTTATTCATTTATTTCCTCGTTTGTAATTCTACAGTCTTTCCAAGACACACAACAAGAGGACTAATGAACGAAGCTCCAGCAACCCAGTGAAGGAGAACGTGGCCCACTTTTGTTTTTAACTTGCTGATCTTAAGGGGAAATGACATAAAGCCATTGGAACTTTCTGATTCAATATGGACATTTAAGCCCTAGTTAAGAATTAAACCCATAAGCTCCTGAATCAAATCCCAAAGCATTTACCTTTCAGTTGCCAGCTCAATATAATTTTTTCTCGGTGAATTTCAGTAAATAATGGGTTGTAAGTGAAGGAATTCCATGAAATTCTTAAGCATCCACCTCGTAAGATATTATTTTAAAAAGTAGAATTCATTTTCCACTGTTCAGAAATGTAATAAACACATGACATTACTGGTCAAAGAGCATAATCCTACCATATGGCTACTATGACCACTGGAAGTAAATATCCTGACTTAATATGTTTAATGTCCCAAATGATTTTGAATATATTTGATTTAACATATTAGATATTGTATTTTAGCTGATAGATATTGTATTTTAGCTGATAGATATTGTAATTCAGCTGATAAATATTGTATTTTAGCTGATAGATATTGTATTTTTGCATATGCAATAAAATTTCATTCTGACAAGTAAATAAAATACTTTCAAGAATTTAAAGCGTTTTGAAGGAAACAAGTGAATAATTAATCTAATTTCATGCAATATATGACGTAAGAAATTCAATATATATTATTACATTGATTTATATTTGATCTCAAATGATATTAGTAGAATAATAAAGCAAACAATTAACAGCCGCAAGTTTGTAAAAAGCTAAAAGTCATTAAATTCAGTGTTCGAAAAAAATGAAAGAAAATCAAATTAAAAGACACGTCATTATTGGCAATGACTATTAGAAGTCATTAATTAGCAGTAACCATTAAATACAACATATATTCCCTTAAAAGTTGTAAAATGTTTTTAAAAAAAACTGTGATATCTAATTGTGTTTTTATTTTCTTTCAAAAATAAAAACATAAAATTTTAAATTTGTAACATTGGGGTGCTGTTTTTTATTTTAAAAAATTTATTATTTGTTTCAATGTGTATTTACTAAAATATTTAAATATAATATTATAACAGACTTTCATACTTGAAAAATATTTTAATAATAAGGTATTTATTTGCAAATACTAAAAAATAGATAGTCATGGAAAATGATTTAATCATAAAATATTATATTAGTTAATATTAACAGAAATATTGCATAAAATATTCTGTTAATATTAACTAATATAATATTTTAATATAACTAATATAATATTTTAATAAAATAACAGTTTAATAAGTCATCGATGCTATTTTTCCTATTAAAAAAGCGTAAATTTTAAATTCACGCTTTTATTTTTTTCCAATGTTATTTTTTCCAATAATTATATATCCATTTAATATTTAGAAAAAATAAAGAAAAATTTAATTTTAGGTTTTTGACTTTCATAAAAATTTAAAATAGTTGTTTCCATTTACAACTCCTGTAAAAGGGATTTTATAATGTATCTCATTAAGCAATAATTGATAATGAGTAGTGATATAAAATTGAGTTATTGAAACTTTATAATAATAAAAAATGATCCGATTATGAGAAAATAAAGAGTAAAGTTAAACTAGCTATTTATGATTATGCGAATATTTTTGAAGCAAATACCACGTGGTATTTACCCATATTAATATAAATTATAGGTTAAATATTTATCTATATTAATATAAATTAAAATTAATCCAAATAATTTTTTCAACTAAAAATATAAATTTAATAATTATTATACATCTCAAGCTATCATATGTGATATTTTAAATGTAATCTAAGGCTTCTTTTTGGATATTGCAAATAATGGCACATTTAAGAAAATTTTGACAAATATATTTTTATCATGATTGTTCATAAGACAATCATGATATGATAGGATGATATTGCACACCTTATTAAAGTTTATTTTTAATTATTAATATTTCAGATCTTCAGATGTATATTAAAGAGAAAAAGATTTAATAAAGACACAAGTTTTAGTCTTTAGAAAATTCAAATTAATCAAATCCTTGATTGAATTTTGATAAGCAGTGAAAAAGTTTAAAGAAATAATTTGAAAGTTTCAATTCAAAATTTGTCATTAATATTTATAAAAAATTTTATTAAATTAATTTCTTAAGTAATTGTATTTTTTAATTTAAAGTAAACAAACGCAAAGTTTTCTCATATTTAATTGATCCAAAACAATTTGTATCTGTGTTTGCATATAAAATTATTATGTGAATTGATAGTAAAGGAATTGATAAGAAAACTAAATTATCTGTCAAGAAAGGGAATTGATATGAAAACTAAATTACCTGTCAAGAAAAGTCATTTTAAATTAAAATGCTAAAAAGATGAAATCAAATTTAAATTTTAGAAAATGTATTATATTAAATTAATCATATCTAATATAAAAAATTGCTCTCTTGAAAGACATTTACTTAAATTTTCCTTTTTAACTCCAAAAAGATAAAAATTGGCGTAAAGATGAAAATTTCTTGAAGCTATATTCGAATATAAAATTGGAAGTCGAAAACTGGAATCTGCTTAAACTGTGATCTTTGTTTCTATAACATCAAATTTTAATTGATATTTAAAATATTTTCGTGTCCATATAATTGAAATAGATTGGAATAATGAGAAGAATATAATATTAATTACATAAAATTTGCACAAACTTTTTTAATTTATTTGATTTTAAAGCAGTGAGAGAAATGAAAATAAAATACAAAATATCTTTGTAATACTAATGACTAAACCACAATTTCTTAGATTTTTAAGTATGGTAGTGGATTCAAGATTTAAAATATATTCTCACAAATGTATATTAAAAATAACATATTTTTAACTTTGATTTTTTTTAGGAAATAGTAAATAAAAGCGTTTAAATACAAATAAATTTTGAATAATTTATTGACAAACCGAATTGAAATTATTTTAATACTGTTCTAATGTTTCATATTAGATAACATTCATTCCTTTTGATATTTTTAAGAAATTTCTCACTGGAAACGTTGGTATTTGGAAAACGTTTTTACATGCATTAAAGTATTTATTTCTAGCATATTTAACTTTTATTTAATTGAAATATAATGCATCTAACAAACCTAAATTTTCGCATCAAATTTAAATTTTTTATTTTTTATAAAATTAGTTAACTGTGCAAGCATTGTATGTACTCAACTACTTTTACAAAAATATTATATCTATAGTTATAAAATAAATTAATATAAAAATACCAATAAAAGTTATATTTAAGAAAAATAGTATAAGAAATAACTAACAATATATTTTCATTTGATACCTGTTTTAGTAACAAATACTATTTTTTCATTTTTTATTCAAATAATATTATGGTTAGTAGAGTTTTATAGAACTTTTACTTTGTTCCTAATTATATTTTAAAAATTAAAAAGTAGGACATTTTAATGCCCTTACCATAATGTAAGTAAAATTTCTCAGCATTCTTACTAACTATTAAATAATAGATTTGAATCATAACATATAATAATAATAAAGACACTTATTTTTGAGTAATTTGCAAATTTGATTTAATGAGGCCGGACATGAACATAAAGATTTTTCATTAAAATTCTTCAAACTTTGTTTAACTGTTGCTGGTGGTTATTTAGAAAATCTATTTTCGTAAATAAATTGTTATTTTAATAAATAAGTTATTAAAAATGATAAAACTGCTCATTGATTAGCATGATTGATTTAATTTGATTGATTTTATTTATGTGCTTATTAAAGCCTTTATGAAATTTTACATTATTTTAATTACACTGATAGTATTTGTTTGAAAAGTAATTAATCTTGCTCACATAATTTGTTAAATATTGATAAATTATAAAATTTTAACCAAATATATTTCACGAAATGTTTGCTAAAATCTCAGCACCATACTTATTAATTATTTTGTTTTTTAATGATTCAACTGATCAAATGATTTTCAAGATCTTTTTTAATGATCTTGAAACTAATTTACTATCCCAAAATTTGATATTTGTTTAATTTGCATTTGATTTTAATTAATAATAGTTAATTTTATTTAAAATTATATTTAAAATAAGGTTAAAATACAAAATTTTTACTATAAATATCGTATTGATTTGAAGAATATATTTATAAAAATCATTAGTTAAAATGTGCTTAGTTAAAATATTAGAAACTTAAAACAGATTTAATAAATTTATGTTAAAAAGTTTAAAGTATTTTAATTTTAATTTTCATTGTGTTAGTATAAAAACCTAAAAAATAAATATTTTGCTAAAAAATAGTTAATTAAATTAGTTATGGATGAAAGTTTTTTTCTGAAAATAGAGGATAGGAAATTATTTGAATGATTCATTAAATAGAAAAGAACAATTAATCTCGGAAAAAGTGAACTGTAAATATTGAATAAAACATGCAAGAATATGAAAAAAAAAGTTAATTTTATCAATGAACAAATCTAAATTTCAGACCACATCATAATGTTTTTAGTCATACATAGAGAATTGGAGCACACAGAAAGTTTGACTACTTGCAGTTTATTGATGAATAAAATGACAGATGTATTCCAATAAGAATTAATTTACAAATTCTTCATTATAATTATTTAAGAGCCAAATCCTTACTAAAACATAATAATGGAAATTAAATATATAATATTTATTCTCTTTCAGTCTTTTATTAATAAGTTTCTGTAATTGAGAATTCGGTTACATTTTTAGTTACATAATAAATGAATCTAGTAAACTAATTGCATTTCTGGAAATTATTCAGTGTTATGTGAAATTAGTATACTTAAATTTGTCAAAGGAAACGAATGAAATTTTATTAAACTTATATTAAAAATCATTAACGTTTTTAATAATAGTAAATAAAAATTATTTTGAAAGCACTAAGTTCGGATTGAATGTAAGAATAATAATTACATATAATTTTATTGTTGTTTCCTTTTTGTTTTGTTTTTGGAAAAAAAAAGAAATATTTTTAACTCGAGTAGCATTTATTCTGACAAAATAATGTACAGCTCATTATTTTTTTCGAATAAAGATAAAATCTCTAAGAAATATTTAATCTACTTTTTCAATCTATGAGATTGTTTCTCATATCTGGTTCAATTTCTTATGTACTCTATACACATATAAACCTTTCTTACAGAGTAAGTGAAAAAAATTTCTTTACTATTTTAGCAAATATGAAATATTTATTTTAGTAAATATGTTATGATAACGTAGCAAATAAAGAAATAATACATATCTCACCCAAAAAATTAGAAAACAATAGTAAATTATCCTGTAATTGAAACTAATTTTAGAACATGTAGATTACAGGGAAAAGAAAATGAAATATTCAGATATTTTTCCTACTATAAACTAAACTAGTTTTATGATTACTTTTAAAAATGGAGAATTCACTTATTAATAACTAAGTTTAAAGGAAACAAATTTTTTAACTAAATGATAGTTATTACATTTAATTTTTTCCTTTAAGCAGAAAATACATATCAATATACTGTGTTTAAATCTTCATTATATTTGAAACTAGTTTCGAATTACGAATCATATGTTTTGAAAAAATAACGAGGTTATCAAATTTCTTGTGTTAAATTTCTTTATGTGCAGGATTTATTTCAATTTTCTAAAAACATACGTAAGCAAGAAAGAACAAATTTCCGCTGAAAAAATTTTCTATGAAAAATTATTATGAATATCTATAGTATTTTTCGTGATACAAATTTCTGACTAAGTTTGTTCTTTTGTTTGTTTGTCCCCAGGATTTAAGGTCACTAATCAAAGCTTGATATTGAAAAATGTGAAAGTTGTGGGTTATACCCACAGAAGTAAACTACTTCCAAAACTCATCTACAAATAACACTATTCACAAGAGCAAATAAAACTCTCATAAGAAATTACATATTTTAAAAGGAAAACACTTACGAAATCCATAAAAAAATATGTCGCTAAATTTGGAATTTATGATTATGAATTTTATATGCATGATTTGTTTCAAGCTTTTATCGTTATCAACATTATAAAAAATCAAGATATTTTTTTATTTCTCAATGATTTACAGTATCCAACTGACATCAAGGGATATTTTTTAAACTCTACTAAGTAACAAAAATGAAAAATATTTTTCGATTGTTTTATTTGTGTGACAGGTGACTTAAAAATATTTTATGATATAGCTTTCAATTTAACATTATAAATTGAAAATGAGTAATTTTTGCATTATTTTTACTTACAATTCATTGTAAAAACACAAAATGCAAGTTTATTTTAAAAACAGCTTTAATAATTTATTTTATTTTTTCCCTTGAAAAGATAAAAAAATTTCGTTTAATGCAGAATACAATTCAGTAATAATATTTGCACTAATCTATTTATTGTACTTTTAGTTTAATTTTTAATAATTTCAATTTTAAGAAGAATTGCAGTAATTAAAGAGTGAAATTTTGCTAAATTTCAAAATTGAATTTCTTCTTATAACATAAACATGCTTGAATTGAATTATTTAGTTCATCTTTCTGTGTAAAACAGTTGGATATATTAAGCAAAATATCATTTAGAGGATATGAAAATGAGCTTCATTTTTAAAAAACTGTGTTAAAATGTTTCTTATTTTTAAGGTTCGAAAAAGGAAAAATATTTTATTTCCAAAATCATTATAGACAATTTACATAGATTTAGAGCAAAGATTAAATATGAAACTTAATGCTAAAAACAGTAAATCTATTTAATATTTAGCCTCTTTACTTTGATGATATTTATTTTCTATTTCAACAGTTTTAAAACTATTTAATAAACATTAAATAAATAAACTACATATATAAACATTAAATACTATAATTTTGTAATTAGTCGTAAATCATACAATAAATAAAGTTGCAATATAGAAACAGTAATGATGATGAAACTTTTTGCATTGGATGATCAATAACCTGTTTTTATCCATAATGAATTTAATTTTGCTATGCTCCACTAAATTTAAGAAATTTTGTTTATATGTGATTACAATACTGTCTATTATGTATTTAAAGATTTTTAATATTATTACAAATTATTTTTATTTCCTATGTCGGCACTTCCGCTTACAGCAAAATTATTAAGCACCATACTTTTAAATACAATCAAATTTTATAAAATTATATTTAAACAAATTTGTCTTTCAGTAGGAAATTAAAATAGAAATCTTATTCCTTATCATAAATCACAACAAGTCAGATAATATTACCTTATTTTAATTTTAGAAGTTTCGTAAATTGATATGATTGGTAAATTATTGTAAGATATAATAAATTTCTTACAGTAATTGCAAGCATAGATAAATCTTTTGCAACAAATATAGATTATTAATGTATGTATTTGGCAACAAAATGTTTAAAACAAATCATTCTACCTTCGCGTTTATCAACTTATATCTCGGATCTAATTACAGATAATCTATATTGAAATAATATTGAATAACATTTTATAATTTCATATAAAATTTCAATATCACAATAGATTTAGCTTCTCTCATAATTATTGGCTTCAATTTCAAAAAGATACTTTTTTAATTTTAAAACAATTTTGAAAACAAACAAATAAACATACTTCCATAAATTTATTATTGTTTCATGTTGAATTTTATTTTTAGAATATAAAAATTAAAATATTAGAAAATCAGATTTAGAGTTTTCATTGCTCTGGAAATATAAAAAGTATTTATAAGAGTAAACGGTGAATATTTTAAAAACACTTAAAATTGACATTATATATATACAAGATTGATGTAACTATATATATATATATACATCAATCTTGTTCGGTGTTGATAAAATTATTTGCCAAGGAAATCACATAACAATATTGCATTTAATTCATACCAATGATAAAATGCAAGGTATATAGATAATTCTCCTTACGAAATTTTTATTTAATATCAACATTATGCATCTTATTATTGTATAAATGTATCACCATTTATCAATTTTAACTAAATGAGATGCATTTACTTAACTATTCTAATTAAACCCTTTTAAATTAAAATTCTTTAAACTATGTTTTCTCATTATTAATAGACTATTGAAAATCACACGTCCTTCAGGACATTATATTTTTCCAATCTATGAAGTAGAATCTTTAGATTTTTTGACAGTGTTATATTACTTTCTTTCTTTCCTCTTTTCATTATGTCATTAATATATTCCTATTCAGTTAAAATTAATTTTTCCGTTAAACTCAGAAAGTCATTTTTCTTCGTAATTCATTTACCTCACACTAAGTAAGGAGAAATTATTCTGAATATGAAGTCTGTTTGAAGAAGGTTGAGCATATAGATTTTTTACCGGTTTTATTCTCATAAATATTCAAAACACATTACGAAAGCGATAAATATGCAAATTTATCTTCCGAAAATGTGCACTCCATATTTTAATATGATAAAAAATTTTCATACTACTGGATTTTATTGAATATTTAAGTCTTGAAATGATTTCAGGCAAGATGGAAGCCTGGTTTTACAGATTTTTGTAAATATCCCTCTTTAGATAAGGAAAGCAGCAATCAAGCTTTTATTTGAATCCTTAAGATATGTCATTGTGAATTTTTATTTCTGTTTTACTAATTATGTAAGACATTAATAAAATTACATTGTTATAAGAAATTAATTATATATATGTTTATAATATTATAAGCATTATAAATATTTCCCAGAACTATATATGATATTTAAGAGAAACTATCCTCAAAAAGCTTGTTTTGCTTAGATAGGGTTTTAAAGAAATGTACTAAGAAAGAAAATTAATATTTGATTATAATTAGTCAGGATCTTTCAATAATTATGTTGTAATTTATTGTATTTCAGGAACACAAATATTTTAAAATTTAAAGTATAAATGGTTTTATGAAATTTTTGTTAATTTTGTTTTAAAACAAAGACAATTTCTATAATCAATGATTTTTGCGTTAACAATATATATATATATATACATATTTATATATATATATATATATATATATATATATATATATATATATATATATATATATATATATATATATATATATATATATATATATATATATATATATATATATATATATATATATATATATATATATATATATATATATATATATATATATATATATATATATATATATATATATATATATATATATAATCTTTAAGAACTTATTGCAAACTGAAAAAATTCGTTTTCTAAGTCCAGCATTCTTTGAAAGTGATTGTAATTTAATAAGAATTAAATCTCATAAAGAAAGTTTATTTTCATTATTCCTCTTCAAATATATCAATTCATCATAAGAAACTGTATTTTTTATACAGAATATTATTGAATAAATATGCAGCTTTCACAATTTTATAATTTAATGAGGCTGCAAATGAATTTCATTTATTAAATTATATTAGTTTGGAATTATAACTTACAATTAAAAAAAGAATTATTAAGAAAAGAGAAAATAAGCATAAATGGAAACTGTTTTTAAAAAAATAAAAGATTTTACTTAAAAAACATATGAATATGCCTTCCGAGTATGTAAATTTGTTTGTATAATCTACTTAAACAAAATAGCTCTGGTTGATGAAATTATATTTAATTTGTTTTATTTTCTTAATTAGTTAAATTATTCACTTAAAAACATATATATATATATATATATATATATATATATATATATATATATATATATATATATATATATATATATATATATATATATATATATATATATATATATATAAACTACTTAGCAAATTTTCATTCCACAACTATGCCACAGAAATTTTGATGTTATATTCTTTCAAAACCAAAAAATACTATAATTACGTTAACATTGATACAAATCAGTGAAATTTTCACTTTATAAATTAAAACTAATAATTCTCAATGATAAAAGATCATTATTTCAAAATTGAAAAAAAAAAACTACAGAAGTGGATTAGCAAATCAAATTTATTTTGAGCTTTCATTAATTTATCTGGATTTAATTAACTAGATGGAAATTCTCCTTTTAAGCGAAAAATTTCATTTTATTACTGAAGCTACATTTTTAAATTCTAAAATATAAATGTATATATAATATAAATTAATCATAAATATCACATACTGTTCTGATTTCATTAAGTAAGATTTTTTTAAATAGAATCATTTTTAAGCTTATAGTTAAAAAATAATGAAATAGTGTTTTATTTAATCGTAATCTCCTTTTAATAATTAATGATTTTTCCAAAGGAAAGTGATTATTGTATCAAAATGCTGTGTTACAGTAGAGAAAAATAGAGTTCCCTGTTTTCATCGCGACCAAAATAATAAAAGAGATTGCAGTGTCAAAGAAACTAGCGAAATCTTTGAAAGCCAACAACTCAGAGTGCTTTTAGGAAAACTAGAAAGATAAAACTTTTAGTTCAGATTTATGAGAAACTAACGACTTTTGTTCTATTTATATATCAGTTTTTTTTTCTCCACGACGTAAAGAAAAACTTTTCTCATGTCATCATTTAAAAATTTTACATTACTGAAGGGTTTATCTTGGAAAACAAAGTCAGATGATGAAATTAAAATTATGATTACCAGGATTGTGTATCGATTATCGTGCATAAACTTGTCCTTTCAAAGATTAACTTATTAACTTATTCATTTTGGAATTTTTTTGAATAGCACTTAGATTATTTATTAAATCTATTTTTTTGTTCTATTATTTATTAAATCTATTATTTATTAAGTCTATTTTTAAAACTTGACAGTACTATTTTGACTCTATAGGCTAGTTCATTTTGTAATATTTTACGAAAACTCCATAAATATGCTATATTTTTATAATTGATTGCTATAATCTCAATGTATAGTATCTACAATAACTTTAATTTTCTTAAAACAAAGTACTGTTATTTCAGTGAAACGAATGTTAAAACTCTTTTGCATTTAGTTCTTATTAAAATAAATATTGAATGAATAGAGTACTTAAGTCTTATAATTTAGATAAAATTTGTAAATGCTAATTGCATATTTTCATTATCTGAGAGATGTTTGCTCAAAAGTTGCATCCTCTTAAATATTTTTAACTGAATATGCTTCCTGTTAAAAAAAATTTTAGATTCCATTTCCATTAGAAACTATTCATATTTTTATATAATTATTTTTAATTTTTATTAATTAATTAATTAATTTAATTTATATAATTACTCCTAATTTTTAGAGTATTTATTTCATATTGGAATTTACTTTGCAAGAAATAAGTAGTTTCTACAAGATTTCATTTGAGCTAAAAGAAATATAGCATTCTATATTCTTATTTTAAATATATAATAATAAATCTCAATAAGACTTATTTCATGAAAGACAGAATTTTATGCGCAACTGATAAATTAACAGTATAATTTCTGATTCAAATCAGTCTTAACATTAATTAAATACTGCCTTGTTTGTCTGTTTCTTTCCAGACCATTAGATTTTTTATATCAGTTTTCTTTTAAATTTTCCATTTAGTCTGGAATACATTTACCTGCTTTCATGTTTGGAGAAAGCTATTAAAACTGAAGAAAATTGAAAATAACTTTAAAAAATTACGTTTTAAAAGGTATAAAAAGAGATTTTAATATATATAAACTCTCCTCTTCATAAAAGTGGGTTTTCTTGAAAATTTCTTTTAAATTTTCACTATGCTTTTAAGTAAGCACACAAATAAAAGGGTATATTACTGAAAGTTTAAAGAACTGAGCAATAAAGTTACAATAAGTTTCTATTCTATTGAATTTGAACCAAATTCTTGAATGATTTTAGGTTTTAATATATAAAGTATTTTTATTTGCCTTAAAATAATTTGAATTTACCAAATAAGGCGACATAATATTCTAGAAAATACTTTCATGGGGGGATTTTAATTGAATAAAGATGCTTCAAGGTGATTCGTTTAAGCACTAACTCAATTTATCAATCTATTCCTTGATTGGATAGACTGTTCACAAAGCAGAAGGAAGTTCACATTTGATTGAATCAAGAAAAAGAACAGAAATATTTTTACACCATTTCATTTGGAAAATATTTTGACTCATTTTTCTTGCTTTTGTAATAGAAGTGCCAAATGGAGTTTCTTCAAATGTAATTTGATAACAGTGACCCCATGATAATATAATTTAATAAAAACGAATTTTTTTATAAAAGTAACCTAAAAACAAAGGCGTTTATTTTATTACTAAACAAAGGTGTGAAACGAATAAAAAACAAAGGTATTTATTTTTTGTTAAATTTTATTCAGATGAAAAACTTCTTATGTTTTATATAATTTTGTGTTGGTAGGATATAGAGCTAATTTTATTCGTTAAATATTTAAAAATAGTTTCAAATATAAATAATGAAATCATAAAGCATTGTAAGAAATACTGTAAGCATATTGTATAAAATATTCGTTTAACAAAACGTTTTTGTTAAAATAAGCCTTATAATTTAAGATATATAAAATCATAAATTTTTTAAACACACTACTCTCTTCACTCTACAGAAATGTGAATGTTATCTAAAATTTATTATGAATATACATCTCCTCTGGAAAAGAGTTCTTTTAATTTAAAACTAAAGTTTTGACTAGAAGATTCGATTTTTTAACTTAAATTACATTTACCTTTTAAATAAGAAGCAGAAATTCTTTTATTCGGTATTGTATGTGGGTTAAATGTTACATTTGACAGCCAAGTGGAAAATTTAATATCTTTAGTCTTTAATTGGATGATTCTTGGGTTAGATTCCCAAATTAAATTTTTTTATTTGAAATAGATCAATAAAAACAACACATCCTTATGAATATTTAAACTATAAAATTTATTTATAAAACAATAAAAAAGGCATAAACTCAATACAGCAATATATTTAAATGAAACAAACACTGAGGTATTCACCACGTTGACTTCATTGAAGTACTCTTTGCATATATTTTCTGACATTACTACAGCGCCACCTAGCATAAGCGTCACTTATATAATTTAAGTTCGTGATGCCAACGTCTCTTAGCTAAAAATACTTATCAAGTTGTAAGCTTAGGTTCTGTAAGAATACGAGTGTTAAAAATGAGCATACAACATGAGCAAATTTAACAAACTTATTTGCATCCTTTGTCAAATAATCAACATTGTTTTCCGTATTAGCTAACTAAATTTCAAATTTTTAAAAAAATACTGAATTTTTAACCAAAAATACAGTCAGGGTATTTAATATTATTTGATGTGATTCGAAACTCATGACGTTATACAACAGTTTAAAATCAAGTTTTTGTGTTAGTTTTAACCTAAATTTTAAGAAAAAGAAGATGAAGAAACTCAAATTCAGCTTTAAATTAATAAGCATATTTATAAAAAAAGATTTCTAAGAAGGAATATTAATTTCAATAAAGGTTTTATTGCGGTTTTATAATGCCCAGCTACTAGTATTTCCACATTTCAGTACTACAAAGGGGGAGGAGATTAATGGTACCTTACATAGCAGGGCACCCAGTGGGTGTGCCATCGTGGCTCCCAAATAAGATCTTCATGATTTAGAAACAGGAATGAAGCAAAAAATCCCGGACTTGATTTACCACTACCAGAAGTATCATTTCACCTGGAAGATATTGCCACAACGACATATTTAATGAGCCTCAGTCGTCATTAGTGAACACGACGGATATTCGGTTGGATAGAAATTTCAACTCTCTACCACCTGGCAACGGGAACGAAGGCTATAAACAACCAAGCCAAGGCAAATTCATTGACGATTTATTTATACATATATTTTTTTTTGTTATCTGAATTTATTTTTGCTGTCTTATTTACAAGTTTTTCAATGAAAAAGAGATTTCAATAATATTTACATGTCTTTATTGTAGTTATTGATTTTGACTTTTTTTAATTTTATTATGATATTTTTAGTTTAAATAGCTTAAAAAATCTAAAATATGATGCACTTTATTCAATAATTTCTTCTTAAATTATTTTTTCCCATTTTTCATTGCATTTGGTATTATGCCAATAAATAAATGAATTCAGTTTTTTACCGTTTGTGATCAGGTCACAGAATTTTAATTCATCTACTCACACATTTATTTTCTAATTCTTTCAATGCATTGCAAACAAATTTTTTTTTGTTTTTCTTCCTTTGTTTGCCTAGAGTGTTATAAAATTTGATTAATTATACAGTATAAATTACAAAAACATAGTTTACTTAAAATTTATTTCAACATCATGTACAAAATTATTCTACTATACTTTTAGTTAAACTACAGTACTTTGTGCTAATAATAACATATTATTTTTTATTTTCAAATAATCTTTGCGTTTACATTAATAGAAATTGAAATATCTTCTTTCAGCTTCCTCGGTTATATTTGAAACTAAATTTTTGAAATTCAAGTCATTAGTTAAATAACAATACATACATACATACATATATGTGTGTGCATATATATATATATATATATATACATATATATATATATATATAATATGTGTGTGTGAGTTTGTGTATTCTTTTAGGTTTATTCCTTAATTTTGCTTCAAAGTATAAATTAGTTATTGTAATAGAAAATGAACATAAAAAAACTTTATTTTCAAATCAATTTAAAAATTGAAATCTAGACACTGCTTCAAAATATTGGAATGCTTAAAAACATCGCAATAAAGTTGTATACATAGTATAAAAAATTTTGAAAAACACTATCACTGTCAAAATATTATTTTTCTAAATTTATTGCATATTTCAGTTAAACATTTTTCATATCAAATAATGAAAGTGTTAATGACATTTTAATCAACATAATACATTAAATAAGTTTACATTTGAAAACAAAATTACTAGAAAAATATTTAAAATAAAACATTAATAAAATCGAAAAATATAATGTCTTTATTATTTTAAATTATAACAGATTAAATTTCTAACTAACAAACGATGCACAAATTTGATATTTTATTTATTAATAATACTTAAATTTTAAGAAATTACCCTCACATGCTTATTTAGATTATTTTTTAAAAGTGTGTGATGTTCTTTAATAATAATAAATATCAAAGGAAATGAAAAAGTGTGGACGATTTCATTACAAATTTTACTTCATTTTTTATTTGTATTATATTCAAGAAATACATAAATATTTTTCATGAAATCTACGAGATTCCATCAAATTTATTTTATCCTCGATTTTATTTTTGCCTCAAATGTAATAAAAGGATAGAGTATCAGGAATTCGATCCTCCTCCACTTCAAAACACAAGATTTGAAATAAGATGCAGACACACTCCGGGGATTTCGCTCGAGTTTAGTTGCTTGTTGATATATTTCTTATTCATTTTCGAAAGTAAAACCTTAGAGAGTCAGTGTGATTTAAATAAGCTGTTTTATTTGGAAAATATTTACTGTTGCGCCATTTAAAATAAATTCAAAGAATGTGAAAGTTTTTACGCTTTTTTTTTAGATTAAATTTTAAATAAAGATAAAATATTTATAAAATGAGCTCCTTAAATTATTTTATTTTTGCTGGAAAATTATAATGTATTAGAGAAAATTTTCATGTATGTATTGAGATGTTTTAAAGAGAATATATTTTTGCATGCATAATTTATTATAAAGCTCTGCCAAATATGTATATCAGAACATACTACATCTAATAATTTTAAAATGCATATTTAAGTTTAACTGTATTTTATATAAAATTATATTTCATTTATTTTACAATAAATTTACATACTATATGGGAAATGTCTTAGTTTTTTCATTGCATATACATTTTTATAGTATATAACTTAATATGTATGGAATGCTATAACTGCAATATAAAAAATTCTAACATGTGATTTTTTAAAACTAGCGAGAAAATGTCTAATTTTAATTTGAATACTACTTTCATACTCATTGTTCTACAGAATAAAATTTGATACGATACTTAAAGGAGATAGGTTATAATTTTTGTATTTTTATATAAACTTTTAACAATCATGTCACTTTGATATTCAACATATTATATTGCATAAATTTTTACAATTTATGCGATCATATTAATATTTTATAAATAATATTAATATGAATAATTTTAGATTTTAATATTAATTATTTTAGAACATCATTAATTACTATATTATAAAAATATAATTACTAATAGTGTTCTAATTTAATATGAAACACTATATCAAATATTCTTACAGTTAAAAAATATATTCATATGACAAAAATTTCGTATGCCAATTAATAAATTCAGCTTTTATTTATTGAACTGTATTAAACAAAAGAAAAATTTAAATTGATAAAAAACTTATATGTATATTTTTATGAAAATATTAATGTCTCTTCATTGAATTTCTTTTAGGAAAATATGCCACAAATAAAACCTGAGAAAAAAGTATTTCTAAATTTCTCATATCGCGCTCAGAGTGGTTACTGACGTATATAGTAAAAACGTAGCCCATGCGTGTCTTAGAGAGCTGCTAAAATTGCCCTCAGTGCTTGGGAGGATAGCCGGGTGTCTTGCCCTCAGGGGATTGGCCCTCCAGGTTAAAAATCGGATTAGGGCTAACTACTCCACTCCGGAAAAAAAAACATTTTTATGAAGTCTCAAATAATAAATTTATCCGGACCGAAATTTATGACACAACCTGCCAAATTGAATAAGGGTCTGAGAATAGGAACTTGGAACATTCGATTTCTGTATCTATGCCAAGAGCTTCAGTTTTTGATGGAACAACTTGATAGTTAAAAGTTTGACTTGGTGACTTTGCAAGAGATGACGTGGATTGGCTAAGGAATTATTGAAAAAACAAACCACTCAGTATTTTACAGCTGTAACAAGAAAAAAATTTTTTAATTGATTTTGTCTTGTGTAAACGTATTAATTATATGGTTATGGACTTTATGCATAAGTTCCCAAGATTATGTAAAATAAGAGTGGAAGGAAAGTTCTTTAATAATAGTCTTATCAATGCACATGCACATACAGAGGACAAGGATGAAGATGAGATAGAGATTTTTATAAGGATCTGAACTTGGCATTAAAATCACCTAAATAATCTTGATATCTTGTAAAAAATGATATCAAGATTATTTTAGATGATTTTAATGCCAATATTGGAAAAGATACTGAATACAGACCAATTATTGGAAAATATTTTCAATAAGATAATTAACGACAATAGAGTACGATACGGTTATATGTAGTACATGATTTCAACACAAAGGAATTCATAAAATGACGTGGAGATCCCCAGATGGGGAAACTGTAAGCCAAATCAACTTGATTATAATTGATTCTAGACACATGTTGGATATAAAATATATCAGAACCTATCAAAGAGCTAACTCTGACTGGGACCATGACATAGTATTAAGTAAGTACACGGCTAGAATATCCATTGCACATAAACATCACATTCAGCGCATTGAGAAATTTAATTGCGAACAATTAAAAAACTGTTCAGTACAGCATGATTCCCAGAATCAACTAGCAAAACAACTGGAAGATAAATCTATTGAAAATATCGAAAACATAGATGAAAAATGTGGGGCTTTTAAAGAAGCTCTTCTGGACACAAGTAATAACGTAGTGGAAAAAGTTAAAAGAATTAAAAAATATTAGGTTGATGTAGGCTGTTATATTGTAACACAAAGAAAAAAATAAAGCATATAAAATTCTTAGTAAAAAACATTCAAGATCATCAGTGGAAGAATTTAAAGTTGCAAGAAAAGAAAGTCCATAGGATAAAAAAAAATACTTCACGAAGATATTTTTAAAGATGTGGAACATCTCAAAGGGTCAAGTGAGAGCAGTGCTTTCTTTCGTGAGATAAACCTTGAACGATGGGATTTCAAACCTAGAACCAATCTCTGTAGAAACAAAGATGGAGCTATCTTGAGCGATAAAACAAAAGATCTCCATAGGTGGAATAAATACTTTAATGATTTATTTAATGTAGAGTGATTTCGAACCGAAACGCTCACAACACCTATTAATAACCACGATGATATTGTACCCGCTCATTATTTGAGGTTGAAGAGGGAATAAAAAAACTTAAAAACAGTAAGGCCCCTGGCCCACACCTAATACCAGCAGAACACATAAAATATTCAAGATTAGGTGTGTGAATATTATACACCAAATCATTTCTTCAGTATGGGACAGCAAAAAACTCCCCGAAGATTAAAATCTTAATAGTCTGTCTCATACAAAGGAGATATCCTTGAACGTTCAAACTATAGAGGAAGTCTACTTTGTACCGCTTATTAAATTTTTTAAACAACCTATTCTATAGACTATATCCGTACATGGAAAACATAATCAGTGTCTATCACTGTGGATTCAAAAAGGGAAGATCTACAACTGATCATATTTTTTATAAATGTAATAAAAAAATAAAATTTTTATAAAATAAAATTTTATAAAAATCAAAGAATCTGGAATCGGTAATTACCATCTCTTCCTTGACTCCAAGATTGCTTATAATAGCATTAACAGAAAGCTACTTTCTGAAGCTATGCGAGAATTTGATATCCCTGTCAAACTCGTAAATTTTTCGCCCTTTACGCTAAGCAAAACACTGCAAGGAGTCAAAATCCAACGTGATCTCTTGGGAGCAATGGAAATAAGAAATGTAATTTGGCAGAATGACGAGCTTTCATTCATACTCGTCAATATTGCATTAGTGAAAGTAATCTGTGACTAACAAATTAATACCAAAAGAAATACATTTCATAAATTTGAGCAAATTTTTGCATTTGCCGATGATAAAGAATACTACATGATCTAACGCTGGCTCTTTTAGCTTTAGAAAAGGAGGCGGTAAAATGCACCTTATTGTGAACCAGGAAAAAACTAAATTCATGCAGTGCACTATAATTACAGACTCTGAAACTCTCCTGCAAATTGGTACATACAAATCTGAAAAAGTTGATAACTTCACATATTTGGAATCTGAGGTTAACTCCAACAACAATATGACATCTGAAGCATATAAGAGAATCAAAGCTGCTAACAGATGCTTTTCCAAATTAAGGAAATATTTAAAATTTAACCTCATTGAAAGAACAACCAAACTATTAAATTATAAAGGTTTAATTAGATCTATATTTACTTATGCAACAGAAACCTGGATAATGGCTCAAAAAGATGAAAATACTCTTGGTATCTTTGAGAAGCTGATACTAAGGGCCATTTTTGGAGGTAAAGAAATCAATAACGTGTGGCACAGATGATCAAATGTAGAATTATATCATGCCTTTAGAGAACCAGACGTCATGCAATTTATTAAGATTCAAAGAAGTAAATGACCTGACCATGTTATCAGGATGAACAGTGAACTTAAAACGCAGAAAATATTTCTTGTTAGGCCTACAGGAACAAGAGCTAGGGACCGAACCAACCTGAAATGTGTTGACTGCCTTGAAAGGGACATCACCACCCTGAGAGTTACAAATTGGAAGACAATGGCCAAAAAAAGAGTGGCCTGGAGGAATCATATTGGAAAACCATGGCTCGCACAATGGGCTGTCATGAAACTAAATAAGAAGAAATTTCATATCGCATTGGATCTTAATATTTTAGATGATTTGTTTCTGAAATAAACTTAATATTACTTAGTGAAATTAAATCAATTCAATTTAAGTTGGATACACTTTTAGTAAAAAATATTATATGATTCTCATTCAAAATTCGGAATAACAGTTAATTTCATAGATAAAAGTTTTAAAAAATGAAGTACAAAAGTAAATTATGTTCTGCTTTTTTAAATAAAGGACGGTCATGCTATTTAATTATTAATAATATGTGCTTTGAAATATATTTTAAATTCATTCATTTACTTATATCATTCAGAAAAACTATGTTATACTTTAAGGTATATCCTTAACTAAAATCATGTTTAGATTATTTGCTGATAAAAGTGACTAAAAGTACATAGATCTCAGTTGAAGATAAAAGATCACGGCTGAATTTTTCTTGTCATCTCAGTACACAGGACTGAGGTACCTCTGATTTTATTCATTTAGCATTTTGTACCAATCCTAAATCCAGTCAAGTTTAATCCATGGCACTACAAGCCAGTATTGGATCTTTTATTTTCAGAGCAGAGACCAAATAGAAGTCCCTAGACCTTGGTCTGCCATCCACAGAGGTATTGATTTTAATGGAAACTCTAGAGACTATGTGAACAAGCCACATTTAACATACCTCAGTTGCCATTAGTGAATGAGGTGGTCATAACTTGTCCCAGGATTGAACTTACTTCCTTTGGGTCGCGAGAACGACGCTCTCCCGACTGATTATCACGGCTCTACGATTGAGTATATTTCACATTTTGTTCTAATAGCAGCCAACAAACATTTAATTGTTTGAACATGTGATGAAGAACTTTTTTCTGTATATCACGCTTCATCACTGTATAAACAACAGACCTGCAGATCTTTTCACATGCCTGGCCATTTGTAGCATGACGACTACCGATTGCGTCGAATATTGAGATTCCAGGCATGAGAAAGAAGCCTTTCTAAAAAAATTAACAAAATTCTAGAAATAATCATTACATCACAATATTTATTTATATAAATTAGATAAATATGAGCCGCCTAACTTGTCAAGTGGTAAGCGTGGCTGACTGTGGATAGGGAGGTCTTGGGTTCGAATCCCGGTTCGGGCATGGATGTACTTTCTCTCTCTATCTATCCTGTCTTTGTCCTTTCCTTGTATGAATGTGGAGTGAATGGTTGTCTACCTTATATACGGGACCTATGGCATGTGTGTACTGAGAAAGTAGAACTCCACACCAAAATATGGTTCAGTTGGAAAAGTGGAGAAGCGCGCCCCATATTGCCAGCCTGGCTGGCACACGACAACAACAAGATAAATATGAAATTAATACTATATATTGGTATGTATGTGTATAGCGAATATGCCACAATTCGCTTATACAAGCAATTGTTGTGCACGAATAACCGAATTGTGGCATACTGTTGGGAACCCTATTAAGACAATATGTGGCAGAGTGTTAGGCACTTTATTAAAAAACTATTTGACAGCGCTGATAATTTAGAGTAAGTAAAATAGGAGCGTTACGAGACATAACAAAGCGTTTCATTATTGAACATTTCCTGTCTGCGATCCCTCTTGCTTTGGTAATATGAATCTGCTTACTAGATTATGTGATTTTGTCTAGTTATTTAAAGCTAAAAGTGTGAATAAGCCCACAAGTATGTGTGTATAGAAGGAAAGAATTTAGTGACATTTGTGCAAATTCGTCATGGAAACATTTTTGACACATTTATGTAATTAAATTTTACTTCAACCAAATATTTGTATATATATTTAAAAATAACTAAATAATTAAAAATAAAGTAAAATCTTTCAGAAATTTTTAGCGTAATATAAGTAAAAAAAATTTAATTACTCAAATAAGAAATGTTTTTCTAATAAGAACAAGATACAACACTGTGAAAAAAGGAAATTTATAACGATAATGAAAAATAAAATAAAAATGGAAATTAAAAACAGGAGAATTGCAAAAAAATATTAGGAAATGATAGAAATAAAAATTTATCCCTTCTTTTTAGAGGAATAGAAGACATGAAGAAGGTTTTTCTAATTCATTTATACCTAAAAATTCTAAAAAATAAATAATATACAAAGGAAGTGTTTGTAACCTAATGTTTAATGTTATTTTACTTCGATTTTTTACCTTTTGAATAAATTACAGTTTGAAATTAGTTATTTTTATCGATATTTGATTTTTGAAAATACTTTACTTTAAATTTTTCATACAAAACTCTCTAATTTCCAAAATCACTCTAAAAACAGAATAAGGATAATTTGCTAATTTTTGTACTATTATTTGTACCATTTGTTGAACTTTTATTGTATTTTTTAGTATTTCTATTTCTTTTGATTATATAAAAATACACAGTTCCGTTGGATAGGTGTATTTATAACTATTCAACCAATGCTGGCATTTTATTTCACTGACGTCCTTAAAAATACTTATTCAGGCATGTGTGTAAGGAGTGACAAAAATATATAAATCTGAAAGAAATTCAATCCCTTAAAGATATTTCTTTCAATTTGAAGCACCGATTCAACCAACAATACTGCTTTACAGTTAACTTATTCCCAAATCTTGAGAGATATAAATCGGGATTTAATGTTACTCGCTTGTTAACTTCTACCTTTATCTCACTTTCTCTTCCTGATTCCTTTATTTCTTCCTCCAGAACTTTTCTTCACTTGACAATGAAAATAGGAATAGGTGTGGAATAAAACTTACCTACTTAAAATAAGGTTATTTCCTTAGATCAAATAATGCATTTTTTTACTAAAAAAAACTATTTCTTCCAGTTTTTTGTGTAGATTTAGAATCATTTTTCCAAGTGTAACAATTAAAAAGAATTCCTTTATATGTTGAAGTAATTTATATGTTTGCATTAAAGATTAAAATAAACTTTTGGTATTATTATTCCAATATTATGTATATGAAAAACAAGGTATCTAAATATTAGCCATTGCAATATATATTTAATTTGCAAAGCTGGTTTGTCATTGGAACAAGACTTTAAAAATAAACTATGCAATTTTTAGGAGATTTCTTGTATGTCATAAATCTGTGAATGTCTTAAATAACTATAACAAAACAAAACATTTAAGAAGCAACTTGCAAATTTAATCTAAAACTTTATTAAAAGCACATTTCAGCAGTGTAGTTTGTCACAGATGCTAATATTTGTGCAAAATACATAGCCCAGTGACATTAATGTGACCACCACTTACTTTCGAAGTCGATGTTAAATATCCAATCACAGAAGATAAGTATCATCGCAATGCACGTGTACGTATATAAAGGGTGCACAAGGCTTTCAGAAAACATTGCAATCGTTGGCGTAATTTAGGAATGGAACAGTTTATCTGACCCCCAAAAAGGCATGATCATTGTCGTTCGTCGAAAGTTTTTGAAACGGCTAAGTTTTTTAACTGTTAATGTGCCCTTTGGAGATGTCTGGGCGAATAAACGTGCTACCGTTAAGAACTGACCAGAGAGATGAACCAAGGGGCTACCAACATTTCCTCCTACACTTCTGGTTAGTGAACTACTGGTAGTGGTTAGCTGCGTCTGGGCCTCCAAAGCAGATGCCGGATTCATGAACTTATGGTACCTGCCATTAATTGACCATGAAGGCTGGAATTTGCAAGCGAGTATCGCAACTTGACGTACAATGAATGACGACAAGTAGCATTTACTGATGAATCACGTTTGATGCTTCCTCTGACAAATGGACATTCGTGTATGCATGAAATCTCTGATCGCAAGCAACCTGCAACCATTTCCGAAAAAGTACAGGTTGAAGCTTTTTGGTCTGGGGAATATTTTCTTGGTATTCTTTGGGTTCACTCTCATTGTGGTAAGCTCGATGGATCAATACAAATACGTATATGTCCTTGCGGAAAATGTCCATTCTTATATGCGTATTTATTTTCTTCAGGATAATGGTATCAGGACAATCATACAGCTGGCAGTATATGTGGTTGGTTTGAAGTTTCCAGTATGTATTTACTGTTCTCAACTGGCCAGCAAAATTACTTGACTTAAACCCAATTGAACATCTGCGTGATAATTTCGATCGGGTTAACCATGATATCTAGCGCTAAAGCCATCATGTCCCAATATCCCATTTTTCCTGAGAGCAGAAAAGTGCAGCACTATTTGTCGTGATAAGTAATTGATTGGGACGATGATCTTATTCTGACTGGGTTACTGGAGCTATATGGGTTTCGAACGTGTTCATATTCATCTGAAACATAGAAAGTCTATTGGTTTGGGATGGATGTGGAGTGAAAGATGCCAGCTCAGATATGATCTCGCCAGTTGACCGTGGCTTATAATTATGAGGTGCTTGGTGATGGTCAAGTATTTCACATACGTTAACATTAAAGCAGGCCAGGATTCACCAGCACAACTGTATAATATCAGCTTTGAAGTAGCATCAGCATGACTATATTACAGTTTGTCCTATGATGAGAGGCAATTCAAGATTATCAAATGTCCAAACAAACTGGAAAAATTAATTTGAATTGTAGAAGATAAATCACATTTACTCATCACTGCGTTCATAGCGAAAATCAATAAGGAAATGTTTTGTGATGTATTAATCAATTTTTGTTTTTAGTACGTAGTTGATATACAATAAATATGCGAATTTTGAATGTAATCTCTTAAAGAGATGATTTTAATATTATTCATCGAGAAAACAACAACATTGCACAATAATATGGAAATGAGAATTTTAACATGAAAATTAATAAAGATGTGCATCCCAATTTCAAAAATAATTTTTCAAACGAATACAACAAAATTCCATTTCTTACCGTAATACAGAATGAGAAAGTTTCAGCTGGTTAAAAAATGGATTCAATTGTGCATATGATTTGGTTATACATATGATATAATGTCTAGCATCTAATGTATAGCAAATTTTTAGGCAAGTATAAATTTAACTTTTGAGAATTATGTGCCACCTCTGTGAAATCTTCCTTTGAATAAAGCAAAAAATGTTTTTTAAACCATGCATTTTCAAAGATGTACGTCGTATGTATCTGCTCCAGGATAAGACAATGGATATCATCACATTGCAAAACTGAGCAATAGCTTATTTCAGACATGATGCATTGTTTTGGCGTATCATTTGTCTCTGATGATGTCCTGTCCAGTTTCCTTTTCCTGATAAATGATAAAGTAACTAAAATATTGATGGCTTCATGGTTAAAAAAAACCAAATTATTCTATTTTGCTTGGAATTATCAGTGATTAGCAAATAGCGGACAATGTCATGCATGCAGAATACTTTGATTAATAAAAGTCTTATTTTCTGCTTTCACTTATATATTCATCATCCTAAAATATGCCTTGAAATTTATAAATCCACCCAATATTGTGTCTTAATAGTTTGTTTGTTGTTGTTGTATAATCATATATAATTAAAATACATAATTTTATAATAACTAAGCACTAAAATTTCCATCATCTAATCAAACAATTAGATATAAAATAAATAAATTTTTAAGAGGGGGGCTTTGGAAACAAATTAAACAATATAGAATGTACAAACCTTAGTATGAATACAATATGGATAAAAAATTAAAGTTTATTAAAATGGCGAATAGTAAATGATCAAAAATTAAAGATAAAAAAATTTACCACCAAAATAGTTCACATATTTTTGTAATTTTTTACAGTATTACCAAAAACAAAGTTTAAGGATATTTGTTTTGTACTGAAATTAAAATTGATACGTTCAATGATCTTTATAAAAGCAGTTCAATAACTGATAGCAATAATGTTATCCTCTGTTGAATTAAGTTAGTTGAAGATAATAACAATGCACACTTTAGGAGAATTTAAAAAAAATATGTCTATAAAATATTAATACTAAAGTTTTGTTAAAATAACTCTTGTTGTGACTATAAAATCTGATGGAATTAAAATAATAATTCATTTATGATGGCAGGTACGTATTATAGTAGCTGAAAAGCGTAAAGGAAGCAGAGATGTTGACAGCTACATAACTAGACTATCATTGATAATTAACATCTTAGATCTAACATTAATAATCTGGTACATCATTGAGAGTTTGACTCATAACTAAACAAAATGAATTATTTAATTATTAGCATTCTATTAAGTATCATAAAATATTTCAAGACAATTAATTACTATCCACTAATTTTTCGAGATAATCTTCATAAAACAATGAATTATTATCCCGTAATCATAAATTTTCAAGTGCTTCTATTTATATATAGTTATATCTTTTAAAGTTTAAATTATTCGCACACACACACAACACAATCAGTATAACCTAGTTGCTGTACGCAACAACATGATTTAATTTCAAGTAATTAAATCTCTAAAGTTTCTGAAATAAAAATTAGAAACCACAATAAATTTCTATAAAATCTTATTTCAATAATTAATACTTATTTAAAATTTGTGGAGCTCTTTCACTTTTAGAACTCCATCCAAAACAATCACTGAAAAATATTTAAATTTTAAAATGAGCCATTTGTGGAGTTCAAAATATTTTGAGATATTCAGCACCAACAAATAAGCTACAAAATCTTCCTTACAGAATATTTCCTTGAAGACACATTTCCGTCTTTCATATGCTTTTAAGATGAAAACCGTATTTTTTAATTCTAAAGTTTGAAATGCCAAAAATTATTTTTGAAATTAAATAGAGGAAAAAATTAATTATATTAACATGAATTGAAAAGAGAAAGTTTTTTCTTGAGTTCTTAAAGAAAATAATTGTTAAACAGAGTAGTAAAGTTGAAAAAAAACAACGATTAAGCCTTTTTTCTGCTAATTTCTAAGAATTGAATATTTTCAATTACTTATATTACAGAGTACGAGTATTTAATTTTTTGTAAAAGTAATTAAAATGAGCTTGAAAATTTTCATCATTACCATTCAAATAAAAGCGTTCGGTTTTAAAATTTGTCTTTAACGCCTTAAGCCATGCAGGCTCTTTAGTGATGCCGAAAAAATTATTTTCAATATCTTCAAGAAAAAAAAAAGAGTTTACTCGGTGAAATTTCGTTTAATAATTTTACTCTTAAAAGAAATAATAATATCAACGCCATTAATTTTATTGCTGTGACTTGATGTTTAGAATTCTTTCCTATATTAATCATCCTTCAGTTTTGCAATTTTTTTTATCTATATTTCATGCATTTCTTATTTTCAAGAATATATTATAGGAGGATTTTCCATATTATTAACTGAGATATTAACATTTAATTTAATGCTATCAACAATAAATCACATCAATAAAAATGCTTTGAAGTACAATTTTTAGTATAAGAAAAATATGAAAAGCACATTTTAACATTAAGGTCTTTCGCTCTAAATTTTGAAGAAAATCGACATTCAGTTTTGATGGTTTGAACGAACTGAACTGAAAATCAAGTCATATTATAGTTTGCCAAAAAGAAGTAATTATATATAAATATATAAGTTGATGTAAAATAATAAAAATATTTTATTATATACAAATAATTTCGCAATGTTAATAAAAGAAATAAAATTGTGAGTTATATTATTGTGAAACTTTTATGCAGAGCGTTTCTAATTAAACTTCCGAAATAAATATATTTAATTGAAGGTTGAATTCATATAACTTTAATGGTTAGCGCTCTGACATTCAATAGATCGAAAGTGTGACTCTTATACTCATACGCACATAGACAGTATAGTTGGCTTAGAATTGCTGTGAATTGCGAATAGTATGTGAATAAATTCATATATTTTTTTGACTGTCCGTAAAATTAAAACACATTCAAAAATCATCAAATCTTATACATTTTGATGAATCCTTTTGGTTAATATTAGAAATTCATCTACTCAAATTTATTTCAGTTTTGAGAAGCGTGCGCGCGATTTACTTTGATCTTTAAAATGTTAGACCCAAAAATATTTTAATTCACTAACTCTCTCAGAATTTTCGCAACATTTTGATGAAGCTTTTTTATAATGAGTAATCGAGCAATTTTGCCTAAATTTATACTCTAATTACGAGAGGTAATTTATTTTGATCATTAAAATGAACATACACACAGATATTTCAATTTAATTATTCTCTCAAACATTCTACCATATTGTAGTGAACTTCCTTTTGTTGTTTTGATCCCATATTTATATTTATTCTATGCAATATTAACAGATTAATCTATTTGATTTTATGAAAGAAGTAGATCTAAAACCATTTGCAGCTTATCACAAAACTTTTAGCTAACATTATTGGTTTGGTTGCCTTTTAACGGACATTTTTTGCATATTATTGCTACCTAGACCACAGAACCTGCTGTTTAAAATCGATTTTGAACCCATATAAGCATCGAATACCAAGGTATGATTTGAGTCTAAAACTGGTGAAGTGAAGACCAGAGGGATGACCAGTAGGCTTTTATCCTTCAGGAGAACTTTCACACAAATCAAATGTTTTCAGGTTTAAATAAATTCAATTAATATTTTTAGGTACTTTATAACCTAATTGGTGACCAAAATATTTTTTCAAAAAATTCTTATTTTTTTGTTATACAGTTCTTTTGCTTACAATTATATGATTTAAATAATATACATAAATGTAAGTTATTTTCAAATTTTGTTAAAATACTTAAATATTTAATATATATTTATATATATATATATATATATATATATATATATATATATATATATATATATATATATATATATATATATATATATATATATATATATATATATTGAGAAAAGTTCTGACATACGTTTAATTTATTACATAGATAGTTAGATTGACAAAATTATTCCTAAAGTTTTCCCAAAGTACCAGAATTCAACAAGCTTGTAACAATTTAGCTTATAATTTTAATAATATTGATGCACAGAGAACTCTGATGCTGCAGTTTAAATCTTGTTAAAATACTGTATCCACCATTTTCTATGTCGAATTTAATGGAAAAATTTCTGATTGATTGGCAGTTCTAGAAACTCATTAAAACGCGATAAAATCACCAGATATTTAATACTAATTAACTGAACATTTTAGAACTTGAATGTATTAGGAATAAGCTATGGGTGCTAAATTTTAATTAAAGTTTAATTTATAATAAATCACATGCAAATATTTGCCACTATAGGAAATAGGGCAATCAATTTCTTTTCACAATTTTACTAAACATTTTTCTTTATCAATTAAAGGAAATTATTGTTGTTTTAATCACCATTATTCCACAGGTAAAAATTATATTAATGAGAATGAAAGTGAGTTTCCGCTCTTAAAACTTTATAAATTATCAAAGTTCTCATTTCCTTTACATTATTTTCACTTTTATATAGGCTTAAAAATTAATAACTGTTTTAGTTCATAACCTAAATTAAAAAATTAATGCACTTTAACAATATTTCTAAATGATTTATATATGCTGTTCAAAATATATTATTTAAGATTTTAGTAAATAAATAAAATTTTATTTTTAGAATATAAATTTTATTTTATAATATAAAAATATTTTATAATATAAATTTTATTTTATAATATAAAATAAAACTTAAACTCAAGTTAGCAATAAATTTATCATTGCGCCTCTTTTCAATTAACTTAAGAGCATTAATCAATTAAAAAATTAATTTAATTAAAATTAACATTTCTTGAAAAGAATTCCTAATTTTGCCATCTAAAAAATTAGTAATTAAATCTGACTTAAAATAGCTGAAATGTCACAGTCATCATCTATACCATTTCTTTAAGACAGTATTTAACTTTGACTAAAAGTAATTAAATATGACTTTTGAATGTCATAGGGTAGATTAGAAAATTTTAAGTTGTTTTTTCTAAAAGTCTTAAAAAGTACCTCAATTTACATTTAAAAATATTTTGGAAAAACGGATTTTTAATGAATGAAAATGACGATTATTTTGTTTTATTAAGGTCTTATAACCACTTTTTTAAATAGAATTATCACCTTCTTCAAAAAGTACTATATAAATAAATAGTAATAAACTAATTTTAAAAGGAAGATTACACTTTTATATGCAAATTTTTGCTGACTCAAAGCAGGATTTCTCGATTAAGCATTTTATAATTATTTCAAAATGCCAAAAAGCATATACTTAATTTATGCATTACCAATATTTGTATAAAAATTCTTAAAATTTACTTAATTACAAACCAATCTCTTAATGACAATATAAGCTTTTAAACATCAGCCCTTTTCTATCTGCTCTTGAGTTATGAATAATTAACAACTTAACACTTAAATCTTTTCTGAGCAGCATTGTCACTTTAAAGCACTTTCCAGAGACAATACGTTGTATTCATTTGCTCCGAGATAGGACAAATGAAAGTCACCCAAGCATTCTTCTTGACAGACATGTATTCAAGTAGAATTATTATATCTTTATCCGTCTATTCAAATATCGCCGGGATTGAGCTTGATTCATCATCTCGAAAATAATGCACTTATAGGCAAATCTACAATGAGTCTGTCTATCCTACTCTATATGGGAAATTTCCATTTTACTGTTCATATATTGTCAAAATTTTCTTATATATAATAATTTAAACGTTTGCTAAGACATTAAGATAATCCCTTATAGTGTAAAATATAGTTCATATTGTAATTACAAGGAGCTGTCTCTACGAATAAAAGGATTAAAGAAAAGATTAAAATAGAAGAATATACACATAAATCAGTTTATCATTTTTCCTTAAAAGCATTCATATATTACAATCAATTCTTGATATTTTTTTACTATAAATATTGAATTTTTTAAAGTATATATTATTAAAATATATTTATGATTAAATTATATTTACACAGTTAAAATACGTTTTAAGATTTTATAAATATTTATATTTTTCATCAACCATTAAATGAACAGAAATTCAAAAAATGTTTTTATAAGACCAGTGTACATATACTTATTTTTATTATTAAGTAAAATTATAAGTTTATGAAAGTGTTACTAAGGATTATTCTTCAATTAAATTACTCAATTTTTGTTAATACAGTTAGAAATAAGACTATTCATTAGTATAATAAACAATTGAAATCATTTTAATGGACTAATAACTAAAAAATAAGACCACTTCATTTTAAGTTATCGAAGAAATGAAATATTTTTTCTTGTCAGTGTATATGTAATATAAATAATTAATTAATTTAAAATTATTGCTCTAAGCAATTAGCATTAAAATATTTCTCTTTAAATTTATATGAAACTAAAATTGATTAGATGAAGCAATATTAAAATTTGAATATTAATGTTTAACATTTAATTTATTAATTAATTTAATTTGAATATTAATGTTTAGATTAATCTTTAACAATTCTGTATTTAAAAACTTTTAAGAATAATAAAATTTTAAAAAGAGAAATATTTCTTAAAACTCTATAAAAAGATGTTTAACATTCTTAGAAAGAAAATATTTTGATTGAAAAATTCACCCTGTTTCTCTCTTTTATTATTGTGAAATAATGATAACGCACAATTAATTCTGTTAGGACTGTTTTTAGGTTACGAATAATCTAAATTTTAAATCTGTACAGTGTGTGATAAATTATTATTACTACCTAACAATACAATCATTCATAGTGATTAGAAAATGAAGGCATTTTTAATATTTAAAATAATTTAATATTTCCTTAGTAGTAAAAGAGTTTTTTGTTTTTTACTTTAAGCATTTTAGAGTAGACATAATAAAAATTATAAGAAAGCTTCTAATAAAATAATGTATTTAACTATGTTTTTTTATTAATTCAATCTGAAGTTAATTATTTGAATGGGACAATAAATTTAATTGTCTTTTATTTTTCTGTTTAGAATGCAACTTTTATACTCCTTATAAAATGGATAAATTAAATGATCTTAGATGCTTCAAAAAGAAGAAAATTATTTTGCATATTATATATTATTTTAATTAATTAATAAATTTATTTTAATAAGAAAGATTAACTTTCATTAAAATCAGAGGACATTTTAGAAGACATATGTACTGTATTAAAATTTGGGTACTAGTAAGAGATACTTGTAAGAGAGTTTAACAGTAAAATGTTATAAAAAGAGAGATAGTTTTCTGCAATCCAACCTTCAAATTTTAAGTATCTTTTCAGAAAAGGAATTGAATTATATTGCTATTACGTTTTTATTAATGAATGATTTCACGAGAGAAATTTCTACCTAAATGAAAATAACAATAAAACCCATCTTTACAAAAGAATTCATAATGAAAAGCCAAGAATTGACAAAAACCTGAAATTAAGGAGAAAAAATTGTAAAAATTTCTATTCTTTAAAAAATGAGATTAATATTTAATGAGCTAGAAGCATCGCAATATTACTAATATAAAACTGTGTGATCTTAATCTAATACTCAAATTTTATAGATGGTTTCAGCTCATGAAAAGATACCAATAAGTCATATATTTCAATCAATGTAAATTCGGGGTCGTACCAAGAAATTCTGAAAATCCATTTAAAATCACTTTTGAATACTTTGACCAAAAACGAAGTAATATTTTAACTATACAGTCTTTTTAAATTAACTGAACTTGGTACAAGATTAAATTCTTAAATATAATGTTTCTGCAAGAATCTATATCTGCTTTACAATAATGTATCTGCAAGAATAAATGCTTAAATATCCTAAATTATAATGCAAAAATGCTTTGCTTGAATATTTTTGAAAACATTTGATGAGTAATTTAGTATATAATATTAAAGTGACTTAATAAATTGACTAAATATAGTAATATCAATGTTTTAAGTGGATTATGATTAGTTTTATGAGATTTTAGGATAAACTAACATTAGATTCATATTCATTAAAAAATGTAACTTTAATAATTTAAACAGTATTTTGTAAGAGACACCGCTGAACGATAGTTTCATCATTCAGTTTTAAATTAACAAAACATTCAACTATTATATTTAAATATAAATAAATTTAATTTTTTTTATTAGAATTGAATTCCTTGTATAGATTTTTTTGACGGATGTCAGGTTTATTCACCCAAGATATTAATTCCACGTGATAATTATTCATGAATATTAAACCATGATTATTGTTTGTTTGCTTCAATAACAGATTAATTATTAATGATTTCTTCATAATGACAAATAACTGACATGAAACAACTAATTGTTTGAGATTCTTCGTATGAAATTAAAATACTTAATTCACATAACCAAACGTATTATAATAAATCAAAATAAATTTTGAATAAAAAAATAATATTAAAACACAAAATATTCAAAATAACAAATGGTAAGTCAATTAAAATGTCATACTGAATATTTTTATTCCCTGCAGCAATTCCGAGAAAATGTTTTCTGTTTATTTGATGAAATTGTTTTATTTTTGTGAATTTACACTTTAATTCGAAGATTTAATTAGATATTTACTATGTTTGAAGTTAACAATAATAGACATTTCCATTTTAAGTTTTCAGTTTCTTGTTTGTAATACATTTTCGTGTGAGTTCTAATGTTAACGTATTTCCTGAATTCAAAAATATTGTTCCGTAAAAAGTAAAAACAGGAAAATTTTTTATGAAGAAAGAAAATGTTTCCAAAATTTAAGAACAAATTTACAGAGAAAATTGAGTGTATTTAATGAAAATTGAATGTTATACAAATTTATATTATTAGTAGTCTTAGGAAAAATGTATATTATCAATATAAATTTAATTAAATAAAAATAATATTAAAAGATGATAAATTATACGTAAGCATTTGATTCATTTTAATTAAGATAATAATATGAAAAATTATATCAAAAAGATTGATTCATTTTACTTTCGAAAATTCAGTTCCTAAAAATATTTATCATTAAATTGTTGAAATTTCTGGTGATAAATCTTTATTTTTTTTCAATTTCTAATTTTTAAGAAAATACTTATGTATGCAAATTTAATTATGTAAAAGTAACCTTTATTAATAAAATAATTTTCTCATATAATAAATATAAAAAATTTAAATGTGATTGCCTGGTTATATTTTTCTATACAAATATACTGTACTATTTGAACAACTAAATGTGTGTAATTTAAATATATATTTGTACATATATATATATATATATATATATATATATATATATATATATATATATATATATATATATATATATATATATATATATATAAAGTAATAAGAATACCTTGATCGTAAAAGATAATTAATATTTTATAAAATCTCACTATAGATATGTTTTTATATAAAATAAAACACTTATTTACAGTAATAAAATGTGTAACGCTTTTTATTGGTTTGATTATTTATAAACCATAATAATGAAATAAATAACCATAATATTCCTAGATAATCAAGATGGTTTTTATACTGAAAACTGTTTTTGGGTTAATGAAGGGATTTCCTGAATAGGTTCTTTTAAAACAAATTCATTTGATTATAAATCAAATTTATCGAAGTAGTAAAATTATTAAAGTAATCCGTAATATGATTTCTATCGTTTTTTATGCCTTTGATTTCTATTAATTTCTATATTTTTCTTTAAATAAAAGATGTTTTCATCAGATGATGATATAAAGACTGGAGGACGTTTCTTTTATTTATGAATAAAAATAATGTCTTAGATTATCGAGAAACTCTGAAAAATGATTAAAAAAAGTAGTCTGTATCTAATTCTGTAAATGTTTTCTTTTTTCTACATAAGGGATTCTCTGGAGAATGATAATATTTCTATGATTTATAAGTAAATTACAATATCTTAAAATATTGGTTGAAACAATCCAAGGACATTGATAAATACAGTTTTTACTGTTTCTTTTTTATTTGGATCAAAAATTTTGGCATGGCAAATTAATGTATGTTGTTCTCTTAAGTGCGACTTTATATATAAATGATAAAATCCAATAATAACAAAATAATGTAGGTAAATTTATAAATATAACTTTTTATTGTATTTTTTTCTCTTTAGATGTGGTATTTTGCGCATGGTAACAAAAAGATTCATTTAAAGTGTTTCATTTTTTATAAATGATAATTCCTAAATGTATCAAATCAAGTTGGTTAATAAATATACTCGCTGCTTATGTTATATTGTTCATAAATTTGCTTTATTTCTCGTATTTTTTTTTCTTTTTAATAAATATATGTACTGTGATTGGAATATAAATACGATCTGATTACGTTTCACGATCTGATTTACGTTAGTAGGATATACACATTATTTCTCTGTTCTTTTATTCAAAAGTGTTATTCTAATAGCAAAAGTTGCAATTTAATCAATACAGGTAGTTAATAATAAATAAGAGAACTTATTATCACATTTTACAGGTTATATTGTTAACTTCATAATTAGTTTAATAATATAATTTAATCAATGCAGGCTAATGTCCTATGATTGAAAAGAACTAACATATTAATTTCTCTTTTCAAATAAATATCTTTGATCATGTATCAAGATCCTTTTATATATTATGTCTTAAAATTTATAGTTCATATCATTTCAGAAAGTGAATTACTTCTTACGATCTTATAATTAATTTTGTCAGAAACATTAATGCACTTCATAGTAATTTCTTTCGTGAAAAAATATGCAGTTTTTTAAAAAGAAAAATATAAAATGATTAATCATTTTCAAAGTAAATATAATTGCTTTGTAGTATTTTTAATTCCCTATTAATTAAGACAATTCATAATTAGAGCACTCTCACTATGTCAGAATATTAAGCTTTCTTAATAAATACTTTTTCCGGAACCCTCAAGAGATTCAAGTACTTATAAAAATGAAAATATTCTACAAATTCTCCTACTAACTACTGCCTTTTAAGATAAAATCGAGTAAATTTACGTAAAAACATTTCTAAAAGTAAATTGTCTTGCGCTTTGGGGAAAATCAAACGTCAAAAATTCATTAAAAAACATTTAAAGAACTCAAACATAGAAAATGCAATTATAAATATGTCAAGAAAATTCGTCTGATAAAATACCTTTATAAAATAATTTTATATTACTCCGATAAATTATATTGAATTGGATTGCTTAATATTTTTGAATTTTTTAAACTTTGATGTGGATGTCTTTCTTAATTATGAAATATTGACATAAAAGAAATAATAATATTGTATTAATGAATGTAAAATAAGCCTTAAGATATTTCAGTATACTCTCCTTTTTATTTATTATTTAATAAATGATATGAATTTATTTTATAAACTATATTACTATTTCTATTCTTAATTTATGTATAGTACAATAATACGAAATATTTATAGTACTTTTAGAGTGACCGCTATTAACATTTAGGCAAAAAAAATTCAAAATGAAAGATATTCCAAATCTATTTTAACATACATATAAAAGTATAAATATTTTTTTAAAGTTAGTTTCAAATTATAACTCGTGCTTTTGTTACTAAGCAAATATTAACTATTTAATTATTATGAAATCATTTACAGTTAGTTTGTGATGCACGTTTATTATGTAATTTATATATGGATACACGCACACACACAAATGCATACATACATAATATGTATATAATATATATATATATATATATATATATATATATATATATATATATATATATATATATATATATATATATATATATATATATATATATATATATATATGAATACTAGATGAGAAATGAATTTGTTAAGTGAACAGAATTTATGATTTTTAAGACGAATTGAATATTTTTCATGCGATGCGATAAGTAATTACATTATAATTATATGTTAAAAAAAGTATATAAAAATCAAATATCTTAATTTTTTAATATTTATATTTTTCTCTTATAAAATCTACAATTATAATGTGATATTATTATGCATGAATTAAATATCTTAAATTTTTAATATTTATTTAATTTTTAAAACAAAAATTAAAGTTAGCTCTAAAATATACTGTGCTGAAACTGCATCTTAATCACTGCATCTTAAACACTTTGACTTGTTTGTCCAAGCGTTTGCTAGATATGTGTCTCAACATCAACACACCAATAGTCTTTATATCTACGTATGTAGTATATAGATTAATTTCTTGACAGGAGAAATAAAATCAGATATTATTTTTTATCGTTTTTACATTTCCGTACTGTATGTTTTGGCGATTACTGTTACTTCTTTGAGATGTGTAGTCGAAATAAGAATAATTAGTACATTATTTAGATTGTGCTTAGAATTTTTCTTCCAAGAGAATTCTAAACACAACCTAAATGATCACTTAAAGAATGTTAGCGAAAAATATTGCATTGAAATTATTTATTTATTTTTTTTTTACAGATTGCAATAACTTGTTCTTATTTTTTATGGGCTAAAAACGATTCCTATCAGTTTACATTCAAATTTAGTCAATAAGAAATTTTTGATTGAAATTGGAATATTATTTTTTCACTTTTCATATGAAACATGATTTTGTTCTATAGTAATATGACACAAGTCTCAGTTTTACATCAAAATGTCATTCCTAGTTATCTATCAAAAATATAATTCCCAGTTGTGGATTTAATGTTATGTACAGAAAACTGTGATGTATTACGCCATTTAATATTAATTTACGGAAGACTAAAAATATTTTTGGAAATACCTTTATTTATTATTAATGGTACTACATAATACATACAAAACACATTCTTTCTTAAAATATGTATGAAAGTCTTACAGTTTCTTATGCCAGACCATTATTTTTTATGACTGTAATATAATAACTATTTATAAAACACTTCACAAATATTAGCTTAAATAATTAAATATAGTTTAAAAGTAAGACGAACTGAAGTTGTGTCCATTTTTTAATCACGTGACATTAATTCAATATAGTATCTTATATAAATAATTAAAAAATTGTTTACATTTTTACTTTATTTTATAATGTAAAATCTCAAGCGAATCAAAATGTGATAAATTAAATCGAATATCCATGAAAATAAAGTGATAAAATTTTTCATGGATATTTTTTCATTTAAATATATTCTAATAATAATTTTTTTAAGAAAAGTATTTTTATATTTTTAAACATGAAAACAATTATATTTTGAAAGTATCCAAATCATATAATATCCCTTAACATATTAGAATTTCAACACATTAAGAACACAGTAGCTTTTTTACGTTTCATTATTTAAATTAATATATTTGTATTAAATTTTTTTCTTTTAATTTTAGTTTGATTCTATCCTGCTTGCTATTTATTTTATACTTTCTACAAACTTAGAATTTAAAAGTACTCTTCATTCTGTTTTTTTCTTTAACATCAAAATAAATTTAGAAAATCTTTAATGCAAATCATGTTTTTATAAAAACTCTTTCATGTTAAGTAAATTCTTTTGCATGAAATAAAAAATATTTTTGGAAGTCTATTCATTAACATAAGCGTAGAAAGTTTGCGAAAATTTTAAAAAACACGCAGGTGTTCTTAATTGCTTAGAAGCCTTCTGTAATTCCTTTTTATTTTCAGAGTTTTAAATTTTTATAAAACTAAGTAGTGAAAAATTTTAAAAATTAAGATATGAAAATAATTTGAAGTGTATAATTTTTATTTGGTCAGATTACTTTTATATCATGAAATAATCCATCGCAGCGCTGAGAGCGCCATCTGTAAAGAAGACATACTTAGTTGATGATTTTTATCGAATATGAAAACACGATCATTCGATTCTTTTACATGGTGTCATCGGCCAAAGGAAGTGCCGAAATTTGTGATTTGACCTACCACTGAAAATTCAAGTATTGATACTTAATTGATCTCTAAAATGACAATCTCTGTGAAATGATAATATAAGTGAACATTTGTGGATTAACATCTTCCTCGACGTGTCGATTTCGGAAAAAGAATACAAAAGGGTTAAGTTCCCTTTTTGATATAGATTTTTCAATCAGTGTTGAATTAAATTTACACTGTCGAAATAACTAACTGCTTAAATATGGATGAAAACATAAAAAATTTAAAGAAAAAACGTTCCGCTCTTAGAGCAAACACAACAAAATTATTGACGAAAATCGATACCAACATTAAATCTGAAAGTGAAAACGTTGAAATGTCGGAAATCTCACTGGAACAATTGTTGGATAAAGTGGAAAGCTTAAAGGCACTTAATATTGAGATTAAAAATTTGGCGAATCTAGAAAACATTGAAACCGAAACTGATATTTGTAATGAATATCAGAAAAACATGTATATATTTCTTTGGAAAGTTAAACTATCGCGTAAAATAAAAGAATTGAGTATGAAATCGAAACGGTTAGAAGAAAAAACAAATATCGGCCGGAGTTCGGGAATTGTAGTAAAACCGATTGAAAAAAAGAGCAAAACTGTAAAGCTACCGCGATTGGAAATTTCAAAATTTTATGGAAATCCTGCCCAGTTTCTTGAATTTTATTTCCAATTTGAATGCGCAATTCATATAACAACCCGGAACTCTCAAAAATCGACAAATTCAATTATCTGACAAGTTTTCTTTCTGGTAATGCGGCAGCATCCATAAGCGTTGACAAGTGAAAATTATGATACCGCGATTGACATTTTGAATGAAAGATAAGGCAAAAAGGATGTTTTAATTAATGGGCATTTAAGTAATTTTTTAGACACTAAGCCGTTAAAAAATTCAAACGATTTCTATTCTCTAAGAAAATTGTATGACAGAGCAGAAACGCAAATTTCAAAATTTAAAATCTTTAGGTATTGAATCTAACAGTTACGGAAATCTTTTGAGTCCACATGATATTACTTTGTAGTTCAGTAGAAAAAATAACGATGCAAAGTGGGATTTAGATAAACTTTTGAAGCTGCTACAAAAAGAAATCTATATATAGTGAAATCTATACATAGTGAAAACAAAAGTAACCTCTCAGTTAAAAAAAAAATGAGCGGGAACAGGAAAGACGCAACAGTAGAGGAACCTACAAACACTTTAAATCATCTGTTCATCAGTTATTGGCGCCAACAACCGAAAAATGATTGTTTATTTTGCAGTGATAAAGGTAAACATTTTAGTGAATTATGTGACTCACATACAGTAAAAGAGAAGAAGCAATTATTACGAAATCAAGAACGTTACTACTTATACCTTCGTTCAAAACATCAAATTAATGAGTGTGGTCCAAATAAACTATGTGAAATCTGTCAAAAGCAACATAACCTAACTCTCTGTTTTCAAAGTAACAAAATAAAAAGTAACAAAATTGAAAACAAAAAATGAAGCCGAAGCTGTTGCATCAATTTCACAGTGTAAAGGTGGGAACAAAACTACTTTTTTGCAAACATGTTCAGCATTTGTTAAATATTAAAACAATCAGAAGTAGTTAGAATTCTATTAGATACGTTAGGATCATCACGCTCCTATTTGTCAACAGATTTACAAAACAAACTCAATTTTCCTGTTAGACAAGAATTCCTGTCCATCTTTTCCTTTGGTACAGAAACTCCCGTCACGAAAACCCTTTGAAGACAGAGGGCGTGCGAATATCGATGTAGAACTCTTGGTAACCGATCACATTTCTGCTGCAAAATTATCTGCTCCAGACTCGAGCATATTCATATCAAATAAGATACTGAAAAATCTGCAAATTGCAGATTCTGGTGTAAATTGTTCAAATGACGTTAACGTATTAATTGGTATCGATTATTATAACGAAATCGTGACAGAAAAAATAAAATGATTGAAAAATAACTTTGTGACTAGTGAAACCCTGTTTCGTTGAAGCTTACAGCTTCTTCTTCTTCTTCTTAGAATTGGATTTGTATGTCATTGGGCAACTCTGCTTTTATCAGCATTTTATACCATTAACTCCAAACCCAATGATTCCTAATTCCAGTTGCTCGGGTCACCCACTCTATTAATAAAGTCCGATAACCCTTTAATGGAGTCTAGGTATAACTCTCTAGTATGGATGATGCCTAAAGAAGTTAATCTAGGGAGGGCAAGAGCCTCACATTCCTAAATGATATGCTCTGCCGTTTCCTCTTGCGTATGACATTTCCAGCAGATAGGGTCTTGCTGAAACAGTCCCATCTGGTCAGAAAGTCAGTCATGCTAAGGATAGCTTCCTGACTTTCACCAGAAGAAGATGGTTTGGAGGTCATTTCTACCTCAAGTGAAGGATTCATTGCTGCCCCTTTACAAGATTGCCTCTAAGTTCCCTTGTCTTTTTCAGCAAGGTCTAATTCAGAAGCTTCACCTGCAAATGCAGAAAGGTTTGTTATTTCTTGTGTCTTTTCAGCCACAAGATAACAATTAAAAAGCTCAGATAATATAAGTCCACCCAGCATTGCCTGAGTTACTGGGCAAGGCAAATTACTCTAGAAGTTCGCCAGGCAACTGGAGGCTCCGTTAAGACATCAATATCGCGGTGCCAATTAGCCCTAGGCACGGATCGCATAACACCGGGGTTTACGGGAGCTGGTTCGCGGCCTCTGATTCTATATTCAAGGCTATCCTGTCATTCCTACAGGACATTCGGCGATCCACCACCTGCCGACGTGCCTGGTGGCTGCTCAAGCCCCAGGAAGGTGCACGTACCCCCTGGTTCCAGGAAGCTTACATGATACAAATGATCGAAATTCCACGTGTAACCTGGCAATGAATTTTTTATAATTGAAGAAAAAGATATTTCAAGGCAAATTGCAAATTTTTGGGAATTGGAGAGTTAGGGGATAGAATCTAAAACTGAAAACAATGACGTAATCTTAGAAGAGTTTAAAAAAATATTTGATATGGAGACAAATGCTATATGGTGAAATTGCCTTGGAAACTAGAACTTAAAGATTTACTGTATGATAACTGTGAAGTTGCATTAGAAAACTCAGTATAAAATTTAGGAATAATCTCCTACTGTTTTCGTCTTACAAAAGTGTAATTGATGACTATTTAAGTCAAGGTATTATTGAGCCGGTAGACAAAGAAAAGAGTTACCAAGCAGTTTTCTATTTAACACATCGTGCTGTCCTAAGAGAAGATAAGGCTACAAGTAAATTGCGAATTGTTTTCGATGCTTCGTCACACGCTGAAGGAAAATTATCACTTAATGATTATTTGCATACGGGTCCCAACTTGTATAGTAATTTGTTTGAAATTTTGTTGTCATTTCGAGAACATCCTGTAGCATTTGCAGGTTATATTAAACAAGCCAGATAGAGTTAAATTCTAGTGGCAGGGATGTTATTCGTTTCTTTTGGATTTATTACACAAACAATAATAGTTCACCAAATATATTCAGACTTAAACGCGTATTATTTGGTATCAATAGTTTACCATTTCTCCTCTGTGCTACGATAGACATCATTTGGGTAAAATTTCTTCCACATATTTCTGCACGTTAAAACTCCTAGAACGTTCATTTTACGTAGACCGGCAAAATAGATGTGGGAAGTGCCTATTCTACCACTTTGAAATGTATTAAAATTTTTGAAGAAGCCGGAATGCAACTACAAAAGTGGCAAATGAATTTGAAGGAACTGCGAAATCTGTGGAAGAACGCCAGTATTTCTGTATATGGTTCTGATGCGGAAATTAAACCGATAAAAGTATTGGGTATTTCATGTAGAGTACTGAAGATAGCAACTTTTATTTTAATCCAAAACAACTGGCATCATTTCTTTCAAAGCCCGTATACTCAAAGAGATTTGTATTGCAAACTTTAAACCATCTATTTGACCGTGTGGGATTTTATGGACCGTTTACTGTTAGAGCTAAATATTTTATGCAAGAAATTTGGTCTTCTAATATAGACTGGGATGACAAATTGCCGTATCCTATTTATAAGAAGTGGGAAAAGTGGTTTCATGAGATACAAAAATTAGAAGAGATGAAAATTCCTCGTTATTATTGGACTGGAACATTTTTCAATGATGGAAAAACACAGCCAGTTTAAAGGCCAGTTTGAAGGCTTATGGATGTGTGATCTATCTAAGATTGTTCACAGAGACTGGTCAAATCGAAACAGCTTTTATAGCTTCGAAAAGTAGAGTAGCGCCGCGTAAGTCGCTCTGTCTTCCGAGATTTGAACTGTTGGCCACGCTTCTGACTGCTAGACTGGGTACTAAGTAGCTAATAGTCTGAAATACAAGTTAACTCTAAAATTTTGGAATGACTCGACCATAACCTATATTTGGATACTCAGGTTCTTCAGGAAAATTTAAGTCATTTCTAAAAAACAGGATTGGTGAAATTCGAAAGCTCACTCAAGATAATACGACTTTGTCACATTGTCCAAGACATAGTAATCCTGCTGATTTAATTTCAATGGGACTGAAGGTAGAAGAGCTGAGAGAAAATGAACTATGAACATGGACCATCTTGGCTTTTACAACTGAAAGATAATTGGCCTTCACAGGAATTCAATACAATTAATAAGGAAGACTTAGAACTTAGGAAGAACGTGGTCATCAATGATTGCATAGCAGAAAATTTTGAATTATTAAAGTTGGAAAATTACAGTAATTGCCTGAGAGCCAATTGAATCATTGCATTATGGAAGCACTTTATTGACAATCATGAAAAAGAACTGATGAAAAAGGAATCCTCATTGCAGATGAGTTGCAAGATGCAGAGAAGAATTTGATAAAAACAATTCAGTGAAACAATTTTCTTACAGAAATCGATGCTCTTCAAAAGAAGAAACCTATTGCCAGAAATTCAAAATTGTATAGTTTAGCTCTTTATTTAGATGAAGATAATATGCTGAGAATCAAAGGAAGAATTGAAGAAGCGGAACACACCTATGATGAAAAACATTCAGTTGTCTTAACACAAATTCAAAGATTACTGAATTGCTGATAACAGATAAAGATGATAAGGTCCTACATAGGGAAGTCACGGCTACTTTGATTGAGGTCAGAAAAAGGTATTTGATTCCTAAAGGAAGATAATTGGTGAATAGGATTATAAGACACTGTTTAATTAGTAGAAAATGTTCGGCAAAACAGCGAATCAACTGACTGCGCTGTTACCGAAGTATAGAATAATTGAAAACCCTCCTTTCATTGTCTGTGGAATCGACTTTGCTGGACCAATTTTCGTTAAAAATGATGGGATAACTTCCAAAGCCTATGTAGCTTTGTTCACGTGAAGAGTAACACGCGTCATACATTTAGAATTGGTATCCAGCTTATCAACATAAAACTTTCTTTTAGCTTTTAAAAGATTTCAATCAAGACGTGGTGTTCCGAAAATCATTTATTCCGACAATGCTAAGACATTTAAACGTGCTGCCAATGAACTTCAGAAAATATATCGTGTTCTAAAAGCTACCTAATGTCACGATTTTATAGCTGCCCAAAATATCACTTGAAAATTCATTATTGAACGTGCCCCATGGTAGGGAGGTTTCTACGAAATGCTAGTTAAATCGGTTAAAGATCCACTTAGAAAGACACTCGGAAGAGCTCCCCTTACGTTTGAAGAACTTACGACGGTATTTACAGAAATTTGAGCTGTTATAAATGAAAGACCCCTTACCTTTCCATCGGATGAATTCGGAGAATTTTCCCCGTTAACCCCAAACCATTTTATGAGATTTGGAAAAGAAAATTTAGAACTGCTCATTAGTTTGCTGGAATGAGTAAATGAGGTCTCCACAAAGGATGCTTTATCTAAAAAAAGGTTTATTAAGCTCGAATACTAAAACAACTGTGGATTAAGTGAAAAAATCAATATCTGTTACATCTAAGAAACGCTAATTACTTGAAAACCCCTGAAGTACATCAAGATGTGAAGATGGAAGACGTAGTATTAGTGGAAGGAACGGAAAAATAAAAACTGTTGTGGGACTTAGTAGTAATTAAAGAGCTTATTTAAAAGGCAGCGATGGACATGTTAGATCTGATGTTGTCAAAACTGGAAATATGGATAACCTCAGGAGACCCATACAACTCCTATACCCATTGGAGCTAAAGAGTGTCTCTAACTAGAATTAAATAAGACTCTAATTATTCCTTCTAGAACTTTAATATTTGATGTGGAGCTCAAAGTTTAAAAATTATTCATGCTAATTTGATATGTACATTCTTTTTAATATTTTTTTCTCTTTATCTAGTAAAATAACATTTGTTCATTTGATTTATTTGATTTTATGGAAACCTGTAATTAAATAAGTTGTTTTCTCATTTAACTCTTCGATAAATAATTGAACCTGATTTACATCTATTGTTTGAAGTTTGTAAAATTTATTGTTTGAAATTTATATATTCCCTTTTAATTTGATATCAGATGAGAACTCTGAATCTGTAAACCAGAGATACTTAATTGATGATTTGTATCGAATGTGAAAATTCTAAGAAGAGCTCCCCTTTTACATATATTCACTGCACTCATTTACTGATGCTTACGATGAGAGGACAGCCAAATAGTTATCGCGTTTCATTCTGTTCAACAGTTCATGGGTTCAATCCCCTATTCAAAAAACTTTAACCAGAGAAATAAAAACATTCTCAACATTTTCTTATAAATCCATGTTTATTCTTCTTTGTAGCATAATTGTGTGCGTATACTATTTTCAATTTTTAAACTACCAACAAATTATACCATGTTTTAAAATAGATCCTATCACAACATTTTTAAGCGTAGCTGTTTAAGAATACGGGAATTTTTTTCGCACTGCTGATAAAAATAAGTTATAATTGCATGAATAAGAATGATTTCTCAGCTGAATTACAGATATTTTAAAACTGAAAATAAGCACATTAGCCTATTCACCTTTTGTGATATGCAGCTTCTTGCTGTTGAGATTTAAACTGTAATTATTTAAATAATTTTATTTATATAGTCAATGACATGTTACAAAATTCTATTAATTTGAAATGCCATCATCTTTTTTCTTTAAGCATTTTAATCATAAGAGTCTGAAAATATATCTGAATTGATTTGACTTTAATTTTAACTGAATTGATTTAATTAATTTCAAATATTAATTTAAAGTTAAGTATATAACACAGAAATTTTAATATCAAAGGCTAGGGCTTAACGCGTGGCTTAGTATAAAGACACCTTTATTTACACCTAAAGGGTCCGGATTCAATACCAACCAATGCCAAACAATTGAAGATACATATTGCTTTTTTGGTTTCTGCGTACACATGTTTATGAGTGGGTGTGTAGGAGTTCCTTTTCTCACGGCACATGTGAATACGACATACTATAAATGAAAATTCCTTTCTTAAGGCAATTATGTTATGTTAGAATGCTTTAAAATAGCAATTTTGACAATTAGGCAATTCACAAACAGAAATCAAAATATCAACAATAGAGATTTTTTGTGGTCTAGTAATGGGGCAATGATTTTATGCACTAAGGTTTTCTCTTCAATACTAACTATTTTTGAACAGCAAGAGACGTATGTTGCTCTTCTGCCTTCGGTCAGTCTTTCCCCTTCTATGCATGCACATCTGTCAGGGTGAGTGCTTAAGAGTTTTCTAGACGCTTTTCTTTGGAGCATGTGAATACGCCCTATTATATAAAAGAATTCCTCCATGAAGGGGTGGGTGCATTAAAATCTCTTACAACAGCAATTATCCTGTATACTAAGCTTGCTAAAATGCCTACTATATGATTTTGTTATTTAAAGGACAAAATTATAATAACTTAATTAAACCTGTTACATAAATTCAGCTAAGTATAAATATATTTTCATAATTTGTTTTCTGTTTAATATCTGACAGATTTGTATGAATTAGTTTAAAAATGTTAACCAAATTAAAGAATATTGATAGGAATAAATTAAATTTATAAGCGCAGAATGTTCACTTACAGTTTATTACTTTGAATAAACTGTTGAACACTTTGATTTATTTTAATTTCTATTTCCACACCTCTCTTTCGGAGAGTGCTATGCCTGGTTGAACAGCAATGAAGGACAGTTCTTTGTCGAGCATAATATCAGGCATATTACAGTTGCTCTTCCTAATTGAGCCATTGTTCAACGCTTCCGAAGCGGGTAATTAAGCGCTTGAATGAACTGATCCGATTGGTTAAGAATGTGAGCAATCAAGCATTATTCCGTTTTCTCAGCGAATAGGATTTTTGGATGGAAGAGACTTAATGCAATATTACATGGATCAATGATTCTTTTCTTTTAGTTATCTATTGGATTCATTTAAGTAATTCCAGAACAGATTTCAGTGGAATTTAAGATATTTAAAAGTCATTATCGAAGCTGGAAGAAAAGCATCACCCGTTTTTGGGAAGTATTTTAGAAGGATTAAAGTTTCTTTCACTGAGTTTTGCCCGACTTGAACTTATTGTCTTAGGTTAACTTTATCAAAAAGAAAAAAGACTAACTCAAATGGCACTAGTATAATGCACGTTTCCTTATTTAACATAAATAATAAACACACAAAAGATAATTGGAGGAAATGTTATAGAGAGATATTTTAGTTAAAATATAATGTTCTTTCATTAAAAGAGAGAGAGCAATTAAGACATTTGAAATCATACAAAAAATTTCTATCTTATAAAAAAATTTTAATGTTTTGGAAATTAAAGAAACAACATAAATGAAAAAAAAATTAAATTTATCTAATTAATTCAAATATATTAATCAATAATATGCTAATTAAAGCTTCGTATGTTATTTTTCTTAAAATATATTAATTTAAATTATTTACAACTTTAGTGATTACAATTAATTCCTGTGTCTGATAAATTTTATCATTTAAATAATAATTTTAATTTTTCATAATTTATAAAAATATTTAAAAAATTTAATTAAAAATTCACACATGCTGTTTTAAAAGAGCTGAGGATCAAAGAGAAACCAGAAAAAAATTATTTTGGAAAACAAACTGCTATAAAATAGTTTTAAAAACTAAATAAGACTTGTTCAGTTTTTGCAGCATATTAAAATTCATAATATAAAAATTTCCTGTCAATTTCTATGATAAAAAGTTTTGCAAATTTTAACTTGTGAGAGAAATTTTCATTAAAAATCATGTTATAGATTTCATTATTATTTTTATAAAAATAATCAAAAATAAACTTAAATAAATTTTCTTAACTTCATGTTAGAAGTATTTAAATAAAATTAGTGTTACTAATTTACATTCTTTTAATTTTATGTAGCAGTTGAAACAAAGAAAAATCTTTATGTATATGCTCTTAAAAATAATGAGTGAGATTTCAGTCAAAAAAAAAGAAAAAAGAAAGAATTCACTTTTTTTTATTACATAAGTCTGAATATTATCCTAAGAAATTAAAATTATTTCTTAAAGAATAATATAGCAAAATTACGTGCATAATATTGCAAAGATTCAATCATTTTATAATCAAAATAATATATTTTACTCAAGTAAATTGCGATTTATTAAGATTTATTTATTCTCTTAAATGAGTTTGACAAACATACTTATCGAATTCTGAAAACCCCTCGATTTCTTTAAAAGTATAATTTTATTAAAATTTTCCTGTTAAAATCGGTTGCTTAGTTTGAATTATTTTGGATTTTTTTTCTTGGTTACAATATAAAGGGACTGTACAACATATAAAATTTTTCTAAATTTCAGTATTTAATTATCTGAATAATTTTTACGAATACTAAAATACTTAATTTAAAATAAATTTGATAACCTTAATTGGGTATTTAAATTTTAATTTTAAACAAATGTGACCCCTTTCCTTTTTGTGATTATTTTAGTTGAAATGGCCATATTAGAAATTTAGGTGTACATTTCATACGAAAACACTATTTCAAATAATATAATTAGCGACAACTTTAATAATTGATATTATAGATTAATCTTCACATCATAAAATAAATAAACTGGTTATACAAACTTTATTAAATGGTCAAGGATATTTTTGCTGGAGGAAATGTAAACTCATAGAAAAGAACTTAGTTTAAGATGTAAATTTACAAAGTATTTAGCTGTAAGAATTACTTTTACATATAATCTCAGTAAATTTTCTAAACTGATTTACTTTAATATATTAAAATTCTAAATTAATTCTGTTTTTATTATTATTATTCATTCAATTTACGCTGAAAATAATGTTATCATTAAAATAGGCATTTATTCCAAAGTGATTAGTACAATGAAATATTTTTAAGCGGTGAAATTATTTTCATACTTTAATCTATGAATGCATACAATTAAATATATTTTTAAAGATACATGTTTCTGAAAATAACTTATGATTTTAAAACTTATTTGAAGCTTAAGGTAATTATTATATAAAAAGAATATAAAAATTCTATTCCAGAATTTATTTCGCATTCACGTGCAAGGCAATAAAATAAATTGAACAGAATATCTCTTCTCTAAAGGAAATTTTATGCGTTTCGTAAACGTTCCCCTGGGATTTGTTTTTCGAATAAACAATGAACTATTTTTTCCTCCAAGAAAAGAACGTTTGTAAAGAATGAAAGTAAGAAGATTTAAAAAGAACTGAAGACGTGGTTTTTATTTATTTCATAAATAAATAATGCTATACATTACAAAAAATATTGGAATCATTAAAAATATTGTCTTTTCATGATTTAAAATAATCTTTTTTTTTTTTTTTTTTTTTTTTGCTTTGAAATAATCTTAAGTAAACCAGGAAGAATTCAGTTTAATATTTTCCCTACAGCAATTATGAGTATTATTATTTTAAAAAACGTAATTTATGAATAGTTAATTAATCACAGCCCATTCTCTCCCCACCACACACACACACACTTTCATATGAGAGCAAAATTTAGATGAAAAGACAAATAAACACACCTAAAAAACAAATCACGAAAAATGCAGTCCAATATTTTCTTCATTACAATAATGAATATTTTTAATAAACTTAATAACGACCAAATTGATTCTTTCGTAGTTGAATACACATATACAGACACACACAAAGATATCCATTTATACCGATTAACATGTTCACAAAAGTAACCATGTATACTTGTATATAAAAACAAATACTTTTCCGAATTTGTTAGAAGCGTTTTTGTTTTTAATATAAGTGTAAACTTAATAGATATAATTTTTTTCGATGCATGAATATGTTCCATTATTTATGAAAAATCCTTATTGAGGGAAATATTAGCCAGATCTTTGGGCTTCTTTAGAATTCTTGTACTTCTTTAAACTATTCTTTTTCAATACTTTATTAAAATAGTAACATATTTCTAAGATTTATATTCAAGTAAATTTTTATTTAAGGATATGAATTTGAATACTTACATTTTCAACAATGTGAAATCACAATAAAAAAGTTTATTATTCCAATATTTCGTAATATATAAAAAAATTCAAAGTCCCATTTAATGAATTTTACACTTTTATAAATTAAAAAAATCATAAAATTATATGTAATATATAACATATACAAACTCTAAATATATATATATATATATATATATATATATATATATATATATATATATATATATATATATATATATATATATATATATATATATATATATATATATATATATATATATATATATATATATATATATATATATATATATATATATATATATATATATATATATATATATATATATATATATATATATATATATATATATATATATATATATATATATATGTATATTTATATATATGTATATATATATATATATATATATATATATATATATATATATATATATATATATATATATATATATATATATATATATATATATATATATATATATATATATATATATATATATATATATATATATATATATATATATATATATATATATATATATATATATATATATATATATATATATATATATATATATATATTTATATATAAATATATATATATATATATATATATATATATATATATATATATATATATATATATATATATATATATATATATATATATATATATATATATTTATATATAAATATATATATATATATATATATATATATATATATATATATATATATATATATATATATATATATATATATATATATATATATATATATATATATATATATATATATATATATATATATATATATATATATATATATATATATATATATATATATATATATATATATATATATATATATATATATATATATATATATATATATATATATATATATATATATATATATATATATATATACATATATATATATATGTATATATGTATATATATATATATATGTATATCTATATATATAAAAATTTCGTGTCACGATGTATGTTCCCGATAAACTCCGAAACTACTGAACGGATTTTGATAAAATTTTGTAACCATTTATAATATAGTCCAACTTAAAAGATAGAATAGTTTTTATCTATTAATTATTATTTCAATATTTATTATACGACATTAATGTTTATTTATTGTTTAGTTCTCTAAGTTCCTAATAGATGGCGGTTTAGCATCTAAGTTGCACAGGTATTCGGCAGATGGCGACGTGTTTATTTTTCTAGATTATACATCTTCGAGAAAATTAACGTGCGCGCGCAATCGCGTGGTTAAATATAGAATTTACATATATTTTTATTATAATATTTTCATGATGTACATATATTTTCATGATACATATATTTTCATGATGTATAATCATACTATAACAATTTTTTGTGAATCACTTTCATAATTATACTTTGTATTGTGTTATTATTGTGCGTGTTCAGTTTGAATATTTTTAATATTATAAATAGTAAAATAAAATTTTATTTATTGCTGTTTTTCTCTTCTAATTTTCATACCACCTCCAAAACATGTAAGTATTTCTTGACAGCCTTTTATTTTTTTTATTTTTATTTTATAATTTAATAATTATTAATTTATTTAACATTTTGATCTAATTTATTTATTCAAATGATAAATTCTTTTAATTTTTTTATTTCAGTATAATACCGCGGAAAAATTTTTTAGTTTTAATAATTAAAAATTGAAAAAATAATAGTTCGATGTCAATGTTATCTACCTCATTTATAACAATTTATTTTTAGATGTTTTTAATTTATATAGTATATTTTATAAGTAAGTCACTGATTACTAACTATAATTTAATATAAGATGAATAAAATGTAAATTCAGAAAGTATATGTTGATTTGTGCTTAATTTCAAAATTTCGATACTTTAACTATTACTTTTAAATTTTTGCGAAACGTTTTATTTTTAATCTCATATGAATGAACCTATTTTAAATTTTTTTAGAAAATATTAATTTGATTGTACCCAAGAATTAGTAAAAAATTGATTCAATGTATTATAAAAACTCAGCCACTGCAATGCGTGGCTGGGTCAGCTTGTATATATATATATATATATATATATATATATATATATATATATATATATATATATATATATATGTATGTATGTATGTATGTATGTATGTATGTATGTACGTATGTATGTATGTACGTACGTACGTATGTACGTATGTACGTACGTATGTACGTACGTACGTACGTACGTACGTACGTACGTACGTACGTACGTATGTATGTACGTACGTACGTACGTACGTACGTACGTACGTACGTACGTACGTACGTATGTACGTACGTATGTACGTACGTACGTACGTACGTACGTACGTACGTACGTACGTACGTACGTACGTACGTACGTACGTACGTACGTACGTACGTACGTACGTACGTACGTACGTACGTACGTACGTACGTATGTACGTACGTACGTACGTACGTACGTACGTACGTACGTACGTACGTACGTACGTACGTACGTACGTACGTACGTACGTACGTACGTACGTACGTACGTACGTACGTACGTACGTACGTACGTACGTACGTACGTACGTACGTACGTACGTACGTACGTACGTACGTACGTACGTACGTACGTACGTACGTACGTACGTACGTACGTACGTACGTACGCACGTACGTACGTACGTACGTACGTACGTACGTACGTACGTACGTACGTACGTACGTACGTACGTACGTACGTACGTACGTACGTACGTACGCACGTACGTACGTACGTACGTACGTACGTACGTACGTACGTACGTACGTACGTACGCACGTACGTACGTACGTACGTACGTACGTACGTACGTACGTACGTACGTACGTACGTACGTACGTACGTACGTACGTACGTACGTACGTACGTACGTACGTACGTACGTACGTACGTACGTACGTACGCACGTACGTACGTACGTACGTACGTACGTACGTACGTACGTACGTACGTACGTACGCACGTACGTACGTACGTACGTACGTACGTACGTACGTACGTACGTACGTACGTACGTACGTACGTACGTACGTACGTACGCACGTACGTACGTACGTACGTACGTACGTACGTACGTACGTACGTACGTACGTACGTACGTACGTACGTACGTACGTACGTACGTACGTACGTACGTACGTACGTACGCACGTACGTACGTACGTACGTACGTACGTACGTACGTACGTACGTACGTACGTACGTACGTACGTACGTACGTACGTACGTACGTACGTACGTACGTACGTACGTACGTACGTACGTACGTACGTACGTACGTATGTACGTACGTACGTACGTACGTACGTACGTACGTACGTACGTACGTACGTACGTACGTACGTACGTACGTATGTACGTACGTACGTACGTACGTACGTACGTACGTACGTACGTACGTACGTACGTACGTACGTATGTACGTACGTACGTACGTATGTACGTACGTACGTACGTACGTACGTACGTACGTACGTACGTACGTATGTACGTATGTACGTACGTACGTATGTACGTATGTATGTATGTACGTATGTATGTATGTACGTACGTATGTACGTACGTATGTATGTATGTATGTATGTATGTACGTACGTACGTACGTACGTACGTACGTACGTACGTACGTACGTATGTACGTACGTACGTACGTACGTACGTACGTACGTACGTACGTACGTACGTACGTACGTACGTACGTACGTACGTACGTACGTACGTACGTACGTACGTACGTACGTACGTACGTACGTACGTACGTACGTACGTACGTACGTACGTACGTACGTACGTACGTACGTACGTACGTACGTACGTACGTACGTACGTACGTACGTACGTACGTATGTACGTACGTACGTACGTACGTACGTACGTACGTACGTACGTACGTACGTACGTACGTATGTACGTACGTACGTACGTACGTACGTACGTACGTACGTACGTACGTACGTATGTACGTACGTACGTACGTACGTACGTACGTACGTACGTACGTACGTACGTACGTACGTACGTACGTACGTACGTACGTACGTACGTACGTACGTACGTACGTACGTACGTACGTACGTACGTACGTACGTACGTACGTACGTACGTACGTACGTACGTACGTACGTACGTACGTACGTACGTACGTACGTACGTACGTACGTACGTACGTACGTACGTACGTACGTACGTACGTACGTACGTACGTACGTACGTACGTACGTACGTACGTACGTACGTACGTACGTACGTACGTACGTACGTACGTACGTACGTACGTACGTACGTACGTACGTACGTACGTACGTACGTACGTACGTACGTACGTACGTACGTACGTACGTACGTACGTACGTACGTACGTACGTACGTACGTACGTACGTACGTACGTACGTACGTACGTACGTACGTACGTACGTACGTACGTACGTACGTACGTACGTACGTACGTACGTATGTACGTACGTACGTACGTACGTACGTACGTACGTACGTACGTACGTACGTACGTACGTACGTACGTACGTACGTACGTACGTACGTACGTACGTACGTACGTACGTACGTACGTACGTACGTACGTACGTACGTACGTACGTACGTACGTACGTACGTACGTACGTACGTACGTACGTACGTACGTACGTACGTACGTACGTACGTACGTACGTACGTACGTACGTACGTACGTACGTACGTACGTACGTACGTACGTATGTACGTACGTACGTACGTACGTACGTACGTACGTACGTACGTACGTACGTACGTACGTACGTACGTACGTACGTATGTACGTACGTACGTACGTACGTACGTACGTACGTACGTACGTACGTACGTACGTACGTACGTACGTACGTACGTACGTACGTACGTACGTACGTACGTACGTACGTACGTACGTACGTACGTACGTACGTACGTACGTACGTACGTATGTACGTACGTACGTACGTACGTACGTATGTACGTACGTACGTATGTACGTACGTACGTACGTACGTACGTACGTACGTACGTACGTATGTATGTACGTACGTACGTACGTACGTACGTATGTATGTATGTATGTACGTACGTACGTATGTACGTACGTATGTACGTACGTACGTACGTACGTACGTACGTACGTACGTACGTACGTACGTACGTACGTACGTACGTACGTACGTACTGTACGTACGTACGTACGTACGTACGTACGTACGTACGTACGTACGTACGTACGTATGTACGTACGTATGTACGTACGTACGTACGTACGTACGTACGTACGTACGCACGTACGTACGTACGTACGTACGTACGTACGTACGTACGTACGTACGTACGTACGTACGTACGTACGTACGTACGTACGTACGTACGTACGTACGTACGTACGTACGTACGTACGTATACGTACGTACGTACTGTACGTACGTACGTACGTACGTACGTACGTACGTACGTATGTACGTACGTACGTACGTACGTACGTACGTACGTACGTACGTACGTACGTACGTACGTACGTATGTATGTACGTACGTACGTACGTACGTACGTACGTACGTACGTACGTACGTACGTACGTACGTACGTACGTACGTACGTACGTACGTACGTACGTACGTACGTACGTACGTACGTACGTACGTACGTACGTACGTACGTACGTACGTACGTACGTACGTACGTACGTACGTACGTATGTATGTACGTACGTACGTATGTACGTACGTACGTACGTACGTACGTACGTATACGTACGTACGTACGTACGTACGTACGTACGTACGTACGTACGTACGTACGTACGTACGTACGTACGTACGTACGTATGTACGTACGTACGTACGTACGTACGTACGTACGTACGTACGTACGTACGTACGTACGTATGTACGTACGTATGTACGTATGTATGTACGTATGTACGTACGTACGTACGTACGTATGTACGTACGTACGTACGTATGTACGTACGTATGTATGTACGTACGTATGTATGTACGTACGTACGTACGTATGTATGTATGTACGTATGTATGTATGTACGTACGTACGTATGTATGTACGTATGTACGTACGTATGTATGTATGCATGTATGTACGTACGTACGTACGTATGTATGTATGTATGTATGTATGTATGTATGTATGTATGTATGTATGTATGTATGTATGTATGTATGTATGTATGTATGTATGTATGTATGTATGTATGTATGTATGTATGCATGTATGTATGTATGTATGTATGTATGTATGTATGTATGTATGTATGTATGTATGTATGTATGTATGTATGTATGTATGTATGTATGTATGTATGTATGTATGTATGTATGTATGTATGTATGTATGTATGTATGTATGTATGTATGTATGTATGTATGTATGTATGTATGTATGTATGTATGTATGTATGTATGTATGTATGTATGTATGTATGTATGTATGTATGTATGTATGTATGTATGTATGTATGTATGTATGTATGTATGTATGTATGTATGTATGTATGTATGTATGTATGTATGTATGTATGTATGTATGTATGTATGTATGTATGTATGTATGTATGTATGTATGTATGTATGTATTGAAATATGAAAAATTTTATTTCAAGAAAAATAAGTAAATTTCAGTTTTGAAGGGATATATTAAATATCTGATATTTATACAGAAAATATTTTAATAAATATGCATTGAAAATATCGGTTTTGTACTAATTTATCTTAATAAATATTACGACACTCGCTTCCCATATAAGGGAAACAAAATGCTTGGATAATAAATCTTAAAACTATTTTATGAATAAAATGACATTAAAACAAATGCTATATAATTTTAAAAGTTTAACAGAAAATGAGAGTTATGTTGTATTTCTGCTTATACGGCTATTATTATGGGTGCTTAGTAATTTTCCAAGTTTTCTATTATTGCGGTATGTGAATACTACGAAAATTATCAGTCGAAGTTATTACGCAATCAATAATATGTTGATACTGAAAATAATTAAAACAGACTTTAAAATAAACTAAAAAATTCCTTTCTTCATCACACTTGCGTACTAATTAATGCAAATTTGCATGAAAATGAAACAAGAAATGTGAAAACTAAATCACATGGGATTATACGACTGCACATTATATTTCTTTCACGTTATATGTATAGGATTGATTGTTATTTGTTTTCCTGCTGGAGAATCATTTTAAAGTTTTACGATAAAACATTTATATAGTCTATAAAATAGTTTATGTGCTTTGGTAAATTGGAAAAAAGGCATTAAGTTTTTATTTGATTCCTCTATTTTATTACAATGCGTATTTTAAAATATGTCTAAAATAACATTCAGTTTTCTAATAACAATTATCATTATGTGAAAATTGCAAAAATAGGAGTAACGTTAAAACATCAACAGATTAAAGTATGAATATTAAAAAAAGCGTATATTTAATTTGATACTTTATATCAAAGTTGAAGAGTTCATAATAGTGGAAACATACCTTTCTAAAAAATTTATAAAATGAAAAATAATTTTATAAATTAAAATATTGCAATAAGCAAAATATAAATTCGCATCACTTTCTATATTTAAATTAAATATTAAAATATATATATATATATATATATATATTTTAATATTTAATTTAAATATATTAAATATATATATATATATATATATATATATATATATATATATATATATATATATATATATATATATATATATATATATATATATATATATATATATATATATATATATATATATATATATATATATATATATATATCAGATCTCGGTAGTTTGATAGGTTAGGGTGTTCGTTCTCGTTATCGTAAGTTATTAAGTAAGCTAATAGTGGCTGGAACATGTAACATATGTAGTGGTAGCTACTCTGTATGAATCCATATGAAAAAATAATATCTTTATAGTATCAGGCCAAATTTTGCTTGTATTTTGTATTTTTTGCTTGTTATTGATTCTAAATTATGGAGACCACTTTCGGAGTCCACGAAGGCATAAATGCATACATATATACATACATTTACGTGTATGTGTGTCTGCGTTATTGTGCAGGAGTTGAGTTTTTATATAGAACATAGAAGTAAAGTCTTCTCATCATATATATTTTATTGATTTAATAGACTAGACTCAAAATCCTATTCTTTTAATACAATGAATTTTTCGGGTGCATTTGCAGTCTAACAAATACTAAAACTGTAGCTAGAGCATTATTTTTAAAGTAAGTGCTCCTATCGGGCATCACTTTCGGAAAGTACACACACCTTATCTCATCCCGCTCTCAGAATCTTCCAATATACTTCAGAGAGTGGCACAAAGCACCGTCGAAGCCAATCTTATCGATCAGGTCCCTTTGACAGCTCGTATCTCTCCAATGATAGGGGCTAAGTTGGAAGAGGTTCGCGTGAAATTCGTCGTCTCTCCTTCGAGTTGGATGGCATGGATATCCCGGTTTTGTCGTCTTTCCTGCCTGACAGAGAAAGCTGGTAAAGCCATTCTGGCATTAAGATGAAAGGCTTGAACTTTAATGAGATCGCCTGGTGTGTTATTGGAAGAGAGCAGGGTGCTGAAGATTTTTAAACAGTGAAATAGAACTATTCTAATGCTCTGTTTGAAAGTAAAATGAACTATGTAATAATAGGCAACACTTAATATTTAAAACTGATAATTCTAAATTAAGTGCAAAATCATATATTACTTACCATAAATTTTGAAGTAGTGAAAAATATACTAAATTGAATTAATATTATAGAACTGTTCTAATCACTACTAACATACTATTTATGTATATAGGTAAAGAAGCCATAATAAGATAACTTTTCTCACTTTTAAAATTTTGCATATTTCTTAAATAAAAATTGTGGTATAATTTTCAAGCAAATTCTATATAGAAATATTAATTTTATTGCATAATTATTTTTAAATGATTTCTGTAAGTTATTCTTATTTGCAAATAAAAGTCCTCATTAAAAATATGATATATTATAAATATCAAAATTATTTCTGTGTAATATTTGTATTAAACATTTCAATAATAAAAATAAGTTAATATGATATTATGTTGTATTAGTAATTATTAGTACAGTAGTTATTAATATTAGTAGTAGTAGTAATATAATATTAAGCGAAATACTTGCATAAAATTTATTAAGCGAATAATTCTAGAAATTAAATGGACATTGTTAGGTAATATGTAACAAATTATTTTGTACATTTTGTTTTAATTTATATTATTTTCTTGTATCTGTTTTTAATTCAGATCTTAGAAGTATGTACTTATATGAAAATGAAATTATTCGTTAATTAATTATTTTTATTTTTTGTGTCATTGAAAAAGATATAATTTCTATATATTTCATTTGATAAAAGTTTATCTTCTATATATTCGCATTTATGAAATTCCATCTTCAATTTTATACAGTAAAAGATAAAAAAAATCAAATAATGAAAAAAATTCTGCAGTAAAGTAAATTTTTTAAATGTTTTTACAAATGTGAATAAATTATAATATATGTACGCTTTTTTTGATAAATAAAAATAAAAGGTACAACTTGGCTTACCATTTTAAATTTAATTTTTATTTCACATGAGGTCTAATTTAAATGACTTCCATGAATTGATGAAATTCGAAAAACTTTTAAAAACATTCAAGGAAATGGTAATCGAACTCTTGAACGAATGAATGCCAGAGTGCGACCATTCAACAAACAACATAAAATAATTATATTAAACAAAACTTTTCGGAAAACAGTTTAAGTCATTAATTTCTTAATCCATTTTATATATGTTTTATTTGATTAAAATAATCGTCTCTGTATATTCTAATCTTTCTAAATTTCAGAGAAATTATATTAAATTACTATATCTGGAATAATTGAAAACAACCGAAATTAAGAAAGAATAAATTTTATTATTATATTTTTTGAGTAATACATAGTAATTAGCGATGTATAAATAACTAACTGATCTGAAAGTTATTTACTTCGAACAGAATATTACAATAAAATATTTTCGTAAAAAGAATCAGAAAACATTTTGTGTGACTTTTAAATACGTTGAGACTGCAATTATTTTCTGTAAAAAATAAACCAATCTTTAATATTAGCAATGTTGATACTAATTAGGTACTTTTAACTGAAATACATTTTTATCACTCACTAGCTACTTTTTCCAAAAAATTTTGAAAAATGTTAACATACTTCAAAACTCAAAACTTGCTGCATTTTATAATAAGTAATTAAGTTGTTATAGCCATTTTGATTATAATAAGTAGAAAAGAATCTCCGTATTTGATGTGAAGTGTTTTACCATATTAAGTTTGATTTACTTCATACTGTACTTGTACCATAAAAGAAAACAAAAATAATTTAGAAATTTAAATTTGATAATAAAATAAAAATAAGAAAATGTATTCTCATTATCTTGATTTCATCTAATATTCTAGATAAATCGAAAGTCCTTAATAATGAGAAATAACTTTTTGTAAAATATACATAAAAGAGAAAAAAATTTCAATTTTAATAAGTGAAGGAAATTTATTTTGTAAACATTAGAAAATACTTACGGTATTTTATTATTTATATTCAAAATTTCTTGCTTTTTTATCTGGGGTTTTGATGCTTTAGTTTGTTTTATTTTAAATTTTGTCAAAGTTAAAACCATTAATTTATCAGAAAGATATTAAAATTATTAAGAGATTTATTTTCCTAGTGTTCGGACCACTCTCTTTGGAATAGATAAGACCCAGTTCTATCCTAATTATTATTGTATAAGAGAAGATATATGATAATTATCAGCTTTTTGCTTTGTTGTCAGTTGCTTAGAAGTTTACCATGTTTCCCACATTTCGACAAGTGATTACAATGAATAATGTATGAAAACTAAGAACTGTCCTTTCAAAAGGTTAAGAGATTTAAAGAACTTTTTACAATAGCCTTCATCCATTATGCCTTCCACTACGTGATATGAAAACAATCGTTAGTAATCATACATTCGTCTTTACGTAAACCCTTAGCAACCAAACACTCTTCAGCACAGCTGACGTAATACCAATTTCTGAATTTTTTGGCAACAAAAAACATAATCAAGATGAAATAATTGTGATGTAATGTCACGAAAATATCGTAGTTGTGGGATTCAATGAAGTGAGACTGTAGTAATTCTGCCGTAATAAATGCTTGAAAAAACTCACATATCTAATAATTAAAAATTTAAATCTGATAAATAAAAGCCATAAATATATATTTTCTAAATATTAAGATTTAAGAAAAAGGGAGTTCTGGGTTCGAATCACGGTTCGGGCATGGATCTACTTTCTCTCTCTATCTATCCTGTCTTCGTCCTTCCCTAGTATGAATGGGTTGTGAATGGTTGCCTACCCTATAAACGGGTACCTATGGCATGTGCTTAGTGAGGAAGTCGGACTCCACACCTAAAATATGGTTCAGTTAGAAAAGTAGAGCAGCGCATCCCATAATGTCAGCCTAACTGGCACACGACAACAACAACAACATTGATGCTTAAAAAACAATGTGTGGTTATTATAACAATTAAAATATCTTCTACGCATTGTTAAGGAATAATCTACTGTATCTAATGTGTATATTCATGAAATAATAATAATAATAGTAATAATAATAATATATACATATATATATACACACACAACAGTACTGATATATACCATGTAGAAAAAGTCGCATAGAAAATTTTTTTTCCTAAATTTTCGTTCGCTTTGAATTCTTTATTCTGACAATTAATTTATATTTTGATTCATAAACGTAAAAATCAATGCGTTTTTACATATTTTTATTTTATTTCAGAAAAGATATTCCATTTCAGTATTAGTACATGGAATATATTTTTAAAGTAGTGTTCGCTATAAAATTAAATCCAAAGACAAATTTAAACTTAATTAAAATATCATAGGAAATATCAATTATTAACTGTATGGTTTAATAATATGATGATGAAAATCTTTGTAGTTTATAAAATATTTTTAAAACTTAACATTAAATTAATCATTTAAGTAATTAAAAATACGTCTGTGAAAGCTAACTATGCTACCAAGGCAAAAAGTTGCATCTTATTCTGGTATTCCATTGTCAAGTCTCAACTAATGATAATTGTTAAAATATCTTTAATTATATCAGCTTAATTTATAAATTAAAACCAATGCATCTAGCTAAAATTAATTAACTTAAAAAGAACAAGCAATTAATAGTAAAGAAATTAATAGTGATGAAACTCTTAAAATTATAAATGCTAGATGAGAATAAAATGTTAAACGCTTTTATATTTGATAAATAAATAATTCATTGTAGTAATCCTTCTTTCCTTTTACCATGATTAAAATGCCACTATTTTCGATAATATATTTTATCAAAAATGAATAATAATTATTAACATGTTTTTAAATATATAAATTGTTATAGCCAAATATTGAGAGTATGAGCAACAACTTAATAGAATATATTAACAAATGATTAATAAAAGAAATTCTAATTATTCTGTCAAACTTTTTATGAATTCTCTCGTCTCTAGGCGTTTATTTAGGGCTTACTTTAATCTCTTTAATTGTAATTTGATTGAATCAATTTCCATGGGTGAATAAAGAAAAGTAGCTTTCCTAAACAAATAACAACAACAACAGTCGAAATATTATTAAATGACAAAGAGATTTAGAATAAACCTTTTAGTTAATCAGTTATACTTTGCTACACTTTTACGCGTTTATTTTATAAATTAAATCGAAATTCAAATTAAAAAGTTTAGAAAAGATTTAGAATAAACCTTTTAGTTAATCAGTTATACTTGCGCATTTATTTTATAAATTAAATCGAAATTCAAATTAAAAAGTCGAATTTTCATGTATAAAATTTTGTATAGATTGAAATTTTTTTGAGATTTTCATTTGATCATGAAGTACAGTAAATACATTCTGCACCGAGATAATCTCTGATATAATTTAATCTTTTATAATTAAAAATGTAAAGTTTTCACTCTGTAATACTGCATTCATATGTAATATTATTCAATATGGACTTTCATACTGGTTTAATATTTGCAAATATACAGGTATCATATATTAAACTGGTGTGTTTAATATAGGATATTATTTAATTTTAGTTGGTTTTTTTAGTTTGCCACGTTTTGAAGGAATGTTAACTTGATTAGGAACCATGTTATGTGTATTTGAGGCTCCTAAATTACTATGGAAACAACTATATGTAAAATTAAATAGACAGCGACTTGAGAAAAATTGAAGAGCAATCATTAAGCTTTTTTAAAATGTTATGAAGATGACTTAAATTAACGTAAAAAAGTTTCAATCGTGGGGTTGAAAGTTTTTTTTCCATAGCCCCTCCTGCCCTTAGAGTAGCGTTATTCAACACTATAATGGGCGAAGTGATGGCATCTCATCAGTGGGGCAACCACTGGGTGTGCCATCTTCAGCCCAAAAGCGACGAGATACAAAAAAAAACATGGAGTGGAAGGAATATTCAAGCCCGAACTAGGATTCGAACCTGGGACCTTCTGCTTCGAAGTTAGGGACGCTAATCTCTCCACCAGTGGTCGGCATTGTATTGAAACTTTTAGAAATATATTTTTCCAAGAAACCATAATCATTTAATTAATCCCTTGCTAGCGTTAGATAAAATAATTCCTTGCTCGTATGCTTCTTGTACTTATTTTCAAATTTGAGGGTTAGTAGAATTATTCTTGGCATACTTTATGCTGAGAATGAATGTATACAAATAAATTAACTCAAGCTCATTAATTTTCATAATAAGCATTCACAATTAAAATTTAGGTAAGAAAAGGCATACTGCAAATGTAGTCATTAAAGTTAATAAATCAATACAAATTTCACCAATTCGCCTCATAATTTTTACGAATTCACTTATAAATATAACAAATGAAACAAACTGATGAAATGAGGGGGAGACTCTGATGATCACAAAATTTAAAATTTTGTACCTTTGAACCGTTATTCATTTATCCAATAATCATTTTCAAATTACAAAAGCAGAAGTTTTTTCTCATGAAGGAATCTTGAGATAGATAAATTAATAATTTTATAAAATTTTAAAATAAGAATGTAAAAGTTATTAAAAATAATTTAACTAGAATTTTATATTTGTCGTTATTTATGATGCTTGGACAAGCTAAGCTCGCTATACTTTGGCTAAGCGAATTTAAGACAGTAAGGTACATCTTTCGTTTAACAAAAGCAACACGAAGGTGAAAGTACGACTTTGCTCTAAACTCCTCCAATAGAAGGCACCTCCAGAGGATCCACTCCCTTAATTTTTACATTCATCTAAAGGAAGAGGAAATTTTCTACAGAACTTCGAAAGTTCTATTTTAATATTATGAAAATCAAGATCTATAATCATATTTAAAAAATAATTTATTTTTTACCCAATATGATTATAAATTTTTATGGGATATTTTATCACGTGGAATCAATTCTTCTAAAAACATATTTATAAATTTCAAAAATTATTTGAAGGTTTTATTAATAAAAGTATCTCCAAATAAATAAAGTTAAAAATGAGAGGAAATATCTCCTTTTTACTTAGCCTTAATATAATGTAGCATCATTTCCGATGATTTAAATACGTTATAATAATGTCCTTAAGAAGACCGAATTTTTTTACATAGATTCCAAGAAATACTTACAGTTATCTTTGAAGTAATCTTTAATTGATTTCATACATTTTCAATTACTTTGTTCAAACTTTATGTTTAAATAAATTATTTCTTACACTTAAACATAAAATCCCCCATGCTTTTTCCGTCAATATTAGAAAAGATTTTCACAACAGATGAAAATGAATAACATATTAATAAAATAGGATACACAATTTATATGGTGATTCTATTTTTTTCAATAGCTTAAAAATAAAATAAAGCTGAACGTAAACTAGGATTCTGTTATTAAATGAAATGTACTAGTTTGGAAAACTGAAGTTTTTTTATGTATAATTAACAATGCTTTTTAATCTTAGCTGGCAACAATATTTACAGACATAAAAAGAGCAGGAATCGCAGCTGATATAAAAGAAATTTTTAGTAGAGAAAAGATTATTGATCTACTATAAAATGCATATGTAACACGTGTATTAGTTTAAATCATAGTAGATTAATTAATCTAACTTTAACTAAGGTCATAAATTCCTACTTTTGTGCAAAATAAATAAATTTTCTTAAATCAAAATATTTCGTTAATTTTTTCTTTATTTAATTTTCAGTATTAATGAGCAGAAAAAATGAGTCAAACTAATAAATGAGAATATGCATTATATTTATATATTGATATATTTTTACAATCTATCTTGATCGATATCAATGTATGATTTTAATCAATATATAATCCAGAATCTAAATGTTAGCATATCTGTAAAATTATAATGTAGCCAAAGGTTGCCACACTTAACACTAATTAGTTTTAATACAAATGAAATAAATTATGATTGATTGCATTTTCTTACTTTTAAGGTGAAATGAAATAATCTAATATAATATTATTATTTATAGATTAATTTGTATAAAATTTTCACAACCATTGTGTATTTTATGAATATTATGTAAACAAACTTTTAAGTAATATGTTAGCGAAGTCATAATTTTGTAACAAATATTAAATTTGAGATAATTTTTATTTACATCATGAATGAATTAATAAATAGTTATTATATTCATAATTCTTATGAGTGCAATATAATTTTGTTAACAGACATATATGTTGTATGAATTGTGTCTTACAGTTTAAAATATACATGTTCTTTATAAAATATTGGATACATGTTGTTGTTAAGTACTATTCATAAGATAATGAAGATAAATTTAAATTAATATTAATGGTTAAATGAGCTTAAAAAGTTTTATCCTTGTCCATGGCCTTCCAAATATGATATTCTTCACAACTAGGTTATCAAGATTGTAGTCAATTATGTAACGTAGGGCAAACCTGTCTTAAATTTATAGAGGTACTGATGTTTCAATACTAGTCTTAGAAGCAATATTCTGTCTTCCTCCTGTTAATAATGTCGTTTATGAATCTCCAAAGGAAAAATTCCAGTGGCATTAAATCAAATGATTTGGGTAGCCAAGGAATTGGGCCGCTTCTGCTCAATCCCTCTATTATCTGGAAAACGGTCATTTTTGAAAAACTAAGAATAATATTTAACTAATGGTTATATATATATATATATATATATATATATATATATATATATATATATATATATATATATATATATATATATATATATATATATATAAAACTAAAAACATGCTATTAATAAAACACGCCTCCGATACTAGTGTAAGGAATGAAAATGAAAAGCAAAATGAGTAACAAGGGCAGAAGATAGATATTTACAAAAGAAATACTACTCAAATAGGGAAAAAAAATTTCTATTACATTATGAAAATTAGTAAATGAGAACATATAAGCCATTCCATTTATGAATGCAAAAAGTCAGTTTATATCTTCATTATTTAATGGATTATTTATCATCAAAATTGGTTCAAAATTTTAACGATACCCTGTACCATAAAATATGTTTTGTCGGTCATTTTAATAAATTTTTAACAAATATCAATAGTCCTGAATGCATTGAAAAGAATGTAATGATATTTTCAGTATTTTTTAAAATTTATTTTCCCATTTCACTTAAAAAATTTTATAGCTTTCTTTTTAATAGTTTAAATGGGTTAAATAAATAAATAGGTAATAGGTTTCTTTTTAAAATTTAAACAAAAATATTAAAAATACATATCGAAAAGGATTCGATGTTATCAGAAACAATATGTTCTGTATAGTACGTCTCCAAATTATTAGACAAATATTTCTTGTTCTTAAGGGAATTAAACTTCATTTTTGTGTAACTAAGATGTCAGCAATCAAGTAGTTCTTGGCATCAAAAAATAAATAACCGCCAACTGAAGCGGGAACCACTTAAAGTTTTACTTGTTAGAGATATCCGGTGAACGATTAGAAAGTAGATCCACTTCCTGGCCAACTATTGCGGTGGCGAAAAAGAAGCAAACTGTCTTCCGCAGCAAGAATTTGACAAGGTATAAGAAAGAAAGTGTCATATTTACTGTCGTCTTGTCACCATAGAGGATAAAATGGGAAGGTGAAATGACACACTAGAGAATCTAGAAAATTAAAGAAATGCATTACTGTTACATGTATTTTTTATTTATGTCATTATTTTATTTATTTCTGACAACTTGATGCTTATTTATGATGGATCTTAATTAAATTTATACCTTATAAAGCTTACTAATTAATGATTCCTTGAGAAGAAATATATTTTAGTGTAATTGAAATTAAATTTTTCTCAATACTTTATTTCTGTAATTATTAGGAAATATTTTGCTTAATATAGAATATTTAATATAATACTGTGAGAATAACTTATTTTGGTTTATTATATTTAATGCAAAAAATTTTTGTTTAATGCAAAATTCTATGACTAAATTAATTATTTAAAGCTAGTTAATTATTTCTTTGATTTTTGTATTTGATTGAAAATTTAAATTACTAGTTTAATAATCGGAGAATAATTTTCTTAGACACGTATTATTTATAATATATATTATAAATATTTTTTTTAATTCCCTTATCATTTAAAGAATGGTTTTTGAAAAAAAACATGTTTGCATAGTATATAAACATTTTTTGATGATTGTTTGAAGTTATAATTTTTGGGTAGCTAAAATTAGTGGCAGAACTAAAATTTGTTTATACTTTTAAATTGCTTAGTTAGAATTCCCAAAAAAATTTATTTACTTTCTAAATAAAATAAGGAATTGTTAATAAATTTTCAGAACAAAAGAAACAAAAAACTAACAAAGTCTGCATTCATTAAAATTTCTCAAACCAGAAAAAAACATGGATGCCGTATAATCCACGATGCCAAATTCTGTGTTTGGTGATATTTTTGATGGATTTTCTTGTTTATATATATATATATATATATATATATATATATATATATATATATATATATATATATATATATATATATATATATATATATATATATATATATATATATATATATATATATATATATATATATATATATATATATATATATATATATATATATATATATATATATATATATATAGTGTGTGTGTGTGTGTATATATGGCAACCTAATTTTTATTACGTCATACGACTTTAGACCTATAAGAATTATGTAAAAAATTCTATTTTAGCAACCCTAGTATTTACGTCATCGAGAGACACAATGGCAACATTTCTTCGTAACAAAAAAAAATTCAGAATTTATTCCTGGATTATATGGCATCTGTGCCAAGAAATATATTAAATATTTATTTAAAAATTAATTGAGCTATTTGTAAGCAACAGACAGCATTTGTTACTTGTCAAAAACATTTAAATGGTAACTTCATGCAATTATTTTTATATGTTTTAAATAAAAATATGCTTCAAAAACATCAAATTCGTCATTTGAAAGAAATAGTTATTCGATGTTCAAAAATGCTATCGAATCTAATAATATAATTATGAAATGTGAAGGAATCATTTGCTTGAATTTGCTTATAAGATACACAAGGAAAAGGAAAGAGAGCGAAACATAATTAGATTTTTACCATTCTTTAGAACTGAATTAATGTCACTGCAGACATCGTTCTGTTTTAAAGAGATGAGAACTTTTCTTCGTTACCTTAAAACAAAATGCTAATTAATACAATTAAAATGTTGTTTTCTAGATAAATTAAAATCCTTTAGGAAATCGACACACGAATACTTTGTTTTAAAAGTAAATAAGAATATTTGCGTAAAATTTTAATTACAAGATACTGATATCCAATTCCGAATTCAATTCATGCAAACTTTGAATTCTAATCATAAAAATATTTGTGAAATTAGCAAATTATTAATTTATTTTAAATTTTAAGGAAAAACAAAAGATATGTATTTATATGTATTTAATGATTATTAATTTTATCATATAAAAAACTGAATTTTACATAATCTAATAACAATTTCATAAATGCATTTGAATTAACGATTTTTCTAAATTTAATTTTAATTTTATATGTATTTAATATTGAATTAAATCAAAGAAAAAAATAATATTTATTACATGATTATTAATTTCCTTAAGTAATATATTAAATACATAATATATGAATATTTACTTTTGCTTCGAATAACTGATGCGCAATTTAACAATATGTTCCAGATAAATCAATCATTAATAATACTTCAAATTTTTAATGAACAAACTTGAACTTCTGTTTATTAAAAATATCAAATACCAATAGGAATTTTAGAATAAAAAAATTTAAAAGTTTATCTAAAAATATAATATTATTTGAGAGTGTGTGTGTTAAAAATACTCGTTAATTATATTGATGGCAAAAAATTTCTAAAAGAAAAGAACGTATATGGAATTTCAAAGTTTAATTGAGAGTTCTATTTTTATTTAAATAATTTATTTTATTTTATTTATATGATACTTTTTATAGCAATCTTTTTTCTCTTAGGAAAGTTCCTTCTCAGACTGACACCACTCAGCCTCAACAATATGGAGCACAAACAATATTGTCAAATATAAAAGCGCCGATAACTGACAGAATGACAAAATTGTTCAAGTAAGATATTTTGATTATTATTTGTTAGAAAGCTGACATTTGTTAATACAAATGCTATTCACGTAATAAGGTCTTATTTTACCGCTATAATTAATCGATATTATATCATATGAAAATTCTCTCTGGTGCTTCAAGAAGCCTTTTTTGCGCGTACTTGACAATTTCACAATAAAAATGTTAAATAAAAGAAAATTTGATTACTATTTGTCAGAGGAAGCAAAACTGACTATTGATAATTAAAAAACCTTAAATATTTTATTTTATTCTAATGGCAATGCCGTTTGATGTTTTTATCAATACTGTTGACTAATATAAATTTAGAAGAAAATATTCACAACTCATTCAGAAAATATATTTTATTTATTAGTTAATTGCATTGTTAAAGTGTTGAAGCTAGATATCTTGATTACTATTGTTAGTAGAATGACCGTACTAACTTCAAATTTTTAAAAAAAATCATTATTTTATTCTAACAGCAACGCTATTTGATACTTTTATCGCCACTATCGATCGATTAGAAGAAAATGTTTTCAGATCATTTAAAATTTGTTTTGCATACTAGATAGTTACATTATAAAATTGCTCTAGTAAGATATACAATTATTAGATGTAATTAATATTTTTATTACCATTTTTATTAGAGAAATCATAGGAATGACTATTGGTAATTGAATTAGTCTAATAACATTGTCTTTTACTATTTATGTTGAAACTGTCAACGAACTAAAATTAAAAAAAAATGTTCTCATATCATTCAGAAAATATTTTTGGCGTATTAGGTAACTCCATCGTAAAAATGCTTATGTAAGATACCTTGATTACCACATTTTAGAGTAATCAAGGTATCCTTTTAAGGTAATCACTGAACTGCCTCTAATTGTAATTTTAAAAAATCCGTTCTTTAATAATGCGTTATTTAGTCTATGAACAACACTCCTTACTATTTTAATTGCTACTATGTATCAATTAAAAATTAAAAAGAAATGTTCTCTGATCATTTAAATTTTTTAAATACTAGATGATTATACTATAAAATAGTTTGAGTTAGATATATTGAGATGTAAGTAATATTTTAATTACCATTCATTAGAGGAATCAAAGAACTGATGATTGGTAATAAAATTATTTTAATAATGTCATTTAATATTGTATTACTACTGCCGGCCAATATAAAACTTAAAATGAATATTCTCAGCTCATTCAGAATACATTTTTTGCTTATTGGATAATTACACTATAAAATTGCTTAAGTAAGATACCTTGATTAACACATTTTAGATTAATCATTTTACTGACTAGTTTTAATTTTAAAAAAATCTGTTCTCGCGTAATAATGTATTATTGTATTCTTATAACAATGTCTTTCAATAATTTTATTCCTACTAAGTATTAAATCAAAAGAAAATGCTCTCAGATCATTCAGAAATGCTTTTTGCATACTTGATGATTAAAATGTAAAAACTTTCCAGTAAGAGAATTACAAAATTGACTATTGGTGATTGCTTTTCCTGCAATAATATATACTAATATCAATATACTTTAATGTTTTTATTCATATTAAATTAAAATAGAATTAATTCAAACTTTAAAAAAATATGCTCTTGCAAACCAACAAATTACATAATAAAAATGTTCATTTAGATATTTGATATTTTGTTCGGAAACTACAGAATTACTAATGATTAAATTACTGAAAAAAAATGACATTTCTGTAATAATGCTTTATTTTAATACCGCAAATCTATTTAATATTTTTATCGTTATAAAGTACTATCGAATATTTTTATTCAAATATTTAAGGGTATTATAGCACATGATTAAAGTATTCATACATATATAAGTAAATTTAAATTTTTTGTATTTTTAAAGAGATTATGATTGTAAGTAATTAATAAATACGTTTTACTACTAAACAATTTATTAATTAGTAAATAGAATATATCTATATTAAAAAACTTCGTCTTCAAATAAATAAAACTTCTGCACAATATCACAGTTTATTCATTGTCTCTCAAGTAAATACACAGAAAGGAATTCTGTGTACAGTTACTTGTGAGACAATGAACTCTTAAATAAATTGATGAAACAATTCATTTGGAATTCTGCATGAAATTACTACCAAACTTTTTTGTCACTAAAATTTAAATTTATAAGGTATCCACAAAATTTAAGGAATTTCTATTTAATTAATATGTATCTTCAAATTTTATTTATTCGTTTTAATAAGTGTACCGCATCTATTTAATTAAAAATCTAACAATTAAGCAATAGCTAATTCCTTTTAGCGAAAACATTTTACGCACTAATTTCATTTATACTTATTTTTACATCTAAACTTATAATTATTACTTTTTTACTATCAATATTTTAATTTTCAAAAGTCTTTAACTTGAAGGAAAGAATTCTTTACCAAGAAGGATTTATTTACTTTTAATCTTCAACATCTATCATTTTATTTTTATAACAATTCTCTCCTCTGCTTTGGCGTTTATTTACAGAAAAATGTTGAATGTGACAAAAATGTAAGCTGCAGGCAAAGAGAAAGATGTCAATTTTAGTTAAATTTTTCGCTTTTCTGTTTTTATTTTACATTTTTGGATATCATGGAATTCTACTGTGAATTTCAGTTTCGTCTTTTTGATGATGTTGATGTCTGTTTATTCTAAGACTGCCATGTTCAATTATTCTACTGTTATTATAGACACCGGGAACTAAACTCTATCTGTAAAATTTAAATTCTACCTATAATATCATTTCTCAACATGATTTTGAATTTTATGGTTATTGATTGGAAAAGCATAAATTTTAAATATCACTGTATAAATGTTTTTTAAAAAAGCATTCACGTCAGAAGTATAAATTTTAATAATATTTTACATTCAAAAGTGAAGGCGAGCAATTTTTAACTCAATGCACTTATGAATTAAACACATTTTTAATCCAATATATTTAAAATTCATTGCATATAGTTTTAATTTATAATGTAATAAAAGTTATAAATTATTTATTTTGTGTAGTAATATGTTATGAATTATAAAAGCTTATTTACTGTGTGTGTGTGTGTGTGTGTGTGTGTGTGTGTGTGTGTGTGTGTGTGTGTGTGTGTGTGTGTGTGTGTGTGTGTGTGTGTGTGTGTGTGTGTGTGTGTGTGTGTGTGTGTGTGTGTGTGTGTGTGTGTGTGTGTGTGTGTGTGTGTGTGTGTGTGTGTGTGTGTGTGTGTGTGTGTGTGTGTGTGTGTGTGTGTGTGTGTGTGTGTGTGTGTGTGTGTGTGTGTGTGTGTGTGTGAGTTAGTTAGTTAGTTAGTTAGTTAGTTGATTGATTTTAAAAAATTATAATTATAAGAAATAATTTAAGTATTATAATTTCATTAAAGAAGTATTTTTCATTAAGAAGTTTATAGTTATAGCTTTTTATAAAAAGAGCTATTTACAAATATAAATAAAATGAAATGCTTTGTAACTTATTGCAAATATTTGAAGTGAATGTAATTAAAAGAACACCTCCACATTTATATGCTTTTTGAAAGGATGCTATCTAAATACTAATTTTGTCCCAATGATATTTATTATTTTTCAAATACTGCAATATGCTTAAATTAAAACTTTCCTTTTAAATTAGAGTTATCCTAAACCTTTATGAGATTATTACGTTTTAAATTATCTTGCAGAAATTTCTAGACGTTCAATTAATTTTTAGATAATTATGATGACATTCTTAATTAAAAGAAACATAACATATATTACATAAATATTTTAAAACCTTTGATAAATAAAGATACACAAAATTAAATTTGATTATTTTAAAACATAAGAATGTTAAATCAAATGTTTATATTCAATAGATAACCATTCCTTTCAAGGATTGTGGTTTAGATGGAATACTGATCAATGCAATGTTCAGATTAAAATTTTAAGTATTTTATTTCAAAGAAAACGAAATTATATGTAATAACGTTTAACTATGTGTGTGTGCATGGTTATTTCCATGATGGTTATGAATTCCAAAGAAGGGGAGAGGAGTTCTATAAACATTTTTGATTTCGATTTAGCAAGTTTTTTTAAAAGTAACAAGCTAAGTCTGTTATTCAATGGGAAATGTTGAAAAATAATAATAATACATGTGTATATAATATTGTGCAAGTAAATATGTAACATAAAGATGTACTAAAGAAGGGAATATTTCGTAAGTAATCAGTTTTATGTAGGTGTTAAGCTTATAACATTATTATCAGATTTAGTTCAACGACAGTTTTTTATCCATAGCCTGAATTCATTTTTAAACGATCTATAGAGGTAATATTATTATGTATAAGCAATTATAAAAATATCCTCCGTAAGAATAAGACTGGTATATCTTATGAATGTTTTACTACATATTATTTCTAATATTTAGAATATATTTAACACTTATTATAGAAAATTTTATAAAAAAAGACAATTTATAACATTTCATTGCTAACAAATATCGCTATGTTATTTGTATTTAAAAAATCAAATATTATTATTTGTGTTATTCAATTTGTCAAATAACTTAATAATGGTTTCTTAAAAAAATCAGGACCTGTCAGTTTTAACTTAATGCGTTTCTAAAATTTTTATGATTGTGACAGAAAATAATTAAGGAATAATTTAAGCATAATAAGCTATATCCCTAACTTAAACACAAAATGAGTAAGTTTATTGTGAAATTAGTGATAATTAAAAAGATAAATGAATACTTGCTTAAGGAATCAATGTCTAGAAATTAATCCTTTCTAAGTTCTTGAAAATATAAAGCTCTAATAATTAAATTAATAACATGCTATATATTATAAATGTAAGGATTACGATTTTGTATATTTTTATATATTACTTATAAATTTACAGAATATTATATACCAAAACATTAAATACAAAACAATTATAACAGAAAAGCTTTGATAAATGAAATTTTTACATATTATGAAATGTAAGCTTTCAAAGCAGAAACAAGCATATGATTTGATGGTATTAAATCTTATGTAACTTTAAAACTTTTCCTTCTTATTTACTTTGTAAATTAAACATCCAAACAGACTATTCAAAGAAAGAAAACTTATGAACTTGCTATTTTAAATTACCAATGCAAAAAGAAAAAGTGCAAAGAGGATCAAGTATGATTAATAATGAAACAACTCTTCAATGATCGACTCACAAACAGAAGCAAGCGAAACATTGTTATTTTCTGAAAGAATAAACTTTAATCCATGATTATTTTTCACAAATGTATGAAAGGATTAAAATAAGCTTACGCAGGAAAATATTATTATTTATTCTTACTGTTAGAGAATATTTAACGAAGTTTTAAGGAATTATTTTAATATTTGCAGAAATAAAGTGCTTTATTTACTCCAAAGTTTACATATATATATGTATATATATATATATATATATATATATATATATATATATATATATATATATATATATATATATATATATATATATATATATATATATATATATATATATATATATATATATATATATATATATATAAATGAGAATACCTATTAGAATATCAACGAGCAACTCATTTTGTAAAAACTTCTCCACCTAAAAATATCTCAAAAAGTATGTTTCCTATACATAATATACAAGTATACGGAATTTTCAAAATTTATTCAGTAATAACTATGAAAACATAATTTATGATTATTATGAAATAATTTTCTTTTTTACTTTAGCAATAATGTAAAATAACATCAATTGTTTTCTTTTTCATACCATTGATATATACCAAATATATAAAACTATGTCCAGCCCTCAGCACAAGCCTATAAATATACCCATTTCCTATATAGACGGGTGTTTTTTGATGGTGGAGCATAAAAGCAATGCCTCTGGAATTCTGAGCACCTTTTTGATCGCTCCTGGTATGATCTCATCAAAATAGCAGGAATAAGTAAGAAAAAGATAACAGGAAGCTTTCAGGGGAAGCAACTTTCCTTTTTTGTTAGTTTGATCGCGTTTTTATGCCCTTTTGTGCAATCGCCGTATGTATAATGAGAACGAGTAAAAAAATGCTCAGAATTTGTGGCTACCCGAAGGATTTATGACAGCTGCTTAAGGCCAGTTTTTACGATTACTTTCTTGAATAGAAAACAACTACATCTGGATTTGAGTTCTTTCAGATGCCAGGAAATTTATTAAGGAGAAGTTGAAAACTATATTCTTTATTTCATGACAACATGTCTTTCTTATTCAATTTTAAGTCTACTTCTTTGCTCTTTCTTCATAAACTGCTGAAGTATCTTCGATTAAATTTAAAGTTGTAACCAGTAGTTTTTCTAAAGTTTTTATTTGCTTATCTTTCAGAAAATGTGGCTTATGAAGACACTAAATTAGCAGTACGCAGAGTTTGATCAATAAAAACTAGGCAAAAGCTACACAGTAGAAGAAATCATCAAATCTTAAATAAAATATTCTGAATTTGAGTTGTTTATCGGCATTTAAGCTGTAATAAGCAGTTTTCTTTTAAGTATTCATAAAAACTAAATTTCTCAAACTCGCTTAACACTGCTAAAGATTCAAAATTCTAAAAGAAAAATAATTAGAAAACTAATAACTTTCAAGGCATTTAAAAACGGATGTTTTGATCAAAATATTTTGTCAAAAGTTTTAATACGTGAGGAAATGTAGGCTGAAGGTATGCCAAATTAAAGTTACCCCCACTATTTCTAAATGTCATCACAATCATAGTTTCTTATTAAAAATAAATGAAGTTCACACAGGAGTGTTTAATCTCATTCAATACCATTGCTGCTGATATTCAAATTTTGACTAATGATTGCTTTTGAATAACTTTTCAAAGTCTAGTCTGATAATAAAAGTTATGGGATCTTACTCTACAGAATTTAGTCCTATAACTTTTAAATATCAGAAGCTATGATCCTAAAAAAGTGAAGAAAAACGCGCTGTATCTCACAGTTCAATATGACTTGTAACTGCACTAACAGTAAAATTCAAAATTAAAAGGGTCTATCATAAAAATTAAGTGAGATACAGGAAAATAGTTGTTTGTGGGGAAGAAGTACTTTTAAATTGATAAAAACACAAAGTTTTATAGCAAAACAATGTTTTTAATTTAGTCATGCGGAAATATGAACGTACTTATACCGCTGAAAGCATAATTTAAATTAAGGCCAAGTTACCTCACTATTTATTATCTTGTAATATGATATAATAGAGCTTCATCTTCCCTGTCAACAACAAATACAATAGTATTTCAGGGCTAACTTATCCCCCTCTAATGTTTATGACAGTAATGTGGGAATTCTTATGGTCAATTCCTCCTTTCTGCGTGTTCCCTGGCCCGCAACTGTACCAACTCACGTTATGAGTATTCTGTTTTATAGATTGCTGTGAACAGAGTATAGTCTTGATATTAAATGCCACTGCTGAACTTGTTTCTAACTCTACTCCTTTAGTTTTTGAGATACAACTGCTGGTTTCTTAATTTATCTCGCAGTATCGCTGACATTGAAATAAAATATATAATTTTAAACTTAAGTTTATAATATATTTAAGTATTTATTGATACATTTATAGCCTCTTCATAAATTGAACAAAATACTTTACAATACAATCGTTCAATATTATTTAATTTGTATTTGCATTCCAATTTGTAATAACTATAAAGATTTTGCATCTTCTCACTTTATTTATTTGTAATTTATAATATTTAACTAATTACTATTGTACAATATATTTTATCTTTTCTGTGTAGGACAAACATTTATTTTATTTTTCTCAAGTTATTATCTAGCATTTGACATCATCAATTAACGAAATTATCTATAAAAAACTAAAACAAGTTAATGGAAACTAGAAACAAGAATGTAAATTAAGAAATAATAAGACAAGTTATAAGAAATGAAAAAATATTTCTTATGTTATACAATTTTCAATCTCACAGTATTTCTTATCATCCAAAAACATATTTAAGAAAACTATTACAATAAATATCTTAATCTCAATTTAAGTATTTTATAATGTAATTTCTACAAGAATTGACCAACATTAATTACTTTTATCACAGAAAATTTACTTTAATATACATACATCCATTTCCTACCAAAAAAAAGGATTTAATAGCATAAAATATTTTTAAGAACTATAAAGAAACAAATATATTTCCTTACAATAATAAACTTAAATAAATGACTTGTTTATTTTTTCATTACGATATATTTCCCAAAGATATTATTTACATGTCACAAATCTGTTATATTTTATCCCATTCTCGTTTATCAACTTAGATTCGAATCATAAATCTTTTTGAGTTTAAAAAATTGTCCCCTTATTTCTTTAACTATTTCTTTTATAAATAGGAAATCTTTAAAAACAAAATTGTGTGTGAGCTCGAAATGTTCATCAATCAAGATTACTCCCACATCTGTATAGCGAAAAGTAATGTAAATTTTGGCTATATTCCTTTTTCTTCTCATCAATAAATGTATTAATAATTCCTACGTCTAAGAACGTTACTAGGCATGAATCAATTTTGATGTATGCAAAAGCATTACTCCTTTTTGTTTTCTTTATGCTTATATTGGAATGAAATACAAGTTTATGATGAATTTTTTTACCACCCATTTTCAAATATTACATTATTTTTGAAGGAAAATACTAAAATGGAAAACACATTTTTATAATATTAAGCTTCATATGAATTACCAATAGTATGATAGTGTTTTAGTGTGCATTATTTTTTCAAATTCATTATTTCATAGCTAAGATCCCAGAAAAACATTTTACAGTAAAATATTTATACTACAAAGTACATTTTTTACTGTAAAAGAATATAAATTCCTTTTTATAAACTGTAAATCCTCATTAATATATAAAAATTCTGCTTACAAATATCACATTATCAGTATTTGCTATTTTAATATTCTAACCATAAAAATATATTTAAACATTTTTAATGTGATATTCCTCATTTATGATAAAATATTTTTATATCTTTTCCATAATTGAATCTCATCTAAAAAGTAGAATAAAACTAAAAATTTAGTGCATAAAAAAGTAAATATAAATATTTATTAACAAAGCCTGTGTATTCTCGAATTATTTATTATTTATTTAAAGAATTTTACTGCTTTATAAATAATAGAGATGATGAAATGTGTGATAATGAATTATAAAAAAAATAAAAAATACCCTTTTAATATTTTTCTAGTATTTGAATTAACATTTTCGCATACTAATAAACTTATGAAACTATATTGCGCTTGATTAATAAGTGCTTATTGTTTCTTATTTACGTATCACATTACCCTCCATCAAATATTATTTCATTTATTAGAAATCTCATGATATTTTATATTAAACGAATCCGTGAGATGACTTTTTAGTAATTTTTTAGCTGAATTGAAAAAGGTTAAGAATAAAAAAAGATTACAAAATTATCTAAATTTTTGTAAAATAATGACACAGGCCTATAAAAGAAAAAATGTTTTTAGTATCGGAGAATCTCTGAGCTATGACTAAATGAAAATCATAGGCATCTAAAATCCAGTAATTAAAATAATAAAAAATATTATTTTTATTATTTTGAAAAAGTGAAAAATATATTATTTCTATTATAGTTATTAATGATTTTAGCTGATTTAAATACATTAGCAGAAAATCTCACTGTAGTTTAGTGACAGCGTATCGCTTTTTGAATTATAAAGTCCAGGGATTGATCCCGGACTTTTTTTAACAACGTCTGTCGTTACTAATGATCGGGAGTTTGCAAGGTTTTCTCTTTTGTAACACGTGCATATGACCCACTGTCTAGGAAAATTTCTCTCAGAAGGCAATTTACTTAATGGATATGATAATGCCTAACGATGACTTTCAGTAGTTAAATTTCTATTAAACTGTGTCAAATACATTAGAAAAATATTTAATATTTTCAGTAACTGGTTGCTACAATCGAAAACATTTTCTCATTTTTTTTTGTATCTAATAATACTTGCACTGCACAGTGATGAAAAGTTTATAATTTATTTTTTATTCCATGCAACGAATCAATTTAAATAGTACAACGTACAGACCCGGTTGTGTTGTAAACAACATATACTCGTATATCCGTTTGTGTCACTAAAGTGTTATTGGAAGGCAATTTACGTGTGGTGGATGTTAAAATTTCTTAGGCCATTAAGATCATTAGTACATGGCGTCTAAATATTGTCCTTTTTTTAGATAAGATCTTATTCTGTTGAAGATTTTCTAAAATTTCAGTCAGTATTTTATAACAAACATTGAGCGCAACTAATCGCAAACCATATCCAACACTAGAGAACTACAACAACGAACATACATAGCAGTGCAATACTCTACAGAATTAAAATGAAATTTCATTAATGAGTTAAGTTCGTGTATTAATAATTTTAATCTTTCTCACAGAAAGTGGAGTTTTATCGACCACCCTATGCTCTTTATGTTTTCCTTTCGTGCTTAAAAGTGAAACTTAGTCAACGAAGTTGTGAATGAATAAATTTCATTACTTCTCCCATAAAAACTTCCGTGACATAATGTAATTCGTTGAAGATGTTCTCACTAGTGTCGAAATGTTGTTAAAGCAAAAAAAGTTTATCACCTCAGCTTCAAAAATAATGCTTACCAAAAAATGTTGCTACGTGAAATATATATGTATATATGTGTGTGTGTGTGTGTGTGTGTGTGTGTGTGTGTGTGTGTGTGTGTGTGTGTGTGTGTGTGTGTGTGTGTGTATATATATATATATATATATATATATATATATATATATATATATATATATATATATATATATATATTTATATATATATTTATATACTATATATATATATATTTATATATATAGTATATATATATATTTAGTATATATTTATATAGATATATATATAGTATATATATATACTCCATATCATATTTATATATATATATGATATATATATATATATATATTGAATCCTGAGTTCCATTCTGTGATAATCTTCTTTTTGGTAGTGGTTTTGAAAAAAGACTTGGGTAAGCTGGTATTGAATTTATTTGGAAGTGAAAGAGATCTTTTGGCCAGGAATTCCGCTCTCTCATTTCCATACACACCACTATGACCCTTGACATGGGAGAAAGTGAAGGAAATATTTTTGATATCACACACATTAATTGAAGTCTGGACTTCTACTATAAGTCTTTCAAAACTAGTTACATCTTGTAGAGCCAGTAGGGATGACATCGAGTCACTGCAAATTAGAAATTTTTGAAAAGGCTTGCTTATGGCATCTTTAACAGCGAGATTAATGCAGAGCAACTCCGCTTGGAAAATAGAACTGTAATCATTAATGCGGTATACCTGATGACTCACTTCAAAACCATTCTGAAAGCATACGTATGCAAGACCTACTTTTTCATTAACTTTACTTCCATCTGTAAAGTAAATTAGATCATAGTCTTCTTCCCTAACGCTATCAAATGCAGCAAGAGGAGCAAGAGATCTTGTAGATGGATGAGGTAGGGAAGAAAAGTCCAAATCACCATCAAGATGGTTAGAAAAAGAGTCTTGAGCATAACGATAAGCCTCATTTTGATGAAGTATGACAACATCAAGAGGTGGAAGACCAGAGAGAATGAAAAGAGCATCATAACTGATTGTTCTATATCCTCTAACAATTCTCAAGAGCAGCTTTCTTTGTATTTTCCTGATAAGTTTTCGGTTTATTTTTTCCTCAAACTGTCTCCCCAAATTCGCGAAGCATAAAGAATAACGGGAACAATGCCTTGTTTATAAATCAATTTTGAAACTTCGAATTTAATACCGTAACTGTTATTGCAAATTCTATACAATGCATTAGTAAGAATGTTAACCTTAGCTAAAATGTATTTCAAATGTTCCTTCCAGTGAAGTTTACTATCGACAACAACGCCCAGATATTTAATTTTATCTACAACTTCCAGATAATTGCTACCCATAGCAAGATTGATAGTGGCATCAATGTTGGCCTTTTTGTGAATCATCATTACTTTGCACTTCGTATGATTGAATTCCAGCTTGCAATGTTGAGCCCAATCATGAATAAAATCAAGAATATCTTGAGCAGTACTGCATAAATCGGGAAAGTTTTTGTTCTGGACAATTACGAGTAAGTCATCTGCGAAAGCAATTTTCCAGCACTTAAATGCATTCAATTTTTTTAGTAAATCATTCATAATTAGGTTCCAAAGAAATGGGCCAGAAACAGAGCCTTGTGGACATCCTTTTTGGATGTTAACTACTTTCGACTTATTGCCAAGAGTGAGAACAGCCGTTCTGTTGTTCAGGAAACTGCGGAAGAGATTGAGAATATTTGAAGGAGTATAAGCCTCCTTCATTAAGGAAATAATAAAGGGCCACCACGCGTTATCAAACGCTCCTTTTATGTCCAATGAAAGGAGAATAGTGAAAAAATTTTTCTTTTTCCCTTCCTTTACAATGTGAACAAGTCGCAGTAGTGCATCCTCAGTAGATTTCTGTGGTGTGAATCCATATTGGTCTTTACTAGTATAATTGCGATTGTTAAGATGCCATCTTAGTCTGTTTGTAAGAAGCTTTTCGAGACATTTTCCAATGCAAGGTAATAAGCTAATACATCTAATATTCTTAAGGTGCGGTCGCTTAGAGTTCAAACTCTTTGGGATTAAGACAACTTTAGCATTTTTCCAAAGAGCAGGGAATATTATATATATATATATATATATATATATATATATATATATATATATATATATATATATATAGACATACATGCACCAACTTCTTGGATTGACTTGCGTTTTTATGATGTTTTTAATATCTCCAGCTTTAAGGGTTCCTTGTTCATTTGCACAGATAATGAGACTGCATTTTTTTCCATTGCTCGTTTGTTTTTCAAAAGTCTCTGTAGATGGCGCCACTACACTCGCGTACGATTTCTTCTCGTGTATTTTCATTAACACGTTTTCATAAGCTATACGTGACTGTACATTTTTAAATTTATCAAAATTTGAGTAAATAAGACAACGTAACTCACTCAAAGCATTCTTTGCATCTTCCTTCATCTGTTGATTCATGTTTGATCTGGAATTAAGCGCATTTTCAACGGTTTTTAATTGATTTTCGCAGGAAGCATAAAATTCGTCAACAACACCAATGGCGTCCATGTTGCTACCCAACTCCAATCATTCGAAAAAATTTTGGCCAAACTGCATTCGGAAAATCAAAAATGTGGTTAATTGAAATTTTTTGAAAAATGGGTCCATTTTAATTAACTATTGCATGTTGAAAAAGGGGGGAAAAGCTACACATGCGTAAAGAAATTTTTTTTATCAATTAGGTGAAAAAGCAACGCTTTTACATGTTAAAGTACTTACAAGTGCTGTCCATCGAAACAGTGCGTATGTACAATGCTGTTAAATGAAAGTCATTGTTTGCGGAACATCTCTGGCAGAGTGAGCTGTTTTCACGGCCTTCATCCCTTTTTCGAGCAATCAAGTCGCGCATCCCTTCGACAGTGAGAATTTGTGTGTGGTTTTATTAGGGGGCTGACGTTCCAACCACTTCAATTCAGTTTCAAAGTCTTCCAATGAATCACTAGTAGATGGTCCTGAGTCTGCTTCAACTCGGACACTAGGGTTATCTTTCTTTACACTTTCAGTTAGTTTACCAGCTATTGCAATGTGAAATAAAGGTTCTGACTCATAATCCATTTTTCTATATTTTCAGCATTAACTTCTGAATATACAGGAATTTTTAAAATATCTTTCGGAATTCTTCAAATGATACAATTTTCTCTTCCTCTTTCTCTCTCTCTTCCTTTCTCTCTCTTCTTCTTTCTATCCTTTTTTTCTCTCTCTCTCTTCCTCTTTTTCTCGCTCCCTTTTTTTTCGCTCTCATTCTCATCTTTTCCTTTCGTTTACTCTTCCTTTTCTTGTGCTCTTTCCTTTTCCTCATTTTCCTTCGCTTCTTCACTCTAATTTATTTTTCTTAAATACTGAAAGTAATTCAGATATACGAAGTTCAGATAATTTGAATTCTACTCTGTCTATACTAAGACATTATCTATAACTCATATTCTAAAAATTAAATTTAACATAAGTATATACCATAAATAAAATATTTAACAATCAATATTTTAAAATAATGAGAGTTGTTGAAACTTTTGATTTTTCAGATATAAAATTGCACATGAGAAAATTAGATAATAATTAGATACTTATTTGATTAACTTTTATGTAAGCTGATATTTCAAAAATAGGTTTCCAGACTAGGCATTCTAATAAAATACTTAAGAATTACAATTCAATCGGGTAATCTTTTATTCGTGTATCCTCACTGACTTCACATGTAAATAAATAAAATTAACGTACAACTTAACATTAAATCATAACTGTGTCAACTGCTTATTTATTCAAAATAAAGAGTCCTTAGTTAAATAACCAAACAACAATAATTTACATGCAATGTGGTTTAAAGAAAGTAACCACGCATTGTTTTCTCTCTCGTTCTCTGATAAATCTTTAAAACTGAATATATATATATATTTATAAAATATTATTATTATTTTGTAGCACATTCTTTTTAACATTTACAAATCTATCTTGAAATAAAAGTAAAAACCTGTAAGAATATTAAGCAAGTACTTTTTAACAAATAAGCTATTAAATATGATAAAAATATAAATATTTTTACGAGCAATAACTTAAAAATATTTCAATCGTGTGCCACGTGTTTAAATGTGCATAACATATTTTCAAATTCATTTTCCTTCATAATTAATATTATAAAATATTGTCTATTGTTAAATAATATGCCTTATATAACATAATATATATAGTTTACTTTTCTTTGAAGATAAAAAAACAGAATATCCAGAAAAAAATAACTTTAATTTTTTTATTATTCTTGAAATTTTTAATAAAAATTTAATATTTAATATTTTTATTGATGATTTTAATAATGAAATTTGAATGATTTTGAAATGAATAATGTTATATGTTCCTAGACAATTTGAAAAACTATGAATTAAGAACCAATTAAAATTGCTATTAATGAACCAAAATAGCACAAACACTTTGTTTGATGCCATGGCATATAGTAATTTCTCTTCACCTAACTTTTCATGTTAACCTATAAAAAAGTTATAATTTGGCAAAAAAATTATAAAGAAAAATCACTAAATTTAAAAAGTCATTATGACTAGGAAATTTTTTAATACTGTTCACTTGTAAAAAAGTTAACCTGGAATTCACTATTCAATAAATTTACATTAAAATCTAGGATTTATTTAAAACAGTAAAATATTTAACAGACAACGCTGCACTTAAAACGTGAGTGGAAAATATTAAAATATTTCACACAGAGACACAAATTTGAAAAACAAACGATGTTTTTTACAATTTGACTTTACATTAAAGTGAACCAAAACACTGAGAAGAACTATACTGATATAGTGATAGCTTTGCCTTTCGAACTTGCCTAGGCCACTCAAATTTCGACCACACTTGAAAAACACAGTCATTGACGTCACCGAGGCCAATGATAAGGCATCTTTCTTTAGATGAAAGAAGTCACATTAATCCCACCCTCTTGTGCATCCTCTTTCAGCATCATCAGGTGTCAAGTTATGTATTTGGTGGTGTCACCAAATACATAACTTGTGCACCACTGTGGTTTATGTCACATACAAACATAATCCACAGTGGTGCATGCGGGGTACGATGTCGTAATTAGGTACGAGGTCATACCTGAGATAGCAGCCTCTTCTCCACATCACCATAACACAAGTGGGGAGGACTTTAGACGTCACAAATTATAACGTGGACATGTTTTTAACCTACGAATCTCCAGCAACCCAGCGAAAGAAAATGTTGTAACCCTCCCAATCACTGCCAGTGGCAAATGATGCTTCAAGTTGCTGATTTTAACGGAAGTAATATGAAGCAAAGAAGACACTTGTGATTCGGTGGTGCTCGCAGGTTATCTAGATTGTGAACCATGAGTACCATTAATTATCTGTGAAATGATATTCCGGCAAGCAAATGATTGCTTACATTTAAATGTCTAATAATAATCTTCAATTGTTAAGCTATCTGCTCAACGATCTCTAAGTGTCTGTATATAGTATTACTCTTTGGCATTTCGTAGTGGACAACGCTACGGATTAAAATTGCAGTTAAGTATTAAACCACTCGCAGCGTAAATTATCTTCCACGATAATTTATCATAAATAGTGAAATGAATTCACATGCTGTAAGGAAAAGAGACCCAAAAAAAAACGTACTTACAAAAAAAAGAAACTAGAAACGTAACATCCAGCTCTCATGTTACACACCGAAAAGGATAACAATTAAAACCTGTTTCACTCTAAAAATAACTATGTTATCACCAGATTTGATGATCACCTGTATCGATATTGATAACCTTTAACAATAAATTCATCATATTATGCTTATCTATATCTAACTATCTTCTATTTTTCTATATTCATATTTGTTTTCGTTTGATCTAAGCTGAAACTAACATGGCATTTTGCAACTCTTTTAAGAATTTCTGTCCTTAATTTTTTAATATTGTTCTTCATAAGCAATAATTTTTTTACATTACAATAATTCATCCTCACATTTATTATTTGGCAAATATGTTTTGATAATTATCTTCTGAGCGTCACTAATATGGTCTGCAGTGGACTGGTTGGTTAAGACGTCGTTCGTATTATCGAAAGTAGTGGTTTTTGAATGCTGACTTAAATAATTTTAGATAAGACTAGGTTTGTCGTATTTATTAAAGATTGCTGGTGCATGTTAAATAGATAGTAACTGCAATGTCCTCACAGTAAAATGATACTTCTGGAAGTGGCAGGTCAAGTATTGGAGGATCTTCTACTTGGTCGTTGTGCTTCTAAATTATGAAGACTCCCCTTTGATTGTCTTCACCTAATCGAGTCCAACTCTGGGTTAGGTACATGGAATGTGCTGGTCTAACAATGTATCTCATGTGACACTTCTAAGGTGACATAAAAGTTTGAGTCTCATTTTTCTATTCAATGTTTAAATTCAAATAAAATTGCAGAAGTTTGGATCATTTTTAAAAATGTTTCGGTTTTTTTTCTTAGACTTTCACAACAAAACAACTATTGATTGGCTGTTTTTATAAATTCTGTGTTATTCCTTTAGACTACAAAGGTTATAATTTTAGCTATAGATCTTTCAGCAATAGATATATAACAATGCTCAAAAACAATTTAAAAATTTAGCTTAGTACTGAAATAAAAGTAACCATCGTCATTTTTCGACATCTCAATTTCTGAATAATATAAAACACTTCAGACAAATAATTTATTCATCTAAAATGCAATTGTTACGGCGGAATCTTAATATAAAATCTATTTTAAAATGTGATTCAATATTACATCTATTCAGCAAAAAACTTCCAATTAAATTGAATTTATCAACATTTACTCTGTGGCTCATTATTATCGTTAATATTCACTTGGAAAGTTCAAATAAAAAAACGGTGGTATAATTAGAATGAATCGTTACATTCTTAAGTATTTTAAATTGACAATGCTGATAGTTAAGATTGCCAATATTGGCACTTCTATAGAAAGTTAAGTAACAGTTAATGAAGAAGTTAGGTAATTAAATAGTTAAGCCTTTATTTATTATGAGTTAACATAATGCAATTTGACAAATTTATTTCAATTCTAAAACAATTTTACATATTTTCGTATTCAAAAATTTAATGAGATGATAAGAGACTTACAATAGAAAATTTTAGTCATGAGATTTATATTTGTAGGGATATATGAATAGTTAAATATAAACTGTGTATTATAGAAAAGTGCACAGTCTGTATGATTTATAAAATTTATATAGTCATCTCAGTGCATATTTTCTTTTAAAATCTTTACATATTCTACTTTTTTACCATATGATTTTTATTTTAGTTTCAGTATAAATAAAATATATTATTCAATGATTCCTTTTTGAGGGTTTCAGTTAATGGCGGAATTTTCAATTTCTAACTATATTGGTTTTTACTATTGATAAAAAAATCATTGAAATAAATTTGCATTCTTAATTAAAATATAGAATTTATATTACGTGTGATTAACCGTTCTAGAAATTTAGATTTTTTCAAACATAGCTAGATATAGCTAAAAATATGATTCAATATCATTGTCCAAAGAAACTTGGTCAGTGCAACTTAAATTATTTAAATACTTTATTTTTCAATTTTTTCAATATAAACTTTATTATACTAGGAAATTCAAAGAATTTTAAGTCATTAAAGTGATCCATTAACTTACTTTGAAGATTTTTAATCGTTAAAAACGCTTTAATCTGCTTCAAATTCACCATTTTACTTTTCATTTACAAATGTTTTTTTTCTCTTGTAGTAACAAGCATTTTTGTTTTTTTATATTTTTGCCTTAAATAGTCTAATTAAGTATAATAATATTCAAAATTCTACATTTTTGTGAAAATAAATAAATTATTTACTGGTTAAGATACCAAAAAAGAATAAATGGAAACGTCGTATCGTAAATTATAGTTTCATAGCATAAAATTTTATTTTACGAGCAATTTTATGAGCAAAACTCTTAAACGAAACTAAATTTATTTAACAGAACTTAAAATTCTGATATGAGTAATCATGATACTCAAAACAATACTGTGTTTTGGTATTTTTTACGTAAAAACATCTCTTCCTTCTATTAAATTGACTGTTAATATTGCCTTAAAACATGGAATATGTCATTTTTATTTAATTTTTTTAAGGAATAAACTGCTTAAACATATCTTAATAGGTTAAAATTGTTCATATTATAAGATATCTGATAAACATCTTAAGAAAATTAATTGATAATTTTGCATAGCTTCTCATTAATATGTGTCCCGAAAATCACTCTAGAGACTGCTATTTATGTGCCATATATATTACAAAATCACAAAATTCTCAAGCACTCAACTTTTAATTTGGTTGGCGTTTGCTTTTTTGAATAAACCCTTTTTGCAACTTTTTTTTATATTTTGGAAACTCTCTCTAGGTTCTATATCATTTCTTAAGCATTTTTTCTTAAAGAACTTACGTTTCTTAGCAATTATTGTTGATTGTATTCGTATCTTACTGATAAAAAATTTTATATTACTATATTAAGTCCTTCAAAAATGAAAATTTTTTCTAAAATTTTCCCAATTTGTATTTTTTCAGTATGTTGGGTGCACAAATCAAAATAACAAAAGCTTAACATAACAAACCACAAGGTTTTCTTTTTTTTACAAAAAAATGAAGTTAGTAATGACATTTATGAAGATGCGCGAAGTTTTTTACAGTTTTATTCATTTTCTGTCAAATATTTTTTTCAGCTTTCCTTCTAGATCGTCATAAAATAGTTTTTTTTTAAATTCAATCTGCATCTGCTCAACTATGAGTATTATGATAATTAATAATTGTATCGTCGAAGAACTCGATAGAAAGCGTTATTTGTTGAACTAAAATAATTATTCTCTTTAATTTTTATTTATTTAGTTATTTTGTTAAATAACAAAGATTATGATTCCAAATTTGCTGACAGCTAATAACAAAAAATATATCACTAAACATCTTAAAAATTTCAATTCGGACTCACTCAACTTGCGATTTATGAAATGCTGCATTAAAAATTCTAAAAAGCAGGATAGATTTAATTGTCAATTTTCTCATAGGCAAGAGTTCAGTATCAGTATAGAAGAGCTTTTTGTTGCCAAAAAGTTTTTTTATTCTGATACTGAATTATATTTTTTCTATACTGATACATACATATTTTGTTTTTGGAAAAAATTCCTAGTTTGCTTGCTTTTCTGCTTTAGTTAATTATGTAATTAGAAAGCAAAATATATCATAAAAGAGAGTGATATTTGTTGAATATTTGTATTCAAAATGATTTAGAAGTCCTAAATTCTAATTATTATGCTGTGTTATCCATTATTCCTTACAAGAATTTCATGAAATTGCTTGAAATGTTTTATATACTTATTCTATATGCATAATAATTTTTTCAACCTCTTCCACAATATTTGTTATGTTTCATTAATATAAATAAAGTTAAATATTTTAATTGAAATAATCTTTAGATTTCATTATGCAGATTCGTTCCATAAAGTCCTTAAGTTATTTCTTATTGCAGTATAAGAACTTTTAACATTCTCATCCGTGATTATCCTTAAGAGTTTAATTACGCTTGATTCTTATAATTTATAACAATAAATTACTATTATTCAATTTTTTATCCTGTAAATTGTTTTTGACAATTTATAGGGAATTAGTATTATTAGTATTAATAGGTTATGCACACTCAAAGGCAGTTAACTTCAAATTTAAGAATACTGAAGGCAGTTATTCCTATAACACATGTTTACTTTCGTATATATAAACTCTTAAAAATATTACATAGAATTTCACTCAAATGAATTGAATTTCTACTTTTATACTTCTTAAAGTTCAACCCTCCTAAAAGATTAAAATTCACTCTTATAAAAGATCAGAACTAGTCCAATATAATCATAGTTGATTGGTGTTCTCAAAAAATACCGAAAAGGTTTATATAAAATGGCAAGAGATTTACCAGAATCTAACACGAGTGCTGAATAGCATAATCTTTTAAGTGTGTACATAGATTTTTTTTCAATAAATAACTTCGAAATTTCAAAATTTACTATCATAAAAATTTCTATAGATAAGCAATAATGTGAGGTTAAGTTTTCATTAAAATAATAAAATAAAGTTCAACTGACACAATAGTTTAAAAGGTTTCATTATTTAAACAACATAACCATTATATAATACTTCTAAAAGTAATTATATTGGCTATTATTGTTTAATTTAAAAAATTCAATCTGAAGGCTTAAGACAATTTTCATTGATGTAAACAATAATTTAATTTCTAATAAATAAATTCAATATGATATACTTGCCTTCCCTTTTGTTCAATTCAGGAAGAATTTTTCGATTTCAGTAATTAAAAAGATGAAATGTAATAATTTCATCAAAGTAAATTATAACTCGATGCTTTTAAATAATATCAAACAGATTGAAAAAAAGGAATTACAGGAAAATTTTGAAAATAACAAGCCATTTAAAGTATTTGAAGTATGCTTCCATTGTTTTCTTAAAAGCACAATTAAATAATTTTTGAACACATTAATTTTACTTTAAGTTAGAGACTATTCTTCTTTAAATGATTCTATAATGAAATATAATTGATTAATATGTAAATGTTGAGAAATAATTTTAAGGTTAAAAGTTTGTTTAGATAAAAAAATTAAAAATAAACTTTTTCTGTTCCACTTTTCATATTTATGTTCATTTGCATATAAGCTAACTTTTCATTTTTAAAAAATTCAGAGAATATTTATTGAAAACAGAATCAACGAAAAAAGCTATGCATATAAAAGTTTACCATAAAGTAAATAGTCATTTTTTCTACTTAATTATAACCAATTTATGTATTAACCAATAATAATAAAATATCCTTACTTTAAATTATTGAGAAATCAGTTTAATAAACATTTTTATGTATTAAACATAGTTAAACTCTAAAGTTATAATAGAAGATATAATTCGTCAAGTTAAAATTTCTAAAATAACAGTATGTTGTAAATTTCAGCTCTTTGCATTTGGAATTATAAAAGAAGTGTTCAGGATGCTTAAAAATTTATTTACACATTCTAATTTATTTAAGTATGAAACAATGCGATTAGTATAAATAGAATCCGATTAGTATACTATAGTATAACCATACAATATGATTAGATTGGGATTTTAAGATTTTGTGTGAATTCTCAAATTATATTTTATTCTAAAAACAAAACTACATTCATTTTATAATACTTGTAACTGATAATAATTTATAAGTTAACCCATAAAAAATGTTTTAAGTCACTTTGCTCTAACACTTTAATTTTTTTTCAAAATTTAGCACAAATAAAAAATTGAAACAATAATAAATGAATATGATATTTCCTAAACATAAAATGTTTTGTTTTTAAGAAAAAGTAACTTTTTGTATATTAATGTATTTTTTATAACTTTTTTTCATTTATTTTGCTTGAAAAATACAATGAAATATTCTTATTTTTAAATAAAATATTTAATTGAATGAAGAATTTTAAAAAAATAGAACGTTCATTGAATTTAATTTAGTTTTGCACATCGAAGAATTTTCTCCCACTTTATAGAAAATCTACTTCCAATTATTTTGACAGATTAAATTATGAAATAAGAATCCTTTTTCTTTTGATCATCATGTTTTTGTTACTAAATATGAATAAAAATACTGTTCATTTTATTAATATGTATGACGTATAATTATAATATATTAATAGTATTTTAATAACACTTTTAATGTAATATTCTTAATATTTCCCCATATTTCATGTTTTCTTACATAAAACAATGTTTTGCCTAAAATACTATATATTTTATATTCCTCAGAAGTTTAAAAATACATAATATTTTATAGGCAATTTTTCATGTATAAATGTTTATATATACAATGTGTTTATGTAAATATGTTTTGGCTTAAGTATTTAATTCTTAAGACACACAATATTAAATTATAATATTACAATCTGAAAAAATATGAATTAGCTGTTAATTTTTTAATTTAAGATTATTTTTGCTTTTATTTAAAGAAACTCAATTATTATACTCGCATTAAATCAAAAACAATACTTGCAAAAACAAAAAAAATTGTTAAGTTTCATACATAAACCAACGATAAATATATTTAGATGAATATAACTTTTGAATGATACCTAAGTAAGTCAAAATCTTTTAATATTATTCTTTTTATATTTTAACTGCAGAAATAAAGTATAATTACCTAGAATCTAACTAACATGTAATTTGTATGCATGTTTAATTTTCTTGCATGCTGCTATCATTTAACTTGCATGCATGTTAAATTTCTCAGATGTAATTTAACGTATATATTTATATTAATTTTCTAGGTGTAATTATTGTGTAGTCTGTACTTGTATCCGCGAAATATCTAGTATGCTACTATTTAGTAACTTTAATATAAATGATCAGATTTCTTAGCATATAACTGCCAATCTAGAAACTGAATTGTTAGCATTCTTGCCTTATGTTCAATCGTTTGTGAGTTCGGTACCTGTGTTGAGCATAGATATGTGTAGTAGTTCACAATCCACTTCAAACTATTGTTTTCTATCTAAGTAGCCCACGTATAAAAAAATTATTTTTGATCGCAAATCAAGTGTTACAAAACTTTTATGCATGAACAAATTTCCTAGCATGTAGCTGTTACTAACCAGTATACCTGCGCAGCCGACCGAGGGTTGAGTGGTTAGTGTTCCTGACTCTTGGGCTGTGAGTCCCGGGTTTGAATCCCAGTTTGGGCATAGATGTTACTTTTTCTCTTTCTTTTTTTCTGGGACGATGCATGTGTTTGTCCCACCCAATAAACGGGTTTGTGGTGGTATTGATGGGTAATGCTACTCCCCTCCATGACTTGGTTCACAGATATTCACTGGGCAACGAGAAATGAGTAGAGTTTCCGGCCTTGTTGTGGTGAAGAGTTAGTTACCCAAGTGTCCACCGTTGTAAAAAATGTATGTATACACACACACACACAAATTTTTTATTATGTTTATATTATTTAATATTTTCACAACGAATATATTTCATAGAATAAAATATTCAATAATAAAAGCTTTTTTTAATGTGAAAATTTAATATTTGTAATTGACATAACAACTTTAATAAAGATAAAACCTTAGTATCAGAGAAATGAACACAAAATGATTATTTTTTAAATAATGAATTATTTTCATTTTAATTTGCTTAAACATTTATGTTTATTAAATATTTTTTCAATAATAATATTTTTAAAACAATTTCATTATTCAATTTACGCATATAAATTGCTGTTTTTACTAAATTCCACAGTAAATTTTTAACTAGCTAAATTTTATTATTAAAATTTTATCAAAATATTTAAGTATAGCTATGTTTTGTTCATTATGCTATTTACATAACTTGATACTCGGAAAATTTTCAATAAATGTAAATTAAGGTAAGAGAGCAATATTCTTTAAACTACAAACAAAAGATTTTAGGTTCATTTCTTATAAAAAAATTCAATATTAAAATTAATTCATTATCAAAATAAATGAAAACTTGAATTTTTTTAATAAATTAGCATTTTATTATCTAATGTGCACGATATTTTTTGCTCTTTTTTATCCTTACTAGTTGTTTTTACCTTAATTTACTTTTAGAATTTTGCGAAAAAACTTTTGGAAAAAAATATAATAAAGGCCTCTTTGTTTATATTTAAGACCAGACATTCACAAGAATAAAGTAAATAAATTTTAAAAGAAGTGAATTTTTTTCTGCATCTTGCATTTTAAAATAGTAAAATGTTAAACATTAACCGTAAATACTATAGAAGGACAATGTTTATATAAATTTAAATGGCGATATGATACTTTGTAGGGTAATAATTTATAATCAATTATAGAGAAATATTGAAATTTCTTTTTAATTTAGAAAAATATTAAACTTCTTTATAGAGTATGGCAAAAAGCTTAAAGAAATGATAATCTGTAAATTACAATATAAAATGAGAATATCAGTTTTATTAAGCCCCAAATTATTAATTATCAATCGAATTTGCACATACGAAAACAACCAATCTAAACAATTCTAATAACTAAAACTGAAATTATTTCAACTTTGCATGATATAAAAATACGAAGATACAATAAATTCTAGATACAATGATAAGAAAATGGAAAATTTGAGAAACATTTTTTTCTGAAAGCTTATTTACACCAGGGTGATAATCTTATTTTCAGATAATAGTGACTCTTTCTCGAATTACTATTTTTCTCTCGAAGTTCTCAAATTACCAATTTGGCACAAAACCACATTTTCCTCTTGTTTAATAGAATTTCCCCTAAATAGGAAAGCTCTGAATCGAAAAACTCTAGAGACGTCGTCTCGAAGAGCTGCGAGACTATTGAGAAGAACTTAATTGGATTTTTAAAAAATAAAACTGTTATTTGAGTCGAATGTAGAATTTAATTCCTACCCAAGGATTTGAACTATTACCTTAAGTTTCCAGGCAGAATATGTTTCAATAGCTCCAGGAGTGGTTCCAACTCCTTCAAGCAAATTGATTTTTATCTTTATATGGTTCTATTGATCTCTAAATGTAATTCGCAGATTTCTTTTACACTCAGAAAAACTTTAATTAAGCTTGTACTTGTAATCAGATAAAAACGTTTGAAATTCGTTGAATAAGTGTTATATTTCGATATACAAATAAGACTTTATAATAGAATTTCCGTGGCGTATGTATAGATTAAAATAATGTAGTTATTTCTTTTAACATGATATTTTGTGTTGATTATGTGAACAATATTAGCTTTATTAATAAGTGTATCAGTATTTAAGGTTAGGACAATATTGCTTTCTACGAATATGTTTAATAATTTCTTATCTTGAATTTACAGGTTTTTAAGATATCTGGTTGAAATAATTAGATGAAATGAACAAGAATAATTTTAAGAAAGTCATATTAAATTTTTCAAAATTTTTTATGCCAAATTTGCAAAGCTAATAATGCAATTTTTAAATAAATATTTCATAAATGTTATTAATTCGCAAATGGTTTGGGGAAAGTTTTCAATTGCTCCATTTTTTGAATGAAAAAAATTAAATCAAATAACATCAAATTGATTCTGTGTATTATAATGAATTTGATTTTTTTCTTACTTTTTTCTAGAAACATTGTGCAGTAGGTAAGGAATAAAAACAATCACAGAATAATTTCTTATACCAATTTAAGTAATCCTTTTCCTTCTGAGTTGAAGATCAAAATCTTAATGTAAATTTTGATTATTCCATTAATTCATACTTTTAAAAATAATGCAATCATAAATTTGAATAATATTAATCATTCATAACTGCTTTTTCTATTGTTTTAAATTTCAACAAATTAAAATATATATTTGACATTAATTTTAAAATTACATATTTTCTTTTATACATTATATATGATTTAAAAACTTTATTCTTTTCTTACTTTTATCAAGCTTCTTACTTTTAGCTTAGTAAATTAAAATTAATATTTTGTATGCAAAGATTAAGCATCAGTGCAAGTAGAAGTAAATAAATGTCAAAGATCTTGAAGTGGATTAAATAGATTAGAATTTTCTTAGTAATAGAAAATACCTACTATTCTTTTAACAGGATGATACTTTTTCAGTAAAAGTATATTATCTGTATACTTTTTAAAATATATTTTACAAAAACTATGATGATTTTAAGAATAATCAAATTTTTTATTTGTATCGATATTCCTTATGTATAAGGATTTTATCTTTCGCATTTATACAGAATAGTATTAAAAGCACAATATTTTATGTCGCATTAAAAATAATCAAAAACTAAAATCGTAATCATTTAATAATAGTTTATAATTTTGCCAGCATTTTTTGATTTTGCTTATATGCGTAATTTAAATATATACTCTAAAATCATCTTTATTGAATATATTTAATTTATTCAATAAAATTTTAATTTTCAGTGAAAGTAAGACATCATTTAAACTTAAGTAATCTACATTTTTATCATTTCAACTCTGCTAAATATTTTTAATATATGAAATAATTTTCTAAATCATTATAAAATTAAAAGCCTAGTATTTGCATTTTAAATGTATGAAACCAACCTGTGATCTTTTTAACTAGCTTTCATTTATAATAAACTAATAAATCAAGGAAATTTGAATTAAAAAACCAATAGATTTTGTTATATTTTATATTTTTCAACATTTAATTTTATATATTCTCCTTTATTATATCTTACAGAAAATACTTTTAAATACGAAATATTTCATTACAAAAACATTTAAAGCTAATAGAAGCGCACACATTCTATTTTATACTATTAGAGTCACGTTTATCGCAAATGTTTTTTATGTTGTAAAAGGTATATCTCCAAAATTTATTATTTTACTGGACAGAAAAATTATGAAGATACATACACTTAACATACATCTAGACTTGGAGTATTATTTATGAATGAAGTACGCTCAAAACCCATTCATAAGAAATGACTGCTAAGATAAAATAAGAAGATTCCTCACAAGATATGCTTCATTTTTAATTAGAACTCTATTCAGCTTTCAAAAATGAATTTACGGTTTATAGAAACTATAAATTTTTATTTTCTCTAAACGTGACTGGAAAAATGATAGCTAAAACTTCATTAATAATAACTAATTAATATCAGTAAAAACAAAGTTAGTTTGTATTTATATTAATGTTAAGAAGATAAAATACTTAACTTAATTTTCCATTTTTATATAAAATAATTTATGTCAATTTAAAATCAAATTCATACATTTTTATAAATTTCATTTTTCTAAATAAATGTATACAAAAATAAGATATTACCAAAATTAAATATATATGATTAATAAATAGTTTTAAGTTATTTATATCATGAGAGTTTTCTCAAAAATGTTTTTACCCTTTTTTAAAAAAATTATTATTTGGAGCTCATTTTGATATATTTTTTAAATTCGTTTATTTTCATAAACAAGAATACCTTAAAATTTAATTTTATATTTTATAAAAAAAAATCTTTTCGTTTTTCTTTCATATCTGATAAAAATCATTTTCTCCTTCCCTTTGAGTTCCTAATGGCAATATATCTTTATTATTTTAGTTTTTAATAAATTGTTTGGGTCAAGAGCTATTAATTTCAATATCATTTACAGTATTTAAATATAATTTACTTTTTAAAAAGTAAAATCTAATAATAATTGATAAAGTTAAAAAATTTCTGAGAAGGAAAAACATATTTCCATGATAACTTTTCATATTATCTTCGTGTTATATGAAATTTCTTTTAATTTACGAATTTATGGAGGACTGATTATAGGTGAGAATCAAGAACACACTTAAGCACCCACTGTGACTAAAATGCAGGCAGAAGATGAAGCAATACATAAAGTAAATCATAAAATAAATCTGTGATCTACTTCGATTTTCGATTAAATGTGTACGATAAAATTTGATGTCGGGAGCACTAAGCAAAATCTAAAATGGTTAATAACAAAATTACATGATAAAGATTAATGTAAGCAATATAATAAAATAAGCAATGTAATAATATATAATAACAACGATTTTCTTAGCTTAAAGAGAATTTAATATATAAGTCAGTAATTAACAAAATTACAAGATAAATGATGACAAAACAATAATAAATTATGCATACATAATAGTCACGACTTTTAGCTAAGAAAGAACATAATATACCCTATATCACACACATGAAAAGAATTATTTAAACAAACTCACTAAACATGCTATAAGTTCAATATAAATAAGGAAGTAGAGTTTTAATTTGTCTCCTTTAGAATTATGCATGTAATATATTAAGCAAAAACAAAAAGATAGAAATATCTGAATAAAAGTAAAACATTATAACTGAAACAAATATTCAATTTATTCGTAAAAAAGCAAAGCTGAAATCTTTTAAATAATTTTCGGGCTTCAATTGTTTAAATGCTTTGTTCATATTAAATGTTAGTATCCAATATAAATATGAATATTCAACTTTTGGCAGCTTTATGAGTAAGATACTAACCAAAGTCAAAATATTTCATTAAACTTACATTTAAATGATAAAAGGCTTTTATAATAACTTCATTATACGAAAATTTATATAAAGCATCCATTTCCAAGGAATGTAGCTATCAACTAACTTATATTCTTTAATAATTTTAATTGGAAATTTTATAATTTATTATTCAATATTTCTTAATTTTCTAACACACGTCATTGTCAATTTATTTTTAAATTTTTGTGTGATGCAAATTAAATAACATATTTCATAAATTTTAATAACTTTCCTCCAGAAAGAAGATTATTATAGAGGCTTAAATTAATATTTCCAAATGAATGGGTTTCATCAAATCATTAAATTAATTTCACCGTATGAAATAATCTAATAAACATCGATCTTCTTTTAAAGTACACGATTCATTGTTATTGATTCACCAAACAACATTATAAACATTGGTAAATGAAGTTTGTAAAATTTATATATATATATATATATATATATATATATATATATATATATATATATATATATATATATATATATATATGTATGTATTTAATTCTTTTAACAATACAATACTTCATTACAAAGAGCCGACAAAAAACAAAACATTTGTCTCGAAAATTAATTAGCTATACTTAAAATTATCTAGAATTGAATTGATATTTATTTCATAAGAATAAATTTATAATTATCTATTTATTTCATTGTGTGTGTTTATGATTAATTTAACTATTATATTTTTTTATAGATATTCTGAATATATATAAATAATTTGCTTTAAGTTATTTCCCTACACAATTTTCACGTTTTAAGCATGTTCAACTTGAATGTCCTTTCAATTTTCGGAGACATTTTGGCACTTTTTTATTTGCTTAATTTTAGTAAAATCTTTTTCCACTCATGTTTTTGTGGAGTCAAAATATTTCTCACAACGAACGCCTGGCTAGTTTATTTGTTTTACTTATGTTATTCTAATGATTCATGGTTTTAATGTATAAATTATTATTTATATTTAATATTTAAATTAGAAATACCATATGAACGCGTGTTGTTTGCCAGACATAGCAAAGCATACAATACAGTGTGTGATCTTCAATATAGAATTAAATTAATGGTTTTCTATTCTTAATTAAATAGTAAGTAACTATATAATTTAAATATTTCTTTAGAGTTTAATATTTCCATTTAAAATAATAAATATAAGAGTTCTGTTTCACATTTTATTCAAATATATATATCAATCATTTAATAAATATAATTGCAATAATGTATTGAAGAATCAATTATATACACCTTCGTTTTTAGGAATCTCTAATTAACGAACACTGATTTTGCGAACTAGTGGCTGATGTGTAAAGTGGTTACAGAGACACAATGATAATTCTAATTCTTCATTTACGAACTAAACTTTTGAAAATTCTCTTTTTTGTGAACTCATTCTCATACATCATATGAGTTTATTTTCTATAATGTGTGCTTCATTTTTCAATTTTTTTCTCTATTTTTATTAGTATGAGAAACATGGATGTTTTTAGTAGAGAATCTTAAACCCTTCGAATTATGAATAACTAATACATTTAACGATATAGTATATACTGTTTATTACAATCACGAATATTTTTGACAAATTTTTCTAGATATTCTCCTTTTTAATCTAATTAATATCTAGATCACTTTGAATTGCATGTTAAAGGAAGTTTCCATTTATAAACAATAAACATCACCATTTTGTCATGTTATTCAATCGCTATTTTAGAAAGGATTATAAAATTGAAAAAAAATCTTATTTTTCCATCTTATAAACTGAACCAAAAATTATATTATATAATTTTCAGTAAGATTCTCACTTGAATAAACAATGCATAAATACATACTTCATTTCTTTTGCTCAAAGAACGACAAATGTATATTCAACTAAGAGTATAATGGATAAATTATGCAACCATAAAAATGTGTTAGAAGACAGAAATCCATTCATTCGCAATTATTTGGAATACGTTTTTACTGAGTATAATTTCTCCTAAAATATTTGTAAATATCTGTACATCTGATTTATTTTTCTATTATACATCCACTTTTTCTGTTGAATATTTCTTTGTCGATTTTTTATCAAAAATTAAAGCCAATAATCTATTTATGAAATAATAGTGGAGTTGTGTTTATCAGATATATATGATTATGCATTTTGGTTCCATTTTATTATAATGATACTTACAAGAAAGGAAAATGCAAACTTATTTTAGTTTTTTTTAATGCTTTAATGCTTTCAAAGTTTGCTGTTCAAATATATTAATTGTGTTTTCATTTTTAAGAATTTTATTGTGTTAAATGGTTTGTATTAAGATTTTATGTCAAATCGTAAATGAGTGTTTTATTGTCTAAACAAACCAAATTATACGTTCTAAACAATTAATAGAATTATTTAATTAGATTTTTATTTAAGTTGTGATTTGGTTAATGGTTTGTATCTGAATAGTTACTTTAATTTATAAATACATCATGCTTATTTGAAGTCATTTAAGACTGTTACATTAGGTACATGGTTAAAGTAATTTATTTTAATAAATAAGGGAAAACTGTGTTTTATATAATTTTATAAGATATTATAATGTAGCTCTTATAAAATACAAAGAATATTAGGTTTAATCTGTTTAGTTCGATTTTAATATGTAAATGTAAATATTTTTACTTTTTCTGGAATTTAATAGATTTAATTATTTTAATGTAATAGCTTTAATTACTTATATTTCTAAAATTTCTGACCTTTGTAAAAATAAAAAAAGAAAACTTTTTATTTTACAAACGTCTGTATTATTTTCCATTCTTAAAACAATTCTTCTGTTTATTTTTTATCTTTTTTTGCAATATCCTTATTTTCGCTAAAAGAATAATAAATAAAACGAGTTGGCATATTTAATATTTTATGGCTATTACTATTATATTATAAATAAAAAACAACAATCAATGTGATAAAACATTTAAAATATACATTTCACAAAAAGTATTAAACATTGATTATTCAAAATATTTAATATTAAACATAAGAGCATTTAGTTAAATATTAAGGACAAATCATATCATTTTATGTTTAATATTCATTTTAAGAAAAACATTTAAAATTATTTTCTTAGCTTACTTTGCCATAATATTCTAATTAAATTCACTATATTTCTAAATATTATTGCAAGAAATTTCATTAATAGATGAAATTAACATCTCTTTATTGAATACATTACACCTTTTATATATTTAATACAATTTTAATTCAATTAGAAAACTTTGTTAGCTTACAATTCATTATTAATAATAATACTTTCCCAATATATATATATATATATATATATATATATATATATATATATACACTATAATTAAGACACTATTAATAGCCGTGGTCAAGATGATAATGGAACTCAAAAACTGCTCATCAAAAAATTTAAATTAAAACAAGTATTAAACTCCCAATGCGATTTCAATATGTTATATAATTATGTACTCTTGTTACTCAATAAATACTCTTGTTAATATAATAAAATAAATTGTTCAAATGAATAACTCGATACATTTATTATTTAATCAGTAAGATGTAAAGATTATATTTCGCATACGCAATTTCTTTCTAGCTTGATAATTTTAACTATATGAGGATTCACTGTTACAATATTAAAACATGACTAAACTTCGAAAATAAATATATTAAATTAGTTTAATAATAGTACTTAATTTAAAATATATTTGAAAGAAAATCTTATGATATTTATCTTATTATTTTATATCATTCCCAACTGAATTCTTTGCGATAAGAAATATAATCTTCCTCTGATAGAAGCGATTTTTATCTATTTCAACGAAACCACACGCATCATGAGCAGTCATTCTCTCATAATAAACAAAATTCTCGGACGAAGGATCCATGATTTCCCAAAGGATGCTTTAAACTCCGCGATAGCAATTGTCATCTGGTCCCCCAATCCCGCCAATGCCTTCTGCTGTTTTCTTTTACATCTAGACATTACCATCTACAAAGGTTTCCGAAGCAGAGAGATTCAAGAGCTATCATCATATGTTGTTCCAAAGACAATATTTTCTTTTTTGATTTGGCTTCTTTCCCTGTGGCGTGGGAAGTCTGAGTACCAGGATGATAATGTTTCCTTACCAACATCGTAAAGTCTTGATAATGGTGTATGGTATGACAAAAATATAGAAAAATATTATTTTGAGGAAAAAGATGTTTTTATTGTTTTTCAGTATCTCCGTGAATGATAATGTGCAATTCGATTCGGATTGTTTGCGTAACATCAGAGGGGGGAAAGGTTTCATCTACATGTAATTGTACCAATATATAGTAAATACTTTACTCATGTATGTTTATATTAAAAAATATACACTTTTAAGGCAAAATATAATTTTTCGTAAATTTCTAATTTTATAAATTTTATTTTTAATAAAATTTTATAAACAATCGCTTATAGTTTATAAACGCATATAATTTTATTTTAACATAACTTGAATAATTAACTAGTTTTTAGTATATCTAAACTCTTTAAATACATTTTGTTATTTTAATTATCTACAATTTTAATAATAGATTAATTGTTTATATATTTTAATAACGGCGGGCACTTGGGTGACTAACCCTTCGCCACAACAAGGCCGGAAACTGCTACTCATTTGTCGTTACCCAGAGGGCACCTGTGAACCAAGTCACGGAGGTGAGTAGCATTACCCGCGTCATACCACCACAGACCCGTTTATAGGGCGGGTCACATTCATACATCAACACACAAGAAGGGGTAGAGAAACACAGAGAGATAGTAACATCCATGCCCGAACCGGGATTCGAACCTGGGACCCACAGCTCAAGAGTCAGGAACGCTAACCACTCAGCCATTGGTCGACGTACATATATATATATATATATATATATATATATATATATATATATATATATATATATATACATATATATATATATATATATATATATATATATATATATATATATATATATATATATATATATATATATATATATATATATATATATATATATATGTATATATATATATATATATATATATATATATATATATATATATATATATATATATATATATATATATATATATATGTATATATATATATATATATATATATATATATATATATATATATATATATATATATATATATATACATATATATAGTGGAACTTGGATAATTCGAAGTTTTACTCCAGAAGAAATACACTGTCAATGCAGTAACTTTTTCAGGTTTTCCGTATTTTCCGTGAGGGAGGGGGAGACGCACTACAGGCTAAGAGTACAGGATTAAGGGGGAGGAAGATTGTTGAGGGCGGGAGGAAAGAATGGGAGAAAATTAGTGTGACTGGACTGCACTGTTAATCCCTCTTTTGTACGACAGGCGTTTAACGTTGCATGCACCTGTTTTCCAAGAAACCTGTAGTAGTCACATGTTTTTTCTTTCGTGTGTGGCAACTTTTAGTCTTCATTTCACTTGAAACTTTAGAACAGCAAGCATGTCTTTGAGTAAACCACGCGTTCCCTACAAGACCTTAACTTTGGAACAAAAAATTTCCGTCATCCGTGAAGTTGAAAAAGGTTTAAGAAAGAAATGCGACATTGCAAAAGAATACGGAATAGCGGCAAATACTCTTTCAACTTTTTTGAAAAATAAGGAAAAAATTCTAAGCAGTTGTTCTAGTGTAAATGGGAAAAGGAAAAGAGCAAGAGATGCGGACAATCCAGATCTCGATGAATGTTTATTAAAATGGTTTAAACAATCGAGAGACAGAAACATCCCTCTGAGTGGAACTCTTCTACGCGCTAAGGCAGAAGAATTTTCTTCCATCAGGAGAAACAACAACTTCAAAGCTAGCTCAGGATGGCTGGATGGATTCAAGGAAAGAAAAGGAATTTCATTCAAAACTGTGTGTGGTGAAAGTGCAAGTGTAGACGAGAAGTCAGCCAATGAATGAGCGGACAGACTTTTGCAAATCATAAAAGATACACCGGTAAGTGACATTTTCAATGTCGATGAAACTGGACTATTCTTTAAGTGTACGCCGGACAAAACTCTAGCATTTAAGGGAGACAAATGCAGTGGTGGCAAAAACAGCAAAGAACGTGTAACATTACTAGTGGGATCCAATATGAATGGGACTGAAAAGCTTCCTTTACTTATGATTGGAAAATCTGCCAATCGAAGATGTTTCAAGAACATGAAAACAAAGCCAGTGGAATACAGGGCAAACACAAAAGCTTGGATGACTGCAGACCTTTTCAAGGATTGGCTGTAGAGCTCGACCACACGTACCAAAAGAAAAAAAGAAAAATTCTCCTGTTCATTGATAACTGCACGACACATAAGTCGATCCCTGCAATGGAAAATGTAAAGGTTATTTTTTTCCACCAAACATGACCTCAATAGTGCAACCAATGGATCAGGGCATTTTCAAAAACTTCTAACATTTCTATCGATGCCTTGTCATACGATATCTTCTAACTGATTCTTCCAAAAAGCCCAACATTTCTGTCCTCGATGTAGCAAGAATGTGATTGAATACATGGTCGAAAGTCAGCGAAGAAACAATTGCGAATTGTTTCAGAAAAGCATGGTTTATTAAGGAAAACACGAGCCCCGGCGAGATTTTTGAAGATCTACCTCAACCAGATGCATGGGAAAACGAAATGCCTTTTCATGATTACGTTAACATTGATGAAAGTGTAGAAATATGTGGAGAACTATCCGAGAAAGAAATTCTATCCGAAGTTCTAAACAACAAAAGCGATGCAACAGAGGACGATAATGACCCCGAAGAAGCTAATGATGTTGAAGAAAGGCCAATTCCAACTTCATGTGATGCAGTTTTTCATTTAGCGGAATATCGTCGCTATGCAGAAGGACAATGTAACGTAAGTCAAGCTATCTTTCAATCTATAAATATTCTTGAAGAATTTGTTAAAAAAAATCAGTTGAGCGCTTTAAAACAATCTAAAATATCGCAATATTTTCCAAAATTGTAATTCAGAGTGCATTTGTATTTTATTGTAATAAACATCGTTTCAACCTGATGGTTGTATTAGTTAAATGCATACCAATTTTACACTTTTAATACTAGTACTTAATTGCATATAGTCACATGCAGTAAATAAAAAAAATCGAAATTTTGAAAACTTGGATAATTTGAAGTTTTGCAGTAGTCCCTTGAGCTTCGAATTATCCAAGTTCCACTGTATATATATATATATATATATATATATATATATATATATATATATATATATATATATATATATATATATAACACTAAATATTAATTATAATTATCACAAATTAGTTATAAGCGTGCATTATTATTAAATATCATAAAACTTTATTATTACATTTTTTATTAATTATTTTCATATCCCAATTTGAGATACAATAATATTTAAATTTTAAAGTTATTCAGTTACAAATACATTTTACATAATATTGTAAATATTAATAATACGTTTACCTACAATTAATTTTATATCATTTAAATTTTTGAGTGAAAATATGTCATAAAGAAAAACTGAAAATATATTGGGATGAAACTTTTAAGAAAAATAATCATTGACCAAAGAATCCGTTTTGCAAGTTTTTTTTAACATTTCTGAGATAAATAAAGTACGGTATGACAGATACTAAAAATATGCTTGTGCGTACAAAATGATTTGGGGATGTGTGGTCTCGGATGCGAAATAATGCGATAATTCAAAAATCTGACTTAGGAAGAATATTTAGATTATAATATTTACATCCTTTTGCAAACTGTCGTTACATCTGTTAAAAAACAATTAAATTGAAAGTGGGACGTTGCTTTCAACATTGCATTGCAACACTAAAATAATTGCTTTGAAGCTTAAAAACAGAATCATATTAAATTAAAAATAGTACTTTAATTAGATGGATTAAATATAAAAGGAAATAGCATAAAACTCAACAAGGTTGTCACTATTTCTATTAAATTTATGATTTGAATTTTAGAAGCGAATTCATGAACACAAGAAATATTTCATTATAAAATTATTGGCAATTTTCAGAATTGCAATGTTAAAATAAAATATATGCATTAGAGCCTACATCATAGTAAATCAGCGTGTTGACTAGCTTCATTAGATAGAATTAAAATTTTGGTCGATAAATGGAGACTATGAAGATTTTAAAAAAACATATTTATGGAAAAATTTAAATATATTTCATTTACGTAACTTTTATAAAATACTTAAATGTGTTGCATATCCCATGTTTTAATGAAAATTTCAAAATATATTTTAATGTTACAACAATTATATTTTTAAAATATATTTTATATATATTTTTATATATATTTTTTTATATATTTTTTATTATAACAATAACACGTATTGTTATAATAAAATATATAACAATAACAATATATAACAATAACACGCTTTTTGTTTTGTTTCATGTAATATCAATATATAATTTTGCATAAGAAATGTAATAATAATATATTTAAGAAACGCTATTTATCTTGTATAAAAAATATGAATTTGAAAAATAACTAATATAAAATCTCTAAGCTATTCATTCTTAATTTATCTTTCCATTATCTTCAAAAACATCTTTTATTTTCCATAAAGAAGTATATTCACATAAATAAATATATCTTATATTATGATTTACATAATATAAAATATTTTCATAATTAAATACCTATGTTATATAATTTACATTACACACGTGATTTACATGGATTTTGATGTTAATAGAAATATATGAGTTATATTTATTCTCAGAAGTGGAAATTCCAAATCCATTGCTTTTTCTAAATTCTTCTTTGATCTAACAAAAAACATTAGGATATTTTTATTTTTTTATCAATTTTATTCCTTCAGAATAATGAATGTGGCAAATGTCTCCACAGACTTGAAGAGAAATACTGTATCTGACCCTATATAACGCGTCTGAATTTAAACATATGCTGCTCAGGGTGTGTAATTTCAGGAAAGCAATTTATCAATGATTACGCTGAAAGTTGCGAAATTTTTGCACCAATTACTAGATATAATATAAAGAATAATCTTATTGAATTAGAAAACCTTTTACAGGCTCTATTTGTCAAATTTTGCTAATTTGCCCATTCATTCAGTTTGATTACCGTAAAATACTTTAATGGATAACCGTAATTTCAAAATAAATACTCCATATGACATCATAAAAAGAAATGTAAATACCTTGAAAAGGAACAAACAGTTTATCTTCATAGCATTTGGGTTTTCTTACGTTATTCTATAGAGGAATATCATTAAATAATTGTTTTTTCTTCTGTATAAGATTGATTACCTCTATTCAGTTCGTATATTACATAATGCGTTTCTACATTCATGCTCTATTACAAATAGAAATGAATTGTTTCATCTACTGTATAATTTATTTTGGAAATCTGCTTACAAAATTAATTTCAATGGCAGTTTCAAACAATAAAAAAATCTTTAAACATGCATTTGTATCCCAATGAATAGCTAAAATTTAATTTCTAGAATCCAAATTATACACGACAAACTGAAATTAATATTAAATAGGTCAATTATTTTATTACAAAAAATTCCGTGAAAATGGTAAAATATATATAATTTTATTTTAAATAGATTCTTTTAAGAAGATTTTGAGTGTAAATTATTTGCAAATGTACAAAAAATTTATTTCAACACAAATAAAAATATATCAACATAAATTGAAGATACTCTAATTAGCCCAAACTTGAAAGAGAATTTTGATTATTCAAGCTTTTACGTCTGTAATCTTATAAATTTACTTGAAAACTTAATATTTAAGTGAAACAAAGGTATTCCATGAAGCTTGAACTATTTATTCCTCACGAGAACAAAACTGGAACTGGAAAGGGACTCCTCATCTGGAACAAATGGAAAGAGAGATTACCACTTTCGGTTAACGACACCATTCATCAAGTTAATTTTCTTAATGCCGACTGATATGCCCCATGTTACGTTTTCAGCGTCTTGTAGTTTCTGTGTTTTCTTTCTTTTTCTCCAAAGTGAAATAGGACAGAGGATTACTACAACACTCCGTAGCGCTTTACTGCAAAAAAAGTCCATTTTTCACAATGTCTATCCACTCAAGAAACAAGTACTATCAGTAATAAAATTCACATAATAATATTTTTAATGAAACAATAAATTAACATGAGGATAATTATAAATAATATAGAATTATTTAATATTGGTGTTTCATAAATAATAAAACTGCATACACATACAATAATTATATAATATTCAATAACTTATTTATTATTTTGTATTCATTATGAAAAGGTGACTTCATTAAAACGCAAGTGTAAAGTTATTTTCCATACGTTTCATTGAATTTACTTTTTCACTGAAATTTAATTACTATTATGTGGGTGCAAAGATACCTCATGAAATTATTTTCAGTTTAAACTGAATATCTCTTAAATAGAAGCTTGTAATATAAGTAGTGTATCATTATTTATATATTATCTATATAATATGTTTCTGATAAACTTAATACAATATACTTTGCCATGGATGATTTCGATTTAAGTTAAAAACTAAAACTGAATCGATTGTTCACTATATGAATCAAAAGTACTAAATTTTTATAACGGACAATCTAATTTTGTAATAAAAATTAATTTTACTTCAGATTGTACAAAAAAATACAATATATTTATACAAAATGAATGCATTTATTTTTAGGAAGATATAATGACATCATTTGAATTTAAATGGGGAACTCAATTAAAAAATGAGTATGGCTATTACCTGTAGTTATATATCAATTTTTATACTATTGAAACTATATTATAGTAAACAGAATACTTTGTTTATATAAAGATTTTTAAATGAAAAACAAATGAAATGTATTATAAATTCGATATGTAAGATAAATTAATTAAAAATATTTTAACTATACGTAAAATTAATACCAACAGTTAATTCTTATGTGTGCATTCTAAGCAACATGGCTCAAAGTTCTACAAAATTTCATTAAACATAGAGACATTGGAAAAAACTTTATAAAAATGTGTACGAGCAGAATTTAACTGAGGCAGGAGTATACAGGACAGTTGCCCCAAGCCTTCATGTAAGAGAAGGGCCCCAAATCGAATAGAAAGTTTTTTCCTTTACTTTTACATATAATGAACATTTTTAAGTAAAATATCAGAACAGTGTACGAATTGTCAGAAAGGTACAAAACGGTATTTCGTTTGACCATTGGCAGAGCCTGACAAAGGCAGGTGGCTATGGGACAGTTGCCTCGGGCCCCAAATCGAATATAAAGTTTATTTTACGATGTAAATCAAATATAATCGTTTGCTAAATTGAACGTTTGTTATTGGGAAGCAGAGAAGGCCCCCAAAAAAGTTTTATCTTCGGATCCCAATTAGGCTAAGTAGGGCACAGAATACGAGTAACAAGTTAATTAAAAATATTACATATACTTTTAGTTTATGAATACTTTGCGCGTTTATATATTTTATTAAAACATTTTCAGTTTTCATTCATTTTTACTAAATAACTTTAAATTACATAAAAACCAATAATGTTAAGATTGATGTTAAGATAACTATCTTAAAGTTATTAATGAGTTACAATATTGTTGTGAAAAAATTTATCTATCAATTATATTATCTATTTATATTATCTGTCACATAAAACTATATTTCAATAGTATAATATCTATCAACTTTGTTGTATATATCATAAATAATCGGAAAAAAATTGGAAAAGGGAAACAAACTCCATTCGCTCTCATAAATGATGGACCCATTACTTTTGCGATTACTATAGACCATTTCTCCACAAACTTACCACTAGCCTTTTACTAAATTAAAGTACTTTGTCTTTTACTTGGTTTTAAAAATTCAGGTCAATTCTCTCGTGATTTTGTACGCGAAAGACCCCTTAATTCGACACTTTATCTTGTCTTGTGGGTGCTCAATAGAAGAAAAGTATATAGTCTGGTGCTACAAATATTAGAAGCTACTCGTTTATCGCCATACTAACTTATGGTAAATCTTACCAAATGATTAATGAGTTATCATTCCAGAGAAAACATAGATCCATTTCATAAAACTGCCAAAATGTGGGAAGCACATGATTCACTTTAATAGTGCCTATCGGATATTGTGACCAATAAGCTCAAAATATACTAGAACACGCCAAAGGGACTTCCACCGAATTCTACTATTAGTACAATATAATTCGGCAAGAGGTACTCTCCTGGCAAATAAAAATTGTCCCAGCTTCTACCATCCAAATGGTTGAATGTGAACCTAAAATTATCCTTTAGAAACACGATTCAATTGTCAGTTGTCACCAATTCCTTGCATTATGTTAATGAATGAAGCCGATGTATTGAATTCAGTAATCAAAAACAGTGGGTAGTGATGTGACCTTAGTAACAGAGAAGATGTATGGATAACATTCATCGATAAAAGAATTTTGGAATCTTGTTGAAATCTAGATATAGGCCATTAGGTACTATTCAGTACTCAAGGAATGCTTGATCTAGCAACCCTCGATCTGGAAAACCCAGTTTTGAGTCTGTCGGGTGGGGCTACATTACGACATCAAAAATTAATAGTGGCATACATGACTTAACTGTCATGTATGCCACTATTAATTTCTGATTCTTCAGCTCATCTTATGTAAGGGTAGTAGGTTTGATGTATCCCAGAACCTCAGTTTTCATAGATGACCGAGTACTCTTTGGTAAACAGTATATATAACTAAATATCTATAAACTTTTAATGCATTGTTGAAACGATAATATAAGATAAAATAGAAAGAAATGAAACTGAAGACACTTTGGCCAAGGCGGGAGCTCGTGAGGCTCCTGAGCCATTGGCACTTCTCATCTTTTAGGAAATTTTTTCAAGAGTAAAAAGCAGGATCAAAACCACATGGATTGTCCCTCCAGGGCACCAATGGTATCAGTGTTCTCGTCCAGGAAGCTCACTGGTTCACGGCTTTAGTAGACAGGAACAAACTGCTCTCTATCGCTTCCGAAGTGGTCACCTCAGATCATTAAATTTCTGAGGTCTCCAAAATTTTCGAGTTTTGTACCAAGTGTTCCGTTGAACAAGCTACGCCAGAACACATCCTTGAGTGTCTGGGGCTATCCAAGCATGAATTATATAACGATCCTTTAATGTTGCTTGATTTTTTGGGGGTGTTCAACATTATGGACTTGGTCTAGCGCTGCTGGACAAAGGGGGTATGCAACAACAACAACAAAATAAAATAGTTCCCATTTTGTAAACTTTTTGCAATAGTGAAGAGTTACATTGTCACTATATCAATAGAAATCTCACTAACAAACAAAAGATTCTATTGTAAAAACTGACATTAAAATTTAAAATATTTCTAGAATATTAATAAAATTTTAGTTAAATATTTTTTACCCTTGTTGAAGAAAATTTATTTAAATATGTAAAATGGATTTTGTAATCATTTTATGTTCCATTGTAAAAGTTATATTATTTATGCATTGTCAAAGTAAAAATTTTAAAATATTGATGGATTCAATTCCAAACAACTTTCTGTAAAATTAAAAATATTACAGTTAATAAAAATCTAACAAAATCATATATAGATATTAAATATTTTAAGTATGTTTGACAAAATATTTTGTTAATAATTTCATAAATGAGAAACACGAAATAAATGCCTTATTATAATCGATTGGTTTTATATTTTTAAATTTTAACTAATAGTTTAGCTTTAATAAGTGCTATCTGGGATTTAAACTTAGTACTTTAACTACTAAATAACAATGTTCTTTTGAATTATTAGTTCTATTAGCGTATCCATATTTTATTTGATTTTAATAATTTGTTAATTAAATAACCTTTTAAAAAAATATAAGTTAAATACATGAAACAGGAAAACTTTACTTAAACCTTATCCTTTCTTCGTATTTTTGTCAATTGTGTAGTTTCATATCATTTCATATGGAATATTGAGTCAAGTTATAAAATCAATGCTTTGCATTTTCTGTTATTCAAAATGTTTTAAGAATTTTTAAATAAAATGTTTTTAATCTTTGTATATTCTTCAAAATGAAATTCAACATAAAGGTTTCTTTGATGAAAACTCCTTTTAATCTTATTTTATATTAGTTCTTAATTATTTTAAAGAAACTACTGAAAAATAAAAAAATACGTTTATAAAATACTAAAGAAACATTTTACATTAATTTAATTATTCCCTAGTTTTTATGAATATTATAAAATTTCTTGGCATTTTATTTCAGTTATTTGAACAGTTTATGAAATTAATATTTTGCATTTCAAAAAAATTTAAACATTTTATCTCTTAATATTTTAACTATTCAGAATATTAATTCAAAATGATGGGTTTTTTACGGAAAAAATCTTTTAATAATTAAAATAATATTACTATGTTAACTATTTATTATTTTAGCAGAAATTTTTCTGGTAATAAAGAAATTACTTTCTAATTATAAAAAGAAAGTTTTCTACAAATTTTTAGGCAAACATTTATCAGAGAGATTTTATGCTCCCTATTATTTTTGTTCGTATTTATACTCTTGAAATTTAACCATAAATGTAGAGATGATAATTTTAAAATTTTCGCATTTTAGAATTGCGGTTTAGTTTAGTTTTCTCTCTTATTCTTCTCTCTCCCACTCTCTATGTGAAAAATTAAATATACATAAATACCAAAAAACAACCTGTTTCTTAAAGTCAAGTATTTTGATCCAAAAATGCATAAAAACACAATCTGCCTTATACTTTAAGCAATAAAAACCGAATGAAAATATTATAATTACAACACATTTGATCAAACCATATTATTCCCTAAAACGTGCATTCTACTTTATTGCTAAAGAAGAATTTGATATTTTGCCAAGATACTCTGTTGTAATGAAAATATTTTTTTTTGTTATAGCGATTAACGGCATGGGAATAGTATCTGAAGAGCACAGAGAAACCTAGTTATTAAAGAATCTGAACATTTGCCAGTGAGTTTTATTAATAATGGAAACAGGCTCAGCACTGTCAATGTCAATGTTTTCTTCTTACTTCAAATTAAATGAAATATAGTAAATTCTTAGCTTGATTAATGTTTACAATTTTGCCTAAGAAATTATACTAATTGAACAGGGCTTTCTAGAATATTTTTATCAACTAGAAAATTTACAATAACAATTCAGTACAAATAATTAAAACACATATGTTTAATTTTAGAGCATGTGTTTAATTATAGGCTTTAGTTATCCACCTACACTAAAAAGTTCATTTTCGACTACATTTTTATTATTTGTTTGAATATAAAGTTTATTATTTGTGTGAATCTGAAATCAGAATTTTCCAATTTGCAACACAGTCTCATGTTTTATAGTCTGTCACCTAAAAATTAAAATACAGGAATTTTTAAACAGCTCACATCTTTTGAAAAATGAAACAGGAAGTTGCATTTTCAAACCGGAAATGGTAAAGGAAAGTGGTATTTTTTTCGCTATTTTTTAATTTATATTTTTTTCCACAATGTGCTGACTGATAGCCAAAAGTATGAGTTCGTTATTTCTCTTATACATTTATAAAGAATTGCTTACATCATTGCTATCATAAGCGAGACTGTTGCTTTGAAGGTGATTTTCTCGAAAGTTTGTTTTTCGCAATATCTCTTAACCCCCTCCCCCACCATTATATATGGTATCGCAAGTAATAATGAAGATACTTGTATGGAAGTTGGTCTACATGTGTTTTATGTGTAATTATCTATGAAATGAAGCAAAATTTTGAATATGCGTGAAGAACTTTTTCATTTACAGCTATTTATAAAGGAAATATTCAATAAATGTCGTAAAATTTCCATACTGCAGTATATCTTTAATCATATTTTCCTTATCGCTAAATATTTTTTGTAGATTTTGCTTTATTGCAAACCTTATGATCAAATTAAACAGATGCATTGCAATTTTTTGCAGAGTTTTTGCCATTTTGATAACATTTCAATAAAATTTGTCAGAAAATAACTAAATCACAAAAGTAGGCCACATGTTAACATTATATATATGTAAAAACATAAAAATAGCCAAAATTAACAGTTTGGCTACTTTTATGCTTTTACATCTTTATATTTTTTTACGCATAATTTATCCAAAAACAAGAAAAAAGAAAATTTAAATGAACTTTATATACAAAGTAGCCTCGAATGTAGATGACTTCTTTAATTTAATAAAAAAAAATTAAACACATGTTGCTTTGCATGCAATTTAATTAATTAAATATTTGGACAATTACAACTTAATATATTGTTATCTCATAAAGTTTCATTCTTTTTACTGATTTCGAAGATTATGAGCAAAAATAAATTTATAATATGCATATTTCTAAAGAAGACCTAATTATTTTTTTCCAGAATCACATGTGAAATAATTTCATTTGTGTACATTTGATTAGAATATGTTTTTATCTTTAAAAGTTAATAAGAAAATGATTTCGAATTCATGCTATCATTCTGATTTTATTTGCCCTCTTAAATACGTTTCCATAATCTAATTGTAATGGAATGACAAATACCCTACTGCACCTACTCGAAAATCATCAAACCGAACGAACGCTCTTGTCAACAACAGAGAACTTCCAACAACCAATCAAACATTTCGTGACCTTTCTTCACACACGTGTCTATTCAAGCAGAAAAAGGGGGAAAAAGGGAAAACTGATTTTGTTCTTGCATTGAGTGTTTACTCTCATAGAAAGTAGAATTCAGATCCATTTTTTTTTTCAAAAAAAAAATAGGAAATATTGTATGGGCTCAGTGGAATATGTTATCTCCATGTGTTGGTTTAGACAGTCTTGTAGAAAGTTGGTATTTATGTCCAGTGGCATGCTTGTATTCTTATTTACATATTTCTTGAAAGAGAAAATATCAAACAGAATTCTCTTTTCCAATATTTATTTCAAATGTAAAATAGAAATACGTGAATATTGTTCAAAATAGAAACTCTGCAAATTTTTTTAGCTTTGAATTTCGAAATAAAATGAATTGTTATTAAAAAATTTTTACCATACGGGATTTCATTCTTAATTTATACGTAAGAAATATGAAAATAAGAATGTATAAATAAAGATAACTTGGTAATAAAATAAATTGTATCATTAATTCACATTTTAATATCTCTTTCACTGTATTCAGAAATATATTCTATGTGATGTTTTGAAATATGTATTTGTATTTGGTAAATTTTTGCATTACTTCGATTCATTTTAATCTTATTAACTGATATGACAATAAGAGAAATCAGACTTAAGAGGAATATATATCAGTTTTTATAAATATTTTAATGTTTTAAATAAATAACACAATGCAAAATTATAATAGTTTTACCTTTGAAGTAAAGTAATGTCTATGCTAAAAGATTTAAAAGAAAATATCTCAAATCATGAATAATTCTAGAAAAAAATTGAATGCCAATGCTAAAAAAAAATAAAATTCACCTTTTAATAAAATCATAACAGATAAAAATGATTTAATTAATCTCATTAATTAAAAAATATATTTATTTGAAATTAATATTACATTAAAATTTATTTAAAATAATATCATACAAAATATTGTATGAAATTAATGTTTTATTTCTTTAATCGACGCTCGAATTACCATTTTATTAATTATGTGATAAAATTTCCTAAACTATGAGAACACGTGACCATAAGTTTTGTCTAAAACAGCATCAATTTCTTCTCAACGAAATCTTTGTAGAAAAGCAATCATACCAAGCAAACCGACATTAACGCCTATACACCCACCCAAATCTAGGAGTGAAACGTTACACCAAACCCAAACGCATATAGGAATTTATCGGATGTTTCTCCAAGCAGTTTATGAGATTCCTAAATGCCCTGGAGGCAAGAAGCCATCCGCCTTGAAATGCAAAGTGCTGATGCGAGAAATGTTTGATCACTTCAACTCAACTCAGCTCTGATTTCCGGTTTCCAACATAGTTATACGAAGGAAGCCTCCTCACCTGGATCAATGGCGAAAGTTCTCGAAAGAGTAACGAGAGGTTAAGAAATGGGAAAAGACATTCCTAGATGTAATGGCTTTCTTTCCTGTTATTCTGCCCATTCCATATAATGATAGGATGGTCTCAGAAAGATTTGTTGAATTGCTAGAGAGAGCAAAAGTTAAGGGTGGTTTGGCACTTATGGATTGATCGGATTTTTATTTCGTCTTCAAAACTTTAGACCTAACAGGTTTCTAAATTGGTGAAGTAAATAAATATAAAAAAGCCTTGAGTTCCGAAGTATAAAAAATAACAAAAAAATTTTTCTTTATTACAGCACGCTCAGGATTCCAGAAATACTTATTATTAAATTTAAATTTTTAAAAAGATGCTATTCATGAATTATAATAAAATATTGGTTATTTTTATATATATTTATTGAAATGTTATTTTATTATTTTCATTTATTTGGCTTTTATTTATACAATCATCCTAAATATATATAATAATTGAATTTTCTTAGCATCTTGTAACTTAATAAATGATTTTATTGGTTCAAAGAAATTATTACAACTAATATACCCATATTTGTTTTATAAATAAAATAAATCAGAATTAAAAATTCAAAAAAAAATTTATTCTAGGTTTTAGCAAATACTTACTATTAAATTGAAATTTTTTTAAGCAATACAATTAATAAATTCTAATAAAATATTGCTTGTTTTTTATATTTCTTTATTGAAATGTTATTTTTATTATTTTCCATTTATTATATTTTTAGATATAAAATAAAATGTTCTTCAATAATCATCATAAATATACATAATAACTGAATTCTTAGCATTTTGACAGGATTTAGGAAAATTAATAAATGTTTTTATTGATTCAAAGAAATATATCCATATTTGTTAAAGAGATGAAACAAATCAGATTTCAAATTACCATCCTGGTAAAATAAAATCATGAATTTTATAAGAAAAATTAAAAATATACTTGGGTTATAAAAATCCAAATTTTAAGACTTAATTCGATAAAGAATAATAGTAATCCCAATATTATTTCATAAAATTATCTTTAGCAAAGTATCAAAACTCTCATATTCCATAAACTTATTCTTATTAAGTTTTTATTTTCTAACATCACAAAAGACTTTCACACACATTTTACTGGAAACTTCAGTTAAATTCCGATATTATGAAATAATCTTTTTTTCTCAAGAATCATAGTTGAAATTGATAGATGTAAAGACGTGTGTTTCACATTCACACATAAATCTCCTATGAAAATCTCCCATTTATCGAGTATGTATAAATATACATATATAGCTGTAATAGTTTTTCAAATTTTGATCACAGCATTTGCAATTCATTTAAACCGTTAAACCTCAAATAGCACTAATTAGAAGCTCTTATATAGTTGCTTTTACCTCATTTTAATTCATTTAAATGAGGAATTCATCCGTTCCGGAACTCTTTCCACTTCAAGTATGGTACGTCGTGCTTTTCTCAATGTCATAATTATCACCTATCCATAATGCAAGTAGGCAACAAATAATTTATTGAAAAATCTTTTCTTTTCCATTCCTCCTCCCGCCAGTGGACGACCTTTTTGAAAAAGGTCACAATATTTATTAGTTTCTTGATTATTGAAAAACATTATTTTTTATTGAAGTGTAGGTGTTTACATTTTTTTCCAATTGAAAGCCGATAGTAAATGGATTTTAACTCTGATGGGATAAGTTTCAGCTTCAATATTCTAAGACTCTGTATCTAAAAGGAATTTTAAGCTTTCAGCATCTCATACGATTAGTGTTTAGCTTATCTATAGGCAACCACTTTTTTTGATGACCAACATGATTTTATACGAAGCTAAGTAGCTAATATCTTTAAAAATTAGAATATATAAAAAAAAACCTAGGTATACATTTTTTAATCGAAGATGATCACAAAATTCGGGAAACATGGCCCACTAGAAATGTACGAAAACTTTTGCAATATATTCTGACAATTTCATTGAAATTTTAAGCCACAAAATCAAGTTTCTGTTTTTTATTTTAGAATTTTTCATGTAAAAAATTCATCTTCTCAAATTCAAGAATATGAAGATATATTAGAGATAAAATTTACAAATTAATACATTCATCAAGTAAAAATTACTAACTACTTAGCTAAAATTTAAAAAAAAACACTTTCTTGCGTACTAACTACATATATAATTGAGTTTATAATAATTTCCCAATTTAAGTACAGAAAAATCAAAAGTAAATTTACTATTTAAACATGTGTAATTTTAAAGATGATAAAGTACTAATTTCTAAGTAATTTTTAAGATGAATAAAAGTATGATATTACTGAATCATGTTATATAACTTAATTCCACAAGTGAACACATTAAAATTGTAATTTCTCATACAGAGCGTCTAAAATTAAATGACCCTTATTTTACATTTTACATATTTCTACCGACGAAAGAACTATTAAGAAAATTATGAAATTTTGTGCATGATATGATGAAAGTAAAGGAAAATTTTTGAATACAAAAAAATTTATTTCAAATTTCCAACACCAGGGAGTGTTTATCAAATGAATAACACATTTAGCATACGTTCAATGTAATTGTCAAAAATAATATCGCAATACAAAATATTCAACATCAGGTATCACATCAGATATTATCTCTAATCATAAAATGGCATCATCTTGCAAGATACAGCATGGTAAGTGAGAAACAATTATTTAGGAGAAACATCATCTGACAGCAGTGCAATGTGAGAAAAATTAGGAACATGTTGTAAAATGCTAAATTTAAGACGAAATTAAAACTCGTAGTTTATCACAACTTATCAGATGCTGTAATCTCCCCTAGAGCTAAATCTCACATGGAATGAAGTTCTGGTATGGGGCAGGCCACGTGTCAGGAAAGTGGCAGTTGATGAAAGGTTTTTCTATGAAGTAATTTTTGAGGATGTCTGTAACATAACTGTTGATTTGTGGCGGAGCTTGCGAATCCGTCATAATTTTTAATCTAACAAAGATAACCCTTCATGATGTATTTAAATATGCAGCAGTTTATACGGCATAAGTAATTTAATTGTATAAAATAATGATTTTAAGAAAATTTGTTGATGTGAAAAATGAACATCTGATGGATGTTTATGGTTTGTTTTAACCAAAAAACATCGTAACATATTTGTTATCAGCTAATTAAATGTTAAAAAAAATCAAAATACATAAAACTAATTAGATATTACTGAGAATGAATGAAAATTTAACAATGTCTAGATAATTGTTTGCTTTTAGACAAAGTATTAGATCTCATTTACGTTTTAATATAGACTTAATAGACAATAAATAGACATTTTTTATTAAATAAAATGTAAGAATCAAAAATTATTAAATTCTTTTCAGGGAAACTATTATGTCCGAATAATGAAATGCATTTTTTATTGAGTTTTGAGTTGGAAATGCAGAAGATATAAGTACTAAGGTTAGGAATTATGAAAAAACTTTGCATATTTATAAAAAAATGTGTAGAAGTTTGATTCTGAGTAAAATAGAGAAAATAAAACATAAATAGCTATATTTTAAGGAGAAAATAAAACTTTTAATTATATTTCTAGTTGTCATTTGCTGAAAAATAAAACTTCAAGTTAAGACATCTTTCCTTTAAGGTATACAAATAAAAACTATATATAAATACGAGAAAAGATTTTATTTTCGATGAAATGAAGAAATTTTCAAACAATTTTTTTTATTATTTAAAAAAATATTTTTGAAAATGTTTAATGTTGTTCCTTTTTAAAACGTAACTTTATGCTTTTTTAATTTATTTTTGAAAAGAATATAAACGATTTCCTTTTTACTAACAATAAAGTAACTAAGAAGCCTTTAATATAAAAAAAACTATTTAGTAGTCTCGAATCCTTAACTCTGGGAAATGTTTTGAATTAAAATTTTTTTGATCTTGCAAATATTATTACATTAAATTTGATCAGAAAGTTTGCATTGCTTTTAGTTAGACAACTAATGTATGAAAAAAGGAAAAGTTGACACTAATTTCTTTGGGTTGTTATTCAGGCTGTATATTACCAAAAATGTGTTTGCTAAGAAAATAATTTTGTTTAGCTTGACAGTGATATAGACGATTACAGCGTTATTTACTTTAAATTTTAAGTATTATTTAATGAAAATTTTAAATATTATACATACAATTTAAGAGAAAAAATTCTGTCTTACCAAATATATCAAATATGAAAACAATTTATGAAAAATAATTTTTTTTTTTGTCATACGCCCGACCTTGGTTTTTCAACCATCAGTCTCTGTCGGGCAGCCCAATACAATCTTGAGGTAAATGAAAAGTCATCTTCTGCAGAATTTCTAACTGCGACGTCCGAAAGTCCAGGGCAAGTCTAAAGGTGGTCACTAGTCATGTCCTCTAGTCCACAAAAAGGGCAGATCGGAGAGTCCTTCAAACCCAAACGGTGAATGTGTTTGTCATTCATCAATTCATTCAAAAATCATTCATCAATAAATTCAAAAATCATTGAATTTATTCTTTTCTTTTTCTCTTGCGTGTTTCTCAATTTCATTTTATTCTTTATAAAAAATATAATTTATATTTTAATTACATATTTATCTTATTTATCATCCAGTTTTCCATTTTGAATAAAACAATTTTTTTTATAAATTAGGAAAAACATAAAAATACATATAAGTAAAAATTGATAGAAAGAAACAGGTGTATTCAACACTTTTTCTTTATTTAATCTTTCTATTACTTTCATAAATAACACTTTAATATAATTATATATATATATATATATATATATATATATATATATATATATATATATATATATATATATATATATATATATATATATATATATATATATATATATATATATATATATAAATAATCATGGATAGGTAAATTATAATTTCTATGTTAATAGATATTAATAACATTATTAACAAATGATAATTTCTATTTCTAATATATATTAAATTTACATGTAATTATTCAGAATGTAACTATCCATAGGAAGTCCCCATGGCATTTTTAATATCGTTTGGTAAAAGGATTATATTCCAAGCGAATAGTTTCCATAGAATTGTATTCAAATTATGTTCTTAAGCAACAAAAATCATTAGTGCGATTTTTATGAATAGTGATTTGATATTCATGTAAATCACCTAAAAATATGTAATCACTGCTTCTTTCGAAAACAATATCAAAAATGTTTCCTTAGAAAATGTTTTAGAAAATATTTGCATTTCTTAAACAAGAAAATTTCATTCGTATTTCAAAATGTATACTACTTCTTCCAAATAACAAAATTAAATTCCCAAATGCCTTTTTCAAATAAATAAAAACATTTTTCATATTGTGTTTATTTTAATATGCAACACAATCCTTAAAGGAAATTTAGTTGCAAATAAACAATTTGATTAAAACAAAGTAATTCAGAAATAAAAAGTTAATTTTAATTATTTTCCGAGCCGTAAATCAAAATGCTTATTTGATATAAGTTGAATCAAACAAGTTATTTCATTAATTTTTCGAAAATTCATTTATTAATTTTTGTAGGATCGTAAGGAATTGTTTTCAAAACTAATTTTCATTAAGTATTTTTATGTAAAAAAACTATTGTTATTAATTTATAATATATTTTGAGTTTATAATATTTAGGAGGTACTTTTGAATAAATGCATTTAAAATATTCACTAATTATAAAAATGAAATGTGTAATAATTGATTTCTTAACTTTAATTGAAATATTAATTTTATAACCATTTGTGAATACATTTAAAATGTTAGATACCGAATACCAAAATTGTTCTTGAAATACATTAATTTTATGGTTTTCAAGCTTATATTAAATGGATAAATACTATCGAATCGTGAATATTTTATATTTCGCCGGTATTTTTAACTACCGCAATATTTGTCTAAAGATTGATTTCTGAGCTTACTTTTGGAGTACTATTTTATGTATTCTTCCTTTTTAATAACAATTTTTTTTGTCACTCTGATATTTAAGATAATACAATGCCTAATGAATTGTCTTGGCTGATTTGAATTGTTAGTCACTCAACGGTCATTATTGACACATGAGGAACTGGGACTTAAAGTTTAATGTGGATTCTGAACCACTACGCTCACCCTAGCCATAGGTAGGAATTGAACTTTAAAACTGATGAGCCAAAGGTTAAAACGTTAATCTCCCGGCTGTCAGCTCAATTTTTTTCTTACAAACACCTTCTTGGTTTGAGAAATATCTGTTTTTATTATCGAATCCCCTATCCTTTTTGACAGAATTGCACTTTTGGGCAAAATTTAAGCAACAAATGTCTTTTGGCCAGACTCCACTAGAAATCATCTGAGAGACATGAAATTCAGGAATGTGTTATACAGCATTTTGTACTTAAAATATAAAAAAGCATCCCTGCACAAAAATGAATACAATGTACAAAGCATGCAATCAGCCACAGAAAAAAACATTAAGGACGACGAAAGAATATGCCACCTTTGTTAAGGGGTTTGAATATAGTGAACCGCGACACTCATAACCCCGGTTCTGTACACAGTTGCTGCGCTTGCTGACTGATTTCGGCTCTTTTGGCCTGCACATAAGTTATCGATTGCAGTTATTCTCCTGGGGCGGACACCCCCCAAGGTTAGAAAGTTTCCTAGATGCACGATACGCAACTTTCGTTGATTCCGAGCTTTTCAGCTATACAGCGTCCCTCCTCCAAACATTCTTCCACATGTGAAGTTCTTCAGATTATTTCTTCTGAACAAATATCATACAAAAATAATATTCACTTGGATTTGAAGGGAATAACTTTAATTATGTCTTTGTTTTGTGTACTCTCATAGTGCGCATGAAATTTCGTTCCTGACATTCGCATTTGTACCGATAAAGCTGTACTGATTTTTGATTGTACTGAAATTTGTATTGATAAAGTTGAATTTACTGAATTGCATGTTCATTGTACTGATAAAGATAACCTTTTTTCTATTTCATGGCTATTTACTTATCGTTGCTTAAGTTTTTCACAACAGGTACAAAGAAGCAATGATTTATATGAAAACTTATTGATACAAAACAGATGGAAAGTTACAAATGACGAAACTTAAAAATTTTTGTCAATTAAAGACAAAAGAGATTTATTAATAGAAATAACATAAAGAATACAACAGTAGTTTCTTGTGGATCATTAAACGTTCTTAAATATTATATTAATGCCATGGACATTTGTATTAATTTATGCTACATTTTATTAAGAAGGAACTAAAGGAGTCATAACATGTGAAAAACGTAATATTGTGTATGAATATTAATACTTGAATCGTCTGGTGAACAGTTACGGTCCTTTTTTAAAGACTTTTTTATGCAGACTTAATCGTATTGTATCAATATATTACCCCTTTTTTCAAAACTTAAGGAAATGTAATTTAAAATATTGGACTCTTTCATCTATATGATATTCACATTTGTGCTATACAGAAATTTAAATATTTACAATTTTCCCTTATGTATCAATAATAATAATGCAGAAGTAAAAAAATTCTTAATATACTGTCCAGTATATAATTCTAAAATCAAAATATTTTCATTTCAATTAAATAAATATTACTGAAAACTAGAATTGGAATAAATATTTTAACGCGCAGTATATTATACTTCATCTCTTCATTTCACACAATTTGGGAATTTCTTATATATATATATATATATATATATATATATATATATATATATATATATATATATATATTATATTAGTGTTAATTAAATTAGTGTTTTATTTTTCTTAAAAACATTTGTTTTCCCTAAAAACTCTGAATGTAAAATCCAGGGGAGATTGAGCTTTTAATTGACACAAAGTACTTCTGACAATACATAAAAACTCTCTCTGAGTTTTTCGTAGATTTTTAGCTCAGGCTTTCAACAATAATACACTGTTCATCACAGGGAAGAGGAAAACACACATACTAATTAAACGAAACGAATAAGTTTAATGCTTTTTGGAAGATAAATTCTTGCACAAAGCACGCTCTCAATTTTAATAAATGAAATAAATGGTAAAGATGCAAATGCAATGAGAAAATGCATGTAATTAACGAATTATCTCTTTATTCTTTACAATAAAAGGTATCATAAATATAATCAAAACAATCATAAAATAAAATTTTTGATGGTCTTTAAAAGTTAACAAAAATGGTATTACGAACAGCATTTGCGTTTACATTCTATAAATTGGAGAAGTTACATTTAACAGGAAAAAGTATAGCCGATTTAAAATAATAATGTATCAATTATAAGACTAATTGTTATGTTGGAAAGTTAGAGTACTTTCTTTTTTCGGGGGAAAAGCCTTAAGAAAATCGCCACATTATAAGTCCACAGTAATTTCAAAAAATTTCCATTACTTATGATGCTTAATTGTTTTGTTTTAACATACAACGAAATAACATTCGATAGTAACTTAACATGGAATTTTTCTATTGGCGAATAAGCTCGCGTATTCTGAATACCTCAGTTTCTTGATTGCTAGTTTTTTTTTTTTTTTTTTTTTTTTTTTTTTTTTTTTGCTTGCTTGTCTTAGACTTCGCTATTTTGGAACTGCTGATTTAGGAGACTGCAATAAATTGTTTCCATACAAAAAGATATTTTAGTAATAAAAATTAATATTTCGTTGACTAATTTTTGCATTTTTGACTAGCCAAAAAAGTTTTTTATCAAGGGGTTCTAAAAAATAATACTATAATTTGTTTGACAGAAATGCTTCCTTTTTGTCGATATATATTTTTTAGATTTCTTTACGCCTTCTATTGACGAATTTACTTTTATGCTATATTTAATTCAAAAAATTTAAAATCATCACATAATTATCAAAAAATAAATTTTTATTGAATAGACAAAGCATACAGGAATAAATAAAATTTTGAGATGAAGTTACTCCCCTCAAAAATAACTTCATTTTTCACTCATGAGTAATATAAAAGGAAAACTTTTGTAAAATTTTTGTATAACTTTATTTCATAATGTAAAAAAAAGAATTTTTAGAGATGCTATTGTCATAAAAATGAATTTGATATTGTAAGTCGATAATTGTGAAATCAAAATGAAATTTTACAAATGATAAACAATATTAGGTATGACCGGCTATTTGGAGTTCTGTGATAAATATGTATATAACTCACATTGAAGATATAGCTCCCATTGAACAGCAATAAATGCTCATTTGATACAGAAATGAAGAATTGAGCCTTGATATTGATTGTTCTTGGTTTTTTCCGAGACTAAGTCGCTGGACTCATTTTTGATACTCGACAACTAGCACTACACTACAACATAAGACTGCATAGAATTTTACCATTTATTAAACATTAGTTGAAACTTTACTGCATTTCATTTAAATACTTTTACGTCTGATTCAATAAATTTATAATCGTCACCTGACTCATCACATAATTATTTAATTTATAAATTTAGAGGTTTTATTATAAAGCGAAAATAAATATAATTTTCTGTGTGAAACACATTGTCATTACATAAGACTTCATAACATAATAATTCATATACTTATACACATTTATAAATAGAATTTATTTATATGTATACCATACTATATGTAATATTATAACTTAAAAAAATTTTCTATACTGCAAAAAAAATTTTCTCATCATTGAAAAATTTTCCTTTATATAATGAGAAAAAATAATTTTTGCCATTAAAAATTCGGAAAGTTATTTCAAATCTTTCTTAAGGTTATTATTTGAATTGAAGATTCAAAATAAAATATATCATTAATGCACAAAACATTTCATCTAAAATACATATGTAATAAAATAAATGGTCATTTTTGACTCATTTTTGATACTTTTGACAAATAGCATAACACTACATCATAAGACTACATAGAATTTTACCATTTATTAAACATTAGATGAAACTATTTACTGCATTTCATTTAAATACTTTTACGTCTGATTCAATAAATTTATAATCGTCATCTGACTCATCACATAATTATTTAATTTATAAATTTAGAGGTTTTTTTTATAAAGAGAAAATAAATATAATTTTCTGTGAAACATTGTCATTACATAAGACTTCATAACATAATAATTCATATACTTATACACATTTATAAATAGAATTTATTCATATGTATACCATATTATATATAATATTATATTTTAAAAATTGTCCACTTTTCTATACTGCAAAATTTTTATTTTTCTCATTATTGAAAAAAATTTCCTTTCTATAATGAGAAAAAATAATTTTTTGCCATTGAAAATTCGGAAAGTTATTTCATATCCTTTTTAAGGTTATTATTTGCGTTGAAGATTCAAAACAAAATATATCATTAATGTACAAAATATTTCATCTAAAATATATAAGTAATAAAATAAATGGTCATTAATAATTTTATAATTTTAACTAATTTTTATTTAATAAATATTCCTTTCATTAAAAGAATTAAATAATATAAGGATGTGTTCTGAAAATTAGTTCTGCTTTTAACTTAATTTTGTAATTTATTTTTTGATAAAAACAATTTTTGCACTTTGTTTTAAAGGAAAGAATTATCACAATTTTAAATTACTTGTTTCTGTAAACATGGTCTGGGGCAATGTCAGATATTTGAGGATGACTTTTCAAATAAAAATTACCTACATTTTTACTAAACGAAATATTTCTTCGATGAAAAAATTTATAACTCAAAAATTTATTTTTGGGACTTTAGTATAGCATGGCTAAATAAAGTATTTAATTTTTAGACTGAACTGAAAACTTTGACTGGATCCTTTTAAAAAATCCTTAATGTTTGTTTGAATAGATTTTAATCTTTTGTAAATTAAAATGCATATAATAATAATCTCGCATAACATGGGAATAATACATTCTATATATTCAGCAATACAATCTCTACATTATAAATTATTTATCATTAGAAAAACATAATTATTATGAAAAATAACAATTGTCTCTGGAAAACTATTGAAACTTGGCCGAGTTTCTGTAATACCAGGAACATTTATCATTGGTAGATGGCTGGATGACGTAGCAAAGGGAAAAGTTGCAATGTTGTGGGGAAAAACAGAGAACACGAAACGGGAAAAACCGATAACGATTCTTGACAAACTGTCCAGACGGTAAAGAATGAATTCTCCCACATTATGAACTTTTTGCGTGAGGGAAAGAAAATTGGATCTTTTATTTTACTTTTTCTTTATTTTTCAAGTTTTTGAAAACATTTTATGTGACACTGGTGTTTGTTAAATTGGCACGTTTCGCAGCTAGTGAATAATTTTCTCTGTTTGGATAAACAGATTGTAATATGCTCATTGGCAGATTGTTAACAAATTGCGACAGTTATCACTTAATTCCTAGCTAGAGAGAAGAATTTAGAAAAATCAATAAAATATATATTAAATTTATATATATATATATATATATATATATATATATATATATATATATATATATATATATATATATATATATATATATATATATATATATATATATATATATATATATAATATATATATATATATATATATATATATATATATATATATATATATATAATTTACATATATATAATACAAAAAATAAAATTTATATAAATAATTATTAACAAATATAGTAATAAGCAGCTAAACTCGTTGAATCATTAAAATCTTTTTACTGTTATAAATTATGAAATTTATTCATATATAGTGTAAGAATCTTATTAAATTCTTGAAAGAAAATATTTTGGTTAAATAAATGCAAACTATTAAATATTATTTTATCTGACGTTCTTCCAATAAATAGAGTTTACTTTATTTGTCATCTCTGATATGATTTGAAATAGTAGCAAAAATACATGATTTACCCTTCCCAAAAATTATTGAGATACTTTTTTTAAACTTTTCTAAGATTGCAATACAAATCTCAATGCAGTGGATCAGGAATGCAGTAATGGAATTCGGGTAGTTAAACATTGCTTAATCTTTTGACAAAAAGTCACAATAAATTATTGAAGAAGAAATATTTAAGTTATTTAGTCAAATTATAACATTCATCTCTGAATTTAAAAAAGTGTAAACTTAAGTACACAAAATTAAAACAGAAATGAAATATGAAACCTTCATTTTTATCTGACTTCTTTATGAATACACATTGCAAAGCACATTTTTTAAATGTTTGATACATAACTTAAATAAATTCATTTAAATTATATCAAACATTTTAATGAACACTTTTGCGTATTACATAACTATAGTTAATTATTCTTTGAATTTTTTTATTCAATAAATTTTTAATTAACTTAAAGTTATATAAATTTCAATTTCCTTCTTAGTACTTAATATCAATTTTAAAATGCTTACCTTAATTGTCCGTATGATATATTTCATAGTATTGAACATAAACAGAAAATGGTTGGATGTTTGGTGCCGTGTCCATGGGAAGAACTAAAAATAACCATGAATGGCTAAAAATAACCATGAACATAGCTGCCTATTTCCTTGATGTTTTCGGAGTACAGATTATTTCCTATGTCGAGCAGGGGGAATTCCCCGGTCTGAGGGACAGTTCTTAAAATGGCAGGTTTTGTTAAAAATGGGTCTTGGTGTTAGTGGAATATTATCGCAAGTAATGCAGAGACGGTAGGTTCTGTTGCCATCTCTCTGTATCTTCATATCTCGCTAGTGACAGGTTCTGAGGCAACTAATAATTTTAATAAGATCGCTATTTGTGTTCATGAACATAAAAACAATAATAAAAATCACTATTTATTAACCTTCCGCTTACACTAATTTTTAATGTCATTCATTATTTGTTTTTTGGAATAAAATTTTAGCCACTTAATCAAGAATTAACATTTGAGGTCTCAAATCTTTATTATTGGGATCCTTAGTGTTTGGTATCAAACCTTTATCATCATAGGTTTGGCTCCAGTTGAAGTCTTGATATCGTATTTAAATGGAATTATTTGTTTCTATTTCTTAAATTTAGATTTGTAACTTTTGCCTTGAGGAAATCTTACAAATCTTTCTAAGTTCTCAAGTAGTATTTGATTAGAATATTTCAACATCGTTTCTCTATTCAAGCGTACGCAAATGGTGCGGAAGCAAAGTATAGCTTTTACTTTTTATAAAGTCTTTATATAAGTCCACAAATTCAATTCAAATCATGGACGAGGAACTTTGTAATAATTTGAAATTTAATTGAACCTGTCAGCTATGGTAGAATTAGCCTTTATTTGAAAAAGTGCCTAGAAAAGCATCAAAAAAATAAAAAGAAAAAATGCTGACATTTGAGTTCCAAAAATTATTTTCTGCTCATCTTCTATTAACTTCAGCTGAAAGCTGCTGCATAGCTCAAATGTGCTGTGAATATACTTGTAGTACGACTATTTGGGCGCTCCGTGGCTGAGTGGTCAAAGCATCACTCCGCTAATCGCTTGAGAGCGTAAGAGTGTGGGTTCGATTCCCACCGTGGCCCTGTGTGTTTTCTTCGTTATCTTCTGTGGTTGTACATCTGTCATTGTGCTATTTGTCCTATTATCGACGAAGACTTACAAGCGGATTTCAAGAATCAAGCATACAAGTCTGAATATATGTAATAAATAAAAAATAAATATGACTATAAATTAATATTGCTATTTAACTGTTCCATTTTTAAAAATTTCAACGTAAATAAAATTTAGTAAAGTATTTTTAAAGTAAAGTAAACAAAAAATTAGCATCCTTTAAGCATAGCTTTCAGGAAATATATTCGATCATTTATTATCTGTAAAATATTGATACATCACATAGGCAAATAAATGACTGTAAGTGATCGTTTTTGATTTTCATTTACATAATATAAATTATCTGATCGATAACTGCTACCGTAATCGTATATCAAATATGGATAACATGTAACAAATAGATTTAAAGGAAAGCCTGTATCTGCTTGCATCAGTGTTTCACATTCCAACTAGATTAAATGAAGGCTTATAATGTTGCTTAATTACTCCCTACATATTAAATTTCCCGAACAATTAATTATATCCCATTTGAAAGCACTGTATAATCACAAGTAAATACAGCTGAGTAAACGATATTGTATCAATTTGAAATATAATTAAGAAATATACCCTCTTATTTATAATTATATATTAACAAAATTTTACAAAATTAAATATATATATATATATATATATATATATATATTAATATAAAGAAAAGACATATATAAATATAAAGTAATAAATACAATACTGAAAATATAATGTTGGAACTACAATGCATAATAGGAAACCTAGCCAGCGCAAAAGCAGCTAAAGAAAGATTTGCCTATATAAATAAGATAAAACATGAAGAAAGGTGAAATCAGAAATATAAAATTGGAAAGATACTAAAGTATATGAAACAAAAGACAAGAAGGCATAGGGGCCACGTCTTCATCAGGGGGGAGATGGCCAGCTATGCAAAAATGAACACTCTTTTCTGACATGCCCGAAGGACAAATGTCTAAAAAACCTTCGAGCAATTCCCCCGAAGAGTGTTCGTATTAATAGAACTTAGTTAAAAATTAGACTAAATATATATGTAGAAAGGATAAATATGTATGCAAAAAAAAAAAAATTCCCACTATAGATGAAAATACAATAGATGAACCAAAAGTACAATTGAAGTTCTTACAAGAATCCTGAATATATATATATATATATATATATATATATATATATATATATATATATATATATATATATATATATATATATATATATATATATATATATATATATATATATATATATATATATATATATATATATATATATATATATATATATATATATATATATATATATATATATATATATATATATATATATATATATATATATATATACACTACTACTGGCCATTAAAACTGGCTACACCAACAAGGAATGCAAATAACAGAACGATATTTATTGGACACATACATTATGGTGGAAAGAACAAGTGATTAGATTTACAGGAAATTAGGATGTATAGATCTTGAGAAATCAGTACCCAGAGCAGCCACCTCTGGCTGCAATAAAAGCATTTATCCGCCTAGGCATGGAGTTAAAAAGAGATTGCATGGCATGTAAGGGGATCTCAGTCCATGCAGCTTCAACAGTATGCCACAGTTCATCGACAGTAGTGGATGGTGAGTGATAGCGTGCCAATCACTCGGCAACCATTGAACACACGTTCTCAATTGGTGACAGATCAGGAGAACGTGCTGGCCTGTTCTGTATCAAGGAAGTTCAGAAAAGTGCGGGCAACATCTGGTCGTGCATTATCCTGTTGAAGTAAAGCATTAGGGATGCCTCGAAGATAGGGCAGAGCCACGGGCCTTGACACATCGGAAATGTAACGGCTGCTGTTCAAAGTGCCGGTAATGCGAACAAGAGGTGATCGAGACGTGTATCCAATGGCACCCCATACCATCACTCCAGCAGATGGGCCAGTACGGCGAGGTCCGATTCAATCTGGCAATGCGCGTTCTCCACGATGCCTCCAAACACGGATGCGGCCATCATGGTCCTGTATACAGAACCGAGATTCATCTGTAAAGATGAAGTGATGCCATTCCCGCATCCAGGTTCGTCGCTGATCACACCATTGAAGGCGCTCCTGTCTGTGACGCAGCATCAATGGTAGCCGAAGTCATGATCGCCGCGCAGACAATCCATGCTGCTGCAAACGTTGTCGATACGTTCGAGAAGAAACCTGTTGCCTTGCAAATGACTCCATTTCTCGACTCAGGTTTCGTGATCCCTGTGACCATGCGGATAAGATGTCTGTCTTCTCTGCTGTTAGTGATGGGGGGTCGCTGAGATCCTGCATGACGTTCCGTATGATTGTCCTGAACCCATCGATTCCATATTCTGCTAACAGTCATGGAGTCTCGACCGACGCGAGCAGCAATATTGCGGTACGATAAACCGAAATCCCGATAGGCTATAATCCTTCCTCGATCAAAGTCAGGCACGTGCTGATAGGCATTTTTTCTTTTTACACGAGGCATTACAACAACTTTCTTTGCCAAAAACAACGTTGAACCGGTAATTGAGTATGAGAAAACTGCTGTCAAATCTCTGGTTCTATACACATTGTAGATATCGCTACTGTCGCCTGCTTTGTATGAATGCGCTGAAAATCTAATCATTTGCATATAACAGTAAGTTCAACCTGTCATGCAAATTTCACGTGTTTGGTGTGCCGCTTTCCTGGTGTAGCAATTTTAATGGCCAGTAGCGTATATATATATATATATATATATATATATATATATATATATATATATATATATATATATATATATATATATATATATATATATATATATATATATATATATATATATATATATATATATATATAAGTAAGAGAAACAATCTTTTAAAGAAATGTATGGAAACATGCATTTAAATAAATATGTTGTGTCCCTAAATTATGTAGCTGATTATGTAGTGTCAAGGTATCTATCAGTATATACAGGTATAGAAACTTGTATGTAATTACATATTTTTGAAGTTACCCATACTTAATAAGCATTTTGAATTTTATAATGTTTTGTTGCGTAAAAAAGTGTTTAAAATTGTAATATCATTCAAAATACTTTTTTATAGGCCACGGTGGCCTATTTGATTAGGACGTTTGTTATTAGAAGAAAGTGAGTTCAACTCCCAATCCACTCGTAGATTCCACATGCTTGCTAATGACGCCTGGGGCATGTTAAATAGGTAATGGTTTCAATGTCTTCCATGTAAAATGATACTTCTCAGGATGACAGGTAAAGTCTGAAAGTCTTCTTATTGTTTGTAAATAACGAAGTACTATTTTCAGAACTTCTATTCTACCGAATATAAGGGGGTCAGTGGCACACCCACTGGATCCCCCATTATATTAGGTGCAATCACTTCCCCTTGTAGTGATGAAAGGTGAAAATTGCTATCAGCCAGGCATTATACAACAACACTTTTCCTTATTTTATCAGTTTTTCTCTCTATATATTATCTAAAATATTTTTAATTGACTATTGTAATTAAAAAATTAATCAATGTACTTTAAAAAACATAATATTTTTCTTTATTTTAGTTGCTTTAAACATGAATTAATTAATACATTTTTAGTCTTCCATTAGTTAGATGAATATACTAAGTATTGAACTCGTTAATAAATAATTTTAACTTCGTGAAATCAAAAAATTGTATCCAATTTTAACTAAACATCGATTTGATATTTTTCTTTTCCTAGGTAAAAAAACTGATATATTTGTTTTTTACCCTTCAGGAATCTAGAATTTTGAAGCTAAACACTTTAAGATAAGAAAAATTTTTAAATTTTAAAACTCAATCGAAAAGCATTACACATTAAACAAAACCTTACAAAAGGTTTTCCATGGTTAATATTCTCCCTCAAATATTTAATTTTAACATGGTTCCATTAGATATTTTTTGAACAAATAAATTATTAATGTTTACTTATAAACATAATTTTAATTACATAATTTTGGAAAAACTTTTGTCCAAAACATCTATATATTTTTAGCTCATGACTTAGAAAATTGCAGAAAAGAAATATAACTTTTTTTCATTTCCTGTGCTGACTATATTTTCTAAGATAGAACCAATATTTTTCATTTCACATGCGACCACTCTCTATCTCTCTTAAGTCACATAACACTTTATTTTGCCACGAGGTGGCCATTCACTGTTATATGCCGGAAAACATACAATTTACTGTAAATTAATTTAAAGAAAATGTTCCCTTTAATATATACATATATATACAGGGTGATTATAAAAAAACTTTGCCAACATCTGCACTTCTAGCGTCCATTCTACTTAACCGATCAAGATGATACTTCAAATATAGTTCTTTTGAGATATGCGCTCGAGATTCTGTGAATGGCAACACAGTGGCCCTCGCGGTTACAGTTATAGTGACAGAAACTCGAAATTTTCAAATGGCAATGCCTACTTTTTACCATCGCAAAATGTTCAGCACATGCGAAAACCCTAAATAGCGTTGAAACGGTACCGATATGTCCGAAAACCGACGTGTTATACACATACAAACAGTTCTTCAAGGCGCACAGAGGAATAATGCATACGACAGAGACAAGACACTGCTCAATGATGAGAACACATAGAGAAAAAATCTTTATTAATTTCAAACATTTTCCACATGAGTGCCATCACAGGCAATTACGCATTGCATGCGGGAGACGGTGGACAATGTCGCTGCACGCAACATGGCACGAGGGATGTTTCCAATCTCACGCCGTATAGAATCCTTTAAGTCCGACAATGTTTGAGGATTGCACAGATAAACTCTGGATTTGAGATAGCCCCAAAACCAGAAATCCATAGGCGTCAGATCTGGGGATCGCGCAGGCCACGGAAAAGGATAATAGCGTGAGATGATGCGATCACCAAAATGCTGATCCAGGAGCCTTTTAACTGACCTCGCTATATGTGGAGGTGCGCCATCTTGCATCCAAACAATGTCATTGAGTGCATTCAGCCGACGCAACTCCGGTAAGACATAATTTTTCAGCATGGCTGCATACCGAGGGCCCGTTACAGAACATGTTGCAGGGCCAGTCGGGGTCGTTTCCTCAAAGAAGAAGGGGCCCAGAACAAATGTAGCTGTAATGCCGCACCACGCAGTCACTTTGGCGTCAAATAATGGTACTGGCGCCACAGCATGAGGATTCGTCTCTCCCCAGTGCACACAATTCTTTGTGTTAAGGCTGCCATTTAAGGTGAAATGCGCGTCGTCCGTCCATAGTATGCGAAGTGGCCAGTCGTTATCCGCATCATATCGTAACAAAAATGCATTTGCGAAGTCCAGACGTTGTTGTGGGTCACCCGGCTCCAACATCTGGACGCGCTGGAACCGATAGGGAAACATGTGAAGTACCAAGCGCAAGAACTTGCGGACCGTTGAGTTCGGAATATCCAACACGCGCGCTATGCTTCTTGCGGTTTCTGTGTGTCCTGCAGTCACTGTATGGTGCACTTCCATGACAACGTCTTCAGAAACAGTTGGCCGTCCGGAGCGCTGTTTGTCACAGGTGCAGCCTGTATCTTCGAATTTCCGCACTAAATCACGCAGAGCTTGCAGAGTACATGGGCCGCGTCATTGTCGATGATTGCGGCGATACACACGCAAGGCTTCCGCAGCGTTCATCCCATTTTGGTAATAGAGTTTGATCAATTCACCGCGAACTTTCCTAGGAAGACTCATATCGTCGGCATGTGCGAGTTCCCGAATGACGACTTCGCATACCCGCTTGGTATTTTATAGGTTTCCTACGCTGAATATCTGGCGACCGGCGTTCTGTGATTGGTTTCTTGACTCTGTCACATGCAAATTTATTGCGTGCGCCCAGATCGTGTTTTATTGGCCGGTTTTCAGAACTCTTTTTGTGTTTGCAGAACACGTCCGTTTTTAGACATATCGGTACCGTTTCAACGCTATTTAGGGTTTCGCATGTGCTGAACATTTTGCGATGGTAAAAAGTAGACGTTGCCATTCGAAAATTTCAAGTTTCTGTCACTATAACTGTAACCGCGAGGGCCACTGTGTTGCCATTCACGGAATCTCGAGCGCATATCTCAAAAGAACTATATTTGAAATATCATCTTGATCGGTTAAATAGAATGGACGCTAGAAGTGCAGATGTTGGCAAAGTTTTTTTATAATCACCCTGTATATATGTATATATATATATATAGAACTTTTTCTTGTGTATTAACTGTTGTTAGAAAATATTTTATTAAATTGCTATTGTATACTGTTTTAAATATTTATTTGATTACTATATCCTTTGTTTCCTATTTTTATAATAATAAACTATAGATAAAAACACCTCATAACATATATTACACATTCATGGTTATTATTAGTCATTATAAATAACAAAATGAATAATAACATCTATAAATACAAAAACGTATGATATATGTGTTAAGTAAAGTAAACCAAAAATTAGCTTTCGATATGCATTTTCTCTTCACTTAAAAATAAAAACATATTTCATGAATGCAGATTTTTTTCAACATACCTCAAATATTTAATTTAAATTTATTAACTTTTATATTTCTCAGCCATAAACTCCAAAATATGAACTAATTTTAAAAAATTTTAAATTCGGCTTAGTGATCAAGAAAGGTGATATTTTTAGTTTTGTCCCTGAAAAAGTTATAATGATGTTAAAACTATTTGGGACTGAATTTCTTTTCTAATATTTCAGTGTAAACCAATACTGCATTAAGTTTTGTTACAATAAAATTCTCAAAATATCTAAAATGGTCACCAATTTAAAGAAGTAATGCAACAATTAAAAAAAATTTATTGTAACCGTATCCGTTTCTGTAACGACTTAAGCGTATTTCCGTCCTATTAAATGCTTATTTTTATACGATGATTTCTAATATTTGTTTTTAACTTTCCTTTTATAATTTCAAGGAAATGGTTGAGGTGATTTTAGAAGAGTTTCTATAAATAAATCAAATGAAATTATATTCCTAAGTGTCCCTTTAATTTTATCAATATTAAATTATATTTTAGGTAGTACACTGTACATTATATTTTTATTGTAATTTCACAAAAACGCTCATTAGCTCATAAACAAATATGGTGGTAAATTGTTTGCAATTTATTTCTACAATGAAAACATATATAACAAAAAAATAGTGAGGAAAATTAATTTGAACAAATAAGAATCTTTGCTACTATTTATATGTGTACTAACACACTAGAATTTGAAATTTTATATTTTCATGTGTCGTTTGATTATAGATGACGGAAAAGATAAATTGGCTAATGAAGAAATTTGATAAAGCTTTGACTTCATTAACCACTATCTTTTCATGCAACCAAATTATTTGTTAACTCTTGTTATTCGTTTGTTTTCATAAAATTGAATTATTGTCTTAAGTTTGTTATTAAACATGATATGATTCCAAGTGCTATATATAAGAAATGAATGATTTTGTAAGAAGAAAGGACTGTTCCGAGTTTTCCTAAGAAACACAGCGGTGGACCTATTTAGACTGCTTGCAAGATCAGTTCTATAGAATTATATCTGAGAACCCACAAACTTTCAGATTTGTAATCAAACTTGTAAACAAGGTATTTTGTGTGACTCTGATCAACTGATGATTTTTGAAACTACATTGCACTTTCTCAATGCATATATACATAGAAGTGAAAGCAAGCATCGGACTACAGTTAAAGGTTTGGAACACTCATCCATCATGAAGCTCCATGTAATTTTGATTCATGGTCAGGAGACGAGGTCACACCTCAGTTGGCACCCTCCTCTCCACATTTACGCCATATCAGCGTAAGGAACTTAAACGTCACAATTTAAAGGTGACTCTTCCCCGACCCACAGAGCTTCAGCAACTTAACGGGGGATAATGTGATCACACTTCCAATCAATGCCCGCGGCAAATAATGCTTCACTTTGCTGATCTTAACGGGAAGCGGCGTGAAGTTACTGACCCAGTGGAATCTTTTCATTTTCTCAATATGGGAACAATTTGAAAAGGTATTCGGAAACACGTGAATTAATGTTAAGCATTAGTATTTGGCCTTTGTAAAATAAAACCATATTTACAAACGATTTGTCATGTCCTCATGAATTAAAATTTCAATAACGATTTTTAATTTTAACTTTCTGCACTTCCTATAACATATATATGTACTTCCTACAACCACAAAATTTTTGTTACATTTTCATGTTTTTTTAAATATTTAGCTCCCTTTTCTCTATAGTGCTGAGCGACTTATAAGATTATCAAATCCCAATGAAAACTTCTACTAAAATTGAATACATTTAGAGATGGAAATGATTTTTTAATACTACATGTTACATATGTCTGTTGATTTATTGTTTTATAAAAACTACAATAACGTTTTAAATATTTAACAAAATTATGATTTTTATAATTTATTTTTAAAAAAAAGCTAGCTAAAAGTTATTTGTGAAACCAAATTAAAAGTAATTAAAAATTTAAATAATGCATTCTATGGTTCTTTTATGAAAAATAAAGGTAAAATTTAACCTGGTATAAATTTTAGGGAAAGAAAAGTAAAAGAAATTTTAGAGTTTATCATATGCTCTTAACAAAACACTTTTCTGTTTTTTCGCTTTCGTTAGAAATTTAAGTTTAAATTTATAAAAGAATAAAAAATTGTTTTTTTTTAAGTTTAACAATTAATCTGCAGTTCTTTAATTTGAATAATTTTTCGCAATCCTTTTAAATGTATTATTTTGATTATTCCTTTTTAAAATTCTTATATTTAAAGCAACATATATATATATATATATATATATATATATATATATATATATATTATTATTATTAAATTGAAACATATAAAGTCTTTTGCTCAATACTATCCATTTACTGAAATACGAAATTTAAGGATATTTCATAATTTTATAGTTTTAAATAAACACTGAAGCAAAGCTTGGGTTAAAACTTCAGTCCCAGTGAATTTCTAAGACCGTTTCTGTATTTTGAACAACTCGTATAAACATATTTATAACATTACTTGTATAAACGTATTTAACATACTCGGTATAAAATAATAATTCTATAAATAAAAAACAGAACACCAGACTTCTAACTGTTGTGAAAAAGGTCTTGCCATGTCATGCTTCCATATCTATGATAAAGATATATATATATATATATATATATACATATATATATATATATATATATATATATATATATATATATATATATATATATATATATAATTTTCTATTTTAAAGAATTTAACTCGAATTTGGAAAAATATCATAGATATTTAAAATGAATCTTCAAATAAATTTTCCTCACTACCCCAAAAGCCACACCCAATTAGAAATCTATCCAGATATTTTGAAAACAAATCCATATCTAAAGCATAAATACATATTAGATGGAACGAAACTTCTTTGCATTTCATTCGCTCACTCTTTTAAAATAATACCGATTCTCTCGAAAAGCGCGTGATTTCTTTCCTAACGGAAAATTTTAACACATCTTTCAGTTGCTATGGTAACGATAACAGCATCAGCTATGCACCATCTGATAACTGCGAAAATAAGTTCTACGAAATATTCACCATTCCAAGAGAGGGAAAACCTAATTTGTAACTTTTGTTTTGCTTCAAAATTTTTACATAAAGGGGAAATTAGAATGGTTTGAATATATTAAATGGTAAAAGTCATTTTTAGTTTCTTGAAATTGCGTAACTTTCGAAGACTTAATATAAGAAATACGATTTTCTTTGAAAATGATTTGATTAAATCAAAATTGCTGTTATAGCTGATTTGAATCAAATACATGAATTCGATATCTAATAATGAACAAATTCATTAAGATTCGTCAAACTTATATCAAATTTTTATTGTTTATTTCAAATAGTTCGTGTTGAATAGTTAATACTTCATTTTCAGTTCAACTATTCATTTCCCAGATATGTTAGGCAAACATGTTAGTCACTTCCTAAATATGTTAGCCATAACTGTGTTGAATAGTTTCGAATGGACTTAAGACTGCAATTACTAATCGAATCAACCTAATGTGAAAAAAGTTACCATGAAGAGACAACTGAGTCAATATCATTATTTTTCGTGATACAAGCCATAAATATTTTCTATAAATCTTATTTTAATTCAGTATAGAAATTAAAATAAAAGTTTTACATGAAAGTTTTTTTTTTTGCTTATGTAACAAATAAGGAAGGTAATCATAAATAGGATAAATATATATGATAAAATAATTTTTAATGGTATTGTATAAAAACTCTCATATTAACAAAAGTGGATATAAAATTTATTTATTATAAGAAATTTATTTTTAAATAGGTGGAAATTTTTTCACTAATATTTATTTCTCTTGATGTGGAAAGTAGAAAACTGATTTCAAATTCGATTTCTTTTTCATTTCCTTTCTGTATAATATCGTTGAAATGTCAATACTTCCCATAATGATATCTTCATAATATTTACTTGTCATTCGCTTAAAATTTTAAAAATCTGTCCTAATTTTAGTGTTTACAAAATAATAAAACTACTACTGAGGTTATTAGATTTCGCATTTCGAAATGTTGACCAAAATTCTTGTATTGAAATGAAAGAAGCTTAAATTACAAGCTCATTGCATCTAATAAACTCACAAAATTCTAAAAAATATAATTTATATATATATATATATATATATATATATATATATATATATATATATATATATATATATATATATATATATATATATATATATATATATATATAACATTTAATATGTGATAAAATTCACAAAATAATTTAAGAATTTAAAATATATAATAATTTTTTAGTGTCTTTTCAAAACTTACTCTGAGGCCTCACAAGACATTTCTACAGAAAATCAGTTTTTATTTAAACCATGAAAATGTTGAATTTACAGAAATTATCTGAAATTATACAAAACAAATATTGTACATATTTGACCAATTCTGCACATTTTTTTCTAGAATGGTACATACTCTTTTTTGTATCCATAAAACTGTTGAATTTATGTGTAACTGTAACAAATATTGTATAATAAGTTGCAATACTGCTTTGCACTTTCCGCAAATAAAGTGCATTCTCTTTATTTTGTTCATCAAATTGCTGAAGAGATGAAATACAAAATTCCATAGCTCGTTACGATTGCATATATTTTTGAAAGATTGTGAATGAGCTTTTGAGTCTCCACTTAAATTATTGAATATATGAAACATTATCTGAAATATATCACAAATGGCAATTAATATATATATATATATATATATATATATATATATATATATATATATATATATATATATATATATATATATATATATATATATATATATATATATATATATATATATATATATATATATATATATATATGCAATTTTCGGCACTTAGTATACGATTCCAAACCATATGAGACTAAATGAGAAATTGTATGATATAAGTGTATTGCTTATGATTTAAATTTGCAAAATAATGATTAAAATTTGATACTAATTATGGACTTATATCAAGCATGATTAAATTAATAATTGCAGACTCAGTGGTATTAAAACTTTTTCTCTACTAAATGTATAAATTTAAATTGTAGCAGAAAATGGGTAAAATTGTACGAAATAAAATAACTAACTAAAATATAAAACATGAAGAAAACATTTGAATGCTAAAATGTAACATTACACTTAAAGCTAATTAACTATTATAATCATCAATATCACTTCAGTTGTGAGTCACTAAAAGGTAATTAGGAAGTTTTCTCCGCTCAATATATAAATCAGAAAATTATAAGAGAATGTGTTAATAACAATGTATAAAAATAAAACCATCAATATTTTTTATTTTGTTAATTAATAGTTCACATTTCATACTAAAATAACAATCGTTACAAGCTTGCGAGATTTATTGATTAAAGATAGAGAGAGATGCAGAGAAATATTCCTCTGCTCACAATGCATAATTTCAAATAATAAGAGAATATATAAAAGACTGTGGGAAATAGAATTACTATTAAAATGTAACATTTCTATCTGTTTTGCTAAAGTTTGATTAACCATTAGTTTAATCGTAATCACGTGAGAGTAGCTTTAGTTTTAAATTACAGAAATAGCAAGAAGCCTTTTTCTACTAAATATATGAATTCAAACTTCAAGTGAAACTCAAACTCTCAAGTGAATATACTTGTGAAATAAATCCGAGAGCATATATGAAAAGTATTATTTCATTTAATAATTAACTTATTATTTCAATTTAATATATTAGCTCTATTTAATATCTAAGTAACAGTTAATGTAATCATAACAGTAACAGCAATTATGAATTGCAATAACAAAGCTGGTTATTAATTGTTCTTTGCACATTATACGTATCAAAACTGTTATAACTAACTAGTTACAACAGTTTCAGATTCTTGAATATGATGAATTAAGTCTGTGAATTGACTGTCACAATTTCCCATTGTAGATTTAATGCAAATGACTGGTAATATTATGGAATAAATTAACATAATAAGGGTTACCTTTATTATGTACATCTGAAATTCTCTGTATTTATTACTGGTGTGTATTTGGAGAAAGCTAATGACTAATGAAATTGAACTAACAAATTTTAACTGAAATTGCAAGTCTAAATGACCTAACAAGTATTCAGATAAATACAGTTTGTTCTGTAAAATTTCAACAATAGTTGCCATTGCATATTACTTAATGTCTTTCTGGTATATTTTATTGAATTTACACTGCGTTATAAAATTTGCATTAATAGCTTATTATACAGTAATTTATATTTTTACAGCTTTCGATGTTATTAGAAAACATTTGAATGTTATCACTATTGTCAGCAATTTCTCTCTTTGTGGTATTTTATTATAAAACTTTCCTTTAAAAACAAATAACAAATTAAAACCATATATTAAGCATTAAATTCTTTAAGCAAGAGATAGCAAGTTTGGGAACATAAATATAAAAAACAATATTTAATATCATTAATTTGTTAAAAAAAATTTAAACCTACATCTGCGCCACATATAAACATTCTTTGATGTTAATCATTGCAAAACCGCAGTGGTGCTAAATGTTTCGACATCTAGTTTAACTGGATTATATGACATTCATTCTTGCATTGAACTTTCTTACAGACATCTTATAATTTTTTATTTCATTTCAAGTTTTGCAAACTTTAATATCATCATAGAATTAATCAGGCAGAAGAAGTGAGTTATAAAATAGATCAAACTAATCTTAGCTGACAAGAAACCATGCCCCTTTACAATCAAAATGAATGTACATTAAGTACGTAGAAAATGTTGTTGTTGCATTCCCCTTTAGCCAGCAAAAATAGACATGGTTCATAACGTTAAACACCCTCAAAAAATCTACCGCCACCAAAGTATCGTCGTATAAATCTTGCTTGGGTAACTCCAGGCACTCAAAGATGCATTCTGGCATAGCTTGTTCAGTGAAACAGTTGGTACAGGTAAACTTTTGAAGCCTTCAGAATACTCTATTGATCTGAGGTGACCACTTCGAAAGCATGCGAGAGTAGTGTGTTTCTGTCGTTTAAAGTTGTGAGCCTCAAGGACTAGAACACTGATACCATTGATGCTCTAGAGGGACAATCGATGTGGTCTTAATCCTGCTTTTTACTCTTGAATGTAGAAAGTAATACATGCAGTAAATATTTGTATTCCTAAAATGTTTTTCTTTTCGAGATTTATTCTTATGTATTAAAAATAATTTATTTCTAGTTGGTCATATTTCTACACTGGTTAATAATTTCATTTTCTACTTCACACAACTTTTGCCTAAGGCAATATATCGCGTCAAAGATAATTCTCTGGCTAATACAAGTATATTTACAAGTGAATATATTAGCTAATTCAGTCGCTAATGTATTTACTTGTGAATAAGCAGGTCTGTATTTCAGTTGAATCATTTAAAGTTAAGTTTTCTCGGAAGTGACTAATATTTTATTTCTTTATTGCATCAAGAATAATTGTTTTTTTGAAATGCTTTTGAAAACCTTGAACTCTCGATTCCTTCAGATATCTATCATCAATAATTTATTACAAATTTACTGTTTATTACAGTTCTATAATTCCTATTTGTAGGACTGTACTCTTGTATCCATCGTAGGATATTTTTTGATAATTTGCAAATATTTTTTACTCCAGAATTAGTATAGTAGAAAATAACATTGTGAAAATTAGTTTCTTCTTATGGTTTAGCATTTAATTTATAGTTGATCTTTGAATTTGCTTTAGATTTGTGATCTAGAATCTTTTTTTGAAGTAATTATTCAAAAAAGTGAGTTATACATATCTCCAATTAACACATTTTTTTATTAGCGTTTCACTTTCTAATGCAAGATGAATGTAACATTCATTATTTTTCAGATCCCAATCCTGCATTCTCACAGTTCCTCTTAAAATATCAGAACAAAATTTATAGATAGCTTAAAAATAATAATTTATAGATAAATTTATAGATAGCTATATAATAAAATTAGTTCAATTAGATTAAAAATAATTGAACCAATGGTATTTTATTTTATTTCGCTTAACAATATGCAAATTTTGTGACATTTCTTACTATCGTAGAATTTCTAAATTTTTTTACAGAAATCGTATTCTGTAGAGATCATATGTATATATACACCATTTATGACTATTTTGATGTAAAATAATTATAAAAAAATAACAAAATATTGTTAATTAAGCAATATTCAAGTATAATATCTCAACTATTTTGCCAATTATAACTTCGAATAAAATCTCACTTTATTTGTAAATGATTTTGGGTAAAATAAGCTTTTATTACCAATTGTAAATTATCACCAAGTGTAATAAAATTTGGGGCTAAGCGACTTTATATCTTATATTTATTTTAAAATGCGACAATAATTATAAATATTATAAAAACATATTAAGATTGGAACATTTAAAATCGGGAGGATAAGTTTTTTTCTTCATAATTTTCAAAATACTTTTATTTTTTGCTTTTTTATTACCAACATTAAATTGTTAGTTATCTTATTAATGTTAGTTATTATTGTTAGTTACCTTATTAAATGATAAAATTTTAAAAAATGACAAAAATAAACTGATGCAATGAAATAACTCAAGTGTGTATCATTTAAAATTGTATAATTGTGAATTCTTCTCTCTTTCTCTCTTCTTGTTCTCTCTCTATCTCTCTCTTCCCTTGTTTTCTCTTTCTCCTTTTTATTTTTTCTTTCCGACTTTCAGTCTTGCTCTCTTTAGTGCTTTTACATTAAAATATAAATGTATCCACATTTTAAATAATTTCTTTGTTAGAAATAAATTGTTGCATTCTTTTTATTCACAAGCGGGAAGAAAAGTATAATATATATCCCTATTTTCCCCTTTAAGACTATTAATTAGGAAACTAAACAAGCCTCATTACTCTAAAAAAGTTATAAGAAAATACGCGTCCAAAGATTAATTTTAACGGGAATGTTGAAATAGCTAAACTGTTAATACTTTTATGAAATATTACAATATATTGTAGAAAATCAATAAGTTTTAAAATATCCCTTCATTACATTTACTTACGTATTCAATAGAAATAAAAGTAATGAAAATTTCATTTTACTTCAATAGAAAATTTATAATTAAGTATATTTCTTGACGCAAATTGAAATAATATTTTAAATTTTACACATATGTTTCAAAAATATCTTATGCTTACACTTTTTAGATCCAAAGATTTTTTTAAATTTTATTAAAATATATATATATATTGACTTTAGATGCCAAATAAGTTTATTATTATGTTCATAATTTTTTATTTCCTTGTTTGAATGGCTGTTCCTAATTTTTTTTTTAATTGAAAATTGCTTTGTTCAAGTGACCTCAAATTATGGCATGATTTTGGGGCACATTTTGCAAAATCTTATATTCAGTTTTTTTTTAATTTTCATCTATATTTATGATGTCTGTTTTGCATCGATGTGTTGCATGTTTATGAAATAAATTTCCCTTCATGAAGGCTATTTTTTACATATATTTCTTCTTAACGACAATTTTTTTATTCAAGTTCTTCCTTGTATGTTTTTATTTTTGAAACATTTCTAGCCAGAAATATATTATTCATTAAAGAGGGGTAATTATTTATAGCACATGCTATTTATAAGCATTTAAATAAATTATGCATCAATTACTTGAAGAATATCTTACCAAGCTTTCATGCTACTCTTTTAAAAATTCAATATCCCTAATAGTTTACGCCAAAGAAAGACATTTGGCGATAGCAAATAAGTTATGAAATTGCTTCATTCGAAGTCATTACTGCTCCCATTTAATTGGCTCGCTCGTTCATAGCTTGGCGCCGCACAAATGGATTTCACGAATGTGAGAGAAATCATAAAATCCCAAATGAGACATCCCAGAAATTTTCATATTAAGAAAAATTCTCCATCTTTGAACCTATAAACTTCCTTTTTACTCCGTGATCTTCTTAAGATGTTCCGTTGCTTTTAAATTCTGATAAGACTAAATTAAATAACGATTGTATTTTTTAAATATCATCATTTATTTTTATTTCCCAGAATTTTTATACTCTGCTTAAAATAAACTTTAAAATTATAACAATAGATTTTAAGCATTGCATTTATTTCGAAAATTATTTTAAATTCAATTTGTAAAAGAAATTTAAATCAATATAAATATAATGAAAAATAATAGCACAATAATTATACATTTTATATAAGGACTCATTCAGCATTTAAATAATAAACATTTTATTTTTAAAGATTGATTTTTATAACAATCGATTAAAATAATTGTCTTTAAGCCATTGTTTAGAAAATTTATTTTAAATGTAAAATTTTAATTACTTTTCTTAAGTACAATAATTGATTTTTGATGGGCAGTCATAGATATTTTAGTATTTTAATGCTAAGGAATATAATACTAAATATTCTAACAAGTTATAATCCATAAAGCAAACACAAACAAAATAAACAAATAAGAAAGAATCATTTTTCTATTTATAAGTATTTACTTGTTAATACAATTTGAATCTATTCTTGAATCTATTCGTTAAAGGATAAATATCTTTTAACGAATAGAATCTCAGTATTTGCATTTTAATTACACGAAAGTGATGGAAACAAATTGTAGAGAACAAACGTGATACCGTATATAGTCTGTATCCACCAATTTCAGGAGCACAGGCATGTGTAAGATATGTAGTGCATTGTTTGCAAATTCTAGGAATAAAATTATCACAGTAAATAAAAATTTTCAATTGTTTGTATAATATCTTCATTATATAAATCAGAATTAGCAAACGTTTCAAAATTCATAATATGGAAAAAAATATTTCCTTAATGTAAAAAAAGAATCTCTTAGTTTGGAAAATCTTTAATTTTTCTTACAGAAAACACTTTTTCTATTTAAATAACTGTCATGTCACATGATGTCTAAGTGCTATATTAACCATAATGTGATTAAAGGCGATTTTTGATTTTTTTCTTTATTTTCTCACGTTTATTTTTTATTTACTGTCACACTTTCTATTAGTTTAATAATTATTTATATTTTTTCTCAGTTCAAACTATATTTTTGGTACTTAATCAAATTACTGTCATTTAATGATAACAATTTTTCAACAATATTCTTTGTTAATAATCAATATTTTATTGTTATATATTTTTATGTAAGTTATTTTTTATATCGTACTCAATTCGCAGAAAAAAAATACTTCAAAATTTAATGAGATATATGTTCGTCACTTTTGATCGCACTATTATAGAAATACTTTACATACTACAAAAGAATTTTAACGAAGTGAACTTCTAACGTAAATAATTACAAGAATAAAGATTATAAAAAACTCACATTATATTTACATTAGTTGTTGTTGATTTTGTTGGCTTCAATAACTTCTAAAATGATATAACTGTTATTAGATATGTATTTTGTAATTAATTATTCAGGAAATGATTTTGCTATATACCAATATTTCGCATTCAAAGTAAAGTATTTGAAAAGGACATTTTTATGCCCTCTACAAATTCAAAATTCATAATATGAAAAACTAAAAAATTTCATTAATGTAGTAAAAGAATATTTTAATTTATAAAATCTTTTTTTAATTTTCATTATAGATCCACTATTTTAATACCATTAATGTATAATAACTATTTCTACGATATTTATTTGCTAACACTTCTCTCTTTCACTACAAGTTATTTATTTTTCTAGCTCTTTGCCAAGAAAAAAAGAGGACGAAAAAGGCTTCGCCGGAAATGATGAACTTGAAAACGAATTCTACGAAGACTTAACCCCAAAGAAAAAGCCCCAGAGCAAGGCTTTCATGGAACCAAATTGTCCATGTTGCAAAAACTTGCCCAAACGCTACAGCATCGCCCTGATGAGTTCCCTGGGGTTTGTAATCAGCTTCGGAATCCGCTGCAATCTAAGTGTTGCCGTGGTTAAGATGGTGGAAGCGCAAGATGGAAAAGTAAGTTCTCCTCTCCCAGTAGATAATCTTCTATGATTGATTAATTGACTTAGTAGTCAATGATGCGGGATTTATATTTGCTTCCGAGAAGATGGATTGAATATTTGATCGATTTCTTGCTTATCTAGACGTCCTTATTTCTTGATCCTTTAGAAGTTGTTGTTGTTCATACAATAAATTATAAGTTTTGGAAAACCTATAAATCAATAAATCGGTCCTTAATGCTTAAAATTATTGGTTATCGAAAAATAATCGTTTGTTACATAAAAGTATAAACTTTGTTTTTTAGTAATTATTTATTTACAGTACTTAGATACATTTTATTGACTTAAAAATTTTCTTTTTAAATGTGAAATACTTATTCCATTTTGAGCATATTTTTATTGATAAAAAAGGGATTTAATATTGTAATTCTCTCTATAAATTGTATGAATCAAGAAATTGCAAAGGAAAAATTGTATGAATGTGGAACAATAATTATCTCCATAAAATATATAACAAGTTATAATTTTTCTGTAAAACTGATAATATAATATACTTTTCTGATTGATGAAAGCATTAACAACATTTGATTAATGTACTTAAAACTTTCAACAATTAGAAAAATGTTTTCTTGATGAAATATTTTTAATTAGTGAAAAAAACATATTAACTGCAAAAAATATCATACAAAGAATATTAAATCAATTTTAGTTCATTCTTTCAGGTTAGTACAACTTTCAGTTGGACTAAGCTGACGCTTATTACACTTTTAATTCAAAAAGATTACAAATTCATTATATGATATAATCCAAGACCAACATGCTGATGAAATCTATTACACTCTAAGGTTTCTGTAAGATACAATTCACGTAGAGAACATTGCATGGAAATTTGAAAGGAGGATACCAACTCTGATGTCGACATAGTTTATTGAAAGTAGTCCAAAAATTCCTAGGGCGTTGGTTATTTTTAACTGTTTCAGTTAATAAAAATAAGTCGTTAAAAATATATCATATTCCACAGTATATTTATAGCGCAATATACTCTTCTGTAGGATTTATTTTAAGTGCATAATTTCTTCCAATATATTCTTTCCTTTCCAATATTTTATTTGCGTATTTATTAATTTATAGTGTGGAAAAAATTTGCTTATGCTATATTTAGAGCTGGATGCGTTGAATAATTTATATGTAAGAATATTTTCATTATATATTTTCATATGTTTATCAGATTAATTTAAGAGCACACATTTACATTTGACTCATATTTTTGCATCATTTTTTTACTTCGTAATAAATTAGTTTCTTTCTTGAAAAAACATGGCATATTAAATATTTTTAAGCACTTAAAATAACAAAAAACTATAGAACAAAACAGTTTGCTTAACAATTTAAAAATACATTTTGGAAAACTAGTATGAATCAAACCCACGTTTTCATCTTTTCTTTTCTTTTCTTCTCAATATTCATTATATAATGAAGTCGTTTCGAATAAATTCCTAATTAAAATTTTAAAAAGTCTAGTATATTTCTTGCAACAATAATAAAATTTAAACTAAGTAATATTCAATTCAATAAGGATTTTAATTAATTTTTCTAACTCTTGTTTACTTTACTTTAAACAAAGAATTTTAACGAAAGTATTGAAAAGGCTAGAGTTTATTTTTTAGTTAAACACTCAATTTTAATTCACTCATTCAATGTACATATTCAAATTTTCAGATGCAATAACATTTACTTAAAAAGCGGTAATTAAAATTTTAAAAATAATTTCCTTATTTAAATCATTTCTATAACATTCTTTAATCCAGATTAATAATGTTGCATAACTGTACGTATTTATAATATTTACTGAAGTGTGATTAAAAACTGATTTTTGAAATGTTAATTTTTTCTTTTCTCATACTTTTTTTAGCCTGCTGAATTTAATTGGTCTTATAATACAATTGGAGTAGTGGACTCCTCTTTCTTTTGGGGATACTTAGTAACGCAGATTCCTGGTGGGTTCTTGGCGACAAAGTATCCCGCTAATAGGTACGTAAATTGTAATGTTCATTCCTAAAACACTAAAATGGGACCCTTTTTTGCAATGAATTAGTTTTAAATTTAAATACATTAAAATACATTATAATTTAAATTCAGCATTTATTTTAATCAAAGAGACATTTTCATAGTACACATAAAATAAATTTGAATGAATTCATTGCACTAAATAATTGATTTTGGTTATGCTATTAAGCATATGAACTATGGGACAAAAATTGTTTTTATATGACATTAAAACACTGATAAAACTATGTGCTAGAGTTTGTTTAAGTAAAAAATAAATTTTGCATAAAAAGTTACTTGTCATATTTTAAAGTGAAAAAAGATACAACTTTTAAGTACAATATCCTTCAAAGAGTAATATACGTTTAAAGAAATAATAATTTTTATTTGAAACAGTAACAGGTAATTCAGCTTCAAATAATTTATAAAACAATGCTACCATATGTTTTTTTAAATATTCTCATGTTTATTTAAATATTTGAATATCATTAGACTATTGATATATATACGTTAAACTGTTGTATGATATTACTGTGACACAAAATGGATTTGTTATAGCTTAACAGCATGATTAAAATTTCCTGTGACTACTTATGTCTCATGAGTACAGCAATCAGAAATATTTTTAGCAAAACGATGTCCTATTATCTTCATCAAACGTTCCATATCATTTTCAAAGATAAGGTTCTTCTAAAATCAGAATGATTCCATATTTTGCTGTAGCCAGCATTTTAGATGTTACTTTAGAATTTAATCTTTATTATCTTGATATCATATTGAAATGAAGATCTATTTGATTGCTCTGGATCAGAATTTCTTTAACATGTCAAAATATTTAACCATTAAAGCATGTATTACATCTGATATTGTTTGGTATCCAGTATTACGAGGTTTTTGAATCCCATTTCATTTGAGGACATTTCAGCAATAAACTCTTACTTCTGTAATTATTGTAATTTTTTTAAGTCAATGCAAATGAAACATTAATACGCAATTCTAAGAGATCCATCTTCGTAACGAAACTACTATTACATATTGTGTATATTTTATAATCATATTAATTCTCACTATACGTATTCAAAACTTTAATTCTGGTTGATTTAAGTTAAACACAACAGTTTCCCCATCTTCTCTTATGTTTTCTCCGTAGATTTGTTTTTATTTTGTTCTAATTCTTAGTTCTTTTTTCAGAATATTTGGAACTGCAATAGCTATTTCTTCATTCTTAAATTTGTTAATTCCAAAATCTGCTCAGGTACACGAAAGTCTTGTGATGGTTGTAAGAATCCTCCAAGGATTGGTGGAGGTAAGATATTTTTTTATTTATCAAACACATGTGTTTAAATTTTAATTAATGTAAAAGCATACGTCTTAATTTTAGTTTGTGTACAAACATACGCTTAAATTTTAATTGGTGTACAAGCATATGCCTAAATTTTAATTGGTGTACAAGCATAAACTTAGACTATATATATATATATATATATATATATATATATATATATATATATATATATATATATATATGGGGGTAAGCATTTATCATTTTTATATCCATAAGGAAATTATAAAAATCTTAAATATTATCTTCATCTGTATATTTTATAAAAAATTTTCAAAAAAATTATTGAGTCATAAATTTTGTAATCCATTAGTTTTGCTTTAGAATTTCTAGTGCGAAATAAATAATCAAAACATGTAATAAAATATCTGATAATGAATGACCAAAAAATGAATGCTTATGCAATGATTAAAATTACTTTATAAATTATGAAACAATTTATTATTGAGTTCAGAATTTTATGTAGTTTTGGCACAATTAACCATTGACAAATAGATTCAAAGGTGATAATGGTTATAGCATTTTATTCTCCTTTACTCCACATTCATAGCTCCGTCAACAGGGATCAGGTGCAGCAAATTTATCATAGTCCACACTTTCCTGCTTGTCCTAGGGTTACATCTCAAACCAATGCCACCTGCTACCTTCCCTTGCCAGGATTCTCCTGCTATCTTTCTTCCCATGCCTATCGTGCATATATTCCCCGAATTGCCCCCAAGGTCCCTTGTTGTTCCTGAAACAAGTGGAAAGGAGTTTGAATTATTACATGTCGGTTGGATACCCGCAGGGATTTTGCTGAAATTTGTTTTCCACCACTGGAGCAGAATGTTCTGTCAGAGGAGTAATTACGAAGCTTCTTCGAGTTACATTAAGTGGGAATGATCGTTAAAATGAGTTGAGAAGTGTTTGGTGTAAGTTGTTACGATTTAGCTTTATTTGCTTTTACAGGAGTGGAAGTTTTTCCATTGTTAAACTGGTTCAGAGAATCTTTCTAGGGAAATGTCATCCTACAGAAACCAATCAGAAAATCGATTCCTGAAAGTCTAGTCTGAATTGAATCAATTTCACTTGTTTCGTTATCAAGCCTCTTCCACGAAGTGAACAAAGCGTCAATAGCTATACATGACTGAAACTTCGAAATATCAAAGGCTTGAAATAAGCTGAACAGGACTTAATTCTCATTAGTTAGTTTTATAAAGCTAATCAGGTTTGTGAAGGATAATCTTCGAGTAAATTCTTTATTTAATATTTTTAAATTCAATCATATTTAAAATTTTGTTGAATATTAGATTTGATTATAGTGATAAGAAATAAACTGCCTCCATTCATATATAATAACAACATGTGAAAATTTTCAACGCTGGTAAAATAGAACCAATTATATCTAATATATCAATTTCTGTGAGTGATATTTAAAATATACTTTTTTATGAAAAACTATAATAGAAATATGCATGGAATGAGAAAAAAAGATGAAATAGTTGCTGTGTATAAAACACTGTCAAATTTTGAGTTATACCTCTCTCTTACTAGATTTAATTCTAAATTTTTGAGCTTAACACTCAGCGTTCATTCCACAGTTCCTGGGTTTGATTCCCCTTTTGACGTGAATATTTTAAATTTAACATCTTCAGTAGAAAAGTTTTAATTTTGAAAGTGTTGATTGAAATAATCTCTGAGACAATAAGTACAACTCGAGCAACAAATCCAAGTCTGAATATTTTAGTACTATAAGACTTCAATAAATTTTATTGATTCAAGCAACATATTATTTTTGGTTCTTAATATTTCATGTTAATACTTATAAACATTAACTATTGTTAATATTGACATCATTCTGGATTAGAATCATAAAGGTAACACATTTTATTATTTTACATCAAAACCTGGATTTTCGTTCTTAATGTTTTATCAATTTTTCATTTATATAAACAACCTTCTACTATTAAAAATCATTCAACATAAACACGTAAAACAAATATAGCAATTTTTAAATAATTTGTCTGTAATCCATTTAACTTAAATTATTTCAATTAAAATGAGAGATTTAAATTTGCACTTTATAAAATCCTTTTAATAAATAGAAATTGTTATTGGTTATGTAAGTGTTGAAAAAATATATTCTAAACAATAAATGAGGAATAGAGTTTAGCTCTAGCAATTCATTTGTTTGAGACCAATGAGAAAACCACTTTTCACTTCTCCATAAACGTACCTACACACATTTTTAACTAAATGCACCCTCCAAAGATTATGCGAACTAATTACTTTTGAAAAATATAGGCACTGCATTTATGTAAAAGAAATTATTGCCTATTCGAATATATTCTATAAAATGATCAAACTTTCGCATACAAATCATGAAATCCTGTTCAACAGTCATATTTAGTAAAGTGCACAAATAACCTCATATAACTATTTTTTCTCTTATTAGTATTTTTTCATCGGTTACATAGAGGAAATATTGAAATTCTTCAAGAGATTTTCTAATAAAATCCTATTTTGGTAAATCACTTAAAATGCGCTATAGAGCTTCAAGATACTTTTATGCTTGACAACTGTAACTATTCCCCCACTGATATTGGAATCGAATCAGCAGACTATTTAATTGGTGTCAAAAAATGATATTAGAACTATGTATAAAACATGGAAGAAAACATCTACTATTAAGTGTTCAATATAATTACATTTTTATAGCATATCAATATTTTATAATGCAACTATAAAAATTACACCAAGCAAAATTTTAAAAATTGTCCAAATAAATTCTTTTTTAATGAAACCATGATTATTTTGGTTACCTTGTTTTTAACGAAACATCTTTCGTTTTGAAAAAGAAACAAACATAATGGTGAATTATGAATAAAAAGCAAATTTATCGTGATTTGTTTCCAACTTATACTATTCGCATTTCGTTTGAAATTGAAAACAGCTATTTAATGCAGTGCCTTATACCAACGTATTTTTATAATATACATTCGATACTGCGTTTTCTACAAATATAGTGCATATTCTTACAGAAAGGATATAGTTAAGAACTTCAGTGCTTTTATTATAAAAGGCTCCTGTATAAGTATTTTCTGTACATAACTTAAAACTCTTGAGAACTAAATACCAGGACATAATACTGAAACAGATTTGCTATACATTTTAAAACTTTTTGTAACGTTTATCCAGTACAATATTCAGATATAAATTTTTTGACAACATGACTTATTTATAATTCACTCTGCAAGCTATAAATAGAAATCTTGAAAACCAGTCCCAAAGACATTAGAAAATATGACTAAAGTAAAAAGAACTCAATTTCACACTAAAACTTTATTAATCGTTTATTAATTTGTTTTAAAATGCAAAATATAATAATTTTAGAAATTGTAAATCATTTTACAATATGAAATAAAATTAATTCAATGTTTCAAGCAATAGAGTATTTTAGTAACAATTGTTTTCTCCTGTAAATAATTATTTAAATACTAATATTTTGTGATTATTTAAAATGCAGATACCTTTAAAAAGCTTTTTAGTTAGTTTTTAATACTAGTTTCCATATAATTTTTGTAAATATAAAAATTTGTTATTTTTTTAATTTCTTAACACTTATGGTTTTTAATATTATTACTATCAATTAATTACTGCAGATAAAATAACATTATCATCAATTTGAACTGTACATAAACAAAAACCAATTACTGATTGGATTTAAATTTATAAGATGTCACTTGAAAATGACTAAGCAACACCTCACACAATAACCTCACAGATATCAATTTTAAATAGCAGAATTAGATAGATATATACTTAATTGTTTGAGGAATTTTACCAAATAATATTAGAAATTTGAAATTTAGAGAGAGGAAATTAAAGAAAGGAATTTTGAGAATCTGTGTTAATTTCTTCAATTTTTAAAAGGCAAAGCACTAGACGGTTTAACTATTGACCGTAGTCAGGAATTAATATTGAACTTTCTGAAAAGGAAGGCTTGCAAATTTGATTCTAATGTCTTTTTCAACAACTAAGAGAGGAATTTTGAGTATCTACGATTTTCTGAGTGTCATTTGAGATGAGCATTTGGGAGTACTTCAAGTTTCTCCACAGATTCTTTATTTGTGAAAAATAAAAATTCTAATGAAAATACAAAATTTCATGGATGGTAAAAAATATGTAATAGTTTTTATCTGTTAATATATTCTATATTCTGTTATTTACACAAATATTTGGAAATTAAAGAGGCTTGATAAGTTAGTGACAAACCATGTTCTTTGGAATAGAAGGCCTTGAATTCGATCGCAGGTATTGTTTTAGGAACGGTTAACAGATGCTATGCCTTAATTTTCTGTATGCACATTTTTGGTGGGAGGTTACTTTGGAAGCTTCGTGTGTTTAAGAATTTACAATTAATTTTTGTGATTTGGGATTTATAATTTTACATTATTTCTGTCATAAATGTATAATAAAATAAAATTTATTTCCCATAACACAAGTTTTCATTAATATTTAGAAGAGAAAATTATATTTTAATGTTCCTCCTCTAAATTTAAAAGTTTTCTTTTAATTGAAAAATAAACTATGCATGATTGAATTAAAAAATATAGTTATTTAATTTTAAAAAATTAATTTTTGAGTTAAAAAAATAATCGTTGTGTACATTATATTTTTAGACATAAAATTTAATTTATAAACACACATTTAACTTTATCCTTTTCCTATTTTTCTATAACAAAACTCAAAACATGCTAAAATGTAAGAAAAACAACAAACTATCTGAAGTTACAAAAAATGTACTTAATTTATTAAATAATATGCAAAAGATTTTCAAGAAGGTGTGTTATGAAAAGTGGCTTCGAAAAATCAATACCAATTTTATCCCCCCCTCTGAAAACCGATAAAATTAAGGATTAAATGCACCTTTTGGTTCAGAGAGACATTCCATTAAGTTACACGTTATTCCAAACTTAAATCAGTCATCCTATAGTCTTAAGTGATTTGTGATTAACTTAAAGGCAACCAAATCGAGTCTGCTCTCCAGGAAAAGTTAGAAACGCAGAAGTTAATTACACTAACTCCGTTATAACGGGAACAAGAATCATAAATAGTCTCTCAGAAACAGGAGATGAAGAGATTTGGCGAGAAATTAGAAAATTTTCTGAGCGAAAAATTGGGATTTCGGTTAATCTTTAATAATAAATCTTCCTTGAATGTTGGGAATAGGATGCTCATTTATTTCAAGCCCTCTTCTTTCAGAAAAGGTGAAGCAAATTTAGTTAAATGTAAAATAACTTAGACTGAAAATTTTCTTGGTTATTTCACTTTTGCTAATGCATTTGGTAGTTAGTTTTGGTATTATGTGCAAGTTAAAGAAATTTTTAGTTTCTATTATGTGAGTGCAATTAATCATGAAAATAAATGAAATTAGTTTAACTTTTATTCCTTAGTATTCTTTTTAAAGAAAAATAATTAAGTATTTGGTTTGTTAAAAGATACTTTGATATTGAATTAAACAACTTTTAAAATTTTATTTAAAAAATGTTTTAAAATAAATACATTGAAAAGCTCTGCTATATTTATAAATGGAAGTAATTTTTATCAAGTAATCAATAACAGTTATTAATATACAATTATTTATGAGATCCTTTAGGAAAATTATTTTCATATTACAAAAACCTTTTTCACATCATTATGCATTTTAATGTAGCAGTCATTAATAAAAATAATGCAAGATATTCAACAAATATCATGTCCTTTTTGTTTTGCTACTGAATAAAATGAGAACAAATTTGCAAATTTTTGTATCACGTGATTTAAAAACATTTTGCTTGAAATTAGGGATACTAATGGTTATAAAAGCTGGTCATCTGTGCATTTTCCTCTTTCATAAATTGTAATTGTAATAGCGAAAGCAAATAGAATTATCCGAGAAACCCATTTTGGCGTTGTTGCGTTATGACTTTTAGTAGCAATTATTAGATGATGCATCAAGGTGTCGAATATATCAGGCTTTTTGAGATAGTATTGGGAATGAATCTGCTTCAAAATATTTCTTCAAAAAATATAGATAAGGTGATTCAGACCAATGGAAAAGACTTGCGCCAATTATGAATAAACTCTTCATCCAAAATCCTTAAGTTTTAGTCAAGGGAATTGCATACCTGTAAAAATGTTTATAGAAGGTGTTGGATGCCGAGATTATACATTTTCTGTAAATTACTTTTTTCCATCAAAAATGGTATGAATTTTTTGATTACTTTTTATAAAAGTAGCACTTTACTCCAGATCACTAAATTCGAGTTTGAGTTGAGTTCACTATATTCAAATTTATATCAAATAATAATTTACTCGATTAATGCTGATAGCTGCTAATAATATTAGTGAATAATCATAATTGCATCAGCATTCTACTGTTTTTTATTGAATTACTGCTTAATTGTTCATGGTAAACATAATATCTATTAAATTTAGAATAAACTTAATACAATAATATGTTATAATTGTATGGTATAATATAAAATTATTTTTATATTATTTTGCATTTACTGTTATTATTCAAATATTTTAAAATAATAGTAGCATAGCATACAGATTAGTAAAAAAACATTAAACTTCGAAAGGTTATACTTATATTTTGGAGCCAAATGTCGACAAGTTGCCAAAAATATCACCAACTATGACTAAGCTGTCTTAGATTTTACAATCTCACTAAGCTCTAAAAATCACTATTTTCACAGAATGAAAGAATAGTTTAGACAATGATTTCACAAATTAAATGATAATAGCACACTATAACAAGTAATTAATCAAAAATATGAGACGTTCGTACAAATACTTACACTTTTCACATTTTTCGTAACATTAATTATGATTTAAAAAATTTATTATTTTAATATGAAATAATAAAAACATTGCAACACAAGAACATAATTTTATATTATCATCATCATTTAAGTCATGATATTTCATAATAATGAAAGGACAAAATAACTATGCTTATGTTGTTATATTAATGTATGATTTGGTTAATGAAAAAATTTATAATATTCTCTATTTTTTCATATACTCTTTACCTTTATATTTATAGCATTATCACTGAAAATTAAAAAGCTTGAAAAATAAGGTATTATTAATATTTTTAAGAAAATATAGTTTTTAACCTCTTTAATTATAATGTAATAATTATAATGTAATGCTATCTTTTTTCAATGAAACAAAATTAAATTTTGCTGTATTTAGATGTTTTTACCTTTGACGACTTGTGATAGGAATGCTCCTTTTGACGGACAAAATTATCTCTAAGCCATCTTTTGCACCAATATAATTTAGCTTTAACATTTAACTTGTTCAACTTTGCTTATCACTCTGCTATAAATTTTACCGCAAAAAGAAATCTATTGGAATATATTTAGTTTAAAATGGAATCTTGAACCATTAAAATCATCATATTTACACTATATTATTAAAACATCCTATTTTTTAGGATCATAAGTGGGGATATGATGGTAAAGTACCAAATATTATAATATAGATAATATAAATACTAAATTATGAATGCATAATAATCACGTGTGATCGTATATGTTATTGAATTCGTATAGAATGGTAGTGATTACTTTGTTAATTTTAAGCATATTCTTTTTCTAATCAATTTTAATGTTATGTTTCACAATTTTCATTTCTGGAAAAATCAAAAATTTTAACTTTAATTAAATTTTAATTTACATCACATGTTGTTTGCAAAATACAAATATGATAGTTTAACTTCTAAAATCAATTTTCATTTAAATATATCCTAACTAAATGAATTCCCATTAGAATGAAAATATTTCAAAAATGTTTTGTAAGAAACAAAAGCTATATAATAAATATACTAGTGTATTATACGAAAAATATGACATTTTTTTAAAAAATTTTATAGTTATTCTTTTTGATTTTTAAGCTTTTTTAAATATAAATGGGCTTTAAAAATATTTCTGATAGAGTTTAATATTTTTAATCTAATAGTAATGCAGGTTTAACTGATTAACTGAAAATAAAAATAGAAACAAGTTATTTTTTGGTAACTACGATTTAATTATACGATTAACGAACTAAATACGATTTAAGAGATATAAGTAAGTTGTAAAGAAAATATATATATATATATATATATATATATATATATATATATATATATATATATATATATATATATATATATATATATATATATAAATGTTCGAATGAGATTTCAACATAGTGATATAACTAAATATTTTTAATAAAAAGAATAAATAGTCTTTGAAATTCCTTTTGATCTTTTGTTCTTTTATAATTTTTTGATTGCTTAAATTTTTATTAGTAAAGTTGAAATTATGATATCATGTAGTTTTTTATTTCTCCACAAAGTGGATTTTATTTTGTGTTCATCTCATATCATGTAAAACTAAATTTTTTCCACGATTATCGTCTCCAAAATTTAAGTTTTCAGATATCTTTTCATTTAAGAGAGCTTTTCGAATTATAAAAAAACAGCATTGATCTCATTTTTAATTCTTATTCTTATTTCATCAGTTGTAATTCTAAATTTAGAATTCTTAAGCTATTACCAAGAATCAATGTTTTTGAACATTTTATATTGAATGTCCATTATAAAAAGTGTTATTGAAATGCAGTTTATTTTTAGATTGTTCTTTTTAGTATATATATATATATATATATATATATATATATATATATATATATATATATATATATATATATATATTATTACCAACTAAATTAACTGAACTAATGATTTTGTTGCAATTGAATTCGTTTTTTTTTAAATATAGAACCACCATGGTTACTTTCAAATATTTAAAATAAATCTCAGAAAACTTAAGTGATTATGTTCAAATTTAAGTTAATGAATAGTAAAATGTAGAATTAACTGTATTTTTAAAATTTCGTATAATAGTAAAACTTGTGTGAGTTAACGTGAATAAGCTGTAAATAGTCAAAGAAACTTTTCCTTCATATAATTATAGCAATGATTTATACAACAATAATCAATAACTTAAAAATAAAAAAGAATTATTAAATAAAATATAAACTGCAAAATTTTAGATAATTTAATGATTTTGAAAATTTTTTTCTGTTGCATGTATTTTTAATAAAATTATAGGCTCTTTAAATTGTGTTATATAAGGAGAAAATATAGTTAATTTTTTTTAAAAAATTTAAATTTTAAAAAAAATTTTTGTTTTTGTTTTATTTTTATCTTACTATCACAAACACTCCTGACATCTCTTGACAGTTTTAATTTTTAATCTAATAACAAAATTACAGTTAACTAAAAGTATTGTTTATTTAAAAAATAACAAAATGATTCCTGATTTGACAAAATGCGAAAAAATTTTACCTTTCTATGAATTTTTGTATTGTATATTGTAAATTCAGGTAAATATTATAAATTTTTTAAGCATTGAATTTTTTATAAAGGCATCTTCTATACAGTGAATAAAATTTATATTCCTTAGTACGGATTACATATTTTTAAATCAAAAACAATGCTTCCTCATTTAATATAATTTTTATGTCAATAATGGATTAAAATTTACTATTTTGTATAAATATTTAAATGATTGCAGATTACAATTTACTAATATATAATTTTAAAACATGTAAAATTATATAACAATAGTTAAATAAAATAAATACTTAAATATTAGTGTTTCTTAAAATTTACAGCTCATACAAATTAAAATTTACTTTAAAAAAAGTTATTTCATGTTTGTACAGCTTAGCAAATTATCCTCAAACTTTATTTGTCAAAACTAAGCTTAGTAATCCATGAATAACCTTATGCTTTCTACTCAGCAATTCAAATCAGTAAATCAAAAACTAAAACAACAAAATTATAAATTCTGTTAGTAAGTTTCCGCACTCTTTTCGTTTAAATTATTCCCCTGTTGAAAATATCTTGTACAAAACTCATTCTGCTGTGAACTTTAACCTTTCTATTTATTTAAAACAAGACAGCTGAGATAAAACTTTTCACACATTGCACGCTCGAAGAGAATTAACGCAACGAATACGTTAAACCTCAAATTTGCTTTTTCTGTCCTCATATTTTATTCTTAACCATTATAAAATCTTACAAAGAATTTCAATGAAGAGCCAAAAAAAAGTTTCTTTTCAACCGCTTTTACTTAAACGTTGCACTAAGCGTTTAATTTTTTGCCACATTATTTAACAACGAGGTGAAAATATTGCATTTTAGGCGATGAAAAGATAAGTATTTTAGACTATATAACTCCGACTACGAAATTTAATATCAAGTGCTCTTTTGTTAGACATTTTCCATGAAAAGCGTTTTCGAGAAGAAAAACGTTATTCGATCGAGCTCTTTTGTTATTTTCCTATTGTCTTGCAAACAAATAACCATAAAATGAACTTCAGAACTCCACAAGTAATGAGATTTCTCTTTTTATCTGAGAATGCGGAATGTTCATTTGTTGGATATTATACTTGCTTTATATTTATCTTCATATTTTATCCTCACTTCAATTTATTTTATAAATTAATGATCGATATAATTATATGACCTCATTAATTCCATTTTTTTCCAATTGTTTCATTAATTTTATTTTCACGATTAGAATTTCTAGAGCGTTTATGAAAAAGAATCCATTTTTACATCAATCCTTATAAATTTAATTCTTTTTTAAACAAATATCTTCATTTAAAGAAATTCTACATTGTTCAAGACTCAAAGTTTAAAATTTTATAACAAATCTAGTATATTTTGTTCGTTTTTCAGAAAATTTCGTATAACTTAAAATGTAAAGAATGTGTTGAGAATCTTCATTTCAAATTATTTTTGATGATGGTAGTTACACGAAATTATTATGTTTTAAAATTTTTCCTCACAATTTTTCGGCAAATTATGAAATACTAAATCAAGTAATGATAAATAACTTAGCTAAAAATATATATTAATGATTTATATAAATTTTGTGTGGCTTATAATTAAAGTATGTTTTTATTATTGTTTATAAATGTACATATATATGAATTATTCAATATTATACAATTGCTTCCTTTTGGTTCATCTTTAAACACCATTTTAGTAAACATTCATTCATTTTAGTAAACTTTTATAGATTATAATCTTAAAACATGACTAATTTATTTCACGTTGTCAAAAATTTTTGTGTCAAGAAGCCGGAATTGGCCTTTATTGTCTTTGATCTCGAAAAACAATGAATTTCATTTAAACAAGATCATTTGAATCTCTGTTAGAAAATACCATTTGAATGATTGACTTTATGTTATTATTGTTACTTATGACACTTGGATTAGCCAAACTTGCTATGCTATCAGCTATGCGAATTTAAGTCAGTAGTCAGTATACTATCAGAAATTTAAATCTTATTATATTTCCTTTTGTGTGATTAAAAGGTAAGTATTTTAGACTATATAACTCATAGTGCGTTTCTCGCTTAACCAGAGCATCAAGAACGTAAAAGTACGACTTTGATCTAAACTCCTCCGAAAGATGGCACCACCAGAGAATCCACTCCTTCAATTTTGACATTGATCTGAAGGGGAGAAAATATTCTCCAGACCATTACATCCATGGTAACTGCTAAACGACCGACCACAAGACTTTCGATTCAATTATCACGCATATCACATGTACTCGGTGGTTCTTTGGCAGTATCGAGAATCGAAAGCAGCCCTTCAGGAAGGCCGCTGCCCTAAACACTAGGCTACCACTGCGCTATTGATTTTTCTAATGATGACTAGAAGATTGATCTAGACTGAGTTCAACAATAAATTTCACCAATCATCACATATGAGTGTTTTGGAATTAAAGCAACAATCATTTTTTAACTTATTTTACAGAACTAACAAGCTGTTTCCTCTAATGTGATGGAGTAGGTGCCATCTCTTCTTTTATAAGGCTCTTGCTTTAAGTGATCTAGCCTTTTTTAAAACGTAATGAATGTATTAGTGAAGTGCAGTGAATAGTTCAATGAAATCTTATGCGTGACATAATAGTAAATAATTCCTTAGCCCTAATATAATTTCATAACCTTAATAAATCTCTAATGTTAAATTCCTAATTATAATAAATCTAAATTGTAATTAATTTACAAAACACACTTCCGTACTCAATTTTTAACAAGATAATTTATGCAAAAAGAGCTTTCAAACATGATAATGAAATTATTTGTTAAATTTGATTATGAAACACTTTTCCAACAAAATGATGACAAATATGCAATTTTTTAATAGCAAAATGCTGGAATTAAAATACATCTCTGGATTGCTTCTAGGCTTTTGATATTCTTTTGCCAATAATTCTGAACTCATTTTATATGAAGGAGCGGGATTGGCCATTAGACTCTGTTAAACCTTGTTATTTACTCATACCACTAAATATGGCTTATTTGTGTGGAATATCATTTAACTAATGTCTGATATAGTTATTATAATGATGTGACAACATTAATGAAATTCTGTATTTCTGTAGATTATGAATCATTAAAGAAGTGGAATCTTTGAAATATATTTTCTTATATTACGCATCCGATGTATCTAAGTATATGTGTATGTATGGTGCAAAAATTCCATGGATAAAAAAAAAAGTTGAAAACTCCCATAGTTAAGACTGACAGGCCTGTTGTTGTTATTTATGACATTTGCAGACACTTTAGCAAAGAAGGGCTCAGGTCATCCTGCTCCTCCTTCTTCCACGCTTACCTACCTTGAACACTTTTCCCTGAGAAAGCCCAGTTTAAAACCGATTGGTAGGTACCTTTGACTCACACCACTTCTACAAGGGTAGAAAGCCGGGACTTTCTCTGGCTCTTTCCTGTGATAGGAAATCCAGCACTTCACATCTTGCCTCTGGCCACCTCAAATGCCTCACTTTTGTAGCGGGTAACAAGACCTTCCCCCTCAGTCCTAAATGCCATGGACACAAAGCTTCTCCTGAGCATATCCTGGATTGTATGAATATACTATGGGACGATATCTACACTTCTCCTCGCCTTGTCATCAATTTCTTCTCCGTCAACGGATTCCTTGATTTGGTCTGACTCCGTCGGACCCCTTGGAGGTAAGCAACAACAACATTTATGACATTTGGACAAGCCAAGCTTACTGGCTGACGGCTATGCGAAATTAAATCAGAAGGGTGTGTCATTCGTTTAACCAGAGCACCAAGAAGGTGATTGTGCGTCTTTGCTCTTAGTCTCTTCAGATAGATGACACCACCAGAGGATTCACTCCCTTAATTTTTGCTTTGATTTGGAGGGGGAGGAAAAACACGATAGCTTCTGGCAGGCCTGTCAGAAGCTATCGTGTTTGTAAGGAGGAAAAAATATATATATTTAAACAAACAAAATTAACTAATATTCATTTTCTAAATAAAAAACATTCATGAAAATTTACTATTTTCAAATTATTCATTTAACTCTTTTTAAAATTTATTTAATTTATTCATTCATCGTTTTTAGTAAACATTTTAAGTATTTGCTATCATATTCTGAAAAAAAACTGAATTTTTTTTAAAATTCATTTAAAAAATTATTTATTTTAAATCATATTATTTTCCCCGCATTTCAAGAAAATGGATTTCAAGCAGTAATAATTCTCCCAATGTACTGTCATATTTGGAATTATTTTTAATTTAAACAACATATTTGCGTTGTGAATTTAATTTGTAACAATTAGCATAAAAATGTAAAGTTAAATTTAAAATTAATTTAAAGTTTTTTGCTTTTAGTGTTTTGTTTACTAATTTTCCTAAAATAAATATTTGAATATGAAACTTTTAAAATCAAAAGGCAAAATTTCTCTTAAACTGTAAAATTATCTTATATTGTATCCTCATAAATTGAACACTTTACATAATTTAAGGAATTATTATTTGGAGAATTATAAAATACTTTTTCTTATATAAGAAACTATGCACTTTAGTAACAAATAGGTTCTCTTTTAATAAATTGATTACAAAACTTCTATTTTATTTCCTTATGATATTTGAAATACTTAAAATATACCTAAATGATAATATTTATTTAAGATTTATAAAAATTATCTAAAATGAAACATTTTTAGATGAGACAATTAAAGCAATTCATGTTGTGTTAGTAATAAATTGGATATGCAAACGCAAGCTTGTCGAAGAGTTTATTGTTTATATTTCACAAATTGAAAATTTACAAAGAATGCATCAGCTCTTTAAAAAATCAGAAATTGGAATTTATCTAATATTTTACTTGAAATAATGATTATTTACATTCTCAGTAAAACAACATTTCCTTTCTAAATATTTTTGAATAGGATAAATACTATTTTGTAAATTCTGAAATAAAATATTTATAATATTTGAGTTGAATTTAAGAAAGGCTATAATACTATGAAATACCTCGTTATTTATAGTCAAATAAGTAAATTCTACAAAATATTGAAGTTCCGTTTTAAACTATCAAACATCATAATATTTAATAATGAAATAAATATATTGACAATTCTAGTATTCAAAGTAGTTGCAGCGTTGTAGTAATTTTAGATACAATAAAAGTTACAAAAAATAAATAAAATGTCAAAGTATGTCAAAACATCTTAAAAAGATTTTCTAATTTAAAAAAGAATATATTTCTCTGTTTTTATATTTTATACTTAATACTGTTGAATCTCTTATTCCTCTCATTACCATATGATAAATATGACTTTAATTAATAGATTGCAACAATTATAAACTAAATTGCAGAAAGATTTCCATCTATAATAGTTTTCAGGTCATTGTGAAGACATTATACTTGAAATTTTATTTTCATTTAATAATTAATAAAAGAGTTAATAGCTTCTCCATCATTCAATATTGTTTTCATAAATACCTCATGTGATTAGAAATAGCATTATGTACTTATTAAAATGTTATTTCTTAAAATTATATATATATATATATATATATATATATATATATATATATATATATATATATATATATATATATATACTTGTGTATATATATATATATATATATAAAGGACATTCAAATAAAACCTAAATGTCTAAAATGCATCTTAAATTATAAGTTTTAAGAGAAAATTTGTCAAAACTGCAGTAATGTCCTAAAGTTTTCGCATATTGGCTTAGAAAAATGCGCAATAAAAACGCTCTGATCCGCATTTGTTTTTTCTTATGTCTGGAAAAAGCATTGTCAAACATCTGCTCGCTATCCTTTGGAAGCCAATATCTATCCTAGTTTGGGAATAGAGTTTCATATATGTAGTTTGTAGAGAATATTACTGGAATTAAGGAAAATATTTATATCTAAAGGAATGCGGGCATCATATTATCAATTAGTTGAAAGACACGTCTCAAAGATTTGACTAGGGAACATTTGAATGTCCCTCGTACAGTTCAGATCTTTCCTTTTATGATCTTATTGGAGCTGTAAATAGATAAGAGATTTATAGATATCCACGAAAGCCTTTCTCCGTCAGATTGAATACACGTTCAAATGCAGAAATGCGAGACTTGCTAGTAGAAAGAAATTATTTAGCATTCTATCTACAAGCCTGGAACTGTTCGTCTTGTTTCCTGTTGGGAAAAATACCAATGCTCGTAGAAATTAATTTTGAATAAAACAAACTTTACAGCGTTCTTTTTGACTTTCTGACTATATATCATTATATTTTTAGAATTAGGAAGTCAACTGATTGATTTTATTTTTATGTTTCCTCATGTAATAAAAAATATTGATCATTACTTCAATTTAATTAACGTTTGCTCTAAAATAACGAAATTAATAACAAAATATAATATAATTTTTTCATGTAATTTAAGCAAGAAAAAATTTTAAGACAAAATAATTGTGTAGCAATGGAATGAATAGTATTACTTTTCATGACTAAGAAAATTGTAAGTTACGTAAGAGAAAAAAGATTAATTTTCATATTTAAATAATTTCATCGTTATTCCAGTTTTTGTAAATGAAAATTTAAACTGTAAATTATTTAATCTTATCTCAAATATTTCCATTTTCTATTAACAAATATGTAAATATCATTTTACAAAATGATTCTGAAAAAGGAATATTTTCTCAGTCATTCCATTAATTAAATTCGCAGTATATTAAATTACATAACATTCATTTTAGCTATGTTAAAGGTTTCCGAAGAAAGTGAAAGCAAACACTAAAGAAAAAAGTTTTCAAAATAAAAAAGGTAAACGCTTATTCATTCAAAGCTCACAGTTAAGATCCTGGAGAGAAATCTTAAGGAAATCCTCCCCCAACTTTGAAGTCCAAATACTGACTTTTCAACCGTGAACGCGAACGTGATTTAACATAACTAGGGCAATTAACCCTTGTGACATCTTTGCGTCATACATTATAAAACATGTTAAAAGGGGAAGCCACTCATGCAGGTAAAAGAGAAGGAGGATACATTACCGCTTTTTTCTGTCGGTTCATTTTAAGCTGATTATTTTGTTCCAATAAGAAAGCGATAAATTTAACAGCCATTTTCTTTTTAGTTAACTTTCATATATTTTTCATTAATTGACTCATTTATTCAAAATATTATGAAGCAGAACTAGAATTAAATGTATAATAAAGATTACACAATCTTATAAATAAATCATTTCATTATTTTTGTTGTATTTTTAATTTTTAATGAAATATGATATTAAACAATAAAAGTGCATTTTAGGAATCAATGAAAAAACTAAATTTACACTTTAAAATATACAGATCTTTAAAAATATTTTTGGATAATATATCTTTGATCTTTGTATCTTTTCCAATTTAAGACCTAAAGTGAAATAAAAAATATTTTTAAATATAGTATGTTCAGGGTTTTAAAAACCTTTAGAGACAAGAAATAATTACTTTTTCCGGCATACCTTTTATTTTTCAATAACTTCCAATAAAATAGTATATTTGTAAAATATACAATTTATCATTTCATTTCTTATGAGGAAAAATACCATAATTATGTTTTTGTTAATACCAGAGTCTGTATGAAGAAGAATTATTTGAGAATAAGCTGAATATATTTAGGTTTTATCTGATAAACACGATGCACAAATTAGTGATACAAATTTATCAGGTTTAAATTTAAATGCACTCAACTCATATACAATAATTTAGTTTCTCGTGTAAAATCTTTTGTACAACAATTATTTTATATCAGATTACCAAATAATTGAAAAGTGTATTTAAAAACTAATAAATATATTCGCAATTATGGAAATTAAATTTGCTTTTTAATTATAAATTTATCGATAGTTTTATTAAAATTTATTGATAATGACTAAGAGCATATTTATACCAATAAGTCATTCAAAAATAAAAAAACGTATTTATATCATGAAGAATGCAAACTAATAAGTGATGAAATAAACAAAAGGAATAAAATTCTTCAACAAATTATTTCATTCATTAGATTTTGAAATGGAAGTGTTTTTATCAAGTTAATTGAAAAGTTATAATTTATCTAAACTTACCAACCATTTTAAAGCAAATCGACTTAATTACAAGCATTGCTTTTTCAAAAATTATACTGTTGAAACCTTATAATTATCCATAAAGCAAAAATATTTTTTCTTTCCCTATAAAATTGTTCCCTTGTGTCACTGTTCTTTCAAAGTAACTATGCAATTTTTAAAATTAAAAGCATATATGCACTAATAGATTTAATGAATCAAAACACATAACTGAAGTAATCAGAAAACATAAAATGATCGAATAATGTATTTTATTTATAACATACAGTTTAAGGAGAAATCTTTTTTACTATAATTACAGAGGGTATTAACACATTTTTAGAATGATTTTGGGGCCGTTTAATTAATGTTTAAAATGTAAAGACTATTTTTTAAATGTTCGATCTGATAGCTTTTTTCTGGACTATAAGTCTGCATCGTGATTTCCATGATATAAGAGCTTTTCGTAAAATTTCCAGGAGTATTGCTTTCCATTCCTCTTCCACTACTTTCCAGAGTCCTTCCATCGTGGTATGTTTGCGTTTAGAAAGAGCTCTTTTTAACAGACCAAATGCACAATAGTCCATATGTGAAACGTCAGGGGACTTCACAGGAATATGTTGGAAAGGTATATATGCAATACCTGTATAAGTCTTCATTTTTTCAAGGAATGCAGTGGTAGTTTTCGAAGTATGACTTGTAGCTTTGTCTTGTTGATGTCTCACTCTTTTAAGGTCTTTGGGATAAAGAAGTGGAATTTCTTCTGTAAATATTGGACGTAAAACCTTCTCCTGATAGTATGATGAGTTAATTTTAACATTTTTTCTACTCTTTTTATTTTTAATTTCCCATCGTAGGAGAAACCTGCGACTATCATAAACCCCTTACTGAAACTTTCCTTACATTGACGGAACCAGGTTTGTAATTTTTTTCTCCTCGTTTTCTATAGTAAATAGACCTTTCTTGTTGAAGTCATTTAGGTAAACCCATGCTTCATCAAGGGTCACAATGTATTTCCCTTTATCTCCTGCTAAATGGTTTTCATACAGGATTCTACAAACTGTTTTGCGTTGAGCCACATGTCTCGGCAAAAGCTGGTGAACATTGTGTTTTTTAGCTTTTTTAAGTTGTAAATCTTGATTTATTATTTTATTTATTGTTGATACAGATGTATCTAAAGACTTTGCAATTGATTTCTGTGTTGATGGATTTTCCCTTGTTACCAGTGATTTCACTTTAGGAACATTTGAAACAGTACGTACTTTTTTCGGATATTCGTTTGGAGTTTTCTTTCCATATAGAAATAATGATTGACGGTTTTTGCCTGTCCGATTAATAATGTTGCTTATTTTGCACTTAGAAATTTTAATACCATGCATTTCACAACGTTTTTGAATCCTGGAATAAGAATATTTCTTTTCGAAAAGCGCAAAAACAGCCATCAATCCACAGCTTGTTTACATGCTACATTTTGAAAGAACAATAAATTCAAAAGTAGCAGACGATATTTCTCATTTCAAATAATAAACTTTTGCCAAAAATTTTTATTTCAAAACATTTACTTTTTTAAAATTCATAATCGAAATCGTTCTAAAAATGTGTTAATTACCTCTGTACAGTTTCTCATTGTAAAATTTAATTTTTACATGCTATTACAAATAAATTAAAAATTAACTTTTTTAAGGGGAGAGAGAAAGAGAAAAAAAGGGAGATTCGTATAAAGTAGTCAATTTTTTTCAGTCATTATATGAAAAAAATAATTGAAAAATATCAAATGTTAAATACACTTTAGCTGTTTAGAATCTTAATAATTGAAAATAATCAAAATTTCAATAGTGAAGAAGTATTAAAAAAGGAAATTATTAGACAAAAATTTTAAATATAAATTGTTAGTTTTATATTAGATTGTATTTTCTACAGTCACAAGATACATAAAAATAAAAGAATTTGTCAAATATATGAGATTGATAAATATATATATATATATATTTATATATATATATATATATATATATATATATATATATATATATATATATATATATATATATATATATATATATATATATATATATATATATATATATATATATATATATATATAGGAAAATTAAAAATATATTTCTAAATAATTTCAAAATATATGGCAATACGCAATCAGAGAGGCAATTATCCACATGCGTGAAGATGTACTTCGAATCAAGAACATTCTTAGGAGGGAAAATTCAGAAATTATTGCCTGTAATTTATATATTGTCCCGTCATCATAAAACTTTTAATGTCAGGTAGGAGACAACCCCCAACATTAATCTCTGAAAGGCTCGAGACTGAAATTTCTCCGAGTATTTTCTAAAGGTTTCTTACATCCTTTTTAATTCTTACCATTAAAACGTTTTATTGTCTCTAATTCAATGCCATAATGTTTTACATTCTTAAAATTATAAAATTTATATGCTAAAGTACTGACACGTAAGAAATATGTATGGAGCACTAAATTACTATAGATTGTACAATAATCTTCATGTCTTTTGGTAATATTCAGTAATTAGCTACGCATACCATGTACTACCGTGCCTTTTTCCTTAACACTATTTTATGTTCTATTTTTTTACTGTTGTATAAAAAAATTAAATATAATTCAAATTATTTACATATTGACACTACTAACTCGTAAATATTTTCATGCAATTTACATTTTTCTTAATATTTTAAAACTTAATTTTCTGGTGATAATTGTATGATCTATAAAATTAAATTGAATTTTTTTATTAAATTAATTTCATTTCATTATGTATTAATTACTTCATTTACTAAAACTAATTAAAATAATGCTTAAAATACAATAATTTTGCTATTTTTTCCTTTTCCTGATCATAAATTGAAAAATTATAAAAACAAAATTCATTCAATTTTGTCGTAGTATTACTATATGTTATGTAGCATTTTTTACCATTGTATTCATAATAAAACTTAAATTTTGACCAAGATTCATATTGCGGAGTCCCATTGTGAACTTTTCAGTGGCGTTACTCTTACAAAGTTACATTGCAAAATATCTAAAAATCGATTTCCCAGAATTTCTAAAATAGAAAGTGTTGAAATTATGTTAAAAATCAAAATATTTCTTCGGAATATTTCCTCTTAAAAATGATAAAATTCTTGATCCTGTCTATAAAATATAATTTCTCTTTCTTTTCCATTTAGGATTTATAAACATTTTTTGTAAACTGATTATTCTGCTCGACAATCGTTTTAAATTTACTCTGCCTGATAAAATGCATATCTTTTATCAATAAATGTATTGTAAACAATCAAAAAAACTACTCATATAAATATATGCTGCAAATATAAATATGCTTATACATATGACAAATTATATGTTTACATAATACTGAAATGTTGTTTACATATTACTTTATATACAATATATAAAGTTTTTATTAATATAATATATAACTACATTAATAATGAAATTATGTATTATAATATTATATTAATAAACAAACTTTATATATTATATTAATAAACAAAATAAACTCTATTGGAAATTTTTAATAGAATAAAAGGCAAATTAGGAAAGACTTTTAGAAAATCTGAAAAAATTTTCAATAAGGACGTGATAAATCATACATTATTTTCATCTAAACAAGAAATAATAATAAAATTTAAAAGATTATGATATATTTCAAAATTCTACAATACAACTAAAGTAAAGAAATATTACGTGTCTTGAAGAAAAAAACATTGATTGTATTGAAGAATGTGAATTATTACGAATATATCTATTCTTAATAATTCATACTCTAAATTACATGTCTAGATCTTTTAAAAAAAGTAAATTTAAATTGTTACACATGCTTTTTCCTTAAATTGTCTGAAATTTACATTTTCCTAAAACTGTAAATTCTCATTATCATTAGATTATTTCAAAATTTAAACAGATTAAATTGGATTACAATATGAAAATGCTATAAGATTGAAAAATTATTTTTCAAACCGAAAGAAGCTTTTATATTTATAGAAGATTTGAAAAAGAGATTAATTTTGATAATCATCTTAAGAAAATACTAAAATTAAATTGATAAGTTACTTTATGTGAAAACATTATTTCAATTTTCAACTCACATAAGTTTAAATGCATTATAAATTTGAGTATACGGTTGAAATTTAATTATATTTTTAAATTTTTCAATCCTTTATTAGACACCTATTATACTAGGTGTTTTGCGCAAATTTTTGAAGGTTTTATTAAATTTAAAAAACATTTGTATATAAAGATTTTTAAATCTATTGATAGTTATTGGGTATTATTAAAGGATTTGATTTTAGTTGCAGATAAAGATTTTAATATTTGAAAGAAATTTATTATACATGTTGTCTGTTACAGAGTCTCTAAAATTTAAAATAATGCTATCATTTTAAAAATTATTTAATATTCTGTCTAATCAACATTTGAGATTAAATTTTGCATTTATGTTGTAATCTATTGTTAAAAATATAATAGTGAATAAATAATTAATATTAATCCTCCTAAAATGTGCTGTTGTAATTATTAATTAAAAATTTTGTTTTCAAAGTGTGAATTTATCAAACAAGTTTAAAGAAATAGGCGTAAAAAGGATTAAAAAAATACCCATGAATGATAAATGAACTTTAAATACTTGAGTATCTTACTTCATAACGTTTCCGAATTAACATTTACTAAACATAAAATCTGCTTTTTTTATTCACTTGAATGTATTAATGATTTTATGCACCACTAACAATAATTTAAAATAAGATTTTTAGGAATATTAGAATTTAAATTAGAAACCGTGAAATTAATTCTTATTGTTTACCTCAATTTTAATTTACTTGTTAATTAATAGCAAAATATGAAATAATTCTTGATAAATTACATCTATTCCATTTATAATTCTTAATCCAATAATAATTTTCACTTTATTGGTTTCAAGTTTCTAAATAAACAATTATTTATTAGTCTTAATACTATATTGAGGCGACTTTCTAATATAATTATTATTTTTTAAAATTACAGGAGGTCCATATATATTAATAATGTAATCATCCCTGAAATACATTACGAACACTGTAATTTTATAGTTTAATTGATATCATATTCATCTTCAAATTATACTTCACATTTTATTAGTTTTATTTTTTATTTTTTAAGAAATAATGTATTAATTTTATTGCCATGCGTAAACTTGCATTTGTATATTATAATAGTCTTATAAAATTAGTAGAAACCATTATATTAGTTAAGTAACACTAATTTTACATTAATTCACTATTATGCTTTCATTTTACGAAATTATTTAATTTAAATACTTATTTTTATTACGCAATCAATATGATTTTTGTTTCAGTAGTTCTCAATCATACTTCACAATTTAATAAACAATAATGCACTCATTTTAATGCTTCTTACATTATAATCTTTTTATATATATAAATTTTTAGGTTTACTCTTAGTTAATGGAAGCTTTTATATTAATGATATTAACAGGGAATATTGTTAAATTACTATTAGTTCACTTTATTGTAACTGACTTTTTATATTTTAGGGCGTCACATATCCTGCTTGCCATGGGATATGGCGATATTGGGCCCCTCCAATGGAGAGAAGCCGCTTAGCCACTATCGCTTTTTGTGGTAGGTCAAGCTATTTTCTCTTTTATTAATCTATGTATTTAGATATATTGAGTGCATATTATTCACAAGTAAAAGGAGAAAATGAAATAGTAAGTTGATGTCAGAAAAAGGAGAAAATATGAGCTAAGTAATTTTATTTATTCAAGATTACATTCTGATTGAATATAATTATTTTAATGATTTTAAGCTCTAACAATTAGTACACTGGTTTTAAATGTAAAAAAAAACGAGAACTAAGCAAATTTATAGCTGCTGTTTTCATTATAAAGGCTTACATCCACTAACATATCCCCACTACAGATCTTACTCCATTAGGAAGTGTAACCTGGTAATTAACTTCTTGGTAATTAACTTTCATAAACCTGGTAATTGACAGAATCCATAAACCTGGTAGTGTAACCTGGTAATTAACTTTCATAAATAGTGGGTCTTATTCATTTGCCACAAGGGAGAAAACCTAGAAAATTCTCAAACTCCCAATATGATAGGCATGCAACAACAGAAGGCAGAAGCGAAACATCTGTCTCCTGTTGTTCAATTTCCGGGATGGAACCTGGAACCTTTTGTTCTGAAAAACGAAAAAACCACAAGGACATGGTGAGCCTGAACTTGGGTCTTTGTGACGGTTCTACTTAAACTTTTATCCCGGTATAATTAGAGCTGATAGGCAATTAGATACCGAGGTTGATAGAGAGGCTGTGAAATAGGGGGTTACGAGACAAACAAATGCTACGGAGGATAAATCCTAGTACCTGTCACTGACTCCAAATAAGCAAAAGCTATAGATTGCAGAGATCTTTCTTTTGGTGAATTTACATTTGCGAGTAAATCAGTTGAAATTCTGTGACATATCAAATTTCACTGTCATGGGAATTAGATTAGACTTTTAAATACTACGCTGACCTCGTACCATGTAATGGAATCTTACCTAAAAGAATATCATGCTGTTAGAATCGCACTCTTCAGGGCTGAAACTCCCATCTTATGCTGCTCAATAGTCCCACCGTCTATTGATGAACAGGAGATGGGTGTCACATTCTTCTTTCCTTTTACATCATTTTGATGGAGTTGGGTGTTTGGGAATTTTCCGGGTTTTCTCCCTTGAGAAGAGAATGAATACTTTTCGCGATGACTGAAAAAATTTCCTAAAAATACAGTGTATAATCTACTCGAAATATACAATATATGAAAAATGATAAATTCACGGTAGCTTTCAGACTTTTTTCGGAACCAAAGTATAAAATATATGTGAAGGCATGTAAAAAGACAATGTAGAGAAGTAAAGCTCACACACACACAAAATGATGTAGAACTCATCTAATTCATGATGACAAGAAATTATTAAATCAAAATATATCACAAAGTTAGCTAGGATCAAATTAATTGAGAAGAGAATAACTAATGGCAAAAAATATGCTTTACAAAAATTTAATTAAAAATTAACTAAAAAATATACTATTGCTAAAAAATATATACTTTGATGAATTCTCCCAATTTTTATTTACAATTTATAAAAAAATCTTATTTTTAAAAATAAGAAAAAAAAATTTAAAAATCTTTAAATATGCTTGAGTAAGATTTATTCTTGAGAAAAATATATAAGAAAAAAATAATTCCAGCATGTTTTGAAAGATGTGAATAAAATATTTTTATTTAAAATAATGAATCAAATTCTGTGTTAGAATTTATCACAATACCATGAAGTTTAAATTTTACATCAACGTAATAAAATATTGGAATCTAATTTCAGTATCCAACAAATATTCTTCTGTTGATATATATCAATGGTTCCTTATCAACAGGAAAAAAGAAGAAAAATAATAATAAGTGAATGTTTTTCTTTTTTAAATTTAATTGCAATATGAAAACTTAAATTCCCACATATTAAATTTCTTTTATTATTTCCTGATATATTGTTTCCTACATAATAAATTTCCAAAAAATATTGTATTTATTGAGCGTATAAAATTTTATCCAAAGTATTAAGTATTAAAAAATCAAACTTATACAGTTATAAAAATATTCTCACTCTTATTCTCGATGTGTGTGTGTGGTAGTACGAAGCGCTATCAATAAACCACCGGGCTTCATGTGTATATATATATATATATATATATATATATATATATATATATATATATATATATATATATATATATATATATATATATGCATGAGAGAATTTGCCTAATGCTACAAAAATTTCTGGTTGCCAATATTTTTAATTTTTATACTTTTTCCAGCTTAAATATTTTAAAAATTTAATTTAATTTTTATTGCGTTAAGAGTTTTTTCTAGTTACACCTCCATTACATACCGAATAAAATATTTCAATACAAATTTCCACTTTTAAATTTACTGCAGAGAACCGCGATTGTAACAGATTCACAATTAGTTTTGAATGATACTTTTGCTTTTATTAATAACAAATGATTTCTTTTTTTAAATATTCAAGTTAAGAGCATGGCTTTTTGCATCACTTTCAGTTGAAGTTTTTTGCATGAAATTTTTTTCTCTCATAATTCAAATTCAAAAAAAGTTCCAAAACATATTTTAATTAAAAAAAGAAGCATATTATCATTATTTATCATACAGTCTTATTTGTTTAAATTTTTTAAATGCCATTCAAAACTCAAAAACAATCATTAAGTTTTATCAATAAATTAAATTCTTTTTTATATTGTCATTCTAAACTTTGTCTCCTTTACAGGCTCTTACGCCGGAGCAGTAGTGGGTCTACCCTTGTCAGGAATTTTGACGGATTATATAAGCTGGCAGGCCTGTTTCTACACATATGGTGCTTATATTAATTTATTTTATTGAAAATTTTTTCTTTAAATAGAGAATTTTAAGATTTAGTTGATATAAATTTTAAAAATTTATACAAAAATTTTCACAAAAATGCTGCAGTATTGTAATAAATTATTTCATTTAAATTTCTCCATTCAATTTAAAATGTTGAAATTATTTGCTTATATGAAAATTTATTTATAAATATTAAACAATCTATTTTTAAATAAATTCTATATTTTTTTGTTTAATAATTACTTTTTATGATAAATTTATAATTTATTTTGTTTCTAACTTATTTCTATTATTTATTAAATAAATGCATAAATTAGTTAAAAATTTATAGTTATTTTCATAAAACACATAATTTCTTAAAATTCTATCCTTATATTGAATTATTTTATTTTAATTAATCATTGAATTGTTTTTTTAATTATCCTTGAATTGAATTACTTTATTTTAAAAAATTAAATAAATACTAAAATTTGTTAAAAATTTATAGTTCTTATAATAAAACACATAATCTCTTAAAATTTTATTCATATATTGAATTATTTTATTTTAATTAATCCTTGAATTGTTTGTTTGAATTATCCTTGAATTGAATTATTTTATTTTAAAAAATTAAATAAATACTTAAATTAGTTAAAATTTATAGTTCTTATCATAAAACACATAATCTCTTAAAATAATATTCATATATTGAATTATTTTATTTTAATTAATCCTTTAACATATAAACATAGTAATTTATTTAATATAATATATATTTGTATTTATAATTTTGTTTAAGTTGTTAAATACAAAGAATTATTAAATTACAAATATTTTGATTCATGAATAGTGTTGATATCAAGAATGATTAACTTAATTCATCTCAGATAATATTTTAAAATTTTAGTTTTGGTTATCCATATAAAATACTTTTTGTATTTTTATCAATTTGACACTCCATATTCAAAAACATTTTATAATAAAGTGAATCATCAAATTTACTATAATTTTAAAATTTTGTTAAATGCTATTTTACAAATAAAATTAAATCTAAATTATTTATTTCACATAAATTAATATTGCTTTTAAATTCCATAAAAAATTCCTCACATCTCCTGGGAAAAATTTATCGAAAAAATGTGTTAACTTTTTGTTAAAAATCATATAGTTAATATAACTGAAATAGTTCAACGATTTGTTACATCAACGGAAAACAAATTTCAAATTTTATCTAAAGAAAATAATATAAACAAATTTTATACAATGTTTCTCCATTCAAAGAAATTGTGAATCCTTACAACCAATATTTCCAGCTCAAAAGCGATGTTTTCTTAAAAGTCAGTGAACACTATAACGTTTTTCGAATATTTTCCTGAATATCTTGTAATATTTTCAAATAATTTAAAATATCAACGTTTCCATATAATGTTTCGAATGTCAAATCAGTCGATTTAAATATTTCCTTTGAAACACACTCTTCAAATAAATCTATAGAGTGATTCTCATTTGTTACAGTAAAAGTTTTATTTTTCAAAAATAAACTGGAGGTTACTTAAATAGAATCTATTGTAGAATTTTTACCATCGGATATTGTTAGAAAAAAGATATAAAATACAAAAGATTTTGAATATTGGGATTTTCTTTGTGAGTAAGGATTTTTCTTTAATATATCTAATTCTTTTTTGTAATATTTCATGATTCTCTAAGATATATAGAAGTTTTCTTCATACGTTATATTTAATCTTTTCTTAAACATATCTTTCCAGCAAATCTATCCATTTTTAAGCTTTAAATGTTGAAGTTTAGACCAGAGATGACCATTAAAATTCTTATGTGTATTTGATAAATGTTACTTCTGATACTTATATTGATGTCAAATTAAAATTGTATATTTAATAATAACTTTTAAAGTTAAATATCTTTTGGTGTAACTTTTTGAAAATGAAGCTAGAATAATCTCTTAATGTATCTTATATATGATTTATGAGCTTTGTTAATATATGGAGGAATTCAATGTTGTTCATGGAATTAACAGAGTATAAATCGTATTATATGTTTTATTCATATTTGTTATCCATAAAAATCAAAGTAATCCAGATTCCACACAAAACGCATTTAAAAATAGTTATGCTCTTAAAGATATTGTTTTTAAGTAATCATAACTGAAAAGTTTTTGTTTCCTAATTCCACAGATTTTAATATCTTAAATTTTATTTTATAATTTTATACAGTTTGACAGTAAAAGTGATAGTATTCAACATAAAATCTATCCTTTTATAAGTAACATAATTTTTTATCATAAGTTTTATCTATTTAATAATATTATATTCATTGATATGATTGCTTCTATAAGTCTATTGCAATGTAATAACTTTCATTGATCTATAACTTAACAATAGGGTTATATTAAATCCTAAAATAATTTTTTTATAAAACAATTCAATTAATAAATTTATCAATTCATTCATAGATTTTATTATTAAAATTAGTTATTTTTAAAATTTATTTATTCTTTCTTTTGAATTAATTTTTATTATAAGTTTTATCATAAAATTAATAACAATTTTAATTTTCAAATTATCAAATAAATAATGTGGTACATCAAAAGAAAACAGCATTAATAGCTTATACAGAATTCCAGTTCATGTTTTCAGTTCGTTAACGGCATTATAACTTCACACAATCCAAACAAGCTATTTAAGAAACTTATCAATGTTTCTATTCAAATTTCCTTAGTAAACAAAGATTAAAGTATTCCAGCAATTTGTAACAAATATTACAAATAAAGGATTGTCAAATCATACAAAATTCTTTCCTGTAGAATAGATTAAATTAAATTTACAATTAAGAGAAACCCTTTTCTTCGAAGAATTGGTCTTGGCATTTGATTTGAAACCATTTATCCGGTATCTCGAGGGACTTAATTAAGCTACTTCATTCTGTACAAGTAGTGTACTCAATGTGACTAATGAACTCACGGAAAAACTTCACACAAGCAAAATGACATAAGATAAACAGGCACTATTTTCCACATTACTTCGAATAAGTGGTAATTTTTATGGATAGAAAACAAATTTATCTCCTTTGTATAAACTACGAGAGTAATTAATCCTCTTTACATTGTTATAATCGTCAAATAAATGTTTGATAATTTTATTTACTAAAATTTTAAACTTGAATAACTTGAATTTGCTTTTTAGTGTTTTAGTGACGTATTAAAATATTTATATATATATATATATATATATATATATATATATATATATCAGTTCAACTAATTTATCTATTACACACAATTTACAGCAAAAATCAAATTCTAGAAAATATGTATCCTGAATAATAAATATCCACTAATCAATCAAATACCAGTAAATATTTGTTAAAGTATCCGCCTACCTTCATTCAACTTTTTTTTAAAAAATCAATTTTAATTTTTTTATCTTGTTTTCAGATAAATTATAATGCAAAAAATATATATATTAGTCAAAATTTTAATTACATGGCATAATTTTTCTGAAATTGGTTATTTTAAGGTAAATTTTAGTGAAATTTTAACAAAACTCTAAACAAAAAATTGTAATGCATCTATCTTAATTTAATTTGAGCATACGTTTTGAAATGAAGCAAAATCTACGAAAAATATTCAGCGATAAAGGAAATATCTTTAAAAGTTAAATAAATATTTGCGATTAATAATTAATTATAATGTATGGTAATTTTCGGAAAGATTAAAAATAAATATTACGAGTGATTAATGCCAATGTTAAAAAATAATTTTTGAATGCTAATCAAGCATTCTATTTTATAAATTAATATGTGTTTATTTGGAAAATTTTAAGAAAGGCAAGTAGTGATTTATGATTAATTTTAATTATAATTTTTATTTGCTCATAATTACCTTTAAATATTTACATTTTTGTGCAATTGATATGAGTTCATCAAATTTGATTTGGATTTACCAATACAACAGCAAAATCTATTCTAAAAATATTTTTGCAAAACTTTTTTTAGTTTTCATACAAAATTTTATATTTATTGAAAATCTAAATAAAGTAGTATAATAAAACCATATGAAACAAAATTAAATTTACATATTGAAAAACTAAAAGAATGTATGTACTAAAACGTATTTTTTCGTATGTAATTAATATAATTAATGCAAAATTAATTAATATAGCCTAAATGAAAAATCAGCAGAATATATAATATTGCTATCGAGTATTTGTAAACTTATTTTATTTAAAATAACAAACTCTTATTAGTAATTACAAAAAACTTTCTATTTATAAAAAGCTCTAAATATAAATTTCAACAAGAATATTCTAAATAAATGTAATTTGATATTTTAAAAGTATGCGCTATTAAAACTTAAAGTAAAATTTTATTTTGTGAGTAATATCAAAATTTAAATTTCAAAAGAATTTAATAACTCAATGGGAAAATATATAATAAAAGCTTATATAAAAATAATTTAAGAAACATAATGAACAAATATAGTACTAAGTTAATCTAAAAAAAATCCTCTAATGTATGGTTGATGTCGAAATGAAAATTCGATTAAATTATAAAATAAAGAAAAAGAACTATTCATGCTATCAAACAAATCATTTTGACACTTACATATAAAGCTTCCTTATTATCTTCAATTATTATAATCTTTATTTCTTGTGTTTATTAATTTTATTTTATTCAGAAAGACGTTTGAGATTTAGAAGGAAAAAATACTAGCTACCTCTAAATAATTTTTAAAAAACGCAAAACATTATCATTTTCAAAAGTTAAGTAAACTTAAGTTTAAATTTTTTAAGAACGTTTTTCTTAAATAATCTTATTGTTTCCTTAAGTAGCTACTTATAAAATGTTAAGAAATAACTTTCCATGTATCATAATAAATTGTTTAACAACAATAATTTCACTATTTTTAAAACGACTTAAGATAAAACTATAAAATTGAAGTACTTATTTTAAATTAGATCTATGATTACTAAAGCTATGCTTATAGTTTTTTCCAAAATACCATATTAGAAATATTGCATAAGTATCCCTACTATCCTTATATCATTGCAATTTCTCTTCCTTTTTCTGTTTTTTGCATAAATATATGCATGTTATTTTGTATACATTGTATTTTTCTATGTAATACTTTATTGTATTTTTAATCAAATGCAAATTCGAAATTAAATTGTTTGTTTACTTGCTTAAAATTACCATAACTTTGTTTTTTATTACTTTGCATAGGTTTGGATGTTGTAAGTATTTTGCATCATATAATATTTTAGCATCATTTTCTTCCATTTATAAATATGATGGAAATTGAAATAATTTGTATCTCTTAATTAATTGTGTATCAATAACTTATTTCATTAATATGTATAAAGAAAAAAAATATTATTCATTGGCATAATTTATATGCATAAAAATAGTTAATCATTTATTGTAATAATAGAAATTATAACTTTTATATGCATTAAAAATATGCATGCAATAATATTTTTGTATTATTTCATAATATTTTAAGCAACCTACTATTATAATATGTTTATGCTAGGTGTTTAATATCACTGGTGCCCAATGACTATTTTTATAAGAGTTATTAGCAAACTTTCAACTCTGTCTCCTTGAAGCATACTGAAAATAATAACTATATTCTAAAAATAGAGAAAATAAATTATTATAGCACCTTTGTGATGACTAAACTATTTTAAGTGAAATATTTTAATAATAAAACATTACACGGAAGGAATATTTCTTTATTCCGAGACCAAAATTGATCAATGTGGGAAGAATTAAATCTTTTGATTTAAGTCAATTTATTACAAATGTTTTACACAATCCATTAATTCATTGTTTTTAGTTACCATAGCAAGTGATATGTAGAATGAAAGTCTATTACTCTTTATACAAAATGAATTAGGTAATAAAAGATTAAATTTTATTATGTAAGACACATTCACCAGGAAGCACAAATTGTCAATGTTCTGAGGAACCGAGATAAAATGAAACGGAGTCCCTTGGTGTTAATTTTTTGTTTTAATTTTTATCACAAGTATTTTTTTAAATACTTTATGTGTTAAAATCTGTTTTTTTTAACTATAAAGTATTTTTCTATAAAAATTAGTGACATTGCAGCAACATATTTACTAATTAAGTTATTTCATGACTCTGATTTCCTTGCAAACATCCTAAATATGATCAACAATAAGTTGAACAATTTTGATAGTATGATAATCTATAAAAACAAATTTTGCTAAATATGATCAGCGCATGTGAATGACCACATAAAAATTTACCATTCTCTCTAGAATTTAAGCAAATTCATCTAACAACTTCTACTTTAAAGATAAATATAACCTGATTTCAAACATTTTACAGTTAGAAAAGGAATTATATTTAAGCTTTTTCTGAAATAATAGTCATTGGGTCCCTACACCACTGATACCCGTTATATAGAGATAGGAAATAAAAACGCCTGTAGAATTAAATCTATATCAATAAACTTCTTTTCCAATCAATGTATTTAACCACAGTTCTTGTAAATAATTAGTACTTTATAATCATTTTAATAGTTACCACTTGTGATATTTTGACAGGTAAGTATTTTTTAACTTTCTGAATATTTGAACTTCAGCAAAATTAATTCTCTGTCAATTAAGTTCTTCCAATAAGACAATTTTTTAGAAGTGCAACTGTACAAATATTCAAAGGTATACAAATGAACTTTAGATAATGAAACTAAAATTACAGCAAACTAGATATTGGAAGAATTTCCAGCCCAATAAGTGATAAATTTTCCTAAACTGTAGCTTTAATAAATGATAAAATTTCTTTAAATGTCTGTCTTTTTTATTTAATACTAAACGAATTCAGTTGTACTTCTTTTTTAAATGATTGAGATCCATTTTTAAAACCAATGTCCCAGTCAAACTAACCTTAGAATGACAAAAAAACTAAATATCCGATGTTTGAGATACCCAAACTGAATAGTAATGAATTTTATGTGTACTGCATCAAGATCGAGGATAATCACTTCTTTTACAAAGTGTTTCTGAATATCTTTTCTTAACAGAATTTTTCTATATTCTATCCTGCTGTATTAATGTCCTGTATGAATAATATTTTTTTACAATTCCTTCCTTGCTTAATAAAGTGCAGACATTTTGCTTAATAAAGTGCACATGATCTTGCATAATAAAGTGCACATGACCTTGCTTATTAAAGCACCTTGCATAAAATGTGCTTATACACATGCTTTGTAGCGATTAGTAGAAGCAGTGATTTCAGATTAACTTATCCTTATTTTAAAAGTACTAGTCACAATATGATAAAATATTCGTTATTTACATAATTTACCATTAAAAAAATTACACAAAATAAAACTTTGAATAAAACTCTGAAATAGCATTACGTGTATTTTCTAAGTAAAAAAAATCAAAACGGGAAAAGGAATCATTCATTAAAAAAGATATTTTAAATGATGAATATTTTAAATTTGCCTTTAAAGATTTGAATATCTTAAATTCCTAATTATGAATGATTTACTAAAAAAACTGAATGCATTTAAGTGCTGGAAAATTGCTTTCGCAGATGACTTACTCGTTATTGTCCAGAACAAAAACTTTCCCGACTTATGCAGTACTGCTCAAGATATTCTTGATTTTATTCATGATTGGGCTCAACATTGCAAGCTGGAATTCAATCATACGAAGTGCAAAGTAATGATGATTCACAAAAAGGCCAACATTGATGACACTATCAATCTTGCTATGTGTAGCAATTATCTGGAAGTTGTAGATAAAATTAAATATCTGGGCGTTGTTGTCGATAGTAAACTTCACTGGAAGGGACATTTGAAATACATTTTAGCTAAGGTTAACATTCCTACTAATGCATTGTATAGAATTTGCAATAAAAATTACGGTATTAAATTCGAAGTTTCAAAATTGATTTATAAACAAGGCATTGTTCCAGTTATTCTTTATGCTTCGCGAATTTGGGGAGACAGTTTGAGGAAAAAATAAACTGAAAACTTATTAGGAAAATACAAAGAAAGCTGCTCTTGAGAATTGTTAGAGGATATAGAACAATCAGTTATGATGCTCTTTTCATTCTCTCTGGTCTTCCACCTCTTGATGTTGTCATATTTCATCAAAATGAGGCTTATTGTTATGCTCAAGACTCTTTTTCTAACCATCTTGATGGTGATTTGGACTTTTCTTCCCTACCTCATCCATCTACAAGATCTCCTGCTCCTCTTGCTGCATTTGATAGCGTTAGGAAGAAGACTATGATCTAATTTACTTTACAGATGGGAGTAAAGTTAATGAAAAAGTAGGTCTTGCATACGTATGCTTTCAGAATGGTTTTGAAGTGAGTCATCAGGTATACCGCATTAATGATTACAGTTCTATTTTCCAAGCGGAGTTACTCTGCATTAATCTTGCTGTTAAAGATGCCATAAGCAGGCCTTTTCAAAAATTTCTAATTTGCAGTGACTCGATGTCATCCCTACTAGCTCTACAAGATGTAACTAGTTTTGAAAGACTTATAGTAGAAGTCCAGACTTCAATTAATATGTGTGATATCAAAAATATTTCCTTCACTTTCTCCTATGTCAAGGGTCATAGTGGTGTGTATGGAAATGAGAGAGCGGATTTCCTGGCCAAATCTTCTCTTTCACTTCCAAATAAACTCAATACCAGCTTACCCAAGTCTTTTTCAAAACCACTACCAAAAAGAAGATTATCACAGAATAGAACTCAGGTTTCATTTCCTCTCCTAATTGTAAGTGGACCAAATATTTTTTCCATTCAGTTCAATGCAGAATTAAGAACTACTGGTTTTACACTGACTTTAAAATTACGCAATTCCTCACTGGACATGGGAAATTCAATAGTTACCTACACCGTTTCCACATTAAAAACAGTGAGGTGTGCAGGTGCAACTCTGGGAGTGACAACCCTTCTCACATTCTTCTTGAATGCCCATCTGTTTCAGAAGTAAGGAACGAGCTTTGTAAAGACTTAAATAACAGGTGGCCTCCAATTATGGTGGACTTAGTTAAGAAAGAGAATTTTGAATTTTTTGTAAAATTTATCCATGCCGTTATCTAATTCATTTTTCATTTTTATATCTCTTTTTTTTTTCTCTCTGCCTACTTTTATTATTATTTTTTTTCATCTCATGATTTATTTGGATTTGTTATGTAGTACATTTATTGTACCTTCGGGCCCTGTGTGGTATTCCTTGGTGCACAGGGAGATATTTTTGTTTTCCCAAATAAAAAAAAAATATCTTAAATTTTCTTGCATGATCAATAAATAGTAACAAGATTCAAATAGAAATTGTAATCTATTAAATAAAACCTCAATAGAACTTTAAACTTTTATAAACATTTAATTTTACTTAGTATTCAAACTTCCCCGTGAAAGATTTTAAAAAAAATCGAAAGATAATAAGGATTGGAGAAAACTGCTAAGCATTATAGAACTGCCTTTGCAACAAAATTGCAAAGTAGAACATTTTTCGTGCAAAGAATAAACAGTTTTCATTTTTCTTTTTCGCCACTGTTCGATATGTTGAAGGTGGTTGTATTTGCCACCATCCTGATTTCCCTGGAGGAGAACACGAATAGAATTCTCGCGTCATCGAATAGTTTTGCCAATAGCTTTATGTACGGCATGGACACTTTATTATTCTTCTGGGAAGAGCAGATTTACAACTGGAGTTGAACAAATAAAATAAACAGACATTAGAATAACTCCAGTTGGCAAGCAGATTGAGTCTAGCATGAAAGATTTGAATTCAAATAAATTATTTTTATAAAAGAAAACGTTAAAAAAACTACGTCAAAGATTCTAATTATCCGGCTCTTCTATAAAAAAATATAAGAGTTAAAATTCAAAATAAGTAAAAAATCTGAATTATTTTTGTTTTTAAATTATATATTAAATATTATTATTAAATTATATATACATGTAATATATTGTAATTCCAATTGAATCAATATTTGTGCCCAAAAAAAGTAAATAATCATTGATTTAAAAAAACATTTTTCAACATAAAACATTGAGAATAAATGCTTAAGATTATTAATATTTTCTTATTTGAAATTACAACTTTTCTGCTTTTGCCTGAAATAGAGCTTTTTCAAATTTGTAACTAACTTAAATTTTATCTAAAATAAAGTATTTTATTAAGAAGAATGTTTATAATAGATCTTTTTTTGCAATAATCAAACCTTTGCACTTTTTTAATAAAAAAACCAACTAAAGATAAGAATATTAAATATTAAATTTTTGATTGTGATCATCACAGAAATAGATATAAAGTTCATATATGCACTTAAGAAAATTCTTAATTTCAATATAAATATCCAATAGTCATTTTGTGAGCATGAAAAGTTTCCATTCTTATTAATCTATTCATGTTTTATTTAATGTGATTTTAAAGAAAAATACTACGTCTACTTATTTTAGTTATAAAATACTGCACAATTAAATGAGATTAAAACTTGTTTTTCTTTACTCAAACAGAAAAGTAGTTTTTTCTAAGTTCAAATGTGTACATTTACACCAAATAAATTCCTTTATGGAATTAAAAGTACTGCTGATACTATTTTTATTTTTTATTGAGTTTTCATGTAGAAACATCGCAGCATTTACCAGTTTTACTCATTCTCATTATAAATTAATAATTCATTTCATCTCATTAAAAATTAACATTTGTCTTTACTCACTCATAAAATGTAATTCATTCACAACACATGATATTTTACTATGGCATAAAAAAAGAAAATAAGATTTCAAACAGACATCTATCAAATTCTTCAAATTACTGATAATTTATAGAATTTATAAATACAAGGAATGAAATGTAAGACATTTCTGTGAATCAACAGCAAAATTTCTCTCATTGTACATAGTTATCAAAACGAGCAAGTAAAAATCAAATGACAAACAACACTTAAATGACGTAAAATATGCAATGCTTTAGTAACAATAATTTTCAAAATACTTGTTTGCATGCACATATAGTAAAATATGCATTTTCTGAAAGAAACGAAATGCTCTTAACATAAGTTCCACTTTAAAACTTGATTTATTCTACACATTTCAGTTGTTGAATGCCAATGTAAAATTCACGTTTAAAATTCATTGATATAATTTGTGGTGAAAGTGACAAAAATATTTCTCGTTAGAAATTTGGAAATTTTAATCTTGCAGTGTCTAGATATTGTTCTATGGAGGAATTTCACCATTTTTATTCAACTGTATCAACATAAAATTTTATAGAAAATAATGTTGTCTTTCCTTTTATAATCTTTTCGTTGTTCATTTTCAAACAACTAATAATGTTTTTAATGGGATTATTGCACAAAAATGTTTAGAAATATGTTTCTCATTTTTAAATTATTTCATATTATGTTTAAAAGTTCTTTTATATATAAATGTACTGATCAAATTTGCTTGCTTGTAAGGATAAAATATCGGTAAGTTTTGCTAAGAAAGATTTTTCTACTTTGAACTTGTTAATATTTCTTGTTTTGATTTTGTTACCCTAAATGTTTATATGTAAATTGGAAATTTTTTATTCTACACTGAATCATATTAGATTATATGGTTAAAACTGCTCAAAATTAAGTTTTTATTATTTGATTTATCTTTAAATGAATTAAATATGCATTTAAATTTATGAATATTCTGAACTTATATAGGTGGATCCAAGGAAAATTACAAGGCTGATAAAATATTACTAATTGAAAAATATTCAAAATAGGATTTAGAGATATATGTACCAATCATCTATGTGAATATAATCCCTATTCTATGTTCATACATTAAACTTTTGTTCCCATTTGAATTAACAACTGTACGAATGCAATGAAACTTATATCGAAATTTCACCCTATTGCTAATTTAAATAGCAAAGGCTTTCCATCATTTAGAAATTTTCATTACACCGTTTGTAATTAATTTAAAATGTATTAAATTTTCCTTTGAACTCATTATGATGGTACCTTCTTACGCCATTTGGGGACTCTGTTGCATCAAGAACAGTGGTGGTGGGAACTTTTTTCAAAATTGTTATATACGAGTAACAGTCGGGGGGGGGGAAATATGCAGGTAATCAGATTCCTTTTTTTTATTCATTCTCAAAGTGTGTTTTTTGTAAATCAAAAACTTTTTTTCTCTCTTCTTTTGATTTTTCAAAAATAATGTTTTCACACTCCACAACGAACATGTCATCATCTTTTCGATGATCCGCCAATCGAAAATGCATTGAAATGTGGATATAAAGCATGATGAATTTAATATTTAATAGCTTCGTAACTAAACGGTTTTCAAGCATTCGATACTTTAATTGGTTTTTATTTTGCTGACATTAACAAGGGATAGCATTTCATGGTGCAAAACAACGTTTTGACGTCCACCCTGTATAGTGGTCAGCATGCCTGACTGCGGATAGGGAGGTCCTAGGTTTGAATCCCGTTCAAGCATGAATGTAATATCTCTCCCTCCTATCTTTGACCTTTCCTTGTATGAATGGGCTGTGAATCATTGCCTACCTTACAAATGAGTATTTATGGCATGTGTGCACTGAGGAAGTCGGACTCCACACCAAATGACGATTCAGTTGGAAAAATATGGCATCGCGCCCGATGTTGCCAGCCTAGCTGGCACAAAATAACAACAACAAAACAGCATTTTGGACGAAACAAGTTAACAGAAAATATCGTTATTTTTTCCTACTCGTAGTTCTTCTCTGAAAGCTGGGTGTACTTTTCCTACTGGAAACTTCAGTCCACAAAAACTGACGTGTTTGGCCAATTAATCTTTTAACACCGCAAATTGGACAGCCGAAAGCTGTCGTAAGGCAATTTAATAGCCATCGCATAAGTTTACTTTTGACAAACAGTGGATCATATTCACTCATCACAAGGGAGGAAATCAGGAAAATTCCTAAGCACCCATCCCAACAGATGTCCATACAGATGGCCGAAGTGCAACATACATCCCCGTTGTTCAACAGTAGCTTGGATTGAATTCGGAACTTTATGCTTCCAAAAGCCACTTGGCCAAGGTGAGCCTAAAGACCAATTAATCTTATCATAAAAGCATCAAATTTCTTTAGGCATTTATCTCAAGTCTTGTTTACTTAGCCTAATTGGCAGAAATCCTCCCCTACTCAACCGGATCTTGTTGTATGCTTTCACATTATGCTTAAAAAGAAATTTATTTCCCCCAAGCCGATTTTTAAACTTGGAAATCTTGGAAACTTGGAACTTGGTTGTCTTGGTGCAAAATTTGAACTACTAAAATTGGCTGCTCCATATTTTCCACGTGAGTTATTGAAGAAATTTTGGAACTTAAGTAACTTTTGAAAATAAATCTAGAATATAGAATTTTTTTATTGTTTGGCATTGTCATATTGATAGATGACATCATTACTTTACATGCCCAAACATTTCAGTGATGTAATTGCAAATTTCAAATGTTGAAACATTTTAGCCAAATTAAAAACGAATCCCGGTCAACCTCTTCAAATGAGACCAATTTTCTAAGCAACTTTTGAGGAACTGACATCACCAACACACGTATTCCTTTCAAGATAAGTAGCGCCATCTACATTTCTTCTCGTCAATAAATTACCCCTCCACAATGATTAACATTACAAATTTACTGCTCGCAACATTTTTTTTTTCTTTTGGATCCATCTTTATATTAATAAAATAAAGTATCTGGTATTATTAACATAATTTATAAACTGTGTTTACAATTTTCTCCATGTTAGCTTTATTTGCAACAGTAAGCCCAAAGAACAATTTACTTATAATATTTGAAATTTATACTTTATAAACTTGCCAAAGTGTAGAACATTCTAGTATATTTTAGTATGCATTTTTTTGTTTCTGTCAAAATCTCTTTGCCTTTACTATTATTTTATGCTGTTAATTACAATGAATAACATAATTAGTTGTTTGTTTTAGTGATTGAATTTCAAAAAACTATTAAATATTTTTTATTGTGTTTAAATTTTTGATATATTTACTAATACATACTTATGTACATATTTAATTATATTTGGAAGAATGAATTCTGTAAATTCACAGTATTATTTCCATCAGGAATGTTTGGACTCATATGGTACTTTTTTTGGGTTTGGTTGACTTTTGAAAGACCAAGCAAGCATCCAACCATTTCCCAAGAAGAACTCATCTACATAGAAAGCAGTCTGGGTCAAGTGGCAAAGACATTGCCAACAGTAAGTTTTAATACATTATTCTTAAACTTAACTCGAATGACTGCTTAAAAAGAAATTATTGAAATAAGGGGCGAAGATGTGCACAAATTAGACTCTAATTTAAAACTTAAAAGTCAGTAACAAATGAAACAGCAATTGCATTTCTATTAATGAACAGAAATAAAACCTTTACCTTATCGCCAACATTTGAAATAATAATCTATCATTCCTCTAAATGTCTCGTTAATGGGATGGAAATAAGGTTAATTAATAATAAGAAAAAATATCAAAAATTATTATTAAAATTAGAAAATAATAGATTTTAAATGCAAACAATATTCAATGAAGATCAATGAATGATGACCTAATGAATTTAGGCTTTTAATGGTTTAAATAAAAATTTATTTAAGAGTAAATTATCAGATGAAAAAGATTTTCCTATTCTTTGAGTCTGTTTTCTATAAACGCTTGTTTGAGACATCGTACGGAAGGATTAGTAAACTATTTATATTTGCTTATAAATAGTGTGTAACGTGCTTTTAGGAGTAAAAGATAAACATGCTAAACGTGCTTTTAGGAGTAAATGATACTTAATTCGATACATGCCACTCTTCAATACTGAAGTCATTATCGTGCATAACAAACCTATCTGACAGAGCATCATGTAGAAACAGTAATAATGCATATCTGGTTTCTAAGATGCAAAGCCCAGTAGCGTAGTACAGGCTACAGGTGGGGTGATTTATCCACTTGCTCGGCAAGGTGGACTCAGCCTTTTATCCCTTCTGTGATTTGATAAAACTGAGTACCAAGCATGCTTGGGAATTAAACAGTTGGGGTTTCACGTTAGGCTGACCACCTAATCGGGACATATGCTTCACACCCCACAGACCACGGTCAAGAAAACTGATATGGGCATTGTAAGCAGTGGACCCTTATGGGCTGTTAAAAATATGAGTTAAGGTTTTTAGTTTTTATATTAAGGTGCATTTGGTTAAATGCAAAACTTTTTCCAAGTTTGTTCCTTCCCATATATAAACATGATTCACTATCAATGAAGATCATCGAAAAAATATAAAAGTCCCTTAGTTATAAAAAAAATTTAAATATTTATTGGAAAAAAGATGTTGCATATGATTTCCTCCACTTCTCAACATAATTATCTACTAACATTTAAGCATCACCTATTCTTTAAACATTTTTCGCATCCATCCCGTGTCTTAGAATTTTCATGTTATACTGCTCTACTACTAATCTATAAAACCAAATGTAGACATTGCATTCTCCAGCTCTTAGAACTTAAAAAATACTTACTGTCCATAAATTCTTTCATATTAGGAAAAAGAAGGAAAATTCTTGAAGCGAAGTTTGTCCTGCCAAATATTTTCCTTCCGTATTGGTACAGTAATTCTTAAATTGCACTAGCAATGTAAAGTGGGAAAATTCCATGTGAAGAAAGCTTACTTTACTTCAAAAATATTTATCTCCTCTTGTTTTGGTACACTTCAAGTTTATACAATCAGTCTCGCTTCTTGTTTTTCTAGAGTTTTCCAATAATAATTTGTTACAATCATTTTGCTTTTAGCATGAAATGTAATGACTGCCTGTTTTCAAAAGTTGGTGCCAGAAGAGAAGAACATGAAAATTTTGTAGCTCATGACTAAAAGCTACAAATGCTTTATTATAAGTTATGACTATATCGAGAAATAAAGAAAGTTTTATGTATATAACAGAATTATATTTTACAATAAATATTGTTTTCTTCATTTTTTGTCAACAAACAATTTGCATTTTCTGAATGGCTCGTTGCTTAATAAAAAGCAAATATTTTTGAAAATATCTGAAATTTTTAAAAACATTCAAGGGCATCCTTAATCTATTAAGCTATTTAGTAAAAAGCAATAGTACTCTAGATATTTCAAAAAGTTCTAAAGCATCCTAAGGCTGCTAAGCAATTTAGTAGAAAGCAATAGTATTCTAGATATTTAAAAAAATTCCAGAGCATCCTTAGGCTGTTAGGCTATTAAGTAGAGAGCAATAGTATTCTAGATATTTCAAAAAAAAATGTAGAGTATCTTTAGGTTGTTTGGCTATTCAATATAATGCATCAAATATAATTCACAAACACAAAATTAATCACATTTGATAACTTGAGAAATAATATTGGATGAGTATGAATCAATATAACTATTTTTTGGGTAAAACGTTATGGAATATAATCAATTATCAAAATCTATACCAAAACATTTGTCTTTGCATGATATCTTAAAACTTATAAAATAAAAACAAAATATGTTATCAAAATACAAGAAATATAAAGCACTACTCTTAATTCAGATAATTATCTTAGAATTATTCTGACAGATGCTTGGGTTGATTAATAAGAACGATTCGATTAATGGTTATAAGGTTTAAACAAAAACGATTCAAATATATATATATATATATATATATATATATATATATATATATATATATATATATATATATAAATTATATATTATATATAAATTATATATATATATATATATATATATATATATATATATATATATATATATATATATATATATATATATATATATATATATATATATATTATATATAAATTATATATATATATATAATAAATTTTACTTTGTTTTTTAATTATTTTCATTTTTTATTTTTAACCAATATATATACATAGAGAGAGGGAGAGAGAGAGACCTATTTGCATAAAAACTTTATTTCGAACAGTATACTTTTAACTCTTTACTTTGCAAAATTTGTCTGTCATAATCCTCTACATAAATTCATTAATTTTTTACAAAGCATAAAATATAATTTCCATTTAATTTTCTTTGCTTTCAGTTAAGCAAAAATATATGAATACGATAGGATATGCAGAATTTTTCATATAACGTGACAGAGGTAGATAGAATTCTCGCGAAACAAACAATTTTAGCTCTATTCTTCATTCTCATTTCTAAAAAATTAGAAATATGAACATATTATTTTAACTTTTTGAATTTAATCTAAGTAAATTATGATTAGTATTTGTAATTCATATGGTAAAATTTTAATAAAACAAAAATTTGGATCGCTATATTTATTGGATATTGAAAATTAGTATTTAAATCCTTCACTCGATACCATTAATAAATGTTTTCTAATCATAATTAAAAAGTTAAAGATTTTCTTTTTTAACTTGTCTGTCTTTTAAAGTATTCAACAATGAAAAAAAATACAAAAATGTTTAATTTTTTTTAGTATATTTGTATCACAAATTTGTCAAACATGAGAGAAGATTAGATCTATCTATTATCCAATCACCAATTCTTTATAACTGTTACTATTTCATTTGCTTAAACTTACTATTTCATTTAATTGTTATTATTTCATTCATTTGCTTAAACTGTTACTATTTTATTTGCTTTCTGTATAAGAACGTGAAACATAGTCTACTATTCAGTGTTCGAAAAAATCCTACATGTTACTAACTTTTAAATGTGAAGACTCAATCTAATTAATTATTCAAAGAGCTTAGAAATTTGTAAAAAGTGATTGTTATTTTATTTCCTTAAGTATTCATGTATCACAGAGCTGTTATGTGAGGAAAGGAAATCTAATATTAAGCCCAAATTACTCCAAAATCACGAGAATTACTGTTCTTTTATTTACTTAAATTTAACGGAGTTATTAATTGTGAGGGTTGAATCTAGTGTCTGTTACTAAAAATCTAAGCAATGTATAAAATCTGCCTCCATTATTCTTTTATTTAAATCTTGATGTATCACTGAACTCTCTAATGGAAAGTTAAAATTTAATCAATTAACCAAAGAGCTTATAAATTTGAAAGCATTTATTATTTTATTCTCTTAAGTATTTATTTATCATAGAACTGTTATAGGAGAAGATAAAATCTAATATCATGCTAAAACTACTAAAAAATTTAAAAAATTATTTTTATCAAAAATTTATATTATTCATTTAAATGTATAGCGGAACTATTAAATGAGAAGAGATAAAATCTAGTATTTGTTACTTTAAAAACGCAGCAATTTATTATAACTGCTTATTATTTTATTTCCTAGAACTGTTAAATGGGCAAGAGAAACTAAGACTTTTACTCAAAATACTCAAATATCTAAAATTGTACAAAGATGCTCAATTGTTGAAAGTACAGGATGATCTTTTTTAAAGTGACAGTATTTGGAGCGCCCTGTAACACGATCTAATAGCCGAAATGGCATCAAACCTGGTAGTTAGACTAATCAAGACACTCTGAAAAAAAATTTGTAGTTCCAAAAATCGCCGCTAGGGCACTTTGTAGCATTTTACAGTGTATAAAATGTGAGAAAAGAAAAATACTAACACATACAATCATACAGTTAAATTATTAATGTTTAAGTACTACATTAACTTCCTCGTTGAGGAACTAGACCACATTCAATGTGAGCACCGTTCTTAGAAATAACACCGTGCATTCTGTGCACAATGCTCTCCACAGCTGTGCGTATCATATCATAAGGAATATTGTGCACTGTTTTTCTTATGTTGTCCTTTAGAAGAGACAAATTTGATACTCCACCAACATAAACGCATGTTCTGGTAACGTGAGAGGCATGGCCACTGGAGCTCGTTTTGTTCAGCTGAGATTATTTGTCGGAGCTGTCTATTACTTGCTATTATAACCCCTATTACTGGCGCTGTCATCGCAAAACATTTGCATTTTTCTTTGATACCCGAGTTTTATGTTAATTCTCGTTATTGTAAGCAACAGCAGCGCCACAAAATACCCCAGAAGCGACTTTTGGAAAAAAAATTTCATGAAATCTTTTTTCCCATATCTTGATTAGTGATTATACCATGTTTGGTGACATTTTGGCAATCAGATCGCGCTACAAAACGTTCCAAACTCTGTCACTTTAAAAAAGATCACCCTGTACTCAATGATATAGAATATCTAGATTTTGTCTGTTCAATTACAAATAACCCACAACTATTTATAAAAATTATTATTTTATTTACTTAAATATGTGTGCATTACAAAACAGACGAATATGAAGATCAAATTTAGTCCATTGTCTTATCTGCTCAATAGTTTAGCAGAATTTCTTATAAATTTACTCGATTAAATATTCGTGTATCGATATAATTGATGTCCTTAGTTTATAACAATTCCAAATTTAATAAATGCATTAGAAATAGGGAACTTCAATATTTTTAAAATTTTATTATTAATAAGTTTTCCAAATTTAAAATAAAATTGCATACATTTTTGTCCTTTAATGAGAATCCAAAATGTTCAGATGAGCAATATTTTTGATGACCACTTTTAGAAGAGGAAACGGATAGGTTAAACATGTTAAACCATTATAATATATGTAGAATAGATGTATTAAGGTAGATATTTAATTATAAAGCATGCTGTTTGAAAGTGAAAATGTATAATTTATCAACAGTCTTTCGTTATGAAATATTTGTGGTAACTCCACCCATAATATGGGAATATGAATTCAATAACGGATTTACTTTGCCTTTTCTACATTTTTACTTCTTTTCTATGAAGTAATGTCATTAATTACTTTCATTTTTAAAACACGAAAATAATTTCATAATTAATTATAAAAATATAATTACAAATATATTAATTAATGTAATTAAGCAATCAAAATTATTGACTGTACAATGAATTCTCCTTTGCATAATCTCATTAAATACAACTAACTCTATGCGTGGGATTTATTACAGAAAAAAATCAAAACTATCATCAAATAACAGCCATTCATTTGTTTGATTACAATGAACGCTTAGATATGTTATTATTTAACAAAAATATACATAACCTAAAGAAATAATTTAGATAAAAATCCGAATTTTTTATTCAGAGGAGAAGTATAATTAATCTGTTTTGTCATTCCTTAATTTATACTACATTTATGCACAAATTCATTAGTTTTATTCAATTTTTTAAATATGCATTCTGTATCTTCACTTTGATTTCAATTAAAGATACATAACAAAAATTATAATTGAATCAAAATACGGTAAATCTGATTTAGTTAAATATATATCACTTAGTCAACTTTCTTACGCATATTATTAACCACAAAAATTGAAGATTCTTTTCTTCTCATCATTATTCCTAAAGATTCTTCCCAAAGGCTCCTATGAAAATTGTGACACCCTTAGGGATATTTTCCGAGAAAACTAATAGTCACAAAAAGGCTATAAATCCAAATCAAACAAAAATGTTAGAAAATCATTACGGGTAAAATGGATACGAAACTGTCTTGTTTGGAGTGTTTTAGTGAAGTTCATATTAAATTATTTGATAGTAACTTTCCAGAAAACTCAAGGTAAATTGGAAAAATCAAAAGAATTTAATCTATCAAAAGTTGATAGCATTTTAAATACTTATTGATGATACTTATATAAAATGGGAGAAAAAAATATTAAATTAAAAAATCTGTGCAAATTTAAGCATGAGGTTTTGGTATTGCCATTTTATTTTAATATTTTGATGATCTAAACTTTTTTATTTCTGTTCCAGCTGAAAACAACGCCGTGGAAAGCAATGCTGACATCAGCACCCGTTTATGCGATTATTGTGGCTAATTTTTGTCGCAGTTGGACATTTTATCTCCTGCTCTTAGCTCAGCCAATGTTTTTCAAAGAGGTCTTGAAACTGACAGTTGATAAAGTGAGTAAAATGAAAAAAATAAGTATTATTAAGTAATATAATAATTTTATAAATGTCCTTTTTACATAATTTAAATATGTATAATTGGATTTCAGATTTAACGTAGGATTGTGTGTGAGTGTCATACTTTTCAGACGTTATATGAAATATAATTCTGAAAGTCAGGTTTTCAGTGCATATTTCTAAGCACTTCAATAATATTTCAAATATTTTTTAAAAGAGTAAAATTTGTCATTGAAATGAAATATGTTTCTAATAAAATGAATAAAAACATGAATTTTTTGGTAAAAATTTTGAAATGTTTTTGAGATAAAATTCTTTAAAAATAAGCTAAACAATGAAAATAAGATTAGTTATGTATAGGAAAAAATATATTTTCTTGAAAATCGTTTTTCTATAAATGTTTCTTAGTAAATTATATTTTATATAACTCAACATATTCATTACTCATGATATCCAAAAATTTCAGTTATCCCGATATATTTTAATTTTTCTACAGCTAAACAATTTTCAAAATTCAAATCGAAACAATAGTCATAAGGATGATACCTTTATTTTTAATTCATCAAAGTGAGTTAAGCAAATAAAAACTTAACTTAATACATTAATAAAGTAATAAAATACATCAATAATGCATTGTAAAGAAACTTCATAAATAATAACTTCCGAATATATATTATTAAAATACTTCATAAATATGAGCTACTTATAATCACAAAATCGATGATTTACAATAAAATAAAAATTACTTTAAATTAAAAATAATAAACAGTACTTTTAAATAAGTTTTACAATTTATTTGTTAAATCTAATGAATAAGAAAATGTATTTTTTATAACAATTATCTTTCATTGTGATAATTTTCGGAGAATCTACTTTTAAATTTTAATAAACATTTCAAAAATATTACTCTCTATATCTCCCATTTTGATAAATACACTCCACAGGAAAAAATAAATGTATTCTCCATGTTTAGGGAAATAATAATTTTCTTTTCAGTTACCATGATGCTTATTAATAGTTAATGTTAATAATTTCTTAAAAATAACTGAAAAATCTATGAATTATTTTATAATTCGCTAGAATAGATATCTATTCTTTCAAATAAATAAAAATAAAAGAGCAGACTTTTTCCTAATTTATATTTTAAAATTTTTAAATTTAAAGATTTCATTTTACCAATTATTTAACATTTGGAATATTTTAAGAAAAAGTACATGTCAAGGAACTAATTGAAGATATATATTTTATAAATTGTGTATTATTTCTAAAACTAAAAATTCACAATATAAAATTTCTTCTACATTTTCATTTTTTTAAATATTTTTAAGATAGCACCTTTTTCCAATGGCACTAATTTCGGCGGATTGACGCTTTTCAATAACACTCGGAATTTAGAGAGAAAAAAACTTATTAATCACTACTGCAAAAAATTTTATTTTGAAAATACAAAAATGTTTGATATTATTTTAAAAACGTGATTGTAAAAGGTTACAATTGGTGATAATTTGATTGGGATCGATAGTAACATTTGGCGAATTTATCGCTTACTCTGGCAAAATTTATTTCTAAAATATAAAAAATAGCTATAGTCAAATCGTGTATCGAAAGTATATAAATAAAATAGCAAATTTAAATCATTTTTATGTTTTAACTACATATATTTCAAAAAAAGTTATATATAAAAATGAATGTTAGTCATATACTTAAATATATACTAAGTTTTATAGTATGATGAATAATGAAAAGTATCGTTCCTCTTATCAATTAAATAAATTTATCTAATTAACATACTTCATCAAAAAGTTATATATATATAGTATAAATAATGTAGTAATTTACTTGAATATATAATAAGTTTTATAGTACAATTAATAATGAAAAGCTCTTTCCTCTTATTAATTAAATAAATTTATCTAATTAACATACTTCAATAAAAAATTATATGTATAATACAACTAATGTAGTCATTTAGTTGAATATGTACTAAGTTTTATAGTATGATCAATAATGAAAAGTTCACTGCTCTTATTAATCAAATAAATTTAACTGATCAAATAAAAGTACTTAACCGTTTATCTATCGCTTTATTTGATTAAATATTTATTTAAAACTTTTAGCATTGATAAATCGGCTTCATCCTTGAAACATGAACTGATCTGAAATAATGGATGACTTTTATTCCAGTCAGGTTTCCTGGGTGCGCTGCCCCATTTGCTGATGACAATAGTTGTTCCCATCGGAGGTTATTTGGCAGATTACCTGCGCCGGAGGGAGATCTTGACAACAACAGGTGTTAGAAAGCTCTTCAATTGCGGGGGTGAGTTGATTTTACAAAGAATCTACCAATTACAAATGTTTTCATTTCTTTTTCTCAATGCTACTTTCGTTTCAAATACCCGATTTTCCCACTTCTATTCAACATCTTTCATTATGAAGAATCAAAATTTGTCATTAAAATTTAAATCTTTTCCATCTCATTGTGTTCGCGTCAGTTATAACTTAGAAAATTCAATAAGTTGTGGAACTTTTGAAACATGTAAACTTCTTCACGATGTCTTAAGGTTTTTACTTAACTGCTTAAATCTACACAATACTCTAAAATCTTATAAAAATATCACATTGACGTGAAAAAGGTAATTTTGAAATTGTATTACAATGGAATAAATATTCGACATTCTGTAGCATAACACATAATAATTGAAAATTTTTTATAGCATTTGATAATCTTCTACATTCTTCCTTCTCCAAAAATTATTGGGTCCTGTTCACGTATCACAATGGAGAAAACCATGAAACACTCTTAGTAACCCACTACTACAGATATGCATTTTGAAATTTATATATATATATTATATATATATATATATATATATATATATATATATATATATATATATATATATATATATATATATATATATATATATATCACCCCAGGGCCCTCGGTCATGAAAACAGTTATGGGCACTGTAGGCATTGGTCCACATGGGCTGTCGCGCCATGGAGTTTAGTTTATAAATATATATATATATATATATATATATATATATATATATACTCTAATCAACAGATATCGATTCTAATCGATTAAGGCCTTTTGAGGTTTGCAGAAGAAAATCCCTTATTTTCTGCCAGTTTTTAACAACAGCAGATGACACACTTATTCTTTCTGCATGCACATTTATTGGGAGATTTACGAGTTTCTTCTTATTGCCATACGTAAAATACAGCCCAATATCTCTAAAAAGTCTTTCCTGTTGCCAAGACATGTGAATGCAATACCTGTAGCCTATGCGTTCACTTGTAGCATTTGCGATAAGGTAAAAAAAATGGCTTCCATTTTCATCAATAACTGTAATTCATTTTCATAATAATGTAACAAAGCTTATGGCTTCTCGCTTCGAAAGGCGTAGTTTCCATTTCGTAGAGCACAGGATGAGGAGAATGAATGACATTTAAAAATAATTAGCTGTGAATAGAAAGAAGATTAAACTCATTGAAATGAATATGCGTGTATGTATGTATGTAGGTAGATAGGTAGGTATGTTTATATGTATGTAAGCATGGATGGATTGATGGATAACTGTATGCATGTATGTATGAATATATGTAAGTATGTATGTATTGAAATATGTATATCTGAAGACTAGCACAAGCAGTTTATTAAAGACTTCCCTAATCTTGCATCAAAACTTAATGTAAACTTAAATGAACAGAAAAATATTATCAAATGTTATTACTATTATTACAAACATTCAAAGTTTTCGGCTACGTATTTATTAAATTACTCAAAAATTAAAGTAAAACTGTTGGCCAAAATGTATATAATTATCCTTTTTTCAAAATATGCAAAATATATTAACTATTGGAATATGTATACATTTAATGCATATGTCAAAATAACTTTGATATAAATGATTCGTAAGCAGTCTCTGAAAAAAATAATGAATTCACTGTAAAGAAAAATAATTCATTTTACTTAGTAATTTACACTAAAATTATTAATATAAAACTTTGAGTTTTGATTCAAATACATGTGTACAAGAAAACTTATTTTCTATCATTACAGTATTCTTTGTGGTTAATTTGTCATATAAAATGAATTTCTTCATAAAATGAATCATATAAAATTCTATTACTTTAATAGCTCCGAGGGAAATTATTACTGATTAGATTGCAAATAATTTTGTTTTTTTAAAAATAAAAGGTGCTGAGCATGTATTATTAGTTCACGTTTTTTTATTTGGAGTTACAGCATCAGCGACAGTAAAAAAACTGCAAATAAACATACGATTGAGAAAAAGAGCAATATTTGCATTTTAAGTACAAAAATTATGTACCATATTTAATCTAAAAGCAAACATTATAAAAATATGTTTCCGGAACTTTACAGATTAGTTTAGTTGAGATATTAGTTTATATTTCCTAACCAGGAAGCATAGTTGGCAATTTAAACTAATGCCTCAGTTACTGTGGCTTTGATTTCGAAAATTTTATTCAAACTCTATTCACATATTTTCATCACACTATTATGTATAATATTTTTTTACATATTATTTTTAATGAGTTGTAAACTATAGTAATGTATGCATAGTATAGTATATAACTTGTTATAAAATATAATGTACATCTGTTTATAATATTGATAAATTTATTTTTTTAGGTTTCGGAATGGAAGCTGTTTTTCTGATGGTAGTTGCTTTCTCACGCAACCCTGCAGCTGTAGTCATCAGTTTGACTTTAGCTGTTGGCTTCAGCGGCTTCGCTATTTCAGGTTGGCCACTTTATTTTACTCGCAAATTTTTAATTATTCTGTTAAAAGGTATTAATTCATGTTAGAACAATGTATTAAGAAATTAAAATAAGTTTTTAATACAAGAAAGAGTATAAAATGTATATATATATAGACAGATAGATATATAGATAGATATAGATAGATATATATATATATATATATATATATATATATATATATATATATATATATATATATATATATATATATATATATATATATATATATATATATATATATATATATATATATATATACAGACAGACAGACAGACAGATAACCTATCCATATGTGACATATTATATGTTGCCAAATAGAAGAAAAGAATTTATATTATTTCAAATACGTAAATACACTTTTCATCCTGTGTGAGGTGCACTTACAACAGATACCTTCACAGGTTGATATACATAGTAATGCGGATAACATTTCTAAAGCATGTGATGGTGGGCCGTTAGACATACATGAGTTACTGGTTCATTTGGAGCTGTTCTCAAGAACTAAAAAGCTGTAAATGCTTCTTGTGTAATCCCACCTTTTCTCCAATGGTATCACAGGAAGTGCCCTGGGGGCGCGCCATCACTCAGACTTCCATCGCCAGGCTTATCAGTGGAAACTCGAGATATATTTTCTAATCTTATGAAAAAAAAGGTTTATCCATCCTGTTTGAAGTGTGCTGGCAGTCAGGCCACTCCTGGTGATATTATGGATAGCCTAGGACTGTCTAAAGTCTTTTCTCTAGCCCAATTTTAGAGTTAGATTTTCTTAGATTACAAACTTCATAGATTTTGTTTAGCGACGCTAAACACTGGAAATATCCAACAACAATAACCTATGCATTTCTAATTCCTTAAATGTCCTAATTTTAAGCCTATCTTACTTGATAAATTTTGCTTATTCTCTTACTGTTAAACTCAAATATTATTTATAGAAGTCAAATTATTTATTCTACTCAAATTAGTTATAGTACTCAAGCTCAAATATCCTTATGCTCATAAACTCATATTTCAATCCTTAATAAGAGAAATTGAATATCTACTTTAACTTATTTAAAAAAATGATACAGCTCAAAGAATTATGGTCTAGTAACTTTAGTCAATCACTTTGGCGATGTTTCAAACTATTAGAGGCGACTTTCTTCAGATAGTGCTATTGTTTCCAAGAAAACAATAGCAATGAAATATAGCTTTTAGTAAAAATGCACATACCACAAGATGTACTTGAAAGATAAAATAATAACCACAGAAGTCAGATACATTTCCACTAAAAATTACGGCTAACGAAAGCTAAAAGGCTTCTCCCATTACTAACTAATTATTTTTTGGCTTTTTTTTAAGAAAAAAAATAATACATTACTTGTTTTTGTAAAAATAATATTCTTCTACCTTTATCATCAATTTAAAGGAATGAGATCACTCTTTTTATCAATACATACAAATCTTAAAACTTATTCTACGAAATTGAAATTATTCAAGCATCTTAGACTATTTTCCGTAATCTTTAATTCAACTTGTCAAAATATTATTTTTAGTCATTAATTCATAACTGAAAAATTGCAACTGATTTGAAATCTTTAATTCTTTACTAATAAAGTACTTCACTTTTTAGGTTTCAACGTAAACCACTTGGACATAGCGCCTCGTTACGCTAGCATTCTTATGGGCATGTCGAACGGATTTGGAACTCTGGCTGGTATGATTTGCCCATTTGTGGAAGAAAATCTAACATACTTAGGAGTAAGTTATGCGATAATATTAATTGTATTAAGCTATATCGATTTGTTTTTTAAGCAACTGAGAATTAAGAAACATTTACAGAAATTTCATATAAAATACGTGCTAATTGTGAAATTTCATAACAAGTTAATAAGCCTCAATACAAGTTTTACTTGTTTTTTCATTAAAATGACTTACTTTTACGTAAATTGAAGTTTCATTTAATTTATTTATTGTTCATTTAATATATATTTAAGTTGTATACATTTGGCTTACATAAACTTCATCTGCATAGTTAATGAAGGAAAATGAAGAATCTATTAAGTTATTTTAGAATATAAATATCGTCTATAAAGCAACCAATAAGTCAAAATAGTTAATCATATTATTAGAGCTACTTTAATTATAATATAAGGAGTTATTATGTAATGCAATTGCAAAAAGAACACCTCTTAGAAATATTTTTATAAATGCTTTTTAATTTTCTAATTTGTCCACATAATTTCCACTAAACGTAAGCAATTTTAGTCTGCGATTTTACTTCATAATACAATATTTGTGCCTTTAATTTGATTTTAATTCTGGACAATTAGTAAATATAAATCTATTAGCTTAGAAATTGTTTTGTTTTTCAATGTTGTTTTATATATAGTTATACAATTTAGTGTCTCCTGAAGTTTTTTATTATTAAAAATAAATGTCTCTAATAATTTGCAAAACAATAGCTAACATCTTCGAAATATTTCGGTTACTTAAAACTAACAGTTATCAACATTCAAAATTGTTTCAAATTCTCACTAGAATTCATTCAAATTTTTTTATATTGTAAGCTTTATCATATCTCATCTCTCTTAAGTTCATTTGGTTCAAAAATTAATGATCTGATTTAAACTCTACATTTCAATTCAATGCAGGAATGGTTTGATTTAATTTTTACTCTACAAGTAAACTGTTTGATTTATTATTATAATTTAATTCATAGCAAAAAACATCTTAATTTATGCCTACAGTTTAATTCTGTGTATCGGTTTTGATTAATTCTACATTTTAACTCGTTATACGAATTATGATTTAATTATACACATTTTTTCAGTGAAAAAAGATTTGATTTTACTATACATTTTAATTTAATGAGTAACTTATCTGATTTAATTTCTTATCTATATATGAACAACTTGATTTAACACATTATTATTGTACACTGAGAAGTACCAAAATATTCTGACCACATTCACAGTTTAACACTGGACCTACTTATATTTTGTGAAAGACACGTGATCCAGTTGGAATGATGTATAATTCATTCCAAACAGTGTGAAACATTATTCCTATGATTACGTGTATGACTCCAAAAAAATAGGCTGCTGATAAAAGATACTTTGACAGATGGCTGGTTGTGATGGCCCGATGATTCAAAATGAGTATCTCCAAAACTGCAGGATTTATCTGCTGTTCACCTGCTGTTTTTGTGAGTACTCCTGCCAAGTGGAAGAGTGACGGTGATATGAGTAACAGACACCACAATGTTGGATGCAATCACTATTTAACTATAAAGGATGTCGAAGTTTTGCCCCTCTTTGTAAAATAAAATCTCTAGTAAAACGTAATTACTGACTCCAGTACTTAAAAACAATCTTTGACCCATGTTGCATTCGGTGGTCAAGTGAGCCGCAGTCTACTATCTATTTCATTTTTCGAAGAAGGGCAGCTTCTGATATCTTGTGTCGTTAATGATGTGTCAACATCCAACACTGTGGTGTCTCATACTCTTATTTCATCATTTTTCATCTACTAGCCATAGGTATTCACAAATATAGCCCACTAACAGCCGATGAATCATACAATTTCGGAAATAATTATTTCGAGTCAACACCAATCTGTCTTCTTTCAAAGTTGCTTAGACCACCAGCCTTTCAATGAACGTGATCCTAATCACAGTAATGATATTTTATACTCTTTGGAATAGAATTTGTATCTTTCCCACTGAGATCAAGTGTCTCAAGCGATGTCTGTTTAATGTTCAGTACCAAACAGTGGTGGTGGATAAAATGTTTTGACTTTTCAGTGTATGCACGAATTATCTGATTTAAGTTTACAATGTGAATCCATGCATTTATCGTGATCTATAATTATTTACAGACAGCAGATGAATGGCAGAGGGTTTTCATAATCGCCAGCGTAATTCACTTCGCAGGAGTCATATTCTATGCCATCTTTGCTTCAGGGGAGAAGCAACCTTGGGCTGAACCTCCAGACGAAGACAATCCTGACGAAGGATCTTCCTGGAACCCCCTGGAGCACGCTTTTAAAACAGACACCTCACCCACTGACAAACAACCCAATGGTACCGTCACGACTTCCTTCAGCGAAGTCAAGCAGCCAACTTATGGTGCAACAGATATCGTTGCAACTCGAGAAGAATATGCACAACCACCAACAAGGGACTCGTATATGCAAGGAGCCAGAGATCTATATTAAAAAAAAGAAACTTTATATTTGGAAATAACACGTTATATGGGAATTGTGGAAAAAATATTTACATGATTTTTTCTCTTCTTTGGATATAGAAGGTGGAAGTTTTGTTTCTTTTTTATGTCATCAATTAGTTTCAAAACAGATTTGTTGTGGATGTAACCGGAGATGGATTTTTAATTTGATAGATTTTTCTGTTTATTTGAAAACGAATTGATGTTATAAAAAATGTAGGGAGAACTTATATAACATCCGAAATGTGCTTCGATAACCTTTTTATTTCCAAAGCTCTAGTCCAGAAATATCATAATCAAAAGCACGTGTTTAGTAGAAGTGTGCTGTTCTGAAAGAAATATTGATTTCGAGCTCACGAGATATATGTGGAATTGTTTAGTTGAATTCATTTTGTTCTGAGTTTTTTATTCGTACTTGTGCACTTTAATTGATGTGACTGAATCTACGATTAGCTTTCTTCTTTCTATGTGTGATCAAACTATTTCTGTGATAAGTTAAGATCTTGTGATACGGTTACAATGCTATTAGCTCACGTGAGATATTTTTAATTCTAAAAATATAATAATTTCATGTTAGGATAAAGATTGCATTACTAAACATCTCAATTCCTTTTCTATTAACATTGACAAAGTTTGACAAATGTAAAATTCCCCAAACTCTAAATGAAATTCTATGGAGGATCCTTTTTTGGAAATGTCAACCATAAAAAAGTTGAAGTCAATAACAAACTTAATGTTGACTTCCTACCGGAGTCGCTTCTTTTAAATAATTTCGGAGATGTTACAATTTTTATGGTTTCTCTAGTAGCTCTCTATAATTATCTTTAATTGAAAACGAGCAGATTTATAGATATTTGTTGAGAAGTTATTTAACTCGGAACCCATTGCAAATAATTTAAATGAGTGACGCACAAAGTAAGCACTATTTTATAATTACGGTTACTAGCGTCACAGTCGAGGATTTTTTTGTGGATCCTTATTTAAAGCTCATTTTTGTTTTCATAGGATTATAAGAAATAATATGAATGTTATTTCTGTAATTTCTTTAAATCAAAAATATTTCAATTGATCATGTGTACATAAAACGCCTGTAACTAAATCAGTTTGGCTTAAATTTTTATCCTTAGATATTTTTTTGCTTTATATAACTACGCACACAAACCTTTTTAAGTTTAATAAGATGAAAAATTAGATTATAAAAACTTAAAATATAATAAGGCTAGATTTAACGAGATATATTTTACTGAGCAATGATACAAACTTTTCCAAATTTTTTTATTAGAACAAAATATAACATTTTGTTATTTTTCTTCCAAACTTTTATAAAACTTTACATTAAAAGTTAAATTAATAAAACGTACATTTCTTTTTTAGCTTGTTTTTATTTATATTTTAAAATTATTTCATATCGTGATCTGTTTTTTCCCAGTCATTCAGAGTATAAACAATGTTAGAAAACCACGGGAGAGGAATATTTTACAACGAAATAATTTTGCGATATTGCTGCTGGGAATATTGGAATCTGAAAAAAACTGCTTTGCAAACTTCAGATTTCATTTAAATAAATCTTTAAGATTTAAATGCTGGTGGAAATTGTAAAAAGAAGAAGGATATGATTTTTGAATTAATAAATACAATATTTAAAAACTATTGCATACAACTTTAAACATCTCAGTTAATACCAATTATAAAATTTTTATTGATTTTAATCTAAGTTCAAAACATTATATTATATTACATGTTAATTTAAAATCCTGTTTCTTTCAATCATTATATGTGATATTTTACAGAAGCATCATCTAGTTTAAAAATAAAGCAAGATTTCTTTTACAAAATTCTTTTTATTCTAGGAACAAAGTACTACATTAGTTAACCACATATCATATTCAAATCAAAATTTTGCTAAAGTAAGATTTAATAACATTGTGTGAACAAGAGTGACTCTGAAAACTTTGAATCTTTGGACTAAAGAATTTCTGAGATTTAATGTTCTTGATTCATATAAGAGATGTTTCATAATTTTTGTAGAAATATTCTTGATTATGATAATTTGTAATTTTATATTATAAATTATATTGAATATAACTTTATTGAAGACATCAATTTATCAGTAAAAGTGCTGAACATCGTTAATAGATATTTTGAAAAGATAGTAGGCATCGATGTTTGTTTTGCACATTAACACACAAAGAAATTATTTTAGTCTTCATAATGAGTTGTAAAGCGCAACTATCTGCAATTGCGTGTTCATATCCGTTGTTGTTCTTATCACTATTTGTATCACTATTCCCTCACTACTTTACTCACATGTGTTTTTTGTATGCACTCATCTACTTACTTGTTCATACTTTATTTATGTAATGCCGCATACACTTTGTGTAGATTTCCTTTTTTACTGAATGTGAAAAATATTTGTGAAGTGCGCGTTTAAAGATTAATATTTCAATTAAGTGCAAAATATATTTCATAAAAAATGCTATAAATTGAATATCTATTCTACGTGTGCATTTTTATTGAACAGAATTTTAAAAATCCACAATGAAGGAAATTTTTAATTTGAACTTTACAAATAAACAAACCGAAATTATCATTCATTGTAAGAAGAAAATTTGATTTTAAATCAGGAAAGATTTTCACTTTAACTTCACACATACTTTCAAGAATCTTTAATTTTTTCACTTAAAACCACTCCCAGTTCTACATTTTTATCATCGGTGATGTAATACCGATTGATTTCTTTCATATAAGGTAAATGATAGTTGAAGTACCTTTGTGATGAATTTAAATGTCAACACAATTTGTGGTATTTAATATTTCTTTAAAATGTAAAATATAATTCAAATGAAAGAATCACAATATACACTCAACTCTCTTATTTATTCTTGGTTAGGAGCAAGTTATTAAATAAACATTTTTCTTATCAGATATTTCTTTTTGCAATTTCCATCAATGATGTAAAAGTTTTTCTGTTATCTTTAATGTGAATTTTCGTAATTTGTGTGTGATGAGACTCACTTCATTATATAGTGTAGAAAACTACTATATTCATATTGCAAATTTATTGCATGAAATGTGTGTGTACTTATACCGTAAGTTTTTACTGTTGTATTTTGATGTGCAATATAAATCCCCTCTTGTGTGACTGAGATTGAAGTATGTATTCTATAGCTAAAAAAATAATTTTAACTTTTAAAATGAATTCCGAAATAAGTCTTGGTATTTATTTTGAAGGAAATAATATTCGTTTTTATTTTTCTAACAGAAAATGGCATGCGATAGAAAATGGCTATTTAAGTATTTTTACCAAGCAAATTTCTTTAAATGAATTTAAGCTGTGTCAGTCTAGTATAATTTATTAAATATCTTACCTGAATTAGAATAGACTTATAACTATAATATAAATGGAGATCTTGACCTAAACTGGAAAATTTGTACACTTGCAAAATACATGGAAGTTGTGTTGTAACAAAAAATTCAACTGCATAAGTTTTGCCAAAATAAAGGGATAAAGAACTCACATTTTCTTTATTCCCATGTACTTAGTACGTCAGTAACTTTCAGAGAACATTTGAATGCACATTCATTAGTAAATATTTCTACAAACTTAATCTCAATGAAGTTATTAACATTTTGCTCGTCATTTATGTGTGCTGTTATTAAACTTGTTGTTATTCTATATGTGGTGAAAACTTCTATCCATCTCTGGTGTTGTGAAATGCTGTTATTGGTGTGCGTTGGTGTTATTGCATTTTAAAAACTATATGGCTCTATACCAGAAAGTTAACAAAATACAGAGTAAAATATGAGAAACTAGAGAATTCAAGCTTTAGTATTTCCACTACGTTTTCGAAAATGTTTCAGCCAACGATGCCAATTATAAGTCTGCTAATTAGCACTGATTTGGCGTCATTTTTCGTCCCTAGTATTTGATAATTGTTCATTTGGAAATTGAAGAACAATTGAATGCAGAAAATTTAAATGAAATGTATTTTCGCATTTATTGAAGTGGAAACTAACTGATAAAAATTAATCAAAATATTCTCTCTCATATTATGCTCGGTATATCAGCATATGGTCGAAACGGATGTAAAATGCAGATTTTTTTATCTACTTCTATTTTGAAATATAGAGTGAAATGAAAAATTCAAGAAAATAGATAGAAATATAAATATTAAGATGTATACCCTAATTTTAGGTGATATTGGAGATTACTTAATATGTTATTTGTGTTACTTATCATAAAATGGAAATCTTTAAAGTATTCTAAATAATTAAGTAAAAGTCGCTCTTAATAACTATTGATTAACTTTGCTAAAATTGAGGAATGTACACATGAAATGTTATAAACATCTAGTAATACGTTGACAGAAATAAGCATAAAAACATTTTGATGTTATTTAAAATGTAGTATTGAATGATTATTAAAAAATATTTATCTCCTTTTATTAAATGAATGCAAAATTTTATTTCAAGAAATGTTTCAAATTACCAAAAATAACAGATTGTTTGAATAATCATAATTCAAATATTATAACTATTAAATTTATATTTTATATTATATTAGTATATAATATATATGCATATATTATAATCAAAACTTAATATATAAACTAAGCTATGACATCAATTGCTAATTAAAGCGACCTAATTCATTTGATTGAGTAAACAAGACAGAATTTTACTTCAAAAAAATATCATCAAAAATCGCACATATGCAGTTACACCATATGATTAAAATATTATAAATATTCAACAGTACTTTGTTTCGTTTTCGTGGAAGAGAGTATCGGTTACATTGCTTTATAAAAATAAAAAATAAGTAAAATATTAGTTATCATTTATAAAATTTTCTCGAAATAAATCTACTGCAAACTTTTCTCTTAATTGGTAATTTCCAAATAGTGAAATCCATGGGAAGCAAAAAAAGGAAAGACATAAACAAAAAGCATGCCAACAACCAATAAAAAACGAAATTTGAAATATGTGTTCTCTGATCGCAAAAAATGATGTTCCGGGTAAAGTTATTAAGAAATGTTATTTCGTCATTTTTGTTGATAGTTATACGTCACTAGAGTGACGAATTTTTCGACTGGATGTTGCCGACGTGAAAGGTAGATAAAGAAATTTCGCTGCATTGTACATCTGTTAGAATTATAATGAACAAATCAAATATATACAATACTCTCTAAGATACATGGACGAAGGTGCTTTCTAGTGTAATTAAAAAGTGTAAATTAATAAAACGTCAAAAGCAAATAGTTAAAACAATATTTTATGCTGCACTCCATCCTTTTAAAAAAATTTTGTAATGATTAAGCATATCAAATTTTTCTATCATTTTTAGCTTCAACTGTACTGGCTCCCTTTATATTTCAGTTGAAATGAAGTTTTTACAATTGTTTATTTATAGTAATGAAGCTTATAAAAATAAAAATTATTACAAAAATCATTATTAAATTTTTTTCTTATTATTATATAATAAAATTAATTCATTTATGAGCAGTAAAGTATAAGACATACAAATTTTGTGACTAATTTACTTTAAAAATTCACTGGTATCTCAAAGTTACAACAAACAAGTAAGGCATGTCTAAAGATGTTCAGTAAAATTAATTTTAAAAAAACATTAAATGAAAACTAACTAATTCTATCAGTTTTGTATAGGAAATTTTATAATGTAAAAAGTTTTATCGTGCGAAAATTCTTTATTTCTTATTAAAAACTTTGAACCATGCAAAAAATTATTTTAAAAATATAAATACAAGCATTATATATATTTTGCACCAATATTATCAATTGCTGGCGATGAATTCGCCAAAAGTAAAGACGTATTCACTTCCCCATTTGGCCTCAAATATCCAGATAATCCTAATATTTTCACACATTCCACTTCAAATTTATCTCAAATCAACTCATTTAATTGATCATGACATATAATGAGTTTTATATCACTATAAAATACCTATAATAATATAAAATTCAAAATTTCAGAGTTATTTTTGTTATAGTATGACTATATCATATTATAAAATATTATTTCTAATATTATATAATTAAATACTTTTTCCATAATTATTATTTATTTTAATTTAGTTAAGCTATTTTTAATTTTTTATTTAAAGTAACTTAAATTTAATTGTTTAAATTAGAGTTTACTGTTTACAATTTAATTTCAGTTAATATTTATTTAATTCCATATTAATTACTTATTTTAAATATTTATTAAATAAATGTACTATTTTCTCCTTCATATGAATTTAGGAAAACATAAGACTTGATCCAACAGAGCTTGTGAAAAATTAATCTGGTAAAGAATACATCAGCTTATATGAATCGTTAAGTTACATGTGAACATAAAAATTTAAATTATTATGTTTATCTTTAGTTTGTACTTCATATTTTGTAACTGATTATTTGAACAATGATGTGTTTGCTTCATCGCGTCCAAAAAATAAACTATTTATCTTGATAATGTCATATTAGTAAGTTTTAATGAAATAATATATCAATTATGCATTCAAAATGAACATGTCCAAAATATGTTTGAAATGAATTCATGTTCTAAATTGGCAGGGAACACCTATTAGTTCTAAAATAATCATGCTCTAAATTTGCCGAGATAATGTGCAGAGAAAGATAATTTCTGATAATTTTCCCAGCAATAACTTAACGAAAGATTAAAATATTTCTGATGATCAATTCATGTTCTAAATTGGTAGAAAGTAACTAATAGTTCTAAAATAATCATGCTCTAAATTTACTGAGATAATCTGCAGAGAAAGGTAATTTCTGGCACTTTTCCCAGCCATATTTAAAATAAGATTATTATAATTTTTTTGATAAAAAAAATTTATTATATGATATGATTACATTTTTTACATATTCATTGCAAAAGAATGGAGATCGTATTTTTCACATTCGATACAAATCCTCAACTAAGTATCTCTTGTTTACAGATGGCGCTCTCAGCGCTGCGATGGGATTATTTCACATTCATTCTTCCTTTACTTTCAAATATCTTAATCTATGCTTTGAAGGGAGTCAGTGCAGTTATTATAAGATAAAATGCTTTCCGCTTTTTACTGAAAGCTGATCCCGCTTGTGATATATCAAACATATCAATATTTTACAAATTATATAATACTATTTTTGGAAGATATAAATTGGACAAATTTCTTAAATGAAAATTAAGATTCTCATACCCGGAAATATCTTTGAAACAATAGCCTAATCAATGTTTTGATAAACTTTCTCACTAAAATTGTAAAATTTTCGTTAAAAGTAGTTTTCATTTTCATTAAAAATACTTTTGAGAAGATATTAATAATTTTAATATATTCTTTGATAACCAATTTTTAATATAGTAATCAAGACTGAAAAAAATAATTAATAAATTTCTTCGCATTGGTGATTCTTGTCAAAAATGAGTTTATAACAATAAAGGAATACAACATTTTCTCAATCATAAAAATATCATTCGAATTTATTTTATGCAAATTATTGAAACAATAAATTAAGATCAAATGTTTTTCGTCATTATTACCAATATAAGATATATTATTTTCTAGTCTAAGAGAAAATTTTTGATTTTTATGACAAGAAAATCTTTTCAGATTTAGTTTTCTTTAAAAAATTCTACATTAAAATAAGGCAAACGAAATGATAACTTAAGAATGTAAGTTACTTAAGTTAAATCCATCTTTTTAAATGGTTTTTTTATATCCTTAGAAGTTTTCACTATTTATAATTATTAGATTAAATTTACACGATTTGTGTGTGTAACAATCTGAAAAATCTAAAACAATTCTTTTCATTCTGAACTGTTTATTTAAATAAAACAATTTTAATTATATTATTTAAATCTTGCAATAGAAAAATATAATATTAAGAAATAAATGTTAGTTCCCATTGAAGGTAAAATAAAATTTTATGAAGCAGAAAAATTAACAGAGCATATAAGTGTAATAGAAATTATTAGAAAAATTCGATATATGTGTTACTATTTAGTAAAAGATTTCATTATATACATATTGACAAATTTCTTACAAAACTAAGAAGTTTCGATATAAAAATCACTCAACTACAATGGCTACGGTTTCAAATATTTCCCTGAAAACAAAAGAGCTTATAATTAATCATACCTGAAATTGAAATATTTAAATTACTTGCACATATTAATTTCAAATTCAAATAATTTTTTTAATTTATAACTTTAATCTCCAAATAAATATTTTTTATTTATATTTACCTTATATTTCTCAGCATTCCCTTAAAAAATTAATTGTGAGGAAATTTACTTACCTAATATTTAAATTTTTTTCTTTATCAAAAATCAAATAAAAATGTTGTCTCTTTTTGGTAATCTAAATGGAAATTTCTTATCTTACTATTTCCTAACGCTTTTTATTATTTTAAGAAAAATAATGAAAATAATATAGTTAAAAATTATATAATTTGAAAATAATTAAAAACTATAACAGAAATACTGTATATAGTTAATGTAGAAAATTTAAGCTAATTTGATTATTTTAACTCATAAATACATAACTAAAATAAACTACTGGGTAAAGAATATGATAAAATTTAAATCTCAATTTTACACTCAATCATTGCTTAATTCCTTTTAATTTATGCTGTCTATTAGTTTGATACCTTATAAGTAACAATACATTTAATTCAATAAATACCTATGTGTTTATCTAATTTTGTATGCATGTATGCATATATATATATATATATATATATATATATATATATATATATATATATATATATATATATATATATATATATATATGCTTATTTTTCATATTTCAAATTATTAAATAACATTTCAGTAAAATTTCATATACAAAAATAAGAAAATCAAATTATTTTACTAATTTTACTTTCATAACTTGTCAAGTAAATGGCAGTTTCAAATTTCTAAGTTGAAGATGAAAGAAGTATTTGCAATTTATAAAGTATATTTATAAAATTTAAACATTTGTGATCTCTTGTATATATTATGTATAAGATACATTTCTCTACTATAAAAATATCTATAAAAATTAGGTCAAAGAATAATTTCACGAATTCTTTTGTTAGATATTATTTATATCAAACCTATAGTATCAAAACAACTGCTAAGAGCTTAGAAGCTTCTTTGCCTTGCGCTTTTTTGCCAAATATCTATTTAAAATACCTGTTATACTAAGCCCGAATAATTTTTCATATGAGAGAGTAACTATTTACTTTTGACGTCCATTCATTTTGCTGTTACTAAGGCAGCTAAAGAAGAATTATGTATGTTCACTTTCTTTATTTGCCATAAATTTGTAAATAAAAGAGTATATATATATATATATATATATATATATATATATATATATATATATATATATATATATATATATATATATATATATATATATATATATATATATATATATATATATATATATATATATATATATAATGTTCAGTGTTGATATTACATTTCTAGTATACATATATTCATATGCAACTCATAATTTCATGTTTGTTTTGTTCTTAAGAATTGACTTTTATTAACAATGCAAGTCTGTATGTATCAAAAGATATTAAAGAAAATTCGTTCTAGTCGTCAATTTACTTGGATGTGTTTTTTAATGTATCTCTTACTTCAACTTTGTCTACACAAATTCCTTTAAATAAGTTACAATAATCTCTTTTTATTTGTGTCGAAGAATTTTAGGAAATATTTTATTAGTCAAATTTAATCATTTTCACAAATTCTTTCCTTTTTATTAAAATATAAAGTTTTTATACTTATTTCCCTTTAGCATACCTATATAAAAAATATTATTTATGATAAGTTTATTTATATCATTAGTATAAAAAAATCCTCTTTTTTAAATTTAAAAATGCAACAAATTAAATTCATTTATTTATTAATTAAATTTATAAAGACAATTCATTTATCGTTAACAATTACTTGAAACAATTAAAGTTATTGATAAATTTAAATTCAACCCTAATCCTTTGATTGCTTGAATTTAATTTTTATTAAAAATTAAATTTATCATCAAACAAAATATTTATCACCAGTTAAATATATAATTATAAATGCATAAATGAATACATTTTCTTAAGATTTGTCGGCATTACAACCAAGACTCGGTTCCTCACGCTTCAAATCTAGCGTTCCCTGTCTGTACCGCAATGTCTTCCTTCAAGAACTTATCACAGATGAAGAAGTAAAGGCCTACTCCGCAGGCCGACACTTCGTAAATGAAAAGAGATCCAAGGTTTGTCGGCACATTACATATTGGTAGCAAATGCTACTCATTGCATATATTGGAAAAATATTTCGATTTTCTTTAAATTGAAAAGCAAGGGAAATGGTTGGCTCTATGAAAATTTGCTAGAAAAATATTTATGGTAAATAATACATTCATTTACTATTTTCATCGACTACATTCATTTAAATCAAATGATAAATTAACTATGAAATCTTATACACTCCACTAGTCAAAATTATAATTCTAATTTCAATTGACATTATATATATATATATATATATAATTTCAATTGAAATTAGAATTATGATTGAATTATACTTGAGGTATAATTCAATCATAATTCTTTAATTGAATTATACTTGATTCTTGAAATTAGAATTATACTTGAGGTATATATATATATATATATATATATATATATATATATATATATATATATATATATATATATATATATATATATATATATATATATATATATATATATATATATATATATATATAAGATTAGAAGTATCATAGGCGAAAATTGAAAGATACAAGAATAGATATAAAATTGAAATGTACAAGAATTGATATAAAATTGAAAAGTACAAGAATATAGATATAACAATTATATTTAGCGATACATTCAGCAAAAACGCAGCTAAAATAGAATTACTAAAATATAATTATTAGTACATTTTTATAAAATTAATCAAAAACCAAATTGAGAATAATAATCAAATACTAGATGGACACTGAAAATACCAAATGAAGAATAATGATATATTTATAAAATTAGAGTCAAAAACCGAAATTGAGAAAAATAATCAAATACAGTATTTGGTGCGGCTCTTGCAGGTTTGGATTTGGATCTGGATTTAATTTTAATTACTATACAAATTAAATGTATTTTGGTAACATTGGATTTTTGGCTTATATATTTTGGCTTAACTTTTACTTCTTTTATTCTGATTTAATATTTTGGTTTGAACTTTTTGGTGTGGCTTTGGGGTGTATTGGCTTCTTTTTAAGACTATGTCTTGGGCCAATGCAGAAAAGCCATACTTTGTACCAATGTTGTCAACACCCCCTGAAGAAGCTGCCCATGTTGGTACTTCGCTGCATTTTCGTTCCATTTTCCTTTATTCTATTTTCTTTGAAATTTTAAACTACATATTGAACATTTTTCCATCTGTTTACTATATTTCGTATTTTCAATGTATTATTCTCCATCTAGTATTTGATTATTTTTCTCAATTTTAGTTTTTGACTAATTTTATAAATGTAGCGTGTAGCATGTAGCTGGTTTAATAGGAACAAAGAAATAGGTTCCTTAAATAGCTCAAATATTTTATTACAATTTTAGGTACAATTTGAGCACAACACAGATACACACAGATACTACAAATAATACTAAATAACAACTAAAACATTTAAATTTGAAGAAAAGAAAATAAACATGAGAGTCATATGGACAGGTCTCACACCGTCGGTTGTTGGAGAGGGACTGCCTTCTCGTTGACGATGCCATGGGTGGCGCTGCAGATAGAGGGCGCTACATAAATATATTATTATTTTCCATTTGATATTTTCAATGGTTTATTCTCCATCTAGTATTTGATTATTATTCTCAATTTAGTTTTTAATTAATTTTATAAAAATTTACTATTAATTATATATATATATATATATATATATATATATATATATATATATATATATATATATATATATATATATAAGGAATCAGACAAAAAACGCTTTATTTTACTCATGCTATCATTATACATGTCTAAGACGAATAGCAAGTAGAGGTTCCTTAGCTTGAAATAGACTTTCTCCGTACTTCAATGTTCGCTTCGTACCATCTTCCCATACTCAACAAAAGATTGTCCAACAAAACTTGAGGTAAGCCTATCCCTTCCTCAATTAGCATCTTCAATTGGGTGCTCTACGGTGAATGTAATCGTGTCATAAGACGTCTCCTCAAAACATTCCACACATGTTCCATTGGTATTTTAACCCCTTAACCGTCTGGGGTTCAGTGAAGAAAGTGCATCATTTTTGCTTCGCGGTGGCAACATAGTTTTGGCTTTCACTGCAATGCAAGTTTTTCCCTTTTAGATCTTGTCAAGAATACAAAAGCCTCTAACTCTTGATGAGGCGTATTTCCGTTTTACCCTCGACCACCTCACAATAAGCACATTCTAATCACTTACAGTGTTCACATCCATCAATCGTTGACAGTTGAAGAAACCCACATGTACTAGTAGTTTTCTTTGTGAATGTTCTGCTTGAATATTTCTTCAAGACTCTTTTATAATTTTTTAATTACAATTAATATAAATTTTATTTTATTATTTTGAAAATCATTATCAATAAATTTAATTTACTTCTACGCAACTTTTATATTTAAAATTCTTAAATAAAAAAATATGTATATGATAGCTAACTCAATGAATATCTTATTATCATAATTTTAAAATGACATTTTGTTATATATATATATATATATATATATATATATATATATATATATATATATATATATATATATACACACACACACATACATATATACACATACATAAATACATACATATATATATATATATATATATATATATATATATATATATATATATATATATATATATATATATATATATATATATATAATCATTTCTTTTTATTAAAGATCAGAATTTTTTTAATTTCCCAAATAGTTAAAACTGTAATGATTTAAATAGATTTTAAAACGCGTTAATTTGCAATTTATTTATTAATTGATTTTAATTATTGTCGATACTTTTCAGAGTCAACACTATTTTTTAAAATCATCAAATAATTTTCAAAATTATTGAAAGAAACAGCTCTGTTATTTTATACACAAATTAGAGAATTTCGACAAAATTTTAAAATTTTAATTGCTTAAAAATAAAAAGCTACATTAATTGCTTAACAATAGACTTCAGAGTATATTGTAAACTATTCATTTCATTTGAAATTTCGTAAATTTTTTATTTGAATATAAATTTTACATTTAAATTTTTTTAAATATAATTTGAAGTCGATTGTTAGGGAATTAATTAAGCTTTTAATTTTTTTACGTATTAAAATAACATGAATTATAATACATATTAAATTATTTGTAGAGAAAATTACTGTGTTTCTAACTATGCAAGAAATATTTCTCGATATGAGATTCATGTTGTGATTAGATATCTTTTATATTTCTTAAAATGTTTTGCGCAAATAATAAAATGTTGTATCTCACGCTGAAAAATTTTAAAAGGAGAATAAAAGCAAGGAAATTTTTATGCTATTATTTCAATAGTATGAAAAATTATTAAATAAAATTAGTGAAAAAATATTTTAAAATGTGACGGTAAACATTACAATAAATGCAAAATATATTTACATTTAACAATATATATGAATTCCATTTATTTCTATTATTTTTTTGAATTGCATGATATAAGGAGAAATAATAATTTCTATTATTTTGAAAGTAAAATCAGAGTAGATATTTGATTTTCAAAATTTTATTTTATTTAAGGTTGCTATAGTAAGCTTCAATTTTCTCAAAACATGAAACCAATTTGACTAGTACACATTTATGAGAAAAATGTAAATAATATGTGTTTATTGATATAATATGGATATAAAATGTAAAAAAAGATAATTATTTTTAAATAATTATCCTTTTGATTGCTTTTAAAAATAACTTTACAATTGTTGCTTAAAATTTTCAAAGCACCAAATCAATTTTTGTATATGGTTATCTATTTTTTTCATGTTCCTTCCAGTACCATAAAGTTTTATAATGCCTTATACACTTCCTAAGCTTATTTATTTTTAAAAAAATTTCAATAGTATATAATTTGTCATGATTTTTTAGATAAAGAATTAGTAAATATTATTTTTTGTGGTACATTTTTTAATTTTGCTTAGAATAATTTTAATTGTCTAAATTACATATTATCTAAATTTGAAAAATCATTTTTATATTCTAAAATATGGAGTCTAAATAATTTTATATTTTGATTGACAGTTTGCAAATTATTCTTCAATTCACAGAAGAAAACTGTTAGCCTAAATAGTGAAAATTCTGTAAATTTTAGAAAATTAATATTATTTTAAGACCGTATTTTTTGATTGCAAACAAAGTTTATTAACGCGATGTTACGAAATAGAATTAAAAATTTCATGATGTTAAGATTTATGCTTTGACTGAGTTTTATATCCCTCGATTTATTTTCATATTTTTAATTATTTTTATAAATAAATATAATAAGTAATAAACCTTCAAAGCATAATTATAACATTTATTTGCAAATATTTTCATGTCAGATGTATAAAATAAAATATTTGGAAGTGTCTTCAGTAAGGGTATGCATCATACTAACATATCAGCATAATTTACATTTTATTATAAATGTATATGTATCTGATGAAATAATGCCATATATATTAGTTTTCTATGGAAATAATTTCATTATTAAAAATTTAAATACAGTTAAACGTTAAAATTTAATATTTTAAAATTTAAAGTTTTACATTTTAAAATCAAGTGTGAGAGAATTTACTTCGTTTTATAATATTATTTTTTTCTTACATTCAACAAAAATGTTTTAAGCTATAATATTTTGTTTATATAAACACATTTTGTATAACTAAGATTTCCGATTTTTTGTTAATCATTAATAAGAATATATAAGCATTTAAAATGATAACTCTAGAAACAAATTATTTAATTTATAAATAAAAATTAGGTTCACTGGGAAATTAGTTAAAATCTGAGAGATTAAAAGGATTAAATGCGTACAAAAATCATTACAAAATTGTTTAAAATACTAAATTCATTCAAATGTTTAAAAAATAATATTTAATTTATTACTTATTTTTATCCATTCTAATTTTAAGAAAATTTTTTAACTTTTTCAAATGTCATATTTTTGAATATTTAAATTATATAGATTCCTCATTATTTTAACCTTGTCACTAAGTCACATATTAATATAATCTCATTATGTCCAGTTTCCAATTAAATTATAAACAATATATATATATATATATATATATATATATATATATATATATATATATATATATATATATATATATATATATATATATATATATATATATATATATATACATAATATGTGTGCATTATACAAAGAAACTGAATAATGTTACTTAAAAACTTGATAAAAAAATGTAATGAAAATTAGCATTATACATATTTTTTAGAAATCGCAATAATTAGAGAGTCTTCAACTATGAAAATCTAAAATGTGAATAAATATAGAAAAGTAAAACTGTTGCTTTCTTGAAATACTTTCGATTCCCGCTCACATTAGTTAAATGAACCATGACCGTTCAGTAAGTAAGTTCCCAAGCCACGATTTCACGGCAATCCATCAATTCGGGGGTTGAATTTAAAGCACTGCAGTGAAGCCAGTTGCCCCTAACAATGGGCTCGGGATAGCCGGAAAACGCACAGAAATGTTTGCCCGAGTGTACTCGGGATAGCCGGTTAAAGGGTTAAATAGAAGAATTTGCTGGTCAATCTATTCGAATGATATCTTCCCTTTACAGTAGATGCTGAACAGGAACAGTCCACTTAGACATCCATTACCATCTATAAAAAGAATACTCAAATAACACTTGGTAATAGACACACTTGAGGAAGGATAGAACCTCTATCAAAAACATGGCCCTCTGTACATACGGTCAGTATAGTAACTCCAGAGGACAACTCGAGGATCCCTGTAAATTTCGCTTTCCATGATGTTACTGCGATGAAACTAATTGTGACATGAAATAGCTCTCATCCGTAAAGAGGACATGATTTTATTGACGAAATTCCCAGTTTTTGTGCGCCTTGCGTTCTTCTAAGCAGTTGCGCCAATGGCCAAATTTCAAAGTCACCAAACACAACACTACAAGCGTGGGTGAAACGGCCATCTTTGTGAAGGTGTCTGGGCACAGCAAACTACGATATTTGTAGTGCCATTTCTGTATACATTTACTGATCAATGGTTATTTACTGACTGATTTTGGGATGCTTTCGCTTGCAGGTCAATATATCGGTAATTCACTGCAGCTGTGTTTTTAGATCTGACAACTTTTCTTGTAGCTGTACCAATGGCTTAGAAGGCTACCCAATCGGCTTTTCTATGCTCAGACCAGTATAGACAAATACCAGCATAGACGATGTCTGGTATTAACATCTGTGACAAGTGTTTTGAGAATTTCTGCTCTATCGTAAATGTTCTGTTTATGAAGGACTTTCAACTGTAATTATTGACACTGGAAAATCTAGTCACTTTTGCTGCATTTGATGGCTTTTGAGACATTATAGTGCTCTTCAATGCCTGTCTCTTTCATTCTGGATCCATGGATCCATCTTCTCCTTTCGTTTACTGTTTTGCTTTACTGAAGTTGTTATGTTGCGTTTTGTGCACGTTTTCATGATATTAGATACCGTATAGGTGTAAAATTTACTCTTTTGAAAAATTCCAAGACATACAGAACTTCAATAAAGCTTAGGTCTTGATGCTGTGAGAATGCGAAGCGTCAAGCTGTGAAGCAAGTCTATTCTTCCAATTGAATTAGACTATAGAGAAATATAACTTTAATTAAATTCAAACGTATTGGAATGTCTGTGGAATACAGCTTCTTGGCACTAAATGCAAATGAAAGTATTTGAATTCGAGCACCTTTAAAATTTGAACATGAAGATTATTTCATAAATTTCCATATTCCAGAAAAAATCAATCAAAATTCTAGAAATCAATTAAATTAAAATGAATCGCATACTACAAGATTATATTCATTTCTGTTTATTAAAATAATTGCGATGGGTATTATGTTTTAATTTTTAAGAAGCCCATTAAAGAAAATATTATTTTTTCTTTTATATATATATATATATAAAGAAAATATTATTTTCTTTATATATATATATATATATATATATATATATATTTATATATATATATTTATATATATATATTTATATATATATATATTTATATATATATATTTATATATATATATTTATATATATATATTTATATATATATATTTATATATATATATATCTATATATATATATTTATATATATATATATATTTATATATATATATATTTATATATATATATATTTATATATATATATATATATATATATATATATATATATATATTTATATATATATATATATATATATATATTTTTTTTTTTTTTAAGTGTGTAGAATGAATGAATTTCGGAAAAAACTGCGACAAAAAATTAAGTGATTATTAACAAGGTATATTCTCAAGTTCTTTCAAAAATTGTTCAACAAATTATCTGAAAATACAAAGAAACTAGAAAAGCACGAACAAGAAAAGAGGATCTAAAATTTAAAAAAGTTTTCAGTAACGGCAAGATGAAAAATTTATTTTTAGAAGAAAGAATTCAAACAAATAAAAAAACACATGAAAATAAAAAATAATCTCAGAAATATTTAGAAAAAAATTTTGAAAGAAAGTGGGGAATGTATATAAAGTCACATAAATTTGTTTCTTTTGATCAGGAAAATTGAGGAAATAGGCAGTTTTTCGAATCCAATCTGTGTAAAGTTTTTAAAAAGTAAACAATGCGCAAATGAGCAGTCTCCAACGTCTTCGAATCAATAAATAAAAACCATATGAAAAAATTGAAAAATTAACACAAATTAAAAAAGATGAAAACTGGAAACGAAAATTTTTAATAGAAACTACAAAATATAGTAAAAAAGGAACTGTGTAAAATGTTTAAAGAAAATAAATGAAACATTTACAAAGAAATATCATTAATACAGTTGGCAAAAAAGTATTAGAACAGTAGGAAATTTTAAGCTTTCAAGGTAATAAAATGAAACATTTATCACATAGTATTTATATTATGTAATACTTTTACATAATTATTCATGGAGTAAGAAACAAATATTTAAAATCAATAGGATTTAAAAAATTAAAATAAAAGAATATTTGCATTGCAAAAAAAGTATTAGATCATCGGACTTTAATATTGAATCATACATAAAATAAAATAACTAAAAAAATTCAAACGTGATATTAATACTTGATATGTAGTCCTTTGCTGAAATTACTGCATCCAGACATCTTGGCATAGATTCCACCAAATCTTTGGTGACGTTTGATGACATGCTGGTCCAGACATTTTGCAAAGCTTGCTTTACTTGTTATTGGGAATTTTCTCACTTTTTATCCAATAGATGCCCCAAATGTTCTATAGGATTCAGGTCTATAGAACATTATAGAACTGAGGGGGAATTACCAATCTTCGGGGAGTATTATATAAGCCATTCTTTGGTTTTGTTGGCAATATGTTTGTGGTCTGGATCTTGTTGAAAAATGAAGAATGTCTTCTCTAACACTAATTTTTTTGCGCTATCTTCCAAATTATCTCGTAACACATCAATATATGACAAAGCTGTCATATTATCAACAATGAACTGGAGATTTCCAACTCCATTGTAAGCCATACAGCCCCCGACTATGACATTCCCTCCTCCGAGCTTTATAGTTTTCTGTACATTTTGAGCCTAAAAAGCAATTCTTTTTCTTCTCCAAACTGTGAGCACGTGTTTAGGTTTAAAAATTTCAAATTTACTCTCCTCGGAGAAAATTATATTTTTCCAGAAATCTTATGATTTATTTTTATAATTTTTGAAAAATTCAAGTCGTTTTTTTCCTGTTGATTTCTGAAATAAAGGATTTTTTTTCTTGGCCGTCTTCCTTTTATACCAGCATTATGCAATCCATTTCTAAATGTTTGAGGTGCTACAACCTTTCCTAAGATTGATTCAATATTTGCGGCCAACATCCTTGCACTTTCTGTCGGATACTGTAGGGCATCTTTAACCACTTGTCGTTTTTCTCTGACAATCAGCTTACTTGGTCTCCCTGAACTTGGCCTATTATCCACAATTCCAGTTTCTTTTTACTTTTATAGAATGTTGTCAACTGCGCAAAGTGAAACATTCTACTTACTGGAAATTTCTCGAAATGTTTTGCCACTACTGTGCAGGTGAACGATTTGTTCTCACTTCGCAAGTGAAATCTCTTTTATTTTGGGTGCCATGGCCGGAAAAGTCGACGTAAACTGAATTTCTACAAATTAGCAGTGAATGAGACAAGAGCTCTTGACATTGATGCGGTTGAAAGTAACATTGAAAGTTTAATGACGTCACAAGCGCTGTAATTTGCATGTTTCTGCTTCTGTTCTAATACTTTTTTTGCAATGCAAATTTTGTTAGTTTTATTTTAATAAAATTGTAATTATTTTTAAATTTTATTTTTTATTTAGTTATAATTTTCTAAGAAAATGTTATCATTTATAAGCTGATTATATGATTTACTTGATTTTATTAACTTAAAAACTACAAATTTCTCATTGTTCTAATACTTTTTTTGCCAACTGTAGTTTAAGAAAATGAAGACTTGTAGTAAACACAAAAACGCAATTTTGAAATTACTGGAAAAAAATTAAAGTCAGATTAAATGATTGATTGATTGCAAGGAAAAAATTAAGCGCAATCTTCATCGGTAAATTAAAAATTGTCAAATTTTTTACAATGTTTAAAATTTAAAAATAAGATAATCTCATGAAGTTCATCAAATTCGGCAAATAAAAGTCGAAAGGGAAAGTGCTTAGAATTATCATTCATTAGGCTACTTTTGGCAGCTTTTATAAAATTTGGTGATTTATCGGAGGCATAAAAATCAAATATAGTATCGAAAATTTGAGTCTTCAAATGCTTAATGAAGCTTTGCAAAATTAGGAGGAATGTTTAAATGTTTCTTAGAATATTAAAATAAATGAAGAATATATTTATAAGAGAGAGAGATGACATATGTATTTATACATACTAAACAAGTTGTTAAGCGATTTGATTGGAACATATTTTTTAAATACATAACTGAAATTATTTCTCTTTCATTTGATGCCTAGGTGAAATTTAAAAAAGTACTAAATGTACTTTATATAAGAACTTAAATAGTTTTAATACTTTTTTTAGTCATTTATTATCGATGTGTCAATTCCAATAATAAGCAATTTCATAAATAAATTAGTTTTAAAAACTACAAAAGAGTTAAGTATATTTTAGAACTTTTTATTGAATTGCTCTAAGCAAAAAATTTTTCCAAAAAGATAATTAAAGCGTAAACCTTACAAGTAAATAATACAAATTCAAAAGAATATAAAATTTAATTTTTATAACAAAAAGTTTATAACTATTTATTTGAAATCATAATGTGTACCTTTTTTATAATATAAACAACTTTTTATATAATATATAAAACTTAACTCATTACCAAAATATTATCACTTCGTTATCTAATCAGGATGACGCGTTATTTGATCAAAATTCGAAGGCTATTACACGACAAGTCAAAGATTCCGTGCTTTATTTCATATTTTCCACAAATTACTACAAGAAAAATTACTATAACAAATTTGATGCGTAAAGTTTCTAAATTGAATAAGGACATGGGAATTATTTCACGAATAAATATGTTGATCCCTCATGAGCACAGAGTGTAATCTGTACACGTTTTATATGTTTTAATAATTATTATTTATGATAATGTTTATGATTTATTATTTATGATTATTATTTATGATAATGTTAATATCGCAAAATACAATAATTCGTTTTTATCATTATGTAATTATTTTTGGAAACGCAGGGTAATTTCACCCTAATTTTCATTTCAAACTAAATTCTGATCAACCACAATCATCTATCCCTAGATTCAAACCCACAAGCTACTGAAATGAAAACCAAAGCTCTAACCATTCATTTTTCATCAGGGCGTGTAAACTGATGATAGAACGTAAAAATATATTATTCCTTGAAAATGTAACAAATTGTTCTTTTTTCATGAACCCTGAATATATGAGTTATTAATGATTATATGTGTTATATATTATATAAGTAAGAACATATATATGTTATTATGTTTAATTCTAAATTTAAAAAAATATTAAAGTAAGCTCAGTTTTCTGAATTTTTTTATTTTAAAAATAAAAACTTAAAATGAAAATTGCCAACTTCTTAAAGCTTGTTTAATTTATTATTGCCATTACTTTGTGTATAATTATTTTATTATATTTCTTACTGAAGATGCATTATGGATACACTTCCAAAGAATGGGACTTTTGTTTTTTTTAGAAATAATACATACTCTCAGATGTTCTCATACAATTGTATCAAGAGTATACTATGATTATATCAACGGACAAAATCTGGACTGTCAGGAACAAGTACCGCGAACAATAACGAATAGATGGCATGATTGTCGGCAGCTTGATAAGTTGCAACAACGTAGAAATGAACCTCAGTGCAATAGACCACTCGCCGACTATAAAATAAATAAGCAAAGAGTAAAACAGGAATAAAATGTGTATAAATTAATTAAATAAACAAAGAACGAAAAAAATAAAAAATTCAATAAATAGAGAGTGAAGCAATGAGATGGAAATAAAACCTAAGAATCTATTCTAAATATTTCTATTTTAAAATTTAAAAGTTATATTAAAAATTTTGCTATTCCCTTTTACTTTTTTTGTGATTTCATGATCCAATAACAATGATAGAAGGATATTTCATTTGAAAACTTAATGCAATTTATAGTTTTACTGAAAATTAAATTACAAATTTGGAAAGATACAGCATACATGGCAATGTAAATATGACTCCATGCGCAAGGTAAAATTGAATTCCATGAATATTTCGAAGTATTTATTCTCCATACGGGGAAATATAAATCGGATTTACTGATTGCTTGAAATCATTATTGCCCTAAAGACAGTATAAAGGCGTTATTTTATAACGTTATTAAAGGCGTTATTTTATATATATATAAGCAAAGAGTAAAGTACAGATAGATAATAAACATAAACATAGCAGTCATCTATCCTTGTAAGTCATTTTAATGTCTACTGAGGATATTTCTTTTCTGAGAACTTCTCATAGATAGTGAATTCCATAGCATACACCTTGACAGGAGTGTATACAGAAACACACAACATCCATCTCTCATTCTTCGACAGTGGCTGGAATCAAACCCGAGTCTTTTCTCCCTGAAGAGGGCTGTATTACCACTAGGTCATGGTGTTATTGATTATCCGTATAAAGGAAATAACTTCATAATTTGTCACTTAATCTTATATTTTTGTTAATTAATGCGTCAAAGACTGTGCGTGAACTTTCCAAACAGAGAAAGGTGGTCAATGGTTTTCATGTTGACTGTCACGTCCCTATTTTCCGGTCAATAGGAACACTAAGATGAGGAAAATATTGCAATTGGCTGCACTACTGTACCTTTAAGTATATGATCTATTGTATCTGAAGTCTAAATGTTATCTGAAATCTTCTTGATTTTATCCTTGTATAGAAATGTTATTGCTTCAAGAAATGGGTTCTCCAGATATGGATTACTTCACGGTGTGTATCAACCAATTAATTTCAAATATGAACACCAAAAATCAGGGCATATTTATACTGGAAAAATCCAATAAATATGGTTTTGTTTCTCACTTTTCTTTCTACTTTTAACATTCTTAATAATTAAGAATGTAGAAATTTTATATCATACCAAGTGTCCTCAGTAAAAATTCAAATAAAATTATCTTTATCAAAAATACCCTTATCTGCGAAAAATAAGTTAATAAATAGGGACTTCAAACTGTCATTTAAAATAATAAATAGGTCCTTTAGATAATAAAGATGTCATATTAATTAATAATTCATTCACAACTTTTTCATTAAAAGAAACATTATTCAAAAATTATGTGATTTCTGACTATTAAAGCAACAAAAGAATTAAATTTGAATATTTTCAAAAGCTTTAACCCTAAAGGTTTCAAGATATCTATTCTAATCAATATTTTCCAAAGTTATGGCTTAAAGTGGAGGTAGAACAAGGAACATGGAGAATAATTCTCAGGAGAAATTCCGGGGTCTAAAATCCGAAGTTACAAAATTTCGGACTTTAGATATTGGACTTTTATAAAAGTACTACATTTTTTCGGATTTTGGAGGATGAGCAGGACACTGATCAATGAATAAAATTTCGCCATTTTGTTTTTCGCCATCAATCCCATGTAGTGAAGTTTTAAACAAGGGTCACACATGTGATCTTCAACATAATAATAAATAAGGATGCAAAATATCCTTTGAAAAAAAATCTATTCGATAAGAGTGCGAAAATAAAATAATATTAAAGTAAAAAAATGCAGTATGCAAAAGTGGGAAGGTCGTAAATTATATTTAGATTTTATTTAATCATGGTTTTTATCTTGGATTTTTTAAAACTGATTTTTTATTTGATAAAGATATTTAATTCGGAAAATATATGCATTAATTTTAGTGAAAACCTGGTTTAATAAAGAGTAAATCCATTTATCAGTTGATTTTAAAAATAACTTAAAGATTCGATTAATTTGTAAATTAAATTAAGCATTTAAAAACCACTAAATGTGTCGAATAATTTTAAGTTTGAATCGATTTAATTTTAAATAATATATTAAATAATTTGCTTATATAAAACACAACATTAGGAATTTTGCTGGAAATATTTTTCCATTTAAATATTATTTATATAACTAATTTAATTGCATAGTTAATGAAGAAATACTTTGTTAAAAGAAAAATTAGCAATACTTTAAATTATTTTTACTGTAATTATTATATATTTATAGCCTATACGTAATTAAATGAATGTCATTTGGAATCAGGAACCAAACAGATGACAATAAGTCTTGACCTATCACCTACAGAAGTATCACCTCACAAGAAGGATATTGTGTGACCATAAGATATTTAACATGCCTTTAGTGATGGAACTTCGGTTGGGTCGGGAATCGAACTCACGACTTATCATTAATGAGAACGACCTGCTATCTAAGCAGACCATGGCAGCCTTTGATGACTTCTAAAAGAAAAGGAGTGTACAGTTGAAAAGTGTATCATTACATAATCTGTAACATATTTTTAATCTGATTAAAATAATATCAAATATTTTTAAGCAGACAGCTATTCAGAAGAAACATAAATTCAAAATAATTTGAAATTTAACATATTTGAAACAAAATAGAACAAAAAACGTATTTTAGAAACTTTAAATATCTTTTTTAGAGTGAATTTGAAATATGGAAGAAAAATAGAATAAATAAATAGACAAAAGATAACAGACATTCTTAACTGTACTGATGCAGGAATATTTAAATTGCTTTTTTAAAAAATCCTCCATGTTAGCTATGAAGGTACTGTTCTGTTAAATTATGCTAATAAAGTTTATTTTCGCTTATTCATATGTACAATAGCTGAAAAAAGATTATGAAACTTTTTCCCTAGAGAATAGCAGACGTAATTACTATCCACAATTAGTTTTCACTAATTAACATTTATGGAGATACTTAGAGTAAGAAAGACTTTTCCTATATTTGAGAGCCTATCCCGGAATCCAGAGCTGAATTTTTATTCTCAGCCGTAATAATTCGTTTATTTTTTAAAAATTCCATTTCATGTAGATAACAATAGCACTTCATTAATGTTAGTAATGCAAGATTGCTTGTTATTTATCAGCATTTATAGAAAACTGTCCAGAAATTTACATTCCAACAAATATGAATCTCATTCAAATAAAACGAAATATAATTGTAAATTATTTAAAATTTGCTTTCATTCATTCGATGCCACTTTATCATATTAAATTAATTAATACCGTAATAATTTTATTAATATATTTAAACTAAAAATAAAATTTTTTTTACTCTGATCTGATAATTAAAATAACTGAATTGGATGAAAAAGTAAAAGTAAATAATTACGTATTATCCCGTCTACCATTTCCATGTTTTAAAATTTTGTAATTTAGTACCAAATGTTGCAACTTAATGACTCACCTTGAGTTAATTTATAAATTCATGATATTTCTTTTATTTTTAGAGTCAGAATTTTTTTAATTTTTTATTGTTTATTCCATAACAATGCTGATGTAAATATTGAAATATGTGAATAGAAAATAGTTTTATTCTTTCAATGAAGATATATAAATTAATTGTGTGCTGCCTTTTCCTTCCATTTATTGCAAAAAATATTATTAAAATATACAACATTTGGCAACAAATTTCTTTGACGAAAATGATAGATCGAGGACTGCGTAAATATCAAATAATTTTATTCTGTCAAAATGAAAATATGAATTACTAAAGTTTAAAAAGGAATTATATAAAAAAACAAGGCCAAAAAGTTTTCAAAACATAATCAATCTTACAAGAAGATTATTAAAATATATTTTAAATAACTTTATAATAAAACTACTGAAAGGTAGTGGTAAAGGTCTAAAGTTCTCAGATTCAATCCTCGTTATTGTCAAACAATGGAAGATGGATAACAATGGTTTTATTTCTACTTTTCGCATCCATACACATCTGGGTAGTTGCACCAGCGTGCTTCCCTGTACCTAGCTCACAGCTTGGGCTGTACCAGTTAGTTGGAAGTAACCGGAAAGAAGTCATTATAATTAGAAGCAGGAACTAAGCAAAAGACCCCAATACTTGTGTGTGTGATCTGCCACCTCTACAGCTATTATTTTAATTGGAAGACATTGCAACCGTGACCTACTGAACGTGTTCCAGGCACCTTTAACAAACATCGGTTGAATCTTCGGTTAAGTAGAGATTTGAACTCAATACCTTTCGATAATCGTGAGGACGCCATAACCGACCAAGCCACCGCGGCTTTAGGGATGCCAGTCGAAGTACCGTTTGGGACATTTCCAGTTTTCTTTCTTTTAGATGCTTGAATGAATATCGATGAAAAATCTTTCTGAAAAGCCGAATGCAACAAATATATTTAAAGCAATCACATAACTTTAAAGTAACATGCTATCTTCAACGAAATGTCAACATATTTAAATTAAATATATGACCAGAAAACTCATAATTTATTATACCAAATCCCTCGATCAAAATATAAAATTAAAAAATTCGTATTTTTTATTATAAAACTTTATGCAGCCCATTACTGAACAAAATTTTTAAAAAGATTGAATTTGGAAGAATTTTTTTAATTTAATTAAAGCATACTCGTTCTTTATTGAAATACTTGTCCTTGTCTGTTTAAAATAATATCTAGATTCTCGATTATTACAGACACTTTTAAGTGACTTATTTATTGGTAAATATTAATTTTATTTTTTATTATTGTATACCAAGGCTTTTAATTAATCAATGTAATAAATTGTTTCACACAAGAATTTAAGAAAGCTTTCATTGTTTTTTTTATTCTACTGTCAGTACTCAATTCTGCTATGGATAGATGAGTTTGGTAAGAAAATCTACACTGGTGTTTGAAATTAACGTTACAAACAAGCATTTTTTTATTTCCAATGTCAGGGCAAATACAAGGAATAACACAAATTAAACACATGAAAAATCATAAAACAGACATGAGACGAAGGCGGGACAATTGAGGTAGGTAGGTTATGGCGGACACTTTTGGAGCTTTATGCTAGGATGCTTGTAGCTCTCATTGAAGAAGGTATTTGGAGAGGATTTATGTAGTCAATCGATTAACCTTATTTAAGTAAAGTTAATTGAAGTCGGTGATCACCAACAGAAAAAGTCTTGATATGAGAAGAAAAAATTCGGATTTATAAATTCATGTTAGAAAATAGTTCAAGGATTTTGAGTTGTAACTTTCTTTTTTTTTTTTTTTTTGTTAAGCTTAGAATCTGTTAGACTGGCGTAAAAATTCACAGCATGCAAGAATTTTAATTTCTGGATTTGTAGATAGTTCAAATATTCAAAAGAATGATAATGCTCCTATTCCTAATTTTTTTCCATAGTAGATTCCTCAGATGTTCGTACAAAGAACAATCTAGAAGAATATGATCTATGGTTTCAGGTTCACCGCACTGACAGCGGTCTGTATGCCAGAGATTAAACCTAAATAGAATAGAATTGGTAGGAAAGGATCTTGTTCTTATTCTGGCCAGTCATACGTCTTCTAGTAGCGATTTCGTTAACAGTCTATGATTTTTGCGAATAGATGTGAGATGAGTGAATGCTTCAGCATATTTGCTATTTTTCCATTGATTGAGACTTTCTTTAAAGTAATATTTCTTGATGTGTTGTTTCAGATCTTCAGGAGAAATAGATCGAATAGCATATTGACTCACTGTTGCTGCTTTCTCGCCAATGAGTCGGCAATTTCATTACCTGCAATACCTGAATGTCCTGGAACCCAAACTAGCTGTATTGACAAGCACTTTTAAGTAGATTGAATCATTTGGGATCGAAGCAGTTGAATGATAGTTGGTGATGTCCTGGAACAATCTGAAAGAGCAGAGATGCAAGAAAGTGAATCTGTGAAAATGACATATTTTTTGGGTTCAGTGCAAATTTTAGAGACTGCAATAAGTAATGTCATAGCCTCTGCCGAGAAGATGGAGTTTATGGAACTAATTAATTTTCCCTGTTATTGATAAACTAGTTGTAAAATTGACTATTGCAATACCCACATTTGATCCCTGCTTGGAAGCATCTGTAAAAATCAACGTATTTGTATGCCATGATGACTCACAAACTTGGTGAATTAGCTTACAAATTATATCTTTTGGCAATGATTTAGTCTGAAAAAGGAGACTCGAGGAACAAGTGGAGATTTTTTTGACATTTCTGGCCAGTCTATTGGGACTTTTAATATGCACGAGGTATTTATTCCTTGTTGCTCGAGCCACAATTTGGCTTTAATGCCCAGAGGATGATTACGATTAACTCGATTGTAAGTTAGCTTTTCCCAAGCTAAAGCACAGGGGGATAATGATGACTTGCTTAAATTCCGAATGTAAAAGTTTAAGGAGAGCATTTCATGTCTAGAGTGAAGAGAAATTTCTCCTGCTTCTTGTAGAACTATCGGTATGGGGGTCCACTTGGGAAGACCTGTGGCAATTCTTAGGGCAGTGTGATATATAGTTTCAAGGATTTTGCGATTTGTTGTGCATGCTGAATTAAATATATGACAGCCATAATCCATACTGGAGACAATAAAGGATTTCACGATTTGTAGAAGATGAGCAGTACGAGCCCCCCATCTATTGCCTGCGATACTTTAAGGCATTCAACTGTTTTGATATAGCTTTTCTCTTTTCCTGAAAATGATGACGGAAAGATAAATTGTGTGAAAAATGTAATCCAAAAATTCGAATATTTTTACTCCAGGAAATAGGATGATTGTTGATGAACAAGTTGAAATTAGGTTGTTTCGTTTTGAAGAAAAGTTAATCATAGAACATTTTTGTGGGTTTATCGATAACTTCCATTCCTGACAACAATTTTGTAATATTCCAAGTGCAGATGTTAGTTTCTGCTGAAATTTTCCCAAGTTAACAGATTCATATAATAGAAATATATCAGCGTACATGAACAATTTGATGTCAGGGGGAAGGATATCGTAGAGGTCTGCCATAAACACTGAGAACAGGAAAGGTGATAACACGCTCCCCTGTGGAACTCCCCTATATGATGTAGCTGATGAAGATAGTTTATTTCTCCACTTTACTTGAAAATAGCGAGTTGTAATGAACTGTTGGATCCACAAAGCAGCGTTTCTTTTGATGTTTGCTTGAAGTAATTTATAAACTAAGCCATCTGGTCAAAGTGAATCATAGGCCTGGGAAATATCCACTGCAACCAAAACAACAAATTTTCTAGAGGATCTGGCAGAAATTATGAGATGATGAATGATGGATAAAATACTGTCACAACCTCGATGTGGCAGAAATCCGTGGTGATTGGGATGAAAGAAGGATACGGTTGATATATGGTCAATAAATCTCTTCAAAATCATTCTTTCCATTAATTTACACATGATACTTGTCAGAGATATAGGACGGTACGATGCCACAAGATTGGTCACCTTTCCCGGTTTTAAAATTGGAATAATAGAGGATTTCCATATTTCTGGTACAATACCTGTAAGCCACGATTTATTTATCAGAGAGAGGATGTAGTCTAGGTTGGTAGTAGTAATTCCTTTTAATATTTTTGCAGATATCTTATCTGGACCTATAGACGAATTTTTGCATCTGGCCAAAGCTTCTTGCAGTTCAGATGCATTAAAGGGTTTATTGTAAGAGAAATCCTCACTTGTACTTAAATCCAGTGGAATAACCTCTAAAATTGGTGAACGAGTGTAGAAGTCTGTAAACATATTAGCTTGATGGGTAGGATCTGTCACTGGAGAATTATTATGTAATAGGATCATATGTGAAGTTGAAGATACTGTAACTCTATTTTGGAGATTTTTTAATAAGTTGAAAATATTTTTTGATGTTCCAGCTGAAATTATTATTTCGTCCCAATATTTTCGAGAGAGAGATATTTGTAGTCGATGTAATTCTGCTGTAGTTCTTTTATATGCCATCCAAACGTACTTACACATGTGCGTTTAGCTTTACCCCAAAGACGTCTTTTTTTGCCCAGGAGATAACCACATCTAGAAGACCACCATGGAGGATAAGGTTTACATGGCATCTTCTGCCATTTTCGAAACTTGTGAAGTTTATTTATGCAGAGATGATTGAATTGTTTAATAGAATGAAGATTAGAAATTTCATGATCAGTATTGATGGAAGCAAAGAATTCTGACCACAGGATACGTGATCTGTTCGGTATATGGTGATCAATATCTCCTATAGCTATGCTAGTTTTAGATGATAAATGATCACTTCCAAAACAATCTGGGTGAACTTCAATATGACTAAGGTGATAAATGTCTGATGATACAAAGGTGAAATCAATGAGTGAAGGTTTATGATGTGGACCGTAATGTGTTGGAATTTCAGAGTTCAGGAGGCAGCAATTCTCTTCCTGAACCCTTTCAAGGTCATTTGCCCTTGATGAAGTAGAACAGCTTCCTAATGATGTATGTCTAATATTGAAATCTCCTATGATGACAAAAGGAGGCTGAATTCCTTGAATTATGATATGAAGCCACTCTGAAGAAAATTTGCCAGGAGGAATGTAAACATTAATAATAGTTATTGTAATCATTGTCACTGAGATCTTGACTGCTAAGATTTCTCTGCCATCATCTGAAAGACGGATAGGAGAAAATTGCCTTGTTGGAATGTTTTTATTTACTGCCAGGAGAAGGCCGCCACCTCGGCTATCTTCTTTACCTTGACGAAAGATTATTTTGTTAAATAAAGATATCTTGTCAACTTTTTTAACCAAGTTTCTTGTATTGCAATAATGTCTGCAGAGTTAAAATAATGAAGTTTCGTGCATGGGCGCTTATTGAGAACACTACGAGCATTCCACGAAATTAATGAGAACATGAAAAAAGTTACAATTATTATGATTACAATTTGACTTCTACGGACTGATACCAGGATAGAAGTTGTGTCCCATCTGTTAGGAAATTTGATTACTTCCCTTTCTGAATTTTGCATTTTCAATTATTTCTGACTGCTCTTCAGAAAAGTTACCAAAATTAAATACACTGTTCACAGGTAAAATTGAATTGAACTGAATGTCACTCTTACTAGGGTTTGATGAATGCTTTTGGATTCGACTACTTTTCCGAGTTTTCCTTCTAGCAGGGGATGACGAAAGACTTCTAGTTTCAAAAATTTCTTCAGTTCCTTCAAATTTTTGGAAAATAGTATTAAGTATTGCTTCTTGTTGGGTTTGAATAGCTAAATTTTTTTGTCTACTGACTCTTCAAATTTCGTAAGTTTTGAGATGACAGTATCATTTATTTTTGCTCGAGTAATTTCTGATGGTTGATTAGACTCTACAATTGTAGCAAAACTGGTTTTAGAGCTTTTAAATTGTCTTCTTGCTTCAATAAAAGATAAATGGTTTATTGCCTTAAATTTTAAAAACCGAGTTTCTTCTTCACGAGATGAACATAAAGGATCATCTGACGCGTGAGGTCCTTTGCAGTTTACACAATATGGGACTTTAGTTCAACAAGAATCACTATTGTGATGTAATCCAGAGTCTGCATAAAGCTGTTTGTACTTTACACGTTTTTGTTGCATGTGTAAATTTAAAACAAATTCCACATTGACGAACTTTATCCACAAAAATCTTTACGTTTACATTAGATAAAAATACTTTAATTTGAGACGGGATTTTATGCCCGTAGACTCTTACCAAGATAGTTTCTGAAAGTTCTGAAGATCACTTTTTATTGAAACGTCTTATTTGAGATACAATAAGGCCGTTATTTTCAATTTCTAATGCTAGATTTTCTAGACTTTCATCCACTGATGTGAACGGGATAGTAAATTTCGTAGTGTATTGTTCAATTTGTATTTGGGGAGTCACAGGGACATTTAATACTGTTTCGATTTTGCAAATTTCTGTTGCAGTTTTATAATCATTTGTAGCGATAGTTAGTTTTCCGTTTCTGGTATGTCTGACTTCTTCAATCCCATTTTTGTTGGAAAAAGCGTTTAATAGTTCAGATTTTAACTGTGAAGGCCTCTTAGGAACTGAGGCATATCTTGATGTAGGACACAAAAACACTATGAAATTTGAAGTTCCAGCTTCTGAAGCTAATTGTATAGCTAGAGGTGTATTATCATCATAGTCTAATATAGAGTTCGATGCATGTTTTGGTATGCGATATTCACATTCAATAAATGGTATTTCTTCTTGTAAGTCTGTCATTTTGAATATAACATCTTGTACGTACTTGAGGAAATAAACTGTAGAACTACTTGAGCTTGCAACTATATAATAAACTAATTAATAAATTAATCTTATTGGAATTCTCGAATTCCTACAAACTTAAATAAATTAAAATAAATTGCTTGAGTTCTTCTCAAAGCTAATAAAGTTCGAAGAAGGATGTACGTACCGGCAAGTCTGCAACTTTTTCTCCAACCTCAAAAATACTACCTGTTTTCTATAGAGCTTCATTTCCTAATTTTCTTCATTCCAAGCAAATTTAGCATCTACCACATATGGGTTTGTTACTGATTTGTTAATGCCAATTAGTTTATCGTCATAAAATAATATTTGACTGATTACTCATATTGTCAACTTTTAAAATGCAGAATTCCTTTCTTTTCAAGTATTAGATCGAATCAAAATATGATGCGATGAGTTGTAATGTCCAATTTTGCAAACCTCGAGTCATCTTAAGGTGCTTATTAAATCGGATAAAAATTTGAGATATCAAGGAAGATGTTAAACATCAAAGAAATCACTTATAAAGAAACAATTATTTATATGAGAATGAACATTTTATTAAAATTGAGTGCTGTTTATTAAAATATGCTTCCTTAATCAGAATGAAATATACTGTAACTTAATTTTTGATTGATCGATTTTATTCTTTTAAGCTACCGAAACATCTCTACTATAAACAATAATTCAGATTTAAAAAATAGCAATATTGTTTTCTAAATGATTTGCATACAAGATGGTTTCCGAGTTTTAGAGAAAATGTTTTATACATTGAAACTTCATCCTACTCTCAAAAAAAATCAAATTATCAGTTAAATAAAAACTGTAAAGCTTAGAACATCATCAGGCAAAAAGAAAACTAATCCTTCTCTTTAACTTCCACATAGAAATTTCGTCAATATTTTTGAAAAATCTACCTTGCTTGCAATATTTTTTCCGTCCCCCCCACCCTCACATGAAACTCAAAAAAGCAAAAATCCGTCACAGTTATCGAGCAGCTCGTCTCTTTTATTCTCTATAGAATATTCTGAAATCTTATCCACTTTTATGCTTCACTCCAGGAATGGAATCATGAGTTATTAAAGGCAGGAACAAGAAAAAAGTAAACAGTTTCTCCCCTTATCACAATATGAAAAGCTTTCTAGCCTTCCCTTTGATAGCAATAAATGTGCCCTATGTGAACTCTGTATGCTTCTGTTTTTTCAATATTTTTTCTAGACATAATATTTTATATTAGTTAAGTTCTCATTCATAGAAGAATTTTTAAAAATCTTAATACTTGATTTATTTCTTGGTATTGTCCTTTTAAATTCTTCGCATTCAACAATAATTCAATGATTTGAATTAAAATTTGGTGTTGTATACTAGAAGAGGATTCATTAATCTTCATCATCATCATAATTGGCTAGACCGACCAATGTGAATCAATGCCTTCATTTGAAGATTTCTCCATAATGACACTGAAAATTCGTTAACCTCCACAAAATTCTTCTCATTAATTTTAAAGAAAAAATCTGATTTGACCGATATACAACCCCAGTTTTTATCGCGGTCTTACCCGCTTTCTAGTTCCAGTAAGTCTAAAGTGAAAACTTTTTCATTGTTACTATCGTGAATTGGAAGCACATGAGCCACCCAGCACAGTTCATTCTATTTTCATTTTTATAAATTTAACAATGTCAGGTTGATTATATACATATATCATATATAATTCTGCGTTATAAATTCCCTTTTCCACAGTTATTACAGTGTTTTTTGTCCATAGAAATTAAATGGCGAAGAATTTGAAGCTTTATCATTTGTTGAGAAGAATTTCATTTTTGATAATTGTTAACATGAATTAAGGACTCGTCATACTTATTATCGACCAGAAATGAAACATCTAATCGAAACAGAAATTAAACATTTGGATTGGTCGCGAATAGACAGGCAACGTGATTCCCGAGGCAAAGAATATATCACCTATATTCTTTGCTGTATTTGTTTTCTTGCTATACACAAGGTTTAACACATTTATTATTTCCACATTTTTTTCGAAGCCCCTGTAATACCAGCAAATTGAAAAAATCTTCTCATGGGAATTATTTCTTTCACATCTGCTTTTGTTACGATGATAGTGTGGACGACCACACAAAAAAAGACTTGATCAATTACCTTATTTAATTTTCCAATTTCGCCAAATATTTTACTTTCAAAAGATTCATCTGTTTTGGAAATTGAAATTGTTTCAACAAAAGATGGTGGGACATTGATGATGTGGTCCGAAATTTCAGCAACTTTCTCTGCCATTAGATCGAAACTGCAGATAAAATTGTCTGAACTTTGGATGGCAATCCCTGTAAAAAAACAGTTTGTACATTAGTTTATAGGGAACATTTTGTTATTCAGTGCGACGCTTTATATTTTGTAAAAGTTCTGATGTTTTTCCCGATTTTAATTCTTTTTCTAATAATAAGTGATGATTCTCCAGAGCAGTTAATAAATTCCTGATTAATCTGCTTTACATTTTTTTCTTTATGTTCTTGCTTTAAATTTCTGTTTAATTTTGTATGGATCGGTTGCATCTGGTTCCAATTGCACATCACGACGTAATCATGAAGTTTCGAGCGGAAGATATGATACAATATAATTATTGTAGTTATCGGTTCTGTAATGGGTTTTGGTGTGGCAAGAGCAGATGTGATTTCACACATAACAAATTATAATGTCGTATCAAATCTGTTTTATACAAGAATTTAAACAGTATTAACTTCAGTTATGATGCAAGGCTTAAAACAAAATTGTGTTATATTTAACTGTTAATAATAATAATAATAAAGATATGTTAAATTATATAATAACAATTATACATACATTCGTACAAACCCACACACACACACACACACACACTATATATATATATATATATATATATATATATATATATATATATATATATATATATATATATATTAGAAGAATTACTTATTTTATTGGTTTTCATTAAAGCACAGAATAAAGGAACAGAAATAAAAAAAAAACTCTTACCTGAGATTCCCTTTGATCATTTCGGGACACGCTACAAGAAGACACTCCTGGGTAATAAATCACAACCACTTGCAAACGATACCGCCAGACTAGAGGAAGATCAGTTTCTGTTCATCATGGGCAAAAACTTTCAGATGATTTCATAGTAGGCTACACGTTTACACACTTATAGTAAAACGATCCCACCACAATCTTTACGCTTTTATATTGCGTTTGATGTGAAAGCCAACCGAAAAGCAGAGAGCCTATTCTCGTCAATCTGTGTGGTGTGAATGTTTGGAAAAGTATGCCAGTTGTAGTGTTACCTCGTCAGTCTATCGCAATTTAAAATTTATAAATGGTTGGCAATTCGAAGCATATTTATCAGTAGGAGCTTACTTATTCTGAAAAAAAAATAAAGTCGCTTGTGCATTTTGTAATTATTTATAGCATTGAGCTCCAAAAGTATTCTTTGCAATAAAGAAAAATAATCATTCATTAACAAATAGAGAGAAAAATTAAATGAAAATACGTTAAATTTTCTGATGTGATCTTATTTATAATGCTGTAGCATTATAAAATTTATTATTATATTCAGTACGTCAAACTATTTTGATTATTTATATTATATACTCTAGTTCTTTTATAAGTTATTTAACATGAGTGGTGGGTTATGCCCTAGCAAAAGTACTGTATATATAGGTAACTTACCATTCTATTTGACTAACAATGATTTACACAAAATACTTGAAAAGTATGGTAGAGTGGTTAAGTAAGTAAAATTTTCGTAAATTTCAATTTCCTATTGCATTTTTATTATATCTTACAGTTTCTATCTTTGATTCTCTAGTCTTTATAAAAATGTTTAAATCTGTCAAAAATTCTCGGATTTACAATTATTCTTCCATAATCGGGGTAAGTTAACGCCAAGTTATTTTCATTTGGTGACATGAGCATTTACATCGTCAAACGAAAATGGCGAGTGAATTTAAAATGGTGGATCAGAAAGTAAATATGAGAAAATTTCTTGATTTTCTTGCAAAACACAATTTCTTGTTATATGGGAAATGTTCAATTCTTCAAGGAAAGTTCATCATTATAAACAATGATAATAAAAAGTATTTTCATTTAAAATTAAAGTGGGAAAATAGCACTCAAAATTTCTGGGAGCTTATATCTCAGAGTGTCCCTTAGTTTTTTTCACCAATTTGGATTGGGTTATGTCGAGTATGATGATAAAAATGTTTGATTTTACTTTTTAATATAAATATATCTTATTTTTACCTTTATAAATATGTAAAATTTGTATTTTTTTAATTGCGTGTATCATTGCATAGTGTTTTTGGCACCATTTTGTTTCTTCAAATAGATTTGACGATAAATAAAAAAATTCACTAATAAAGGGACACCCTGAAATCCATTTTCCCCATAATTTTAAATAAAAATTCCAATTAAATCTTGTGAAACACTGCTCTCAGCATCATGAAGCATGCAACAAAAAAATACCTTGAGTTTTAAAAATATATTAAATGCTTAATAAATAAGATTATAAGTAAAAATCAACTATATTCATTTAGTCATGAAAACGCTTCTTAACTACTTTTAATAAAGCTGGAAACAAAACTTTGCATGTTGCATAACAAGTGATTTTATCCAGTATTTGGGCTTAAATATAAATTAATGCTTTTGGTTCTTATGTATTATCCTGTCAATCTGAGAAAAAATATATTCCATTTAATGATTGGATTTAATACCACATAAATTATAAATATTTTTTCTCTGTTTGTTACAATGAAGATATAAGTTAACTATTCTGCTTTTCCATCACATTTTGAAAAAAAAATTATTAAAATTTGCAAAATTCAACAGTTTTTATGCTTAAAAAGATCAACAGGATAATAAGTAAGTACCTTGCTTTTATTGAATAAATTTCAATAAATAATGAAAAATAATTAACATAAAATATTAACAAAGAAGAAAATTTGGTACTTACATATTATCGCAACCATACCAACCTCTGGGATAACTTGCCAAATTGGCAACCCCAATGTCGCACGCATCTAATGTGCTGAATTGGAAACCATTTACTTCCTTTCAAATTTTCCCGCTTGCCACCTTTCCCAGCCTATCCGTTCGTTGAAAATGACAAGCCTGAATTCTAAAATGCGAATCTGGGAATTACCGAATTCTGGTAAAAATTCCGTTACATTTTTATAGAAATATAACATTTTACCAGACGTTAGGAAATGTACCAATATTTATTTATTATTTTCTTTCATACTCCATGAAGCTTTATTTTGGAAAATAGATTTTTTGGGAGTGCAACGTTGCAATCTGTAATCAACACGCGAAAATAAGAAGTGGTAATTGGTTTGAGAGAAGCCGTATCCCGTTATTAATAGGAGTACAATTCATGTATTGCGATACCTCTTGAGTCTTACTTGGCAGAATTCAGATGGCGGCAAGACCAAGAAAGCGATAAAAAAATTGTTTTGATTTGATTTTAAAAACTATTTTGCAATATTTTCCACCAAAACGTAATAGATATATCGTTAAATAAAGGTATAAGAATTTTACAGATAAAAATTACTTAATAATTTTCTTCATATATTATTTATTATTTTCTTTCATACTGTTTCTATAACATGGTAGAATTGGTTCGGTCTTATATAATACCACCAATATGGTTGCGATAATACGTAAGGACCAAAAATTTTCTGTCAACAAAATGACTGCCAACAATCTATGTTTGCCATGAAAAATACTCATGCAGGAACCATAACAAATGAGAAATCACTGCAATAGTGATCACCAAATTTGGCAATTACTCTGATTACAGAAGATTTACTGGGTTTACTTACTAGGCCAATTTCCGACTTTTATATGAATGCTTAGACTTTATCTCTATCATAATCAGTGAGTAAAATCCTGCAACTTTGTGCAGGTTTTGGTAAAATCTGAGTATATCTCAGATTGTAAAATATTACAATCTGAATAGCAACATTCGGCATTTATTTTCCTGCCAAATGAAGGATGACGTAAATATTAGATTTGGGTTTGCAATTTGATGACTCTTTCTAAAGGATAGCAGCCATACAAGAAATAGGGAAAAGCTTGAGGGTATAAGAAAGCTATTCTTAACAACATAAGAATACAGTTATCATATTAAAAATTAATTAATCTATAAAATATTATTTTAAAAAATGGAACAAAAGGCAATAAAGTATTAAAAAGTGTGCAATATAGTTATAAAGGAATGATTTTATTATATTACTGTCATGTTCCTTTTAGCTCAGCTTTGTTGCAATTTTAAATATTTCAGTAAGTGCTATACAATTTTTCTTAACAATATAAATAGCGTGATTACACTCAATATTTGAATTGTCATTGTCTTTAACTTTGACTATTGGGCAATTTTTGACTTCAAAAATAACGGTTTTGTATTTTTCCTTCAGCTGAAAGCAATATTACTGTTACAGTTCACCCAGGACAAATTGCCAAATGTGATAAAATTTGGTTATTTTTCTGTTTCCAAATAAATTTACCAAAAGCAATCTATAGTCAAATGTAAATTGATATTAACAAGGCACATTAACAGGGTTATTTATCACTAGACAACCAACGTTTCATATTTGTGCACATTCATATTTAAATTTTATAAAATTATTCAATTTAATTTTATCCAACAACTAATTTTAATTTTTACAGTATCACTTTTAAAAAATAATTAAATCATAAATATAGTTTTTAAGCCCGTGAACAAATCACATACTGAACATATGATTGACTTAACTAGAAATGAGTCTCAAGACTTAAATAAGATATTTACTTAAATAAGATTTATAAATCCAATGCAAACAATTTAAAAGTAAAAATACTGTGGCTTGCCACTTGTATTTGTGCTTTTAAATTTAATATTGAAACATTTTGTGAAGTCATCCAATGCTTGAGTTGGTTAGCATTCCTGACTCCTAGGCTTTTGATCCCAGTTCAAGGATGTTTCTTTCTCCCTTTTCTGAGATGATGTATAAATTTGCATTCTTCTGAGATGATGTATGAATTTGGCCCACCTTATAAACAGATTTGGGGCTGGATTAAGACATGGGTTATGCTACTCGCCTCTGTGGTTTGATTCACAGATGCCCACCGGGTAATGATAAATGAGTAGTAGTTTCCAGCCTTGTTAGTCACCCAAGTGCCCGCTGTTTTAAAATATATATATATTGTAAAATTCAATGCATAGTTTTTGCCACCTAAATATCATGCTTTGAAGTGAAGTTTGAAATTAAGAAGTTTATTCCACTTTTGCAATAAAGGTGAAGTTTATTTTCAATTTTTATATCACTAAACCACATCTTTTAAAGACATATTTTTTGCAGAAATGATCAGTGGAATAATATGTATGTGTCTTTTATTATATAATCTTTAATTGAAATCTATAAATGTATAAATTTATGTTCTAATAATTTGGAGAGTTAAATTTAAAATTAATTGATTTAGCAAAATAATTTTATCAAACAAATACCCAATTTCAAAAATCTGCTTACCAATCCTTAAGCTCTTTATATTTGTTTTTAAATGAAAATTAAATGTAATTTTAATTAAAGTTATAATAAATTTGATTTTTTATAATTATATTACATAATTTTTGCCACTTCACTTTCTTTTTTTAACATGTTTCCTTCCATTTTGTTTAAAATTAATGAGTTACTGTATTCTTATGTGTTGCTAGGGTAAGCAGTTTAAAAATGCTGCCATCGTTTTTTTCCTGTTCCTTATGTGTTTTTTGTCATTCAATAAAAACTGAGTGGTGCTCACTAGAGTTGCTAACATTGTCACTTCCATTCAATTTAATTTCTGTATTTTCCTACATATAATCTACAGATTATGTGTTAAAAAAGTTTTGAATTTTAGTATGCATATTGTATGCTGCCGCACATAATTTGGTAAGAAAAAAATTCTGCAATATAAAAGCTTACAATAAAATTTTGAAAGATACTGTGTTAGGTTTTGTATAATAAATAGGGCACTGGAAGCTTTTTCGTGACTCATCTGATGTATTTCAGCTATAACCAGGTTTGTCCAAATATGTTCAAGAACAAATTCATTTCCTCAAAAAGGTATTACTCTTATCTAATGTCATTTTACACTTTGTTTCAATCTGAGTTTCTTTCAGAAAATATTCAAATTTTTGGATCATTATATGGAAATGAAAGTCTCTAAGTTACACAGCAGACTTTAAATTAACAACAGAGAAAGCAATTAAAAAAATTGGCTATAAACATGCTAATGTAAGGTGTAAACATTTGTAGTATAAAGAAAAAATATATTCAATGCTTACATTTTGAATTAATCGATTTTTCAAACTTTTAATGTATAAATATATTTTCAAAATATGTATGACCTAGTTTTAAAAGTTATTGTAAACTAAATAACTATGCTTTACTAACATCTTCTTAGAATTATTACTGTTGGTGATATATGAGTGCTTTCATCTTGGTTTATTGCACTTGTCAATGAGGTTTGTCAAACTATTTTGTCTGTACAATTTATTATACTTTTAATCATACTGAACATTTTTCATTTTGTGTGACTGTATTATATTTTATATATTTTAGATTATTCCTAAAAAATTGCTGCAGATTATGTGACACTTTTTTCTTTTATTTGAAAGAAAAGCCTTGTAGATAATGTGTTGCTGTAGATTATATTCAGAAAAATTTAGTATTTACAGTCTTATAGTGTCAGAAATTACATTTATTTTGAGTTTCGTGAATAACAGCTTGAAATAAATCAAAGTACCACTCTAATAATTACATGTAAGAAATTTACACAATATTCTCATCCAAAATCAGTGAATACTATAAAATTGTAAAAATTTAAGAAAACCTGTTCAATAAAAGAAAAAGTAGCATAGACCATGACCTTTACCAATAGAGGATAATGTTGTGAAATTAGAAAATATTTATTTTAGTTGTTTGTGATCACATATCATAAAAACTTTAATAGCTACAATAGCTGAAAATGTTACAGACAGAACTATTATATTTTCTGACAGCTGATATAAATATATATCTTCTAATTTGGAAACTGTGAAATACGAACTTTCTAGAGTAAATCAATTATATAATTTAATTGGTTTAGATACTGAGTGGTGTCATATGTAATCGACTAAGCAAATGTGGGGTTACCCAAAATTATGAAATAAAACACCAAGTATCTCAGTTGGCAATCATTTAGATTCTTATCTAATAAAATGCATGTGACATCATATGCATACACAAAAGACATGTTTTCTGCTATGTTAAATGATATTCTTAATTTAAGCATCCTGTTTAATATCATTCTTAATAAATTATTTTCTAAATTCCCCGTGTCATTGAGCTGGACAGTGGGTGTCATGTAATCTATTGTGCAAATTTCAAGGTAAAATAATGAATAAAATATTAAAGAGGCACTGTTCACAAAAGTTTAGATTCCTATCTAAAAATATTCATGCATTGTATGCATACAGAGGAAATCATGTTTCCTACTGTTTTAAATTATATTAATTTTATACATCTTATTTAATATTTTCGTCTTAAATTATTGTATCTTTTCCTTTTTTAATATAATTAGCTTTTTGCTGTATTTGTGTTTATATAACATTCTAAATCAAAAAAATATTTTATATAACCATTTGATTTTTTTTTCTGTTAAAATACATAAAAAAGTTTAAACTGTGCTGCTATAGCAATTATTATGATAATATGGGGTAAAAAATAAATGATATATTTTTAACAGGAAAATAAGTTATTATTTAATAAAATACAGTAAAAATCATCATTTGAAGAATTTAAAATTTATTTTATTCCAAATTATGATTCATACCTTAAATTAATGTTATTAAATAAAATTTCAACTAAAGAAATATATTTTGAAAATCTTAAGTTTGCTATTTTATAAATATGTTATAAAATTTCAGTTCATGCTTTTTCAGCATATCCACTTACATTTTCTTAATTTATAATATTTTTAAAAATATTTAATCTCAATTTTTATTGTATTTTGATATATCATTAAAGATTGCAATTTAAAAATACAGCCAATTTTTTCCCCTTATTCCTTACATGGTTGATATTATTTCGAAAGAGCCAATTTACACCCATTAGTATTGCTAATTAAATTCTAATATCTATGTCATTTTCAATTTGATAAGGGAAAAATTGTCAAATGTTGACATTGTGATTGGAATCCTTACTTTTATCTAGACATCAAAATGTATCTTATGTTTTTTAAATTAAATTTATTTTATAAATATATAAGTAGTATTATAGAATTAAATACTAATTGCATGTATACTATGGAAATAATAAACTTGTAAAATAGAGAAGGCATATGAATTATTGATATTTTAGGATTATGGCTTTAATTTGAATTACTATTTATTAAACTATGGAACTGTGCAGGTTTGACACACAGTTTCCAATTTTTGCAGCAAGCATTGCACAATCATTTCACCTATTTAAATTATGTCATTGCAAGCAATATCTAGTTACCAAATACTGATCATGCTCAAACCAACTTTGCAATCACATGCTATTTTGAATCTCAAGCATCACAATTTTGAATATTTCATTATAACTATTTACTACAAAAGTATTAAAATGCTTATAACTAGAAATTAGTTTTCCAAAAATTACATAATAAAAACAAATGTAAACTAACACACAGTATACAACAGGTGATGGCTAGGCAATAAAATTAAATCTGCAACGTAAATAAAGTTCATTTTTATGAAAACTCAGATTTTAATTAACTGGGTTGTGGCACCTACCTGAAAAAATTATAGTTGTGCGGTCTAGTCCCAATTTAATATGAGCTATAAAAATTAATCTAAAATGTAAACAAACATTCTTATAAAAATTAGATTTTTAAATTAATCAACATTATCATACTAAATAAATTTAAATACCAATATAAGAAATATATATTTACTATATAGCATTATATATTACGTATTCACTAATATTTGAAAACTTCCAAATAAAATTTCAAAACATTAACACTAAATTATCCACTTCAAATGATTATACTGTATTTATAAGGGAAAAAAACAAATGACTAATCAAATGTTTCAATGGTTACTAGCACACAAAACAAATTTTTTGCATATATACTAACACATTACATCATAAAACAAAAGTTACATCATTCAAACTCATTCCAGTGTGGTATTCCCTCTTGGCACATTTTATTACCCATACTAAATGTTAATCTTCAGCCTATATTTCTTCTACTATGCAACTGTTAATGATTGTAAAATTTTGTTAGTATTCAATTTTTTTACTCTATTTAAATTATAGGAAATATTGCTTTTCTATTCATTGACTTTTACAGAATCAGTTAAATTTAAAAATATTATAATTCAAGAAAAGTTAAAGGCAAATATTGAAACATTCAATTTCTTTTTATTTATCCATATTTTCAGTACTTTAAGTATCTCTTCCATTTAACTATTTATGCCTTTTTTATCATTTTCAGAATGTGGAAGTTCTTTCCCCTATATTAAATGTTATTCTTCATAAATATGATCATTTTTTCAGTATGATTTAAGTAGTTATTAAATGACACTGTTTATCTGTTTAGATTATGTTTTCATATTATTTCTTCCTTAAAATTCAAATTTCTTTCCTAAAATTTTTATAAATGTGTCTACGCAGAATTGTAATATGTAAAAGAAAAAAGTGTTTCTCCTTTCTATTAATATGGAGTGAATTTTTTACGCTTTAAAATGAAAAGTGTAGTTGTAAAAAAATTAAAAATTCACTTTATGTTTAATAAAATATTAATTATGAATTATAATTTTATTTAGAATTATTTTTGATTACAGGTATATATATTCATTTTGATTTATATTTTGTAAATATGCCAAGATCAATGTAATTTTTAAATTCAAAATGTTTTTTTTTTTTTTTCTATCACAAAAATGTGTCTTGCTGTAACTGTTTGTAAACATTTTTAGAGTGACTGTTGTGAAAGAGAAAGAAACACATAAAAGTAAAGGAATTGCTTTTGTACTGTTCTTAGAAAAAGAATCAGCTTTGAAATGTGTGCGAGCCTTAAATCGCCAGGAATTTTTTGGAAGGACTTTAACTTGTAGTATTGCAAAAGATAATGGCAGAACAACTGAATTCATACGTAGAAAATATTACAAAGACAAATCCCAATGCTATGAATGTAGAGTAAGTCAGTTTAAATGATAATTTCATATTTTGGTTGTGGTTACCAATTATTAATATATATATATATATATATATATATATATATATATATATATATATATATATTATTTTAATATCCAATTATAAATTTGTTAAATTTTAATCTTAAAATTAATTTATTTAATAATCTTATATTTTGCATTGTAAATATTTTTATACTGTCATTACAAAATAAAGTCATGTATAGCTTTAAAAAACCTTATTATTTCATGAAGTTCAATTAAATATTTTTAATTATTAACTTATATTCTTACAATTATTTTTCTCAGTTAAACTCATACAATTATTTTTCTCTTATTATAATTGTAAAAATGTTCCTATCTTAATGCATCATTTTTAAAATATTATTTTAATAATATTTTTATATGCATAAATATATCTGGTTGCAATGAAAATTTTCTGCCTCTTCTAGTATTATATTATTTGTGAAAACAATTTACACTGCCATGTTTGTTTATATTTTGTCAGACAGTTTTTGGTATTTGAATAAAGGAGTCTTGCTTTAGATGATTGTGTTGTTCAATCAGTAAAATCATTGTTATCATTAAGTGCTGGGTGTCTGAAATGGAATTATCTTATTACCAGAGTAGAATCATCATTTACTTCCAGTTTTGTTGTAAAATGTCAGTTACAAAATATCACCTAATCACATGTACATCTTTAGGTACTATTGTATCATATGGCATTGAATGCTCAAAAACAAGGACTATGATATTCAAGAAGCAGAGCATTCTGGCCAGCCTAATGATGTTGATGAGGTCGGTCTGTGAGAATTGGTGAAAGGAAATCAGTATTCAACCTCTCAAGAGTTAGGCATAAGTGTTATATCCATATTCGCTCTATGCATCACATAAGCTGGACTTAGTCAATCATTTGGTGCTGTATATGAGTTGACTGAAACAGATACAGATAGGCATGTTTAGGCCTAAACAAATCTGCTTGAATATCATTGCAAAAATTAATTTTTGAAGTGAATCGCCACTTGTGATGGAAAGTGGATTTACTTCAACAACACAAACCAAAAAGGAGTTTGTTTGCGCCTAGTGAGCCAGTTGGTAACGTCACAAAGTGAAATTTGACTAACAAAAAAGGATCATTCTTTATATTTGGTGGGATTTCCACAGTATTATCTACATAGAATATCTGGAAAAAGATATGCCCATTGATAGTAAGCTGTATAGTGAAGTACTAATCCATGTTGACACTGCTATCAAATCCAAATATTGAACATAATTCTGGTACAAGAAGGTAAATTTCTATCAAGATAATACAAGATCACCTGTATCTGCATTTACTCGCTGGACACTACAAACATGAATGGGATCTTTTGCCTCACCCACCACAATCCCTGACATCACTTCTTCAGATTTCTATCTTTTTTCAAATCTGCAGTTACATCTTACAGGTACTATCTTCAGTTCTAAACAGCATGTCCACAATGAAGTTAATCTGATTTTGGACTCGGGACCTCCCAAGTTCCTGGACTGAAAGCATTGAAAACGACCAAAATGTTGGTAGAAATTCAGAGATTTCAGTGATGATTAATATTACTTCTTTCATGTTTAATTTCTAACTTTACTAAGAACTTTCATTACAATCCAGTAATTTATGCACAATAGCTGTAAGTAATGTACCAAATAACTGTCAGCTATATTTTAGTAATGCTATAATAATATGTATAAACAGGAAAAAAAATTTTTAATAGTGTTCATATTCAAAAAATTATTTTAGATTTTTGTGGGAAGATTATATTTTTTATAGAAACTCTTCTCAATCAATTTTACTACATTAGGAAAATCATACTTTGTATCAAGTTAATATTTTCTATTAAATATATGTTATAAACTTAAAATAATTGTTTTGTAGGGAGCACAATGAAGCTATATATTTCCAAACAAGCAGAAAAAATTCATTATTCAAAGTGAACATAGAATGACAAACTTCTGCATCAGTTCCTATTCCAATTTGACAATTCCATTTGCTTGGTCAAAAAATATTGCATGTTACCATAATTTCCATCTTCATTCTATGTGATATCATAATTATATTCATCTATACAAACATTGCACAGTATTTCTTTGCAAAATACATTTTTGTGCTTCATTTTTATTTTTGCACAAAAATTATTGCTTATCAAAATTATTCAAAGTGTTTTCATAGCTTTTGTTGCATATTAACTGTTAGCATTTCTTTATTCCAAACAGAATTTATTGTATAATTTTTTTTAATTTTTTTATTTTCTTGTCTTATTTCTCTGCATACATAAAAAATTTTCACTTAAATATTTTTTGGACTACATTGCATATTTAAACCTATAGAAAGCAATTTTTATGTACTTCTAATAAAAATTTTTTAAATATAATTGAATCATAACACTGTGTCTATAGTTTACAAATTTATCTTTGAGAATTGTGTATTGGTTAATTTAAAACTTCATTTTGTTGTCTGTAAATGATAATGTTTCCAATAAAAGGAGCGCAAAAAAATTGTCTAGTTAAAATATAATCACACAAATCATTATAGATTAAAAAAGTGATAAGATTTCCATTTTTCTAAGCAGAAGTGAGAATTAAAATTACCCATTTCATGAAAAAACCAATACATTTTAGATCCATTATTCTGTGTACATTATAAAAAATTTTTTAATTTATTTGAAGTATTTATCTATACAAATATATTTGCAATTCTTTTGGTTCATGAGATTTTAGAAATGAAGAAATTGTATCAATTTCATGTTTTTATACAAATTATATTTGTTTTCTATTTATGTTATCTTAAATTGCTATTTATGTTATCTTAAATTGCATTATATAATTTAAGGAATATGGTCATCTGAGCTATAATTGCCCAAATAATATACTAGGAGATAGAGAACCAGTAAAAAAGAAAAAAAAGAGAAGATTTAAAGATCAAGATGAGTAAGTTTAATTTCCTATTTAAAAGTTTAGTTTTGTTGAATTACTATCTATTTATCAGGAAAATAGTTCACTACAATTTGTCTGTGATTGTCTGTTGTCATGGAAACAAGGCACATTCCATTTTCAACAGGAGAATCCAGAAGAAAGAAATCCATTTTTTTTTACTTGATGCTTTGAGAATAACATGAAGTACTGTGCTAAATACCACCAATTCATAACATTTTAGTCCCCATTTAAAATAGATAGATCTTGTTACTATAGCATCTGCCACTAATCAGACTGCTTTATGAGAGCTATTCTTATGGTACCCAGCAGACATTTAATGTTGTTGACCAAAAAGTTTTTGCATTACCTCAATTTCATGGTTTTTTAAAAGAAATATTTAATTTCATTAAATGTACTTATCTATTTTATAATGAAAATAATATTTATTTGTACCACACAATACATACTTAGTTACATTAGGCGCATTATGAAAACATTTAATAAAATTCTAAAGGTATTTTTGCTAGATATGTCATATTTTACCAATAAAAGTCATATTTCATTTGTATATCTAAATTAAAATCATATTAAATGATTTATTCATAATTTAGAATTTAGTAAAATAAAATTATATTTATTGAGTTTTCTGTTATCCAATAAATAAGTTAAAAATTAGAATTTGTTATTAACTTAGAATTAATTTTGTATTTACTGAAATTTATTTGTAATAGATTATAGGTTAATGTTTTTTTATACATTATAGTGTAATTTAATAGGAATAAAAGCAAAAAATAAATTGGCAATTTTAATCTGTTATTTTAATATTATAAATAGTGCAAGAATTTGTTGTAGTTTTCCATATTTTGCTTATCTTTATTTTGATAAAAATTTAATGTCTATAATCTGATTTATTATATTTTGTCCTTTCACTTAGTGCTTAAGAAAATTAAGTATGCTCCAAGAACTGGTTTCAAATTTGTTGTATAAAAAAATGATCGAAATATTACTTAGTAATTATTAATATAGATTTGCATAAAAATAATATAAATGTTGATGATAACTCTTCAGATGATGAAACATTTGTTCATTATTTATTTATATAATTTTTATATACAGATATAAAGTTTACTAACTGAACATCAAATTTTTTGCCATTTCTATTTACCGTTTTTGAAATACCTTATCAGATTTATTCAATCACAAAGGATAAGTATCATAACATGATAATTAATATTTATCCATTGTAAAGGAAACTATGCTATTGATAATATATCAACTGATTGTTTACAGAATAATCAGTACTGTAGTGTTCAGTTCAAAAGTTAGTAGATTCATTTTCCATTTCTAGCACTATATTTATAATGGTTTGGAATCCATTTTAAAAGGTAATGTCATATTTCTCTCATATGCAGAAAGTGATTGTGAAACAACTAATAAAAGCTATTTAGTAAAAATATATGGTGGCACTATTAGTGTGTGTTATTTTGGTCATTGATGTTATTATTTATTGCATTATAATGGTGTCACACATCCTGAATATTTCACATTATTATCTTATTTTTAAAATCAATATATATATATATATATATATATATATATATATATATATATATATATATATATATATATATATATATATATATATATATAAGCCTATGCTATAATTTAAAATAATGGACCAGTGGAAAAATTATTTTCAAAATAACCAATGTTGGGAAATGGCATTGACTGTTGAGAATGACATAATCACACTGTCTCTGATTTTTTTATTGTCATAAATTAGGAGTCACACATTTAAAATAATTAATCAGAGTTTCCTCTTAACTAAAACAAAAGGAGAATAGAGACATTAGCTATTTTTTATTATTCCTTTTAAATTAAAATTCTGAGAAACATATTATGGTGCAGTTATTTTTAAATCTTTTCTATGTGATTTTCACAGTTACAATTATGAATTTTCAAGTAAAAGATCTTTAAGTACAGAACCAAAACTAAAGTATTAACCATTTAGCTCATAGCATTTTGATACAGCCGTAAAGAAAATTTTAATCCCTAATTGTGACAAAATTATAATCTTATTTGATGTTGAAAATTACAAATTTATAATTAAAGCAATTCAATTCAAATGAAACAAGGCAAATAAAGATTTAAAACACAAAATTTTCAATCAAAATAAGTCATGATTCTACTAAAAAATATAAATTATTTTATTGATATCCATGAAAATTAATTAAAAATATAAATTGCTAATAATTTAGCTGTTTTTGTTAATTTTTCTCTTTTTGTTAATTTGTTAGGGTGATTACTATATTGCTGCTTTTTTATGCTGTGGATAGATTTGATTTCTGTTTTTTACAAAATTCCACAACTAAAATTTTTAATCAAAAAGTTATATTTTTGAGATAAATGTAGAAAAAAAAATAGTATTCAGTTTCAGTCTGTCCTTTCTCCTCTCAATATGTTCAAAGATTGTTGAATCATACCTTTTTCAAATTCATCAGGTGCTTACTCTAACATGCTTTCTTTCTTTACCTTTACCATACAAAAATGTAATTGCTTTTTCATAATTTGGTAGATTCCAGATTTTTTAAGCCTTTTGCAAAAATAAACAAATTTGAACAAAATGAATGATGCAGGAAAAGCAAACACATATGGCTGTGAATAGAAAAAGCCCAGGTGTCATTATTCAAATCACTAACAACTTCTGCAGATTTCAAACACCTTTTACATAAAAGTACTGCAATAATTTTTTGTCATTGCTTGAAAAATAAAGGGTACTGAAAATAATATAAGAAAACAGTATGACATGATGTCTACATAGCTACTGGATTCAAAATTTTGAAGCTTAGATTTTTCTTTCTATATCCAATAAAACTCATACAACAGCAATGTAAAAAAATTGGCACTGCCAATGGATTTTGATAAGAGACTTAGGAAACTGTCACTGTCAATCAAATCAGGTTAACTAACACCTTTTATAGAAAAGTACTGAAATTTTTTTGTCATTGCTAAAAAAAAACTAATAATACTAAAATTAGTACAAGAAAACAATGACAAAGTTGCAAGTTTCTAATACCTTTTGCAAAAAAATACTGTAAAATTCTTTGTGTCTTTGCTATGAGAACTAGGAAAAATAGAATTGAAAATAGGCTAGAAAACATTATTTAATGCCTACATAGTTACTAGAAACAAAACATTGAAGCCTGTGTTTGTTTTTGTTTTCCATAAAAAAGCCTTATTAAAACATTGAAATTTTTTATATTTAAAATAATATCAATTTACATTGTTGAGTATGTGATAACTTCTGTCTTCAATTGAGAAAATTGTGTGCTTAGTTTTTTTTTTCATTCTGAGAAAATTAAGTAAATAAGTAGTAGTTTAAATAAGTAAATAATTTTTGGGAATGAGTTAACTGTAGGAAATTTGTTAGTAATTGAAAAAAAAATTGCTGAACTCAGTGCAGTTTGTTGTGTTTAGACTATTTTCTTCACAACCTTTTTTTTAAGTTTATTTTTTACTTTCTTGATAATTTAAAATAAAGAAAACCTATCATGATTATTCATCCATTGTTGAGCTGAGTATTATGAGCATCAAACAATCCAAAAATTTAGTCAATACAAAGAATTTTTCAACATTATTTCAATAATATAATTTTGGTTGCACATATAAAAAATTTTTAATTTTGGACTATGAACATATATTATGTAAAAATAATAAATTTTTATGCTTAAAACTAGACATTTTATGAACAAGTGTTTGTTCTGTCAATTCATTTCAACAAAAGTCATAAAGAATAGAACATTTCTATTAACAATAATTGCTGTACAGAATTTTTTATTTTTTTTAATCGTTATAAACAATTATTCTTATTTGAGTTGTTTTCATGAAAAATTTCAAATCAGTTTCAATGTTTATACTATGTATTTCATACCCTTAATTTATTTATAATTTATTACTTTTAAAAAACTTTTTGTTCAATTGAGATTTAATAGTTTTTAGTATATTAATTTCTAGTATAATATGGGTTTAATAATTTCATTCAAATCGAAAGATTATGAATTTGAATCATTCAGGATCTTTTTGTTTCCAGTTAAATGATACTTTTCTTATTTAATCAGGCATTTGATACTTTAATCAAAAATCTTTATAATTAAAAATTATACTCCGATTGTTACTTATAGGAATACATTTTTTTTATGATTTTACCTACATCATTTTTAAGTCATTATTGATGGCTTAATTTGTATTGAAGTATGTTCAGTTACCATCTTCATCTATGTCATGTAAATTTTCCCCATTAATTTCTCCTTAATTTTGTGATATTTTTTAATTATAAATCACTCACAAGTCAAATTAAATATTGTAATATAATCAGAGCATAAAGATTTTTAAATGACTTAATTTTTTAATTAAGATATTTATTTTCCTTATGTTTACAGATAATATTTTTTATAATGTATTCTAGAAAATAAGTAGATTTTCCTCTTCAATCTGTTAAAGTCATGTTTTATTTTTTTCAAACATAAATATTTTACATTATAAATTATTAGTAATTTTTAACTTACATTATATATAAAATGTTATTTTATCTAAATCAAAACAAGTGGATTTTGAATTTAAAAAATGTTTAAATTCAGTATTAAAACAAGTGGAGTTAGTTTTATTATTTTTAGGATAATATAATTTAAATTGTCACTGAACTTGTCTTTGAATAACTTATTACTTTTTTTATTTTATTGCAGTGAAAGTGGAAAGGAAACTGAAGAAGACATTGGAGAGGATCCGCAAGTAGAAAGTTTAAGTGCTGCAATTCGATTTCAGGTATTAATATTCATATATAATTATATTTAATCATTTTCAAATTACAAACTACATACTTCAAATAAACAAAAATATTTTAATATTTTTGAGTATTTTTAGACACATTTTTTAATATTTTTAAAGTTAATAGTATCGTTTGTATTCTACATTTTCTTTTAATTGTAACTTTTTTAATCAAAGAGCTAATAATATTATAATTTTAAAAGCAAATTCACATTAAGAAAACAAAGATCTCATTTTTGGAGGTGAAAAAATCGTTGTTGACCAAAAAAACTAGAATTTCCCTTTTGTTAAAATTGTGCTTTTGTTGAAAATTTTTCTGACAATGATATTATATTTCATTTTGATTCAAAATAGTTTGAACAGTGTTATTCATAAGATTATTAATAATATGCTGGGTACTTACCTATTAACATCACCACAACTAATTTTGTTCCAAAACTTAAATAGAATAAGCGTGCAACCTATAATTTGAACATTTTTTCTATTTTTGAAAAATTGACTTATAATTCTGAAAAGAAATTTTCTAATTATAAGTAAAAAAAATTTTTATTTCGTTTGGCATAAAAAGTCGCTGTGACACTAATACATAAGTATCATATGCTGAATTTACTTCAATTTTATTAAATGATTATCGATCTTTTATTATTGCCTAATTTTAAATAAAAATAAAATGAATAATTATGTTACAAATAGCCAGCATATTCTTAAAGTGCATATTATGTGAATTTCAGACATGGTTCTCATTTTTAAAAAAAATAAATCCTCCTTTAGAGCTTCAAAATGGAAAAGTTTAATTCTAATAAACCTGTAAACAAGGTTTATATGATATATATATATATATATATATATATATATATATATATATATATATATATATATATATATATATATATATATATATATATTGCATTGTAAATGCACATCAATGATTAATATTGTAGCATATCAAGGAGGCAGGCAATTAATGACAATTTCAATTTAAATTAATTGAACTTATGAGAATAAATTTTTAATACATTATTAACAATTTTCAAATCAGCAAACATGACAATATCATTAGTAGATAGCCACAGACACATCCAGTGTACTGTTCCTCTGAGAACTCTATCAAATCAAAAAGTAAACAATAAAAACATAATCAGAAGAGAAGAGGGGACTGCAGATTTTAGCTAGTATGGGCTATTTTAATTTTCGCCTTTTTTCATTACAGCTCTTTCTCTTTCTCCCTCCAGGGGGACTTTTACATGAGTGAAAGTCTCACAATACTCAAACAAATAGTTAATTACAAAAACATTATAACCTTAACCAGATAATTATAAAATAATATGAAAAATTATTTATTACTTTTATTTTGGTGTAATATTTTAAAGATAGAATTGTTTTAGAATTTATAATAAGATATAAAAAAGACAATATGAGTGAAAACAAATATTTAAAAAAATCATAACTAAAAAAAAGTTTTTTTTTAATTTATTAACAAATTTTATACTAAGGGCATCAACATTCTTATATAAAACCCATTTCCCAGGGATTAGTTCAAAATCAAAGGGTTTCTATGTTAAAATACCCATTACATTAACCTAGAGTTTGAGCATTGTAATTTAATCATATTTATGGGTTATGATCAGCCTCAATTTTAAATTTTTGACTGTCTAAATAGCATTATAACTTTACTGCCTAGATGATTGCAGCATAATCTTCTTCTGTAGTACATTTTTTTTTCTGTTTCTGTACATTTCTTACTAAGGTATAAGATAGGATTTTCTTTTCCTTCTTTATCCAGTTGAGAAAATACTACACCAATTCCTTCATTTGATGCATCAGTTTGCAATATAAATTCTTTCTCATAGTCAGGAGCATATAATACTGGTTTGTTACTCAGTTTATTTTTCATTCCTTTAAAAGCAGTTTCACACTTTTTAGACCACGTAGTATTTTCTTTTCTTGATTTTCCTTTCAATTTATATGTCAAGGGAGTTGCAATAATGGAATAATTTGGAATAGATCTTTGATAATAACTTGATAAGGCTAGAAAAGCCTGGATTTCTGTTTTTGTTGTTGGAACTGGAAATTTTTTATGGCTTCAATTTTTAAGTCTGGTAGAGTTCTTTTACCTTGACCAATCATATGACCTAGATATTTGAGATATTTCTGAGCAAAAACAAATTTAAAAGGTTTAATTCTTAAATTTGTTCTTTCAATTTGCCAAAAAACATCTAAATATTTAAGGTGGGATTCCTAAGTATTCGAAAATATGGCAACGTCATCTAAATATGAAATCACAAATGATTTCATTTCTTGTAGTAGTTCAGTTATCATTTTACAGAAAAAATATGATGCATTCTAAGTAGCCTGTAACAACCAAAATTTGTTACAAAAATAGCTGATTGTTGAGCCCCTTGACTAAGGGGAATCTGGCAATAGACTTTTGCTAAATCAATGATGGTTATAAATTTAGCACTTGAAACAATTTCAATTCTTTCCTGAATATAAGAGAGTGCAAAATATTCTGTTTTTGTTATTTCATTTAATTTTCTATAATTAATGTGATTTTGGTTCTCCACCAAAGACTTCTTCTAATATCATAGGTGAAGTCTCTTTAGAGAAATCCATTCAGCTAAACATTTGAAGAAATGCATCTACAACTGATGTGGATGATATCTTCTAAGGCAACAACATCTGGATATTTGAATGCAAGACACATGGCAGTAAGAATATATTTTTTCACAGAAGGTGTGACTGACAATGGACCTACAGCATCTATATTTATCTTTTAACAAACTTCAGATATTACTGGCACTATTCTCATATGAGCTTTCTTTTTCACTCCAGCCTTCCTGGCTTTTTGACAAGGATCAAAGGATTTTATAAATTCTTCTAATTTGTTTTAACAGATTGGACAGATAAAAATTCGTCTTTTGTTTTGGTAACTCCAAGATGAGCAGATGTACCATTGAAATAAGCTATTTTAAGCTTTTCTCTGAACTCTCTTTGAACAACTAATAAACAATTTTCTTGGCCTTATTTATCTACTTTTATTTAGAGTAAAAGTTCATTTTTTTATTATATAATTTCTTTTGTTGACTTCTTCCAGATGGACTTTCTCAGTTTGTTCAAGGTCTTCACTTGTTCTTTGACATTCTTTTAATTTTTTGTCAATCTTAAATAAAGAAACTAAAGGATCATCAGGCTGTTGTTCAGATAAAACTGTTAATTTTTCCATATCAACCTCAACCTCTTCATTGGAATTTAATTTTAGATCATCTACTGGTTTGCTTGAGTTCATCTTCAACTCTTCTATATGTTTCTGATTTTTAGTCTATACGCTATTTATCTGATCTGACAAATTTATGTTTTCCTTTTTTTGAATTATGAAACTGTGCGGTTTTCTGATAGATATCTACTTCTATCCAGCTCATTTGCAATAATAGCACAGCCTTTGTAATTAAATTTCCTAGTTCACATTCCAACACAACTGATAAATAAATAGGAATCAAATCTAAGGGTTGTTGTGTACCCAAACATGTTTTCCAGTCATATAATCAGACAAAGCATATTTCCTACTAACAATGTCAGTTATCACTCCAGTATCTTTCAAAATATCACATTTAATTCCTTTAACTTTCCCAACAATTGTATAAGGTTTGAATAACTGTTTAATTACTCCTTCGCCTACATTATTTACTAAATTAAGAGTGTATTTTAATTATAGATTATCAATTAATCAGTAGAATCAAATTTGGAACTTTTTTTTTCAAAATTTTTATCTCTAAATTTTTTCTTAAGATCTTTCATCTTGGTTTTAAATTTTTCATTCCTATGATCATTATTGCATTTTGCTTACCTGTGAGGTAGGCTATATGATCTTTGATTTTGGTGCTAAAAAGTTTTATTCTTCATTACATTGTAATTAGTTTTGGGTTTGATTACTTTCTTAATGTCTTTAAATTCTTCCAATTTCTTCATCAAATAAAGTGTGGGGTGTTAATATTACCCTGTTCATCTTAATAGAATTCTTTAAATTCTTGTGGAGCTGTCTTTTTAATCTGGTCCATTATGATTAAATCACTTAACTTTTCAAAAGTATCGATTTTAAGAGTATTGATCCATCCATAAAAATAATTATAAAGTTTGTGATAATAATTATGCTTGCGATTATTTGTGTGACTTCATATAGGAATAAGTGTGACAAATATGAAACCCTCAACTCTATAGTTGTTTGAGCATGACGTACCTGACATTCAAAAAGAATTAAATACAGACTAATATCTTCTTTGACTTCATATCTATAAATTAGTCCCTGAAGAGAGCTCCAGTGGCTCAGTAGCTTCACGCCGCTTCCCGTAAGCTCAGCTAAGTGAAGCATCATTTGCAGCGGGCAGTGGTTGGGAGGGTGACCACGGTGTACTCTCCTTCACTGGGTTACTGGAGCTCCGTGGGTTGGGGGCGTATCCACATTAATCTGTGACGTCCAAAGTCCTTCCGCTAGTGTGGAGAGGAGGGTGCCAGCTCAGGTGTGGCCTCGTCACCTGACCGTGGTTCAAAATGATGAGGCACCTTAAAAAGAGCAAAGTCGTACTTTCACCTTCGTGGTGGTCTGATAAACGAAAGACGCTCCCTATTGACTTAATTCGCACTGCCAAAGGCAAAAGCAAGTTTGGCTTGTCTAAGTGTCATCGGAAAACAACAACAGTCCCTGAAGATCTTTATGAGAATGATATTCATTTGTCTGTTTCAATTGAGCTTTTAATATGAGCTTTTTTAATTCATGTTCCTTTTCTGCTTCTGTTTCCTCTTTTCTTCTCTGCACTTCCATTTCTCTTTCACAATTTGTTCTTTTCATTTATAAAAAGAAACAATTTTTTGACAAAATTCTCTTCCTCTCTTCCTCTTGGTAATAGCTTTTTAATTTACATACTCAAAGAATTTGAATTAACCTGTACTTCAAGCTTTGAAGCTAAAACTAACAAGTGTTTCTTCTTACATTTTCCCAAGATCATATAGTTAAAGAGTTAATCTAAGCCTAATTTAATTTGTTTCTAACAAAACTCTAATACTTAAATAACAGTAATGATTATGTTTCAAGCTCACATGAAATTTTAATATTTAATAAATTAATTTTTGTTTTCAGTTGGTAATTAGAAATAACTTACCATTATTATGCACAGAAAATATATCAACATCTATGAAACAATGAAATAATATTTGATTTAAATTATTCCTCACTAATATTGTACTTAAACTTAGGATATAAATTTTGAATTAATATAATAATTTTTTCTTCAATTTGGAAATAGAAATGGCTTAAACATATCACATACTTTATACATCAAATTTTTTCTCTTAGCAAAATTCTACAAGAATTAGTATAAACCTGTGTTGTTCGTCTATTATAAACCTAATACATGACCTAGACAATAACAATTTAAATATATGAATTTCAGAAATAAACAAATTAAATATCAAAATTTAAGAGGAATTATATGTAAATATATATCATACATACTATTATATTTACTCAAAATTTAAATGTTGATAAAACGAAATACTTTTAGAACAGAAATTTTCATTTATAACCTCATAAATCAAAACTTAATTTGAATAGTGTACCCTATGTAAAAATAACTTTAGTGAAACATTTTTGAAATAGTTACATTTAATATTATATATACAGTATTGATACACAAAGCACTACTATAAATATAAAAATGTTTTTACTAAATTATTCAAAACAAAATTTCTTCACCAAGTTTTTTTTTTTTTTTATTGTTGTTGCGTGTGCCAGCTAGGCTGGCAACATGGGGTGCGCTGCTCCACTTTTCCAACTGAACCATATTTTGGTGTGGAGTCCTACTTCCTCAGTACACACATGCCATTTAGATTAGATTAGATTTAAGATAGGGTGGTTCCAAAGGAACCCAGTACTGCGACCATAGATCTATTGTACTATACCCCTCAGAAAGCCCTATTTGAAGAGAGAAGGCTGAAGCAAAATTCAGCAGACATTTTACAGGAATTTCCTGCAACATCCAAGGTTTAATCAAGTGCTGACTCAGGTGTTCAAATCTATGTGCAGAAAAGGTCTCACATTCACATAAGATGTGTATTGAAGTTTCTTCCATTTAATGACAACCTCTACAGGTGGGATCATCTGAAAATCTCATTATGCTGAGATGCCTTTTAAGGTGACAGTGTCCTGTAAGTAGTCCCACTGCTTTCTTTAGACTGCTTCTATTGAGCTTTAATAATTCTTTTTGCCTTTTACTAGGGCACTTGCTATTTAATAGCCTTAATTGTCTTTGATCATGGGCATTGTACCAGTTCATAAACTGTTGTTTTCTGAAGAGATCATTCTTTCTGATCAATTCTTTTGAAATACCTGGCATTGGTTCAAAACCAAAAAAGTTGGTTGTTGATCCAGTCCTTCCCAGCTTATCAGCTAATTCATTGCCAGGAACACCAGAGTGCCGAGGCACTCCATTAAAGTGATGGAGTAATTTGATAATGAGATAATTTAATAATAAAAGATAATTTGCCAATTTACACAGAGTGAGATAACATTCCCAGACAAGAACAGAAGTTACAGTAGACTTCTGTAGAGCTAGTAATGCAACAAACATGCCATAGGTACCTGTTTATAGGGTAGGCAACCATTCACACCTCATTCATACAAGGAAAGGACAAAGACAGGATAGATACAGAAAGTACTTCCATGCCCGAACCATGATTTTATTATTATTATTAAATTTTTGTGGCATTTTAAAATCTTAAGTTAAAACTTATCAGATTACTTTAATATTTAAAGTGAAATAATTTTACTTCGCTTATCTTTGATTTCATCAAATAGCAATATTTGATATTTTAAAATTTCTATTTTCAAGATTTCACCAGAAAAATCACTCACACATAAAACTTCTTGATTCTAGGAATAGGAATTTTAAAATACAGTTCATAGATTCTGAAACAGTACACAAATTCCAGGATTAATTTTTAAATCAGAAGTAGCTCATTATTGCAATTTTTTTTTAAATTCTGGATACTGAATTTTGGTTGGAATTAACTGCAAACAGGATCTATATTTTTCTTATTAAAAGAGCTGGAATTAAAATATTCTTTCTATTCTACCATTCAAAATTAAGCATAACTGGAAACACTCTTTTCACCAAGATATGATAGGATGCTATGGATGGAATTAAAACTGCAAACAGAACAACATTCTTTTTGTTCTAAAGGTTAGAATCAAAACAGCATATTTCTGTTTTATGGATAGGAATTAATCAATACTAGAAACACTTTATTCACACCAAGATAGCAGTGAGCTATTTTCTGATTCCAAAGGTTCGAATCGAAATCATAAAATCAAACTCAACAAATATTAATAGAAGGTTGCTATCATTTAACACAACAGAAGAGAAAACTTTTGTAGTTGGAATGACAGCACTTCTTATCTTAAGCTTTCACAGACAGAATCACTCATCAATTCTTTAAAAGTATTCTGTGAAGTTCAATCAAACCAGTGCCATCAATTAAAGTTGTATCGTGTCAAGGACACAGGCAGTTGATCACAATTTCAATTTAAATGAATTCAATTTATTGAAGAGAATAAATTTTTAAAATATACATTATTTGTAACTTTAAAATTAGCAAGCATGACAATATCATTGGCAGATGCCACCACAGACACACACACAGTGTACTGTCTCTCTGAGAACTCTATCAAATCAAAAAGTAAACAACAAAAACATAATCATGAGGGAAGAGGGGGATACCAAATTCTAACACGCATGTGCTATTATGATGTTTCCTTACAATATTAAAAGAAATAAGATTTTATAAATAATATTTCTAAAAGTAAATCTGCTTTTTAATTATAGCTATAAATATCTTTTAAAACATTAAATTATGTTATTCCAAATTGTTTTATTATATTTTATGTTAAATTAAAAATAAATTTTAATTTCAAAATTATTTATATGTATTTAATTAACCGATTTGATTAGTTTTTATCGTCAATTTAATTATTTATTGTATATATTTCAAAAATTTTACTAAAATTTTTAGCAAGAAAAAATTGAAGAAGAGGAATATAGAATGAAAGTTTTGACTGGTGAATATGGTGAAAGCAGTTCTAGTTATAAAAAGAAGATAATTAAAAAAAGTGATTACTTTAGTGATGAAGAAGAAATTGATGAAAGAAATTAAACTTTTCTTTCAACTGATAGGAAACCATGTTTATTCTTATAAACTGGGTTTTTTATGACTGATTTGTACAAATGTATATAAAATAAGTACCATCAATTGGTTCTTGTTACAATTTTTTGTGACTTGTATGTAAATAAGTATTTTCATTAATTTCTTATCACTTTAATGTGTCCATGTAAAATATTACATATATTGATATTCATGTATCATGATTTCTTTTAATCTGTAAAATTTATAATTGTACAGGCTAATTAAGCAACTATTTCTTTTCCTTTTCTAATACATCATCCATGTATAATTTATGCACCTTATGTAAATGTAAAATATTTATAATGTAGAAATATAGTGATATAACATATTCAAATGTATGTTAAATGTCATTGCTTCTTATTCATTGAATATATTTAAGTGAACTGTATATTGTACAATTTGTTATATTCTATGTATGAAAGTAGTAAAATTCCCACTTGAACTATTAAAAATATTTGTTAATTTACCTTACTTCAAATCAGCCGAGCTGGCAGCCGGATTGGTTAGCGCTCTTGCCTTCGGTTCAACAGTTCGTGGGTTCGAATCCCACCTTGGGCATGGATGTTTGTAGTGGTTCGGAATCCACTTTAAACCGTAAGTCCCGGTCTAATTAGCCCTTGTGTGCAAAAAATGACCGTTGAGCGACAAACAAACCAAACTTACTTCAAATCGAACATCATATTTTAAGCTATGTGTTCAGTGTCAAAATTTCCCTTTTTTCACATTGAGCAATGATTTCAGCATAAAATGTGGTTACTCTCCAAAGTATTTTGAAGTTACATTTATAAGTAATTTTTTTTTGTACACTTTGTTTTTCAGCACATTTTCACAAAATTAATTATTTACACATTTTCTAGCTAGATAATAATTAAAATTTTCTGTAGATTCTATGTTCCTATACATGAAAAATTTATTTTTGAGTTACATTGATTAAAATATACTACTACTAACCATTTGTATACCAAGAAGAAATGAAAATAAAATACTAGAAATAACAAGTGATTAAATTTTCAAGAAATTCAGAAACAGAAATTCTAAGAAATCATTTTAAGATCAACTACCTTTTGCACAGCAGTTAGAGTATATGCCTCATATTGAATCAAACAGATTGAATACTATATCTAGGTATAGTTGCCCATGCAGCTTCAATACAATGAGACTGTTCATGTGTGGTTAAGAGGTGATCCAAGACTTATACCCAGTGATAATCCCCACATATCATTATTACAGATAATGGATTAGTATGACGATGTTGATTATCCATCGTAAAGTATGTTCTTCATAAAGACACTTGTCAGAAATGATTTATTTACATTCAATTAAAGAATATATTTTATTAATCTACAATTAAATAGAATAAATATAGAAAGAAAATAATTTTATCACTTAGCTACACACAAATTATCTTCTCATCTAATTGACATAATCTAGAGTTTTTTAAAGACATTTCTAAATTCAAAATTGTTGCTACTAATAAATGCAGAAATAAAATTCATTTAAATAAATGTTAAGCATTCAAATCTGCGCAGAAACTTTTTCTTCTAATACTTGGAAATATGAGTTTTCTTCCTTATAAAAACATTCCTTACAGGTAAAATCATCCATTACTTACATGATCAGGAAATTCTTTGAGAATACAAATTTTATTACTTTTTAAACTTCTGTAAAATTTTAATTACTTTTGCCAATCGCGCGTGGCACAAAAAATATTAAAAAATGAAATTGAAGTTAAAGACTTAAAATTTCAAACTATCTTAAAATAAGACCACTAAAATAATTCCACTTACTTAAATAATTCTTGACAAAATAAAACTAACATTTATTGATTTATAAAGTAATGTGTTAACCAATAAGCCTTAATATCAATTGATGCTCTCAAGGATGTTTAATCTTTTACTGACTGTAATATAGGCTATTTTATTTCTCTTTTTTATATTAATATACTCTTGTCTATCTTTTATTGGCTATATATGAAATGGTGGTTGAATAATTCCAATTTCTACAAGTTGCAACAGAAAACCAATGCTCAATTTTCTCAAAGCATTTTGAAATCATCTGAATATCTTGAAATCTCTCATCTGAAAAGCATTTTGAATCATCAAAGTATCTGAAAATCTTAAATATGATTGTAAAAACGTTAGCACACATGAACGTCAATGAAAATCTTCATAATTAAGTGGATTCTGGAATTTATGGCGCTCTGGGACCACAATGTGGTGGTTGATTAGCGACTACTGAAAAGATATTTAGTTCAATTCTGTAGCTATATGTTTGTCTGTACTCTAAATCTGCATGTAAAGTTCATAAACAAGCTCAAGGTACTTAAAAAATTACAACAAGATTCATTACATAAAATTTGAAGTGGTGGCTAATCTGTTAGAAATTAACTTAAATGCATAATTTATTAGAAAATTAAAATGTGGCAGATGAACTCTGCCACTGCAAGAAAAAATTAATCACTTGAATAAAATGATAACCAATTGTTATACTCCAAACATTGTCCTGGCAAAGTGTAGAGATAAACACAGTTCCATGGGATCGGTGACACTTCCTGGAACGTCCTTGAAGGAAAGATCAGATCTGGTCTTGGTAGGTTTACCTACCAGTATTCTATAATAGTAGCAAGATTATCGAATTCTATGGCTATAGTGGTGATTCCCTGTGGACCTCGATGACTGGAGGATATGTGCTCTCGCAGATACAGCTTTTGTACTGCTCTGGAAAACCTCACACATGTGCTGGCGCTCACACTAAGAATTGGCATAAAATTTACTCTTTGTGACATTACCACAAACTCAATAAAAATTGGATTATTCTTAAAAATTTTAAATAAAATTCTCTAGTAAATGTAATAAAAAGAAAATCATTTTGTAAGAAAAAATGCTTTAAACATTTTGATAAAAAAGCACAATATTTAGTCATAACAAATAACTAACATTGTAAAAAGAAATTTCTCTCTACAAGTTTTAATTGAAAGAATAGTGAATAAAATGACTGACTCAAAATATTACTAATTGTTTTAGAATTTTCTATTGACGATTACCACCAATTCCCTTAAAGTGAAAAAAATAAATGATATTTTCAAATGAGCAAACAAATTAATGATTTTTTTTAAAAAAATCCCACTGAATTTATAATTGAAGGATTGTTTCATTAAAAATTATAATCAATGCAAATATCTTTAAAAAAATTTCATTCATTGATTCTTATAAAAATTACTGCCATTTTTTCACTTGGTAATTTCTAAAGGTTTTACTTTGTTCTGTATGACATTCTTTCATTTTCCGAAGAAAATTTTAGATGTATTTTTTTTATCTTACTTTTAATTACCTACACTGATTCTGTTAATCTACTTCATTATTCTTTTAAATAACTGTTAATCTATGTAGTTAGTAGTTTTTTTTTTCTTTTCTGGTTAGCCATTACGATCCATAAACCGATAAAAAATTACTTAAAAACTAATCCTAAGCAGGAAAGCAAATGGTCAGAGATAATATGTGTTTACATTTTCTTACACATAGGGAAGATCTTGTTTCCTTGATCAATTTAAGACATTTCAGTAGTAAATGTAGTTAATTAAGATTAGTAATGCAACAGCAAAATGTTTTTAAATATTAAGATATCTGACTATTTTGCTATCAAGGTAAAACAAAGCAAAACTGCTGATGATCATAATAAATTAGCTTTGCTGCTTCATGACATCAGCCAAGTAATCAAACAATGCAATGTAAAAATAATTATATCAATTTAAAATATTATTCACACTTATTTTTGAAGGAAAAACAATAGTAGCAATGAGAGTAAAATATTGCCAGCTTTTTAATAGAATTGGTTGAAAATAAACTGTTTTAAAATTTATTAAAAATAAAAGCATTTCTAGAAGTTATTTTGTATAAGACACAACAGCAAACACTTGGTTTTAAAATATGGGAATAAAATTCACAAAAAATTTACACAAGCTTTACTATAAACAATTTTTTAATTAATCATTTATGTTTACTGTCTTATATTTGTATGGCTCATAATTTAAATGAGACACAATAAATGTTTCATATATTTACCAAATTGTACAACTTTATTTTAAACAAGATTAAACTTCATGTATTTGATGCATTGTAAAATTATAATAAGTGAAAATTTTATACTTTATTCGCTTTAGATATTTTTCTATAGCATTACAAACACGTAAGTGCATTATTTTAATTTAAAATAAAGATTCGCTCTTTGAGTGAATATACATAATGATATTTTATTTGATGCATGTAAATAAAATATAATACAGAGAATCAATCTTGATGAGGTAACAGGTGATGTACTGCACTCAAACAGCCAGCAGTTTGAAGAGCTTTTATAAAAACTGACAGATTACCCTCTTGTTCCATCCAAATCGTTAACATCTGCTCAGCTTGAGCTCTACTTGAAGGGAATGTTCCTTCAAAATATTCAATTTCATCTTTTTGAAATCCTAAATGTATAGCTAACATCTGCCACTTATCTTGTAATTTTCCAACCAACGTCTCGATTAAGGACTTAGTAAGCACACTTTCTTTCCTAACTTTCTCTGCAATTAAACATTAGTGTTAAAATGTGGGCAAACAAATAAAAGCATATCATTTTTTTAAAAAAAAAATTGCCTCAGACAGATAAATTATGACTAAAATAAATTTGACAGTAAATTACAACACTGGTAATTTTAGATTCAATACATTCTGCAACAATAATTACTAAGATATTATAAGCAGATAATAAAATTTAGTTTTTTAACAAAAAGTTTCTATGCATATAATGTACAAACATAAAGAAAATTACTTTCAATCTAATATAATTTATACCTTAGTTTTAAATGCATGATCAATTAATACATGAGATAAAGTAAAAATTAAAAAGTTAAGGTTTATTAATTAAGAATAAATTTTAGCATAACAATGATAATCAGCCTGTTTACATTCATTCTTTGTTTTGTCCCTCTCCAAAATAAATTTTAAAAAATATGATTTTTTATGTGTTAAAAAAATACTGTTTACTGTATTATAAATTTTTATGGCTAGGTTTACATCATAACTAGAGCAAGTTCTTCATAAAATTAGGAAATAACTATTCAAGTGATAAATTAGGATACAATAACCACACATTTTATTGGATTCATATAATTATTAAACATGTTAAAAGTTAAGAAGTTTACTTGAATAGGAGATAATACATATCTAACTAAAATGAAATAATGTAATTATTTTAAAAAAATTTTACTTTTTAAATTGATCATATTTATCAACTGAATAAGTACTTTTCAACACATTATCTCACTAAAGGAAAATTCTCTTCTGATTATTAAAGATTTATTTTATTAGAGACAGTAATATGTTTAATGTATAATGAAATATTCTAAAAATAAAGAAATGCAATGTCAGAAGCAATTGGCTCACAATAAGGGCAAAAGCTATGTTCAAAAACATAGATGGTACCCAATTTTGATACTTCAAAGAATTAATAGACTTTTAATATGCTAAGTTATTTAAACATATTTTACAATTTATCGATTTAAGCATATTTCATACTTTATCAAAATTTAATATGCAGAAGAAACTATTAATTTCGGAAAAACAATCTGAATCGAAAAAGATCTGATTTATTGCACCTTGCCATGGAAACATGTAATAGTCAGTCCTGGTTATTTACCAAGAAATCAAAAATGTAATTTCAGACGAAAAAAGCATTATACAGGTTTAAAAGTTTGCATGCTAGCAAAAGATGTTGGAATTTTGGTATGGCTTATTTCCAAGATAAATGTATGACTTAAAAAGATAAATAGAAGATACTGATTCCAAACCAGTCATTTTCAGTCACCAAAGGTTAATGACAATCAATATATTGCTATCGTAGGCCAGAAGCATCAATTAGCACCTCCATACAATAGTATTTGTAACTATTAAAGGCAGAATATTACAGAATGAGGGAGTGTAGCTCAGACTAAAATGAGTATGCTCTTTTATCCTCTAATGTTCATAATCTAAAACACCATACACAAGATACAATTTAGAGCTTGGATCGGTATATGATTCAAAGAAAATTATATCATGTGATATAATTTGATAGGTTGAAGAAAATTCAAGCTCTAATTTTTTTTCACATTAGGGCTAACAATTGGAAGTGATTAGTAACTCCTGTTGTTGTCTTCCCATAGGATTTTAAATTAACAAAGTGAAAAGGAATGTGTTATATGTCCAGTATATGTTCCTATAATAAAAACCATTTGATTTCCCAAGTACTGAAACATAATTTAGTAAATGAATTGCATTACATTTTTTCACTATTAATTTTATTTAAGTGATTAGCATCTTATATTTTAATTAAATGAAAAAATTTTTAATTTAATTTGTTTAATCAAATTTAGATTTTATAATATCGATACTGTAATAAACAAATAAATGAATTTGAAAATTCTTTCAAGTATTCCTTGTGGAGAACTTTTATAACTGACTCATGTTTTCAGTATTATTTGTATCAAAGTTTGAGGAAAAATAAGCAATATTGTACATTTTAAGTTTTCCTATGTATCTTACTGCCAGAAAGAATGCAGTCACAGTTAGTCATTCATGAAGTCTTAAAGAGGAATACTTCTTTTTTTTATGTAATTAAAAATGTTACTTTATCCAAAAAAACTATTTTATTCATCCTAATATAATTTAAAGGGTAATTCTGGGTGTATTTCTTTCATTAAATTAAGATGTGAAAGACAGTTGTTGCAGCAACCAATTTTTTGCATCATTCCAGCAATATTTTTGCACTTAATTTACTCATGTTAAAGTTATGATAATATTTTAAATATAAATATATTTTTGTAATATGAGTGGAGAAAAATCTGTTATAAAATACAACTGGCACAAATTAGTAGACAAATGAATGAACCAATAAATATTAAGTAGACTTAAAAGTATATCAAATCATAAGACTGTATGAATAATTCTTTTAATTTATATATTAGCAAATTTTATTTTCAATTTGTAAGGCATACATTTTAAGCTAAAAGCAATAAATGTAAATAAAAAAATGCCATTCTTGAAAGTAGCTTCCATTTCTAAATATGTTTACCCTATACTGGTAAAAAGAATTCGAACCGACAACATGTACCATATGTGTGCTTAATTAGTTTCTACCACCTTAACAAATCAAAACATAAAACCATATTATGTGTGACATGTTAACATACCAACTGATGCCCTAGAAAATTACAAAACATTTCACATTTTGATTTCTATGCATTGTCTAAAGTGTGACTTCTTTCAATATTGTTATTTAATAATTAGCAAAAATAAAACCATGTTTTTATCTTTAAAATTATTTTTTCCATTTTATGATGAAAAATATATCTGGAAATATCTTGCTGCATTTTTGTGTCAGTTAAAGAAATATTTTATTTTTTCAACATTTTATTGTTCTGTTTAAATTTTGATGTGAGAAAAATGATTTTTTATGATTTAATAACTTCATAAATAAAAACCGGATACACCATCAATTATTAATTTCTACAATACATATGTCAATATTAATTAAAATTTAACACAATATCTTATTTAAATAATGAATTGAATTAGTATTGGTTTATCTCAAAACATTTATACTAAATTAAAGACAAAAGAAACACATAATATTCTTTCATGTATTAATAAAGTAAATTATGTTTTGTTAAGATGTCATCACTATTTCAAAATAAATATTTTATGCTTTATAAGTTAATAATAACATTGAATAATCTAAAACTTATTTAAGAAACATGCACCTGTTTCCTTTGACTCTTCATCTGCATGAAAAAATTCTTCATTTCCATCTTCTATGGAATCTTCTGCAATCGCAGTTTCAACAGTCATTACATCTTGTTCCTATAAAAATTTACATTAAAGAGAATATTAGCACCTTCAATTCCCTAGAGTTTATAAGCCTTAAACTATATTATAAACATATTTTAAATTTATATATTAAAAAAAAGATTCATATTAGAAATATATTACTTTAAAAAACGTATCCTATGAAGACATCAAGAAGTTCTATATTTAAATTTTACAAAATCATATTAGATAAGATTTGATACCTTTTTATCATCAGCAAGTTACCTTACAAAGTAAATCACACAAAATGTGTTACTTCTCCATTAATAAAAACAATAATATAATGATGCATAATAGTAAACAATTTATTTAATTTTGAAACTGAGTGTGAGAGCCACTACTTATGTCAATTATATTTACTTTAGGTGAAAGCTATTTCGTATTTTACATTATTGTGAGCAGATAAAAACAAAGTACATAAGATTTAGCTTAGGTTAAATTTTAATTTTGTACAGCAAGAATTTTCTAAATTCTTAAGAAATTGGTTTTAAGATTTAAAATATAATTCATATATATAATATATATCATGCATTCAAGTAAAAACCTTAAAAATAATTTATTATTTTCTAAGTTAACTAGAATTTACTTAAAGCTTTTAATACAACTTCGAATTAAGAAATGGAAAAAATAAACATATAACAATAATAAAAAATATAAAGTTTTGATTTATTTTAACAAAAAAATTATACTCTGGAACAATTCAGCATGCATAAAATTCTCAAACTGAATTTTTGTTAATGAGCATGAAAAATATCAAGCAGAAAAAAAAGAAGCATTTTATTTTTTTTTTATAAAATGTTGGCACAGTGATATGTAACCATATTAATCTTTTCTTTTTCCATAGTAATGACATTAATTATTTTCTTACTAAATTATTTCTGTATTTCATACACTAAATACATTACTAAAATTTCAAAATTTATCAATCTTTTGTCATTGTGAGAATCATGAGTTTCAAAAATAAATTATATTATTCTGTTGTGTGATATATTCATGAAAAATTCAATTATTAATTATGTAATATAATTATGCATTGTATAATAAAATTTTATGTTTTAATCTAATTTATACAATTGATAAAAAAAATACAAGAATCATATGATTTTACCCAGAAAAATAAGATTATTGTTCTGAAGACTAAACGCTTTTAAAAGTTAATTTAATAGGAAAAATCTGAATTTTATAAACTAATTAGGAATGAATATAAAAAATTTCAGAAATAAATTTTCAAGACAGTATATTAGATTATTATAAGACAAATCAATACTGTATTTATGCGAATCTAATGCACATAATTTTTGGCCAAAAGTAATATTCAAAATTGGGGTGGGCATTAGATTCGAGTGCAAGGTAAGCAGCTCGCCGATGACGGCAACCAAATTTAAATCTACAATGGATTGCTATATTTCTCGTCTACATTTACTGTTATATTTATCGCTGACACATTATTGCATAGAGGATACAAACTGCAGAGTACATAGTCACGAAATGGAGGGCAAACAAAGAAGAATGTCATATAATGCTACTTTAAAATGTAAATTAATTCTTTTTACTGAAAAAAATGGCAATAGACAGGCAGGTAGAGAGTTCAACATAGCTAAGAGCAATGTTCGCTTGTGGCGGCAACAGAAATTGGCACTGTGTGCAACTAAAGCTAGTAGTAAGAAATTCACTGGCCCTTGCCAAGGAAGACACCCTAAAATTGAAGAAAAAGTATTGGAATTTGTATGTGAAAGAAGGAAGAATGGAGAACCTGTGACTAGTGACGCCAGGAGAAATAAAGCAAAAGAGGAGACTGAAATTCTTATTATACCAAAACAAGAGTTTAATACTAGCTGTGGATGGGTGGATCGGTTTATGAAGCGGATTTCTAAGACGCCGAACAACAATATGCCAAAAGCTTCCTGCAGATTTTGAGGGAAAACTACTAACATTTCAGCGGTTTGTCATCACACTTCGAAAGGAACAAAATTTTTCAATGGGGCAAATTCGCAACGTTGACGAGATGCCAATTTGGTTTGATATGGCTCGTAAATACACCATTACGGAGAAGGGGAATCAAGGAAGTTATCAAAACTTCGGGATTTGAAAAACAACGCGTAACAGTGATGCTGGCAATAACAGCAGACGGGTGCAAATTTCCGCCTATCTTAATCTTCAAACAGAAAACATCCCCTAAAACCCCTAAGAAAGGCTGCTCCCAGATGATGTCCTGATTCGAAATCAAGAGAAGGGGTGGATGACAGAATTATTAATGTGTGATTGGCTCTGAAATGTATGGGAACACCGTCTCGATGGGCTCTCCAATCCACCATCAATGCTTTGGACGTATTTCGTGGTCATCTAACTGACGACGTAAAAAAGAAGATGCACAGCCTAGGAAGTGATCTTGTTAGCATTCCTAGAGGAATAACACCTGTGTTACAACCCCTGGATGTTAGTATAAATAAATTTTTTATAGGGTACGCTCAGGCGAAGTAAGAAAAATGTTTTTGTGAGCCAAACTGTGAATTGACCTCAACAGGAAAAATTAAGCATGCTAACATTGTTGCACACTCGGTTTCTGCTGCCTGAAAAAGCATCGTAGCATCAATGATTATGAAATCTTTCAATAAATGCTGCATTTCAAATTCATTGACTGGCAGTGAAGATGACGTGCTCTGGAACGCAGAGGATAACCATGATAATGAGGAAAGAAGAAATGAATCTGCTTCTGACGAGGAGAGCTGCGAGGAATCCAGTGATGAAAACATTAGTTAATAAAGACATTTGCTATTAATCACTGATTGTAGAAGCTCTTAGCAAGATAGAAATATTATGATTTATTTCATGTTCATATTTTACCATAGGTACCGTATATACGGTAGTGGTAATTAACAATGATTGTTTCACATAGCAATAGCCCAATACTAGGTTAATTCTATGTTCTGATACTTTATGTATGAATCCATTGATATATAAAATAAGGTATCTAAATTTAAATAAAATTATCATACCATTGATTGATAGTTTATATACATATTCATTGTAGTATAAAATTAGATTCAATAAATTCCTCATACCATTGATGCGCATTACATTCGCCCCAACAAACAATTTTTTTATTATTTAGTTTTAAAATAGGGATGCGCATTATATTCGCATAAATACAGTATATAATTTTATAACCAAATTATAAATATACATTAAAATATTAATACACTATTTCATTGGTTACAAATACTGATATTTGAAATGTCACAAAGTTTAAGCTCTTTTTTGCTTTTCTTCATTTTGATAATTTCAAAAGGATGCAATTCTATAAATTTTTCCATTGTACTTAAAAATTTCTTAAAAATTACAAATATGTATACTTACACATTTCAATACACAATAGATGTTAAATAATTCTAATTATTTTATTCTTTATAATTTATTAATTGTTGAAGCTAATTGGCACATTTATGAATTTTCCTGAAATATCTACTCCAGTTAGTATAATTTTAAATAGAAAAGAATAATAACATACTAAACTTATACAAACAACTTACTTTGTAAATCACTGCAATTATATGAAAAAAAGTATTAATGTATGTGACACATAAGTAAAAAAAGATAAATATGCACACAAATACTCACATGTTGAGGTTTCTCTTTGACAACTTTCTGAATAACTGATTCAATATATTCTGAGACACTTTTAGTTTGGTTTAGATTTGATGTGAATATGTGGGGAGACTTCATGCATAAGAGCCTGAGAGCTTTCCATGTGTATTTACTGTCATGAATATCTCTAAAATATTTAAAGGCAAATTTACTCAGGGTGACTAATCATTTATGAAATGCTTCATAAAAATATTTATTTATAAAAATATTTAAAATTTTCAAATATGAAATAGTGCAATTAGTATAAATTATATATCTATTTAATTTTTAGAATCAATACAATGCTAAAACTCAACAGTATGCATTAATCAGTGATCTGAAAGTTAAAGAATAATCTTCTTCTTTATTGACTCAACAGCCCATTGTAGACCAAGGCCTTCATCTGAATCTTCTTCCTTTCTGATCTTGCTTTAGATGTACACCTCTATAGTTTTTTGCTTTTATAATTCCAAAATAATCTTAGTGGCAAAACATTCCAGTATCCAAATTTCAAGTCCTTAAAACGTTTCCCAGGTTGCTTCCAAGGAATCAGTGGCTTTGATTTTTCAGTTTTTGTAATATGAAAGTTTTCCCAAGGTGGAGTAGTTGGCCCCACGCAGAACCCCCAACTAGGAAGACCAGTCCTCTGATATAATCCCCAAGGACAGGGAACCAGAGTATCCTGAGTGCTGATCACCTATTTTAATCGCCTTTTGAGATATGCATAAGCTACATTTGGACTATTCTTAAACCCCGGGTCACCACACATACTAAAGAATAATCTGGACATGCTAATCTTTTTTATTAGAAGCAGCAGGAAGTCACAAATTTATTTAATTACTATGAGTTGGAGCAACAAAATATATTCATGTTTAATATTTTTCATTTATTTGAAAACAATTTTTTAAATACGGTATGAAATATTACTGGTTTTAAATTTAAAATTAATTACTATTGCTTTAAGGAATAACAGATTTCAAAACAAGAGAATCTTTTGTTGCACTTCATATATAGTTAGGATTGTTTATTATTTCAGACTGTTTATCAAATGATTAATTTATTCAGATTTTTCCCTTTTTTTAATAAAAATTAAAACTAGTCAAATCACAACTACATAACGTATTTTGCAAAAGCATAAGAATATGATACTATTGAGAAAAAATGACAATAATTTAAGAAATCTAAAAACAATACTTAGTCCTTACAATTATGGTAAGAGCTAAAAAAAAAAAGAATATTTAAACTTTACATTTTCTGGCTTTCTTTTATTGAAATTAGTCTTTGAAAATTTTAAAAAGCAAGAAAAATTACATTACTCTTTTGATGCCATGAGCAATGCTTTGTGCATCTATTGAAGAATAGCTGTTGGAGAATTAAAAATTTTAAAAATATAATTTTTTTCCTTTCAGGAAGGAAATCTTTCATAATTAGAAGATTTCATTTTTATTAATTGAATTTTCCCAGAAAAATTTTGTTTCTTTCTTCAATTAATTTGTTGAAACAAAAATTATAAGAGAAAAACCTTGTTTTCCTTTGCAAAAAATAAAAGAACATACAATTTTGCCTTTTCCTAAATACCTTTCACTGACAAAAGAAAAATTTAAAGCCTTTGTTGCTGTCTGAATTGTGAGAAATTAAACTCAGTGAATTTACAAGAACTCTAAAGGATAGCAAGAATCAGCATGTTACTAAACAGTATTTTGAAGTAGTGAGTTTTTTAATTCGATGTCAAATAGAAAATATACTTTTCTCTCTTCACTAAAACTTCACTAAAAAAACCAGGAATATTACAAAATTTAATATTCTTTAAAACTTCATAGCATGTTCCTTTTCTTTTTTACTTAAAAACTTAGTATTGAACTCCATCAATATTCAAAACAGCATTTACTTTTTTATGTTAACAGCAGAATCTGATTTTCCAGCTATTTGACCAAAGAATGATTCTAGTGGTGGAACAAAATTCCTGTAAAAAAAAAAGATTTAAAATGAAAATTAATACCAAAAACTGATTGTTGACAATTTTTGATTACATTACAAATTTGATAAAAAAAAATTCAAAGAATTTTCTCCATCAGATATCATAATATAAATCACTCTACAAACATTTTTATTATTTTATTTCATATATATATATATATATATATATATATATATATATATATATATATATATATATATATATATATATATATATATATATATATATATTCCAATATTTAAATTCACAAATTTTAAATTAAATTAAATGATGATTTTCAAAGCAAAAGACTACAAACCTTTTTGCAGATCTACAAGCTTCCCAATTATTTGGTGTGGTACACCACAACTTTGGCAACTCAGAGCTGGAAGAGAATAAAAACATATTAATTAATCTTAAAAATGCTTAAAATCAATGAAAAGATCAAATATTTATGAACTGCTCAATAGAATTTAACAGCATGTTCATAAATGCCACCCTATTTAGTTTGGAAGATTGAGAATGGAAGAAAGGGATTTGTTCCAAGTTCAAATCAGAATTATTTTTACAATCACATTTCTCATTATTTTTCTGTGTTAAAAAAAAAAGAGAATTATGTCAATATCTTGTTGCTTCAGCTAATGTTGATTCAATAACTGGATATTAAATAAACAATTCAGATAATTTATAATATTATATAATTCAAAACGTTATTTTCTTTGATTACTGTAATATTAAGTGAAATAAAAAATTGAGAAATTAAATTAAAACTAACTGTCATTATTTGCTTAATATTAGGCTTTTCTTAAGAAAAAAATAAAACATACAAATAAACTTTAGAATAACTAAAAAAATTTTTTATTTGAATGTAACAGAACTTTGTAAGAGAGAAATAATAAATTTATAACTCACTTAATTTTTTTATTAGGATATGAATGCAGTTCTTCAGACCAACGTTTCTCTAGCCTAAAAAAAAAGAATAATTAAATAATAAGAGAGCAACATAAAAAAGCTAAATAACAAAGAAAAAATCCAAACAGAGACAAATATTATGAAAAATAATGCAAAAATCATAAAAATATGAATACAATTAAAAGTAATATACTTGTATTATAAAGAAATTTAAACTTTTTAATAAACTTATAAAAATTCAAATTTTAAACTTGAAAAATTAACTTAAGTATAATTTCAAATTAAAATGAACAAAGATTAGATATTTATTATTAAATTATTCATTTAAATAATTTTACATAATTACAGAACTTAATAATTTATTAATTTAGAAAATATAAAATATGATGCATATTGAATTTTCTAGCTTTTTTGATAGAATAAAAAAATAAGGGAAAATAATGTAAAAACTGAGGTTAATTTTGGGGTTCCCCCACCAAAAAAATTTAACCTAATTTTAAAATTAAACTGACAGCTCATTGGGTGTGTGTCTGAGTGGCAGCCACCAATGTTATTGTAATGCTCACTAATTTGAAAATTGTATACAAGTAATGTGTATATTAATAGTTTATTCCCTTCAATAAATTTAATTAAATTGAAATTGTCATAAACTGCCTGCCTCATTGGAATGTTACAACTCGTCAATGGAGCATGCCTTTTTTACTGATAGTTATTTAAATAAGGCATATGAATATTAGAATCAAATGATGTGGAAAGGGGTAGTGATTTGCTTTATTTTCATTAATATCAGGAGGAATACTGGTGAAGCAATCCTCATATGCTTATAAAAATTTAAATCATGGTTGAATAGAATTCCATTATTTTTAAGGGTTGACTGGAAATTAATAATGTGGTGCTGTTATCTTCTCTTAAAAGCATCTCTTCCAAATTCACTAGTCCTAACTTTGCTTTTATGGATGAGAACATTGATAAAGAAAAAATATGTTGAGAAAGTCTTAGAAGGTGAAAAAGCCCATAGAAAAGATTAATCAATAAATTCCTCTAATTTAAATTCTATTAAATATGATCATGATATTAGAAGGTGCTTCATGTTATGATCTTAATCTATAATGAATATTTGAAATATATGTTTTTTGAAGAGTGAAAACTCTTAAGAAAGAACAATTAAATAATTTGATGGTGATTATATACCAGCAATGCCATGCAGCCACTACTAATCCATGATCAATAAGAGAGGTCATGTCTCTCATCTATGGGATCATGGTCGATGCTACTGTTACGTAGCATTGTTGTAGCACCAGGAAGATTTTAAAAACAATACATCACTGAAACTGGCAATAATCGACATGGAGAGAGGCTCTGCTTCTAGTATTTGGCATGTTGTCACTGTATGTTTCTTAAATATTATAGTTCAAACATCCATGAGGATGTGTTGTTTTCATTTGCCCATTGTCAAATGCTCTTTAATCAATTATAAGATGAATTAACTTAATATTAATATCATTTATGTAAATGAAAAAACATACTAATACAGTGTGATAATATACCTTGTATATCTCGCTTCCAGATTTGCTTTTTCTGTTACTTGCTTGAAATTTGGGCAACCTTCATTTTTCCAAGCATTCCAATATTCTTCTCTCATCAAAATTTTCTATTGGTATAAAAAATAGCACAGATGTTTTTAAACTGTTTATAAATATTATTTTTTATAAGATAAAGTTCAGAAAAATGTAATAAAAGTATGCATTAATCTACATAATGATCTATTGATTTATGAAGTATGCATTAAAAAATACATGGTGTATAAAAATACTATTTTAAAAAATGAAAATAAAAAGTAATTAATAATCTAAAACAATTATAGTTAGAAATGAAAAACTTTGTATATATTAAGAATATTTATAAACTGTAACTACAATCTTCCTGATTATACTTTTAAAAAAATTTAAATTTTGAAAAAAAAATAATAGATTATCAAAACTAATAAAATTTACGTTTCAATGTTATTAAAAAAAATATGAATTGGCAAATATAAAATATTATTGACTCATTGTTTTTTTAATGCATAAGCATGATCTATGATACAATTAAAATTTTCAAATTATTTTAATTTTTAATAAAAAGCACTTCTATTCTTTTTAACTAAAATTATTGAGAAGAAAGAAAAAAAAAAGATTTATGTGACTTTTTAAGAAAAAATGTACTTTTCTCAATAATCTTAAAAGACATTAACTTTTTTAGTTCATTTTAAATTACTTTAATACTTCTTCAATATAAAAAAAACTTTAAATATAATTATTTACATACTACATTGAGAAAATTAATTAAATATGCAGCATTAAAATTAATTTTTTTTAATGCTTCAAATTTATTTGATTCAAATTTCCAAATTTTTGTGTGTAGTTTTAAGTGGAAATAAATTATCAATACTATGATGAATAAAATATTTGAATAATTACCTCATGATATATACATATAAAATAAACACTTTTCAAATTATTGCAACAAATATTTTTTTCTAAATGAACAATTAAACAAAAGTCAAATATAATTCAATAAAACATTTTCCAAAAACAATAGTTCATACTCACAATTTACAGATATATTAATTCAAGAAAAGTGTTAATTAAAATATCAGTAAAATTATGGTAATTGTTTTAAAATAATAATAAAAATAAATAACAAAACTGAAAAATTTCAGAAACCAGCAAATTATTTTCATATCAATTTCAAGATACCCTGGTTTTGAAAAACATTTAATATAATCATCTGCAATATTATAATATTTAAGACATAACAATATCATTAATGGATGGATTAAAAAACTAACCTCTGTATCCTTGGCAAATTGTTCCCCATTAGGAGGTGTTTCTTCTAGTAACTATTAAATATGATAAAATCCTTAATTTTAATTTACATAAAAATAAATATATTGATACATACTAAATATAGAAAAATTCAATTATAGAAACAAAACAAATGTTACATTTCTTCAGAAAAGAAATGTAACTGTAGCAGAAAATGCAATTTGTTTTACTTATACACATATTAAAAATTTTTGAATCTTAATTTTATAGCCTCAATCTGAGCAGCTAAAATTTAGATGCATGATCATTTTTATATGTGAGTTCCCTGATTTAAACTCTAATGTCAAAATCTTTCAAAACTAAAATAGTATAAAATTCTTTCTGAAAAAAAAAACAAATATTCATCTAACAAAAAAATTTTGTTTCTCATAAATATTAAATGAAAGAAATAAAAAGAATGGTAAATGATTCGAGCATCATTATAAAAATCATAAAAATTTAATGGTAATATTTAAAATATGCTCACCAAGAATCCACATTTAAATTAAATTTCGATATTAAAAATTACCGATAAAATAACGGCAAAAAATTAATAATTAAAAATTATTATATTTTATAGCTTCTAACAAAGATTACAAGTTTTAGATGCTTAACTACTTTTTACATAAGAGTTAACTGATTTAAATGTTAACATTAAAAGCTTTTAAAATCTAAAATAATCTAATAGATTTCAATATAAAAGTTTTTTCTGAAAATAACAAATATTACATGATTTTAATGATAAAAAATATTTAACATTCCTTAATTAAATGAAAATTTAATTAATAAGTAAGAACAATAAGTAGCTCAACATAAAAATATATTTTTATTTAATATTATTGAATTAAGATAAATATAATTAAATTATTATAAATAATATTAATCAAAAATAAACACATCAAATATTTCCAGCTACACTAATTTTGATAATTAAAAAACATTGGAAACATAACTAATAAATTAATAAATAAAATTTATTTCATTTCGCACAGCAATAAAGTTTTCAATAATTTACAGCAATTTATGTCAACTTCAAACTTGTAACTAGTCAGCAAAAATATTTAATCCTTATAATACTAATGTTACATCAATTTGGTTTAATTTAAATTTGGTTTATTTTGGGTTAAGTTTCACCTTCACTTTAATATTGTCCTTAGCTGTTCACATTAATATATTACACAAATTTGAAATTAATTAAATTTAAGAAAGTTTTATATCAAAATTAAATTGAATTCACATAAATGATGGAAGACTTTTCAAAAATAAAGGATTTACTTAGAATGTTTCAGTGCAAATCCTTTTTCAATAACACAAAAATATTTCCTTAAAAATATATAAATAATATTTAAAAATAAATCCTTCCTATTTGAATTTGAGAACTAAATCAAAACAATTATAATCTATGATCACAAATATATTAGATAAAATCCTAACTCTAAATTAATTATTTAATTAAAACCTTCAAAACTGCAGTAAGAATAGTTATTTTGCAATAAGTGGAATGAACATAAACTTGAATTAATCATAAATAAATTTAATGACATAAAATTTTAATTTTAAGGAATTTTTAATAATAAGGGAATTTGGTAATAATGTGCCAATGATAATTGCAGATATATTGTATGTATGTATATTGCCTTCCATTTTATACAATATTCAAATTTATACCTAATGTTAAAATTATTTGTGAAAAGCAAAAAATTATTTAAAAGTTTCATTAATCTTTATTTACCTAGAAATATTATAGCATTTTCATGATTGCATAATAAATATACACAAAATAAACACTGCAAAATATTTATAATTATATGCATTTTTGTAAAGCAATATATTAAAGTGAAATCCAATTTGTATTTACATTCACAGCATTTAAAAAAATGTTAATAAATTTAATGTTTTAAAACATTTGAAAAATTTATGATACCCATTTATTTCAGAATAACAGAAAAGAGTGGAAGGAATACTATGTTAACATTGCTATTGATCAAGACTGAAAATTGGAGGAAATTTATTACAGAATCAAAAACTAGGAGATCAATTAAAAATCAGAACAGAAACCCTTCAATGAAAAAGAATTTCAGAACCCTTTTCCTGACTTACTTTATAAATATGTTTTGTTGCATCCTTAATCCAGTTTTGTTGCTCTTCTGTTAAAACATACGATTCTCTAAAAAATAAAAAAAAAACAATTTTCAATAAAATTAATTCGAATATGCTTTAGAAAAATACACCAAGTGTTTATTCGAATAATAAAACTTACAATTTAAATTTCACAGGTGATGTCAAGTACTGGAAGAGAATTAAAAATTGTACTAACACATAACGACGAAAATGACTGTCACTTAGCTCAAGTTCCAGGAGCTGAAATATGAAATTACTTATAATATAAACAGGAAGCAAAAATGAAGAATTAAATGCAATAAACTTGTATAAAATAGGAAGTGCAATCATCCCAAATAAATAAGACTGAACACTTAAAATAAATTAGTTTGATTACTGCAAAAAAATTGATACAATACCAACAGAATTCATCATAAATCAGATATAATTATACAGATAATTTTAAAATTCTTTTTTAATAAATTATTTGGAAGTTCACATAAAGCTTTCAAATCAGAAGTTTCCTTCAATTCATTACATAAAGATAATGAAAGCACTTAACTTTTTCTACTACAATAATTCTGCAAAACATTTTTTTAACAATTAAAAAAATTTTCAACTTAAAGAAAATCATTGATATAAGAATTACCAATACAAGTATATAAATTTAAAAAAATTAGATTTATGACACAACACTATTGTAGTTAAAAAAATTAAAATTATTAGCATCAAATTCATATTTTAAAAATCAATTTTATTATTGCTGCTTAATATATTGTAATATAATAAGTTACAGGCTTTCAATAATTTACAGAGAGTCATTATAAATAATCATATCAGTAATAACATCAGTCACACGAAAGGTTCTATTGTTATCATTTATTGTAAAATTACTGCACAGATTATACAGTAGTTCCTTTATTCTTAATTTTTTTCAAAATTGGAATAGACTTAAGCATTTTTAGAATAATTAAATAATGAATTTCTTCTACATTTCTTATATTTCTTTTTCATTTTTTTAAGATTAATTAACACAGATATTCCCAATTTGTTAAAACTTTATACGTATTAAAAGCATTTTTACATACATTTAGATAAACACAGATTTTTAATAAAACTTTACAAGAGTATTTTAAACAAACTATGAAATATGAATAGATCATCATTTCTTAATTTAGAGAAAAATACAGAAAGTCAAAAGAAGTAAATTCCAATCTTATCAAATTGCCCAATGTTTGCAACAATGAAAATACATTGCAATTTTTTTCTGTAATGTTGTTAAATGCTTATTAAATAAACAAATGACTATCTTGCTTGGTAAAATATGCTTTTAGCAGAGGTGCCTTGACTTTCAAATCCAATTAAGAAGAATGACTGTCTTGGTTACAACAAGAGCAGGGGAAAGTCTTTCTATTATCTTTTCTTTAACAAAAATCTCTTCTATAATGAAAGTTTTTCATTTCATTATATATAAATTTTTAATTGGGGAAAAAAACTTTCTTTTAACATATTTCCACAATATGGAAATAAAACAAAGATTTTTTCCATGTGACAGCCACATAACTTTTACATGAAATAATAAATATTTACAATCTTTTATTAAATTTTTTCCTCCATTCTCCCTTTTATAAAATTATAAATGTAAATTATATTTAATCCAATACTTCATTTTCTATGTGTTACCTTTAAAATGAATATTTTTCAATACAAAAAATTGTTGTAAGATGTTTTATTTAAATAGTTTATTTTAATTTTCACTAACATCATTATAGTTTGTCTCCTTAAAGCTTTATCAGTATAAATAACCACAAATTAAATTTCTTAATAATTTTAAAGAATTCAAATATTATTACATCCCATATATTTTGGATAGTTATTTGCTTCAAAAAATTACTCTGTAAAATCTATCAATACATTGGAATCTTCAAAACTTTCATTTTCTGTGGCCAAAACTTAATTGCTATTTTACAGAAATAAGATAAAATGAATGCTTTTATTTCTGTATAAAGTTTTAATTTTCACATTCTTCTTTTAATTGATTATGTCAGATGTCAATCTGATTTCAAGTAGCATTTTCTGACAAATGTTCTAAAACTAATATTTCTTAATTCCACTTTTTTGGGTTGTCTACTTTGTGTAAAAATCTAGACAGTTCTTTATTGAATCAGAGGTGTACTATTTTACTGAGTATGCCTAAAATAGTTGGTAAAGTATGGGTAAAGTAATCACATTCCTATAATGTACTTTGTTCTTCCCATTTTTTGTTACATTTCCTGCATATGAAATCTAGTTGGAAAATTCCATTTTTTAAAAAGATTTTCTAAAAACATATTGTTTTGTAATAAAGCCCCACCATTGTTTTTATCTTTAGTTTTAGGCATCAGCATCTAAATTAGAACTTCAGCATCTAAATCAGAGGAAATATTAACAGATTTATTGGTGATCACACTTTTAATGTGATTTTATTTTAGAATAATTAACTCTAAAACAAAATCACATTATTGATTTCTTATGTTTCCCAATCAAGGAGGACTCTTTGTAGTCTTCACATTGATAACACACAAATATTCTGCACTTACTGGATTAATGGGCAATTATTACCCCTATTTTCCAAGTTCATATTTGTGTTCATTAACATAATTTAACAATCAATATTAAATTTTCAAAGAAAATAACATAAGTTCTAATAAAAATATACTAAAGTTCAAAAATAGGGATATAATTTTCTTTTTATGGTCAAAATATTAAGAATTATTAATGAATAATTATAAAAAATAATTTAACACATTTTTACAGGTATTTGAAGATTTAAAAATTGTGTGTGTTATGAGATTTTGCCTTATATATATTTTTAAGCTTTGAAGTATAGTATATAACATGAAAAATTAATAATAATATATAAAAGCAATTATAAGCATGTTACTGGCCAAAGAAAATCACAATGTAAATACAAACTAAAATTACAAATTATACAATCTTTTAGACATATTTTTATACCTTATTTATCTGGTGCTTAACTAATAATTAATAACAAAATAAAATTCAAAAGAAAAATTCTGATAAAAGTTTGATAATTTACAAGATTTAAGCAATGTTCTCATCTTTATTTTAAATAATAATTAGTTTTAAAATTCTGGATATTTAAATTTAAAATTAAAATGCTTTCTAAATTACCAAATGCTGTAGACATCCTTAATAAATAATGCTAACATTTTGAATGCAAATATGATAATGTTCTAAATTTAACATTTGTATAGTATGATTATTTCTATTTGTTTAAATTTATCTTCGATTTCTAATGTGCATATTAAATCTATTTATAACAAATAAAATTACAAAAAAGTCATTACTAAATAAATTAATCAAATCCTCTCTTATGTTAAAAAATTCATTTAAAAATTTCCAATAAAAAAGCATTAAAAAAATTAAAACTTCAAAGAAACATATGAATGAAAACAAGCATTTATTTAAAAATCTTACCTTAGGACTTGTTAAATATTTAGCAAAGTACACTGATGCTCCACTAGGCGAAGGAAACTTTGCTTCTTTCCATTTTGATGAACTGGCATCATCTGATTTAAAACTTCCAAACACAGTCAAAATTTCGGTTGTGCTCTAAAATTACAAGACAATATTCAAAATTTTTAAAATGTAGAATTGCAAGTAAGCACCCAAATACATTTATTTCAAAATTTTTAATAAACACAAAAATGATATGCTTATTTTTAAAATTTGCAATTTCATCAAAATTTAAAACATGTTTAATGTTACAAAATTAATACAAAACAAATTAAATATTTAAAATTTTGCTAAAAATAAGTAAACAAATTTCTGTAAAATATAAAGGCATTTTATAAAACATAATAAAACTTAAGTATAACATTAACACTTTCACACCTAATGGGACACATACATCCCAAGCAAATTTCAAAACTATTTTGGGACAGAAATCCTTCTCTGTCTAATGAGAGGCTGTTCCACCAGTCCTGCCAATATTTTTGAAGGTATGTATTCATTCACAGAACATAGATAGCACTGTTATACATAATGCAATTCTCACGTTTTTGAAGTGTTGTAGCAGCTCCTTCCATACTGTACAAAAATAAATAGTTTGGTTTTGGAAAATACTGTCTATTTTTGATTAAATTTTGAGTGATTTGTAAGTCTAAGGCCAGATAAGTTATTCAGGAAGCGGATTAACTAATAAACTGGGAAGTTTTACTTCCCAGTTTATTAGTTAATCTGCTTCTGTTTAATAATATAAAATATTTAATATATTTAATATAAAGTATTCAATATAATATATTTAATATAAAATATTTAATATAAAGTATTTAATAATATAAAATAAGTTTTACTTCCGTTTTTATTATCAGGACATATATGTCCCATTCCTAAATCAGACTTTAAAATTTTCCTAAAAATATAACATATTAGTTTTAGCATTCTAGTCTGCCCTACTCATAGTTTACGCTACCAAAGTTTTTCTGTTGTAAAAAAAGTCGTCGTGAAAGGTTTAAAAAAGCCGAGTCGCTTCATGTTCCCAAAGCACAGGTCCAAGATTCGATCTTTGGGTTGGGCATGGTAGATTCAGTCTTACATCCCTTCAGTGCATACTTGTATACAAAGCATACTTGGAAACTTAAAATTGAGGGATTCACATCAAGCTGACCACATAACTGGGACATATGCTTCACACCCCAGGGCTTTAGTCAGGAAAACAAATATGGGCATTGTAGCCATAGGTCCACATTGGGTTGTCGTGCCACATGTTTAGTTTTATAACATAAATGCTATTAATGAACCTCATATAGAATTACTTCAAAAAATTAATTTAGAGTTTCAAATTAAATGCTCATATTTTGCAGGTATAAAAACGATTTTTGAAATAGTAATCTTTCTTTAAAATGAGTCAACTATGAAATGAGAAGTGACAAATCATGAATAATAAAATATGAATAATAATATAGAAATCACAAATACTAATAGAAAATAGGAGAGAGAGTGCAGTTGACTTAAATAATTTTAAATTTATGAATATAATCACATTAAAAAATATTAATTCTGGATTTATGTATTTAATTTTAAAAAAATCACAGCTCAAAAATGTGCAAAACTTTTTTTAGTAACATTAGAATTTTTTAAACTTGGTCTTACATATAATTAATGAACAATAACTGCATATATATATATATATATATATATATATATATATATATATATATATATATATATATATATATATAATTAAAACTGAATCCCAAAATAAAATTTAAAAATTTTTTAACTTAAAGTATTATATTGAAAATATGTTTAGGTATAAAAATGTATAGTTAATTTACTTACACTGGCAAAATGCCTCCACTGCATTTTATTGTAACAACTATTAGGATTACGGAAAAAATCTTGCAGAGACCAAAATTTCTGATACAAATTTCGATCAGCAATTATTGGGCTATGAATGAAAAAAATTGGTGCTTTAAAGTATGACAAGATATACAAATCACAAAATGAATATTTAAATGACATACATAAAATTAAATTAGTACACACAATATCTTAAATTGGGTCATTCATATTCCAAAGTATTTGAATATAGATGTGAATCTAAAGTATATGAATTACCTTTGAGACAGAATTTCACCTTCTTCCTGACCATCTCCTTTCTCTGAGCTCAAATCACTGAATAAATCCTCACTTGTAGCATATGATGTAGTGTTTTCCAAATTAAATTCGCTTATAATATTTAAGCCTAATTATAAAATCACACATTATAAAGATAATAACACATCATATTAATCAAGAATTTTCATGACAAAAATATAACCTATAATTCAATAATACTTTTTTAAAAAAAATTTTCTTCACAAATGTAGTGAAATTTTATTTATAAGTAAGAAACAAGAAATTGAAATCTGTAATGTAGAATTTTAAGATAATGATAAAATATTTCTAAACTATATATCCAATTAATTCTAAATGCTGTATGAAAATCAAACTTATATTTTAAAAGTATGCTTAGAAATAAAGAAAGAAAATTTAATTAACATTATTTAATGTTTCTCAAAATGTTTATATTCATACTATGTTTGAACATTGTTCAATAAAATCAAAGTTAAATAAAAGCTTAAGTTATATATATTATCAGTTATACTTTAGCTATATTTGTTTAGTTTATCACTTAAAAAATTTTATAAGTCATCTTTAAAAAATTCATAAAAAACTAAACTATTTAATTAATTTTTTGTGTATTATGAATTTTTTCTTTTCCATTTAATGAGATATCGTTTTTAATGAGAACTTTTATGGAAATTCTCTTACACTAAACAGGAGAAAAACTAAATTATTACATAAACTACTATAACAATAGATAAAAATTTAAAAAACAGAGAATTATATAACTTCATTTCATATGGAATGCAATATTAAAAATTAAATTTATACAAAATGTATTAAAATATTCATTACTAAAATATATAATTGAAAACAAGTTGAAGATAAATTTCTTTTTCCAAAAGTATAACCAGTTAGCATAGTAATAAACACAAAATATATATTAATTCATATACATACACATATGTACACACAGACTAAAAATAAATATTTATATATGTATGATATTTATAATATATGCATGATACTTAAATATGTATGATTTTAATTATTTATATTATTAGTCAATTAAATGATTTAAAAAAAAACAAAAAAGGAAAAGAATGCCATTCATATGTTACCTGATCTTTCAGAAAGAGGGAAGATGTGAGCTAAAAACATCAAAATACGACCACAAAATACTGTATTTTGGGATCGTGATAACCTTTTCAGCAAATCTAAAATTAAAAATTCAGACAATATCAACAAACAACTTTTATTGATCACATTAATTATACAAACATGTAAATTATCACAATCAATCAAGTTCCTATCGCAACATTAATAGAAAGTGAGAGTGAATAATAAGGTTTTTCCTCACTGTTAAAACTATCACTAAATATTTTTATTACATAGTATGAATATATTTTGAAACTTATTTCATGATAAATATTTTATTATCAATATATTTTAGTCACAGAATATGTAAAAAGAAACTTTCAATAGTTCTATATATTTATACATTAGATAAAAATTAACAAGAATCTGCAATGAGTATTTGAAAATTTTATTCTAACAAAGATTAAAACACAGAAGCATAGTGATGGTAATATCCCCTAACATAACAAAAAAAATATTAAGAATAAAAAAACTGCATAAAGAAAAATATTGAGAGCATTTGAACTTATCTAGAAAGAATTTTCAAGTTTTTATTATTATTACTATTTGATTACGTCCTCTTTCACTGAATTTACACTAATTGCATTATTTGCCTTAGTGAAAAGATTGAATTCTTGAAAATTTTGTTGTTCCAACCATACTTAACAGTTCCATTATTTTTCCCTGTTTCAGTTTCAAATAAATTTTTTTAAAAATATACATAAAATTCATACAAATCATTAATTTATCTAATAGCTAAGTTCTGCACATCAACAACATTTTTTTTTTTTTTACCTATTTTCAATATATATTTAAACTAATAAATAAAAGTTACAAATGTAAAAAAGAAATTTTTCCTTTTTATTTAAAATACGAATTGTAAAATTTTACTATACTTTTTATACATACATTTTTTATTCATTAATTTTAATTGTCGCACAAGAAAACCTTTAAATTGCTAAAAATAAATTCATTCAACATACCATTGCAAGAACGTAGAAGATGATTTTTACAAGCTTTAAAGAAAATTTCCTGAAAAAAAATTTAAAAATTATCATTCAATTAATAAATTAGCTTTTAAAAATATTAAAGGATTGAAAAGCTAACCTTTTTAAAAATATCAACCCTGGTTTCAATAAATGAAAATATTTTCTCACACTCAGCAATAGTTGATGCTTCAAATAAATCTCCAATAACAAGAACAGGGAGATTTCCATTTGCAATATCTAAATGTAAATGAAGTATAAAGCAAATATAATATAAATTATTTCATTGCTAATTGATAGCAGCAAGAGATTTAATATTAAAATAAATAATAGAGGCTAAAAGTTTAAACAAATTAATTACAAATGAACCATAATAAAATTTAACGATTTGAATTAAACTTTTTTTTCTTTTTCATGGCATTAAACAAAAAACTTATCTTTAAATCATTTAAAAGAAGCTAACCTCCAAAAAATAATTCTTTATTCACATTATAAAATTTTCAATTTAAAAATAATTTAAAAGACATGAACTTGTTAACTAAGCAAATTCAGTAATTAAATATCAAATAAAGAGACTTGAGAAAGACAATAATGATTAGGACTTATTTAAAAATTTGCAATTTTTTTATAATTTAAAGGATGGCTGATAATTTTTCTTATAAAATTATATAGGTTACATTGTTAAGTTTTCTAATTCCAATTCAATGTCAAGTTAATAGTCATGAATCAAGGAATAAATTTCCACAAAAGGAAAAATATTCCAATTTCAATAAAATCTACAGAAAGTAGAAGAATACAATGCATATAATTAAAAATAATTTCTATACATTTAAATTAAAAAAAATATGCACTTTGTGGTTTAAGTAAATTTACAATAGTTTTTCCTTTTACATTACATTAGGAAAGCAAAATGTTTTAAAATGCGTATAAAAAAATAATAGTAGAGGTGAATAGTTTGTAAATATCTATAAACATTTTTTATATTATATTTATTTTTGTATATCTTTATCATAATTTGCAAAAAATCATAATTACATAGAAATCAGATTTTATTTAGAAAGAGAAATAAAGTTAGTTTAAGAAAATCACTAGGAGAGAGTACCGAAAATCTGAAACATAATGAATAGGACAAGAGTAAATTGAATTTTTTTATGTAATAATAAATATTCAACATGTGTGTCAACATCACACTTTACAACATAATTAAAGTGATTCACAATACTTGTAACAGCAACATCTAACATTGAAATGAAATGCAAAAACTTCATGACGAATAGAATGTTTGAGTTGAAGGGAATTGTGCACAAATGCTTTTCATTAACCCATGCCTAAAAATTGGCCAGTTTGAAGTCAGATGATCTTGGAACCTTGACTGATCACTTTGTTTAGAGCAAAGGTATCCAACAGAAATTTTTTTCACTAGACTGGCAGTGTTACACTGTGCCATTTTGCAAAAAGCTGATTAAAGATAACATCTATTTTATTTAATGCAGGAATAATTTTTACATCACAAAAGAATGAGATAATGTTCCTCAATCATTGTGCACATTTCTGTCACCAAAATCTGTCTGTTCCAGACAGATTTTGGATACAATTCTTCAAAGAAAAGTGGTCCAATAATGAAAGAGAGTAAAACTCAAATTTCATTTAAGTCTTCTAAGCAATATATAAATATATATATATATATATATATATATATATATTGCAACAAAAAATAACAGATACAAAAAACAGCAAATGACATTTAATACATATAGAACATATAAATGTCAAATAAATTAAATATTATAATAAATAAAATGCCACAATTAGATATACATAAGTCTTTAAAAATTTTATAGTAATACTTATTTCACATACCTAATAAAGCAGCATCAAATGAAAATTGAAAAATACGTTCCAACAGTGAAATATCAGTTTTCAGTTCCTAAATAAACATAATAAATTAGCAAAATAATATTAACATTGGATATTGATGAATTAATTATGTACCAAAATTTCAAATAGAATTAGAAAATGCATAATTTATTCCATATTTAAGAAAGAATGAGCAAAAATAATATTACTGCCAGAGCAAAAATAATTTTTCCAAAAGTAAATTTGAAGAGCATAAAAATTTTTGAAATTATTAGTTGGGAAAATTAGCTTGAACAAAATTAAAAGAAATCTTTGATGAACAATATATGCATTATATTAGTTATTAATTATTTTATTGTAAACCATAAAATGGTGTAAACAATAAAGAACTTCATTAATCAAAAATACATATTTACTCTCATTTATATCATAATTAAATGTAAGTTATTCTACAGATTAAATGAGAAAAACTTCTACTTTTTTCATTGACACAAAATTTATCATTTTTAAGTTACAAATAATACAATCATAGTGTCACAATTCATATACAAAGAAAAATGTCTATGATTTAAGTAACATAATAATTACTGTAAAGCCATGATTCATGTATAAAAAAAATTATCTACCATGCATGTACAAATTTAAGTTTAATTATATACCATTTTTTTCTATTCAGTAGTTTTTTATGAATTTTATGATATTATTTATTGAAATTTTTTAGTAATATAAAATTTCTCTGCTAAATATACATCTGATTTTTAATAATCTTAAAGGATGTTTCATATACATGGAGAAACTATAAAAAATGTTTAATCAATATTTTTTGTTTATACTATCAACAATTTATAAACACTTTTAACAAAACATACAGTCCACCATAAAAATATATTTAAAGGGAAATTTCTTATAAATTAATTGAACTTGTAAGTATCTATATGAAAAATAATTAACCAAAAATATACTCACAATCAGAGATACAAGAACTTCTCGCATTGTTAATTCCATCATGTTTTTTAAATTGTCAGAACTATAAAAACATTAAAATTCAATAGTTAATTCAAAGATGTTCTTAAAAATAAATTACATTCTAATACATAAACAAATTAGGTACTTTTCCATAATACCCCCATAAGATAACCACCATAACGGGAAAGAAACAAAATCGTAAATTACTGTCATAAATATTCCATTTGTATTTTTTAAGAAGGTTTATGTGTTTAGAAACTATTGAAAGTAATACAAACATTTTATATTTACATTTCATTAAATATATAATTATCACTTATCAACGAAACCTATTTAAATGCCAATGTTTATTTCTGGCGGAACCTGTTAGGCAATTGCATTAGTGATCAATTGTGTAATGTAATAGTACCTTTTTTTTAATGAAACAAAATTAAATTTTGCAGTATTTTGCTATTTTTTGCTCTTGATGATTTATGACAGTAATGCTCCTTTTAACTGAAAAATTATACCAAGCAATTTTGCACGAAATAGCTTTAGCTTTGTTTAGCATTTAGCTTTAATACCATTGTTTATCACTTTTTAGCCAATTTTTGCATGCAAGAAAAAATTTGATTGGCATATTAAATTTAAAATAAAATTTTGAGCCAATAAAATCATATCTACATAGTATTATTTCCGCTTTTCCATAGGTTGGTTGGTTGGTTGGTTTGTCGCTCAACGGTCATTTTTTGCACACGAGGGCTAATTAGACCGGGACTTACGGCTTAAAGTGGAATCCGAACCACTACAAACATCCATGCCCAAGGTGGGATTCGAACCCACGAACTGTAGAACCGAAGGCAAGAGCGCTAACCATTCGGCTGCCAGCTCGGCCCGCTTTTCCGTAAGAAACATGCTTTTTCTTTAGGATATAATGGAAAAGTACCACATATTATTATGAAAACTTATACATCAACTTATTTCTTTAAATTACTTTGAATAAGCATAAAAATAACTTTTATTAAAGCGAAACTATTGCTGTCTTCATATTCCTCATGATCTAGTCACAGGCTAGACTAAGTTAGAGAGCACATGAATCTTCAAAAATAATAAACAAGACAGTTAAAAAAGCCAATCTTATTTAAACTTGCACAGGCTTTGGTTGGAAACTTGCACGGGTGAGATGTAATTGGGAGAAGCCAGTTTCTCCATTGCATTAAAAATCTCTATCCAGTCCAGTTTTACTACAATGATAAATCTTCTGAAAAAATAAAGGTAAGTGCTTGAATTCTGACTTATTTAGTGTATCCTAAGCCAGTTATAAAAATGGTTAATAATAATTTTATTTCTAATTTGCCTGAATTTTGACCGGTTTATTGTGTTGATCATAAAAATCTTAAACAATAAATTTTTGATATTTTTAAAGATTATTGATAATAAATAAATGATTTTACTTTAAAATTATTCGTAATATGTGTTAATAAAATTAAAGAGCGGAAAATGTTTCGTGGATGAAATTCTATCATCTCATTGCCTCGATCGAATGGAGAAATTGTTATTCACATCTTGACACCTATCTTGGCGTGAAAAAAAATCAAGTGATACCCGATTATAAACTTTTACCTAACATTTTGATTAAATTTTAGAAAAGAATGAGATACTTTAAAGAAATAATAGACATTAAAGAACAACTTACTTTACTTCCGTTAAAATAGGATGAGAATTTTTCATAAACTCTGCGAAACTATTTTTCTCAACAGCATCTTTGAGATGTTTCTAAAATTTAAAATTTTTATAAACATAAAATTTTAATAAACATAAAATTTATAGCATTCAAACATGCAGTAGAGATGAAAAATAATTACCGAAAGTTCCGATTTATATAGAGAAAAGTTACCCATCTAAGATTTTTAAGATATGATCGAGCTTTAATACAGGAGTATATATTCAAATCAAAATTATAATAGCAAAGATTATCCAACGGTAATGGTTTAAAATATATGTATTTCTCAAATTTTTAAAATTTGTGCATTTCTCAAATCTTTAAAATCTGTGCATTCCCGGTAAATACGGTTTGTTTACATATTTTGAAGTGCACATCGGCCGTTCGTTAAGATAGTTATTTATCAAAACTGTTATTAGTAACAGTTATCTATTTATATTTAATACTTGTGTAACGTATTATTTTGAAAACAGTTTTCCAAATAACAGATCTTACCCAAAAGTTGTATGACTAAAATTATATTTTGAAGGTGCCTGATACCTTTTTTTTGGATTAATTAACACCTATAAGAGAGATTAAAATAAAATAAAAAGCATAAGTTGATTTTTAAAATATTAAGAGACAATATATTTTTTTTCTAAAAATTGCATTTTTATTAAATTTTTATAAATTTTTCTTGTTGACTTTTTTTAACTGTTGTTTACACTGTACGGAATAAGCCATGAGGCAATGTTTTGTTTTTAAATTTTATATAAATCGCGTGCTACAGTAAAGTATTTAAGTAATCTATATTATTTAAAATTTTTGTGTTAAAATCAAAAAGTATACTTATATTTTTGGTACATACTAATCATTTGTTGCTATGGGGAAAAGGAAAATTGTGTTTGAAAATAATTTAGTAAGTTTATCTGAATTCATATACCGGTTGTATAAGCATATTTTTTATCATTTGTAATTTTTTATGTTACATTTTACTTTAATTTTATATGATTCTATATTTACCTTTTAGAACTCCTTTGCTAAAGGAGAGAAAAAGAAAAAGATGGAAAGTAATGCAGAATCATCAATTGATACATCGGAGAATAAAGCTGTTTCCATAAATGTTCGTATGCACTTCATTTAGTATTGATTTTTAGCTAACCTAAGAATGTGTGCTTCTACTGTACTGTGATTAATAAAAAAAATTGCAATAATTTATTTTTAATGCTAAAGAAATATAAGTAAAGCAAAATAATCAATATACCTCTTTTTGAAAACTTTTGAATGCGGAATTTTTCAGTATAGAGATTTCTAATAGATTTTTTAAACTCTTAAAATGGACATTACTAATATATCCTCTACCTAAAGATGCGGCCGAGTTGTCAGACGTATTGTTAGCGCTCTTGCCTTCGGTTCAACAGTTCGTGGGTTCAAATCCCACCTTGGGCATGAATGTTTGTAGTGGTTTTGAATCCACATTAAACCGTAGGTCTCGGTCTAATTAGCCGTCGTGTGCAAAAAATGACCGTTGAGTGACAAACAAACCAACTTCCTAAAGATGCTGAATCTTGAAAAATTTTAAATGATTTGTTGGTTAGTGATTTGTAAAGGTGTTTCACAATTATCAATTATAATTGTAATTTATGTATCATTAATACTTATCTATTTGTTATAGAAATTACATATTTAAGTCTCATATTTGTGTTAATTTTAAATGACAGGTGCATCATATTCTTTGTTTTTTAAATGTTTTCCATAATCTAATGTATGTTTTGACAATCATAATTAAAAAACAACTTCAGACTTTTGTTTACATATGTTTTTAAGAATATTATTTAATTTTCTTCAGCTCCATAAGCAACCATAATGTGCCTCTCATGTATCATTACTTATGGATAGTTATGTCAGGAAATTCAAAGCCTTTTTAAGTACAGTATTTAGACTTTTAATCAATTGCTATATACATTGGAAATTTTCATATAAAGTTTAGTGAACTTATATTTGTCAGCCGTAATTACAAGAATGATTCATTTGTACACATATTTGTTAAAGTGGATATTTTAGTCAAGCCTTGCTAATTAGCAATTTTTCGCCCATCAGAGACACGGGTATTGAAATTTGATTAGTAATTCATAATGATCATCAATTGACTCGGTAAAGGACATCAACCATATAAAAAATCAGGTTTCCTGTTTTCGTATATGGTCGTCATTTTTAAATCGCTTAGTCTATTAGTAAATTAGAACTCAATAATCATATTAAGAATTGATTAAAGTTATATTTTTTAAAATATTTCAAAATTAAAATTGAAGGAAATTTGAAGAAATAGCGTAAGCTATTAAAATATCCAATTCATTATTTAAATAAACTTTGTATTTAACATCTAATTAAAAATAAGTGAAAATTTTAAGAATAGGTAAATGAATCTTTGTAATTAGATGTATGTGTAATAAAATAATTTTGATAAGTCTTGTGATTTTAGATAAAATTCTGCTAGTCATTAGAACATAAAAGTACAAATTTTCATATTTCATTTAACGATTGTTGTGAATGGCAGCACCTCACCCACCAATTGTGTGCCGTGCGCATCCCGCACGAGCTGACGTTATACGACGAGTTAGAAGCGAAGATACGGGCCCTAGAGAGTAGGGCGAACCCAGGAAAAGTACGGTGATTTTCTAAGTCCTTTAGTGGAATCTTGTTTGCCGGAAGAGGTATTGCTGGCATGGGAAAGGAGCAGAAACATGAGACCAGCGTCTGATGCTGAGAATCGTTCACTGGAGAATTTAATGGATTTTCTTAAGCAAGAAGTAAAAGGAGAAGAGATGGTCGAGTTAGCTCGAACTGGTTTCTCTTCTTCTTCTAACTTCAAGAAGAAAGATGCAGTGCACAAATTAGATAATTACCCGACGGCAGCGTCATTGGTAAGCACTAACACTAGAGGCAACACAGGTAAGCGAATTTTACTTTGTGTTTTTTGTAATGGGATACATCACTCCAGGGACTGTTTGGAAGCGAGAAAAATGTCCTTAGATGAAAAGAAAAAATGTTTGCTGAAACATAGAGCCTGTTTTTCATGTTTCTCTGCCACGCACTTTTCAAAATCCTGTAAAGTAAAAAATTCCTGTTTATATTGTGCCAAGCCGCACCATTATTTATTATGTGACATTTCTAAAGAAAGTAGTAAATCGGACTTCATCGAAGCTAATTCATTAACCAATAGTTGTGTTAAGCATAATGTTTACTTAATGACTTTAATTGTAAAAATACGTGCAAATGACAGAGTGGTAACGTGTCGAACGTTAATAGATAGCGGATCTCAATATTCCTACATCTCAAAGCATGCAATCGAAAAATTAGGTATTGAATCAACTAACAAAGTGAAAATGCAGCTTTCGTTATTCGGCGGAAGAGAAACGCTGAGTCAGATACATGATGTTTTTGAATTGGTTATTAGTTGAGATAATGATACAGTTAAAAACAGTATTACTCATCCGATTTTTTAGGTCATTCAACTGGAGATATTTTGTTTGAAAAAGTGAATGAGAATTAGGAACAAGTGGATTATTCCAGTTGTCAATGGATGGCCCAAATGTGAACTGGTCTGTTTTGACTAAAATGGCTGATTTTTTAAATAGTGAACATCATTCAGATATTGTAAATGTTAGAAACTGCAGTCTGCACATTCTACATAATGCTTACTGCCATAGATGTTCCTCATTTTCAGAAGTTGAGGTAACATCAAGTGCAATTTACAGACTATTTAAGGACTCACCCGCTCGTAGAGATGATTTTGATAGCCTTCACTCAGGCCTAAAATTTCCTTTCAAGTTTTGCAAACATCGATGGTTAGAAAATAGTGTTTTCAACAGATTGCTTGAAATGTTACCATATCTTAAAACATTTATGTCATTTGTTCAAAAAATTTCCTAATCCTGGTACCAAAATTTTTGATATTGTGCAGAAGTATATAAAAGATGTACTTTTTTCTCCTAAATGCAATTTTTTTTTATATTTATTGCTGAAAAATTAGAACCCTGTCAGACACTTCATCAAACTAATAAACCAATGTTGCCATTTATTGCTGGAGATTTTCATGCATTATTGAAAAGTTTGATGCAAAAGTTTTTAAAAGAATCTTCGCTATCAGAATCTATTGGCAATTTCTAAAAACTCTAAAATTACTCATAATTTTATACAATGTATTATTCCAGTGTTATATAGAATGTTCATCATTTAAATAAAACATTTTCTGTTATAGCTGTAAATTCATTGAAGGCTTTTGAAATAGTCATTAGAAATTTTAACTTAAATAAAAAATAGTCTCATAAATGTTTGCAATTATTTATTTTTATTATTTACAGAAAGGATTGAAAAATAATGCATGTACATAATTATATGTATATTTGGTTAAGAACAATTTTTGAAATAAAATATTATTTAAATGAATGTTGATGCCTCCTGGAAGATTTTGATTTGACTCCTGGAATTTGATTCTTGGAAATCTGTACAAACTCTGCTTGTGGTTTCATGTTTGTGAAAGTTTCATTCATATGGACTTTTCTCATTAGCTGCTATACTAATTATTGGGTGAACTGTTGTAATTATCTTTACTGAAATAAAGGTTTGACCATAAACAATTCCAAATTGTTGACTGCACCCTTTAACAACATGTCTGACTTAGTACTTATCAATTAAGCTATTAAAATTTCCATCATTTTATAAACTCATTTGCATTTAATAATTTTAACACCCTTTGGAATTTTTTCTAAAGTCCTTATTTCATTCTCAGTTAATGGTGAGATTTTTATATCCATAGCATTTTGCAATGGATAGGTTCTTCAAAATCAGCAATAAATGCCTAAATAGCTATAATATATTAATCAAAATGCTTTGAAAGCTTCAATTCATTCCTATTTCTTAAACTTATTGGTTAACATCTCATTTTTCTGTATTTTTTTTATCTTGAATAGGGAATTAAACTTTTATATTTACAGTTCATAAGCTTCTCATCAAATGTGACATCTTATGAGCAAATAATAAAATTAGTCTATGGAATCCAAAGTCTATACCTTTCATCTGACTCAAATAATCTTTTCGAATTTTATTCTTTTTTTCAGTATTTGGGAATGTTTGCATAGCTAGTTGATCCAATTACGTGTATGTATTTAAATTTTGCTTCCTTACCAGTCTTATCACACAGAGTGAAGCTTAATGGCATTTCAAATTTAGTTTAATTTGCAGTTTAATAAGTGCCTGCAGTCATTATATGTTGAGTTTATTAGTTAATTCTAGAAAATTATTTATAAGGTGGATTATATAAGTAACTAAACTAAAATTTGTTTAGAAAAAAATACATTCTGCATCATACAATATCAAAAGACAAATATGACTTACATTTTCAAAAATAATTTATAAGAAATGGATCCTAACTCTAGGTGTGTCATAGTGTCGCATCCTGATTCACGTAAAAGTATTTCTTTATATGATAACCTGTAAATTGAAAGCAATTACTGTTCTTGAAATTTTATTTACAACTTTTATATTTTTTGGTTTATGAGTAATTAATATTTCAGTTTAGATACAAATATAAATTAAGTTTTGGATTTTGTTTTAACGTTAAGTCTCTTATAGTTTAATAGTGAGACATAGCTTTACCCCTTCAAGATTAGAACTATTTTTTGTTTTTAAACTATGAACTATATACAATTACAGCTGACTGTTACTTTTAATTTTGATTGTATACAAGTGAATAAATTCATTACCATTACACATGATGTTTTGCGAGTGTTTAAAAACTGCAACAAAATTACATTAAGTAGAGTTTTACTTTTTTTAAATCTGCTAATAATATCTTTTAAAAAAGACTTGATATTAAAAAAATGCTAGATATTTGTTCTTAAAGTATTGAGTGATTATGTAAACAAATTTTTACTACCTGTGTACAATTTTTATTTTATATCTATTTCATTGCTTATTTGTATAAATCCAGAAGAAAAAATAATTAAACCAAAGTTTTTTAAGTTTTTATTTTTTGTTATTACATGTTTTTTGCATTTGAAAAAGTTAGATTGTAGTATTTTGGTTAAAAAATTTTACATGAACAATTTTTATTTTATTGATATATGTTCCTTTTGATTTATATTTCAGTCTTTAAATGGTTTTAATGCATTTCAACATTTTATTTTCAGGAAAAATGGATAAATAAACAAAGAGTGTTAGTTTTTGCATCTAGAGGTATTTCATTCAGAGATCGACATCTTATGAATAATTTTAGGACTCTTTTGCCTCATTCTAAGCCAGGTGATATAAATTTTTATCAATTCCCATAACATTAAAAAAATGTTATTAAATAAGTGTTTCATTTTTATTGAAATATTAATTGCTACAACAATGATTCTTTTTTGTTACAGATTCAAAAATGGATAAAAAATGCTCTTTACTTTTAATAAATGAAGTAAGTAATATTTTCTCACATTGCTCCATTAATAACAGTTGCTTCCATTTTTATTGAATGCATTTTTAATGTTAATATCTTTTTTGCCATGTCAAATTAAATATGGGTGAAATAACTTCAATCAAACGTAAAGTGAAATAATTTGTCCTTTTAATATATCTTTCTTGCAATACACTTTATAAAATTGATTTTTATTGGTAATTTAATTTTGAAACATCGGGGATTTTTTTTATGATAAATTAAATTATTCGTGGTACTATATATTATATGACTACTATAAAATTTTTGCCAGTGGTAACCAAAATTAAACCAAAAGCCATTGTGTTAGATTTAATTATTTTGCTGCATGCTTACCAAAAAAAGGCTGAAAAAACAAATGTTTGAAATATTGTATTTCAGATTGGTAGGATTAAAATTCAAATTAACAAAATTATATGTAGAGAGGGCTCTATTTTATTATATTTTTTAGGGAAAGTAAAGAAAGACTATAAAATAGTCATCATATTACTTAAACTGCTTTAAATTTCTTTTCAAATGATTAACAAATAAGATCTTGTGTTGCAAACCATCCAAGAGTTTGATTAAGTAAACAAAAAACTGCAATATTTATCACTATTTTATTTATACCACATATTAAAATTTTAATTGGCAATGTAGTGCTTGGCTTGAAAAATGACTATCTTAATTAAAAAGAATTATCTTATGTTTTGCTGTGGTTTCTTTCATGTCACCTGATTTTGCCTTAAATAATACAGCTTAAACATACTTTTTTAAATGTTATAGTATTATACTTTAACTTTATATATATATATATATATATATATATATATATATATATATATATATATATATATATATATATATATATATATATATATATATATACATATATATATATATACATATATATATATATATACATATATATATATATATACATATATATATATATACATATATATATATATACATATATATATATATATACATATACATATATATATATATATATATATATATATATATATATATATATATATATATATAAAATATTTTAAATGTTTTAAAAAAAATTAAAAAATGTTTTTTAAACTTTGATATTATTATTATTGAATTGTCTCAATGCATTTTAAAACATAACGTGATGAATATATATATATATATATATATATATATATATATATATATATATATATATATATATATATATATATATATATATATATAATTTCTGTTTTTAGTGAAACTAATTATATCATTTTAGCTCCTTACTGTGTACTATATATTCATTGTAATAAGGTCTTAAGAATTTTATTTACAAATATTGGAATTACTTGATTTTTAACAATAATTAAAATACCATATTTTAGAGAGTGTAGAAATTTCATTTTTATTCATAAACTAAATGAAGTTTAAACTGACTTATATAAATGTTATTATGTAAAATATAGAGTTAACACTAAAAATCAAAATTGATATCAAATTATCTGTTTCTACTTTAATACTAGAAATTAGGTTAAATTAAATGGGGTCCCATTAAGAGCAAAATAGTGACACAACTGCAAAAAATAAAACATCCAAGTAGAATTATTTTCCTTTATTTATAGAGGAATATGATTTTAATGTGGTAAATAATAATGTAATTTGTATGCGTCTTTATTTTGCTTTTTTTCTCAATTTAATAGGATTGCTTTGTAAAATAAGGTTTTTTATACTCAAATATATCATCAAACATATACATAATATATATTTTTGGTTGTAGTCACAATTTGCTGCAGTTGCTAATATCATCTGTGCAAACAGTTTACATTGGCATGTTTTTCAGAAAATTTTTAATATTTGAAAGGAAATTTGCTTTAAAACATGTGTCATGAGATTTGTAAGAACTTGTTGATATCGTTAAGTACAAGGTGTCTTAAGTAGAATTATCATGTTACTAGAGTAAAACTCTTATTAATTTTACTTCTGTTGCAAAGAATCAACTACAAGATATTTTCAAATCATATGTGTAGCCTTAAGTACTGTTGCTGTATCATGACACTGTGAATGATTTTGTACCAAATGTTCAAAGACAAGGACTGACATTCAAGAAGCTGAGTTTTCTGACCAACTTGGAAATCAGTCTTTAGTAAGTTCATTGCTTGTGCCCAACACAATAAAATATTTCAGCTTTCCATTTTCCCATAAAATGCTACGTAAATTTTTTGCTTTTTTAACATTAATGAGAAGCACAACCAAAATAGAAAGCACTAGGAGAATGATCTCTGTCATCAGAAATGTAAGCATAAAGCAAAATATAGCCTACCTATTTTCCACCCCCCCCCAAAGCCTTTGCTGCACTAATTTCCTGCTCATGAAATAAAATAAATCAGTCCATTTTTATGGTTGCTATACTATGAAGGTGTTTTTCCAAAACTCGTCTCGAGAAAATATTTAATTAACACTCATTCTTTGGACAACTTTTTAGATTCATGTTTTCTGTGTTCATATTTTTTATACAGCATTAACTTTTTATTATTTTTAAATATTTTGCTTGATTCATTCCTTTTAGTGTAAACAATGAACTTTATTTACACTAAAAAAAAGGAATCAAGCAAAAGATAATGCCCTATAAATTTAATTTCGAGTGGAAAGAATCCTTTTGCTTCGTCAATTCAAAAGCTAAATGTGGTTGCTTTTTACATGGAAATAGTGTTGCAGTGCTGAGAAAACATACTGTTAAACTTCACTTCAAAACAGTTCATTCTATTTTTAATGCAAGCTATCCACTTGTTGTTGTCTTTTGCCAACTAAGCTAGCATTATGGGGTGTGCTGCTTTACTTTTCCAACTGAACCATACTTTGGTAAGCTATCTACTTAAATCTGCAATTTGAAAAAAATAGAGTGGTTAAAGTCAAATATTTCTGTTCAACAGTCAGTTTTCACAAGAGTTGTGATAAAATCTAAAAATTCAACTACAGTATAGGATCCATTATCCGGCTTCCCCAAAACTGGAATGTTCCAAAAACCAGCATTTTTCAGATTGTAATTTTTTTTTTTTTTTTTTGCTAAGTTAAAAAAATATTTTTGACCTAAAACTTTGTTCTTTTATTGTAAGTCATTGTAATAAAGCAGGGCTTCCAAATAGTACAAAGATTTTGCTTCTTTTGGATAACTGTTCGGCTCATCCCGAAACTCATGGCAGAAACTCATGAAAATGACACCGTCCAAGTTTTCTTTATACCACCGAATTGCTCATCTTTGATCCAGCCAATGGATCAGGATATTCTAAATTTGTTAAAATGCTCGTATAAAGCAGCTTTTATCCAAAAATATTTTGAATTCTGCCACTCCAGAGAGAGAATGATAGATTTTCAAAAAAGTTTACGATCAAAGATTCTCTTTGGGGTATTGCTAATTCCTGAAATTCCTTGAACAAGAATACTCTGATCAATGCTTGGCATAATATCTGGCCTTTTAAAATTTTTCTTGAAAGAGAGGAAAACGACGAATTTTGTGATTTTCGTGTGTCACAAGAAAAAGAAATGATCCAAGAATTGTTCGAATATGCCTAAGTTTTTCAAACAAGCATTTCAAGTAAGGAAATAATCGATGAAAAACTATACAAAATTCCTTAAATCCTGACATAAATGCTCCGATTGTACTTCAGTTAACTGATGGCGAGATCGTCAGTGAAGTGCTCAATATGAAAGACACCGATTCTTCAAGTTCTGAGAATACTGATGTAGAGAAAACAGAAAATACTGATAACATTTCCATTGCCGTTGTCAAGAACTAACGAAAAAATTTATCCGCGGAATGGAACAAAAAACATTTTTTAAGGAACACAATATTATGTCTGTATATAAAAAACAAGAAACTTTATTGTCAGAAAAACCAAAGCATTTAAAACAAAAAAATTAGGATATGTTTTCATCAATAAGAAAAAAATAATCTTACTTTGCAATATTTAAGTTATTTTATAATATATTTGTGTGTTTGAATTTTTCCTTGAAAATATTAACAATATAGTTATTATTTTTCCTCCCACAAATTATTTCATGAATGGAGAAGGGTTGTCATGATTTTTTGCAAATAGTTATTGAAATTTTCGGCAGTGATCCAAAAACAATGTATGAATATGTTCGATTTTGAGGTTGCCAGATAATGAATCCTATACTGTATTGCTTCTTTAAAAATTTCTCATATGCTCACAAGAAAAGAAAAAAAGTAAAGAAAAAGAACAATGATGAGTTATTAAAAGAAGCATTTTTTACTGGTGCTAATTACTTATTTGAGGAATTTTCCAACAAACCTGAGATCATATCAGCAATACAAGACTTACAATTATCAGATAATATTGTTACAAAAAGATTTGGAGTCATTTCAATAGATATGCAAACATAGTTAGGAGTGACTTGGGAGTATATAAGCAGTTCATACTTCAGTTTGGCAGGTCTGCAGGTACATCACAGTTAACAATTATGTTGAAATTGACTTTATTTGATTTTACAGTAAAAGAGCTACAAAAATATTGCCCATGATAGAACGGACAACAGGGGAAGATGTTTATAAAGCATTTATAGCATATGCAAGTTTGATAAATATGCATGTCCACACAAAAATTATTTGCAATAACCACTGAAAGAGATGGAACACCATCAATGCTAGGAAATGTAAATGGTTTTATTGGTGTCTGTATAAAAGATTGGTCATTTCCAGATTTTAAATCATATTACTATATTATCCTTCAGGAAGTTTTGAGTAGTAGGGTATTACCATTTGGACACATAATGAAAATTATTTCCAAAATAATCAACTGAATTCAAGCAGCTCCTTTGTAACATCAAGTTTTCAAGGTCCATTACAAAATCCTGATGATGCTGACCTCATTGTACGTACTGAAGTACGCTGGCTCAGTAAAAGCAAAGTACTTAATAGATTTATATATATAATTGAAGAAATAAAAAATTATCTTGCTGCCAAAAATCAAATAATTTTAGAACTAACATTCTTTTTGGCTAGCAGATTTGTCTTTCATAACAGACATGATGAAAAAACTAAATAATTTAAATTTTGAGCTGCTGGGAAAGGACAAACATATAGCAAGAATGATAGTGGTTATAAACTCATTCAGAGCAAAGCTAGTTTTTGTGGACATCACGTCTGAAAATGAAGTCTCTCGTACATTTTCAAAACATGAAAAAATTATATGCGATAGTGAAATTGACTTATCAACATTTGTCATCAACTTTCCATTGTTCCAAGATAAATTTGAAAAGCTCTTTCAACAACTCAATATCATCGAGCCCATGGCCATCATTTTAGTAGATACTTTTACCAACCAAATAAGTGTAACTAAAATACCATCATACATTTTAGAATTTCTTCAAGTAAGGCAAGAGGAAATGGAAATTGAAGTTTTGGATCTTCAGAATGACATTATCCTCAAAATTAATATATCAGATGAGAAATGCTGGAATATAGTCGACAGAAATAAATTTCCATTCTTAAACAGAACAACATATAAAAGTTATTATTTGGTTTTGCATATTTGAGTGAATCATTGTTTTGAGTTTTGAGTGAATCATCATTGTCAACAATAAATATCATAAAATCAAAATATAGATCAGGACTTATAAATTAATACCTTGATAATTGTTTGTGAGCAGGAATATCATCATATTCTCTCACTTAAAAAGTGCTGGCTAGTGAAATGCAATGCCAAAGATCACATTGACTGTATTCTATAAGTAATTTTTATACTTTTTATGTTTTGCAAGCAATTTAGTTATCATTTGTTTTACACAAGAATACTAATGCTAATTATATTCATACATAAAATTAATTTTTAAAATTAAATTCTTTATGCATTACATATAGTATGTATTATTAACTATGTCCAACAATGATAAATTTATCTTTAAAAAATAAATAGTGCCCACTATTCAAAATATTCTGGTATGTGCTCTTTGATACATAAAGATTGAGGGGACCCTGCATTAGATCATATTGAATTTCAAAACATGAAAATCTGCATTTCGTATAGTGCTATATAGCACCATCTAAGAATCTTTCTATTTCATTTCAATCTGTTGTTGTTGCTAATCCCAGAATTATCTAGCAGAGCTATACAATCCCCATAAAGCCAAAAATGTCTAAAAAAAATTAGAGTTTCTGACAACCTCGTCCTTGCTAAAATTTAGATATATTAAAATATGATCACGAAAAGCTCTCTCAGCTGTGCATCGATGGCATTCCTGGTATTTTTTTTTTTTAATTAGAGCTCTTATGAGGCTACTCCAGAAGCATGAAAAAGCAATGCTTAATACCTCTGTCTAAGTTGGAAAGACCCCCATTGATATTTTGCAAAATACCAAGAGTGGTTGGGAGGGATTTTTGAAAGCTTATTCAATTTTTTTTTTTTTTAAACAGAAAAAAAATTTCAAGGAAGGTAAGTTTCCCATAAAGAATGACATCCTCCTCAGCAGCAGATCTAGCCAAGAAGTATGCTTTTTCATTCCTTTAAACCCCAACATGTGAAAGAATATGATGAAAATTTAGTATATGTCTAGATGAAAGTGTCGAGTATATTTAAAATATCCAGGCTAGAGTCTTATCTCCAACAGTTAGAGAAGTGATGAATAGAAGCACACCTGTCAAAATCCAAATGTCTTGGAAATGATCCTCTTTATCTGTATACAGCAATGGTTTTCTGATAGCTATTAGCTCTGATAAAAAAAAAAGTTAGGAAAAATTAGGGTTTTCAATCTTGCACTCCACAGCGCCAGTGTGGAAGTAGGTATATACACTCTGCTACTTGAAATTTCTTCTGCGTCTCTGCTACTATCAAATCTTTAAGGAAATCTCAGTAATTCTGTGGATAGTCTCCATGGGCAGAATTTTGATTAGGTCCAGAAACTGTGTTTTTTGTCACTTTAGTTAAGAGTTCATCATGGAATATCTTGATCTAATATCAGAATTACGAACTTCAACTTTAGAATTGCAAATAAGCAAATAATAATAAATTATTTTGTCCATTTATAGCAAAGAAAAGTAAACATGAAGTATTTCAGCCTCATTACTTACTTACTTGGTTTTTAAAAAATACGACAAAAAGTATTTAATAATTCCTAAATATATAGTTTTGTTAATTCTCATCATGTTTAGAAAATTTGTAAATTAGTAAATAATAAACAAATTTTAACAGGTCTTGAAATGAGCAATAAGTTTTAACATTTTAAAATAATTAATATAAATGTTGCAATAGGACTTGGAAATAAATGCTAAATGTATTTCTGAATATTAAAAAATTGACTGACAGATGTTTTGCATAAGACCTTGATATCAAGTTATGACTGAAATTTATTTAATTTAAAATTCTATTTGTAGTCAAACTTTTAAATACTTAATGATTAACATGAAATAGCTTTATATGATAAATTAAATATGCTTTCATGTTAGCATGTGTGTGTGAAAAATATCACAGTATAGTGTTCCTGTCGATGTTAGTATAAAGAGAAACGTATTTATTTATACATGATTTATAGATTTTAAATTGAAACTATCTCTATGATAATTTTTAGTGAAGTACAAAGAAGTAACTGTAGTAAATTTAGATTCTCAAGTTTTTTGTGATGTGGAAATGAAAAAAAATGCATGTTTCAATATGAGGGTAACTTTTGTCTAAGCTGCAGATGAATCTTAGTATTTTTTAATGTATTTCTAATGCCCTGTATAATATTCACTGTATTCATGAAAATAAATTTATTAACAGATATTATTTGATCATTAAATATCAGTTAATAGACATATTTGTAAAATTCTTCTGCTTGAAATTTTTTATATAATTATTAACCATATAAATGGTGAAAAATCTGAATCGCTAGTTACAGAATTTATTTCAGCCATAAACATCTCTCTTCCTAGTTTTGTTTAAGTTGAAAATTGTTTTTTAAATTAAATATGATTGTTAAAACAGATTTTTTTTTAATGTATTATATAAAATTTTCATTCTGTGATTTAATTTTTATAATGATGTTGTAGAATCGTTTTTAAAATTACTATCTATAAAGCTTTGTATTCAGTCATGATAAAATATTTTTGTTTGTCATTAAAATAATCCTCATTTTGTATAGTTTTTTCTGCCTTGAAACTTGATTATGAATGTTTTTTTTTTATAGTTTATCTGATAGTAAAATTTCAGAGCATAGTATGTGATGCCATGAGTGATATAAAAAAAATAATAAAAGCAGTTTTCTCATGAATATTTCGTACTTGAAATTTGGAAATGGTTTTATACTTTTATTCATAAAATTATTTTGCTGTTTTTATCAAAAGATGTTCAAGAAAGCTACTTTAAATCAAGATAAATTAGATAGTAAAAAGTGATTTTTGTAAGCCTGATTAACTATAATTGAATAAAATACTTTGCTGTATTTGAATTGGTATGATCAATTATTTTCTTGGCTTTTAGTACTTAAAAATTGATTATCATATAATCAATTTTAATACATCAAGTGTACTCTTATTAAACATATGTTACGTATATATTACTGTAGCAACTTTTGTTTTCATCTCATGTTTTTATTATATTTGTTATTGGGAAAAAATCTTTTGAAAATTGTACAAAGTGAAATAAATTTTATTTTGACAAAAAATCATTTTTTTAATGGATAAATTTGTTGAACATTTTAAAAAAAAAATTTTCTACATCGTTAATATTATAGTTTTTATTTTAAAGTTGTAGAAATTTATTTCTTTTATTATAGATGTGTGAAATGAAAAACTGCAATGAGTGTATTTATTTTGAAAATAAAAAGCACAAGGACCTCTATATGTGGTATGTTTTTCAAATATTTTAAATAGGCTTAGGCCATTCTCATTTTACCTATTATAAAATTTAACTTTAAAAAAAATTATATCAAAAAATAAACTTTCATTTTTTATTTTTTTACAATTCTAATCTTATTGCTTACTATATTAATTTATTTTTAGTTGTTTGGGCTTATTCTATTATTTATTAATGTGTCTGTGTTAGTTTTAAAAATGTACTTTTTTAGTTAAAAAATCATATATGATCTTTGTTAATATTCCTCCTCTTTTTAAATATATTTCAAAGATATTTTTTTTAGATAAAATTATAACTTCAAATGAATTTGTTAATAAAAGTAAAGGATTTAGAATTTTAGAAAATAGGCAGCATATACAAATTGTGAATAAAATGTTTGAATATATTTGTTGTATCATCTGAAAGATATGTATTGTTCAAATTAATGTTATAAAAATATCACTGTAAAATTATATTTAGTGTAAATATATTAGTTAATTAAAATTTTTAAGGCATGGTAGAAAATATTATTGGGGGGAACTATAATTATATTGGAATGCATGGGCAGGAAAATAATTTTCATTTGTTAAGGAGATGCAATAAACACACTACATAAATTGTAATGTAAAAGCTTAATTACCCAACAAAAGAGTATGATGAAGGACTTGCAAACATAAATATTCAAAATTGTTCCCATTGACAAAAATGTACATGTCTATGTGATATTGATTGATGAACTTTTACATGGGCATTTTGCTAATCATAACCAGAAGTGGATATTTGTGACACCAGGTTTATTTCAGAATTTAAATGCATGTTGTACGTAATGATCTTCTTCCAGAGAAAATAAGAGGTGATAAATCAGGTTATATGGGAGGCAAAGTGATTTAATTCTCTGTTCCAAATTTTGTTCCTCCCTAGTTGGTAACCTAATGATTAACGCTCTTGCTTTGATTTCAGTAAATCCCATCTTGGAAATGGTGTTTATAATGGTTAAAAATCCACGTCAAGCTGTAGGACCCAGTTTAATTAGCCTTCACATACAATAAAATAAACATGAGGGACAAACCAAATCTGTGATGTGGTTCTTAGATTTAGATCGACATCCTTTAACAAGCCTTTTTGAATGTGAATATTAGTACTATGGTCACTCGGTATCTTGCTTCATGACTGTGAATGATCCATGTTCCTCAAGATTTTGTTTTACTTTAGCAAACATTTGATTTGTGGGTGCTTAATTGGGTATCTTCCCCAACATAACCAAACAATAATGTATCCATTTTTGTTGGCTTGCCCATATATGAAGTAGATATTCATAAACTTTGGCTTTGCAAAATGAGTCATTTTATACGTGTATTTAGCATTTACAATGGCCATATAATTAAACCTTGAAAATTTTCTTATAATTTTGATTGTTCTTTGTCACAGCTTACACTTATTCTTTACTATGTAATTACAGTTTCCCTTAGACCCTTCAGGCTTGTATGTGAAGTTCTAGAACACACATTTATTAATTATGACTTTTGTGAAGAAGTAAATTAATTAAAGACTGGGTCATATTTACAAAAATTATGGATTTGTATGTTGAAACTTTAATATAATTTCACTTTATGATATCCAATAACAATCTTAACTTTATTTCTTTATACTGCTCATAATTGTTTTTGCTAAATTCCTCTATTATTTAAAGTGCATGCAAGCACTATTTTTTATATTATTTAAATGTTATTATCTACAGTTATTAAATTTTAATAGTCATTTCATTTAGATGTTCATTTCCAAAGTATTTTACTTTATACTGAAAGAATACTGTAATCCATTTATAATATATTCTTATTTCAGGATTTCTAAAGTGCCTAATGGTCCTTCGGCTAAATTCTTATTAGAAAATGGTAATTACTAATTATATACATATTTTTATGGTTTCTATCTGTAAACATTAGTTTTAAAATAAAAAAAGTTTAATTTCTGAAATGGTCATCACAATTATTATTCAACCAAAAATATTAGACAAATAAAGATTGATTACTTTTTATTTCTTTAATTTTGTAACGAAATAATCATTTGTCACAATGTTTTCTCCAGACATTTATAAATAACTTTTATAATGTTTTCAGGCTTATATAATTTATTTATTTTTTAATGAAATAGTTATTTCAATTTTTTTAATCTTATTTGATACTATTTCTAATAAAAATGAATATCAAATGAAAATTTGACTTTTTTAATGCAGATCATTTAATAGCTATTTTATTTCTTTTCACCTGTTATTAAAGTGTTTTGGGGGGAAGAATTTTACCAAACTGGGAAAAAAATTAAAATCAAAAGCAGAAATGAATTATTTTAATCAAACTAATAATACTCTCAAATTTTAAAACTTAAATATTTATATGTAAAATTTTGATTTTGTTAAAAACAAATGTTATTTTTTAAATTACATCAAAATATTATAATTCTTAATTAATGCTAATTTTATTCTTAACTAAGTAAATCAAATTAAATTAGCTATTTTTTTCCCACTATAGAAATATTACCCACATTATTTGCTTTCTTTTTTTAGTTCATACTATGGAAGAACTTAAGCTAACTGGAAATTGCCTTAAAGGATCTCGGCCAATTTTATCTTTTGACAAAGTATTATTTCTTTCCCTTGTTTCTTATTTGAATTAAATTTCACTTATATTGTCCTTTTATTGTTCTTAAAATATCAAATTTTGATTGTCATAATTTGAAAAATTATTTTAAATTCTTTAAATTGCTATCTTACCACAATATAACTTCTATTGCTTTTAACATCAGCTTTTTTTTCAATGTTTAAAGTCCTGGGTAATATAATAGAAATTTTTTGTTAATTGTTTTTGCATTTAACATCAAATATAAGTTCTGAAAATGCCTACAAAGTCAAAGTTGAAGTTTTCCTTTGGTGTAATGGCTAAAAGAAACATATTTGAGGATTTATATATTTAAAAAGATTGAAAGTATGTTTGTAAAGAATATAAATGTAGTATAGTTAAAGTATATTTCATAGTTTTCTGCTTCCATTTGTTTTGCCAAGCTGACAGCCAAAGTTCAACACTTCAGCTTGTAATTCAACAGTTCATGACACTGAATCATAGCTTGATCTTGGATGTATTTAATAATCTAATTAGTCCTCATGTGCGAAATATTATTTAAGCAACAAGCAAACCAATGCATGTGTATTTCTTTAAAATAAATTTTATTTATTCACTTCACATGTAAGTAACTTTTATAATTTTCAGCAATTATTTTATACATGGGTCTAAAAACATGTATTACTTATAAATTATTTCAATCATAAAAAGTATTTTAATGCATAAGAAATTAAAATGATAGTGATAAATAATGGCATAATAGTACTGTTTCCCTAACAAAATTTTTATGTGCTTATTATTTAGTCATTTTATGGCATGCATAGTTATATGTAAATAGTATCATTTACATAAAATGTTTTCCTCTTTGATATATTTACTGTTCATATTTTATGAAAAAATTATTCTTCATTTCTCTAAAAATTCAATGGCAATATGTACATTAAGCAATTTGTATATACTTCAAAACTCAATTCACTTCTCTTCCAAACAAATGTTTGGACTAATCATACTTTTTGACAAGAAATATTAGCCTTTGTCTTGTCTTTTGGCTTATATTACGAATATTAAAAGCAAAAGTGATATCTAAATGATTGTTAGCTTAACACTTCTTGGGTTTTATTTTTAACATAATGTAGTGGGATGCTTGTTGTGTTTAAAATCCACATTTAACCATATTTTGATTGTATTACCCACTCTAATGCAAGAAAAGAGCCATACAGAGAACAAAACTAACCAATTTTTTCTGAATATTTAAAAATTTTGATGTAATTTTTTTATAAAAAATTCTTGTTTACTCTTGAATTCTTTCCTCCTTCCTTTATATAGATTTGTTTTGTAATCAGTTAGTATTGTTTTCTGTACTTCAATAGTAGAGTGATATTTACTGATAGTTTTGCTGATACACAAATCTTGAATTTCAAATTTTGAATTTGAATACTACTATTGCCTTGTTGGAATTACAGCCTAAAATAACTTGTTAAAAATTCTGACTTAAAAAGAATTTCTTTTCAATTATTCAGCTGTAAAAGTAGCCTTGTGTAAGGTTTGACTTTAATGTTTGCATTGTTCTTGTTGTTGTTTTAAGCCAGCTAGGCTGGCAATATGGGGTGTGCTTTTCCTCTTTAGAGGCGATATTAGGTTTTATGGAACTTCAGAATGTTTTTTAATGTAATAATTTCACAAAATTTCATTTAAATTAAGTTTAATTAGTTTATTTCAATAAAAAGACTATGTAAATTTGTTCAAGGCAAATTACTCTAAAAAACTTGTTTCGCATTCATTTTTCTAAACATTTTATCGTGATTAGTGCATTATTTAAACATCTTTAGCTCACTTCTCTTATAAAGTGTGGTTTCATTTTCCTTTTTTATTTAATTCAGTGCTAAACCATTAATTAGTAAATAATGAAAACAGCTTTGTGGTAGATGTAAAAGAATAGTGCCACTGTAGCTCATGCATGTCATAGAAGCGACTAAAATGGATACCCAGTGCCTGGGAGGTATAGCAGGGTGCTGGTCCTCCAGGTTGAGCTTGGGGAATCCCATGCTATAAAACCAAATTTGTTACAAAGTCTAATATAGAAAATTCAGAGCAATTTCTATAGAGACAACTTGGAAGACACCTATTGGAGATGAGTTTTGGAACTTTGAATATGTTGTCTATATATCAAACTAAGGTGCTGCAGCTACTATTGCAGTAATTGGGTAAATACAAGATTGATCTACCTGCAATACAAGAAATTAGATAGACTGGAAATGGAGTGATTAATAAGAGAAATCATACAGATTTTTATAGCTGCCACCCTGATCATCACAAAGAAATGAATTCATCGTTAGTAAGCAAGCGTATTGTAGTATCTGGCGACTATTTGGCGATCGATAAACCGCGCTTGGCGTGGTTGGCTCCTGTTCGAGAGGTTGCTATATTTTCGAAGAGTTTTCACCGGAGCGAGGTCCGGATAGGTTGTAATTCTGGTAGGAGCAGAAGGCTCCAAGTAAATTTGTGTTTTATTGTTAATATTAAATATTTAATTGTAATTAAATAAATGTGTTGTCCAGAAAATGTAGATTGTTAACTTTCTCGGCCATTCGACATCATCACAACACGCTCTCTTTCGAGAACCAGAGCTGAGAAATACGAAATGGCTTAACTTGGAAAATTCGAATTTCAGAAGAAAGAATAAAACTGTCAACGGAATTCTAAAGTGATAGAAACAGAAGAAAATGTTCAAAAACGTGAAAAAGGAAGACTTGGTAACAGTCTTGCTGGAAATTGGTGAAGAAGCAACTTTTGATTTGAAATTAGCGAACTGAAACACAAACTTCTGAACAGTAAAGAATATGCCGAAGATGCTGACTTCGTAAAAAGAAATTTTGATTTCTACTATAGAGAATAGGAAAAGTAAAGAAGAGTTCGAACGAACACAAGCTGAAGAAGAAAGATTAAGAGAACACGAATTAGAATTAGCAAAAATCCGAGCTACGCAGAACATAGCGAGCAGTAGTCCGACGCCATTTTCAATTTCGAACACCGGAGGCGAATTCGAAATTTCACTCGACAAGCTGATCAAGGGAGTAGAAACGCTAACGATACCAGTACCGAAAAGAGCAGAATCTTGGAATATATTTTTCGATTCCATAGAAAGAGCATTTAAACACAAGAAAGTTCCGGAAGAATTTAAGTCAGAAATATTATTGAAATTAATCGGGAGAAAGCGGCAAACGTTCTTGTCTACATTAAAGAAGACGATTTGCAGGATTATGAAAAAGTAAAAACTTTAATTCTGAAAGAATATCAACCTACTCCTCAAGCATGCCTAGAAAATTTTAGAAAAGCAAAACGTTATTCTGGAGAATCACATATTCAATTTGCTTCACGATTAACATCGACATGGGACTATTATTGTAAATCAAGAGCAGTAACTGATTTTGAAACATTAAAAGAATTAATCATCTCCGATAAACTGTTCCAAACGTTAGATGGAGAAACAGCTTCGCACATCGCAATACGCCAAGGAAATCAATGGTTGAAACCACAAGAACTAGCTAGAGAATGTGATATTTATTTTGAAGCAAGAAGAAAATCATTTGACGAAATTCGAAACGAAATGAAATATCCAAAGTTTACGGATTCAACATATATGCAAGATAAATATATTCCACCACCCAAAAGAAGAGAATACACGAAACAAAGTTTTACCCCAAAACGTAAGGAATGCTATATTTGCGGTAGTTATCAACACTTAGCAAGAGAGTGCTCAGAAAGAGAAGACGGAAATGGATATATTAAAAAGAATGAAAAGGTGTATTCTACAACTCCGAGGAATACAAATAGAATATCGAAAGAAGATGCTGTTGTAGCTAAAGTTGACTCGACTCACATCCGAACTGAATCGAAAGAAACTATTATTCAACCATTACAGAAAATTTATGTCTTCATTAACTCTCTAAAAACGGAAGCTATTATAGATTCTGGAACTCAAATCTGCATAGTTCACTCATCACTAATTCCAGATTTAGAAGATCGAGAAGGAGGGAAAGTTATATTAACACCTGCATTTGGAAACCCAATTGAAGCGAAAGTTTGTCGTAAGCCTATTTACTATAAGAACTCTGGAAATAATTTATTTAATTGTGTAGATACTTTAATTGCAGTAACGGATAAATTAAATGTGCCTTGTTTAATAACTCCAGAAACATATGAATTATTAATTAATTCAACAGCCGAGCTGTCAAAAGAAAACTGTTCCAATGACAATTCTTCAGGAGACATCGGACGTTCCGAAGGAGAAAATGTGCTCAGTTTAGCCACCGAAACAAAAACAGCTACGGAAGGAGAATCCCCCTTTAGAATTGCCTGAGGCGAAAAGCGAAGAGGAGGGAGGAAGGGAGACAGCGTGCGCCGACTCTCACTCTGCGGAGAGGAGCGACCAGACAACCGTTCTATCGGAAGCGCAGAAACTCCGGGTGGAGCAAAAGAGTTGCCCAACATTAAAAGAAGCTTGGAATTATGGAGAGAAGAAAAAGGGAAATTATTTATTTATTGATGATTTGTTACACCATCAAGAAAAAATATTGGGACAGAATGTTTTTCAATTAGTATTACCTCTTAATAGAAGACAAAAGGTTCTTGAATTATCACATAACTCAATCTTTGGAGCACATTTGGGAATAAAGAAAACAAAGGAAAGGATAAGATATTCATTTTATTGGCCCAATTTATCAACAGATGTAGAATCTTTTTGCAAATCATGTAAGAACTGTCAGCTGAGAAGTCCTGAGAAGAGAACTGATAAAATTCCAATAACTCCTGTCAGAAGGCCAGAACTACCATTTGAAATTGTAAATATTGATATAATTGGCCCCATTGACCCTCCATCTGCAAGGAAACATAAATATGTACTATGCTTAGTGGATCAACATAGCCGTTGGCCTGAAGCAATACCATTAAGAAGTTTGACAGCCAAAGCCACCTGTGAAGCACTCTTAGAAATATTCATGAGGACAGGTATACCTCATGTAATTGCTAGTGACAATGGGAAAAATTTCATTTCTAAATTAACTCAAGAATTTGAGAAAAGACTTGGTTCTCATCCCAGATTCTCCACTCCTGCTAATAGTGCTTCGAATGGATTAGTAGAACGATGGAATAAAGTACTTAAACAAATGCTGCATCACATCATTCGAACTGATCCTCACAACTGGGATAAACATATACCATATTTACTTTTTGCTTACAGAGAAGTTCCAAACTGTACTACTGGTGTTTCACCTTTTCAACTTATGTATGGAAGACAACCAAGAGGTCCTCTAGCAGTGCTGAAGTCATCATGGTCTGGATAGATTCCCATCCCAAATAATCTAAGTGAATCTGCTGTTGATTATCTTCAAGAATTAAAAATAAGGTTAGAGAAAGCTGCAGAGCAAGCCAACTTGATTGCAAATGACAAACAACAGAAATATGCTGAATACTTTAACCGAAGGTCAGTGATGAAAAATTTTAAAATAGGAGAAAAGGTTTATTTACTTATTCCAGATTCAAACAACAAACTCTATGCCCGTTGGACAGGTCCAGGAGAGATTATAAACCACTGTCCACCTCATTCTTACAAAGTGAGATTACCAGATGGAAAGATTAAACATGTCCATTCAAATAAGATAAGAAAATTTCAAGCTAATGTTAATGCAATTGGAGTAGTATTTGAAAATGAAGAAGAATTTGGGGAAATTATAACTTTGCCAGGTAAAGAATTCCCAAATCCATTACAAATCTTAGAAGTAGGAGAAAATCTGAATTTTGAAAATTTAAGTTCATTACAGAGGAAGAAATTAATTTCTCTTATCAAGCAACATGAAGGACTATTCACTGGAAAATTAAAAATAGCAAAAGTAGAACCACACAAGATAAGATTAGTACCAAATTTAGAGAGGAAGAAATCGTACATCTATAGAATTCCTGAAGCCTTGAAAGAAAAGGTTGATAAAGAAATAGAAGATTTAATGATGTCAGGACTGATAGAAGAAAGCAATGCTGAGATAGCTCACCCTGTAGTGTGTGTAAGCAAGAAGGATGGCAATATTCGATTGTGTGTGGACTATAGATCTTTGAACGCTGTAACCAAACCAGATGATTTTCCTATGGAAAATGCAATTGACTTGATGTACAGTATTGGGAAAGCAAACGTTATTACAACATTAGATTTACTCAAAGGATACTGGGCTATACCTATGGAAGAACAGAGTAAAGAATTTACATCTTTTAAAACTCATCGAGGACAATACCAATTCAAAGTAATGCCATTTGGATTAAGAAATGCTGCTGCAACATTTCAGAGAGTAATGAATAATGCACTAAAAGAATTTAAAGAATTTGCAAGAGCATATATTGATGATATTGCTATATTTTCACCAGATTTTGACACCCATATCCAAGATTTACATAAAGTTTTTACAAAACTGGAATCACTTGGTTTCACAGTCAATTCGAAAAAGTGTTCTTTTGCAAAACCACAAATAAAATATTTAGGACATATCATTGGATCAGGAAAACACAGACCTGACCCGAAAAGATTAAAGCAATTGAGAAATTAGAAACACCAAAGACTAAATCTCATCTTAGGAGCTTGTTAGGATTATGCAACTGTTATCGAAATTACATTCCTAATTATGCTGAAATCGCCTACCCCTTAACAGAGCTCACTAAAAAGAAACGACCAGAAGTGCTGGAATGGAAAGAAGAACATAATGTATCATTCCAAAAGCTGAAAGACCAACTTATGAAAGCAACAGAGTTAATAACACCAACAATACAGGATCCTTTTATCATTCACTCTGATGCATCGCAAATTGGAATAGGTGCATGTCTGTCTCAAGTGAGAGAAAATCAACATTTTCCTGTGTGTTATGCAAGCAAGAAATTGTCCAAACCCCAACAAAATTGGCCTACTATAGAACGTGAAGCTTACGCTATAGTATGGGCATTAAAGAAATTTGAATCATGGATTTTTGGATCAACAGTAAAGATTGTGACAGACCACAATCCTCTATCATTTGTTGTGAAAAATGCCCCACAATCATCAAAGCTTCAACGATGGGCCTTAGCTTTACAAAAATACAATATAGAAATCATTCATTGCCCAGGAAGAAATCTTTCTAATGCAGATGCTCTATCTAGATTACCAACTAGTGACTCTTGAACATTTATTTGTGTTTAATAATTTTTTTCTATGTATAAAATTTTGGTTATCTTAAATGTTTATTAGAAGTGAAGTGGTAAGTAAAAGTAAATATTAGTAATATTTGAAGTATAATAGCAATATTTAGTAAATTTAAATTTTGTAAGTAAATGTTTGAAATATTTACTGGTTATTAGATAATTAATTAACATTGAAAGTATTAATGTTGCTCTATTATTTGTTTATTTGCTTAGTCTCTTTTGCTGTAATGTGATGAAATATGTTCATGAAAACAAATGTGTTTCTGTTTATTTACTTTAATAGTAATGTACATGTATAGTATTTCTTTTGAACATTATATTAATTGGAATTTGTGAATTTCTATTAATGTGCATTATGTGTAAATTGCTGTATATATGCTGATCACAAATAGTCGCTTGATTTGTTTTCAGATTGATGATTAATTCGGGAATGTAACATCAATCTTGCGGGGGAGGTGTAGTATCTGGCGACTATTTGGCGATCGATAAACCGCGCTTGGCGTGGTTGGCTCCTTTCGAGAGGTTGCTATATTTTAGAAGAGTTTTCACCGGAGCGAGGTCCGGATAGGTTGTAATTCTGGTAGGAGCAGAAGGCTCCAAGTAAATTTGTGTTTTATTGTTAATATTAAATATTTAATTGTAATTAAATAAATGTGTTGTCCAGAAAATGTAGATTGTTAACTTTCTCGGCCATTCGACATCATCACACGTATAAAACATCTAGTCATGAACTTTGATATTGTTTCCCCTAGGCTCTGTGATTAGAATCAGAGAACAGTTTTTTCATTATAGTATAATTTGTCCTCAAGCCTCCACTAAGGAGAAATGGAAATGAAATCTTTTATGGAAAGCTAGATAGGATCTTTAATAACTGTCCTAAACATGGTAAAAGTTTATTATAGGAGATCTTAATGCTAAGGCTGGAAAGGAGAGGAATTTCATTCAGTCGTAAGTTGATACTGCCAACATGATATTGAAAACTATAATGGATTGATATTAATTGATTTTGCAGTGTCCCATAATAGTATCATTGGAAATATTTGCTTTCCTCTTTAAAAATATTCACAAAGCAATTTGGAGTGCACCTAATTGACCATATGCTTGTTAATGCAAGACATCATTTTAACTTACTGAGTATTTGAACTTACATAGGTATTAACACTGACTCTGATCATTTTTTGGCGATTGCCAGAATGAGAAAAAGACATCTACGACAAAAAATTTTAAAAAATGTATAATCTTACTGGAGTTTAACTTAAAGATATTGTCGCATAGAATAATTGGGAAACTCGTAGTGCAAATCTGTTTATTTTACTGTTAGTATTCTTTCACAAAGGTGAAAACTAACTTACTTACTGAGCTACTTTCTCTTTTATACAATAATAGAAAGTCTGGAACACCGTTCCAGTAAACCAAAGAATTTTCTAGAATAGTCGCACTCGAAATTAAACTCAAGAAATTTCCACACCACTCATGCAGGATTTGAACACTGACTGATTTAATGGAAATCTCGCCTTGACCACTGAGCAATGATGACCATGACAGCAAAATGTTCTAATCGGCAATATTAGTGGTACTGAAATTACACTTGCTAACTGTGCATTCTGATAATGACTCAGTTGAAATGAAATTAATGCAATTAAAAGAAAGCATTTGCAGTGTTACTGATATCATTATAGTTAAAAAGGAAAAGAGCTCAAATTATGATTGGTTTGGTGATAAATGTGCTACAACTACAAACATAAAAGATATTAATATTCGTAACTATGAACAACAAACAAATCTACAAATAATAAAAGAATGGTTCATTATGACACTAGATTTAATCTTGATGAATATCGACAATGTAAAAGACTGAGAAAAAGATTATACAAGAACAAGTAAAAAGCTTTTGAGTTAAAATTTTGAGTCCCTGAAGACAATAGAGTAGAGCAGGTTTTTTGCTGGTGAATTAATAGTAGTCACATGACCTTAAACAGTTAACCTCTGCAAAAGTAAAGTTGGTCTGGTTCTGATGGACTAACAAACAAGCTATTTTTAATAAATAGAATGAACATTTCCATAAATATATATAGATCAACCATACAGCTTTGGAATTCTTTTTGAAAACCAAAATAGTGAAGAAATACCTCCTCCTAAATCTGGGAAAATTGAAGTTGCTATAAAAAGGTTTAACAAAAAAAAAAATAACAACTGGGCACAATTGCATCACAGCTGAACTGTTGAAATGTCATGAACCAGTACTTTTAAAGTTAATCTATAATCTTATTACTAATAACTGAAATTATGTCTTCTAATTGGAATTCAAGCATTATATGTCCAATATATAAAAAAGATAGACAGTAGAAGCATCTGTTTATTATGCACCACTCAGCTTCTAATACATTATATATATATATATATATATATATATATATATATATATATATATATATATATATATATATATATATATATATATATATATATATATATATATAATGAAAAATTTTGTCTAACATCTTATGCAATATATTAACCTTCAAATTGAGAATTATCAATGTGGTTTTCTCAAGGGAAAATATACACTGAAGATCAGGTTTTTGCACTTCACCAAATTTTGATAAAGACTAGAAAATTTGGTATCACTACACATCTTTTAGACTTTAAAGAAGCTTTCAGTAATATTAATAGAAATTGCTTCTCTGAAGCTTTGACTAAGTTCTAAATACCACCTATATATAGCATATACTTAAATTCAACATAAATTTTGATCACTGCAGACAATATATCATTTCAAGAACTGTTTCTACATTAAAAGGTACCTTTCTTTCTTTAGACTTACCATAAACAGGAAAGAAACCAAACATATGCCTGTACAAAGTATTGAATTTCCCATAAATCCTACTTAGAAATTAGTTCTCACAAATTTTAGGTTGTCCATAGTTTTACTTATCTTGTTCTTAAGTTACTGCTGACAATTGTATAGTGAAGGAAATTCAATGTCATCAAATGAATGCAAATAAACCTTTTATGGATGTAAATGTTCTTTTAATCATCACTACTATCAAGAAATACAAAAGTTTTATTATATAAAACCTTAATTAGACCAATACTTTCCTATGACTCAGACCTAAATCCTGACCAAAGCTAGAAAAAATAAAATATCCATTTTTGAATTCTAGGTGGGATAGAAATCAACAATATTTGGAGAGGAAGATATGACATTGATTTATGTATGTGAAATCTGTAAAGAACTAGATAAGTTCATAAAAATGAATCAGATGAATTTGACAACTCATATTTTGAATAAATGTTATTCCACATTAAAAGAAAATTCTTTTACATAACCTCTGACAAGCAGGAAAAAGGGTAGACACAAAATGAGATGGGTGAAATCAGTGTAAACTGATTTCCTGATTATCAAGAAACTGGGGCACAAGTACAAGAAGCAAAAGGCAGTAGAACAGAATTCAGAGGAAGTCACTGGACCTTGCTGAGCTGTCCAACAATAAAATATGATATCATGATGATGCAATAATAAAAATTTGTAGTCATTTTGCTTAAGGCCTTGTTTTGATTTCTATTTAATGCTTACCTTGTGTTTGTGGGAGTGTTTTATATATATTTTTTATTTAATATTTTCTCTAATTTTTACAATTTGTGAAAAAAATTTAATTCACATGGTCTTATATATGAATGCAATTGTACACTGTTCATTTTACAAACAGTAAAGCTGCAAATATTTTAATTTATTAAAAATATTTGTGAGCAATGATTTTACATTAATGTCTAAATATCAGTGTTTTAATGTTTTGCAGAATTTTAATTTTTTAGTATTAATCTTTACTTTTTTACTCCCACATTTAGAGTTTTGAAACAATTCCTCATCTTATGTTACTCAAAGAATTATTTATACAGGTAAATGAAAATTATTGCTTTCTCAAAATTAAGTTAATATTTCATGCTGTGTCTTGAAATTTTTATTTTATAAATATTGTGTGAAATTTATCTTACATTCTTCATTAAAAAGTTTTTGAACTTTTCTTCTGAAAAATTAAGATATTATGAATTTTTTAATTCTAATTATTTTTAAGTATTAATATTTAAGAATGAAATGAGTTGTAGTTTAATATAAGTAAGTTTGCAGGTTTACGAGATTAAGTTTTTATTTGTTTGCAATGATCAATAAGTTTACTTCAGAGAATTTACATTTGAAAACAGATTAATGGTTGCAAAAATGTGTGTGAAATAATTGCTATAATAAAACACAAATTCTCTTTTTTGGGGGGATATATACTTGATTTACTCTTACTTCACTTAGTGCATAATAAATTTTATTGAAAATAAAATTTTACATTGAGTTGAATACAATTAAGAAAATTATTGAGGAAATAATGCAAAATAATAAATTATATATAAATCTTAATTATTTATTTTTATTTTCTATGGTGATTTTTTTAAATAAAAAATGTATTGTGCATTATAGTATTGCTATCTTAAATTTAGTAAATGGTGAAGTTATGTAAAATAAACTTAGGGGGCTACAAATAAAAGCTGAATGTAAAAAAAATTTTTAATTCACAAATTCAATATCATATGTATTATTTGTTTTATAATGTTTCAAAGTATTGAACATTTTGGCCAAATATTCATTATTTCTCTAATTTTTTAATTTCAATGTAACATTAGGATTTTTCGAATTTATGCAATTGGTGCAAAAATAAAATTTCACTGCATCAATTTTAATGATTTTAAATTTGATTTTTTAAAATGTTATTGGTATTTTCATTTCTAGGCTAAATTAATTTTTTAGACATGTTTAAAAAATTGCATTTAGAATTAGATCAATTGTTTATTTTGTATCTTATATTTTTGCTGTATTACATACAGTTTATATTTTCAACCTACCAAAGATAGTTTCAAATTTTTTGTAACAATTCTTGTGCGTTCTCAGAATTATAACATGCATTAAATATATTTACTGAATGTATGTTTGAGTATTTATCATCAAATGTAAGTATAATCATGTTTAGAATTATGCACTGTTCCTTACAATTAGTAATTGTATTTTTGAAGTTGTGGGTTTTAAAAAACTTTGTATGTATATGTATAAAAATGTAATAAAAACAGCTAACTACTAAATATAAAAAATTTAAATTAATAAAAATATAAAATTCTTAAATTAATAATTGAGAATTAAAAATAAATGTCTTGGTGACTGCATGAAATAATGTTTCATTTTGTAGTAAAGTATGTATGCTTGATATGTATGAAAACTTAATATTTTCTTTGCTTATAATAAAAAAATTTGACTTTTCTACAAAATTATTATTACAATAAAGCATTTTAACAGATATTCACAATTTTTAAGTATATTATGCAAAATATTTATTTCCTCTGAAGTTGATTTTTAAAAATAAGATTTCAAAATTAAATTTTAAAAAAATTGGTGAAACTATCTTATCTTAGATTTCTTCACATACGAGCATTATAAGTATGTAGCGTTCTTTATTATCTTGGATCTCAAACCTAGAATGCGATAAATTGTTGAAATTGTCTGGATAATTTTTTAAGAAATGCTATAAATCAGATAATACTTTTGTACTTAATACAAAATTTAAAAACTTTTTAAATTAAAAATTATCATAGTTGAAATTTTCAATAAATATGTTCTTTGTTATATTGACATTTAGTTCATAGTTACCCTATAAAAATATTTATATAACCAACATATATTCTCTGGTGCATTTTAAACTATACTAGCATTTTCGTTCATGTAGAATTAGGACATTGGCAACTCTTCAGACTTTCTTGAAAATATTTAATTTTAAACACATTTTATAATCTTACAAATTTGTGATAAACAAATGATGAAAATATTTTAAAGCATAATGAAAATTGTGTAATGTAAAAAAAAGCTATATAAATTAGAATGCAATAGGAATAATGTAAAACTAAACCTGTATTTGAATGTTTCATGAGTGACTAAAAGTTAATTTCAAATCAATATTTCTGGAGGAAATTTCATAAGTGCTTATTTCATATTTCCATATTTTAAATTCTTATTGAAATTTTGATTTACCCTTGTATATATTTGAAAAACCATCATACATTACACAAAAGTAAATGTTTTATTGTGAAAATATATTTATATTTAGTAAAAATATGATTTACTGATCATGATAACTGTGTTCATTTTCTTGTATGGTTTTCATTATAGGTTTTTGGTACTCCAAAACAACACCCTAAAAGTCAACCATTTTTTGATCATGTGTTCAACTTCAAATTTTTAGACAATCGTATATGGTTTAGGAATTATCAGATAGAAGATGATGGAGCATCTTTAGTGGAAGTTGGTAAGTTATTAATTTTAATTACACAAATTTATTTGATACTTGCGTATTAGCGTCACCACAGCTAATTTTGTCCAAAAATTCAAGTAGAATTAGCATGTAACCTATAATTTGAACATTTTTTTCTACTTTTGAAAAATTTACTTATAATTCTGAAAAGAAATTTTCTAATTATAAGGGAAAAAATTTATATTCGTTTGGCTTAAAAAGCTGCTGTGGCTTTAAAACATAAGTACCATTTATTTATTTAGTAACATATAATTTAGAAATTATATAATTGTTTTGCATCTTAAGAAATCTAAATTTTTAAACTTTTACAAAAGTTACAATTGGAAACATTTAATTCATTCCTTACAAGTTATAAATTCTATATTTTGTTTATTTTTAGGACCTCGATTTGTAATGAACCCAATAAAAATTTTTGATGGCAGTTTTTGTGGGGCTGTTTTGTATACCAATACTCAATATGTTACTCCAAGCCTGGTAATTTATTAATATACCTACTAATTTATCTCACTAAACTACTGAAATATAAAAATTATGTTGAAAATTAATTCTATTTAGTCTTTCCATTTTATGTTTATATATAATTTTTTTGTTTTATAGAAAAGAAATAAAGTTAAAGAAGAAGCTATAAATCGCTACAGGAATAAATTTGAATCTAAGAGGAATTTAGCTATGCGAAGGCCTGATGTTTCATTTTATGTTGATCCATATGATGATGTATTTAAAACATCCAATGAGAAGATAAAAAATTCAGCAGAATAAAACATGAACTGAATTTTTTTAACTGTATATAATTTTTTTTATATTAACTAATAAAAATAAGTTAAATATATGCTTGTTTAATTTATTCAATGTGAATTTGTGATTTAGAATACATGTACTGTATAAATCCAACAAACTAAAACCCTACTATTATAATAATATACCTAGAAAATGGATATTCAGCATCCTTTAGCATACATTTTTTTAACGTCCTTTTTCACATAACTTACGCAGTTTTGTTTTAGACTTGTTAGAAACAATGAGGCATTACTTGATTTGTATAATATAAATATTTGCATTACATTCAGATATTTTTAACTTCAAAAAAAAACTATGAAATTAAATATAAAAATTTTTAGTTATTTTTCAGAACTGAAATTCCTAGCGATAGAATTATATATTAAGTTTTTTCAGTAAAAAGGATTTTTTTTAACGTCATTTTTACTTTTTAATAAATGACAGTGTCAAAATCTATTTCTGTTTAATAAAATCTTGGTATAATCAATTTTGCTCTGTTTCATTTCATTTTTATTTTAAATTTCATGGTACACAGTTTGTGTAAGTTTTCCAGGAAAAATTTTGAGAGTCATTAAATGTCTTTCTGGGATGTTCACTATGTTTACATGTTGAATAAATAATACCTATTATTTTTTCAATATATTTGGAATTATATATTTTTAAGTAAATTATATATTTTTAAGTATTTTAAAATTACTGGATATTTTAAAAGTATTAAATAATTCTTAGATAAAATAGAAGTGATTTAATATTCAAAATACTTCATAGTTTAAATATACATATAATAAGGGATATTTTTTATTTAACTCTTTATCATCTCATTGTGGAAAAAGACATAGAGCATAAAACACAGTTTATAAGTTTATATTCAAATTAGGATACATATAGAAATCTAATATGATAAAAATTTAAGTAAACACTCTCTTAAAGTTTCCATTTAAATATCTTTTTTTTATAATTAATTACTATTTAATAAAAAAAGTTTTTCTTCCATTTACTTCCAAACTGTTTGAGAATTACATATTTTTGAACTTATTTGTTAATAAAATTATTCAAAAAATATCATTACAAACAATATAATAAAATTTTAATAAATAATTAAGAATATTGCGTCTCTGAAACTCCATACTTCTGAGACAAAGTTAAACATGTTTCTGAAACTATTGAAACATATTTAATTTTATAATTAATGTTAATATTTCACCTTTGAATTTTTCAATAATCTGCCATTGATTAATCTTTTTTTACCAACAAAAATAACCACTCTCTTTATATGACAATTTTATCTATTTGGTATTGAACTTTAAAAAAAGGATTTGCTCTTTTATAAAATCAAAAAATTTTAAAATCATATAGTTCTAATTATTTAAATCCTTCTATGAAGTTTTTGAATTTTCTCAAAATGAATTCATTTTAAATGTTTTTGTCAGTGACAGAAGTTTGACTTAAATTACTTAATTTGTTACTAATGAAAAATGAAATATTTCTTGCCATAGGTTATTGCAGCATTATTCTGTTTTTAATTGAAAACAATTTACACAATCTACATAATTTCATTATCATGCTGGACATAGCTTCATATACTTTTTTTGACCTCTCATATCAATCCATACAACTTACAATACAGCAAAATTTTTGTTTAGGAATGAAATAATTTGCTTATAATCATATGTAAACTCTTAATAAAAGAAATAAAATGCATTCATAAACTTAAATCAGTTTTTCATGCCAAATAAAAATCATGCATATTAATTTCAGCCAATAACTTAATATATAAAAGAAAGAATTAACACACAAATTTTGAAAAAATAATTTAAAAATATAAATAGAAGAAACTAAATACACAGCATGATTTTTGTATTATATTTAGAGGCAAAATCTTTATTTGTAATATTTCTATAAAACCTCTAATATATATAGGAAAATTGCAAAATATTGTTTTAATTTTGTTAGTAAATGTAGATGATTTATTTAACTATAATATGTTATATTCATTTACAAATTTCATTTCATAGCTACATTTTTTGCTTTAGTTAACACAAAATTTTCTTAATTTTCATTAGATGGAAAATTGTTAAGTTATGATCAAGATTTAAAAATGCTATTTGAATAAATAATGAAACATGCTATTGAAATAAATTTTATAATTACTGATCACAGTTTAAATATTTACAATGATTTGGAATCAAGCATCAACAAAATTAGATTGACTCCTTGAATATTAAAAACTTTTCCCTCCAATGATTAGTCTAAAAAGATTAGAATTTTACAAAACGTAAACAGTTTTTATTTGAAAAATATTTCCAATTGAAGAATAGAACATTTAAAATACAATCATGCATCAATTCTGAATCCTTATATGAAAAATCAAACAATACAACTTACATTTAACAATTTTTATAGGCAATATTTTCAATGAAACAGCTTCAGGAATTAAAATGTTACTTTTTAAAAGAATATATAAGTGACATCTTTTATTAAAATTAGTGAATAATATTTTATTAATCTAAATCTCTTGTTTTATAGCCATCATATATTGAAGGAAAACTAAATTAAAAATGAACTAAAGGATTTTAAAATCAAGGAAATTTCTGCTAAATTTAATCCAATGTCATGATTAAAGAATATGAATTCCTTTCTTCTCCTTAAAAATGTACATATATATATATATAAGCAACATCTTAAAATCCTTAAGAGGAAGTTTCTATATTTTCAGACTAATTCGATAATTAGTTTGTACCAGTAATCTATTATCTGTCTTATTTTGCATAGTTTCTTAGTTTCATTTGTGGGACCACCAAAAATAATTTAAATTCTTTTCAATTTATTTCATTAAAAGTTTTTAAGTAAAATGAAAAATTCACATTTTGGTTAATATTTTCTGACGAGACAAAAAAACGAATGTCTACAAAAACAAAGAATCTCCAAGAATTATTCAGTTTTCCAAAAAAATATACTATAATTACAAGAAAACAAATTTACATGCTAGAATGATACATAAACATTTTCATAATTTTAATTGCAATATGTGTAGAGTTTTGTAGCAGGTAAAATGTTATAATCACAATAACAAAACTTAAGTTTTTTGCATTTTTATTAATATGCAGAGAAATAAATACATCAATTAAAAGAATGTCCTCTTTACCCATTATCATGTACTACTCTCTTTACCCATTATCATGTACAATGATATAACAATATAAAATATATGTTGAATTAAATTATAAATAATATTTACATATAAATATTCTCATACTAAAATACCTAAATACACTAGCTTTCCATATTATAGCTTTTGTCTTCCTCCTTCTCTTCCACTTATGCTTACTTTTATTAAAAGCAATAATTGTCACAAAGAGCCATAAATTTTAAGCAAAAACTTTCTAGTTCAAAAAACAGAATAACAGTTATAACTTATCCTAAATATAATAGTATATAATTTTTGCAAATAGAAGTATTTTTAAAGAAATTAAAATAACAAATCTGATAATTGGGTCTAAAAATAAGTCTCATTTAAAATAAATTAATCCTGTAATCCCAAATATTTAGAATTTCATAATCAGGAAAACTTTTTCTCATATCAACAATAGTTTCACTAATTTCAAATTCTTGCAGCTAATTTTCTATTTCAGACATGTAACCAACAGGTACAACATATTCAGTTCGCATCAAACTTCTTATTGTTTCATCATCATATGAAGTACCAGGTACGCAAGTAAGGTTTTTACAGTGATCATAAAATAAACATATTTACAAAGTCATTCCCATTCTGATTTGATATTATATTCAGTACTTAAATTTAGAATTACATTTGCTTTAACATGTGATGGCTGTTTTTCTCCAATATTTGTTTTGCCTACTTCAATTATTGAAAATGCTGAAACAGGTTGGACTATGTGAGCCCAACCTCCAAACATAACATCCCCAACCTTTGTTTAGCAAGGTTAAAGCCTTTTAACACAACATCTTGACATACCTCATATGTAGATTTCAAATAAAATAGACAGAAATTTCTAAATAAATAATTGTTAAGCATAAGAAGTTATAAGTTTAATTTTGGTTTCGAACAACAATCTTCAGAAAAATGTTCAGAAGGTGCTATATTTTCCATCCATATGAAATTCTCTGGATAAAGAAAAAATGGATAAAGAGGCATTTGATTTAAAGTTTCTAATTGAGAATCTCTTTTTCTAAGCTTAGGTATTAACAATTCAAGTAAAAAAATTTATTGTTCCACATCAGATTAAGTGGGTAACAATTTAACAAATGAAGACATTTCATGCAGTCACATTTTCAAAGGATGAAAAAACTTTTATTAGTCTTTCCCAGATTTAGAACATTAGACAAAAAAAAAATGCATCTGCACAGGAAACTTCATAAAAACATCTTTTTACAGATTAGTAAATAATGCATTATATACCAGCATCATATCACTGTCATTTAATGGCTCTCCAGTAAATTCTCATCAACTTTCAAAGTAGAATAAAATTTCAAAATGTCTGATAACTGGGAAAATAAACGACCTTCACTTCTCTTCCGTAAATTTGATAGTTGGAATTTAACAAGAACCTGACAGTCATCTAGCACTGCATTAAGGAAGCTTTCACTCTAACCAATACGTCATGAACCCTGCCTTTTTGTTTGACATTTACATTGATCCATAAGTAATCTTAGTGCAGTCGCACTAGGATGACATTGCGATCATCCTCTTGGCGTCATAAATGGCAAAGAATTTGGCGCGAACATTAAGCAAAGTGAAAGCGATAATTCATTTTAAGTTTGTCCTCTATTTGATTAGAAACAAAAACCAGAATGATTAAGTTTTAGCTAATTCCAACCAACGTTGATCCATATAATAATGTATTTAAATAATAGATGAAGAATGGTAAAAAGATAATAGATGAAGATGGTAAAAAATTCAATAGAATATCCTCCAACACGAGCTAATTTTTTATCTTTGTTTATAATAAAAATCATTTATTTTATATTAACAAATAAAAATAAGTTAACTCGATGTTTTTTTAAGTTATCCAGAATTTGCATTACATATTTATTCTTGTTTTATGTTACAAATATTATTTGTGACCTTGGCTACTTGTTCTTAAGACATCAAATTTATACATATCAAATAAGTTAAGGTCCATTATAAACAAAAGCTTTATACCTTTTTATTTTTTATAATTTTCATCTCTTTACCATTAAAAAGATTAATCTGGAACGCAGATATTCAATATTCTTTTGCATTCATTTTAAAATTCGTTTTTCACATCTTGCATATAGCTTTGTTTTAGATTTGTTTGAAACCATGAAATACTGCTTGCTCTCTATAAATGTATATAAATCTTTTCATCATAGATTCAGATATTTTTCATACATCGAAATGGTAAAATATTACTTACATGTAACTCAAATAAAAATTATTTTTCTGAACTATAGAATTTTCTTATTAAATTCTTAATTTCTATAAACTTTACTTTAATAAATGAAGGTGTCAACGCTTATATACAGTTAAGTAAAATTTTTAGTACAAAATTGTTTCATTTCAATAATATTTTTATATTAAATATCATATTACAGGATTTGTACAAATTCTCAAGAAAAATTCCAGGGGTCATTAAATCTTTCTATCAATTACTAACGTTTACATGTTGTGAATAAGTTTTATTTATTCTACTTATTATTTCTGAAATATAGTTAAGGAAATGTAGCTGTAACTATATGCAAAAAGTATTTTTCAATTATTTTTTTTAATGATAATTAGTAAAAACTACAATATAAATATTTTATTTTAAAATAAATCAAATTAAATAGTTTAAAATATATTTAAAATTGTTATTTCAAAACTTTTAAGTGAGTCTTGGATGCAACAGGAATGTTTTCATTTTAGTATTCAAAATTCATTCCATTATAACTTAAATATAACATATAAGGAATGTTTTTAATTGTTTTATATGGCTCCTTATCATATACCTTTTTGTGAACTTTAAGAGGTATAAAAACAGTTTAATATTCAAATTAGATACATAAAGAAATCTAAGATGGTAAAATGAAAGCTAAGGAAATATTTAACTATTATTTACATAAATGATAATCAGTTTTTCATGCCAAATAAAGGAGATTTAATCTATCTTTAAAATAAATCAAGTTTTGAAAATAAATTCAAAATTATACAGATAGTTCAAATTATTTAAATCCTTCTATGAATCTATAGAATTTTTTAAAAAGAAATTTTGATGCTTATTTAGAATACTATAACAAAATCTTCTGGAGTTTACTCAAATTACTTCTTACTTATCAGAATTGAGCAACATGAACATGAAATGGTTCTTACCATAGAATATACTATACATTTTTCTATTATTTATATTAAAAACAATTTATAATTTAAATAATTTTGCTCTTCATGCTTAATTTAGCCTCATTTTTGTGTAACTTGTCTTTTTCTTTCGATCTTTCACCCCAATGCAAAAACTCTCATTTACAGTAACTTTTGTTTAGTAATTAACATTTGTTATAATTAAATATTATCTCTTGGTAAATAAAATAAAAAATTTACATAAACTTAAAACAGTTTTTTATGCCACATAAAAAATATGGGTATTCATTTCAACCAATAAATTAATGCATAATACAAGACATTTTTTTTTCTAATCCCAGATGGTGTAGCTAAGTTAAACCATCTCTATAAAACCAAAAATCACTAAAAAGTCTAAAAATAAAATAGGATTCTTCAAAATCTCACTCACAGTAAAATTCAAACAGTCAAGAATATGTCTTGGGTTGACCTGATCAACTTTGAACCGGTGACACTCCAGAAAGACTTTCTAGCCTTGTTTAAAAGAAAGGGACCTAATGTGGCCATTAAAAAACATGAAAATGCAGTCTGCTGCATCCAAGGAGTACTGAGCTGGTGCCATCAATGAAGTTTTTCCCCAAAGTACCTAGAATGGGGCAGATCTCTCCAAATTGTGTTTAATTCCATCTTTTTGATAGTGGAGATTTCCGAAAACGTTAGAATAGTGTTGCCCTGCAAGGTGTCAGCAGTGGCAGACTTGGCCTAGCTATCTGCAACTTTATTACCACTCAATCCAACATGAGAAGGAACCCATTGAAAATGTATACTGTTTAGTAGAAAGTTGTGTCACAAGGCAAGAAAAAATAGCAAGAATTGACACTGAATCCTAAAGAAATTATTTAAAAATAACAAATTATAATCGACACAAATAAAAGAAAGCCAATACAGCATAATTTTTGTATTGGTATTTAAAAAGCCAATAATTTTTCCATAAAACCTCTAACTTATATAGGAAAATATTATTTTAATTCTATAAGTAACAGAAGATCTTTTATTTTAATATAAAAAATTATTTATTAACTAATTCTATTTCATAAAGTATTTTCTAAATTTAGATTAGATAGAAAATTGTTAAATTATGATCAAGATTTAAGCATACAATATGAAATAAATTTTGCAATTATTGATCTTAGTTAAATATTTACAATATTTTGGAATCAAGCATCTTCACAAAATTGAACCAACTACTAGAAAATTAAAAACTTTTTTCTCCAATGATTTTAATCTACAAAGGTTAGAATTTCATAAACTTTTGCAAATTGTACATTTATGGGAAAAATGTTTCTGATTAATTGTAGAATAGAAAATTGTTGTATATCTTGGGTTTTCATTATAAAATTCTTTCAATTAAATAAAACATTCAAAATGCGTCATGCATAAATTTTTAATCCTTTTATGAAAAATCAAATAAACACAATAAAGTTTAACTTATATTTAACAATTTTTATTAAGTAATATTTTAGACTTCATTAGCTGAAATGGTCCAAATACAGATGTGGCTTGTACTTTCAACTCTTATATCCAAAAATATTTTAAAAAATATATGATTAAAAAGTTTGTATTGTTCTAAAAACTAAACTTTATGGCGCGACAGTCCATATGGGCCAAGGCCTACAGTGCCCATAACCGAGAGCCCTGAGGTGTGAAGCATATGTCCCAGTTAGGAGGTCAGCCTAACGTAAGACCCCCAGTATTTAGTTCCCAAGCATGCTTGGCACTCAGTTAATCGACCCACTGAAGGGATGAAAGGCTGAGTCAACTTTGCCCAGCCCAAGGATTTGTATTGTTCTAATCAATTATATTTCATATAAAAAAGTGAAATATGTTTAGACACAATATAAATCGCTTTCTTCTTACAGATTTTTATATATAAAAAATACATCTTATGCTTGTTGACTAATTACAAAACAATGAAGAGAAAATTTCTATGTTTTCAAATTAATTTGATAATTACATACATCTGTACAAATTTATAGCTCAACAGACCTATTAATTGAAATAAAATCTCATTTTATAGTCAATTCGCACCACTTGCTAATTATCTCATGATTTACCAGTTCTGTTTGAAATTTTTTTGGCAACTAAGAATTCTTTGCGTTAAGAGAGATATAACATTTTTTAGATTAGAAGGCGAGCATGAGTGATGCTTCTTTTGCAAGCTTACCATCCTCTTTATTTCCCCACACATAAGGCTTTTATGTATACATATATAATATTGAATAATTGTCGATGAAGTTTAAATTACTCAAATATTTGATTTTATTACATTTTAATATCATATTTTTAATTGTTTTATCATTTTTTATAATTTTAAAAAATATATGAAAAAGCTGTTAAAGTTTAATTAATGATTTTCATAATTATATTGAAAAAAACTACATTGCCTTTTACAGGAGTTTTTTTATTTTATTATATCTCTTATAACTTTATTTCAGCTCAACAATAATGTGATAAAGATATAGCCGAAAATATGTAATTTTAATTTATAAAATTTTCTGGCAAACAAATTGTGCCTTTCCTGTAACATTTAATTAAAAAATTAATGAAAAAGAACTCTTATATAGAAATTTAAAAATCAATCTTAACTCACTGTTAAATAGGATTCATGGTTTTAGAAGAATGATGTAACAAAATAAAAGATAAGTTGAAATTAAATATAAATCAATAATATTTGGATATATTTTAAATATTCTCATGGTAGAATATATAAACTTTAGCTTTCCATATTATAAAGTTTATGTTTTACGCTTTCTCCATTGCTTGTTATTTGTTTACTTTTTTAAATACAATAATTTTTGCAGAGAAGCACAATTTTTAAGTTCAATTCTTGAAGAAAAGTTTTATAGTTGAAGAAAGAACGAAATAACTTTGTAGTTATAACTTTTCTAAAATATGGTAGTACATAATCTGTGTAAATAAAAAAAAAATCTAAATGAATTTTGCCTGAAAAATGATTTAGTCTCCCAACCTCATTAAATATGCTACAAAATTAAGAACTGAATTTCTATAAAAAGATTATATGAAAATCTAATACAGATTTAATAATAATAAAGTTGTAAGATAAATTCCTTTGAAGCAAAATTTTCTCACTGTGTTTTACAAACTGTTCTAACATGGTAACTATTGGTCAGGAATAAAATAAGTTAATAGAAATTTTCTTAAAAAATGGTTAAAGATTTTATTAATTTCAAAATTTTTAAAAATTTAATAATAGTTTAGAAAATAAAGGGAGACAATAGCATTATATATATAATTGATCTATACCATATTTTTTAAGCTTGGCTACTAGAAATTTTCCACCTTAAAAAATAATGAAAAAAAAAAGTTCTGATATATAAAAATTTAAAAATCATTTATTAAATAATATACAACTCATTATTTAGAAACAACTATATAATAGAAGATATATTTAAATTAAATTAATAAAACTCAATAACACTTAGAAATATCTTTAAAATGTTTATACTAGATACAGTATGTGTTGATGATGATTCATAAAAGTATTTTTGTGGGAAGAAAATTTCATAATTGAAAAAAGAATTGGCCAAGTATATAATAAATTATTATTTCTTTTATCCTATGCCCAGCCTTGGCCAATCAGCCATGCACTGTCTTGCTGACAAGTAAAGATGCGAAGAAATGAAGGGCGAAATATTTCCAATGTCTATATCTGTCAGTCTATACTACTTTTTAAATATCTGTGGGCAGATGTCTTTTTACCAATACCCACCACTAGGCTAATTGCCAAAATAATTACCACGCTAAGCAGAGCTGCAAATATTATATTTTAATGCAGTTAAAGGAATGCCAGCTATTAGTTTAAATACCTAAAGTATTTCGTTCTATTAATAAATAAGAAACTAATAACATGCCAATAAATAGCTCAAAAGTAATAAGCTTTATTTATTGATACTAAATATATATAATAATTACATAACATAAATTAAGTTTAAAATTTCAGAATAGATAAAGATATTCCAATTAAATAATTCATTACTAACAGAAATAAGTAAAATTATAATACCGATGAACATAAAAGTTTCCAACCAAAACCATCAGACACCAGAGTTTGATTTTCTGAAATCAGTGTTTTTAAAACACCTGGGATACGCCCCCTTTGACGAACTGGCATACGTATACAGCAACGACCAATATAATAGACCAACAACTCCCCTATTGGCTGCTTCCAAAAAATGACACGCCATCTTGGAAGACTTTCCTGAACATTTTTGACACCAGGCGGCGTAAAAAGCATATCAAGTTCTCAAGTGATTGAATTTACTAACATTGTGTTGTGTAGCATTTTACAGTTGATACTTATTGTTTTTATAGTCTCTAAATACTTTTATTATAATAAAATGCCAAAATCATGCTTTTGTCCTGGCTGTAAAAGCGGCTACAAATCGGATATTAATCTAAGAAAGATTAATGGGGAAAAACTACCAAGCCTTTTTAGTGCACCAAAGGTATACAACGTGCAAAATATATTTCATCTACTTTTATTTTCAATGAATAATTTTTATCTTGATAAGTTATATTATGTTGTAAAATGAATAAAATGTATGCATTTGTATTATTTTTTGCGATCTGGCATGCAATCGGCGATTGAATTTTGTTATCAAAATATAATAAATTATCTAGTTTAGTTCTTTTTTGTTATCAAATAATTGCTGGTTAATTAAAATGCAACCATTTCAGGTTGTTGATTGTGTTTTTCTTTTTTATTTCTGGATATTGTGTATTGTGAAAAAATTTAAAAATACTTGTAAGTAATTCATCAAATATTTAGATATCAATCTAACTTTACCCCCATATTTCTCTTATTGCCTTGTTTATTTTAAATTGCCTTCTTTATTTATTGAATTAAATTATATTATTGAATTAAATTGTATGTAAATATAATTTAGTATCAATACAAAAGCTAAAATTAAGAAAATCCCTTAAGTGACTGATTCACTGATTTAAATAAAACAGGAAAATATAATTATAACTTGGTATTAACAAAGCTGATATACTCATAAGTAAACATATAATTATAACTTTGTTGTTAATTTATTCTGCATATTATAATGTATTATTGATTTAGGATCCAAACTTGCTTGAAAAATGGAGACGGGCAATTCCTCGGGCTGACAAGCAATTGACTTCTTCAGATGTAGTGTGTTCTTTGCACTTTAAAGAAGAAGACTTAGATAGCTATTATACACAAAAGTTATCAGATGGAACTGTAAGTTATTTGTGTTGTATAAATTTTTTGAAATGTATTAAGACATTTTTTAATGTTTTGTGAATATATGTGCTTAGGTGTGGAAACTGCCAAAGGAAGGCCAAATTTGATGAAAGATGCTATTCCAAGCATCTTCCCAAATTTGCCCAAGTACTTTTCATCAAGCACAAGAAAAAGAAAACTGCCTGCTGTTAGAAATACAGCAAAGAAAGTATGTGACAATTCATCAGTGAAAAATGAGCAAACTTCTATGCATGGTAAGCAATTTATCATTGTCAAGAAAAATTTATCAGTAATTGAATACTTAATAAATGATTTCCAATCAAACTCATTCAGTTCTATAAATATTTTATAGATTATTATTCAAAGTGTATTGAAATTTACAAAATGAATTTCAATTGATTATTTCAGTAGGTTATTTTTTTAAAAAGTAATCTCATTCAAATTAACTGCTTCATCTTAGCAAATTTGTAATTTGCATTCATAAAAATTGTTACTATTTAAAGATTTGTTGCTTTTAGGTGAAAGTTTGCTACGTACATTTGATCAAAGAATGTCATTTGCTTTTATTTATAATTTATCCAATAAACTAGAATGGTGATATGAAATATATGTAAAAATTTTGTTAGAATTTATGATCTTAGATTGAAGCATTTTTTTTAGAATTTGTTTCTATTTATTTATTTAAAAATTAAAATAATCTTTTTAAATTCCGTTACAGAAAATATTATAGAATCAATACCTGAAATTGACCATGATATACTGGAGTCCTCATTACCAACACCTGAATTTAATTTTGAATATTTGAAAACACATTTACACCAGCATCTCTTTATGTCTGCTCAATGGTCATACTCTATTACAAGGGATTCTGTGGTTCTTTTGTTCTGGACTATTGATCATTGTTTAGAAAGGTGGATTGTAATAAATGAAAATCTTAATGTCAAAGTATGCTTACTATTATTCTATTTGTTTAAATTTTTGCACAGTTTTAATTTTATTTGCTAAGAAGCTTTCAATTTTATTAGGTTTTCTTAAAAGGAATTTTAACTACAATTGGGAACAGTTGCAGGCTAACAGCAATGGAAAGTATATGTGATTTGATTAAAAATGTGGAGAAGTATATTATCTGTGCTGATGCTAGGAATATGTAAGTAAAATAATTTTCTCATTTATTAAATACAAATAAACATTGTTATGTATTAAAATTACTTATTTTATATTTATAGAGGAAAAAACTGCTCAGGTTATGTTCCTAGCAATTTTTACATAAAAAAATCTGGTTGTTGTAAAAATTGCTTCCAACAGCAACGTAAAATTGGTCCTAGACATGTTTCCAACAGTTTTCTTCTGTTGAAGAAGAGACAATATCTTCATAATACTTTACGACAAAATGCAAGGCTTAAAATGAAGGTAAAGTTTCTAACAGAAATTAATTTATTAAAAAATTTTTCCTTAGTATTTTTTAAAATCTTCTGAATATAAATGCAGTTTTTTTTCACTTCATTGTAATTTTCAAATACTAAACAATTTATGTCATAATTTAAAATTATCTGTGCATGCAGATGTGAAATTGTATTTGTGTGTGTGTGTGTTTTTTTTTTTTTTTCTGGCATTTGCCTGGATAAACATTTAGTTGTTCTTGTAAAATTAACATTTATAATATTTGTATTTGGAAATAATTAAATATGTTTACTAAGAAGTATGTAATTATTTTCCATGTATTCATAATAATAAATAAATTTTAACAACTTTACAGGGATGTTAGATGAAACATATGCACAAAAAATATTGAATATTTTATTTTATAATTTGATAACTATTGTAATTTTAAGTATTTATATTTTTGTGTTTATAAGTGCTAAACATTTAAAACAATTTCAAATATTTGCATAATTTATTTAAGGAAATGTTTATTATAATTTTTATTTCTACCATATTTATATCATTTTTAATTTGATCTTGAGTAACAAACTTGACATATACCTGTATTCTTTTTGTATTTGCATTGAATTTGATCTTGTTAATTTTACTTTAAATTAAATTCACTAAATTTTCAAATTATTCCTTTTATATGCTTTTTCTCAGTTTTATGTATTACTATGTATTTTTTGATATTTAATAAAGTTATTATTTTCTTTTAGAAAAAACCCAACTCATAGTCAAGCAAAAGTTAGATACACAATACAAAGTTAGTGAAATTTCCATGACACAAATATTCATACTTGACTGACATTGTTGGATGCATTGAACCATATATCCCATTTAACTAAATACTCTATTTTTCATGAGTTACTATTATTTTAAAAAAGTGACTCTGTGAAGTAGGATATTTGGTTTGTAATTCATATTAAATGAAGGAAAAAGATTTAGTTTAATTTGCACTTTTTGTTATTGCTGTCTTTTTAAAGAAATGTAAATTTAAATTTTTATTATATTATTCAGGAAAAATAATGAAAAATAAGAAAGCCTATTGTAGTTGATGATTTGTAACTAAATTTAAGTAGTTCCTACCTATAATTTTAAGAAATGTTATATTTAAATAATTATTTAATTACATAACATAGTTATTGGTTATAATGAATTTAAGAAATATTTAATTTTTAATTGTGTAAAAAATGAATTACAATAAAATGTGCAACATCATAGCAAAATATATTAAAAGCTTTAACAAGGGATAAAAGAATTTATAAAATTAGAATAACAAAAAAATTAATATTAAAATTATTTTCTATAAAAATCACTAGAATAATTAAATTGAAATGTAAAACTTAAATTTGATTCAAATTAGATATTAATTTTAATATCATAACTATATTTATATTTAAAGATAATTGAATAGAATTTGATTTCCTATTAAAATATATTGAATTTTAATTAATTATTCTAAAATATGAAATTCAATTTCTAAAATTACAATTAATGGTAAAATGCATTAAAATAATGTATCTATCAAAATATCTTTCAGCTTTATAAACTATCTATTAAATGGTTAAACACAGAGGAAATAAAAATAAATAATCAAGGGAAAACATCAATAATTAAATATAACTATTCATATAATATTGATAATATATATAGATACAATGAATTTTTTAAAATATATGTTACTCTACCCACAAAAACGAAAGTAAAATTGGTTCTATTCTGCATAACACCTAACAATAAAATGTCAGATTTTGTATTTCCATTATCATTTGTTTTACTATAATCAATGACAGATTAATATTCAATATATTTATCATATAAATTCAACTATTTCACATTATTTTCAGTTTCATTTAATTATTTTTAAAGATATTTTTTCCCATAGACATCAATGCATTTCCCACTCGATAGTGGTATCTCGCATCGGTCACGCCGCCTAGCGGCAATTAAAATTTTGGCGTGCCGTTATTTTTGGCAAGATGTACGTCTTATTCATATTAGTCTGTGCTTACTGTATACCACAGACTTATATTGGTCGTTGACAGTAAGTTAATTTAATCATGAAATTCGAAATGCCAGTTCGGCAAAGTAAAATTTTAAGTGTTTGTAATAAATAGTACAGGAGTATGCCGGTCAGGCATAGCAAAAAATAAAGTTGAAAATAATGCACAAGTATTTTAAATGCATGATAAATATGGTGATAAGAAAATTAAATATAGAACTGTACTAGACTAAAACTTAAAAGCACTGAATATATGAATTTAAGTTTGTACTAGGGTAACAATGCCCCCCTCTTATCACCATCAACTCTAGATTTACAAGAAATTACTAACTCCGGTATCTGATTACAAAATAATTCCATTGAATATAACATATCCAAATTTTATAATTTAAACATTATAAACATGTGCAACACTTTACACTTAGTTCAAATAAACATATCACATAAACATCTGTTGATTCATTAAGTTTACAACTTTATACAATATTCACATTTCCCTTGAAAAAAGTTCATAAACAGCATGTTATATAAAACAATACTTTATTCACAACTACGGCTGTGTGTTGCGTATGTGATTAAAATAATATATTATAGTACATAATATGCATTCACACAATACATAAACATTCACACTCGGGGCCCCGATACACAACATACAATATACTCTAAATAATGCACACACACAATATTTTATTTCAATTCAAATCAACCAAAATATTCCTAATAAATTAAAATTACAAAAAATACATGAATAAATATCTTTCAATCATTTCTTAAAGATATTTGAAATGAACTTCTGCAGTTCAAATTTTGTTAGTGGCTTGGTGAAAGCGTCAGCTAAGTTTAATTTACTTCGTACAAAACTGAGTTTAAATTTTTGTGTATTGTACATATCTCGAACGAAAAATAACTTCACATCTATATGTTTTGACCGATAGTTTTCAATTGGAGATTTTATAAAATCTATAGTAGCTTGATTATCCACAAACAAAATTGGGATTTCTGGTTCACTTGTTACAATACCTTTATCATGACACTCATTTAGTATACCACTGAACCAAACTATTTCTTTAGCTGCCTCGGTCATAGCAACAAACTCTGCTTCCATAGTTGATAAGGTGACACTTTTCTCTTTAAATGTACGCCAACTTATGGGAGAATTTCCTAGTAAAACGAGTTGACCTCCTAGAGACGTTCTGTCATCTCGGTTTGCAGCGAAATCTGCATCTGAATAAACTCTAATTTGGAATTGTTTACAAGAAAGTTTTAAGCAAAAATCTTCCGTGTTGATAACATAACCTAAAAGTCTTAATAAACCATCCCAATGATTCATCCCTGGGTTGGACTGAAATTGGCTGAATATATTAACAGCATAAGCGATGTCAGGGCGAGTTCTATTAGCCAAAAAGGATAGACAACCTAATACACTTCTATAGGGGTATTTTAGCATTTCTCTTTCTTCCTCCGCTGTAGAGGGACAGGAAGTTTTAGAATAAATTGAACCTTTAGATATGGGTAGTGATGAAATTGGTATTTTAAATCGTTGGAAACGCTCACATACGTCTTTAATGTATGAGCGTTGATGAATCAAGACACTACCATTTTCCTCACCAAACTCTACGCCTAAAAGGGTACGAGTCTTACCTAGTACTTTTATGTCAAAATGGTTTTTCAAATTATTAATAGTTTTATCGATTGTCTTTTGATCTCTGCCAAATATAACAAAGTCATCAACATACAATATCAAAACTAAGTAATCTCCTAATAAATAAGCACAGTTACCCCACTGAAATTTACAAAAACCCATTTTTAACAAAACATTATGGATCTCATAGAACCATTGTCGACCACTTTGTCGTAATCCATATATAGCTCGATCTAAGCGACAGAATTTTCTCTTTTGACTAGTTTCTTCAAAACCTGGAGGCTGTGTCATATAAATTCGCTCTTCCAAAGGGGCATAAAGGTAAGCTCCTGTTATATCACATTGAAGGTGGTACCAACCTTTACATGATACGAGCAACGAAAAGAAAAATCTGATTAAACTAAAGTTGACCACAGGGGAAAAAGTTTCATCATATGAGATACCCTTCTCCTGTTTATAACCCTGTGCTACTAGTCGAGATTTAAATCTTACAATTTTACCTGTATCATCTCTTTTTACGGTAAATACCCACCTACATCCAATAGGTGTGGTATTTTCTGGTAAGTCTTCCAAATGCCACACTCCCCGGTTCTTCATGATACAGAGTTCTTCTTTCATGGCATTTAACCACTCGTCCTTATATTCCGATTCAATTGCCTGCTTATAAGTCTTTGGTATAGGAATGCGATCTAGTCAGCTAGATATGCTAAGATTATTGGTGGTCCCATTATCTTCATTATCTGTTAAAACTGCATCACGACTGCTCAAAACAAGACCTTGTGTCCGATTTGTTCCTTTAAAATCAAATAAATTAGGATTGAAAACAATATTATTTTTACTGCAGTATTTTGCAACATCATTCAGGGATCTTAACCTTTCCTTCTTGCCTTCTTCATAATAATAGACATCTGTACGCGATCTATCTTTCCTCTGAATAGCCTTTCTTTCCCAGTTTACTAATCTAGGTTCTGATATAGGGCTAGGAATATCGTCTATGGAGACTTCAGGATCACTGTCGTCACTTTCAGAATCACGAGGTACAATGTGGTATCCGATATCATCGTCACTTCCTACTTCATACTCATTAGAGACAGTCGAAATCCTGTTACTAGGGCCCAGCACTGCTCCACTTAAAGTGTCTTTGTACACAATTTTCTCATTAAAAGAAACATTAATAGTTTCAATTATTTTGTTTGTTTCTGGCATCCAAATCCGGTATCCTTTTGTACGAAATGCGTAACCAACGAGGAAACCTTTTCGGGCTCTGGTATCTAGCTTTTTTCTATGTTGTCGGGGTACACCTATATATGCTACAGTACCAAAAGGCTTTAAGTGTTTGACAGAGGGTCTGGATCCTGAGAATAATTCGCAAGGCGTCTTGTTCAGCTTATTGTGGCACACTCTATTCCAAGTATATGTAAAATATAGCATGGCTTCAGGCCAAAAACACTTAGGAAGACCAGATTCCTGCAGAACTGCTCTAGCACCACTTGCGACAGTTTGGTTATATCTTTCACTAACACCGTTTTGTTCCGGGGTGAATATATTCGTTAATTCATGAGCGATCCCTTTTTCAGCAAAATAATTTTGTATCTGTCTATTCACAAATTCTGTCCCATTATCTGTTCTAAATGCCTTAACCTTTTTATTTAAAATATTTTCAACTCTGGTAATATACGTTTTAATTATACCAAAAACCTCAGATTTCTCAGACATAGGAAATAATGAAACTTTACGTGAATAATCATCAATTATGGTAATAAAATACCTTTCTCCCATTCTTCCTTTGACAGATTGAGGACCCCAAACATCAGCATATAATAGCTCTAACGGAGCCTTGGATCTCACTTCTCTCAGAGACTTAAATGAAACTCTTCGATATTTACTCATTTTACATGGTTCGCAAAAGACTGTCTTATCGTTTAAGAGTGGTAAGCCAATCACTCCCCCTTTCCTACTGGTATGTGAAATAGTGGACGTGCTGATATGTCCAAAACGTCTATGCCATAGTTCAAGAGCTTTGCTATCTTTTAAGTTGGTTGTAAATGAAACGTTTTTGTCAGCTTTAACTATACGGGGTGAAACTTGGTAAATACCTTCTTTTAATATGGCCTTAAAAACCGTTTTCCCCCTTTTTCTGAGACTTTCACTACACCGTTACCGCCATGATACACAAAACCCTGAATATCTAGTTTTGGGCCTGAAATAAGATTTCTCCGTAAATTTGGAGAGTACATTACATCATTTAATGTATACTTTTGTAAACCAAATAACAATTTAACAGTTCCTTTTCCCTCAATAGGAAAGTCAACACCGTCAATGGCAACTGATATCTTTTCATTGATTAAGGGTACAAAATTAATGAAGAGGTCTCTTTCTTTACAAAAGTGATGTGAAGCTGCTGTATCAAAAACCCAATTCACTCTTTCTTTAGTTTGATTAAATAAACTTGTAATAGAAAAGTTTGACTTACATGGCGAATGTCCGTCTTTGTTTGTCGAAGTGATGTTTCTAGATACAGTACCACGCTTATGTTTGTCCTTACACCTGGAGAAACGAGGTTGATTTTGAAAAGTGGAATTTGAACTACGTGACTGGTTCCTTTCTGCCACAAAGTCAGATCTGGGTTCTCTGTACGGACCTTTGTATTCTGGATTGAAACGTCTGGTTTGGCTCCTACATTCTGGACTAAAACATCTGGAATGGCTCCTGTATTTTCGTCTAAAACATCTGGATACTTTCAGTGATTGTACTTTAAGAGGACATGAATTTCTATAATGCCCAGGCTCTTGACAACCATAACAGATAATTTGTTTCTTCACAGGCGTTACTGCACTAGCCTGCGTTAGAGAGTCTTTTTCTCGTAACTGAAGACGAACCTCTTCTGCATTCAGGGCGTCTGTAATAGCTTTGTAGTTAAAGTTTTCATCCGGCCAACCAAGAATAACTTGCACTATTCTGTCGAAATGCATAGGAAGATATCTCAGAAGTTGAAAACTAGCATATTTTTCATTAAAAGTAGGATCTATAGTTTTCAATCTGTTGTAGACTTTTAATAATCTCGTTGAAAACATGAGAATACTTTCCTCAAGTAACATTTTAGTATCACATAATTCTGAAAATATAGTCATATGATTCGCTCTAGTATCTGGATGGAAGTACTTCAACAATGTTTCCCAAGCAACTACTGGATCTTCTATTCCATCTATTATACGTCGATGATCTTCATCAATATTCAAATATATCAGAGATAAAGCGATGTTTTTGTTTTTATTGAATTCTTTAAGACTTTTGAGATACGCAGTATCATTCAAATCTTCGAATGAACCAGTTTCAGTTTTTAATATCGGTGGAATAGGGGCTTTTTCAGCTCCTTTTACAACCTCCCACACATTTCTCTCCATCAGAATGAACTTTATGTCTGAAGTCCATGTCTCATAGTTTTGGTTGCTTAACTTATTAATTGCGTAAGTAGCCATGGCAAGAAAAATTAACAAAATCACAATTTTTTTTTTTTTTTTGAGAAAAGATTAATTTATAAAATTTGATTATTATTATTTTAAATTGAAAAATTTATATCAATATAGCCCCCCATCTTAAATAATCTAATACATTTTAAGATGGGTAAAAGTTTGCTTAAAGTATTATAACTGACTAATTATTCCGAGATAAATTTCAAGATATTTAATACGTAACCTGGGCCCATAACCTATTTGTCAGTCTATACTACTTTTTAAATATCTGTGGGCAGATGTCTTTTTACCAATACCCACCACTAGGCTAATTGCCAAAATAATTACCACGCTAAGCAGAGCTGCAAATATTATATTTTAATGCAGTTAAAGGAATGCCAGCTATTAGTTTAAATACCTAAAGTATTTCGTTCTATTAATAAATAAGAAACTAATAACATGCCAATAAATAGCTCAAAAGTAATAAGCTTTATTTATTGATACTAAATATATATAATAATTACATAACATAAATTAAGTTTAAAATTTCAGAATAGATAAAGATATTCCAATTAAATAATTCATTACTAACAGAAATAAGTAAAATTATAATACCGATGAACATAAAAGTTTCCAACCAAAACCATCAGACACCAGAGTTTGATTTTCTGAAATCAGTGTTTTTAAAACACCTGGGATACGCCCCCTTTGACGAACTGGCATGCGTATACAGTAAGTTAATTTAATCATGAAATTCGATATGCCAGTTCGGCAAAGTAAAATTTTAAGTGTTTGTAATAAATGGTACAGGAGTATGCCGGTCAGGCATAGCAGAAAATAAAGTTGAAAATAATGCACAAGTATTTTAAATGCATGATAAATATGGTGATAAGAAAATTAAATATAGAACTGTACTAGACTAAAACTTAAAAGCACTGAATATATGAATTTAAGTTTGTACTAGGGTAACAATATCTTTCAGACCAGAACACACCGAAAGATGATGTCCATCCATAGAGCCACAGTCACACAAGGGGCAAAAGGCAGAGGAAGCCAGCCCAATTCTATGTAGATGTTGTTGAAGATAGTCAAGGCTTGTCAATAACTGGAAGCAGGCAACACCAATTCTCTTGGGCAAACCTGGAAGAACTTTTTATGCTGTAACAGGCACTCCCAACTCTTACCAGCAGTCAAATTAGCATAGTGTAGCTCCCTAGATGTCTTGAGTCCCGATGCCACCAAAGACTTGAAATTACGAATTGGGATAGGAGAACGACACTGGGCCAGTGCAAATTTTGCCAGTCAGCCTTCTCATTACCTGGGATACACTGAAGTACAATTTTATTACTATTTTCAATAAGATTACTTAAGGTACTGTTATATTTATCTTCTTCAGATGAGGTAGAAACATCTCTATTTACCAAGGCTTGGATTGCAGCCTACAAGTCAACGAGAAAAACAATTTTGTAATGTCTAAAGTTCAGCAAGGCCTCCACTGCAAAAAGCACAGCCGAGATTTCATCATCAAAATTATCTCGAAAGGTCCCCACATGTTTACTGAGTTGAAAAAGTTGGCAGAAAACACCAGCGCCTGCAATCTTCAGGACAGGATCAGCAGATCCATCAGTATATATATGGAGTCAATCAGGCAGAGGATCTCCATAGATGGTCGCCAAGGCAAAGACTCTCAGTTCAATTTCAGAAGTGCCCTTACTACAAGGAAAGTCAAGTTCAAGAAAGTCAAGTTATCTCAGCTGTTTTAAGTAACCAGTTGCAAAATTGTCAATAAAGGGTTGATCATCAATAACAGGCAAGTCCAGAGAATCATCAATTTCCACAATACGATCAAAAAAGGTAGATTAAGATTTAAGTCTTCTTACAATAGGTCTGCAATTACTCCAATAATGACTATAATTTCCAATCAGTTTTTTACTAAGAATCAGAGCCAGTTTGTTACGACAATCAGACAAAGTCTCAATGCCAGTCTGGAGCTCCATGGAAGCAATAGGTGTAGATTTAGCTGCACCGGTCATTAACCGAAGAGCACAATTCTGAACAATGTCTAGCTTTGAAAGCACATTATTGGGGCTGGTAATCAATAATTCTGAACCATAGGCAAATGTAGGTCTAACATAGGATTTGTAAACATTAGTTAGGACATCTTGAGACGCACCCCAAGTAATACCAGAAAGTTGCTTCAAAAGCTTCATTCTATTTAAGGCCTTGTCACTAATCAGATTTATATGATTATTCCAAGGAAGCTTGGAATCCAGTACAATACCAAGGTAAGTAGTATTAACAGTTCTTAAAAGCAGTAGAATCCCTAAGTTTCAAACAAATGGAATAACATTTTGTGCTCAAAGTAAAAAGTTGATAGGTAGTCTAATCAGGGTTGATTAGCATTTCATTATCATCAGCCCAATCAGCAAGTCTAGATAGTGCCTCATTAAGCAAAACCTCAGGATTTTGTATATTAGACCCAGTTGACCAAATAACAAGATCATCTGCATAAAGTAATGTCTGAATAACATCAAGTACCTTCAGAATGTTGTTGATCATGATATTAAATAAATATGGACTCAAAACAGAGACTTGAGGGAGGCCATTCTTTGTTTGCCTAAAGCCTGATTTCGCAGTACCATAGCGAATTCTGGCGAAACGTTGACCAAGAAAGGCCTTGATCCAATTGAACATATGGCCAGTAATACCCAACTTTAAAAGTTTGCTAAGCAGTATGAACATCCAAACTCTGTCAAAGGCAGACTTAAAATCAACAAATACGGCCAGCGTACTTTGCCTTAAATGAAATCCATTTTTCACTTCTTGAGAAAAATGAATAACTTGTTCAGTAGTACTCCTACCTGAATAAATTATTGAATAATATAAAGTACATTCAATAAAGTAGCTTCAAATATACTATTTGTTTAAATGTTAAAGTCATTTATTTAATGGTATAAAATTAAAATATTTCAATTTCTTTGTTAATATCTTATTAACTTTTCATGCAAAAAGACTGTCAATTTAAACATTATTAATATATTTTTATTACTTTTGATTCCCATTTTACATTCAAATCATTATACACTTTGCATAAAAATCAAAAATTTCATTTCAACTTACATAAATAATTCAATGTTAAAAAAAAATGTGGAGATTTTTTTTTTTTTTGGTAAAAAGAAATCAAAATTTATTTTTTTACACTAATATTGAAAAGTAAATACTGAACATTTTCTCTCCGTGGAAACATATCAATAATATTCAATTTTTTAAACATGAATGAAGACAGCTTTTTTCAAAAAAAAAAAAATTTAATACATTATAGGAAGATACATTTGATAAAAAAATATTGGTAAATACTTTAATCATGAAGACATAAATGATATTTACATGATTAACATCACAAGCATAATGATAATTTATTTACATGATTAATGATTTCAAAGCTCCTTTATTAAACATTGAAAACATACACATTTTATTCACTTGTTTCTTTTTGAGTTTCCTGTACATGTTGTTTTACAAGTTCTAGCTTTTGCTGATAGAAGTCATAAACAAACTGAGCCATATGAGGCATATCATTTATAATGTACGGTTCGCTCATCGGCTCTTCTTCCCATCTTCGAGCACATGGATAAATCTCATGTGGAAGAAGATACAATTGTTGTGGTCTCTGCATAAGGATCTTGAAAGAAGGTGAGAGTTCATAACAATTTTGAAACAAGGAAACTCTTGCAAATATATACAAACCAAGTCGTGCACGAGACATAGCAACAACTAAACGACGTACATCTCGCAAATGACCAACTGCATTTGTTCTCACTAAAGACAAAAGAATAAAATCATTTTGTTGTCCTTGATATTTATCAACTGTTGTGACTTTGTGAGGTCGTCCAAATAATGGATTGTCAGCACATCGCTTGTTAACAACATCCCTGATCAAATGTTTCTGGCCATTATAAGTTGTGAGAATTGATATCTTCTCTGCTGGATAACCAAGGATTCTCATATACATATAGACACCAACAGCATATTCAGCTTCAGCTAAGTTCTATAATATATAAAAAAATATAAATTCATAAATAAAATTAAAAGTTTTCTCAGTAATAAATATGTTTGATAAACAGATTTGTTAAGATTTACCTGTTTGCAATAAATCTATTTTTCTATTTGCATTCACATATCAAAAACTATAAATAGTAGTTTTGAAATTTTTTAATTTATATTTCAAACTAAACATTTTATACTTCATAGCAAAAATTAAGTATATTAATTTAATATAAAATATGGCCAGATCCTTACAAAATAAAATATTTGGAAATACTAAATTAAAAGACAGAATGGATTACTCTTCTCATTGAATGTTTTAGTCATAGAAGCTTAAGTTTACAAAAGTACCTTAATTTTTCGACACATTTTAATGTACTAATGAAAGTTAACTCTGTATAAAATCGATCATAAAAAAGGAATTTCACAAAAAAGTCTTAATTTTTATAAAAAGCAGAAATTTGCAAAGATTAGTATGTTGGTTTAAATCCAGAAAAATATTTCTTTTTGTCAACTTAAAGGAACTATTTTCAAATAAAAACTGTTTGTGAAATAAAACCATAGTAATTACTGTTGGTACATTCATATAGATAATTTTATACCATTAATACAATACAAAAATGTGTTACTATGTATACAAAGTTGATAGTTGCTATTGTTAAAAGTTAATTAGCTTATTACTAAAAAAATTCATGTTCTTAAAAATCTTTATCACATAATCTAATAAAATATCCTTTATCTTATAATGAAATTATCTTATCCTTATACTTTTATTATTAAAGTTTAAACAATTAAGATTATTCTGTAATTATAATTAATTTTAATCCCATTATTAAAATTATTAAGTAATGCTTAGAAAATAGAACCACTCCATTTAAAAGAAACACAGAAATGCTTTTTTTCATTATTATTAAATCATGTATACCACTAATACTTAATTTAAAGCTTAATTACAGTAAATCTAAAACAATTCCCGAATTTGAATTTAAATATAAATACACTGATTCAAAATTAAAACCTGCTTATTGTGGATGTGCATGACAGAAAGAATAATATCTGTACTTTTACACATTTGAATGTCATTCATGCACATAAGATAATTTGCAGAAGTGTTTATGCTGTTTGGTATGGATTTTTTAATTTAGAAATTACCCATATATATAAAAAGACAATAATTCATTTGTTTCAATGAAAACACAGCATTTATATCAAACCACTTGACTTAAAGAACCAAGATGTAATAATAACTAATCCCCTAAACCATGATGGAATAATATTTAAAAAAATAAAATGAAGATAGTAACTTACCTGATAAAAATAAGGATTAGGTTCTGATTCTCCAATGCCATTAAAATCTTCCACATTGATGAGCTGATAGTCAAACCAGAAACCAGTATTTGCTCTTTTGTATTCAGGCAAGTTAAGAACATGTGGCAAATTGCCTAAATTTTTGTATCTCCATCTATATAACTCGCATATACTAGGCCTTGATCTACCTTGAGCATCGAGATCTATGGTTGGCACACCTAACCTAACAAATCTAAAATAAAAAATGATTATTATAAATTTATTTAAAGCACAAAATAAATTTATGTATAGTAAAAAATCATTAAAAAATAATATAAATAATCTTTAAAAACTCACAAGCTTATGAAGATTAAGAAAGCAATATATAGAAAATTTACTATCAGTTAAATTCAGATAAGTTAATTATCATTTATAGAATTAATTGCATAGAAACTAATCAAATTATGAGTAATTAAAATAATAAGTAAAAACAAAATTCATATGACAGTAATTAACTATGAATGTGAAATTGAATTGCAAAATTAAATAAACATGAAAAAATAAGAATAACATCTTCTTAATATTTAAGAGATCTTGTAAGTACCTTGTAAATAATGACTGCTCCATGTTACTATATTTTTGAAATGCCATATTTTTAATCACAGGAGGTAGCTGATGATGATCACCTATCATGATCCAACGTTTCAATCTATTAAATCCATCATGAGGATTCTGCAATAACAGTGGAATAAAAGTTTCAATTTCTAGTATTTGAGCAGATTCTTCCATTAAAATATTATCATAGGTAAAACCAAGCTCTACAAGTTCTTTCCTTTTTAAAGCAGCATGTGTGCAAGTCATAGCAATTATTTTTGCCTCTTTGACAAGTAAGTATTGAGATCGATCCAAACCACTGCGAAGAAGTTCAAATGCTCTAAATTCCTCTAACTGTGAAAAAATATGACCAATATATCGGAAGCAACCTTCAGCAATTTCTATGTCTTCTTCAGAACTTTTGCCTTTAAATAAAGGTTGTGGAGCATTTTCAAAGAATTTTTTAAATGGAAAGCTATCAGAAATTGTTTCAATTCCAATTTTCTTCCCTTTACCAGGTTTGACTCTACTAAGAAATTCTTCCCATCTAGCTAAAACATGATACATATAAAAATGGCCAGCAGTTTCACAAGTATAAGAAACATCACCTGGCACATTAAGACTCTCCTGAAGACGCCGTACTTCGTTTAGCAATTCAAGGCGTTTTGCCAACACAAAATTAACACGTCCATAACGACTGAAATCTTTCTCAGTTTCTAGAGATTCTTCACCATGACCTAAACGAAGCAAATGCCGTTCATCAATATCCAAAGCCATGATTTTTTCAAAAAGCTGATTCAATGCTTGATTAGAGTGAGTAACAATAAGTGTTCTTTGATTGGGGAAGTTATGATACAAGTTAGAAATGATCTGAACAGCAACATCAGTTTTACCAGTACCAGGTGGTCCAACCACCATGGTAAGGCCAAGTTGCATTCCTGATCTTATAGCTTCAACTTGTGTTGGTGTAAACTGCACCATATTTTTTTTTGGTTGCTCATATAAATATGGTCCTCGACTAGGAAGAACATGAGGAGTTACACAAAGCTTCTTTTTTACCTTTTCAGACTCTACCAAGCTATTTTCTATTGAATCTAAAAAATGAATTTTGAAAGGAGGGACCAATTTCTTTGGATCATCTACATTTACTTGAATTTCATAATCAGGAAAACTTTTTCTCAAATGATCAATATCAAGGAAAGTATCATTAAAATCAAACTCCTGCAGTTGATTTTCCATTTTAGAATAATGAGCAGCAGCAGGATCTCCATGACCAAGCACTATATCATGCAACCAATCAGGTACAACACATTCAGTATTCATTAAACTTCTGATTGTTTCTAACACAGCTTTAAAATTATTTTCTTTTGGTTTTCTTCTCATTAGGATATTAAATGTTTCATAAACATCTTCCTTACCACCAACAGAATTCAGCATGTCTAAACGATATTGATTACAATCCAACCACACTCGGAAAGTCCGTTTGTCTCCTTCAAATTCAGGTTTGGGTTCAGGACCTTCTTCAATAACTTTACCAGTTGGACCTAACATTCCTTCAATTTCACAGCCTCTGATGTAAGCAAGACCAACTTGGTTAACAAAAGGCTGTTTAGAGTCATATGAAGTACCAGGTAAGCATGTAGGTTTAACAGTGATCAGAAAGCAAACATCATGTTTACGAAGTGCTTCCCACTCTGATTTGATATTGTATCTAGTACTTAAAGTAACAGTTACATCTGCTTTGACACGTGATGGTTGTTTTTCTCCAATATTTGGTTTGCCAACTTCAATTATGGAAAAAGTTGTTATAGGTTGCGCCATGCGAGCCCAACCGCCAAACATTACATCACCGACCTCTGTTTGCCAAGGTCGTAGTCTTTTAACAGCATCTTCAATATCTTGACGTATTTCATATGTAGATTCCAAGCGAAATAAATTGAAATTTCTAAATAAATAATCATGAAGTGTAAGGAATTGTAAATTTAATTTTGGTAATGCAAGACATCCTTCACCAGAAAAATATTCAGAAGGTACTACATTCTCATCCCATATGATTTTCTCTGTGGGATAAAGAGGCATTTGATTTAAAGCTTCTAATTGAGAATCTCTTTTTTCAAGCTTCGATATTAACAATTCAAGCAAGAATTGATTGTTGAATGGCTTATCCACATTAGATACAGCAGGTAACAATTTAACAAATGCAGCCATTTCATGCAAAGTATCATTTTCAAGGGATGAAAACACCTTTATAAGGCTTTCCCGAGTGTCCATATTAGCAACATTAGACAAATAAAAATGCTTCAGTTCAGGAAACTTTCTAAAAGCTGCCTTTTGCACATTAGTAAATAAAGCATAATGTATAAGCATCATATCATTGTCATTTAAAGGTTCTCCAGTAAATTCATTAACTTCAAATCTGGAATAAAATTTTAAAATGTCTAATAATTGGGAAAATAAACGACCTTCATTTCTCTTAGGTAAATTAGATAATTGGCATTTAACAACTACATGACAATCATCTAACATAACATTACAGAATCGCCTAGTTAATGGTAAAGCTTCTAGATCTACTAAAAGTTCTACAAATCTCTCACAATAATGAATATCATCCATTGTTTCTTTTTCAAGCTCAGATTTTCTCTCTACTGTTGGTATTGAATCTAAGATACTAAAGAAGTTATTGATCAAATTAAATATAAATTTTCTTTCAAAGTTTACATTTCGTAAATCTTCTTCTGTAAGATCTTTATCTTTTTTCTTAATTTTATTCCAATATTTAACAAGGAATGGGCTCTTTTTAAATTCCAGTTCTCGTCTTTCAGGTAGAATATTTGTCCAAATAGATAATGATACAATCTTTTTTATATTCTCTCTTATAATTTCAACTTCACAGCTATTAAAACAATGAATTAAGAATACAAGTAAACATATTTTTTCTTTTTTCTGAACAATTTCATCAAGTAAGCTGTTTAATACTTGTTTGAAAAATCGAGAAAAATGCTCAGGCTTGGATTTAAATATTTCCCAGGCTGGTACTCGCTCTCTGAATTTTTCGTTCACCATCATAACAATCGACATCATATGAGCATGAGTAGCATTTTCTTTAAAGTTAGGCCATAAATAATTCTCCAAATATTGACTAAATTCAAGAAGCATAATGCGCCGAATAGAAAAATCTGATGCAATGATTTCATCATTATATATATCATTGATTATAGTTGAATCATATTCTAATGTTTCTTGAGGTATATGTGAAGACCAATATTTATTTGCTAATTGAGTTATCAAATCAGTTTTTATCTGGGAGACAGTTGGTAAAATTTCTTTCTTGGAAATAATAGAAGTCATATTGACTTTTCAGTGAGACGAAAGATCAAAATATATTTTAAGATTTAGCTAAATAACATTTAATACAGACTGAAATTTTTTTCACGATTAAACGAACAGTAACAAAAACAAACTCAAAACGCCGCAACAACGGTTACAGTTGTTTCTTACATAAATAATCTGCAGTGTAAAAGCAGGGATGGGACTTTGTTACTTTTCTTGTACTTGGTACGTACTGAGTACAGTTACTTTTAAAGTAACAAGTATTTTACCAATTACTTTGTGTACTTGTTACATTTTTTTGTGCTGCCATCTATCGGATTAAAATATAATGACAATTTTTTTCACGTTTTATGAATAAATAAAAACTAAATTAGTAATAAATTAATAATTAATTAAAAATTAATAATTAAATCTATAACATTTTGTATAATTTCATAAAATTAATTAATATAATTAATGTTAATTTAAATCATTATCATTTGTAAATAAGCATCCAGTTAAGGTTAAAATAAGAGCTTATGTAATAATCTATAAAAATTTTTCTTTTTATAAATGCAATATTTCAATAATAGCAATTTTTGTTTTTCCTGAAAAACTCTAATTTTTAGTATAAAGCAATTAAATATAAGTTATTCCCGCAACAAACAGTTTTTCAGTGAAAAATTTTGAACTTATATATTTTAATAAATATATTTCTTTCAGTATAAAAAATCCTACTCTTTTGTTATTTACATTTTTTTTTTTAGAATTTTCATCTGTTCTAAGTAAATTTTCAAATTATTCGATTGTAATTTTCAAAGTTTAATTAAAATATTAAATTAGTCGTGATAATATAATTTCTATTTTTAAACCAAATCATCAACTTAATTTTTTGTTTTAATTTAGTAAGATTTTCCAATTACATATATGAATTTTTATAATTAACTAGCAAATAATTTGTAAAGAATTGCAAAGTGGGAGGATTAATCAATTACAAGGAGATTTTTTTTAATTTGCTTAGAAATATACAATTACTTTTAACAAAAATCAAATTAAATTTCTTATATTTTTCTATTATTAAACATTGATGAAACAACTATAGTAAAAAATTTTTATACCTAATAGACAGTTATTTATTTTATAAATGACGTTTATCTGTTTATATTTTTATGAAATAGATAAACTAGATTTTCTAAAATAAAAATTGCATTAAGTCACATATCTTGCTTCAGTTTCCTGAATCTTAATTTATGGATAAATAAAGTATCTTTGCAATTAAAACTGTATTAATACTTTTTAAGTGAATATCATCATCATTCATATAAAGTAACTTTTATAGTAACACAGAAATTCATTAAATATCAAAAAATGTAAAACTGTTTTACCAATAATCTAAATGTTATGTTGTTTTAATGTAAAATATTAAGTAAAATATAATGTTTAATACAAAATACAGGAACTAAAATACATATATTTTACTTACATCAAACTGTAATTTAAAAAATACACATGATGGTATAAATAAAGATAAAAAGTAAAAGTTGACTTAATTAAAAAAAAATTTTTTTCATTTCGAAGTTCATAATTAAAATGAATAAACTACCTTTATTATGTTACAACGATTTTTTAAATTATGTTGTGATAAATTTCGGTTCATTTATTTAAATAGAATTATATTATATTTTGTGCAGAAATTTATGCAAAAAGTAATTTTTTTTACGATTTAAACTGAATTTACCGACATAAATCTGAACTGAAAACTTGGTTTTATAAAAATAAAGGTAATTTTTCTCAATTTAATGTGCTGGCGTACATTTTAATTTAGATGCTTGATTCCCAGTTATATTATTTTGAGATAAACTAGAAATACGTATTTTCTGATTAAAACTCTAAACAAAATTTAATTTTTCTATAAAACTACTTAATATAACACATCTTAATTAATTTGCTTAAATGTAGCTCCTTATGAATAATGAGCGAATGTTTTTTATTTTTTAACAGGTACTTACATTCAAGAGTACAATTCTATATTTGAAATACAAAAAGTTCTAGAAAATTCTCAGAATTCAGTGTTATTAATTATTTTCAAATATCTTTTCCTGTTTCCGAAAATCATCCCCCAATCAAACCATTTTAAATTTTAAATACGAATTGAAAATACGCATTTTTATTTACGTGAACAATTTCCCTAATTTTGTTTTCTCCTTTTCAGAACAGCAATTTATGTGATTATATAACTACCTAATTTTTAATGGTAAGAATATTTTTGAAGAGAAAAAAATTTTTAAAGTAAAAAATATTTAATTACTTTTAGAAATATTTTTTTTAAATTATCTTTAAAACTAAAATATAGTAAAAAAAATTCCATTCACTTTTTGTTTAAGCCAATAGAGTAATTTTGGAAACAATAATCAGATTTAAAAAATTTAATTAAAATTAATTAAAAGTTTAAAAAAATAATAAGAATAATAAGTCAATAAATATGGAATAATATATAACAAGAATATCAGGCTTTTTTCTTATATTAAAAAGTGACATATTTAAAACCAGAAGTATAACCATTAAATAAATGTGCTATGATTATTGATTTTCCCAACTCATTTATTTTATCAACAAAAACGAAACAAATGAACTTGCTTTTTTTTCTTCATTTCGCAATAGAAATTCATTATGTACCCTCTCCAGCCAACACCCTCTCCTAAAATACATGCATCTCAAGGGGGTGTTGCTTCAGCCAAAAGAGATTTTCTAATTCCCAAGAATCAATCTTCTATTTTCCAGTTAAACCAGCATCTCATTTCTCTTCTCCTACCCACCCTTATTTCCCAAATCCTGACACAATCTCCTAATTCGTCCGTCTGTATCGATATGTGGTGAATCCCAGAGCTAGGCGCCATCGCGCCAAGTAATTTTTTGTAACCCTTGTAAGAGGGATCAGAAGTGAAGAATGTGTTATGCGAGTAGTACACTATTGGAAGAATGTCTGCAATGGGAAAGGAAATTGAATAAAATTTTTTAAGGAGATGATATCGTGTAGTTGATGTTTATTTTAACATAACATACAAATCTCCTTAGATATATCGATGACAAAGCTACTTGTACTCGCTCTGTCATTGGCTCTTCTGTACTTGTTACATTCAATCAAGTACACTTATTACTTTGTAACAACCACGTACTCACGTACTTGCTTGTTAAGCCCGCCACACACGATAGGATTTTTCCTTACGATTTGTTGGAAGGGGTAGGAAGTAATTAAGCACACAGTCCCCTCAAACTCTGCTGACCACAGTAGGGGAGGCACATCTGGAGTGGGAAGTTATTTTTAAGGGTGCCATTTTTCAACATTTATTGCTTTTGGCTTAAAATGTGTGCCTTGTAAATGGAAATCAAAAATCGCCAAAAATTTCAATCATTTAAAAGAGTTTTTCTGTCACTTTTATGACTTGACGTATTTACGTATCGTTTTTTAGTTTTTATTGGTATACTCATTTGTCTGCTTGTAACGTCTGCCATTAAATGTTATCATAGTAAGTTAAGTAACATGAGTAAATTAGGCACAGAAGTACATGGACTGATGATGGTGAAAAGAAAACAAACAATAAAAAAAAGAAATGGGCAAAAAATTGGTTGCTCCAGTGTGAAACTCTTTCACATCTAAATTTGATTACAGAAATACAGTTGGAAGATAAAGATTTCTTTAATTACATGAGTATGAATGAAAAATTGTATGCAACGTTGTTGGATAAGGTAACACCTTTCATTATTAGAAAAGATACATCCATGCGCTCATCTTTAAGTTCTCATGAACCAATGTCATGAAAGTGCAACTTAGCGCTTTCTGGCAAGCGGTATTAATTAAAGAGCCCCATTAGTACATCAAAAAGTTTATCTATCGAGTACTCATTCAATTATTTATTAGTAAATATAAAATGAATTATTAATTTGTTATCTATTATCCAAGTATTCTTAGATTTTATAATATTTTCTTAAATGATTTTTAAATAAAAGGGTAACAAATTAACATTTTCCAAATGATAAATAATAACTGAAATGCATCTAATTTCAATTTCGCTTAAAGGTGAATAATTTTCTTTTGTTATTATTAATCAATTTATTATTTTTAATTATCTAATTTTATTATTGTTTAATTGTATAAAGAATATTTAAAGAAAACAACAGAATAATCGCAACTAATACCTTTATATAATTGTTTAAACTTAATTCATATTTAAATATATAGAAAATTAAAATTTTAAAATTTTCATTTTGAAGATTTGTAAGCATTCTGAAATAAAAAAATATTGTTTTCTAATAAAGCTTATTATAAAATTTCGTAATTATATGTATTCATTCAGATAGAGAATAAATTTAGAAAATAAATTATATAACTTATTTCATCACCATTCTCAACAAAACTTGTGTCCAAATTCGTGGATTTGCAGTTTCGTCCAGAAATGATAAATATTCAAAGTACCATAAAGTCGGCACACATATGCATCCTCCATGCTTACACCACTTTTTTTCGATTCATTGATTTTCTCTTTTATAGGTTCTACGGAGGGCATTAGTTTTTTCCTTTACTTCGTTAATTGAAGCCTTTTCATCTATCTTTTTGTATATTTTTAATAATTTTTCATAAGCAAACTTTTTTTATTTTATTTGTGTAGTCTACACTCATTATTTGGCACAAAAAAGGCTCATCTTTATAGATTTCAATAAATTCCTGCAATATTTGCTTCATGGACATTTTTAAAAAGTAATCAAATATTAGTTTCCCCAAGTATCGCCAAGAAATAATTTGCAACCTTGCGAAACAGACACGCGACAACGGGAAGCAATCGCTTACTTCCTGTGTTGGAAGAAAAATCAGACCTTGTTTGAATTTTCTTGAACTTGTCCAACTTCCCCACACACGGTACAACTTGTTCACGTCCAACAAATCCTATGGAAAAATCGTATCGTGTGTGGCGGGCTTTACTTTGTAACAAGCACGTACTCACGTACTCGATTACTTTGTAACAAATACGTACTCACGTACTCGCTGATTACTTTGTAACAGACACGTACTCGCTCTGTCTTAGAAACTGGTCAAGTACATTGTACCTGCAACTGTCTGAGGATACTCGAACTCGCGCTGGCTTTGTTACTGGAAGTACTGAGTATTTGGAAGAAAAAGTACTGATTACAGATTGTTAAATTCAAATACTGATTACAAAATACTTGTTACAGGTATTTCTTCCCATCCCTATGTAAAAGAACTGAGTAGAGCTGACTTTAAATCCGGGCTTCATTTACTGTTCGTTTCATGCCATTAATTTCCAACAGCAAATACGGAAGTAAAATATTTTTATGGTGTAAAGCAGTGTTTCCGAAACTGGGGTACGCATACCCCCATGGGTAAAATAAAAGTTTGAAGGAGGTACAACATAACAAGTTTGACTACTAAAATTAATATTGATACTCTGAAATGCATAACTCAGCATTTGCAAAGTTCGCAAGTGGCTTGTAAAACAATTCCCATGATTTAAACAAAAATATTAATGGATAGGAGATTTAATTTACATTAGCACAATATCCATGCCAGAAAATTTGATATATGAAGAAGAGAAATTGTTTGAATTGACTTCAGCCGGATTTGTGAAAATTAAACATGGGCAGAGTACCTTAACATTATTCTTGCTAGTAATTCAACATGTGTATCCAGTCTTAACAGAAAAAGTTCGGAAATACATCTTTCCTTTCCCAACTTCATATTAATGTGAAGTTGCTTTTTCATCATTTAAATATTAAGTTGATAAAAGGAACAAACTATTGGACGTGAAATCGCATATGAAAGTAAAATTAATCAACAGGGACCAAATTATATGATTGTCATCTCAGCACAAGCAATTTCATCCTTCTCATTGATCCAAATAATAAAAGTTATATAGTAATTACAATATCACTTTTCTCAAACTATGACACAAAAAAATTAATATATTTTGATTGTCATTAAAATGCATCACTTTTCTGAAGACCTTTACGAAAATTATAGAAGTGGGTTCACATATGTTAAAAGTTTAGGAGAAACTGCTGTCTGGCAAAGCGTATGACGATGTGAGGATTTGATGGCCTGGTTAGAAAAGCTTCATTCTTATGACCTGCATATTACGGGTTTTATACCTGGGCCAGCAGCTTTTATACCCTTGTGTTTGCTAAAAGTGCTTAGGGCATGGAAAAAATTATGTGGTTCAATAAGTCTCAGCTAATGTGGCATGGAGTCTCGAGGAAAGATTCCCACATCAGTTTTTTACCCAGTCATTTCTCAATGTAATCAGTCATTGAATGTTTCTATTGTATGTGTGTGTAATTTTTGTTTTTATTATTTATTAAATTCTAAAACGTTTATTCAAATATCTAAAAAAAACAGAGATAAAGGGGAAAACATTAAAATCTGAAATAATTTATACCTACGCATTTAAAACTATTCCGAATTTCGTTACATTAAATATTTGCCTATAATATGTATGAATCTCATATTACTGTTCGTCAGAATTCTATATTAGAATATTTTCTAATAATAATTGGGTGAAATTCATATTATATGTGGATATACAATCTGACGATTTTGAAACGATTTGGAATATAGAAATAAAATAGTTTGTTATAATGCTTAAGATCTAGCATCATAATAATTTTAAAATTAAAATCTAGAATCATAATCACGAGAATTAGGATCCCAATTTATATAATTATCACTTGATTTTGATTGATTTAGAAGAAAAATAACCATAAATCGTTTATTTTTAAATTACTAGTCATTTTTAAATCATATAAACCTTATTGTGAGAATGTACTCTTTAATTATATAAACTGTTTTTACACAAAATTTCTTTTTCTAACCAGAGAATTTCAGATAAAATTAAATAAAAATATTTCATAGATGCGGAAGAAAAATTTGAACTTTGAAATATATGCCTAAATATCTAAATTCAATATTTATAAATATTGACCAAACATCTCAACAATTTTATTATTTTATTCAAAGAGCGATATTATTTACTTATAAGTTTTGAATTAGAACTTTAAAACAACTCATTTTACATCTTAAAAAAATATTCCTTTTTACTATTTGACAAAAATTCAACTCTAATAATAGAAATTAATTATAACCAAAAAATAGATCACAATGTAATCCAATTGAAATTTAGATTAACTTAGATCTCCACCATTTGGTTTTATTTACACAAAAACATAGGTATAAAATAAGATTAAAATAAATTATTTATAAACACAAAATATTAATCAGGATAAGAAAAAAGTATCATATTTATTTAAAAAAAATTTTGAATATCAAATAATATAGGATTTAAAAGCATAAATAATAATAAAAGATCAGAAACAAGTATCGTTAAAAAATTATTAAATTAGTATTTACAAAAATAATAAGGACAAGAAATAACTATTATAATTATTCTATATCAATACTAAGAATTTCCCAAGAATATAGTATATAAAATATAGCAATAAATAAGAGTAAGAAAGAAGTTCCTGTTATGTTTGAAAAATATAAAAAAAATTCCACCTAATTTTATATACCCATTTCATAAATATATTTTAAGCAATTATTCATTTCACTTGATAAATATCTTTATTTTTTAATTTGTTTAAATGATACAAGATTAAATATGAATAATCAAGTTGAATTTCAATTAATTTGGCTGATTATATTCCACAGTTTTACGCGTTTAAAATAATCAATCTTATTAGGTGTATCACATAATAAAATCAAAAAATTCATAACTGATAAAATTAAGGAATTTCGGTGGTTCATAGATTCCGAAATCAATGTGAAAAATATTAAGTTAACACTCATTTCTTTAGAATATGTTGATGTTTAAATAATTGGAATCCAAACAAATTTATTCTACATTTAGTATAAACGAGAAAGAATTCGCCAGAAAACTGTAACGTCAAGTAACGTCAAAAAATAAGCGTTCCGAGAGAAAATGTAAGTTTTCGAGAGAAATGACAGGGCACCGGTGACAAAGGAAATTATTAACCCTTTTCTTTTTCTCTCTCTTCGAAATAATGTTTGAGATTAACTTTTTATCAATATTTTTAGGATGAAGATTAATTCATGAAAAATCTTCTCAAAGGTCATTAAACTAATTTTTGAATATTAAATATTATCTTTTTATTAAATTACTTATTAAAAATTAATTAAATTACTTATTAATGACGATAAAACAAATTAAATTTATTGATGATAATAAAATTAAGAAATTTTATTTTTTAAAAATTTTAGAAAGTTTATTAATTTTAGGAAATTATTAGATCGAACATATTTGTGGGATTCAAAAGATAAAACTTATTTAGTCAAATATAAATAATGTTCTATTCTAGGAAATAAGTCATATGTTTTACAAAACATTTGAAAAATCTGAGATGGTTATAATTTGTATTAATACTAAACATGGATTTTTTTATGAGAAGGAAATAATTGAAATTCAAAATCTTATTTTTTTATATTTAAATATATCTTTAAATTAATTTAGATAAAATACACAGAAGAACATATTCCTCATTTAAGTATATTTTATTTAATATTATTGAAAATATTCATTCTTGTGTTTAATATAAATAACTGAATCAGTAATTTTGCTACATATTTTATGTTTCTGAGTTGTTATAGATTTTTGATAAAATAATTTCAATAGTAAATTTTAAAATTAAATAAAATGTGTGGAATTAATTAAAATAATATTTATTAACAATTCCTGTATAAACTGCTGAGCCAAATTAAGTTTAAATATAATAATGCAATAATGTAAACTATTTTTGATTTAGGATTAATGTTTTCGAAATCATTTAATGAGGTCTGTATGAATAAATACCATTTATTTTGATTATATATATATATATATATATATATATATATATATATATATATATATAAAGAAATTTAATAAAAATTAATAATTAATTATCATTGCAGAGTTTTAGTTTATATTTTTAAAGATTCAGAAATCCATTATTATATTTTTTTACATAAAATAATTTACATGAAAAATATTTTAATATTATATTGTGTAGATAATTTGCTTGCCATTTATTTAAAGACTTAGTTATTTTTATTTGCAGATTTATAGTTATTATAAAAAAATTATCTCAAATATATTTATTTATAATATAATAGCATATTCAAAGCAATGACGTAATTCAATGAGTTTGATTAAATTTAAATTATGAAATATACACTAGCTTTATTGAATAATGATAGTTTTTAATGTTTTCAAAAAAATTACCACAATGTAAAATATTTCAAGAAATTACGCATTCTGAGTTTCAATATAAATGCGTAACCGATGATATTCGAAATATTACGCGTACATATGATATATATTTAAAATAATTTTAGAAAGTCATTTAGTTATATTAAATAGGAGCTTCATCTAAAAGGTTATCACTTAAATACTAGTTTCATATAATTAGCCATTGAATTAGATGCATATGGAAAGAATAAAACTATAATTCATGAAATGCGATATACATTTAAAAAATCATTGCAATCGGAATTTTTTGAATAATTTTAAATTAATTATATATATAAATTTTATTTAAAATCATTATAATAAACAACTCATTAAGAAAGGGGTTATATATTCCATAACTAAATATTTATATATGATGGATTAAATGTAAAAGTCGAACACGTATTTTGGATGATGTGAAAATATTTCCATTTTTCCACCGTTCTTTTTTTTTTCTTTCTATTAGATAGAGATCCAGTTGAGCACCCTGGAATCCCTTCACCAAGTTCTAAACATTTCAATTAGATAAGAACTAAAATATGCAAAAATTCAGCTTTATTTACAAAAATTCTACGTCGTGCTTTTAAAATAGGCGAAATTTTCTCCAAAAACGTTCTAAGCATCCCTAAGTAAACATTTCGTCAGAGAGCTGAGTCACCATACTTTTAACCCCCCCACTTTTTCAAAAAAATCCTGCCATTTTCTCTGCTCCTGATGTATGGGAGTCCGAGGTCTGTAGTATTTAAGTATTAAACAAAAGAATCTGATTACGCTTAAACAGAAACTTCAGTCATAGAAATTATACTTTTAAATTCTTTTTCCTATTATTTCAATGTGCTGAACAGAAAAAAATTTAAATAAGTTTTCACTGTATTAATCTAACATTTACCTTTTCAGTTCATAACTAAATCGTAGCTTAACATTTTTTGTATAACGTTAACTGTAGAATGCTTAAATCTTAATACCATCAATCACATGCGAGATTCTTTTTTTAAAGAAAAATTCCCAAAATTTGATTGGTACGTTTTTTTGTAACATACAGGTTTGGATATTGTCTTAACTAAGTAAACTAATGTTAGTCTCTCTCTCACACGCAATTTTCAACTAAAAATTCATTGAACCTGATCATTTAAATAAATGCTGCAGATCGGGAACACTATGCGAATTACCAACATACATATGTGAGTCTAATATTCTGTAAATCCACCCAATTTTGTCTCAAGTATAACTTTTAATCAAAAATGCTATTGATACCCTTTGCAATAAATACGTCACGACGAGATAAAGATTTGACAAGCGAAGTAAAAATACACACATTTCTGTATTTAATAACATTAATTCAATTCAATGCATTATACATCTCATTCGATTTCTTTTTAGCTAATTTGCCTAAGTCTTCCTTTCATGATGCATAGCATCGTTTTAAAAACTATTAATTACATTTTGTTTAAGTTTATACTTTTATGAGTAAAACAGTACAGAAACGATTTCGTCTAATTAAAATTCCTGTCAGAAATAATTTCACCATTTTCGTTGTTTTTTTTTTTTTCACTTCGGCATCTCACATACAAAAACTTATGTATTTTCTGCTTGTTTTGATTGCATTAATTTAATATTTGTATATTCAGCGGATCATTAGATTGGAACTTTTTTAAACAAACATTTAGACACATAATTTCATGCTTTCATTTCTACACCAAAAAATGTAATTTTTTATACCTTCATATTGTTTACTTATTTTGGCATGCAGCATATAAAATTTTTTTTAAGTATTTCCAGCTTTAGTATTCGCTGCATTAATTTAATGTTTGTTATTTTGGTTCACACAATTACGTGAAATCACCAAAATAAATATTTAATCATGATAAAAAATAAAAAGTATGCAAGTGATAAGTCAGGTAATTAACTATGTTATAATTTCAATATTAATTCCAAATGTTATAATTTCATTACCAAATGTTAATAATAAAATGTAGTGAAGTTGCAAGTTGTTTTCTCTCTTTCAGCAAGTTGTATACATTTTTTGGGAGAAGTACTTTATGGAAAACCTTCGGCAGGCCGCACACTGAGGGAGCATGTCTTCAACGCGCACCTATTGCTTCCCGATAGTGCTGTTACAAGCGAGCGGCATGTCGAAAAGTACCAAACACTGAAGCGATGGAAGCAAGATCTCACGCATGCGCAGTACATCGGAGCTGATATTGTTTACATTTCTACTCTTCTGTTCCGGCGTTTAGTTGTCTCTGCGTTTGCCTGAGAATTTATGTGGCCTCTAAATCGTTGACATTGCTATTAAATATTAGAAGTTTTAAAAAGAAAATACTTTATTAAAAAAATTATATTAATCTGACTTATATTGTAAACACAAAATATAATATCATTTTGTCTCGCATTTGAAAAATAAAATTATCGCAATAGGCAAGGTATAAAACTTAAGAAAATGTTTGATTGTTATTTCAAATCACAACTAATTTCTATTGAATATTATTTACTGTTCTTTCAGAACAAAGGCGCATTCTTCCAATTTATTAATTAACACAACACTAAATTTACACTGACTCATACTTCAGGTTTAAGTCCGGCTAAAATGGCATTAAAATACACAAATTAGAATTTTTTTTTTTTTACAAAAAATAGGTAAATTTGCAAAGATTGTAAATTTATTGTTTGATTTAAAAGTATAAATTGAAACTAAGTTTCATTTTTCTTTATGTAACATTAACATAAAAAAATTAAATACGATGTACTTTCCAATACTTCTATTGTGAATAAGATCGTAATAATCTCTTGCTGGGATATGTTAATTGTAAATGCTAATAATTTTAAATGCTTTTAAAACTAAAATCCATAAGTATTAAATACTAACTAGAGAACAATACGTTTTTTAAAGGAGCAAAGAATGTTCTTTTTACCTGTTAACTTTCTGATATTTCTGCCCACAGTTCACAATAGGTATTATTTTAATGTTTCTTCAATTCATGTATTCAAAAATGACATTAGAAATATTTTGTTAAAGTTATTTTAAATATATTAGAATTTTTTTATATATTTTAGTTACTTTTTAATGATATTTAAAATTTGTTATGATACCTAAGTATAAATTAATACATATTTATGCATTATAACAAATTAGTTCAATATGAATATATTCAAAACTAAAAGTAATTAAAAATAATATATGTCAATGGAAATCATTAAAAAATTATATGAAAAGTATTTTAAATGTAAAATAACTGAGCAATCCAAATATTAACTCTTATAATGGTTTATGTTAGTGAAAAATTAATTTGAACAATATTATAATAATGTACAAGAATATATGTGAATACTAAAACCCATAGTAACTCATATGGATAGAGGTTCTTAATAGTACTATAGTATTTAAACTAGTTTTTTAATAAGATTATATTAATTTGATAATTTTTTAAAATTTAGAAACTAATAGTTCAGAAACATCTATGCGTTTAAACAAGAAATTTTAAAAAACTTGTATAAAGTTTACTTCATAAGATGATTTATTTCAACTGCAAATACTTATCGATTAAAAATGTTTTGCACGAGAAATTTATTAATTTTATTTAAATTTCGTAAAATTTTTAAATTACATATTTTAAATTTACATATAAGTAAACTACAAATCATTAAAAATTAGAATAAAAATAACCAGGAAATTTCATTTCAATCGCTATTTACATCAAAGGTTTTTTTGACTGAAATACTATTTTGATTAGAATAATCCTCGCTAAAAACATATAATGCAGAAAATATTTTTTCACAAAATGAATGAAACCGATTAAATGCAGCATATTCTCTCATTTGTTAACAATGGAAATTCACTTTTGAAGAAATGAAATCAAACACAAAGATATATACATGAAAGCGACAAGCGATAAAAATAGCGCAAGTCACAAATGGTAGACACCTGTCACTTAAGTGAAGCTGACGCGCTCGCGATAAATATTGCTCCAATGTGCGTGCGCAGCATAGGGAAAACCAGTTTTAACGACGTGATGTCGTGCTGCTCGTCTTCTGTCGCCTCAGTGTGCGGCTTGCCTTCCTGTCAAATATAAAAGAGACAAAGCGATTTATACGATGCCCTTTTATTTCCCTAAATCTAAGGAACATAATTCTCATTCCCAGAATATAGCTACAATGAGTACTTAAACTTTACAATTGAGAAAAACAAATAATTTGAGACAGTGAAGTTCTCAAAAATCCTTTAATGATTTTACACAATCACATCAACACAATACAAGAAAACATGATTGGGAAGTATGGCACAGTTTCATAAAGCTAATACAACATATGTCATGGTGCACATCAATTCTCAATCTTAATACGTCAAATGAGAATATATATGAAAAATATACTTGTGGTTGACTGTTTCACACCAGACACAATTGAAATAAGATAAAAGATCTTCACAAAAATAAAGCTATCAACTAAATATTTGTGATTCACAAAATAAGTTTGTTCAATTTTGGAAGAGAGTAAAAATTAAGACTTCCACAAATACTGCAGGACAATGAAACATTTCTGTACAAACTGTTTTAAATTTATACAGATTAATACAGCAATCTTGTTTAAACAAAATATTCCATATAATGATATTAGAAAAACAAAACTAAAAAAACTATGAAATTTTTAATTTTAAAAATTAACTATAATAAATTAATAAACAATTGTACAAATTAGGTAAAATATGACTATTATATCCAAGATCATTAATTTAACAAAATTAATTATGAGTGTGAATCACTTTAGGAAAATAAATAAAAACAGAAGCTCAAAGTAAATGACTATAAAACAGGATTAATCTCACATATTTAGAAAACAAAACTAAAGCTAAAATATATATTTGGCATTACATCAAATGACTTTTTAAATACAATAGTTAAATTACAACACACACATATTATCACTGTAAAATCATCACTACATATTACTTTACATTGACAATTCATTACTTTTTATATATAGGTGGGATACTCATACTACAGCGTCGTCGAAAATACTTGCTGAAGAAGCTTCAGATTATAAATATCAGCTAAGTCCACTTGTTTATTGTTACATTTCAATACCTAAATATTTTTTCAAGATTAAGTTTACAAACCTTACAATATATAACTCATTTAAAATAAGTCAAAAAGTATATTCCTTCTATAATAAGGTCACTTGTTTTACAGTACAAACTAAGAAATAATAATTATATAATAAATAAAAAAACAATTCACTAAAAGGTAGAATAGACTTATTACAAAACATCTTATTAAAAAGTTGTGCACAAGAAGTTTTTTCAATCTATTTAAAGTGGAAAATTACAATATTGCAATATTAAAGGCAAATTGTTCAAAAACGTCTGAAAATAGTTATTTTGACAATATTCATTAACAAATATATATTTTTAGTAAAAATGTTTTAGGAAAATGCTTTTCATTTACTACTAAATATATATCAACTAACACTAATACATTAAGGATTTATTAAACTTTTCTTTAAATACATTTCAATTTAATAAATGAATGCTTCACTTAATCAATTAACTTCCCCTTGTAAATTCTATTAAATTTTGCTATATCAAAGCTGTATATAAATTGTATAACTTATATATTCTGAACAAATTTCTATGCTAAGAAGCATTAACACAACCACATATAAATAATATTAAGTTCACCTTATAAAGCATGTATATTCTTTTTCTCAACTTCTAGTTTTATGGATTTAATTGATTTAGCAAGTGAAGCATCCAAATATCAAAATATGGCAAAATATATTGTAATTTATATTAATGTATATGAAGAGAGTTATTCAAAGCTATTTTTAAAGTTGAATAATTGCTTACATTATGGAGTGAACAATACGCAATTGTTAGGAGGAATCCATTTTTTTGTTCACTTGGAAAAACTTTACATATATTTTTATCTTTTAATAAAGTAAAATAATAATAATTGCAATGTAAATTCATGAAATAATTTAGATAATAATTACGGGGGGGGACTGCTAAATTACAAATTTTGTAGCTTTATTATGGATTATATTTTTCTTATCTTATGATGAAATAAATATGCATATTTGAAATGTAATTAAATAATTATTAGTTTTATATTAGAGAATTACCATTATTAGAAAAATAAGTATCGATTAGTTTCATTTGGACTAGAAATAACACTAAATCTAATACATTTTCAAGTTCATATTTAAAAAAATTCAAATTTATTACAAAAGTATGAAAGAAATTCTGTGACTATGTATACTGAAATGTAGATATATTGAAATGGTGACAACATTTTATACAATATTACTGGTGTTCAAAATTAAGAGAACTTGCATATTTGTCGAATTTCTAGAAAAGAACTGAGTAAAATGTAAAAGCACTTCTAAACAAAGATTCAAATCATGTAGGCTAATTACATAAATATAAAAATGTGTTGGAGGACCCAGTACAGGAACAAGCTTTATTCTAGAGATTTGCATCCAGCTCACTTCCATGCACAGGAAAGAATAGCAAGGTGCAAAGAGCATAGAGATTGGAGTGTGAATCAATAGGCAGTTATTTTCTTCACTGATCAGCCTCAATTCATTCTAACCAGATTTTTGCCATATGTTCCAATGGAAAGAACCAGGACCTGCTACCTGTCCTCCAACGTCAGTGAAGTTTAATGATATGGTCGAGCATCATGTTAAATGGTCACACATCTCTCCATGGCAGTGTGACTGCTGTGAGGTAATGATGAGGTCTCAGAGCACTAAGTTTACCTTTTAGGGATGCAGTTGGCACTGGGTTCATTTTAATGGGCCAGCGGTGAATGGCCGAGCGGTTAGTGTTCCCTATTCTTAAGTTGTTGGTCTATGGTTTGAATCTCAATTCAAGCATGGATGCTTTTTTCCTTTTTGTTTCCTTGTCCTTTCTTCTGAGATGAATAAATGTGACACACTCTATAAACAGGTATGAGCTAGTGTGATGTGAGCAATGCTACTTGTCCCGGTGACTTGATTCTCAAGTGCTCACAAGGTGATGATGAGTTAAGTTTCCAGCCTTGTTGTGGCAATGGATAGTTACCCTTAGTTAGAAAACCTAGTGTTCACTGTTAGGAAAAAAAATCATTTTAATGGGTGATAATGTGAAGGCACAGGGCTTTTCTAATTGATAAGTTTCTATAAAGTAAGGATATTTGCTGGATGGATTGGCCAAGTAGAACTCCACATTTCAACCCTAAAGAGCATGCCTGAGACACAATGGGGAAATCATTAACAGCCTTATTTTAAGTATGAAAGCATACTGTGAGACCTATATATCCTAAGAAGGGGCAATACACCCTATCATCCCATTTTCATGTTTTACTCTGCAATTACAGCAACATGGCTTCTGAATACAGTGAGTGTTAGGCACGATTGTGTGTGTTTTATAATTGTTGTATGGTTATTTGTATTATAATGTATCAATGTATGTACATTTCAAAATTACAATAAAATCGATTCAGTAGTTCTGGAGATAATCGATGAAATCTAAAAATTCTCTTAATTTTGAACTTTTATGTAGTTACAGATTTGAAAACAAATTTGTATAAATGGAAAACTAAAACTTGAAAAATTGCACTCAGAAAATTTAATGTAAAAAGTAAATAATTATTTCAGCAATGAAAAAAAAGCACAGCTTTTTTTTTCTCCATAGTGAAAATATATATAGTAAAAATATATATAGCATAATAAAATATTTTTCAAAAATTAGTTAATTTTAATGGTATGGTTAATTCAACTATAGTACTTGCAAACTCAAGATATTAATATTTAACAATTTTGAATAAAAATTTTAGGCAGCACTTTCTTAAATTGTTCAAGTAATTTAGATCAGTAATTAGTAGAATAATTTTTTAAGCTAAAGTAACAAATGAAAATTGTAAACACTTCTAATAAACACAAATGTTTAAAACTACTCACAATTAGGCAGATTTAAGAACTGAATTGTAATTAAAAGCAATCAAATGAAAAAAATTGAAAACAAATCTTTCCGCAATAACTATATTTCATAGTAAAGAAAATACTACTATTTGGAAGAAATGTGAATCTCCTTTTAAGTGAAAAAATTGATTTTTTACTTCAATATGGATAAGAAACGATCATATATCAAATTTTTCGTATCAGTAATATGAAATAAGAATTTCTAATCAATACACTAAATTCCTGATCAACCATTTAACAGATAATCTTTGCATAATAAAAACATACAAAAAATTCTCCAAAGAATACATTGAAAGTTTTAACATTGGTTGTGTGCAATGAAATCACTCCACAAATAGTTCTTATAAGATAAACCAAAAATTTATTTAATTTCAATTAAATTCATCAAATATATATTCATCCACAAATAACCACTTTCTGAGTATCCCCATATTACAGTAAATTAACATGGTTAATTAGGAATTTAGTGCATCACATTATTAGTTAATGTTGACCTAAGTTGACTTACAACTGACTAATCATATTTTATCTTACTACTTTTCTTTCAATTATAATAAAAGCAAGTTAAAAGTATAAAATCATATAATTTCATTAATCAAATTTTATATAATTGATATTAAAATAACATTTTAAACCAACACATGCAATGGAATGAAAGTCTATTAATAAAATTCACAAAATACTATCCATTAAATTAAGTCTAAGAGAAATGTAGATTAATTATACAAAATTCATTTAAAAAATAAAAAAATGTGATTTAAATATTCGAATTTTGCAAGATACAATTTGTTTTTTTACTTTTCTACACTTCTTGTGTTTAAAATAAATTTCATAAAAACTATTAGAAACAAGAAAATATACAAAATTTGTAACTTGCATGAGGAGAAACATTTGCCACTTTTTAAATTCAACTTCAAAAATTACAAATCATTTAAATTACAATAAGTTCAGACAATATCATATGAGAGTAAAAAATATATATATCACATTTAAAGATGTGGATAGCAAACAGGCACATTAATTTCCACATGACAAGATAACAATTATTGCTCAGATTTGTAATAGAATTCTATAAGAGTGAACATGATTGTTTTACTTTACACATCGACAAAATTATAAAATAGCTATGATTATTAATCGGAAGTAATGCCACATAATTTACTAATCTAAGAAAGTTTCCAAGATAACAAATTACACTTAGAAACTTTCTGGATAAAGCAAAGCTATGAACTCATCATAGTTTAAGTTGTAAAAAAATTCTCTGTGTAATTTGTGCTAAATTGGAAACTTTCAGTTGTAGAAATATGTTTTTTATTGCTAAAGGAGACCATTTTATTTTGTCTGCTACATGTGTTTACTTCTGTTACCTTCAATAATTTGTTTTTATTAATTTATTTTATATATATCTGGAAAATTTGTTCATAAAATTATTTACAGTTTCAAATTTAAAAGAATTTTACCTAAGAATCATTTATGTTTGTTATAACGAAAACCAGATGTTTTTGTTATAATGAAAATCAGAGAAATACTTTCAATCTTACACATGATTTAATAGTCAATACTCAGTAATTTATTTTCTTTTTCTTATGATTCCATAATAAGACCAATATTATTTTAATTTAAAGAGATGGATGTTACAAGATGAAAATAACAAAACAAAAAACTATACATTTTTATAGAACCAATTAAAATGAAGTATTTCAAAACACAACTTTAAATTCCTAAATAAAATTCTGATCATTCCACCAATAATGAAATCTGTTTATACCTCATAACAATGATGTAGTTTTACTAACTTATTTTGAAGACAATGGTAGTGGAAATATGGTTCAAGAAAAGGTAAAAAAGAATTTTCATATGAGATTGATCCTTATGCAAACAGAGCAGTATAGAAATACAGTAGTATCAATATTTACCTAAGAAATCAATAATTAATAACAAGATCAAAATGGCAATGAAATTCATCAATCTAAAAATCCAGGGTATATTTAGAAAATTCCAAATGTCTGAAGAGAAGGTTTTACAAACAATTATATGACTATATTACCTCAACTGAGGTGGGACTTCAACCCACATAGCAACAAAACCATGAGTTATACTGACGAGTCTTCCACCATAACCCTGAATTAATAGAAATGGAAATGAATTATAATAAAATTTAAAGTTTTTAAACTAAAGTAATTAATGAGACTGAGGTACAAGTTAATTCCCAAAAGTGAAACAAAATCTGTTGACAAGGGAAGGGAAAGAAAAAAACATTTTGCCACCAACTATTTCATTGCGACTCAAGTTTACAAAACAATATAGGTTTTTGTGGCGAAGAGTGTCAATGGATTAAAATTTTAAATTTTTAAGTGCAACTAAAATTTAAAAGCTTTGTACTATGTTTAAATCTTATAGCCATTTAATTATATCTCATTAAAATTTTATTGTTTTGCACATCTATTTAAAAATTAGAAATTTAAAATTTTTAACTAAACGATTATAAAAATTCTGTAACAGAATGTGAACATAAATTATTTTTTACATCAATTTTTAGGAAAAGTTTTTCTTAAAACTACTTTTTTAGAAAAGTTTAATCAATTATACTATTCTTTTAATTTTACTAACAAAAAACAGACTCTTAAGGATATGTGTAGATTGTTCCAAACTACATAATTCACTTATCAATTGTACATGACTAGAAATGTCATACATCAAAATTAAATTTAATATAGAATTTGACACAATATTGTGTGATAAGATACATTTCATTATCAAACAAAAATAAAAATTTAATAAAGTATTTTCTTTATTTCAATAAGAAAATCAAAAATTGATTATTTTTTTATTTTCATGCTGAAAATAACTAGAGGTCATATATTTTACATTAAATGACCGGAATAATTCATAAATTTATTTCACCTACTATATTTTGTGTACATTTTTAAATAACTACCCTCAAACTATATATGCTTTCCTAATTTAAATACAATATTTATTGCTGCATTCATAGTTTGATAATTGGTATACTCACATTTAAATAAGTTAATTATGTTAAAAGTATTCTTACCAAGAATATGAAAAATACAAATTCTTAAACATATTTAAATCATTAATACTGAATTTTTGACACTCCTGTAAGCATAGAACCAAGTTCACTCACCTTATATACAATTAAATAACTAAAATATCTTTGGACTTTTGACTCTCAAAACTGAGAAATTTTTGAGCAAGGTATTAAAATACAATATGAAATTAACATAAAATTAGTTTTCACATGTTTTGTATACATAAAAACAAAAGAGCTATCACAACAGGAAAATTATATAACCAAAAAATAAATTAAGACTACAAACATAATACAAATGAAGGCAACAATAATTACTATGAAAAGGATCATAAATAATTTAAAAGCTAATACTGATAAGCAGGGATCGTTGCACATTACCACTAGCTGCCGATGTGCAAATAAATTTTTTAAGTAAAACTTTAAATCTTCAGTGAATTTACAGAAAAAACCCTTTTACACAGTTTTCAAAATAGAAAGAGTAAAAATATTTCAATATGAAACATTTTATTGCATTAAAATCATTATTCATAGTGTAAAGAAATTAGTGAATAAATAAAACATGATTCACTAATCTTTAACTTTAATAAATGTGTTTGTACTTTATAATGAGAAATGTTTCTATTCCAAAGGCAAATCTCTCATTTAGTTAAATGTTATAAAAATATTTATGTTAAAAAAATATCTATATGATACAATTAAGAAAGCTGATTAGAAAATTTTTCTGTATCAAAATATTTCTAATAAAGACAAACTAGAAATTCTTGTATGAAATAGATGAAATACTAATTGTTTCTAAAAATACTGACATATGATATTAAATTCCATTTCATGTATTTGAATAGTAAATAAAATCTATTAATTTACTGAAATAATAATTCTTTCAATTAAGAATAAAATGTTAAGTATTCAGAAAATAATACAGCAATAAAAATAGAAATCAGAACATAAATATCTTGAAAAATAAAAATCGAGAAAATTCTCAAAATGAAAATATTAAGTAAGCATTTCAACAACAAATATTTATGTACATTAAATGTCTAGTAAATATGTGTGTATAAATATGAAAATTAAGTAGCAATGCCATTAATAAATTATGTGATCCAAAACAGAGATAATTTGACTCAGATTTTTTCTTTTTAAAAATAACTATACCAATATTCAAGCAATGCACTGCTGGCCAATAAAATTGCAATATCAGGAAGGAATGATTTTATGAATGTCAAAAAGAAAAAGAGATAGGCAAGAGGAATAAACGGCACCTTAATGCAGAAGTTGTGCATTTGTAAATCGTTTGGTATGGTCAGTTTTTCAGAATAATGTGTTGTGCCTTAAATAACAAAAGATATCAGAATTTAATAAAGGTGGAATTGTTGCACCTCAATAATATGAATTATTGTTTAATACTGCCCTTTGCACTGATAGAAATGGAATTAGTGTCATGCATGTATGGAATCAATAGGTTATTGAGGGTCCCAGAGACCACACAATGTGTCCTCTTGGACACATATTGTGAGGCTGGCCATGCAAAGCTATATTACTGCATCACAAACCTTTTCTCAAGAAATGCATTTGAGGCTGTCCAGAGTGACAACGTTTGTAACAATATAGACCATCAGCAAAGCAGCCATTACTTCAGCTTCCATTGACAGTGCAACATAGAGACATTATGTCTCTATTGCAACCAATCGCAAAGCTAAAACCAAGAATGGTACAATGTCATTTTTTAGACAAGTCTGGTTCTGGGTGCAGCATTTTGATGGTTGTATATATAATGTATTTGGAGGCTTCTATGAGAATACTCATGGGCTATATATATATATATATATATATATATATATATATATATATATATATATATGTATGTATGTATGTATATATGTATATATATATATATATATATATATATATATATATATATATATATATATATATATATATATATATATAAATACTGCATTTGATGTCGTCCTAGTGATTTTATACCTGGTGTGATGATATAGAGTAGCCAGATTACAGGACATAGAAATCTAGTTCAAATCTATGATTATTTAACAGCGATTGTACATTTCTGATACCTTAAGATCAGTATTTGATTCCCTGTAAGGCTTGCAAAGTTCTTTTTCAATAAGAAAATATAAGATCACAAGCCTGATCAGGAGCTAGAGACTGGCCTGCCACTCCTTTATAGTTACTATGGTTGACGAAATGTGGCACAGAATTGAGGCAGTATGGAATGCAATACTTATTTTTGGCATTTAAGCTCAATATTATTCTATACCAAAGTGGTAAGGACCATTTTAGATGTCAAAGATAACAAAAGTTATAACTTTGCACCTTTATAAATTTTCAAATTGCTTATAAATTTAATTATTTTGTCTTTATGCCATATGGTTTATAATGTTTTCATTTATTTTCCTTTATGGTGGTGCAATTTTAATGGGCAGCAGTGTACTTGGTATATTTTTCAAAATACATTTAAAATAAATGAAATGAAATTGGATGAGGTAGAGTTTTTTCAACACATATAAATAAGATGGAAATCTATATATGGCTGCTCTTTGAAGAGAACATTAAGAAATGACTGCAATTAAAAGAAATGCTAGCTGTTCAACATAATAGCACAAATCTATTTCAAACATTAAAAAATGTCTTATTAAAACATTGTGGCACCTTATTCTTTCAATGAAAATTTCTCATTTTTCAGAGATATGTTAATTTGTCAATTGTTATTCATATAATAAAAATGTTTAAGACAGAAAATAAACTGTCCCCTTAATAACTACACAAGGGAACGGAATGCAAACTACAATGATGTAGGCAACGTTGCAGTGGATGGACTTGAAGGCTGATTTTCCATAACCTCGCAATCCGGTGATGCAGGAGGCACTTCAATCTTAACTGAGTTTTTCATCTGCTCCCACCAATTAGATTCTTGCTGGTTGGTAAAAGTTTTACCACTGTCTACTGAATTGGTATTAAGTATAGGAGTGGAAAGAGAATTTGGTATTAAAGCGAAAATACCACCTAAAGAGGCTGGATCCAAACCACAAAATTCCTCATTACGACCACTATCTATGAGAGAAGGAAGAGAAGCACTACCAATCCAATGATTGGTAGAACCATTTCCTGACTGTGAATATGTCACCTTCATTTGCTGGGCTAAATCTGATGAGTTTGATATCACAGTATGCCCAGAGCTGAATATGGAAGCTATGGCAGGCAAGCTGGTAGGACTTTTGGATGTGAAAAAAGTAGAATTATTAGAGTTATAAGTATTGATAGTGTTTGTATATGTATTCATAGATGTGGTCGAAAGCAATAAAAAATTTTCTTGCTCTGCAGATTGGTTTGAATTTTTACTCACCATATTAGAAATAATTGTTGTTTCTGAGCTAGATGCAGTTCCTGAAGATGGAACTTCAGGAGTTTCGCTATTAGATTGATTTTCATATTGTTGATTTGTGGTATAATTAGTTAAAGTTTCTCTTGTTGTGGGCGATTTAACAGAATGTTGAGAATAAGATGATGAATGATTAGTTTGAGAAGATGATGTTGAAGGATAAGTTTGAGCAGCCACAGATTCAATAGAAACCGTTCCAGAATATGATTTTATATCACTTACAGGCTGAAAATACTGATTACTATGCACATATTGTGCATTTTGAACCGAATACTTTGGGGGAGAAGCATTAGAAGAAGCAGAATATTCTTCTCTATTGGAAGAATCAGAGGCATGAGATTCGATACCACTGCCGTTGACATTATGTGAGTTTCCAGGCTCAAAAAAGGACTGATAACCATACCCATTGATTGAACTTTGTTCAGAAGCTGAATAATTCATTCCTTCTGCATGATTAGGAATATCTATATAAGGTTTCTCATTTTTATCAGATTTTTGACCATTCTTAAGAACATTGTCCTGATCAGTATTAGGTGGAGTATCACTCTTCCTCCAAGACATATCAGAATCTGGAGAAGGAAGAGCAAGATTCCTCAAAGGCTCATATGTAAGATTTTGTCCTAAATATGCAGAATCTTCATTTTGCATACCACTGTCAACTGGATTACTACCTGCTTGACTGTGCAAAGATGTTGGAGTTGATGGTGTTTGTTGAGCATAGTTATCATTTTCATTTGATTGTGGATGCACTGGAATAGGGCTCATTGGTGCATCAGAAAATAAATTTCCCACATTTTGGGAAGCAACAAAATTTTGTAATTGTTCTTTCTGATTTTGCCTATTAAGAATGAGATTTTTTAAACGAACATTAGTAACTGGATGAATAGCTGATCCACTAAATTCTACAACATTTTGTTGATCATTTAATAAACCTTGATCAATTTTCATGGCATCCACAGGAGTTATTTGACCATTAAAAGGTAATAAATGTTGTTGCTGTGGAAAATTTGAATAAGAAGGATTTAAATCAAATAAATTATTTCCTCCAGTTGCAGCTTGCTGATTTAAATTTTTGAGTTGACCAGACATCACAAAGTCGTTTTGCTGAAAACCCTGCAATTGACAGAAAACAATTAAGACAAAGGTTAAAAGCATCTGAAATGACAAACAAGTGATGAAATATAGTTTTTATACACTAACATACATTTTATTAATATACATACTTTATAAATGCATATTAATATGCAGTTCTAGATTATCGGCTATTTCTATAACAATGAAAGCATAAATACAGTCAAATTAGTTTTAAATAAAATTACACTCACACACAGACACAAGATACAAATACAGATTAACTTCTTGTTTCATTTAAAACAAAATTTTAAAAGATTATTTTTCAATATATTTATTCAATTCAATATATATTTGCAATATGTATTTATAATTTTTAATACATATTTTTTAATATTGTTTTGTTTTTGTTACTTAAATCAGCTTTTGGACATGAAGACTAATTACAGCAGGATTAACAGTTTAAAATGGATTTCAAATCAATATAAATGTCCACACCTGTTGGCACCAGGGCTTTGTATTGGCTATTTTTTCCTTACATCAAATGCTCAAACAAGCCCAAAGGCCACAGGAATAAAAACCTTACTTTTTGTTGTAGTACATGTGTCCACTTGTTCATCACTGTTAGCTGGTTTGGATGCAGGTTTAATCCCAATATTTATATGCTAAACAAAACTTTATTTGAATCCCAATATGGAATTTTTCTAAGAACATTACAACACCAGAGATGGGAATCAAATCTACACACAGCTGAACTGAAGGTCAGAGCTCTAACATTTGGTTAATATTCATACAACTCTAACATTAGTCTGACAAATATATTATAGTTAAAAATACTGCTTCTTTTTTTATTATTTATTAGATTTAAATTATATTTTAATTATAAATTTTATAGAGTAATAATTTTCTTCAGATTATTTTATAACACAAACTTTGGGTGACAATGCTAAGCATTTTTTTAGACATCCACCTTCAAGTCTAAATATTATTCAGAAAATATACTTTTATAATGTTAAATTAAGGTTTAGAAGATAATTAAAATAAGAGTTTAAACTTCATAGACAAGAGCTAATAGAATTAAAATATTAAAAGACATTTTTTTTTTTACAACAGTGAAATTTGTTAGTATAAAAATGTATCACTTCAAATTATATTAAGTAAATTATTTACATCAGCAAAATTTTAAGTGTAAAAAAAGTTTTTTTTAATGTAAAACATTCAAATTATAATTTATATAAAAAAGATGATAAAAAATAGAATATATATATATAAATAAAAGGTAAAAAAAATCATTGTTCAAATTATGGTTCTTACTTATAAATACTATATTATCTTGAGACAAAAATTCAGTGATTCCTATTTATAAAATGACAAAAACAAAAACTCTTAAATATAGGTATTTAGGAAACTTCACCCCAAGCATTTAATTAAAATTATTTTTTTATTAATACCAAAAACAAGTATAGGTATTGAAACCACTCAATCTAAACATCTTGATATTTCATATTAAAAACTTCCACTATCATACATATTGTTACCCTACTTCATTATGGTGAGAATGGAATGATTCAAAAATAAAACTAGTTTTTCTTTACTAATTAAAAAAAAATTTCAATCACCATTAAAAATGCTTTATTTAGTCCTTTCAATTACAATGACTAAATTATCATTTAAGCTTTTCCATAGGCTTTTAACTTAAATAGTTCCCATAAAATCGCATAGAAACATCAATTTTCGGAACTGATAACTCCAGCATCAGAGTCCTTTGGCTCCACTCTTAACAAATTCACTGCTTGGCTGAGGCTGAAATTTATAGCCTTTCAAGTTACTATCAAGAAGTCCTGAATATACTCACAGTAATCCTACAGCATCTCTTATCTTACTAGTCCAAAATATCTCCAAACTATCTTTACTTTAAGATTTATTTCTCAGTACTGAATACCACTATTTTCACAAAATATTGTTTAATTTTAATTAGCAAAACAAAAGATAATGCAACAAAAAAACTAAAATATAGAAATAATATTTGCACAAATGTTTAATCCATGAGCATATTTTGTTACATAATAGACATCTTCATTACTTTTATTTTGGGATTTATCTTTTAATCAAGATTTTATTTATTCAAAAAATAAAATTTTAACTATTAAAAATCAGCAAGAAAATCTTTAGCATGGATTTACTTAAAAATAAATATAAAATTATATCAGTAATAATTTCTTAGTTTAATTAATCCATATCTGAATTAATTAGTTAATTTTTTTTCTTTAAGGATCGAACAAAATTTGGTTTCTTGTAAGATGAATATATAACATGTTCTTAACTGTACAACTGACATTTCTGTTGCCACTGAACATATTCAAGACTACTTTTTCATGATCCGATTGTTATTTGCTATTAAATATTACGCCAACAGATTGTTGATCTACAGTTGCTTTTTGCATATGACTGTTAATATAACTAAAATCTTCAGTTTTAAATTGATCCTGTACCACTATAAATATCCACACTTATGATGGGATGCAAATCTTTAAATTGAAGAATCCTTGAGCTTCATCAGATAGCTTAGTTAACAGTTTAGATAATTTCTCTATTTTAATTGTTTCCTTACTTCCTAAGTAGTCTGTTAAAACATGACTTGAAACAGTATGCTTTAAATTACTTGTAAATGTGATATATATATTCTTGAAACTTTTCACATTTAACTTTTTCTGTTTCAAATGTTTTTTTTAAGGTTATTATTTATAATGATACAATTTAATTTTACTGAACCAAGATCTCACAATTGGATAAGCTATGCTGAAAACCAAGTAATCATTGAGGAAATTAAATGAAGTAAATCATCAGATAAAATCTAAATGAAAATGGCAAAGATGAATGACCCAAAAAATTAAAGATACTGAAACAAATTTATGAATATCAAGTGGATAAAACAATTAAATATTACTAAAAACATTAATGTCTTTCAAATATAGGAGATGATTTGAATGGGGAATTTTGACCAATAAATATTCCAAACTAATTTTACTTGAGTAAATCGACTGCAATTGATATCCATTGAAAACAGTAGTCAATCAAAAATTGTCTTAATCTGTCAGTTTCTCACTGCAATGTGGCTATATAGAGGGGAATATTATGCTAAATAAATATTTTTCACTCAGGTGTGTATGTCCAATCCAAAGTCTAGCTAACAGATACAAGAACCATGATAGTTCCATGAAATTACAAAAGTCAAAAACAGTTTTATTTGATGGTTTTTGTTATTATTCTCGTTTACCTTTTGAAACAGTCTGATAAAGAGAATAAGTGTATTTCCATATTTGATTTAAAGGATATATCAATTGTTCTTTTGGAAGAGATTCCACAAGATTTGTTTAATTATAGATAATTATATAATTAATAAGTTTAATTATAGATAATAAGATATAATTTCTTTACATTATAATTACTTGGAAATATAGAAACAAATTTAGATGAGTGGTGAAAATAGTATAGATACAGGTCACTCAGCTTATTATCAAAATTGAATTAATTTAAAGTGAAATTGTCATTGACTGTTTACCTCTTTGGAATGTTAAGTTTTTCCAAAGTATGATTCTCTGCAATGCACAGCTATAAGGTAAAGCTGGATCCATGGCTTTGAAGTGCAATAGAATATACTTGACATTGTTTATAATACATTCAGAGAAGAAGGGGTGACTTTTAGAGACCTTTTTTCTGACAAACTACATAACTACATGCACCTGTGTGAGAACTGGTGGCACTAGGGATTGAATCTTGCAAGTTTTTGTTGGCAGTTATAAACGGTTAAAGAAATTAAACTCCCTGAAGGGTACAATTAAACTTAAGATCAGAATACAAATCAATTAGCAACCAGATTAGCTTACAACTCCTATCAACTATTTTTATCTATCAAATTATATAATTTCATTTATAATAATTTAAATATCTGGAATAATTTTTGCAACTAACTAATAATGATTCAATTTTAAAATTATTGATTAAAGCGAAATTGAAAAAAGATTTAAGCGAAGTGCAGTGGGTACAAATGCAATAAATACATTTTAAAACATCAATTCTCTAAAATTAAAAATTATAAGTAGTGAAAAAATTGGAATGCGTTTTGTGAAAACATTTCTATTACCATTTATATATTTAAAATTTTAAGATTTCTTACAAAAAATTTATTGAAAGCAAATACTCGATTTCTTTAAAGCTTAAAATTAGAATTGAAACCAATATTTCAAAGTTAGAGTAAAACAGATTACATTTGTACCTAAACTTATATTAGATCTGACATTAACTATTAACTTGCATACTTTTAATAAAATGTTTATACTCAAAATGAAGCAGACTGGACAAATAGTACATAACTTTTACTAAAAAATACAATAAGAGTTTTTTGTAAATTTTTGCTCTAAAAATTAAAAAGAAAACACATGATAAAAAAATAACTTTAAAAAACAAGCTCACTCTACAAGAAAGTGTACAGTAGAATTGACACATGAATAAGTAACCAATCTTAATTTATTGGTAATAAAGAGTTTATATAATTAATGCACATGAAGAGCTAAGTAAATTTTAAATTTGTTTTTTGCATTTTTTATTCAGCAGACACAATTTTAAAATAATTATAATTTAAAAATTCTCAGAAAAAAAAGATTTTAGAATATTTTATGCATGTTACTTACAGTCAAGTAATGAAAGTATTAGAAACTTGTCTGATGTAATACCAAATAAAAAATATTTATTAAAATAACAAATTTAACAAATGATAAAATTTGAAACTATAGGAAAGAATAAAATTAAATGAATATTTATTAAACATGATTAAAATAGAAAATTATAATTTTTTAAATAAATTTTTCTTACTTCTATAAATCATTTTAAATTAATTACATTTTATTAAAAATATAAACTCATATCAATTAAAGATAAAAACTAAGTCATGATTTAATACATCACAATTACAAATTTTAAACAAATTATGCTATTCTTTCATGAAAAATATACTGAAATATATATTTTTAAATGACAAATTGATTATATTTTATTGAAATTCTTTAAAAAGCAATTTAATAAATTTGTAAAAGAAATACTTGTTAGTAAACTCCATATTTCCAATTTATAAAAATATGTTTCAAATTAATACATAAAATTAAGAATTATTGAATTGTACACTTCAAAGATTTTATTATGGAATTACTTCTAGATAATAAAAACAAAATTACCGTAGGTGTTTCTGGCAGTTGATGTTGGTCAGTATCATTTCCATAAGAGCCTTGACCATTTAAATGCTGACTATTGTCAGAATCAACTAATATTTGACCACTAGCTTTAGCAGCAGCAGCCTGGCAAAATTAAAAAAACACTGTAATTAATTCATTCTGAAATTTAGAATAATCATGAACATAATTTTTCTTTAAAAAGCTTCACTTAGACATATTACCAATTCTTAAACATGACTGACCCTGTTTCCCTATCCCCCTCCAAAAAAAAAAGCAATTTTAGACCATTAAAGACCTATTATTTAACAAATTCATTATAAATACTTAATTATTAATCAGATTACATGCATAAAATTTTATATACCAATGTCTGGAAAATTGTCTAAGGAGGGGTACAACCCATTATTTACATGTGAACGAAGTGATAGATAAAATTATATATTATAATAGTAATTAGAATGGGAAGATTTTAGTTCATACAATAATTTAAAAAATTTAAACTTTTTCAATAAACTTTTCTCCCAAACAGTAATACATCAATAAGAATATCTTAATAATAAAAAATTCACAGTCCATTTAATGATTTAGAAAGTGAAAAATGTCTCAAATATAATAATTTTAAATCAAGGATTGCTATCATTGTTAAGAAAGTCAATAATTACTTGTCTGATAAAATTTATGTCTATTTTTATTTAAATTTTGTTTTAAATATTTAAGGTTAGAAAAGTGTAACTATATATATATATATATATAAGCTTCATATAAATCCTCAAATACAAATCTCAGGAATTTTAGTTTTCCAAGAGACAAAATTTTACAGGAAGTATCACTATTTATACATTATATACGTATACTGATTATTTTTTGTCAAATATATCTATGTACACATATTTCTTTATTATATTTTTAAATGATAGGAATAAATATTTACCCTAACATTTGAAACATTTGCAAAACCTAAGATGGAATTTTTATTTAAAATGAATGTAGAATTTGAAAATATTAAATGAGCCCACAGCTAATGTAGAAACAATTTCACTCGAGAGTATTAAATTTTTTTTTCACTCAAGAGTATTAAATTTTTTTAATTACTTTATTATGGATATTTTTAGTTAAGAAATTTGTTCATATGGCTTTTTTCTAATAATTTATTTTAAACTTCAAAAATGCATAACAACTTATGTCTAAATCTTAATGTTTAAAAGAGTGAGATAAAATTTAAAAACATAATTAATGCAATTGTTACTGACATAAAGTTTCAATTTGAATGATTTAACTTCTCCAGATAATTAACATTAAAGAAGATTTTTTTCTTCTATTTACTTTCACAAAATCTTTAAAAGCACTTAGATCATTACACAAGCATATTCCAGATTATCCGTTTTTATATTTACATTTGGGTACGAAGGAAAACGGTGACTGGCGCAGAAGATACAATACAGAAATCTACCAAATGTACAAGGAGCTAGACATTGTACATCACATTAAAGTAAGCCACCTTAATTGGGTTGGACATGTTATTAGAATGAAGGACAATAAAACACTAAAGGAAATATTTTTGCAAAACCCATCAGCGTATGAAGAAGAGGAAGACCAAAGCCGAAATGGGTGGATACAGTCGAAGAAGACTGTAAGGTCCTTGAAACAAAAAATTGGAGGAGTTTGTATGCCAGTAAAGGTGGCTGGAAGAAACTTGTTAAGAAGGGCTTGGCCCATCCTGGGCTGGCATGCCATGAATGAGGATATTTACATTTGTAGTTTAATAAGTTATTAATGCTAATATTTGCTTTTCTGGAGCTCTATGACAACTTTTTAATTTCCCCTCAAATCTTATTCTGTAGACTCAAAGTAGTAAGAAAATGTAAATGGGTTACACAAGTGAAGTACATTTTAAACTTAAAACTTTGTTTGAAACAAGAAAATCAACCTTGGCAAAATTACCAATGGTATAAAAGCTGCACTGATATACCTAATTAATACTGAAAGGTGCCCCAACCCAATTTGTTCGATACTGTGCTGAAGGATGAATACCATAAGGGTAATATTGTGAATGAGACCCTTAAGAAATCGGGGAAAATCTCCTTCCACCTATACAGGGCCTCCCTGTATAGGTGTTCTATCCAGGTATGACCATTGAACTCCTCCAAGTTACCAGGTTATTATGGGTGACAGTAAAAATCTTAAAAATAAAAGGAGATTATTTACAGCTTCTGATAATTAATAAGTTCCAGAGATTATTCTCAAGAACTCTGGAACAAAAAAGCACAAGTAATCTTGCTCCTGGTGGCAGTAGGGTTGCTATTAGTCATCATATGGAAAACAGCTAGAGAGGAGGCAGTTCTCAGATTTAAAAATGAAATTTAAATCACTAAAATAAACAAGAAGCCTACTGACATTGCACAGATGTTGGGAGGAACAGAAGACAACTCCTTCTCCTATTAGAACTTGCAAGCTAAAGAAGGACAGTCTGTTTTTGGTGAAGCTGCAAAGGCAGGCAGCAACCTGGTCACCGTCACCCAGACACGGTGGATACCAGTTGTCCACAAGCCATCACCAACCATCCACGAAATGACGTCACGTATGACCAAATTCAGGCGGAGCTTTCCACCAAACGAAGTATTCAGCATGTTTAATTTCTTTCATCCACAACCGAGCGACAAGTGTATATTTACTTGATTCGCACTATTTATATAAAAACACAAAATTCAAATTTTCTGTAGACATTGAAGAATTTATCATTGAATATTTTAAAATTAAATTAAATTTAATTGGTCAATATGTTTTAGAATTTCATTTTCTTGTTTTATAACATGCACTTATTTATTCGATTATATATTTTCCAATAGATAACAGGTACTCGTGAAACCTACGTAATAATTATTTTAATAAAAATTTTAAAAAAATCAACTATATAAAGATTTTAGTTGAATAATTAATAATTTCAAAAAACAATTCTCTGGTAAAATTTCACAAGATTTTTAATAACTATTTTCATTTTATTTAAAGCTTCCTCGTTGAAATTGCTTTTTAAAATAAGAAAAATATTTTGAGTATTTTTAGTTTTTAATAAAAATTAAATAAAGCGTTTTTAATTTAAACTGCAATTAGAACACTGCAGAAACTCTATTTTAAATAATATTTTTTATTTATTATTACTTTTATGAATGCATTAAATACACGAACTTTAATATGATAAATAAATTTATTTGTATTTTTTATTTAAATATTATAAACCAGGCTCTGAAATAAAATGTAATTATTTTTTAAATTAGGATTTTTAATATAATGCAAATGCATAAGTATTTGTAGCAAAAAAATATTTTTATAAAATAATTTTCCAATTTAGTTATTATTTATAGTTTATAAAAATTCATTTCAAAGAAATATTGTTAACTTTATTTTAAATAAGTTGCATGGGCAATTGATATAAGTTTTATGTTATTTAAATTTTGTTCTCCCTTTTTTTTTTCTCTCTTCCAAACATACTTCAGCAATAATATTTGCTGCTCATATTTAAATCAAAGTATTACATGCAATATTTCTTGCCGTTGATCAATCCCGTACAATCTTAGATAAACTTGGTCATGATTATGTTTTCAAATATAAAAATATTAACAAATACACAATACAATAATAATGCAAGTTAAACAATAAATAAATTTTTATTGGTTAATATTTGGGTTGACGTTATTAATGACATGATTGTTTCGTGTTTGGCTGATATACCAGACACCAGGGATCCACAAAACAGACACCAGTGAAACACCATCCACAAGCAATGCGGTGCACAGGTTTGCTGTCTGCCTAAAACAATTAAAATAGACTGAGAAAAATTTATTATCTATCAACCCACCAAGGAGGATATTATATCCACACATCTGGAGAAGAATGGTTCAACAAAGTCATATCTTAGATAAACTTGTCTTTTGAACATAATAAATGGCCTTAATTAAGAGTTGAGAAAATTATTCATTTTTTGACATCCTACTAAATTAGAATTCTTGAATATTTCACATTTTTAGTAATTTCTTTCATTAAATTTTAACAAAGTTCTATGAAGCAAAATTTCTAATGAAATTATTATTCAGTAATATTTTTATTAAATCAATTTATTATATTTGATTTTTAAAACTTTTATTGATATACAATTTATCTCTGCTTAAAATCTGATATTATTATGGTAATTAATATGACTAACTTGTCAAACAGCATAAAAATAAAAGTTTATAATAAAACATAGTATTTATATTACAATACATTCTACAATTTTAAATTAAAAAATCTCCACTAAATAAAAAATATGTTAAAAGAACTGCTAAATGATAGATTTTGCTTTGATACATTAATGAAATAAATAATACATCTGTTTTGAAGTACAATTTTTAGATATATTAACTCGTAAAAAAATGGCATTTGAATTTTTCAGCTTCTTTTTATAAAGTATATAAATGACATTCAGTATTCTTGAGCTATCTCGAATTTTAATATTTCCATTGAATTCGACAAATAAATTTGATTTATATAAATCAAACTTAAAATATAAAATCATGTTCATTTACCACTAGATATAAACTTTTTAAACATGCAATCAAAAATCATGAATAAAATTAGATATTTCCACAAATACATGATGATTAAAAATATAGAGAAATATAATAAAACTCCAATCATCCAAATCAATGAAATGAAATATTTTCCTCTTCAGAAAAAGCATTTTCAAAATAATTTTCGAGAAAAACCTGGAATTTTAAGAAAATGTAAATTTTAATCATTATAAAAGGAAACTAATGAGTATTCTAAGAGAGACTTAATAAATTTAAAAGTTTGGAAAACACATTTTATTTTATGTCTGTACAAAATGGAATTTGAAACAATGAAATTAAATAGGTTTACAAGGCTAAGTATTTAATAATTTAAAAGTGGAATTTATTTCAAGCATAATCTACTTGCAAAATCCAATCTACTATAAAATTTTACGTAAATTCTGCAAAATAGACAGGGAATTATTTCGCATAATACTTCAGTGCATATTTAATAAGAACTAAAACTAAACTAAAATGTTATTTTGCATTTTCTAAAAAATGCAAAATAAGTATTTTAGAACAGAAAATTAAAACCTATTTTTTGGTAGCCTTTTTACTAAAGTAACAATACATAAATATTAAAAAAAATTTCATTTTTTTAAAAATATTATTTAAATGGAAAATCTAAAGAGAATAACATTAAGTAGATAGTCAAAACAATAACATTCAGTTCTATAGCAGTTGAGTTAGAATTGTAAACTACCTTAAGATGTAAAAACAGAAATATCTATAAGAACTAAAATCTCGTTAAAAGAAACAAATTTATCTTTCACGAAATCGAGTGATTTTACCTATAATGGATGTTTTATATAGCGTGATATTTTGTTAGGGTTTATTTGACAGTATTTTTTAAAGCATACATAAATTGCTGTCAGCCATTTTGTTAATTAACACATTTTTATTAAATCATTGTTATAATTTTTGTTTGTTGAAATTTTATAAAAACAATAATTCAATTTGAAATGCATATATTGGACAAAAACACGAAATACTACCTCATACTAAAAGTTTAAAATATTATATTAACTTTATGGAATTCTTTACCAAAGAATTTTATTTCAATTAATCTGCTAATGCTCTTTTAATAATGTTTTGGTCCATTCATTCATATAATTTTTTTTAAATTTTATAAAATTTAAAAACAAAAACTTGGGAATAAATACCACAAAATTAAACAGATGGATAAGATTTATAACTTAATATGAAGAAGTTATCTGAAAATAGATAGAATTTAATTGAATCAATTTTATCATCCATATTCAGAAACTAGGCTTATTAATCAAAAATATTTTATACTTCGTTTTCTTTAATATGCACTGCAGAGGAGACACTCAGCATGGTATCCCCTATTACAGTAAATCAAAATAAACTTAAAATTTTTGATACTTACTTTCATATTTTTTATTTATTTATTTATTATTATTTTTTTATTTTTGCTCTTTATCTAGAAAGGTAGGTTATAGAAACAAAATGGAAAATAATCATTTATAGAGGAATTCAAAGTGAGAAAAAAATAAAAAGGGTCAACAACCAAATTTTTTGCCTTTCTAAATTATTAATAGCTTTTTCAACCTTCTACATTAGATTTGAGTCAAGGCATCGCTGAAAAAAAGCATGTAGTTAATGCATGTTTTTAGCCAATACAAGCTGCAAATTTAAAATAAATTAGCTCTATCTATTAAGATCTTTTATATACTTTATGAAATAAAAAAAGACCTTTATAGAACTGAGGTAAAACTCTTTAGTGTAGAGATCTATGATAGACAATCAAGTAAGAGCAACACATTCATATACAATATGGATGTGAACTTTCGTTGCTGTTAGGCATTTTCTACATATAGTGTTTGATTGAAAAAGTCCCATATTATAAAGTTGTTTTTATTATCTTGTTTAGAGAGATAGCACAAGCAACTTGTTTCATCTTACTCAACTCCAAACATTCATAGATGGATTAGAGATCATTTTTAACTCTGGTATCAAAGTAGTCATATCTACTCCTTTAGTTTATTTACTCTGAATTTCCTATCTTGTAAAGACAAGTCTACCTCATAGATTTTACCTGCATGAACAATGCTTTTAAATCTCAATAAATAAAGTACACCCAGCATTGGCAGAGTTCTTTTAACTTTAACTTCAAGTGGTGTAACTGATTTAGTGACCATACGATTAGCATTTAAAGAAATAAATTTAGCCCCTTTCAAAGATACATCACTACTATATAATAACAAAATTCTCCATTGACAATATCTACAAAGTTATCTTGAATTTCAAATTATTGCATTACTTGCTTTTAGAATGATTTATAAAATGTTGTCATATGAGTAATTTTATGTAATTCCTTCCTTTATAAAATTAATTTATATTAATTTTAGAAAACAAAAATTTTAAATATAATCTCAAATATATAAATCTTGACTAATATCTTGAATAAAAACAGATTCAGAATAACACATTGATTTTTTTTATACATTAATAACTTAATATTAGATAAAAGTAAGTCATAAACAACCAAACTTACTTTTTCTTTCTTTGTTTTCAACTGTTCACATTTCCTCATTTTGCAAATTTGATGACTGCGAACACTTTTGCATGGTCCACATTGTCCACAATTTTGTTTTGTTTGGCAGCCTGGACATTCTCCACAACGTTTCCTTTTCTTTCTTGTAACTTTTTCTTCCTGTGCAGTTTGAATACTGGGTAATGAAGGCTGATTAATGCGTTCCCACTGTTCAATGTGAGGTTGATGATGAGGGATAGCTGAAATGGACTGGCGAGGAGTAGTGGAAGACACTGAAGGCACTTGAAATGTGTTTTCTGTGCTACCCCGCATATCTAACTCAGATATATCATTATCTAGTTTCATTAGCTTAGCTTCAGGATAGCCAACCATTATCTGAGATCCATGAATATAGGATGGTATTTGAGCATTATTAGTAGGATAAAATACATTACCTAAAGGGCGAAAAGATTGCTGTACTTGCATATTGATATTATTTAAACGCTGTGATACACCAATAGAATTAGTAAAATTTTGAGCATGAGGAGGAATCTGTTGAAAATCTTGATCCAGCATTTCATCTACCATATGCACATCTCTAATGTCAGTAGGACTAGGAGCAGAAGAAATGCAGGAAGGTGGCCTACCAGGAGTTTCTACCGACCTTGGTGCTTGAACAGGATCAGACATTTGTGAAGATTTTTGTGAGTATTCTTGTTTCCCATATTGACGCCTGTCATTATCTTTTAAATTTGAGACTGACTTTTCACTCTGAACACTAGGAGGCCTTTGCAAATCATTTTGCATATCTGAAATTGATTGAGGTGTGGAAGGTTGACTTTGAAGTACATCAGATCCACTTCCCATTTGTTCCCATGGCCTATAGCCAACATTACTGGCTGGTGTTCCATCACGAGAAGGGGGATTTGGAGTTGGCACTGTCCTTACATTACTGCTGGGACTTTTGGACATGAGACGTGCAGAAAGTCCTTCTGCAGAAGCATCATTGTTTGGCACAGAATTTTCATTAGTCCTCTGCTCAGAAGTATCATGATTATGAAGTCCAGAAGTAAAGGCTGTAGGCTGTGGTGATGAATGGGAAGTGGTATATGTAATATGAAAATTACCTCCACTAACAGATTTATTGAATAAAGTTGCTTGAGCATGAACATCTAAAACAGGATTTTGAAGATTATGCGGGGATGAAGGATTAAAATTAGAGAAAAATCCTGGTCTAATACTTTCAGTTAAAGAAAAATCTGATGGATAGTTAGTGATTACGGCATATGGAGTTGTTATATGTGCACTTGATCCTGTGATCCAATCTTGTCCAAGAAAAACACTGGATCCAGGACCATTTCCTGAAGTAGGAATACCAGATGCATATCCTCCTGGCAGAGCTGCAGGAACAGAGCCCTGATGACTGCTACTTTCATTCATGTTTAATGCATCTAAATAATGAATTTAAATTTACTAAAATATGCAGCATTTTTTAAACATTTCAGATAATTCTAGAGTTTACATTAACATAAATCCTATACTTGCATTAAAAGTACAATTTAATATACAGGATTCATTTTTTCTTTCGGAAAAGGGTATATTTTCCGAATTATTATTCAGTTATATGAGATAGATGTAAAAAGTACTAAATTCACTAAGTTTATGTTGTGTGTTTGTAAAGGGATAACACAAGCCCTTTATCTTTCTAACTAGATAAAACAGTTGAAAATAGAGAGAAAGCAAAAACTTTTTTATGTATTCTTAAATATGCTAGTTATTACTTGTTATGGCTGTGCAATGTATTTTCTAAATAAAGAATAAAATTTATAAATAAAGTATTTTACAGTAGTATCAGTAATTCAAGGATATTAGTAGTTTACTGCAATGCAAAGAGAATCCCATTATCTCCTTTATGTTACATCACCAAAGGGATACATAATGAACACTTGTAGATACATAAACTTTGTGAGTTTATGGTTCTTTTCATACATCTTTCATGTGTATATGTAAAATATTTTTGAAAATATAATTTTCAAAATGAATGTAAATACATTCATTTTGAAAATTATATTTAAAATTAGCCTGTATAATACCAGCAAAATATGATCAAACTATCATGGAATTCACTTGAGTATGACATTATATTTCTAATTCCTAATTAACTTTTTAATAAATGAGGTTGAGGCATTTTACATAATAATTTCGAATATATTTGTTTTTAAATGCATATTTTTTTATTAATAAGACAAGCAAATACCTTGAGTAAAGAAAGTGAACATATCATAGAAACTCAAATTGAAAAACAAGAGAATTATAAATACTTGAAACCAGAAGATAAAAGTTTTTGAAATTTCTTTTTGAAGTATAAATTATTTAATGAAGGCAACATAGAATTGAGAGAACAGGGAGTGTCTTGAATTTTACCTTTTATTTTTATTTAGTTATTATTTCAAAATTTATATATATTATTCTCATCAAGACTTTCTAATAATAAATACATTAATAATATTGCTTATATATTAGTAGATCATGGAATACTGCACAACCATTTAAATCACTATGAAAATTCTATAAATGTGGACAGTTTATTTGGAACAATAACTTTAAAAATAATTTGTTTGAATTTGTTATAATGTTGCATATACTGATTTGTGAAAGTGTGTGTGAAAAAATGTTCAAACATAAAAAAGCTTAAAAATTATACACCAAAATACTTTTTAAAGTATTAAAATATTATTTTTATTAATATACATACATAATAAAATTATGTGCTTGCACACATTACCTTTATAAATATGTGAAGTTTTATGTTTTTAAACTTTTTTGTGATGATATGCCTATATGTAGCATTAATTCAACCAATTTAACATTAATGCTTTGAACAAAATTATATACTAGCTTTTAAATTAATTTTCAAAAACTTTTTCCACAAGTTTCATACACATGGAAATTTTTTTTATATTTCACTTGTTTCAAGTGAAGTTTAAAGTGTAGAACAAAAACTACTTCCAACAAAAAATAGATTTTTTATTTGATGTGGTGCATTTAACTGCATCAATGGGAAATATATTTATTTTAATTATGCCATTGATATCAGCACCAGTTAATGTAAGGCAAGCAAACCGTTTTTAAGGTGAAATAAAATATTAAAAAATTCTAAAAATGTAAGAAATTTTTTTTAAAAAAAATGAGATTGTAATTACTACAAAAAAGCAAAACTGGAAAAGCATTTATAGAACATATTCATAAAATATAAGTTTATAACATTCGCAAATAAAATTACGTGAATTATTATGGTAAAATTACTAAATGTAGATGGTATTCATTTTAAAATAAGAATAAATAATATAATGACTAAATGCAATATTAACATTTTTATAAATTATTTGGAACTGATACATTATTAAAATTTTAAAAGATTATCATTTAGTTACTAAAAGAGAAATCACACCGATTTTCAAAAAATATTTTTCGTATAAGTTGAAAGTTTAAGTTTTTCTATAAGAAATAAAATAATTCAGAAATATAAATCAATAAAATATTAAATTTTCTAAACTTAATACCTTACTTTTTGTTAAGGTCCCATACAATTCTTGTTTTATAAACAAGTTACGGATGTACAATTCAGCAATTAATAAATTCGAAGTAAAAATATGAAGAGGAACAAAAGGGCACAACGTGATAAAAATACATCTTACATTCATTATATTTAAAAAAATCAAAGTAAACTGGCAATATTCCAAATCAATTACAGGGAATAAAAGTGATGGATAAATTTTATGAAGATTTTTTTTACTTATCATCTTGCACTCAGAATATTTGTTTTGGAATATTTAAAAGAAAAAAAAACATCTAAACAGAGCCCCAGGGAAGAAAACTCGTCCAAAGGGAATAAAGTAACGAAAGCTGTCATGGCTGTCAATACGCAGTCGAAAGCTCTCCACAGAAATCCATAAAGGATATTGGAGATCTCCGGTAAGAGTATTCAGGAGTTCAGGAAAAAATGCATATATAAATCAAAGAATGCAATGAGAATTTTAAAAATAGCTTAGCACGATTTGTTAAATTAAAAGACAATTCAACTTGATATCGCCGATCTCGATATTTTTCTTTATTACCTTTAACTTCAGCGGGTGAGAATCCCTACGAAGCCAGAGGGCATCACACACAAACAAAAAGTAATGGCGGGGTATGAGAAACAATTCTAAAAATAACCATAATCTTTACTCATGTGCAGGTCAGGAAAACTGAGGATTATTACAAATGTGTCTACACTCATATTTTATAGAAATAATAAATAAACTTACGTGTCGGTCATTTCGTTTTATTTTGCCCATGCCATTACACACTCCCGGTATCGTAACGCTCACCCCTCTACAGTTTTCGTTTCTTTGTCCCCGCAGCATCCATCGATCCCATCCTTTCCAAATGCTCCCAATCTCCCTCCCTATTAACGTTTGGTTTGATCCGACGAAATTTGTCACGTGATGTTTCCGGTGCATCACCTATTTGGCGACTCCTTGGATGTGTAATTCTAACGAATATATTAAGCAGAATTGAAGTCGTCTTTGCATTGAATGGATTTTTATCGTTCCTTTTCTACATTGATTATGAATTTCAAATTAAGCATCTATAATTACTGGCATAAAAACAATGCGATCATAACTTTTTATTTATAATTTTTGCATTTTTTTATTGCACTCACATTTTATGTATTACTTTATTATTTTATTTTATGCACACACATTCTATTTGAAGTTAAATAAAAATTTTAAAAATAAATATTTTTAACTTATTTAAATATACATGTATACAAAATATAGAAAGATATTGTTTGATAAAAAAATTAATTTTTAAATAACAATATAATATAACATTAATTATGAAACACTCAATTTATAAATTAATTGAAAAAATTATACTTTGAAATGCTTAATATAATTTTTGAATTATTAAAAGGATTTATGAAATAATTTTGACTGTAGTTGGGTTAAATTCTGATTCTGCAGAAAATTTCTTCGAAATACTCAAATAAAAATTATTTAAAAAAAATATTAAAACTTAATTTTTTTAAAAAAGGATTATTTGATAATATTGTAATTTAACTGAATTATGACTGAAATTATAAATTTCCAAACTGAAGCTTTAAAGCTATTAATTCTCGATGTTAATCTTAAGTCTTAGAATAAAAATTCCAGCATTTTAATCGAATTAATTTATAAGTATCATTTTTTTTTTACTTTTTTTTAAAAAGTAGGCTTCTTCTGCTTTAGTCGGACTCTGGAAAAATAGAGTTTAAAATTGAACCGGATAAATGATGTAATTAACACCGGATATTTCGAAGTTTTTCCTTGTCTAGACTATCACCTCTTGGTGATTATCTAAAAGAGGAATATTCAAAAAATTCTGCAAGTATTTTCAGCTCTCATTCCATTTCATTCAATTTGTATATCATTTTTTACATTTTTAAAAGTTCTAACTTTTCTTGTTTGATCAAACGGAATTTTATTTGTTAGCAAAGACTGTCTATTTTATGTTGACTGAACTCCTATTAAACACTGCCAATCGCCTCATAAGTTAAAACCATAATCAAGTGAAGAGATCGACAAATGATTTGGCACTTTCTTCTCCATGTCATATCATACCTGTAAAACCATGAGTAAATTATTTGCTTCGAAAGTTAGTAGTAGTGAATACGAAGGATCTGCGGCTGGGTCAAATATGGAACCCACTACCACACGGTCATCGCGACACATTTTTGTACCGGCAATCGCAGCCTCTCAAAGAGAGTTTGATTGTTAATTTATGTTGCAATAAATTTCCATTTGCCTATTTCTGATGATTGAAAAGGCGGTAAATGTAATGAACCATCTCATAATGACGAGGTCGACACTAGAGTTGTCACCCTGCACTCTGCACCATATCAACAACTAGACACTCACATAACTATCAACTTGCGAAGGCCTGAACACAATGATTTTTCTACTTGTATAAAATTAGAACTCATAAGGAGTATTGTGAATCTAGCTGCATTTACAAAGCTAAATAGTTTATTTATTATAAGAATAACTTTTTGGAATATAAATTATTGATACATAAACAAAAGCTGTTATATCAACACCTTTAAATCGGTGGCTTATTCGACATTATTTATAATAGCTGACAGATTAAAATCGGAGAAATAGGAACCTGAAAAAGTCCTGTTCCCCACCTTGAGTATCCAGGCCGAGAGAGAAGTTAAGACTAAGACTTCATGAGGTCTGCGAGTTTCTGCGTCGCGTCTCATTTGTGCTTCGATGCAAAATGGTTTCATTTTTTAAAGTTGAAACTGTTTTCTTTCTGATGCGTTGAAAAACAGAAGACCTCGGTCATGACAAATAAAGCAGATCTTGTTTCACAAACATACATACATACATACATAGCGATGCAGGCAAGCCCCGGATTGTACCTTAATGTTAATAGGTTTGAAATACTCGCTTATCACCAAGCGACTCTTTATTTTGAACTACTATCAGGAGACCAGGTCAACCTTGTCTGGCACCCTCCTCTCCACATCCACGCCACACCAGTGAAAGGACTTAGGAAGTCATAGGTTAACGTGGATGCGTTCCCAACCCACTGAGCTCCAGCAATCCAGTGAGAGGTAATGTGGTCACCCTCCCAATCACTACCTACGGCAAATAATGCCTCAATTTGTGGCCTGAAGCTACTGAACCACTAGAACTGTACTTCACAAACAGGATATATATTGAAAATTTATCAGCCGAACGATTCTACAATATTCAGTCCATTGCCTTCTAAGCAAGGAATATTTTCAATTGCGCGAATAAAGCAGGAAGTTTGATCAGAATCGCATAGCAATTACACCGGCTTTAATAGTTTACGATTCAATTACTGAATGTATGTATATCACAATAAAAAAAACAAGCATTCCACAGGGATTCAATCATTAATTTGTTTCTTCAAAGATGTCGCAATAATCACTTGATCACCTCTAACTACACTGCCACTAATATCCATCTCATCGTCAGTATCATCAACCAACGTCATTTGCTGATCATCAGCACTGAACTCTTCAAGTCAGAAACTGGAGTACCATGCGGAGTCATTTTCAATATCATGAACCTCTTCCAGGGTAATGCATCTAAACAAGATGATTACATTTTAACGTTGTGGCAAAAAAAAGTTAATAATGAAAGATTTCCCAATATTGTTGTGATATTAGCTCTAATATAACATTAAATTTCTTAAGCAATACTTTTAAATATTTCAAATAATGTGATAAATAAAAATGTTGACATATTTACATTTTGAAGTATTATTTCAGTTTATTTTGTTTATTTCCTGAAGTTAAAAATCTTCCGGAAATATTGCAGGTATTTAGTACACACACACACACATATATATATGTATATATAATTTAATATTTTTCGAGTGCTTCGGAAAATTTTCAAGAATTTACACACTGAAGGATACACAGAAAAGACTTGAGACACATTAGCATTCCTTTGTTCTATAAAAATGGGATTGAATCTTTGACGTTTTACTCAGATGTGAAGACTTTCTGGTTTTGAAACATAAAACATTACAATAATTAAAAAATGTCAAAAATATGCAATAATTACTAATATAATAAAGTAATAAATAATAATAATTATTAATAATAAACAAAGCAATAATTCTTTTTTTTAAAGTGGATGATTAGATTAAAAATTGGCTATGGTGATAAAAAAATGTCTTAACTAAACAGCAAAACGTAAATTTTCATGGGAGGATCATAACTGTTTAATTCAAGGAGTTACATTCCTATTGGTCTTTATTTTCTTAGATTTTGTGTTATGGATGTAATGTCCAGCTGATATAGTAAAGGATCATCAATTACTGTTACAATGAAGAATAGAACCACATTATGAACAATGACAGTATGAAGAATAGAACCACACCCCAAGTTCACATTCCTCAATTTCGAGTTCTAGGAAGTTCGGCACTAACGTACAATTACAATCCATTGGAAACTACAGGCAATACCGATCTGTCAAATGGTACAATACCTCTACAGAATTTTTGAAGGTACTTTGAATGCCTTTGATTGACTTTGGTTGCCTTTGATTTTTTCGAGGTATTGAGATCCATGTAGCTATTGTGAGTTACAATAGCGCGGCCGACAATAATTTAATAATAAGCATGTAATATATGTGTACTTATCTACACAACTACAACAAAAAGAATACTTTTTAAAAACCGGTTTTTAAGTGAAACGCCAGATCCAAATATAAAAATAATGGTCACAAATATAATATCAAATAATGCGCTTATTATCAAATAATTCGAAATATATTAAAAACGAAATCATTTTTTTTTTCTAAATTTAGAGCTCTTAGTTGTAACAGAAATAGAAAATTTAGACCATATTTTGACGGATATAGAATATCTAGCCGTTGGTAATTATATACCATAATTGTTAACTGCTAATTTTTTACTGGATTACGGGTTGGTAAAACCAAAGAACACACACAGTATAAAATGAAATGCTATTTTTTGTAATTATGATGCTTTGTTTTGTTAATTAGATTTCAAAGGTTATTCGTTGATTCTGAACTCTCTCTACCTACTTTTATGAAATTATTTCCTTTTGAAGGAGAGAAATTTCGTTTTCTTAAAGAGGTAAATAGAATATATAATTTATACGTTTTCAGTTGCCTTTTTCCATTTTAAACATAGCCAAATGGGTAACATATCAATATAAAAATCGGTTCTAGTAAATTCTTGAAAACGTCTCTAATTCGAATAGAAGCTTTATCATTTTATTAAAATATTTCTCTTTGTTTCAAGCGCCTACATTTTTAACTACTTTACTTCATTTTTCAACTGGGTGGATATTAGTTTTAATTTGTTTTTGAAAGCATTGACAAATCTAGTCAATTCTATTGATAGATTTGGTAATTCAATTCATTAAAATGGCTTGTTTCAACAAAAGCTGAATCCATCATGAAACGTCATTACTAAGTTCGACATCTTTTGATTTAAAAAAAATCGCTTACTTGAGGATCGTTGAGAGAGAGAAACTTAGTAAAACATACTCTCATTTCACCAACGAATATCTGCATGATATGATAATTCCTCATATTATCAGATTCATTTCCTTCTGAGTCCGAAATGTTCTTACTTAAGACTTTTCGATATGAATTCACAGTTTTCATGTAGATTTTCATAACACGACGTACATTTATATTATAATAGAGGGCCTGTTAGTGAATAATAATGCAGTATTAAGAGAAAAATAAGTAATTGTTTCAGATGCTAATTACAAAAAATCCGCCAGTTATTGAAGGAGACATCAGTTGCCATCGATTCAATTTTATAAATCGAATTTCTTTTCTCAGAGTGCTTTTTTAAGGCCCACAAAAAATCTTTAATTCGTGTCTTTTATTTATTTATTTTTTATTTCATTTAGTCATTTATTTATTTTTTTAAATTTTTTTAAGAAGCAATATTGTTGATAGTTCTCTTACATTCATTTCATTAACAACTATTCTTATAAAAAAAACACAAAGTTTGGAAATATTAGCCATATTCGTCAAACTGCAAGGAAAAGCAAATGCAATTAGTCATATCTTCTATCAGCTAATAGCAGAGCTTGGTTAAGGCATAAGCATACGGGGAAACTGTCCCGGGTTCCCAGATTAACAGAATCCTCAAATCAAATGTTGAATGAAATTCATTTTATGTTGTCCATCAAATAAAATCGTTAGTTAAATTAACTAAAAAGTTTACTGTTGTGAAACAGAAATGAGCCCCAAATATGTTCTTACCCCTGTCCCCAATTAGGCTACGTCAAGTCTTCTGGTAAACTAGAACAGAATAAATCATTCTATATGCTACATAACAGATATAAGCGAGCGTTTTAAGTCTTTGACTGCGGAAATAATTTCATTTATGTTCTTGAATGAATCGAATGAGGAATCATTGTTTCCGGAAACACAATTTTTATGATTTATATTCATGCGAAAGGTTTCGTTAGTTTTTCTGAAGCATGACTTATAGCTCTAAAAAATGCAACTACAGCCTTATAAATCTGTGTATAAATGTGATATATATATATAGGAGAATCAAAACATTTTGTTCGTAAATATTGGCTAAGTGGCGCTTTACATGGAAAATAGCAAATTTAACAAACAAAATTAACCTGATCAGCAAGAAATAGCATGAATAGCTCCTGACAAAATTTCTAGGCAGCAAAATGAAAAACAACAGAAGCATAGGATATTTATCAACTGTTATTGCACCAGTACGCTTTCTTGCACCCAGCCCAGAGTTGTGATAATACCACTTAGTTAAAACAGCAGGGTGGGACTATTTGTAATTAAGAAGCAGGCATCAAGCAGATGATCCCCTGCCATCCTTACAGATATCATTCCACTTAGAAGACATTGCAAGCTATGACTTGCTTGACTTGCAAGCTATGTCAAGCAAGTCGATCTTTCACTTAGAAGACATTCTAAGTGAAAGATCGACTTTAGAACGACGCCTTTAACGAACTGGACGAACTTTAAGATCGCCTTTAACGAACGGGACGAATTAATCCAGGTTTCGAAGCCTCTAACCTTCCAATAATGAGGAGAACACTCTACTAACCAGGCCATCGTGGCCCCTAATTATCAACTATTCGAAAAAAATCCATGATAAGGATGTAAACAAAAGAATAATGAATTTAAAAAAATGGATATGGTTGTAAAATATTTTTATGGTCCGCAGTAAACTAGTGGAGAAATGTCTCATTATTTTTGGAAAATTCCACATCTAATACTTGTAATAACCTTTCTAAATTTAAAAAAGTATTTATTGTATTCCTGTTTGGTTTTTAAATTTACAATTGTGACGATAATATCATTAGTTAAATTGCGTTACTTGCAAATTGTATCTAGAAAAAAAAAGAAAGGACGTTTGCGATAGTGAATTTTGGAGCATAAAACTCCTACAAGTGTGTATAAATGCTTGCTAAATGTATGCTTGTCAGACGTCCGGGTTTTCAGACAAAATCTCGATAGGCCGGTTTACTCCAAGTCCCAGTAAACATTAAATTCAGTTCGATTTTCTAGATGAAAAAGTGTAAAATTGTGTAAAAATAATTAAATTTGAAGGATTATTTAAAATAATTTGTGATTTATTTCTGCTCAGCCTGAAAAGTGAAATCCGTAGACGAGTGATGGTCTACTAATAAGTATTATTGTCATTGTATCATCTTGTCTCGCCAACCGTGGCCATGTGCGAAGTTGTGCTTGCTAAGGAGTATCTGCAGTCTAACTGGGAACAGTGGGAATCAAGAAAAGACTGCCAAAAATATCTTTATTTCAAGTAAAAAAAATGGTTTAGACTGTTTTGTCACTTCAAGAAGAATCACACAGCAGCTCCAAATCTGATCAAGATTGTTGGCTTCCTAGATCATTAGCACGAGTAGAGGATATTTCTTTTGATGAACAACACATGGACTGATGATATAAAGGTTTGATAAAGGAATCTACGATTAATAAATTAGCTTGCGGAAATTTTTACAGGAAAAAAAAACTTTGATTACTAGTATGGGGATATTCGAGTGTCCTGGGTGAACATTGCAGAAATTTAGCAAATCTAGATAAAAGTATCGGCATTTCTAATTCCATTGCAAACAACACGAAACTGTGTTATTGATAGTACCATATAAATAAAGTCATTCACTGATATTGCCATGGAAATCGTCATATGAAATTGCGAAAATCAAATGGTATTCAAGTACTTCGTTTAAAAGCTTTTAATTTTAGTTTAAGAAGAATATCTATTACTTTAAGTTACTTATGACTACGTTGTATGTTATCACAATTCGCACAAAATAATCGATGAGACTTAATATTCAAGATATTACATAATTGATTAATAATAGGAACTCAAGATATAAAATTACTATAAAGTATCTTATATTAATATTAATAAAATTTTTTTATCAAAACATTTTTTACAATATTATACATAAGTGTTATGCAGGATAAAGCTTTGATCCAGATGAAATTTCTTTTAGATAGACATTTTTACAACGTAATTTGATTCATATACATCGCAGCTTATACAAAATATTGTTGAATAGCTTCTATTTTCTGAGGGCTATTACCGTGAATGCTTCGAAATGTACATTCGGATTGTGAATGTATTGTTAAAAAAAATGATGTTCAAGCTCACGAGTTTTTATCACCGCAAAGAAATACGGTCCTTTTACTTTCCTTTGTACTACCTGTCAACAGCCACACATCGTTATCTGAGCTAGACATCGAGACCAGGTAAGTTGCGGTTCCTGCATCACTTTAGCGTTGAGGACGGGGGGGGGCTCACTCACCCCCAGGAAGCTTCCGTTTCGGTGAGCGATCCTGTTGTTTCGTACCTCATAACAAACTGTTTAAGTACTTGATATTTTCCCACCTACATGGGGTAAAAAAACCCCGGCCTCGGGTTCTTTCCTGGAAGAGGAGGGAGGGGACCACCATGGTGTCACTTTCGCTTTCAACGACCGGGCCCTGCACCCACCCAGTATTTAACCCTCTAAATGGGGCGCCTGCCCCCCTTTGATTGCACACTCTTGTGTGATTATGCAACTCACCTTCCGATACCGTGGGGTAGTGGCGCTTCCTGGTGTTCTTCTACCCCTAAAATTTTCAGAGGGGTTTAAGGAGGGTCCAGACGCGGAATTCCCGTTGGTCGCGTGCCTTCGCGAGTCACGGTGGTAAAAGTGATGCTGAACACCCTAGGGGGCCTCATATTTAGACTTGCCCTTGTGAGAACGTGTCCCGTTATATATAACGAGTTCCTTTCCCCCAACTAATCTAAAGATTTTATTTTTTATTTGAGCTGTTAAAAGAAGTCTTAAAAGAGTTGGTTGTAATAGCGCTAATAATCAGAAAAAGAATAAAATGAATTAATTACTATAATGTTTAAATACATTATAATCATTGCGTTATTTTTTAAAGTAATAACGTTATTTTTTAAAGTAATAAATAAAAATAAGTCATTTTATTTTCATTTAAATAATAATTCTTACGTAAATAATAACTTAAAATCCAAAGATATCCGTATGAATTAATAGATATTGATTGACTTATTTAATTTAGCATTTAAGAATTTTGTAAAGTAAAATAGAAAATAAAATAGAAAGACACATTTTATTCATTGACTTATTTAATTTAGCATTTAAGAATTTTGTGAATGTAAAATGGAAAGAAATGTGAAAGGATTGTAAAAAATTTATAAATAATTGACCATCAAAATTAAACATATAATATTAAAACTATGATCTAACCATGTTAAAATTATATAAATTAAAGTTTTTTCAAATAATTATAAAATTGGTAATTAATATTTTAGTTAATTAAAATTCTTATCAAAATACAGATATATATCTTTTTCATTAAAACATTATAAATTCATTACAAAAGGAATTAGTAAATTTTACATTAAATAAGTAAATAAATAAATAAAAAGAGAATCAGAACAAATGACCGAATATATTTGATAGTCGGTAAAATTTACTGCAAATAATTATAATAAATTACAAATCAGAATAATTTGCTCCAATTACTTTACAGTAACGATCTACAGTTTAAACGATGTCTTCTTGGTTATTGAATGAATATATATATATATATATATATATATATATATATATATATATATATATATATATATATATATATATATATATATATATATATATATATATATATATATATATATATATAAGTCGTTGCATCTAATGACAGTGGCAAATTATCCGGAGTATGAAAGGTCTTAGGTTCGATTCCAGCTATTACAGAACAATGAAAGGTTGTATTGAGCATCTAATAAGAGGAACTTAAGAGCTGTCCAGGATTCCGTCTTTAAGACACGTCCTATTATTTTAAAAAGGGCATTATGTGGCTTGAATATAGATCTATATGTGTGCGAAAACGGGTAAGTTGTATGTGAACTGTTATACAACTAGTAACTTTGACAGGTATATTTTGAAGGTATTTCCTGCAATAGTTACGATCTTATTTTCCTAAAATGTTTCTCTTTTAGTTCAGTATTTAACAAACTTTGAAAAGTTCTGCATAGTTTTTTTTCTCTGCAATATTCATATCTACCAACCGAAACTCATAAATAACAGAGAAATATATAATTTTGGGCAATAATGAAGTGATGTTATAGACATCTGTGCTTTCTCCCCTCCATTCTTGCTCATCCTGTATGGTTATTAAGGCAAATGAAGAATTGTTATTGTTGTTACTTATGACTCTTGGACAAGCCAAGCTCTCTAACCGGAGGGTATGTGAAATTATGTGAAAAGGGTGTGTCTTTCGTTTAATTAGAGCACTATGAAGGTGAAAGTACAACTTTTGCACTAAAACTCCTCGGATAGATGGCACCACCAGATCCACTTCCTCAATTTTGATTTTAATCTGGAGGGGAAGGATGTTGTCTCCAGAACATTACATCCCTGGTAACTGCTAAACGGCCAACCACAGGACTTTCGATTCCACAGATTTAAAGCGCACGTATATCGCATATACTCGGTGGATGTTTGGCGGCATTGGGAATCGAACCCAGCCCTTCCAGACGGAATGCCAATGTTACCACTTAGCCTAACCACTTAGTTAGCACGGCGCCACATATGAAAAATTAAGTCACATAACCTCTCAGCACAATGGTCTTCATTTGGGTCATGTATATCGAATGCATTACTATCTGTTGTTGTGGCTTATTCCTCAAGGTCTAGCTGCAACCTAAATCATGTTCTTCACCCAGTGAATTATCAAAAAGCCATAAACAATATGAAGTGAAGTCATAAGGTTTTCATGCAAAAGCCTACAGAATGGAAAAGATGTTCCGTGGAGGACAATGCAGAAGTGCACTTGGTGCACTCAGAAATGCTATCTGGAAACGAGATCCCTACCTTTTCCCTCCTAATTCATGCTACCTTTGTCGATTTAACGATGTTCCTTGAATAGACAGTTTAAAAATTTTACTCAAACCTTTTGAAGTATAAAACAGACATTCTAGCGTATCTGGATAGTTAAAATTTTAGCTCAGTAAATATGAATTGGGGAAAGTCCTAGCACTAGTGCAGGATCTCATGTAAATATCACGATTTTTTTTTATTGTATTCCTTCTGCTAATATCTGAATCGGGTTTTACCTAGTAGTAGAAGGTAAAACCCGATTCAGATATTAGCTTAGAAGTAGGACTGCTGTCTTTAAAATAGAAAGCTGTAATCCAGTTATTTTTAAGCCATGAGAAATAGATGTTTCATTCCCAGTTACAGTATGGTTATTTGTAAGTGACAGTTCTGGGTTTTTATACTTTCAATACATGAACACGGCTCACAAAGAAAAGTCGATACAAGTGCTATGGATGCTAGAAATCTTATAACAATTTCAATTGTTAGATTATCTACAAAATTACAATGTTCTGAATTGAGACAATACTCAATCCCTATACTCCATACTATTTACTGGCTAGAAACTATTCTATAATTTATGATTTTCTATTAATACCATACTCTACTTGATAACATTTTAAAGTTTAAAACCGTACAATATTTTGGTTCTCTAATATCGATGCACATAAGATTTTCATTTGGAGCAAAATTTTTGCTTGGAAAGTATTACATTGCGACATTAATAAACTGTACTGCAAACATAAAAACTATATTAATATTATTTTATGTATTGTATATTGTTATTAATAAACATAAAAACTCTATTGCATTTCGACATTAATAAACATATATTATAGTAAATACAAACATTTTTAAAAAATTATCTTCAACTTTTAACAATTTGCATCAAAAAGTATTAAAAAAATTTAATAATTTAAACGTCCTAGATGCCGAATGATTTCACCCCCAATAATTAAAAGAACTTACATATTCTAAAAAAGATAGTTTTACTTTAAGTAATTCTTTATAAATCTTTTTGATAACTGAGAGATCAACTGATAACCGAGTGGCTAACATCTTGCATTGGAAGAGCATATGCACTAGCATCAGGAAAACGTGGGTTGATGATGTCTTGAAAGACCTTAAAAATCTCCAACTAGTAGTGAAGCAGGCTAAGACTCATCCTGGGTTGTAGTGTCAATAAAAAAGAATATATTGTGATATAAATCAATCATCTAATAATCATTACAGATCTAATTAAAAATAGATGAATTTTAAAATTAAAAAAAAATCAACTCCTTTTAAGTCAATAACGTAAAGTTGTAAAGTTATTATACACACACACACAAACACACACGCACATATATGATATACAGCACAATTTGTTTTTGTCTCTTCTTTAAGGTTGTTTATGAAAATGCAGTATATTATCTTATAATTGTCAAGCAATCTAGATGTAGAAAACGGAGAGGAAGTTTTATAATTTATAATTAACTTGGTAAACCGTAAAATTTTATTACTCGACAATAAGATCAAACCGTACAAGTCAAAAACTAAACATCTCATGATTCTCCCACACCCTTCTTTTCGAAATGGAGTATACTGGTTCTGGGAAATAATTAATTGGACTGGATCACGGCTGGCTGGAGATGGACCGTGATTAGAGAAAAGTGAGTGATAAGAAGGTAATTTATTAGAGCGTGAGAAATAAATGCATTTTAAACTTCACCACCTGCAAAGAAAACACATCTCGTCTCTTGTTACATCAGCCACTGAGCTGTACATTATATACAGCTCAATGGCATCAGCATGCTCCCTTTGAAATGGGCTGCACATTTACATGGAAGTAGCCGGATAGGAGTATTCGTAGTTTAAAAGCAGGTACCAAGCAGAAGACCCCCAAAATTTGACTTGCCACGTTTGGAATCATTTCAGTCAGAAGACATTGCAACCCCGACATGTTTAAAATGCCCTTACCACCATTGATGAACACAACGGACCTTTAGTTGGGTGGGGATTCAAACACCCTACCTTCCGATAATGATAATGAACACCTTAACCAACCAGGCCACCATGGCCCTACCCCTCGTTGTCAGAAAAGACCATGAAATGCCGAATAAAAGCTAGAAAAGCTAATTCCTACTCTTTTTTTTTATTAACTTTTGAGTCTATGTAATGGACACTCTAGCATCCATAATAAAGCATTTTAATATACACCAAACTGGAACATTACCGTTGCATAAAATTAATTCGCGTTATGTTCAATGTATTTTTTATAATTTTGTGCATAAAGAACGCATAGAAAAGTTTTGATTGACGAGGTCTACTTTTTGTATTCAAGGTTATCGAGAAAATCTTCTTCTAAACTTTAAAAATAAATAAAAATAGAATATTTCTTAAAATAAAATAATAAAGGAATTACACTTAAATGAAAGTCTTTCATTTTGCTTTTAGGAATTTTATTATATTTTAGAACTACCATGATTAGTTGAAATATGACAGTGAAATAGGAAAAATGAAATTCATACTTACAATATTTTAATTTCTTTTATAAACTAGTGTATTTCATTAAATTTTCAAGAATTTTGGAAATTTGGTACAAATTTAATTCCTATGTAATCAAATTAGTATTTCTGATAAATTATTTCTGCCTATTTGAAGCGAAATGCACTTTTTAATTATGCTATCATAAAAGGACTTTTAGAATTTATTTTTAGTTTAACTTATTCCTTTTTAAAGCTGATCATGAGCATCCTAATTTTCCTGTTATACATTCTTCTGTCATCAATTTATCAACAGCATTTTCCTACTCTCTATCGCCTTTTAAACATTATTAAACGTTTATTGAACAAAAAATCCATTAGTGTTGATTAATGTCCTTGGTATTTTCATGAAACAAAATCTGGAGTGTCAAAATTTTTTCTTCAAGAATTCCTGATTCATTTCTTGAGTTATATCAACAATTTAAAGGCAAGAAATGGTTGTGTTATTTCTTATTACAATTGATGGACAGAAACTGCTAAATCAAGTCCATGAACCCATGATGGTCATGAAGGGTTTAAGATTCAGCTTCAGGAAGTCCAAGACTTAGAGGCACCAAAATTTGAAATCTAATTTTGTCTCAAGTCTACAAAGCATTTTAGCTGAGCAAGTGGTTTAGTTACAAGCAAAAAACCACTAAACTTGTCCTACCAAGCCTAGATTATTCCCTCTATGGAGGTAATTATTAGTTTGACATATTTGACGTGCCCTAGCCCTGGTTCGGGATTCGAACTCTCTACTTTCTGACAAGGAGAACGACACACTTCCAAACCCGGCTACTCCGGTCCACCTCATGGCATCTGCAGTTCGATTTATTTTTTGCATTTGCACTTTTTTGCACCAGCCAGACCATCGCGGGTTGCCAGTAGCCGTGAAGAAGCCGAGTTATTCCAGCAATAATTTCCTTTTATCTGCTTTTGATGGGTCACCATAATTTTCTTAGAGTTTTCCAACTTTGACAAAGTTGCTCTAAAGATTAGCATCGAACCATAAAGACTTTTGTCATGAAATACAGTGTTTTCCTGGCTAGATGAATAAGAAACAAAAGATTTACACTTTCTATTTTAGAAGAGTTTTCTTAATTTCTCAATAGAATTTTCTTATCTTTCTAAAGATTTGATTCTAACCATAGAGCCTTTTGTCATAAAATGCATTAACCACTTCATTTGTTAATGCTTCAAACTGAGTAATATAGCACTTAGCACTTAAAATTTTTACATTAAAATCCCACAAATTTAAAAAAAAATTTACTATTTCCAACTGATGGTGTTGTAGGATTATGTTTTGTTTCGGCCATTGCGATAATTTAATAATTCGTTATCAAAGTAAACCTCGAGAGAGTCATACATGTTTTAAAAAATTTTTCTTGAGAGATGAAGTATATCCGTTGTGATGGGGGATACGCTATTCGTAAAATTAAGATGTAATTGTATCTAAATAATATGAATGGCCACATTACGTTGAGAGATATGAAGTAATTATAATCTATTGATGGTAATAAATTACATTCATTCCTGGAGACATTATGAATAATATACTCTCTTTTTTATAATTCAATATTTAAATAAATTTCATTTTTGTGTTAGACAATTTTTCTAAGCCGCTTACATGAGATTCTAATTTGTTTATTGCTCTGCGGTCATTTTCTATGGTTCAATTATAAACTATGGTATAAGATGAATTCTGAATTACAATAAATATATATGACCTTCGATTCTTTAAGAAATAAAATATTCCCTAAAATACAATTATCCCCCTATAACACGGTACTGTTATAAACGCGTTTTCATATTACGCGATTTGGTGCCCTTCGTATAACACGTGCATACAACCTATAATGGATTGATTCCCCACGTTATATTTCTGTATTGCTAAATTTATAATGATTTGTGCAACTCACAATCAATTTCGCGTACTCTTGTACATTGTGTCAGCTGTGTTTTTATAATATTATAAATTTAATTATATCATTGACCTTTGAACATTCTGCGAAAAAAATATGTCTGTGGAGCATAATTTTAGATAGTTCCTACAGCGAATAAACATATAATAAAACTGTTTTTGGAATCATCTGATTTACTTAAAATTAATTATGTGGATTTAGTTACATTTGTAAAATTAATTAAAAAAGTTCTTAATTTGATTTTAATAAAACGCTCACATTTTGTTCATAAAATAATTTTTCCTTAATATTCAATTTAAATCTCTTTTAACGAGAAAAGTTAAACCAGAATCATTTGTACATAAAGCATTATATGAGGTCATACGAGCGCGATTTAAGCAAATACTCGTACAACGCAATTTTATAACGCGAAACTAATACACCGTGTTATGGAGGGATTACTGTAATCAAATTAAAGATACACAAAACAATTATCCGGCCTTCGGTGATATATGGTTTGACCCTGACATTAAAAGATTTTAATAACTTAAGAATATTTGAACGCAAACTATTAAGAAAGATATATAGACCAATTCAGGTAAATAGCAATGTATTGAGAATAAGAACTAATAGGGAAATAGAAGCACTCATTCAAGACAGACACATAGTCAAATTCATTAAGGCACAAGGTTTATCTTGGCTTGGCCTGCATCGAGAGGCAAATTTATAATCGTGAGGCAAAATTCTTATACTGGAAGCCAATGTACAACAAACCAAGAGGAAGACCGAGAAGAAGATGACTGGATGATGTACTGAATGACCTGAAATGCTTGGAGATAACCAACTGGAAGAGGATGACTGGAGACAGAGTGGTCTCAAACTGTGGCAAGCTAAGGCTCATCCCGGGCTGTAAAGTCTGTCAAGAAGACAAGATACATTTGACGCCCTAGCAGGGAATCGAACTTTCTATATGATGTAGAGAAATAAGAGAGCCTGTCATTCACCTGGAAGTTCAGCTATCTATAAACACAGTGAGCTCGTGAAAAAATATTTTGAATAAGAATTATTGCACAAAAGAAATAATTGAAAAATGGAAATATACTCATTTTTGTCTTTTTCAATATTGTTTTTGATTTATGTGCAGTCTTTTGTATGTAATTATATATTTTTGAAAAAATTTTTAGAACAAAATATATTACTGCAAAATTTAAGGAAAAATGTATTAGCAACTACAAAACATTCTATAATATATATATATATATATATATATATATATATATATATATATATATATATATATATATATATATATATATATATATATATATATATATATATATGTATGTATGTATGTATATATACACACACACATACAGCGGGAAAAAAAGTGAAAGGACACTTATATTTTATAAATTGTACCTTATATTTAGCGCAATTAATGTAAATTTTTATTAAGCTATGTTTTCTTTTTATATTATTAAAATATTTTTCCTTTTATTTTCAGCAAATGAGTTTTTTCTGCCGCTAAAGATGGTTGATTGGTTGGGTTTTATGGCACAAGGTCCAAATAGGGCAAGCTGCGCCAGAATTTAGATTTTAATAAAAAAGCTCTTTTCTCAAAACCCAAGCAACGTTAAAAATTTAAAATACAAAAATAAGTGTATATGATTTAATTAAAATCTAAATATAAACAATAAAAGGGATATAAAATTAATGAATATGTTACAAAATTCATTTTATAAAATTTAGATATATTGTAAAAATCTAACTGCATTTAAAAAAGAAAAAAAGGTTTTTATGTGGTGGTTCCGGTACCAAATCTAATATAGCTAAAATACCAATCTTAAAAAAAGAAATAAAGCTACCACTATGGAAATATTATAAAATAGTATTTAAGATTTTTGGTCTGTGAAAAAAATGAAAGGACACTCGGAAAAATACTCTTTTTTTGGAGTCTCTTTTGGAAAACATTATTTTTTTTAAACTATTTTTTCTTTCAAAAGATATATTTTGTGAAAAAAATCCTCAATCTTTGCACAGTTAAAATGCCTAGGGGGAAATCCTTAAGTGAATTTCAAAAACGCCAAACTCTCTCTCTGTGGCATATAAAGATGCTATTAAAGTGTAGCCGAAATTGCAAAGCACCTACACATCAGTTCAAGCGCTGTTTCTAACTTTCTGAAAAATCCAGACTGGCAAAGACTGACAGACCCAAAAATCTACACCTCGTGATCAAAGCAAGATCCTTAAAGAACTTAAACGCGTGAAAGCATTGGAAAAGCACAAGACCAATCTAGAACCACACATGTAACTAGAAGAACAATTTATAACTACGTATCGGAAACCTTCATATTGAAGAAAAGAAAGCACCATCCTAAATGGAAAGAAAGGCACATTGAGCAGCGGCTATATAAGGCCAAAGAACATGTGTCTTAAAGCTTCGAAAAGGCTTTAGTTATTTTTTTTCTGATGAAAAAAATTTAATTTAGAGGGCCAGACGGTTGTCAATTTTATTGTCTTTGTTTGGATACATAAGAAAATACTTATTCTACCAGACAGATGCAAGAGAGAGTTTAATGGTTTGGATAGCGGTTGCGTATGGTAGGAAGACTTATCTAGTGTTTCTGGATCGACGAAAGAAACATACAGATTATATTCAAATTTTAAATTCAGAGCTTCTTCCCTTTGGCGCTAAGCTAGACGGTGAAAGTTGGATATTTCAGCAAGATGGAGCACCAATTCACTCGGCATATGATGTGAAAAATTGGTTTGTGAAACTAATAATGTTAGGATTTTGCCATGGCCTGCTAAAAGTCCAGACCTCAATATTGCTGAAAATATATGCTCAGTAACTGTTCGGTGTGTTTACGCCAGAGGCAAGCAATATGAATCTTTGATCGAACTTAGAGAAGCTTTGAAACGTGTTTCTGATACTTTTTGTCAAACCGAAATTCAAGGCTTATATGATTCAATGGCAAATAGTCTTTGAAGTAATTAAAGAAAATGGCAGAAGAATTCCTTATTAACGAAACTTTTACTTTCATCATTTAGAAGTGCCTTTTATTTTTTTCGCACAGTATGATGTGAAAGAAATTAATTTTTAACTGTGGTAAGAAAGTAGTAGTTTTTTATTTCATCTTACAGATATAATTATATATATGTATACACACACTTGATATCAAGTCAAAGCTAAAGATCCTACAGATGTTATAAACGGCCCAGATGCATATCCGAGTTCATATCGAAAGATATGAATAACGAGTCCTTTTAGATTTGTATGCACAATACTTTTTTAATAAGTCAAAACAAATTAAAACCACAATAGGTTTATATATTCTGTTATCAGTAACAGATAAAATTTGAAATATATTTTTGAAACTATTAGTGAAGTTCACTTTCCCTATGAACTGAAATTTTAGACATGAAATTCATATCATGAGAAATCCAGAATGAATAAACCAAACAAAATTCTGTATTTGTGTCTAAATGATGATACTAAGAATATAAAGAAAAATTTTATAAATGAAAATAACCAAAAATTTTCGGGTTCGTGAAAGATATTGCATACATTTTTTATTCGAGGATTAATTTTTCAAGGAATACATAAAAGAATTTATTAAAAGAATATTCGTGGAATAATTATAAATGACTTTTTAAACAGAAGTAGTCCCTGTGGACATAGCTCTCGAGCTCATGAGTAGACCTCTTCTCTTCAGCATTTAGATAAACACTTTGAATATCATAATTTTTAAAAATTGTCTCAGGAGTAGACCATTTTTAAAAATTTTGATATTCAAAGTTTTTATCTAAATGCTGAAATTGATAGTAGGAAATAAATCACAATTACGAAATATATTTTGTAATTTATATAAATGCGTGATGGAAATAATAATATTACCCTCAATTAACTTCTTCCCACATAGAGCTCTTACGATGGATGTCTTATTTTGACAAGTTATAAAAATAAAGTTGCTGAACCAAAAGGATAAACCTTTTTATTAATAATTATAGATAATAAATATTAATATATACAGGAAATTATTTATAAATATTATTATTATTTTTTTTTTAGAAAAATTAATTTATAGGAGCTTAAATAATTTCGTTTCAAATAAATTTCATCTGAAAAGTTGGCAATATTACTAACAGCGAATTTCATCTTCAATTTATGAAGAAAAAGATACTTAATAAAAAGTTCACCACTTAAGAAAAAAGAGCAGAAAACTGCAAAAGAAAAAAGCAGCTTTCTCATTTCTAATGGACAAAATAGGAAGCACCTCTTATTTTAGAAGAAATGCGCTTTCTTTTTTCCTGAACGAGCTGCTAAGGTTACCATTTTAAGCCACCCAGTTTCCGGTAGGAAGAGATGAATGACGGGAAATTATTATATTATCTTATCTAATTACTCCAATTTTCAAAACATGACAGCCATGCCATAAACAAATAGTATTCACTGCAGGTGAAAAAGAATTACCTCTTTTAATAAATATATTTTGTGCGGGCTAGCTTAATTAATGTTAAAAAGTATTTTTATGTTGGTATATAATTAAATAAAACTAAATTAAGCATTGCTTAAAAATAATTTTAAGAACTGGCTAACGCAGATTGTATCGATTTCATGCCAAGAATAATCCGACAGATGAAGAAAATTATATTGAAAATCTTGCTGTTGGGGAGGGTTCAATTAACATACGCACACATTTATTTGACGTCTAAATTTAGTTTTAATTATTCAATTAACTAACGTTTTCTCTCGTTATGAAGCAATCAAACCTAAGCATTTACATATGGACTCAAAATCCATGGTAAATATCTACAACCGAGATATAAATCGAGCACACGATTTGTTGGCCAGGGCGCAAACCATTCAGACGCCTCTTAATGTTTGTAATGGATATTAATTGAAAAATTGTTTGATCTCTCTGACGAAAAATGAAATTTTAATATTACTCAGTTTATATTAGCCAAGAAAATCGGGCTGAATTTAAACATAGATATAATTATCAAGATTTGATTTAAAAGAAAAAAATAATTTTCCTAAATTATTTTTTCTACATTGTTTTTCATAGTTACGCATATAATTTTTTTATCCATTGTACTAATTTTGTTTTTTATCATGAAGGCATGATTTCACCGCAACTCATGGCTTACAATAGATTTTGAATCCATACTGAACAAGAGAGTCGAAATAATAAACAGAGATAGAGAAGACAAAAAAGTATGTCTTAAAAAATAAATTGTTCAATTACCATATTGACTACAGAAAGTATTTGTTTATTATCTATGTTATGAGAAATTATTATATAATGGTAACAGTTTCATTATTATTCGTAACGTGAAAATGTTGGTATGGTAAACATTTTTAACTTACTCAATCAATCTAGATATTTACAGGACCAAGCTTTGGCATTAATGAACTGATTATTTTGTATTTTATTTTTTATTTATAATAGCTTAGAATTTAATTTTAAATTTTAGATGTAAGTTATTTTTTCACAGTATGTTTCATCAACGTTATAATCTGCAAATACAGTAACTAATTATTTTATTGTAAAAAAGATCAATTCAAGTAATGCTTTTATGTGAATAATTTAGTAAAATCTATCTCTTTAACAAATATTTTATAAAGAATACTTTAAATTTAAGTTGACTTAAAATTTAAAAACAGACAGTATCATATACTTTGGAATATAGAAGTTTTAAATTTTATCCTAACGATTTTTTTAAGCAATAAGAGATGGATGTTGGATTTATTGGCAGTTGCCTCAGGCCCTCACATCAGAGGGGCCCCCAAATCGCATAGAAAGTTTATTTTACGTTGTCAATAGAATAGAATCGTTGTTAAATCGAATGGAAATTTTGTTGTTGGGAAGGGGCGCCTCAAAAGAAGTTTAGTTTTTATTCCGGGCATCATTTAGTCTAAGTCATACACAATATATATATATATATATGTATATATATATATATATATATATATATATATATATATATATATATATATATATATATATATATACTCATAGAATTGAATTTTAGTTCAGATTTTACTAATTTAAATATTTTTCTAATGAAAGTCATCAATTTTTGCGATTCTATTCTTGAAACATAAATCTTTTAAAAAAGGAAAATAAAAAAGCATACAAGAATGCAATTTCGAAAAAAATATTATGTAAATTCATCAAAAAAGTTTAACTAATTTTCAGTCTATAGTGACGCTTAAGATTTGAGTAAATACAGAAAAGCAATTTACAAATAGTGCATATATGAAGACATAATAAAAGCACTATCAATATTTCTATTATGCACAAATTTTACTATACACAAGTTTTATTATAGAGAATTTAATAATTTTAAGATAAAAGATTATGGCAAAAATCATCGAGAAATGAGCATATCATTCTACATTCATAAAATTCGGATATCTATAATCTTCAATTTCTATTTAAAAATTTTTAGTTAGCAATGCTTATTTATAGCGCATTTAAGCATTTAACTTTCATTTAAAAAATCAATATTATAAATGTGCTTAAATCCTGTGAATAAATAAAAAACAAATTTACATTATTTTAAATGTAAATTATCTCCTTTCTTATTTATTAGAAGATTAAAATTTAGTATATCGTCATAAATCTAAATTTTTTTAACATTGGTTTCCTCTGTTAAGAAAAACAGATTTATTGCAAAATTTTAGTTCAAATTTCCTTTTTTAGAAAACAAAAATTTAATTTAACCTTCATAAACAAATTATAGTTTTAAATTTTTTATCGGAAATCAATTTCAAATAATAGAATTTTTGTTAGTTTGGAAGAGAGAATTGATGGGGTATGTCTGTCCTCATAAAAATCAAAAATGAACATAGAATTTTTTTAAGTTTCATTGAAATTTCATATATAAATGAAATTCATTTCACGAAAACTAACTTTAATGCTGATTAAAAATAATGTTGAATTCAAAAATTTTTAAAGTAATAAAATATATCTTCTGGAGAGTTGGTATAAATGATGTCAATAAAAAATATAAAAATCAAACACACATAGGAAAAATTTATAAGAGTCAATGAAGCAACAAAGAAACTTAAATCAATTAAAATATTAAAAACATTACGAGACTGTAAATATCACAAAAAATCGTATTGTTATGATAAACGAAATATTAAACACTGGTGTACAATATTCATTAAAAAATGACTGATTCTGATGTCACGAATGACATGATTAATGAGAAAATGTATAAAGAATGAATGTATGTATAATAAAATGAAAATGTATAATAAATTTGTCAGTTCCTTTTTATATGACTATGGTCATAAAATATTGCTCAACTTTTTCATATTCTACCAATAATTTTCTTATTCGAATTAACAGTTTATAATTAGAGGTTTTTTTAAGGTTTTTAAATGTAACCTACCTTGAATTATTGTATTTCATAAAGGAGAAACTTCAAAAAATTTTGTCATCTCCAATTTTTGTTCAAAATGAGCTTGAATTTACTTATATTTTTGATCTTTTAATCATAATTTTGTTAGTTCATTGCATCAGTTTTAGGAACAGTGATTTTATATCCAAAAATATAATGAATTATATTATTGGATATAAAATCACTAAAGTGTTACAATGAAAAATGAAGTGTTCCTTACTTAAAATTATTCATTTAGTTTAAACGGAAAGGAAATGGTTTCTCAAATATAAGAATAATATATCTGTGAGTCAAAAATATTTTTAAAAAAAATGCATGTAGCTTAGTTTTTATATAGTTTTGAAGATTAAGAAAATTATTTCGTCTCAAGCAAACACTTTTCCGTGAGAAAATTCATGATTAAAAGATAATAACAAAAAGCAGAATGCAACAATAAATATTTTCGAAGATCTTGAGAGACTAGTTTCATTTGTTTTTTAATAAAAATCCTCGAGTCTGGTTCCCTCATCAAGCATCCCGTCGAAAACAGTTTAATTTGCACCAGATGTGAATCCTCTTCAACTTTTCACCTTTCCTTAAATATAACAGCTTCCAACTGTCGATGCCCCCGTAAAAGAAGACAACAACTAATTGAAAATCGCGATTATAAAAGCAGAAAAACACACTTCTAAGCTGGAATTTTCTTTTCCACATCCAACCATTCTACGAGCCGCAAACGATAATTCTTTCGTGTGACGTAACAAACTGCGCCAGCTGTTGTGCGCCAGAGGCCGTGGAAAGGTCAGACCGGAAGTGACGAAGTTGCTTTTGGGAGTGAATGAATGGGCTTCGTTTGCAAGGCAGAGATGTATTCTCGTGTTTCTCTTGTTAAAAGTTTACGAGGATTGGGTGCTTTTGGTAGAAAAGAAAAACATTTTGCGTTCCTTTTGGGATAAATTTGGAAATAAACGAAAACTATACTGCTTAGTGATTAAAAATAGTATAATAAATACTATATTATTTATATATAATAGTAGAATTTATTTACTGATATTTTAATTAGAAATATGATATAAAATAGTTATACTATATTATTTTCTGAATTTCATTTTACTATTAATAAAATAAGAAAAATATTATTCTATGATAATGAAAAGGTATATATATATATATATATATATATATATATAATAACGTGGAAACTTTATTTAAAGTTACGAGATTATCTCCTTTTTTGAAGCTAAAATAATAGAACAATTTCTCGCTGATAATAATAAGCAATTTTTAACTGATGATAACAATAAAATGTGCAATTTTGTTTAAATAAGGTCTAATCGACAAAAGAACAATTACAATCACAGTTTTTATTCATTTATTTATTTTACAAATTTGATAATTTAGGATATGAACATTAATAGATTTGAATTGCATGCCTATATAACATTAACGCGAAAAAAAAGAAACAAAGAAATTGCTGAAAGTTAAAAAATTATTAATTGAATAAAATTTAATTAGAAAAATTGTTGTTATAATAAGTAATATTTTGATTTAAAGACACAATAAAGTCTGCATAGATTTATTTTTGTTTCATGTTATAAATAGAAAATTCTTCAAAAAAATTGATCACAAAAAATTTATATTTAGAAAAATGTAATTTCATGAAAGTATTTCTCGAAAAAGCAACAAAAGCACTATAGCGAATTAGAATCAACTATTGCATAAATCAATTTTTTGTATTCTTAAAAATTTAAAAAGATTTATTGAATAAATAGTTCAGAATGTAAATTATAATATTTAAAGACTTTTAAAATTAGTTTATAATGTTTTTTACTTAGGAATAGTTTTAAATATTTCCTGTAAAACGAAATAAGAATATTTTGTCAAATTTTAATTTAATTTTGTTCTTATAAGAAATATTATTTCACGAAATGAAAAATGCTTATCCAGATATATTTAATTTTTAGATAAAATATTTCAAAATGATAATATTAGATCTACTAATTATCAAAAGTTTTGATAGCTACAAATCTGAATTTTTTTATATGTGGTTATAAGTTATTTGATTATTTCAAATCCACTTAGAAAAAGTAATATAAATAAAGGTATGAATGTAATAATTTATATAAAATTTGAAAAAAAGCACCGAAAACGAAAAATTAAAATAAGAGAATATGGCTTTCAAAATACTATATTTTCTAACAGAAAATGAATAAATGAATAAAAATAAAATGAACAAAAACATTTTTTTTAATACTAACTTACTTATTAACAAGATTAAAAAGTTCCTGTAATTTATTATTTCAAACATCCAATTATATATTTATTCACAAAAGCATGGATATTGATGTCAAATCAATTCTTCATTTCGTAAAACATTAATAATTAAAGGTAGTAAAACACATTTTTAATAATAAACATCAATTAATAATCAATCTTAAGGTGTTTTCATTATTCGATTTTTTTTTCCAGTCAAGGGTTGATTCGAATATACTTTAAAAATGTACTTCTCACTAATACGAATATACTTCTCAGAAAATTCTTTAAAAATGGTTTCGAATTACTACAAGCACTAATACCCGAAGCAAAAATAGAACCCACGATATTGAACTGTAGATAAGAACGACAATCATTGAAAAGTCAACGCAGCTAACGCATTTAGAAATTGATATTATTATGAAGCAACATTTTATTGTTACATAATTAACTGTAGGATTAGCTCTAAACAATATTTTATAAAAATATTATATTTATATAACTCGAGATTCGCGCAAAAATTATAATATAAATATAATAATTTTTGCGCGAATTTCCAATTAAAACTTTTAATAGTTTTCTCATTAAAATCAAAAAATTTCGAATAAAGGTAAGAAACATGCAAGAAAAATTCGAATGGAATCACTCGCTTTTCAAATTTTGAAATTCTTTTCAGATGCTTTAAGTTAAAATATAAATTAATTTATTGTTATGAAATTTTATAAAAAGTAATAAAAAATAAATGTTTGCTTACAATACGAATAAAATGAACAAAATTCAGTTAATAAATGGAAACAAACAAATATACGGCGCTTAAGAGGCTTACACTGATATAGCCATTTTCGGACCCTTAAACAAATAATCGAAAATGACTTTGCAGAAAATTGCCAGATAATGAAGTTAACTTCTTAAGGAAGTGATAACTTATCAAATTTTCTACTAGATTAGTTTTTTAGTATTGTTGTAAAAGAAAAGCGAGAGTTTTCTGATCCCAACAAATTAACTGGTTCTTCGAACAAAAGTGAGCAGTTTTTGCCAAGGTCAAGGACGATTGGTTGAAAAAGGTGGCAAACTGGCATTGCTTTTGCCGGTTTTGTTGTCATTCGTTCGATCACGTGGGCCTTCTTTTACTTTTGAAGGTCGAATGCTATTTTTTTTTCCTACGTTGGAAAATTTTATCATCTGATACATGCTATTTCACGACATCAATGCAAAACTAATTTATTTATTAGACAAATATATTATTTAATGTTTCCCACTAGTTAAATCAATTAAATGAGGTATCGTTAAAGCGTAACAATGAAATTTTAATTTTTACTTTGATTTTAAACTGACTTTTTAACTACTAAATATATTTTTATTAAAATATTACTCATCATTATTAATATTATATTAATTATGATTATGTGCATGTTAAAAATGATTTGTACAATTTAATTTTATAATTACTTTAAATAATCGAAAGGATTTTTTTAAAGTTATTTTCTCTTGTTAACGTTATTAATTTTTTCCCCTTTGTATATTTATTTATTTAATAATTTATCTTTTGAAGCATTTAATTATAATTGATTTTTATTTCTTCATGTTTGAACATATTATTATACAGATATAAATGATATTGCAATATTATAAAATATTACAATGTGTAATGTTCATTGTGGTTAGTTGGATTGGGTAAAGGATTAACCAAAGAATTATTAACTGATAGTTAGTAAAGTATTATTTTATGAGGTGGTAATTAACTAATTTAATTTAATAAAAATAGAATTTTTTAAAAAAATTTATTTTAAAATATTTTGAGAAAATGACAAATTTTTCATTATAACAAATCTTGATCTCAAAAAAAAGAATGTCTTAAAATAATCATATCTAGTTCCTGATGAAATTATCATTCTAATATTAAATCATAGTATTTTAAATATTATAATAAATAAGAGCTGGTATTTTTTGTCTGAAAATTTTAAATGTTTTGTGAATTCTTCTCACTTTTTATATGATGACGCTACAATATATGGAAATAAAAATCGGAATTAGCATAAGACTCAAGACAATTATCATTTGCATATAAATTATTAACACTTATATGAAAATATTTACATTATATATAAATATTAATTATCGACAATTAACATTATATGTAAATCTAGCTGTCGTAAGATATTCGAATTTATATACAAATATTATTACTCAATCTCATATTAAAATTTTATCAAAAAGTTAAAAAAAATAGTCTTGAATTTACTAACTTAGTAGATAGGAAAAAAATATGAAGCTACTTTTCCTATATATATTTATAGGCAAATGCTTATACGCGCATTTGTTAAACAATCTGCTTTCATAATCTATTTAAAAAATATTATCCGGAAACAGGAATTACTGCTTAGCAAATAATAGAAAGATGGCTTTGTGTTGTTATCGCTGGAATCAAAGCCCAAGATAAGTCTCACGAATTAGATTTAAAAAAGTATATAGAATTCATGAGTTTTAGTACTGCAATAATTTTTAAGTAAATGCTATTAAATCATTTAAGTTTCAATATCATGTGTTATTAAAAATCACATGATATTGATCAATATCATGTGTTATTAAAAAATTCCTTTCAGGGTTTCTAGAACCTCATAAGATTTAGAACTATTTTCACAACACTATTTGATATATAATAATAATTAAAATGTTAAAAATTAATTCATTATAAATGATAACGAGAAATGAGAACAAAATACAAAGGTTATATTAATTTTGTTTATATAAAAAGTGGAGATTTATTTTCGATATTATTAAGTACAGATTTATAGTTTTTCATTTTACAAAATATTAGAAGTAGTCAATATGAACAAAGATTTTCCAGTCTGGAAATATTTATTTAAATTATTTATTGAGTACTCAACAATAAATGATGAACTGGGCCCCATGTAGCCCAATGGAGGGCCGGGGCAAAAACTTCTTTGGGAGTCCCCTCTGCTTTACAACAATGTCTATTCGATTCGGCAGATTCTATTCAATTGACAACGCAAAATAAACATTAAATTTCAATTCGATTTGGGGCCCCTCTGATGTATAGGCCCTGGCAACTGTCCCGAAAGATCCTGCCTTATTTAGTCTTTGATAATGAATGCATCGATTATTTAAAAAATATTTCTGTTGATATAGGTTGTTCCATCTAGATCATTGTATAGTTTAGAGTTAAAACTCATAAAGATAAATAAGTAGAAGAAAGCTTTTCTACTGCGATTCAATTCTAATTATGACAAGATAGGTAACTACGTGGTTACCAATTGGTTATTATCCGAATTATCCCATCTCCTAATTGTATTGGATGGTCCGGAAAATTCGTACCTATTTTATGGAAAATTGAAGTGCAGTTCATTTAAATTTTGGCATACATTAAATTTTATATAGGTACCATTCTCTATTCCACAACTTTTCTAAATCTTTCATGCAGCTTGAGAATTCCGTCCTTCCAGAACCTCTCAGGTTTTTCTGCAAAAAAATTTGTCCAAATAAGCTTTTATCGCAACCAATGTGTCGAAATTTTTCCCAATTGCAATGATCGGATAAGGCAGAAATCCGAGGACGCGAGGTCTGGAGAATATGATGGATGGTGTGAGGCATCCCAACCAAACTCCAATAATATTTGTCGAGTTGTTAAAGATACATGAAAATGAGCGTTGTCCTGATGAAATACGACGGACGTTTTTGTTCGTTTGCTGTTTTCATTTTATCTAATTAAGAGAAATACTTTTCCGAATTTATTGTTTCGTTATTTGATAAAAGCTCATAGTACAAGATTCCTTTTCAATCCCACCAGACTCAGAGCATAACTTTCTTCGAATGATTTTTGCATTCGGACAACGAGCACATATTCCGATATCTGATTCGGAACACATATTCGAATTCGGGTCTCTACCTACCAAAAATCGGTACGAACTTTCTTACAACCCTCTATGACATAGAGTCGCAACAAGTGGTCCATCTGCCAGGAAATGGGTTGCTGAAGTTTTATGTTCCCTAATTTAATGTTAGTTATTATGTTAATATCCCTTTTAATTATTTTGTAGCTGTTCTTGCGTTGTTCTCTGTTCTTGTGACTGTTTAAATAAATAATTTTTAGAGCAAGCCGGTGTTGTTTTATTCTAAGAATGATTACAGCCCTACGTCATAAATTAGTGGTAAGTCTGAAATTTAAAACGACTCTTTAGATTACAACGAGGTACATTCAAGTCACGGGGTAGTTATTTTTATTTGATGAAAAACTGGAAAATTCAAGCTCTAAAAATATTGAATTAATATATTATTACAATCTTATGATTATCCTGGGCGTTATTATATACAACGAATGTAATAACAAATTTTATGTGAATAAACGTACAGCAAGTAATAATAATAAAAAAAATTACATGTCATTTTCTTGTGATAGAAAGTAATCGGTCAAACTTAGGTAACTGCCAAACAATTGGAAGGTTTATATATTTAAATTTCTATGGAATTTATATTCGATTTGTCAGAGAAGCGACTCTCGTGTCTAAAAAATAGCAAGTTCGGCACCTGTTTCAAAGGATACTTTGTGCTGAAATGATCTATGCTAATTGAATCTCCGTCAGCCAGAATTCTTAATTGATGTAATGGGGAAGTATGGACAGAAGAGTGCCAGCTCAGATACAGACCTCTTCTCTTTAACAAGGGATTCAGGAATCCAAAACAATTTATTGTTTTATAGATGGATTCAACCCACAAAAATAGTAAGCCAGGAATGAAACTTGCTGTACCAAACAGTACAATACAAATTTCAATCAATTGTAAATTACATTTATTTAATTTTAGCCAATTTTTTTAACACTGCTTAATACAAAATAAGTATAATTTAATTCCAGTAAATTTAAAGAATTTTACCAAAAGCAAAAGGACGATTTTTTAATGTTTTATTCATAATCACCAAAATTTTAAAGGATTGTTTTGATGTGAATTAAAAAATAACCTACTGCACTCTATAAGGGGGAAAAATGGAACATTATTTTCTAGAAGCTGTTCCAACAGATAGAAGTTTTCTTGGAGTTAAAACCATCTTCTATTGCCCATGTTTTTGAATATTCTTCAAGATTCTAAAATACTTAATCAGTTTAGTAAATGTAATTTCAGATCGTTTATTGCTTAGAGATTACCTTAATAAATACATTCAAAAAATTAAAAAAAGTTTGTAATTATAAGAAAATTTAAAAAAAGAAATAAAAAATGTCAAGGATGTTTAAATGTTACAGATTTTGCTGAGAATGTAACTGATTTTTTAAAAAAATGAATGTAGAATGGGGACAATATATTGTACAGTTTTTTCATGTTCGCTTAGTTTAATTTAAATCATACTTTATCACACAGAAAGTTTTATTCAAGATATATATTGATTGAGTTACTCTCAAATTACTGTTGATAATGAAATTAATTACAATTGAATTAAAATACAGTTGATTTTATTTTTGTCTTTTTCAAAATAAGCTATTGCATCTTCTAAATCTGTGTCAGTCTTTCTGTATAAATAAATAAATATAAGTAAATAAATAAAATGCAAAATGATAAATTTCAAAATTGTTTTTATTATTATATATTTTTTAAATTAACTTTTTTCCATGTTATAAATCATTGGTAGATTTAGAATTTTATAGAACACTTTATACAATCATAATTATAAAATTATGCGTCAACAACATTCAATTGTTATACTCGGAACTCTGATTTTAAATGGTACTGTAATTCCTTAATGTATTATATATTTTGCAAGCCAAAGTTTGTGGACTAAATTTTCTATCTGCAGGAAATTAAAATTAAAAAAAAATAAATTTGAATCAAAAAATGAAAATTTTTTTTATTTTTGTTTATTCTAGATTTGCCATAGATACTAATAAAAAATTAAATATGTCAAAATTAATATACAGAAAAATGTCATAAAAATTTTACTGTAATGTGTTGTATTAGACTAATTATTTTTTAACCAGTAGAAACATTAGTATCGGTAATTAAATATATAGTAATACCAAACATAATAACATATTTCCTCTATTTTTTTATATACTGTCCTAAAGAAAGTTGCTCAAATGAATTTTTAAGTTTAAAATATCTAATTAGAAAATTTTTATCACATTGAGTGATAAAATTTTTTAAAATTCATTATTGAATTTTAAAAAATAAACAATTGACTTTTTATCCTTTTGCTCCACAAAAGAATGCATGTGAATGATATGAAATAATAGCTGCATCTAAAAACGATCTTAAAAATGTAATGTTTAGTAGTATTGTAGCCTTTGATTTAAAGTTTTTAGTGGGTTCCCTTCTCACATCGAATCTTGGTGATTCTATGCGTTGAAAATATGCTTTAAATTATAAATTTCGGTCTAATTAGACCGGAATTTATGTATATATATATATATATATATATATATATATATATAAATTCCGGTCTAATATAAAATATTCCGGAGAATATAAAGGCTAATTAACCTTTATGCGCAAAAATAACCTTTGAATGGTAAAGAAACCAAACAAAAACTTACAGTTTGAATTTAATGCCATTTTGCTAATATCTTTTTAAATGTCCATTGATTAAAAGGAAATTTTTATAGAAATTCAAAATTAAAAGAGGCAGGTAAAATACATCAATAAAATTTAACTATATTTTTTCTTGTTTTATAATTCCTTTTCTGCTTAGAGTATAAGCATATAAGCTTACAATATTCAATTCACATAGAATTTATAAAAACTCCCTTACTAATTTGCAAATATATACAAAGTATAATTTTTATAAACTATCATGACATTTTATCTAGCGTAATTTACTTGTACTGAAAATTATTTCTTTACATTCAATCAAATGATTGTCAGTGGCTTAGTCAAATAAAATATTATTGTTTACAAATCTAAATATAATAAAACTGTGTCTATAATAAAACGTTAAAATACTTCTCTCAGAGAAAATTTTTTAATTTCACTAAAAACTACTAAAGTTTTATTAATAAATAAAAAACACAACTGAAGCTACCTGGAATATTATAAGTGTTTCCATGTATATATTTTAATGTTACCATTTAAATATAACCATATTAAATTATTACAATTTAAACTACGAATAATGAAACGTCCAAAATACTTTCTAACAAAATTTCTTAAAATCGCTGAAAACTACAGATTTATTAATAAATAGGAAATAACTGAAGCTATTTGAAATATTAAAATATCAATATCTTACTATTTAAATTACAAATCTATAAATCATTATAGTTATAGTGAAACTATAACAATAATGAAACATTCAAAATACTTTCTCTCAAAATTTCTTGAGTTCATTGAAAGCTATTAAAAGATTTATTAATAAATAAGTAACTGAAGCATTTTGGAATATTATAAGCGTTTCCAGATATATATTTTAATATTACCATATCTCTAGTTAAATTAAAAACCTAAATATGTCATGTCGTGATCCATCAAATTCTTTAATTTCATAAAATTTATAGATAAAAGTCTATTCTGCTGAGGTTTTTCAATTGTAATTTTAGATATTACAATTTATTTAATTTATCTGTATAATTTACCTATATAAATTTGTCTGTATAAAAATATAATTTTAGAAAGAAATAATTTTAAGAATAGAAAATTATCAGTCTTATATATTTTTAAAGTTTTTATGTTAGAAATAGATAAAAACTCAAGCCTTTCAATAAATTCCAAAATGTCGTTTATATAAAATAATAAAAAGGTGTGTTTATACGATAAATTGCTCATTTGATAAGGAATAGTATACCTTAAAATGAAAGTATAGATGTTCAAATTATAGCAGCTTTTAGTTTTACAAAAGTGCCTTATAGAAAACTACCATTTCGGTTGCTTGAAATTATAAAATCGCTTTCATTGTTAAATTATAAAAGAATAATGTTAATTTAAATATAAAAGAATTTTCGGTAAATAAAAAGAAAAAAAATTGTTGAGTACAAAGGTGCAAGTCATCTGTACATTTACATATATTTAGTTATGAAGAATACTTTATACTATTATACTTTTAATTTTTAAATCTTTATATATATATATATATATATATATATATATATATATATATATATATATATATATATATATATATATATATATATATGTATATATATAAAGTGTTATGTTAAATAATCAAAAACTTTTAATGGAATCATTTTATTTTTTCAACGATATTTTGTTATTTTAGAATTGGGGTCTTATATAAATTTGTCCAACTTAAAAATGAACTTAAATGTCATCCTAGAAAAAACACATTGCTTCCTTTTATTTATTTGTTTTTACTGTTCTTTTACTTAAGAGTTTCTGTGACTAAGCTCTTTTTGTGAAATGTAGTCCCATTCCTCTACATAGATTTAAATTTGCATGCCATAAAATGATCTCTAAAAGCAACAAACCGCAGATTTTTACTTACTGTGTTTATTTTATCTGACTCGGAATTTTGGCAACAACACACTCAATCAATTAAAATTGTTCTTGGCTTTTTTCCAATTTAATGGCGAACGTTGTACATATTGTGTAATAATAGAAAAGACGCATGAAGAATATTTCTTTCAAAAGATTTGAAAGTCGAATTAAAAAAAAAAAAAAAAAAACCAAGTATAATTTTTGAAGTCACAGTTTCATCTAAATTATAGAACAAAAGATCATTTATTCTATTTCCTTAAGTCTGGATGATCATAACAATTAAATAAAAAGTTTAACCAAAAAAAAAATAATTCTTTTGATTTTGAGCCGAGAATAGATATTATCAAATGAATAAAGTAACTACGAAGCAAAATCTGTTCGTAGTTACCTAAGCAATCGAAAGCCTGTTTGAGCTGTCAAACGAAGTGCTGCATGTTTTTTAAGTTTCCATTGCCTTTGTTCAATCTCTATCATTGTTAATTGGACACGAGAAAACTGAAAGGAAATAAAATATAGCCATAGGAAAATAGGTTAAAATGCAAGCTTGCAAAAACGTTTTGCTATTAACATAGGTACGTAAGCTGGGCAAGTAGAGGACGATGCTTTTTAATGTAGATGATGTTCATTTTGCTGAAAATAAAGTACCATTTAAGAATAAAAGTATTTTCCAATTTAATGCAATAAATGTCATCATTAATATTTAAAAAACAAAAAGTTAGATAAGAAGTCACTTTTCTATATAATTACAAACAGAGGTGTCTTTTGAATGTCGATGCTTGTAAGAAGTTATTTCAAGATTCTCAACTTTACTATACCTGATCATTTTTGAGACCATTTTACCATTGGAAAAATGATCTTATTTGAAAGAAATTAAAATAGAATTTTATCTATTTTTATCAATATTGAGGCTATATAAAAGACTTTGTGTTTATACAGTTTTTAAATACAATAAGTTCATCAAAACGATATATATCGATATATTCAATGTGGAACAGCATAATTTTTACAGCATATAGTTTTATTTCTATTCTCGTCTATGTATTTTGTTTTAGGTTATTGAAAAATCACAGTTCCAACATATTTTCTATTAGCTTTTAAATTTTTCTTAAGAAATTTTTAATATTTTTGATTTGTTAAAACTAAAAGTATTTCAAATAATTTTACAGAACTGGGGGAATTGAAAAATTAAAAAGTTGCCATAAGCACACAAAATTGACTTTATATCACATTATTTTTAAACTCCGGCATCACTTCTTAAATAAAATCTTATTTATTAAAAGTTCATAAATTAATCACTCGTTAGAAAATGGTTTCATTTTATTTATTTATTTTTTATATTTTAAAACTTTTGCGTTACCTGAAAAAATTAAGTTTAGGCAAGAATTTTCTTACTGATAATGAAACTCTATTAACACTAGTCTTAAATATTTCCTTAGTGATGTTCATATCTCACTACGATTTGTTAAGTAGTCTAACATGAGATTGCATGATTCTTAATTTTGATTAAAAGTGACTCACAAAATTTGCGCTTTAAAAATGATGCAAGATTCCATTTACCTGTAATGTGAAAGTAACAGCATTTCACAAATTTATGCTTTTAGATCTTGGAACCCTTTAGCCTCAAAAATGTATGGACTTCTCTGTTTTGCTAATTTTATTTTTGGAGTAATCTTTGAATACTAAAAGTAATCGGCGAACTGATACTGGACATGGCACGCATTTCGATTTCTCTAAAATGTGGATGGAAGTTTTTTCTATTTTGTTGTCAAAATTGTTTTTTTCAATGCCGACTTTTAACACTAAGTAGTAAGTATATAAGCGGTTTCTACTTTGATGTACATGTACATCAAAGTAGAAACTGCTGTATATTTCTAGTGTAATGTAAATATAGTAAATACGATTTATTTTTCGGTTGATTTATTTGAGTAGTTTTATTTATTAATTATATAGACTAACTTAAATTTGTAACAGTTAACTATTCTATATATAATTTTGGGCTTCAAAACTCCAAGCAATATTAGAACATCACAGTTAAACTATTAAATTAAAAATGCGTAAAAAATTCGACAATTTTTGAGATAGATGTTATTTAAAATTAAAATTTTAAAATATTCTACATTTTGAATTTGTAAGAGTCATAATTTTTTTCTACAACTGAATTTAAAGAATATAATAATCTATAATTAATTTTTGGTTAGAATGTAATTAAATAACATATATCCTTTATTTTAAACAATTAAATTTGCAGAAATTTAGGTTTTTCTGATGTGAGAATAAGGTTTCTTAAAATTTACTTTATAAAGAAACCCGGATGATGATCATGATGGCCTCCTCATCAACTTCCTGTTTTGTTCGAAAACAGGAATCTCTCACTGGGTGCAGTCATTATTTATAAAATTAAATAAGATAAATTATGAACTATTAGAATAACTAATTTGAGAGCACATGGAATTCTACAACCATTTTATAATATTTGAATTCTAGTGGAATAATAAATTAGAATAATCTGAAGTTCATAGGAGCAGAGAAAAAGGTGCATTATTTAAATTACAACAAAAATAATCGGCGAAACATGTTAATGTTTGAAATGATTATCGATTATAATGAGTTCAAAATTATTTTCATTACTACTACACACATAAAAAATTAAGCCATTTTATTTACACAATTAAATATTTAAAAAATAGTTATTATAATGATATCATGATAAATAACATTTATTATGAAGATAAAAAAATGTGCACTGTTAAGAAATGATTTTTTAACCATATATTAAAATTATTAATACAAATTTCTGCTTTATAATTTTTTCAATGGGCAACATTTTCGTTTCTTTGTCAAAACAAACCCTTCAGCGATGAAACTTGCATTAAATATATATTTTTTAATCAATATTAAAAGAAAACAATGATATTTAAATCCTTTTTAAGCGTATACTAATTTCACTTCATCCATAGAAATTAATGGTGCCCGAAATCTATCAGATAATACCTATATCGAATAATAAAACAATTAAAAAAACTATTATGTCACAAAGATTTACCATCCGGAAATAATATCTTGCAGTAGGAAACGATTTTTTCAGAAAACTGAAAGCATCTTAAGAATGAATTATAATTCTCCCGCTCAAATAAAGTCGACACTTAAAATAAGACATATTTAAACACACTTCTACAATATCCTTGATTAAGACAAAAGGATTAGTCATACTAGTTTTGATTAAGCACCAGGTTCATAGGAAAATATTAAGACATTGAAACTTGATAACAGGCTTAGGATTAGAATGCAATGAACTTCTTTTTAGAAACTAAACGGTGCATTGTATCCTCTCTCTTGGGATATTATCCTTCATAGTCCTTTGGATGACTGGACAAGGTGAGTAGTTCCAATTACATAGAAATACGAAGCACATTATTTAACATCCATGTTTTCTTTACGCGGCATTTCTGATAAAAAGAAAGTATCAAACGCGGATGACATAAAGGCCAGGATACAGTCACAGTAGATTGAAAAATAATTAAATATTAAAATGAGTTAGACCTTATATAGCCACTTTGTGTAATTATATTAAAAGTTTATTCTTTCAATCAATATTGTTGCCATAAATTAACAACTATGCTATATTACAATTGAATGACATGATTTTTAACAAAATTTATATATACTGCATGAGTACATTTTCCTCAGTAAATGTCTTTCTTATTAGATCAATTTATTGAAGAAATCATTTTATTTATTATTATTCTTGGTGATATACACTTAGGAGATACATTTTCGGGATTATCCAATTTTAACGTACGTGATGAAGTATGTTTAAATGTTCCTACACTCATTGCTTTTAGAATTACATAGTTAAGTTGTAATAGACGCATTTTTGATGACCCAGTTCTTTTTAAGTTTAGTTTGAAGAGCGAGAAAAGTTATGTATATAATAAATGAATACAATTTTTTTAATTATTAACTTCACACTCGTCTAATGTTCTTTATATTCTACTTAGAACATGTTCATCTCCCTTAAAGTGAATCTCAATGATTTATAAAAAATATAAAATGTTAACATAAAGTGCAAAATATCTGAGAAATATATAAAAAATATTTTCTTTTAAATAGATATAGACACGAAGAACAGAAAATACTGAATCGTAAAAAAACGGCACAAACTATTTGTAATAATATTAGTGATAAAATATTTTATTGAAGAAAAATAAACAGGAAGAATTACTTACTTATATTGTACTATATGATATATGCATCCTTATAATATTAAGAACATGTATATTATAAACATTTTACTAATTGTAGGTTTCACACTATAATCTTCAGCTAAGGATACATAGCATAAAAAGATTATCATTCTTACTGTAAAACAAAACTATTTTTCACATTGAATTCTAGTTTTTGTTCTATTATATATATTAACTTTTAAAAGATTGTCTCCATTTTTATACTGGGGGCAATTACTTTTGCCTCTGCACTAAAAATGATTCATTATTTTCACTTCCAAAAATATTGGATCGCCCTAACTTGTGTTATGTCCCTTAGTAATAGAAAATATACAACATATTATTGATAAATTGTATTCGTTTTCGATAAAAGAATTTGTTAAATTTTAATAATTTTTAGCTATATCAAATCATTTTTAAAAGTTCAACAGCAATTATGATTTATTCTCTGAGGGCCCTGTATTCTTAGTCAGTATGTTTTTCATAAGATTTCAAGTTATTGAATAAAAAACTTCTCTTTTGAAGACAGACAGAATTGTTAATTAGATTTTAGTTTAAGACTAAAATTGACAAAATCTACAATTGAATTTTCACACCATCTCAGTTTGTGATGGTACACACTGCTTGGAAAAAGTGGGACTCTCATATTTTATAAATTATGCTTTAAATTTTAGGCATTTAATGTAATTTTTATTTTATTAAATTATTTTTTATTTTCAGTAAATGAATTTTATCTAACACTAAGGAAATATCATAAAATAGTACTTAAAACTGCCTTTCTTTCAAACGATATATTTTGTTGAAACAAATCCTCAATTTTGTACAGTTAAAATGCCGAGGGGGAAAGCTTTAAATGAATATCAAAAAGTCCAAATTGTGGCACGTAAAGATATGGGCAAAAGTGTATGTGAAATTTCAAAGCATCTCTACACATCAATCCAAACGCTATTTCTAACACCTTGAAAAATCTTAAGAGTCAGAGGAAAGCAAAGAATGACAGACACATATAGTTATATGAATGTAAATAAGTTTTTAAAAGAGCTGCAATGAAATTATTTTGTAAAAATTCAAAGTTATCTTATTTGAAAAAAAAAAAAAAAAACCTAGTGTCCTACTTTTTTCGAACAGTGTACAAGCCATTATAAAAGTAACATTACGGGGCCTGTCAACTTGATCTTTTGTAAGGGCAGATATCGTACAACCAATCTTCCGATACAAGAAATCGTGATTTTTCCTCAACAAATAAATGTGGTTCCATCGTTTTAATAATTCATTTCCAAAACTGGTATATGTTAAGACTAATTTTGAGAATAAAGTGACATTGATGATTAATATGATTTTCATACCTATATTCATGATCTGGCAATTATAATTCAACCGGCTCATTCTTGGAAATCTTTGCTTTTAAAAGGAGAATTAACGCCCGCGAGATCAGATCCACGACACTAATTCCACATCAATTTAAAAAATATTAAGTCCACGTGAAAATGATAACTGTTTATAACTAGGTACATTAGCGAAGACAATTAAGAACGAAAAACATAGCTATTTAGTTAAACACTGTACAGAAAGCTTTTTGATACTACGAAAATATGAACGCATAAATAGAAATATTTTTTATCGCCTATACTCACGTGCAAATCTTAAACCCTTCGTTTCAGTACGCAAACGGTGAATACTTATTCATCAAGAATTACGGTGAACAAAGATGAACCGTAACTCATGTTTACTTTCAATATCCGAAAGTAAGCAGTGAATTTCGTCCGCGAGATTCCCATGATGTCAATACTTAATCAAATAAGTGCAATATTGTACGTAATCTATGACAGAAATGTTAGCCTTAGTTAAAAACAATGAATTAATATTTACGTTCATTGTTCCAAACGTTTTATTAATGACGTGATTACTAAAATCTTTCACAAGTCATTTAATTAAAAAAACATTTAGTCTCAGTAAGGTACGCTACCTTCTCCTTATGGGTTATAAAAATTCTTTAATATAATTCTTGAAAGTTATTTAAAATCCTATTACAATACAGAGAACTGTAGCAAATTAAATAACGAGAATCACTTTCCTGATAAATTTTATAAAAGGCCAATATATAATATACTTAAGAAACAGCCTGCACAAATGAAATATCAAATCCGTTTTTATTTTAAGTAAATTTATTTATTTATTTTTATTTTAAATAAATACGAGGGTTACTATGAAATTTTTGAGATACGCACAGACAATTTACAAAATAAAGGTAACGGTTTAATTTTAAAGTACAAAATATTCTAACACAGATGAGGATTTTTTACTGACTTACTTCAACTTGTTTAGCGGGGAATAAATTATAAACAGAAGAGAAAATGGAGTTGACGTGAGAACATTTTGCGCTATGATTTTCTACGATTTCAAAGCAGGATTAAATCAAGAAGAATGCGTTCAACGGTTGCAATTAGCATTTGGTTATGAATCTCCAGCTCGTGCTACTGTATTCAGATGGTTTAGAGAATTTAGAAGAGGTCGCAATTTTCTTCAGGATGAAGAACACACAGGAAGGCCGCCGTCGGCAGTAATCCCGAATAATGTGTCTGCCACACGGAAAATGTTAATGGATGATAATCGCTGTACCTATCAAATGATACAGAAGAAACTTAACATTGGATCCGCAACCATACACAAAATCATTCATGAAGAATTACATATGAAAAAAGTAGTTTGCCGTTGGGTTCCCCATAATCTAACTGAGCATCAAAAAGAGGAGCGTGTCAGAATCAGTAAAGAAACTCTTAATATGCTGAATGATGGTGGCCACCGCATCATTTCTAAAATTGTAACAGGTGATGAAACGTACATACCGTTTTTTGACGTTCCAACACGTCAAGAAAGCAAAGTATGGGTCTTTGAAGATGATCCCACGCCGACAATGGTAAAAAACAACGTGCACTGAAAAAACTGATGTATGCCGTTTTCTTCAGAAGTACGGGATCGGTCAAAGCCATCAAGTTGGAAGGGCAGAAGACAGTAACAGCAAACTGGTATACCACTAAATGTCTTCCAGAAATTCTACAAGAACTGAATGTTAGGGGACTAATGCTTCACCATGACAATGCAACTTCACATACAGCCGGATTAGCAGTTGAGTTTCTTAAACAAAAACAAATGAAAGTGATCGAACATCCACCTGATCTAGCTATGTGCGACTTTTGGTTATTCTTTAATCTAAAAAAGAACTTAAGTGGACGTCGTTTTCATTCGGAAAGAGATTGATGTGACTATAAATGCATTTTTCTCATCTATTCGAAGAAATGAATGGCTTGAGGCATTTATTCTGTGGAAAATTCGTCTACAAAAGTGCATTGATGCTGGAGGAGACATACACATAAAATTTTGTAAGTATAACTTTAAAAACCTAGTTGTATCTCAAAAATTTCAGAGTGACCCTCGTATATCAGGATAATGCAAAACGATTACTGCTACCATACAAAAAGAATATGGGCTTTTTACGATTTTGAACTAACATTAATGAGTATTACCCACAAAATTTTTTACATTTTTTTATACTCTTAATATATTTTTTCACTTGAATTTCCTAAAAAAAATTAGCGAACATTTTCAACCTTTAACGGTGATTCAGTTCTTTACTTAGAGGGGAAAGACAAGATTAACGAAAACATTAGCAAAAAATTAAAATGTTTAGACAAAATCACAACTGTTCTTTAAAAACTTTATTCACTAAAAATGTAAAAGTGTTCAGAAAATAAAATTCTAGAGAATCTAGTTTTCTCTTCTTTGATCTTTCCGCTAGATCAGGGCTTCTTAAACTTTTGTAATTCACGATCCCATTTATGATTGCGAGTTTCTTGACGACCCCATACAAATATAAAAGAAAAATTAATATTTTTTGATGATTTATTTATTAGGTAACAATATACATATAAAAATAAATCTTTTCTTCAACTTTAATTAAAACATTTGAAATAAAATAGCTATGTTGTCTTTCATTCTAATCTGGAAATATTTTTTATAATAAATGTTAATGAGTATTTACTTGATGGTATTATTTTTTTCAAACAACAATTAAATATAACTCCAGCAAAAAAAAAGTTAAGAATATGAAACCCTTATTGGAGCAATAATTTAATACTATACATACCTGGTTGTTATGTCCTACAGGAACAATTATGTAGTTGTAGATAATTATTATAAAAACTTGTGAAATATTTAAAAACTATTTATTAAAAACACAATAATAAACTTAAAACAAATCGTTAAATACCTTAGTAACTTGTATTTTCTTAACACTACTACTTTCACTGATAAAAAAATTAATTCAATTAACTGGCTGATGGTAGATCCAACCTACGAGTATAAATGGAAAAAAAATTTTTAAACTGACAAATTCTAAATAACATGCAAATAAAACGAAATGTTTATATAGTTTCTTCAGCAATAATACCTAGAAATTTTGTTGATAATATTTCTCAGGGTCATTTCGGTTTGTACTCTGCATTTCTATTAAGAGTATTATAATACTCTTAATAGAAATGCAGGTACAAACAATCTTTCCGAACTAGAAGATTTTATGATGTATTTATCTACGATAATTGTTATTTTATCTTTATAACAATAACATTACAAGTTAAAAAACATTTTCTGTTAAATTGTATTCTCTCTCGCGACCCCAGAATTTTGCTTCGCTACGCATAGTTTAAGAAGTCCTGCGCTAGATGAATCTGATACTTTACAAATAGTAGCGCCATCTTTTGGCGAAAATAGGAATTTTTCTACATATAATGCTAATTTGCAACAATTGTGATACATTTTATTTTAGTTATTCTTAATCATTAAAATTGTGAAAAAATAACAAAGATTACATATAGGTAATAAAATATTTCCAAAGACTTCAGAGTAATTTCTTATCGAAATATAATCTGCAAATCTCAGATAAAACAAAACCCAATTCAGTGGATTAGAAAAATTATAAAGCAAGAAAGTTATCAAAAAGTATCTGATTAAACATTTTTAGATTCTGTGTGCTCAGTCAAAATATTAAAATTTAAGAAAAATTTCAAAATTTTATGTTAACATAATGCATAAGTCCAAAATAATATAGGAAAGTTTTACTTTCACAGATGTCTAATTTAGCACATTAATTTTAAGTGGATCCTAGTTCTTTACCACAGACAAAAAATACACTCCTAGCCTACAGTGACAAAAAGGAAAATCTTGCATCAAAATATTTTAAAAGCATTGCTAAAAAACGCAGTTTATTTAGCAGCTGCAAGATAAAAAAAAAAAAAAAAACTAGTTACTTTCACTGACCCAAGAGTATTATTCCAGACTAATTTTTTATTACCATATTTTACATTTGTCACTCCAATTACATTAATCATAAATATAGCTATTTTATCACAGACCCCTCTTCTCTTGTGAGTTTTCTTAATAGATTGACACACTAATCATGATAAAATTTTAATAAATCAATAATATTCCATAAATAACAATTTTACTATAGATTAGAAAATGTGTGAGGAATCAAATGTACCAATACCATTTTGAAATTATGCAGATATAAAAGTTCATTGTTTGCATTTCCAAGATTTAAGGGCACATTTGCATTTTTAAGATGACACTAAGTATATGAAAACCAATTTATAAATTGTGTTTTTATCTACATTTTAGGTTCACTTCCTTTAAATAAATGCAGTACAAAAGTAAAAGTGCAATACATCATTACTGTATTTTTCTTAAGGTTCTTGCCATGCATGCAATATCTTATGATTGCTATTTAATTCAAAGTTAAGAAAGTAGAGAGGAAGTTTAATTTCTAACTTGACAATCCATACAATTTTACCATTGTTTTAAGATTTCACAATTCACAGCAAAGTTGGCAGCCATGAGAAAGTAATTTTTCCTTGCAATAAAAATATGCATCAATATTGCTATTACCTTTTGTTTTTCATAAACTTTAATTTAACATCATTAAACGTTTATTTGTATAAACAGTATAGCAAGTTTTAGACTATTATTGCTTTTATTATTCAATAACAGTTCAATAAATAAGAAAAAGAGAAAAATTGATTTTGGAGACATAAAAATCACCTTGGCACTTTGAATCTTGATATTTTCATTTCTCACATTAAAAAGTTATTAAGTACCTGAATAAAGTATATGAATTTAAAGACTGCTATCAGTTCAAATGGCCAAAAAATTTAATTCCAACATATAGAGCTTCCAAGTTACTGGGAAATATTATTACTATAATTCAATGATTCCAAACAGTGAAGCACATCAACAGTTTTCTACATAGCTTTGGTTTGAGAACTTTTCATCAATTTCCTTCTTTTAAAAATCATGTGAGATCATTAAATGGAATAATCAACTAGAATGTCCTTACTAATTGTGTGATTTCAAAGTGTCAAGTTATGTTATACATTTGCCATTTATTTCTTGATTACATTGGGAATGCAAAGTTGAAAAATATTTATATTCCCTAAAAATATGTAGTGTATTAAGTCTAAATAAACAGAAAAACAGTCTTTTCAAATTTTTTTATTGTAAAAGCTTGGTATATATATAATAGATGGTTCCCAGGCTTTTTACGTCTGAAAAAGAAAGAAAAAAGATATTAAAAATACATAACAGAATATATATGTATAACATAATAAACAAAGAAAAGAAAGAGATTGAAGAAAAAGCAGCAGAAAGCAGGAACAGTACCCTGAGCCTCCAAGAAATAGCACCTCACATTAGTGTTTCTGTGAAAGAATAAATAATCAATTACACAGCAGTTTTAACTTATTGAGAAGTTAGTCCATGCTTTGAAAAAACATCTAAATCAGGCAAGTAAATTTGTCACTCAAACACTAAGGCACATGCCAAAAGAATATGGAGATGCTGTTAGCAAACACAATAAACAAGTTAGGTCAACTAGTAAAACGTGTTACTTGAGAAAACACTGGAGTTCAATACCATTCAAAAATAAAAGGACTGAAGCTTATAGTCCATGAAAATGAGCATATATATAATTTCTTAAGAAAAAATATTCATCTATTCATCATTAATAATATTGCTTAAAACAAATTATATTATTAAATAAGTTCTTCAGCGCGACAGCCCAGGATGGGGCCAAGGCTTTCCTCAAACATTCCTCTATTGTGTCTTCCGGGAGGCGACAGTTCTCAAATTTGTCACTTCCATGTCCTCATCTACACAATCAGTCCATCTAAGTTTGGGCTGACCCCTAGATCTGCTTAAAATGGGCCTATAATAAAAAATTCTTGAAGTCAATTACAAGATATGGCCCGCAAATATCAAGTGACGATGTCAGCTTCCTGAAAAAGTCTGTAGAGCTTGAAATTGCATCTGCACCTACAAACTCCATTCTCATTTACAGCTCCAAAAATCTTTCTTAGTACTTTTTGTTCAAATATAACCATTTGATTTGTCAGAGTCTAGGGTTCACATCCATAAATGAGAACAAGCCTTAAGATGGTTTTGTATAGCATGATTTTTGTAGATCTTTTGATCAGCTTCAAATTTAAGAAAGTTCCTTGTCAATATAAGCAGCAAGAATTTTTCTTTTTATCTTAGAACTTATGTCATTATGAAAATCAATGTTTGAAAGTTATGTAAAAATATCAACCAGTTCAAATTTAAGATTTTCAACTTAAAAGGTCCCAGGACTCAGATGATTTTGACACTGGCATATACTTTGTTTGCATTAATGATAATATGCATTTTTTCTGCAGATGTCTTGAGTTAGCTTAAAGCTATTTATATTAAGGCACTTTTTAATCTTAAGAGATTATGACTAAATCGCCGGCATAAGCAAGGATTTGTACAGATTTAGTGAAAATAGCAGCCCTTGTGTTAATGCCAGAGTCGCGAATGATCAGAGATTAGATAATTATTTTGTATAATTTAATTTTTCACTAATTACTTAAAAATTTTTTAATTGAATAGTAAAAAACCAATACAATACCACGTAATTTCATGAAAAAATAATACATTAGCTTAATCTAAAATTGGGACTAATTCACTGAAGAAAAGCTTATTGAATCCGACAATATTTTACGTAACTTATTAGTCGAGGAATGAAGTAATAAATTAAAATGTTAATAGTTTAACAAATGAATTCAGCCAGAAAGACTAAACAAAATCAGGCAAGCAATTTTAGTATGAACTTTTCAAATAATTAACATAAAATTTTGAATCTACATTAACATTTTAATAATAACTTTGTCTATTCATGTACAAAAGAGATAAGAAAAACACATGCTGTTCGATTTGTTTGTATCAAGCCTTTTGTTATGAAAAACAAGTTAATTATATCAAGGAATGAAGTTGAAATTATTCAAAAGTTAGTTCGAGACTAAATCAACATACCTTCTTTCCAGCAGCTGCACCCACTTTAGCCTTCTTTGTACCCCTAACCTTTTTCATTCGATTTTTCCTTTCTTTCCTTTGTTTTCGACCAGTTTTCACTCGTTCACCAAATCCATTCTAGAAAAGAAATAGTTTATTTAAAATTTTGCATTTAAATTAGATAGATAACTATTTTTTTTCTATAGCAAAGAAAAAAATACTATTACACTGCTTTAATTGAGATACAACTATGTATTAAAACAAAAATCAACATGGTTATTTTTTTATATTTAATAACTTAAATTGAAGAGTGAACCCCACAAAGTTTTATTTATCCCTACTTCAATAGAAACTTTAAATTTTGAGAAATAACATTTAAAAAATAAAGTTGGCAAAATTGTTTTTTTAATTGAAAATTAATTTGCTTTTAAACACAATATGGATTGGTAATAAAACAAATTTGACTTTTTAATTAGAAAAAATATAATCATCCAGTTATAACCAAAATATAATGGCCATGCAAATAAATTAGAATATAATGAGAGCTTAAATCAATCATAATGGTGTATTCAGATGGTAGCAAAGTTCTAAGAATAATTAATAACAAAACTAATGAAAAGCTCCCTTTTATTGTGATCATATGCATGAAAATTCATATATTAACATATCATTGCTGTGGCATGATTGTAAGCTGGGAAGGCCTGCACTAGGGTCCACATGCATGATCATCAATTAATTTACCCAGAGAAAAATTCCTTGATTTTCAAAAATAAATTCCAGAAGTAAAAAAAAATTTCCACACAGGCAACCACTCATTGTATTCATTATCAATGATTTCAAAAGTCTTAATTCTATAGCCATTGACAGAAACAATTTTATTAAATAGAATTTAATTTTTTACACAAACTACTTGTATATCATAGAAATTTCTAGGGCAACCACCAGATTCAAGCACAAATATGTCAAAGCACTTATACAAAGAGTGATTATGGGAGTGGGGCAGCCTTATGAAATTGTCCCTCTAGGAGAGAAATGGATAAACAAATCAGTGGAATGATGTTGAGCGATAGAAAACATTGAGAGCATTTCAACATACAGGATTTATAAAAAAAAACTACTGTAACTGAAGAAATGTAAGAAAACTGACAGTCTTAAAGGTGTATTACTCATACATAATTTATAACAAATTCAAATGTTGCCTTTCCTTTGAAAACTCTTTCTGGGACTTTTTGAATAGGGACTCATATGTGATGCACACGGAAGAAATAGCGAATGAGGAAATAATTAGAACATAATGAATGAGAATAAAATTTTTTTAAAATATAAAACAAGAAAATTATGAAACACAAAAACCACCTGCAAAATAAGCAGCTGAATGGCTAACTAAGGTAAGTTTTATGGCAAATATCAGTGAAATGCAATTTTACACTATTTTTTGAAATATTTTTAAATAGTAAAGGTAACTTATTATTTTGCCAGATTTTTCACTAACAAAATGAATGCATACAATTTAAGCATGAATCTTAATTTGAATGTTTTTTATAGCACATTCTAAATATTTTTTTGATTCTACTTTATAAAGAGCAGTTAGTAAAAAAAGATTTTAATAAACAAAAAATTTAAGTATTTCACAAACTATTTTACTGGTCTTATAAGATCATAACTAATTTTTTAAAAGACTACTCATATGGATTTGAACAATTTTACAACACAATCATTAGATTATAATGTTTAAAAGCTGCAATGAGTGGACAAAGGCATAACCACATTAGCCAACACAAACACACAATTATGTACCCTATATTTACTGTTCAAATTCTACTTATTTAGTCTTCCATATATCTAAGAGAATAAGCCAACATTTTTGGTCTAATTTAATTGTAACTTCCTCAAAAGGAAAATATGATAAATTTGATAAAGCAATAAACAACTATGACTTCTTATTTATATAAAATTTGCTTGAAGCTTGTTTGTCGTTCAACGGTCATTTTTTGCTCACGAGTGCTAATTAGACCGGGACCTACGGCTTAAAGTGGATTCCGAACCACTACAAACATCCATGCCCAAGGTGGGATTCGAACCCACGAACTGTTGAACCGAAGGCAAGAGCGCTAACCATTTGGCTACCAGCTCGGATTATATAAAATTTGCAGCTCTTTTGATTGGTGGCTCACAAAATTTCCTACAGTATGATACAGCAGAAGAGATACTGGTCTAAATACAATTACTTCTGATAAAATCCCGGTTGAATATGATGCCTTACATAATCTCAAAGTGAATGTTTTACAAGTGATAATTTTAAAAACATATTGTTCATACATTTGTTAAGTTTTCTTTGGATATACTTTTGTTTTATATAAAATTCCTAACAAAAATTATATATATATATATATATATATATATATATATATATATATATATATATATATATTCTTCCAATACTTTGTTTTCTTAGAAAAAGAATAATAAGGAAATGGTGCAACAAATGAAATTTCAGGTGTGAAAATACATTCAGGGATGAAGAGTAATTACATTAACAGTTTAAAAAAGCAACACAATTAAAAAGAATGCTTACTCTTATAAGACGATACTTTGGTTCAAATTTCTTCGCAAAATCTAGAGTATCATATATTAGTGCAAATCCTGTAGATTTTCCACCCCCAAACTGTGTTCTGAAACCAAAGCAAAATATCAAATCTGGAGTAGTTTTATATAATTTAGCTAATTTTTCTCTGATTTCTGTTTTTGGTACAGAGCCTTTGCCTGGATGATGAACGTCAACTACCTAAAAGAAATAAACAAATTCAGTACTAAAAAAGTTTCCAAGTTTTCTGGAATCCCAATTATTAAAATAGTTAAAATACAAAATTTAAGAAAAGTAAAAACACATTGACTGTAATTAATAAAGAAACCCTAATACCTTTTAACACATTACCATACAGATTATAAGACTTATTATCGGGTAATTTTATACTACAATAAAGTAATTTCATATATTTTTAGGCTCTAAATTTATGCATCTTTAAGGTCAATGATGAACTATCAAATGCTTTTTTGCATTAAACTTGTTAAATATTAACATCTTTATGTAAATTAGGAAATGAATTAAAAAATGCAAAAATTAACATTGATATATAAATAACAATTAAAACATTAATTTTTGCTTCATTTGAAATTCAACATATGTCATCAACAGAATTCATTGAGAAAAATGATGCAACAGAATTATTTAGCACAAACTGTGCAACATTAAAATTAAGTTATTTGGAATCAAAAATTTCAATGAAGGACACTACTTACTTTTTTATTTGATACCTGAACTAATTATAAAAGACCACTAAATAATAATAAAAAACATCAATGGCCTCTCTATTTGCATTGAAATCTCATTATTGAGATATTTACAATGCTATGTAACATTCAGTTATTTTTTAAATAATTAGAATGTATTAATGTAGCAACTTTTAAGGTATACCATTAGAAGAAAATAATTTCTAATGATCGGAAAGAGTTGCAAAAATGTTTAGTTTTAAGGAAAATAATTTTTTATGATCAATCACACATAATTTAACCAAGACAGATTATGTTATTGAACTTGAACTGCAATATGACTTGGCTATAAAAACAAGACTTACAGGATTTACTTTAAAAGCCACAAAACTATCAAGATACACACTACAAATGTTGAATAAAAGACGACATTGAATCACTGCCATTCAGATTAAAAACCATCATCATAATAATCAGGCGGCAATTCCTGTCAAGTATAGGGTTCATCACAAACAGTACAAAGCAATTCATATTTTTGACAATAAATTAAGAATATCACAAATATCAAATTATAGATACATAAATATGACATGCATATAAGCATTTACATTACAAAGTGTAAGAATACAAAATATGCATGCATTAATATAGCAACTTTTAGGTATACCACTAGAAATTAAAAAATTCTAATGATAGGACACAGCTGCGCAATTTAAAGTTTATTACAAAGTAAAAGATTTCATAAATAGTAAAATGGAAATTTTTTTTAAAGAAATATTCATTGGTTTGTATTCATAGTATTTTTAATAGAAAACAAAACACAGGTTTTGTGCAATCTTTTTGACACAAATAAAATTAGCATTATTTAAATAAATAACTTGAAATAAAATTAAGCTGTTTAATTAATATTTTGGTTTGTAGCTCAATGGTAATTTTTGGCACACATGGGCTCATTACACCACAGGACAAACAAAATCCAGAGGAGGGATTTGAATACATGAATTTTAAATACTAGCATTAGTTCAGATATCAAACCATCATCATAAATCAGACGGCAATTCCTGTCAAGAATTTGGGTTCATCATTTTACATTAATGCTACTTTTAAACCAGTATTTTTTCAGACCAGACATAAATTGTCTGACAGAATTTATAATGAACAATTTACCACCCACAAATTAAAATTTACTGTTATTTAGATTATATAAATCATAATAATTGAAATTAACATTATCAAATGTCACATATATTTGAAGTTACTAACACAATAAAATGTTAGAACATGGTGATTATGCATTAATATAGCAATTTTTAGGTTTATCACTAGAAATACAAGATCCTAATGATAGGACACAATTGCAAAAGTCAACCAAATTAGGAATATTAATTGACTAATTTTTATAATTTGAGAGAAACATTTCTACAATGAAAAGAATATAAAATGGGATAATATAAAATTAAAAACAATTTTGATAATGAAGACCAAGCAGAACATCTAAGATTTCTGGAAAAAGAATAAGTGATTTTTAAAGATTCAAGTACACAAGTTAGCATTGAAAGAGCATTTTCCACAGACAATAAGAAGTAGCTTTAGTGAAACCGTTAGAAGAGATTAATAATTAGATAATACGGCTAAACCTAGCATTACGGTCTCACCTCGTAGAACGCAAAGGTTTCAAATCGATTACTTGGTTTTTGTTTACATTGCCAAAAATTCACCAAAAGCAATAAGTCGACAACCGACAAATGTGTTTTTTTTGTGAATGTTTCCCGGAATGCCACTTGTCCCTACAAATTCAGGGATGTCATCACCATTCGTGAGAAAAGCCTGCAAACAATGTGAATATTTCGCTAATTTTAATTTGCAAAGCATTGCCTCAGTTATTGTGTTTGTTGTCTTTGAGTATATTACACAAAATATCATTTGAGCTCACTTGAATATCGGACGTTGAGATGCAGTCTATGAATGTTGGTTCAATTTTTAAGTATTATTTATGGTGTAAATGTGGTGTGGAAATGAAACCTGCTGATATAATGGATGTGAGTGATACGTGTGAATGGAGATGTGATGATGTGAAAAGAAACATTCAAAAAGTTCCTGGTTTTCCCAGGGACAATTGCCTGAGTGTGTTGTTGGAAATGTTGTATATGTAGTTCAAATAAAATGGTCGAAGGACCTGGTGTGATTGTCGAAATAGATGAAAATAAATTTGGAAAGTGAAAGTTGATGGAAGGTGGGCAACTGGGCTTTATTGCCCGGTTGCTATATAGTAGGTAGCGCTAAACTGACGTTTTTTTAAGGTGGGCACCATTACTCGGTATATCTAAACTCGAATTTAAATATAAGATGAAATTTGTTAAAGTTAGAAAAGTAGCTTTAATGCTCGATTGGCACTGCAGTACGTAGAATACATTTTTTAGGTGAATGCAATTGCATGGTATATTAAAATTCAAGTTTTAAAATTTTCGTTTCTAGTTATTAGAATTTTGAAACTTCTATTGTACTTAATTACAATGAAACATTCAAATTTTTTCAAAGCTGAAGCTTGAATGCGATTGTTATTGGTTGACAGCTATTGTGCATAGCGACGTAATTTAGGTTGGCAACAGAGCTGTAGAAGCGCTTGGCGCGAAAATTTGAAATCGCGCCAATCCTGTATGGGTCTGGTAACTTTTACCAAACCTTTTTTATACAATTACTGCAAGGCCAAATGTACAATGTATGAGGCACCCATCAGGGTAACTGCCAGTATTCACCATTCTATACTAATCACTAATATTGTGAATGTTGATAATTATATCAATTCAAATAGTGTACAAATTTTAATTTTAATAAAATTAGATTTTACTTTCAATAGTAATAAAGTTTTAATACAAATAAGAAAACATAAAATAATTCATTTGAAGCTGAACCAAAACTTACATTTGGCCGAATGAAAACTAGAATTGAACCAGTAAGAAAAATTACAATGCAAAGGCCAGGAAAAATAACTGAGTAAATATTTAAATATCAATGGATAAACAAACTATCACTATTCTGCAGAATAGGATGTAACAATACCATGTATTATTCACAATATCAGATACAAAATTATCATCAAATTAGTCAGACGGCAATTCCTGTCAAAATATAAGGTTCATCATATTTGTTCATTAGAGGAAAGATTAAGCAAAAAAGATAGCAGTCAAAGCAATTGAGATAAAAGACTCAAATTGGGCTACCTAACTATAAATTTATAATGCAATCAATAGAAATATTTAACTTTTTTAGCTTAGAAAACAGCTAGTTAATAGTGACAAGACAGGCTGCATATCAGATATAAATTGTACATCATAAGAATCAGACGGCAATTCCTGTCAAGAAATAAGGTTCATCACATGCATAGAGCAAAAGTGGAATAAAGTGAGAGCATTTTATACATATCAGATTCAAAGATAACATCAAATAATTCAGACGGCAATTCCTGTCAAATCATAGGTTCATCATACGAGTATGTATTTATACATTAATGACAAAATAAGCTTATAAAGTTAATCACAGTAAAAACTAATTTTCCTTTCAAAACTAGAAGCTAAACGATTAAAGATAGAAATTATAAAATAAAAAGAGTTAATATATAACAATCTTCTAGGCCACACATAAATATTAATTTTTAAATATACCAGCTAGCTAAAATACAAAAAAATTAACATAGGCAGGTACTTACAACTACAACAATCATGCCAAACTGGCAACCCACAAGACGCCGATTATCAACCATTAGATCTACCTTTTTAAACGTTTGTGGACAAGGCATGCTCAAAAGTGAATCTGTAAATTACCGAACAATGAATATGATATGGTGTCTTTTACAAAAATAGAACATTTATTTTGATAATCAGGAATGCAGCAACCCTCACCCAAAGAAACTTTATTTTGGAAAACTGGATTTTTAAAAGTGCAACACTGCAAGCCACAGTCAACATATAGGAGTAAGAACTGGTTCAAGGGAAGCTGCATTCTGCATTAATAGCAGTGAGAATTAAAAATTCTGACTAGTATTGCCAGAACAGTGGGTTTTCAGACATGCGTGAGACACCAAAGTAACGTTTGTAAGAACTGCTCCTAATGGAAGTGCCACTATAATTGATCCACCCCAATAATTGAAAGAATATAGGGCTCAGTAAATGGAAGAATCAGACAACTAGGAATATTGTGATATCTTGAATCATACTTATCTGAATTCGTTTAACGACAGGATTGGGAAATATTGTTTTGGTTCCTTTTAAAAATTTGTATCCTTACATTTACCCCCAAATTGTAACTGAGATTATGTCAAATAAAAACAACATTTTATACGCAAAAATATTATTACTTTCTATGGTTGCAATAGCATGTAAGTACCCAAAACCAAATATCACATACATTAGAAGTTACTAACACTATAAAAGGTTAGAACATGGTGATGCATGTATTAATATAGCAATTTTTAGGATTATCAATAGAAATACAAGATTCTAATGATAGGACACAGTTGCATCAATTCAACATATGGTTAGACCTCAACAGAGCCTACACCTTGCAGAGGACTGATCTTGGTTGGCAACAATTGTGACGCACGCTAATGTTGATAACTCAACTTCAATACACTAGCTATGGCAGACATAGCTAGAGTATCATTTGGCTTGGATGATTTTTTCAGTTTGTTGCGAAGGTTGTGGGTTTGTCTAGGAATTTACTCAATATGCTGTTAAAATCTTTAATGCTGCCTCTAATACATTATATTCTTCGACATGCATTATACTCTAAGAACTATTAGACAGTAGCAACTTAATGTTTATTAAATTGTAAAATTTAAGCTTCAAAAGGTGTGAAAATTTGGAATTAATCAAAACTCATTGAGTTTGACTTAAACCCAATGAGTAGATCATATATTGTAACATACAAATGGAAAAAACAGAATAGAATATGTAATCAGCCCCTAATTATAGATTAGCTAAGAAATACTAGAGATAAAGACTAAAATGATTCCAGCTGAAATATACATCACAGGATGAGGATTTTTTTCTACAGTGAATGTACATCAGAACTAAAACTAACATCAAACGATTCAGACGGCAATTCCTGTCAAATCTAAAGGTTCATCACATGTACTTATTTCTTCACAATCTAATGTAACAGTCTTTGAAACACAGACAAACTAAATATTAATTAAAACAGTACATTTGACTTTTTAGAAATAAAAATAATATAGACATCATAATATAAATATGGGACACAACAAAAGGATGCTTATTTTAATACTTCAACGACAGGAAAGGAAAACAATCTTTGACAATTGTATTTCAGATATAAATCGTCATCAAAAAAATCAGACGGCAATTCCTGTCAAGAAATTGGGTTCATCATATAAAACATTATTCAAAAATTAGAATCGTGAGTCAAAGAGGCATTCCTTTTGCAAAAAAGTCAGATTTCAAAATATAGAGCGCTACTTAGCGATCAATGATTATTCATTATTTATGAATGAGCATTTACAATATCAATTTTTTAAATAGACACTGAATAGAGTTCATACAATACTGAGAAGGAGATACACGCTTTTTTTATAATAAAATAGCATTCATTAAAAACAGAACATGAAAAAATGTACATACCATTTGTCTCCGACATAGTAGCCGATTAGACATGAACTTTTTTGTTCTGAGAGTAACTGTACTTTCACCCTAAATAAATACATCACAATGTATAAATACACTTTATAATAAATATCAATATAGTATACAATGTAAGAGATATTAATGCTAAAAAGAATCTCGATGAAAAATCATATGGGGCAATTCATGTTTATCACCATTTGATACTTCTATAAAAATGAACTTTAAAATAATAACAGATTTCAGTAATATTCGTAGCAATAGTATATCCGATTGCATTTAATGTAAAGATTTTTATTTAGTTTTGCAGATGAAATGAGATAATACTTACCATAGTGAAATTTATTAGTTAAACCACCTACGAAAGTTTTTTTCTTACACGGCTGACATTACAAGTTGAAGAGTTCTCTCCTGGTTTTGTAAAACTACGGAAATCCTGTTATTTGTGTTGCCAAAATTATATTTTAAAATTTAGATTTATATTATAAAAGTAAAAGTTCCTGAAGTTGCCGATAGGTAAGGTTTGTTTGTGTCCCAAATAATAATAGAAATTATTGAGTAATACCCCGAATATTTCTATAAAATTATTGAATAATTTAAAATATGGATGGAAGTTTCTGTAAAGAGTAGAATAGAGGGCGCTACTACCGTGGAGATCTAGAAAATTTCCAGCACGAAACTTTCTACATATGGATCAACGACCAATATAATAGACCAACAACTCCCCTATTGGCTGCTTCCAAAAAATGACACGCCATCTTGGAAGACTTTCCTGAACATTTTTGACACCAGGCGGCGTAAAAAGCATATCAAGTTCTCAAGTGATTGAATTTACTAACATTGTGTTGTGTAGCATTTTACAGTTGATACTTATTGTTTTTATAGTCTCTAAATACTTTTATTATAATAAAATGCCAAAATCATGCTTTTGTCCTGGCTGTAAAAGCGGCTACAAATCGGATATTAATCTAAGAAAGATTAATGGGGAAAAACTACCAAGCCTTTTTAGTGCACCAAAGGTATACAACGTGCAAAATATATTTCATCTACTTTTATTTTCAATGAATAATTTTTATCTTGATAAGTTATATTATGTTGTAAAATGAATAAAATGTATGCATTTGTATTATTTTTTGCGATCTGGCATGCAATCGGCGATTGAATTTTGTTATCAAAATATAATAAATTATCTAGTTTAGTTATTTTTTGTTATCAAATAATTGCTGGTTAATTAAAATGCAATTATTTCAGGTTGTTGATTGTGTTTTTCTTTTTTATTTCTGGATATTGTGTATTGTGAAAAAATTTAAAAATACTTGTAAGTAATTCATCAAATATTTAGATATCAATCTAACTTTACCCCCATATTTCTCTTATTGCCTTGTTTATTTTAAATTGCCTTCTTTATTTATTGAATTAAATTATATTATTGAATTAAATTGTATGTAAATATAATTTAGTATCAATACAAAAGCTAAAATTAAGAAAATCCCTTAAGTGACTGATTCACTGATTTAAATAAAACAGGAAAATATAATTATAACTTGGTATTAACAAAGCTGATATACTCATAAGTAAACATATAATTATAACTTTGTTGTTAATTTATTCTGCATATTATAATGTATTATTGATTTAGGATCCAAACTTGCTTGAAAAATGGAGACGGGCAATTCCTCGGGCTGACAAGCAATTGACTTCTTCAGATGTAGTGTGTTCTTTGCACTTTAAAGAAGAAGACTTAGATAGCTATTATACACAAAAGTTATCAGATGGAACTGTAAGTTATTTGTGTTGTATAAATTTTTTGAAATGTATTAAGACATTTTTTAATGTTTTGTGAATATATGTGCTTAGGTGTGGAAACTGCCAAAAGGAAGGCCAAATTTGATGAAAGATGCTATTCCAAGCATCTTCCCAAATTTGCCCAAGTACTTTTCATCAAGCACAAGAAAAAGAAAACTGCCTGCTGTTAGAAATACAGCAAAGAAAGTATGTGACAATTCATCAGTGAAAAATGAGCAAACTTCTATGCATGGTAAGCAATTTATCATTGTCAAGAAAAATTTATCAGTAATTGAATACTTAATAAATGATTTCCAATCAAACTCATTCAGTTCTATAAATATTTTATAGATTATTATTCAAAGTGTATTGAAATTTACAAAATGAATTTCAATTGATTATTTCAGTAGGTTATTTTTTTAAAAAGTAATCTCATTCAAATTAACTGCTTCATCTTAGCAAATTTGTAATTTGCATTCATAAAAATTGTTACTATTTAAAGATTTGTTGCTTTTAGGTGAAAGTTTGCTACGTACATTTGATCAAAGAATGTCATTTGCTTTTATTTATAATTTATCCAATAAACTAGAATGGTGATATGAAATATATGTAAAACTTTTGTTAGAATTTATGATCTTAGATTGAAGCATTTTTTTTAGAATTTGTTTCTATTTATTTATTTAAAAATTAAAATAATCTTTTTAAATTCCGTTACAGAAAATATTATAGAATCAATACCTGAAATTGACCATGATATACTGGAGTCCTCATTACCAACACCTGAATTTAATTTTGAATATTTGAAAACACATTTACACCAGCATCTCTTTATGTCTGCTCAATGGTCATACTCTATTACAAGGGATTCTGTGGTTCTTTTGTTCTGGACTATTGATCATTGTTTAGAAAGGTGGATTGTAATAAATGAAAATCTTAATGTCAAAGTATGCTTACTATTATTCTATTTGTTTAAATTTTTGCACAGTTTTAATTTTATTTGCTAAGAAGCTTTCAATTTTATTAGGTTTTCTTAAAAGGAATTTTAACTACAATTGGGAACAGTTGCAGGCTAACAGCAATGGAAAGTATATGTGATTTGATTAAAAATGTGGAGAAGTATATTATCTGTGCTGATGCTAGGAATATGTAAGTAAAATAATTTTCTCATTTATTAAATACAAATAAACATTGTTATGTATTAAAATTACTTATTTTATATTTATAGAGGAAAAAACTGCTCAGGTTATGTTCCTAGCAATTTTTACATAAAAAAATCTGGTTGTTGTAAAAATTGCTTCCAACAGCAACCTAAAATTGGTCCTAGACATGTTTCCAACAGTTTTCTTCTGTTGAAGAAGAGACAATATCTTCATAATACTTTACGACAAAATGCAAGGCTTAAAATGAAGGTAAAGTTTCTAACAGAAATTAATTTATTAAAAAATTTTTCCTTAGTATTTTTTAAAATCTTCTGAATATAAATGCAGTTTTTTTTCACTTCATTGTAATTTTCAAATACTAAACAATTTATTACCATTTCATTAAAAGTTATAAATAATAAATTACTAAAACATTTTGCTTTCTATAAATTGCAAATTGCTCTTTTCTTTTAGACAAGTTTTTCACATACAGCTTCTTACAACTATATTTTATATTATTTCACAATTGCTTTCTTATAAATCGAGAAGTTGTACCATAAAGAAATAAGTGCACTATTTATAAGTGATAGCTCACTATTCTTTTCTAGGTACATAGTCCACCAAATTGACTGATATTTTCTTATATAGGTAGATAAGTTACAACAAAAATTTACTAGAGCCAAGAAAGAATGCATGAATTTCAAAGAGAAGAAAATTTCTGATATTGTTTCTGATCTTCCTGAGAATCAATGTGAAGCTATGGAAACATGTTTGAAAAAAATGGCCAAAATATTTACATCTTGTGAATCTTGCAGAAATTCTTTAGTTGATGAAATGGGAGATAAACAATGCTCTACAAATTTATTAATTGAGGCCAAAAATAACGGTGGTCTTTTAACACCATCCACAAATCTTGTTCTACTAATAAATATTTTAGAAAGTGCTGCAATGCAAGTTTTAAGCACATAAAAGTTAAGCATTTTTACTTTAAATGGCATATTTGAGAGCTTAGAAACTAAGAAATTACCACTAGTAGGCTGCTTAAATCATCAACATTCTTTAAGTGCTTCAATTATATACAATTTAAGTGCTTCAAAACAATTTCAAATATTTGCATAATTTATTTAAGGAAATGTTTATTATAATTTTTATTTCTACCATATTTATATCATTTTTAATTTGATCTTGAGTAACAAACTTGACATATACCTGTATTCTTTTTGTATTTGCATTGAATTTGATCTTGTTAATTTTACTTTAAATTAAATTCACTAAATTTTCAAATTATTCCTTTTATATGCTTTTTCTCAGTTTTATGTATTACTATGTATTTTTTGATATTTAATAAAGTTATTATTTTCTTTTAGAAAAAACCCAACTCATAGTCAAGCAAAAGTTAGATACACAATACAAAGTTAGTCAAATTTCCATGACACAAATATTCATACTTGACTGACATTGTTGGATGCATTGAACCATATATCCCATTTAACTAAATACTCTATTTTTCATGAGTTACTATTATTTTAAAAAAGTGACTCTGTGAAGTAGGATATTTGGTTTGTAATTCATATTAAATGAAGGAAAAAGATTTAGTTTAATTTGCACTTTTTGTTATTGCTGTCTTTTTAAAGAAATGTAAATTTAGATTTTTATTATATTATTCAGGAAAAATAATGAAAAATAAGAAAGCCTATTGTAGTTGATGATTTGTAACTAAATTTAAGTAGTTCCTACCTATAATTTTAAGAAATGTTATATTTAAATAATTATTTAATTACATAACATAGTTATTGGTTATAATGAATTTAAGAAATATTTAATTTTTAATTGTGTAAAAAATGAATTACAATAAAATGTGCAACATCATAGCAAAATATATTAAAAGCTTTAACAAGGGATAAAAGAATTTATAAAATTAGAATAACAAAAAAATTAATATTAAAATTATTTTCTATAAAAATCACTAGAATAATTAAATTGAAATGTAAAACTTAAATTTGATTCAAATTAGATATTAATTTTAATATCATAACTATATTTATATTTAAAGATAATTGAATAGAATTTGATTTCCTATTAAAATATATTGAATTTTAATTAATTATTCTAAAATATGAAATTCAATTTCTAAAATTACAATTAATGGTAAAATGCATTAAAATAATGTATCTATCAAAATATCTTTCAGCTTTATAAACTATCTATTAAATGGTTAAACACAGAGGAAATAAAAATAAATAATCAAGGGAAAACATCAATAATTAAATATAACTATTCATATAATATTGATAATATATATAGATACAATGAATTTTTTAAAATATATGTTACTCTACCCACAAAAACGAAAGTAAAATTGGTTCTATTCTGCATAACACCTAACAATAAAATGTCAGATTTTGTATTTCCATTATCATTTGTTTTACTATAATCAATGACAGATTAATATTCAATATATTTATCATATAAATTCACCTATTTCACATTATTTTCAGTTTCATTTAATTATTTTTAAAGATATTTTTTCCCATAGACATCAATGCATTTCCCACTCGATAGTGGTATCTCGCATCGGTCACGCCGCCTAGCGGCAATTAAAATTTTGGCGTGCCGTTATTTTTGGCAAGATGTACGTCTTATTCATATTAGTCTGTGATATGGATGGAGTTTTTAATGTAAACCAAAACAAACCTCAGGTGACCGGAAGCCATCTGATATACTTCCTGTTTTCTCTCTTCCCATTGAAAATCAATGCAATCGGGAAAATATTTATTTAAATATTTTCAGGTATTTATTTCTGTTTTCGAAAATGTTTTTATTTTATCCATTATAATCATAATTTTTAATAAGAGTGCAATCAGTGGTGATCCCGTATATTTTTAAAATTTTTTTAATTTTTACTCAAATAATCCTGATGAATTACCACATTTCTCGGGAATTGTAACAATGATTCTCAATTGTTGATGAATGATATATTGTAACTCATATTCTAACTCTTGCTATTATTTATCTCAATAGTTAATCATTTTCTTCTTTAACTAATTTTTAATTTTATGCATTTATTCCAAAATTTCAGGAAATATATTTTGCGCGAGAAGTAAGCAGATAGTAAGCAGGAAGTTTCGTGACGGAAGTTTTCGAGATCTCCATGGTAGTAGCGCCCTCTATTCTACGCTTTACAGAAGCTTCCATCCATTATTCCATTATTGTCTTATACCATTGTGCTTGTTTTCTGTAGTTTCCATTGCTTTTGAGAAATATTCATTAAAGTAATTATCCTATACAATTTTTTGCAATGAAGAAATCAAATAAAGGTAGTAGTTGTTGCATAGCATTTGGTTGCAATATGTGAGCTGGAACAAATTTACTTTTGCAAGTGAAAATGTTCAAATTTCCAATGGAACCCGATTTACAATCCTTAATTTAATTAGTTATTTATTAAATCAACTCTTAAAAATAAGACTTAAATTTTAATTGCAATAAAAACCAAGATTTGTTTAAAATATTAATAAACAACAAGTAAATAAACACATCATAACAATTTTGTTCAACTCATTATTGAAACCAATTCATATATTTTAGCACGATCAAGAAAATTTTAATAAAATTTATAATACTACAAGCTGAGCCAGCCACGCGTTGCAGTGGCTGAGTTTTTAAAATACATTGAATCAATTTTTTACTAATTCTTGGGTTCAATCAAATTAATATTTTCTAAAAAAATTTAGAATAGGTTCATTCATAGGAGATTAAAAATAAAACGTTTCACCAAAATTTAATAATAATAGGTAAAGTATCGAAATTTTGAAATTAAGCACAAATCAACATATACTTTCTGAATTTACATTTTATTCATCTTATATTAAATTATAGTTTGTAATCAGTGACTTACATATAAAATATACTATATAAATTAAAGACATCTAAAAATAAATTGTTATAAATGAGGTAGATAACATTGACATCGAACTATTATTATTTTAATTTTAAATTATATTAAAACTAAAAATTTTTTCCGCGGCATTATACTGAAATAAAAAAAATTAAAAGAATTTATCATTTGAATAAATAAATTAGATCAAAATGTTCTACTGAATAAATTAATAATTATCAAATTATAAAATAAAAATAAAAAATAATAAAAGGCTATCAAGAAATACTTACATATTTTCGAGGTGGTATGAAAATTAGTAGAGAAAAACAGTAATAAATAAAATTTTATTTTACTATTTATAATATTAAAAATATTCAAACTGAATACTGCACAAAAATAACACAATACAAAGTATAATTATGAAAATGATTCACGAAAAATTGTTATAGTATCATTATACATCATGAAAATATATGTAAATTCTATATTTAACCACGTGCTTGCGCGCGCACGATAATTTTCTCGAAGATGGTATAATCTAGAAAAATAAACACGTCGCCATCTGCCGAATACCTGTGCAACTTAGATGCTAAACCGCCATCTATTAGGAACTTACAGAACTAACCAAAAAAATATAAAAAAAATTTAGGGTTGTACTACCCCTAACATTTAGGGGGATGAAAAATAGATGTTGGCCGATTCTCATAGATACCGGATAAGCACAAAAATTTCATCAAAATCGGTCAAGCCGTTTCGGAGGAGTATGGCAACGAAAACTGTGACACGAGAATTTTATATATTAGATAAATGAAAGCATAAATAATATCTTGCTTAATATTTGAAATGATTTATAGTTCAATAGCATGCAAAATTTATTTCCTGAAATTTTGGAATAAATGCATATAATTAAAAATTAATTAAAGAAGAAAATGATTAACAATTGAGGTTAATAATAAAAAGAGTTAGAATGTGGGTAACAATATCATTCATCAACAATTGATCCTAATATCACCAATAAGAGCGATTTCCCGCAAAATATGGTAATCCATCAGGATTATTTAAGAGAAAATTAAAAATTTTTTCAAAAATTCACGGATCACCACTGATTGCACTGTTATTAAAAATTATGATTTTAACGGATAAAATAAAAAAAAATTTTCGAAAACAGAAATAAATACCTGAAAATATTTAAATAAAAATTTTTGCGATTGCAATGATTTTCAATGAGAAGAGAGAAAACCGGAAGTATTTGAGATGGCTTCCGGTCAATTGAAGTAAGTTTTTGTGTACATTGAGAACTACATCCATACACAGGCATTCAGTTATAGTATTTTACATTTATTACCAAAGATTGAAAACATTTTTGATTTTTACTGTCCAACAACTGAATTTGTACAGTTAATCTTCATTTTTAGTAATAGTTATTTCATTGATATTATTGAAAAATAGCCGATCTCAAAAAATGGTCTCAAAATGTGGTGTTTTGAATTTTTGACGAGTTTTGTGAAAAAACTCAATTTTATTCAATGCGAGCTATAAGCCTACGAGCATAAAGCTCCAAAACTGTTTCTGTCATATTACTACTACTACTAAAAACTAGGCATTTCATTGATATTATTAAAAAATAGTGATTTCATTGATATTATATTTAATTATATTTAAAACCCACTTAATTAAGGTAAATTATGAGTAGATATGCAAATCGTTAAACGTTATTATTCGAATTCGTAAAAATATTTATATATATTCATAAATTTTTAAGAAAAGATGATTAACTTAAAACTATTTATGCGTATCTAAGACATAAAAGCAATGCATTTAACAATTAATAATGGCCTGAAATGTACTCAAAGATATCTCTTACATACAGCGAAGAATAATTACTTGAATGATTCAGTTTTATTACAACATTAGAAGGAATTACATGTATTTATTGATAGCTAAGCAGATTAAAGTTCTGACAATAAGTATTGAGATGGAAATGTTTTTATCCATAATTCTAAAAAAGATTAGTACTTAGTTGATTTTGGTATGTGCACTATGAGTTTATTCCGTTTCGCAAAATTTTTCTCCTTAATAAGTAGAATAATAATTATGTTGCATTATAAAGAATAAAAAACTTTGTTTGTTATCTTGTCATCATGCTACATTTTAAATTAACTTTATACGTATGAGTTTTGTGCAGTGTAAATATTATTTATCCTGCGTTTTCATTTTATGAATTTCAAAATTGCTTCATATTATTTAATATTATTAATTTAAATTCAAATTGTTTATTTTTCATCTGTTTCCGAAAAGGATTTTTATTTACTATATTAATTCTGTTAGCTTTTTACCAGAGCGTTTAAAATTTAAAATATATATTTATGAATGTATCATCCAGAATATATCATCAGGAACTAGCATTCCAGAATAAGTAGCTAGTTATTCCTCCCATAAAAGTGTATCATAAATATACTTACAAAAATCGGCTCTTGAAAGTAAATGACGATATGCCAAGCAGGGCTGTCTCATAGAAAAGGCAAATGACTAGGGGTCAAAAGTTGAATGGTATTTTGACACTACATAGAAGATGAATCTGATATCCAGAAACTGTAGTTGTTGTACCAGCATGCTTCCCTGTACCTAGCCCTGAATTGTGCTTTACCAGTTAAATAGAAGCAGCCGGGTGGACTCTTCGTGATTTTGAATCAGAGATCAAGCTGAAAACTCCCAATACTGGGTCAGCCATCCCCAGAGGTATCATTTCATTTGGAGAATATTGCACCAGTTTTAACGTGCTCCAACCACCTTTAGCGAGCACGACGGATCTTCGGTCGGCCGGGATTTGAACTCACTACCTTCCAATGATGAGAATCACGCCCTAATCAACCGGCCCCCCAGCGTCCCCCCCTAGAAGCTGCTATAAGACTTCCTTAAGCATCAACCTCACTTTTGAATTCTGAGAGGACTTTTTATAGATAATGAGATGCACTCACGTTTCGCAAGCGCTGAAACTACAAAACTCCCGAGCACCTACACCAATAAACGTGCGCGTAGAAGCATTACATACAGGCAACATTGAAAAATATTCTTTATAAAAGCATATTAGTAAAAATAGTTAAATTTATAGTTAAAAAAAACTATTCAGTATATTGAAGTCATCAAAATTTGAATTTTTGGAAAATATTGTTAAATGAAACAATATTGTTGTTCTTTCTTATCCAATTTGGTTAGGCTTAACCAGATGCATGAAACCATGGACTGATAAAAATTTCAAAGCTAAAAGAGGATTCGAAACAAGTTCACTTTTTCAAATCTTAAGCAGGAAAGTAAATGATCATGGGTAAAACCCGTGCTGTTGCATTTCCTGCACATGGGGAAGTTCTTGTTTCTCTGGTCAATTCTAAGACAGTTCAGGTGTCCACGAATGAGTCTTAATAATGGTGTCTACTGTACACAAGTACCCTTAAAAGTGAAAAAACATCCTGGTTGCCTACCACCATATCTATGATGAGTTGGGGGAGAACACAAAGATGAGGCAAATGAAATGGAGCAAGAACAAATTAACTCCAGAAAGTGCTCTTCAGGAAATTCTGTATCTTGTTTGGAACACAACCTAGCAGGTGGGCATGTAGAACGCAAAAATGCAACATCTGTCTTTCATTCTACAACAGTAGTTGGGCTCCAGCTTGGGGATGTCTTCTCCGAAAAAAAACTGGTTCTAACTATCATATCACACTGAACATGAATAAAAGTGACTGTTTGAATGTTGTCTCTTCAACAACTAGATTTGTTTTATGAATAATTATACATGTGCAAATCAAATGTTATAAAGAAAAATGGTCATGTCCTACAGTGTTATCTTTGATTTCAAATTTTTTATTTCAGTGTTCTAAAATATTTATGAATATTTTTTATTTGATTAAAAATCCTAAATTATCAATTATATCCAATAAAGCATTCTATTTGATTCTCCAGAAAGTACTCAGCTGCTCATGAGAAATATTGCTTTGTAGAAATTAGGGGGCCCGACTTAACCTGATGGATTTTGGTGCAAAAACTTCCTTGGCGCCCACTTCTGCTTCACAACATCAATAAAGAAAAATATACATATTTAGAAATTCAATGTAATAGATTATAAATGGTACAGTAATATAACATAAATATTTTGATTTAATTTAAGGCCCCCCTCTATCCTGGGGGCCCAGGACAACTACCCCTTATGACCCTGCCTTACTCAGACTCTTGTAGGAGAGAATAAGACTTTCATGAAAACAATTTTATATTATATAAAGCTTAACAAAGAAAAATAATTTGGAAAGAAATGGTTCTTGAAAATGTTTAAATGTTTATCTGATTTTTCATACTATTTTCGGATTATCCCAAGTTGCCTTAGAACCCTTATAAGAAAGCATTTCTTAACAATAAATTAGATTAATAATTAATTATAATTTGGTTGATTCTGTGAGAGAAAATATGATATAAAATTGGATCAGTTACTGATGTTTTCCACAGTCCTCAAAATTTCGAGGCTACACTTAGATATCATTTTAGAGTTTAGCTAATGGATATATATATATATATATATATATATTAATGTTTTTTTTTAAATAATTATGATTAATTTTATAAAAATGTTTATATGAATTGTATGTTTATAGCTTAATAATGTTTTTACATATTATAAGAATATACAAACATATTACTAAATTTTTATATTTATAAAATCTGCTTACGTGGATGAAAATTTGTTTTCACAAAAAATAAGAGGTTTAAAGGAATTCCGTTTTTAAACTGTGCAATTAATATTTACAATACAATTTAACAATTTATTTTTATCTATAAATAAGTTAAAATTACACAGTGGATGAGCAATTGAGTAACTTATACTTAAAGTATGTTATCATGTAATGTTGGTGTGCTCTAAGAAAAATAAAAATATTTATTTATTCATTAAATGCTTTTATGAAGTTTACCATGGCTTAGTAGAAGAACTGTGAATTTTGCAGTGGAAGGTTTTAAGTTTGGATCCAAGTGCTTCTAGCTCGTCCCTTTAGTCTAAACATGATCTCTTGGTAATATTGCTCTCTTCTGAATGGAAGGTTTTGTATTTGATCCCTCTAACAACTGTGAGATGGTTGGGAAGTGTCAGCTTCTTACATATTTGTGAATTGATGTGTGCATTTAGGAGTTTTCAGATTTCCTTGTTTGTGAAACGTAAAAATCTGACCATTATCTATGAAATGTCTTTAGGAAGGTAATATGCATAAGATGTTCAAAAGAATCTAACAACAGCTATCAATTATTAGGGTATCCATTATATGGTGCTAAAGTTTTTTCTTAAAGAAATATGAGACATATTTTTTATAAATTTTTCGGTATTTTTAATCATTTATCACTGTTTTTAATAAATTTAGTAATACAACTATTTTATTCTATAATGCTCATCTTACAGGATCTGCTTTAATGAGTTCCACACAGGAACTCCCATTACTGTCCCCAGAGGGCAGCACCTGCTGGTTAATTTGAACTTTTCTTAGACCAGGAAAAAAGAAAAAGAGACAAGAGATTTGTTGGATTCTCGATTTCACGCTCGTTGCACGCTGATCTTATCTTGCTAACTTTATCTGTTTAATTATATGTCGTTAATTCAGTTATTTGTTAAATTTATGTTGCCTAATTAGTTGATGTTAAAGTATATAGTCAGCGCTTAATTTAATTCTAATGTTTGGTAACTATATCTGCTTGTGTAAAATTTTAGATGAAAATCGGTGATTTCCAGAAGGAGAGATTTTTTGTAAGGTCTCAGTGCGAGCACTTTATCAAATAACATCACGAAACAGACTTATTTAGGTTTATTGGCAGCTGCACAACGACACACACAACACGAAGGGAAAAGGAACCAGTCCATGAATATGCCTTTGCAATCGTCATCTGGATCGTATGCTAAAAGTCTGTGCCACTTGTACTTTTGCTCGCAACTGCAGTCGTTGGCACATTTCTTCGTTTGGGTGGATCTGGAAAGAAAGAAGACAGTTAAACACACGGAGAAAATAATATTTTACAATTTTCTTTCTAGTGTCATAGTGATAAAATGCTAAGTATAATAGAACTGATGCAAGTAACAGAACAATATTTTCTAACCCTTAAATTCGTAAAAAACATTTCTTTTTGCAAATGAATTTTATTCAGTTTGTATTATCTATTATTTAGTTTGCTAGTTTTTATGTTACATAAATATATATATATATATATGCATATGTATATATATATCATATATATATGTATATATATATATATATATATATATATATATATATATATATATATATATATATATATATATATATATATATATATATATATATATATATATATATATATATATATATATATATATATATATATATATATATATATATATATGCATGGATATATATATATATATATATATAATAGCGGATTTAAAAATGTATTATTAAAATTTTTTTGATGCAAATTATTTTTTACAGAATAGTTTACTTACCACAATAAAAAAATTTATTAACAAAAATTTTCGTTTTGAAAATTACAGTTATGAAACATTGAATAATAATTCTCTTTGTTGATGAATTAAAATAGCAAGTTACTTAAACAACTAAAATATCTTATTTTCGTTTAATTTGTTCTCCTGTCTTTCATAATACATCACTAAGAGTAGTGAATTATGGAAGTATACAATTATGGAAGTTTTCAATTTCTGCTTAAATAAACTTTTAAATGGAACTTTTAAAACCTTAAAAATGTTAATTCTTCTTCCACTCAAGTTTTACTGTCTCGTATTGTCTCTAATTTTTGACGAGGATGTTTCTTATAAATTTTCTGATTGGAAAATTTGAAAGCTTCGTACATAAATTAAAGTACGAAAATTTTCTTTTCAAACCATTATCCACAGTAAGAAGCACATGCAAAATAAGATTCATACTTATAGACAACACGCTTCGCTAGTATTGTTTCCTTTTTCAGATTTTTTCCGAGTTTTTAAAATAGTCGAGATGCTGTTCCATGGAATTCCATATATTTTTTGGCCAATTTTTGTTTTATTTAATACTTTTTAGTTGACACACTTTCAGAATTTTCTTTTTTACCTCAACTGCTAAACATGTTCGCTTCTTCAACCATGACGAATCCTCAACGGATTCAGCTCTTTCTCTCGACAAACGAATCTTCATAAGTTGAGTTGTTTAAATGAACGGAACAAGGAAACACATTTTTTTTAAATGAGATTCTTACTCTTTTTATGTTCTGACGTTCGGGAAAGAGAGAAGAATCCCCCCTTTCTGTATCCTTACGTACGGGAAAAACAAAAGTTGAATTCCGCACCCCACACTTCATTCTCATCAAATGTCTAATATCCATGTAGGTCTTCGATTATTGTTCGTATAACGTGTGGAATGCTGATACGTGTCGCTTCGTTCTTCAATAATTAGTCAAATTCTCAGGCGTTACATAAAAAACAATCATAAAAATTTGAAAAAAATATCAGATAATAATAAAAATAATTAAAAATATTTGTCAGAAACAAAAGTTAGCAGAAAGGAGATTTTTCAAAATTTTAGTTCGTTAATGGCAGTTATTGTGTCTATGGTGTCAGGGTAGGCACTAGCAATTAGTTCGTAAAAATGTTAGTGTTCGTAGATTAAGGGTTCATAAAAACTATTAAAATCCACTATTTGTTAGAATTGGTAAAGCATAACCATATAAAATATTCGGAAGTTAATAGTTTTGAGAAATATTTTATAAATTTCTATAAAATTTAATTAAATATTTGCAATTTAGTTGCATTTTGAGAAATAGTTGGCAAATTCTTTTGGTATTATAACGGTTAGAATCTCCTAGCATTTATTTTAAATCACATGGCTCTCTCTCTTTATAAAGTACTATTGCAAAAATTATTCAGTATACATTATATAAAAAACATAAAAAGTGAAAATCATTATTAAGAACAATGCTAAGCATTTTTCACTTCTGTTTTTCTTAAACATAAATATATATATTGGGTTGGCAACTAAATAATTGCGGATTTTACTCACAGATGGCTTCAGTTGAATATTTAGGTTTTCAGACGTAGTACAAATGTAAAACACTTTTTGTTATTTGATAGTTGGCAATTCAGCTGTCAATCAGTAAAAAAGTTTTTTGATCGGTTGCGTAGTTTTCGTTTGGCGTTCGTTGAAAAATGGAAAATCAAAAGGAATATTTTCGTCATATTTTGCTTTTTTATTTCCACAAAGGGAAAAATGCATCGTAAGCTCATAAAAAGTTATGTGCTGTTTATGGTGAACAAGCCTTAAAGGAATGGCAGTGTCAAAATTGGTTTGCCAAATTTTGTTCTGGTGATTTTTCACTCAAAGATGAAAAACATTCTGGTCGTCCAGTGAAGTTGATGACGACCTAATCAAAGCAATAATTGATTCGGATCGTCACAGTACAATACGTGAGATTGCAGAGAAGCTTCATGTATCACATACATGCATTGAAAATCACTTAAAACAACTTGGCTATGTTCAAAAACTCGATACATGGGTTCCTCAGGAACTGAAAGAAACGCATTTAACGCAACGCATTAACAGCTGCGATTTGCTAAAGAAACGTAATGAAAATGATCCATTTTTAAAACGACTGATAACTGGCGATGAAAAATGGGTTGTTTACAACAATATCAAGCGGAAAAGATCATGGAGCAGTCAGGTGAACCAACTTAAACAACATCAAAAGCTGATATTTATAGAAAGAAGGTTTTGTTATCAGTTTGGTGGGATTACAAAGGAATTGTCTACTTTGAATTCTTACCACCCAACCGAACGATCAATTCTGATGTCTACATTGAACAACTAACAAAATTAAACAATGCAGTTGAAGAAAAGCGGCCCGAATTGACAAATCGAAAAGGTGTTGTATCCCATCATGACAGTGCAAGGCCACACACAACTTTGGTCACTCGGCAAAAATTATTGGAGCTTGGTTGGGGTGTTTTTCCATACCGACTATATAGGCCTGACCTTGCACTATCTGATTACTTTTTGTTTCGATCGTTACAAAACTTTTTGAATGGTAAAAATTTCAATAATGATGATGATGTCAAATCGTACCTGATTCAGTTTTTTGCTAATAAAAACCAGAAGTTTTATGAACGTGGGATTATGATGCTGCCTTAAAGATGGAAAAATGTCATTGATCAAAATGGGCAATACATTACAGAATAAAGTTATTTAGTTCTATGAAAAAATTGTCTTTGATTTTCTAAAGAAAATCCGCAATTACTTAGTATGCCAACCCAATATTTACCGTAATCTTGTTAGTTATCATCTGCTTGTTTTTGCGATGGTAGCAGCACTAAGTCGTTTTCTTTATGTTTGATTGCTAAAAGTTCTTATTTATTATGTTCAAAATCATTTAATCATTTAATACTTCTTAAGAGCAAATTGCACTGAATCCAGGAGCAATAGGTTTCTTTGTCGAAGCCCATAGATGAATAACTTATTTGAATTCAAGTTGTGAGATAAATGTTGTTGTCTTTCTTCAGTTACAGTGGTTTAAATAACGTCAAATGCCATTTTGACTTGCGTTCGTTATTAAATAGTAATGAACACAAATCAAAATGACTTAGATGTCGTTTTACCACAGCAACATCATTCCAAGAATACATTCACAAGAGTATTACGCCTAGCTAGACTGTCAATTTCATAAGGCGAATCCAAGACATGATTACTCCTTCCAAAAGTAACCTACCACATTTTCACTTAAAACTATTAATTACATTCAAATGAAAGCCAAGTCGGAAGTTAGATTAGGAAGTACAAATTCCATACCGATTGCTTCAAATAATATCCGAGGTTAAGGATGCTTGAGGCTGGCGTCTGTTAATAGCTCAAAGTCTGTTCGGTTTGGTTTGTTTGTCGCTCAACGCTCAGGGCTAATTAGACCGGGACTTACGGTTTAAAGTGGATTCAGAACCACTACAAACATCCATGCCCAAGGTGGGATTCGAACCCTCCTTGGGCACCTTGTTGAACCGAAGGCAAGAGCGCTAACCATTCGGCTGCCAGCTCGGCGTCTGTTCGAAAAAATAACTAGGATTTATAAAAAATATTTTACTTTAATTTTAATTTTAAAGAAGTTCGATTTTAGAATTGAAACTACTTTTTATTCTTTACACTGATTAATTATTACTTAATATTGCCATTAGTTATCTCCAATTCCAAGATTCTTTAATAATGATCCAAAATTCTCAGCCATAAAATAAGAAAACAAAACATCAGTTGATAAAAATAAAAGCAAACAAAAAAATCCTAAAACCGAGTTCGTAAAAAAGAGGTTTTTCAAAAATTTCTTTCGTAAATGGGAATTAAAATTATTATTGCGTACATTGGATCAATTAATAATTCGCAAAATAATGAGTGTTCTTAAATTAGAGGTTTGTAAAAGCGAGCGTCTACTATATTTGAAATAATATATAATAAAAATAACGAAAGCTAATTCATTAAAGAAAGCGGGAACATATTGTGGAAAATAATTTTCAAGGTATTAATGAGCTGGATTGAGAAGAGGGTAACTTACTGGCAAACTTCTTGATGAATGGCTTGTTGAAGATGCTGTGTATTGACGATGGCGCGCAGTTTTCCCGCGCTGTTGGACGCCCAGTAGGGAGTGACGATTTCTACAGCAGATTCGCAGGCATCGATTCTATGTAAATGAAAAAAAAATGTTAAGATTGTTTGATGTTCAGTTTTGATCTTTTATTTTAATGAGTAATAAATGACACGCATTTATGAAACTAAATTATATCGTGAAATTATTAGGAAAAAATCGTGCACATTTTGTGTTAAAACTGTTTAAAATAGAGGGATAGAAATCAAGGCAGGACTAACATTATTCGAAGCAAATTTAAAACAATATTAAAAGGGTATTAAAGTAATATTTAAAAAAATATTTTGTGTATCGAATTTATCTGTAAATTTTTCTTTGATTCTGTGCTTTTGACCGCGTGCTTTCCAGCTCATATGGTGATCAGAAAATATAGGTGTAAAAAACTTCCATTGTTTCTTTGTTAATTAGTTCTTTTGTTGTTGTATTGTCATAATGGAGTGCGCTGCTCCACTTTTCCAAGTGAGCCATATTTTGGTGTGTAGTCCGACTTTCTCACTATACACATGCCATAGGAACCTGTTTATAGGGTAGGCAACCATTCACACAATCCATTCTTACAAGGAAAGGGCAAAGACAGGATAGCTAGAGAGAGAAAGAACATCCATGCCAGAACCGGGATTCGAACTCAGGACCTCCCTATCAACAGTCAGGCGTGCTGACCTCTAGGCAAGATTAGTTCTTCTAGTGATTGTTTAAAGTGTTACGTCATTCATCTTAGAAATACATTTTTTATTTAACTTTTATTTTTAGTTTAGAGTCAACAGCTTTAGAAAGATTAAAAATTTAAAATAAAATATTTATTTTTATTTTTACAAAAACTATAAAAAGTAATATATATATATACATATATACAATGTTATGAATATATATAACTCTAATATAATATGAATAACTAAATACAATGTTATGACTATACTTATTAATAATTCATTTTTAAGTGAAAGATGTGTTAAATTAAAAATAAGCAATTTATTAAAAAATTAATTAAATAAATTTTTTGGAGTATGACAGTCAATACAATAAAAATAATCTAAATGAATAAATTTCTATCTATGATTTTTTTAACTAAAATTTTAGAAAAAAATTTTAAACAAGAATTTTCGCTGTTAATGCAAAATAATTTTTGTACAACAATGTAGCAAGAATAAAAAAGATCGTGGAGTAAATGAAATGAATATTGATAGAAACAAATCCAAAAAATAGAATATAATAGTGAAAAAGATTTAATATTAATGTCATGCAATTATTAGAATAGGAAAGTGTTGCCAAGGATGCAAATGTTACATTCCCACCTGGTCACACAATTTTATTTATGCTATTAATTCAGGAACAATCTTTCAGCAAGGTTTGTTTTCTCGTAAAATGAGAATGGAAAGAGACAAATAAATTAAGTAGCTTTTAATATATGACAAACCTAAAAGCAATCTTCCAATATTAGTTTTGAAAATTTTGTCCGTTTCTGAGTAGATATAATAAAGAAATTAAATCAAAGATTGAAAAAAAGTGAACAGAGTGACGTGTGTGAGATCCATATCAATTTGGAAAGATCTAGGTGGAGCGTATATCAGAAAGCTCAAAATTATGTTATAGGGCAATATCGTTTACGATTTTAGACCACGACTAGTCCACATTGTTGGCAGTAATCGTTTTAGCGATACTTAGACGATGTGTTCCATTCTATCGTTTTACAGATCAGGAGATATTGAGTGCTTTTTTTCAGTTGGGCAACGCAAGGCTGCAAAGAAAACAAATCAACTACCATGCTCTGTAAGGATCCTTCTCTGGCTTATGTCTTCTCGAACACCTCACTAACCGAAATTGCTTAACAATAAATGAACATTGTTTAAATTTCTACTGTGGTGTTCTTTAGACGGTAAAGGTGGAATAGGTTGCAGGCGACGCGCGAGCGATTTCAGATTTCGATTCTTTATTTAGTTATGTTACTAAAGCCATTGCCAATAAAGTAGTTCAAGAAATCATTGAACTCATGTATTATCATTAAATTTATATAGCTTCAGGTCGTAATAAACATTACTTATTATTTGTTACACAATGTCTAGCGTTCTAGCACTTTTTAATATATAATGAGTATACGTATATTCTAAGTATTGCATTTTCATTGTCCCATAATATATATGCACACACACATTTACACACCCACACACTCTTTCATTCTTTACTTTTCTTGAAAACTACTAACTTTTCTTCCTTCCAAAGCTTGATTAAGACAGGGTCCTACAGGTCTGTTGCCACGGGACCCCCACATCAGAGGCCCCACCCCCAAATTGAATAGAAAGTTTGTTTTACGTTTTCAATTAAATAGAATCGTTTGCTAAATTGAATAATACGTTTGTTATTGTGAAGCAGAAGGGCCCCTAAAGAAGTTTTTGCTTAGAGCCCCAATTAGGGTAAGATGGGCCCTGGCTCCTGTTTAAAAAATTTCAAAGATAGCTACATATCCACATGATAATACACATTCATAACCATTTTTACCACAAATTCATAATCAATATTATACTACTTTTCTCAGATTATATATTGAGATATCATTTAATTACAAAAAACTTAAATTTTAACTTAATGGATAAAATAGTGTAAATTCTTTCTCTTTTTTAAAGGGAATTAAATTTAAATATTAATTAAGGTATTTAAGAAAATAATGAGTATGTTAACTGTGATTAAAGTTCCCAGTTTGTGTTGAAAATTTACTTGTTAGGTGAGGCTGTATAGGAATTTCTAGTGGCAGCTCTCGTAGGCCTGACGTGGATCTTCTTCCCGTCGTAAGTCTCAAAGCTGTCGGGTATGTCACTGTCAACCGGTGCATTCGTATAATCTCCGAACATTCTTTTGATGAGAGCTTTGTTTTCATCGATGAAAGTGTCGATTTTATCTCTGAAAATGAAATAAATTATATGAAAAATAGTTTTTGTTTGAATAAAATAGTAACTCTTTTGCAGTAAATACAGAATTAAATCAAAATTGAACCAAAATGTATACTAGTTCACTTAATACTATTCCCGCTTCTCCTTCAAATTTACATTTCTGTGTTTTTTTTTTGCTTATTATTATGAATAATAATTTTTGCAATTTTTCCTCCAGCGCTTAGCTTTATATTTAAATTATTTATCTTGGCTGAATAAGAACGTTTTTTTGGGCCGTGGTAGCCTAGAGGTTAAGGCATCGACCTTCCATCCGGAAGGGTGGAGTTCGATTGCCAGTGTCACCAAAGATCCACCTAGTACGTGAGATATGCGTGCAGCATTAAATATGTGGAATCGAAAGTCCTGTGATCAGTCGTTGAGCGGTCACCATGGGTGTAATGTTTTGGAGGAAATTTCCTCCACTTTCAGATCAAAATCAAAATTGTGGGAGTAGAGCCTCTGGTGGTGCAATCTAACGGAGGAGTCTTAGAGCAAAGTCGTACTTTCACCTTTGTGGTACTCTAGTTAAACGAAAGACGCATCCTACTGACTTAATTTTGCATTATCGTCGCCAAAGCGAGCATGGCTTGTCTAAGTGTTATAAATACCGTTTTTTTGTGCATAGATGAAATTTCTATAGTAATTTATACTAATGAAAATTCAACATCTAAACTCATAACTGGCGATGATTCACTATAATGAAAAAATGCTGATTGTCTTATAACAAGGGTGACAAAATAGTATGGTTCTACGACCACAGGATCTGTTTTGTATTAAGATGAGTACAGTATATTTTCAAAGCTCCAAAAAATTGAGAAAATATGATTTTTGAATGACAGTGTTACGTAATTATTAGTCATGACAATGTCATTATCAATATCAAGCTTAATTAGATTCTGTATCATAATTACGTTGTCGTTTCGTATTTCATGTTTTTGAAAATAAATATTTTACATTAATTGCATATTATACAATTAATAAAGCAAAGTGGTGGTCTATACGGACGATGACCATTATGTCTATGAACATCTACTAATCAGAAACATCGTTTGTTGTGTGCTGGGAACACCAGAATTGAAAAGATGAACAATGATTTCTCTTTACGGATAAAAACAAATTTAGCTGGTCTATCGATTCAAGATACATACTCAATGGGAAATAACCCATTAACTCCTCCAACACTACTAAAAGGAACATGTTTAAATTTTCAAACATGCCACTAAACTTAGACACTTTGGAAGACACCCTTAAACAACAGAGCCATTTAATTTATACATTTTGGAAGTGGCGTAGTTATCGTTTGTCATAATATCATGTTTGGTATATGTGTTAAGGCCTCACCGTAGCTTAGTCGTAGGACAACGCTCTTCGGAGGTTTCCATTGCAGGCACTGCTGTTGAACCATGGAGGATGGATGTTGCTTTTCCGTTTTTGACATACATGTCCATTGGGGTTGTGTTACCCCACCTTACTTCCCTGTACCTAACCTTGAGTTGAGTTGAACCAGTTAGATAGAAGCCGCCTGGTAGAGTCTTCGTGATTTTGAAGTAAATGATCAAGCAAAAGACCTTCAATGCTTTTCTTCCCACCTCAGAGGTATCATTTCACTTGAAGGACATTGCAACCACGATATATTTAACATGCCCCAGCCGCCTTTAGTCAACATGACGGATATTTGGCTGAGCCGAGGTTTGAACTCTCCACCTTCCGATAATGAGGTTGATGCCCTAACCAGCCTGACCAAAGCTTCCATATGTCCATTGGGGTAAGTGCTTGAGAGTTTTCAATGTTTTCCCCTTGTGGGAAGAGAATACGGCCTACTACTTTCGAGAAAGTCCTCCCGGAAGGCAATTTATATGATGGATAATAAAATGCCGTATAAGGCTCGCGGTTTCAAGACTGCCCATATTGGCGGAGTCAAAATAACATATATAATGATATTTATGTGTATTAATGTGGTTCATTTATTGATGTACGCCATTGTACTAACTTTCCTCAAGACTTATTTAGATTTGCCATGTTCATCAGTTATTCTTCAAGAATGACAATGCTACACTTTATCGTAAAATGGTTGCCAATGAACTGTTAGATAGTGAAAAGTAATCAACATTTTAATTTGTAGGTAAAGTTCTGCATCTAAATATAAAGGAATATTTATACCTTTTTAAGGCGATGCTTTGCAGCACTCCAATAGCAGTTATTGGGCAGATGCGATAGGTACTACAAGAAACTAGTATATCTTAATAGCTCATTGCCAACCTTGTATTTAGCGTGGGCAAACGTTGTAAACCTTGTAAGTAATCATATCACCAATTAAAATCTGGATTTTCCTCCCCACTCACCTTTCGGGCATTATGAATATTTCGATATTTTGTCTTTTTGTGTTGAAAATTAATTTTTCAGTAAAATTTCTTTGTATTATCTTTTTGACAAATTTCTTTTTTCTTCTTCTAGCTCTTATGTCCCGGGGATGTTCTGATATTATTTATGTCAATTTGGAACACTAACATCAGTTACGATTTGGAAAACAGGCTCATCCTTAATTTTTGCTGACCAAATTTAATCATTTATTTATATATTTAGTATTGAATTTTCATCAACAATTTTTCACTTTATTTAATTAAGTCAGCTGAAATAAAAAAAGAAAAGTAATTTAATGAAGTTATAATAGAATATTAATTTTTTTAATAAGATAATACGTAAAATTATTTGGCTTATAAAAGGTGGTACAAGTAAAAGTTATTCGATCTAAATGATTTATTTTTCAATTCAAATCAAATAATTTAATACAATTTTCTCATATAATGACACACAATTTCCTTGAAAATTGAAACTCAAAAATTAAAAATGAATATCAACGAAAAACATTTATAAGTAAGGATTATATAATTTTTATGGTAGGATTTTGTTGGATCTAAGTTTCTGTGTTCGTAAGCAGTTATTTATTATTTTCAAAAAACAAAAGATATAAGCACTGAAATAAACAAATTGAAGTTTATAAATTATAAATTAAAAATATGAAGTGTAAAGATTCATGAATGCAAGGAAAAGAAAATTACATTTAACGACTGAGTGAAAACGGATAAATGTAAGCAGAATTTTCAAAAAATAATTTGAAATTTCTAATAAGAGAATAAATATACATACTTATAGTTATTACATCCAAACAGAATTTACAAAATAAACAATTGTATCAAAGAAAACAGAAGACGTAAGGCGAAAAACTATAAAAATTCTAAAAAAATACAGAAATCAAGATGAAACATAGAAGGCATAAATAAAAAATAAACAAGAAATAAAAGTTTCGAAAGAGAACATTCGTTATGGAGGTCACAAGAAATACGTTTAAATTAATCTTGAAAGGATTCAAATAAATAACAAGAAATGTCAGTTGAAATATAATTTGTTCGGAAGTATTTCTCAATGACACAAAACCAGAGTTGCTCACTCGACGGCGCCTAAAAATCTAAGTTATTATAAAGTTGTAAAAAGTGCCGAAACAACTCATTAAAAACGAAGTCATGCCTCAAAAGAGCCATTTAGCACTTATATTTCATTAAATATATTTTGATAATCGATCTAGTAATGTTTTATCGATTTTGTATAGTTTTTTACAATTAGATACTTTTACTTCGAGAAGATGACAAACGTGATGAAACGTGAAAAAAGAAGGAAAACGTGGTGATTGCTTATGTGTTTTCTATACATTCCAGCAGATCTTTTGAGACTTACGAAAATTAAATGGATTAGAAATATTTTTTACCACAAGCCTATACTCCCGTACAATTCTAATTTCTTTTTCTTTTCATTCCAATATGCAAACGATTAATACTAATTCATCAAGGATTACTGTATAAATTTCACAAAATGAATCGTAACTCATGTTTAGTTTCATTTTCCTTCAAGAAAGTAAGCAGACAGCCTCGAAAATTTGATGACGTGTTATGCAAGTATCTAATTGATAAAACATAACTAGAATATTCTACTTGTAAATGACTATCAAAATATCTTTTGCTTTGTTTTTACATTAACTGTTTTTATAAAATATTTTCATGGGGATTTATATTTCATATATGAATTGATTTGATGATTCATAAATCAAAATAATATTCCATCAATACTTGTTCGCAATACTTCCATCATCTTGTTCGTAAAATATTTTCAATAAGAAAGAGATTTAATGATATTAGCTAATTATGTGTTGAAAATTTCACGAACTCTTCAAAATAGTTTTGGAACACTTTTTTTAAGAAAACGATTTTATTCGAAATTGGATATCCATCTGGCGATTCAATTTAATTCGCGCACATTGTAGTTGAAAGAAGCTTGAACAATCTGAGTTTTAGAACAATATGTTGCTCATTATGAACTAAATGCACGTCTGCTCATAAAGTGACTGGTACCGAATCACTGGTATTCCAAGCTTTGACTTTTTTTCCTGTATGTCACTTAGTTTTCAAAGTTTCTGAAAATTTTACAGTTGGTACAACACAACCCTACAATAATCTGGAAACAAATAGCCACTTTCCAATAGTTCGACACTTTTTTTTATTACCACAACTGTAGTCATTCGAGAACTAAATGAATGCAACAAGACTTTTCTAAAGGTACTCAGTATAAAAATGTACCAGTAGAAATGAATGATAGGAAACATTGTTTTTTAGATTAACTTTTCTAACAAAAGTAAAAAATAATGGGAAAATTACTTACTGAGGATAATTTTGGCCAGCTGATGGACAATACAGTTGATTTAGACGTTTGATACATGGTATGCCCCTGCTGATTTCATTGACTGTCTGCTGAAACCATGTTATTGCTAAAGTTAAAATAAAGAGAAGTTCCTATAAAAATAAAATTGTATGAAATGACCAAAGTTTTTATTGTATACTGATTTATATTTCAACATAATTTAGAAATGATTTTATTTATGGAACTATAAGTAATTGGCTCAATGTAGATGTTTATTTAAAAGCGCATAAATAATTGAGAAAAATTTATGAAAATTTGAACCTGATTAATTATATACTTTGTTTTTAAATTTATTAAATCAATAATTTTTAAAAATCATATTATCAGATGTGATTTCAATAATAATCATTATTTTTCATTCATAGCATTTGTTAAAAAATAGAACTATTGCAATTATTGCATTTTACCTGTATACAATCCAAGGTAATATTTTTATGCGGATAATCGAAAATGCATGCTGTTGATAATATGTGGTGTCTTATAAAAAATACAATGTGATTAAAAATATCATAAGTTGTAACAGAAAAAATCATTTGTTGGATCTCATTTGAATTCACCTCATTACCAAGTGCGATAAACTAAGATGAAAACGCCCGATTTATCATCAGAAGCGATAATTCGGAGAAGATTTTAGTAAAATTTTTAGATTTTAATAACTTTTAAAACGAGGATAAACATATTTTAGAAATGAAATATATTTGTTCTGTGAATAATTAAATGAAAGAAATGGATTATTTGCAACTGCGAATTGGATATATATTTCCTTTCTACTGCGCATGCTTTGTTTATCACCTTAAATAATCACGTTTGTCGCCATATTTTTATTTGCCTTTTCTGTAACTTTTAATATAAAAACTGCCATTTAACTTAAATGCTTTCACTTTCCATGATGATATATGAACTTGAATATTTTCTGAATGAAACAGCTCAGACAACTCAACTAATGAAACGAAATGTGAAATGGAACTAGCCAAGTGTAATAGCTTTCAGAGGAAATGAATTCGTTCTTGAATATAATTGGATGAAATTGATTATGTCTCAAATGAATTAGTCCATTGATGAAATCTTCCAGTACCATCTGTTATTTATTTTGTAAAATATAAACGGCATTTGTTTCAAAACTTTATGGTAAGCTTTTCTAATGGAGAATGTTTTTATATTTGATTATACGCGATGGCGTATAATATTGTAATGTCTCACCATCGGCACTTTCGATTTTAAGATCCTATGTTTTTTTTTTTCTTTTTTGTTTTAATTCTGAGACTCTCGTTGTACGCGAAGCAGGCGAGAGAGATTGTCGCGAACCCATACATGACTCCTTGTAAAATTTGTTCTTTTTTTAATTAAATGTGTATGTTTCAAAATTGGAGTCATTTATTTGTTTGTTTGTTTCATAACAAACTTATGTTTTTGGTGGCAGCGGTTTGATGCTTTTTTAATGCTTTGCATTAGCATCCACTATGGAAATTAATTATGTGCACTATAATGGATTACGTGCCGCAATGTTGGAATACAGGTAGGCCATTTTGATCAATCTTTCTCTGGCTACTATTGAAAATAAATAGTTTGGAATGTTATATAAATTTATAGAATATTTAGTTCCAATCTTATTTACGTGGTTTTCATGTTATATCAATTAATTTTGTTTATAAGTTTGTAAATGGTGTATTCCATATTACAAAGCTAATTTCTGTATTTCGTGTATTCGAATTTACAGTGTTCATGCTATATCAATTAATTTTGCTTATAAGTTTGTAAATGGTGTATTCCATGTTACAAAGCTAATTTCTGTATTTCGTGTATTCGAATTTACAGTGTAATATTTTTTATAAGAAAAGTGTATCTTATTATAAATTTGCATTTCATAATTTTTATGTGGTTGATGTATTTCAATTCAAGTAGGAATATGTTAAAATAACTATGTTGTTATAGATTAATGTGTAAAATCGAAAGTACACTTATATTCATAATTTTTTGAATGTTTCACTGAAAGTAGATTTTATGAAAGTAATATATACTTTAGAAAGGTTTTGATTTCGTTAGGTGAAAACGAAAGTACATGATTACAATAGGTTTGAATTTAAAGTAATGTGAGATTTATTTATATGTTTTTGATTTTTGTTTGTAAAGTATCAAACTGATTCATTTGGTATTTAAAAACGCATATGTTTATTTTCATTGATAAAGATTTGAAAAGATATTTTCTTACTGTTTAAAATATCGTACGTTATTATCATTTTTATGTCGTGTATGATTAACTAACTAAGTTTATTGATTTAAAATCGAAAGCTGATTTCTGGTTTAGATTAATTAAAGCTTTTAATTTATATTGTTGTTAAGAATTGTAGTGTTTTACATTTTGAATAAAATAAGGATTCAAAAATAATATAATTTCATTTTCTGTTTTAATATAGTAGTATTTGTATAAGAATCTGATTTTATAAAATTTATACATTTTTGATTAATAATTCAATTTATCTGAGTATCAAGCATTAGCTTGGTGATAAAAAAACTTGAAATCGAGAGTAGAAGATTTAATATTAAACTTGTTCTTCTTTTCAAAATATATGATTTGCTGTTTATACACTATTTGTTGTATTACAATATAGTTTGTTTTCGTTTAAATTTTTAAATGTTATGGATATGTTTTATATTAGTAGAGTGTGTTAAATAATTTCAATAGTTATTTACGAAATTTTGTATATAGGTGGGTGTAGTCTGTTTTTTCTCTCATTATTGCATCTCTTCTGAGATAAAGCGTTAATAAATAAAATGGCTTTTTTAGCACGGGGGAAAAAGGGAGATTTAGTAGAAGTAGCTGAAGAGTTAGGGGAAATGGTTCCAGATTCTTTTAAAATCCCGGATATTAAAAAATTAATTTTAACTAGTAAAAACTTTAATGAGGAAGAAGTAAAATGTATATTAGATAGGGTAATCGAGGAAAGAGTTAAAAGGGAACAGGAAGAAAAAGAAGAAAGAGTTAGGCGAGAAATACTAGAAAAAGAGGAAAGAATTAGGCGAGAAGAAATAGAAAAAGAAGAAAGAATTAGACGTGAAGAAAGAGAACATATTTTAGAAATGAAACGTCTAGAAATCTCTTCAAATGCTGCAATTTCGAACACAGAATCAGTTACAAATAGGACTGAACATGCTCAAAAAATTCAATTAATGCAAATAACGCCAAAATTCGATGAAAGGAAAGATGAGATGAGTTTATACTTAATAAATTTTGAGCGTAGAGCAGAAATGGCTCATATTCCAAAAAACGAATGGGTAGTTTATCTTGTAAGTGCTTTACCTTCAGAGATATCTAACATGTTAGCTAGAGAACCTCCAGAAAGGGCTGATGATTACGATTACGTGAAGGAAATTATTCTTAAACGATTCAAGTTAAATAGCGAAAAATTAAGACAATTGTTTCTTAAACACCAGAAAACGTCAGACAAATCATGGAGAAATTATGCACAAGAATTGAATAGTTACTTTACGGAATGGCTTACGGAATTAGAAATAACGACATTTGAACAGCTTAAGGAACTAATGGTAACAGATCAATTGAAACGTCGTGTGCCAATTGAAATTAAGGAACATTTTTTGGCGGAATGGCTTAAAATAAATTCGCCGTATGATCTGGCAGAGAAAATAGATGAATATGAAAGTTTAAGAGATAGTTTTAAGACGAAAGATTTTACAAAACTCCCTCGAAATAATTTTGGTTTTCGTCAACAAAATGAAAACCGTGCCTTTAAGTTTAATGAAGTAGTTCGGAATCATAAATCTCATGTTCCTAAAAGAGTCGAGAATAAAAATTCTAATTATTCACATGAAAAGGAATTTGAAAAAAGAAAACAACTCCGATGTTATGAGTGTGGTTCTTATAGTCATTTGCGGCCTCAGTGTGACAAAATAAAAAAGAACTTAGAATCGGTAGCATCCAGCGAAATTGCTAGAAGTACATTTAATGAGTTGATGGCTCCTTACACTAGTATCGGCACTGTTAATGGAATTCAAATGCCAATCTTAAGAGACACTGGAGCAACTCTTGATTTGATTTGTGGAAAATACGTGAAACCTGATATGTTCACGAAGGAAAAGGTTTGGCTAAGAACACCTCTTGATGAAACTTTAGTATGCTTACCTATTGCCGAGGTTGAAATAAATTGTGAATTAGGTCACATTTTGACAAAGGCAGCAGTTCTTCGAGATTCTTTGGATCAAGGAAGATATTTACTGGGAAACAAAACAGCCGCTTTATTTGAGGAAATTAAAAAGCATGAGGAGGTGAAAATACATATGATAAATGCTATAGAAACTCGAGCTCAAAAAAGACGGAAGGAAAATAGCACGAATAAAGAGATTATTGATTCTGAAATAGAATCTTCTAGGTCTTGCTTCCAAACTAAACAAAATGAAGAATTAGAGCAAAATACAATTTTGCCACCATTAGAAACCGAAGTTGAAGGGATGGATTTGATAAAAACATCTCCAGAAGAATTTGCTCGGGAACAAAAGGTGTGCGAAGATTTGAAACCTCTCTTTGAGCAAGCTAAACGACAATCTTCAAAAGACAATAAATATATTATAATAAATCAATTGTTGTTTTATAATAAAATGGACAATGATGGAACTGTAAGAAGATTATTAGTTGTGCCCAAGAAGTTTCGCAACCAACTAAAAGGGATTTGCCATGAGATAACTGCAGCTCATTTAGGTATAACTAAAACAAAAGATATGCTGTGCAAAACTTTCTACTGGCCTAACTGCTTTAAAGAAATTGAAAATTTTGTTAAATCTTGTGACAAATGTCAACGAGTAGGAAAGCCTCAAGATAAGAAAAGGGCTCCTTTGAAACTGGTTCCAGTAATTCCGGAAATATTTACAAGAATTAACGTTGATGCATGTGGTCCTTTACCTATAACTTCCTGTGGTAACCGGTATATTATAACAGCCATTTGCATGTCATCCAAGTATCCAGATGCCATCCCAGTACCAGATATACGTTCTACTACTGTGATTGATGCTTTTCTTCAGATATTTAGCCGCATGGGTTTTCCTAGGGAGTTGCAAAGTGATCAAGGAACATCTTTCATGAGTGTCCTAACATCAGAATTTTTAGAAAAATTTGGTATTAAAGTTGTGCATAGTTCCGTTCAGCATCCCCAAAGCAATCCTGTTGAGAGATTGCATAGAACTTTAAAGAGAATACTGAAAGTCCTTTGCTTAGAAAAAGGTACAGATTGGGAGAAGATTTTACCTCAGGCACTTTTTGCTCTTAGAACTTGCATTCATGATAGCACTGGATATTCTCCTGCAGAATTAGTCCATGGTCGGAACTTAAGAACACCCGTAACACTATTATATGAAAATCTAACTGGTAAAACCATTGAAGAAGATAGTGTGATTGCTTACGTTTTTAATCTTTTAAATAGAATGAAAAGATGCCAAGAATTAGCTGTGAAAAATATGACAGAGGCTAAAGAAAAACAGAAACTTTGGTATGACCGTAAGGCTACGAAAAGAGAATTTAAAGAAAATGATCTTGTGTTAGTTGTTGCACCTTCTAGATCAAACAAATTTTCTGTTCATTGGATAGGTCCAGGAAAAGTAGTAAAACGACTATCGGACACAAATTACGTAATACAATTTCCCGATAAGGAAAAATTACATGTATACCATGTAAATATGTTAAAACCTTATTTTCAGCGTCCAGAAGATGTTAATTTAATTTTTACCTCTAATTCTGATAATGAAGATATTGATTCTGAGAAAGAAGATATCCCAAGTTTTGAAATTAATTCATCTACCCTTTTAGAGACTTTTCCTGAAAGCTGTTTTAATGAAAAGTTAGAGGACGATCAGAAGAAACAATTGAGTAGACTTTTGATTCAATTTATTGATATTTTTTCAAATGAACCGGGTTGTACAGAACTGGCTGAACTGGACATCGAGTTAGAATCTAATAAACCTATTATAGCTAAACCATATCGAATGTCCCCACGACAGACAGAAATTCTGAAATTGGAAGTAGACAAGATGTTGAAATTGAAGGTGGTGGAACCAGGTGAATCCGATTACACATCACCTTTAATATTAGTTGAAGCTCCTGGAAAAGAACCTCGTCCGTGCATTGATTATCGCAGGTTAAATGAGGTTACCAGGACGCAATATTATCCATTACCAAATATTGAAGAGCGTGTTGAATCCGTTTCGAAAGCGAAGTTCATATCTTTATTAGACTTAACACGAGGTTATTGGCAGATACCTTTGAGTCCTAAGGCTCAAAGATATGCTGCATTTACGACGACATTTGGTGTTTATAAACCTTTGAGAATGGCATTCGGTTTGAAGAATGCTCCTTACTATTTCAGTAAGTTAATGGCTGATTTATTAAAAAATTGCGAACATTTTGCTGTGCCTTATTTAGATGACATAGCTATATATTCACTTACCTGGTCTGATCACATCCAACATCTTAAATGTGTTCTGGAGAAGATTCGATTTGCGAAATTGACTGTAAAACCCCTTAAGTGCAAATTCGCTCAACTTCGTGTTAAATATTTGGGACACTTTGTAGGACAAGGTCAAAGAACACCAGGTGATATTAAAGTGAAAGCCATTACCGATTTCGAACGTCCCTCAAGCAAAACCGAAGTACGAGCTTTCCTAGGTCTTGTTGGGTACTATCGCAAGTATATACCAGAATTTTCGGTAGTTGCTGCGCCTTTATCCGACCTGTTAAAAGGGAAGTCCAAGAAAGGAACTGTAATATGGAATAATAACTGCGAAAAGGCATTCATAGAATTAAAGAACACTTTAATAAAGAAGCCTGTACTTTACAGTCCAGACTTTCAAAAACAATTTATCATTCAATGTGATGCCTCAAACTTAGGAATAGGTGTAGTTTTATCTCAGAGAGATCAAAATGAAAATGAACACCCTATCCTATTTCTGAGTAAAAAATTTTCAAAATCTGAGAAAAATTATAGCACTATAGAAAAGGAATGTGCAGCAATAATTTTTGCTGTTACTAAATTAAAATATTATTTAGATGGTCAGTATAAATTTATTATCGAAACTGATCATAACCCTTTAGTTTGGTTAAAACATCATACAGGATCTAATCCCAGACTTTTAAGGTGGGCTTTGGTGCTTCAAAGCCTAAATTTTGATATTGTTCACAGAAAGGGCAAATTACATCAGAATGCCGATAGTCTCAGTAGAATGCTGAATAACCAAACTTAATTATTTTCTTTTTTCTCAGATATTAAATTAAAATGTTTTTTTTTAATACAAACTTCCACTGTTGTTACATGTGTACATAATAAAAAAATGTTTTTTATAATAAAAATGTGTCTATTTGTAAATTTAGTTAGTGTTGAAAATTCTGTTGTGTTAGATAATTATTTTGTGCTATTTTGATATATTTTTATTTTATATTTAATATTATATAATTCCATATAATTTTGTGTTTCAGCCAGAGTCCGATTGATCAGGGCTATCTGTAATATTAAATATTGCTCTTTGTTGTTTGTGTGTGTTTTTTTCTTTTTTATTTGCAGGTTGATTTCCTTAGAATGAGAAGAAAAAAAAGGAAAAAAACTCCGGGGAAGGAAGGAATAATTTAGTCTGTAATGTCTCACCATCGGCACTTTCGATTTTAAGATCCTATGTTTTTTTTTTCTTTTTTGTTTTAATTCTGAGACTCTCGTTGTACGCGAAGCAGGCGAGAGAGATTGTCGCGAACCCATACATGACTCCTTGTAAAATTTGTTCTTTTTTTAATTAAATGTGTATGTTTCAAAATTGGAGTCATTTATTTGTTTGTTTGTTTCATAACAATATGCGCACCGTTCGAACATTTTTATCGCATAATTTGCCGATCATATACAGGAAAAAAATTTATTTTAGAATTAAAAAATTCAAATAATGTACTTAAAAACGGCATGTATTCTAATTAACATTTCAAAAGTTGCGCCTATTTTTTCAAAGGATAAAATATTCAGAACTCAAAAGAATTGTTGAAAAAAGTATTGAGTACTTTTGCATCTACAATAATTATAATGATAACGTAAAATTTAAATTTATTTGAATCAAAAAAGAATTTTTTGCTGTTTAGATGTGTCATCGCTAGAGACAAATTTTTAATTTATGTATTCATATTTTTACTCATTTTTTATCATGGATGATTACATTAATTATGTAGCCGATTTTATTAATTTTTTTAAAAATTAAAATACAAATTTAACAGTATTAATTTTTATTCAAAAGATTTTCTACTTGATGTTTTCTTCTCGTCTACTTGATGCAATCTTGATGTTTTTATTACAATTTCATCCTTATAGTAAATATATGTTGTCTTATACTTTTAGTTTCTAACAGAATTGTGTAAAGACATGAAATATTTGAAATTTTTATTATAAATACTTAGGAACAGAAAAATATTATTTCAATCGAAGATGCTTATACGTTATGTGTTATGAATTTATTTATCCAAATGTATTTTAATGTTTTGATTAATTTTGTAATAGTTCATCGTTCTTCATTTTTTTTTGTCTCATGTATGTAGACTACATTATGTATATATATTTATCATTATTCATTTATTTATAGTCATCATAGGTAAATATAAATTCTATATTTTTTCACTTATCTTTAGATATAGATCCACCTAATATTCCAATTCAGTTTCTGATTACTTATATAGGAGTAGAGAAAAAGAATGGAGAAAGACAGATTATATAAAAATTAATTAGAGATATTATAAAATGAATATCCTTACTTAAATTGATATATTAAGAAACTACAAAAGATTACAACATTTTGGGAAGAGAAAAATCAAAAATTATTATAAAGTTCATCGTAAAATTGAACCTTTATATAAAGTCATAAATATTTTATTTTGAAACAACTTGAAACAGGAATTCCACCCAATTTGTTGCTGCAGCAGCATGCTAGTCCTGAGTTAGGCTCTACCAGTTAGATAGAGGCAGCCGGGTGGAGTCTCCGTGATTTTGCAGCATGGACCAAGTAGAAGACTCCCAATACTTGACCTGCAACCCCCAGAGGTATCATTTCACTTGGAGGACATTGCTGCCCAGTTTAACATGACCCTAATTCAGTTGTCACTCAATACGGTACAAAATATTGTAAATTTCAGTTAATCGTGTTCTATTTCAGCACTTGTGTGACAATTAAGTGAACTCTCAATATGAACAACTTTTGTTTACCATTTGTAAGAAACGTTACTTCATGACTAAAAATCATTTACCACAAGAAGTCATCTTTTTAAAGTTCATTAAGAACTAACTCTCTTTACTACTAAAAACTAATTCTCTGTTCTTTATTACGTTTGGTAAGCGTTTTTACAATCTATATCTGGTATGGTTTGAAAAGTAATTGTTTTCTCAATAGTTTTTTCATAGTATGTCTGAGAAATATTCAATTTCCGACTGACTTATCAAATTGATTTTCATCGATTGTTTGTGAAAGTTTTCTGCATTTGTTGCTCAGTATCTTCAATAATATTTCACCGAATAGAAGTTTTGCTTTTGCAACTGTACCCTTATGCAGTAATATCTTAAGAAATCAATATAAGATACTCTATCTGTAGAGAGGGCGAATATCATATGATGAAATGATCATTGAACAACAGTAACGTATTCATTTTAAATAATCCAATTCAAGGAGAACTTCAGTTATTCGAATCAATTGGGACCAGACCACTATCGGATAATCAAAATTTTAATTAATGGATTTTTCGGAAAATAAGGTCCATTATAGTTAGTTACTGTATGTTGAAAAGGGGAGAAAAATTATAGATTTTTAAATAAAAAGAATTTAATGAAAAGACAACACTTTTACATGATAAGGCTCTGAAGAGTGCTTTACATTAATACAATATGTATGTATGTACAGTGCTGTAAATGAAAGTCATTGCTTTCAAGACAACTCGGCCAGGCTAAATGATTTCAGTACCTTCAATTGTTTTCGGAAAGTTAAGCCGTGCATCAGCTTAATAGTAAGAACTTTCATGTGGTCGGCTGATGCACTATCCACTTCAGAGCAGTTTCAAAGCTGACAAATTCTTGTTCAGCTGATGGTCTCATGTCCGTTTCAACTTGGATCTTAAAGTCAGCTTCTTCCATGACACTTTTAATAAGTTGACCATCATCTGCAATTTGAAATCTGGGGTCTGATTGTTAATTCATTCTTTTATATCTTTAGCATTAACTTCCGAACTTCGAGGAATTTTCAATAGAATGTTTCTGAATTTCTCAAGTGACACGCTATTAGTATATTTTCCCGTTTCTTACTTTTCCTTTTTTGATTTTTTCCCCATTTTTTTCTCTTCTGTCAAATTTATTTTTCTGAAATTCTAAAAGCGATTCGGATAGATGGAGTTTGGATAGTTAGAGTTATTCTGTATTTAGAGCACCTTTGTGTTTGTACGGTTGTCATCTTGGCGCTACTCGAATAAATAAAATTACCTTGTGTATAATGCTGGTTGCCTTTCTAACAACAAGCTGAACTATCATCTTTCTAAGAAAGAAATTGCAAAGAAAGTGAGAGAGAGAGAGTGAAAAGAAAGGGAGAGAGTGAAAAGAGAGTGAAAGAGTGAAGAGAGAGAGAGAGAGAGAGAAAAGCGAGAGAAAGTGAAGAGAGAGAGAGAGTGAGTGAAAAGCGAGAGAAAGTGAAGAGAGAGAGAGTGAAAGGCGAGAGAAAGTGAAGAGAGAGAGAGAGAGAGTGAAAAGCGAGAGAAAGTGAAGAGAGAGAGAGAGAGTGAAAAGCGAGAGAAAGTGAAGAGAGAGAGTGAAAAGCGAGAGAAAGTGAGAGAGAGAGAGAGAGAGTGAAAAGCGAGAGAAAGTGAAAAGAGAGAGATGTAAAGCTTACCTAAAATCTTTTTATCAGATTTCCATTATTGTTCCAATTCCCGATATTTTCTTTTTAATAAAAAAATGAATTAAGGTGAAAATATTTCAAACTTGAGCACTTTTCAAGTAAATTTTTTTTTAAAAATTCAAAAATTGAAACTTTACTTTAAAAAAATGTGTTAAAGTTCAATTTTAGTTCCTTCACTTGAAACATCACTGTAAGACATTTAAAGCTTAATAAAATTTCTTTATTATTATGCATTCTTATTTGTTAAATTAATAATTTTTTAACTCATAAATTATTGTTTTTTTATTACATTGAATAAAATCTCCTTAAAATTAAATACATATCTTTGAAAAACTCTATGCTGAAAATTAATTCACAAAATAGCAATAAAAGATAATATCAAACTAAACTTGTCATCCATCTAGATTCCACCAACCCTCCTCGAACACTTTCTTCTTTAACTTAGTAATTAAAGCTATCAGCAAGACGTCATTCTCCAAAAGAAGAGAAGGAAAGGAAAAGCACTTCCATTGATAATCAAAGCGGGGAAAATAAATGGCGATAAAAGTCAGAAAGCATCAGTGACAGACAATAGTGATACCCGGACGTTTTTCTGGCTGACCTCATCCCTGTGATGAAGAGGTCTCGATCTTAGCTTGTTCAGGCTTCAGCAGCAGGTCAAGGTGAGTCGTTTTGGCCAGTAATTGATTATTGTGCTCATAAGTCTTGACACTCTGTTTGAATTTCAAAGAACTTAATGTTCTCTTTTTTTGGGTGGAGGCGTTTCATTATATCCGAAAGTCATCGGGGTTCGAGGATTCTTTCTTAATCAAGGAGTATTGGCTGAAACTAGTGACTCAATAAGGATCTCGATTTACTTATTTTTTCATTCTTCAATATGAAAAATGTAAAGAGGAAATTATTATTAGCAGAAAAATTTTCTTATCAGCTTAATTTATTATCTTTAATACTGGATGAAAATAATTGATTTAATAAATCTGGTTTGGTAGCACTACAGTTACAATTTTACCCAAGATCTCTAATTTGATTGGGGTTTTCGGCATAAAGTAATAACTAGAAGAAGAAATGATTATTCACAGTAAATGTTTTCTACTGGCTAAACTTATAGATAATATTGGATGAAAAAGTTGATTTAATAAATTTGGTAGCAGTTTGATTATATTTTTGAGTATGAGGGATAATTTAACTGGGAGTTTCATTTTAAAATAAGAATGAGAAGAGGTAGGGATTATTTACTAGAAAATCTTTCTTACTAACAAAATTCATAATTTACAATCGATAATATCGATGAAAAAAGTTGATTTAAAAAATTTGGTTTGATTGCATTTCAGCTATATTTTTCACACGAGGTCTTATTTAACTGAGGGTTTTGGCTTAAGGAACAAGAGGAAGTAATTATTAGCTTGATAAAAGTGTTCTTACCAGTTTAATTTGCAATCGATAATATGGAAAGAAAGTAAATTGATTTAAAAAGTTTACTAAGTTTTTATCGCTACCATATTTTTGTTAATGAATGTTAATTTTTTAACAAGGGTTTTCAGTTTAAAATAAAAACTTCCATTGATTTTTCTTATTCTAAAAAGAGTTAAATTTATATTAATTTTTTATTTTCGAAGAATTGAGGTTATATGCATACAATATATTTATTGTTCAACTTAATAAAAATTCAAATATTACTGTCGTTACAGTAAGTGGAAGTAGTTTCAAATTAACTGCTTTTGTTTATGTTTCGATGACTTTTTGCAGACAAGGTATTGTCTATATACATGGTTGGAGACAAACGTTTTTAAAACTTCTAGGACATATTTCTTTTAAACATGTTCTTAGGAAATTGTAAAGATATTTTTTCTTCGATGAATTGGGTGTATATGGGTGAAATATATTTTTTTTAGGTATTAAAATTGGCTTGGCTTTCGAAGCCCAAGTTGAATCAATTCAATAAAGAACTCGATGTTTTTACTTTTAGGATTTTCATTCTGTAAATAACGATGAGGATTTAGCTCCACAAGACTTTTTCCAGTTTAATCCACAACCATTAATGATAAAAATTAGTAAAGTTGGTCTTGGTAGAGAGTTTTATAATTATATTTTTATGCACACAAGACTGAATCAATTAAAACATCCAGTTTAAAAAAAACAGTAGGCTCTTGTTAAATTTATTCTGAGAATTAAATTTAATTTCATGTTTTTATTCAGAAAGTCAGGTATGCATATAAGTTTTTTTTAAGCTGATTTATAACAATTCGAATATAATAATCATTGCAACGGTTAGAAATCTATCTATGACAAAATATTAGCCTTTATTTTGGCCACTTTTTGCATACGTGGACAGTTATGTCTGGAATAAATCAGGTGAAACAAGACTTCGACTTAAATTTATTTTGAGGCGACTTTTTTGATTTATGCTTTTCTGGCATAAATTGTGTTGTAGCTGTATGTGGAATATATCCCTTAAAAATTGACAGCAATTAGAACCTAATAATTATGATAATAAAGTATAAAATTTTAATTTTGAAATTTTCTTCTGTGAATGTAATTTTAATTCTGAATCAATTAGTAATATTTCAGCAACTTTTGGACAGTGGATTAAGGATTCATGGAATTTTTAGTTTTTTGTACATATAATGCGATATAATTGTGATTCCTTTTTTTTAACTTTCATTTAAATAGAAATACAGAAATATATTTCCATTAATGCTTATACTTTTCCCAATTAGAACAAGATTTTGACATTAACTTATCATACTTTACTGTTTTTTTTTTAAAATTATATGTAAAGCATGTGAATGTTAATATTTTTATTGACCATTAAGTAGTTGTTTCTTTCGTTACTGTTGAGATCATTATTAAGTTAACTTATTACAATTGTCTTTGGTTTAAAATATCTATGACGTCAGATAACGTTTCATCTATGTCACATTGTATTGAGACGCTGACGTAAATCCGACTTGTCGACAAATTTGCTGCCTGCTTTCAAATCGCATTCTTCTAGCGGCAACAAACAAAAGCTAAGTTCACCATCGAATGAATAGCGACGAGAAAAAAATTTATTCATGATTCTTAACAGTAATACAGAAAAATTTTTTAATAGTAATTTTTCCATTTGTAAAAGTTTTCTAAATCAGGAAAACTGTTGGTCTAAATAATTATTTTTCAAAATTTCAAATCTTTGGCGAGATTGCTTCTAAAATTAAACTCGTTAAAAATAGAACAAAAATAAAGACAAGATAAAACATCCATTTTATGGCTAGTTTAAATTTGCATAGACAATTTAAATATTTTTAAAAAATTCAATTTTTTAATTTGATTTTAAAATGAATTTAAATATTAACTACAAAAACTGTTCAAAAAGGCAGCCAAAAATATTAGAAGATCATCGTTTTAGCTCACAACTAAGTACTGCTATTTCAAAATCAATAAATAAATAAATAAATAAAATAAAATAAAAAAAAATAATGAAGGATTAATGATAAAATATAAAAAAAGCAAGTGTAGAAATTAAAATATTGTTAATAATTATTTTACCCAAATGTATCGTCTGCGAATTGAATGTTTGTTTTAACCAATATTTTAATGTATGCATTTTTTTAAAAGTACCTTAAATGAATGTTGAATTTATTATCATTTTACATATTTATAAATTTATTATTATTGAATTTATTATCATCTTACATATTTATAAATAATCTCGTTATACTGCTCACCCACTGAATTTGCATTTGGGGTTTAAGTGAGAACGACTGCATGCAGTGAAATGAAACTTGTATTAAGATGTTAATCGCGGACTGATTTAAAAGATAGGATGTGATTCATTCGAAATTTTGATTTAAGGGGATTTGTAAGAAAGTTAAAGCATAGTTAAAATTGATTTGAATTCACTGTAAAGTTACTTATGATTTTGATTTATTGAATAACCAGGGCCCGATTCGTTTAATTGGGGCCTGTGGCAAAAACAATTTTAGGGAGCCACTCTGCTTCACAACAACAAACTTTCTATTCGATATGACAAAGGATTCTATTCGAATGTAAAATAAACTTTCTATTCGGTTTTGAGGCCCCTCTGGTGTGGGGGCCCTGAGCAATAGCCTCGTCTCAGGCTCTGGATATAACGCAATTTTGTCTCTCTGATCAGAAGAAGAAAGAGGCTTTAGGTTTTTGCCCTTCATTTAAAATTTCCTTTCGTGCGTAAGCGTTGGAAACAGAGAAAAAATATATTCGTCGTCAGATCTTTTCGTTTCTACACTCATAATCTTTTTTTTGAAACATAAAATGAATAAGTTAAAAATTTTTTGAAAATAGAATTTTTTTTAAATAGAATATTTTTTAAAAATATGATTTAATATCACTTCAGCGAACGTGTTTATGAGTTTCATAATAAACCACAGTTTGGGAATGCTTTAGGGTGCGGATGAATGAAATTGGATCATCTTTCATCCTTGATAACTTCATAACTGATGGGAGTTTTTAAGACTTTCACACTGCATTTGATATGCTTTTTGATCTCTATATGAAAATTCATTTCGTGGTGCAAAGCAATATGTTTTGAATAAAATCATAAAATCAATCTTATTTTTAAATCCTAATTTTTTCAAAAAGTTATATACACGTTTTTTTTTGGAATTACATGATCCGTTGTCATCTTCATAAATTCTTTAAATATTTGTAGTAAATTATTTAAACTAAATTAAACTTCGTGGCACGACATCCCATGACAGCCAATGCCTACAGTGCCCATAACTGTTTTCATGACCGAGGGCCCTGGGGGCGAAGCATATGTCCCAGTTAGGTGGTCAGCCTAACTTGAAATCCCCCCCCCCGTGTTTAGTTCCCAGGCACTTGTTACTGAGTTTGTCGATCCACTGAAGGGGTGAAAGGTTGAGTCGATCTTACCCAACCCGAGGATCGAACCTCGGATCTGTGACTTGGGAGGGTGAAACGCTGTCACTAAGCTACCGGTCTTCAGTAAATGACTTACAACGAGTAAAATTCGTTATAATTTCAGTGGTAGGAAACAGAATATTTTCTGAGAGACATTTAAGTTTTTTTTTAAAAAAAAAGTAAGAAAAATTTTTTATAATACTAATTTTATAACAAAAATGTGCAATTCATTGTTATAATACATCGTTTTTTTATGTCCCTAAATACATTTCATGCCTTTGATTAATAAACTTGCTTTTTCACAACAGTTTCTATTTTTTTAAAAAGATAATATATTATCTTTTAGGAAACTATAATAATTTCTTAAATAGCTTTTTACTTTAGATAGATTTTATGAGCTCTGTAGTGTAAATTAAATGTCAAAAATAGTGTAAATTTATTGATTTAATTCTTATACTTTTAAAGGTTCATTTCACGGTCGACTTTTGCACACGAAAGCTAATTTGTCTGGAATCTACAGTTTGAAAAGGATTCCGAACCACAACAAACACCTCATCAGTGATTGTAACCGAATCAACAAGTTAACTGAATATTATTGAGTGAGCAATCAAATGCTACTCTCTATCTTTAATCTAGGATAAAATCCTGATAATTTCTGACATTAAAATAAAAAGAGAACACAAGTTGAACAAGTAAGGGATTTGAATTCCCGATAAAAGCTTTTGACTTTTATCCGGAGTTCAAATCCAGATCGATTGTAAGTGAAAAAAGTAAACACTAAGCATATCAGCAAACAACATCACAGTGGATCTCTATTTATTCATATTTCATCTATTTGAATCGCTTTCAGAATTTCAGAAAAATTAATTAGACTGAAGAAGAGAAGGAAAACAAGAAAGAGGGAAAAGCTCAAGAAAAGGAAAGATAAGAGAGAGGGGAAGACGAGAATGATGTGACTCTTGAGAAATTCAGAAACATTCTTCGAAAACTCCTGGATGTTCAGAAGTTTGTACAGAAGATATTGGAGAATGGATTATGAGTCAGACCTTGTATTTTAAATTACAAATGATGGTTGACTTATTGAAAGCGTTAAGGAAGAAGATGGCCTTAATGTCCAAGTTGAAGCAAACACGGGACCATGAGCTACTGAAACGTTTGCCGGCTTTTAAACTGCTTTGAAGTGGATGGAGCTTCAATTCCGAGGGTGATCACATAAAAATTCTCACTGTCAAGTGAATAAGCGACTTGGCTGACTGAAAACGGATGAAAGCAGTGATACAGTTTACTTTACTCTGACAGAGATGCTCAAAAAGCAATGGCTTTCATTTACAGCACCGGACATATATATTGTATTAATGTACAGCATTTATACATTAACAAGTAAAAGTGTTGTCTTTTCTTTAAATTCTTTTTATTTAAAAATCAAAATTTTTTTCCTCCCATTTTCAACCTACAGTAATTAATTATAATGGACCCTTTTTCGGAAAAATACAATAAGCCGAATGGTTATCCGAATGGGTCTGGTCCCGTATGATCCAGATAAATGGAGTTTTATTGCATTCAACAAATCATCGAAAAGTATTTTCGAAGAAGACTGAATTTTAGATAGTTCTAGTTTTTTTTGGTTTCATCTGAGTTCTAGTTTTATCAAAAATTTATAAAAATTTATTAATTTATATTTGAAATCTATTTACGTAAAATGTGAAAGTGAAAAATGATATCCAAAATACCATGTACTTATAAAAAAGGTAGAAACGACAAGGAAATTTTGATGTAAAATTATACGTCAAAAATATATATAGTAATATTTTGATACGTATATTAATAATATATTAATGATTACGGATGCACAACATATTAATATAAATAAACAAATACCTTTTTTATTGAAGTGTTAAGGATTGTCATTTGAACTAATTCGTTTAACCGAAAATTAAAACCACAACCTTACCACAACTATTGCGTGACGCATCGCCACATATAAACTTGCATCGAACAGAGCATTTACCAAATGCATTTCATCTTTCATATTTCAAACATTTATACAATAAAGTATCTGTTACTGAATATGTAAATTCACATTACGTATTTATTTTTTATTTAGTTTATTACATATATTTTTTATAAATTTTTAAAATATATTTTCAATTGCAAGTTGATAAAACTAGAATAATTCATATTTTAAGTAATTGGAAAAGTTATTCAGCAATTTTTTTAAATTTTATTTAAAGAATAATTAGTAAGTTTTAACTAAGCATTATGTATTTTAAATTCAAGTTTAATTTATATTGAAATATTGGATGATAGGAGATGCATTAAATAATTTTTAAAATAGAAAATATGTATTTTTGTAGTTTTCTGTAAATAAAAATTGATTAAAAACGTTATTAATTAGCTATGAATTATGAATTTATATATTTATATCGAAATATTAAGTTGGATGATCAGAGATGCATTAAATAGTTTTTAAAAACAGAAAACGCGTTACAGTTTTCTGTAGATAAAAATTGATTAAAAACGTTATTAATTAGTTAAAAATTTTGAAAAATGTAATCACGAATTGGAAATTCAATATATTGAGTGTATGTGTGTACGAGAGAGAGAGAGAGAGAGAGAGAATGAAGTTAATCTGGAAAGATTATTGGTTCAAACAATCTGTGTGTGATTTAATTATTACTAATATTAACAAAACATGAATCTAACATATTTTAAAGATGATCCTCTTATATTATAATTTTGAAAATTATGTTGCTATGTAAAAATAGAGAAAATTTTAAAAGAATTTGACAAAAAATCATTAGTGTTACATACCAAGGTATTAATTAAACATTCAAGATATTATTCAATTTTAGTACGAAATAAATTAATTTTGTAGAAACATTGAAATAAATTGAATAAAATAGCAATTATTGTTACTAAGAGAAGTGTTTTTATTGCTCATAATATAATTTCAAACGCATATAAAGGGAAATAGTTCATGCTTACATAACATAGTGAATTCATTCCATGTATAAAATATAATTTTCATAACACATTTTTTACCTTCAAATGTATATTAATTTAAATAATTACGAAATTACAATATGAAATTATAGTATTCTAAAAGATTCAGATTTGAAATAAAAATTTTAAATTACTATAATGTTAAAAAATTTATCTTTTATACATTAAAATTGGATAAATTTTTAGTTTTAACTTACAATTATATGCATTTATATGATTGCTTTAATGCATTTTTATTTATATTATGTTTCTGTATATTTTTGCTCTTAATTTAGAACCAGTGTTTTGAATACAAAAAAGTAATCATTTATATATATTACATATTATATATATACATTTTTTGAATTTTTATAATGGAACATAACAATTTTAAACTTAGGAATGTTAATTTAAAATTTAATAGGAGTAAATATAAAATTAAATAACACAAAGAGTTTAAATTTATAAAAGCGGTAACATGATTGTAAACTGTGCATTGGATTCTAGTAGCTAGTTATAAATATTAACGGAAGATCAAAAGGATTATTTTATATAATTCTCTATATTAATATAAATTCCATTTAAACTCAATTGAAATTTTTAGTAAATAATCGCAGGCCGTTTTCAAAATAATCTCTCAAGATATTAATTAAAGCATGCATCATAAAAGATTTGATTTCAATTATTTATCTTAAATAAAACAGTTTAGTTGATAAATATGTATAAATATGTAGTTTTTTTAAAATAAATATGATACATATCACTCTTAGATCAAAGATGTGACATGTATCATTTATCTTAATAAAACTATATCAATTATATAAATGGAGAATATAATAAAATAATTCTAAACTAGTTATTTTCTATGTAAGTGTATACAACTACATTGAAAATGAAATTGGATGATATTATCTAAATATAAGCACATAATTATATATAATGAGCAAATTTGGAGCAATCCAGTATATAAATTTTTTAGAACATTTTCGTATAAATTAATGTAATGCAGTTATTTGATGCAACAATTAAAATATCTTACCTTATGATTGAGAGCCATTTTCAAATTATTCTCTTCTTAAAAACATTTGTTCTATATCTCGACTCCACCTATATTCCACAAAAGATTCACTAGGCACGTGTCTAGTCTTAATTCATGGCCAGTTTGGAAGAGTACGCCAACTTAACCAGCTCTGGTGAACACACTCTAATGAATCATTTACTTTTTCTGTTTGACCACAAACTATAGTGAGGGAGGAAGGGATGTTTTAAAGAAACAACACCTCGCTGAACGCCAGATCATTTCCACTTTCGAAGCTGATTGAAGAAACGCACGACCGCTGAATTCCGTCCTTGATTCAAACCGCGCATGTTTTGCGACCGGTTGATGACAGGATTGCAATTTAATATGCATTCACACCAACAATTACTTTTCCTGGTCGGGTATACTAAAATAGTTTAATTAACTACAGTTGTGGGGCTTACCATTTTCTTTACGTTTCACTAATTTCGAAACGCTTATTTGTTTCGAAACAAAGGAATCCAACCTAAACGGTTTCAAATGGAGTACGAACATACTTTCGCATTATCTGCGTAAATAAAAATGTAGTTTAACTGGTAAAACGTAATTAAATTGAGAAAATGAGATTTATTTTATGTGTACTTCATATATTCGATTACTTTAATGAAGAGTTAGAGGGGAATGAATTGTGTATCTCCTAATAATATGGATTTGATGAAAAAATTCTCAGTTACTTTAACATCTATACTTTTAGTTTATTCTTATACCATCTAATATATGTAGCGTCATTTTATTTAATGCCATTCTAGTATTTTAAAATTTTATATAACATGCATTTTGTGTAAGACATATATTTACAGTAATTTTGCACACATATCGAAAAATTTATAATATCAATGACGAAATAAAAATCTGAGAAATAAATATACAAGCACACAGTAACGATATTTTTAATTGAATTATTTTTTTAACCTCATTATTATGAAAATTCATTGTATATGATGAATTTATAAGGATTTTAAATTTCATTACATATTCAGAGATATCAATCCAAGTTTTGCTAAAAAATACAATTAAAAAATTATTAATCCTCAAAAATAGCAAATTCTACTTAAAATAACGATAATAAATTCAAAATATTTAAATAAAAATGACTTTTCATACCGTGATTTATAAATATTCTACCAGGAACAAAAATTGTTCGGGTAAAAATGCTTTTATTAGACAATTGAGAATTTGACAGTTATTTGTACGTTTAAAAAAAGGTAAAATAAAATGGAATCAAATTCTATAACTCTGCAAATTAAAAGTTTAAATTCTTTTTTTTTAACCATTTCGATTTTTATTTAGAGAAAATAAGAACTATTATAAATAATATATGTATGTGTGTTTGTGTTGCCTGTGTAAAGAGGGGAAATTTGAAAAGGATATCAAGAGCATACTAATTTTCAAAAACACTACCTAAATTTGTTAAAAAGATTCAAAAGAAATAAAATCAATGTACCGTATTTAGTTACTTTTGAAAAATATAATTTATTTCAGTTTAAATAATAGTTACTACAATTAAAATAAAATGGTATTATAATAAACTAGATCATTCAAGACCCATTATTAAAATTCAATGATAAATTTTGACAAATTTCTTCAATCAAAAACTTATTTTTAAAATATTAAATGGATTCAAACTATTACAGAATTCAAAGTTTCTTCAAACCAAACTGTAAATGGAATAAAAAAACCAAATTTGATGGTAATTTTATAGAATTTAATGAGAAATTTTAATAAACAATTTCGCGTAGCTCACTAAAGATTTTCTTCGTAATTTAGTGTTCAATAAAGATATTCTTCGTAAAATTTCGAATTAAAAATTTTTAGAAAAGGAATGAAAAATATAAAGTTTATAATGATTCAAATTATTATTTTTTTTATCAAATTTCATTTTTTCATAAGTTATATTTGGAAAAGTTATAAATAAAGCCTTTTATAACTTTTCTATGTATAAGGATGTATTTATACATAGAAAATACATTCTTATGCATAGAGCTTTCTATTGAAACTTTTCTATGTATTGTAATTGAAATATTGTCCCTGATATCTTATCTCGATCACTTTTAGATTACTAGATAATTTTACTATTATATATATATATATATATATATATATATATATATATATATATATATATATATATATATATATATATATATATATATATATATATATATATATATATATATATATATATATATATATATATATTCATGCATAAGCAACAAATTAAAACACTTTGAATAACATGCTTTGTTTACTGCATGATTTATACCATGATATCAGAGGCAATTAATATGCTATGTTAAAATGCTTGATGGCGCTTGAAAGTATAATTTACAGATATGGGAAATAGGCCGCCCTGGGCCGAATGCTCCGCAAGGCCGTGGTGTTCCTGTTGGCCTACTCCCACAAGGATCTAGAATGGCCGCGGTGTCATGGCCAGGACGTGAGGTCGGCTCTAAATTAAGGACCAAGCCCATATCATTTGTAGCCGAAGGATTCGAAAGTGAGTTGAGTTGCGGATTTACTTAAGTACCCCAAGCAGGTTTCTGTGCCTTCATTTAAGTCAAATTAATTCAGACTGCTCAAAAGTGTAATATGTTGTTTTTTATTCTTTTGATGGTTTGTTTTTTCCTTTCTTTCTGTGATATGATTTCTATCTGCTGATTATTGACTGTGTTTTCGAATTTCGAATTCAGTTGAAATAATTGCTGTCATCGTTAAAAAGATTAATCAGACGATATTTTAAATTTTGAAATTGGTAGTGGAAGATGCATTTTCAACGTATTTATTGCTTGTGTTGTTTTTTTTATCTTGTTTTAAATGATATTTGTTGAAATAGAAAAATTTTAATTTGATTTTATTCTTGTTATAAATAATAATGTTGCCAAATTTCACCGCATTAAATTTTTAATTGTTTTTGTTAAGCACTGCACTATGAGTGTGAAAATGTTGCCTAAATATTTATTTATATTACTGGTGTGGAGAATGACATATTTTCTCTTTTCTAACTTTTAAATGAATCCTTAACTGTTAATCTTTTGAATCTTTAAAAACTGGATGTTTGGAGTCTTTCTATAAATGCAATAAAAAGAGAAACATTGAAATTGTTATCAGTTTGTGGTTTTGACTAATACAACTGAAATATAGAGTTTAAACTTAGTTTACTGCCACTGTAAACATTTGCTCTCAAAATGGGACTTTAACACACACACTAATGACCACATCACTAGATATTTGTCTTACGTTGACACAGCGTAGTGGATATACTAAAGACCCGAAGCTGCTTGTAGACAGAGAATCATATTCACCTATGGCAAGGGAGGAAACCCGATTAACTCTCAAGCATCTACCTCGGCCTAGTGCAAGAGGAAGGAAGAAATATAGTATCCATTTCCATTGTCATGCTTGTTCAAAGAGCCACAAAGGAAATTTCTTCCAAGTGAAAGAAGTCCTTCTAAACTGTTTTTAATTTTTTAAGGAAATTTAACTGAAACCAATGTATTATAGATCTTTTGATTTAAAATATTTATTCTCGCTATATAAATAATAAATGGTTATTCGTATATTAATTTATATAAATAATAAAAAAAGTGTGGAAAAATATAAAATAATCTACAAATAATGAAGAAAATGGTTTGAAAATATTGGGCAACAAAAGCTAGTGCTCAAGTGTTGGTTTTAATCTTCTTTTTATATCTAAAGAATATTAAAGAATATATATTTTCTCACTGATTACATGAATTAAGTTATCGAGATACACAAACTTATATATATATATATATATATATATATATATATATATATATATATATATATATATATATATATATATATATATATATATATATCATATATATATATATATCATGAGTAAATATATATTATTTAATATACTATATAATTGTGAACCTTGTTAGTGAGCACAAGGACCACTTGAAGAGAATTTGTGAGCCCTTTTTTCAAAAGACGTTCGCATATAGAAATACAGAAACACAAAACCAACGATAAGCCATTTTGTACCAGACAAGAACAAGGGCTTTGGTAATCTGGTTGGTTAGAGCGTTATCCTCATTATCGAAAGGTAGTGAGTTCCAATCTTGGCTGAACTGAAGATGTATCGTGTTCGCTTAAGGTGGCAGGTGCGGGTAAAAATTTGGCGTAGTTTCAATGTCCTCCAAGTGAAATGATACCTCTGGGGGTGGCAAGCAAGTATTGGGGTTCTTCTGCTTTTTCCTTGTTTTAAAATCACGAAGACTCCATCCGGCTGTTTCTTACTAACTGGTAGAAACAAACTCAGGACTAGGTACAGGGAAGAATGCTGCTGCAACAGCAACTAGACAGAATCAAAACTGGAGACTTCCATTTGAAAAGTACTTTCTTACCATTCAGTATGGTGAGCTCTTTTACTGTGTTTTGTGGCGAAGAGGTTCTCAGTAATTGTATTAATAATGTGGCATTTTTTTTCGTCTTTCGCAATCCTGATTTTGGCAAGATTTATCGAATGGTTATGTACTTTTGCAATAAGGTAAAGGGAGTTTATTTAAATCGCCAGCTAAGACACCATGCATTAGCATTCAGTTTTATATCTAGTCACTGTTTATTATATTAAATGATGAAAATTATGACTATTGAAGTTTATTTTAAACATGGAAGGTTATTAACATCAAAGGACGGATCTTATAAGTACTACAATGATCTATAAGTTTAACACTAATGATCAGTTCAGTTTTGTATAATTGATATATAAATTCTTATTGATTTATAATTACTTAAAGTGCTCTTACTCAATCTTATCCCTAATGAGAAGTTTATAAGTCCGAGTTTAAAAAACTTGTTTGCCTCCACAATTTTACAAAAAAGTAATACTTTTTGAGATTTTGAATTAAAACAGTTGAGTAATATTTCATACTGGAAATTAAAAAAAAATCTAATGACAAAAAAGACAAAGGGTTTTGAATTCTTAAATTCCATCCTTTTAAGGATTTATAAGAATTGATTGATTACCTCATGTTTGATTTAAATTTTTCACGATTTTCGATGCAACTCTTTGGCTTGCAGTTGAATAGTTGGTGGATTGTATACCCTTCTTGGATGTAGATTTTTCATATTACTAAATATAGGCAACGTTACAGCTGAAGGTATCAGAAGGCATTTTAGCATCCATTGCGTATTTACTGCTTTCGGAGAGGAATGGATAGTGTAAAGTGTCGCACATTTACGATCAAAATGATCATATTTAAAGAATTTGGGACATTTTGCATTAAAAATCCCATTGAGTTTACGATAATCTTTTACAATAAAAATGCAATTTTATTATATTATAAAGGCTAATAATATTAAATGTTTTAGATGTGATATTTTATTAGAAGATAAATGATTTTTTAAGTAGTATTATCATTTATTTATATGCTTCTAAAACATTTTAAATGTTTTCCAGTACATTAGTGTTATATTTTTCAAATTTTCCTTTTGTAATTTTGACGTAGATTGATTCATGAAAATTACATTTAGTAATATTTTTAATGTTAAATAGTTTTATGAAATGGTATACAAAAACGTTTTATTCAACTAATTAGATTCCAATATAACATTCTTGAATTAATTATAAGTATAAAAACCAAAATAAATTTAAATTAAGAAAGTAACAATGGAGGGAAAATCTGATGTAGACCGATAAAATCAAATAAATCAAGTTTTTATAAGATTTCGACTTCATTTTTCATGAGCAATCTATCTAACTATGAACCTTCACACAATTGTTGTTGCATTGGCATACATTCAAAATGCATATTAGATTTCCAAAATGTATATTAGATAAAGACATTCAAAATGTATATGTATATTAGACATTCAAAATGTATATTAGATAAAGATTCCCTGTCACAAATTTTGTAGGTAAAAAAGTCTGAATTAAATCGTAAATGTTGAAAGTTATAAAAATAATAAGAAAGCCAAAGAAATTACAAAGAACTGTAAACGAATTTTAGAAAGAAAAAAAATTCTTCCAAAAATACTTCTGTGGATGGAAAATCTTTGTTTCAGAATGACGGAATATTAATATTAATGAAGCACTAAATAAACGCATAATCAGCTTTGACTAAATAAATGATCATGAGGAAAGCGAAGTTTGCTTAACATCAAGTTAAAGAAGCAATGCGCTATAAGATAAATTATTTCACGACAGAAATTGTATTTTGGGAGTTTTAAGATTCTTTTAAAACTGCCTATAAAAATATTTTTAAAAATTAAGTAAAAATAACTATTTCTTTTCTTCTCTCTGTTAAAAAATGACATGCGTGAAGATTACCGAAAACACATGCAAAAGACGATTGCATATAGTATGACTGAATCAGATCTTTTCAAAGAAATTTATGTTGATATTTAAGAAAGAACAAAAAAAAATTTACAGAATAATTCAAAAATTGCCTCAGCTTGAATTTAGAATACGGCTCCTTGAGTTTCTCAGCGGTATTTGGTGATAAAACAATAGCAGTTTATTTCAAGCAATAAATAATTCATTGTTGCTGAAAAAAAACCTCAGTGAAAGTAGACATAGAAACATTATATAAGCTCATTATAGAAGCGAAGGAATTATGAAAAGAAAGGTGAAATTCCTTAGGATATTATTCCACTTATTTAGCACAATGGGAGGCGGAAGTGATAGCAACTTATATAATGTGGCACTCGATGGGTGTTCCATCGTTGCCCTAAATGTGGGCGGGACTTCGAAATTTATAAACAGGGGCCAAGCAGAAGACCCCAGAATTGGTCTGCCTCGCTCAGAAGTATCATTTCACATGGAAGACAATGCGGCCACATGTTTAAGCATGTCCCAGCCACCATTACTGAACATGACGGATCTTCGGTTCACTACCTTCCTTCACTACTTTCGAACTCATTACTTTCCTATAACGATACGAACGTCCTATACGACGGGCCACCACGGAGTTTACACACACACCACACACACACACACACACACACACACACACACACACACACACACACACACACACACACACACACACACACACACACACACACACACACACACACACACACACACACACACACACACACACACACACACACACCACACACATCATATATATATATATATATATATATATATATATATAATACTTAATCAGGTATATTAGCACCCCATTCCAGCAGCAGGTAATAAATAAAACGGACCAGGTATGGGGAGAAAATATAAGGAAGAACACACGCACACACACACACACATCACACACACACACACACACACACACACACACACACACACACACACACACACACACACATACACACACACACACACACACACACACACACACACACACACACACACACATATATATAATTTATTTCTTATCTTTGTTAAAATAAAAAGTTTTCGAAATCAGTGTTTTTAATTACATGTTGGTCCTAAAATTATTTGTTTTTCCTAGGAACTGTAATTTAATACGTTACTTCTGTGTTTTCTTCATTTTTGCCAGAATATAAACTCTAAATTAATATCAGCTGTGTGTAGTTAATAAATCTCTATCACGTATCAAGCAATCTATATTTATACGGGAATAATCTTAGTTGCGTAAGAAATCAATATCCATATATATCACGAATTCCCAATAATTAAAAGATCATAATATCATATATATCATAAATTCCCAATGTTTGGAAGAAAATAACGTACCCGATTCGGAGAAATTATTTATATTAATGGATGGAAAGTTATTCTTGTAAATATAGGGTGAGTATACATTTCGGTTCAGAATTAATATATTTTATGACATTTTATATATTAATTCTCTGAACCGAAATGTATACTCACCCTATATTTACAGGAATAATTTTCAGGTGTAAGGCGTAGATCTACCTCCACGAGATCCACTCTGGGTAACGTTAAAAGATTTACAACTTTGTCATTATGTGCTGCTCTAGTCCTTTTTATACCACCAAGTGGTTAATTAAAAATCTTTTCGACAGTAATGTTCGAAAACTATAAAAGAAGCAAATAAAAACAAGAAATGGATTGATGAAATCACTAATATTCCAGGGTCGTGGTAGCCTAGTGGTTAAGGCATCGGCTTTTCGTGTGGAAGGGCCGGGCTCGATTCCCAAAGCTGCCAAAGTCCCACTGAGTACATGCGATATACGTGCTCGTTAAATCTGTGGAATTGAAAGTCCTGTGGTCGGTCATTGACCAGTTACCACGGATGTAATGGTCTGGAGAAAATTTCCTCACCCTTCAGATCAATGTCAAGATTGAGGGAGTGGATCCTCTGGTGGTGCAATCTATCGGAGAATTTGAAGAGCAAATTCGTCCTTTCACCTTCGTGGTGCTGTGATTAAACGAAAGACGCTCCCTATTGACTCAAATTCATATAGCCAAGTCATAGTCAGCTTGAAATGTCAAAATGTCATAAGTTACAACAACACAAATATTCCATTTTGGTCAAGGAACAAATCTTTTAACATTTTTCGCCTCGTTACTGGCCACGATTGTCTCTATAAACATCCATGTCACATAAAAAATATTGTCAAGTCTTCTTTGCGAATTGTGGGACATACGAGAGGAAATGAACGTGAACCATTTGAGCCATTGCCCTGCACTGAACTCGAGACACTCGTGGCAGAGATACTGAAGAACTCGGCACAAGATCAACGATTTCTAGATTTACTGTGGCTTCAATTTCGTTACCTGAATTTTTGTTACCTTTGTTCATGTTTTAGTGTCTGTTATTCTGACAACAGTTGTCTTCTAATCTGTCAATAGAAATAAAAAATATTGATACTCATGTTTTGAAAGTCATTTTAACAAAGCAATTTTAAAAATTTAAATTTTTTTTTAAACTGAGTAGTTTTTATAATCTTGAAAATAACAAATTAGAATAATTTCAAGTATAAAACATGTAGAGCTATTCCCTGAAATAAAGAAAAATAAAAGCTGAATTAGATTTACATTTTGATAGAATGTATTATATATCTATCCGCATTTTTATAAAATACAAGAAACTCCTTTGATTTAATGACAGTTCTATAAGCGAATGTTACTTAAAGATAATGCCGCCCAATTTGTCTAGGGGTCAGTGTGCCTGACTGCGGATAAGGAGGTCCTGGGTTCGAATCCGGGTTCGGGCATGGATGTACTTTCTCTATCTATCCTGTCTTTGTCCCTTCCTTGTATGAATGAGGTGTGAATGATTGCCTACCCTATAAACGGGTCCTTATGGCATGTGTGTACTGAAGAAGTCGGACTCCACACCAAATATGGTTCAGTTGGAAAAGTGGAGCAGCGCACCCCATATTGCCAGTTTATCTGGTACACGACAACAACAACAACTTAAAGATAATAAAAGCTATTTTATCGATTATTCACACATTTCTGATAATGACATACATTATCATCAAAGCAAACAGAATAGTTTATAAACGTAAAATATAGCTTTAACGAAATTTGATGATAAAGTAATCCCTGATTTATTTGTCACCACAAAAAATATGTTTTGAATACATTTACAAAACTAATATTTTTGCTATTTATTAAAGATTGATGAAGAATTTTGTAAATAAACCGTTAATAATTCTTTGTTTTATTCATTGGTTTTACAAGTCAAGTTGAGATTACTCAGAATAAATAAGTAATTAAATTATTAAGCTAAAATTTCCTATGATAAAATTCATATCTGGAACCCTGAAAACATTTTCAAATCTTAAAAGAATGGTAAATTAAAATTTTGATAAAAGAAATATTTAATCTTAAACGTGTACAAGATCATAATATATGTTACTTATGAATAAGCTAAAGACAAATCGAATCATTTGGTAAATGTTTAAAAATTCCCATTTGCTTATAAAGTTATTATAAGCAAATAAATATTGAATCTGAGAATCCATTCATACGGATTCCAATATATTTTTGATCGGCATCCTATTGAGAAAAAAGTAAATACGTTCATTCACTATAGTGAGTAAAGACAATAATTTTTTCTAAAATCCGAAAAACAGCAAATATTTATTTTTTATCAATACCAGGCTTTCTTTTTCTCTACTTCTAGCTCTTATCATAAACAGCAATTTCTGGAAGAAGAAAAGAAACACCTATCTGCCGTGCTAGCAATCGAGCGATCTTACCTTCGGTTCAGCAGTTTGTAGGTTCGAATCCCACTTTAAGCGTGAATGTTTTTTGTTAATCGGAATCCACTTTAAACCGTAGGTCTCGGTCTATTTGCCCTCGTGTGCAAAAAATAACCACTGAGAAAAAAGGTAAACATCTATCTCCGTTCTTTAAATGCTCTAAATTCCAAAATGTTGTTAAATTATTTAATTTAGTTACATCGGGACATATAACCAACTTTACAGTGACTTCAAATAAGCTTTAAATATTGCTTAAATTGAAAAATAATTTTAATTTAAGTTTGCCAGAAAGCAAATTCCTGATAGAAGTTTTATTGCATCCCGAAAAAACAGTTCTCAATTCAAGTGAGAAAGCAAATCTCTTATCCTTAGCATAAAAAATTGCAAAGTGACATACATTCGCAAGAGGGCCCTTTTTTAAGAATATGAATAAAAAGAATAAGATTAGAATATGTGAACAGTAAAATGGATCATACCATAAAACAAGTTGTGTGTAAGAAACATCTAACATTAAAAAAAATAAAAATCAGCATCCTGAGGAAAAAACAATGTGCATATAAAGGTGGACATGGTCAGCAAGGACAGAAGCGTACTTGTACTGATTCATCGTGCCTTCCACAAAGATGAGGAAACCCAGAGAATGACAGGGAAACATTCCCCTGACCATGATGCTCCAGCCCTCAGCCTGGACCATTCCGGCGATGTTTTCAGGGATTTTACATCGTACATGCCAACTTTCCATCTGTCCGATGAAGCATATAACATGGTTCATTGGAAAACGCCATCAGTCGCCATCAAGTGGACATCAAGTTGCGGGACTCAGATGCATATTCCAGCCTTCATCGCTGATGATCAGTAGTCAGCATTGGTGCATGAACCAGCAGTTTGCTTCCCAGACGCAGTGACGTTCGCTGAACAGTAGTTTGGGAGACGCCGTTGATAGCTCCTTGTTTCATCTGGACGGTTAATTGCTCAAGGCAGCATGTCTAATTTCCAGAACACTATTTCCGATGAATTATGGCATCTCCGTAGCCATCGTTCACCCATGCCATCAATGGCTTGTGGTACACCACATTTGCCATGTTGTTTATTTTGAACAGTCCCATTTTGCCAATGATCTGTATACTTTACCACAGCGGCAGTCCACAAACTTAGCCGTTTTGGAAATGCGAACACCTTTGGCCTGAAAGCCAATGGCCATGCCTTTTTGGACGTCGGATAAATCGCTCTGTTTCTGTATTGCGATGTTTTCTGAAGTTCTCACACACCCACTCACTATTTATGCTGTTTTACCACCTGCCTTATGTGATTGGTTATTTAACGTCCACGCGTTGAAAGTTCGCGAGGGTCCCATTAATATAACTGGAACGTGTAGTTCTCGTATTTGGCGTTTTTGTCCTCGCTTACAACTGCAAACCTCCGTCTACCTACTGCAAGATAAACTTTCTCTATTTAGATCAAGGCCAATGGAAAATTTATTTACCATTTTAAATTTATGTATCAAAAGGTGTTCAAGCCCTATTAATTTATATATGTAGACTAAGTAAATATATTTACAGATTATATATATAAAAATAGATTAAATACTGAGGCGAGAAATGAAACTTATAAAAAACTTGCGAGACTAAGCTAAAATTTACATAATTTAGATAGGCGCTAAGCATTTTCATTGTTGAATCACATGAAATGCTGTTTTGGGCTTTGTTTAATGAATGGTGCTGGGCTTTGTTTAGGTATATTCGTATGGATTATTTTGTCTTTAATAATTCTAATAGTGTATTAAGTTAACTCATAAAACGATAATTTTTTAAAAATAATCATAACTTTAAAAAAATATTTCAAATTTTAATTTTTTTCACAAACAAATTAAATAATAATTGAAATTGTTCATTAAGGTAAGCTGATTCTAAATTTACATATTATGTTATGGAATGTTATTAATTAATATAATCAGTTTTATGTGTGATTTTTCATTTCTTTAAATAATTTCAAATTAAACATCTTTTTTTTAATATTTTAAAAATTTAATAGTAATGAATTTTTTAAAATAGAGAACATTTCAATATTTCTTAATTACAAAATTGTTTCAAGGAAAAGAAAAGTAACATTTCTCCCTTTATTTTAAAGAAATTAACAGTGTCAATGCTCTGACTCCTCTATTGAGGTTTTGAACGCAGCAGAATCTGCAGATGTAAAAAATTACAGTTACTTTTAACTAAATTAACTTAGTAACTGTAACGTTAAGGAAAAATTGATGATTGAGAAGGTTAAAGTAAAAATACAACGAATAAATTTTTAAATCTGGTTTTTCTCTTGATCCATTATTTTTTTGTGAAATTTTTTTCTGATAAATAGTTATGGTACAAGAAACATTTTTATCTCAGTAACCAATAGTTACATACTTTTCAACGAATTTTATTTTGTGATTGATTGATTTTATTTTGTGATGTGAGATTGAAATTTTCTAAAACTAGAAACGGGAATGGAAATTCCAAGAAATATTCTATTTATTCCAATAGTTATCTTACTTTTATTGAGAAATCTTCTGGTTTTGGAAAATGTTATCTATCTTTATTTTCAGATGTGTCATTATTTAAACATTCCGTGGAAAAGTGCTAGAGAATTTTAGTTTCAAGATTTGTGCATCTCTCAAATCAAAAAGAAATTAAAATATTTATTTTTTGTTCTATTCATTATTAAAAATTGCGATATTTTTATTGCAACATTTCAAATTACGATGATTTTCGATAAAAAATTGAGATCATAAAAACTGTGATATCATTAAAAATTGCCATATAATGATGCATATATTTTAAAATATATTTTACTCTATCTATGCAACAGCTGTTCGTGCGTTTGATACACTACTTAATCTTGGTTATTTAAGGATATATTGTGTATGATTTATATTGGATTCATATTCCAATTTATCTATAGGTCTCGGTATAATTAGTCTTCCCATTCTAATAATGATCTTTGAGTTACAAATCAATCAATCAATCAATGTGTAGAACACATTTTATTCTATATAAATAGTATATTCTACCTGAAATGCAAGGAACATAGGCGTTTTATAAATTACACAGCAATTTTAGACAAAGTATAAATCATGAGAAACGGGTAAATATCTTATTTAGACATTTTATGTAATACTCGTCCTTTCTAATAAATGACATATTTTATTTAAGAGAAGTGCATAAAAATATCATGTTAAGATTTAGGTAGCTCATTTCTGAATTACCTAAGCTCGTAAAAGCTTAGGTAGGTCTTTGAACCGTCGTCATGTTCATTGACTGTCCTTTTCCAACACTATATCTTGCTCTTCTGTTTTTAATATAGCACTGCACAAATCTACATTTTCTATTGAAAAATATTTAAAAAATTATATATTTTGAAACATATTAATAAAGTGACCTTAATAAACATCAAAGCCATACATTAAGAATTATATAATGATGCAACTGTGAGTAAGAGGTAAATTGCCTTGCTCAACAAAAGTAGAAGAACCCCCAGTTCCGTGCCTCGATTAGAGTTGTTTGCTTCCTGGACATGATTATTTGACGAAGCATTCACATCTTATTGGAATCAAAGATTCAGTTTGTTGCTTTCTTTGCCAACAAGGGAGCATAGATGGTAACCACCTCAGGCATTGCCCCATTGTTTTAAAATTTCATAAAGACAAATCTCTGGACGCTATTTTAATTCTTTTTATGCTCCCTCATTACTTTATTATGCTGTTTATCAATTACTCTGGCAGAGATAAAAAAAGAACATTAATAAACCTCCACCAACAAGATTTTAAAGTATGTTTTAATGATTGGAAAAAAAAAAACATCTGGCAGAAGTTCATTAAGTCAGAGAAAAAATATTTTACAGAAGAGATGAAAGAAAGTTTGAATTATAAACCAATACTTTTTGTTTTAAGTGCAACCATTTCGAGAACTTTTTTTAATCACAGTATTATATATATATATATATATATATATATATATATATATATATATATATATATATATATATATATATATATATATATATATATATATATATATATATATATATATATATATATATATATATATATATATATATATATATATATATATATATATGTTTTTATAATTTAAGGAACTTGCATTCATTTTTTTTGTGTAACAGAGAAATATCATAATTATTCTATAAATTTTTATAATAATTTTATTATTCAGCATATAATGTTGGTATATTCTTGAAGCCAATCAGTAAATATTATTTTCAATAAATAGTTTCCAAGAGTTTTTGTTCATATTACCCAGTCCTTCAAACTTTCCAACATCGAATTTGCAAGGAATAACATTTCTCTTTCTCCTAAAAGAAGCATTAAGTGAAATGGCCATGCGATGCTACTGTAATTTGATTTCATTTCATCTAATAGATTACGACAATATTTCTTTTAAATGTTCGTGTCTTATGAAATAAAAAGGTTCCTCAGTGAACAGTTGCAAATTATATTCCAGTAAATACTGCAATGGGGAATAAGTTCAGTGTTGAGGTCCATAAAACTAAAATTAAGATAACTTGGTTCATAATGTTTCACCATGCTAACTTTCATTTGATATGGAGGAGTTTAATCGAGTTGGAGAGTCATCATCATAAATTTTTAGATTTCCCCTAAATTAAATGTGTTTCTCTTTGTCAAATTTCTACTAATGGAGAATCAATTAATTATATTAAAGTAAAACTATATAAAACAATAATTATAATAAAGCAAAATTTACAGAAATCGAATTAGGTATATGAAGTTAATTTTATTTTTAAGTTGTTCATGAGCTTAAGGAAGATTCATAATCAAATTTATCTCTAACATGTTTTCATTATAGTGGAGTCAAAACGAAGGTAAAATGATTTTGTTGAATCTGATTTCAAATAGTAAAAATTAATTTGAAATAATTTCTTATATCTCACTTTGCGAGAGAATTTGATTATGAAATAATAATTCCTATTAATTAAACTAAATTAAGAACATTTAAAGTATGTTTTTGCTTCGGTATATATTTTTCACAAATTGAGAACTATTAAAAAAAAACTCAATCATCCACAGTTCATACTTAGTATAAAAATTATTAAATGGCAATAATTCAGAATGTAATGCATTATGAGTTATATTGATGCTGTCTGCACTTTATTCAGAATCATTAGAATTGAAAAATGTGTGTAAAAAACTTGAAAATTATTATTAAATTTTAGGACCATATTATTGACATTTATCATAAAAGTGAGCCTTGTTCTGTTGATAATTCAACTTGCGGTTATTTGCTTATAAGACACCTATCGTAACAAAAATTCGAGTCACCAGATTTTTAACTCTTTTATCCTCTGAAGAATATACATTTGTAAATGATAACAATCGACAGATGTTTGTAAACACGTTTCTCAGATGTAAGGATCTATTAACCAGGGTGTATAGTGAAAAAAATATCACCAATGCACATTTAAATAATTAGAAGTATCATAATAAATGATACTTGATAAAAAAGGAGTAGTATTTTATTAATAAATTATGGTTAGTATTCTAACCAAATTAGAAGTCAAAGTCATTGTAAGGCATGATATCTTAAAATAGTAAAATTATTTGTGTAACTAGTATGTGTCGTCTGTAAAATTTAAAATCATTATTTTTAGGCAGTTGAAGCTTAGTGTAAGATTTGGCACACGTCCGAGATTCGATCTTCTGGGTGGGCAAAGTGTTAATTCAGCCTTTAGGTCGATCCCTGCAGTAGGTCGATAAACTGAGTACCAAGCATGCTTGATAACTAAACATGAAGTTTTCGCTTTAGGCTGATCATCTAATCGGGATATATGCTTCGCACTCCAAGAGCCTTCGGTCAAGAAAACAAATATGGACATTGTTGTCCCAATGGCCCACATTCTTTCGTGCCACTGGTTTAGTCTAATAGTATTTTTTTAATTATAGGCAATTAATAGAATGTCGTAAATTATCTAACAATGTATGAAACGATTAGGATTCCCAACATTCTATTGAGCAATTATAGCATAGAACCCACTGAAGGGATGAATGTATTCTTCAGAATACTGCATGGAAAATTCGATGAAGTATGAAATACATCTTTAATTCATTTCAAATATTATGTGTAACAAATATAACTTTAAATCCATAACACATTAAAAAAATCTTGAGAAATTCTGACTCTTAAATAAAAACTCCTCAGGAATTTTCTTGTGTATTGAATTAAAAAACTCAAAACAGTCACCATGAAAAGGTAATTCCAACCATGGTAAAGAGAAGTCATATGGTTACGTACCGGGAGAATATGGTGTTTCTGTGGCAATATAGGATGAATGTTTTGCCCCCAAAAAAAGTTATTATAAATAATCTAATAATTAAATGCGTTTGCATCATCAATAATATGGAAATCCAATTTTATAAAATGTAAAATAATTTCTTTCATAATTAGGTGACAGAAAGTATTAATATAAATCTAAAATGTTACATAGTATGTAACATTTATAATGTTTTTTTTTCTTAAAATTTTTTATGACATTTAAATGGACTATATATTCCTCTTAAGAAAAAAAATCACAAATCACATATTCTGAATAATTATATTTTTTGCAGAAAGGCTGAAATAAAATGAGAACATATGTAACTTAGAACATCATTGCTATTAAGTTAATTACATTCATTAAAATTTTAAAATAAGTGCAAAATATTTAAAATGCAATAGTTTTCTTAAAGTTGTTAATTGTTATGATAAATGGAATCTTTTAATCCAGGATTTCAACATATAAATTTTATGATAAACAGAAAACGTGTTTAGTATAAGTTTTGAAATATAGATGGCAGCACTATGAGTTTATTTACAAAATTGGGTGTTCTGAAATATTTTAGATTTTATTTTTTTCTTTGGCAACAAACTATTACAAGACGTATAACAAATGATGATTTCGGAAAAGAAGTCACATATTTGATGGTCACATACTTAATATCTTTAATGTAATTTTATTTTGCCAATATTTATTAGGAACTATTGAATTTTTTTTTTAACTTCAATTGCGCAAAAACAATTTATTCAGCATGCACAATAATACAGCATGGAAAAACCAAATATTATAAGTTATATTTGAAATGATTGATTCTGTTTATACCACATTAATTTGATGTAATCTCATATTGACAATTTAAGTGATTTGATTTTGTATAAATTTTCCAAAGTTTGCTTGTAATCGTATTCTAAATTATATTTTAAAGATTTTGAATGTTCGATGGGTTCCAGTGTGTTTTAACATTGGTATTAGTGAATAAACAGACAATAATGAATAAAAATATGGATTGTCTTTACCAATATTTTATCTTAAAAACTAAAAATGCTTATTCAAAGACATGGGGGATTAATAAGTTATATTTGATCCACAATTTTGGTTAAATAGGAGAAAATCATGTACGTTTGCCAAAATGGGAATTTAAATTTCATGTATCGTTTTACAAATTAAAAGTTGCCTTTCATTTTGCAGTTATTTCTTCCAATCATAATTTTTAACTATACATAAATGGTTTCATATACTCTATTCTTATACAAAAAATAAAGATAAAAAGGAAAAGTAACTGTTGAAGGATTTAAAACTTTTTTAAGTAAGGAATGTGTGTGTGTGTTAAAATTTGATAAAACTGTAAATTTCTTAAAAATTTGTTCTCATCCCAATAATAATTATCAGTTGTGAAAATTACTGCCATTAATTTTGGTGTCATTAAAAGAATGAAATTTATTCTATTAAAAATCATTAATTTCTTTATATATTTTTCTCTCAGACGATGTTTAATCGATATTTATAGCTATTCAAATTTTAATCGATATTCAACACGATTCATATACCGTGTATTCTGTAAAAGCTTTCTTCGTCATCACTAATAAACGCTGCACAAAAATGTCTACTCGTGATTATATCTAGTTTAATGATTATCTTCTCTTTTCTTTTGAATGGGAAATTTTTACTCCAAAGCTAAGTTTCCCTCTTTAGTAATCAGTATAACATATTTATTTCTCACACAATAAGAGCATTTATTACTTTTTTGCATGTTGAACAAAAAAAGAGCATTTTTTGTTCAACATGCAAAAAAGTAATATATTATTATTTGTTTCTATACATTTTTGACAGCTGTTAATTTTTCAGATTATAAAATTGTGCACTTTATTTTTATTCTCTACTTAGATATCAGTTCAGAGGTACTCTTTCAAAAAGGATTTTCTTCCTTTGCACAATGTATAGTTGATAAAAAATCTTTTTTTTACTATTGCACATTTATGTGCAAAATGCATGCAATTCCCGATATAAATATGAAATTTTCTTTCAAGAGATTTCTTGCCAAATCTAGCGACGTTTGTTTTGATTACAGTGTCATAAGATGTCTTACTATTCACAAAACAATTAGATTGATTCTTAACAATCACGTGATTAAGTCAGCAGCTCAGTTAGTATCTTATTATTCATGACATTCAAGAGCTATCGAGGGAAATTGTGCACTAATTTTTAATGTGCTTCTCGTAACTCAGTTTTTGACTAAGGTAGGTATCGAACTTAGTACCTTGCGGATGTGACAGCGCTTTTCTCCACCATGCTCTTTGTTTATAAGTAATAAAAACATATTAAAGGGTTTTTCTAGAAATTTCTTTACCTTTTTTATGTATTAATCAATTAGCTGAATTAATCATTTCCAACACTTAATTTTTCTGAAAATTATTCTAATAATCTGAGAAAATATTATGAAAATTTTACAAGGAAATACATACAAAGTGCGAAACAAATATATAAACTTGTACATTTTAATTTATTGATAAAACTTATCTAAATTTAGTGTCAAAATTATTGGCTTTTTATCCTAACACTTAGTGAATTTTTAACCTTAGATTTTAATAAAAAATCCTGTGCAGAAAAACGTAAATTTGTTTATTTGAAAATAGAATAATTGTTTTCATATTTCTATATAACAGTTTTTTAAATTGAATAAAAATGTTATAATTGGTGTACATTATCCATTTAATATGACAATTTAGGCTATCAAATATGACATATTTTCTGGGAATAGTTTAAGATTATTTTTTATCAACGATGGGTTTTTTTCAAGGGATTGTTATGAATTAAATTTATGCCGTGAATGTATCACGCAACATATTATCAATCAAATATTTATTATCTTCTATGATTGCATATAACACAACATTAAATTTACAGAAACATTTTATAAACGAAAACACATGATAACATTCTCAACAGTCAGTTCTACATCTTTTTTTAGAATCCACCCGAATCTTTCTCCTCTTTTTAAACTAGGTTTTGCGGCCTCCACAGCGCCATCTTGCGTCGTCGAAATCATTACAGGATCTCGATAAAGGTACATTTGAACAAAATTGAAGGAAGATTCTTCATTCTTCATTGTGAGTATACATCTGATATATTTTAAAACAAAAATTTCAAAATCAAAATAAAATCCTTGAAACTGGAACTAAAATTAAATGAATTACACTACAACTAAATATTTTTAAAAGAAAACATTCGAGGTTATTGGAAATATGAATTTATCACTTGGCATGTTTTTAAGTTTGATGCCAATGAGATGTCTTCATCAAATTTCTTGTATGTTGCGGAAGTGGCTATTTTAAAAGTGTTGAACTGAAAATTTAATATTGTTGAACTGAAAATAATATAGATTATATATATTATAGGAATAGGAAATATAAAAATAAAATTTTTATCCTTTTAAAAAAATTAAAATAATTAAATTTTAAATTTAGTAAACATTTATTATTTATATTTTTGCTTCTTACAAAAACTGACCCCCGTTGTTAAAAGCAGGTTTATTTAGCTAATTATTATTATCATTATTATATATTATTATTATTGCTAATTACTTTTTGCTTCTAACAATAATTTAAATAAAATGAGTGAAAATCATATTAAATAGAAATAGAAATTTTCAGTTCATAATTCAAAATTTAGATCCCAATAGCAATTTGTAGAATCGGTGTAATATAATGCACAAACAAGTATTTAATTTCTAAAGATCAACAGTAAAAACAATAAATAATTAAGCATTGAAAGTGATGATATTAATCATGGTGGAAATTAAATATTTAGTTAAGAAATACAATATGACGAAAAAGTCATAAAAAATTCATTAAGCTTAATAAGGTATTTAATATTTCATGAGAATCTGGTATATTATATGCTTTCTAGAAAAAATTGAGGGGAGTGATCAAAAAATATTTTAAAGGATGTAAAATTTCTAAAATTTTAGAAATATATATAAGAACATAATTAAATTCTGAATTGAAATAAAAAATATTATTTGAAAAGAAATAAAAAGATACCAAAAAGTTGTAATTCAAAAAGGTAAAAATGAATAAATGTGGTGGACATATAAAAATACTATTGCTGTAAACTATGAAAAGTTTCAAGCGATTACGATTAATTTAGAATTTTATTTTTTATTTTAAAAAACTGAGAGGCAGACAATAGGAAAATATTGATTTCAAAATATATTTAAAATAATATTTGCTTAAGCAGGTAACTATCCCGAATCGTTTGCTTAAACAAAGATTATTTTAAAAATAGATTTCTTAATTTATTTTAAATTTCTATTTGTACTTTTGGAATTAAAATAGATCAATGATAAAAAAGCGAAAATCGCTTAACACGAAATCACAATTCAAAGTAAGTTGCCAAGGTAATTAATCCTATTTGGCGATTTATCGCATTACAAAAATCCAACTTTAACGAATTTGAAATTCGTTCTTGTCCAGTTAAATCTGAAATTATACGAAATGTGTTTAAATGTGTATTTTGAATTAAATCCGCTTATTTGAAAGTGATTCATTTCTAACAGTAATTTGTTCCTAATGAAGTTTTAAATTGGTCTGTATTAAAAGAGAAACTATTAATCATGTATTTGTGTGTTGTCTCTCTAGAACATTTCAATCTATTTTATCATCTTCTTAGTTAAAACAAATTTTACGGATATTTTATTTTAAAAACTTATGAATAGGGTATTTTGCTTTTATTTATGCTAACTTTTTTAATTTTTAGCTAAAAATGATTTAAGAAGATAGTACGTAAGGAAAATATCCAAATTTCCTGAAGAAATGCCTCTGCGTTTACGAGTTCAAACGTTAAATTTCAAGAAATGCGACTTTCTCGACAAGAAATGCGAGGCGTTTATGTTATTAAAAATTATATTTTACTGTGATTTGTAAAATTTACATGAAACGTGTGAAAAATTAGTACAAATATTACCAATAGCATTAGTGTTAAAAAATAATGAAGCTATATTCCCAGTTAAAGAGGCGCCGGGAGTTGATGAGTTCGATACCAGACACAAAGATTCATCATGATCACTAATGGTGATTAGGGCACGTAAAATAAATCTCATTTGCAATGTACTTCCATGAGTGTGGTGAAGCGTAAATAGAAAAGTGCCAGCTCAGGTGTCAATTTTATCACTTGACCGTGGGGTTTAAAATTATGTGATGATTGACTGTCTTTAGCGCCTTTTCAGTTGACCGAAATAGGCAGCCAAAAACATTTTACAAACAAACAAAACAAAAAATACATATAAAAACCTAACAAATTTGAATGTTTTGATTCTAATATAAATCAATATTTAATAAATCTTTTTGTTTCAAATAATGAAAAATCAGATTTTATAAGTCTAAGATGATGTATTGTTTAACATTAAATTTTTTTAAATCAAAAATAGAATTTTAAGTTTCTTTTTTCCTCATTCAGTTTGATGTCTTGATCTGATATTCTACATAACATAGAATGAATATTTCATGTATCAACTTTTTCAGTGAATAAAATATAGATACATTCGCTCGTATAAGTTTAAATATAATTCCTATATTTCTTATCTATAGTTTATATTTGAGTTACATTATGATTCTTATATATTTCCTTATTGATAGACTATATATTATAACATATATGTCTAAGGATTTAGTGACTTAAATTTACTGGGATTACTTGCAAAATTAGCACTTACTGCATATTTCTGTGCAATTAAAAAAAGTTTTAAAGCAACTTTTCTCAAGTGAAATGATAATCGCTTTTGTTTTCTTTGGAAGTCATGACCATATGCTACATTTGAAAAATACTTAAAAGTATTTTCTATAGCATAGTTAAAAAAATAAAAAAGGTAAAATAATAAATGTTATATAAATAAAAAACTTATGATTATTTTTAAACATTTTTTTTATTTTAGTAAAAATTATAGTAAATTTAAGACTTTTTTAAAAAAACTATCAAAATATTTTTATAGTTAAAATTTAAATTTTAACACTTTGAATTTTAAATTTTAAATTTAAAAATTTAACTTAAAAATAAAAAATAAGTTAAATTTTTAAAATTTATTATAAAAAAGTATTAAAATTTATGTAAATTTAAAAAAATAATTTTTTAAAATCTTAAATTTTAAATATAGAAATATTTTTAAGTTTTAATTATTGGAAATTTGAATTTTAAAATAACATTTTAAAAATATGACTCAAAATAAGATTTCAATTTTAAAATTTAATGTTTAAAAATATTAAAATTTTTATAAAAAAAATTTATTATTAGAAATTTGTTATGTAAACATCAATTTATTTCACATTAATAATGAATAAATATTTTCTGACAAAAATGTATGTTACACAAAAATAAAAAAAGAATAATTTCTGTAACTAATCAATTTATCGAAGATATTAATTTTTCTAACCAGTTGTAGGAAATTTTTTTATGTAAAATGAACACGGGAGAAAAAAATTTATGAGCTAATTAATTTTTCCTTCAGCTTTACTAGTAAAAATATTAGTTAAGAGCTGAAATATTTTTAGATATATTGTTCTCTTTCTGTCTGAATGAAATTTAGTTTTAATAATTGTTAAAAATATTAATTAAATTGATAGTTAAAATATAAAAGGGGATAAAAATCTTTGAGACAGGTTTAAAACTTAAAAAAACTTGCATTTTTTATTGCCCATTTTTCATATTTTATTATAATAATGTGGAAAAAATATTTTAATTATTTTGAAATGCAGATTTTCAACCCACTTTGTCTTGAACAAAACATAATTAAGAAAGTAATAAATCTTTGAAAGCATAATTATTAAAATAATTAACAATTTTTTTTTATTTGCAAAAGATATTTAACTCAATGCTACAGAGAAAAAATCCTTTAAGTATAATTAAGTATTGCAATTACTCAGTATTAAGTATTTTTTGATAACTACCACACATTTCTCCTCTAGAAAACTATTTTAAATGTAAACATTATATATATATATATATATATATATATATATATATATATATATATATATATATATATATATATATATATATATATATATATATATACATATATATATATACATATATATATACACTACTGGCCATTAAAATTGCTACACCAGGAAGGCGGCACACCACACAGGTGAAATTTGCATGACAGGTAGAACTTGCTGTAATATGCAAATGTTAGATTTTCAGCGCATTCATACAAAGCAGGCGACAGTAGCGACATCTTCAATGTGTATAAAACCAGAGATTTGACAGCAGTTTTCTCATACTCTATTTCCGTTTCAACGTTGTTTTCGGCAAAGAAAGTTGTTGTAATGCCTCGTGTAAGAAGAAGAAATGCCTATCAGCACGTGTCTGACTTTGATCGAGGAAGGATTATAGCCTCTCGGGATTGCGGTTTATCGTACCGCAATATTGATGCTCGCGTCGGTCGAGACCCCATGACTGTTAGCAGGATATGGAATCGATGGGTTCAGGAAAATCATACGGAACGTCATGCAAGATCTCAGCGACCCCCCATCACTAACAGCAGAGAAGACAGACATCTTATCCGCATGGTCACAAGGGATCGTACAGCCACGTCACGAACCCTGAGTCGAGAAATGGAGTCATTTGCAAGGCAAGAAGTTTCTGCTCGAACAGTTCGACGACGTTTGCAGCAGCATGGATTGTCTGCACGGCGACCATGACTTCAGCTACCATTGACGCTGCGTCACAGACCGGAGCACCTTCAATGGTGTGATCAGCGACGAACCTGGACGCGGGAATGGCATCACGTCATCTTTACAGATGAATCTCGGTTCTGTATACAGGACCATGATGGCCGCATCCGTGTTTGGAGGCATCGTGGAGAACGCGCATTGCCAGCTTGCATTAGACATCACCATACTGGCCCATCTGCTGGAGTGATGGTATGGGGTGCCATTGTATACACGTCTCGATCACCTCTTGTTCGCATTACCAGCACATTGAACAGCAACCGTTACATTTCCGATGTGTTATGTCACGTGGCTCTGCCCTATCTTCGAGGCCTCCCTAATGCTTTGTTTCAACAGGATAATGCACGACCGCATGTTGCCCGTACTGTTCTGAACTTCCTTGATACAGAACAGGTTCGAGTGTTACCCTGGCCAGCACGTTCTCCTGATCTGTCACCAATTGAGAACGAGTGGTCAATGGTTGCCGAGCGATTGGCATGCCATCACTCACCATCCACTACTGTCAATGAACTGTGGCATAGTGTTGAAGCTGCATGGACTGAGATGCCCGTGCATGCCATAAACTTTCTGTTTGACTCCAAGCCTAGGCGAATAAATGCTGTTATTGCAGCCAGAGGTGGCTGCTCTGGGTACTGATTTCTCAAGATCTATACACCCTAATTTACTGTAAATATAATCTCTTGTTCTTTCCACTATAATGTATGTGTCCAATAAATATCGTTCTGTTATTTGCATTCCTTCTTGGTGTAGCAATTTTAATGACCAGTAGTGTGTGTATGTATGTATTGTAAATGTATTATAAGAAACTGGAAGAGAAAGATTTTGATATCAATTCATAATTTTCTATTGTTGGTATATTCTTAAATTGAACAGAATTTTTTTAAGGTTTATAAAAGGTATGCTAAATATATATAATTTTCAAATTTTAAAAGCCATAAAATGCATTAAATACAATCGTAAAATGCATTAAAAATTAAAAAAATATTTCTTGCTTTTTTCTCCTTTTGATTAATATTTATGCCTATAATCTTTTCATTTAGATTTTGTTAGTTATTATAACTATTTGTACATTTAAAATATACTGAATATCTGTAGGTTATACAATGTAAAACACTGTCATTTGAGTCCGAGATTAATCTTGATAAATATTTTTTTACTTCTTACTTTTAGTTTAGATAACTGACGCTTGTTTTCCATCACCTACTGAAATGAATTATTAAGTTTAATAGTTTCGAAATGTTGAATCACTATTGTGACGAGGTTCACACTTAAACTGTGCGGCTGTTTGCTTTACTGCTTACTTAACTAGTATAGCCCAACTCTGACCTGAGTGTGGGGAAATATGCTTGTGCAGCAACAACTAAGCAGAAGATTGTGCTTGAACAGCCTCAGAGGTATCATTTCATTTAAAGGACATTGCGACCACGACCTATTTAACGTTTTCCAATCACCTTTAGTGAACACGATGTTAAGTCTGAATTCAAATTCACTACCATCAGATAATAAGAACGACGTCTTAACCAACCAGGCCACCGTAGCCCATCGGAAGGTACCGAGATCGAATCCAACCCAACTAAAGATCCGTGGTATTCTCTAATGGCAACGGAGCCTTATATAAGCAATTGTGTCCAAAGGTGTTATGTTTTTTAAGACTTCAAAGTAGGCTTTCCTGAAGCTGCATATATAAGCAAGCACACACTCGCACACATGCACATACGCACACGCACCATGTCAGGAGTACCTGTGAATCGGAGATAGTGTTACATGTAAACGTACACCAAGTTATGAGTTTCAGATATTTAGGTTGAGAAATTCAATCAATGATGCAAATTTACGCAGACTAATCATAGACGTTTTTGTGTCAAAACCCTCCAAATTTTATTGCCCAGCTAGAGATAGTTTAGTTGAAGTTGCTGGATCGTAATGGAGACTTTCTATAGGGATAGCAATCGGCTACACTTTTTGTAAATAATTTTCTCTGGGCAATAAAAATTGCAAGAATATTATTTGTTATCTTAAAGTAATTACAAATCTTCTTTCCTAGCTCTACAGTCTGTTACTGGCCAAGGTTGTCTCGTCTACTTACTTTTTCCCTACTTAGTTGGATCCTGTGCATTGGTACTCCATCCGACTGCTTTAATTCTTTTTCTAACTCATCCAAATATCTGGTTGAAGATTCTTAGTTTTCATCTTTTTCCCTCCAAAATTGAAAAAAGTGACTTTTTGTAAGAAATGTATCAAAGAATCTAAATATGTGGTCCTGCCATTTAATGCGAGATGCTTTTATCACCTTTCGGATGTTGGGTTTGTAATACCTTTAGGTGAAATGTTTGGTAAAATTGGTCCAAAAATCTTCCTTAAGAATTTTCCTTCAAAGATCATTAAACGAACTTTTATAGCCCGGTGCAGGATAAATCATTCACTCCCATATAGGACAACAGGTCTTATCAGGGTTTTATAAAGAATTTTTCGTAATGAGTTTGGATTTTAGTTTAAGGCTATAGAAACATTTTTAGCCATGACTGGTTGACTAGAAAGCAATTTTCCGGCCATCATCATATTTTGAGGTCATTATATCTGGGTATTTAAATTGCTTTATTTTCTCAAATGTGTAGTTATTGATCTATAGTAAGGTTGTGTTTATTTTTTATTTGTTACATTCATAAATTTAATTAGGTATTCATTAAGGAACAGACCCAACTTTCCTGCTGCATTCTCACGAGAAGTGAAAGCTTCAACGACAGCTTGTCCAATTCCCCCAATGACACCAATATATCATCGATAAAATCAAATAGTTGGATTGTCTTCTGCAGACTGATTCCGCTAGTATTCATCTTAGAACCATTTGTAGACTTTTCTAGAGTCATGATGAATGAAAATCTGGAGAGAGAGTCTCATTTTGCACAAATACCTTTCTGTATAGAAAGTTTCCCATAGATCTGAATTTAGTTTTGATTTATTTTATATTCTTAACAGTCACACTTGTAAGACTTCTCAATTTTGTAACTCCAAATCTAATTTAGACCAAAGATTCCGATCGAATTTTTTTTAATCTTGATTAAGGCTTTAATTTTTATATTGAATTTAGAACAACGAATTGATCTACCAATTATCAATTTCAAAATTAAATGTTCCAAATATCATGAGGGAAAAATATAAGGCCATCGCAAGATAAGAAATTCAACGGATTTAATATGAAAAAATACCTTATCCTCATCAAATATCAGCAACCAACAAAAAATATCACCACCACCAGAAATTAAATTCTGATTAAAACACATTAACACCGTTGGAAGACATTAGACAGGAAACAATTTCCGGTACTCGCTAACACCGTGCAGTGTGTTCCTATTCACCTGAGAAGATATTCCCCACCAAGACTGCCTTTTAACTTTCCAGAAAACTTTGCCGATGGAAAAAATTGTAATGAATATTTCATGAAAAGGCCCATATCTCTCTTATTCATGGAGATTGGGGCTTGAAGCAGGAGGGGGTGGGGGCATAATTTGTCTAGTGCGATGCTGTAATTGATCTATCACAGAAAATGGGGGCCTTTATGAGCATACCTGCGCGCTTAGAAAACTCGTCTCTTGAATCTATGTTAATGTATTGAGAAAAGTGAAGGGGTATCTGTAATTAGGAAGGTTATAAAAATAATGAATAATTGCTAAAAATGGGCACTTAATTGGACGTCGAAAATGCCTGATGAGGGAATAGAAATCATTCCAGGCGTTCTAAAGGGCTGGAGTTTATGAATGTACGATTATGATTGGATAACGGGTGAGTCCATTCTTAATAGGCTCGTTAACTTGTTACAGATTGAGTCCGTTTGAATTTGGAATGAAAGGAATTTTTTTAAGTAAATTTTAATTGTAGGTGGTAAATTGCTAATTGATGAATGTAATTTATTTCATTGAATCTGGAAGTCAAATACATCTTTGTATCTTTAATTTTATAGGTTCTTAGAGCAGTTTGAGACCTAATTACGTCATTATGTTTTGCTTTGAGGTTAAAGTGACGTAAGACCCTATGGGGTAAGTGAGATGGTACATATTTTTACAGATATTATTGGAAAAGGGAGCTTTTAAAGTCAGTTCTTTGGTATGTTTGTGAAAGTTAATAAATCATTCAGGTCAATACTTTTATAAACCATGGTGTTTTTTTAATGCTATAATTTAAATATAATTTAATTATTATCCCGATATTTGACAATATGATGTAATTCAATAGATTTAAATTAACTTGCAGATAAAGTTACATTTCATTTGTAGGAGTCACAAATCATCCAATGATTTGATGGCGGGTTTGTTTGTCTCTTACTGGTTCTTTCTTGCACCTGCAATTTAAAGTTGATTCCAGACAAATACAAACATCCACGTCCAAAGTGGGAGTTGAGCCCTCGAATTTTTGAATCGAAGAGCTACTAGCATGATCTCAAGGTTTTGAATTTGTCTCTTTAAGAGAGGGCGCACAAAACAATTACATTATGTAAAATTTATTGTTAAAATGGAGCGAAATTTAACATTTGCAAGTTATTTTGAAACTTTTTTAAATATCTCGAATATATTTTTATATAATAGACTATATATATACTAATGAATTGCAATAAAAAAATTCTAACTCACTTGGTAAGATGTGCACGCAGAAAGAAGTATAACACCCATTTCTTATAATTGAACTGTAGCTAGGATCGAATCCAAGATCTTCTATTCTGAACAGGATAGTCCAGTCATTAAGCAACTCTGAGAATTACAAGCAAACCTATCATGCTTAAATTAGGTTATTGCAATACGTTTCCGGTTGCATCTTTCTGCCGCCAAAAGACAATAAACATAGCAAAACGCTTCATAATTTTTAACCCTATTAAAATAAAAATGTTGTTTCTTGACTTTAATGCATCGGAAGCAGACCTCTACAGTTAATTAACGTTATCGTGAATATTTTATTAAAAAATAAAATGTATTCATATTTAAGTGATTAAAACGCATTCACTAGATAACGAAACCAAATATGAAATTATTTTAAAATAGCTTATTTTAATGATTCATGATTTATGAATTTGAGTCAAAATTGAAAGATAAGGCGAACAGCTTAGCAGCATATCAACTGTGGAATTCTATGATCTATTAAATAGTGATGTATTATTTTTAATAATTATGTAATTAACTGAAATATCACAATGCAAAAATTCAAAAGTTCTTTTTAATTGATTTCCACCATAGAAATGTTGATTTTGAGGATAAGCAAACTACAAATATCTCTTCTTATTGTGTTTGAAACTATTTTCTTATTAAATAAAATATTTTATACCTCACAATTTTTATGGAGTAAGCATTTTTTTTTACCTGCACTACATTTTTGGCCACCTGTTTCTTATGGACTAAAACGCCGTTAAGCACAGTCAATCACTTTGTACTTTTGAATCACGGTCAAATGATCAACATCTAAACTGGCATCTTTCCCCACGTAACTGTAGTGGAAGGACATTGCAGCCATGATCTATTTTAAACGCTCCAGTCACCATTTGGGAATACGAAGGATTTTCAGCTGTGTTGGGTATAGAGCCCATCACTTTCCGGTCACGAGAACAATGCCTATTTAATCTTTTACCCTATGGTCTCTTGAAAATATTTTCTGAAAAAAAAAAATTCTTTTGTACAATATAATTCGAATCGCCTATTTTTACCGAAAGAAGTCTAAAGACAGTAAACTTTCTATCAATCTTGAATCATAGTCGAATGAGGACGTTGACACCTGAGCCAGCACCATTTCATCAGTAAAAATGGTTCCTTTACTCTCACATCGCAGCGACTCGAAACAAACATTTACAATTATTTTGAGTTTTCAATCATAATAAAATCAATAAATAATAATTTAATATTATACTATGAAACCAGTTATATTGTGATAAAAATATAAATTCAACGGTAGTCGTATTTTATGCATAAAAACATACTAAACTTTTCATATAAGAATCTATAGAATTAAAACGTTCCACTCTGAAAATTTATTAAAGAAAAACTGAATAAAATGATAAATCAATAATAATTTAAAAGGAAGTCCTGAAACATTATTTTTCACAAAAATAGTTTGAAAAATCACCACCAGCAGTGATTATCATTGCATGCAGTATTGTACCACGAAAAAGATTTGAAAATATAAAGTATTTTTAATCATTTTTATGCTTTTGTATATAAAGCATACTGAATGCAACGCTGATTATTTTCTAAAATAAGAATGGAGTTCTCCACTAGCAAATTTTGGCTTATTTAGAAATTCAGTTTCTGTCAATTTCTCCAATTGCTTTTATTATTTATATATACACACAAACTCAACATTAACGTCAAAAATCAATATTAAAACGATATTTTAGCTTAGTAATTTTTAAATTCGCGCCATTACCCTCAAGGGAGAACTTTTTAAATTTTAATTTGTAGAAAAAATATGCAAAACTCTTGCACCATTAATAAGCTCATTTTAAATTAGTAAGCTCATTTTTAATTTAGTATTTCCTCCCCCACCAGATCAAAGTCAAAATTGACGGTGTGGATCCTCTAGTGGTGCCATCTATTGGAGGAGTCTTAGAGCAAAGATTTACTTTCAACCTTCGTGGTGTTCTGGTTAAATAAAAGAGTACCTTTCTGAGTTAATTTCACATAGCCGTTGGCCAGCAATCTAGTCTTATCCAAGTGTCATACATAACAATAACAACAACAATTTTTAATTTAGTAATTTTTGTAGCTTTTTTCAAAAGAATATTCTATTTATTAAAACTCTTATTGAACAACAAAATGTTTAATATATTATAGTTGTTTTTGAAATTTAAAATAAAATACTTAAAATAAATTATTTATGACAGATTAAAATAAAATATTTTATGACAGATTATATATATATATATATATATATATATATATATATATATATATATATATATATATATATATATATATATATATATATATATATATATATATGATATATATATATATATATATATATATAACATAAAAATACTCATGAATCTTTTTTTTATCCAATGGCGGGCACACAAGGGTGACTAAACCCTATGCCACAACAAGGCCAGAAATTGCTACTCATTTATCGTTACCCAGCGAGCACCTGTGAACCAAGTCACGGAGGCGAGTAGCGTTACCCACGCCATACCACCACAAACCCGTTTATAGGGTGGGGCACATTCATACAACAATACAGAAGAAAGGACAGAGAGAACAGAGAAGGAAAGAAACATCCATGCCCGAGCCGGGATTAGAACCCGGGACCAACAGCTCATGAATCTAGTGTTGATAATTTTTTACAATAAAAATAGTTTTAAGAAGCTTAATATTAACACTTTTCTTCTTTATTTAATATACTTTTATTCAGAAAATTTGCCTCTATACAAATTTGCTATATATATATATATATATATATATATATATATATATATATATATATATATATAATATTATATACATATATATATATAAGATATATATATATATATATATATATATATAATATTATATATATATAAAGAGAGAGATTGCAATTAACCCTTAAGCGAAATAGATATTTAATGGTATAAAATTGTATTAATTTTTCAAAAATATAATTAATCAAAAATATTTGGTGATAAAATATACATTTTAATTACGAAGGTCTGAATTATTTATAAAAAATATTTACGGAGTATAATTTAGAAAATACTCTTTTTTAATATATATTAAAGTCAGAAAATAAAAGATGTACAAATTAAAAAAATATGATGAAAACTCCTTATAAATTAGTTTTTTATATTTCAAAAGAATAATTTAGTAGAAAAAACAAAAATTTGATTCAAAATAATTAATAAATTGAATTGATAGAAAAGTTTTACTTTTTTATTTTTAGTATTAATACTTCTTTTCATAACTCAAGAAGACTATTTTTGTTTATATTTTATCATTAATAAATCTGTTTTTTAAATTATTGTATATATTTATATTATATTAATTTTACTTTATTTACATTGTATAAGACTTGTAATGAAAGATTTAGTTTCTTGAAGATTAGGTAGGTGGTTCGATACATGCTTCTGACGAAGAATATATTTCAGAACATGTGTTCAGCTTTGCGGCGAAAAAAGTCGCAAAGATTGCTAATTGAGTGGATATATTCTACTAGTTCCGAGGTAAATAATTATTTAATAATTCTGTGTGCAATATAAATGCTAATTATATGAGCATATTATGCAAATAATGTATGAACGTATCTTATTCAGTGTACATCTCAATATAATCTTACCAAACATTACATGACATCAATGAACATATTCGTTATTTCTTTCGTGCTCATTTACTTCATTAATGGTCATTTTTAGAAATGTCTTAGTATAACACGAATGAAAAGCAACCTTTAACTTGGAAGATTGATTTCAATGTTTCTTAGCCCATTTATACGTTCTGTATTGTCCAAATTATTTGGTATTGTAAGTATAGCTTAATAACGGAAGAGCAATTGAGGCAGCGGATCATCTGGTGGCGTCATCTATCGGAGGACTCTTAGAACAAAATCTTACTTTCATCTTCGTGCTGCTCTGATTAAAGCTAAAGATGCACTCTTCTGACTTAATTTCGTATAATCGTCGGCTAGCGAGCTTGGCTTGTCCAAGAGTCATAAGTAACAATAACAAAAACGGCAGAGTGCTATAGAAATGTTTGCTTTGCCATCTGAGATAACTTTTCATTAGTAACAGGCCAGTCTGTACCTGTTGCATAGAGGAAAACTGAAAAACTCCTAGCAAAACCCTATCATATCCCGGGAGATAAATATCTAAAAATTTCCTCGCTTCTAAAAGTTAAGCACGGAGAGGAAAATGCTAATTTCCGGAAGCCAATCAGAATTGAAGAGGATGCAAATCGCTGCAGAGGTAGTTGGAAGTATGCAAATATTTTAGGTAACAGCCAATCGCGCTTTCACGTCAAGAAATATGCAAAATGGGCAGTCTCATAAGATACCAGTTTTATGAAGGGTTACAGAAGCTGATTGTAAGTGCTAATAGAAGGTGTTTAAAACTTTCATACAATTTGTTTTCAAGACATACATGTTTCTATGACTTCCAGAAGACGAATGGAATATTCTAAGCGCTGGTGTGCTGTGGGGAACATTGAAGCAGGGCAGTCGATCTCAGATGATCTTTTCTTCGGCGTTCATCATTCTGTAATTTCACGTTTATGGAAACAATGCCAAACCCCACAGACAGTTGTCCGAAGGCCCGTAGCCGGTCGCCCAAGGGTTACGAACCTCGCGGAAGATCGATATATTGCGATTTTAGCCAAGCGGAATCGCAGAGCGACGTCCATACGTGTGACATCTATGGTTACAGCGTCCATTGCTAAGTTGATATCTGCAGCTACTGTACGCCGAAGATTACATATGAGTGGACTGTACGCCCGAGTTTGTGTTTGTCTATCCGTCCAATCTAGAGGAGCACGATTAAAGTGGTTCAAGGAACATGTCAATTGGACTGTGTCTGACTAGGGAAATTTCATGTTTACTGATGAGTCAAAATTTATTCTGGAGCCAGATGACAAGCGTATAAGGATATGGCGTGAACAAGGAACACGCAATCAGCCCCAAAACACCACGCATTCCGAGGTGGAAGCATTATGGTGTGGGAAGGGATTTCATTAGGATATCGCAACGACCTGCACATCTTTAAACGGAGTTCTGTGATGGCTGTCCGGTATCGAGATGAAGTCCTAGAACTTATTGTGAGATTGTACGCTGCAGCAGTTGGCCCTACTTTTGTTTTAATGGAAGATAACGCACGTCCCCGTAGAGCTGACATCGTCGATGACTACCTGGAGAGTGATGGGGTTGCGCGTATGGCGTGGCCAGCATATTCACCCGATCTTAATCCTATTGAAAATCTTTGGGATGCTCTCGGCCGTGCTGTATCTTCACGTTTCTCCTCTACCGCCTCCAGCCACTCTTATTGAGCTGGAAACTGCTCTAAAAGAAGAATGGCTATTGCTTAATTCTGCGGTGTTTGACCACCTAATTGAAAGCATGGTCACAAGGTGTAAACTTTGTATACAGATGAGGGGGGATCACATGCCCTATTACTATCCTTTTTATTATTTTATGCTGTTTATTTTCACTTTATACATAATTCTGCTTAAATCTCCAGTATGTCATTATCTGATAATTTACAAACATTTAATATTTTTTTCATTTCTGTATATAATGCTACCTTCCTTTCAAATTTTGTGTCAATCAAAGCAGTATTTGTTGGTTTTTTTGGCACTTTACATCTTCGTGCTTAATTTTTAGAAATAAGTATAATAACGTCCGTTTCTCTCTGTCCAACAGTGATTGGGATCGAACGAGGGACCGTCTGCTTCGAAGCTCCTTTTTCTACGTCAAGCCTACGGTCAGTCCTATGTGACAACTGTCATTCACCCATGAATACGTATACATAGTTATATCAGTGTTTATATTTTTGTTGATGTTTTCGTTGTCCGCTGTCCTGGTAAGAAGGCAGAAATTTCCTGCTTGGATTAAAAAAAAAAAAAAGGTTGTTAGTGGTTAACGTTAAAATATTAAACTTTTTACGAAAAGTAAGATATTTGAAGATGAATTTACTTCATCACTTGATCATAATTAAAAATTACGATACGATAGGGCGTGTTTAATAGAATCAAAAAAGGTGATAAAGCAATTAAGAAAGTAAAGAATTTAAACTAAATTGTTTGTCTACATAAAGTCATTCAAATCAAATGATAGTTATTTCGTAATGATTATAAGTACTTAAAAAAATATAGATAAAAACAACATTTTTGTATAAAATAAAAGTACTGATATAAGCGTGACTTTTTCAAGAGTTCGAGTTACTTGGACTACGAATATGACATTTAATAATTAGGAAACTAATGAATCATCTCAGTAACTCACGAAAGACGTTAGAGCCGGTTACCAAAACAACAACCACTTTGCTTGATACGAAAATTCCCCCCTCCTAAAGGGTTCCGTCCAGAAACTTTCCTTAAAGAGAGCTTGTTCAAAGCCAGAAGAGCAAGTTCTTTTATTTCAATTCCGGGAAGAATTCCCAAGGGTGCTTTCATTCGTTCCGCAAATGCATCAACAAGGCGTCTCTCCAGAATTGCCTCTCCTCTCGCGACGGCATTTTACTCTTTCCTCTCCCCTGCAACCCTAAGGAAGGGATGGGAAAAGTTGTCTGCATAATATATTGTTTGAAGTAAAAAATACTGTTTATGATGAAATTCATTGTCGAAGGTGAAAGACTTTCAGTTTTCATTAAGTTAGTAACTGATATCTCTAATCTATGTATATCATTGCATTATTAACGGATTAATACCATCGTTTATTACTCGAATATAGTTTGAGATATTTTGTATTCATTAGAAAAAAAATGATATTCTGACAAGGTTTTTCAAAGCATATTGGAGAGCGTAACTGCTAATAGCTGTTGTATTTTACAGAATTTTGTCTACTGAGAGAATTTTTTGATAAAGTAGGATTCTCATATTGTTAGTTAAAAATAAGTAAACATTAATTTCAGTAAATGTGCATACAAAAAGGATTAATGTTATTTTCGTACCACAAGATGGCAAAATTAAAAATTTTCCCGCCACATTTCGCTGAAAAATGTAATTAACAAAACAAATAGCGTGTTAAAAGATGGAGATTTACAACGGAATGGAATGGCATTGTCTTTACTGACGAATTCTACTTCTACCTGTAACAACATGAGGTTGAATTCAAATCTGAAGAAACCACATACATAATTAGTGATGCAAACGAGCCTTTTAATATAAAAATCAGTCTCTTCACTTTAAGTATTGATGCTTTGCAATTTGAAATCTTTGTTTTTTGAAAATCCCAAATCTAATGTGCACTTAGTCATTCAGATATGCAGTAAATCTTCATAATGCAAGAAAATAAATTGTGGGTTCAAAATGCACTTACTCATTATAAAAAAAATCGGCGAAAATATAAGGAACGCTAAAAATGTCTCTAACAGTTTTCGCCGCAATTATAATCCCTATTTTCATCCAACATCCTGTAATAGCCCACTAAGATATTCTTCTTCTCCTAAGTACTTCCAATTCTATAAAGATGCTTCAACGACATATTATCATTCGTTTTGATGGGCTGTGATTCAGGAAATAAATTGGAAAAGAATCGCAAAAAAAGCGTAAAATATCTATATATTATAAGTATAGAAGCTTGAGCAAATAGTATTTGTCACAAGTATTATTCAAAGTTTATTCTATTTAAAAATTGAAATTGATTGTCTACTTCAAAAAAGTTACCACATAATAATTAGTATCATCAAAAATAAAAAAAATGTAAGGTCAGAAAAAATAAGTAAAGCATTTATTTTTCATAGAGCTCGAAAAATAAGTAAATGAGTAAACATAGATGCAACAAAAAGTGAAAGTGAAATAGCGTTGTTTAGAATGCAGGATTTTTTCTTTTGTTATTTTCAAGGGGATTTAGTTCGAGCCAAGAGCTTCTTAACTGCCATAAACCCATTAGGAAGAGCTGAGCGGAGTAGTTGTCTACTGGCTTAAGAATATCGTTTGCTATTCAAAAGTTTAACCCCTAGATAAGCTGATAAGTTGAATTTTCAATTCTCCAACTAGGAGAACATTTTACTTAACTACACAAAAACAAATTTTCCTCCATAAATAAGAACTCTTTCTTATTTTCTCCCATCATTTCTAAAATCCTCACGAACCTCTTGACTCAATTGCTTTTGTAATCATCTGCGAAATCTTGTATCACTCGATTTGTAGAAAAAATATTGGGTCATAAATGGCAACAAGGAATTACGATTTAATGTGAAGTGAAGAGAGATATTTTAAAGCATATAATGGAGGATTATTTTTTTGCTCTTTGAAAGAATATAAGGCACCTCACATTTATATAGAAATATTTGACCTTTTAACACAAAAGAAATATTTTCCTAGATTTTTGAAACTATTGTAAGTATTTTTACGGATTATTTCATTTAGTTTGCGTAATAGATTTCTAAAAAAGGCAATTAAATTCTTTAAGTAAAGTAGAAATTTTAAAATAAGATTATTTAATTAAAAGTATATTTATCCTTAAATGGCTTAGAATTTAAATTGTTTTCTCCCCTTAAAATGTTAAATAAATTTTGAATTCAATTTCATGATTTGTTAATCAATGTAACTAAATACTTAAAATTACGTTATATATTTATTAGATAAATAATATTTCTCGATTTTTTAAATTTGGGAATTTAATAATTATTGATAAAATTAAACTAAATATAGATAATAATCAAGAATATATTGTTGTAACGGTAATTGAAATAAATGAAAACAATCGTGAATGTGCCAAAGAAATAAATAATTAGTTTCAGATGCATTATAGATATATTTATTAAGTCCATAATTAATTTAGAAATAAACATTAAAATCTGATTTATCATTAATGTTTGTTTTAACATAACTCAATAAAACTGCAAAAGAAGCGCATTTTATACTTGTTAAGCAAAGCTTTTATAATTTTATTAATTAATTAAAAAACCTTATAAAATATGTAAGTATTTCTATTTCTGTTGAAAGTTACACAAATTTACTTTTAGTGAAGTTTTAAGGACACACTTTCATAGGTCCGAAATTTTCCATTGTCAGTCATTTCGAAGCTGTGTGTACACCAACTTCAATGGAAAATTCAAAGAAAGAGAGAACGAAATTTTTTGACCAATAAGAAGGAATCTATTCAATCGTCAAATTTTGAAACGTTAGCTATCCAAATGATAGTCGACTGATGAAAGAGAAGTTTTATTTTGAATCTGTTTAATTTGGTGGAATATATACAATAAATTTAAAAATATATATATATAATATAAAGCCAAATTCTCATAGAATTAAATATTTGCTTTAAATATATATTGCCGTAGCGTTGAAATTATTAACAATTTTAATTTTTTAATATTAAATATTTGATATCATAAAAATTTGAAATTTACTATTAATATATTAAATTCCATTAAATAAAGAAAATTGATCTTCATTATTGTTTATATTGTTGAAGGTGGATAGTGTTGCAATTTCTTAAATAATATGTGTTGCATAGAGAAATTAAATACTTGTTAGCAATGAAAAAAAAGTAAACAAGATTTGGGAGTCTATCGGAAATAGAACCAGAATATAAGCAAATTGTTATTGGTTTAAAATTTCTATGAAATCAGATATAAGACGTTTTATCTACGGCACAGTCACATCGTATAGCGACATCAGAAGCGGCTATCATCTGACTGCTTAGACAGCATCGTGTATCCGATCATCACGCTCGTTTTGCATCCAGCCTAATGAAAAAGATCACCCGGAAACTATAGTTTACGCGGGAAAATTATAATTTCTTCCCACTAGACTTAGACCTTTAAGACATACACAACGTGGTGTCAAAACTTTCAGTATCGATTTTAGCCAAAAACGAGAAATGGATGTATGGATAGATTCGAGGGTCTTACATGTTTTCTCCTTTGTGATACATGAATACGGACCATTATTTATGAAAATTTTCTGTAAAGGATAATATGAGGTAAATTTTCAAAAAAGTCTTTTCAAATATAGCTCTTTTTAGTGGTTTAAAAACTGTTAGTATTGCTACAGCACAGCACATTTTGTTCCCTTCTCAGTGTTGAATAAATTAATGTATAAAGAATATAGATAATTAACATTAAATGAAGTTTAATTTATTTTGCATCTGATCGAGAAAAACAACTTTAAGAAATATTTATAGACCTTAATAAGTAGGTGATCTCTCTCTGTTTCACTCACTCACTCACTCACTCTCTCTCTCTCTCTCTCTCACACACACACATGTAATTTATTAATCATGAAAAGTGAAACAATTTTTAAAAATTGATAATGAAATTTTAATTAATAAAATTATTTTGGAATATTAATTTATATGTGAATAGTTGTTCATTAAAAATAGGCTTGAGGTAATTTATTTTATAATATTATTATAAATAACTATACTTTTAGCAACACTGCTAAAAAATTCAGTTCTTTCGTTAAATTGCTTTGAATTTAAAAGAAGGAAAAGGGAATTATTTTTTTTGTTTCGTATAAATTCTTACAATTAACAGAAAATCTTTATAATTATTTTCCAGCCTATAATTGCATACTCCATTAATATTACATTAAAATGAGTTAATTTCTGAAATGGCTGTCAAATAAAATAAATTATTATTCAAATAAAAATGATTTTATTCTTTCAAATAATGTTAAAACTATAAGCTAATTTAAAAATTAGTTTTGCTATTTTATAGATTTCTGAAACTGTATATACTGATTTAAGTATGAATTTCCTCACAATTGGTATTGAAGTTTTTTTCTATATTATTTTTTTTATTAGCAAAATTATTATATTTTAGAAGCATCTTTTTGCTTTGGAGGTTTTTAACATTGCATAATGCTAAATATTTTCTAACAATGCTGAATTATTTAGTCCTGAAGATTAGAGATTAAAAATTTGTAATATGTAAAATATTATTGCTTGTTTTTGATAATATTTGAAGTCTTATGATTCATTTAGTTTTCTTTGTTCAACCATAAACTATATATGTATACATATAAGTGACAAAGAGTTAAGAAAAAGTATTTATAAGCTTTGTGTACACTTACAAAATATATTCTCACAAATAAGACTTCTTTCAGAGTAAATATCATTTTTGGATTAGTTTTCTTTCAATTAAAAAATACCAGAGCTTTCATTTTCAAACACACACACACATACAAGCAATATAATTCTTTTCTCAAATATTTATCTTTAATATATTGTTTACCTGTTATATAAAACTTTTTACCTGTTACAAAATTGTTTCATAAAAATTTTAATATCTTCACCAAATTTTTTGTCTAATTGAAAAGAATTACAAAATATTTCAGAAATAAAATATTTTGTAATTCTTTTCAAATTTTGTAATTTTTTTTCAAGCAACATTATTTGCGTATGTGATTATAAAAATTAAATATTAAAATAATATGATATATTTGAAATATGATATATATATATATGATATATTTCATATTTGCAAAAATTTTAAACATTTTAATAATGAATTTATTTTAGCTTATTTTAAATTTTTATTACATTTAAAAGGTTAAGAAATAAAATTAATTTAGAATTTAAAGATTAATTGAAGAAACTTAGGTGTTTATTATAGATCTATAAAAATATATAGTAAGAATAAGTTTTTTTTACCAAGTTATTTATTAATTCATGCTATTAAAAAGTTGAATAAAGTTACTAATGATAATAAAGTTGATAATCGTATCGTGGAATTTAACAAATTAAACGATATTACTTTTTAGTATGTTAAATTCTACGGAATTCAAGAAATTAAATACTTTTATTAATTGGGATATATTGGACTATTACATTATTTTTAATTTTTTTGTTTTTCCTTTATTATTTTGCAAAAAAATATATATCATCCCTTTAGGAAATTAAAAAATATGTAAAAAATTTCATTAAACCGGTAAGAGAGAGAGAGAGATATTCCTAAAAACTGTGTAAAGATTATTTTATACTCATAAAAGTAAATGCATATTAAAAATAAGAATTGTTGTATTATTACTATTAATAAATATTTTGATTTATAAATATTCAGTAAATATGCATGATTAGTAAATTATTGCAGTTTCTTCTCTTTTCGAATAATTTTAGAACTATTATAATGTTTTTTTAGGTTATTCTCTTAAGAAGAAACATGTTATCATTGTTTGACATCAAAGGCAAGAAATTTTACTGAAATGTTAAAATATTTCGAAAACCTTGAAAAAACGCTATTTTTTCCAAAAAGTTTGTTTATTCTTCTTTAAAAAATAAATACACGACTAAAGTAGAAATAGCTATATTATTTTAATAAATAATGGCTAGTTAATATTTAATAAATTTTCATAATAAATAAATATTGCATTTTTATCCTATTTCAAATAATTTTCATATTATTCTATTGGATATTATATTCTTGGTAAGGAAAAAGACCTTTGTAAAACTTAAAACATTTTATCAAATAAAATTAACAAAACTATTGAATGGTATTATTCTTAAAATTATAAAAAAATGTTTTACTTCTTTAAGATATTTGTCAATTTGATGGCAATAGAAAACAAATAAATTAAAAGTTTAATTATCATTTCTTATTAGATTAAGAAACTTTGCAACTATATTCAATTTCGAATTATTTTACAATTGAAAGTGAACTCGAATTTTACTATTGTTTAAGTAACAATGAGATAAGACAATGAAAGTAAAAATTTTTTTACAAAATACCAAAAAACAAAAAATATAATAGGTTTCATTAACATAGGAAATGTTTCACTCTATAAGTAATTTTTAAAATTTATTAATTTTAACTAACCATAAAGTGGTTTTTTTCGTTTCAGTAGAGATCATGATTACATTACTTTATTACAATTATCATTGTTTTAAAATGACGTCCGATAACGTCTCATCTACGTCATTTCAAAGTGAGACGGCGTCGTAAATCCGAATTGTCGACGAATTTGTTGCTTGCCTTCAAATCACATTCTTCTAGCGGCAACAAAAGCCAAATTCAACATCGAATGTCTATGAGAAAAAATTTTATTCATAATTCTTACCAGTAATAAAGAAGAACTTTTTAATTGTTTTTTTTCCATTCTTAAAAGTTTTCAAAATGAGGAAAATTACCTATTGGTCTAAATAGTTAGTTTGAAAATTTTCTAATCTTTGGCGAGATTGTTTCCAAAATTAAACACGTTGAAAATAAATCAGAAGAAAAAGCAAAATGAAAAGACAAGATAAAACATTCACTTTAAAGTTAGTTTAAATCAGCAAGGACGATTTAAATTTTTAAAAATTTCATCAATCAATAGAATTCTAAAATTATCATTAGAAACTCTCACTTCGAGAAGAAGACAACTGAGGATGGAAAACGGGGCGATTGTTAAAATGTTTTCTATACGTTCCAGCAAACCTTTTGAGTGCCACGAAAAAAGAACGCATAAATAGAAATGTTTTTTACTACAAGCCAATACTCTTGTGCAATTTTAATTTTTTTCCTCTTCATTTCAGTATTCATACGATTAATACTAGTTCATCAAGGATTACTGTGTACATTTCACAAGACGAATCGTAACTCATGTTTAGTTTCAATTTCCTTCTAGAAAGTAAGCAGACAGTCTCGAAAATCCAATGACGTCATATGCAAGAATATATTGCAATATTTTTAAACAATCTCATTTAAGTCTTAAAACTAATTCTTTGCTTATTATATACATTACATTTTTTACTAATTTTAAATTATTTTTAAAATTTAAGACATTTTAAATCAAAATGAAGCTGAAAAAAATTCAAATTTTATCTTTGTTTAACTCATCGTATTGTTGGGTCTAAATTTAATTTAAAGAAATATTTAATAACCAAACGAGAAAATTGCTTGTTGGGATAAAATTATTTCACTGTATATTTATTCACTAATACTTTCTTGAATAATATTAAACATCATTCAGAAATAAAATATTCGAAATTAATTTATTGAAGATTAAAAGGGAATAAAATTAAATCATGCTTAAGTCTGAATTATTATGCTGTAAATATGAGACGAAAAAGTTGTAGTAAAAAGTATTATTGTTTATCATCTTGTAATGCTCATTGTGGGCCAGGACCTTTTCCAGATTATTTTTTATTTTTTATTCTGTTCTTCTCTTTCCAAGGGACTTCTGTTGGTAACTCCCAAGATTTCAAAATCTTCCTTAACAGTGTCTATCTTAATGTGGGTGATCCCCTAACCCTGGTTCCTATTGGCCTGTACGTGAAGTGACGTGGACTGAATACCATGGTGGAGAGATTCATAAGGAGATGTGGTCATCAAATTTCATACCATTAACTTTAATGTATTTAATTTTATCAATCTCTCTCTGTACATCCTATATGATTCACTGTGTCACCAGACACCATCTAGATATACTGCGCCCATGATTTTCCTCCACACTTTTAAATAGTGATTTCGATTTTCTTGCGATATCATTATTTATAACTGAGCCAAAAGATTGTCTTAATAAATAGGAAAATGAAAAAAAGACGCGATAAAAATATATTACATTCATAATGATGCCAATTGATAGCTAAGGGATTAGCGTTTACTGGTATTACTCCCGAGTTTAAACCCCGGTTCAGGTATGGATGTTCCTTTCTCTCTCTGTGTTTAATAGTTTCTTCTGCTGTGATCATGAATAAATGTGACCTGCCCTGTAAACGGTTTTGTAATGGAGAGACGTGGGTAAATGCTGCTATCCTCCATTCACAGGGGCCCACTGAGTCACGATAAATGAGTAGCAGTTTCCGGCCATGTTGTGGCAAAGAGTTAGTCACAAAGCGCCCATCGTTAAAAAAAGATTCATTTCGGGAATATATTACAATATAAGAGAGAGAAAATATTATGATGTACGCTGTTTTCATATCCGAATCATGATTATATTGTAGATAAGGAAATAAAAAACAATTATAATAAAAATATCTTATGTTTCTGTCTGATATGACATTATATTATAAATAGAAAATTAAAAATAATTATAATAAAAATACCATATATATTTTCTAAACAATCCTTATGTTTTGTAGAAGAAAGTAAAAAATTCATTTCAATAAAAATCAAAATATTTCTCAATAACATTAAATATTATTAAAAATGGCAATTTTAAAGAAAAGAAACTTTTAGAAAATATATTTATAATAGATTAGAATGAAGTAAAATCAGTTAATCATGTTTTACTTTTATTTCGTGATCAGGAGTCATTAATATATGGGACTAGGAAAGTGGAAAAAGGAATTGTCCATATCTGAGTAGTAATTATGCCATAAATAGGAGGGAAAAAAGTACCTCATTAAAAAATTAGTTGAAAAAAAATTCCCCAAAAGGGAAAAAACTTACTCATTGTTATTCATAATAATTTTTTAACGGTTCGGTTTTTATACATATTTTATAATAAAGTATTTAAATATTAACATCAAAGAAAATATTTTTGTGTTTTTTATGCATTGAAAAAATGTATTAATATATTTTATTAATTAATAAACTTTTCATGAGGATATAATATAAAAATAATTTAAATTTTATTATCACTGCATTTTTTGCATTTTTCGAGTTTGGATTACATTTTATATTAAAATAAATTTGTTCTTACGGTTGATAATTACATTGGTTATTTCTTTATTATTACAGGTTACTCTACAGGTTCTTTCACTTCCTTTATTTATTTCATTTAAAAGTTTCTACTGAAGGACAAATGTAACGACTTATATTAAATGTATGACGTATGTATGTAGGACGTATAATAGAAGAGAAATAAATTCCTCGTCTTACTCATTTCGGTAAATTTCTGTTTTCAGCCCTTCAATATTGGCTTGTACTGGATATTGGAATAGATAGGTGCACTCCATTGTAAAATTACTAAATGAACAATTGTGAATTAAATTTTTGCAATATTGACATATTTTATTCTGAAGAACTATCAATTTACCTTAAAGAATGTGATACATTTTTTTCCTACTTTAAACCAGGCTCAATGTAAAAATTCCCTGAAGTATTTGACTCTTTATGTAAAATTTTTGGTGTGTATTTGGTAGAAATCTGCGTTTTTAAAAATATTTTCAACTTGATTATAACTTTTAAGAAATTAAATGGCTGATTATGGTATTAAAATATCATTTGTCAAAATGTTTGATACAACTAATTCCTTCAGCAATTTTTTATCATATAACAGACGGTTTAAATTGACAACATACTATTTAGAAAAGCAGATTTTCCAGGAATAATTTCTTTGTTTTAGAGATCATATAAATTGTCGGGAATGGGTTTACCAGTTGTTTACAAGAATCTAAACACTTTTTTTGCAAAAGTGTACAAAATAAACAAGAATCAACAAACATCCTTTGTTCTATAATCATACACTTGGTGATTTATTAAGGAATTTGTGCATAAAAGTGGTACCTGTTACTAATCAATTTATTAATATAGTATCTTTTTGTTCATTGGTTTAGAGACTATGGAAATTGTAAGGTATGTATCTACCAGTAGTTTACAAGAAAAAAAAAACATCCTTTTTTGTAAAAATGTAACACAAATTAAACATGAGACAGTCAACATTTTTTGTTCTACAATGATATTCGTGACGATTTAATATGGAATTTCTATGTAAAGGTGGTACCTGATACGAATCAATTTAATATTATAATATCTTTTTAATAATTGGGGAATTATTTATTGGTAAACCAAAATGTGTTAATCTGAAGAAGCTTTGTCACATTACTAAGGAAGAGTTCATTATTGGTTCTGAGAGAATTATTTTCTGAAATAGAATTTAGATGCGTATTGAGGACTTTAATGAATAATTAAGCATTTGAGTTTAGCAATAATGTCTTATACCATATTGATCACGGTTGTGTTCTCGTTGATGAGAGTAAAACTATCATAGAAAAATGATAAAATAGATAAAATAGACGACACATTTTTCGTATGAAGTTCTTACAATTCAAATTGCTGATCGTATCGCCTGGTAGTTCACCAAATTTAAGTAGATCAAAGTATGTATTTCCAGCTATTATTAATATTTCCTTATGCGTCAAAACTAAAATAAAGAGTGATTACCATTGTTAAACTACAAGAACTTGAATGTATATATGCTTAGCTCTGATGAATATTGTAACACTGCTGAATTTTTTCTATGAAACAGCAAAATTGACTATTCAAGATAGTCCTGTTGTGCATACAAATTTAATAGTTTACACAGTTTTAATTAACAAAATAAACAAAAAATATTATATTTAGATATCAAAACAATTCCTTAACTGTAATTAATTGGATTGCTTATTTGAATAATCCCACACACACACACACGCACACACACACACAATCTCATAATGACATAACTTGTTATATTATTATATTAAATACTGTAAAAGGTATTGTGAAGGTATTCCAGTAAGCTATGTAAAAATGGCGCAATGCCAAAGTCTACAAAAGAACTAGAATTTTTTGAAAATCATCTTTTGTATCTATTTCAAAGAGAGTTAAGAATAGAATGAAAGCCTTACGTGATAGAGGAAAAAAATAAATGGATCGATTTTTCTTGTTTTTTTTCATATCTTAAGGTGGAAAAGGCCTAAATGTTGGAATAAAATTTTTCGTGAAACTTTTCTATCGAAATTCGCCAAACCACCTCGTTTGCTGCTCTTTTTTTTTAACTCTACAGAAACTAGTAGAAATAAAACGACAGCGAATGTATAAATTTACGGCTTCTACGACAAACGGACATCTTGTGCATTGCCACTAAAAAAAAAGAAACTCGGAAGAAGCTTTAGAAGAAAACGAAACAAGGAAAAAAAGTGGGAGTGCAAAAGATTTGCGGTTGGCGTTTGGAAATATCTTTACAGATCAAGTCGCCATTTTTAAACCTATTCGCAAAATGGAAAAATTATGGAATCGAATAAGGTCGGATTTATTTTTTTCTCTGAGTTATATTCTGTTTCTTTTGAAAGAGAAATACCAGAGATAAGCTTGATAAAAAAGTTCTACGAACTGGATTTTATCAAGGGAGACATTTTTTTTAAATACAATTTTAAAAACGGTAGTTTAATGTAAGAAAGAAAAAAAAAAACTTATCATCTTAAAGAATTGGAAAATGTCAAAATTACAAAAATGTATTCTATCCCTTTATCTGATTTCTTCAACACATGAAAGAAGGGAGAAAAAAAGATTTCATATCTCATATTTCTCAATTCTTGCAGAATAATCAGCCATGCTTTGAAGAGCTGCAATTTTGTATTGAGAGTGAATTACAACCGAAGCCACATTGCTGTAGCTGTTCATTTTATCATGTGGTTTCTTATAATATTGTTGTCTCTCTTAAAATAGCTCAAAGAATATGAAAATAGTAAAAATAATTAAAATTGCGACATGTTTTATAAAGCTAATTATATTTGATGAAAGCAAACTTAGAATATTTTAATCATTTCGATGTTTGTCAATACGAACATATTATTAATATTTGTTCTTTTACATTTATAATCCCATTTTACACATAGTTATTATTGTAATAAGATAAAAATTTTATTCAAGGAATAATAGGAATAAAGTATAAAGAATGCATAACATCAATTACAGAAGTATCTATTGAATCCTAAACAAGAAACAACTTATCTCCAAAATTTAAATCATACCACACAATTATGCCAGAAGATATATATTTACAGAATATATTAATATATAGAATTCAAATTAATTTGATATATATATATATATATATATATATATATATATATATATATATATATATATATATATATATATATATATATATATATATATATATATATATATATATATATATATATATATATATATATATATATATATACTTTCTGTATTACTATTGCTCTGTAAAATTTCAGTATAAAACTATATTTTCAGTATAAACAATTTAGTAACAGAGATAATATGTAATGTATTTTAAAAATTTCAATAAACTTAAAAGTTTAAAAATATCCGGAATGGAAATTGCATTTATTCTCTTACAAAAATTCTTATCATTTTATAGGTACCGATATTTATATCATCAATAGTCAGAAAATTAAGAATTGAGTTTCTTATGTACTTTGATATCTATGTCCCAAAGAAAAATTATCTCCCCCGTTATTAAATTATCTGCCTCTATCTAACTAAGTATCTTACATCAGAATTGATTTCCATGGTGAAAAAAATATGAACAGACAATGTTAATATTGTGTTACGCCCCAGACTATTGAGAAGAAAGTCTTGATGAATAGATTGAATTTAATAATGCCAGTTCGTGTCACTAATAGTATCAATTCAATAACTTCAATTTAAAAACGGTTTATTTTATCAACAACGTTAATTCCATGCACTCAATCATGAATACATCAATTGTTTTAGTTTTTATAACAATTCATATAATCATTAATGTAATTCAATAACGGTTCTATAATTAAAAATCGATAGCTTAAACAAACGTCAGTGCAATAATCATTTATAAGATCAATGGCAACAATTTCTATAACAGACGTGAAAAGAGGCTTTCAATGAAACAAATTTTTTATTTATTATAGTTGCGCAAATAATATATCTCACCACATCAGTTTTTACGATAAGTTGCATAAGCTATCATTTGATAACAATTTCTCGAACCTATACATCACAAGGTAGTAGGGTTCGGGAACATCACAAATTTCTAAAATTCTCTAAAATAATAATCTTTGTTAAAGTTAAATTTCTGAAATAAAAATCTTTATATGCTTACTTGTGGCGAGCGTATAAAATATTTTGTAAGTATACATACAGACTTCAAGTAAGTACACTTTTTGCATGTTTACTTAAAGTGAAACTTCAAATACAAAAAAAAAAATGGAATAGAGAAAATGATTTAAAATCAGAACCTAACCAGTTAGTTTCATAATAATCAAAAGAAGAAGTTTCAAATCAAGCAAAAGTTAAAAAAATTCATGTTACCAAAAAATATTGTGATTTTATATATTTTTAAAATTTTGGTAGAATGCTTAGCCTTTCGTCATTTATCCCTAGTTACTTAATAATTTTATTGTAATTTTTTTCAGAACAATTTTACGCTTTCTTTGCTCATGGGGATTTCAAACTGTTTTACACTTTCCTCATGAAGATTTAACATTTTTTTGTCCATCTTTGGCATTTCTGTCATTAGTTGGCAGGTAGACCAATAAAGTGATCAGGAAGCATAAAAAGAATTAAAATTAGCGTCCGTAGAGTTGTCTTCATGAAACTTTAGAATTGTGGAGCAATATCCGAAGTGCTCATCATCCATATCCCACTATTGGCACAGAGGCAACAAGCAGAATCCTTGAGTGCAATGAGATGTAAATGCTTCTGCAAATAGTCATGTCCAGTAAGCAAACGAAAGCAAGCAACTCCAACATATGGAGGGAGTTAACTGGGGATTTTTTAATTGTTTTACTTCAGATTTTAAATTGTTTTTGGTGTTGTTGTCTTCTTATGGAGTCTAAGCTGGCATTATGGGGTACGCTATTCCACTTTTCCAACTGAACCATATTTTGGTGTGGAGTCCGACTCCCTCAGAACACACATGCCATAAGTACCCGTTTATAGGGTAGGCAACCATTCACTCTACATTCATACAAGGAAAGGACAAAGACAGGATAGATAGAGAGAGAAAGTACATCCATTCCCGAACCGGGATTCAAACCCAGGACCTCCCTATCCGCAGTTAGGCACGCTGACTACTAGACAAGCTGGGCGTCTAAATCGTTTTTGTTAAGATAAATTGAAAATGTTCGAGTAATTCAACATTTGACAATATTTTAATTTTTCGTTTTTCCACAATCCCTTTTTAAAATTTAAATCTTTCTTACAGAATTTTGGACAAAAATCTATTATCAGAACTAATCTAAGTAAATTGATTTGGTAAAATAATAATAATATGATAGTTCTATACATAAATATTATTAGTGCTATATTATCTGTATTTTATAATCGGGCAAGGAATGTCTATGCATTTGTATAACAGATATACAATATATTGTATAGAGAAATTGAACTAATCAATAATATCTGTTCATGCTATATGCTATATTTACTATAGCTACATATTATATGAAATGATAAATAGCACATCTTCACGAAATGTATATATGCTAAACACAATATATCTGAATGCACCTAAACGCAATATGAAATGACTAATAATATATCGCTATGGTATCGTTTTAGGATTATTACATAATATTTTATTTCAATGATTATATTTAACTATATTACAAGTTTTTTTTTTATAAAATTAGGCATGAAAAAATACACTAGTTTTAATAACAGTTTGAGTACAATATTTATGATGAATTCATATTATTTTTAATTTGGATTATTTATAATAAAATTTTCAATGCAGAGATAGATCACAATATTAATTAATCTTCTTATTTAATTTATTCTTATCTTTATATGCTGATCTAAAATGTTATGATCATTGTCATTATCTTTATTAAATTCTAACGAAGAAAACTTCTCAGTTTTAATAATATGGTAATCGCAAATGCATGACAAATTCGTGTTGATTTCTTATCATAAAGGCTATATTTAATAATATTTTCAACATATTAAGATACAGAAAAATATTAAATAATCTTCTAAAGCACTTTGTTTTGATTGTTGTACAATGTAATGATCAATATCTTCATTTTTATTAAATTATTATGGAGAAAATATTAGTTTTAATAATATTCTATGTTTACTACCTTCATATTATTTTTCCAGAATAATTATTCTCAGTAATATTTTTGATACAATGAACTAACCAAATTAATTTAGTTTGACTGAAGCTCTACGGTCACTTTTTGCAATCGAGGACAAATTGGATCGGAACCAGGGAGAGAATCGAAGCCACAAACTGTTAAACGGAAGGTCAGAGCGCTTCAGCTGCCAGTTCAGGAAACTAGATCAGGATAGGCAACGCGTATCGTGAGTGTTGTGGCCTGAAAAACCAATTTGCCGTTATGAGTCAGAGCTCCACTGTGAGTAGTAAATATTTGAAACAATTTAATTCAGTGTTTCATATTCTGTAGAACTCTAGTCAATAATACTAATAAAAAATACGGATATAGAGTTCTCTCATGCATAATTTGTTTTGCATTACGAGTAATGAACCTTAATTACAGGTCATTATAGAGTTTTATTACATATTACATAGGAATTATTGGAAGATATATATTAACATAAAAATAAACAACATAAAATTTAACAATTCCATCAATATAAATAAAAGAGCAAAATATAAATGTATTATTCATCTTTCAATCATATTTATAAAAAGAAAAATTAACATTGACCATAACCATTCTTTCAATATAGCCAAATAGAAAATCAAAATTTTAATGAGAATTTTATTCCTATACCTGGTCTCTTTAATATTTTAGCACTGAACAGAATGGTGAAAAGAGTAATGTAGAGCGCCACTGGGATAATTTTACCACGTGCCGAAACTGGCACGCGTCCGTAGTTGCAGATTCTTCGACTCAAAAATAATATTAACACACATTTCCCAAGAGGAATATACTATTTATCGATCTTAGAATTAGTAAATTTCAATGCAGCAATCTATAATTATTTTAGTTTTCTTTGTAATAAAAAATTTTGGAAAAAATTGACATAAAACGTGTTTTTTAAGTAAAATATTTGTTAAATATTTCATAAATAAGAATGCCCATCCAGAAAGACCATATTCTACGTGATAAAAAAGATAAAACATGAAGGGTTCTCTCGCCAAATCGAGATATCCTTAATGCTTGCTGTATTCAGATTTTTCTAAGACTCAGAAAATTGGCGTTGTCACGAAACGAACTGTGCTCGAGAACAGACACGCATACCAAACAACTGAGGCAGATTCAAGTTGCCTACATTAAAGGCGCTCGGAGCCGGACGTCACGTTAAATCCGGACACTCCAAACATCCGGTCGCGAGGAGCTAAAGAGGCGTTCGCGCCGAAATCCGGGACTTGGTTTTTATTTTTTTCCCAAAGAAAAGCTGGCGAAGAGAATTGGGAAAATGGGGAGTTTCTAGCCAAAAAGGGAAAATATCAGATGCAAAAGGAGGGTTTGTTAAAGGAGCCGGATATTAAAAACCGACCCAAAGAGGAAGGAGGATGGGTTTTTTCCCTTTTTTTCCTACGAATTTTCCCCTCCTCTATCTGTTGTCCTAACTTTTCATTTCTTTCTTTTTTCTTTTCATCTATCTCGCACTTTTCTATTAAGAATTTCAAAAAGAGACTTTTTTCTGGATTGAGAATGAGATTTTTACCTTTCTGAAACTTATGCAAGCACCTTTTTAACAGTTTATAACTGCAAGTTCCTCTTACCAAGTTCTTACTTACCCCACCCATAGTTATAAAAATTGAATTCCTTTTATTTAGTTTGATGGTAAAGGCAAGTCGCCAGCTGTGAAGTTTATAGCTAAAGAGAGATAAAAGATTTTTTTCAACATTTAATTTATTTTTTATACATTTTCCTGAACGGGTTCATCAAGGGAAAATCCAATTATTTATTCAATCTGTAAACATTATTGATGAGAATGCAAGAAAAAGTTATTATGCAACATTAAATGGCAAAAATTTTTAATATTTCTTTTAAAATAAGAATATACTTATCTTTTGAATTTTATTTTTATTCTTGCATTGATTAAATATTTATCATATATTAAATATTTATCAATATATTTTACCATTTGTTTAATTTATACTAAGTTTTATAAATAATTTTATTCAATAAATTACTATTTTATTTGAATCTATACCAAGAAACTAACTAAATTAAAATAATAACAATCTATTTTGTGCTATATATTTGATGGAATTTAAGTTATCAGAAGACACATTCTTACATAGTTGTGTAAGTGATAAATTTTTATCTTCTAAATATTAGATTCTGAATCGTTCATGCTTTTGAAAAATTTTGTTTCAAAAATAAAGGGATAGTAAAATATCGATGCCTGAGTAGAAATTGAAAAAAAAATTGTGATACTAAATTCAGATGGTTTTAACAAAAAGATAAATAATAATAAAATTGAAGCTATTTTTATCCGCTATGACTATAATTTAAAAATAAATTCAAAGTTTACGAATAAAATTGACATAAAACTTACTAGTACAAAAACAGGATATTTGTCCTAAAATAGGGATTTCGAGTAAGGATTCATGAGAAATAGAAAGGATAAATACAATTACACGGAACTTTTTGGTATTTCCCACACAAACATATGAAGCCTTACAAACCTTACAAGTGAAATAAAAGACAGAATTAAGAAATTTTTATATAAAATGTGATATTGCTTTCGCCAACATATATCATGCGCTAATTTAAAATGTCATAAAATATTCTTCATTGATTAAAAGAAACTTACCATGAACAATTATTTATTAAAAAAAATTGCGTACTTATGCATAAGCGTCACCTCAAGATTCGATGAACCCCAAAGTGGCGATGGGGTGGCATTGGGCGGAATGGACGAAGTACGTCGACAGTTTTATTCCAACAGGGGAGCTCCAGTGGCTCAGTAGCTTCAGGCCGCTTCCCGCAAGCATCATTTGCAAGTGAAGCATCATTTGCCGCGGGTAGTGGTTGGGAGGATGACCACGGTGTACTCTCCTTCACTGGGTTGCTGGAGCTCAGTGGGTTGGGGACGTGTCCACGTTAATCTGTGACGTCCAAAGTCCTTCCGCTGGTGTGGCGTGGATGTGGAGAGGAGGGTGCTAGCTCAGGTGTGACCTCGTCACCTAACTGTGGTTCAAAATTACGAGACACCTTAAAAAGAGCAAAGTCGTACTTTCACCTTCGTGGTGCTCTGATCCAAAACGAAAGACGCTCCCTATTGACTTAATTCGCACTGCCAAAGGCAAAAGCGAGCTTGGCTTGTCCAAGTGTCATAGGAAAACAACAACAATTCCAACAGGGTTACCCTTGGTGGGAAAGACATTTCATAATACCCAAATAAAATTAGTTGTTAAAATTGGAGCGAAATCACTTATTTGCCTTTGAGTGATGTGTTTCTCTTAACATTCAAAGACTAACATTCTCCATTATCCATGAACCGGGCATCTTATGTAAGCCATTATATCATGACCGACAGTTGTAGTTCTATAGTTCTATTTAACACCTCCAAGACTTGTCTTTTATTGGCGGCACAGTTTCGGATCTCTGTTCTAGCACTGATGGAAAACCTGTCCTCTTGCCATAACATACATCTACAATAGATCCCTTTATATGTTGCCCTTAATGGAAATGAAACGCGTGATACCCTGGAAAAGGAGGGAAATTTATTGGACTTAGCATTTAGTGCCTGAGTTTTCTGGAGATCTGCTCAAAAGTCATATCTGCCATTACTTCATCTTGGTGTCCTTTTGAAACCCATGACTGGTATTGTGGCATATATACATACATAACTATGTGGGGAGATCCCGGAATGTACCTTAAGGTAAACGGGTGCCGTCTCTCCAACACCTAGTGTGCTCCACACCTGAACGAGGTTCCTGAGGGCACCACCATTGTGGCATTTATAAAGGCAATCAAATTGTGTTTACAAAATGGTAGCAAGAAGTTACTATACATTTTAAGGGGCATTAAACCCTGTTTAACATCAGACAATAGTATTGAATATTTTCTCTGAGTTAAAAACAAAATTTTACATAATAACACCTATAACAATCAATGAAAAGACAGTTAACAATTTGTAGAATAGTTATGCCATTAAATACATTATATACATTGAAGGAAATTTTATAGATAGTATGAACACTTAATTACAAAAAGGAAAAAAATGGCATGATAAGAAAGATGATAACTTTGTACAGGCGAGGAATTTATAAAAGTTTAATAAATACCTTAGCTTTTAAAAGCATTTTAGGTTCAACATATTTAAAAGATTTCTAAAATCCTAGAAGTGTCCCTATAGGATCCAAAAAATATTAAAGTTTAAAAGCGGGCTCATAATGTTCGAGAAATTCGAAACATATTGTTCATAAATTTCAATAAGTTCATAAAAAGATTTAAACATTATAGCTATTTTTGGAAAACAGTTAGTATTGTGGCAGGCATTCAATAACTGCTGCGCCTCTTTAAAGGGTAGTAAAGTGCAGCGGACAGCTTTATCAACACTCATGAGTGGACACCTGAAATGTCGGAGAATTGACCAAGAAAATAAGATATTCCACATGTGCAGGAAATGCAACAACACGCATTTTACTCCTGATCATCTACTTTCTTGCTACTTAGGACTTGAAAAAGAGGACTTGTTTCGAAATCCTCTTCTTGTTTTGGACTTTTTATTAGCTCATAGTTTGATGGATATGGTTTAAACTATTGGCTAACCAGATAGAATACGAAACAACAACGCAGGTTCAATAAAAAAGCTACGGAGGTCATAAACTGGAACGATATTAGGAAAACTTGTTTTTTCGACAAAAAATTTCCAGTTAGATGATTTAGACAGTAATATTTAATGTGTGATATACAGAAGAAATATTGAATCTTTCAATAGACCTTTCCGAATAGAAGGAATAGTATGTTTCTCAAGGCGTGGAAAACTTTTGTGTATCATGGGGGAAAAGATTAAGTTGTTATCAAATGCAGCTTTATAAACACTTCATACTTTTCAATTGATTTTTAAAAGATTCAAATTGGAAGTTTCAGCAAGATAGCATGTCGTTCCGAGTGTTAAAATCAACTCAAAATTGTTTTCAGAAGAAAATCATTCTTAAACTGAACAACCCGTAATACGAACATGAATTATATATAAAGAACTTGGAGGGTCATTTAAATTGTCACTTTTATACAGATAATTGCCAATATGATTCTGTGTATGAATTGGAAGTAGATATAATGGATAAATTATTGTAGTCTTATAATTTTGTGACAGATATTGGAATGGAAAAGAATTAAAATCAATAATGAAATATTTAGTATCATTAAATATCTCTTAAAAATAATGTGTATATTTTATATTATGTATACTTACATCAAATTAATTTTAATAGAAAAAAATTATACTTATAGTGAAAATCACAAAAGCCACAGACATCTTATAATTTTGTAACACTGTAAACTATTGGGTTGGCAACTAAATGCGGTTTTTTTTTTTAGAAAATCAAAGACAATTTTTCATGGAACTAAATAATTTTATTCTGTAATGTATTGCCCATTTTGATCAATGACCTTCTGCCATCTTTCAGGCAGCATCATAATCCCACGTTCATAAAACTTCTGGTTTTTATTAGTAAAAAACTGAATCAGATACGATTTGACATCATCATCATTATTGAAATTTTTACCATTCAAAAAGTTTTGTAACGATCGAAACAAAAAGTAATCAGATGGTGCAAGGTCAGGCCTATATGGTGGACGTGGCAAAACATCCCAACCAAGCTCTAATAATTTTTGCCGAGTGACCAAAGATGTGTGTGGCCTTGCATTGTCATGATGGAATACAACACCTTTTCGATTTGTCAATTTGGGCCGCTTTTCTTCAACTGCATTGTTTAATTTCGTTAGTTGTTCAATGTAGACATCATAATTGATCGTTCGGTTGGGTGTTAAGAGTTCAAAGTAGACAATTCCTTTGTTATCCCACCAAACTGATAACCAAACCTTCTTTTGGAGAATATCAGCTTTTGATGTTGTTTGAGTTGGTTCACCTGGCTTGCTCAACGATCTTTTCCGCTTGATATTGTTGTAAACAACCCATCTTCCATCGCCAGTTATCAGTCGTTTTAAAAATGGATCATTTTCATTACGTTTCTTTATCAAATCGCAGCTGTTAATGCATTGCGTTAAATGCGTTTCTTTCAGTTCGTGAGGAACCCATGTATCGAGTTTTTGAACATAGCCAAGTTGTTTTAAGTGGTTTTCAATGCATGTGCGGGATACATGAAGCTTCTCTGCAATCTCACGTCTTGTACTGTGACTATCTGAATCGATTATTGTTTTGATTAGGTCGTCATCAACTTCAACTAGACGACCAGAGCATTTTCATCTTTGAGGGAAAAATCACCAGAACGAAATTTGGCAAACCAATTTTGACACCGCCGTTCTTTTAAGGTTTCGTCACCATAAACAGCACATACCTTTGTATGAGCTTGCGATGCGTTTTTCCCTTTGCGGAAATAAAATAGCAAAATATGACGAAAATGTTCTTTTTGATTTTCCATTTTTCAACGAACGCCAAGCGAAAACTACCCAACCGATCAGAAAAAACTTTTTTTACTGATTGACAGCTGAATTGCCAACTATCAAATAGCGAAATGTGTTTTACATTTGTACTACGTCTGCAAACCTAAAAATTCAACTGAAACCATCTATGAGTGAAATCCGCAATTACTTAGTTGCCAACCCAATACATTGTTAAATAAATCAATAATGCTTTAAAAAAGCATACTTCAGTAAAATTCACTTTTCGTTTCGAAGCAAACAGCAACAACAATTTCCAGATGCGATTGAGCATCTCTTACTATATATTTCATACATCAAATTAAAAGAAGAAAAGTCAGAAAACTTTTAAGGAGATATATTTTCTCTATCCCCTTAAAATGACCATCCGAGTAACGCGATCATGTGACAAGCAATCCCGTTTACATCAAACATGTCACATTTTCTGGGGGAGTGCCCCCATCTCTTAGTGATCTTCCTTCCCTCTACCATCCCTTGGGTGCATCGTTAGTTCCATCTCAAAAGTTTTCCGACCGTGATTCGCGAGGTTGCGTTTGAGGGTGGAGGGTGGACATTGCAGGGGTTGATATAAGGTTACTTAACTCACGTTCCGGCAGTATTCTTTCTTGATTCTCCGACACAAAAGAAGAAAGACCGCCAGATGTACTCCAGCAACAAAAGATTCGGGAACACCCCCCCGGGTTATAAAACTATCCGGGCAGTACGTGATCACAATGTGGGAAGAAGGTGGCATGGGTGATGTACCGGGCAAAGTGATGGTGGTTGGGTCCATCTTTTGGCTTGCTATGGTCTATCTGAAATCCTAGTGGTGGCATCGACCCCATTGGCATTTCTGTCTATTTTTTTAAACCATATTATTTGGAAGTTTCGCTTCACGATGCTGTTCAAGAATAATTTTCCTCAAACTTTGTCTGCAGCAATAGATAGTGTCATAAAATATTTTTGAAACTATAACATTTTACTTTCATTATCATAAGTGTCTATATAAATGTTATGTAGGGAAACTACATAAAAATCAGAACTCTGTTCGAATCACGTGTAAATTTTACTGTGAAAACATAAGAAAGTTTAAAAAAGTATTATTTTTACCTTTTATTACTATTTAAAATATTTTGTGTGAAACTATAATATTTTTCTTTTGTTATCTTAAGTGTCCTTATAAATGTTAGGTTGATAAATCACATAAAAATATATTCGAATCATATGTATATTCGAATCACATGTAAATTTTACTGGGAATATATAAAAAAGTTTCATTAAGTTATTATTTATAACTGTGACCACAAAAATTGTAATATTCATTCATATCATATCGTATCGCATCAACAATAATTTCTGTTTTTATTAAATTGAATAATTTAGATTCTGTTTCATTTGAATCAATTTTAAAGTTTCAGGCAAGTGATTATTTTCTTGCGGAAATTGATTTACAAGATTTAAAAAAAGTTTAAAAAAAGAAGACAGTATTATTTTTAAGGTTTTACGGCCTAGATAAACTTATTTGGTTCTCTCTGTAATATTCAGAGAAGATTGTATGATTTTAATTTAGATTCCACACTATTAATTAATTAATTATCAATCTTTTTTAATCAAGTATCATTAAACTGTATATATATATATATATATATATATATATATATATATATATATATATATATATATATATATATATATATATTTATTTAAGTAGAATAAAAATACTTCAGAATATAGAATAAAATAATTCTTAAGCATTATTATTGACATGGAATAGTTTTAATAAATATTATTAATAAAGACGAATGGAAATTGGAATTATTTAAATGTCTTTTTTATCTTCAAAAAGGATAGATACAAAACATCTTTTTTTATGTTCCAAATATGCATACTATTGCGTGCAGAGAAAATTGCTATAGTCGTTTAATAAAGAAAGGGAAAAAATAATGCGGAAGAACGTATTTAATTCTCAATGAACAACATTTAAATGAGTATTCAAATACAAACGTTTTAAACAGTTTTTAGCATTTACATTAGAGACACATCAAGGATAAGAATTCAGTTCAATTTTTTGTAGATAATCTAGTACAAAGTGCAACATTGCTATTAAGAATATAATCGAGTTTCCAATTTATGGCACATTTTTAATAAAAAATAATATATCTGGAGAATGAGAGTATATAAAATGCTTCAAAAGCTAATATTTTTAAACAACAATGCTGGAAGCTCAACAAGTATCAATATAAAAAAAACTGATCTGTAATAAATCCTTCATGTATTTGTTTTTGACAATGAGCTTAACTCGAGTTCCCTTAATGATGGAATAAGTAGAAGGAAATTACTTACCAAACTATGGCTCAATATGATAAATCATTTAATCTGATTAAGAGTACTTTTTAATTTTTTCTGTCGGATAGAAGAATTTATATACAAAGAAAACAGTTGGTTCTCTATGATCATCAAACATTTTAAATTATAAAGGTATATGGTTTATATTGAGATGAATTTACTTGCATTTTTAGTATATTACTATTCTTTGAATAATTGTTGCTCTTGTACCACTATACTTCCCGATATCTAGCACTGAATTGGATTCTACCAATTGTAGTGGAAGCAGACAGTTGGGAGTCTTCGTAATTTGGAAACAGGAGTCAAGCAAAGAACTCTAATATTTAACTTGCCACCCCCAAAGCCATAGAACTATCCTTTTTTACTTGGAGGACATTGTAACCACAACCAATTTAATGTACCCCAGCCGCCTTTACGGATCTTCATTTAAGCCAGATTTTAAACTTACAATGTGACAATATTGAGAACCACGCTTTAATCAACCAGGCCACTGTAGCCTAATTCGTTCATTTGTGAAAAAGTATCTTTGTTGCTGTGGTATTGCAATTCAAATTGCAGTTCCCATGTGACAGTGCACTAAAAATAGAGTTATTTAGATGTACAACTATAATGAGATAAATTTAATTAATTGAATATTTTACACTTCAAATTCCATAGCTGATAATTACACATTAGTTATTTGAAAAGGTACAAATCATATAATGGAGACAGCGAGGCAATATGAAATATTTGTATCATATTTAATAAAGTATTTTCTATAATATATAATATACTGTAAAATAATAGAAAAATATACATTTGATTTTATTAAAGCTATATAAGTTGTTATTTATTCTCTAAATATCTCAGATTAGCTCCAGAAGATAGTTGACCACCGAAAAATTCTAAATAATAAGGGGCTAGATGTGACGTCCCCAAAGAGTATGATTCAGTGAAACTGTTTAGTCACAGCATTTTTATATGTCGGGTAGATATTTTTTGTGTCTATCAAATGAAATATACTTAAGATGGCCACTTGTTAGTCTAGCCAAGGCAGTCTGGGAGCCACGGTCACATTTGATTTCCAACAGAGTGCCAGGAGATTTCCTGATGTACCAATGTTGCGATGGTAGAGTAGGCCATATCAAACTGAGTATAGATTTTTCCTTTGAATACAGTTCTTGAAAAGTAAAAGAAGGTAAACGAAGGAAATATAAGTAAATGGTCGTTTTATTCTCAATATCTTCTTTGGATAATCTATTAGTGATCTCATTACCTCTGATATTAACATGTGATGGAAGCCATCAATGAAATATACAATAAAATGTATTTAAAATGATTAACAATTTATTAAGTTTAAAATATAAATTCCACATTTTTTTGCTTTAAGACGCTTTGCAAGTATTTTGATTTACACTGTCCGACATTGAAAAGGCTACAAGAAGGAGTGGCCAGAAAATTTTCAGGGTAGTTACCGAGTTATGAAATTGATGCGAAATGCGCAACTCTCCAGCGCATGTAGGATTAGATATAAGGTGATGAGTAGGAAATATTAGCGCGCGCCGTTATTGCTGTTTGGAAAATAATCGTTGAAAGTTTGTTCTTGTCGCAAAGGACATCAGTAATTGTGGGCTCGCAATCACGTTTACCGTAATTCTGCAACATGTGGAATGCCTCATATCGAGCAGAATTATTTTTTTATCGATTGGTTGTTAGAGGCCTGATCTCATGGCATCTGTTAAGAAGACTGACATTGACCCCACAGAAAAGACGACAACGTCTGGAATGGTGATGGATTAGAAAGATGTGGATGACGGAGGGGCACAGGATCGTCTTCTTAGATGATTCACGCTTCTTGTAGGGATAGCCGCTGCGTATGAGTGTGGCATCGACGAATTGACAGGCCCAGTCTTACAGTAATTGTGGAACTTCCCACCGAGCGACAAAACAGCATCATGGTTTGGGACGTCATTGCGTATGATTCCAGGTAACATCTAGCTCGTATTCACTGCTTTATGACAGTCCAACGTTATGTGGATGATATGCTGCGGCCGGGGACATCCCCCTACCCTCAAGGGGTCTCAGTGCTCTTTATCGGTAGGATAACGCTTGACCGTACTTTGCGTGCATCAGCCAACATGCCCTGCAAGGTGTGCAGCTGTTTCCCTGGCCACCGTGCTCGCCAGATCTCATCTCGTGCCCATGGATTCAGCAAAATAAAAAAAGTAAAGGAAAATAAAAATCACTAGAGACCACCGAAAGTAAAAACGACTACAGATGTCAAAGACAGAGTGACTTGGCTATAGAGGATATCTTGTAAATGGTACATTAGAGGTACTAAACCAAGATTTAATGCTCTAAAAGAGAAGGGTGGGCACTAGAAAATGTGTGTTTTAGTGTTTCCAGTGGGGCAGTTGAGCAATTTTTGCGCGGTACGTAGGATCTAGTTTCATCAGCATGTATCCTCATGCCCTTAAAGTGACAAGTTCTTAACTTTGCAATGGTAGATGTTAAGATTCTCAGGATTTGGATATCTGTAATGAGTGCCTTCTAAAAGGAGTAAGGCAAGAATCTAAAGCCGGCTATTGCGTTTACATTAGCTAGTGTGATTGTTGTATTAGGTTGATTGTGATCTCTAGCTATTTTGCCGAAAGAATCAGCACCATTATTTCTTTAGATACTTACATGTGCGGGTATCCATGAGTATTAATTTATCTTTGAACTTTGATTAGAGTCTTTGTAAAATTAGGACAATAAGCAAAAAGCAAAGGAAAAAAAAAACTGTTGCTCGATACCAATGAGTGGACATTAAAAATTTATAACAAAAAGACTTTTTTAAAACATCTCCCAAAATAGACATGAAAAAATATTAAATTATTTTTAAAATTATCATACAGTTTTTAATGAAAGACATTAAAATATGTATGATAATTTTAATTGTTTGGAATGACAGAAAAGTTCATTTTGTTTGACCATTTACAGTCACATATTGTACACAAATGTAGTTTAATGGGATTTAGCTTAAAGTAAACTAAGAACCTATATATAAATACCCATTGTCACAGTGAGATCGAACACATAAACTGCCAAACTGAAGGGAAGAAGATTAAATATTTAATTGTCAGATCGATTTTAAATACTGTTGAAAAATTTGGTCTGTCGTCATTAACTGCCATGACTGTATTATTCAATTTTTAGTGGAAAAACGTTCAATTTTCTGTCAATCAAAAGAAACAGATTATTTTTTATAATAATCGATCATCAGGAAAAAATCAGTCATGTATTGATTTTTCAAAAATAGAAAAGGAATCGGGTGACATTAAAAATACATTTACATACTGTATCTTCAATAAATGAATAAATTTGAATTGCATATCATTTATGGTTATAATTCAGAAAAAAATAAGAAAATTTGTTTTTTAAAATACAGGGTGTCCAGAAAAGGACTCCCTTATTTCAAAATTAAATATCTCGAAAACGAAGATCGATAGAAGAATGCAGTAAACGGTATGTTTATAGTAAAAACTGTAAGAATACATCAGTTTGAAATAATAGTTACAGAAGTTGCAAATAGATGGCGATAATCGCCATACGTAATGCTTAGTATAAATAGTCGAAGCCCAGAGCGATCAGTACCACTATTCAAGCGTGAAAGGAGGTTAGCATTGAAAACATTGTGATGTGATTTTTGGAAAGAATGTTTTCATACGATTATTTCATTTATGTATGCTGATTTGAGCTGTACATCGTACAGCTCCATCTGTTAGCAGCTTTTGTAACTATTATTTCAAATTGCTGTATAAAATTCTTACAGCTTTCACAATAAACATACCTTTTACTGCATTCCTCTATCTATCTTTGTTTTCGAGATAGTTAATTTTGAAATCAGGGAGTCCTTTTCTGGACACCCTGTAAACAGTTCCAAGCTTTTCATTCTGCCAGAAATGAAGTCATATTTTGATGCGAGTAAAGAATAATTTGTTAGTTTAATCTGCTCCTCACGCTGAGATAAAAGATTCAAATTAATTTAATGAGTTGTGTGGTATTGAGATGATTATAATATTGTAAATTTATATTTTAAATTATTTTTAATAAGAAGCTTAAATTAGAAATTTATTTCAACAAACATTAAAGAAACTATACTTTCCTGAGAAAACTTATTCGTTTATATTAATTAAGGTATTTTATTCTTCACCTTTTATAAAGAAAAATAATATTGCAGACATAAAATTGTAATACATTTATTAAAATATTTCTTAAGATGCAGATTGAGTTGAAATATTTCAAATTTGGTTATTTATTAGAAATTCTTGAAAAAAGAACTTATAAAGAAAGGATTATTTTATATTCTAAGTATCGAGAGAGAATTTTATTAAATGCTTATGTTGAAAATATATATTTTATAGTGATTAAAAATAATGATATTTATTTGTGTTATATTATGAGCAACACTTAAAAAAAGTGTCAAAATGATGACGTCACATAACGTAACTAGAATGCCAAAGTAACATGAAAAACCATTGAGATCACGTGACTTTGCCCTGTGAAAAGTCACACGTGGCACGAAATAAAACGCTTAGCAAATAAAATAGCTAACGAATTCATGATCCATGATTCATTTATCAATAATTGGAGCTTCTTTAAATATAAAACTACACCATTTTGACATTTTAATTGCTAAAAAAATTTCTAAATCACATTTTAAGAACGATAAAACGTGAAATAGCGCAGCGTTTTGTTCTCACAACAAACTCAGTATAATTTTTAGCTAAATTTATTTTAAGAAATTAATTTATGCAGATAATTAATGATACATTTGAAGGATAATTTTAGATGCATTTGAAGAATTTTACAAAAATAAACGTGTAATATAAGTAAGCGCCATTAAGTAAAAGCTAATGACCCATAAAAAATTAATTAAAAAAAAAGATGCGAGAAATAATCTTACCGCACCGACATTGTTGATTAATTTAGGTTCTCTTTAATTACGATCAAAACTTAAAACTCGTCGATTGCATTTAATTATGTGTTTTAATTCTCTTTTGTATTCCAAGATTAATGAAAATTGTATATCATAGCATATTCATTGCTTCGTTTCCATGCTCTGTATTTTTGGGCGAACCGCGGGCAAAACAAAACAAAAGCAAAATTTGCAAGCTAATTAAATGAATTCGCAATATTGCTAAGAAAGAAGAAATAAAAAAAATTAAGAAAATGAAAAATGTATTTTTAAAAAAGATTTTTCCCCTCTCAACCAGTAAATACTTAAAGCTAATTAAAGTTATTTTAAAGGTTTTAGTTCACCGTTTTATTTATGCTGAGCGATGAAAAAAATTTCATTCGTGTAATTGATAACTTTCTGCACTCGTGAAAAGAAATTTTTAAGGAAAATTCTTTCATTTGGCTCCATTAAACTCGCATAAAAAAGCGATACCTTCAGGAAAATGTGCTGACAAAAAATATTAAATAATCACCCAAATAATCTTTTCAGACCCTATCATAAAAAATTTAATATTCTTATAAAATTTGTTTTATAATGAACTCAAGCAATTTTACAAATTGATTGTACTTGAGTTCAAAAATTAACAAGTAATGCAAGAAAATGTTTGGGTTTCATAAAATGTTAAGTACACAAAAATTGACTGATTTCTTTTTTTCGGTGATAAATTCCAACCACAATTTTTTTTATAAAACTAGTAATTATGTATTTGTTTAAATTAAATGTAATTAATTCTTCTTTGATTATTGCTTATAAAGTAAAATAAATTTTATTTCAAAAACTAACTGGTGTGTATGTACAGTTAGGAAAACAATGATACTTTTTTCATCAGATGAGTTTTACCGCAAAAAACATTAATAATAATTTTGATTTAAAACCATGTATTTTTACGTACTTTTAAATGATTTTACTTATATTTTATGCAAAAAACTGGCGTAAAAAATTGATGAAATATAGATCGATATATTTATTTCATAATTAAATTGCATTATGATACATTTTTCATGTAACAATAAAATTTCTTTCTGGAAATTGATTTGTACTTTAATTTGTGTACTGGAAATCAATTATTCTTGATTCAAATTTAATTTATGTAGAAAATTTTATCATACATACATCATTGCTCTTTTCAAATGTAATTTTTTAAAAGTAAATTTTTACTTTTAGAATAAATAAAAATATTTTATGGTTTAAACTTTAAAATTTCACTTAATTTACAAATATACTGATTATTTTACAATCAATTGAAGAGGAATTTATATTTCATTAAATAAAATGAAAAAGCTAATAATTTTAATAAATTGTGAAAAAGTCAATTACAAATTACATTATTCAATAACAGAAATTGTTCTAGTAGTTTTTCTGCAAATTTAGCGCATATATCTATTACTGTGCAAATTTAACATGCATTTATCTAATAATGTTTACATTTAGCGTGTACGTTCCTTAATTTTTAGTCCCATCAAATACAATATCCTTTTAAAATTAGTAACAAATAACATATTAGGTTACAAATTACATTGTTAAGTAACAAATACAAAATCTGGAAACATAAACAAGAATTAAACTATTGCGTCAATTAACAAAGATGATAAGATAATAAATATCTTAATTGACAAGATTGTTATATAATCTCCTACTCTATAGGATAAAAATATCCCCCATTTTAATTATTTAATCCATTTTAATTTCTTACACACCATTTGCCAAAAGGAATTTTTTTATAATTACAGTAATGCTATTTTTAAATTTAAGTCAAATTAAATATGTTAAATTCAAATATGAATTCAAATATTTAAGTTAAAGAGATCCTCGCACGCGTGGTGGCATCTTTGGGAAAAGATTCATCATGTTTGGTCGGTTTCCTAATACCAATGAAACCATTGCGCGCTTAGAAGCTCTACACTTTACACTTTCGTAGTTTCTAATATTCATCCTTTGTTGTGGTGCGGTATTTTATGAGGTGAATGTCCATCCAGATGTAGATTTTGTCTCTTAACATTTTTACCACGCAATATGTCTTCGCTTCTGAGCAGGATGCTAGGAACGGTAATAATGAAAGTAATCAAGTATACGTTGCATGCTTTTGACGCTTTAATGTCATTTTTAAGTTCAAGAGCATTGGGTTAATTCCTCCAACTGAAATCTAATCCGGACATTAAATGTAATCCGGACGAACGCAATCATACATGCTGAGGGAATTGAACCCACAAATAATTAAGCTGAAGGTCTGTATGTTAAATATTTAGTCATTAACTCAGAGAAATTGTCATTTAAATGTTCATACCATATTGTTTATTTAATTTCGAGCATAACGGGAAATAATCATATTTACAGCAATATTAACTACTACAATTTATTGCGTATTTTGTAAGATAATGCGCCAACGTAGCATTTCAAAACGTTAGAAAATATAAAATATACACCGCTTTAAGAAAAACCTGTCGCAAAATTGTTTTCATCCCTCAAATAATTTGGCGATGGCGCAGCTGTTTGCTGAACTTGGCGAATATTTTTATTAGGGGAAAAAATGCAATCATACAAAACTGACTTTTGGTTTCGTTGCTTTCCGCCGATCAATAATCGAAGAAACTTACACTTTCTAGAACGAAATATGAAGGAAAAAGAAAAATATAAATAATAAATGTTTTAAAAAAATCTGGGAGATTTATGTGACGTAAGCAATCTATTACATTTTTCCAGGAAAGGAAAAATTTTTTTTTCTTAGTTGAAGTAAGTTGAAAAGTCCGCCATTGCTTACACGAAGCGCATGTTTAGCGAGGTATAGAAAAATGAAAGAATTGATGTGCAATTTCATTGGTCAAAATGATTTACTGTGCGAAAGGGTTGTCAATTGATTTATCAGGTTGTAAAGTATGTACAAAAGAATAAAGAAATCAGATCTAATGATAAAGATCAGGCATGTAATGACTAGAATTATAATTCAGAAAAACAATTTTGTTTTTAAATTGGAGAGAACTCTTGAGAAAAATTAAAATATGAACTCTGCTTTTTATATACTCTATTCAGATGAATAAAGAAATCAGATCTGCGGATAAATATCACCGTACAATGGCTAAAATTATAGTTTGGAAAACTAGTTTTTAAATTGGAAAATAATTCTCAAGAAAATTAAAATATAATCTAAGAAGAGAGAAAAGTGTATTAGAATATGATTTAAGAAGAAACTAAAAAGAAGAGGATTTTAAAAATTAAAAAGATAAGCTCTACTTTTAATTTTACTAATTAACTTCCCTTAAGTAAATGTACATATCTTGTGCGTCTGTTGAATACTATTAAAAGGTAGTTCAACGAACGGAAATTTCATTATAATAAAGCCGAAATTCTTTTTCTCAAAACTCAAACGCGTTATTCTTGCTAACACAATATTTTCTTAATTCCATTGTAAAGAATGATAACTAATTTTTGTGTCGTGAAAAATTAAAAGGTAATCCCAGAAATTAGCTAATTATGAAATTTTAAATTCAATAGTAAAAGTACGTTTCATATTTTAGTATTATTTAATTATTTTTTTATTTTATCCATAATCAATAAAATCTAATGAAATTCATTAAAGCGAGTTTCCACATAATGAAAATTTAATAATGAACTTTGCAAAAGCTCACTAGGATTTCTTCAAATGCTGTAGTTTCTTAATTTCATCATAATTAATAATTTTCGAAGCAAATAAAATTTAATCTTAGAGAAGAATTAAATATGATTTTTTTTAAGATTCAATAGTTAAATTTTCGATATTTGTTTTGCTTTACCAATTAATTTTCTGAATGTGCATATGATCTGCTTATAAATTGAATCTCATTAAAACTTAAATTAGTTAAAATAAAATTTCATAGAAGTGATCTTTTTTAACTGTTTGAAAGAAAATTTCTGAAATCCGAAGTTTTCTTAATTTTATTGTAAGGAAGTTCTATTTACTGGAGTTTTTGATACAACATAAAGATAAGGCAAATTTTAAAATCACTTTCTCTCATTATAATGAAATTCTTTGTCATTTTATTTATAACGTGATAAGATATAAAATAATTTTATTTATTTCAATAAATTGTATTATATCAATTGATTAATTACATCGATTATAATTAATTTTTAAATTTTACTTTTAATAAAATTAATGTTTAATTAAGAAATTTAAGTAAAATTAACTTATTAATTTAATTGACATAATGTAAATATTATTTAAATAATTCACATTATAAAAAATAATTAATTGAAGTGAAAAACAACTTTTTTTTATCATGTGTTGTTCAACAAATTTACCATACACTATATTCCAGATAGATTTTGACATACGTGCCAATTAAATCTGTGGACAAAAGTCCTGCAGTAGGTCGTTGAGCAGTTACCATGGGTGTAAGGGAGAAAATTTGCTCTCCCTCCAGATCGATGTCAAAATTGAGAGTCTGGATCCTCTGGTGGTGCCATCTATCGGAGGGTCTTAAAGCAAAGTCATACTTTCACATTCGTAGTGCTCTGGTTAAGCGAGAGACGCATCCTAATGACTGAAATTCGCATAGTCAATAGCATAGCGAGCTTGGCTTAGCTTATCCAAGTGTCATAAGTAACAAGAACAAGATTTTACTACAAATGGAACAGAATTAAGGTTTAGAGTGAAATTGGTTAGACCAAGCTCTTCATTGAATGATTGCGAGTTTGATCTCAGCAACTTTTAAATAAGAAAAAGAGGATGACGTGCTCTTACTTTTATATATCTGTCTGCCTCGATGGGTGCCTGGGAAACTTCCGTATATTTTCCTTGCGACACATCAATACATCACATTATCAAAAAAAAATCATCTCTGAAAACTATATAAAGTAGATGATCAAATGTTTCCCAGCATTTTTCGGTTTCTGTCATCAAGGATAAGACTTTGTAATAGAGACTCAGAATGACTGAAATATGGGGTTAGGAATTTGCATGTACAAATTTGTTCATTTTTGTGAAGAAATGAATTACATAATTTCAGAAGTCTAAAAATACCTTTCAAACAATAGAGCGTCTTCATACTTTCTTTCTTCTATCATTGAACTAACGCCTAGGTAGAATTTTGGCTAGGTGGGAGAAAAAAAACTCAAGTAAGTGGTTAGACAGATCACGTGGGCCAAGGCCTATTGCACTCATATCTATTTTCCTGACCGAGGGCCCTCAGGTTCGAAGCACATGTCCAGGCTAGATGGTCGGCCTAACATGAAATCCCTAGTGTTTAGTTCCTCAAACATGCTTGGTACTCAGTTTATCGACCCAATGAAGGGATGAAAACCTGAGTCAGTTTTGATCAGCCTGAGGATCGAACGTCGGAGCTGTGTCTTGGGAGCGCAAAGGGCTATCAATAAGCCCACGAGGCTTCGGGTTGGTGAACAATTAATTTTCCTATTCTTGGATCTTCAGATTTTTTTCTTTTCTTCTAATTTAATCTTTGATTGAACCATATAATTATTCGATTATAATTATTTGATTGAGCCATATAATCATACAATTCGTTTTTGTGTCCTCTTTTTAGTCTGGTTCAATCGTCTCTAGTTCATAATTCTCAAAACCTTAATGACCCAAAAATACAAAACGCCAAATTTAATGAATCGAATGATATTTTTTTTATCTTGTTTAGGTGATCAATTTAGTTATTGAAGAGAGATATTTCTACGGAGTTACATTTAATTGATTGTAATTGAAGAAAATTAATGTATGAAATGACTTTTGTGCTTTAATTTATTGTTTTAAATACAATCTGTCAACTCTCAAATGTGTTGAAATAACTCTACCATCAAGCAACATGAAGATATGAATACACACATAGAATTTCTCTTTAAATTTCGATATGAAATCAATGGAGGGACATTAGCCTTAAAGCTTAAGAGGCATGTCATGATGATCTTTGGGGCCAGCAAGAACTCATGATCTTTTTAATCGAAAAACTGCGCTTTTCCCCTATGTCAATAAAAACCAAAAAAACGGATAAATTTTTATGACGAGTTGGGTTCATTTATGTTTATTACGAATGTTATACATAGATTTGAAAAGTAAGTTTTTCAAATCTCTACAAATTTTAAAGGAAAATAACAATTTTTTTTCTATTTTGATATCCGCAGATGCTTTCACTATATAACAATAGAAGATTCTATTAAGTGTTAATTTTATTTCTTATAAAAATTTCATCTTATATAATAGTCATTTTATACACAAACCAGGTAATTACACAACTGGACGTAAACTCACAAAGGCAAAACTTCTGTGAATGTTGAAACGGTTTACAATTTTACAGTAGCATGAACTGCATGAAGAATTTGCTACTAAAGTTTTCAGTCATTTTTGTTTTACCATCTTTCTGTACACATTATTTAAAAAATTTTAATCTATCGCAAGTGTCCGAAAAATATAGCAGAAACAGAACATTAGGAGAGTAAAAAGTAATACAATATGTATAAGTAAACAATAACTAAATAACATCATTATTATAATTTTGCCTTTTATATTTTGTGTATTATACGTATTTTAGTATAAATATCTAGCTTTTAAAATTAGCTTAATACTTACAAATAAAAATTGTCAGATGAAAGATTAGTAGCACAAAAAATAAAAATTCACGATGTACAAATTCTTAATAAATAAACAATAGCAAAATAGAATTTAAGTGAAATTTACTTTGATGCTACTTTGTTTACCATTAAAAATTATTTTAAATTTTAATTGAATACATTTCTTCTGTAATTCAGGGTGAAAGTTAAAATAATATTAAAGAATAATTTGATAGTAAGATAAAATTTAAATTTTTTAAATAATGAAATTATTTTTCTGTTGGAATTTTTAAGTATATTCTATAGTTAACAAATAATATCAAGAAATTATGTCCTTGAAATATTAAAATATATTATAGAATATATATATATATTATAGAAGTCAATCACACATGAGAATTTGTTTTTAGATTTTTTATTTATAATATCTTTTCTTCATTAAGCTACAGCAATAAACCACTGTAGCTTAACACGAGAAATATATGATTTAGTCTGAAGGGTTATTAGTTTATGCTTAATGTAGATAAAAATCTTTCCTTTATGGATAGGAGTCCTCAAAATTTGATAAAGTCGAATGTACCTCAGATGTAGTAGAAACTGAGAATTGCCAAATCAGGTATCTCACTTACTTCAATATTTAACCATAATTTAAATTTACAAAGCAGTTAGATTCTGTCACCAGAGCATCTTTATTGAGAGGAGAATAAACCTTAGGGTGTCCCTTGACGATTTTATTTTTCGTCCAGCGTGTTTTCGTGCATGTTTGAATAAACAAGATGGCATTGAAAGCTGGTGGTATGAATCTCAAATAAAATAATTATACATGTTATACAATTGCTTAAAAAGGTAAAAATAAGACTTTTTAAATGTTAACAAATATATTTATCACCAAGCTTGATATTAGAGATATTTAAAATAAACTAAATTTTCTAATGTGTGTTTTCGACCGTGTTTGAAACAAAATGGCATCGAAAATATATGCAATGAATCACAATTAAAATAATTATACAAATTTTTAAAAGTATTTAAGCAGAAAATAAATATTGTTTCCAAAAGTATCAAGTTGCATTGGGAATCTATAAAGATATGTTCACTAAAAAATGATTATTCGACTTACCAAACTTAACGAAACAAAATCGAGATTCAGAATGCCAAAAATTCTAAGGTTGCCAAAAATAAACCAGCATCGCATATAATATCACGCCTAATTAGTGAGAAACTGAGGGTCATGCTAAAGTATAGGCCACCTTATTAGGGTAGTTCAATAAAAAATAAGCAGCAACGAATGCGGAATAATTTAAGAAAATTTTATTTTCATTTGCAGTTAACATAAATTTAGGGTTTTTTTTTAAGAATGGAAATTCGTGCTCACAAAAAAAATAATTATTTAAATAATTTTAAAGCTAAAAGTTCATCAAAATACCACTACGTTTACCTTTTATTCTAACCCTGTATTCACAAGTAATTCAAAATAGATGTGAATAACTTCTCGTTAATTAAGTTCATTTTTCAAGAGGATGCAAAAGCGAAACTTTGAATAGAGAGAAAACTAATTAGTAGATTTGCAACATAAATGTATATCATCCGCACTCAGTTGAAGTGAAGAGAAACATAGGCTTCATACCTCCCATATAATTAGTAGTATCAACAGGATTTTCCGGTGAAAGATAAAAATAATTATTTAAATCTGAAAACTGGTAGATATTCATTTGGTTTTCCATTCACATATTAATTTTACATCTATTTTATGCACATCATAATTCTGATTTTTATGAAGAATATGAAGCATGCCATATAGGATACAGAATCAAAATATATCATACTGGGTTTAAATTTCTCTAATAATGCAAGATACTTTAAATTAGATTTTTCTAATCATCGTTAATACTATAGATCAAGTAAGCTTCCTTTGGATGATAACTTTCGAAAAGGAATAATTGAAAGAACTCAGGATTTATTTTCGTTAATAAAATAAGTTTTATGTTTTTAAAGATGTATCACATATTTCCTTTTTCTATGAATTTTTCAGAAATTGGTTTTAAAATAAAGGATTCGTAATACCATTCTAATATTACAAAGAAAATTAACTGAAAACTAAAATACTTTATTAAGCTCTTATACATATCACGCATTGCCATCGATTATAATTTTCTATAGACAATGAATATATCCACGTGTTGCAGAGAAGGAAACTTGAAAAAGCCCCAAATATCTGTCTTAATGTGTACTCCGAAAGTAGAAAAGCGACCGCCATTTATCGGAGCTTAACAATAGTTGGTATCGAACCAAAATACTCTTCTACACAAAAAATGGATTCGATTAAATCGTTATACCGATTAATTATACATTTGAGATTAATAGTATCTTATGAATTATGAGTAAAATTTCTTTCTGTTTTCTGTATATTTCTACTCACATTTTTCCACCTTTAACTCATTGTGAAATTTTAGGATATTTTAATGTACAAATCGCTCTTTTGTTTGCGAAAAACTTCAATCAGATCTTGAAAATAATGCAAATCATTTTTTAAGGCAAGAAAGTGAAGAAATGGGGAGAAGTAAGTCTAATCAGCTTGAAATCTCAAAAAGCTTTATACTTAATTTTATCACAGAGAATGCTTTTTATTATATTATTTACTAAATATATATATATATATATATATATATATATATATATATATATATATATATATATATATAGGATAATTCTGTTCATTTTTAGAATAAAACAAAATACAAAATTTTTGTAAAGCAATAAACTTTATTAAATAATATAATTGCCATTATTATTAATGATTTCTTATCAGCGTGAGGGCAATTATTATATCCATTTTCGAAAAATGTTTAATCTTTTCATGCGAGAAACTGAAACAGTGCTTGATATATATCTTCCTTATTTTTGAATTTTTTGTCCTTCAAAAAAGTTTGTAAGAACAAAAGCAAATTATAGTTGGAGGGTGACAACGCTGAGAAATATAGTGTATGGGACAGAATTTCCCAGCTTAGTTCTGCAATTTTTGTGACGAATTCGTTTCTTGGCTTGTTTGTTGGACTGCTCTTTCTTGGAACATGGTCGGTTTCTTTTCTTGGACTGCTCCCATCAAATTATTTAGTTGCTGTCCATTACGAATTAAGTTTTTCGTTCAATTTTTAATGCTGATAATGTATTGGTCCTCAAACGTCTCAGCATATACACAACATTTTCTTATTCAAGGCCAAATTTGTTTTAAAGTTGGAAGAGCTAGGTTTTCTGTACAATATTCCCTTACGAAGTTTTTGTAGGTCATCCACTTTTCATCTCCAGTTATCATCCAGTTCAGGAAGGGCTCGATCTTGTTTCGAACAAGCAGAGATGTGATGACATGAGCATATAAATTCTTCTGACTTAATTTATGTGGCGCTCATTTTGAATATTTCCACTCCGATTTTATGTTCCGAATATTGTCCGAAATAGTTTGCTGAGCTGAATTAATCTTTCTGCCATCTCCGATGTTGTCAGAAAAAGATCTTGCTCTAACATGGTTTTAACAGCATAGTCATCGATCAGAACTTTCCGGTAGGTCTAATATATCATATTTAAGGGACTTCTTTAGATTTGCTTTTTCTGGCATCGTTCCAATTTTTTTCAAAATTCTTGATCGTGTTATAGAATGCAACAATAAAGGATTTTTTTTTTATCTTACGCCCATCTTCGGTATTTCTGTCACTAGTTGATGAGTACCCCAATACAGTGATGATAAAGCATAAAAAAATTAAAATTAGCGTCTGTAGAGTTATCTTCACGAAACTTTAAAACAATGAGGTAGTCACCACGAATATCACTCTGTTAGCTTAAAGGGCAACTTTATGTAAGGAAATAATCATGTTCAAAAAGCAAACGAAAGCAACCTATTCCAACAAATCGAGGCAGGTAACTGGAGATTCTAATACTTTTGTTCAGAAAATCCCTTCACCTCTTATAGCTGCATCATTATACACTGAGACCCTATAATTTGTTAATTTACTATAATTATTCTTTTAATGTTACGTAGAGGAAAGCCTGGTTGTGACATGATAGATCCCACTTTAGAAAATCCATCAGCTTGATAAAAGAAAATGTATAATCTTGATAAAAGAAATTAACAGAAGTATGAATGAGAATGAATAATTATCTAATGGATGTAGATGACTTGGCTATTTTAACCATCTTTTATTTGTTAACTGTTTAGTGAAAATATTCGCATTTAAAATAAATACTTATAACAAAAAATGCCCATTTGAAGAGAATCTTGAAATGGTAGAAATCTTAAAATTAGATGCGTTTTAATAGCTAAATAAAAGCATATATTAGGTAATGTATCATTCTATATTTGATAAGTTTTTACTATAATTACTTCAATTTTAGTTAAATTTTCCAGAACAATTCAAAAAGCATCATCTTATCGAAAAAAATTTAGATTAAAAATGTATAGATTATATTTGTCATAACAAAATCTTTTTTTTACAAATATATTCATTATCTGCCTGAGGATTCCTGCTAGAAGAACATGACTATAAACTTCATATACATAATAAATTAATTGGTTGAAATGATTTTATAGAGTATTTTAATTTTTATGATAATTTGAAAAATGTTAACTAAAAAATTATTTCTTAATTTTCAAACATCGCATAACAATATAATTTAAATCATATTTGTAAAGAATTAATTCATTTTATAGCGTAAGGATTTCTTTAGGTTTAAAATATATCAGAAATATATTTTTAGCTTATGTAATATTTCCTATTTGAGTATTTCTGCAGGTTGGAAAAAGAATATTTATAAAATGCTTTAAAATATGATATTGTTTCTTTAATTTAAAAACCATTTGTTTTTACAAGCAAAATTTTTTTAGGAAAGACAATATCTTTTTCTTATCGTATTTAATGGATTAATAAATAGACAACATTTTATAAATCAAGACCAAAAACTTTCTTTCACTCCATTTTCTGCTTAACACTTATTCTGCAATTAGCAACACTTAACTGTAAAAAAATACTCCTTTACACAATCTCAATCCATTTTAATAATTTGATGCCATATAGAGAATAGCCTAATCACCAAAGGCAATTGAATGACATTTTAGTATTTATATACCTTATAAATTTCTTTCCAGTAAGACCTTTCAGATAGTGGGTCGAATTCCCTTGTCACAAGGGAGGAAACCAGAAAAACTTTCAAAACAACAGACGAGCAGGCAGAAGCGCAATAATCATCTCCCTATGATTCAAAAGTCAGTTATGCACATTAGGTTCTCTTTTGGGACATGCACGAAGGTCATATGTCCCTTTGCCCTTTTCCCATTTTTTGTATTCTTGTCAATGATTTTGGTCTTACTTGTGTCAGATCCTATCTTGTCTTTATCAGCACATCTTTCTTTATCTTTTGCACTGGTTAGATTTCCAAAAATTTATATAATGGTATTGTATTTTATTGATTCAATGTGAACTTTCATGTACTGCATTTAATCTTACATATTATAATATTGTATTTACTGCTTTATATATGTTACCGGTAGAGTATGAAACGCCGCTGTTCTATAGAGAATGCCTAGAAATTGTATATAATGCCGGACGTTTTTAGGCAAGGTATGAAATATGAGAAGCATTACATAGTATTTTTCTAAGCAACGTATATAATACCTAAGCATTCTGTAGAATGATAAATGCAATTTAGGCAAAGTATAAAAAAACGCCTTGATGTGAGATTATTATGTAAATGATAAGCATTTCTCAAAAGTACAAATGTTATTCAGAAAAAAATAATGAGAGTGCCACTAGAAAAAAATGTATTCAAAATGCGTAAAGAAAAATGAAAGTTGTACCAAACATAATTTATGCCTTTAAGGGAAAAATTTTTGTATAGAAAAATAAGAAATTAACATACTTGTTGCAATATGGCAGGTTTCAATGACATTTTGATTTACATTTCATTACATTTTCCACGCAAAGACATTTCATATTTTGGCACACATACAATCTTTCCCTCTGCCACTGGAATAAGCAATCGTAACTGACCGGAGAGTAATTTCGTGGTCTCAGGAATATCTTCAATTCTAAGCTCTTACATAAAGGAAAATGTGATCTCGCATATACTTGCTTTGAAATTCTTTCATAAGTTCCAAGTCGGTAGAAACCATCCTCTTTCACACTCGTTACAGCTGCCAAAATATTGCGGGAATCATCTGTTCCCTTGTCGACGTCAGGAATAGAAACATGCGCAGAAGCTCCCATTTTTTTCCGCATACATTTTCATTTTCTTGGCTTGTATTTCGACACTGATTTAAAACTTTATTTTAATTTCCATAACATTTAAAGTTTTGAAACAAATATTGCTCAAATTATCTATTTCATTACCTTTATCAGCATGGCCACAGAAAGTATGAATTTTTTGATAACACATTTTGCATTTCCTTTAAACACACTACAGGTATCAGAAACGAAAATCTTTTCGTTAATGTATGACTTCATGACTTCATTATGTTTGTTTAGCTTATTATCAACTATAATCTTATACATGTTTTTTGAAACATACTCCTTTTCTCGTATAATGCTTTTTCCATTGTTTGGATGCCTTCGATTACTTTTTCTAGCTGCTCTTCTTATTTATGTCTTTTAAAACATTTTCGAGAAGAAATCATGACGTAAGCCCTACTGTTTGCAGCCATAAAGAGCTTCGTATGGTGTTCTTTTGATCCCAGAATGATATGCTCTAGTTTTCATAAATTGTATGCAGTCCTTTATTCCACAGCGAACAGTTACAAAGCATATTTTCTACATCTTGTTAAAATCTTTCGACACTATCCAGGCTTTGTAAAGGGCGAAGCATCCCATGGACGATCTTCAGTTCTGGCCAAAACTCCTTCAAGCTGCTCAGCTCATTATTGGCAAATTCCCAACCAACTGTAATATAGATGGCGCTCCAAACAATGAGAATATGATCACTGGCTTATAGGTCTACTTCTTCAACTCTTTTTGACATTAGAGATTTTAGAATCACACATTTTGTCAGATGATCAGATGATGTCAGATGATTATAATAAATTTGCATTCTCTATTTGGCTGAAACTGAAAGTCAATAAGATCTAAATGACTACGGTAATTAAATTCAGAAGAAAACATCGGTTTCACAACAATGCCCTATTTAATATCTTTTTGATTTTTTAGACAAGGTTCCCAAAGGTACATGTATAGTTCCATACCATAACGTGTAACGTATTTGTTGAAAGTTCTTTCAACATTCTATCACGTCTTCCGTGTCCAATAGACAAATGAGCTTCATGAAGAACGTGAAATAATTCAGACTTCGTGACGAAATACTGTATAGTACTGACGCACTCTTTAATAGGATAAATGAGTTTAATTTTGTTTCCCACAGTCATCCCATCGTAGCTATTCAGCAACCAATAGTCTCAGAGCTCCTTCTTAGTAGTCACTTTGGCTTTTTGTTCACTCATTAATTTCTAGCAAATAGTTTCGGTTAATAAAACTCTATTTTTGTGCTGCAATACTCTAATGTTGTACAATTCATCGTCGAATCGTTGATTTCATGTTTAAAAAGCATGACTACTTTTTTAATACTACTGCTTTCTCCTCCATTTTCATGCAGCACAGTGTAAAAATTAATTTTTGTTGAACAAATTTAAGTAAAATTGCGTATTTTAACACTCCAGTACGAATCACAAAGAGCAACTGACAAATTCTGAGCTTGATTCGCGCGTTAAAAGTCATATGCCTTGGCACGCGATATTCGAAACGAATCAGAGATCTATTTCATCGCCGATTTTTGCCATTTTCTCATTTGGCATTCTACAGGAAATGTGTGAAATATATAAAAATTGTTTTTTACATTGCCGATTAGTTTTAGGCATTATATACAATTTTTGCGCATTCTACAGAATACCGGATTTCAAATTTTATCGGTAATATATATATATATATATATATATATATATATATATATATATATATATATATATATATATATATATATATATATACATATATATATATATAAGATAAAATATAAAAATATTGAAACCAGAAATATAAAATTGGAAAAATACTAAAATATACGATGCAAATGATAAGAAGAAGTCATTGGGGCCACGTCTTCATCAGGAGGGAGATGGCCAGGTATTCAAAATAAACACTCTTTTCTGACATGCACGAAGGACAAATGTCTAAATACCTTCGAGCATAGCTCGCCATCTTCCTCTTCATGAAGACGTGGTCCCTATGACTTCTTCTTATCATTTGCATCGTATATTTTAATATTTTTCCAATTTTATATTTCTGGATTAATTATTTTTCCTATTTCATCTTATTTATGTTGGTAAATCTTCCTTTAGATGCTTTTGCACTGGCTAGATTTCCTGTAATGTATTGTAGTTCATATTTTATTATATTGTGTTTTCAGTATTGTGTGTATTTATTACTTTAATATATATTTTTTGCGTTATATTAAAATATATATTGCATAAAATTGTATTTCAAGATAGTAATAACAACACATCAACATGGATCATAAGCAAGCTTTTGTTTTGAGTTATAAAAATCAAAACAATTAGTTGTTTCCTAAGAAATAAATAAAATATTCCATTATTACATATTTTGTCAATTATACGTGTTTATTAAAAATGTCTTATTGAATCCCAAGCAGCTCCTCATTTTCGTAGGAAGCAGGAAGTCGCAGGGAACTCTGGGAAAATAACCGTCCCCCCCATCGCTCTCCTCTGCTCGAAAACAATGCCAAGAATTGCTCTCGACGCTCCTTCCCAGCGCCGTTAACGTTGTTTGCGGTTGAGCTCCAGACAAGAGCTTGCGGTTTAGTTAAACGCGTTCCTTGGGGGACGACTACACTCTGCTGGACCCCTTGGGTATTGTTCCTACCACCCCCAACCGTCTTGCAGTGCTGGAATTCTAGAAGGAGGCCCTTGATTAATCGGTTAATCAGGGAAGGTTAAGCCGCAGCCTCCAGAGGAGGGAAATTCCTCAGGAACGCGTGGTTCTATAACAATAGGGTGTGTTGTTAACTCGTGTATCGTTAGGAAAAGCGGCTAGAAATAAAGTTTTCCAGGATTGTGCACCCTTGTTTCTTGTGCCTGAGGAATTAATGCATTGTCTTTCGTTTCGGGGACGACTTTTTTTTGGTTTGGTTAGCTGAGTCAGGCATTGGTAATATCTGTTAATTAGAAATGTAGATCTTTTAAAGGGAGTAATAGTTTTATTTAGTTAATCTCTGACGTGATCTTCGGAAGATTGATTACCGTTGCCGCATTTCCATTAAGTCAAACCATGTTCTCAACGTCAATAAATAAACTAACAGATAATTTGATTACCTATTATTTATGTTTTCCTTCCAATAAAAACAATTCGATTGTTTCCCTCACAGAAATGAAATCCATAGGAATTCAATCGGTACTTGTATAAGAAAGATGCTCGATAATTTAATAAATTAGAATTTTAATAATGTAATAATTTTATTTAAAATAATGACAAATTTATATTCGTTTTTAGATTTGTTATATTAATTAATTTATTATGATTAAATTTTTTATCTATATAACATTAGCCCTCCTTGATCTAGTGGTGTGACTAAAAGTTCGGGGTATTGGGTCCTTGATTCGATACCAGTTACTGTTTAGCAACTTAAAACTGATAATCAATTTCTATTTGCATGCAGATTTTTCAAAGTGATGGCTTGAGAGTTTTCTTCTTGTGACAACTGAATAATTTTAGATATCACTTAGGTAGTCCACTTGAGAGATATTGGGAATATGATATAAATGCTTCATTATAATTTCCGACTGGTAAATTTTACCCGCAAAGCGATGCAAACATACTTAATAACATGCATCTTAGATAAAAACTAAATTAACATAAGCAAATCTATTAAGGCACATAAGTTAAATTATAATGTAATTAGCATTAACAAATCAAATTGCATTATTAGATATTCTTCTAAAATATAAAAACAATGAAAATTTGCAGCATTAAAAATTCCTAAACGCTAATAAATCACAATTCACGACTAAAATTCTTAAATAAACATAAGCAAATCTATTAAGGCATTGTATCATGGAAAATAAAACATATTATTTTCCATGATACAAGGATTTCTATCTTTAAACCCTACAAGGAGGGGGTGGGTGGGAGATGACATTTCTTATGGTGGAGCATCCAATGGTTGAGCCATTGTGGTCCCGAAAGTGGTTCTCCTTAGTTTAGAAGCAGAGATCAAGCAGAAGATCCACAAACTTGGCTTGCCACCTCCAGAGGTATCATTTCACATGGAGGACATTGCAATCGTGACCTATTTAACATGCCTCAGGCACCATTAGCGAACACGATGGATCTTTGATTAGATCTGGATTCGAACTCGCTACATTTTGATAACAAAAATGAGTACCCTTACCAACCAGGCCACCATGGTCTTTAATCTGTATTTAATCTGTTGTAAACATTTATAGAATTACCATTTAAATAATTTAACATCTTTAAAACTGAATTATTCTCCAGTAACGATTAAGTCCTAAGGAGTAAATCGTTACTGTAGAACGATTCTGCGTTCGTTGAAGTGGAATATCCCAGATTCGCTCTCAATCACACTTGAGATTGAGATACATTTTGCATTTCTGCAGTGTGAAATCACCTGTCATGCACGGTGAGTGCTCAAGAATTTTCTAAATTTCTACTCTAGCATTGCTTGAAAATGACCTATTTCCAAAAAGCAACACTTTTTGGAATTTAAATTTCTTGAAACAGTCATCAATTGCTAGTTTCTTGTTACACGGTGTTAATATCTCTTATACCATTCTCAACCGATAAGATATTTTCATCAAGTTTTAGCGAAGTTCGTTACATCTAAATGTAAAAATGTTAAATCTAATGAACATATATTATACAAACATATAATATCCAATAAACATTAAAAAAATCAAACTCAGCATATTGAATCTAATAAAACTTCTTAAATCAAATGGTTTTGATAAATAACTATGTTAAAAAATTAAAATAATTTTTGAAAAAGGATTTAAAATTTATTAAATAAAATAATTTTGGGTTTATGTGCCCAATTCCTCTGTTTGAAGAATTGACTAAATAATGTTCATGAATCTTATTTTGCAGTAATTTTGACAACTGTAAAAAATAAAAATAAACATTATTCCTATTTTTTTAATGCAATAAGTGACGTTATGTTCAAATAAACTTTCTTCGGTTTTCTTCGCTTTCACTAAAGGGAATGAATTACTAGATATATAATGAGAATATCTGTTGAACCAACAAATATTATTCATGTTTATTTTCTTGATTAAAAATTCCTTTGAGAAGTATGCAGCTTTAAGTTTCCTTTATATTTATTAACATATATCTCCAACATATTACGAGAAATTTTTCCTTAAAATCTCTTTATAAACAAAAGTGCATAGTGAGATTTTGTACTTATTTTTGTCCCTCGAAAAAGACTCATTTTCCTCTCACATTTCAATTTTAATTAAAAATTTAATATCCGTTTGAAAACTATAATAATTTAGGTTTATATATCAGAAAAAATGTTTTGCTCATGAATAAATAATTGATTATAAAGAAGATAAAATTTTTGAATAAACAAAAGCGCAATTCTATTATAAACATCAACAACGACATTTCACAAAATGCTAATTTTAGTGAAATAGATGATGGGATGTCACATATTAAACATCTGCGCTATTTTCTGAGAGAGAACAGCAGATAATAATCTTATTACAATTCTGTTCGCTCAAATTCATAATTACTTATATTTTTCATATCACATGCTTTAAATCTAAATAATCAATTTATGGAGCTTAAGAGAAATGAAAACGAGCTTTCGATGGTCAAAAATATTATGTGCTTTTTAATTGATACACCAGATGTTTATTAATGTATAATAAGTTTTAAGAAAAGTAAATACATTAATATATGCAGTTTTAAACCTAAATATTACTCTCAAGTTTTTTCGTAATTATCATTGATGTTCATCATTTTAAAATATTTTGATCACTATTTTAATGATAAAAGTTATGTTACATCGAAATTTCATTTTGAAATTGAATGACATTTTTAAAAAGTACTTAAGAGTAATCTCAGTATTTGACTCTGAGAGTCATAATAAAGATTCATGAAATATTCTAGAAAAATAAGGACAAAGGTATGGGGAATATAGGGGCATGAAAACAATGCCTTGGAATTTGGATATATAAAAATAAAATATGTTGCTTTTTTTAAGATTTCGTTTAAATACATTTGTTTTTTCTTGAAGTTTATGCAATTTAAGCAGAGATCAATTTCATAAGTTAAAATTCCTGATAAATAAAAACTATTTTTGGACTAATAATTGTATAAAACACAATTTTATCAATTAGAGGTTAAACTTGAAAATTTTATTTCGCTTTAATAATTTCGAAGAATATATTTAAATCTATTAATTTTTTCTAATAACAGAAAACTGTTATTTGAAGAATAAATTAAAAACTAAATATGTTTTTTTTTATCAAAAAGGATTTTTAAATTTTAATACAAACCAAATAAAAAGTTCATATACACTACTAAAATATTTTAGGTATTAAACGCAAAAGCCGAATTTTACAATTCCTGCAATTTTTTGCTCTTAAAATTATTCAAATATTACAAAATGATAATTTTTTATTTATAGAAAAACTTACAACAGATTATCATCACATTGATGAGTTTTTGATTACAACAGATTATCACATTGATGAGTGTTATTGCACAGCTCATAATGGTGAATGAGTGATTGTCATAGTCTCTCAAGGAATTTTAGAACTATGTAAATTAGGACTGTAGCAATGAGATTTTCAGCTGAAGACAATACTATATTCAAGATTTCATGTAACCTCAAAAGAAAGAGTCCATTGAATTATGGTCTGGTGGATGAGAATGCTGAATCACGATTCCATAACATTTGATCCATTCTGTATTACGCTTTCATGCCTTACAAAATACATCTATATGACTCGTGGACTTTGTGCGCGCGCGCGCACACACACACACACACACACACACACACACACACACACACACACACACACACACACACACACACACACACACACACACACACACACACACACACACACACACACACACACACTGTTGGAAAAAAGAAGGAGAGTCGTATTTTATAAATCATGCTTAATAAAATTTTAGAGTAATTAATGTAATTTTTCTTTTATTAAACTATTTTTTTTAATTTTCAGTGAATGTGTTTCATTTACCAATAAGAAAATATTATAAAATAGTACTTAAGGATTTTTGTTCTGTGAAAAAAGTAGAAGGACATCTACAAAAATATTCTCATATTATTAGGTTTGGTTTGTTTGTTTGTCGCTCAACGATCATTTTTTGCACTCGAGGGCTAATTAGACCGGGACCTACGGTTTAAAGTGGATTCCGAACCACTACAAACATCCATGCCCAAGGTGGGACTCGAACCCACGAACTGTTGAACCGAAGGCAAGAGCGCTAACCATTCGGCTGCCACCTCGGCTTCTCATATTGGAATTTGTAGCAGTTTAATATGTTGAAAACATTGTTCTTTCTTTCAAAAGTTATATTTTGTTGAAAAAAATTCTCAGTTTTTGTGCAATTAAAATGCCTAGAGGAAAATCTTTAAGTGAATTTCAAAAAGGTCAAATTGTGGCATGTAAAGATGAGAGCAAAAGTGTACGAGAAGTTTCAAAGCACCTACACACATCAGTCCAAAATCTGCTTATAACTTCTTGAAAAATATAAAGAGTCCGAGAAAAGCAAAGAATGACAGACTTAAAAAATTGACTTTAAATAATCAAGGAAAAATCTTTAAAGAACTTAAAAAAAAAAAAAAAAAAAAAAACGCGTGGAAGCATTGGAAAAGCACAAGACCTTCTGGCTTCACAGATGTAACCAGAACACTTTACACCTCATAAAAGATATGATACTTTCATATTCAAGAAAAGAAAGCCCCATCGTAAATGGAACGAAAGCCACAATGAGGCTACAGTAGGTCAAAGAACACAGGTCTTGGAACTCCGAATGGACTTCAGTTATTTTTTCTGATGGAAAAAATCAATTCAGATGGCCCAGGTGGTTTTCAATATTATTGGCAATGTCTGTATACGCAAGAAGAAACTTATTTTACCTAGTTAGATTTTTAATATTTACCTAGTAAGATAGCAGGAGGCAGTTTAATGGTTTAAATATCAGTTGCCTACGTTGGAAAGACCTATCTAGTGTTTCTAGATCGAAGACAGAAACATAGAGATTACATTCAAATTTTAAATTCAGAGCTTCTTCTTTATCTAGCAGAGCTAGGCGGCGAAAAATAGATATTTCAGCAAGATGGAGCACCAATTCACTCGGCATATGATGTTAAAAATTGGTTTGAAACTAATAATGTTCGGATTTTGCCATGGCCTACTAAAAGTCCACACCTCAATATTGCTGAAAATATATGCTCAGTAACTGTTCTGTGTGTTTAAGCCAAAGATAAGCAACATGAATCTTCGATCGAACTTCGAGAAGCTTTGAAATGTGTTTCAGACAATTTTTATCAAACCAAAATTCAAGACTTCTGTGAATCAATGGCAAATAGGGTAATTGCAGTAGTTAAAGAAAATGACAGAAGAATTCCTTATTAAAAGTACTTTTACTTTCATTATTTAGAAATGTCCTTTTACTTTTTTCCCACAGTATGATGTGAATGAAATTAATTTTTTACTATGATAAGAAAGTAGGTTTTCATTTCATGTTACATTTATGTTATCTGATTGTAAATAAGTTTTTAAAAGTGCTGTAATGAAATTATTTTGTAAAAATTCAAAGGTTTTCTCTTATTTGTAAAGAAAAACCTAATGTCTTACTTATTCCATCAGTGTTTAATAGTATAATATATATATATATATATATATATATATATATATATATATATATATATATATATATATTCTTGTGGAAAAAGTTTTGTCAAAAATCCAGTCAAGAGTCTGTGGTGAATCTCAGATTGCAAACAGGTTGTGATTGTTGACACAGCATCTAAAAATGTGCATACTTTCATCTAGTTTATGCCAATTCAAGCATTATGAACCTTCTTGTGTGCGCTTGTGTAGAATATCTTCCAGTGTGCGCAAAATTAGATAAACAATTCTAAGCACAATGAGATAAGCAAATTGCACTGGAATGCCAGAACTTTCTTCAGCTACTTTTTAAGAATAAACACACATCTCTTGTGTTTTTTTCCTTATTAAATTATTTTTAAATTTTTGAATTCTTTTCTTCTACTCTCATGTTATTTTGTTCTTGATTCTTTTTATTAAATATGTTCTTTTGTTTTACACTTACACAGATACGCCATAACTAAATAATTTGTTCAAAGAACTGCAAGTTACTAAATTATCAATAGCATAACTTTTAGTAAACTCACATATTAATTATAAATGAATATTTTCATGACGATTATCATTATATTCATGAATACACCTTCATGAATAAATCTTTTAATCATCCCTATTTTTGACTTTGCATTAAAGTAATTTTGTATTCACTACTAAGGCCGTGATTCTGGCACATGGAATGATTTGAGTTGATTTCAAATGGACACGACACTAAACCACCAAACCAAACCAATATGCACTACTTAAATTGCCAAAAGATAATAGTCTGTATAAGTATTTCACAAAGGAGGAAACCCAGAAATCTTTCAAGCACCCACCTAGACAGACGAGAATGCATCATACATATTTCCTTATTCTTTAATGTCTTAGACTCTGCAGTGAAAGAGCACTATCTGACGACTTGGTCATGGTGACCCAATTATTTAAATTGAGATAATAATCAGCTTTGAATTACTCTAAGAAAAAAGTTAAAAATTTATAAATAATATTTATTTAGCTTTTTGAAAGTTATATTTGCCTGAACAGGAGTTACATTTAAAATTGTAAAGACAGAAAGGCGTATGCATGTGTTGCAGGAGAAAAGATTGAAAGTTCTCAAATTACTTTGATAAATGTGCAAGTAAAAAATAGAAGCACAATATCCATCTCTCGTTGTTCAATAGTAGTTGATACTGAGATCTTTCATTTGGAAGTGGAGAATCTAAACATATTATCTATTGCTTACTGATTGGATATTTATAAAGAGATAAAAGATAAAACAAAATTTTAAGTAAAAAGAAGCATTTAGTGAATGATTAAAGCTGATTGGAAGATTACGCCAACAGAATTAAATGCAACTTAATGTATCTTTGTAGAAATCTGAAAGGTATTCAGGGAAAAATTTAAATAAAACCTTTTTTTGTCAAACTAATCTCATGTGATATATCTTAAACTATATCTTCATTTTAAATTATATATGAGCTGAATTTTAGTCAAGCGAGTTAGCATCTTTCGCACTAACTATAACTATAAATCTACGAGACACAACTTCCTTTTGCTAATTTTAATCTCTCTTTCTTCATTATACGGATGTTTAAGCGAACTAATACAAGATCGTCTGCGAAAAAGGTTCTCATTTAGCAGCTGCCACCGCACAAAACAGAAAAGAAGGGAGAAAAATGGTTCTGGCAGAAGTTCCTCTTTTAACACACATCTTCCACAGCGCAAATACAAACCGAATCAATAGTTTTAATGTTTATTGTTAGGAATCCTGGACAAGGAAGAAAGTATTTGAATGAAAAATAACAGCGCCCACCGAAAGAACAAAGAAGAAGGAAAAAAATAAGTTCGGTGGGTGGAAGTTAGAGAGATTTTCTTGACACCCTAGATAGATAGGTGCCGAAGAGCGCTGAGTACCACTCACGGGGACGCCACAGCCGGAGATATTTTGCATTATTTTGAAAGTATAATGAACATATTTCGGGGTCCACCGATGGGAGTGAGGTAAAAGCGCGTTGCATATTGATGAAGACGAGCAGAATCATTTAAAAAGGAATGAAGGGGTGGAGTGGTGCTGCATTGTGCCTTGTTTTGATCCTATTCTAAAGATCTCTCGGCCACTTGGGACTTCAACGCATCGGCGTTGGACATGGTTGTATATGACAAGGTTCTTAAGAGACAGAGAATTGCTATTAAAAGGACTTCTAATCAATAATTTACATTGGTACTGGAAAGAAAGAAGAATGTAAAGGAACTTTTCGAAGCAAAATGGCGTCATCCTTGTTGCGAAATTCCTTCTTTGTCTCTAGAGAAACTGTTTTTAATTATGTGGTGACTTATGATTTCTCTTTTTTTGTCGAGGAGAAGGGAAAATTTTATGAATTCCTGCTTATGTTAATTACGTTGCCACGAGATGACAGCGAACGAAAAAAATGAATAAATATTGTTTAGATGCGCTGTAAAAAATTATCCGCAACGGGAAAGTCAGAGTTGTTTTTATTTTTCTCAGAAGTTTTGTCTTTAATTTATTTCAGATTTCAAAAATATAATTGAGAGTAAAATTTATTTTACATATTTTCAATTTCATTTAATTACTGTAAAATTAATTCCTAAGCCACTAATTATTTAAAATTAATTTAAAACATAATCAATTATTTTGCCATGAGAAAATCAGAGCTATATTTATTTTTCACGAAAAAATTCTAATTTATTCGAATATTGTTTTTTTTTATTTGAAAAATATAATTGAAAATAAAATTTGTTTTATATATGTTCAGTCTCATTTAGTTATTATAAAATTAATTAAGGTGTAAAATGTAATTATTTGAAAAGGGAAAATTTATAATTTTTTTTTGACATTTCTTATTTATTCCAAATTTTTCTATTTAATTTCAAAAATATAATTGCATATAAAACTTGTTATATATGTATTCAATTTTATTTAATTATTAAAAAATTGATTTCTAATCAATAAATTATTTAAAATTAATCAAAATGTAAAACAATCAATTATTTTAAATTAAAAAATTCGAGTTTTTCCTATTATCATCAGAAAGTTTCTTTTACTCCAGTTTTATTTCTTTTTAATTTCAAAAATATAATTGAGGGTAAAAATTTCTTTTTATATGTTTATCTTTATTTAATTAAGAAAATTAATTCCTCAAGAACCAATTATTATAATTTAATTAAAGAATAAAATATAATCATCTGTTACAAATAAAAAAATATTTGAAATGAGAGTCAGATTTATTTTTATTTTTTTAGACTTTTCTAGTTTATATTCCATGTTTCTTTCTTTCTGATTTTAAAAACATTATTCTATGTAAAACTTATTTAACATTTCTTTAATTCGATTTAACTGTTTCTTAGGAATCAGTTACTGAAATTTAAGGTATGAAATATAATCTATTCGAAATGAGAAAGTCAAAGAGCAATTTCTTATTTTTTTCCCCAGAAATTTCTTATTTACTCCAATTTTATTTATTTATAATTTTCGACATATAATGGTGTGTAAAATTTGTTTTTTATGTTTGCAGTTTTTTTAATTATTCTAGGATTGATTTCCAAGCAACTATTTATTTAAAATTAATTAAAGACTAAAATATACTTGATCAATTTTCATTGGAACAATTAAAGGCTAAAATATACTTGATCAATTTTCATTTCTAGCAATTTCCAATTTCATTGGAAATTGCTTATTATTGACTTTATCAAATTCGTAATTGTTAGAACATATTTGAACTGTTTCAAGTAAATTTATTAAAACAATGAAAATTATAAATTGCACTATATTGAAAAGAGTATGATAAATAATTTAAAATATTATGTAGTTTTGTTTAGAATTTTCATCACTATATAAATTTCTGATTTAAGCAGAAATAATTATTTTAAAGAATTTCATCTTTTTAAAATGTTTTTTTAGTTTCGTTTATTATTCTACAGCCACGAAGACGCAATGTATTGATCAGTCGCTACAATATGAAGTTGATTTCGATTACTTCTTTTGGACACAACAAAAAACATTCACACCCGAGTTAGTAATTGAATCCAAGAATAGTTAAATTGAAAGCTAGAGTGCCAATCATTTACACTACTGGCAATTAAAATTGCTACAGCAGGAAAGTGGCACACCACACACGTGAAATTTGCATGACAGGTAGAACTTGCTGTGATATGCAAATGATTAGATTTTCAGCGTATTCATACAAAGCAGGCGACAGTAGCGACATCTACAATGTGTATAAAACCAGAGATTTGACAGCAGTTTTCTCATACTCAATTTCCGTTTCAACGTTGTTTTCGGCAAAGAAAGTTGTTGTAACGCCTCGTGTAAGAAGAAGAAATGCCTATCAGCACGTGTCTGACTTTGATCGAGGAAGGATTATAGCCTACCGGGATTGCGGTTTATCGTACAGCAATATTGCTGCTCGCGTCGGTCGAGACCCCATGAATGTTAGCAGAATATGGAATCGACGGGTTCAGTACAATCATACGGAACGTCATGCAGGATCTCAGCGACCCCTAATCACTAACAGCAGAGAAGACAGACATCTTATCCGCATGGTCACAAGGGATCGTACAGCCACGTCACGAACCCTGAGTCGAGAAATGGAGTCATTTGCAAGTCAACAAGTTTCTGCTCGAACAGTTCGACGACGTTTGCAGCAGCATGAATTGTCTGCACGGCGACCATGGCTTCGGCTACCATTGACGCTGCGTCAGAGACAGGAGCGCTTTCAATGGTGCGATTAGCGACGAACCTGGACGCGGGAATGACATCACGTCATCTTTATAGATGAATCTCGGTTCTGTATACAGGACCATGATGGCCGCATCCGTGTTTGGAGGCATCGTGGAGAACGCGCATTGCCAGCTTGCATTGGACATCGCCCTACTGGCCCATCTGCTGGAGTGATGGTATGGGGTGCCATTGGATACACGTCTCGATCACCTCTTGTTCGCATTACCGGCACTTTGAACAGCAACCGTTACATTTCCGATGTGTTAAGGCCCGTGGCTCTGCCCTATCTTCGAGGCCACCCTAATGCTTTGTTTCAACAGGATAATGCTCGACCGCATGTTGTCCGTACTGTTCTGAACTTCCTTGATACAGAACAGGTTCTACTGTAACCCTGGCCAGCACGTTCTCCTGATCTGTCACCAATTGAGAACGTGTGGTCAATGGTTGCCGAGCGATTGGCACGCCATCACTCACCATCCACTACTGTCGATGAACTGTGGCATAGTGTTGAAGCTGCATGGACTGAGATCCCTGTACATGCCATACAATCTCAGTTTGATTCCATGCCTAGGCCGATAAATCCTGTTATTGCAGCCAGAGGTGGCTGCTCTGGGTACTGATTTCTCAACATCTATACATCCTAATTTCCTGTAAATCTAATCACTTGTTCTTTCCACTATAATGTATGTGTCCAATAAATATCGTTCTGTTATTTGCATTCCTTTTTGGTGTAGCAATTTTAATGGCCAGTAGTGTATTTACTAGTTAGGGATATATCAGGGTAAATTAAAATATCGCATCAGGCTTAGAAGTCTAACCAACTAATTGGACATCCTTATACCACATATTCTTAATTGATTAAAACAATTAATTAAAGCAGAAATATTTTATTTTTGAAACAAAAAATCACAGAAAATTCTTTTTCTGTATGATATATTGACGTATATGTAGTGATAAAAATCATATAATAATGTGGCTTAATTTAATAATACATACAACAAATTAATCAAGATTCTATTAATGTTGTTAATTTAAATCAATACTATTATGTGAGGACATTTTGGTAAGAAATTCAATATTTTTCCATTTAATAATAAAATACTTCAAAGTTTGTTTCTGTAGTAATTTCAAGAAAAATGATTAAGTTTAATTTCATTAGTAATGTAAATGTATTAATTGTGTTTGAGCTGAAAGCTATGCTCTAATTCGCACTTGGTTTTTCAATATCAGCAGCAGTGAGAAGACTACATATTAATATTTTGTTAACCAAATTTTTCTGGATACTTCTGTGATTTATTTTATTTTTAATGCATGAATGTAGTAATAATAAGAGCAGTTAGAGAAATTATCAATGAAAATACATTAATAACATATGAAAAGAAGTGGAAGGGAACGGTTGAAACCTTTTATAATAAACTGAATAGCATTTATAATATACTGATTGGAGGTATAAATCAAGACGTATATATTATCAGATCAAGTTACAATATCGATTCTTCTTCTTCTTCTTAAGGTTGGGTTTGTATGTCATTGGGCACCTCTGCTTTTATCAGCATTTTGTACCATTAACTCCAAACCCAATGTTTCCTAGTTCCAGTTGCTCGGGTCACCCACTTTATTAATAAAGTCTGATAACCCTTTAATGGAGCCTAGGTGTAACTCTCTAGTATGGATGATGCCTAAAGAAGTTAATCTAGGGAGGGCAAGAGCCTCGCATTCATAAATGATATGCTCTGCCGTTTCCTCTTGCGTTTGACATTTCCAGCAGATAGGGTCTTGCTGAAACAGTCCCATCTGGTCAGAAAGTCAGTCATGCTAGGGATAGCTTCCTGGCTTTCACCAGAAGATGGTTTGGAGGTCATTTCTACCTCAAGTAAAAGATTCATTACTGCCCCTTTACAAGATTGCCTCTGAGTTCCCTTGTCTTTTTCAGCAAGGTCTACTTCAGAGGCATCACCTGCAAATGCAGAAAGATTTGTTATTTCTTGTGTCTTTTCAGCCACAAGATAACAATTAATAAGCTCAGGTAATATAAGTCCACCCAGCATTGCCTGAGATACTGGGCAAGGCAAATTACTCTAGAAGTTTGCCAGGCAACTAAAGGCTCCGTTAAGACACCAATACCGCGGTGCCAATTAGCCCTAGGCACGGATCGCATAACACCAGGGTTTACGGGAGCTGGTTCGCGGCCTCTTATTCTATATTCAAGGCTATCCTGTCATTCCTACAGGACGTTCGGCGATCCACCACCTGCCGACGCGCCTGGTGGCTAGCTCAAGCCCCAGAGGGGTACGCATACCCCCTGGTTCCAGGTACAATATCAATACTTTTTTATATATTTACTAATAATTTCATATGCTTACCAATAAGTTATATGATTGAGACAATATTAATGAAGTAGTTGTTTATAATCAATAATTATTTGGATGGTTCCTTATTGAGTACTTTGAGATATTTGTAAAATTCCTCAAATGAAAATCCTTTATAATAATTATTTTTATTCTGAAGCTTTTTAATATTGCTAAAAAAATTCATATTTACCATCATTTTTTACTTGTGTTTACATTTGAGTATCTGTATTTATTAAGCCTAAAAAAAAAATAAGGATTTGGGAAACATTGTAGGATAGATCATGCCACATATTTTCAAATTTATGCTTTCAGAGTCCACATAACCAATATCTTAGGCCTAGGAGTATTAATGAATTGTGGTCTGACAGTCTTCCTGTAACATCACTTGATCAAGCTCATTATCAATCTTGCCACATAAATATGGCTCAGAATTCGATATTTTTCATATAACTTCATGTAAATGTGTTCACTGTTGTCACTTAAATATGGCTCAGAATTTTACATACATCACATAACTTCATGTGATTAAGATTAATCTCAAACTTATCACTTAAATATATAATTCAGAATTTGAAATCATTTATATAACACGATGGGACCATATTTATAGTTTATCTCTCCATTTGAATATGACTCAGAATTCAACATCACTCATATAACTTCATGTGACTAACATAATTGACAATCTCCTCCCTTAAGCATGGCTTCGAATTTGATTTAGTTATAAAACGATATTTAGAATCAGTAGAAAGAAAGGCAACCGAAAGCAATTATTAGAATACAGTGATGGGATGAAATAATTCTGGTCATTGGGTGTAGTTTCATATGACATAATTAATTGTTAGCTTTCATTAGAACCATTAAAAAAGCAATTTTACAGAGGACTAATAAATGTAGTAAAATTTACAGTTTTTCATAAAGTCAAATCTCATTTTATTTCTATTACCTTATGTGTACTTTACTATAATGTCAAGGAAAGAAAAAAAACAGAAGACTAGAAAAGTACACCAGAAAATGGTTAGTCATTTTAAACTGTATACAAAATATTATTTTGGATATATGTCAAGCAGACTGGCTCATTCAAAATAATTCATAATACCCAAAATAAACTTCATTTTGATAAATCTTAAAATGGTCTTCTATACCTAAAGTAACCAAATTCGTAAGCTATATCCAAAACAAGACTGTCCCATTAGACAATTTTAAGGAACTTATCATAGGCAAAATTATAAATTGCACGTAAAACGCAACAAATGACGCTTAGGTTAATCCGTGATTAATTACAATCCAATGGATAAATTTGTAAAAATGGAAAAGGATTCAAATTCTTAGAGATGGATACTTGATAAGAGTTTTGTTATGTTATTCTCATCTAATGAGAGTTCTATTTTGTTTCTTTGAACGATTCCAAGCAAACAATTGAACCTGGGAAACTTTGTTTGAATCCCAACTCGTGGTCCACAGACGGAGGAATCAGCACCAATTACATGAGCTCATCCTTTTCCAGTTCAGTGCGGAGCTAAATGAAGGGAAGAGAAAGATGGAATCGATTATGTGTACCTGACAGCCGTCCCCCCACCCTCTGCAGGGAGGTGGGAGGGATGTGCAGGTGGGTGGAGGAATGCAAGAAGTGTCATTTGCATGAAATCACGCCGCCTATGCTTCGTTAACCGTAGTCCCACAAGTAAGGGGGTGGGGGGAGAAAAAGGGAACAGCAAAAGAATGGAATTTTTAATGTATTCATAACGTCTGGGGGAAATATTTTTCCAGAATAGTTTCTTCATTTCATCTTCATTCGGGGGTGGGGAGTTCATCAGTCAAACGATGAATCAAAATTTTGTTTGTGGGATGCACTTGGATGTTTCAAATTTGTTTGTGAAATTTAGTTTTCTCATATCTTCACTTCACCATGCTTTTTTTTTTCTTTTACCATTTCAAAATGTAATTAAGGGTAAACTCAGTTATTGCTTTACTATAAAGGCTTATAATGTATTTTAGTAAATGTAACGCAAGCCATAAATCTTAATTTCTTTAATTTAAATAATGGTGGTAATTAAATGTTTTCCTCTCAGTGAGAGATTGCCTTTTTAGAGTTATCAGTTGATTTTTGAAAATGATAATACAGTCCTGAATTTGATAATTGTGTTTCATTCTTCGCATGTCAATCACATTCTGATGTTTTGAAAAACAATATGATATTCATTACATAATTAATCTTAAAAAAATTACTTAGCAAGTATAAGAAGTCAAGTTGCAGTTTTAGTAAATTTTGAAACTTCTATTTTCAGTACAAATGATTGTTTATACCCCTTAGATCAGATCCATCATAAATATTTACAAAATCCCAATGAAGGATAAGCAATTATTTTTGAAATATTTTAGTTAATCACAATGAACAATAAACACAAAGAAAAATTCACAAGTCCTTTGCTAAATTTTACCCCAGTACTTTTTAGAGAAGATATTCTGACTATTTCATAAATTTTTACTTTTATAAAAAACAATATCATATATATTGTTGTATAATGCCGGGCTACTAGGGTTTCCACCTTTTAGCAGTACAATTGGTGGAAGTAATGGTACCTTTTACAATGGGGTATCTAGTGGGTGTGGCATTGAAGCCCTGATAACGCGACTTCGTAATTTAGAAGCAGAGAACAAGCAGAAAATCCCCAATATTTGGCCTACCATCCCCAGAAGCATCATTTCACATGGAGAACACTGCGACCATGACATGACGTGAACCATATTTTCCTCTAATACTTGGATACTTAGGATATTACAACTATTTGGCACTAAGAGAGGCAAAAGTGATGACAATTTTTATACAATAGTACCCAGTGGGTGGGCCGAAAGTGAGCGATTTTTCATAATTTAGAAGAGGTATCAAGTGGAAAATACCAGACTTGACCTGCCACTTCCAGAAGTATCATTTTCCATGAAAGACAATGCGACCACGTCATATTTTACGTGCCACAACCATCATTAGTGAACACGACGGATCTTCGATTGGGTCGGAATTCGAACTCATAATCTTCCAATTAGGACAACGAACGCTCTAACCAACTAGAGCACCACGGTCTCACAGTATGATATGTACTTTTGAAGAAACTGCTATCAGTACTCTATAAAAGAATTAACTTCATCAGGATATGTGGGCACACAATTATTTAATATCACATTCTTAGAATATTGAGATTCTTAAACTATAATGCTCAAAATTAAGCAAATTTTCTTCTTATGTCGAATTTTATTAAAAAAAATAAATGAAATTTAAGACTACAGGTATCTCTTATGTTGTAAATACACAATAATATGTACGCGTGGAGAGTGGAGACAGTAAAAGAAGGGGCTTAATAGCCGGGAATTGCAAAATGCGTGTTTCATTAACTTTTTTAATTTAACTGTTTTTTGGCAATTTTGATTTTTTTAAACTTAAATTCAGACAATAAAAAATGAGTAATGCTCAAAGTGGCCTAGTGTTAGAACAGCTCTAATTGGAGTGAAAGGTTTTGGATTCTACCCAACCCACTGTTGAAAAGTGGAAGATGGATATTGCGCTACTATATTCCGCATACGCATCTACTTGGGTGGGGGCTTGGGTGTTTTCCGAGTTTCCTCCCCTGCAATTAGTGAAAACCGAACCTCTGCGAAATGTGCTCGTATGGTACAGAGCGTTCGATTATCTAGGAAGGCATCGTGTTGAATAATAATAGCCAAGTCTGCAAAATTATTAAAAGGTCTCTGTAATTGGTGAAAAAATAAGGATGATATTCTAGAAATTCATGTTTGCTTTTTCAGGGATAAAATCAATCATTATCAAGGATGAAAACTGTCATAAGCGCCACGTCTCATAAACTCATTTGATTGATCCTTTTCCAAAAAGTGAAGATATTCTCTGGTTGGTTTCTCCACTCTAATCTCTAGACATAATTTCGATAGAACATGTCTTTGAAACTGAAAGGTTACAACTTCGACCACTCAACAAAGACAAGGACCACATAGCGTTAAAAATCAGGTCACTTAGTTGAGAGCAATTTTCACAGAAAACCATGAAGCTGTATTTCCAGTATATAATTCCCATATTTGTTAGAGAGGATCATATTTCCAATATCGCAATATTTCGTTCTCAATTTCGCATCTAGTGCTTTATACCTTTCGATTTCTATTAAAATCACTCAAGATAATGCGTTGGCATTTTAATTGCTGAATGGTTGTTTTATTGCACTAGTTTATGTTTACATCAAACTTCATTCAAATCTGTCTGTTTTAATACCAAAGATAATTCAACAAAAAAAATCGTAAAAATAAATTAAGTTTATCCAAATAAATCCGAAGATAATCAAAATTGAAAAGTCTCTTTAATTTTGAGTGTGAATATTCATTGTGACACGGCATTATTATATTTATAATATATCACTACGTATCATTGCTATGTTTGAATTTCCTTTAAAGTACTAGGCTGACTTTGAAAGATTTACTCAAATGTTCTAAATAAGGGGTAATATTAGACGACACATTCTGAATCGTCCTGAATTTTTTTTCTAAAGGTGGGCACTGAGTAAATGACTCTTCCCCCTAACAACACCGGAAACTGATACTTATTTACCTTTACTTGGTGAACACCAGTGAACCAAGTCACAGAGGTGAGTAGCATTATCCATTTCGCTCCATCACAAACCCGTTTATAAGGTAGGCCACATTCATTCATCATCTCAAAAGAAAAGATAGAGAAACACTAAGGGAGAAAGAAACATCCGTTCCTGAATTGGGATTCGAACTGGGGATCACACATAGGAAGAAGGCTAACCAATTCCTCATCGACTAGCTGTCCTTGAAAGTAATTTATCCCCAATAGACTCGAAGATCAAAAGTTTGAAAATTGACTTAGATTTGATTGTTTATAAGATATCACCAATCATGACTCTCATATTTGAATTTCCTTAAAAAAATATGTCTGTTTCGAAATATCAACTTAAATATTCTGAATAAATTGAAATATTTAATGGTACCGCTTCCATGTATCATGTTCGAACCTAGAACTGGGCATGGTCAACTCAGCCTTTTAATTCTTCAGTGGTTTGATAAACTGAGTACGAAGCAGGATTGGAAAATGAACACCTGGGGTTTCGTATCAGACTGACCTTTTAACCTGGACATATGCTTCACCCTCTAGGCCCTAATTTAGAAAAACAGATATGGGCACTGTAGGTAGGCTCACATGGGATGTCTTGCCTCAGGTTTAATTCATTAAATGGTACATTTTGGTTACTAAAAGTACTTTATTGCGTCCAGGTTTAGAAAAAGTAGAACTGAAAATGTATTTGTAAATCCAAAATGACTTTCAACACACGTAAATTTCTTCATAAATTTCAAGTGCAAAATAACGCTCAATTCTAACACAAAATTACTAGTACATCTGTAAAAGATTGTTTTGACTGAATTTTACTCCATTTGGATCAGAATAAATTCCTCCAAACATTCGTGGAATTTTCATTCGTTGGGAAACCGAAGATTGATGATTAAGTGTACTTTCATTTCATCTGAAAATACTCCATTAGAAATTTTTATTTTTATTTATTTTGTAGTGAGTGCTCAGTGATAAAGGGAATATATTTGTTCTACAGCGCATCTTCAGAAAAAGAGATAAAATAGAACATATGCAAATTTATTTTCAAAAGAAAGAAAGAATTTTCTTCATAATAAAATAAAATATGCATCTCTCTAAATTTAACAATGTTAATACAGTTATAGAGAAATAAATTGAAAATTCTTAAATATGCAAGATTACTGCGAAAATGAAGAGAAACATTTTTTTTTTATTTAACGTTGGCAGGATCAGACTTTGAACGTTTCATTTTAAAAGGTAATTTTAATTCAATGGTATTCTTCATAGCTAACAACTGAATAGTTAGCAAATAGAATTTCAGTACATTACAGAGATTTCCACCTTATCATATATATTTGTAATAATTTGGAATTGGTGTAAGACTGCAAAAATACTTACACCGAATTAGTCTTAACATATAGACAAAACACTTTATCGTAAAACGACAACTAAATAAATTTATGCTAGCAATTTTTCTTTTATTTTTCTCCATTTCTGTACACTAATATTGTATACCTTCTTTGCTTCTTTGCTTTTTTATGGTTGTTCATTATTTCTAGGTATTCTGATGTCAAATTGTGACCTAAAAATGTATATGTTGATTTGCAATCCTTTTTTGCACATGAAGACTATTTAGATCGGGACTTACTGCTTAAAGTGAATTCCAAAACACTAAAAACACCCATGCCCAATGTGGGATTCGAAGTCATGATCCATTGAACTGAAGGCAAAAGTGCTAATCATTCGGCATGGTTTTATGGTTTGAATTTTGATTACACACACAAATAAATTTTCGATTTCTCTTAGATGATTATCATCTCCATAATAAATCTCAGCTTCACAAAGTAGAATAAAATTAAAATTCTATTTTCATTTTATAATAAATTTATTTCAAATTTAAAAATTAGTTTAAGCAGTTTAAAATATAATATTGAGTGAGCCAGAATTGAAAATAACACTGAGAAATAAGCATAATTGGACTGTGTTAATAGATGTTTTTAATTTTCTAAGTCTCTATATACCTTGAATAATAGAATAAAAGGTCTTTAAAACTGGTATTGTTAAATTTACCTAGTGCAAAGATGTCATGATATTCATTTTACTTCGATGCATCAGAAAGAAAAGAATTTCAAAAGAAACAATACCATTATATATTTTTATTTGATCTTTTTTTTAAATCAGTGATATATACAAAACTTGAATCAAAAAGAAAAATCAATGCTATGACGAAAAGATTTTATAAAATTCCGACATAAGAAGCTCAATTTCAAACGAAGAACATTTTTATCAAACGTAAAAAAACACAATTACGGCTATTCAAGTCGCCCTGACAAAAAACACCATTTTCACAAATTTCTTTCATCACTTGCTTGTTAACGGGGCTAATTTTAACAGAAACTCACATTTTTCTGAGTGAAGGTATATGGCTCAGCTTATAGAACAATGTTACTTACCCCAGTGTGAAATAAATGCTAAGTACTGGATATTGTCTTGCTTTTTTATGTGCCGTTAATGGCAAAAAATAAGGCCGAGTAGCATTATTCTTATTAAATTCGCCGTTTTAATTTCGGGCTATTTTTTAAGGATCCCATCTTGTTTCGGCTCTGTAGTCAAAAGAAAAAAAAATGTCATAATAAAGTCATGCCAGAGGGCAGAAAAAAAAAATCCGAGTCAATTAGTTATGACTTGTTTTTATCCCCCCTCTTCATTATGTCGAAAGAAATTAGTGCGATAATGGTATGCGATAGAGAAATGATATATCTTGTATGGTATTAATTCAGCCAAAAAAACCACAGATTAAGACTGTCATGACCAATAAAGTATCAAGATTAAAACATCATAGAAGTATTAGCATATTTATTTTTGTGTAATACTGTATTTATTAATGTGTAATATTAAATGAATAAAAGATTACTTTTATTGTCAAAAAGTGTTTTTTTTTAAATTTCACGAAGAAGGAAAATTAGATTACTTTTAAATATAGTATGATAAAATGCTTTTAGCAGCATCTTGGAATGAATTTTTACCTTGAATTATCTCGGATTTACCTTGTTTGAATTTACTAATACAATATATTTTTAAACAAGTCGGAAACGTTTTTAAAATAATATTTGAATAAATATAATAACAAAGTAAAATTTAAGTTGCACTTTTTTGTTTGTTTGTTGTTATAACTGTTGTTATTGTTGTTATAATCTTGTATTGTAATATTAAAAAACATAATCATGCTTATATATAGAACAATTCCATATTAATATCTCTGTAATATATATATATATATATATATATATATATATATATATATATATATATATATATATATATATATATATATATATATATATATATATTGCCGTTGCACAACATTTAATATCCTCTAATACACACTTTTTGTTTAGTCTTTTCGTAGATAATAGTTTAATGTTTCATAGATATCTCTTGAGATTTCAAGAGCCTCTGATGGGAAGGGTGAGTAGGGAGATGGTTGGTGCCAGGACCAGTCTGAAGAAGATGCGTTTCTTTCTTTGTATTGATACTTACTTTTGTGCGCTACGCAGGCGTGAGAGAGTTGTTAGCGAACCCAGATATAACTCCTTTGTAATTTTGTTTCTTTGTTAGTTAAATGTATTTGTGTTTTCAAAATTTGGAGTCATTAATTTGTTTCATAACAGTAGTTTTTATTTATCTATAGCAAATCCATATATAAAATAGTAATCTGAAAAATTCCCAAGCACATACCCCGATAGAAGTCTATCTGAAAACAGGAATGTAGCAGCTATATTCGGAACTATTAATGTATATCCCCTCAATTGGCGACTTTTGCGAGTTTTTTTTTTCGTCGCCAAGCAATTAAGACGCTCTTGCCTCTTAAAAAAACTATATATGTGGCACAAAAATGACGTAAAACAATAGAGAAGAAATCAAACCTGGCAACAAAAAAATCCGAAAAGCTACAAAAACTCAATTTGGCAACACCAAAGGGAAAACGGCAACAATATGATCAAAACAAAAGAGGCCAGATTTGTTTTTTGAGCGGGTATACCATACTCCTATCTTCCATAGAATAATAACTTGTATAGTGCTTTAAATTTTCCACTTTAATGAACACGGTCCGACAGTTAGTGCAAACTAGCTTTGCACATTATGGCTTAGTAACAGGATAATAAAAGATGGGTAAATATAAAGAAATGGAGTTCCAGTCCATTTATTTTACTGTATTTTATTCTTTAATGGCATGATAATCCAGGATGGATTTCGTTTATTTTCAGGAATTATCTTCAGTGTTGTCTTATATTCGGTTTTGATATTCTTGATGATATTTTCCCAAAATTCTGACATGAGTTGTTACCATCTTAGTTTTTAAGACACTTGTTGATTGCAAAAAATGTTTTTAATGTTTCTATAATCATTATTGGAATAAACACAATTCCATATAGCCCAGGTCTCGGTACAGGAATTTGATAAATTCTATATCTGTCCACCTGATGATCCGCAGTGTTCACCACTGCTGATAGGTGCATGTAAAGTTAGTTGTGGTGACAATTTTTATGCATTTATGTGGAATGGACAGAAGAGTAAGATGTCAACTAACTAGACAATCGTGATTCAAAGTTAGAGGCGTTTGTCTGAGTATAGCTGCGTAATAGTAGGCAGAAATAGGCAGCCGCAGATTTATTTTATCCTCAACACCATTATATTCAAAAGACATTTATTTATCCACATTATATATAACATCTATAAGACTAGCTACAAAAATATCCCGGAAGAAAGAGCGAAACAATTGACAGCCTATTCCTAAGTGCCAGTGCTGCGATAAATTGCGCCAAATTTGTGTACCACATCGGAATGTTTTCTTGCTTTTGTATGTTGTAACTTGTGTTTTATAAGGTAACACAATTGCGTAAATGCATTAAATTTGTTTTCTGTGCTAGTAACCCTTGAAGTATTTCCTTAATAATTTGTTTCTATTTGATTACAATTTGTGATGGGTATTGCACGAAGTGACGTAATTTAGGTTGGCGAGATACTTGTACAGTATTTGGAGAGAAAATCGGAAATGAAACCAAGTCCGCACAGAATCCTAAGGGTTTTAACACAATCAATATTTAATTAGAAAACATTTCAGTGTCACTTCATGGCAGATGTTATTTAACTCATTACAAAATAGTTACTTCTCATTAAAACGTTCGGTCTTAATTTTTAAATGCATAAGAAAATATACATTTGAGAATGAAACTTCTATTTGTATTAAACATAATTCAACTCACAATATTTTTATTATAATTATTTCTACTAAAATAAATAATGACAAAAATAAATTTTTAAAACTCTATTTACCTAAATTTTTATTATAAATTTCGCTGTATTTAAATATTCTTAAATATTCGTATTTTACTCAGTATGTTTCAAAGCAATCACCCAAGCAAACAAAACAACAATATTTGTTAAAATAAACAGTAAAGTTTATTAAAAATGTTCTTTACAAGGTAAATTAACAAATTTAATATTCTTAAGAATTTACAGAAAATAAAATATAAACAAAATATTTGACATCAATACTTTATAAAATGTCTACGTTAGAATTTTGTCGTTCCTTGCTGTTGAGAATCGAAATTGATGAATGAAAAGTAACACTAACATAGATTTTGCTTAAAGATTTCTATTATTAAAATCTGCATTTAGAATAATAACAGAAGACAAAAATTAAATGTCATATTCACCCGATAAAACATGTAAAATAGAATTTAAGCAAGGCTTAAGAGGGATTTCTCTTTTGAGTAAGCAAGAGATTTTCGCTTACTTTTCGCATTTAATAACTAAAGTTTATACCAATATTGAATTTATATTTTTTTAAGGAATAGTTTAAAACAAATAAAATATGTTTAACAATAATTTCAAATTGCTTAAAAAAGTTTATCTTTTCATTCCGTTGCAATTTGTACACCTCTTTCATTTAATCTGCTAGTAGCACAACATAAGGATTTCGTTTCTATAAAAAGATATATAGAAGAGATATATTTTGTTTCTATAAGAAGATATATTTTAATCTTCAGTAAAAAATGTATTACTGGGGTTGGCATTGTTATAGCCAAATAACTTTTACCGTTTTTTGAAGCAAGTCGTTCAACTGTCTTTTTTGTACACACAGGCTAAAACCGGGATCTATGGTTTAAAACAAAATCCGAACCACTATAGATATTGAGACCTAAGATGGGAATTGAACACATTAACTGTTAAAACAATGGCAAGTGCGTTAATCATTTAGCTATCAGCTCGGCATTTTTGAGTCAATTTTCTTCAACCGTTCTTGAAATAAAATCAACACTCACACGTGGGCAGTCTCTAAATACATCACAGCCACCTCAACCCCAAAAGAGTTACAGAGAATACACACGAAAACAGAACACAATAAATAGTAATTATTTCGGGAGTAAAGCCTTTCAATACCTCAATCGATGGCCGCTGCAATTTGATAGATTTATTTTGTTGGCATTCGACGAAAATTCAATTCTTTTTACCTTGCATGCTTGCTTATTTTACTGTGAAAAAAGTTTATACTCTTTATTTTATTAAATATTAATGAGGGCAATGGTAATTTGAAATATGATAAGTCTCATCTTTTAAAACTTGATACTTAATTTTATAAATAAAACAATGAGAAAAAAATAGAATTAAATATTAATTTGGTTTGTTTTCACTGAACGGTCATTTTCTGCTCACGAGAATTAATTAGGTAGGGTGCTACACAATTTAAAGTGGACACGGAACCAGTACAATATCAAAGATCGATGTGAGAATTGAACCCAAGAAACGATAAACCGTAAACTAGAGCATTATAGACTTGACAGCCAACACGTTAAATATTGAATGCCTCATTTGTTGTGTTTGAAAAAAATGTGCTTATTTATAGGCCTAAAACATCTTACAATATATATTTTCCTTCCTAAAAATTAAAAAATAGTATGCTTTATGGGGGCATTTTTTTAATCTCTTTCTATGCGACAAAATCTAAATATCTTTTACTACTTTTACATTATTTTATGCATGTTGCTTTTGAGCGTATTATCAATTTACTCGATTTGAGTTTACGATTTAAATATTTTTTGTAATTGCTTCGAGGATTTAATTAATGATGTTTTTTCCTAAAGCTTGTCTACTCAACATATTGTACCTACTAGGCACTACGAAAGGTGGAAGTGATTAAAACTTTTATAGAGGGATACCCAGTGGGTGAGCAATCGTTGTTCCGAAGGTGAGCGATTTTTCAAAATTTAGAAGCAGAAACCATATAGAAGGCCGCAGATTTGGCTTGGTACTTCCAGAGGTATCATTTCACATGGAATACATTGCAACCTCAACATATTTTTCGAGCCACAACCATCATTTGTGTACACAATGGATCATCGGTTGGGTAGGGATTTGAATTTATTACCTTCCGATAACGAGAAAGGATGCTTTAACTAACCGGGTCATCGAGGAATTAAATCTGAAAAATGTTCATAAAATTGCTGTGTGTTTAAATAATTTAACATCCTAAGGATTTAACCATTGTGCAGTAAACTGAGCTCTTTGAAATGGAAAATCTAAGGTTCGTTCTGAACTCATTACCTTTCGACAACGAAAGTGGAAGTCCTAATTGAACAGACTTGCTTGGTCTCCTAATGATATTAATGCTGAAAAAAAAAACATACTACACTGCGTTATTAGTCAGTCGTTTTTGTATTTCCGTAAAATATTATTCGAGCAGTTTAAAAAAAATTCTGATCTATTACAAACATTTACAGGCATAGTGGGAATCTAATCCATGAAATTGATTCGAGTAGAGCCGATATTTTGAGTAAATGGAATAGAGTTTGTATATTTATGATGAAAAATATACATTAATAAGTTCTTCTTCTTAAGGTTGGGTTTGTATGTCATTGGCACCTCTGCTTTAATCAGTATTTTGTACCATTAACTCCAAATCCAATGTTTCCTAATTCCTGTTACTCGGGTCACCCACTTTATTAATAATGTCCGATATAACACTTTAATGGAGTCAAGGTGTAACTCTCTAGTATGGATAATGCCTAAAGAAGTTAATCTAGGAAGGGCAAGAGCCTCGCATTAATAAATAATATGCTTGGCCGTTTCCTCTTGCGTATGACATTTCCTGCAGATAGGGTCTTGCTGAAACAGTCCCATTTTATGGAGGTTTCTGAAATAGTAGTGACCAGTTATGAAGCCTACGATTAAACGTATCTTCTGCCTAGAGCATCTAAGATGTTTTCAGAGGCAATCCTCGCTGATGATCCACAGATCATACTTTTAGCGAGGGTTTGACCAGGAGTGTTGAGCCAAGCTTCATACATCTTCCGTTTTTCCCATCTAAGAACATTGGTTTTTGCGGTCTTCAAATTGATCCCACAAAAAGTTTCTGCACCAATGGGAACAAAAGACGTTCCTTGTTAAGCAAGCTCCTCAGCCCTTTCATTACCTTCGATACCTTTGTGCCCTGGCACCCATACAAGGATCACCTTCTTTCTAGTTGCCAGTTCTGTAAGAAGGTTTCTACATTCCAAAATCATTTTAGATTTGATTTCGAAAGTATTAAGCGCTTTTAAAGCGGCTTGACTGTCACTAAAAATAAGAACTCGCTTACCGTAGTAGCCCTTCTTCATATTTAGTAGTAGACAGCGAATAATGGCCAAAACTTCTGCCTGGAAGACCGTAGCGTATCGCCCAATGCTTACAGATAGGCTGGTTCTTGGTGACACGCCACATACTCCCAGTCCTGAGAAGCTGTTTTTCAGTGATCCATCTGTGTACCAGATTAGATCTCCTGTTTTAGTTTCAAACATGTAGTTATCCCATTCGTCTCTAGTTGGAAAAACTATTTCAAATGTCTTATCAAACATGTACGATTTTTCCATGATGTCCGAGGGCATCAGGAAAATAGGATCTTGAATTTTCCTGGTAATGCTTCTGTGCCCTTTGGCAACAGGCTGGTCGTACCAGTGGTTTTGCAGCTTCATTCTGTATGCAGTCATTCTGGCAGTGCTGCAGATGAAGATGTCTAAGGGAGTCAGATCCAACATAACCTCCAATGCTCTGGTTGGTGCGGTGGACATTGCTCCTGTGATGCAGAGACAGGCCAGTCTTTGTAGAGCTCCCAGTCTGTCAATCACAGTCTTCTGTTCCATCTTACGCAACCAGAACACACAGGCATATGTGAGAATGAGCCTGACAATAGCTGTTTACATCCATAACATCAGTTATGGATGTAAACCCCAGTTTTTACCAAGCATTTGCCTGCAAATCATAATGTTTTTCTTTGCTCGGTTAATTTTATCATCAATGTGCTTATTCCAGGTGAGTTTCTGGTCTAAATAAATGCCCAGATACTTCACCTCTGAAGCCACATTGATTTCAACATCAAAATGTCTTGGTATGAAAAAACCCTTCCGTTTCTTTTTGCGTGTAAAAGGTACAAGGTAGGTTTTCTGAGGATCAACCATCAGGTCCCTATCCATGTTACATGGACCTACATAACTTAAAGCATCCTGCATGAGATGACAAGTTATATCGAAATCTTTGCCAAGGATAAGGATGACAATGTCATCCGCATAACCTAGCGTATAATAGCCCCTATAATTTAGATGTTTTATAAGGCTATTTACAACTAGGTTCCAAAGTAATGGTGAGAGAACACCTCCTTGAGGACAACCTCTAGTAGTCTTTTTTTCAAATAATTCACCGAAGATGTTCATTTGTATACATATATACGAAATTAAGGCCTCAATCCAAGTACACAGGGTCTGATTAATCCCTGCCCCTTTAAGTGCATTGAGGATGGATGGATGGGAAGTGTTATCAAAGGCACCTTGGATGTCGAGGAAAGTTGCCAAGGCAATTTCTTTTTGAAACAGAGTTGTTTCAATCTTGGAAACTAGCTTATGTAGAGCGGTTTCAGTAGATTTTCTGGGTTGATAGACAAATTGAAGAGCATGCAAGGGACTATTACTAACCAAGTAATCTCTAATATGCCGATCAATGATTTTCTCCATAATTTAAAGAAAGAATGAAGAAAGACTGATTGGTCTGTAAGACTTGGCCTGGTCATAGGTGTCCTTGCCAGGTATAGGAATGAAAACAATCCTAGTCTTTTGCCATATCTTTGGTATGTAACCCAGTGCTAAGCTAGTTCTGTAAATTCTAGTTAGCACTGGTATGATAACCTCCTCTGCCTTCTGGATCATGATGGGCATAATTCCATCAGGCCCTGGGCCTTTTAGAGGTTTAAAGGCAAAGATTGCCCATTTAACAATGTTGTATTTTACGATATTTTTAGCGATGGTCCATTGATCGCTATTGACTCTTTGCAAAGAGCCAATGCAGTGCTCCCCTTCATTGCTATAAATATCTCTAGCTCCTGGAAAGTAGTTTTTGGTCATAATTTCCATAACCTCTTTCCCGAAAGCAGCAAAATTACCCTTCTCGTCCTTTAAGGTGCCAACCAAAATAGGTTCACCCCTTTTAAGTAGTTTTTGGAGTCTAGCTCCTTCAGAAATAGAATCTATCTCTTCACAGAATTTCCTCCAGGAGTTAATTTAGCTTTTCCTAACAAGTTTGTTATAATTAGTGAGGGCCGTTTTATAGTTCTCTCATTCACCATTTTTCTTGGCTTTATTAAAAAGTTTTCTAACATTTGCTCTTTCGGCTGCTAGAGAGTCATTTCACCAATGACATTGGAGTTTAGCTCTCCTAGTGCGAATAGGGGAATTGTTATGATAAGAATCTAGAATACTACTCTGCAGAAGGTCTGCTGTAACTTCTAGATCATAGTTGTCTCTAATAGGTCTGTTCCGGAGCTCAACCAACCCAGTCAGTTCCTCCTGGAATTTCTTCCAGTCCCATCCTAACTGGGTCTCTGAATATACCATCCAGACACACATTAGAGTGAATTTCAAAATGGATGTTTTGATGATCTGAGCCAGAAGGTCTGCCATATACTTTCCAATTTTTGATATTTTTACTAATTAGCGTTGTCGCTATAGTAATGTCAATTACTTCAGATCGATTTGAAGTAATGAAAGTTGGTTCGTTGCACTCATTTAGAATATCCAACCCGTAGTTTAGAATGAATTCTAAAAGGCACTTACCTCTTTTATTTGTGTCCGTACTTCCCCAAACAACATGGTGAGCATTACAGTCTAGTCCTAGGACTACCTGTAAGTTGTTATCTCTGCAAAAGTTCATGAGCTTGTGCAGAGAATGGTCAGGTGGAGCCTTCTCTTCATAGGGCAGGTACACAAAGCCAAAAACAATTTCTCTGTTCCTACCCTCTATGTTGAGTCTGACTTTCACAGCTGTCAGGTCCCTAAGGATAAATTCAGAGAGGGGTAAAAACTCAATGTTTTTATGTAAGAGTATACAAGTTCTAGCGTTGCTATTGGTACAATAGATAAGCTTTCCTTTAGTTCCTTTGAGGCCACTGATTTTCCCCCTAACCAGCCAGGGTTCCTGAATCAGGGCCAGGTGTGTATCCCGAGCAAGAAACTTCTTACTGAGGTTAGTGGTACCACTTCTACTGTGGTGGAGGTTGGCTTGAACTACCTTCACCCCCATCAGCAGGAGCAGGATTGTCAAGAACTTTAGCCTGCACTTGGTGAAGTCAAATATGAAACTTATATCCCCTTACACCAAGTGGGGCAGCATCTAGTTCAGGCACACTAAAAACGATGGTCCGCCTAGATGGGTCGTTCTTAATGTTAAGAACGTTCCACTCCATTGGAGTGACCCCACTGTTCTATGCCTGGATTTTTCTCAGAAGCTCTTTAAGCTCCAGTTTACTACAGATTTTCGGCAGTTTTGCAATTATCTTGGTGGTTCTGACAAGTTTCCTTGCTTCACCCACCAAGAGTTTTTGCTCCTGCTAGGGGCTTATGTCACTAACATTCTGTTCCAGCCACTTTGAGCTCTCCAGATCTGCACAGTTGACAATAAGTGCTCCATTCTCAAGTTTTCAGGATAGGAAGGTTGGGGCAAAACCCTCCTCATTCCTTACTATTTTCTCGGTTAACAAGAGTTCCAGGTCGAAGGCCTGTTCCTCTGTTAACCGTTTTTCCGGATGATCTTCTATGAGCACAGCCATCTTGATCGCCGTGAGAGCCGCCTTGAAGGTAAATCCCCCAGGTCCTTCTCTCTTGGCAGCCTTTCCGGCCTTGCCCTGGTTCGTCCGGTTGGTGGGACGCTTCTCGCCTTTGGTTGCCTTGGGTTTTTCAACACAAGTCTCCTCAGCGATTTTTCGTTCCTTTACCAGCTTCCTTTTCTGGGCACCAGAAAGTCTCTTTTTAAGCTTGATTCTGGTCAGAGAGTCAGTCGTGCTAGCGATAGCTTCCTGACTCTCACCAGAAAAAGATGGTTTGGAGGTCATTTCTACCTCCTGTGAAGGATTCATTGCTGCCCCTTCATTAGATTGCCTTTGGGTCCCCTTGTCTTTTTCAGCAAGGTCTACTTCAGAGGTTTCACCTGCAAATGCAGAAAGCTTTGTTATTTTCATTGTCTTTTCAGCCATAAAATAACAGTTAATAAGCTCAGGTAATATGACAGTCCACCAGCATTGCCTGAGCTACTGGGCAAGGCAAATTACTCTAGAAGTTCGCCAGGCAACTAGAGGCTCCGTTAAGACACCATTATCACGGTGCCAAATAACCCTTGGCACGGGTCGCATAACACCAGTTTTTACGGGAGCTGGTTCACGGCCTCTGATTCTATATTCAAGGTTTTCCTGTCATTTATAAGTTACTATAATACATAATCATATGATTTTTCATTATAAGAGTAACATAATAGAAAGAAAAAGTCATCAATTTATCTATCCATAATTAAAAGGAAGAAAATATTTATTTTATCTACTAACTTTGCAGAGGAATTGCTGAATATACTCAGATGCATAAGGAAAGGCAATCACAGCATAAACAAAATATTAAGCATGTCTTTAAATGAAAATTATGAAAATTTGAGTGTGATAAAAAGAAATAAGCATAACACTCGTTATACAAAGAACTACTTTGCGCTTTTCAACTCAAGTGCAGGAAAAGGAAAAATATTCTTGATGAGGAATCTCACCCTAATGTTTTATTTTATTTCCTAAGATTTTTGCTTTAATTCAAAAATTATCAAATTTCTTACCTTGTATGTGTTTTGATAGAAGCATTTATTTCACTTGCATTAAGTGTTGTCTCTAAAAACAAACCCTGAAAGCAGAAAGTATTTTTTTCATCTTCATTTTCCTCTTTGTTTTTTTGTCAAAAATATTTAACTTCGAATAAATCTACTAGGAAAGCTTGAGGGAAAACACTTACAACGAGTGATGAATAATATATGTATGAATGTAAAAACTTAAACCTCTTTCCCCAATCTGATTTGCAAGAATTATTAATGAACTTCATTTGGGCAAAGATATAATAAATGTATAAAAAAGAGGGTTTTTGGAAAAGAACTATTCCAATCCTTAAGAGACTAATTTACATCTTAGATAATATTGCCTTATATTCAGAAAATTGTAAATTTTGTTTATTATTTTTGAATAGATATTGCTTAAAATTTGAAGTTTTACAGCGATACTGATTATTTTTGCTGTTAATATTAATAGATATTTGCCAATATTCAATGTTGAAAAAATTAAGCGTGATAGCTGCTAAATGAATAGTATATATATATATATATATATATATATATATATATATATATATATATATATATATATATATATATATATATATATATATATATATAAATATATATATATATATATACATATATATATATATATATATATATATATATATAAATATATATATATATATATATACATATATATATATATATATATATATATATATATATATATATATATATATATATATATATATATATATATATATATATATATAATTTTTAGTTTACTACATATATTACAGTTTATTTGGTATTTGAAAATAAAATGATTTTGTAGTTTGAAACGAGAGAAACCAGATTGTGGCTAAAAATGTGCAATTACTATTATTGTTATACATATACAACAGATTAATCATTAGCAGGAAAAACGATTTTAAATTTTGAACTTAATAGGACAATTTATATGTCAAATGAGCACTACCTACCTCCAAATCATAAATTTCTGACAGTGAATGATCTAATAATCTAATAACTTTGATTTTTATTGGGCATTTTTTTTATCTTACTGCAGATTCACTTCGCCTTACATGGGAACATTTCGTAAATGCTAAGGTACATTTAGAAGAAAATGTGTGAAGCAAGAAAATTCGCAAGCCTTTTTGAATAAGGGATATTAAATTGAAAAGGGTATTTATAATCCATATATATAATTGATAATTAATGCCTAATTTAAAGTCATGTTGAAGTTTTTATTATACATTTTATTTCCAAAAGAGTTAATTTCTATTACAAGAAAATTTACTGAAACTAAAAAAATCATTCTTCCTAGCGTGTTGATAATTATCTGTAAAAATTGATTCAACATTGTTCACAATTCGAAAAAATATTTTCAAAAATAATAATTTATAAATGTATTTTCTTTTAAAATATTTTCATTTTTTTATAATTCTCTTTTATTATGGATACCCGATAAATTTTTTATTATTTAAGTTTAAATAAAGAATATATTTATTTAGTTATCGATTAATCTTCAGAAAATAATTTGTGAATATATTCAAATCAACATAAAGAGCACGGTAATAAAAATAAATCATTGAATAACAACTTAGAATCGAACAATTATAAAATTTTACTGTAATGAAAAATTCTATAGAATAGAATTTAAAACCGAAGCATTTAACCGTATATTTCTCTACTGAAAAGTAAGAATATTCTAAAAAGAGTTACTTCCATCAATTGTTTTTATTTTCCTCTTTATGTTTCTTTTGCGCTTCCTTAAAAATAACTAACCTCTTAACTTTATATGTTTTGATATAAACATTTATTTCACTTGTACTAAGTGTTGTCTCTAAAAACAAACCCTAAAGGCCACAGGAATTTTTTCATTTCAGTTTTTCTTTTTGCTTTCTTGCAAAGAAAGTCCTTAATCTTGAATAAACCCATCAGAAACGCTTGCAGCAAAAATAATTACAAAGGATGATGAATAATAAATTTGGAGTTTTTTCCTCAACCTGATTTGCAAGAATTATTAATGAATACCATTTGGCAAAAAATAATGTAGATGTAAAAAGGAATATTTCGAAAAAAACTCTTCAAATTCTTATGAGACTTGACTTATATCTATAACTATATCAATCTTAAGTCAGTAAATTTGCAAATTTTCGATAATTTTGAAGTTTATTAAATTTTGAATAATGTTCCTTGTTATTTGACGTAGTTGTTATAAAATTCTTATAACAGTTTTAAGCAGTACGTTTTCTGTTAAATATCAAAGTACTATACACTAGACAAAAGTAAAACCTTTAAAACTAAACAAAAGAAAAATTTATAACAAGAATGAGGATTTTTCTTTATTGATGGTGAATTTTGAAAGAAATTGTGTCTATGGTTTTTTTTTAAAATTCGGTTAAATTGTGAAAGAAATAAGAAATAAGAGAGAAAAATAAAAATTTAGTCTCTTCTAATTTGATCCTACAGAATCGAATATTAATTATTGATAGACAATTAGAAATAAGTAAGGTCATTCTATTAATTCTAAATTTTCATTTTTATCTAAAATATTTATATAAAAAAACGTTTTAAAGGTCTCGAAATGAATCTAAAATATAATAAATTCAATTTAAATAAAAAATTGCCAAATATTCTGAAAATTTTTGAGAATTTATAAATTCTTAAGTTAACTTAATTTCACATATTTATTAAACTTTAATTTAATAAATTAATTTTATATTTATCATTAAAAAGATTAAAATGAAGGTACATGTTTTAAAGTATTCTCAAGTGTGATTTAAATACACTATAATATTTAAGGAGATTTATAACAGGTCTAAAAATAAATACTTTGAAAGTTCTTAAAACTATTTAATGAAATTGTGCCTAAAAATAACAGATGCATAGAGAATAGTCTAATAGAGAAACTGTTGTTAAGAAATTTGAATATACCCCAGGTGCTTTGAGAAATAATTAAATCAATATGCATTTAACAAAGCAAATATTGAAATAAATTAACTTTGCCATTGAAAAGAATATAGTATCAAATTAAAAAAAATGTCCAGTATTTTTATTATCATAAAAATTTAAAGTGAGATTTTAAAGTTTCGTTTTTTAGATTTGGTACTGAAGCGGTTTTTTGGAAACACACACAAAAAGCTAATAAAACTATTGATATTCATTGAACCTTTTTACTCTCTATAACAATAAGCATTTTATGTTTTGATTTATGATAAATCGAAATATCTATTTCCACACTGATGTATTAGTAATTTTTAATGAGGGTAACAAATTTCATTTATTAAAATAAAAGTGGATTCAAAAGTAGCATTATTAAAGCTTCGCTAATGATAATAAAACCAAAACCTCAGTAATACACAACAAATTCTTATTAAAGTTTAATTTATTTTATACTTTACTGTGGTCTAAATAAAAATATCTCTATCCAACAATGCATTAATATATTTTAGGGTCACTATATAAGGATAGCTTATTAAAATTAAAATATTTTGAAGTGAATATTATCAAAGTTTTGCTTTAAGACAAAAAATCCCAAATCAAAACTTCGGTAATATAACTAATATTTTTAACTTTTTTATAAAATAGCTGATATTTTTAATTTTTAATGCATTTAATATTTTATGTTGCTATAGTTATAAGGAAAATGAGTTTTTTAATAGTATACCATCCATTTTTAAAGAGCATTTACGTTAACTCCTACTGAAACAAAAGTAGATTCAAAGCTGATCTTTCAAAGCTTAACTCTAGTTACCTGACCAGAAACATCAATAAAACCACCGACATTCATTAAATCTTAATCAGCGACATGTTGACGTGCATATTGTTTCCTTTCTGTCGCAGACTTTTCGTGTCTAATCAAATAGATTCACCCAGACATAAAACGCTTGATGTCCTACGTGACAGCTTTTGCCATTTAGCGGAGTTTATACCCAGCTAAGAGCTTGATGATGCCCCAGGTGACAGACACAATGCCAAGATGATCAATCACCAGAGAGCTTATCCTTAATCTCTTCCTTGTCTTGCGCGGGACAGGGGCATGATGGTGTCTGTGATTAAGCCCCAGAATGCGTGTCGCTAGTAAGAGCTGTAAGTTCGTTATGGATGTCCAGTTTGTGTAAGGTTTTTTGCGCTCCTTGGCACGCTTTTTCGTGAATGCCTGTCGTGAATAATTGCTTTTCTTCAGTTGCTAATTCCTTTGAAAAACTCTAACATGAAATAATCTCTGTCCTGTGAGAGTGTTTATGGAAAATTTTGATTTCTGGAAAAAGGGAATGCAATTGTTTAAAGCAAATAAAACATTTTAATGCAATATATATTATTTTTATAGTAATTAAAATGCATTAGATTATTTGTTACATCTAAAATTTTTTGATTATGAATTCTTTAGATATTTTAAAGAATAAGATTGCTTAACTTATTTCACTGTTTTTAAGAGATGGAATATTAGAAACAGCTAATCTATGTTTCACTGTTTAATAAGTTTTTGCTTAATTTTATGGACTGAAACATTTAAAATCCGAGAGCTATTGAGAGAATAGTTTAGCTGTTGCAAAGTATTTGAATGACTATGACATTTTGCCAACTGCGTGGATTTTATAAATATAAGATGCTGAATTCAAGTAGTGTTTGTTAGAAACACGTAAAACTCACAAATAGCCACATTGAAAGATGTGTATGCAGACAGAAGCAACAGCCACCTGTTTTTGCTCAACATTGTTCAAGTCTAGAGTATTCCAATATAACGTTGTCTTACGGCTTGAGCATGGTGAACCCAGGTTTTTAAACTGTGACTTGGAAATTACTTCACTAAGCGCTAGAAGATACTTTTAAGAATAATTTGAAGTAATTCTCAAACAATCATATTAAAACGCATTTATTCAGTACCCTTATCATATACTATATCCGGAGTTAATTTGAAAAGTTTGGGAAAAAAATCCCAGACATTGCACTACTAGATCGTTGGATACAAATAAATGTGTTTATATATTGTTACTATATGATTATAAACTGTTATATGAATTCTTGTATAATATCATATATAAATTAACAATATTATAATACTTCACAGCTAAATATATATAATTTGTACACAAATCAAAAGTGCTTTAAATGCTATGGTCATTTAAAAGTTTTGGAAACTGAAGAACCGCCTTTTAACAGCTGGTTGGTTCTTCGGGTTTTATGGAGCAAGGACCAAAAATAGACTTGCTGTGCCTTTTGACAACAGAACTCCAGGTAATCTGCCAACTTCATTTTTTTCGGTTCAAATTAAGGAGGATATTAGCTGTGTTTACATGTTTCAAATGGCAAAAAGAGCAAATCAGAAATGTTTGAGTACAATCTTACCTAATACTTAATAGCTTAGAAACTATTTTGATAAAAATTGTAAGAAATACCTCAGGCATGTTAAATTTAATTTTTCCTGTTTTTATAAATGTACTGTAATTTAATTATTCTTTGATGTTTAAAAAATATAACAGTGAGTTAAATAATGATTTGTGCATAGTTTGAAAATTAATATTGATAAATTGCCAGATTAAATATTTATAATTATCATTGCGTGTACTAGTCTCAATTTCCGTCACTTCAACATGATTGAAAATTAAGGTTGGCTGTTAAGCGATCACGGTCAATCGAAATTGGTTGCCGAAACATACCACAATAACCTGGAAAAATCCTATTATAGCTCATTACTAGGCGACAATAGAAAAAACGGTGAAAAACTTGGTAATGTTACTAAGATGTTTATATATATATACCTCAATGTAAATATAAAAATAAATGCAAAACATATGATGTAAGAATAATCAATTTCTTTCATTTAAACCATGTGGCTTCCCAAACTTTTTTTCTCGTCGACCACTTTCAAAGTTTTACTATTTTCGGTAGACCCCTGTTGCTACATTTCTACTGTATTCCCAAAACTCCTTAAAAATATCACCCTAAATTGGGGTTGTTCAGAAGAAAAAAAAGTAGCACATTTTCTTTTGTGTCCTATTTATTAAAATATTACTTATGGTTATACAAAATTACAAACATTTATTATTACAAACAATCAAAAATTGACAAAAAATCAACAATTGAACTCTGAAATGTAAATCAACAATAAAAAATAGTCATACTTTTAATGAGACGGATGTACTTGATGAATTGACAGCAAACTATCAATATTTGGCTTCAGTTTTGTAAGAAGTAATCTCAAATCTCCCCTTTCTGTGATGTTCAATCTGCTTCTTTTTTTTGTTAACAGATTGGTAACGGCATAAAAACTTCTTTCGACAAGGTATGACGTGGGAAACGCTATCAAAAATTTTCTCGCAATTTTCTGCAGCCCAGGATATTTTTCGGGATTTCTGCCTGCAGCCAAAATGTTTGATAGCCTTATTTTAAATTTAACCTTCAGTTCCTCGTTGGTGCTGAGCTCAAGTAGCTCTCTAATAGTACCACATTCACCTCTTTCGTTTCATCAAATGTGGTTTCGATCCATGGTAGTATTTCCATCTTCAGAATATCTTCAAATCTATTTTTGAAGTCATCATGCAGGGTATTTAAGTTTTGAGCGTAAGTCTGAATATCCTCATCAAGACATTCTATCTGTGACAAGTACGAAAACTGGGAGAATTCGTTGCGACTAATATTTTGCTTCATTAATTTTAATTTACCAAGAAAAACCGAAACTACACCCTTTGTTTTTATTAAATTAAGGCTGTCCTCTTGTAACTGCAAGTTAACGTCATTAAATGTTTTAAACAACACTGTTAAATACGAAATGTCCGCTTTATATTTGATATGATTTTCTTTTAAATCTGGTGCTTTAGTTTCCAGAAACTCTATCACTGATTCGAAAAGTGAGTAAAATCACGATAAGCATGCACCTTTTGACAAGCAACGTACTTCAGTATGTAAGAGCAATCGTTTGAAATCTTCACCATTTTCATCGCACAATTGTGCAAATAAATGGGTATTCAAATCATTGCTTCTTATTTTATTAACTGTATTAATCACAAATTGAAGTAATTGGTGCATCATTCAAATTTTTCGCTGCAAGGTGTTGTCGGTGGATGACACAGTGAATTGCAATTAGTTCTGGTATTTTTCTTTTAAGATGGCTTATAAACTCACGATATCACCCGAACATGGCAGAAGCTCTATCTGCTGCCACCGAAATAATGTTTGTAAATGGAATAGATTTTTCTGTAAAAAATCACTAGAAGATTAAGTATCGATTCCTTTAGCGTCCGATTTCAAAGTTTTTGCGAATAGCAGCTCTTCATAGATTTCTTCGTCCATAACAAATCAAACATATGCCAATAATAATGCTTCATTACCAGGCAAATTATCGTTCAACTGAATAGAAAAATGAGTGGTTTGCAGACAATTACACAAGAAGCTTTCTATATCTGAGCTCATTTCATCAATACGTCTTTGTACAGTGTTGTTACTTAAAGTAAATTTTTTGAGTACGTCAAATGGAGGTTTGTGCAGAATAGTTTTTGAAGTCTCTTCAATAGCGGGTAAAATTAACTCTTCTCCGATGGTGTGCAGTTTTCCAGATTTCGCTATAAGCAACGAAATATTGTAAGATACCAGCAAGCCATCATCGTTACTTTGAGACGTTGAAGAAAAAATACTATTTACGGTAGGTCTCTTCATATTTTTCCATCAATGTTTGAAAGTATTTCTATCTTTACCAATTTTTTCAGGATGATACCTTCTTAGATGGTCTTCGAGCTTCGATGGTTTCATAGAGTCATTGCTCTGAACTTTGTTGCATAAAAGACACATGGGCAATCGTTTGTCTGCCGTTGATGAAAGAAAACCAAATTTTAAATAATTAACAGTGAACTGTCGACATTTCTTCTTAGATGCAGCCATTTTTCATATCAGTTGTGACCTGTAAAAAAATGTTTTTTTAGGCGATTTTACCAGAATATGGCTGTTATAACACAAAAGAATAGAATTATTGCAATAAAAAATTCGCACGGAAACATTTTATGAATCGCTCTTTTAATGAATCGCCGTTGTAGCGTAAATAAATATTTTTAAGCCAAAAAGTACCTAAGTAACTAAAGTTTAATCTTCCCTAGCTTTTTGTTCTTTTATAGAAGTTTTGAATTTAATTATTACTACATAACTACCTATTAGTCTCACATAGTAAAATAAATATAATACGATTGATAAATTAAAATATACAATATAAATATGTATAATAAATAGACAGATACTTTCATTTTTTGGCACTGCAAACACTGACATCGATTCAATCACAGTCCCACTTTTATGTTCAAAATCCCGGAAACAAATGAGTAACGTTTTGTTCTTGGCCACAGCGCAAGTCGCATTTCCTTCCTTTACAGGTCTAAACAAGCATCCTGGAGGAGCATGCGCACGGGCGGCACTTTGCAAGTCTCTACACACACAGTGTGGGGTACATTTGTACTATTATCTATCGTTCTATTCAATTCTGTGTTTGAACTGAGTCTCGAATATTTTTGAGAACCTACCTAGTGAATGATGCTACCTGCCTACGTTGATAGGTAAATCCAAGCCAAAATTTTTGTTCTTTATTATGAAAACCAAAAAATGTTTCGTAGACCCCCACTTACAATTTGTGAATCCCTGTTTTCTTTTCACGTGTACGTGGACCCCCGTGTGGTCTCCTTTGGACTCCTGGGGATCCACCTGGACCACTTTGGGAACCTATGATTTAAACATTATAAAATATTAAAAAAGGATAAGTTTTAAGAACCTTCTTGGGATTATTTCTCTAGGCACACTTCTTTTTGAGTTAATCGCTCTTGGCGATGAGGAGGGTCTAAGAAGAATTCAACCCTTATCTAATCCAAATACATTTTTAACTTGTTCTTTTAAATTTTTAAGAGTGATCAAAACCTTTAAGAACATTTAGATTTTAAATTATGTTAATAAAAAAATAAATATATTTCTAATTAAATTTTTAAAAATAAAATAAATGCTAAATACATTTTAACAACATCAAACATCACTCTTTACTAAACTTGTTTTCTTAATAATTAGTTATTTAAAAAAAGGCACTGAAATGTATTTGAAACATTCTTCTCAATTCTTAAAAATTTATTTTTCCCTACTCATTCATCAATTAAGGAAACAATTATTTCTTATTATTGAAAAAAAAAGATAATGGAATAAACAAAGTATAAAATTTAATTTCTGATTTTCTCAAGCCTTAACAAAAGTATGAAAACTTGCCGTCAATTTCAATGAAAACAAATGACTTTATTAAACGCATCGCTTGAAAACTAATACGATATAAACTTTGGTTGATAAAAGATTTACTCATTTGAAAGTACCAAAAGATTACGGGAAAAAAAGAACCCACACACACACATTACACAATTATAAAGCATTTCGGCGGGAAAAAGGATTTTAAAGAAAAACTGCTTCTCGAAGGTGATGAATAATTACACAATTAAGCTAAGCCAGTGAAGAGAATCGGAATGTATTTTAAAAAATTAAAATGGCGAAAAAGAATATAAGGATAACGCGCCAAAGCTCCTTACTCTTCTTCATCCGCCATTTTTTTTCGAACCTCGCATTTCTTAAGTTAGTGATATGAGCATATCTTTCTTCATTTATCAGAGTTAATTAGGTTCACGTACTAATTAATTTATAATGGGGAAAAATTTGAATAATGAACGATTCCAACTCTGCAAACACGTAATTCGAAAAATGTTTTCACTCAGTTCGGTTTGCTCTAAAAATTGTTTTCTTTGCAATTTCCTCCTCTTTAATCTCTTTTAAAAGCAGAATATTAGTAAAAGAATGAATTTTAACTCGTGTTTTATGACCTTGGAAGTATGTTTTAGCCGATTACTCCGCCGCTTTAAGGCGGTGTAAGGGAAAGTTTTATTTGCTGTTAAATTCCCTTTTTTTGATTAAATGGGTTTTATATGTTGAAGAGAGGAATAATTTATGCTGAAAGAAGTAAACACACATTTTCGATACTGAAATCCATTGGCAAGAGCTTCTGTTTGTTTTTGAGCGAGAATAGTTGCTATGTGATTAAACAGTGTCACTAGCTTTTGTTTCTGTATTGAGAATAGATTCACAATTAAATACAAGTATAGGAAAATCGATGAAGAATATAAAGTATTTCTGATTTCTTTATTATACGAATGTATACGTGAAAGTACCTTTTTAGCTATATATTTATTAATGCTACTAACTATCAGTTTGTATATGACTGAATGAACAATACATTTTTCAGTGAGGTCTAGCGATTTCTGAAGTCTTCAAAATTCTGAAACTTTCAAATTTTTATAAATGTGTCATGTAATAAAAACTAAAAGACATTTTTATTGAATTTGAAAATATTAATTGAAATACAGTTTAGAATTTCATCAAATGAAAAACGACATAATTATAAGAAGGCAGAATTAAAAAAGTATTAAAGTCAAAGTTAGATCTTAGCTTTAGGAAAACTTTTAGTTATGCAAGAATTATAATAACAAAATGATCATAGAGTTTATAGTTGAATTCTTAAATTGGTATTATGTAACTGATAGAAAGAGAAGAGAAAAAGAAAATGGAAAAATTTGGGTTCGGATCTCCTGAACTGAGTTCTACTTCCTGTAAAATGAATGTGTTCGAACTATGAAAAGAAAGATAGAAAAAAGAGAGAGAGAGATCATTATAGAATAATGAAAACAATGGATTAATGTAAAGTTACATTTTATATACAAGATATTATATAAGACACTTATTATTTTTTAAAAAATAAAGCATCTAATAACGAGAGACAGATATCAGTGCAGAATAATTAAATCAACGGTTAAAATTAATGTTTCATTTGATGTGTGATAGATGTTACATAAGAAATTTATAAGACATTTTTCAGTCAAAAATTTTGTTGGAGACCGTGAAATCACATTACTTTTAAATCTTTTTATGTGAATATATGAAATTTTGTTACTTAAAGATGAAATTGGGATCTATCTATCTATCTTATATTGATGAAGGAAACCATAAAATATAGTATTTGGGACTTTTACCATTTCATATATTTTTCATATAGTTCTGAGAAATTATTTTGGATACATATAATATTGTGTGGCTGATAGAAAAATTTCAATGAACACATAAATACATACATAAAATAACAATAAGGTTCAAGCAACAGAAAAAAAGAGAACCAATTTATTGAATATTTTATTCAATGCAAAAAATAAAAGAATATTAAACATACTAAAAAAAGAAAATTATTAAAAACAGTGAAAAATAAAATCAATAGTAATAAAATTAAAATGGGAAGATTAGTTAAAAATTGTTTAAAGTGAGAAAGATAAACAGAAAAAAAGAATTAATTGATAAAATCGAAAAACCATGAAAATATATAAGAAACTTATATATTTATCTGTGCATATTGGCAATAAAAGTCATTAAAAATTTTAACAAAAATTTTTTGAAATAAAAAATAAAAAAATTCACATCACTGCTGGTATTATCAATATAAATGATTAAACTGTCAAATCTAAGAAAATTCACAAATTAAATGGTATTTTATGAGCACTGTCATGTGTGTGTCAGCCATAACATAAATCCATAACGTAGGTGATAATGATATCGTAATTTAAAAATATGGTTGAATTTTTAAAAATATTTATATAAGGCAGAGAGAGAATTTATTTCGTAGAGTATAAAAGAGCTGTTTGAATTAAGTTACATAAAAATATATCGCATTAAAAAATGATATATATAATTATTCCAAATTGCAATATTTATCGAAGCTAGGCGCACATTTTCCATTAGAAGTTTAGGCTCACTCTCTTGTCAAGTGCTTTTGTTTAAATAGTATTGATTTTAATTTCAATTACATATGTAATTAATACTAGGGCCGCTGGGATTTGTTAGTTAAGGTGTCCGTTCTCACTGTCAGAAAGTAGTAACTTCGAATCCTGAAACAATCAAAGACCCGTCGTGTTCGATAAAAGTGGCTGGGGCACGTTGAATATGTCGCGGTCGCAGAGTCCTCTATGAGAAATGATACCTCTGGGAGTATCAGGTCAAGTCTGGAGTCTTTTATTAGTCCCTGCTTCTAAATTATGAGGGTCCACATTCTGAGGTAGGATGGCATAACCACTAGGGTGTCCCACAATATAAGATGCCATAATCTCCGCCCCTTATAGCGATGAAAGTTGAAAATATTAGTAACCGAGCATTGTATAACAACATAACTAATAATTTTAGTCATAAATACAAGTTTTTTTATAGTTGCATTTAATAGATACACAAAAAAGTATATTATTGCAAGAATATTTAGTGGCAAGAAATTCAACGTACGGTTATGTATAAGTCTTTTCATATAAACCTTCTATTAATAATTTATTGTTTAAAAATTTTAAGATTTAAGGTAATCCAAATCTCAGCAAACATCTAAATGGTACAACATTTATAAAGCAATAATCTCATTGCATACAATATTAAAATGCTTACAAAATTTTCTGTAAATTATTTAATATTTAACATTTTTAAACAAATCCAAATCTTTGTAAGTATTTACTGACGAACACAATAATTAAAAATCAATTATCTCAAAAGTGACAGATCCCATTTGCTATTTGCATCAGCAATAAGCCAAAAGTGATATATAGTTTTAGAATTTAAAACAATGCAAGTTTTCCATCTATTTACTGTTTAATAATCTGAATTGAATTACTTAATCCCTAGAAACATTCCCTGGAGAAGTGTATGTAAAACCCAGTAATCTCTTCATTCTATACAATTAAGAAGCTTACAACCACAAACATTTGCTGTTTTACGATTTTAAGCAATTCTAAATTTAAGCAGGCATTTATAGTCTAGCGACAATTAGAAAGCAATAATCTCATAGCTGACAGTTATTTGTAATTTGGAGCAACTATTAGAGAACAATCAACTCAAAGTGATATACAATTATAAAATTTACAACCACACAGCCATTCTATTAGCTATTTGCTTCATTATTTTAACTAAATCATAATCCCAACAAAAATTCACAGTGAAGCAACAATTAGAATTCAATAATCTTAATAGTTACAGATCCCATTTGTAATTTGAAGCAATAATTAAAGAACAATAAGCCCAAAGTGATATAAAGTAACACAATTCACAACCAAGCAAGCTTTCAGTCAATTGTTAGCTGTTTAATTATTTTAATCGAATTATAGTACCAATAAAAACATTCATCATGAGGTCACAATTAGAAATCAATAATTTCTTCATCGACACAATCAGGATGCTTACAACCACACAAATCACTTGTTGTTTTACGATTTTAAGCGATGCCAAATCCCAGTAAATATTCACAGAGGAGCAACAATTAGAAATCTGTAATCTTATTAGTGATAGATCCCATTTCTTATTTGGAGCAAGAATTAGAGAACAGTGAGCCCAAAGTGACTTACAATTATTCAATTTACAACCACGCAAGCTATATGTCGATAATTTGCTTTTTAATAGAATCATAGTACCAGTAAACATTCATTAGGGAGTCACAATTAGAAATCACTAATCTTCAAGCATACAATCAGAATGCTTACAACTACACAAACCATTTGCATTTTTATGATTTTAAGCGATGCCAAATACCACCAAACACTCACAATGGAGCAACAATTAGAAAGCAATAATCTCATAGCTGACAGATCCCATTTGTTATTCCCTTATTTAGTATCACTCGTAAAAATGCAGAGCTGATGACTCAAAAAGAACTATCGGCTCTTAACCATCAAACAAGGCATCTTTAACTGTGATGGATTCCATTCGAATTCTTGTTAAAGCGAGGACAATGATGAATCGTTACAAAAAGTCCTCGCCTTTTGGAAGGGAACTCAGTCCTGAAAGTCGAATATTTATTTGTCTTGTGAGGAGTAGCCAAAGTCTTCAAAAGAGTTTCCTCCTCCCTTTCGAAGTCACGTCCATCACGGGGTGATTTTTCTTCATAGAAGGAAGACGAGTATCATTATTTCGCTGCTTTTATAGACGGCTTCTCGGCGGAGGAATGTGCTTTTGTCTTGAGAAATGGTTGAAAAATGTCTCTTTCTGGTTTGGAGACGCTATTCGTAGATAATGAAAAATTAAAACTCATTGAATAGTGTGCTGCATTTAGATTTATAACTCAAGCATGATGTTGATTTGGGTATTCACATAAAAGAAGTGTTTAAACTAGTTTGTTTTAAGTACATTAATTCGCAGGAAAGATTATTTAAAATATAATGAGGATTGTGTGTGTGTGGTATTCATTTATTTTCGTAGACAGTTTCTTCATAGAAATTTCATTATACTGATGTATTCCTTAAAAACATAAATTATAAGCATTAAAATCAAATTTAATTTGATTAAACTTAATACAGATGGTAATTCCAAAAATTGAAATTATTTTATAATTTATATAGTGTTTCTAATAAGAAGTTAAGTTTAGGAAGTTCGTCACATTGCAGTCATTTTTTTGGATTAATTCAACTGGGGCTATAATTTAAAGTGGATTCTGCATTACTACAAGCATCCGAGTTCTAAATGAACTTTGAATGCATGAACTGTAGAGCTAAAGGTGAGAATGTTGACAATTACAAACTTTCAAGATTCAGGAGGAAATGAACGGTAGAAATAAAAAAACAGTATGTTGCCCATTAAACACTTTCAAAATCCAGGAGGAAGATGAAATTATGAAACTAACTGAAAGAAGAACTGTAGAAATGAAGGCCAGAGTGCTGCCCAACACAAGGGTTCAAGATCTGACGGAAGATGAGTACATAAACTGTAGAAGTGAAGGTGAAAGTGCTGATCATTCAAATGTCCAAGACCCAGGTGGAAGATGAATACATGAGCTGCAAAATTGAAGGACAGACTATACTGACCATCATTTATCAATTCAACTGAATGTTAAATGAGGATATTTGATGCAATGAGAAGAGAGAAGATATTTACAATATTTTAATAACACGACCATATTGCCATCAATTTCATTCACAAAAAATAATTCCTTGTAATTCCATACCCATAGTGGACAGCTTAACAATTGAAATCTATTGTAAAGCTTTTTAACATTCACACAACTAGTTATTACCTTCATTAAATATTTTATTTCATAGACAGCAGGTCATATTAACGTGTTGAGCCGAGCGATGACTGACTGGTTAGCTTTCCTGACTTCTAGGCTGTGGGTCCTGGGTTCGAATCCCGAATCAAGCAGGGAAGTTTCTTTCTCTCTGTGTTTCTATGAGTTGATGTATTAGTGTGGCCCACTCTATGAACGGGTTTGTGGTGGTATGGTGGAGGTAATGCTACTCGCCTTCGTGATTTGCTTCATAGGTGCCCACAGGATAACGATAAATCAGTAGCAGTTTCCGGCCTTTTATATCGAAGGATTAGTCACGCAAGTGCCCACCGTTGTTAAAAATATTTAAGGTGTTGCAAAGGAGGAAACTAAAAAAGCTCTTGAGCACTCATGATGATAAATGAGCATGCGAAAAATAGAAATGCTATTCCCACATTCCGTTGTTTAACAATGTTTGGGATCAAACTTGTGGTTGGTTTGGTTTTTTTGTCGCTCGACGGTCATTTTTTGCACACGAGGGCTAATTAGACCGGGACCTACGGCTTAAAGTGGTTTCCGAACCACTACAAACATCCCTGCCCAAGGTGGGATTCGAGCCCACGAATTGTTGAACTGAAGGCAAGAACGCTAACCATTCGGATGACAGCTTGGCATATCAAGCCTGTGGTATCTTCCTCTCCAAAGAGTAATATCCTACAATAAGGCTCTGGAGAACTCCCTGATATATATATATATATATATATATATATATATATATATATATATATATATATATATATATAATATCGATGTTTTTATATTAATTTTATTTGTAAGGAGAAAATATACTTTTAAAGTTGTTACATGAATCATAATTTTTTATTGGCAATATTTTTTATCCTATATATTTTACATTGAATTGCTCACAAGATGAATTTGTATGTAGACTTGAGTATTCAGTTATTTTATCAATTGATTATATAAAAGTTATCACGTATTTATATCTATAGTTTCCTGTTGGATTAAATCATCACATAAGGTTAACATAGTTTTCTATAGGACAGATTATTTGAATAAAAAAATAATGTACTATAATTTATATGAGAGAAAGGCTTTGAAGTTGTATTGATTATTTTTTTTATCATTTTATGTATTTATTATACAGATATGTTAAGGAAGTCCACATTTTAACTACTTTGAAATTAGGAATTGGTACAATAATATTCTCATATATATTGAAATCGATAAGGACTCCATACAAGCAAAATGAGAATTTAAATTAGTATATATATTTATTCACAGACTAAATTTCATTGTGAGTATAAACTTAAGTATAGAATATCCCTATACTTTATAGTTAAATTTCATTAATTTTTCTGATACAAGGAATAAATATTTTTTTATCTTCAAAAGTTATAAAATATTATATTTCTGAAACCTGTATTTTATTCTGTGAATTTTAGTGGTCCTGGATAACGAAGAGGAATTGCGATACTTGGGAAAGTTGAATCCAATTTTCCAAAAGTAAATGTGATTTGGAAAAAATTTAATTTTATTTTCGAAAATATTTATTAATATTTTCTTTATTCAAAATACTGTTTTGCACCTAAAAATGATGTTTCTCTTATAAATAAAAAAATTGAATGAGATGTTGAATACTTGAAAATTTCCTTAATTACAAGAATTGGGACTTTTTTAATCAAATTCCAATGCATTTTGATCGACAATATACAAGGAAAAGTGCAAACACGTTCACTGAGGTGGTCAAAAACAATACTATTTCGCGCGTCCAAGTAAACATCTACGAAATCGGAAAAAATAAAGATTTTTTTTAAAAAAAATTAACCTATGAGATGGAAACAAAGAAATTTTTGATCCCACATACATTTTTCTATTTCTCCAGCGCGGTTTCACATGATAAAAATTTGAATAAAAAAAAGAAACAACATGGCTTTGTTTTTGAAGCATGTAGAGTTCCTAAATAGAGGTATGTGCATGAAATGAAGGTATTGACTTTAAAGTGATTTTAAATCAGCTTTAACGCTTAAATTTATTACAAACAATATAACTGACAGACATAAAAAATTTAAATTAGATCATGTTTTAAGTCAGCATAAACCAACAGCCAGGTGTGAGTTTCATATATATACATAAGTCTGGTTTGTTCATCACTTTTTAGTTATTTTTTTAACATTAATTAATCAAAACTAAATTATTCAAAACTAAAATTTAGAATGTTTTAAATTCCTAGAAAAATTACATGTTCACTGTGGGTGTCAAGTCTATAAATGTTTGAGGGGAAAACCAAAACGTAAGCCAACTTCGTTGTAGTCACTAGATGAAATGGAGATTTAATATTTGTATGAACTAAATCATATTGACCTGAATTTAATCACTTGAAAATTATATTTTAGGAAGCATTATGTTTATCTTAATAAAAGCAATGCATCAATTTCTTTAGAACAACGTATATAAAAAATTTAAATCTTTTCTTATAAGATCTTTACTTTTGCTGAATATTTTTATTCGAAAATAAATCATTCATGCTTATTTTGGAAATATGGATAAAAGCATACTTTAACCAAGAAAATTTTATTCTTGGGGTTATGCATGGAAAGTAATAATATCAGGAAGTAGTGAATCGATATGTTCATTATACCACGTTATCGATTTACGAAGTTGCAATTTCATCGAGGGTAAATGCAAAAAGTTCAGGAAATGGTAGCAATTTTTTGCAACCAGGGAAAGGTGCAAGGAAGCATTATTCTATCAAATTTTTAAACTATTCGCAGAAGAAAGGAGAAAAGTAGGCTTTCTACATTACTTTTGACATAAGAGATAAGGCTGATAAATGCCAAGGGGAGTCACGTGACCACCCTTCAGTCATTCATCAACAATATCAAATTTTGTTTCAAAGTAGCCTATGGGCGGGCAGAAGGCTTGAATATTCAGATCAGTAGAACGAAAAGTGTGTGCGGGCATGGTAGCAGTTACACTTATTTATTTTTTATGCACATATAAAGGGTTTTTCTACAATCTCCAGTTTTTTTTAATAAAAATAAGGTAGTGCACTTCCCAGCAGAAAAGTAGGCACACCTAAAACGCGGGGAAGGAAAAAAATTTTTTTTCCCTTAAAAGTCGACAGAACCCCTCTCCCCCTTCCTTTTGAGTGCCTCGCATACGTAAGTAGCCAGAATCTTTGGGACTTCCAGTTGTGCTCAGCGCATAAAAGCACAAAGTTCGTTTTTTAATAAGAACTGACGTTTGATATGCAAAAGAGGCGGGGGATGAGGGTGATACATGGCTTTGGAAAAAAGTAAGAGAACCCAATAAATGCAATGAAGCTCGCTGGCAACTCAACTCATCTCGGTCTTTTAATGATGCAGCCACCAGATGGCCCTATTTGACTCGCGTCACTATATTGGTGGCGAAAGATGTCATTAAAAGGTTAGGTGTAAAACCGAGTGGGGGTGGTGGACAGAGGGAATGCGGAGTAGGGGGGTGAAGGAATGTTCTCGTATGCAAATGTCAGTTTTCCCTATTAGAGCTGCCTTCACACAGATGTCTCGGGTTTTGGTTATTGTAGTGGTTTTGAAAAGGTTCTCGAAACTTCAAAGGGGGAGGAGAAGGTAAATATTAACGCGTATAAATATCACCTGCTGATGAGTGCTGAGCCGGAAGGAATGCATAAAGAACGGAAATAGAAAACAGAAATAAAAATATCTGAGATGAGACTTTTTTTTTATCCGAATTTTTCCATGAAAAAATATTTAAATTAGTTTTATAATAACGAAACGGGAAATAAGAAAAGGATTTCTTTGATTGCGCTTTTTGGGGAAAGTAATTCTGCTTGGTTTTTGGCAAGAGCGATTGGTATAGAAAAAATCTTTGAGATGTTGAGAATTTATTTTTAAACTAAAATAAATTTTTAACATGTTTTTTGAGAGTGAATTTTTAATCTAAATTAAAAAGCGAGTAATTTAATATTTTTCATTTGAGCCAAGATATAAATGGTAGCGTTAAATAACAATTTTAAATAAAGTGACAATTTCAATTTACACACAATCTATATATCCGCATAATTTAACTTTAAGTTTTATATTATTATTTTGACTTGATTTTAAGGACATTTTCATTGAAGATCTAGTAAAAAAATAGACTTATTCATGTTATTGAAGTATACAATAACTGAAAATAAGCACACACAATAAACAGTCTAAATTTGAGAAATACAGAAAATAAGAAAGTAGAAAAAATATTATGTTTTTAATTTTAACTGTAACTGAATTTTTCTAAGTTAGGATAATGTATTTTTGAACTCATTAATAAGAATATTTCTTCCCCTTATTGAATTATAATTATATTTTACAAATATTGTTGCGTGTCCAAAGTTTAATATTGTTAAGTATAGTCCCTTGATCGTTATTACTAATCAGTTTATCAAATGTATAAATATAATCAAGTACTGGAAAATAATAGTAACTATGCTTTTAATTTTCAAAGCACAATATTGAAAAAAGAATTTTATTTTTGATGAGAAATTCCGGAAAGGAGTATTAATACACATGATAGTCAAAATTTTTTACTCCATTTTCTACAAATGTCAAATCCTATGTTAGTATTCCAACAAAAATATACTTCAATTTTAAAAGAATTTTGTATGATGGAGAGTTAGGAAAGGCCATTATACTTTGAATGAAAAAAATGATCATACTGTGTAGACCTTACATATATTCATTTGTGCTAATTCATTACAAGAAAAATATTTCATATGTAATATTTTCCTTGAAATTCAAACCGGTGGATTCGCGAATTACAGGAACAAATTCTTTATTACTAATGAGAATGAAACATCTTATTTGACGAAATTTCCTCTTCTTATAACAAATACATTTTCATAAAAATGGCTACATTTATACTGATTCAGTATTGTAAGTAGGAATTCAGTTCATTCCAGTTGTACAGATTATACAATTGTAATTTATTCAATTAACACTTAATTAATATTACATCTTGTTCCATTATTTTTTGTAATTACTTAGGATTGCACTATGTGAATAACAATTTGTAGTGCAGTTCGAATATTTTTATTCAACAAAGTTTCTTTTCGGTAATACTGCACATTTAATTTAAAATATCTATGTTTTTTTTGTACAGTGAATTGTGGTTTACTACCAGAGGCTCACGGGCAGTAAATTGTGATTCATTTTGAACTAAATAAAATTTTTTTGTTAAATTCTCAATAAATATTATTTTATCAGTTGTAATCAAAATTAGTTCCAGATTAATGGCATTTTATTTTTAGATCAATAGGATATCTCTAGATTAAAAGATAGGACTATATCAAGCAATGTCATTTGCACGAGCATAAACGTAGTGGTAGGAGGAACTTTTTTTATTTCGTATTCCTAGAATATTTAAAGTGGTGCTCCCAAACCACCAATCCGAAGTTCAATCCTCGGGCTGGGCAAAATCGACTCCTCCTTTCTTTCCTTCAGTGTGTCAATAAAACTGAGTACTAAGCACGCTTGGGTACTAAGCACTGGAGGTTTGACGGGCTGACCACCTAATTGGAGGATACTTCGCGTCACAGGGGCCCTGGGTCAGGAAAACGGATATAGACACTGTAGGTTTCGGCTCCCATATGAGCTATCTTACCATTGTGTTTTGTTTTAGTAAATTAAAAATAATCTTTTAAACTTTATTATTAATTTACGTATTTTTTTGCTTTAAACTTTTTTATTTTGATTTTTATTATTTTTTAAGACACAAGTCCCAGCTTACAGTATTGAATTCACTCAAAAGTTGTTGTGTGTATAGAAATAATCTTATACTGTTTTGAAAACTGACGTGAAATAATTTTTAAATATTTGTTTTCTCATTATTATTATTCATTCATTTTCTATATTAAATTTCAAGCTATATAAATAGCAAATATATCCCTAGACTCTTTTTCAAATTGAACTTAAAAAGAAAAAAAATACAGTTTCTCTTAAGAAGGGAAAAGGGACTTGTAAAACTACATGACAGATCTTTGCACAAAAAGAAGAAAACTCCATTCACTTTGAAGGAGAAACTCCACGCTTCGGAGAAGGAGGAGATTTCTGATCACACACCTACACAAAAGACAACTTTTTTCCTTTCCTTGTTGCAAAGCGGAGTAAAGAAAACAAGAAATAAACGGAAAAGACGGAAGAATCCTAAACAACGCGTGAGGTACAAACCCCCCGGGAGCAGCGGGCAGACCCTGATGAAACGTAATTCGAGAAGCTCTCACTCCCGGAAAGAAACTGGAATGAAAATAGCCGGAAACCGGGCTTTGATTCCCTCGTCCTGGGAACCGAAGATGAATAGGTCGCTCCCTTTACCTTATAACGAGATTATTTCAGAAATAATTTCAGCTTTACGTCCCAACGGAGAATGTAAGGAAAAAAGCGGGAGAAAAAAAATGGAACAGGAGGAAAGGTTTGGGCCGAAGAATTGTGAGTGACCATTGGTCTCTGCGAGGGAATGTTACCGAAATATAACTTGTTGAGAAATTGCGAAGATTTCAGTGTAAGTTTTCGGTAGAGATTAATTCCTAGTGGGGTGGTCTGATTCCCGAAGGGGGTGTTTGACTTTCTGCGATATTACTCTTTCGAGTACCGCTATCGAATTGCAATCTAGGACCGTGATTAATGTGGCAACGGCAAATAGAAGTGTTCACCGAGGCAATCTTATTAACCTGAGTGTTTGCAGATACATATTGGAAAATGTCTTTTAATGCGATTTTGATTTGTTTTAATTTGGGTGATACCATTCCCGTTTGGTAAACTGAAGATTCCATAACTGATGACACTTACTCTCAGTTATTGAAGATGATTCAATTTGCATATTTAATAGACGCAACAGTTTGGATGAAGGTAAATTAGATTCAATCAAATAGAATGAGAGCATAATTATCATTTGGTTTTGGCAAAAGTTAGAACGCTTGAGTAAAAATTCTTGAAAAATAACATTTTATTGATTAAGTAAATATTACTTTAATAAGCAGTAACCTTTCTTAAGCATGTATCACTATTCATTATAAATAAAGAAAAATTATAAGTAATACTTATGATTTTTATTTATTTGTATTGAATACTGATATATAATAGGTAATACTTATGATTTTTTTAGTAATGCTTATACATATTTTTCAATTACGAATTTAGTACATCAAGTCTTAGCAACTGTTTCTTTGTTTCGAGTCTTTTTAAGTCATGGCTAAGAAAAACATGCCCGCCGATGGCTGACTAGTTACTGTTCTTGACATTTAATCTGTTGGTACCATTTTCGAATGCTGTTTCGGGCATGGGTGCTCCTTTCTTTCTCTGAGTTCATTTTTGTTGAGATGATGAATGAATGTGGCCCACCCAATAAACGGGCTTGTGGTGGAGTGACGTGGGAAATGCTACTTGCCTCCATGACTTGGTTCACAGGTGCCCACAGGGTAACGATAAATGAGTAGCAGTTTCCAGCCTTATTGGGACGAAGGGTTAGCCTCCTAAGGTCGATCGATAGAAAAAAAGTTTGAAGAATTTAGTGGCATATAAAATATTGTTCATTATGAATATCACTCAATATTATACACTAGCATAATATGTGTTAAAAGTAATTTTAATTTTTTTTAAAAATTAATTTACTTAAGCTTACGGTGACTTAATAGGAGGACCTACGTAATCGGAAACAGTGGTTTTAGGTTCAGTTACAAGTATTGTTTCAAAACAGGAAAAGAATATTTAATTTTTTCATATATTTGTCTAAGTCGTTGGGAATTGGACCTAGTGGTAAGCATGAACTCTTTGGAGTATAGGATCACTGGTTTGATCCCAGACAATGTTAAATTATAGGAGATAGATAATCCGCTTCTATCTTTATCATGCACGTATGTTGGGATGGGTGCTTGGAAGTTTTCATGTTTTTCTTTTGTGTAACTGATGAATTCACCCCATTCAGCAAAGCAGTTTACGTGGGTAAATTGGCTTTTATTAAAATGCCTTAGATCATTAGGCTATATATTAGACGCTGTGTGAAGGTCCTCAAAAAACTCTAAACTTCTTCCTTTGCAATAAGAAAATACGGCTCACACAGTCCACAAAAGTTCTTCTCTAAAGACATTAAACGAGGTATTTTCCAAAGAGTCTTAACATCTTTCACAATTGACTAAATTATCCATAACAAAGCATTATAACTGTCTTTACTAAGATCAATTGTGGAATGTCAGTTTAACACAATCCTAAAACATAATTAAATCCACCATATAAACTCGTGAATTAATATAGTTTCATATTTGTTGATGAGGCTTAGCATTGCGTTGCTAAAATGTGTAGATTATCAATATCCTTTATCAGTTTCAATCGATACCTTTAGTAATTTATTATTCTATTATTAGTAGATAAAAATAATAGAACTTAAAATCACTATTTCTCTCATTATGTATAATTTTAATCTAAAATGTAAACTTTCTTTAATCAAACAACTAATTATTAATAGCTAATTCTTACATTTAATTCCTTAACGTATTTTTTGATTTTGTATTTTTATATTCATTTCTTTCATTTTAAGTTACATAACAGGTTTTAAATTATACGTTCCTCAGGTAACAAAGGTAGGAGTTAAAAGTTATCAATAAGAAAAAACAATACTGTTTAAGGAAAATTATCATTTTTGTCATTATTAATTTATTACAAATTCAAATTATTCTCATTCTGAATAGATATTTTATACAGGCTCTTGTTTAAAATTTTGAAAAAATAACCTGTTTAATTTTGATATATGTTTGAAAAAATAAATTGACTCAATTTATTTGACAATTATTTTAAAAGTAATGTAAATCGAATGTAAGGAATAATCATTTACACTTGCAGGAAATGCTTTTTTATCAATGCTTAATTCTTGTCAATAGTTGTAATCAATGTGATTACTCTTTATAAGAGAGTTTTTAGGTCTATTCAAGTCATCAGAATCTAAAATTGTGCCAATAAGTTTATCATAAAACGTGTTATTTTGTATTTAATTTCCTATTTGCTTTATAGTTTGTAATTATACGTGATAAAAAGAATTTTGGCATGGATTCCGTATAATCCAGGATTCATGAATTTTTTTGGTGATGAAGAAATGTTGCCAAGATAATGTATTGTGATGTGTGTGATGTGTCAAACACTAGGATTGCCAAAATTGAATTATCTGTAAAATTTTTATAGGTCTCTATATTTATGGCGTAATAAAAACCAGGTTGCCAGATCCATAAGAAAATCCACCAAAAAAATCACCAAACTCAGAATTTGGCATCCTGCATTATACAGCATCTGTGCTGGAATTTTATCTCATCCGGTTGTTTTCACTATATTTCACTTTTTTCTTTATTTCACTTAACATAAGCGAAAATCTATTTACTTGAATTTTCGTCACTTTTTTTAATTCCTTTTGTTTACAGAAAGTTTCTTATGAAGTTTTTAATAGCTTTAAACACACAGAGGCATATTTTTGCGAAGCACTTTCTATTATTATCAGTCAATAATGACTGATTTAGTTAGTCATCGAAAGTTTGGTATCCTGATGTTCAGAAAAACAGTTTGTAGATTCAATCCCCACCTTGGTTGAGGTTGTTTGTAGTGATTTGGAACTAAATTTAGTTGTAGCACTTAATTAGTTTTGCCATTGTACGCAAAAAATGACAGAAAAATGATAAATCTAATTAAGTTAATTGGACAATTTTCAACTTATATAAACATTTAAATATTTACTTACTAATTTAAAAATTGTTATTCAACAAACAACGAGTTTGATGCTATAAATATTAAAACTTATGTACTCATGTCCAGAAATTATAAAAAGTATTTAAAATTCAAAAATTTGATTTATTGAGAGGTTTTTGATCGTTAAATCTTTCAATTTTTTAAAAAATGAAATGTAATTAAATAAAAGATTTTTCAAAAATAAATGCGTTTTTACATAATAAATTTATTTATTAAAACGTTATTTAATATTTATAATAATTAATGTGATACGAATGTATTCATCAAATATTACTGTAATCTTATTTTTCAATTTAATTAACAATCAGTTATGAAATATTATTCACTTAATTAATTATATATTGTTGAAAGAAATCTTACCAATAGTATTTTAATTTTGTACACAAATTCTTCAATGTAATTTAAAGCTTAACGAAAGTTATATAACAAGATTAAAATCATGAGACTCCGATTTTCCTATTTCACTATTGAAATAGGAAAATCAAGAGACTTAGGCTAAATAAGCTTCAAGAGGAGTGTCATTATTTAAAATAGGATAATCGAATTTTGTCACAACTATTTCCATAATTTGAACTTTATTCTTAGCTTTCTTGTTATATAATTTTAATGGATGTTTCAGAGTTTCATATTTTATACTTTGACAGCACTTGTTTATTACAAATTATATATTTAAAAGCGGATACATAAAATAGAAAATTTTTCTAAGGTTTTTTTAAATTAAATGTAAATTTTACGAAAAATACTAAAGATTTCTTTTTTAGAATGAAAGTTAAAGAAATGCATTATTTCAATGGTGAATTTTTTAAAATCTATTTTATCACAATTTTTGAATTGAAATTTAAAAAATCATTTCAAGTATTATAAAAAATTATTTCAAGGATTATAAAAATAATTAAATGTTTAAATTTTACATTAAAAATTAGATCGTAAGTTAATGATCTAGTTGTAAAAGTAATTATAGGAGATAATAATCAAGGAGATATATTATATATTAAACTATATTGAAATACTTTAGAAAAAATATATTGAATATCTGTTAAAAACGTATCGAAATATACATTTTCGTGGAAAAGATTACACTATTTCTGGCTAAGAATTTTAAATACTGTAGTTGAAAAGACATTAATATACAACTCATATGCAAAGTAAACACATTATTAATTAAATTATATACTCTAATTTCATCACAAAAATAGTTTGCAAATAACATCAAACATTTAACAGCTTATAAAAATGATGGTTTAAAAAGCAAAATAACAAGTTATGTTTTACATATCTACTGAAATTAATGAATTTTATCATTTACGCAACTTAATTTTTAAATAAGGTGATTCTTTTTACTTACTTATGTATATATAAAAAACTTTTTTTACCATATTTATTAAAAGACGAATTTCGTAATTTATTTTAATTTAATTTTATTCATTGTGATATTTTCTCTCATAAATTACAATAAAAATTCTACTGTTTATCATGCTTTGTTAAGATAGCTAATAAAAAACAGTATCATCTGGAATTTGTTTTTCGATCATCTTAAAAAAATAAACACAAAAAGGATTAAAACAGTTCTATTATATATTAACTCAGAAAGGAAATCACAAAAGCAAACATAAAATAATGAAAATCTAAATTAATTTTGTTGGTTCAAGTTTCTCATTTTTTATTCTTGATTTTGCTTTTGTCAATAATATTCTTAAGTGCCTTATTATCAATTGCTTTAAAATAAAAACATGAATTCTTTACATTTTATTTCCCTTGTAACTTCTTCATTTAATGAATTTATTATTCTTTTTGGAAACGTCTAGTAATAGAAATTCTTTTTATGTTGAAAGGGAATAAAAAGGAATATTCATTAAAAAAATAAAAACATTTAATTTAGTGACTAATTTGTTTTTTTAATAGAAACTATATACATTTAATTCATTTCATTCAATACAATTGTTATAATAAAAAGTTGGCAATCCTATGCACATGAGAAATTAAAAATACGAACTTCTTATAATACGAATAAAGTCTTAATTATCATAAAACGTTGGCGACAATATAGAATGAAATTTGAAATATAGCTGCATATTTGTATCATTTGCATATGAATTTGTATTCATGTTTCAGAAATAAACATCTAATTTTTTTTTTTGAAAAATTATCCAAATCAAATTTTGAAAGATCCCAATAGTTTTGATAGATATTATGTATAAAGAAATTGTTACTGAAAAATAGTACTGTTATAAGATTATTATATATTGTTTTAGTGGAATCAATTAAATTAATTAAATTGATTTACATTATTTTCTCATTTAGGTTTTACTGAGTTTATATTGTCTATTTTTGATAAATATGAATGTATTTTAAAAGTTAATTCATTTATTTATTACATTTTTTATATTCTTACCTAAAATATTAATAATTTACATTTATAATATTTTTTAAAAATTCAATATTTATGAAGATATATTAAATATTTATAAAAATCTAGTAATAACTAAGTACTATAAAATCTATAAATATAAGAGATTTAAAAATATAATTTGTTAGTGATAGAAATCAAAGCTTCTTTTAAGCTTAGAGATTATATTTTTTGGTGAATTCTCTTTATCATTTTATTTTAAAAATATATAAGTATTAAAACCTTAAAAAGAAATAGAATGTAACGCTTTAAAATGATGAAATATTACAGTTTTATTATTTTTGCTGTTTGGGTTCACAATGTTTCAGAAAAATTTAAAAATCTCATTGAAAAAATATTTTTTTTCGGTAATTCAGATTGTTTCAGTTGATGCATATTATTTATTTATTATAAATTATAGAATTTTCTAACAAGATATATTGTGATTCTTCATGTAAAGTAAAATCGCAAATTTCGAAATACAAATTTTATATATTTTATTTTTTTAATAATTATTTTTAAAAAAATTAATTCTCTATTATTTAAGTTCAACTTTAAATATTATATATTTCTGAAATATATTTTGTTAATTTTTAAAATACAATAAAAAACACATAAAAATAATGCAATAATTAAATATTAATTTATTTGCAGTTTTTCTGTATGCATAAATTATATTAAAGATTTTTTAAATTTAAATTTATTCTGTAAAAAAATGTAAAAATAAAACTTAAAAACAATAAATATAGTAAAAATTATATATCTTTTTTTTTATTTGGGAAAACAAAAATATCTCCCTGTGCACCAAGTAATACCACACAGGGCCCGAAGGTACAACAAATGTACTGCAAAACAAATCCAAATAATACATGAGATGAAAAAAGTTATAATAAAAGAAAGCAGAGAGAAAAAAAGATATAAAAATGAAAAATGAATTAGATAACAGCATGGATAAATTTTACAAAAAATTCAAAATTCTCTTTCTTAACTATGTCCACCATAATCGGGGGCCACCTGTTATTTAAGTCTTTACAAAGCTCGTTCCTTACTTCTGAAACAGATGGGCATTCAAGAAGAATGTGAGAAGGGTTGTCACTCCCAGAGTTGCACTTGCACACCTCACTGTTTTAAAAATTTTATCTAAAGCAAAATTATTAAGGAATACAATCTCTTATCAATTTTCATTAATCAAAAGAAATTAATTTGAATTATTTTAATTAAAAATCATTTTCTAAAACAGAATGTTTCCTAACCTACTTTATATACATAAAAATAGGCATTTTCTTTATAAATTGCGAAAACGTTTTTATAAATCGATCTCAAAAGAAGTTAAAATTTTTTTATTTATTATTACAAATTGAAATTTTCGGTAAAGACATCATTGTTATTTTCAGTTTAATTTAACTAAATTTATTTAGCAGAATATTTCCTACAAAAATCTTGAATTTTGATTCATATATACATATTTATATTTAGGTAAAAGATATATTGATATTCAAAACGTATATTATTTTGTAATGAAACGTTTTGTACATGAAAAATTAGTTTGTTAATATTTCAGAGATAAATTATATATTTAAATAATTTCAATTTAGATTTTTTGTGAATAATTCTTATTAGAAGGTAATTATAATTCTCTGACAAACAATTCTTTTTAAAAATTAGTACATAGACAAAGAACGTTATCGAAATATAAGGAGTATAATTTAATTCTATAACAGTTTCGCAGTATTTTGAGTATACGTTTGGCAATGCTATTGTAAATTATTTTAATATCCACGACTTTCATAGTGTTTAAAAATGAAACTACAAAAGTAATTTTTAGTTTAAATTCACGATTTTAAAAATAAATTAATATGTTAACCTGACATAGTAGTTAGCTAAGCAGCCATCAACATTATTAACAATTATTAACATCTTCTACGAATTATTGCTTTCCTAGAAAACGTTTCACGGATAATGGAATATTCTAACATACGACTTATCCACGGAAAGTTTTCGAACATTTAATTTCATTTAATTTTTAACGTTTTTGTAAAATAGAACGAAAATAAAATGTGATTGAGTTTTTTAATTTCGATTCTAAATTTCCAGAAAATAAAATGACTAGTAACATACTTCATTTAAGAATATACTTTGTTGTTTCACTTATTATTTAACTCAAAATAACTTCCAACAGAATTATTTTGGAACAAGAACTTCATGTGCTTATGTCGTTCAAGGAAATACTTCTAAATAAAAAAAGAATTTTACTCTAGAGGATTCATAAGGAGAACATCTTTTAGATGGAAGAGGAGTCGATGGCAGATATTTTACCCTTGAATATTTTTCTAGATTAAAAAGGATTAAAAGCTCGAAAGGATTTTGGGGGCCACGAAAGCGACGCACGGAAAAGCCATTCGTCGGGCATCCTATGCTCCTTCCGTACGTACGAGTCACGGCATTCAAGCATTACCGGTGAGGTACAACACTGTGTTTGCCTGTTTCACCCATATCCCCCTACCACCTCCTCAACTTATTACCATTCAAATGCAGAGAGAAGCAATGGTATAAGTAGTGAGTTTAACCGCAACTGTAACTTTATAAACTCTAGAGATGTCTGCATCAAAACTGCCAAATATTTCGGGATTAAATTTGGAATCGATGTATAAAATTAATTAGAAGAATTACGTTTCTAAAGAGTAAATCAGTAACGAAAAAATAAAATCATGTTTTAGAAAAACTGATTTTAATGTGTAAACCTGACTTTATAAAATATAAATTAGGATTTCTTCTTTTTTATACTCCATTGAACATTCCATTTAGTATACCTGCCAATTATGTTTCCTCACAGTGCACTTTGTAAGGTTTAACTGTAAATGTAATTTTTAAATTATAGAAGCTTTCTTGTAACCCAGTATACCCAAAATTCCCGGATTGAATTTGGAATTGATAGAGGAAATTAATTAGAAGATTCATGTTATTAAAGAGTAAACCACACAGGGAAGAGAAAATAAAACTTAAAAAAATAAATTTTAATTAAAACTGACATGAATTTGTAAATCAGGATTTTCTCTTTTTATATTTCAATAAATATCTCCATTACTCTACCAATCAATAATGTTTCTTCTAACTGCATATACAAAATTTAACTGTAATTATATTTTATAAAACTATAAGAAACTAAAATAAACTTTAAACTATAAAAGCCTTTTGACATTAAGTTTGTACAGCAATTCTGGATTAATTTTGAAATTAAGGACTGAATTAAATCGGGAGATTCACATTCCAAAGAGTAAACCAGTGTAGGAAAAAATAAAACTAATATCTAAAGCAAATAAATTTTTGATTATTAAAACTGACAAAAAATTGTAAAATAGGAATTTCTCTTTTTCAAGTGAAAATAAAACTTAAAAAAATAAGATTAAACATAAATGGCGGGTAGAATAAACATTCTATTTATTCTGTTGTTGTTACCCATTGCTTATGTTTTTTACCAGATCATATGCAAAGTTTAACTACAACTGTATTTTCTAAACCACAGGTACCTCTTTGTATCATGTTTATCAAAATAAATAATAGATTTTATTGATTGAAAGTGACATACTATTGTTAATCAAGACTTCCACTTTTTTTGTTTCAATAAACGTTCAATTTATTCTACCCATTACTTAATTTTTTTCCAGAGCATATACAAATTTTAACTGTAATTGTATTTTATAGCCCTTAAAACCTCTTAATATCAAATTTACTAAAGCTTTCTGAGTTAAATTTAGAATCTATCGATGGTATAATTTAGGAGATTCACGGTCGCAAATATAGCAAATCTCTCTAAGAAAAATAAAACCACCTTTTAGGAACATAGATTTTATTGATAGGTAATTGTAAATTCCGACCTTCTCTTTTTATACAATTAACATTATACTCTTCTGTATACCAACTCCATGCACATGCAAAGTTTAATTGAAACTATATATTTTTAACTATAAGGATATTCTTATACCTGTATATCCCATCCATCTTATTAAAATTTTTCTGAAAAATTTCTGGATCAGTTTATTAGGATGAATGTGACATAAATTCAAAAGATTTACATGTGCTAAAGGAAAATAAATCCGGTAGAAACAAAATCGTTGTAAGAACTAGGTGATATTAATCACACATAAAATTGTTAATTAGATCTTTCTCTTTTATGTTATAATTATTTAATTTCTTTCACTGAGAAATGCTGCTTATCTTTAATGTATATGCAGGGTTTTAAATTGTAACTATATACTTTCAAAATATCGAGATAGAATCACGTTTACATATATTTCGGAAATGAAATTGAAATAGATGAATGAGGTTAATCAAAACAGATTCACAATAATAAGGTATAAAACAAATGAAATAAATCATAAATAAGAAAAATGAACTACACATATTGTTTTTATGAAATATTTGTAAACTAGATCCTTATTTTTTTTAAGTGATAAGCATTTCATTCATTTTACTTACCAAAGATGTTCCTTTCAAGGGCAGATACTAAAAACATTTAATGCCAAATATTTAACTTTTCTATATTTTAAGTCATTTTTTATTTCCTTATTTAATACAATTTTATCGTGTAAATTCTGTAAGTGGTCTAAGTTTAAGTTTACTGGAAGTATAATTGTCGTGTTATATTGTGTCAGCAAATGCTTTGGTATGTTATAATAAAACTTTATTGAAATATTTGAGATAGTTTATATCGTTTTATTTATGAAATTATGAATATAAACTTCTATCAATTACATAAGAATATTGCTAATGGTGTTTTCATATTTGATATTTCCACTCTGGAAAAAACTTCTGCTTTCTTAGAATTTTTCTGACTATTGACTGTAAAAGAGGACTTATATATAAGCAAGGTAAGTGTTGGTAAGATTTGGGGTGTCAAAGTTATAATTATTTCCTAATATCATAGACGGAGAGGCCCTGATAGCTTATTAAAAACAAATTTTGTAATCATAATTGAGATAATTAAAATTTTTTTATTATCTATATCATCTATTTCATTTTGAATGGAAACTAAGGAAACAAAATTTAACTGTAGCTGTATTTTCTAAACTAAAGAAGCCTCTTCATATCAATCTTTTTAAATAATTCTGGGTTAAATTTGTAATCGACGGATGAAATTTAAGAGGGAATTTACATATTCCAAAAAAGTAAATAAATATATAAAAATTAAAATTATATATTTAAAAAATATAATTTACTGATTAAAACTGACAGAAAAATTTTAAAAACTAATACTTTCTATTTTATTTTAATATATATATATATAAATCACATAACAACTTATCATATCATTTAGAAAAAAGACTTTATTTTTGATATTTCTATTCCAAATATATATATATATATATATATATATATATATATATATATATATATATATATATATATATATATATATATATATATATATATATATATATATATATATATATATATTAGTCAGACCCAATTGAAATTAATATTTTAAATATAAGGAGTGAAAATATAGTCAAATATTTCTTTTAGTGTTCATTTCATTTCTTGTTGACTTGTATAATAGGTAGTTTGTGAGTGAAAACATTGATTTTAAAACCTATTTTTTTGGGAAGTAAAAGGAAAAAATATTTATGAACATCAATTAATTGATTTTTTATCACCCAAATTCTGCTTCATTTTAATACAATGTTTTACAAAGTAATAACTTATAGTACTTTAGAATGAATTCTTCATAGTTATATAAAATGTTGGAATGCGTTTTTTTGCAGCTAAAGGTATCGATTTGGCAAGGTTGACCGATTCTTGTCTTGCAAATTGATGCTGGGTAATTCTATTCTTCCTAGTAATGAGTAAACTTTGCTCAATATCTATGTAAATTCTGTTGACGAACTTTATGCTCGATGGATATTAAAAGGCTTGCGAAAGGCTACAGCTAGGCTGCTCACAACACGGTGTCCAATATTGTGGTTTTTTTTTTAAATTAAGGCTTTTCTACTAAGAGATATCCAAGAAAAATCTTTAACTAAATTCAGTCACTCAATTCACCACAAGATTACTTCATAGTATACTGAATGAATGAAGATTGAAACTATTTAGTATTCATATAAATGAGGTTACGATATATCTGATCCTTATAAACTGATTAATATAATTTCACTGATTCACATAAGAGATAAAAAAACAAATTGTTTCTGACATCATAAATATAATCTTTAGTTTACACGACTAAAAGATTTAATGATTTCTTATAATAAATGACTTATAATATATTACAAATATATGGTAACATCGATTCACAAAGGGACTCATAATGTACACTAAAAACTCAATGACAAAGTCTGATAGGAAGTTCCAAAAAATAAGAAAAATTTGGAACTGTAACAGCCATATATTCATAAAGACAACAATTGAATAGCATGGCAAGATAAAAAAAATCATTTTATGACCTTAAGGAAAATTTTACAACATGCCTTTATTGAAAAAAAACTACTTTTGAGCTTTGAGCTAAGATCTTACAGTTCACATGAAGTAAGATTAAATTGTAGCTTTAAAACAAGACACAATAGATTGAAAAAAATCTGGGTGATAGTTTGATAATCAATGTTAATTAAATCCCTATTTTTTGGAATAAAGTATGCGTTTACAGATTGTTATAAAAAAGTTATTTTACTATATAAAGAAAGAGCAAAATTATTTCTCCTTTCAAGCTCTTTATAACAAAATATAGTGACTTGTACCACTTTGTCTTCCAATCGCAACCGAGGTGTCTGTAGTGAGTTACTTCCAGCAAGCCTTCGCAGTGGAGGTTTTAGTCACGAAATACAGATCGCAGCGACAAATCTGCTGTATATAATTAAATTGTGACTATTTCTGCAGGTTGTTCAGAATTTCCGCTGGCATCACGGATAATAGTCTGCTGAAAAAAAAAGAACCGTTATTCTTACTGGAAGTTATTCTGTTCTCGCTGTTTATTTTGTCACTAGTCACGAACTTGGAAAGTAAAATAATTTGTTTTAGTCAAGAGAGCTCATATTAAGGAACTTTAAACTGGTAATAAAAAGTGTTTTTTTAAAATACTTTTTAAAAAGTCTATGACTTATGGATAAGTCAAGGGCTTTTTTTTCAAATACGCGTGCAGTTCATCTATTTGTTTTCAATACATTAAATACTTTAAACAATAGAAAGTTGTTAAATGAAATAAACAGCTCATTAAATTATTTTTTAATATTTAGATTAATTATTTCAAATAATAAGAAGTTGTTAAATATAAAACTCCACTTATTCAAAAAAATTTATTGGGATTAAGTATTTTAAGCAATAAATAGTTGTTAAATGAAACATTTAGTATTTTAAAAATAATAATCTCTTGACTCCTGATATTTTAAAGCATATTTTTTAAAATATATAAATGCTTAAAATCTTTACGCATCTTCTATTAATGTGAATATTTTGAAATCAATTCTGTTTTCGTTTAATCTCTCATACGTTTATGATTTATAAGAAAATATTTTTGTGAAGATTAAAATGTTTAAATATACAAATTCACACACAAGAATCTTCCTTCATCTTCCTTGAATCAAAAATACTTGGGAAAATAACACTGTGATTTTTCAATTTTTAATCTCTGAAGTTTAGATTAATTTATGTAAACATATTCTTTAATCTTAAAACACACTAAGACTTTAAAAATCCTCATTCCTTTATCGTAATGTCAATCTTTTGAAATCAAATCTAAATTCCTTTAATTTTATTTATTTAAAATTTTAGCGTTAATAATCTTACTGAGAGAAATTAACTTTTTACAGGATATTTTGAATTTAAAGAAAATTTAAATTTTTTTATTAATATGAAATTATCAATATAATTAATGTACGAACATTTAATATTAGTTCTTACTTGAAAATTTCTTGACAATTTGTTAGTTGTTTTATGGAATTTTTGATAATGTTCAAATTATATAGTAGAGAATTTCAATTTTCTTAATTATTTAATAATCATATGCTCGTTTGGAAGTATCATTTAAATCTCAAAGTCTCCAAACGTCTCGTATCTTTGAAAAAATTCGGTTTCAAACATTTAAAGATTTGTGCTTTACTATTTTATCTTCATTTGAATCTGAACCACAAATATTTTTATTAATAAGCTATTAATTAACATTCTAATGTTACCAAGGGAAATGTAATTAATAAAGGGAAGTTAGCGTTTTAATCAAATTAATTGAAAATATATAGAAATATAATTTTTTTGTATTTAATCGGCAGCATTTTTTTGAATTTTTGATTCCGAAAATGATTTTTGCTTTAAAATCTCTTAGTTAAGCGTTTTCATTTTTAATATGCAATTTAAATTCGAATATACAATTTTCAAATATTTAAATTAGAAAATTTAGGAAAAAAATACAGTTCTATTATAGAAATGACTGTAAAATTATTCATTAAGAAAGTTTTATTTTAAATTATCTTTATTGAAAATTTTAACAATTATAGTTTAAAATGATATTCTATTATATTTTGTGAAAAAAAAACATTTTAAAGTTAATTTGCATTAATTAATTATAAGAAATGGTTTCTTAATGTAATTTTGTGAAATGTTTTGATAGAGCTTAAGATCATGTTCTCAGTGAATGATAGTTTGAGTTCAAGTCTCGCTACTGAAACACTGAAATAATTTTTTAATCGATTTCTACACATTTTAGTGAGTTCGTGGATTTGTATCTCACCTTGGGCTTGAATATTTGTAGTAATTCATAATTCTATTTAAACAGAAGATTGCAGTCTAGTTAGACATCGTGTGAAAAAAATGACCATTGAGCGACAAACAAACCAATCCACACATTTTAGGAAAGCATAGCTAAGAATTATTCATTTTTTTGACATTTTGTGGATAGTCTAATTGTCATTTTGTGTTTTAACAAATTTTAACTCCTATAATGGTATTAATATCTTCCAAGAAAACTCTATAATTAATGGATTGCACCCATGTGTTAAAAAGGAAGAAACCTGGAAACCTTCTAAACGCTCATTCTAGAAAATATCCATGCAAAAGGCAGAAATCCAATGACATTCTCTTGTTACTTAGAGAATGTGTGTTGGTATCAAGCTAGTATCATTCCCATGATCTCCAAAAAACATGGTTTTAATATCAAGTCTAGGGGGTTATAGGAGAATTTTAGGTTTATTAATATTTGAACGCTAAAATATATTCAAAAGAATTGATATTCATCGATCTTATACTGTTACTTGAGTTATTATTGTGATTTTTTGCAATATAAAGCTAATAATTGGTCATTTATAAAATACTTTCGCATATCAAATCCTTGTACTTTGCACTGTGGTTACCAAACATTTCTTTATTATTTGAAAAATGCCAAGTAAAATAAAAAAATTATCAAATTATACTGCTGTTTTGAAATCTTAATAAATTGCATTGAAAAATTTTTGTAGATTCTTGTAATAATTTAAAATTATTATCCTTTCAGAATAGGTATAATTAAAATTTCTAAGCTTTAAAATTAGATTTAATTATCGGTATTAAGTTGATTAATAGAAATTCTTAGATAAGTTTTCAGCTTTGAATGTGCATTTGAGTTTTAAGATAGCATTATGAATTGCCCCACGTACAAACTCATTTCCATATTAAGGGCTCCTTTTGGACAATTGAATAAATCAAATCAAGTGAGAAATGACTTCATTTCACTTTCGTATGGTCTAAAATTTTCTCTCTCTCTGTTCTCTCTCTACACTTCAATTAAATCTAATTTCTAATTAATTGTAATTAAATTTAAGCGTAAGTCAAGGAAAATGTTCCATTATTTGATGAAAGTGTTTTAAGTGCAAGTGCAAAATATTGGTATTAAGTAAGGAAATGATATAAGTGTTAGAGATTAAATTATCATAATACGATTTTAAATAATTAAAGAAACGAATAAATTGTATGGTTTTTTTCCGAGGTTTCCTAAAATGTTATTTTTTTTATCGAAGGATAATATAATATACCATTTCATTTTTAATGTGCCTTTTCTTTTGAATTTTTAAAACATACACATTAGTTGATTTAATAAATTGTCATATTTTAATTTAATTCATTAATCAATTTTGCTTAGTTGGTAGATTGATTATAATGACGTGTTTTTTTATCCTTGTTTATTTCTAACGCTCGGCTGCTACTAGGATTTCTACCCTTTCAGCACCATAAGATGTTTAAATGATGTCAACTCGTGTGGGTGTGCCATAATTGCAACTTAAGTGGGTGGATCTTCATAATTTGGAAGCAATGACCAATCCAGAGACCCCAGACTTGGCCTGCTGCCCCCAGAGGAATCATTTACCATGAAGGATATTGTGACCACAAGGTAATTAACGTGCTTCAACCGATGTTAGCGAACACGACGGATCTCTGATTTGCTCAGGATTCGAACTCACTACCTTCTAATGAGGAATACGAATGCCTACCTAACCAGGCCAATTTCGACCTCTGTTCTTATCCTTATATAATATAAAACAAACTAAGCTATCTATAACAACAACTGGCTTTTATATTGGATTGCGCGCATGTGTGTATCCATGTAATATGAGTAAATGTCAGTGAGCGTAACTTTTAAAATGAAACCAAATTTCTCTTCTTTAGTTTCAGAACACTGTAAGTTAAGGCCATATATTGACTATCTTGATGTGAAAAAAGGATATTTATTGCAAGATGGTCTTTATTGATAAAATTTGCGTAAAATTTTATCAATAAAGGTGATATTATTTATGTACATCATCTTTATCAATAAAATTTGGAAATTATTCGTCTTCTCCTGGAAACTAAGTGGAAACTTTGAGAATACACTTAGTTACAAAATAACAGAACAGGAACGGATTTAAATTGATTGATATCTTACTCACTAAACGGAGGAGAATATATTTTGTGCATAAATCTGTGCACAAACTTTTAAAAGTGTGTGCCCAAGCTCCAATTTATACATGCATCACGTAGCATGTAGAAAATAACAGGTTATGTCACAATGAATATCCGTAATCTGCAATGAATCCCCTTCTACATATTCAGCAAAAATCAAGTAATAAACTTGCAAAATAATAATTTAAACTGCTTCGATTATGCAGATTCCTTGAATTTCTTAAAACATATTATATATTCTGTTTCAATTCAGTAATTTTAAACCTAACAAAATTATGGCTTGTTTAGTAGCGTAAGAACTTGTGCATAAATCAGTGAAGATTGCACGCTTCTTTTATTCTGTATTGTGTGTGCGAAGTCAAGTGTAGTAATAAAATTAAACTGATTTACTTATAATACGAGTATACTTTTGCAACTGATTTTTTCCACATTTCATTTAGCTTTCAAAAGGAAAAGACAAGCTTCCTAATTTTACTGCTAAATACGCTGCAAGGCAAATCGTTTTGTCTTGATATGTGCCTTTGGAGCTTTAGACCAGGCTCACAGGGGATCAATGCATGGAAACAAGACTTATTTTATTAAGTGTAGCAGTACAAGGAATCTGCTGTTCGATACGTCGTAAAAAATCTTTCCTGTCAACGGTGAAAGAAGAGCTTCTGTACGGTTTGGAGTCAATAAATAATGGCAAATACAACAAATACTGTGACTACTAATCAAGGTTGAATAAGAGTGTCTTGCCGAAAACAATTTTGGATTATGCATATTGCTTTGAAAAGAACTATTTTTTCAGTAATAAAACGAAACATTTTTCTAGTAAAAATTGAAACATAGGATTTTATTTCTCACAGATTTTAAGCACCTTAAAAATGATGATTTTTATATAAAATTATGCATATTACAAAAATGAAGGTAATTTAAGAATAGTGTGGCTTTCTTTCATTTCCATTGCTGATTTATATATGAAGTTTTTCCTCAGCAGTTATGGGAATTTCAATGTTAGGGATCTGTAGTTATTTACTACACTTGAACAAACCAAGCTTGCTTTGTCGACGGCTATGAGAAATTAAGTCAATAGGGTGCATCTTTCGTTTAACCATAGCACCACGAAGATGAAAGTACGTCTTTGTTCTAAGAATCTTCCGATAGATGGTACCATAAGATTGGTCCACTCTCTAAATTTTGACTTTAAACTGGTGAGAACATTGTCCATTTGAAATTTATTTCATCAGAGTCAAAAACGAAGAATTAACATGCCTTAAAACTCTGACTGCTAAATTTTATGTACTTTTTCTTTATTTTAAATCTACATATTTTGGTGAACTGAAATTTATTTCTTGAAAAGATTTTTTTTGTACAAATTTTTATCATGTGAAATTAAACTATTTGAAAAATGAATTTTAGATGTTATCACAAAGAAAATTTTTAATAGTAATTTTTAATAAATTTTAATTGAAGTACAGCTAATATGCATTTTTTACTTTAAATTCCCACAAATAAAATTTTGCATGATTTTATGATACTTATTTGATGATTTTAACTTAATTTGAATTATTCTTGTAACTGTATTAAACGTTATAAAATATTTAAACTGATTTACTTTATAAAATACATAAAAAAATTTTATAACAAGTATCACAAAAGCATATTTGAGGAATTATATATTTAATTCCCCAAATATGCATTTGTGATTAAATTTATCTCTCGAATATAACGAATCCTATTATGCGTAATGCATATATATTTTAAGAGGTAATAAGAATTATATATAAAGATATGTAATATCTCTTCACGTATTTAATTTTATTGAATCAGACTATATTACCTACTTAAGGCTGGAATTAAATACATATGGTGAAGAAATAATAAAAGTTTTCAAAATGATTAATTTAATCCTCATTATTCAATGAAAAAATTTAAAAACGTTGCGTTATGTGCATCTTAAAAAGTTGCTATTTTAATTTAAATCTGTGAAAAATCTTTACATTCTTTATTGATATAAAATGCATTTTTTACTTTTAATAGATTTAATTTAAGAAGACCATGAATTAGTCAAGAAGAACATTTGCGTGCTGAGAGCTTTGATTTTAAATATCCAAGCAGAATATATCATTGAACCAACTCATTAAATCCATCAAAAATTACAAAAAAAAACAACTATCAAATACACAAGCTTAGTCAGCTCGAGAATCTTTTAATTTTCGTGATGTACATGCCATTTCGTCAAAGTCAAATAGGGAATTTTTTTTATCAATCTTCCGTCGCGATGACTTTACAAATTACCGATGGAACGTGGTGTCTGTGAATACATCGTGACTGTTACTTTGAAAGAGATAACAAGTCTCTATGCTAAGGATAATGGACACCAGAGTTCTCACTATTTTGAAATGTATACAATCTTTCTTTTTTCCCCTACATTTCCTCCATTTTTTCGCTCTTTCTTTGTACGTTGGCAAGTGTTGTAAATGGTATGCGTGCCCCAGCACGCTTACCATTTACAACAGGGAGAGAGGACTTGTCGAGTTAATGTCGCTGTTCAATCCTCTCCAATTAGGCGAATAGAAGGGATTTCTGAAAAGTGCTGAATTTTCTCTTTTGCGATAGGGGGAAAAGGGAAAAATTTTCCCTTTCTTTGCTTTTGGAGAAAATTGGATGTTGATTGCAAAGAGGGAGGCTTTTAAGAGGAGATTTTTGTTGTGCCTATCGAAAAGGGAAACTGTTGGCTCAATATAATTTGTTATTTATGCCTCTTTCTGTTACAGAGAAACGACGTCTGCAAATTCTTTGAAAGAATACGTCAGCGTTTTGAGCCCAAAGCAAACACAACACCCAGTAATTTTCAGAAAAACCTTCAAGATGAGGGACGTTTCAAAATGTTATCTTGGAATCCATTTAGATTTTTGGTGGAATCAACAAAAGAAAAACCACAAGGCGTTAAATGAAATCAATTTTCCCTTTTTTTCTGGATAAATTTATGCACTGCGTCTGATATAAGGTTAGACTCTAAGTCTTCTCTGTCTGCCACATTTTCCAAACATTTTGTTCGGACTTTAAACATATACAGCACAATAATTAAAAGAAAATCCTGTATATTTTCTCATCTCCTATTTTTTAAAACCATATTTCTTAATAATAATTATATAAGGGAATTACTAAATTGAAGTTTATAATATTTCGTCTCATTATATTTCAAGTAAGTGATAAAACAGAAATGTTATAAAAACTAGTATATAAAAAGTTGATTTTAGAATCGCGTTAAAGCTTATGAATCAGGGCAAAGTAAATATAAATGTGATTAGAAATTCAGTTTGATGCTTAGTTGTGTATATAGCTAGATATCACATCAAAGTAGTTTTTTCGGACATCTAATAAGATACAAAACTGTAAAATATATGTTTTATCAAACAAGTGTACTGCATTTAAGTTTTAAGTTCATCAGCCGTATGACTACACCATCCATAATTGTTTTTAGTATTTTATATTCTATTTTAAGCAATCGATATTAAATCTCTGAAAAAATTGACACTAAAAAAAAGTAACTCAAAAAAAGAAAGATATCGTTCTTAGATCGTATGGATATATCCAACCATATTTTTTCTTATTTTGTTATACAGGCTTAATTATTTTTCCTCAGATATAAGACATTTGACTTAATATTTGGATTAATGAATGAAAAAGTATTATGTGTGTTACAGCTATAACCTTTTTATGCTCTTAAAATGTTTGGTGTGTGTCTGTTAATCCGTATTAGATTATAACTATTCACTCATCTTGAAAAAATTTGGGAAAAATTAGGTCTAATTTTGATAATTTTTTTTATTGAGATGTGTTAGCATTGAAAATTTATTAAAATGTTTGATGCAAGCCAATTTCATAACCGAGAAATTTCTTCCAAATAAAAATATTATTTAAACACATGTTCAGTCAAAGCTATCTTCGATCGTTAAATGGAGACAGCATAGTAGAAACAACGAAAAAAAAAAAAAAAAAAAAAAAAACTCATAACTCATAAATGTTTATATACAAATAATATTATAATAAATTAGAGAAGAAATTATTTTTACAGCAAATTAGAGAAAAAAATTATTTTTACAGAAAATTAGAGGAAAAAATTCATTGTGGTGGAGAGAGGCAAAAGTGTACATTTGGAACATACACCAAGGATTGATGAAATAAAGAGAAAGTGACTTTAACAAATGATGTAAGTACACATAGAAATGATGTAGATGATTTAAATACACCTGGAAACATTAAAAGAAATTAATTTATCATTTTACACATGGAGAAATTTTCAAAATGCATATACGTGTCTAAAAAAGGCAAAGCTAATTAATATTTACCTTTAATGTGTGTATCAATATAAAATAAATCCTTATCAATGCGGATCATAGGAGAAGCTGACTAAGAAGCGTGTGCTGCTGAAAGCGATTGAATGCGTATTTATCAAGAGAACATTAACCAGAAATACATATGGAACCTATAAGTGAACTGCTCCTTTTAATATAAATATGCACCCTGAAAGAAAACTTTACAGAGCTTTTTGAAACTAACGTTGGAATTCATATATATCCCTTAAGAAATCACACAGAAAATGTTCAAAATTAAGATTGATTATAAAACAGAATACTTTCAATTTAAGATACATAAAAGATTATTATGATATATAAGTCATTTTAAGCACACCTCAAACGAATGTAATCAATTTTTATTATTTCACAGTGAAAAATAAGCATATATTAAAGAATGATGTGTATGAATATTTAAATTAATATTTATATATGTATAATGAATGGACCAATGCTTGTTCTATGTGTTTTTCGGAAATCAATCTTTTGTAGAAATAGAGGAGCTTGTTGTCAAAATTTGGTTATGAAATTTACTTCAAGCATAAGTTATTGCGCATTTAAGTCATTTCTAATGACTCATTTGAAGTTTATTTGCAATATCGATTGAAGTCGAATTAAGATTAAAATTGTGACAACATTTCATCGGAAACTCATTACGTTTGGTATTAACTTTGATCGTGAGCAAAGTTTAATTCATATCGCAAGCGCTGTGTGAATGGGTCACAGTCACGCGAAATATGTGTGACTGAGGTAACTCGTGCCGAACTTAAGTATCCAAATTTCATGTTTCGAAGTCTTTTGGATCTCTGAAAGTTATAAAAAAATCTATTGCACACACAGATTAAGATCTTTACAGCAGTAAAATATATTTTAAAATAAAATTCTATGATGAAACACTCTAATCACAAAAGCAGAACTTACGAAAAAAAGATTAGTTTTATACGTCTCGTGTATCTGAAAATAAAAGTTAAAGTATATTTTAAAAGCCGTATAAAGACAATTTTTTAAATCCTTTTTAGCTCAGTTCTACAGGACAAAATAATTCTACGTAATATATTCCACCTATGTTTGAAAATAAGCGAAACAAGTATTGTTTAAGTTAAAAAAACAGCATTGCATTTTTAAAGATAAATAATGAGAAACCCAAAATTACATTTGAAAACATCATTTCCTAAGTTATCTCTAAGGCTTAAGATTAAAATGTATTTTCTGCTTCTAAGTCTAAAAGTTTTGTAAGAGCTAAAATTAACTGAAGTTAAGCTTTAATTCATTTTTTACTTCTTACGAAAGAGTATTCTTAAAAAAATATTAACAAATCTCTTGACAAGGGATGAATATATGTGCCTAATTTATGCTCTAAAAAGTTTTATATAGAGTTAAAACAAATTTCAACTAAAATCCTGTTTCAGATCATTTAAATGAGAAAATTCTGATAGTCCTGTCATAGTACAACTCTTGGACACAAGAAATCTCTATTTCTAGCTGTAATATTGCGATTTTGATGATTATGCATTTAGGAATAGTTTAGCATACGAGAGTTGAATTTGTATACTTGTAAAGAGTAATGAATTGAAAAAGTTAATATTATTTTTTATGCTTTTGCAATTTATTCTTAGGGTTTGTAATCATTCATTCAAGAATTGCTTGAACTTACAATAAACAGCATCGTAAACTTACAGTAAAGAACTGCCAAGAATTTACAATAAAGAGCGTTTGGAACTTACTGTAAAAATTGATACTAGAACTTAAGATTAAGAACTGCTTGGAACTTACAGTAAAAAATGGTAGTGTTGGAAATATTTTGAGCATCCTAAACTACTGTTAAATGAATAAAACAACATAGAAATTTAGAAAAAAATTCTTATCAAATTGAGATATCATTTTTCTTAAAATCAAAGCTCGTTACCAATTGAGATAAGTTTTACAAACTTTTCAATTGGCAAATGTAGATTACATACAGATGACTTGAAAAATCAATCTTTCTACTTTTACATTTGAAAATATCAAGATTTTAACAGTTAGTTATTGTATAAATTATTTCTCTTTAATTTACTTCAAATTGAAGTTTTCGTCAGTTGAAAATAGACTTACCCCGAATAAGAAGAAACAAGAATCATTTCACATTCTTAAAAAGAAAAAAAAATGTTATTTTTATTTGAAATATTTAGCTAGAAGCAAGTTTAAGAAGAAGAAAACCCATCTTACAATTTATTAAAGTCATTTAAGCTGAAAGGGGAAAATTTTTTTCTTTCAACAAACTGACATTTATTTTTATACAGGTAATGGCAATGTTCAAGCTTATTATTTTTCTTAATTTTCCTGATCTTCACTTACTCTGTTTTCATCGTAATCGAAAACGAACCATTGCCATTAAAACGATGAAATATTTTACATCGTCTCCAACGGCAAAACGGTTGTAGAAATCTACAAGCAGAAAATCAAGTAACGAAAACTCATTATCTACTTTATATTTCGCGTTCTTTTTTTCTCTCCTTTTCAGAAAACAAATTACTACAGAGGTTTCATTTTTACGTACTGTATTTCATTTTATTTAATCGCTCCATGCCTCATTTATCCAGGGCAGTTAAACAAGATGCTCCGGACAATTGCTGCAATTTACAGAACTGCAGGATTACTATTTTTTTTTACATTTTATTCTGTGGCAACAACTATGATCTTTTGCAAGACTTTCAAATAATTTTGTAGTTTGAGACTTTAGACAAAATATTTTAATTTTCAGATACTTGTCACAACTATTCATCTGTCATTTATTTTATTTGCTCAAAATTTTTTCAGGAAACGAAAATCACACTCAGTGCATTGTGCAAATTAATGCTGTTAAGTAATGCCCTTTATTCACGGTATTTACTTAAGCCTTAAATAATTTATTTGTGGTTTAATTTTTTGAAACGAAACTTTTGATGACGAATTGCAATTAAAGTTTTAAATAAATGTATAAGTCCAGATATCTATTGAATTAATGCTTTTTAGTTGCTTTTGCTTTGAATTTGTTACTTCAAAGACAATCGCATTTTATTTTTAAATTAAATATTTTACTATTTTTTTAGAAATTATATATATATATATATATATATATATATATATATATATATATATATATATATATATATATATATATAAAATTTACACCAACATGTTTATATAGTTTAAAAATAAAAGTATCAGTTAACTAATGCTTAGTATTTTTTACATAGTTTATTGTGTATTTTAAATATTTATTTCAATTTAAAATTATGACTATCATTCACAATAAATACCATTTTTGAGCATACATTAAATGTAAGTATATTTTTCAAAATTTTGACTTGAATAAGCATAGTATATCCTATAATTGTGATTAAAAATTGTCAGTTTATAAATGACATATACACGCATTTTGCAAATACCAATAGAAGTCATTGCAGTTTTTTTCAAGTTATCAACTACTACTTAGTTTTATAGATGAGAAGAGAAATACTTATACAAGAATGTTGAGAAGAGTAGTATAACAAGAAATACTACTCTTCTCAACAATTTTTTCACACACAGATACTTCTCTCTTCTTATTTATTTTTTAAATTTGAAATGAAAGTTCTTGTTTGTCAACAATAATTTTATGGTTGGAAGTGTTATATATATAGGTTAAGAAATTGGGAAGAACCCTTCTCAGCTGGTCTATTCATCGCAACTATAAAACTGCTGTAGAGAATTATTGAGTACTCTTCTCACAATAGTTTCATAATTGAGATTTCTCGTTTCTCAAGAATAACGCTACTCTTGATAGATTTTAATTAGTTCTTATATGTTATCAATAGTTTCTTAATTATGAAGAGTTCCCGCTTCCCCACGATAGTTTTATAGATTTAATGAATGTATATTGCAAAAGAATTTATTGGTAAATAATTATTCAATGAATTGGCTTAAACTTTTACTTTGAAAATTTTTAATATGCCTCACTAATTACTTAATTTGCCATGAAATTAGAAAACGGTCTATAAGATAATTTATTTCATTGCTATTTATTTGTTTAAAGTATATTTATTTGTTAAAAATAGATTGTTGGACTAGTATTTATTTGTTTAAAATATTTGCAAGCTTCAAAAATTCAGTGACATTAATGAAGAATTACTGTTTCAAGTATGTGGTTGTATAATGCTCAGCTATTAGAATTTCCACCTTTAAGCGCTATAAGAAGTGAGGGTATCTTATACAGTGAGTAATCCCGAGAGTACCAAAAGTGGATTGTCGTAGTATAAAAGCAGAGACCAAAAAGAAGACCCCAGAAGTATCATTTCACATAGAGGACATTGCAACCACGACGTGTTTCACGTGCACCTGCCGCTATTAGTGACACGACGGATCTTCGATTGGGTCGGGATTCGAATTTCGTTAACGAAAACAAATGTCCTAAGCAAGCTGCTTCAAATATAATTTTTTTAATAATTCATACTAATATTTCAAACATTAGATATTTACTTTTTTATATTTAAATATACCGAAAATGTAATAAAATCAATTTTAGTATCTTTTTAAAATATGGAATACATTTAAAAATAAAAAAATACATGAAACTTACTATCAAATATTACAATGCTAATATAAAAAAACACACTCCATTATTCTCTTATTCCTTTTATAGCGGCATTCTTTCGAAACCGAAAATGGTATAAACTTACATAAATAGTCAGCATATTATGTAAAGCAGGGGTCTAATCAAATTCAAGAACAAATCAAATCAAGTACATCCAGAGAGCAGAAGAATATATTTTAAAATCACTTCTTGTGCCTCATAAATATTAAACTGTCTGGAGGAAAAGAAGGATGAAATTGAATACCCTTAACTTTAAAGTTCAAGTTAGGAACTATCGCAGAAACTGGAAAGTGTTTCAGAAAGAGGTATTTCACATACACACATTGTTAAAGACTTAAGGATAAAAATTGCGATGAGGAAGAAATTTAATGCGTCCAGTTTCAGTTTATTTATTTCTTTAACATTTTTGGTTTTGAAATGCTTTTAAGATGAGTTTTTTCTTCGTCTTTTTTTTATAAAAAAGTTGAAAAGAAGTTTTTGCTTTTTATTTCGGAAACTAAAAATATAGTAGCACTATTTAAGTTGAAATTCTTATGATGAATGTTATATAGAGAGAGGTCTAAAACGGGAAGAAAAAGGGATTTTAGATTCTATTAGAAATCCACAAGAGTGATTTTTTAGGAGATATTGATGATTTTCTGAGAGGAAACTCTTGACGACATGAAGTGGATTTGTAATGCAAAAAGCATTCTAAAAGCCATTGTAAGGCATCTGTAAATATTGAGTTCTCATTAATATTTCCTGTGCTTGACGCGGAGGAGAAAACCAGGAAAACTTCTAACCATTCATCCCAGTAAATATGCATTTTTGGAAATTCTGGACTTTGAATTCCAAGGAAATTTTCTTTCCAGTATGCCAAAATGAATGCTCCACATAGTTGCTTAAGCTGTGTAGAGTATTCATTCAAAGAAATCTTAGGGGAAAAAAGGATATTAATCCTTAGAAATGAAATTCCATCTACGGAATTCTAGCTTAAGCAACTATGTGGAAAAATGAAACTATTTAGTATGTAATGGCTTGGAAGCCACTTTGAGATGCAGATTCCGATCATATAACCCATTATGTCCAAAATATATATATATATAGAATTTCAGTTACAAACAAGCTAAACGGAAAAGGACAATGTTTGTTGGTTGAAATACTACCTGATTATATTACTATCTGATTATTTCCGTTCTTCAAAGAGGCTAAATTCCAGTGCTGCTTCTTAAACTAACTTCAGCATCGTTAGAATTAACAACTTTTTACTAATATAACTAATGAAGGATATTGAACAGGAGTGCTTAAAACAAATTCAGTGGAATTGTTTTTGAGGACTAGTTGCTTTATAAATATAATAATATATGTATAGTAAAAGTTTAAATCAGAATGTAACAATAATATCACCACTTGAGTTAGCACTAAGTTTACTAATATGTAACTGAAGTAAAGTATGAGAGACAACATAGATAAGATTATGTAAATTAATTTCAAAAGCATTATTTAAGTGATTACTCTCTTAGAGTATTCATAGTCCATTATAAAACTAATCTCGAATGAATACGATTTGAATTTTCTTGTCTTTAGCTTTGATTACAATCGCTTGTTTAAGTGATTTAAATAATATACACATTCTATATTTGAAATGTTGTTGTCTCTTAGTTTTTAATGTTTGCATTTTGGATACAAAAAGTGGAAGAATAAGCTATTCTAAATCCCTTTTGGTTTTAAATTCTTTTGATATGAATGGTAGAATTAACGGGATATACATTTTTCAAAAAGAATTTAATTGCATTGTTCGCCAAAAGAGGAAGTATTTTAAAACTAAACAGTTTGAGATAAGTTTGGTTGTTGCATTTGTGTTAAAGTATTTAGTGAGCCAAGCAGCAATATCATTGAAAATAAATCTCATGTATACTTTATGTCACATATCATTAATGTAAAAGGGAATCGGGTGGCCTATACTTCAAGGGTTTCCATTGGTTTCTCGCCAATTTGGCACCGCATTGAGTGATGTTGAATATGGTGATGAAGTTTTTGTCTTTAAAACATATTTGGTACTTTTCCATTATACCCTCGCTTCTGATCCTAAAGAAATATGTTTTTACAGAGAAGCGAAAATAATGTAATTCAGATACGATAATTTTATTGGCTCAACATTTTAGTTTAAATCTAATAGATACTAAATCGACTTTTTTCTGCAAAAAATAACTAAAAAGTGATAAACATTGGTAAACAAGCTAAATGCTAAACAAAGCTCAAGCTAGTTGATGCAAAAGATTGCTTGGTGATAATTTTGTCGGTTGAAAGAAGCATTATGATCACAAATCACCAAGAGTCAAAAATACCTAATAACAGCAAAATTTAATTTTGCCTCATTGAAAAAAGGTACTTTTAAATTATACCTACCCAATCGATCACCAATGCGATTCCTACAGAATAAAATGTTGGCTTTCAAATAAATTTTATCAGTACGTGATAATTATATATTTTATGTTAATAAAATGCTTGTAATATTTTTAGTAGTTTCTAAAGACGTTAACATTTTTAAACAGTACATGATGCAAATGGAATATTTGAGACAATAATTTATGATTTTTTCCTTTCCCGTTGCAGTGATTATCAAAAGCGGTTGTGTAATGGAAAAATACCAAATATTTTTACGCTTAAAAATGTATAATTTGTGTAATTTTAAATATTTTGTATCATTGCATAGTTGTTGGCACCATTTATTTATTTCAAGCACGTCTGAAAACCCGTTTGGCGACAAAAAATCTCCAATTTTAGCCAAGGGTTACCTTGAAATATATTTTTCCCAAGGTAATTATATATAATTTGCAACATTATATGTAAAACTAACGAATATGCATCAATGAAGCAACAAGGATATCAATTTAGCTTATAATTCTAAAGACTTTGATACCTTTTATCCTGCTGTGTAATTAGAAAACATTATGGATTAAATGATCATCACATGACATATTTATGGTCTTATGTGGATAAAATTATGATTGATATAAGAATTTAAATTAGTTTAATGCAATGTGTATAAGACAGAGGAACATGCTATAATTGATCTAAAGGATGCTAAAAGAGCTAGAAGATTCCTAAACATTCTCCAAATACGCCAATAAATGGATACCCTGCTACCTATAAGGTTCGAAATCACTTGCTTTGGGGAATAAAATGTGATGAGTATTGTAATATGACTCTATACCATTTTCAATGTTTTTAAAGAATGTTATTTAGTGTTTCACAAAAAGAGAATAGACAAGCCCGGATATCTTTATAAGACATTTATTTATAATATTACTACAAGCTGTCTTTTTTTCTACAAATGATTTGTACAAGTAAGTGCAATGTTTTTCCATGATTGTACAGGGTGTAATCACTCCTGATGTACCAAGTAGCTGTAAAGTTTATACACAGATTCATTCATCTTTAATAAGTCTTCAATCTTTAAACTACATTTTGAAACATGCAGAAAGAAGAAATGAGATTCAATTGCTTATCAAATATTAATTTCATAAATTTACACTGTTTATTCTAATGAAAAATTCTTACATTTTACAATTAATTCAATGTGAAACAATAGCAAATTTCTATTTTAATTTTAAAGGTTCACAAAAGGAGATTGCTAGTTTTAAATTTTTATAATACTTTTAATTTTGAAATGCTTATCAATGTACTATAGAGGTTATGTTTATTGAGGTATTATAGAGAGATATAATAAAATAAAATAAAAAATTAATGTAAAAAGCATTTTATTTTAAAGACAAACAAAACATGACTAATTAATATAGTAATTATAATTTTAAACTATCATTATGTAAATATTGATTTTAGTTACAAATTAATTAGTTCTCTTAAGGAATTTTATTAATGATGAATTCGCATAAAATACGATACGTTAAATTCATGATTATAAAAATTCATAAAAATATAATTAATTTTACAGACATTATAAATTAATAGGTCATTGAATAAATTAATTATAAAACTTTATAGTGTCTATACATATTTAAGAAGATTTTGATAAGAAACAAGTATAATGCATTTCCAAAGGAAATGAAATGTTTAATTATTTCAGTATTCATTTGTAAATGATTTTTAGAAAGCATGTATATATTGCTATAATTTTTATTTTATGTATTGTATATTTTTCAAGAAGTGAATCTCATTTCCTGGGCTTTCTTTACATACAGAGAACCTATACATTAAATCCAAGAATCACACAGATATAATTCTGATAACAGCTTCTGATGATGAAATGTAATTAGTACGAAAAGATGTGACACACACAATTTTAAAAAGAATGTATAAGCCATTGGGGTGAGACAAACATTCATTGATGTTCATTACAGAGAAAAAAAGGGTCAGTTTAAACATTTATTTGTAAAAAAAATTCCTTAAGTAGGAAAGGATTTCATATAAAGAGTTGATAGCTTTTTAAAATATTTCTTTTCATAACTTGAGTTTTTTTTAACTCGTAGGTAAATAAAATGTTTGATGTGATCATACTGTAATTAAGTTCACTGTGACTCATAATTTCTTATAATAATGAATATCGTTAAACATCTTACATTTATAAAGTAAATAAATTAATACAAAATCGTTAGATGATTAATTAATTAAGAAAAATTATATACATAAAAGGCTTAAATTTACAAAATAAATTGGTGTTAGAAAAATATAATATTCTGGTATTGAAATGCAAATTGAGTACCGGGTCATAGACGAATTGCACATATACATCAAAATTCTGGAAATAATAATCACCAAAATTACTAAAATAGCTCCAAATTTTTGTACTTGAGTAGCAATACTGTGTTGTTAACTATAAATAATTAGCTTTTGATTATGTGTTGAGAAAAGAATTACTATTTGTAGGTTATATGGTAATATTTTAAATAAGAAAGGTAGTTCCCAAAAATAAGTCCATTTTTATTCTTTAAGTTTATTTTTTTAAATATTATGATTCTTACCAAAAGGAATTAAGACGGCAAAATATTTAAATAATTAGATAAAAACGAAAGCAAATAATGCTCTATTGGACCTTAATTGTTGACACAAGTGTGTAAAGATAACAAATTCTCAAAATGTAGAAAAATGAAAAGTTCCAGTAATTAAAAATATATATTTTGAGTTGTATGTTAAAATTTACATTGATTAATAAATAAAATTTGGATATATTTGAATAACTTCGGTAATTTTTTAAGATTTATTTATAAAGTTTTTCTCTCACTTAAAATACTTCATTAAAAATTTTGAATTTACGAACAAAAAACTTAGACATGATGAAACAAAAGTCAAAATTTATAAAAAAAATCTTATGAAAATATACTTAAAATAATTTAAAATTTTTTTAATAAATAATAAATGTTTTTGCAACATATATGTATTTTGATTACATAAATACCTTTTTATGATAATTATGATATTAAAAATGATTGAAATATTAATTTTTTCTATTCTTATTTATAATATTTAAATCAAAATATTATTTTTGTTATCTTTTGATTTAAATAATATATAATATTTAAATCAAAAGAATAAATTATAACAAATTTCATTAAAATCAAATCCCCTCTCAAATATGCACTTGCATTTATTACATAAAATAATAAAATCACAAAGAAATGAATTAAATAAATGTACTTAAAACAAAGCAAAAATTATTCAAATTACTTAATTTGAATTAACAATAAAATTGATTAATAATAATAGAATCAGTGAACGCTATTATTAATTTTATGGATGAATGAGATTATTTATTTCAAGTCAATGAATGTGTGTCGCACATCTGTAACTCCAAATACCAAAAAACTAACAAGCACCAATTCGCCATCTTTCAATATAAGTTTGAAATATGAACATTTTCCTTTCTTTAATAATTTCAAAAACACGTAAAAACACACACTAAGTACAAAAATGTAACAATCTCTTTATGTACACCGGTAATGTACAAGTGATTAAAATTAAAATCTCTTGATCTAACAGTGATATGTTAACTGCTCAAGAGGATTGCGTAGGGTCTTCGTCGTAAACTAAGAGTATTCAAGTTGTATACTTTTTTATTGCATACAAAACACCACCGAAGATTAAAAGGTACGAATTTTTGTAAAAAACTTCAGACATTAAAATCAAAAAAATAAATGAAAATATAGCTAATAAATAAAACTTAGAACAAATATAATTTTGTCTGTTTTATCTCTAATATGAATTTATTTATATTTTGTGTCTTAAATATGTAAATTAGCTTAAGGAAATTGCATCGCCCAATTTTCCATTTTCAAGTGTATTTATTTCTAATCATATTGAATAAAAAAGGAATTTTATAATTGAATTTCAAAATATTTCTATTTATCTAAATGTGATTGCAATATTCAATAGACTGTCTAAATTTTCGACTAAGTCAGCAGATGTTGAATTATTTTATTATTAATTCACTCGGACTAACATAATATCATAAGCAACATGTTTCTTAGTTCAAATAATTGGAATGAAATCGTTTAATTTTAATAAGCTAAAATAATTCATACATCCTAGATCAATACGAATGTTATCTAAAAAAATTTATATTGTGCTTATGGATAAACTAAATTTAAAATGAGTTTAAATTTCTAATTACTTTGTTGACATTTAAACAAAAGTAAAAACATTTTTCAATATTTAAGAAATGAAATTTATTTTAAAATCATTTAATATCAGACTTTCTAATAACGTTTTTAAGAATTTTTTTTTCTTAAATTGCAAAAAATTAGGTTTGAAGTGTATTTAATATAGACTTACTTTTCATATCAATTTTAATATTAATTTTTGATTTGCGTAAGATTTATATACATACAATTTCGCAATATTTTAACTACATTATCATATTTTTTGCTTCAAAGCAGAATATTTTTGCACGTAAATTTAACTATACATAAAAAAAGAGTAATAAATATTCAAATATTAATATTCAATATTTTTGTAATAAAAAATTACTTCATGGGAATTATGACTTGATTAGCAAGACATAATTAAGTTATTTATTAATATTGAGTTGGGGTTAATGCTTAATAATGAGCAATAACTTAATTTACTTTAAAATAATTTTGGTTTAATATTAATTTAGGCTAGCACTTTAATGACAGAAAATCTATGCTTGATAAGTTTAAAAGCTATCTTATCTTTTTAATTTTTAACTCAGATTTTTTAGCTTAAATTTTGCTCATTAAAAATTCAAAATTAAAATGTGATGTTTATTTGCTCAGATAAAATAATTTTTAACATAATGCAAAATAATTAAATTCTTGATCGAAATAGATCGAATCTTTATATTTTAGATTAATGAAATGCTTTAATATACAAGTAACATTCCACAAAAATGTTTTTTACATTTTCTCCATTTAGGATTAAAATATTGAAAGTATATATTAATTCCTCCAAGATTAAATACGTTGAACTCATTTCCACAATGCATTGCTTCACGAAATTTTATTTTATTATTAACAAGAAAAAAGATTGTCTATTATTTATAAAAATATCTTTCCTTTCATTAGATGCATTTCTTTTATTCTATCTTTGGTTTTATTTCTTAAATAAAATTCAAGTTTAGTTAAAGAAAGGTAAAAATTATCATATACAGATCAAAAAAATTTTTAGAGTTAAATTATGTTGTGTTAATGAGGATATCATTTTGATAATTAAACTATTATTTAACAGACCGAAGTGAGTAAACGAAATATAGGAATTATCATAGATTGTTTGAGATAATTATAGGATAAAAATTAAAATATAAAGTTATTGCAATTAAAAGTAATTTAAATGATTATTGCACATTCAGTGAAGAAGTAAACTTTATGAAATTATATACTTTGCTGAAGCAAAAGATAAATTAAAAGTATGATTAAAATTGAATAATAAATGTTGGAATAAAAAGAAATTGATTTTTGATGAAATATCCTTTTAACTACATACTAAATTGTAACATGCATATATCAATTTACAATTTGTTATATACCTTTACCACACACACATCAATTGCATAGCTTACAGGTAGAGTTTGTAAGGCAAATATATCTTCAAAAGAAAATACCTTATTTAACTATTAAAGTTATATTTTATCATCTTTCATTCTTATATGAAAGTCAATTTGAAAAGCAATCAAATTTTTACTATAATGGTAATTATATTTATCAATAATATTCTGTAAAAATATCTTTGCTGACTTGATTTTTCAAACAAATGATTTATTTTTATAATTATTTTTAATAATTATAAAAATTTATTTTTAAAAATAATTTTTAATAACTACTTTAGTATTTTGGAAAGTTTTTATCTATTCTGTGGACAAGGCTCCAGAAAAAAAATCGCCAAATCTAACGAATCGCTCTCTATAATTCACAGCAAAAATATACATACGCAATAACTACATTCGTTTTCAAATAGTAACTATCGTAGTTTTTCAAAGATATTTAGCTTTTGATACATAAGAAATTCAAATTATTATAGTATTTTAATAAAGTTTTACTCTTTCCAAAGTTTTTTTATCCCTGGAATTATGCTTGGCAAGCGCATATTCTTACCAAATGAATATCGTTAAATTTTAATACATGATTTTGTTATTATTGGCATGTATGATTATATAATTACCTGAAAAATCTTATTCTTTTCACTCTTCTTTTTTATGGGGACTTTTATACTTAACGAGTACTGAGTCTCAATAAAAGAATATCACCAAAATATGTAATATGTTAAGATAATGCCAAATCCTAATAGGTAATTATGTATAATTATCGCCAAAACTACATAATTATTTCAGCAATATTTATTCTTCTTTCCATTATTCTTTTCCACAGTGATAATATTTGTTCGCTAAGCACAAAGTCTCGCTGAAATAATATCGCCATAATTTAATTTTTGTTTTGATTGGAGCCTAGCAAACAGAAAAGTTCCAAAATTTCTGGAATCGTAAAGAATAAAGATTTTTTTCCTTAAATCTTTTGATATTAATTTAAATAATTATAATGTTTCAAAAAATTTGCATTGAATTCGTTTCTAACTATACACCAAATAACAAATTACATTTAATTTAAAACTTTTCTGGAACCATAAAATGAATTCCAGCAAATAATATGGTCCCCTTATTTTTTAGAATACAATTTATACAAGTATGACATAACACATTTAAACTGACATTAGGGGTAAAAACTCTAACTTTTTAAATTAAAATTAAATGAATATTAAAAAGATTTTAGATACATATTAATTTAAAATTTAATTTACATGATGAAACACAGCTTGATGAAATTTTAACTACTAAATATGTTTTATTAGGTGAAAGCAAAAACTAAACAGTTTAGAAAAATTATATATCTAATTTTCAATAAAAAATAAATTTACATTTTTAAGATTGCACTTCGTTTTACATTCATTGCTAGAAAGACAAATATTTTTTTGATAGTAATATAATGCCTGTAAAAAGAATTTTACACCAAGTTTTAATAAAGAAACAAGTGCATGAAAACGTTTATCTTCGTATGTTATCTCTTTTTTTAAACAATTAGTTATTTAAAAAGAGTTCTAAATAGGCACCATGAAATTTCACACATATATATGTAGTTTTAAAACTGTAATACTAAAGCACAATCCATCGTTTCAATACAAAGTTTAAGCTTGAGCGAAGAGATAAAGTTTCTGTGAGGTGTGCTGTCAAATTATACACAAAATAAGTCAACGAGAAGCTGTTTAACATCGATACGTTAACAGGTTCTAAAGTGATATCGAGTTGCACACATTTCCAGCTCTAGACTCGTTTCAAAAATCACTTAAGCGAATCATTCGAGTAACGATTTCCTTACTAGAGCAGTAACAGTGATTGATAGTATAACCAATCACTGTTACATTCGAAACATGGAAATACATCACTGAGTAACTGGTTCCATACAAAAATATTCGATTTATATTAAGTTATTTGTATCTAAGCCGTATTTTTCCTCGATATAGGTTTAGGATATGACATGAGGTGGAACATTAATTATTCCATCAAGAAGCAATTCAAAGTTTTGAGAATTTCATAGCGCCATTTACCATTCTCAATAACTTCTTGAAATGAAAAAGTGCACTGATATCAAAGCGATATATCGCCTCTCTTTTCGTAGCATTTTTTCATTTCTTTTCACTCACACCACTTTCTTCTATAGTTGTGTGTTTTGGGCTGCAGTCTGTTGGAGTCGGACTCCTGCCCTCGTTTCTCAACTGGGCTCTTTCGGTGCTAAGTTTCCTAGCTGCTGATGTCGCCACCATGTCTATGACAGCATACTGCACAGAGCCCTGTTTCACAATGGGACTCGAAGGTTCTGAATCTCCCACTGACACAACTTCAAGATAATTCAGCTCTTTGGTGCTGTTGTCTTTAGGAAAAGGGAATTGAGAGGTTTTTTCTGGTGATGAAATATACTCTTGATTACCAGGAGAAGAGCTTACATAACCCGGTGATGGAGAGTTTGTTTTATTAGCGTTATTGTTGTTGATGATGTTGTTGGCATTTGATTCTCCAGTGTTCGCCAAATTGTCATTCATGACCTCATCGGATGAATCTTGTTGACCAGTCTCGTCCTGGAAAGTCTTCAGACAAGAAAGATTTAGATGAGCGCATTCAGTTAAAGGAATATAAGGACAACTGTCTTGTATAAGTACTCTATCGAACGAGTGGTACTCTTTGCCAGATCTGGGCCTCAAGGAGCTTGTGCAGGAGCTGGGGACTTTCATGAGTCCACTGCACACATCTTCATTTCGAACGTACTCGCTGATTCCAATGCCACCACAGCCACTGCTTCCACTACCACTACTACTGCGAGAACATAGGCTTAGCGATTCTATGTAATCAGACATATCGGAAGATGAACTTGACGTCATACTTTTAGCATCTAATACAAGCACGCCTTCTGGTGATGTCACAAATTGGTGGCATTGCTTACATTCTGGAACAAGAAAAGGAAAAAATTAAAATGTTAAAAAAATGTATGTGAATGAATTTTAAAAGGAATTTTTAATCATAGAACTTTTATCATGTTTTTATTATTTTATTGCCAAATGTAAAAAAAATTGGCATCTTTCAATTTTTATTCATTAATTATTACTTAATTAGAATATACATATATTATAATAGCGAATAAACATATTAGAATATTCTAAATTACGCCCATGATATTTATGCATGTCACTATCGCACTTTTCAAAATAAATTTTTGTTAAGTAAATTTAAATCACTACATAATTGTATTTGTTTTGGAATCTTTTTATTTGTCTTAGAATATGAATTAAAATGTTTAATATTAATTTTATTTATTTTAAAACATATCAATATAAGCTTTCTCAAATCAATACAGAGCTATAATTTAAAATAAGAATGATATTGAAAATATTTGAGCTTCAATTTATAATTTTAATTCATTTCCTAAGCATTTATGAATTTTAACATACAATATTTCTAAAACATTTGAAAGCTAGTACTTTTTCTTGATAAAAGAAAACAAAAATTATACATCAGTTATAATGCCTGAAACGTTTTTTTTTGGAAAAAAGCTGTAATTTATAATTAATCAAAGATTTTCATGGTAAAAATCAACTGTATTTTCATTAAATATAATAATTCAAATATTTTAATAAAATATTCACAAGATATTATTAATATAGAAGAACACCCACACTGCGAAGAAATTAGTACTAATTATTTTTTCAAATAGGGATATATTTATTTTGGAAATTTAAAATTTCCTATTGATCATTAAACATTACTCAAAGGATAAATTTGTAAATTATTTTATTAACTACAAATTTAAGGAAAAGTTATAATTACCGGATATTAAAATCATTTTAGATTGATCCAAGGCAGGCTTCGGCTCTTGAGGAGGTTTGCTTTCCACGTTTGAGGACAGTTTTCGACCAGGAACTGGATGGCGACTAGCTGCATTACCAGAATGACGTCTGGGCAGTGAGCCGTGATAAGCTATGAAATGTGAAAATACAGCTCCTTGTCCGCTTAATGCTGAAGGCAAATGAGTAGAAATACCAGAATCAGTAGAGCTTGCTGAGTTTTGCTGATTGTTTGGATTGGACTTACAAGGAACACTTGATGATCTCTTGATGCTACTAGTACCTCTGCTAACACAGTTCTTGTCCATGCTTTGACTCATAATGACTTCAGGATCTTGTGACAAATCTTCTTCGGAAAGTCTGTATTCTTCATTAAGTTGTAAACAATCAGCAGATCTGTGGAAAGGATACTTTTGAATACTTTCCAAGAAAAGACTGTCAGGAGATGATGGTGCAGAAGAAGGGGGTGTTATTTCATCTGTACTGAAAGACTTTTCTTTGGATTTCAAAGTTAGTTTAGAAAGAATAGGATGTTTCCGAGGGGTTGATTTTGGACTTGCTGTTCCACAAACTGAATGTGAGCAACTACCTAGTTCGTCTGAATAACTTCCTTCTTGTCTACCATCCGTAGAACTTGAGCGTCCTCGGCGAAGTAAGGATACTTTTATATCCCCAAGAGAATTAGATCTTGGATGATCACCACTGCATTTCCGGCCGTCAGAACTAAATTTGCAAGTTTCATCACATTCTGTTTGTTCTTTTAGATCACATGTATGATCATGGAAAGGCAAAAGAACTGGCATGAAAGGTCTGAGTGGTAGCATTGTTTCTGAACCGATTGAAGATTCACTCTCTTGTAAAGCATCAGAAGAACCAGAAGCAGAAGATGGATTAGCAGCCAGAGTACTGCTGCTGCTGCTTTGAGAAGAAGATGGCTGTAAAGTACCAACATCAGTCACTGACATTTCACCTTTGTTTTCGAGTGTACCTGGTTGCATTAATAAGTAATTATCCCCTGATGTTGATGTTGGAAACTCTGATTGGTTAAAAGACATCATCTCGTATACCCCATTGTTAGAAGGCGTGTCAATTTTCTTTTTTGGTCTCTTGGGAATTGTTCCTACAGGGGCTTCTGCATCTTCAGGTATAGTACCATCTGGAAATATGTTAGATATTATTTGAGAAGGCCTCAAATCCAAAACGTCCGCATTCTCATATAACGAAAGTGTTTGCAGAAAATGCAAGTTTGCATAGTATGGTATGAGCTTTCCTGGCACTCCTTGACTGCTCATGGCTGCCGCAGCAGTTTCCTGAAGGTATTTGAGGTTAACATAAATATGGTTTGCATTATCTTTCCTTCCAACTCGTGGACCAAATGTGTTTAAAAAAGGCATTCCGATCGCTGCAATCTTACCACAACAACAATCAGGAGTCGAAACAATTGAAGGTTGTCTGCAACGACAGTTAAGGTTATGGTCTCTAATAAGCCGTTTGGCATTTTCGTTTTCACTTGACGACATGGTTCCAGCTTTTGTGTTTACAGTTCCGTATTCGGAGCTATTTCGGCCCAAGGATTTTCGACTGCTATCTGTTGGCGTCACTTGGTTGATTGATGGTAAAAGACTCCCAGGACATAAAAGCAATCTTTGGCAGGAACAAACAAGAGGTTGCTGATAATAACTCGATTGCATGCCTGCTTGACGAGGCTTCGTTGTGCTACTGGTTTGTAGATTTCGATTATTTTCCTTGTCTTCACTGGGAATGTTTGCATTATCTATTTTGTTTATTATCTAGAAAAAAAGACATTTGAAACATGATATTAAGACAGTGATAGACATTTCAGTATATTCTAAACCTAATGAGTAAAAAAAAAAAAAAACAAACTAAGTACCTATATAAAAACACAAATTATTAAATTTTAAGTATTTTTTAATTTATAAACTTTTTTATTTTTTAATATTTTGAAACAAAAATTGCAAAATCTTTTGACTAGTTATGAATAAAGAAAATGGAATTGAGAACTTAAAATAGAGCATTTTTATCTGAAATTAGGGTTCAAAAATTATCATTGCCGTTAGAGAAATAAAAAAAACTGAATGCGTTAGTTTATTTAGGGAATTAGACGGGAAGTGAACTACTGAGACACTGGAGCTCTGTTCCAGTCCTATAAACTTGAGATTAAATATTAAAAAAGTAATGTTATGACTTCAAGGTTAATTTATGATTTAAATAGCAATCTATCAAAGGAGAGTGTCTATAATAATCAATCAATGGATTCAAAAAGAATCAATAGAATCAAAAATAATGAACAAAAATGTTGTAATATGGCATGCTTTGAATATGTGGCTGATAATAATAAAGTGAAATTTACAATCTAATTGTTGTATTTTGCAACAAATTGGAGGTGCTTTTCATAAAATCAAAGTTCTTCTACATAATATTTATGCGTTTTAAATTTATAAACTGTAATGCAGCTGATCCTTCTTAAATTACTCATATTATTATTAGGATCTGCCTAGTATACACAGGACTGTTTTGATACAATGTACTGGACAATGTAGCAGGCTGCGGCTCTTGTAATAGTATTTTAATATCCGTTGCATAAACTGCGTATTAGGAGGAGTTTTCATAAATAGTGGATCATATTTACATTTCACAATGAAGGAAACCGAGAAAATGTCCAAGCACCCACCATGACTTATTTGATGCAGAAGGCATAATGTCAAATCCATCTCACAGTATTGAATTGAATGGTGGCTGGGTTCGGTCCTAAGATTTTGCACACACAAAAACTCTGTTCTACCACTATTAAATTAAACACACTACCTAAATTTTAAAAATTCAACTTTAAACTTAAGCTTTCGTTTTTACGAACTAAAAATATATGCAAATCATAATAAATAATAAGTAACAAGCTTTTCAATTAAGAAAATAAACAATTTATATTGTAGAGCCTTAGAAATTATAGAGCAAATAAGCATTTAAATTCCTTGTTGTTAAGTAAAAGTTTTATGCAATTAAAGATACAAATTAGCAGTAAAAGTTAAATAAAATTTTACTTAGAGGGATTTTATTTGTAATAGATGATTAACATAGTTTTTAGTTGTTGAAATTTAAGAAATATCTTTGAAGTGAAAATCTTATTAATTATTTGTTATTGCAAAACGCTCGCGACTTTATTAAATTTCATTTCTTTCAGCATTTCCATTATACTTTCCTCTCGCCTTCTATGTCTTAAACTTCTTTTATGTTTATATCTTTACTTTCTTACACTCGCACTTTATCTTTCGTTTCTAAAAACAGATTCCAAAAATAATTAGCTTTATCAGCCTTAATATTTAATCATCATTTTTTGTACCAGTCAGTAAATAGTTTTTCTTAAACTGTTACTAATTATTTAATATTTGTTAGCTTGTTTTCATTTTTCTATAAGATATTTTTCCTTTATTGTAATTTTATTTATGTGGTCTTTGAATTTTGAATATTCCATTTAAAATTCAATACGTTCATTAATATTAAGAAAGAAATCAAAAGCGATCAAATTGTATAAAATAAATAAAAATAAACTATTTCCATTATAAAACAAATTTATTGGGGGTGAAAAAACATTTTGAAATGAAAAAAAGTATTTAAAATATATAAATCATTCATATTTAATAACAACAAACAGATAGTAAGTTGAATTTAGGCACTCGAATACTTTCGCATTTTATTTAATCAGTCAGTCGTGTATTCAGCCTGGGGATGTATACTTATGAATTTAACAGAATTCAAGCAAAATGCATAAATTTTTCTTAAACTACATTAGGCACTGTTAATTGAATGTTGATATATATTATAAATCATTGAAAGTAAAAGCATTGAACAGTATCTTTAATTTTTTAGTGCCTCTTTTACTTTCAAGTGCAAGGCTTACTTTCCTGTTTACTTTTGCTCGCAAACTAAACTTCTTTTTTTTACATGGCCCGGGGTTATATTTACGAGAAACTGAAAGTATTCAGAATCAGTCGACTCTTTCAAAGAATCTTTCATCATAAAAAGTTTCTTCAATGCTTAATGGCAACGATGGGACAAGGAAAAAAAAGTAAACGATAAAAAAATTCTTTAAAAATTCCAAAGAAGAGAAGTGAATTGACAAAAAAATGGGGAGCGTACATGACGTAATTAGCGTGCATCTTCGAATTTGATTTTTTTCTTGTTTTTAGAACAAAAAAAGAAATGGAGTTGCTGAGAAAATAAGAAGAAATAGTCAAGGATTTCGACAAAATCATCAACACACGCCTTGGGTTATAAATAATAAGAAGGCTCTGCGAAATGAAAAATATGAAGATGGCTTTTTATTCTTCTTTTGAATAAAATTCCTTTGGTTTATGAAAGAGAAAGTCATTTTGTTTCACAAAATTTTCTCGAAATCTAGGAATGGCATGTAAATCTGCGAATCCTCCTCCCCCGCATCGCAGAGAAATTTGAATTCTATATGTATTCAAAAGAGGATTTCACTTTGAGGTTTATTTTCAATTGTGTTCAACGCTTTATAAGAATTAAGAAAAATTTCATTTCATGGTGTTGAAAAAATTTGCTTCATTAAATTAGTTGGAAAATTGATTAAACCATTATTAACTCAACATTTTTCCTTCAAAATATTTAAGTTTAGACTGGAATTTATACTTATGATTTTTAACTTGATGAAAAGTATAATTTCAAATAAATAACCACTCTGGGTTTGAGGTCAAGGTGGCTGGTTGGTTAGGACTTTCATTCTCGTTATCAGAAGATAATGAGCTCGAATCGCAACTCGGTGAAAGATCAGTTGAGATCGCTAATGGTAGCTGGGGTTCATTAAATTTGTTTTTGTTGCAATGTCCTCCATGTGAAATGACACCTCTGAGAGTGGTAGAGTAAGTTTGGAGGCCTTCTGTTTGACCCCTGCTTCAAAATTACGAAGACCCACTTCCAGGGTTAGGATGGCACACTCACTGGTTGCCCAACTATATAAGGTACCGTCACTTCCACCCCTTGTATTTCTGAAAAGTAGAAATCTTTGTTGTCGGGCATTATATAACACACAATTTCAGTTAAATAAGAATGATGGATTTTATACATTAGTTTATTATTTTCTCACTCTGTTACTTTTCTGCACACGAGGGTCAGTTAGACTGGGACTTACAGTCTAAAGCGATTTCAGAACCACTACAAATATTCATGCTCAAAGTGAGATTCGAACCTCCAACTGAGCGCTCATTGTCCTACTTGCAAATCAACAATGGAGTTGATAAATTTGTTGCTCTTGGAATGTTGTTATGGTATTAGACATCATGCTAGTTGTTTCCATAATAACAGAGAGAGGGAAATGAATCAGTTTTATGGGAGCACATGATAAGAATGAAATAGTAAGAATTCTCAAAATGAAAATGCTTCTATGTCTTTAAAAGAGGTATAATAATACTAATTAATGGAAATATTCATACCTCAATGAAGAGAAGAGCATTAGAATAGATAATTTTAAAGTAATGAAAAATCCTCTGATTCGTAATGAATTGTTATATAATTTATTAAATTTGCATATTATTTGAAGAAAAGCTATTTGCTGATCTATGATAACTTTTTTGGAAACAAAATAACTTTTTTGACGGTGAGTTAAATCAGTAATTGTGACAGATATTTGTGGAACAGCATGTTAAAGATATTTTTCTATAAGTGGTGTTATAATCTGTTGAAATAAAGTGTCCCCATATATACATCTGTCAGGCAGAGAGTTTGATACCTGGTACAATGGAAAATAATTGTACCATCCGCTCTCTCAAAATATATGTATTACCTATTTCATGCTTTTTTATGTTTCTTAGTATATTAAATGTTTTAACACTATTAAATGCCCTTTAATATATTAAATGTTTAATAAGTCTAATATTTCTGCAGCAGTTAGATGTGGAAATTTGAATATGAACTCTTCAAGTTAGATGTCAATTTCATGAACAGTTAGGCTGAGAATAGTAGAAAATGTTATTCGAAATATTTTTGTTTGACTACAGTAAAATTTTCTGTAGAATTCAATATCTCTCCGTTTGTAAAAGATAGAGAGGAGAATGCCAGAGCAGGTGTCAACCTTGTCACTAGACTATGATTGAAAATTGAGAGGCAGCTCTCAGTATTTAAGGGCGTCGTTCGTCAGAAATTTGCAACCACTAACGCTCTACAATAGTCTAATTTACCCCTCTCTTCTCATCATTAAATGTATTGTTCCCAATTATTTCTTTAACTAATTATTATTCTATAAGCAAAAATCAATCAAAAAAAATAGGAATTATTTATTACCGATAAAACTGGTTGATACAAAAACTTTTAATCTACACAAAAAAGTATGTGCAAAAATATATCATTTTTTAAAAACCACTTTTAAAGTGATTTTTAACCATTTTTAAAGTGGTTGCGATTCATTTAAAACACCTGAGAATTAAAGAAAAATTTTTAGTAAATGTTTTCTGTAGATGTTGAGGCATAAATATTCACATTATTTTTCTGAAACAATTATCTATATATACTTCAATATTTAAAAGACAATTACAAGGGATATTTTTCTTCTTCATACTTTTATACTATGAAATTTATAAAATTATTCTATATAATTTAACTCTTTCAGTAACTTTTCTCTCTCTGAAATTGAAAACTGACTACCTAACCGGGACATGCTTCGCAACATGGCGACCCTCGGTCATAAACAGATGCGTACACTGCATACTTTGGCACCCATATGGGCTGTTGTACCACTGAATTTTATAGAATTTAGTAGATATTATAACCAATGAATTCAGTAGATATTATGTGATGGAATTTAGTAGATATTATGTGATGGAATTTAGTAGATATTATAACCAATGAATTCAGTAGATATTATGTGATGAAATTTAGTAGATATTATGTGATGGAATTTAGTAGATATTATGACCAATGAATTCAGTAAATATTATGTGATGGAATTTAGTAGATATTATTATCACTGAATTTAGTGTATATTATGGTATTCGATGAGTGAAGTGAAATTAGTATGGGTTAAAAAAGGAATGAATATTATTTTCGTGAAGCACTACAATTAAAATAATATATCTAATGAGATTTTATTTGGCGTACATATGGGCTGTTATATCACAGGTTTATTTTTTTAGATTTTTAAATTAACAAATATATTTTCCAAAATATAAAAGTGAATTTTTTTACAAAGCAGTGAAATAATTCAATTAAAAAAAGCTTAACGATAATTCTGTACTTTTTAATTACCTTCGCTTCCTGATTGGTTGCTGCTTCTGAGGAAGTTGTCGATGTGGGTTTCTCTAAGGTACCCTCCTTAACGCTCTAAAAATAAATAATTAAAAATTAAATATCATAAAATAATTGTTATCATTATATAATTCAAAAATTTTATAGAGACAACATCGCTACTTCTTAGTTATTGATTAAAACGGGTCCTAGAAGTTCAAGAAAACTATCACCATAATGCAGAAAAGTTTATTAATAGACATTTTATTAATAGAAAGTTTATTATAGAAAAATAAGTTCTGTTATATTGGGTTCCGAATATTAATTATATTTCGGAATACAATATAAGTATCTCTTATTCAACAATATTCACTAAATATATATATTTTTTAAGAAATGCTATTTCAGAAAAGTAGTCAAATTAAAAAATACTATTTTTAAAAATTTTCACATCAAAATCTATGGGAATTTTGCAGAAAGGATCCTTAATGGTTATTAAAATTAAATGGAAACAAAACGATCAAAATTTTATAAATAAAGTAATTTTAAACACAATTATAGAATTATTACATTTATCTGATTGTTTATAAATATTAATGCAATTTAAAAGAATAAACTACTCGAAGAATGTAATTCTTTCATATTTTAAACATAAAATTTCACAAAAGTCAGCAAAAAATCACTTACTGCCTTTAAGATTGATTTGAAGTTGTAGAAATTTTCATTAAAATTTTGTAAAAAGAGAATTTTAAAATGTATGATATTATATTTACTTGATTTTGATGTAAGAAAATATAATGTATGAAAATCAATCACGCATTAAATTGTATGAAGTATTTTATAAACAAAAACTGTGGTTTTTGTATACTTTTGTATTTAAATTATTTTTTCCATATTACTTAAAATCAAGTAAACACGTTTATCGAAAAAGACAGTTTAAAAATATAATTTTGTTTTATCATTCACAAAATTGGAAGGGATAGTTTTATTTCAAAAATGCAGCAATCTGAAATAATTTTAAGTTATAATATATATATATATATATATATATATATATATATATATATATATATATATATATATATATATATATATATATATATATATATAATTAGTGTTTCATTTCCCAATTTAGATAAATTTATAGACTACAGAAAAAAGAACAGCTAATACCTCAGAGAATGTTTTAATTTCCAGTCCTATTGTATCTCATTTCTATTGTCCCGTTTACATCATGCTTTTATTCCCCCTTCCCCAGATTGTCCACCACTCGTCGTCCGGGATGAATTCCTGCCTACAGTGGCTGTCTTTCGTATATAGAGTGGTACGAAAGTAGGAAGACATTCCTCACAAAATATTGACTTTCTTTCTTTGCCATGAGTTTTCCGTAGCGAGGGAGAGGACAAACATGGTAACGGGTGTTTACATAGGCCCTGTACACGCACTGGGCTGTGCGCCTAGTACTTAATAGCAGAATGACCCTCATATGTACACAAGGGATGGATAATAATAAGGGGAAGGGGCATGATCTTTTTGTCAAGTGCATATGAGAAGTTGTAAGACCCTGTCAATGGACGGAGGTGTTAGAAAAGGTTTGTGCAGTTAAAATGGAAGCTGTTTTGGAAGCAGTAAGTTATCTTGAGCAACATGTATTCGTTTTGGGCTTAAAAAAAGACTTCAAAATTAAAATTTGGTTACAATTAGCACATAATAATTTGTTTTCCATACATATATTTGAATCATAAAATGATGATATATATTTTCAGAGGTGAAATGCTTTTTTAAGTGTATTCCATTGGTACGGTATAAAAGAATGTTTGATTGACAAAAGTTGATTCACAACTTCATTAAATAGGTAAAGTCTACAATATTTAATAGAAAAAAATACATTTTACTTAATTTTCATTCAGTTTTTCAGTAAATTGAGATGATTTAAATTTATATTAGGTATCATTTAACTAGATTATGAACTTCTAAGTAGTTCATTCAAATATAAATGGTTATTTAAACAAATTTCTTGAATCACTGTAAGTATCAAAATTTGTTTTACGCAAATTACCATATTTAATTGCATTTTTCAATTAATTGTTTATTTTATTAAATAGGTTATTTTGTGCTGCATTTCAAAGAGAAATATAGAAAGAGAGAAGATAGAATTTCAAATTATCTTGTTAAAAATTTAATCTTTTCATTTAAACTAATGCCTAGTTGTAATATGAAGGAAATATAGAAAGTGGCTTGAAGTCATTGATTAAAGAGCTGCGCCTTTGAAATTTTTAACTTTTCTATCAAACAGCAAATGATTTACTTAATGGATATCGGATAAACAGGTAATCAGATACAGAGGCTTATCTTTTTTCACTCTACAGCTATCCTGTTTTATAATATTTGGCCGAGCTGGCAGCCGAATGGTTAGCGCTCTTGCCTTCGGTTCAACAGTTCGTGGGTTCGAATCCCATCTTGGGCATGGATGTTTGTAGTGGTTCGGAATCCACTTTAAACCGAATGTCCCGGTCTAATTAGCCCTCGTGTGCAAAAAATGACCGTTGAGCGACAAACAAACCAAACCAAACTTATAATATTTGCTTTATGTAAGCAGGGTGACACTTAGAATAATGTATTTTTTGAAAGTTCAAATATTATTTTAATAGTGATAATATTATTGAAAAGAGCAAAAGTTCTATTAGCATTCAGTTAGGTAGAAAAAAAATGATAAGAATTCCATTGTTCTTAAAATTTTTTATAAAATGAAAACGTTGCAGAAAAGAAGTCGACAAACAGCATTCAATCTTGATTAGCTGAAGTCTCAAACAAACCTATAAATAAAGAAAATTTGTGGCCTTAGAAAATATTTTTTTAACATGTATTTCATTTATTTGGAAGGATAATTGTTTCTCTTTTTATCCTACATCCATCTTCGGCATTTCTGAGATTAGTTGACGAGTTGTCCAATAAAGTGATGATGAAGTTAAAGAAGAATTAAAATTAGTGCCATTAAAGTTATCTTCAAGAAACTTTAAAGCAATAAAGCAGTGCCTGAGTGGTGACCATCCCGTCCAACTGTTGGCAGAGAAGGCAAAAAGGTCCTTGCCTGAAATAATATGTAAATACTCTTGCAAATAGTCATATCCAGTAAGCAAATGAAAACAAGCAACTAAGGATGATTGTATATGTTCTGTATTATAATTATCTAAGTCCTTATAACTTCCTAAGTTATTATAGCAATTTATTATAATTGATAACATTTTAAGTAATATTTACACAATTATTCGGACTCCATGGCACGACAGCCCATATGGGCAAGGCATACAGTGCCCATAACTGTTTTCATGACCGAGGGCCCTGGGGTTCGAAGCATGTGTCCCAGTTAGGTGGTCAGCCTAACGTTAGACCCCCAGTACACAATTATTCAGTATAGTAAAAATTCTTGAGATACTTTATTGTGTTATTAGAATTTTTATGCTTAAGTTAAAAGATAATCAACAACAGAAAACGCATAAATATTCAATAAAGTATCAAAAATACGCAATTAAATTTATCTGAAATTTAAGAATAAAATACAAACTGATAAAATGCAGGACATATTAAATATTATAAAATAAATAATAAATATTAATTTTTTAAAATCCCACTTTATACGCATAACAATTAACCGCGTTTTTTCCTCAATTCAACAAGCATTCTGAAGTTTTATTGATTTAAATCTTTACCAGTTTTTTCTCTATTTATAGAAACCAATATCACCAGTTGCGGATAAAATTTTCCCTTTTTTACACACTTAATTACCCCATTCCACAAGTAATTTAATCATGAATATTAGTACGATACTGACGCAACTTGTAAAGAAGAAAACAGCAAATTTAAGAACAAGCTGCTGTTTTCTGCCAGTTTTAAGCGGGAAAAAAAACAAAACAAAAAATTTCCCTTTTTTCTACACTGTTGATTGATTTTTCTATTTGCATGTTCGCACAAAAGCTCTGAATTGGAAAAGAGAAGCAAAAATTCAAACATAAAAAGAAAACATGACGTGTATTTCTCGAAACCGTAACTTTTCTTCCGATATTTCGAATCCACTTTCGTTCCTCCCCCACACACCCTTACAAATTCGACCAAGGAACTAGGAATGCTTTCGGAAAAGGGGTAAAAAAAACTTTCCTATAAATTTAACAAAAAAATAAAAGAAAGAGAGATCTTTGAAATTGGTCGTCTCGATTGCAAGCCGAGAAACAACACGTGAGGATTATTATTTCGACTGCAGTTTTCATTCGAATTTTTCGATTGGTACAACTCAACTCCACTCTTCACTCCGCCTTCCTCGTTTTTTCCCTAAAAATAACGACAGCCAATGGCCTGGTGTAGGAAAGACTTTCTTTAGCTACACGTTTTTCCCTTCTGGAAGATTTTATTTATTTACATCAAATGTGCTTCGTTTCTGTTGTTAACGAAGCGCACGCACAAAACAGCTTACTTTTACTTCAGCTACTGAACATTTACCGTCACATACAGTGCAGAGACAGTTATTTTTATTTCTTGATACCAGTTCAGAATTTTATTGCTGTCGTTTTTTTATTTTGTTAAGGGGAAAATCATTTACTAAGCCTAATCTGTTTTACACCAGAGAAAGTTTGGTAATTAGTTAAAAGTAAACTTTCACTAGTTACTTGCAGTTTTTGCAGGAAAAAAATTTTGGGCTTCTAACACCAAAGAATGTACACATTTTCTAACTAACTTCGGTTTTTCGTTGTACACTAAACCGAAGTTAGTTAGAAAATGTGTTTTTAATTGGATTACAGTTTAAAGTTTTATTGTAGTTTGATTCACGTAGAACAAGTAGTATACTTTAAGACAAAAAAGTAGATGATAGCAACTCCCTATCTAACTTTGAAAATACTTTCAACTACTTATAAGAAAAAAATACAGAAAAAATGTATGTAATTCACAAAATAAAGAAAGATCTTTAAAACTTTTCTCGATAAATAATAAATTGTATTTTGAATTACATTTTTACTTTTTGTTAGCTTGACTTTTAACATGTAAACTAATCAAATTTATCTGTTTTGCAAATACGCTTCATTTTTTCTGATATGTTGGAATATCTTTATTGTTTTATCGATAGTATAAAGTGTAATACATTGAAAGTTCATTCATAATATAAATTTTAAAGTAATATTAGTCATCAGTCCTTTTGGTATGAACAACATATGCTTATAAAAAATAAATCGTAGCTTTAATATTAAATTAAGATATAACGCTTCGAAAAATAAAACAATTACAATAAAGCACCAGTTTCTTCATTAATATGAGAGTAAAGAATGCGCAATTTTGGGAATGATAAATCTATTTTTGGTATCTAAACTAACAGATATTTAGTGACATAAAATTTATTTAAAAGGAATGCAAAACTTGGAATAAGAACTGATTTTTTTGAATAAATCTTTTAGGATGACAAGTTCAAAATACTGTGAGAAATTTCTATGATATACAAAAAAGTTTTTAAACTGTTCAATACTCAAAATATGAGAAATCAAAAATTGGAATGCTCAATACTCAAATTTTGAGTACTTAAAAACTAGAATACTCACAATTCAAAAAGTGGAAGGATCAAATTTCAACATCGACATATGTCGTCGAATTGGTGACACAAAAATCATTTTTAATCGCAAGAATTCTAAGTTCCTTTTGAGAATCATATGTACTCATGACTATTTTAAAGTGTAAGTCTATATAGCCAATTTTGGATACGAAAAAGCTGTAGTATTGCTAAGAATTTAGTTTAATACCATAATTTCTCTCTTATTTTCTTTGAATTATCGGATTTAGGAGATTTTTAAGGACCTAGAAGCAAATAAGTTAAAATCTAAAATATTTTAGATGTAAGATTCGACAGAAAATCAGAGAACTAGGTATGTTCTTCATCAATAATAGCCTATCTAATCATGATACCAACTTCATTTCTTAGATTTTACTTACTAACAAAAAATTCTATTTAAAAACTTATTTAAGTTTTATTTATCTTAAGGACTAGACGATTTCTATTATTTTATCTTAACGATAAACTAATATTGTATAAATACTAAAATTATGAATTTTTTCAGAAATTGAAAATTTATATCAATTCAGCAGCCATAGACAAAATATTTGATTTTGGAATTAAAAATCGAAAAGAACTTATAACGTCGCTAATCTCTTTTTGAATAATGTTGTAATCTTTAACAGCAATGCGGTAGAAATAATTTGTTCGATTCAATAGGCTTCAGATCGTTTCTCTTAATTTTGATATTATTCTTCGACTTCATGGCAACAGCTATTCATTTTTTTACACGATCTAAAAATTCAAAACTTCAATAATGTTCTATCCACGGCTCTTAGTGGTCACTAAAAATTTGGTTATTTAAATTAGCTTGACAAATCACATTGATTAATACATTTTTTATTTATGGTATTATAAATTCTTTCTGCATGCATTTAATTTTTAGACTAAATGAAAATTTTTAATGATTTCTGTAATATAATATTCCATCATTTAAATATACACAGTTAGTATTCTTCTAATAAAATAAGCGTCTATATTTATCTGTTAAAAGATTAATATTTAATTTTTTAAGAAATTACTTTATATTCTCGCATAAGTATAACCCGTTATGATGATGAGTTATAAAACCACGCTTGTTTAAATAAAAATATATTTTATATAACGTCAATTAAATTAAAGCATATTAGTTTTGGTTGCTTCTTTGGTGACTCTTTATATAATAATAAACAGTTATTCTTATGATTATTATTATTTCTTGAACTTTTTGAATTTTTGATTCCTTAAGAATATATTTTTAACTCTTTGAATGTTAGTTAAAAATATATTCTTAAGGAAAACTTTAAAAATTCACTGAAACACCACATTCTCGTCATCCATTAAAATGTTCTTAAATTCTTTGTCATATGACAAAAATTATACTTTTTGTACCAATATAATTGGCACTGTGTAAAAGAATAGATTTAAGTAGAAAATATCATACAATGTATTAGGGAAGAATAAAAATCGAGAAAATTTACTTTCACAGGAGCGCCTGATCTTGGTACAGCATAGTTGAGGTAAGGATTGTTGGCGAGTTTTCCACACGTACAAGGTAAAAGTATGGGCACACTGACTAAAGGAATCTGCTTTTTTGGAGAAGTGGAGGGTGAAGCATTGCTGCTGCCACTGCTACTGACCGATGGCATGTCCACATCCATGTTTGGCTTGCCCCAACAGGAACAGAGGAGGCCACCACCAAATAGTAAGAGTTCGTGAGAAGTAGGATCTGTTGTCTTCTGTTGTTTCCAGCAGGTGCATGGACCACCTTCTCGTATAGGACCTAGTCTGTCCTTGTCCTCAGTAAGGCTCAAACGGTTGTATGGAAAATTAGATCCAGAGGAGCTCTGGTGATGAATGTTCTTAGGTCTGTAATTAAATTTCGATAAAATAGTTAGTAAGCAGTTCCTTATATAATTCTCAAATTTTTGAAAATTAAGTAGCATTAAGTTTCCTTGTAATCCATACATACATATATAAGAATTGTCAAAAAAATTGAAAAGCCTTGCTGAAAACAATGACTTAGTGTTTTCAAATTGCATTGTTGCTTATAGTCTCAAAAGGATATGAGAGAGTATTGGGATCATAGTTTGCTTAGTTTCGTTTTTGGTGTAGTTAAAATGTGAAACTTGTTAAAAATTCAAAGAAGACAGATAATAAGAGCTTGTATAACCAAGGCTACTTGTGGAACTCAATAAACACCATGTTGAAGGCATGGCATCACAAAACGATCATGACGAATCAACATCTGCGAGGTAGGAGTAGGAGAGAAAAACCAAACTCATTGTAAAATATATTAAGGAAGATTGTCATCACCACAAAAAAACCACAATGGCAAAAGTGACTGTTAAATTGAATGAACATCTATATAATATTGATATATACTTATGAAAGGAATTGCATAAACAAAATAAAAGGGAAAACTTGTCATTAAAAACTATATATAACAAAGCTAAATCAGAAATGGGGAGTATATCAGTGCAAAGCTCATAAAACCTTGACTTCGGATCATTTATCATGTCTTGTTTTCCAATGAATCTAATTTCTTCCTATTCGCCTCTTCCAGGAACCTTCATTCAACATCACAGATATTATTTTCATCTGTAGTTGGCAATAGCCACTTCCACAGTCAAACTGCTCGTACATGTCTTCGGGAACATGAAGACTCAGTTGCATACCTTCCCCAGCTGTGCAATCACGTCATACTTCCACAGTTTCAGAAAAGAGTGAGATCCCTTCATTCTTTTCCAGTAGAGTTGGAGCAATGTTTGTATCAGAAATGATATAGCATTTCCCTTACTACCATATGAAACTTGCATATATCTATTTCAGGGAGGATTCAAGTGGTTTTTAACTGCCAAAGGAACTCTCATTCAATATTAGGCGTAAAATATTTCTTTGTGTATGAGTTTTCCATTATTTTTGATAATCACTTTTTTATGTTTATATATTGTATACTATACTTTATATCAAATACCTTAATTTCTCTGAAAAAGTTTGTAAATGCAGAACTTGAAAGAAGGTTTGAAAGTTTAAATCTGTAAAGAAATATAACAGCAGCATAAATACCCCCAAATGCCTTAAAATAAAACTGCAAATGATATTTTCCAGAAAATTACAACTGAAAAATCTTTCCCCCTTGTCCTGTATCGAAAGTCTAAGTTAAAAAAAAGCATAAAATTAAAGCAATAAATAAAAATACACATAAAAGTTGGAAATATATTTACATTTTTGAATGTACTACATTGAATATTTATTCACTAAAAGAAATTGGTATAAGCGATACTTAAACTAAATCATTTATGCACTTGTGTTTGTGATACATTGATAGAAACATATTACAAAATATTTTTAAGCATTGTTTCTGAAATCATAGTATGTAAAAATTCTATACCATCATCACATCATAGATATTTTTAAATGTATGAAAAATTTATTTAAATAATAAAGGAAAATTTAAGCTGAAATTAAAATTAAGAGACAAATACCCGTTTTCAATGGTAAATGTCATTAATAAGAATAAAATTTATTTCCATGAAACTAGGATGCGAATATATTATTCAAGCATTATGAGAAAAAATATCTGATTGTGTGATATTGCAGTTAAAGTTTAGGCATTTCATGCAAATATGCATAAATTTCATTCAGTATTTGGCAACCCCTGAAGGTACCTACCTATCATAAAAGGCTTCTAAGCAATTTTTAGGCACTGCATACTCAGACATGCTGCTGCTACTACTGGAACTCGTATTGCTTCCTGTGCTCGTTCCACTACTCTGACTGCTCTGTGAGCAGAGGGAGGACCTGTCATGGGGCGAGGCTTTAGTCCTGTTTCTGGAGCAAGTCCTGGTCTGTATGTTCGATGGGGTGGTTCCATCCTTCGAAGGAGACACGATCCCGAGATCCATCGTCCACTGGGGTGTGAAACCTGTTGGTTCATCTCCCGCCGGTGCAGCGTTTTCTTTGTCAGTAACAGCACTTCTTCGGCAATAGTGCACACCACATCCCTGACAATGACCAACAGCCCTGTAATCGTAAAAATTAATTCTGAAATATGAAGAAAAATTAAAGAATAAAGGTGAAAGAGGGAAGAGAAAAATTGATATTGTATTTATAAAATAAAATTAAAGGATAACAGAGATATGAAGAAAAATTAAAAAATAAAGGTGAAAGGAAGAGGAAAAATCAATATTGTATTTAAAGTTAATTAAAGGATAAATAATAAATTTTTCTGAGATATGTAGAAAAATTAAAGAATAAAGGTGAAAGAAAGAAGAAAAATCAATATTGTGTAAATATAAAGTTAAATTAAAGGATAAATAGTTTAAGACAAAGAAAACATAAATTATAAAGCGTTTTCAAAATAAAAAAGGATAAAAACCTCTAGGAAAATAATACAAATTAGAAATAAAAGAATGCATACATTAAGATAAAATAAATGATGTTGCTTTCACAAAATAAAATTAACGATTAAAGAGATTAAACAATATTGCTTTTAATAAAAAAATTAAAAACGATGTTATTAACATTAAAAAAAATAAAATTGTTATTGAATTGAAATGAGAGAATCATTTACAAAATATTCTTTACACTTATAGAATAGTTGTAAATAATTTTCTGGCTTTAATCCAAGTTATATAATTTTGATTTTTTATCGTTTGTATTCGATTCAAGAGAATTTTATGTTTGAAAATGATAACTTATTTTCTAATGTTGAATTGAAATTCAGGGGTGTATAAAACTCTGATTATACCTATTCTGTTAAAATAAACACAATTTTGGAGTTTATTATTGATATGGTATTCAACAAATTCAACAACAAGGAAAAATGAAGACAAATGCATATTTGAAAAAGTAAAACACTCAATAGATTAATAAACATACTTTTTACTGAGAAAAATAAAATTATTTGCTATTTGTAAGATTTTTGTAGAATTTATCTCTTATGAAAATCAGTAAAAAATTTCTGTATATTTGCCTTAGTCGTGGAAAATCAGGAATTTATTATATTGTGTATTTTTAATGTAATCTTAATAAAGTGGGGCTGCTTACTAGTGTGTGAGTGACATTTTTTTAAGTTATTTAATTTTGTAGTCTAAACACAATCAAAACATGTTTATTTTTTATAAAATCTAGTCTCCCAATAAACACGCGTTAACATTTTCTAAATTTTTATTTCTGTCAATAAACGTCTGACAATTTAATTAATTTTTGAATTATATCTATGATTTAGCACTAAAATTGTTACCATTTAGCAATGACCCTTGAAACAGCATGGAGGAAAATTGCAAATGGTAATGTGTGAAAATTTAGTTAATGTTTCAGTTCTTTCTATACTTGATTGATAAAAATGCTGTATTTTGGAACAGTTGTTGAGGGAATATTGGAAAAAATAGTAAATGGTAATTTTTTAAACATGAACTAACTTCTGATATCTTTCTATCGCTGATTGCTGAAAATAAAGCCATTTAGTAATGATTGCTAGATATTTAAAAGATATAGAAATTTATTTTGAAAGTATGGTATTAATAAAAATTGTAAATGATAATGTCGGAAAATTTATTTCGTATGTCAGTTCTCTCTATTAAATGATTGTTGAAAATGGTACTATTTAGCAATAATTGGTGAAGTAATATTAAGGAAAATAATAAATACTAATAATTAAATAATATTTAAATTTGCTTTAGGGTTGATTGCTGAATTAGAAAAAATAAGCAGCTTTTTAAAAAACAATAAAAAATTTCATGAATGGAAAGTAGCTAAACAACTTTGAAAATAAAAGATCAAAATTGAATGCAAAGTTTTTGAGATTTACCACAGCATCTGTCCATCAGACGCTCTTCCATGGCTTCCGATTGTCGATCTGGCAATGGTCTTTGCCCCATCTTCCATCCCCAGATCGCCTCGGGCTGTCCTGCAGGGCACAATGCAAGAGGGCCACCTGTAATGGAAATGGCAAGGTCTCACACCCTTCCCTGCATCGCTGCCATCGGAGCCAGAACTGAGCAGGGGCTTGGTAGAGGATTCCGAACTGCACGTCTCCGAGTTCACCTTGTCATTGTCTGATGCTTCTGCCCCACTGCACGGCTTGCTGCCACCACCTGTTAGGGATGAGCGACTATTGCCATCCATCCCATCTAAATAAATAAGGAAAGTTACAAATTAAGATCCCAACACTCTTGTTAACTGTAATAACTGATTATTCATTAGAGATACTTTTGTCAATTGAAATAATAAACTACACTTGTCTTGTCCATATTTCATAAGAATACACATTTTATGCACGTAAATTTCCTCATTAAATAATAAATAAATAAATAATTATCAATAATTAATTATTAAATATGGCATAAGTTATAGTTACGATTAAATACAGTTATTTTTTTAATAAATATAATATTCTTATTGATATATTTTAATACAATTGATATTTCTTAAGCATATTTCATTGAATAAACTTCCATAATTATGAGACAAATGAGAAAAATTAAACGGTGAATGGCTTATAATTGCTTTATTGACAAAAGGATAAAAAAATAAATTCTTTATAAAGCTGAAAATATCAAAACGTGTTAACATGTAATGTGTGGTAAAGTGGAAATAACTCTGTTTTGTAATGATGATTGAAAAAAATATATGGAACTAATGCCATATAACTTTTGATTAAGTAAGTGATTCAAAATATTGGGACCAAAAATGTAATAAAAAACTATGTTTATCGAAAATATTTTTGTTGATTCGTTTCGGACAACGTTAATGCCCTCAGACTGTTTTAAAACATTTTAATATCCACCTCCTAAATGACTTCAATGAGAACATTTTTATTAATACGGTCTCCTATTGATACGTCCCAAGGGAGAAATGCCGGAAAGTACCCATGTATCCATCTTGACAGATTCGTTCATTTGGTTGCAGAAAGTAGAAGAGCAACATCTTCATTCCGTTGCTTAACAGTAGCTAGGATTGAGCATGGGAACTTGTGCTCTGAAGGATTTATCTTAATCCTAGGCCACTCAGAATTATATAGCAAGTATAATACAGTATAATGAAGAGCCTAATGGCCGAAAGTTATTTTAATGTATTTCCTTATCCACCGTTTAAATTACCTTCTGAAAATACTTTAAGAAGATAGTTAATCGTATTCAAGTATGCTGGAGAGAAAATCTGGAAAACTCTCCAACATCAACTCGACAGATGTCCTCATAGATCACAGATACACAACATCCATCTTCTATTGTTCAACAGTGGCTAAGATTAGACCTTTCAGTTAAAACATTGCTTCCTACCAAGAGGCAAATATTGGGCAAGACTCTCTTGAAGAACTTAAGCAACTCATTTTATCATATTAAATGGAAGGAAAGCAGAAATATTCAAGGATATTTCTCTCATGGGAGAAATCCACACAAAGCAAAGATGCAAAATTTGTGCACCAATTGAGGAAGACAAAAAATGAAAACATAATTCAAATTATAAGTGAGAAATCTAGAAAATTCCCTTACATTTATAAATTTACTTATTTGGTAAAAAATGCTTCATATGCGTAATACTCAAGCGTTGTGACTAAGAATATAAAAATAAAGAAAATATTGAAATAAATAAAAGAAAGAAAATCAATACTTCAACAAAGTAATCATAGCAAACTGCACATCAAATTATCACATATGGCTTGTTGGTTACAAACTCGTTACCAGGAGACAATTTTAGTATTTGATATTGCTTTGATTACAGTTTTCTCGCGATTAGTAAACTCTACCAACACACTATGAAAACCACATTAGAATCTTTTTTACGACTATTGTTTAATACCGAATACATATAAACTGCTAAAAATTACACTAAAAATTCAATTCTTGAACCTGTGAGCAGCATTGAAGATTAAGAAGCTAAAGAGTAATAATTGCGATATATCTACCAATTGTAATCACTCAATTTTCATTCATTTTTTATTTAAAAATTATTCTAGGAATCAGGAATAATTAATCCAGATATTTTCAAAAAGATCGACAATATTTATGAGAGCAAAGTGCGTAACATTCGCGAGAAATGCTTGTTTTAACAGAAGCAATTAAAATTCAGCACCACGAGAGTTTTAATTGCAGTTAGTTTTTACTGTGTTGTAAAGAATTTGGATGTCGTGGGGCCCTAGGAACTTAAAAATAATTCATGGACAGTCTCACATTTATGATCGCAAAATTAGCCACAATCACGCATGCGCATCGGCACGAATTTCGCAAAGTGCTGGAATGATTCCAAATTCCATATCACCTTATTAGACATGCTTTTATCAACATTACTTCCTTGAAAGAGAAATGTCAACGAACATTTTTTACAGCATGTTCTATATATATATATATATATATATATATATATATATATATATATATATATATATACATATATACATACATATATATATATATATATATATATATATATATATAAATATCTAAATGTTTAAAAGTGATTTATATTTGTGGTTTCTTCATAAGGATCTCATTGCTACAAACACAGCAATCAATACAAAAGTACATCGAATTTTTATACTTTACAAGCAAAATTTTCTTAAAAATTTTGCATGTTTACTTTTTGAAGATTATTTTTATTGTTATATACATCTAGACTTTTATTATTGCACCAGTATACTTCCTTAGCCCTTTTCTTTGCCTCTTTTTTAGATTGTTCTTTCTTGGAACATAGCCGGCCACATTTCTTGGATTGCTCCCTTTAAATTATCCTGTTGCTGATAACATTTTTCCGAATTGAGCTTTTTGGTCAATTTTTAATGCTGTTAATATAATACTGATCTTCAAATGTTTCACCATATGCACAACATTCTCTTATTCAGAGCCAAGTTTGTTTTATAATTGGAAGGGCTAGGTTTTCCGAATAATATTTATTTTTTCTTTACGATGCTTTCGTAGGTAATCCATTTTTGATCCCCAGTTATCACTAAATGCAAGTATATTGGATCTACAATTTAATCTTTATTTGAAATTACATAGAAGTGTCTCTTACTTCCGTTTTTCCTCACAGAAACTTTCCTTTTGCCAGGTAATCTTCCTCTTGAAGCCATGTCGAAAGCTTGAACTAAATCTTTAGCTTGATTAGTTAGTAATACATGAAGGCCTTCACCTATAAATAAGTAACAAATTAGTTAGTTAACTATGTAGGTCTTATTTATTTATTTTTTAAATCTAAATACATATGTAGAATGAAATAAATTTTTAAAATACATAATACTTTTATTAATAACATTTTCAGTTTCAAAATTAATTTTTTATTAAATCTAAATGGAGCTATAAATTTTCATATAAAGTAATTAGTTATGAATATTAATTTTTTTTTATTAATTTAGTTTCCATTACAACATAGTCCTCCTGAAAATATATAAAAATATTTTTCAATTTTGATACATAAAATTACAGCAAAATGTTTATTACTATTATATATACATAAGTGATATCATAAGACATTTTCATTAAATATTCCTTCAGTATTACTAAAATCAAAATTTAGAATAATAATTCAAAATCAATGAAACATTAAAGTATCATCATTATCATATCTGGAATATTTTTACTAAAAGTAATTATCACATAAATATATCAGGAAGTTTATATAGTACTTTATAAAAATGTATTTTGTGATTTCAATAGTTATCCTTTTTAAAATACACATTTAATGGGTGTGTGAATTTCTATTTATTAACATGAGCACATTTCATAATAAAGCTTTGATTTTTGTTAGATATATTTGATATATTGTTAGATATATTGTTGAAAGAATATTTTAAACAATGTATATGATATGAAAAACAAGATGTCACCTTTTAAATTTTGAAATTAATAACAAGGTTTTAATTTGGGCGCACAATTTTATCAATAAAAATTATGATCCTTTAAATATTCGGGTGTTTTGTATGTAAAATACAAAAAACACCATATTATGTGTTATCAATGCAGACAGAATTATTATTAGGACTATTTCCAGACTTAGAACCCAATACTTCTGTGGAACGACTATAAATACAGATGGCAGCTGATCTTACTAATCATGTAGGAACTGTCCTGAAGATGAGCTCACCCTGGAACATATTTTTAACTGCTCGGCCATCATAAGGAGTTCACAGGCTATTGACGAATTTCCCTTAGAGTTAAATCTCGATAGTGACAAAATAGTACACATTACCAAGGCCGTGATTTTGTTACTTAGTGTTACTTGATTTGACTTCAAGTGGACTAGACCCCAACCAACCATAAAAAAATACTGTTCCTCTTATTTCATTTATTTATTTTTGAAAGTATGTGCTTTGCTTGTATCAAAAAGTAGTTTTAAGAAATAAAATTGTGTAATATCAATTTCATTTAGTTTTATTGACTTAAACATAAAACAATTATTTAATAAAAAAGTTATATTCATTTTTAATTACAAAGATTTGAATCCTATCGATTTTTAAATACAGAGTTCATTTATAATCCACAATTAAAAAGTAAATATGTAAAGTAAAAATCAAATGACGTTAAATTCCTCCTATCATATTGCATATCGATTTTAGTACATGTTAAATAACTACTAAAAGCACTTGTGTACTGACGACCTTCTGAAATCAATTAAAAGATTAATCCTTGCAACAGATATTACTATATAATGGGCATCTAATGGAGATATTGTGTACTGACAAATACTTAAATAGTTTATATCAGATTGAATCAAGAGACAAAGATTAAAGTAAACTGCAGACTCATAATCCGCTCTCAAGCAAGCATGTATAAATCATTTGAATTTGTGAACGCAATGATTATCTATTAAAGCGATGTATCCATGTATACGTTAAGCAATGCAAGTCATAAATTTGATTGAAAATGTGATGGAATTGGGGAAGATCATTACGGCCTGATTGTAACCGAAATCAGGAGGGAAATTCATGCTATTTCCTGCAATAACTGATTTCAGGTGCTTAAATATTTCATCATTAATCTAAATTATCAGATTTCGGGTATAATTTAAGCTCATATGAAATATCTTAATCAATTTTTTATGTATGATGGTTTGTTATCAAATTTTCATCCTATTTCCCCTGTAAAATGACAGCAATTTGTAACAAACTGATTGATTTAGCTTAAGATAATTTCAAGCATATAATTAAGCTGTTTGCTTAAAAAATACAGAGTCCAGATTAAAGCATTAAATTATAATTGACCAATGTATATGCTTGTTTCACTCAATGATGTATGTTTTATCTTGACAAAATCTAAAAGTTCGAATATAAAATTCCTATTATTTAAAAACTTTTCTGGAAACAAGCTGAAGAATTAGGTATATACATAGGTTGAGAAATTACTTGAAAATATCATGCAAAATATTGTTGCTTATGTATAAAGCCTGGCTACAAATATTTCTACCTTACAGGCCTACAATGGTTGGAATGGACAGCACCTTATGTGGTTTAACATCCAGTAGGTGTGCATCATAGTCTCGTAACTGGGTCTTCATAATTTAGAAGTAGGAAACACAAACAGAAGATCCCCAAGGCTTGGTCTGCCATCTTTAGAAATTTCCTTTCCCGTGACCACGATATATTTAACGTACTCAAGTAGCCATTAGTGATCCCGAAGGATTTTCGATTGGGTCCGGGATTTGAACTCACTGCTTTTCGATAACAAGAACGTACACCCTACATAACCAGGCCATCGTGGGCTTGGAAATATTATATTTTAAAGTATTATATCAGAATTATTTTACGAGTTTACAAGATCGAAACTTTAGCAAACAATTTCATTTCATGCTAAGTCATATTGTACTATGAGGAAATATAATTGGTTTTACATTAATAGTTTAGTTTTACAAAAAATATAAGGGAAACTGTATTATAATTTTTAATTTGTAAAACTAAATGATAATTTAAAAAATGTTCAATGGATTATTCTGTCGATGAATTTAAATTATAAAATATCATTTGAAGAAAAGTCATACTGTTATGGCATCTAAGTCAATTAAGAAATTATTGATTTTATAGAAGATAAACTACAGAAATTCTGGGATTTTTTTCCAATTTCATTTAGATCATTAAGTTTAATAATGGATATGATGGAAAATACTGCAATTTAAATATTTTCACCAAAATTATTTTGTCAGGAACTATTACAATAAAGTTTTTAACAGATTAAATTTTGCCTCCATGAAGAAGAATCATAGATGATATCTAAGTCAAATTTCTTGTCACGAATAGTCATTTTATAATTGTTAAATGATGAATAGTATATTTTAAAATGAATGTGGAGAATTCAGGTGCGAGCATACCCTTTCCACATCTGGAGCCACCTTCGAAGCAGAACTTGCCGTCCACCACCCCGAACCTCCTCAGTTCCCGGAGTGGCCAAATTCCCAGGAGCTTGGGCGGCACTCCGGCCGTCAGGCAGAACATGTAGTCCAGGAGGTGAAGACGAGCCGGACCACTGGCCAGCTTGCTCTTGGCCGGCACGTGGGCGATCTGCACCAGGAACTGGTGTTCTGAAAAATGATAAATTATATCAGAACTCTTTGGAACAAAATAGCTTGAGTATGCATAAAGGTGGAATATGTTTATTTAATGCCAAAATGCATGATCTATTATTTTTTGATAAATCTCCAGCTTTGGATGATTTATTTACAAAAAAGTGATAAATCATGTTGAAAGTTGGAAGTCAAAATCTAATTATATAGATCTTGACATTTTAATTTCCGATATGAACTCTTACGTTTATGAATTGATTTTTTTAAAATTTAAGTGTTCCGAAATGACATAAAGAGAGTTACATTAATAATTATCAATATTTACAATATATTAGATAATGTTCTTTATTATATTCAAAAAATTAATCTTGATATAACATTTATGATATCTTTATACAGAATAATAATTAATTTGAAACAATTATTAATTCAAACATGTTTTATAGTTATAATCCATATGGAGATATATTTTTATGTAGTTGGCATTTAATACAAAAATTATTTCTTTGTGTGTTAATTATATATAATAAGTAAATATATTAACTATTAAAGTTTTACCTTTACATATTATAGTAGTCAGATAAAGAAACAAAAAATAAGGAAGCATTATAAACTCCATGTTTGCTTCTTTCTCTTCTATACAATTTTTTAGCAAAATCATGTGTTAAAAAAGTTTTATAAGCATTTATATTCATAGAATATATTCGTAATTTGATTCATGAATAGAACTATTTTTGTTTGGATTATTTAATTAATTAATCATAAAGGTTAATCAAACCCAAAATTTTATTGCTTGAGTAAATATTTTCAGAGATCAAATCTTATTAATTTCTTTCTTTCCTTTCTAAGCAATTGATTTTGATGATTATTTTTTGAATTAATATCATTTAAGTTTCATACATTACTCGTACACAATTTTAAATTAAAGGAAAATAGAAATGAATTCTGAAAGAATGCCCACTTTTCATTCAAAATAGTCTAGATTAAATATTCTAATATCGAAAATTCTGAGTGATTTGAAAACAGTGAATTTAAACTTAAACTCTGAAAAAATGAAATAAAAGAGAAATAGGCCACTCAAAGATGAAACTAAAATCAATTTCTACATAAAAATATTTACAAGATTGTGAAGTTCACAGATGATTTGAGACATTAGAAAATAAATATCAAAATATTATTCATAACAAAGACTAAAATAATCTATGATTAGTTCATAAATGTAATTAAAAGAGTAGTTTTTCATTATCGAACTAATTATTTATTAAAACTTTATACAGAATTTGTAACCGAAAAAGAAAAATTGGGAATCTTTGCATATATGTGTTAAGTTATTAGTGATAAGACTTAGGCAGAATATATTTTCCTTTAAAGTAGGTTAAAATTAATTAGACTTTTAATAAAAATTGTAACATAATTGGCACTTTAAACTATATAAATACTAATTGAGCGGAAAAAGATAATTATACGATTAGATAAGAGTTATATTAAATTTTAAATATAATTTACAAAATATTAAAAGGAATTAAGAAATAAAATAATCTTCAAAGTAAAGGTATTTATAATTAGCTCATAAATTTAATAAAAATTTAGTCATAATAAATTAATAGAAGCTTAAAAGATAATTTTTAATAGTTATTTAATTTTAATACCTCAAGAAATAAACCATGTTGTTATATGTATTAAGTTATCGTTAATGAGACTCAATAGAAAAACTTTGCATTTAAAATGAGGAAGATAAACTGGATTAACAGGGCTAATATGTAAAATTAATATAGTAGTTATTACTTACACTAAATTAATAATTGATTAAAAAAAGAAAATAATATTCTAAGAATGTGAATAACGTGATAAAGATGTGATTTAAAGTAAGTAACATAATACATATTAATAAATGTTTGAAAGAAAATTGAAAATGAATCTATATGTTGATACAAAAAATTATAAAATCATGATAATTTTTTGAATTAAATGTGTGTTAAAACAGTTATGTTTTGAAAAAATAAATAAAGCATTTATTGAACTAAATAGAGTGTGAAACATTTACTGTTTATTCGGACTAATATATATGTATATATCTAATAAGTATACTAAAAAATAATTTATATAAATTAATTTATATATTACTTTAAAACACTGATAAGTGCTTGAAAATTAAAGGAGAAATTTAGAATGAATTCAAATGCAATAAATAAAAATTGAAATAAAATTATTATCAAATTTTAGTACTATTTAAAGGAAGTCATTAAATATCAATATCTATGTATACTACATAAATTAAAAAAAATAATAAAATGATTAACTATTGGGGTATTGGGGGGGGTTAGTAATTAACTATTGCTGTAACAAATTTATAAATAATTAATTAATTTTTATAAAATGTTTGGATGAAATTACTTAATCACCCAAGAAACCTACAATTTTATGAAGAAAGGTAAAAGATTAGACATTAAAAGCTTCAAATGATATCAAAATAAATTCTATAATAACAAGAATTTTGGCGAATAAATGAGAGAATTTACTATTACACATGTATCCAGAGATTTAGCTCTTCTGTTTGGGAAACTTGTAGTGTTTTTGTAATAAATTCTCAACGCGTGATGTTTCAGGTTCTAAAAATAGTGACTACATTGCGCGTACGTGCAGGTTCACGAAGAACTATTCTTCATCTGTTACATCAAAGTGAAGGTACAACAAGAAACAGTGCTCTAAAGATTTTATCGAATCTATTTTGTTAAAAGCTTTCAGGTCGTGTAGTCATTTATTTTCATTAGATCCGAACCAAAAGAAAGGAACAGAAAAAATTTCACACCAATTGAGAAGATAAATGTTGGAGAAATTTCTAAACTTATTTCAAACTTGAAGAAAAATTGAAATATTTTATCATCATAAAATTCCACTAAATCATTAAGTTATAAAACTTATAACAGAGCTTTCATCATTCTCAATTTGCGTTAATGATTTCCTTTGTTTCGACAAATATTTTTAAGTTTTTATGGCATAAAATTTTTCAGCCAGAAATTATTTATTGGTTCGTCATACAGTAAGAAATATAAATTTGCAAATAAAAGAATCTAGTTTAAAAAATGAAATAAATTCTTTTACTCTCATGTGTATGATTTTATTGTAGCAATCATACTATTAGAAACACAGATAATGAATTTAAATTTAAATAATATTTTTAATGAAAAAGTTTTTTATTAAAGCAAAAAACTATTTATTTTTATAAAATATCACAATGTCATTAAACCATAGCTTTTTTTTTATTCTTCAATAACTCTCATTTTTAAAAAAAAATATTTGCATTCTTAAAATTTAAAGGTTATTTTAGTTAAATATCACTGTAAAAACTTTCCCATGTAATTATTGTAGACATATAAGGATAAATATTTTAATAATGTATTAAAAAATAATACATACAAAAAATAAAACATACAAAATAAATACATTAAAATAAATGCAGGCAGGTAAATTTTATTAAAAATAGGTTCTGGAATAAGTATATAAAAATACAGAATAAATTAAAAAATATATATGTGATAATTCTGTCTGACTCTCTGTTCAAAATTACAAGAGCATGCATATTTATAAAATGATTGACCAGAAAAGTTATAATAAAAACGATGGTAATAAGTGTTATCATCCTTTACGTAAAATGCTTTTATCGAATATAGAATTCTTTAAATTTAAATTAAGAATAATAATATTTTTTAAGAGTTTAATATTTTTTGAATTGATGGAAAAATTATTCTAAAATTCAACCAATAAAAAATTGCTATGGACATTTTTATATTTACTGATAAATTATTGTGAAAGTGTTTTAAAACTGTTGTACTTAAGAAATACTCTGCTGCATGTAAAGCGTCAAAACTTGAGATAAGAAAATTTTCTAACTTAAAATGATAGAATATATTTTGACATCTATTTAAAGCTTAGAATCATTTAAGATGGACAAATGTAAAATATTTTTTCTGAAATTAAAATTGAATTTAATCTTTTATTCATTTTGCCTTACTTTATTTCTATTATAATATTTATATCTAGATTACAGATGAATAGAATATTTTTTTAAAACAGAAATATATATATCTAGATTACAGAAAAAAGGATATTTTTTCGAAACAGAAATTTTTTTATATACATTACAAATAAATAAAATATTTTTCTAAGCAAATGTATTTATTTCTAGATTACAGATAAATAGAGTAATTTTTGTAAGCAGAAATATTTATTTCTGGATTACAGATAAATAAAACATTTTTGGTAAACAGAAATATTTTAACCTAGATTACAGATAAAATTTTTTTAATAATTATTTTTTTGATAAAATTAATGAAGGATATTAATTAATAATTAAAAATTTCTTACAACGCAACAATTGAAATAAAAAGAGAAATCTGGAAAAAGTTAGAACTTAACTAATACGGTTAAAAACAAATTATTAAAATATTTGGCTTTATAAAAAATTAACCATAATGGTTACAGAATGTAATTTTTGAATTTTAAATATTGCTTTTAATTTTTTATTTAGAATAAAAATTTTATACTAACAAATTGCATATAATATTATTTAATAATTATGTTACCGTATTATAATAAAAAATATAAAACAATTGATTAGCGAATATATCAAACTTATCAAATCTTTAGCAAATATTCCAGATTTAAATGAAATTGAATTTACTTAAAATGTGAGAAAAATTTTTTCTTCAATTCTTTACAGAAATTACATCTATGCAAATGCTGTTTGTCGTTTATTTTTCGATTAAAATATTTTAATAACTTTAAACTTTACTTCTGTAAAACTTATGAAAATAGTATGTGAGAAAAAATTAAAATTTTTATAATGCTTGAGCATATTGTTATTAATGCGCAGTTTAGTTTCCTGTCACTATTTTTAGAAACTTTAAATCAGAATATTTTTAATAGGAAATAACCTAAAATGTTCTTAAGTAATATTTTTCTGATATTTTATTTAATCGAAGCACTAAAAGCTGTTAAATTGTTAACTTAAAATATGAATTCATAATTTTAATCTTATTTAACTAGCCAACAAAATAGTGTAAATACCAGTATTTAAGAGCAGAATTTAAAAATTGTAATATAAAAATTATCTATAATTGAACATAATTTAAAATACCTAAAATTATAGTACTAAGTAAGAAAAAATAAAGGTAAATGCCTTATTATTAATATTATCTAAAATTAAATCATATTTTTAGTGATTAAAAAGAAAATGACACCATTTTTAATATGCATTGCAATAAAAATGAAGTTAAGGGTATTTTATAATGTTAAGGAATCTTAAGGTAAGCCCGAGAAACTCATTTTATCAAAGAGAAAGATTTTAATTTACTGCTCTTTGGGTAATAATTATCACATAAAGGGTAAGAAATGAAATTCTTCTCACAAACTTCCTTGTACGATGTGTGTTAAGGTGATTTATTTTAAGTGCAAGATGAATAATATGAAGGAAAAGAAAATTAGATCTTATGGTTTTGCGTCCGAATTAATTAAAGATTGCTGCTTAAATTCCCAAATCGTTTCATAAACTGTTTGAATATAATTTGTGAGGGGAATTAACGATGTTTAGATAATCATTTTGATTTAAATATTATTTGCTGAAATACTTACTTTGTTTAAGAATGAAAATTTATATACTTATCATTTGCTCATATTATTAGCAATTTTAATATTGTATTTTAAAAAGAACAATTATTAAACGTGTTATTGATTGTAGCCTACTTTAAATTTTATTAATTATTTAAAAAAATTAATAATTATTTTCTATTTATGTATGTTAATTTATTTCAATTATATTTCGTACAAGTGATAAAATTAAAAAAAGATTGAATCCTGATTTTTTTCCAGGGTTAAGTCATTTTCATAGATATTTAGGTTTTAGTAATGTTAAAACAATTTTGAAATGTTGGTTAAGACTAAAGTTTATTAATATTTTTAGAGTTTCCGTTTATTTGCATAATAAAACGCTCTTTTTGCATGTAAGAGTAACATATGATGATTACTAAGACATGTTGGCAGGAAATTATGAGAAATATATCTTATACCGGCTATGCGCTCATAGGTAAGTGATATTAAATAAATTTAATAAAAGGTTAAATTCAGTTTTATTCTATTCAGAATCATTTGCATCATTTCATAAATTATTTTCAGAGGAGGGAAAAAAAGCTATATTTTGATTTTAATGTTCGTCTGCACACACAGTTTTTATATTTTATTTATCTCACACTGCATACTTATTCTCGAAGGAAAATTCTGTTTATATTCTGTCTCGAAAGAAAATTCTGTCATCTAAATTTTGAAAATTATCTTTCGAAATGGATTATAAAATAACAATTTAATCAAATATACATCACGATAAATGGCTGATTATCACGCATAATATCCAGTATCAAAATCATTGCAAGTAAATTCCAACATTTTTGTGTTTTTATTATATGTAATAAAAATTCTTTTAACAATGTAGCGGAATCTATAAATCATCTAAATTTTCAGTAAATTATCTAAATTTTATGAGTTACTTTTCAAGATGGTTGAAGAAAGTTAATTTTTTCAAGTACATATCGTGATATTTGAAAAATTCCTTTTTTTAAGCCATAGAGCAATGGTCAATTTTCTCAAATATTATCAATATTACCATCATTGATAGTAAATTCTAACATTTTTATGTTTTTATAATGTTATAATTATGTTTTTACCAATACAGTAGAACATATAAATCATTTTATATTTTCTATAAATTATCTGAATTTTAAGAATTACTTTTCAAAATGTCTTAAGAAAATGAATTCGTTCAAATACTCACCGTAATATTTGAACAAATTTCCTTTCTTAAGCCATGGATTCGTGATTAATTATCACACAATTATTCAATATTAAATCATTGTTAGTAAATTCAAACATTTTTGTGTTTTTTTTTGTTTTCTTATTTTGTTGTAAATATTATCCAATATATCAGAATCTATAAACCATATAGATTGCTATAAATAATCCAAATTTTAAGTTATCATTCGAAGTGACATAGGAAAGTCAATTTGCTCAAATATATTATGATAAATGGTAGATTATCACGCATATTATTCAATATCACAATCACTGCTAATAAACTAAATATTTTTTATTGTTTTATAGTTCATGTTAAAATATTAAATACAGTTTTACCAATACAGTAGATATGGAAAATCAATACACCCTCTAAGAAACTATACATCAATATATATATATATATATATATATATATATATATATATATATATATATATGATATATCCTCGAACCAGAATCTAAACATATTTTTGACCTCAACTACTCCACTCTGCTGATATGAAAGCCTCGTGTAATAATGACCTTCTACCGCTAAATACCTCGTCACAGGTCTTAATATAAGAACTCTCTTCTAACAGCACATTGAAAATCATTCCAGTAATTATATTCGCTTCAATACCTTGCGGCATTAATGAAAACTTTCCGCTTTGGAACAGAAAAAAAATGTTCTCTTTTGATCCAAAGAGTCTTTTTGCACTGGGGCGGATTTTTCATTACTTTAAATGTTTTTACCCACTACTCAATGTAATGAAACACTATCGATCATAAAGAAGCATTGTAGGCTGAAATAATATTTCTGGTTTTTGGTGGGTTGGAACGAGTGGGTGGTGGAAGGGGTCGTTCTGTAAGAATAAATGTCCCCAGTCATATCAAGGGGGTGGGGCCGAGGTCGAAGTTTGTTGGGAGTGGAAGCTCTTTACCCCCTATGGAAACTTTTTGTTTAAATATCAAAACAAAATTCCAACGTACATTAAATTATCGTGCTCTCGTATTTTTAAACACAAAAGATTTCGTGATTGTATTGGTTCTTTCACTGACTTTAAGTTTGCTTGTTATTTATAAGTTTTTGAAAAATGGTTTTCCGGTTCAATGAATAAATCATTTTTTAAAATCCATAGCTCTTTTTTTGTATTTTGTAAAAAATTCTTAAAGTAATTTATGAATTCAAATAAGAAATAAGTTGTTTGAAAGAAGAAAAATAAACTAATACATCAATGTATGAAAGTTATGTATAAAATGATAATGATTTAAAATCTGTCAAATATAGAAAAAATAAATGAAAATTAAAAGTATATGAATTAAGATTTAGTTTTTTGAATATAAAATATTCAAAGAAGTTACTAAACTATTTCATTCAAACCATATAGATTAAAACCTAAAGTAATAATTTATGGTGTCAATAAAACTCATGTTCTTGATAAATTTTTAATTTTTTTTTTTTTTTGAATTTAGTATGCTAATGATCCTTAAACCTTTTTGGTTTTTCTTATAATCTATATAAACCATTTTAAGAAACCTTCCGCTGAAATTTTTAATGATGAAAAAAAAACTTTATTGCGAAATTTTTTCTAAATAACTTACTTAAAAATTCACACAATATTTTATAAGTTGTAGAAGCAAAATTTAACTTTTAATATTTTTTAGTTCGAAATTTTCATTACTGGATCAATATATTTTGCATTCATTTATGGATATGTATTTTGTGTCAACTCAACCTCTTAGTTTGTAAAAACTACAACTTTAATAACTGCTGATTTCTTTGTTTTTTAGAAATTTATTTTAAAGATCGTAAATATATGACATGCTTTCAAAAGAACTGAAATTTAATGAATTTTTATTATATTATCTGCAAATAACTTTAATTATTTAAGAATATTCAGTAGAACTTCGATACGAAATAAAGCATCGTGCATTTCCTTTTTGCATTTTGAAGTAGGAACTACTTTTTCCTATATCTTCCATCAAAACTTTAAAATCATTCTGTGATCCATAAACTTTTTAATAATAATTTAATACTGCCTTGTGAATAACCCACCCAAAGGCCGTCGTAAGATGTTTTAAACACCCACTGCTTTTATAAACCTTTTGGGAATTCTTTCTAATAAATAGTGGGTGTATCGTAAGCGAGAATACCTGGGAAAATCCGACGCATTCTCGATGGAAAAAGAGGAAACAAAACAGTCATTTGCTTTTCGTAAGGGCTGTAAACGTAAACACCAGCAATATCCCTGTACCTAACCCAAGAAAGTTTCTACAGTTTGGATGGTTTGGTTTGTTTGTTTGGTTTGTTTGTCGCTCAACGGTCATTTTTTGCTCACGAGGGCTAATTAGACCGGGACTTACGGTTTAAAGTGGAATCCGAACCACTACAAACATCCATGCCCAAGGTGGGATTCGAACCCACGAACTGTTGAACCGAAGGCAAGAGCGCTAACCATTCGGCTGCCAGCTCGGCCTACAGTTTGGATGGAGAGACCGTCGGAGGGACGTCGCCCGCAACCGCAGCCACGAGCCCCAAACGCATTTTCCCAACACACAGTTGGAGGGCAGTACACAACTGCCTCTGGCTGTGAACGTGAACGCCAGCAGGACTCCCTGTACCTAACCCAGGGAGGGTTCTACCAGTTTGGGTGGAGTCTGCTGGAGAGAAAGAAGGAAGCACCAGTAGGGGAGCGCCACCCCTGCCTGTGGTCACGAGCTCCCAACGCAACAGCTCAAATCAGCATAGGAGAGTAGTTGCCTCACTGCTGCCATTGATTCCTCTTCATTAGTTCTTGGGCTCTCACCATCGTTCAGGAATTATTAGCTCCCTGTGCTCCGAAAGGAATGTTACCAGCGAGATGATTTTGTCTTTTGCTTGCGGATAGTGGATAACATTTTTTAGCCATTCTATTCTCAGGTGTTCGTTGGGGGTAGTAAAATGCCAGGAGCTGGTGAGTGGACACGATGTGGCATAATGAAGTGGGTCAACCGTATGACCACAGGCACAGTTGTCGCTTGGCAGAGCACCAATCCTATGTAGATAGCTCGGGAATGGACCATGCCCCGTGACGAACAGTGTAATTTGTCTTGGCCAGCATTGGTTATTAGGTTTAACCTTTGGGATTATATCATGTACCAAGCGATCTGTAGTAGCTTGGTCCCATGACAGTTGCCAGATTAGAATGGCCTTTGTTTTGAATTCCTTTTTGTGAAAAGATCTTGGCATGGGCAGATTTATTTGGAGTTCGGTCGCTGTTGTGGCTTCTTTTGCCAATCTGTTCGCGGTCTCGTTACCTTCTAGTCCGACGTGCGCTTTAACCCATCCGAGATGTAGGTTGTTGGTGATGTTGATCTCTCGTTGGATTTCGCGGGCCAGTGGACTTGTTGTAGTGGGATTGCTTATGGCCATGAGGGTTGCTTGGCTGTCTGACCATATGCTGATTTTCTCTGTTCTGGTCTTTGCCCGGGTTACAGCTTTAAGAATGGCATACAGTTCCGCTTGAAAGACAGTGTTGTTTGAGCTGAGCCTGAATTTCTCAAAGTGAATGCTGTTACCGACTAAGATGGCTATAAAGGCTACTCCTATATTATATTCCTTAGAGCCATCGGTATATATCTGACAGATGGTCTGATCCCTTTTTGAGTGTTGGTCATCTCCTAGACTGATGTGGTTGTCTACTTGGAAGCTTCCTGGGTGCATGGTGAGCTTGGAGATTTTTTCTTCAATAAGGTCTGTGCAGGTTTGCTTGATGGCGTATTTGGTTTTGGCTCCTATTTCGATGAAAAGATGTAGGGGCAAAATCTCTGTAATTACTTGGAGAGCTGAAGTGGCCGTTGTTCTAAAGGCTCTCCATCACTCCCATCCTAAAGTAATGTTGAGGAGGAATTTTCTTTGGATTTTGTCCAGTAAAAGCTGATTTTTTACGCGTAGATTCCTACCCCATATCATTGCACCATGGGCCATTATTCTTTCAGTAACCGATTTGTAGAGGATGGCTCTGTGTTTTTGGGAGAAACCCCAGGTGGATCCCGCCAGCCGTAGGAGCTGTTGGTGTACTCTAGAGGCTTTGGCTCCTTGATTTTTAATAGGAGTAGACCAGTTGAATTTTTCGTCTATTATGACGCCTAACAGTTTGAGTGATTTAACTCTTTTTATTTTTTAGGTTGTCCCAGTACATCTGGGGGCCACACTGTAATTTTGTAAACAGCATATAGTGTGACTTCTCTACTGAAATTTCCAATTTATGGTTGGTGGTCCACTTCCTGAAGATGTTGAGAGCTTCTGTGGCTAGTCTGCCTAATTTTCTCTCGCTATTGGCTGCGACCACGAATGTGAAATCATCTGCAAAGGCCTGGAGGGTGATATGCGAGTTTGGGTTGATGTCTTTCCCAATTGGGGACCAGTTAAATTGCAAAGGTTCGTATGCGAGCAGATTCCACATAATTGGGCCACTGCATGATCCTTGTTGGCATCCTATTGCTTGTTTTTGTATTGCCAGACCTTGGTTTGTGTTTATCACCAATTCTCTGTTTTCCAGGTTACTGATAAGGTTACTGACGTATTTTCGAGGGGCAACCGTTGCTGTCTAGGGCCAACATGATGGAGTTATGCGGGACTGTGTGTCCATGATGGTTGGTTGAAATGTTAGTCGATCCCTATGTCTGTGATTAACTGGTGGACTGTATGCTGAGATGATGGTGATCGGATTATTGGCTACTGAAATTTTAACTGCTATTGCTGTTTCGGTTTTGCAGAGTAGGATAGGGTTGATGTTAGCTGTTGCAATTATTCCCGCTTTGGCATTGCCTGCGAGCCAGTATGTCCATGAGCTTGGTATGCTCAGTATTTTGTTGTCCTTGTTCAGGTGGGGTTCTTGGATGGCGAAAATATCTACGTTATGTGTATTTGCAATGGTTTGTAGTTTTTCAGTCGGTGCGCTGGATCTCATCAAGTTGATTTGGATGATGGTGGTTTTTGGAGGGCTGTAGTGGGACTGAAGATTATCTCTATGTGTTGGATCGTTGGTGGGTTGGTTGTTATGATTGCTCATGTTAAAATTGTTGAGGTTGTTGGTAACTTAGTTTGATTGGTGTAGATGTGTACGATAAACTCGGCATTGTGTTGAAAACGCTGTGTGGTTCGTGGGGTAATTGGCTCCATTTCTATTGGCAACCCAGCAATTAATACATTCCAGAAACTTCGCCTTATATTCATCTTCAGTATGGTTATAGCCGCACTTGCCGCAGACTCTTCTGTATTTACAGTTTGAGCTCAAGTGATAATAGTCGTGGCAGTTGAAGCACCGTATAATGCGCTTGTATGGTCTGATATAAACTTTACTAAAACCAAAGTGTATGGTCCTTGTTTTTAGGAGTGCATGCTGTGTAGCACCGTCCACTTCAAGTATTAGGTGCTGCAGTTTATCATTTGATCTATGTGTTTTAATTTCCATTATTTTTATGTGGGCATCAGTTAGAATGTCTTGTTTGCTGGATGATTATATGCTGTGAATGTTATCGTCTCTGACTTGTATTGGGGCATTTAGAATGATGACCTTCTTGTGTCTTATGGTGGGTTCCTCAGTATTTATATTATGGGAGGTGAATTGTTCCTTCAGCTTACCTTTTGTTGTCTCATTGCTGCACTGCACTTTGGCTGCAAACTTTCCCCAAACGACTTTTTTTGGGGAAATACCACTGTTTATCTTTTCTAAATTCTCCCTGAGAGTTTTGATGTCTTCGTCTTCTGAAGGTTTAATTATGATCGTTGTCTTCCTTTCTTCATCATTGCGCTACTTTAATATTTCTCTGTAGGTAGGCTTGCCTGTTTGCTTTCCTGTTGGTTGGCTAGTACAGATCATTTATCAGTTTGTATGATTCATTTTGTAGGTTAGTGAGTGCTTGTTGGTTGTCACTAATCTGCTCTACTTGAGCATTTATTTTGCTATGTTTTGGTGAACCACTGCTTCTTTTAGTCTAGTGAGATGTCTTAGTTGATCCAATAGATTTTGCGCTTGCATTCTTTTATAGCCTGGGAGGTAGAACTTTTCATTTTTTTGGCCGTTAAAATTTTCTCTAGGTCGTCCAAAATACTTGCGTACTCGTTATTTGCGTTTTGGCTGCAATCATCCTGCTGTAATAAAGAGGCAGGGGAAGAATAGTCATCTGATTGTTGCTGTAAGTCCATTGTTAAAAAATAGTTCTATTGGTAGAAAGAGAGAAAATTATCTGATTGGAAGGTGAACTGGAAGGTAGTACTGGAGTCAAAAGCAGGTAGCCTAGTGGTTAGGACGACGGTTTTCCGTCAACAAGGGCGAGGTTCGATTCCCAATGCAACCTAAGACCTACCAAGTACATGCGGTATACGTGCTCTTAAATCTGTGGAATCGAAAGTCCTGTGGTCTGTCGTTGAGCAGTTACCATGGGTGTAATGGTCTGGAGAAAATTTTAGCCCCTCCAGTTCAAAGTCTAAATTGTGGGAGTGGATCTTCTGCTGGTGCCACTTATCGGAGCACCACGAATGTAAAAGACGCGTACTTTTACATTCGTGGTGCTCTGGTTAAACGAAAGACGCATCCTACTGACTTAAATTTGCATAGCCAAGGCATAGCGAGCTTGGCTTGTTCGAGTGTCAACAATAACATCTGCTTTTTGTAAACATTGGCTGGACATGAAACCGAGTTTTTCTACATCGAAAACGTTTTCCAGTCACTCTTAACCAACACTGGTAATGCACATTTGATGTTTTTTGAGAAACATATTCAACATGATTTCTTTTCAGTAACAAATTATAAAATTATTATTAATAAATTGTTTTAATGACTATTCAATTAATTTATCGCATTTGTATAAAATTTACTATATGAAGAGTACATAGCCTTTCTTTTGATTTTTTTAATATATCTGAAATTTTGTAAAATATCTGTTAAGTTATTAATTTTAACTTTCCTTGGTCGATTTTTTTAGTTTCTATTGGGCTTTCACTTCATTTCATAATTTCTTTATCACAAATTAACATATTTAAAAAATTTCTTTAAAAGTTAATTATATTAAAAATGTTTTAAATAAAAAAGAGCAAAACAACTTATGAGCTCATAATTATAATAGCAATTAAAAATTCAACAATTAATATTTTCTTTTCCAAACTGCAACGGACTAAAAATATGTAATTTAAATAAATCATTGATTATGTATTTTCTATTCCAGAATAAATCTTTTGAAATAAAATTATGGTTAAAAAATAAAGTCGAATATAAAAAAATTTAATAATGTAAATTTAATGATGTAAATTTGAGTTAAAGATTTGACAGAGCTTTTTTTACATTATGTCATAATTTTTTAAAGTCATGAAAAAATATATACAAAAATTTTATATCTTGCATAAAAATATAAATGATAAAAGTAGACACGTGTACAAAATAAAACTTTTATTGTAATTTATGAAGTCTTAATGTTTATTTAACATAACAAAAAAATTATTTGCATTTGATTTCAATCCTTCAATATTTAAATGAATTAGCATTTAACTTAAGAAAAAACCTTCATTGCTTTAAATAAAATAAGTATTATTTTTTATGCCTTGATTTGGGTTATACCTTTTCATTACTATTCAAATTAGTAAATATTCTACAGTGAGTGTATTATGATTTTATAGTCAAATGAGTGAACAATTTTGTTTTAATAAAAAATTTAATTAAAAATTGTAAATAAGAAAAAACGGGACGTGTTTTTTTTTTTCGAAAAAAATAAAAATAAAAATAAAAATAAAAAATAAAATAAATAAAAATGTTAAATAACCTTTTGCGTTTCATTTTTTTTAAATAAAAATTAAATAATGCCAAAACATGTCAGAAATAAAAATGCGCTCTCTTTAATGTTAATCAAACTTTCCCAGATTAAAAAGAAAAATAAAATAAAAGGGATTTATTTCGGAAATCATTTATTTTGTATTTATCAATTTCATTAAAAAAATTGGGAAGTTAGTCAGGAGAAATAGTTATTCTTTGACGAGTCAATTTGTTAACCATGAAAAAAATCCTATGTAAAAACGATTATAAAATGTTTTCCCTTTATTTTAATGATATTGCAACATAATAAAATTTTGTTTTCCAATTTTGTTGACTTGTAGATAACTGACACGTAAATAATATGGAAATATAATATGCAGCTATCGGTCTTTTTCGTAAAGATTTTTTTCACCTGTAAGCTTCTGTTGATTGATAATTTATTTTCTTTTATACTTGATGATAAATTATACGATATATAATTGATGGTAAACATAGTATTTACATATTTAGTTTAAGATAATGTTTTCATACTACAGACCAGCTTGCCAGCTTAAGATAATTTATAATCACTTCATACCAGCTTAAGATAATTTATAATCACATACAGGCCATGATAACTTGTAACTTTAGTGAATAGTTTTGAAATTCTTAATTTTTCATACTAGCAAGGATTAAATGAATTCAGTACTCAGTACATACAAAATGTACTGAAATATTTGCCTAAAGCCTAAAATGCTTTTAACTTTAATAAAATGTTGCAATGATTCCGTAAAATATATAATTAAATATTCTGATTTATTTTATTGATTGATGATTCAAAAAGTATAAATGCTGTTTACATAAAGTTTAAAATATTTTCAAGTTATGACGATTACCATGAAGTTTGAGGAAGAAAAAGTTGTGAAAATAATTTTGTAAACAAATTTACTTTCTAAAAATTTAAGATGTGTAAAGAATTTCGACTTTTTTCTGTACACATGTTTAAAACGATTAAAATGAAATGATTTATAGGAATTCTGTATCCCTTTAATTCCTAAATTTCTAGAAACTGAAAATTCCTTAAACTGTCTGGTTAATGTTTCACATCAAAGTCGTGAAATTTATCGGATCTCAATTTTAATTAATTAATACTCAGTTTAATCATTTGTTCCATGGTAGTTAATGATATCATCAAACATGATAGAATACATCTAAGATCATAGTTGAGTTTATTCAAATGTGTTAAAATGCCAAATAGGTTCGCATACTTGTATGTTAACTTGTAAAAATTCCATGCCTCTTTTAATAAGGAAAAAATTCAAAATATAGGACACCTGGTATAATAATGGTCAACAGGACACATAGCACTGAAGGAAAGTTGCGGACTTTATCTTAAGGTTAACAAGTTTGGAACAGTCTATAACTAAGTGCCTCGAAATCTTGAACCATGGTCAGATGACAAGGTCACACCTAATCTGGCCATCTCCTTTTCACATCGACACTACACCTGCAGAGGAACTTTGGACTCACAGGTGAACGTGGACATGTCAACAACCAACGGAGTTGCAGCAACCCAGAGAGACAGAACGTGGTGGTCACATTCTCAATCGCTGCCAGGTACAAATGATGCTTCATTTTGCTGATTTTTATGAAAGCGGCGTGAAGCTACTGAGCCATTGGAGACCTGGTCTACCGGTAATGTAGTATAAGAGTCGGGGTGGCCTGGTTGGTTTGCGTGTTCATTCTCACTATCGGAAGGTAGTAGGTTTAAATTCCGATACAATCGAAAATATCGCGTGCTCACCCATAACGGCTAGGGTACGTTAAATATGTCGAAGTCACAATGTCCTCCAAGTAAAATGATATCTTTCAGGGTGACAAATCAAGTATTGGAAGTCTTCTTCCCACTTCTAAATTACGAAGATTACTACCTGGCTGCTTCCATCCAACTAGTAAAGCCCATCTCAGGGCTAGATACAGGGAAGCAAACTGGTGCAATTGCAACAGGTATGATAGTGTTTTCAGAGCAAAACGTTTCAGATTTGACTCTGTTACAGCCATAGTTGAACAACGAAAAATGGATGTTACCTCTTTGCTTTCAACATTAGCATCTGTCGGGTGCGTGTTTGAAAGTTTTCAAGGTTTTGTCCCTTACTATATGTCGATATAATTTATTAACTGTAAAAAACGGCCTATATGAACGCGCCTCTGACGCGTACATATAGGCCCAACATGGCTTCAGGCCGGGTTGATCGTGAGACACGGCACACGTGTGTCTCAATGATACAATTCGGTATTTCCAGGAGCAAGGAAATTACGTAATTCTAATTTCACTAGATGTTCAGGGTGCTTTTGACAGCATGTAAAGACCAGGTGTTATGTTCCTCCTCGGTCAGGCACGATGTTACCACAATATCTATATATTGGTAAAGTCCTATTTGGAAGACAAGAAAATCATTTATAATCGCTCGGGAGAAAACCTAATTCTCGAATGCAGCAGAGGAGTACCGCAGGGGTCATGTAGTGGACCACTGTTCTAGAACACCGATGCAGACAGCGCATTGCGACTGGATATGCCGAATGATACGAGGCTCATAGCCTTCGCTGACGACATGCTAATGGTCGCAGCTGATGACTCAAGAGCAAAGCTCGAGAAAAATGCGGAAGTCGCCCTCAATACAATCAGCAAATGGGAGAAGACATACAAGCTGGTATTCAATCCCAGCAAAATGGTGGCCCTCACAGTCACCAGAAGGCGCCTGTTTTCAGATGGGACGGAACCTCCATAAAGTCTGTGCAGGAGCTATAATTCCTGGGTGTAAAGTGTGATAGCGCACTCACCTTCAATTCCCATCTCAAGGAGGTGAGGCAAAATATTGTGAATGTCACAATGGCACTCCAACGGACGGGGAGAGTCTTGTTCGGGCGTGAGCCTGGATTACTCAAACGCCTATACAAGAGTGGAACCGAAAGAATGGCTCTTTTCGGTGTAGGGGTATGGGGACACAGATTGGAATGTAAAACCTTCTGTGGCCCCCTACAAAGTGTGCAAAGACTAGCACTCGTGGCAATTACAAGATGCTACAGGACTGTTTCTATGGCTGCTGTACAAGTACTTGCGGGAGTCCTACCACTAGATATCAAAGCAGGCATAGAATATGCAAAGCTAATGGTATTGGTAGAACGCAGGCCACATATCTTCTATGAGATTAACCTGTGAACAGAAGATGTTAAGCAGAGGGTTGACATCTTAAAGTGTCACCCAGCGGACAGGAGCAGTGTACCTTTCGATAGCAAAAGGCCAACTGGTGAGGGTCTGGAAATCTTTACTGACGGATCAGGCATTGATGGAAGAATAGATTAAGGGTTCTCCATCTTCTACTTTGGGCAAGAGATTGTCACACACGGTGCTAGACTCGGTGATGAAAATTCAGTCTTTCAGGAAGAAATATCGGCATTGGGAATGGCTCAAAGATAGACCGGGTAACAGCACTTGTCATATATACAGTGACTTGTTGTCCTCCCTTTACTCCCTGGCCGATCCAAATAACCGAAACATCTCGGTTAACAAGGTAAAGGACTCTTACTGGAATGCTACTAGCGATAGAGAGGTTTACCTGCACTATGTACGTGCTCATGCTGGTACTTTCGGAAACGAAAGGGCAGATGAACTGACCAAAGAGGCTGCGAACTTACCAGAGCCAACGCTGGACCTGTCACGTCCAAGGTCGCACCTTCTCAAGGTGCTGCATAAAGAAGCACTGTGTATGGCAGCAGAGATGGGAAAGCGAAGATGTTGGTCGCCAAACCTTCAGATTCTTTGAAACAGTGACCGAAAAAAGATTTCGGAAATGCTTTCATAGCCCAAATAGAGACTGACACGGATGTGTACCGGAATATCTTCATAAACGAGGGCATCCGATATGTGTGCTATGTCGCTCGTACAGTGTGGTGGGGGTTGCCTCCACTTCATGCTCTCTTGTACCAGGACCGCGGAAGAAAGGAGCAAACTGGTATACGATAGCGAAAGCTTGAGTACCATCTTGGACCGGCGCAATTAGGTCGATCTTGAAAAGGATCATGTCCATTGTGTCGAATGACATTCCAATGATGGAATACCAGCGTGCCACCGACGATGGTCTGGTTGAGAACTGGGAGATTGTGGAATAGTATAGGAATTGACAGTAAATAAAGAAATGTATAGGTATTGACGGTAAAGTAACGTATAAATCTTTCACGAGGTGTACTGTTTGCCAATATAAGAGAGTGTGTGCCGGCTATACTTCTCGTCTCATCAAGGTATGATTCTATAGCTCATTTACCAAAGCAGGTGGCGGCTGTTGAATGGAAGATTTGAGTTTACCATCTTCGGGTTGCAAGGTATCTAAATTAGTTATAGAAGCCTCGGCTTCTGGCACTAAGTCTCGCAAACTCGACCCCTTCTGTCTTCGAGTGCTCTTACATTAGTTATCACATAACATTAGTTAAGGGAATTATTTTCAAAAGATTTCAAAACATATCCAAATTATCTTAAATGCCAAAGTGAAACGGCATCACCAGCACATTTTCTTGAGTGCCTTGAGTTTTCTCTTGAGGACATATACAAGTCTCCAACGGTTGTTTTTGATTTTCTGAAATTGAGTGAACTCGTCGACATTGTCTAGAATACTTCTAGACATGGAAATTAGTAGCAATAACATTAGTTATAGAAACCTCGGCTTCTGCCACTAAATCTAAACAACTCCATCCCTTTCTGTCCTTCTGTCTTGTACATGCTGCAGATACGTTCAGGTGTTTATCAGCAGCGATTTGCCATAAGGATTAACCTGCCCTTTCCAATCCAATCACCATGCCCTCGTAAATTAGTTTGTAAACTCGTCGTAAACTACGTCAAAGATGACTTGCAATTACAGGCGTCCTTTGTGACAAGAAGAAACTTTCAATGATTATTTTCCAAGTAGCAATAACAGCGCGAATATTACCCACTCGGCCGGTTCCTCACCTTATATTTCGTCCTAAGTGAGCTGGAGTGAACATTTCACATCATTTGTAGGTGCGGTGCAGAATAGACGCATTCGGTAAGGTGCGTCTATTCTGCAATTTACATAATTTTCTGTCTACTCCTTCTTGGTGTTGCATTTTCAATGTCGGGAGTGTAATTTAAATTTATATTACTAAAATTATTTGATTAAAAATATAACATTTATCAAAAGCGTGAATAACTATTATTTATAAACTAAAAATACTTTTTAAACAGGTTTAAATGGGAATTTAAACATACGTTTAATACGAAAAAAATTAAAAAAATGATGACTTGTAAAAAATAGTCTTGGAAAAAATTCTTATTATATGCTCAAAAAATTGAAACATAAAAGAGAAAAATTATTTCTAAACGATAACGATAACTAAAATTACTTTATATGCCTCGAAATGAGAGAAAGATTGGTAAAGATAATTCTTACTCATAAATGAGAACGTAAAAATAAGAAATGTATGAATGAGGTTTATGTGTATATATATTCCATTTTAATTTAAAATTTGCTTGACTAAAATTTATTTGAGCGACATTTCTTTAAATACGTTCATTCAAATTAACTGGATGAAATGAAATTCCTTCTTACCTTCGACAAGATTCGCCCTGACTTTGACCTGCCACTGAATGAGGAGCTCTCTTGAGTCGAAAGCCAGGACCACCACCACCTCCGTGCAGATGAGAGCCATCGTGTTGCTCTCCTTGTCCAGCGTGAAGCCGGTCTCCATGCCCAGGAACCCTTCCAAAGACAGAGACGCCTTCGTCGGCCCATTCTTGCAACGGTCCTTGCTGTCTCGGTACAATTGGAGATGGAGACAATCTGTGGAAGAAGAAAGAAATTCAGTATATGGCACAAAATATGAGTTCCAAGTCAAGTTACTGTAGCAAATAGCAATCTAAGTGCCGATATATACTTTTCTATGTCAAACAGAGTATTGACATTTAAGAATCAGTAATTTTATTGATAACATAAATAACGTAACGCTGTTTAATGAATAATATTGATGCGAAGATTGAGACAATATGTGGACGAAGAAAGAAAATCAGCACAGGGTACAAAATACAAGTTTTAAGTCAAGTTACAATCGTCACTATCAATCTCATTGCCAAGATATATTTGTATGAGAAACGAAACATTGGTTTTTAAGAACCTATATAGTTTTATTTACAACATGTTAGGTAAACGTAACGCTGTTTGACGAATGAAATTCGTCGGAAGTTTCAAAATTGTTTTATTTAACATCTTATTTTTATTTGCTTTTAAGAAATTATCTTAAAAATATTGTTATTGTGATAAATGATAAATGTTGTTGAAAAGATAATAATAGTGCATAATATAATGAATATTGTTGAAAAAGATCATAATTTCAAGAAGAAAGATACTATAACGTAAACATCATAACTGAGCAAAATAGAATGCAAAAATTTAAAACTACATATAAACGTAGCTAGAAATACCACTAGAAATTCAATATTTTATTTATTTATTACATTACATGCATTCAGACTTGTATGCTTGATTCTTGAGATCCGCTTGTAAGTCTTCGTCGATAATAGGGCAAATAGCACAATGACAGATGTACAACCACAGAAGATAACGAAGAAACCACCCAGGGCCACGGTGGGAATCGAACCCACACTCCTACGCTCTCAAGCGATTAGCGGAGTGATGCTTTGACCACTCAGACACGGAGCGCGAAATTCAATAGAAAGGTTGGTTGGTTGGGTTTTGAGGCGCAAGGTCTTTTTAAATTAATTGATTTTTCAATTTAATTTTAAATTAATTAAATTGAAAGAGTATATCTGTGAACAGCATATTCGCAAAATTTCGATCTCTGCCGTGATATTTGGCACAATCAACAACCGAAATGGGAATCAAAATCAAAAACTTTCGAACTGTTGTCTAGAATATTAACATTTAAACAGCCAATCAGTAGATGAAGGAAACCCAAAGAAATTTTTTAGTATATACTGATAAGTGTGCTTTAAAAATGCAAAAATACTTATTAGCCATTTCAAATTCTTAAGCACTTCTAAGGATCAAATCCAAAATTTAGCTTTGAAGACCGATACACAATTAATCTACCTTAAGTTGAAGACTAAATAATAAAGTTTATTGAAGAAATTTTTATCTCAATTTAAACTAAGTCAGTATTTAATAAATTATTTGCATTAACATTCAATCAAAATATCATACGTGAATAAAAGGAATACTTCATTGAAAATAAAAAAAAATAAAAAACAAAGAAACTTTTATTTTATTACTTACAAAAGTTCAGAAAGGATTGAAATAAAACACTATTGACAATCGAGAGCATTTGAAATAAAATGAAGAAAATGCATAAAAGAACTTTTAAGAGTACGAAGTATATATATGTATATAATCACCACAATACAAACATATCGGTGGTTAACAGTTAAGAAGATAAGGTGAGATACATCGAGTATAGAATATAATGAATCAATTTTTATTTAGATACATTTCGGAATATAATAATGAAATTTCAAGAAATGTATTACAAAGAAATAAGTCTCAGAAGTCAATATAAAATAATAGAAAAGTTATTAATATAATAATAATTTTAATTTGAAGAAAAATTAAGTGTTATTCATGAATAATTATCACAGTTATGAAAAATTCTGCTGGAAAAGAATGAAAGTGAGAAAAATAAAGAATGTGAACTTTTTAAGGTCAGAACTATCGAACGAGGCTGTTTACTAGAATTAAGGCATACCAAATGTAATAAACATTTCAGTTTCTATAGTTTTTATAATTTAAATATACATTATAAAATCTATTTCAAAAACTTCCACTCTTAGTAATATAAACTGTTTATCCATGTTAAAGGAATCGTATATCATATGTAATACAGATCAGTTTGGAGTAAGAAATTCATAAATCAAAATAATATGTTATTCTTTTACAAACACCAATATTCAGCTAAATGGTAATTCCATTCATTTCCTTGAGATTCTTCTTCAACTGGGGTCATTAATCAGTACACAGGAAGTCGTGGATCCCACATATATCTTAGATCATCATAAAGACCGATAATAAGATTTGCCAGATCCCGTCCAAGAGTAAATTCCGTGAAGTGAAAAAGCAACATTCTGTCCACAGGAGAGGCGGAAAGGGGAAAAAATTCCCCTTTTGGCCATATTTCGATATATATATATATATAGGTAAGGGAAAAAAAAGGGAATTTTCTTTAAGCTGATGGCAAACGCGCTGGAGCCAATAACTCGGGAATTGTTGGGCGTAAAGGGAGAAGGGCAGTCGGAAAAAGGGGAAATGACGAAGATAATATTGGCCCAGGGTTATTTCTTCGCTTAGCGGAAGACGGAAGAAAATGAAGAAACAAAACGAAGCGGAAGAAACGAAAGAAATAAATAAGCAGAGCGATGAAAAAGCATCAATGCCTTAGCGGAACCCCGACCTTGGATATTGACGGCACTTATTATAGGGATCGGAGTGGGCTTGGGGATTTTGTTAGGGAATTTTTTTTTTCATTTGCCATGTCTAAGATGAAGGGATATTGCATAACTGGTAAACTTTATACTAATAAATTTCTCTTTCATTCACTTGTTCTATTTAAATTTTTCTTCTCTTTTTTTTAAGGATTTATTTTATTTTGAGAGTTAAATTCTTGTCTCTCTGGAAGATTTTTCATTTGAATTCCTTTACATGAAGAAATTTTAAGTTGTACAACTCATAATGGAGACATAAGTTCATTCTTATGCAACTAAAGAAAAAAATATTTGCGTAGGCTGATTATTTACTTATACGATCTTTTTTCGTGTTTTTGATTTTGCATTTATTTTAAGGCACATTTAATATATATTGAAAAATTTATGTGAAACAAAAAGACATTTAAAAAATAAATAATAAACCAGCTTAAAATTGGGAATGTGTACAGAATATTTTTCTATCATATAGTAGTAAAAAATATGTTCCATTATAAAAATTCTTTGTTTTGAAATTAAAGTAAAGCAATTTACTTGCAAATTAATAACAGATTTTATTACTTTATGTGAAAATATTAATTGCACGTACAATGACATAAATAAATCTGACACACTAAGAATTGAAATGTGTCAAATTTCAATTAAAATTTTTTTATAAACGAAAGATTTTTAATCGAGATGAAATATTATTTAAATTCTTTCCGCCGATAGTTAATACATTTTGCATAATTGTTTATATGTACTTGTATTTTTGATGAGAAAAAATTGCTTCTTCAGTTAGAAACTTATTTAAGAAAACAAAATTATTTGACTTTAAAATATTTTCGATAGCACTAAATTTTCATATTTAGAATTTCATTCTTTTTAAACCAGAATTTTCTTCATGTCTACTCTGCTAAGTTATGCTGCAGTAACATTTTATTTGATAAAATTTTGCAGCTCTGTAGTCCCATTTTGCTCATGAAAGCAATTGTTACAACAATATGACGATATAAAATATAAAGAATGCAACATAGGTGAAGGTTTTAAATTTTCATTATTTATGATTTTTACTCTCAACTAAAGAATTAACTAATATAAAGAAAATAATAATTCATAAAAATCTAATGATAAATTTTTGTATATTTATTCAATTGCAATTATCACAAGCTAGTCTTGAATAGCCAATCGCAAGCGAGCAAGAACACACATACATATGTAAATATATTTGTGTAAGTATATAATATATAATATATTAATCAAAGTGTAAGCATTCTTCTTCAAATACTGGAAAAATTTTTAAAGAAAATAAAAATCATTCTATATAAATACTAAAGATGTCCAGCAAATTTAATAAAATTAGAGAAAATGGTGTTAATTTTGGTATGATATAAAATTCTGAATCCACATTTTTATACGACTGTGCTAAAATTCACGCATAAAAAAAGGTTCTTTTATATACTCGGTGATTTATTGGCAGCATCAGCCAAGAATAGGACTCCGATACCAACGATTTTTCTACTGTAAAATAAGAACGAAGTTTATTATATTCCTCCTTTGTTCTATTTCGGTTTATTTCTTTCAAGAAAGTTTGATTTGATTATTCTTAAATAAGCTCCCTAAATCGCTGCAGTCCCACCAAGCATTTGCTAATTGGCGACTTGGCGAGATACTGGAAGCGGGTCTGTGTGACATCTCTATACCCATTGACAGGATCGTAGGAGTTATTCCCCTTGGACAGCCGCCAGAAGTAAACTTTCTTTCGGGGAGAGCTTTCGCCTCTTTTGAGGATATATTCCCTTCTTCTTGAACACGACTCGTCATCAGTCACGATGCTGCCATTTGTTTTATTCCCCTGTCAGATCTGTCAAGAAATGAGGTTTGAAAAGCAAAATGGACGACATGGAATGGATTATAGTCGAAGATGGGACCGATCTTGAGAATGTTTATGTATAGCTTTGTTAATGATCGCTAGCATGAGCAGAATAAAATTTAAAGGATGAAATATTTAAGATGTATTGATCGACAACGAGTTCTTGCGTTTGTTTTAGTCAGCAATATTTCTATCGAACCATTTGTCAAGTATAAATTTGTAGGAAATAGTTACTCAAATAAATATCGAGTTATCATCTGTTAAATAGAATGGTATAAAGGAATTGATATGTGAAGTTCCACAGAAAAAAAGTTATTTTTCGCACATGAAATCAAATATTGCGCTTCGATAGAATCTTTTTCTTATTATATTTCAATGTAAAAAAATATTTTTCGCACATGAAATCAAATATTGCGCTTCGATAGAATCTTTTCCTTATTATATTTCAATGTTATAATTTTGGCTTCATCGAATGTTTTTCCACACAAGTATAAATGTTTTCCTACATTAATGCAAAAATGATAGTTTAAACAAATAATTTTTATTTAATTTAGACATTGTTGTCTCAGTAACAGGACTTAAAAGAATTAAAAAAATTTTTTTTCTGAGAAAAGAAGTAATTTTTCATATACATAAAGTAAAAGATTGAATGTAAAGCCATATTTTTAATAGAACCTTTCAATATTATAAGTAAAAAGATATAAAAAATCAAATAATTTTTCAAGAAAGAATTTCCCAAAACTTCAGCATAAAAATAGTTATTTGAGTAAATAGAGGGTTTAATTACAATCGTTTTTTAAATAAAATGGTATAGCAATTTAGGAAAATGTAGAAAAGTGCTTTTCCAGATAATGTTATTTTTCTCACATTAAATCTAATATTGAGCTTCCATGCTGTTTTTCAAAACAAACACACACGCATGCACTAATAAAATTATTATTTAAATAATCGTACGATTTAATGTAGTTATTCATTGTTATTTAATTAGTAAGATTTAGAATAATTGAAAACTGCTGTTCCTGAAGAAGAAGTTAGTTTTTGTACATGAAACAAAAAAAAAAAAAGAATTTTGGTATTATCTTTTCTATTTTCTCTTTCAATTTATCATTTCAGTCAAAAAAATACATCAAATAATATTTCAATTATAAATTTCATCGAAATTTATTAAAATAACTGATTATTTAGAGAAATGGGGAATTTAATTTATTATGACTTTTAAATATAAATAAAATGCACACACACACCTATTTCAATTAAGTTTAAGGGGCACACCATGGGCGTGTCCAGAAATTAAAGGGACAAGCATAAAGAGAGGAGCATTCATGTCCGATCCAGGATTCGAACGCGGAACCTTCTGCTTTGAATAAAGTAACGCTAACCTCTCCGCCATCGATTGGCTCGCAGACGAAATAACCAATATTAATAAATTTCATTTTAAGTTAATGCGAGTACGCATGCGCATGTGGAAATCCAAATTATGAACTGCTGAACTGAAAACCGATTTAATCATAATTCAGCCGCTCAATAATTTTAATAAAGGGTTCACTGAAATATAATATCAGAAATAAAAATACCGCGCGTGCGCGCGTGGAAAATAATTAGAAATTGATCATTTTAATTTCCATAAAACACCATGGGTTCAATATTTGCTACAGTGGCACTATTGTTAGATATTGCTATTCTGTGACTGAATATTTCCGGTTTTCTCCATTTTCAGAAAAATATAGTAGCTTTTGTGAATACATTATGATGCGCATGAACGATAATTCTACTAAAGCTTACGATTTAAAGTGGATTCCTACGCACTGCAAACACCCATTCTCAAAAGGAGAATCTCAAGTTCACGAATGAATGAATTGAGTATCAAAGTAATAATCATTCAACTGTATCCCTCGCGAATTCCTTCGTGGTTAAGAAAATTTTTTAAATGATTCAACAGACAATACACGGAATTGTCACACCACTGCAAAATTTAACTATTTTTTTAAAAAAAAGCCTACATAATAGTCATGGACTTTGATGTCTTCAATGTTATTAGAATCTCCATGAACAAATAAGTACAATATAAACATATCAAATTAATTTCTGTCAAATACACACTCATTGGTACGGGTTGAAAGCTCTTAACAGTAGTTTACAGTAAAATGCACATAAATCATTGCTTAAAATGAACACACTGGTTATTAAGTGTACTGAGAAGAACGGAAGAAATAGAAATGAAACTGAAAAGAAGAGCAAAGGAAATCTGCTTTCTATGTTGTAAATGCGTAAGCAGAAAGATGCCTCACAGATAAACATGGTCACATGCGTTCAATATCAAAGCGATAAAGTAATTCAATGAAATAAACCAGATCATATCAGAAAATTTGCAAATAATAATAGTGATAAGTTAACCTCTGAACATGTAGAGCCGGTATGCGAATAGTTTGCGCCTTCTTTTTAACAGTTTGTGGGTTCAAATCGCTGATTGCGCATGGATATTTTTGTAGTGCTTTGGAATTCACTTTAAAACGTAGTTCTCGGTCTAATCAGCTGAAGTGTGCAAAAAAGAAAAGTTGAGTAACATAAACTAGAGCAACCAAACTGAACAAGTAGATGATGAAGTAAAAGCGTTCTTAGAACTCTCTTTGTAACTTAATAAAATATTTAAAGAAGATTATCATCGATATTATAAACGCAAAGCAGTGGTATTAAATGTTGCTTTTTTCATGAATTATTTATTGATTATTTACTCTTAGTACTAATCAAACTACTCTTAGTATTTTCTGGTCATTACCAGAAAATACAAAGAGCAGCGGGCTTTGGAAGATGCTCTCAATCAGCGTACTTGTCTAAAATGACTAGGGTTGACAATGGAAAAAATGGTCACTGTTGTTCTAGTTCAATGATCGAAAAATAATTCTCAAATTTTGAAGTAATTCATTCCACAATAAAAACAGGTACAGGATTCATATTTACCTGAACAAAACTATTTTTAAGCAAACTACAGAAACTAATTAAAAATTTTTATGCTATTATGTATTTTTTTTAAATAGTTCGATACCAATGTTGACCAAATTTATTGCTTGGGGTCACACTGATGTAGGTGAATGATGAGGTAAGAAATGAATAGTATAATCAGTGTGTTTTTCACTAAGAGAAATACAGTTTATCTACTGGAAAGATAAAAACGAAATAAATGTTAATAAATACGACTAAGAAATTTCGTTTTAAAAAAATGATAACCACTTACTGCTTTGAGGTTATCCACACTATTGGCATTTAGAAAAGAATGATGAAATTTCATTCACATTACCTAGCAATCCAATTTACGTATTGGGAAGATAAAGATCTGTTAAATATTCACATTGTGGTACAACACTGAGTAAAAATACCATTCATAGTACATATCACGTATTAAAGATCTACACTAGAACAGTATGTGTTCTAGTGTAGACCTTTAATACACTAACGAACTTTAATAGAATACAGACTTTTAATACGCTATATATGGATGATACACAACATGACATTGAAAATGCAACACCAAGAAGGAGTGGCTAGAATATTATACAAATTTCAGGGTAGTTGCTTGGTTTGGTTTGTTTGTCGCTCAACGATCATTTTTTGCACACGATGGCTAATTAGACCGGGACTTACGGTTTAAAGTGGATTCCGAACCATTACAAACATCCATGCCCAAAGTGGGATTCGAACCCACGAACTGTTGAACCGAAGGCAAGAGCGCTAACCATTCGGCTGCCAGTTCGGCTTCAGGGTAGTTGCATCTTACGAGTTATGCAAATAAGGCGAAATGCGCAGCTTCATAGTTCATGTAGGATTAGATATAAAGCGAGGAACCGTCAGAGTAGGCAATATTCGAGCCATTATTACTGTTTGTAAAATAATCGTTGTAGGTTTGTTCTTGTCGCAAAGGATGCCTGTACTTGCAATTATCATCTACGGAGTCAGTTACGACAGACAGATGATATTTACGAGGAGCATATTGAATGGACTAAGAAGGGCAAGCTGGTCCTTACGGTAAATCGCAGCTGATAGATACTTGAGCGCATTTACAGTGCACCGGCTAGGGAGAAAATGATTAAAACAAGAAACTAAGGAACGTTTGCAGGGTGTCGATGCATCCACAGTGACGTCAGCACGCATGGATCAACGCATCCGATGGGAAGTTGTTGCATCAAGAATGCTTCGCTGTGCCTAGCCCTGAGTTGGGTTCTAGCAGTTAAATGGAAGCAGCCGGGTAGAGTCTGCAGGGACCAAGTCGAAGACCCATCATGTCTACCGAAATTCTGCAGCATGTGCAAGACATCCTGGATGCTCTCATATCGGGCAGAACCATTTGCAATCGACTAGTTGCTAGTAGTTTATGTGTGATAACCAAAATTATATTTTAGTTCCGATTTACATAAAATGCTGGATTTTATATGTTTCGTATAGCGAAATAATTAAATACAAGGTAAACAAGAAAGTTCTTGCCATTTTTAATGACCCAAAAGAACAAAAGCTATAGAAAGTGAACTCTATTGGTAGTCCTCAAAGTAATCACCATCGGCATCCAGCACATTCTGCAAACGTCTCTCCAATGCCAACGTTCTTGGTGCACGTCTGCTTCATTGGTGAAGGATTTGCCACGCAATTTATTGTCCAGGGAATGGAAAAGGTACAAGGATGGTACAAGGTCAGGTGAGTAAGGAAGATGTCAAAAAGTCTCCCAACTAAATCGCTGTATGGTACTACTGTAGACCCGCACGGCATTCTGCTTTCCATTATTGATGAAGTACAGTACACCCTTGCGATTAACCAGTGCTAGATCCTTCTGTTTCAATACCTGTTGCACACGTTCCAATTGCTGCGAGTACATTGACGCAGTGACAGTTTGGCACGTTGGTAGCAGCTCATAATGATCCACTTGACAACTAGTCCACCAGACACCAGTTTCATCATATAGGGACAAATCTCCCGACCGGAATTTGTGAAACCAATGTCTTGCCGTATGTACATTTGCAGTACTATCCCCAAACATTTGACATATTCGGTGATTTGATGCAGCAGCTGATGAGCTTATTCTGAAGTCGTAAAGTAAACAATTCTAAATAAGCTCCTTCGACACGTTCATTTCTCTCGGCTATTATACGATTGATACATGTGTGCGGTGGACTTGCTTTTGTAACGACTGATATTCCTACTCTCGATTGACCAGTGTTTCAATAATGTCATACAATAATTTGCGTATTTTTCACTTCATTCAATGGCAATGTTTAACAGCAAGAACTTTCTTGTTTATCCTATAACTTGTTTTTAAAAACAATAAAAAATTTTCCATGTAGTGAAGAAAATTTTGTTGTATTTTATTCTTAGCTCCTAAATATTCCACTGAAAATTACAAATAAAAACAAAATACCTAAATAGTAATTGTGCTATAAGATGCAGTTGTAAATATTTTTCTCTATTTCTTGTAAAAAAAAATAAAAATAAAAAACAAGAATATTATTTTCCTAGAAAACTGAAACTATACCACAGAAATGAAATTCAAAAAGGAGACGGGATTACTCTGAAAACTTTCATTATTCCTTCTTGATATTTTATTTAACAAAGCAAATAGCTCACTAGTAAGCTTCTCTTTCTGTAACTAATTGCATAGCTCGGAGTTCCAAAGCTCTCATTTTCTATTCCAGAACGTCGAGCCGACATACGAGGATAATGCTAACACATCCTCGGGAGGCTGAAGATTTGGCATAAGTAAGAAAGGTACCGAAGACACAAGCATCTTATTTCAAAGGAAGTGGGGAAAAAATCCCTGTCTCCGAGCAATATTGATTTGTCATTACCACGAAAAAGGGAAAAACGCCTTTTGAATCCCATCATTCAACAAGATTTTTCGCAGAAACCATGAAAAGGTGATGAATCCCTTTCGTCTCAAACCTCCTCCTTTTGATTCAGGGAGAAAAAAAATAGCGACTCACTAGACGAAATTACTGGTCATCATATAGCGATCGATATCACTTTAGTCACGAAAAGTAGATGATGGCTATATATATAGGCTATTCGTAGCTATATATACCCAGATAACTGGGCACTATCTGCATAAAGAAGAGAGACCCGTTTTTTGCATAGAAAATGAAGACACCTTATTGGAATCTTTTTTATTTTATTTTACAGTTATCTTTTTTTCTCTTTCTTCTACCGTTTGAATGGGTCGGGGGGAAGATAGATTTTTCGGGCATTTACTCTTGATGGAACGTTTCTGGAAGGGATTGAAAGGTTTTTGAATTGATTGAATGATTGGACTCCCCATCTTTTAAATAAATTTCCCACGGTATTTTTTTTAAAAAAAATGGCTAAATGCCTATCCGCAAAATTTTTACCGATTTTAAATAACTTTTCGTGGAGTTATTTTTATCCCTTTGGAATTATTTGACGTATGCAAATGACATTAATTGTAAAAATACAGTGTAAATTTTTGACGCCTCTACAAGGATTGCTTAACAGCACAAAGTTATTGAGAACCTTTGAACATGCAACGCATATAAAATTCTGCGTTTATCTATTGTTTGCTAAGCATACTCAGTTTCTCTTGATCTGTTACAAAGTTTGAACCAATAAAAGGATTTCCTCAATGATGCAAACCAATAAAATGATTTAAACGGTTCGCTTAACAGCACAAAGTTATTAAGAGTCTTGTAGATCCTTTGAACACGCAACGTATATAAAATTCTGCGTTTACTTACTTTTTGTTAAGCATACTAAGTTTCTCTTGTATAAAAATATTTGAAGCAATAAAATGATTTAAAAGGATTGCCTAACAGCACAAGGACATTGTGGACATTTAAACCTCCAACGCATATAAAATTTTGCTTTTATTCATTGTTTGTTAAACATACTAAGTTACCCTTGATCTGTATTAAAATTTGAACCAATTAAAGAATTACTAAATTCATTTAAATTAATAAAATGATTTAAAATGATTGCATACAACACACAGTTATTTAGGGACTTTGAACTTCCAGCGCATATGAAATTTTGCTTTTATTCATTATTTGTTAAGCAATTCTAAGTTTCTGTTGATCTGTATTAAAATTTGAATCCCTATTTCAGCCCTAAGTAATGGATAGTTTAACAATAAAAATGCTCTTAATCTTTATTTAAATTCTTAATATATATCTAACAGGTATGTGTAATAGTGGATCGTATTCAACTATTGCAAGGGCGCAAACCTCGAAATATATCAAGCACTAACCCCTACAAGATAGTACACAAAAATAGAACATACGTCTGTTGTTCAACTGGAATAACGATACTGTCTGTCAACAAATTGCTATTAATCAAATCTTAATCAAAAGCTTCGAATATTTTATGTTCAGTTTGGTACTAGCAGCTTTTACAGATTTTTGATTTTTCTTTTATATAAATCAGAACATAGTTTAAATGATCCGAATTTAAAACTATTAACTTAAATCATGAATTTATACAGTCGCATTTTTCGATTTGAAAATAAAACCCTCTTTGAGTTTGGGTATAATGCCAATTCGATAACAAACATTTCCTCAACAAGTAAGTAGAATTACATTTTTATACGTTTAACTTGCAACTATATTTTTATTCGTTCAAGCTATTCATATGCATTTTTATTAGAAATATCAACTATAAAATGATTGATAATAGAGCTGAACTACATTCACGAACTAGAAGGTACATAAATTTTCTGAATCCAAATTGCATCCCAACAGCGTTTTGTTATTCATAAATATAGATTTTATTCAGAAAAATAGGAAAAATATAAATTTTAGTATTCCAAAAAACCATTCTAGCTTTACCAAAGTCTAATCTTAATATTTTGGTAAAACTTTTTTTCTATAATTTAAATCCTCGCAAATAAAAACTTTTAAGAGCATTACCCTAAGTACATTACCCACAATTTTTATAAACTTATGTACATTTATAAGCATTTATGCATTAAAAGAGCAAATTTCATGATTCCTTTATTTTTTCTACTTACAGAAAAAGAAATAGAAAATGGTGGATTAAATGTTACTTTTTGTATAATATTTTAAATAAAAGTTTTATATACACAAGTGAACATTTTGTAATATCTTCCTTTACTAATATGGAATATAAAAAAATGAAAACTTGCGGATAATTGAATCTTTATATTTCGGATGTATTACGAAATCATACGGGAAAAAATTGAAACATATTATCAAATCTTTAATCGTTTTATAGAAATAAAAAATTATAGATAAGATTAAATTATAAGTCTTAGTTTCAAAATAAATAAAAAATTTGGTTTTTAATATGGCTTACATGTTTTTAAGCGGACGCTTTTTAAAAATTATTTATTTCCTTAACATGTTTTATTAAAAAATTACTTTGAATTTTTTTAAAAATAACAACATATGAAGTATTATTTTGTGAATTATAATGCAAGCATTGTGTTTAAATAGAAATAAGCGTATAATGAAATTTTATTTATTTCAAATTAAATACAAATCGTGAAATAAAATTTTGACAACCTTTTTGTTTTTCACAAAATTTAACTGTGAAGAAACTAATCAGAAAATTTTGCTGGAATTTTATAAGAAAATTTTTTTCTTGAATATTTATCATCTGAATTCTTTGTTGCCAAGTATTACAAATAAATTAAATGTTTTTGATCGACTCACTTATATGCCACATTTTATATTAATTATTTCATAAATTGCATAATTTCTTACTCGATTAATATTTTTTAAAGCACAAAAATAATAGCAAGTTCGTTGTTCTTAGCTTTTTTTAACAAATGCGTTTTGAAAATTTTGGCAATTTTCTTGCAGTTCTACAGATATATTTTATAAAAATTAATGGGGGATTAAATATATTTATGAATAATTTAGGCTGGTATATTTATGCATTAACTGCGCAAAAACTGCGCTTCAGTAAATAATTATCACTCTGAATTAGATTTAATTATTCCTAATTAAATCTAATTCAGAGTGACAATCATTTTTTTACAGTTTTATCATTTTCTTGCAGTTTTACAAGTATCAGGTAGGTGTTTTTATGCCTTAACTGTACAAAAACAGAGCTAGCAATTAAATAATTATCACTTTGTATTTTATTAAATTATTCGCGATATCCGGCAAGATATTTGTAGTAGCTCAGATTTTATACTTTAAGCTTTTTGTCCATGTAAATTAAGATTTCATATAGAAAATACGATCGTATTGTGTAAGGCAAACTATTGCAGCAAAATCATTTCTAATATTTATTGTTCATATTATTTATCTTGTCCATTGGATTAAAACAATCATAAAAATTAGTATTAATTTACGTAATTATTATTTGCTGTGGATAACAAATGTAAAAACTGTCTTGGTTTTCTTATAAGCATTTTGTTTTTCTGTTTCCAAAAATACAGAAATTTTCAATCTTTCTCATACGCATCGAATTTTTTCCTGAAAAAAAAAATAAAGTAAACCAGGAGATATCCAAATTCTCTCTAAATTTTTGCGCTAGTTTATTCTGAAAATCTTGGAATATGAAATGTGTAACTGTCGCCCGGAAGATCGAAGGGGAAAAAATTGACATGGACTTTCTTTCTCAGATCGAATAGAAGTCTCTACGAAAACCTAACTCACTGAGCTTTTTTTTATGGACAAGAAAATCGGAAAGAAGTTCCGTTGTTTCAAATGGCAACGGTATATGTATCCTCTTTCTACATACTCTAGACACACTCTCTCTCTCTTTCTGTTTTAACTTTCAAATTCGGAGACATTTCATCTGTTTTCGAAGTCGTTCTGAAGCGGATGTGCTTGGCGACATTTGCATCTCTTCTGCATCGAGTAAATGCCCTTTCTTAAACTGAGAAGATAGGAACTTGAATATATGTGCACTACTTAACATGCTTTTCTCAGGATACTTCTAGGGTGAATTCTTATTCGAAGTGGGTTTTTTTTCTTTTGACAGAGGACAGACGGACTGTGGTCTTTTCAATATGAGAGAACTTACCTTGGTGATTTTCTTGCTTGTTCTGGTGATTCCATCACCAGACGATTTTCAAAATCTTGAAAGAGATGAGTTGTCTAAGTTCTACCAATATATATATATATATATATATATATATACATATATATATATATATATTCTTTGGAAAAAAAATCGAAAGAGGACATTTTTAAAAACGTACGCCCTCGGGAAAATGCAAATGCTCGCAGTGGAAAAAAATGAATATATTGTATTTTTTTCTCCTTCTATATTCTGCATTCTAGATAGGATAAAATAGCACAATGCAGGTAGTTTTTGCGAATGGTTATGAGATGTATGTAGAAATAGTGAGTTTTCGTATCAGTGCAGACAGAAGAGGGTTTTCTGAAGCTTTTTGATTTTCCGCTCAACTAGTTCTTTTCAAGCAATACGATGCAAATACGTACGAACTTGCAGTTCTATACACAGAGCGTTATAGATATAGGAGAAAATATCTAATACAAATATGCAGCATATTCTACTTTATGTAGCGCTTTATATAAAGCTCTTTCAGCTATATATATATATAGCGTTGTAGAAAAAGTATATATATATATATATATATATATATATATATATATATATATATTTACATAGTTACATAGACTGTATCTCATTCTATTATTTATGCATAGTAAAAATAGCTCTTATCATTTGTATGCTACAATTACAGGAAATAATTATAGACAATAAAATAATATTATTTTTAAAAGCATTAATTATATCAATAAAAGTAAGTATTGTAAGACATAAATATGGCTTATTAAGATTTAGTTAAACCATATTATGTCATATTTCTGTCTTTCAATCTGAAGAACAATCGCAATTCTGAAAGACAGAAATATGAGATATTAAGCTTTAGTCAAACCTCATTATGTCATATCTGTTTTTCAATCTGAAAGACCATCTCAATTATGAAAGACATAAATATGACATATTATAAGATTTATTATAATCATATAGTTAAAACCACACTAAGTCATATTCCTGTCTTTCAATCTTTGCTTTATATTTTCGCTTTTGTATAAAATCAATACAAAATAAATCAAATTTAGTAGTTCTTTCATTTTATGCAAATTGAACATACCGAGGTTACTCTGAAATCATTAATTTTTTTCTGGTTTCATTTGCAGATACATTTTATAAGAAAGACGTAATTTTTTCTATTTTAAATGAAGTTTCTTCAACATTAAAAAGAAAGGCCTCTAAGGAAAATTTCATGCGTTAAGGTTTCCCGAATATATGCTATAAAAGCCAAATTGTTGTGGTGAGTTTAAAGTTATGTGTGTCCACTCATGCCGCCATTTCTTCGTCATGACAAAATAATAATAAGTTAAATGTTATGTTCATATGACATGAACGATAAGTGGTCGGAATGAATAAAAAATCTCAAAATGCTTTCTTAAAAATTGGTTTTACAAATTTTGCATTTGATTTGAGAAAATTTTATTCCATGATATTTCATTTATGCTTATACATTTAACTGTAATAAAGTAAATCTATTGAAATCTAACATTATTATGAAAAATGCATTTATTTCCATTTAATTAAAAATGGAAGAAATAGTGTTAGAACAAAACTGCTTTATTAAATATCAGACTCATAAAATTCACAAAAATCTATTTACTTCTAGATTAAAATGAATGAAAAGGCATTATTTAAGAAAAAGTATAATAAAACAGACTAAAGAAACTGCGACAAAAATGACTATAAATTATATAAAATAATCTTAAATACATGTGTTGTTTTATTAAATAATTTAAAGTTAAAAATTGACAGCAAACAGGTACATAAAATAAAAACAGCAAATAAACTAAAAATTTCTAAAAAATGCTAAGAAATAAATATTTATGATTAATACATAATTCTGTGATTGATCAATTGATGGTGAATTTGTATAATCTGAAATTTATTCTATACAAATATATCATCAACGAATACAATATTAACATGAAAGAAATTTATCAGGAGCATTTTTCAAATGATAATAAACTTAATTTCGCTAATTTCACTTCATTCATCGCCACACAAATGCACTTTTAGACTATGCTTAAAAATTTTCTAATGTTGTGTATCCCCCATCATGAAAGTATTTTAATACTTTGTAAGCATTTAAACACACATAAGAGCAAGCATTTAAATGAATTATATATATATATATATATATATATATATATATATATATATATATATATATATATATATATATATATATATATATATACCAAAATTTAAAAATCTAAGAAAATAAAACAGTTATAAAAATATGAAAAAATTTCCTAAAATTAGAATTCGTTAAAAGAAATTTTATTTAGATAAACATAAGCTAAACGTATAATTAATTCAAACAAGGAATCCTTAACTAGTTCATGTTTGAACATTCCAAGAACTTTTCCTTACAGCAGAAATCTATAGATAAGATGTTTTAAATAAGTTTGTAAGGTTAAATAAATTAATTATAATGTTAAATAAAATAGACACAACCCCTTTATTCACACAGAGTAAAATATTGAAAGTATATAAACAATCATTAAACGTGTTATTTTAGTTATAAGAACAAATTTAATATTTATATTAAAATAACAACTGGAAACTAATGAAAAGTGGTAATAATTAATAATAAATATAATTATTAATAGTAATGAATACATTGACAAAAAGGACGCTGCTTTTTAAGAGCAAATTCCGTTCACAATGTTTATATATATATATATATATATATATATATATATATATATATATATATATATATATATATATATATATATATATATATATATATATGTTACATAATAAATGTTAAATAAAACCAATATGTATATAAAATTGCTAAAAATTTAAAATTTTTATTCCAGAAAAATAAAAGTTCATACATTTTGCAAGTAAACATTTTGTCAAAAGTTTGATTTGTATGTGTATAAAGTTAATAAAGGATAGAATCAATTATATTTAAAAATTTTTTTTATTTATATTATAATATGTTTACAAACATTCATATATACTTATTTAAACAATCAATTCATATCAGCACGAAATTATTATCGTGATTACCTGATTTGTATTCTTACGTAATTTGTTTTCCTTTAAAATGATGATTATATTAATTTGTAGATATACCCTAATAAAAGCACATTAACCTTTTTTTAAGTGGAAAAAATTAAGCGATATTTGCTTACCAATAGCTTAGAGTATTCAACTAAATTAGTTTAAAATGCCTTTTTTGTTGTTGGACAATAGATCAACACTTCAAAATGATAAAAAAAATTCAAGGAAATAAATTAGTATTTGTTCCATGGCTCCCATTTTTACACACTCTAATAGATTTGCGTTTGAAAAAGTGTTTTTTTTTTTTGGAATCGATTAAAAAGTGTTTCTCTGAATCGATTAATACCAACAACTCTATCATTTATCTCGCGCTGTCGAGCAGACGAAATGATATATCGATTGATCTGAAAGCTCTAACGACTACCATTAAGTTCGTCAAAGCAGTTATGAACTTTAAGCCGGAAAAGATTATTACTTCTCCTTTTTCTATAATTTTTTTTAAACTTCAGTTTGTTCAATTAAAGTTATTTCAACACTCTCGTTTTATCAGCATTTTTCGGGATCAGTTGAAAAGAAAAAGATTATTATTTAATAACGCTTCGTTAGAATTTTTCCAATTCCTTTTTTTTTCTCAAGTCTAACTGAAAAGATATCTAACTTAAAAATATATAATTATACCTTAGACTTTTTAATAAATAAATATTTTTTATGTTCTTCCAATTTTTATTAGTAAAAAAATAGTTTTGAAAATTTATTCTAATGTAAAACTTAGTTAAGAGAAAATATTTCTAGTAAGATATTTTTTTAACTATTAGAAACGAAAATTTGTTTTCATGAATTCAGTTAGATAAAAATTTCATTATATTTTTCTTAGAAAATTAAATAATGAAAAATAATAAATATAATAATTAAAAACTTTTTAAAAAAATTTCAATATTTTTAATGATAGCAATTTTATTACTTAAAATTTGTAATAATTATCGTTACTATTTTTCTACAGAAGTAGAAATATCATTAATATGTACTTGCTTATTATACCATAGAACAAAAATGTATGCTATATTTGTGCATTATTTGTGAGAAATAAATTCTTTTATTTATATATAAAATTTTTGCTCATGATCAGTATTTTAAAAAAGTATAATTAAAAAAAAAAAAAAAAAGAAATACAATGGAAAACTAGAACGAAAATTAACCATTTAATGGCTGGTTAGGTTTGTTTAGAACTCGACAGGGAGTTTTCGTACACGAGGCTGTAACAAATCGCTGCATATAATTTATAATGTGGCGTACGAGCTATTTCAAGTGTCAAGTTTGATACGGGATTCAAACCAGCTAACTGTTGACGCGAAGACCAGAGAGCTAACTATTCGACTGACAGCACGGTAACTACTTTCAGCCAGAAAAATTAAAAACAATATAGTTGCAAAAATACAAAATTAATCATTTCAATCATATGAAAACCTAAAAATTTATAATTTTTTAATATGCATTTGAGTTTATTTTCAAAGGATTCCAAGGTATTTCCTGTAAAATTATTTTTCTATTTTTAGCACATTAACTACTGTATAATGATTATACAATTATTTAAATTGTTTTCTAATTTGTATCATTATATCAATTATTAATGAATAATATTGATATATCACACTGTGTTTGCTCTGTTTTTATATCATTCTTTTAATTATATCTCTACGGATTGGACGGTCTCAGGTTGAATTCTAGCCTGTCCAATCAAAATAAGAGTAGATGTTGTGTCTCTGTATGTCTGAAAGAGTAGATGCTCGGTTCAGGTCTACCTTTTTCAGCACCAGCCGTGAATGTGACTTATAAAAAAATAATAAAAAAAACAAAGAAAACCATCTTCTTCAACTATTATTAATTCTGTTCAAAAATTAAACTTATTATGCTTGATTTTTCCCTTAACATCGATAAATTTAGCAATTCTGTAAAGACATCATTCAATAAAAGTTTTCAAAATTTATGAAATATAGAGTGATTAATTTCTTGAATTTGTAAGTATTATATTAATAATTTAAATACATTACTTGGTGTTTCCTAAATATTGTTTGAAGTAAGAGAAATTAGGCGTTAATCCAAGAGCAGAAAAATAGTTTTTTCACCAAACAACAGTTATTATGAGAGTTTGTCGCGTACAAACCATTATGTAAATATATTTTACTGTAAACAATGATTATTAAAAGATGCGATTGCTTGATCAAAGCAACATTTCACATCGTGTGGTATTTAGTTTGATACCAGACGGATTGAAAGATTATCAGCCTAAGAGAGGCAATTCAGGCTAACAATTTTATAAGGTCCACTATTTCTTTCGCTGCTAAAGAGCATACTGGTGATATGCGTATGCCAGCTCAGGTATCGACTTCGTCATAAACCACGATTTAAAATCACGAGTTTATGTTTAGTGACTTCGAATGAATAATATATAATTATAAGTGTAGCTTATTTTGACTCGGCAAAAGCTATTTGAACTTCCAAATAATTTTTTTACTTATACTTTAACAAGAAAATAGTTCATTACATGTTTAAGTAAGGTGATATAAAACTAATGTTTTACTTTGATGGGTTGGATTGAATATTGTGAAACAAGTCACTTAGCAATCAACAGTTCAAACTCATGTATTACTAATCACCAGGCTACCTACTCCCATTAGGCTTAAAATGCTAATCAATATTACTTCTCATATTATCCATTGTAGGGCGACTCTGATAATCTGTTGAATCAAACTATAAATTTATTAACAAGCTGATAGTAAATTTATTTATAATTTGAACAACAGACTGTCACTGAAGAAAATTTTGGAAATTTAATCAAGTGCATATTTGTTTTACTATGCAATTATAAAAATACAAACTACATATGTTTCTTATTAATTTTTTAATGAAATAAATGTGTTTTTGTATAATGCCTGACTATTGGGATTTCTACTTTTTAAAGTATAACAAGGGGCGGAAGTGATGGCGCCTTATATCGACGGGAACCCACTGGGTTTGCCCATCCAAAACCGAAAGAGGGTCTGCATGATTTGAAAGCAAGAACAAAGCAGAAAACATTCAGAATTGGCCAGACACTTCAGAGGTATAACTTCACTTGGAGGACATTGCAACCATTACATATTTAACAAACCCTAGACACCATTAGTGAACACGATGAATCTTCGACTGGTTGGGATTCGAACTCACTACCTTCCGATAATGAGAACAGACTTCTTAAGCAACCAGGTGACCGCAGCCTCAGGGAAAAAAATGTAGAAATCATTTTATGTCCTTTTTATTCTGACATTGCCATTTACAAGATTAATAATTACTTATAATCGCATTATCAATTGTAAAATTTCCACTGGGTCGTCAGTTTTTACAACTGATAATGCACCGATTTAGCAGCTTTTTTTAAATTTGTGTTACATTAAGTTTATAGTATAGTACAACATTTGTTATTGTGACTGAGAAATACCAAATTCAATACTTAGCTCAACTGAAAACTATCTCATGGTGAAAGGACCTATGCTCATTTAAAGTTTCATGGTTTCCAATGTCCTAGCTGTTATTGTGACACGGTAATAAAAGGAATGCACTAACTCTCAAGACAAACTGTAAATTTGATAATGGTATGATGATATAGAAAGAGATGTTTTTAGGGTCTTCTGGGAAAAATAAGCTGCTGGAAACGTACCACAATAATTTGTCTGTGTATGCAAGAGTTATTTATTAGAAAGCGTTGAATATAATTTTTTTGATGTTTCACTTAAAGCTCTTATATCCTGTTAGAGAATGACATGATTTTCGTATTGAGAGTAATATACTATGGCCAGCACATAATGCATTGAAGAACCATAATGCGTTAGAAGTTCTCTATATCCAATGTCTCTCCATTGGTGTTATGTAGAAAAAGGATGCCAGCTCAGATTTCGACACTTAAATGTAGTTCATAATTATAAAGCAAAGGTTTTTGTTTTTTAGTATATCAATTAGTGTATTATGGAAATGTGCAGCCGTGGTAATTTGGTTGGTTAGGATGTCGTTATCGTTATCGGAAGGCATTGAGTTCAAACCCCGACCCAGTTGAAGATTCGTCAAGCCCGCTAATGGTATCTGGAGCACGTTAAATAGGTCACGGTCGCAATGTCCTCCATTACTGGCGAAATAATAGGTCTGGAGTCGGGAGGCCACAAGTCTGCATGTATTCTGCTTGGTTCCTGCTTCTAAATTACGAAGTTTCATGGCTACGATGGCACACCCGCTGCTTGCTTTACTGTATAAGATGCCATCACTTCTGCGCCCTCTAGTAGCGGAAATCCAAAAGTATAGCCTAGTATTAAACAGCAGCATCAGGTAAAAGTATTTCAAACAAATATAAACTTACGTTTTAAAGGTAAATTTTTAATTAAATTTAATTTTTAAAAATTATAAAAGTTACGTTTTTACATAAAATTAAGCACCAATAGGTTTACCCAAAATATTAACTCTATTTTTATAGTTTAACTGCTGCAGACATACATTAAATAAGACAAAATTACGAAATATATCTAGGGAAATTTTTGAAAGCATATTAAATATTAATTTCTCTTCAGTATCAATGCTTCCCAATGGATTTATTCGAGTTATTAAAATCCATGTGTACTTCTAAGATAAAAATTTAATTTTTATCTTAGAGAGCAAAAGATTCATACGCAGTATTTTCTTTGACTAAATAAAGCCTACGCTTAAAGATTGTGGTAAAATCTTTCGCAAAAGCTTCTTATTCATAAATGGATCTTTTCCAGAAAATAATGAAACAATTTTATTCAGATATAATCCTAAAAGTAAGTAAGAATATATATTAAAATTTCTTTTTTTATATATACTTAGAGCCATTATGTTAAGATAAAAAATTCCTCTTTCAACTCTTGAAGTTTGTTGGAATTAAAAAGGGAATTTTATTTAAATTGATTTCAATCGATTTAAAGCTACTTGAAATGATTACCTACCTAGGTTTAGGGGAAAGTTAGAGGTATACTTCTTATTTTGTTTCTGAATTCATATTCTAATTTTATGGCTTAGTAAAACGCAGATCATTAAGCTTTGAGGTTTTTCAGAATTTTTTTATTTCTTTCTTATAAATATTTGTCTGGCTTTTTAAAAGATGAGCATTTTCTCTTTAAATATTTACATGGCAAAATCTAAAGTATTATTACAGCATTATTTTTGTCTTTATTATTTGGAATAAGTATGCTGTTTATTCAACCTTATTTTAAATTCGTTTTTCATATCTTTACATTTTAATCTTGTGTGTTATTTTTATGTTATTTATTTTAAGAACACAATTTATTCTGTTGAGATAAATAATATTAAATTATTTATCTTTTACTTTGACAAAAGTCTTAGAATATAAGAAGCTGAAAATGCCAAATTAGGTAATTTTTTTCTTAGGAAAAAAATTTTTCATATTAAATTTTCAAGAAGTGAAGCATTTGTTAAATTTTACTAATATAGTAAGAAATTAATTATAAAAAAATTGTGTTTGAATGATGAATTTTATAATTATATTTTTATTACGTTCTAGTTATTTTTATCAGATTTCTGTAAAAATTTTATTTTCAACTTTTTATAAAAATTTAAATTTTTAATCACAGAAAAGTTTCAAATAAAATTCATTTTTAAATGATCCTATTATACTTATGAATATTCATTTATCAAATAAGAATGAGAGTAAAACATTTTTTAAAGCATGTAGTATTGACCTTAATTTTTTGTTCAACTTTTTTGATAGAATTTAATTTTGCTTGATATTATTTTTATTATTATATCATTATTGTTACCCCTCGAATGATAAGCCAAACTTTATTTATTTTTATAAATATCTATACGTGACTGTAGCATTTATTTAAATTTTATAATTACGCTGAGGCTTAAGCAACTAAATTTAATTAATTTGAAATTGCATGACAAAATTAGTTACATATCATTGTGCATGAAGAAACAAGAAAAACATTCCCTTATTAGAAATAATTGTCTTTATATTAAATTATATCATCAATATAAACATTATTCATATAACCAATACATAAAAATAGGATATTAACATTTGATTATAAGTCAATAGTTCTTAGTTAAATGTAATTTTTACTATAAACATGTACAATATTTACTGTTATTTATTAAGAATTATTATATATTGCTTAAGCTATATTCAGTTACGTTATTCTTCATTATTTTCGCGTCTACTTAAAAGGAATTGCAGTTCTCTTTCCACTCATGTAATATTTTCAATTTAAAAAAATTTATTTCCTTACAGTAAAAATATTAAAACGATAAATAAAGAAATGAAAGGAAAAGAAAGAATTATCGATAAAAGTATTGGACTATTTTACATATCTGATAAAATATTTTCGTACTTGTATTAACACTTTTTTAATGATGAACATGAACCTTTAAGAAAAATGACTAAATATGAAAAACAATGAGTATTCTTTAGCTAAACTTATAATTCCTTCAAATATATTGTTGTAGGAATAATATTAATGTAGTTATATAATTAAAGTAAATTTATTATTGCTTTAATTATACAACTACATTTTTAACCATTAACTTCTATAATTCATGCAATAGGGATTGATTATATTTAAATAAATATTCAATGACTGTATCTATTATTCGGATAAACATAACTTACTAAGTTTTAATCTTGAATAAAATAAAAACATGATTAAAATTTTTATTAAATCAAATATATTTTAAGTGGTACATAAAAGGGAGATGAATATTGGGAGAAAAACATACGTGAGATTTATGAGCAATTAAATATTAAATATATAAAACATACTGTGCAATAAAACATTTACTTGAATTCCAATATTATTTCATAAAATGAATAGTAAACTAAAGAAATTCAAATTTAATTTTTAATATTATTCTTTTTCTCAATTCCCTACCATTTTTCTTATTATTAAATCTTTCATCACTTAAGTGCATGTAAGTGATAGTATCTTATACAGTAAGGCATTCAATAAGAGTATTTTAGACACGAAAAAGATGGTTCACTGTAACATAGAGTCACAGACCAAGTAGAATACTTCCCCATTTTACCTTCTATAACTTCAGTGTAGTAGTATCATTTCACTTAGAAGACATTTACACATGTATATATATATTTATATAAATATTACTTAGATAAAAAATCATTCATTTTATTAAAACAGATTAACAAGCTATAAAATCAAAGTTAAAAATTATGATCAAAATATTTTATTTTGTTGTAAAATACTCCAAATTGACCATCAAAACATTTGAGATATTTTTGCTAATTCAGATTTTAGTATTAAAAATGTATTATATAGATTCAGAAATAAGAGGGAGAGAAATATATAATTTGCTTCTGATAAAGAAAAGTTTTATTGTTTTAATAAGACAACTTAATGTCCATTTTATCACAGAGTTTACTCAACTACTATCCAAATCAAATAGTTCCGTTAAGGCTTAAGATTAGAACTCGTGCCTCTAAGTTGTTTCCGGAAAAGCATTCGGGAAAATGCTCCAGTTGTGTTCCAGGCCAAGATGGCAGGAGTTCGTTACCTCCAATGGAGCTTAACATCGTAACTAACCATGAGAATAAAAGAAGGCCGAGAGAAGAAACAAAAAGCAACACCTAGCAGTGGCAGAAAAGTCAGAATTCGCTAACGACTGACCGAACTCGTCTCCATGTCTCATTAGTGGAGTTTCCGGAAGGCGCAGGTGGAAGTAGTAGATGGAAGTAAGGAAGTCTTCCGAGTTGGTCGGGCACACAAGGTTACTCTCATAGTTACTTCTTTCAGCTGTTCCAGTGTCGATGGCGACAGAATTTCCTGCCATCAAAAAAGAAATTCCGCGACAAATGGATAATCCGAGTGATAATGAAGGAAAAATAATTCGTGTTTTCCTTTAGCTAGCATTATTAGCTAGTAGATATTAAATAGGAAATTAAACCACGAACTACATGTAAATGTGAATTAAATTAACTTATTTATTTTGTTGTCATGAATTCTAATATAAAAGGATTAATTATGTTTCATTTAGGAATGTATTTCATATATGATGTTAACAAATAACGTATTTATGTTAAGAATGTTTCTCTAATTCCTTCTTTCATATAAGCAGAACGAAATTAATATTCAATTTCGTTCTGTTTATATGAAATGAATATAAATTAATTTACAAATATAAATATCTGTATATTAACTTAAAATGTGTTAACTATAATTTCGTCTTGTTGTTGAATAGAAATTATATGAAAAGGAAAACAAAGAATTACTAATTAAATAGAAGCTTGATTGCGAATTGATTTGATTATTTTAAATGCAAGTGTTTTAATTAACTATTGATTTAATTATCTTCGGTATGAAACACTAAGAGGCTTATGTGATTTGTTGCAGGGAATGAAAAGTTGAGAAATTAAATCACAGAGAAACAAAACAATGATATGGTTGGCGCGTGTTACATTTTGGTGCATTTTTCGAGTATGGTATTTGTAACCATAGTTCCATATTCAGAACTGAATCTTAGGGGATATTTCCTTACCTTTGGCATCAAAGCTATTTTAAAGTAATTAAAACAAACTATTGTGAAATCTGAATCATATTTTTAAAGCTAGATCAAAATTTAGAGATTAAGATTCTTTAATAAATGATTCTTGTTTCAATAGGATAAAGAAATCAAATGAATTTTTCGAACGTTTTTTAACCACTGAATTTTAATCACCTGTGTGTCTTTTTGTGATCACTTTTTGCACATGATGATGGTATACTCATCTTACTTTTTGCACATGATAAATTTGATCAGCAAGTACAGTTTAAGGTGAATTCCGAACCAAGGAGACAGATGTCGATTCCGTGAACTGTTTTACTATGCCTCATCTAACTTATCACTCCGTTACCAGGCTGGCCTTATTTTCTCGTGATTTCAGAAAAGGATATAACTGCTATCTGTATACAATAACAATTAGTGAACATTCCATTTATTGCTTTTGTGCAAAACCACACTTAGTCACATATATATAGAAACCAATAGAAATTAAATAGACGAATTTCCAACATTATAAACATCAAAATAGATTAGTAATTTAGTAAATGTTGATGGCTTACACTTTTAAATTCAAATTACAATTTAAATGCTTGATTTCCTTTGCTTTTTCTGTTCATAAATATGAAAGTTTTGATTTACGAGAAATATTTTCATTAAAGCTAAATAAACAACAATTAACTCATACCACCATCTTACTTTTTATATAAAATCGATTTTTGACTGTAAGAGACACTAAAAGTGTTTTGCTTTGAATAGAGCTAAGAGGTTCTGCTAGTATTCTTTAAGACTAATGAGTAGAGTTTTTCAAAATAGAACAGGTATTTTAAATTCTCTTTAGATAAATATTCAGAAATATTTACATATTTTTATATAATATTTATATATTGTACATTTTTATGTTTGCAAACATCACATGAAACGTTATATTTGATGATTTCGTAACATTCACAGTAAATGAATTTTTATGTTGGAAGAAATTACACATTAGAGACAATTTTTTATTCCAAATAATGTCTACCTATTATTTTTAATACATGTAATAAAAATTTCGTGTACTTTTAGAAATTTAATTTTTTAACAGTTTTTGTCTTATTATGCGTTAAGAAATTATTTTGCCTTTTTCTAATATATATTTTAATTTTATTGTCAACATCCCTTTCGAATTAATGTTAAATCTCTAGAGATGATTTAATAGACAAGTTTTTTATACAAATCTGGCATAATATTAAGCAATTCTATTTAAATTCCGTCATTTGAAATTTACATTATACAGAAAATTAAAGTCAACTAAGTATAAAAAAATAAGCTGTGTGAATGTAGAAAATTAAGAAAATATTCTGATAGAGAGAAATTAAGATACGGTCATGACACAGATTAATATAAATGAATTACAAATTATTAAAAATACTAGAACTCAAGGCATGTAACGAACATATTATTTCCACATTTTGGTAATTTATGATATAATACATCTAAATTATAAAACAATTTCGCAAATTTTCACCTTTTCTTGATAAATCGCAAATTTTCACTTTTTCTTGATAAATAGTTCGCAAAATTTCATTTTTTTCTTAATAAATAGTTCGTTCTTAGAGAAATAGAGGGCGCTACTCAATGATACAATTTAATATATTGTAAGCAGAATGAATGGACAAATCAGTTTAAAGTACAAGTAGCAGACGGAACAGTTAGTAATAGCTATTAAAAATGAAATGAATTGGTAGTTTCTTGCAGCTTGATTGTCACCGCAGAATATTGTCATAAAGCTAGGTAAGTAAGAAACAAAAAGATTCATTCTTATATTAGAATTGATGATTTAAAAGTAAAGGAATTCATTATAAAATATTACAAAAAAGTTTTATGTAGTTAAATTTATTAATATCAAAATTCCGCCTCATATTTTACAGAAAATTTAAAAACTTTTTTATTGTAACAAATAAACTAAAAACTAAATCTATTGCGCGATAGCTCGGTGTCGACCAAGGCTTACAGCGCCATCATTTGTTTTCCTGAGAGAGGGCCCTGGGGTGTGAAGAATATGTCCCGGTTTTGTCTTCAGCCTAACGTGAAATTCCCAATTTTTAGTTTCCAAGCAAGCTTGTTACTAAGTTTATCAACCCACTGAAATCCTTTTGAACCTTGAAAACTTTAATGACCTGAAAAAATTATAATTAAAAAAATACTTGTTTATAACTGATAAAAGTCATAAATTGATTTTTTTCTTATCGTGGGTGACACTAAAACATTCGATGGTGAACTTCGCCTTGTTTGCTGCCACTCGAAGAATGTGATTTAAAGGCAGGCAGCAAATTCATCGATAAGTTGGATTTACGACACTGTCTCAAAGCAATGTGTGACGTAGATGACGCGTTATCTGACATCATGGATATTTTAAACCAATGAGAATCGTTATAAAGTGGTAAAATCAGGATTCTCAACTGAAAACCAAGAAACAACCGCTTTATGGTTAACAAACTTTTATTTACCATTACGTTACAGAAATGATGACATAAGACTCATGATTGATGACAAAGTTTCAAATATAATACTAAAAACGAATTGCCTTCAAAACAAGTTAATTTGAAAATAAAATCAATTTCAAAGTGTTTTTGAAATAATAATCAAATTTTTATTTCATACGATTCATTTTACTTAATACAAAGAAGGAAAATAAAGAGTACTAATTAGAACATAACATTTCTGATTCTTAATAATGAAGGAATTCATTTATTATAACAATATTTCTTATTAATAAACATTTTCATGTAATGTCTTTGGAATATGAATTAAGTTTAACAAATTATAACAGTACATTTCCTACTAGAGCTGTGATTCCCTATACTAAAGGAATTAAATTAATAATATATTTCCTACTAATAGAATTTCCCAAAGAATGTCCTCAGAATACGAAATGCGAATATGTGCAGAATCTGAATTAAATTATTAATATAATTTCAACTAGTATAGTTTCCTTTATGCCACAGGAATACGAAATATAAGAATCAATATTGCAAATTAACTTATTTTCTGTGGCTTATACTTTTTATGAATACAATAGCAAGAACAAACTTTATAAGCACAGACAGAATCTGTCTTAGGTTTTATGCTTCTCTTTCTCAAAAGTAGTTAAATTCAAACTTTTCGAAAATCCCCGCAACATTAAAGTAGGGAAGAATCGTATTTTTCATTGTATTCCTCTGCCCTTTCCCACGGGTTAATCCTTGAACGCGAAAGGGAACTTCCCCAACTGAGAGGGAAGAATGCCGCTGTGCCGATTCATTTTCCCAATCGAGTTCCGGAAATTCCTCCCGAAGAGCCAGAATTAAACGAGTGGACCCTCGACCTGTTCTGTCTCATAAAGTTTCATTAAAAGTAGGTGGTTTCTGGTGGGCGGAGCATTTACTGCACTTATTTTTCTCGATTCTCTTGGTGTGTCTTATTCCTTTACGAGCGAATGATACAAATAATTTCGAGTCCCCTTTTCCTGCCTAGTAAATTAAAGGGGGGATCAGTTGGATATTAAAAATTGAAGGGGATGGTTAAATATTAATGTTTCGGAGTAATTTAAATACATGAAATGTTATTAATTTTCTTGAGTCTGTACATTATAGGAGAAATGAATGTGATTACATCAATGTTTATTATATATCTTCAATGATCCTGGCGAAGAATCACACTTTTCTGAATGCTGGAGGTAGCAAGTTCGATTCCAGATGCAATCGAAAAATTTGTCGTATTTACTAATTACTGCTAGGGTAGGTAAAATCGAGATCACAATGTCCTTCAAGCGACATGATACCTCTGGGAGTGGAAGATTAAGTATTTAGGTTTCCTGGTTGGTCTTATTTCTGAATTATGAAGATCTACACATTTTCGGAATTACCAAGGAAATATGTCGGTATATGAATGAGGCTAAGAATTCCCTTGTATGCTCTTAAGTATATTGAGAAGAATTTAACTTAAAAGGAACGCAATGTCATTCTTTTATAATTTAAAACTCAACCAATCTTAGAAGATTAACTCTTAAGAAAAATCAGAATGCATCCAATTTAATCGGAATTAACTAAATTAAGAACCAAAAAGGCTTATGAAATAGTTAAAGAAGATTTATATAAGATTGTAAAGTAATACTAAACATAAAATTGTAAGGGAAAACTAATGTAAAATTGTATTTTAACAATTAGGTATTAGACAAATTTTAACAATTAGAAAGTACTAAAAATGCACGATGTTTTTTAAAAATTTACTGTCGAAAGGTGAACATTCATAGCAATCGGACACCAAAAAGAAAATTTTATGTACTTCTTTTAAGAAGAATTTTTAAAAAAATTTCTGAAAATAAATGTAAAACAAAGAGTTATCACATGCACATTGAGTTTTTCAGCTGTTTACGAGTTTTCTCCTTTGCAACACGTTTCAATTAGCAATGAAAAATTCTTTCAGAAGAATGGATGGATTTATTCTACATACTAATATAAAAACATCTGCAAAATATAGTTCATTTATTTATTGATCACCATTATTAAGAAACAGAGCCCTGCTCTTTGGATCTGAGTTCGATTCGAGTAACTGGGAGACATGTTGCATGTTCCTTCCCTTCTTAACCTCAATTGGCCTTATGAATTTTCCAGTCTTCTTCCCTTGCTACAAGTGGACACCACCCACTATCTATAAAAAAGTTCTTGTTGGAAAGCAGTAGTGATGGACGTTTAAATGTAGTACAAGGATTTAATCTATCAGGTTATCTGTTACTGATTGATTCTCATCTAAACATGAAACTGATATTTTCACTACTGTTATTGATTCCGTTATCTGTTAATGTTTGATTTACTTCTAAAAATATAATTGGTATTTCTACCACTGTTCCTGATTGATCACTGTTATCTGTTACTGATCGATTCTCTCCTAAAACTATAATTGATATTCATACCCCCAACGTTTGTATATTAAAGTCCCTCAAGTTATTTTCAGTATCACCAAGTTCAGGTTTTTTGCGTATTTGTTTATTCTAATCATTAAATTTAAAAATAACTTTTCGAGTTTATTAAAAAGGTGATTATCATGAGATAACATGATGTAGAAATCATGAGGTAACATATGATAAATACTTTGAGAAAATATAATCAGAAATTATGCCGAAATCAGTTAAATCCATTGCATATTTGTTGGAGCTGCGCTTTTAAAGATATTGTAAGAAAGAAAACTTATATTTATAAAAATAAAATTAAATTGCAATAAATTAAATTCTGTCAGAAGTTCATTTCAACAAATATTCGTAAGACTACGTTATTTTCCTTTCTTCCAGTTTTCCTTCAATTTAATTAAGACTTGAAAATAAAGAATTTATATAGATTTGATTTTGTGAGGCTTACTGATGAGCTTTGATGAGGTTTACAATAAAGAATTTACATAGAACAATGTTCTCAATAGTAATAAAAAATTTAAGACACATGAAAATGTGTGGTTACGTTTCTTGAAATTTGCTTAAAAATTGTTTTCAACCAAAAAAAGTAGCTTTAATTTTATTTTAAAAGCAATGAGAAAAAACAGCTTATGTAAATCTTGTAATAGGCTTGTTTAATATCAACGAACTGATATAAGGCAGATTCATTTTTTTAATGTCATATTCAGCTAATTTTTTAATATTATAGTATTTTAAATTTTCAAGAAATTCGATAAAATTCTGTTAACAACTTTTTTAGTTTATTAATCTCTAAATGGAAATTTAGTTTAGTTGTTTTTAGTTTATTAATCTCTAAATGATTATGTTTCATGACTATTGTACAGTAATAATAACACTGAGGTTACTAAAATTTATGATCAATTAAAGAAAAGCTACTCCATGAAGTATGTATACTTCTCTGAGAGTCGTGGTAGCCTAGTGGTTAAAGCATAGGCCTTCCATCCGGAAGGGTGGTATTCGATTCCCGATGACGTCAAAGACCCACTGAGTACATGCGATATACGTGCTCGTTAATTCTGTGGAATTGAAAGTCATGTTGTCGGTCGTTGAGCAGTTACCATGGGTGCAATAGTGTGGAGAAAATTTCCTCCCCCTTCAGAACAATGTCAAAATTGAGAGTAGATCCTCTGGTGGTGCCATCTTTCGGAGAATTTGAAGAGCAAAGTCGTACTTTAACCTTCGTGGTGTTCTGATTAAACGAAAGATGAACCCTACTGACTTAAATTCGCATAGCGAGCTTCACTTGTCCAAGTGTCATAAGTAACAACATATTTCACTCAAAATTATTGCTATTATATACCGTTAATCTGTCATTGCATAAATAGAATAGGCTCACGGTTTAAAGTTATTATAAGGTCTTTTAGGATATCTCTATTTGGTTTTAAGAAATACTTTTCGTACATAGTAAGCCAAATTCACTAATTGAAAAGGAGAAATCCCGGAAAGCCCCCAAGTACCAATCTTGGTGAAAGTAGATAAGTAGCACAAATTTTCCAATACTGATCAATATCCGGTATCGAACATGAAACATTCGACTTTTAAAACAGTCGTTAAGCAACTATGTAACAGTTAAACGTGCAATATATTGTAATTTTTGTCACACGTTGTAGCCGTTAGTTCTAAAAATTAAAGAGATTGAAAACAGATTATGTTTCATTCTATTACGTTGTATCCTAGTTGAATTATATCCAAATATTTTTAATAAATTCGAAAAACTAAATAGATTTTAATATAGACGGTAAAATTAAATTAATTAAATAACTAAAGAAAAAATAAGAATTTGAGAACATTAAGTGTTTGATACAATTAAAATAAAGAAATAATCTTTAAACTAATTTTATTTATTTTATTAGTAAAAAAAACACTATTTTTTAAAATAAATTAATAAGAGTTGATCAATCTATGCCAAATCGAGAATATTTCTTATCTGTCAAAAGTAGAATCAGTCATTTTACAATATTCTTTAAAAAAATCAAATTCATTCAACCCTTTCAAGACTATGCGTGCGGGAGTGGGAGAGTATCTGCTGTGATTGCGTATATTCTCAATACTTAATCTATCACAGAGCAGGCGGTCATTCCCAAAGTCACGTGATCTTTTTCCCATTCCGAGGGGAGAAAAGAAAGAAGATTATGGGTAATCGGGGGTTAAAATCCCTGAACCCCCAATCCCTTCAGTTCAGATCAATCGACACATTGGAGGGGGCTTAAAATTTGTTACATACGACAGGAAGTAAGCTGTAAGCTCTTAAGTAGGGGTTGACGGGAATTCACTGATTTTAATTGAATTTGTCGATACTCTTGGGAGATCATGCATTCATGATGGGGATTATGAGCTGATTTTTCCCTATCTTTTCCCCCATTTCAAATTGAATATTTTTTGTAATATTTTTTTTTCTAAAATTAAAGATCAGCGGTTTTTAATTTAATCGTTTTATGAAGAGATATGATAAATTAATTTTTTATAGAATCAATTATTCAAAAACGTGAATGTGTATTATTGTATTAAAAAACAAAAGTAATTAATTGCTCCAAATATAATTCCAAAAATAAAAAATAATACTTTTTAATCTATTTCGTACAGCATTGCCCAGATTTCATGGTAAATTAGCAAGGGAGGTACAAAAGTAAAATAATTAAAATTAAACGTATAAAATAAAATAATTAAAAAAAGCTCGATATAAAGAATTAAGTAATTATGAATTTTTAAATCTCGCAAATGAATCGAGTAATGTAATCACTAAAAGATTAAAAAAATGAAAAGTAATAATAGTTTGTGTTTGGTTTTAAAGTTACCTTAAATAATTTAAAAAAATGAATTAATTTTATTAGTGATATTCTTTTTTATATTAACGGATATTAACGGATATATATATATCCGTTTATGCTTGTTTGCTTGCAACAATTCTCCTTTGGCCTATTTTCGCGACTATAAAAACCAGTAAGCATAGGCAATTCCATCGTGAACTATGGTCAAGTATCGAAGTCAACACCTGAACAGGGACACTCCACTACACGCCACGCCACACTAATTTGAAATACATTTAGGATGTTTATTTCAGCATACTGAAAAACGATTAAATAAGGTGAATGGCTTCATAAATTTGAATCATTCTCAAGCAACGAGGTCAACTACTGAAGTGTCAACCTCTTCTCCACACCATACCTCCATACAAATATAGAAACATAACAGTCAGGATTTACTTATCTTAGTGACTTCTATTGCATATTATTTAAATTTGCTTATTCATAGCGTTTTTCTTATAAATGAGACATAAAGTGTTTTAGAAATCTGAAATATAAACAAGTATCACTTTTATAATGTTTTTTTTCGTACGAAATTTTGCTTAACAGATTAAAAATTAGACTTTTAGACAGAAAAAGATAAAACTTCACTCTGTGCTAATAGATTTGTAACAATAATCCTTAAAGTAATTATTAAAAAATTGTTTCAACAGTGAAACATGAATTTGTGAAAACTGTCATGAAAATTCTGATAGACACATTCTGATAGATAATGAATAATTAATGATACTGACGATAATTTTTAGTTGGATTAAGCTTTTAAATTTTTAATATTATTTCATATTAATTATTAACATTGTAACTACTAATTTTATTACTTTTCACAGTTGTTTTGAAATGAAATAAATATTTAAAGAGCGATTGTAATTATTTTATAAACAGGTTAAGAAGAAATATCTGTATATGCTTGCATCCATATCTATCTATCTACCTATCTATCTATCTATCAATCTATATATATATATATATATATATATATATATATATATATATATATATATATATATATATATATATATATATATATATATATATATATATATATCATGTATTAAGGAGATCATGATGGTTTTGTTGGCTTATGTTTTCCTCCTTGTAATCTTTTCCTCCTTGAATCCGGACCCAATCGAAGATCTGTCTTGTTCGCTAATGGAGACTGGGGTATATTAAATATGTCTTTTGCGCAATGTCCTCCATGTGAAGTGATACCTCTGGATGTCTTCTTGGTTTCTACTTTTAAATTAAATTCTTTTTCGGGGCTACGATGACATACCCATTTTGTGCCCCATTATATAAATTGTCATCATTTCCTGTGCTTGTATAGCTGAAAGATAAAAATTCTAGTAAGCGGGAGTTATGCACAATAACGCTATGTATAAAAACCTCATGGAAATACATAGTCAAAATCCAATATGATGGTGAGTTTCATTCTAAATCGTACCATGATTAAAAAAAAAAACCCAACTAAGTGTATTTTTGTTTGCAAGTTAGTTTTTCATTTATTTGTTTACTAAATCAGTTATAAGTCAAGGTTAATTATGATATTTTAAAATTTGTTTAACTTAGACTTGATTTCAAGATTTTTAGCTATTGTTGTGGAATGCATTGTTTTGGAAAATGCATCGATTAAAATTTCTTGTTCTTTACTGAGATGAAATTTGACTTTTATTGGAATATTTTTTCTGTGCATATAACGCTAATGTCGCTTTTTTCTATCAGAAACGAGTTTGTCTAAATGCTTACATTAGGATCTATATTTTAAAGTGGGTTCCAAATGACTACGTGTATTAAAACTCTGAAATGAGATTCTAACCAACGAACTGTTGAATTAAAAGCCGGGACACTAACCATTGGGTTGTAAGCACTTGTTAGGAAAAATACTTACTTTAATTTATTTACAGAAAATGAGAGGGAAGTCAAACTTTATCCCAATTTGATGAATCTCCTGAATTCACACAGGATGTATTGCTTTTAGTAAGAAAATAATACAGTATTCTCTGAATATTATAGGTTCTCTTTAAGAACGTATTTAAAAGCTAGACAATGTAAAACAATAAGAAAGCAATTTAAAATAAATACAAATTAAATTTATTAAAAAAGATAAAACTTACAATCGAATGCAAATACACAATCAGAAGTTTATTCACATAGTAGGTGAATTTCAATCAAATCATTCAGATGAAAACATACGCAATGATATGGCAATTTTACTCATTGTAGATATTTTTAAATGTAGAAAAATTTGGATACACGTAAATATATACACATTATAAGAATTTACTTAAAAAATTGTGAGCAAATTCAATATTGCTTAAACTTTTTGAATTTTAAGATAAAAGCCTCACAATCATTATCTAAAAATTTAAACAAGAAAAATTCACACAAAATGCACAAAATTCAATCACACACATTTCAAAATTTTGAAAACTATGTTTTAGTTTAATATAACTAGAACTCTCATTATAAATTATTATCATTTCAATATAAGTGGTTATTATATAAAGATTCAAAGAGTGTATAATTGCATGAAATTTTTTGTACAATGCCCAGTTATTAGGATTTTCAGCAGTACAAAGGGTGGAAGTGGGGCATCTTATAGAGAGAGGGGCACCCGGTGGGTGTGCCATCGTAGCTTCGAAAGTATGTGTTCGTAATTTAGAACCAGAGACCAAACAAAAGACCTCAAATTTGAGATATCATTTCACATGGAAGTCATTGCAATCACGGCCTATTTAACGTGCCCCAGATGCTATTAGCAGAAACGATGCAACTTTAATTGGGTCGGGATTCGAGCTCACTGCCTTCCGATAGTGAGAACGAACGCCCTTAACAACCAGGCTAGTCTGAAATCCGAGCATGAAATTTTATCTCAGATATTTCAAACCTTTTTAAAAATTGGCGAGATTTCATCCTTTTAAATTTCAAATCTTCTGGATATTAATAAAATTATACTTATTAAAATTTAAGATTAATTTTTTTAAGTGTCGTAATTAAAGATTTGAATCGGAATAAAAGGCACAAAATTCGATCTAAGGAAATTGGAGTCTTTTTCAGAATTAAAATATTTTTAAAGTGATTATATTTGCGTAAAAATTCAAATCACTCTGACATTGATAAAATTATATTTAGAATATTTTTTCTTTCCCCAACAATCATAACTTAAATATTCAAATAAATATAAATGTTAAATATTGTACTCTAAAATACGGTTACTGGGAAATCTTATAAATTTCAAATGTTTTCAAGATTTTGGGAAATTGCCATTTAAATATTTGAATTTCTCCGATAATAATGAAGTTATGCTTGTAAAATTTTTATAAATTTTCAGCATGTATTAATTAAAATTTATAATAAAAAATTAGAAAAGAAGACGACATTCGATTTCAGGAAAAGAAATCTTGAAAAAATTCCCAAAGCTATAATAATTCAAATTCTTAATATTGAACTGAAAGTTGTTGTCATTTCACTTCATTATTACTATGAAATGTAAAGATGGAGAAAGCACTTTACTTGTTCAGGTTTAAACTGTAATTATAAGCGACTAACTATCTATATTAAAGTAATGAATGTTTAAAGCAATAGATGGGTTAGTTACAAAATTCACAATACGGATGTTGTTATTATAGCTTACTTAAACTGGCACTCCAGCTGAGTTTAGAATTTCTAGTTGATAGGGAGTTTTAACGGATTAGTTCATTTAAATGAGAAAGTAGTTAAGCAAACTAAGGATAATTTGAGTGAGTGGAAAGTTTTAAGCAATTTTAGAATGTTATAATAGTGCAAAATTTAGGTGATATTACTCATAAATAATACTGTCCATATTTAAATTTTGTACATTTTGTATATTTCAGTAATATTAACATACATGAATGCAAATCACGCAAAATATTAAATGAAATCAAAACGTGTTTTCCATATTTTTACACAGTTTAAATTTTATGTTTTTGTTATGTAATGCCCACCTATTAATTTCCAACTTTCAGATCTACAAGTGGCGGAAGTGATGTCACGCTATATAATGGGTATTTCATCATCGTCCCCGGAAGTGAGATTACGTAATTTAGAAACAAGTACCAAGTAGAAGACCCCAGAGAGGTATCATTTCACATGGAAGACATTGCGACCACGAGTTATTTAACTTGCCCCAGCCGTCTATAGGGAACTTGACATATCTACAGTGAGCCAAGATTCGAGCTTACTACTTTCAGCTAACGAGAACCTCGCCCGAACTAACCAGGCCACCCTGGAATAGTTAAGAATTATTTAAGCTTAGTGAGAAAGAATATAAAGTTTTGTGTTGAGAATATCCCTGTGTGTGATTCAAATATAACTAATATAGATGTAGACCATCACATGCTGCAAGAGCCTACGCACGTTAAATATTTTTTATGGTCAGATATTTTCCGATGCATAAGGGTGAATGTTCTATCTCAGTGACAGGAGTTTTAATGAACAATTTATGAAAGTTTGTTAAATTTAACGGTTTAGGCCACACAGCTAAAATTAACAATTGCAAAAATATTGCAATATCGTTAGATTTATTGCTTATAACTAATTTAAGTATGGGTCGCGGTGGTCTGGCTGATTAAGGATCTCGCTCTCACTAGTAGAAGACAGTAAGTTTGAATCCCGACCCAATCGTAGATCCATCGTGTTCATTATTGGAAGCTGAGGTATGTTAAATATAACGCGATCGCAATGTCTTCCATGTAAAATAATTCACCGACGGCTGACGGTCTTCTCCTTGGTCCCTGCTTCTAAATTTCGGAGACCCTCTATTGAAGATATGGAGTGCACACTCACTGGGTGCCCCAATATCACTTCCACCCTTTCTAATCTTGAAAGGTGGAGATCCTAATAGCAGGATATTATACAATTGCATTATTTCAAATATTAATATCAAACTGTAAAAGTGAGATTTTCATGAATCAAAAATAATCACTTTTATAATTAAAAAAATGAATATATTTACATTCAAACTATCCAAAAATCAGCTTTAATTAAAAATCAGAAATAAAATTCTTCATAATAATAATGACCCTATTGTTATAAATTTATTTATATACTTTCTGCTTAATGAGCGATATAAATTGTATTATAAAATTTCGTGACCACTTTAGATCAGAATGTGCAAACATAACCAAAAACAACGCCCACGTTTTATTTTCAAATAGCGCATAGTAAAAATAAAAAAAAATTACATCTTTCTAAAAAGAAGCGATACAATGTCTAGTCTGCAGAACTATTGCAAATGATCTTTAATGATGACCAGTATGGATTTTTTCTCGCCAAGTATAGACGCGGAAAGCGAGGAAATGTTAATGTCGCCAATGACTCATCAGAGCTGAATATCGTGCCAAAACGTCATTAAAAGTATGAAGTTCCGAGAAAATAAATAAATCGGTAAGAAGGGGAAAAAATTATGATGCTGTTCTAGTATGGGCCATGGTGCTCGCCAAATCTGCAAGTTGATGATCGATTTCGATCATGCGCAGAATTGATAGAGTGGATTGGGGTGAGTTATAGATGACCCTGCCATTTTTTCCACTCCAAATTTTTGATATTTTAATTTATAACATAAAATAAATAATTCATTTGTGTTAGTTTGAGGAATTAAGATTTCATTAAAAACATAATGTAGTCTGATGATGTGAACATTTTATATAGATGAATAATAAGTTAAAATAATTTGAAAAATAGTATATAAATGTAAGCGTTCCCAAATAATAAATATAAATAAGGCGCACTACATCGCAAGTAATATTTTTAAAGTTATAGAGATTAGATATATCAATATACTTAAAGAAATAACATTATCTATCTCTTTGAAAACCAGATAGTTTCATTTTTAAAAAGAAATGTATGTGTGTATATACATTTGTTTTCTAGAATGTAAGCTAAATTTGCACTATAAAAGTCCTCATATAATGGAAATATCTACTAATAGAAAAAGAAAGGATATATTTATCATAAAATACATTCAATATAATGTTCATGTAAGGCATATTTTAGGCATGTTCATATTTTAGGCATATTCATGTAAGGCATATTTTAGCGAAATTTTCTAGTCACTGAATAGCAGCAATTTTAGATATTGAACAACTATCCCAAAAAATAGTATTCTAAATTTTTGGAAAACTAAAGTTCAGATTTTGAGACATTTTTAAATCACTACCAGCAGATTATATTACATTATTATGTTAGGCCCATATTTTGAATATTAAAGCGTAAACACAATCAACTGCAGCTTAATTAACTACTTTAAAAGTAATATATTTAAAGTTATGGAGATTAGATATTAATATACTTAAAGAAAATCATTATCTCTCTCTTAAAAGGGGAAAAATTTTAATTTTGATTTTACTACCTGCTTGTGCGATACAAGCAAGTACGAAAGTCAAAATTTGAAAATCTTCCTTTTTATCCCAACTATCTCACCATGTCTAAGGAGATTTCACGAATATTAGAATTTCTGGGAATTATTAATTTACAATTACGAGTATTCAAATTTCAAGAAAGTTCTTCTTAAGCAGATGATCAGCACTTCGTCTGGATAAGGTAATGAGCCCCATTTCTTCTCTGGCCCAAGACTGATGCCTTCCCCATAGGCCGCTGTCAGCCCTGCTGTAAGTGATAGGCTAACGAAAAAATATTGATTGATGAAATGTTTCGAAAGACAAAAGTATCTATTTTCAGATTTCTAAAATTCTATTTTATTTTTTATTATAAATGATTCAGATTTTGATCATTTGTTACAAAAAAATTGAGTTTTTTAAATTTTTTTTTACCTAGTATAATAATTTATATTTTCCAAATTGAACCACATTTTTTATTCATACTAAAAATTTAACGTTAGAATCGGAAAGAAATTAATTTTTATTTAACTACTAAAAATATCTTTCTTATATATATATATATATATATATATATATATATATATATATATATATATACATGTATATAATTTTATTTACTTACCTTGTAGTTAAGTAACATAAAAGTTTTAATGACTTTACTTTTATGAACTTATTCAATTAAAGAAATTAAGAATTTATATTAAAAAATTTACTCTACTTATCCAAAATACTGGCTGCTTTCAAGAGTCTAAAAAAGTGATAAAGCTATTTTTAATACTCAGTAAAAAAACTGAGAATTACTTATCTGTTATCAGTAAAAAATGAAATAGGAGTTTAAAAATGCAAAGGAAAAAATTCGGAATATTTTTAAGATTTATTTTCAATTTTCACGTGTGCGCGAGTAATATTTTCAAATAAATCTAAATATTTTATGGAAAAGTTTTTCCGCAATTTTTTTAGTAGCTTTATAAGAGAACTGCAGTATATAAATATTGTGAAATCATAAACAAAGGCTGATGATTTATTTTATATCTAATATTATTCTATCTAATTTTAAATATTGTTATTTCTAATATAATTGTTTCATGATACGGAGTAAAAACAAACAACGCAACACATAACGAAAGCATATTTTTAAGAATTTCTCAAATGTCTCAGTGTGTCTCTGAAGTGAATGTATATTAAACCGCTAATTTATCAGTCATATTATCAATTCAGTTCCGACCGATGGCTGAGTAGTTAGCGCTCCTGACTCCTGAGCTGTGGGTCCTGGGTTCGGATCCCGGTTCGGGCATGAATGTTACTTTCTTTCTCTGTGTTTCTCTATCCTTTCCCGTGATGATGTATGAATGTGGCCCACCCTATAAACGGGTTTGTGGTGGTATGGCGTGGGTAACGCTACTCGCCTCCGTGACTTGGTTCACAGGTGCCCGCTGGGTAACAACAAATGAGTAGCAGTTTCTGGCCTTGTTGTGGCATAGGGTTACACCCTCAAGTGCCCACCGTTAGAAAAAAAGTTATCAATTCAGTTTATTACACCTCTTAAATTATATTTATGTGAGAAGAAAACAATAAAATACAGATTATTTTTCAAGAAAATGAATAAAAACTTAAGAAAATTATAAAACTTTAAATGACAATAAAAAAAGTTGTTTTGAATTTAAAATTGATATATCAGATATATTTTAATTTATATTTGTAACAGAGTTTGACTTAAATTTCATTTTGATTGGTTGCTTAATGATACGTAACTAGATGACGTCAGGATTTTAGTACGCCCATTTCTGAGTCAAATCAACAACTACCAACCATGTAGGAATAATTCATAATGATTTGACAAGTTGGTTAGTTTTAATAGCGCATGGTCCAAGTAAGGACAAGCTGCGCCAGATACAAAGTCATATTTATCTGCTTCATCTGCTCAAACCATTAAAATGTTAAAATTATATTAAAATATCAAAAAATATAAATATTTGTATCTTCTAAAATGTAAAATATTTAAAATTAAATTAATATGATTTAAAAAAATTTCTAAATTAGATAAAATTCGTAAAACCAATTGCTTTTAAAAACGCAGAGATTGCGATGTGGTGGTTCACCTAGCAAATCTTATAAGGTTAAAACATTACTATTAAAAAATGTGAAGCGATAATGGATAAAATCTGGACACACAATTAAAATATGTCGCACTGTGTATGGTTCATCACATGTTTCACACCAAAGATTTAAGTCACTTAAGAATAAATGCCTATGAGTGAAACGCGTGTGACTTACGAAGTTAAGTCAGTTTAACATCTGCACCTCGCAACGCTAAAATTGATAATGGGATGATTAATGGAAAGATGGAAAATAGTTTGTTGCAAACTTGCAAATTCCAGGATTCCTGCCAAAGAGACTTTACGAAATGTTTAATTCCCTTTCTGACATCCATTGATGGAACTGAAGGTAGAGTAAGAGTTGGTGCAGACCTAGCAGCTGCATCAGCCTTCTCATTGCCATCTATTCCCATGTGGCCTGGTATCCAGCAGAACCGTATCTCAAACCCCAATTAATCAATTTTAAAATCAATTAATTTTAAAATCTTGAGTCAATATCAACACGGGGGACAATTGATGTTATTATTTTTCAACGCTTCTTGTACACTATTACTGTCAGTGTAGACACAGAAGTTGCATTCATTTCTAGAACTCACCTGCTGAAGTGCACGGTATATAGCCATAGCCTCAGCAGTAAAGATGGAGCAGGACTTGTGGAGACTGTAACTAAACGAGGTATTATCAAAATAAATACCACAGCCAACGTGTCCTGCAGTTATGGATCCATCTGTGAATATAGGTGTGTACTGTTTATACTGACAGCGATGAAATGCATAAAGTTGTTGAAAAATAGTCAGGGTTGTATTTGCCTTTTTGTAATTTTCAAATGGATTAATAACAACGATATGTGGATCATACCAAGGCGGATGTGCGAACAAGTCTGTAGACTCAATCCGAACATCAATTAGGTCAGACAGTAAAACATAGAATTTAATGCGGGAGAGAAAAGGTTGAATGTGCTTGATGGTTTAGCATTATATAATCTCTTTAGAGCAGTATTAGGAATCGTGGAATGTAAGGGATAATGAGGTGAGGACATAATTTTCGAATAATAATTAAGAGACAGCTGCATCCACCGCAGGTCAAATGGCAACTGTTGGCAGATTACATATAGACTTTGGACGGGTGATGTGCGAAAAGCTCCACAGCATAGCTTTAAAGCAGTGTGATGAACAGTGTCCAATCTGCGTAAGATGGAGAGTAGCTGATTATTAAGCAACACAGCCGTAGTCAATGCGAGATAAAATTACAGACTGGTAAATTCTTAGGAGTGATGTGTGATCAGCAACCCAAGATGTATTCGAAAGCAACCTGAAAATGTTAAGCAGTCGCTCACATTTCTTCCGCAGATGTAAAACATGCGGAAGGAAACTTAACTTTTTATCGAAAATCACACCAAGGAATTTTATCTCATTGACCACAGGAATAGTTCTACTTCTTATGTGAAGTAAGGGGTCATCATGGAAACAAGTTTTCCTAAAGAAATGGACACAACTCTTACTTGGAGATATACTAAGGCCATTCCGTTCACACCAAGTAGTTAAATTATTTACAGCTGAGCTGATTGCAACTGTCTCTCATTTATATTCATGTTTGATCCTTGATAGGAAATTTGCAAGTCATCAACATATAAACTACTATGAACAGAAGATGGTAAATGATGTAATATGTTACTGATGAAAATGTTAAAAAGGGTTATACTTAAAACGCTACCTTGAGGGACACTCTCAGCTTGAGTAAAAGTATTGGAAACTGTACTTTCAATACGTACTTTAAAAAGCCTAGTGGCTAGGAAATTTTGAATAAATACTGAAAAATTACCTTTAAAGCCAAGATTATGCATAGAACGGAGAATGACGTAACGCCACTTACGATCGTATGCTTTCTCTATGTCGAAGAAGATTGCAACAAGGTGGTTTCTCCTCACGAAAGCATTTCGAATTCGGGATTCTAGATCTACTATGTTATCTATAGTGGATCGTCCTTTTCGAAATCCGCTTTGATGCAATTCTTCTTCTCTAAGACATAAATGAGTCTAGCATTGACCATACACTCAAAAGTTTTGCACAAGCAACTCGTGAGAGCTATTGGACGATAACTCAAAGGGTCAGATGAATCTTTGCCAGCCTTCAAAATCGGAATCACTATCAATTGCCTCCATGATGTAGGATAACCATGCTCAATCCCGATTCTATTAAACAATGAAAGTATGTTTCATAAAGAATCATGATTTAAATGGCGGAGCATTTGTTACGAGATTCCATCAGGTCCTGGGATTGTGTCATTTGCCTGAGATTAGGCAATCTTCAGTTCTGACAAACTAAAAGCACAATTATAGGGTAGATTTTGTCGATCATGAAAACTTAGAGGTGTCCGCTCAGCAATTCTTTTAATCCTTCGAAAAGTAGAATTATTTGAATCAGAGTTGGAAACACTAGCAAAAGTTTCACCGATGACATTAGCAATATCTACCGCTGAGGAGTGGATTGCAGCTCCGGTTTTTAATACAGGAATGGAGTAATCCTGATGAATACCATTGGCTGCTTTAACTTTCCTCCACAATTGTTTGCTTGATGTCGATGCATTGATTGAAGATATATAGCGAATCCAAGATTCTCTTTGACTCTGACGTCTAACTCTTCGAGCTTGAGCTTTGGCTCTTTTAAAAGCAACAAGATTCTCCGTAGTAGGGTATGTTCGAAATATATTCCGTTGCTTCCTTTGTTTCTTATAGGAGAGTTGGCACTCTTTATTCCACCAAGGTTTCCGGTGTTTATGTGGAATGATGGAACTTTTAGGGATAGCAACATCTACAGCTCGGATTATTGTGTCGGTGACATATTTAACGGCATCATCTATCATATCTGTCTTAACTATTGTTTCACTCATCACAGCCAATTGCGTGAAAAGAGTCCAATCGGTTCGACTGTACATGTAATTAGGTGGATTATAACACACACTATTACTTCCGGCCTGAGACACGATTAGAGGGAAATGATTACTATTATAAAGATCATTTCCGACAGCAAAATTCAGCAATGGCAGGAGCGATGGAGAACAAATAGCTAAGTCAAGAGAGTGAAATGTCCATGTAGGTTCGTGAAAATAAGTCTTCTCGTCGGTATTTAGCAGACAGAAGCAATTGTCAGAAATTAACTTTTCTATCTGACGACCGCGAGAATTCGTATCATCACTACCCCACAGAGGACTATGTCCGTTAAAATCACCAAGCAAAATGGAGCTGAGATTTGATCAAGTAAGTCATTTAGTTCTTCTTCTTGGATGACATCATGCGGTGGTAAATAGAGGGTACAAACTGAAATCAGACATGCAGTGTGAACTCTCACAACCACAGCCTGGAGTGTTGTTCTTAACTGATGTGCTGTACTGAGATAATTGCTTGATGTAATTATACAAACTCCACCAGACACAGCAACATCACCACCATTATCCTTTCTGAAGCATTGAAACCCACGCATTATGGTGATAATATTGGGCTTCAGGAATGTTTCCTGGAGAGCCACACATGCGGGGTTATAGGCTGACATAATGAATCTGATATCATCAATTCGAGGCTGAAAACCACGACAATTCCATGAAACAAAGGAAGTCATTAATGGAATATAAACTAACCATTGTCATTATTGCTCATTGTCATCTCAGATGAATCTTCAAACATGAAATCATCATCTGAAGGATGCAGATTGACACTGTCTGCATCCTTAGATAGAAGAGCTTTTTTGTTGTTAAAGAAGACTTTCGAAGGCCTTCCTTGGCCATTTTTAATTTTCTAGTCTTTAAGGCTTTTGATTTTGCCAAAGCTGATTTGGCGATTATAATTGTAGTAATTTCTATTGTTTTTTGCTTTGGGAGCAAGCTAACTGTAGAAACAGAATTTGTGTCTGTTTGAGTGCTGCAGGATCGGGTTACTTTTTTGTTATAGTTGCCTAACTAACACCAGGAGTAGGAGTACAGGAACTAACTATGTGACAAGCTTCTAAATAGGAAACATTGTTCTTAATTTTGATAGTGACAATTTCCTTTTCCTGTTGCAAAACGGGACAAGATCTAGAATAAGAAGCGTGGTTACCTTTACAGTTGACACACACTTCTTTGGCTTCGCAGGTAGTACTTTCATGACCAATGTCAGAACAACGGGCACATGTGAGTTTTCCTCTGGAAGCCATTTTAGAGTGTCCAAATCGTTGACACTGGAAGCATCTTAGAGGATTAGGTATAAAAAAGGCCGTACTGAACATCGCATATAAGCCACTATAATGTTTTGCGGCAAGTCTGGTGTTGAGAAAGTCAAAATGAGATGCTTTGTGTTTAGGACAGTATCATCTCTCTTGATCGTGATTCTTTTCACAGCGCAGACTTTTTGGCTTTTCAAATTTTCCAATATTTCATCAGTGGGCGTGTGAAACAAGTCCTCCGAAGAAATAATACCTCGTGAAAATTTTAAATTTCTGTGAGGTTCCACAGTTACCTCGATGTCACCAATTGCTTTCATGTTTTGCATCAGGATTGATTGTTTGTCGGATACAGTCTCTATCAACAGAACACCCGATTGCAATTTCTTAACAGATTTAACTTCTCCAAGATAAGAAGTTATACCCTTTTCAATGAGAATAGGGGAAACATATTCAAATGTATTTCCAATTCTTTTTATTATAAAAAATTTGGCGCTACAAGTTAACATTTGTTGCTCCCGAGGGAGTGAAGAGAAAGTTTTTTTTATCCATATAGGAGGAATATAAATTCAGGGACCATATGGCACTACCCTACGAAGGGATGCAGATCAATTGCACCAATGTTAGTCGGTTCCCATACGCTCACAGTACATCCATGAAGTGGTTTCCAACCTTTTACGAGTCACCCAGTAGATGTACCGATCGCTTGATCCATAAAGCCGATTGATGTGCTAAGGACCACAGCACACCTCCCGTTTACCTGAAGCAGAGGCCAAAGTAATGTGTTGGTCTCTGGGGGTTTCAATTACCAGGACCCTCCTTTCCAGGGACACGGGTCTCCACGCACGGCAAACACGTGGGTGATTTAGTCCCCAAGAGGAGCAAATAGCAACAGAGCGGCGAAAGCTACTCAAGGGGAGTCCTCAACCTCTTGCGAGGCAACCACAACGAAGGAGAAAAGGAAGAAAAAGCAGAAGAGTAGAAAAGAGAAGAAAAGAAAGTAGAGGACAGATCACTGTGTGTATGGGGTACCTCGAGATTGTGACACCTGTGTTTACCTAAAGAAGGTACAACCCCTGAGGGGTAATAATTTGCCAAATTCAGGTACTTTATTATTTATTGACAGAAAAAAACTTTTTCTTATTGATTTTCTGCATTCATTCATTACTTTTTCTATTTGTTTTTTCAATTTCTTCAACCTGTTTCTATTCAGATGGTGATGGTAGCGTCATCTGCTAAATAGGCTTCCTTTTTGACACTAGAAAAATATTTAATAAATCTGATGACGTTTCTTTTATTCAGATATACATAAGTACATATCAGCGATTTCTTTTTTTATACATATATTTTATATACGAGATGGAAATTTATCTCTGAAAAAACTCCCAATGCAATAAATTGGAGAGACACGCTATTATGGAAGGCTGGGAAAAAAATTGGAGTTGTTTATTTCATCGCCAATGTAAACTTGCGTTTCGATTAACTATATTGGTAACTTAGTTTGAAACTCACGAGAGAAAAGAATGTATTATTGATTCGTCAGCATTTAAATAAATTGCGGTGTCTGTTTATAAAAATCCATTATATTTATGCAATTTTTTGCTCGGCCCACTGATTGAATGGATTTATTAAAAATCTGTTCGATACGTAAATTAAGAACTAAGTTTTCTGAATCGAAAATAACTTTCTGAAATGTGTTAAATGAATGATTTTTGCATTACAAAATAAATTAATTGCATATTGCTTTGTTTTATTAAACTAATTATTGTGATCGTTTTATGAGATTATGATTTTACTTACATAACAATTTTTTCAAATTTTAGAATTTAATGTCAAAACTCAGTAATTGTTAAAATTTAAAAACAAACTCCATACACGACATATAAATAAACATATAAAAATCTGGATTAATTAATTTATTACTGAAAAAATGTTAAATATTTTTATTGCTAATTTACCAAATCTTCGACTGCTTTGAGACAGTGAACATAGTAGAAAAAAAGTGTTGTTTTCGTTTCCTGAGGATAACGTATTCGATACTGGTAGTGGCGACCAAGAATAATATTGCCTAGATAATTATAAAAGAAATTTACTTTACAATATTCGCTTGTTACATCTTTCAGAAATATTTTAACTAAATATTATAGCATATTCATTTGGCATTTAATTATTTTTATAAAAATCATATATGTTTTGCTTTGTTATTTGCAATTTATTGTTTAAATTTTGCTTATGCGATTAGACAGAGTCATACTTCACTGTGAACCTCAAATCTCTCCTTATTTGATAACAAATAAAAGATAGTTAAAATATTAAGTTTTTATTTTATATCAGTTAAAATATTAAATAAAGGGAAATAATTCTGAAAAATATTATGATTTTAAGAAATTAAAAATAAAATTCAATATTGCAAATTCAACATTGTAAATTCAGATGTTTCTCATGCAATACCAAAATTATATCAAATTAAATGATCTGAAAAATTATATTTACTACAGTGCTAAAAAACTCATTATCAAAATGCCTTATTATTTTAAAATTACATTTTTATTAATTATAATATTAAAATGTGAACAGTTGAATTTGACAAAATTTTTAATTTAATATTTACTAAATAATTTTTTCATGTATCTAGCGTAGAATATTTTTACAAAAGACTCATTCCGATTTTGTATGAAAATATTTGTTATATATATACGAATATATTTATATTTGTATGAATTTACATTTAAGTATACGCAATCGCTATTTTTACAATTATCACGCACATATTAAGTAATAAAATCAACCTTCGCAACTAAGTTTATAAAAAATTAAATAAAAAAATAAATCAAACGATTTCCGAAATAAAAGAAGGGACGAAAGAAAACGATGGGTAACATTCATTAAAGAAGAACTGAACTCAAGTTTTCTCTTGTTTGAGCAACTTGCTCCTGACAGCTTAATTCGAACGTTTGTGCATAAATGGCGAGTTTGAAAAACCTTCATTTGTATTCCATGCCACTGAAGATAGTGCCGTCTTTGTACCCTCTCTTGGCAAAAGAGTACTAAACGCTGACATTATGGGTACTTTATACTCAATGGGACCGGATGTTGGGGGGATATTTGGAGGACCTTCTGATAAAAGCTATCTTTTGGAGAGTGACAATAGGAGGCTTCTGCGTTATTAAAATGTGTGGTGAGGGTCTGTTTTCCTTTCGAGAAAAGTGCATAATGGACAATTTTAATAGTAGATGAAACTGAAGCAAACTATTTTTTTTTCGATCGTGAAAGTATTATCGTAAAAGGCTTTATTATCAAGATCTCGTCTTTCGACACCATTTACAGTGTTCTTTTTTTGTGTGTGACTTAGTTGTGTTTATCTATAATAGCATTTGATAAAGTTTTGGTAGTTAGTTTATTTATTTTTCTGTAAAGTCTTTTGTAAGTTTTTTTTATAAATCTTTGAAAACAATTTTAGTGAATTTTAAGGGTAGAATTTGAATAAGTTTTTAACTTAATGATTTTTAAATATATTGTTTTATTTTAAATGGAAATTATATTTTGAGTTAAATGTTAAATGTTGATTTAAATGTTATTTTAGAAAAACACAAAATACATTTGATTAATGCAAAAATATTGTATATAAATCTAAGAAAATATTTAACTAATTTACTTTCTCATTAAAATAAAGTTTGCAATATAATGAAAAAACTTTGAAATTTTTACCTCGTATTTTTAACATTTTCTTATAATTTTATATTTTTATTTCGGAAAATCAACGTATGAAATATTTTTTATGCATTAACTATTTCTTTAAACCAAGATTTAAATTGTTACATTCAAAATATTATTTATTCTATTCATAGCAAAATTGCAGATTTTTTAATTTTATCATGCTATATGAAATATACCTGTTCTTATTGCATTAAATCTTATTACACACCTGTTATATTTGATAATTAGAATAGTAATTATATGTAATCATTATAATATTTTTGATACTTTAGATATAAATTATTCGTAACCATTCCTTATATTAAAGAGAAGATATATATATATATATATATATATATATATATATATATATATATATATATATATATATATATATATATATATATATATATATATATATATATATATATATATATATATATATATATATATATATATTGCCATAAAACATATTTTAACTATATTTTAATACTTAAATATATATTTTTTATTCTTCTGTTCCGAAAATCTAATTTAATTATATACGATAAATTAGTAAAAAGTAAATGTTACTTTTAAACATCTGACTATATTGGTTGTTAATAGTTGTATTAATATATATGAATAAATACTACACCAACCTGCGAAAATAAAAAACCCATTCCTAGAAATATGAATTTTTTAAAATTTAAAATGTTTTTATTTTATGAAGTTCTTCGTTAGTTATTTATTAATCTATTATAATCAATAATAAAAAATAAATCCTTATTTATTGTTTAAAAGTTTAAAACAGTACCACCTTTTTGACAAAATAAAATGTGATATTTCTTTCCCTCAATAATTTTTTTATTTCATGATTTTATTTTTAAGAGAATTTTGATGTGCATTAGTATTTTATTAACATTTGTATTAGTTATTAATCTAAATGTGTAAATAAATGTTACCATTAATATTAGTATATAAGAAGGATGAGTTATTCCTCATTTTCGTCATAAAATCATTAATTTGTTGTTTTGTATGTCATATTTTAATCGTTAAAGTTTTTAAAATTATTTTTAATATTTATACTATTTTTTTATTTTTTAAAAGAACTATAAATTCATTCGCCATTCTTAATACTACGGTTTGGTACTCACATGAACTAACAATTGTTTGAGTGAATCGTTTTGAAATTAGATTGCATATTTGAAAACTATTAAAACCAATAATGCTCGTCTTAATTTTCGTGAATATTTAAATAAAAAGGAATTTTTTGCTGAACAATTGAACAAAATGATTTAGAACTATTGTTAAATATTTCATTTCATAAAATAATATATTTCATAAATTAAAGCAATTATTTCTCGCATTATTTATTTTTCGGTACTACTGACAAACTAACATAAGTAATCAATTATTTGAGAAAAATTTTCTAAATGAATTAAATACTCAAAAACTTAAAGATAACCTCAGTATTATTTTTGCAAAAATATTTAAAGAAAAGCTACACAGACTTATTTCGATATTGGGGTAATTTTTTAATAAAATGGTAATATTGAATATTTATAAAGAGAAATATTACATAACTCATGCAATTAATTTTCACGAAAATAGTTTTTCCATACAATTAATAAATTCACGTATATAAGCAGTAATTTAAATAAAATTTTCTTATGTTGAAACTGTTAAAATAAAATTGTTATTCCCATTTATTTTTAAACATATAAATAAAACTGCTGAAATGTTTCTAATTTTAAAGCATAATTTTTGAATAATAATAATTTCATCGAAGAATATTCCATAAAATAATATATTACATTTATGCACAAAAACAACCACTTATACTTACTATTTTCCCATATTATTAATAAATTTACATTGATAGTCAGTCATTTTATTTAATTTACTTCCATGTGGATTTTGTGTTTGAAAATTTTTTAGAATGAGAATAATTGACATGTTTTTTTAAAATAACTGGGGAAAAAAAACTATCGAAAATTGATTTTGAGATAATTTTGATTAATAATAATAATATTAAAAATTTACAAAGCAAAAAATCAGTTACATGTAATTCAAGCAATTGCCACTTTCACCAATTATTACACCGCATTATGGATTGACATATATTTACAATAAATTATTTATCCAAGTCTTTTTGTCTCTATAGATTATATATTCTAAAAACATTAAAAAGGATTATCTTGATCTTGCTTTTTTAATATTTAATGACAAACTTTAGAAGTATTTTTAATTAATTAGCTAATATTGAATATTTCATATGCAAACATTACACAATTTAATCAACTACCACTTGGATTAATTATTATTCCATGATACTGATAGATTTTGATGGACAGTAAATCATTTATTCAAGTTCTTTTTGTCCAATCGGATTACCCATCTTAAAAAAATTAAAAAAGTAATCTTGACCAACTTTTTCAAACATTTATAAATTACAGAATTTGTTTAAGTTTCGAGGAATAATCATTGATTAATTTGCTATAATATTAAATATTTTATAAGCAAATATATTACATCATTCAAGCAACTAACACTCACACCTATTGTTGCCAAACCAAGTGCTTTTCTTTTATTTTTTCATTTTTTAAATTAGGTTACACCTCAAACAACACAACTCGAGCATCATTAGTGCCTCCACTTGAGATAAAGACCGCTGCCACACTGAGGAAGACTCGCCTAACGCTGGCGTTCTTCCAAACAGACTTTACAAACGAGTAAAAAATGCCTCCGCAATACATTATGCATCTTCGTGTGATAAAATGCCGAGATTTTTCGTCAAAGCAAATAAAACACATAGATGGAAAAAGAAAAAAAAATGTACCACAAGCGAACGCCATCGCTAAAATGTTTCTGAACTAATGCGATGTCCATTTGAAAAAAGACTTGTTGTCAGATTTCTGACGGTCTACAGATTTCCTGTGGTTTGGAAAGGGACCAGTAGGTAGAGGTACGTGTCAGGGAACGCCTGCGTTGTTATTAATGCCTTATTTCAGTGCTGGCTGTTTGAATATTCAGCATTTTCATGTCAATTTTGTATGAGAGCATCACCGAGAGATAAATGACGGTTAAATGGTAATTCATTTATCTTTTGGTTTGGGTAATCTTTCTCAGAGCGATTTTCGAAAATAATTAAGGCGAATTTGTGGAAATTTTATGGATATTTGTTTTTATTGTAATTATCACAATGATTAACTGTTTTATCAGTGTTAAGGTAACATGATCCAATAGATACTATAAATAATCATGAAGATGATATTATTTTGTAGTGTTGGTAATACAAGTAGCATTTTAGATTTTTAGTGATATTGCTTTTTTATATAGCGCATTATGATAAGCACTATTGTAAATCTCATATTGTGAAAAAATTATTTTCCATGATGCAATATTATTGAGATTACTATTTTTGGTGTAAAAATTCTATTTTTTAACAGGAACTTTTCATGACATTTTGGATTCTTTATCTGTGTCAAAATATTATACCTTAAAATAAAGCTCTTTTGTCTAATAAAAAGTAAAACATTAGACTTATATGTATGTAGGTATGTGTGTGTGAAAAGCATTGAGCAAATATAGATCAGTGAACTTTTCTAATAAGTAAGTACTACAACATGATCCACAAACATCGCGCCCGATCTTATTGAATGTAGGATAACCAAAAAACTGGATTAGACGTATCGAACTTCATAGGTCTTCCAACCCGTTTTTCGAGCAGTAATCTTTTAGATATTTTTGGAGATACATTTAAATGTTAGTATCTTAGATGCAGAGAACACAGAAACATCTTACTGCACAGATAATCGTCACTTAGATAGATATCGTCAGTACATCTGCAACTTTTAGTGGATCAGGAAGTCATTATCATTGTGTGTCTTGCAATTTTGTTCATGACCACAACTTCAAGATAGTACCTCCGAATTCAAAAAAATATTTATTTACTACTCAAAACGTCTCTGTAGAACAAATACTTTTAATCAGTATAGAATAATACTTTTAATACTTACTAATCAGTGAAACCCAGAGCGTCTAGCTGGAAAATGCTTCATTCTTGTTACCAGAAATAGTAGTATTTATGACTTACACAGTATAGGTCCATCTTTTCATGAATGGTGGTTGGGTCATGTAAAATAAGTCTTGATCTAAATGCTGTTTAAATGATAAGTGGAATCTAGTAGTGCCATGCCAAGTTGGACAATATTCCACTTAGTCCCTGCACCTAAATTGCAAGAATGTACCTCTTTTAAGTATGATAATTGCATACTCACTGGGCGTTTACCTATATAAAATATCATCAAGTTTGTCCCTTGTAGTGTTGAAGCATGAAAAGTAATTATATAACATAGATTTTGATAATAAATAAAAATAAACACCCATCACTGTCCTTTCTCACTTACGTATCTCATCGAAATTTCAATTTCCGCTAGAGTTTCTCAAGTTTTGATGATTAAGAGCTATTTGTGAAACCCTAGGTATCATTGCCACTTGAGATATACCTATTCAAGTATGTCCTATTAAAGCATTTAAACATAACAAATAATGTAATGTTACCTATATTTGTAAACACAGAGACCAAAATGCAAGACTTCAAATATAAAAGTACAATTTGATATTAAAAAGGAAAAGCTATAATGCAAGGATATTTGAAGAGACATTTTTTATATTTGAAAGTAATCAATACACATGAGAGAGAGAGAGAGCATTATGTCAAAAATGGAACAAATAATGATTGACAGCCTGCTAAATGAGAGATAAGGAAACATTGTGTATCCAAAGCGTAAAAAAAATCTCTCAACTTTTGAGAAGGCTGCTTATGAGTGATTGTAACAATAACTATCAGCAATTCTATTAGCAATTGAGTTCACTAGCAATTAATCTTATCTTTTCAAAAGTGAATGCTTATAATTCATGATAAATTCTGGGAGAGAGATGTCTATTGATATTCATTTTGGTGACCTCAGTTTTGTCTTATGAATTTCAGATAGAATAATCTAACAGTCCTCTTCAAATGATAAACAATGTCGGACAATACAATTTTCGCTTAATGTAATTTTCTAAATCAACTGCCCTTGAGATAGAGGGCTGTAGTCTTCTCTCACTATGGAAAAAAACGCAAGAATATAGAAGTGTACAATAATCTACAAGTACTGCGTAGCTGTATAGATTATAGAAACCAGTGTGAGATCATACACTTGGGGGAGCATGGTATTGCAATTATGCTACTGTGAATTAAACCATAAAATAGTTTAACACCTCTTAATAGTCAGCTTAACCAATAAATACTGGTATATTTCAAAGATAACTATCTTTCTCATGAATATCAAAAGAAAAAACCTGGAACGCTTTTAAGCCTCTCCTCCCTCTAATGGATGTAGATGTTGAACCTAAAAACGTAATATACATTTTCCATTGTTCAATAATAGCTGGTATCAAACTCTTAACTTTTTTACTCTATAGAGCCTAATGTTATCACTAAGTCATGATGATAGGATATTACTCCAACGAATAAGTTTTATCACTAGGCTTGGTAAGAATATTATTTTTACATCTTAGAGAAGTGTTATATTAAAGAAGATAACAAATCGATGTACTCCATCAAATCTGCAATTATATATATATATATATATATATATATTCTAATGTTACCATTTAAATTTTTATGTTGTGGTCAAACTTATAAAACTCTTTGTAGTTAATATTTTGGCTATTAGTTGTTATTAACATTACATAACTATTAGTTGTCAGTTATTAAATTCAGAATTATAGTTGGAAGTATATTATGTGTGGTACTGAAATCCACTTAAAAATATTAATTATTCATAAAATAAACCAAATTATAAAAAATCAGCAATATATATTGCTTTATACATTCTAAAAATATATACTAGAAGAAGTTCTGAAAATTTATACTACAGAACTAATATAATTTTCGATTTTTTGTTCCAATTAATCAAAATATATTAAAAAAAACAGATTGAAAATTAAATAATTAAAACTTATTGATCTCTCAAATCTGACAATTAGATTAATCCTTTCGTGATTAATCTATTTTTAATTACTAAAAATAGATTAATCAAAATTAAAATAGATAATTGCTGTGATAAATAACTGTCTAAGATTAATAAAAATATAATTTAACTATGAAATGAATAATTTCCATCACATACGCATATGTGATTTTGGAAAAAACTATCTATATAAATATCAAAAATTCATTTTCATAAATATTTATAAATTTAACGTTTAAAAAACTTTTATTTATACAATCATCACTAAGTACTTTTTAAGTTACTAACTAATCTTACAAACTGCATATATTGTTACATATAATATGCTATATATGTAGTATAAATGTGTAAGCGAAAACTTGGGGAATTTTTAGCCCCATAGAAACGTTTTTATTTTACTATCTAGTTGTGTAATTAATTCTTGTATTTCACCTATAGTAAAATAAAAAGTATATAAATAAAAAAATATATATTTATTTCACCAAATAAATTACTATGTAAAAATTATAATCATGTTAAGAAGTTAAGGCATACCAAAGTTTTTATTTATTTTATTTATTTCAACCTTGTTTGCAATATTTAAGTTAATAAAGAAACTTTTCTGCGTGAAGCATTAGCATCAACTTTTCGCCCAATTTGACGAAGAAGAAAATTCAACAACTGTAACGCTGACAAAAAATTCAACAGCATTTCAGAAAAGAGTTACGGTTACAGATGAGACCACAACAAAATGCATCAACGACAAAGAAGACGAGAACATCAACCCGCAATGTAAAATAAAATTACAAGAAGAACATTTTCAAGTTTGTCTTAAGTTCTTTTTTTTTTCCAGCTGCCAGAGAACCCCAAGAACACATCGTCTGCGTCAGCTTGTTTATACTAAATAAACAAAAGTTTTTCATCTGGCAACGTTCTCTAACTCCGCCATCTTGATTCACGATTCATATGCAGGCGCAAATGATTTGCATCGAGATAGCTTGCGTGCGCTTTGCTTCCCGCCGTTTGGCGGGTAAATCTTCTTAGAACTCTTGTGAAAGACATAGGGAAGAGGATTTTCTCGCGGTTTTCGATCGGATAGCAAATTTGCATGTTTTATGCACTTCTCTCTTGCGGTGTTTCTTTAAAACTAACTGTACAAACATTTATTTTCTAAAGTTTTGGCTGTTCAATTTTTTTCAGGATAAAAGTTATTTTTATTTCAAATTTTTGAGATTTAATATCATATTAACCGTCTTTAACATCAAATTTAAAGTGTTTTTTTATGAACTGGATTCCGTATTTCATCACTATGTTTACAATTTTGTTATTTCGCGATTGAAATAGACTATGAAGTAAGCAAGAAACAATAAATGAAATTTATATATTGAAAATATAATTATTTAAAATAGAAAACCTAATATAAAAATGTCCAAGAAATATACATAGCTTTAAATTGAATAATAATAAGTTTATTGAAGGTTCAGATATAGCCAATACTTTTACTTTGATAATGTTATTTTAAATGCAAATAAAAGACTAGACACAATCGAAATATAGCTCATGCACATGGCTAAAAACGAAACTGAAATTACATTCGAGTAAATATAAATATAATATAACAAATGTTATAAATATTATAAATAAAACTTTTTTCGAATTTTTATGCCATCTCCAACAGAATTGAAGCATTTATCGCATCATAATATAAGAAATTTCAGTTCAGCAAAATAGAAACCTCTTTCAACTCTTCAGAACCAGTTTATTGTAACCAGTTTAATTCATAATTGTTCTGAAATATTGATTAGTGAATTAATTCTTGATTTGCGTAAATAAATAGAAATCGTATGATACTAAATCAGGCCTGTATGAGAAATGGCTCTAAACGACTGTCCATGTGAATTTTTTTTTAGCAAAGGGTGTCTTTTGAAAATTATATGACATATAATATTATCATGAAGCTAAATAAAAAATTCCATTCTTCAATTTGTCTCCTTAACAGTCCTTGATTCTTTTTCTTAAATTTTATAATATTTTGTTCTATAAATTATTTATTATGTTCTTTCCATTCCTATTAGAGCTGACGATCCATAACGATAATTTTTTCTAAATACGTTCGCGCCAGAGCACTATTGTGTATTTGGGATTATTTTTATACCCAAATATTTAATACCTTATCTTCTCAAATCTACAAAATTACTATGCTTTATTACAATATATCACCGGGCAGCTTGTCTGACTGCAGATAGGGAGTTCCTAGGTTCGAATCCCGCTTCGGGCATGGATGTACTTTCTCTCTCTCTATCTATCCTGTCTTTGTCCTTTCCTTGTATGAATGGGTTGTGAATTGTTTCCTACCAAATAAACGGGTCCCTATGTGTGTACTGAGGAATTTGGACTCCACGCAAAAATATGGTTCAGATGGAAAAGTTTGGCAGCGCACCCCATAATGCCAGCCTAACTGGCATACGACAGTAACAATATGTTACCAACTGGTGACGATTTACTGTTGATTTACTCTGCTGTTTAAATTAATCTATCTAAATAAAATTTATGTTTGTCTGTGTAGTATTTTGCTGGAGAACTGCTGTACGGACAGGATTGAAATTATATCAGGATGTTAATTTCACATTATCTCAAATCATATGTAATGTTTACTGCAAAATATTGAACACAGCTTTTGCTACTGATTTATATCATAATTAGTGTTGATTTAAATATTCTGTCAAGTTGCTAATGCCACAATGTAATTAATTTAAGCCTTTAAATACCGTCCTAAATCTCTATAAGCGTGAAAAATGGAGGCGTTGATGAAGAATTGTTTCCTTTAATCAACTATTAAAATTTTAATCGATAAATTATCAAATTACCATTGAGGGTCGAAAAATATATAAGGCATCTTTCTGATTTGTGACAGTATAATTAAAACAAAAATAATTAAAGGTATGGAATCTTTTTCATTTTTTTTTGTTTAAAAGTTATTCATTAACATTATTTAATAAGTGAATAGAAATGAAATTTAAACGCTGTTAAATAATATCAATATTAATAATAAACTGACTGTTTTAAAATTTAGTGTGGATCCTTTTTAAAATTCTAATGTGTTGTAATATACCGGTAAACGGGTACGAAAAGTCTGTTAAATGATATTTAGAAAAAAACTTTTACAAATTCAAGGACAGTTTCCGGTACATTGTAATTTGACATAATATCGGTAAGCAATTATGAAATTTTAATTTCTGTTGAATGATATTAAAAAATAATAATATTTGGTACGTATGCCATAAGAAATATAGCAATTACACTGAATTTTTTAAAATATTGTTAATTATAAATTTTCTTTAAGAATAAAATAAATAAATCTTAGATTTATAAATATTTCTTTATTTTAAATTTGAAATAAAATAAAATATAATTCAAATTTAAAATAACGAAATTTTTAAGAAATAAATTTTAGATTTCTTAAAAATTTCGCTATTTTAAATTTGAATTAAAATCTATTTTTTGAAACAAGAAATTGTGTATTTTTTGCTTGAATCGGAAAACAGCAAATAGGAAATGAAATTAAATTTAATTTTTTTAATTTATTTTAAAAAGTACGGGAGCTTTATATGTATCTCTGCTACAATATACTTTTCCGATTTATTTAAACTGTTATCGAATAAAATAAATAAAAGGAAAGAAAATGAACACACTAGGAAATAATAATAAAAAAATATTTTAACCAATCAACAATAAATTCTTATCTCTTGTTACTTGTCACCCTTTGACTCAATTTATCTTTCACCGGCAAGAATGTTCCGAACGTTTGACACCTCTCACTTCCTCCAACCCAAGAGAACAATGGCTACGTCAATAGCTGCGGTCGACCCTTCCTCACCACCCCTTCTCTCCCTTCTCAATTCCCCAATTTGTAAATGGCAGCACCTCCCCTTCCTTTCGCCACCCACTCCCATAGCAATAGCAGTTCAAAATCGTTTGCTTTCTTAATAGGTCGTTTGGCATGAAAAGGTGGCAACGGCAGCGCAAAGGTTGATGACAATTATAAATTTCCCGCGATCGTTTGCTTGTTCGAACAAACAGAAAGTTCTGTTACGGTGATGGAAAAGTTAAAAGGATTTCGGAAAGGAAAACAATGTCAAACGACTTTGACATTGGCACCCTCATAAAATTTTCCCGAACCTACCTTGCATATGTTCTGAGTAATGAAGGTAGAGCATGATTAACCAATTCCTCCCTCCCCACCCACTTACGGCATTTTGTTTAGCAATGAACAAACAACGCCGTACGGTGAACGGATGTTATATGAAATTAGCTCACGATATAAATCTTGGACTCTGCATGTTTGTTTGAATTGGATAGAGAATGGGTTAATCTCCCGTCTTTCCGAGAAAACAAACGATATTCAATTTAGATTGAAGCGAGTTACAACGCTATAATATCTGAGTCATGCAGAGGGGATCGAATGGCAAAGAGTATTTTAATGTGCAGGCTTTCTGTTTAATGCATAGAAGTAGATTAATAGCTGGAAAATAACGCTAACACCAATTTACAAAATTGCTTTAATCAATTCTCTATTGTTTTAAGCATTTTTCCTTCATTAATGATACCAATTAGTTTACTCCAAACGTCATATTATCTCATCCATGATAAACATTAAAATATGTATCGTTAATTGTATTACCAGATACTTGGAGACTTTTTATTCTTAATAAATTTTTATTTTCTAGCTTTGTTAATACACATTAATAATATATGTTACAGATAAAAAATCGAAATTTCATTATAAATTTATGTATTTTTCTGCTAATTTTTTCAAAAAGAAAGTGACCATAGCGATCTTACTTGCTAATACCTATTCGTAAAACATGGTAATAACTTCGTTATTAGTTAAATAAACAAAAAGGATAATCTTAGTTAAGTAAAAAGCTTAGATAATCTGACTCACTAATACCCATTTTTGAAGTTAGGATAAAAATTTCATAAATTTCATAAACTTAAAAATTTCATAAAATAAGATCACTAGCGACATAATTTTTGGAAATTATTTGGAAGAAATTCTATGTTCCATTGTTTAATATTGAACCCAAATATTGTGTTGAAAGCATTAATCGGGTTATTTCCTTAAATTGACGCAGGGAAATCAACTTTGGTTGGTTGATGCATTATGATCACCTTTTGCATACGAGGGCTAATTTTATTAAGATCTGCGGTTTAATGTAGATTCAGAATTACTACTAACATTTTTGACTGAAGTTGGTATAGAATCCACAAGTTGTTGAACTGAAGACCAGAGCGCTGACTATTCAGTTGCCACTTTGACGTCTTTCATTTTGTTTGCTTATTTGCAACAGTTTTTTTTTTTGATTAACTTTCTGTCTGCAGAAAAGCGGCTTAATGCAGTGAATCACTGCATAATTTTGAACCGGTGTCAAATGGCGAAGTCAGTGACTAATCTGATATTCTTTTCTCCACACCATGCCAGACATACAGAGAAACATAGATATCTAAGGAAGTTTAATAACTCACGAACATTCGAAGCATCATAATTCTTTAAATGGATTAAGTATACAACCTTCTGTCTCTCGTTCACGATATCTTCACCAGATTATCACCATTCAATCCAGTACAATCTCTCTTTCCCTTGCATTTGTAACATTTATGTAACATTAACATTAAGTTGATTTTATGCATTTTTGTCACATTTCATTTTGGATTCTTTTCTTATAACCAATAATTTAACCATAGAATCTCAACTTTATAAGTTAAGTCACAAATCTCAACTCTTTAAGTTAAGCATTGAAAATATGATACTTAAATTGCACTCCCTGCTACCATAACAATTGATTAAAAGTAGATATGTTATTGTGATATGATTCTAGTAAACAATTTCTGCCAATATAAGCTGCTAACAACTGCTGCTCGTTTTGTCATTTTGAACTATGTTCGAGTAATGAGGCTGATATTTTGGCTGGTGTTCTCTTTTCAATATAGCACCATACTGGCAAAGGAGTGTAGAAATCTATTTTTTAACATGCACAGTTAACGTAATATTTCTTAACGTGCAGAAACTTCTTTCTAATAAGATGGTGTTGTGACTTTGAATTTTTAAACCATCAACCAAAGAAATTTTGAGTTACATTGAAAGGAATGCAATACATTTTCATATCAACATTGATCAAGACAACACTAATGAATATCACCTGAAATCATTCTTAAAAAGTACTAACATTTTCTACTTTGCCTCACAATACGGGACCTTTTTTATGTAGAGCAGATGATAAACAAAATTAATTTATAAGAATAATTAAATTGGTGATTTGAAATTCAAACTGTCAACGAAATAAGTCTTTAATAGTTATCAAATGAAGTGCACTATTCTTCTTCCTATTACCACTGTTTACACTGCATAAATGGATGAGACTTGCTACACATACGAATTTTTTATATCTAAAAGATTTTAAAATCATTTTAAAATCATAATATTGATTTATTTTCAAGTAATAAAATTGGTAAATAAAATTTAATCACATATATAATTAACTATATGAATTGAAATTTACGCTATCAACCAAAGAAACTTAGAGCTATTATCAAAAGAAATGCAGTACGAATCCAAATTATCACTGATCAATTCAACACAAATAGATGAGGGATACGATTAAAACAAATATCTCAAATTTAACTTCACTTATATAGTGATCAATATCATACCAATGGATAGGACCTATTACAAATATGGATTTCTCATTCTTAAAAGATACTCTTAATACAAATAGTAATATAAAACCTAATGTTATTGAACTTTTTTTTAGATGGCATAGTTGATAAATAAAATTTACTCCCATGTATGCATTAATGAATGATTAAACCAGTAGTTCTATTTTTCACATTAATATAGGTTCTATTTTTCATTACTAGAATTTTTCACAAATGATGATTGTTGGTTGGCTTCTTACTTTTTCATTACTTTTCATATAAGAGAGCTAATTCAACCGTCATCGTTGGTTTAATTTGGTAATCATTAGTTAATAAAAGCTAACCATAACGGACATAGGTAAATTGATCTATGATTAATTTATCAATTTGACCCAAATTTAATGATTTGTCCATGGTTTGGCCAAATCCTTTAAAAATATGTGTTCGATTTGCTCTGGCAGAGAAAATTGAACATTAAACTCTCCATGACAGCCGCTGAATGGCTAACATTCTGGTCATTAATTCAACAATTTCTTTCTGCCGAGCTGGCAGCCGAATGGTTAGCGCTCTTGCCTTCGGTTCAACAGTTCGTGGGTTCGAATCCCACCTTGGGCATGGATGTTTGTAGTGGTTCGGAATCCACTTTAAACCGTAGGTCCCGGTCTAATTAGCTCTCGTGTGCAAAAAATGACCGTTGAGCGACAAACAAACCAAACCAACAATTCCTGGGCTCAAATCCTACTTCATACCTAGATATTTGCAACGGTTAAAGATCTGTTTTAAATAGCAGATCCTGGGCCAATTAGCTTGCGTGTTTCAAAAATGATCTTTGAGCTACAAATGAAACAAAACTGAATGAACTCTAACCATTCCACTAAAGCTTCATAAAAAATAAGACCACAATTTCATTATTAAAATAAAGTCACAGTTTTTAAAATATTTAAAGAAATATATATATATTTTAAATTATTACTTTTATCAGATTAATGAACTATAGTTTGTCAGATTTAATTAACTTTTTCATTCATTAACAAAATTATTCGCTATATTGGAATATCAATAACATAAATATTTGTTTTAGTATCTCGACGATATCGGCTGGTTGCTCAGTTTGTCGCCGATTTTGCAACTATCGCTTTATTTGGGTAGCTGCATTAATTATACGATCATGCCCTGGTGAGTTCGGGAAGGCTGTCTCCAGAGATATGGATCGAAGCAATTGAGTCGCGAGCGATGTAGTCGCGTAGATCTCGGTGGTTTGGATTGGGAAACACGTCAGGATATCCCCTTCGTGTTTGAATTTATTCCATGGTAACTAGGTTGGAGAAGATCTCGGGGTAAAGTGGCTTGTGAAGTCTTTGAAGGATGGTCTTTGGAAAATAGATTTCGAAGATCTCAGCGGATGTTGCCATCTGTGGAGTAAATGATCGATAAGATTATTCGTGTGTGAACTTTATAATCTCTTGTTTAAGCCCTAGAAATGTTTCTTGAGTATAAAATTAAGCTTATGGTAAGTCCTGTATTCTTGAATTCAATTGGTAATGCAATCTATAAGAGAAAATTTATTATTTCTCTTTGATATTAAATAATAAGAATGAAGTCTTTAATGGATTTCGGAGATTAATTCTTCATTATGTTTAAAAATGAAATTAACTGTACACTTATTTTTATACAAGTTATATTTGATTAATTATAATATCAACATTGTTATAAAAATTAACAAAATATTTTGATATTTTTTATTATTCATTTTGAATTTTTTTATGATTGTTTTCCTATTTTTTTATCAAAACCTCAAACATTTTATTTCTGTGAAACTGTTTTTAACTCTTTTGATTTTTTTTCACCATTATTTCTTCAAAATTAAAGACAAATCTACAATTTGACTTATTCCCATTACTATGATATATTGATATTTAAATTCTTGAATAAATTATAGAAAATTTTAAAAGTGTTGTTAAAATTTGTTATATACAAATAATTTATATGACCGTTCATAGAGACGACACGAACCTGTAGGATATTAGAAAAGTAACTTTTTTATATGTATTGAAGTTACGATAAAGCGGTATTTCCAAGGTTCTGCTTACCTTAAAAAATTTTTTTAAGTTCAATATATGCTAATGGGATTTTAGAAAGACCTGAGGTTTAAATTATAATTCGTTTTTCTATCTGAAAATCCATCCTTGGTGGCCAAATACACAAACAGGCTCTAGCGCACCCCCACGTTTGGATTTACGGGTATTAAAATCATGGTTCTTTTAGCCATAAATGCAACATATAAGAAGACTTATATGAGTAACTCCAAGTCCAAAAATTCCAAAATTATTCACTGAAAACTTACCCAGTTTCTTTAAAATAAGCAAGGATGATTTTGCCGTTTTTGCTCTCCCATTGATTGCAGTGAGAATAGGTATGCAAATTAATGTATGATGTAGTTGAGACACCGGTCAATCAAGAATAGGAATGTCAGTCGTTATAAAAGCAGGTCCACCGCGCACTTTCATCAAGCGTAACTCATACAGTAGCGAAAAGTGGACTTATCAGCTGCTGCATCAAGTCGCCGAATTTGTCAAGTGTTTGGGGATAGTGCTGTGAATGAAGGTACGCAATTCAGATCGGGAGACTTCTCTGACTGTGATAAAGTTGGTGTCTGGTGGACTAGTCGTCAAGTGGATCACTATAAGCTGTTACTTACGATCCAAACGGTCACTACGGATCTATATACTCGAAGCAATTGTAACGTGTCAAATAGACATTGCAAAAGATGCAGCCAGCTCTAGTTAATCACAAGAATGTACTGTTCTTGGTCGACAACACGTAGTAGTATGTCGCACGGTAAACCAGGAATACCATACAGCGACTTGGTTGGGAAACGTTCTGCCATTCTCCTTACTTACCTGACTTTCCATCATCAGATTACCACTTCTTCCATTCTCTGGACAATCATTTTTATGGAAAATCCTTCACCAATGAAGCAGACTTACGCCAAGCACTCACGATCTTAACCCTCGAGTTTTACCACAAGGGAAGTACACAACTGGAGACACATTGGCAGAATGTACTGGATGCCGATAGAGATTATTTTGAGGACAAACAATAGGTTACACTTTCTGTGGGCCATACTCTTTGGGGTCATTAAAAACGGTCAAAAACTTCTTGTTTACCTTATGTTAAAATACGTTAAACATCTCAGTCTGTAATTTTTATTGAATGCAAGGCATTCAAGTTTTGATGAGAAATACTTATCACTTAATTTTTACTTAGGTACGTATTTAATATTCTCCTTTGACAAGGAACAATAATAGTACCAAAGAACATAATTTTGTGTCAGTGATAGACACTGTGTAACAAATACATGACTTTCATGTTGATAAATCAATTATGTTTCTTAAAGTAAGATTTCTGTTCTCATCATTTTTCTCTGATTTTACATTACAAAAGAAAAAAAATTATGACTTACTACAGGATTAAATGGAGTTATTTTATTAGCCATCATATTCTTATTCTTTTAGGTTTTCCATTTAAAGGGCTTCTTTTTTTGTTGCCAAAATAATGAGTTTAATGTTTAGTTATTTTAGCATATAAGCTATGCCATAATTTTTTCCATCACATGTTCTAAAACACTTATTTCAGCATTTTTTATTTGTAAGAATTAATTTTTTGTTTTCATTCTCATTAATTATGCTCTACAGAATAATATGATGGGGTTTGGGTCACAGTTAGGTAGAATGTACATGAGTCTTTTCTGTTCAAAGGGAATTTTTACACAAGTATCCGATTGTTCTGTGAGAAAGCCTGGACAATCAGTACCAGTAAATTTTACTTTTCTTTTTTCATACAGTTAATAGCAGCCTAATTTTATTTTGTAATGTTTTGTTCAATTTCCTGATTCGTCTCAATTTATTTTGGCCTTCAACAAAATAATTTCAAAGTATAAAATTCTTTTTTTAACAAATTGATAATAATTGCTGTAATTTTTTTTGTTTTATTATTCGAATGTAATTAATAAACGTCATTTGCTTAGCTTAAAACAAAATTTAAAAAATCAAAATGAAAACTAGGGTTAAATTCTCCAATTAGATCTTAAACTGCTGTTCCTCTGAATCGAACGACAATTCTTCCGAGGCAGCTATTATAAAAGGGCACGAGGTGGGCTCCGCAAAGGGTGTGGGGGATGGCAGAAATTGCAGAACGCGGGAAAAGACCACGTGAAGATCGCGTGACTTCCCCAAAAAGGGATGCGTCACACACACATACAGGCAACGTACTACCAGATCGAAGACCTGGAAGCAGCAGCCCACCTTCCAGCAAGCCCTCGTCAACCTCCTTTTCCAGGAGATGGACATTTGCATCTCGTCTCTGGAGAGACGTCAAGGGAGGAGATGCCATGTCAGAAATGATATCACCAAAGAAGGGGGATCTTGCTCATTTATAATGACACATGCTAGGTGGGATGTGTTGGTGGTGGTATTAGATCTGCACGACAGCAGTGGTGTCTTCCTACCCTCTTTTAAAAAAGAATGAAGGGTGGACGAGTCTCTTTTACACCTCCTTGTCTTGCAATATCCTGTGCCAACCCCCTTTTTCCTTATTCCAGAAATTTGTCAGACGATGATGGGGATGAATATGGGATAAGAAAATGTCTTCCAGGGGGTGTTTCACAGCAAACCCTCTTCTAAGCAACGGAACACTTTTAAAAATTAAACACGTGGTGTGGGCATGAATAATGAATGATAGTATCTTTTTTAATGCATTTGCCTTTTCCCTGTAAAAAAGAAGAAGCTTCGGCATTCCTTTATGAAGTTTGGATGAAAAAGGTAATGGAGTGTAAAGTTGAGTGCTTCTGCTATTCTTTGAAAAGGAATTTGTCTTTGAAATAAATTGAAACTTTTATTTTTCTGTTTTATTCCATCTGAATACAGATTAATATTAATTTTATGTTCAAAAGAAGCTGCTGTTTTTTCCTAAAAATTTGTTTGTTTACCGTTCTCATGTTTAATAAAAGAAAATGCACTCGCAATTAATTTAATCAAACAAACAATGCACTACAGCGATACATTTTACTATATTAGATAAAAATTGATTATAAAAATATTGAAGGATCGGTTTAAAAACTTCATATTGAAATTTTAATTTTCCTACATTAGCTGTAAAAAGTTTAATGATTCACTGAGATTTAAATTCTTCTCTGATTTAAGAATATAATCTTTAAAGTAAATTATTTAAAAGTAAATTATTAACACTATATTAATTAAAAGTTTTAACACACTTTTCCGTATTTTCTTTTAAAGCTGAATAGCATTGAAATTTAAATTGTGCTCTTACTTAAAAGTGGCTATTACATTGTTAAATTTAATATTGATACTCAAGTTAGAGTTTGGTTTTTCAAATAAAAAGCATCTTCCTTATCTAAAATTATTTTTTAGTTTCTCATCTGAAGTTCAATGACTTCAGATGAGAAAGCTATGTTTGAAGTGATAAGTGATATTTGGAGCTTATTGCCGTAGATATCACAAATTAAATTTATTCCGACCTTTAATATTTCACTACATTATTAGTTCAAAAATTGAATCTCAACTTAATTTAAAATTAATTTTATCTATATTTCGAATATGAATATTATATCGACTGCTTTTCAGTTTACATCTAAATGTTTTCAACATACAATTTCGATTGTTCTGAAAACTGTTTTGAAAATAAATATTGTTCTAAATATAAAAACTGCAAAGAAAAGAAACCATATTGATAATTTTTAAAGGATTTTAAGGAAAATTTAAATCTTTTTACTAGTTGCTTATCTCATATTGCGAAAAAAGTTGTAAAAGTTATGATTTGAGAGAAGAATTCTTGTTTTTATTTATTTTTTTTTTGATAATTTATTTTTTACTTTTTATTATATTTTTGTTAACAACAATAATATTTCTCTTTATTTTGAGAAAAAATTACTAAACTGTTTAAGAAGTGTCAATGAGAAGTGCCATATTAAAAGAAAAGAACAATTTTTTGTTAGTTACTTCAATGCAGATTCGGTGGGATGGAATAATTAACTTTCAGTTGGTTAGTTTCAACAATTAAACTATCCTATGTGATTGATTTTCAAATATTTTTCCTATAATAAGTAATAAAATGAAATAAAACATTATTTTTCAATGAAATAATATCATATATATCATTGGAGATAAAAATTATGTTAAAAAACTTAGTCATACACAATAAAAGGTAGTTATCATAAATTATATTTATCACAGATAATTATAATTCATAAATGTATTTTTTTCGGGATAAGCTTTCAAAATTTTCACTATATATTTTTATGCAATTTTATTTTTAGAAGGTATCTCAATAAAGGGATTTTTATAACAAATTTCTTTTTTTGTTAAGAATGGAATGTTTATTGATTCTATTTTCTGGGATATATTACTATAATAAATTAAAATTTTATGTCTTATACATAAATATTTTTATATTTATAAATGTATGATAAATTAGATTATCACAAATATATTATTATTATGTAGATTGCATTTTATCATAAATTATAGTAACTAGAAATGACTTTCAAAATCTTTCCTGTATAATTCAATGATACTTACGGAATATATCTAAAACCACAATAAGGATTCGAAGGGAGTAAGAATCCAGATTAAGTGAAAAGAACATCTCATACTGAGTTCTTTTCTTATTATTCACTTACTGGACTCAGAGTATGATTAGTGGAAAATCACTATCATCCTGTTTATATAATTCTACTTCCAACAACTATGACGGGTTGCTTTCCTGCAAAGCTTCCAAGCCCGAGTGGTTTTTAATGGATCGAAATCAGTCTGCGAGGAGATCCAAATGGGAAGATTCGTCCTCACCGCAAATGCATCAGTGCATGTAGTGTTGAAATCACCAAAAATCCAATACATTAGCTTGAAGGCGTCCCTATCAGCCGGACAACGTCGGAAAGGGAAAAGTCCAGATAACAGACTACCTCATCGATAATCCATTTGTCGAAAGGGACCAAAATGCGCGGCAGACAAATCGACCAACGCTCCCGAGTGGGGGCCTTGTCGACCACCCCCACACCAACGTACCCTGAAAGGGTGCCTCCTTCCCTAAATTAGCACTACACCCTTATAGAGAAGCAGCGGCGCCACTTTAGCACGCTACTGTGTAAAAGAGAGGTGGGGAGAGAAGTCTGGTGATTGGGGCGGATGTAGTCGGTTTTGGGACCGTTCGCCCTCTTTTCCCTTTAAGATCTGCAGTTGAGTAGTTCGTTTGTTAAAATCAGTATTTTGCGGAAAAGTGAGGGGGTGTCGGAGAAATGGTTCTAGAGGGAAACACTAAATGGCTTTAAGGAGAGAGGATGGGTGTTTTTTATATATAGATTTATTCATTTATGTTCCCCTGCTCATCTCGTTTTAGTTCCGCCTACTTCAAAAAACGCCGATTTTGTGAAGTGCCAGCTGTTTTCATTCTACATTTGACTTAGTGTTGTGAATATATTCATAATGCATGGATATGCGTCTTGATGCTATTAATAAAGAACCGGGAAATGACTCTGATCTTTTCTTTTGTAATTTATGAGTTTTTCACTCTTTGAGGTATAAGTAAGTATGGAGGCATAACTATGATTTTTAAAACGCTACTTTATATATTAGTATACTTCATCAATACTTTCACGCAATTGTTTTACATTAAATGCATCATCAGACAATAAATTTAATGCAATTTCTTTGGACAAAGTTCTAAAATAATATATTTGTGGAAAGGAACCAAAAGAAGCGACAGGCAAATCAACCAATGTCCCTATTTAGGAAGTTTGTCCACCAACTTCTGCCAACGTACTCTGAAAAGGTCACTTATTGCCTACTTTAAGCCAGCAGACGAGAAGTAACAACGGTTCTTTTTTAACGCAGCTTTGCTAATAAACTGCACCAAAATATTTTTTACCTGGGTAGTTGAATTTTATGTAAACTTAATCACATATTTCATAAAATAAAACGCATTTTGAATTGATACTGGATTTTTAGTAGTATGCGTGATTCTAATATATATCCTTGACCATTTAATTTGCTTGACATTTTATTCTGCGATTACTAATGCAGTAGAATATAATTAAACGAAGTGAAAACTCTTCAATTCCATTTTACGTTTTTAGAACTCTACATATATGTTTTATTTTACTTCAAGTAACCCGATGCAAAAGTTAGTCCGTTTGTGTACTTAATGGCTACAATATAGCAGTTTCTCTGCAATTTTTTACTCTCATTTGATTTGTTTTTATGCTATTTCCACCCTTAGCCGTGAGAAATTTAGTATAAGTTGCACCCATTCAATTACAAATCCATAATCATTTTCTCATATTACGATGCCACTTTTGAACAGAAACGTTTTGATTCTTCATAAAAAAAAAGCCCCAGCTTTTACTTTTCAGTTTTTCTAAGCCGCTTGTTAGTCACAGCATATTTATCAATAAATTACTTTCTTATATTCCTGTTTATAAAAAACAGTATAGTTTACAGTAAATTTGCAGAACGAAGAGTTATAAAAAGTACATTTTTTAAAATTTATCAAGGAGTGCTTTCTTATGGTAAGATAATGGTTTGTCTCTTAATAGTTAAGTTGTTCTCTTTCGTAAACCAAAGTAATTATGACATTACAATCTGATTCTGATTTTCAGTAAATTGAATTTTAAATTCAATAGTATTCATATGCAGTCACATATTTTTGATTGTCTAGTATAATGAGTATAATGATTATAAAAATTATGAAAAAATACAAAGATACATATGAAACAGAGTCATGTAGCTGTTAGGAAAGGATCTTATGACAGTAGCCCACAGCATTATATTAGCTAATGATGCAAGTTTTCGAAGTCAAAGTTGTGCTGATTGCTTAAAGATGCAAGCTACTTTTGAAGTTAAAGTTACGCAAATCATCTAATGTTTATTGTTTTTGAACTCAAAATTGGACAAATTGTCTAAAAATCCAAACTTAGGTTGATAAGTGCAGTACAATCTCATTTCGGTATCTTATGAGGCAAATTTGTAATATTATTAGACAGAACAGAAATTTTGAAATCGGAGCTTTTGCATTTGATTTTCTATTAAAATATGGTGATCAAACATTTAAAACAATTATGCCTTAAATGTTATTAATTCAAACCAAGAACTGATTTTTTTTAATTTTAAAATTAGTAGCTTGTTTATTCGCTTTAGTGGTATGTCTTTGATCGATTTTTCCTGGAAACGATAATTTGGTACATCGTCTAGAGCAAACGCACCTCAAAATGGATGCTGAAACATGAAGCACAGCCATCAGAGAGCAGCATTAAAATGTAATTTATTACTCGATGACACAAACGGAATGAGGTACAAATGAATATTTGAAAATCGTAAGCGATATTCAAAGCAAATATTTACATTTCTGTAAAAATAGAACAATGAAAACGGAAATAACAAACGAAAGAACCCCCTGCTGAGACATACCAGTGAAGAATGAAGCGTTGCTGCAGGTGGGGGAGGTGTTTGAAGGAAGGGGGTGGAATTGCCGAGAACAAATAAATTTCGAGCCTCGGTGCTTTTGTTACCACTCTATCGAAACGCAGTGTTTTCCTTCATGATCATGTCGCTGAGTAATAAATATTTGCATAACTTCTAGAGTGTCTCTGCCGTTACGAAGGCTTGGCAGGTACGAAATTTTTATGCTGCAACATAATGGCTCCTCTGGTCTGTAGGAGTACAAGAGTTTTTAAATATTTACCACTTCGAATTTTCGTTTTATGTCTATATATATATATATATATATATATATATATATATATATATATATATATATATATATATATATATATATATATATATATATATATATATATATTATGCACTTCTCTTTGGTGTTGTGAAAAATGAACGTTTTTTTTTTTTGGTGTCAACTCATTCAAATTTTTTTTTTGTTTTCTTTACACTTAGAAGTTGAAGTGACGGAAGAAGTGAGAAGATATTGTCTTCAGGGTCTTGAGGAGAATAAGCACTTTTGCGAGCTGTTTCTGTTTTAAAATCTTGCACATGTGATCTTTCATTTAGATGTAAATCGACCAAGGGGGAGAGTGAGAGTGTATGCCTTTATTTGATTTTATTACTCTTCAACAAAATAACATCACAAGGATGTTATTTTGTTGAAGAGAATAACATTCTTGTGATGTTAAAGTAATAAGTTGAAGAGAATTATGCAAAATTGAAACATATAGAGATTTGTTATTAGAGTTTGTACTTGAAAGAATTTAATATATATTGTTGATTCATTAGTAATGAGATTTGTGAAACCATTAATAATATTGTTGCTTGTAACTCTTTATAAATTGGAAAATTAAATTACACTAATATCATATTTTGTTAAAAAATTTAATCAGAATTTTTAAATTGAGGAGCAAATCCCATTTTTCATTGGATATTTGAGAAACATACAGAAAGTAGCACTTAAAATAATACTCTAACAATATTATATCACCTTGCTGTTTTGACAATATTTTGACACTACGTAGTGGACTGCCTAAATCTTGAAGGTCGTTGTAAAGAATTGCTGTTAGTGGCCATGTTTTGACATCACGTAATGGAATGCCTAAATACCGAAAGTCGTTGTGAGAATTACTACATTGCTGTTAGAGACCATGTTTTGACACTACTGAGTGGACTGCTTAACTGCCGAAGGCCGTTGTGAGGCATTGTTATATTGTTGTTAGTGATAATGTTTTGGTAACACGTTATGGACTGCCTAACTGCCAAAGGTCGTTGTGAGACATTATTTCATTGCTGTTAGTGACCATATTTTGACACCATGTAGTGGACTGCCTAAAGGGAGAAGGTCATTGTAGGTTACCACTTAAGTTGCATTTTGGTATAACTTTTAATAGATATAGTGGGCCCTATTCATGAGTTACAAGGAAGAAAAACCAGAAAACTCCGACAGAAATCAGAAGGTTAACATCCTTTTCTCGTTGTTCAACAGTGTTTAAGATAGCCTTTTGGTCTAAAGAGTAATGCCCTATAAGAAGGTCAAGACAAGTTCAAAGTAGAGACAATATTTTGTCTAAATAGCATTTGGTATCAAAAATATATTGTCCTTATTTCTAATTAAAGCTCATAGGGACATAATAAGGAAAGGCAATCTGGTTGCCGAATGGTTAACGCTTCAACTTTGGTTAAGCAGCTCGTATTTCGAATTCTTATTTGGGCTTGGATATTTGTAAAGCGATTGTAAACAGTGAATGGTAACCTAATTAGTTCTTGTGTGTAGGAAATGTCCATTGAATAGCAAATAAATAAATAAATAAAAATAAATAAATAAAATAAAAATAAAAGTGAAATAAAAAGCAATATTATTGAATTTCTAAAATATGTAGAGAAATTTCTGACAATATAGTTGCTGTTGCAACGTTTTTTAGTCAGAAAAATAGTGGAAAATATTACTGTGATCTGATTTTTCTAATTAAATATTAAATTTGCAAGTAATTACAAAATTAGAAACAAGTACTGGTCATAACTGCATATATTAGTAATATACAGATAATTGCGCTTACGCACTGCATTGTCAAGAGTTATGGTTCGATGAACGAAATTTTTATTCCTATATTGATTCATTTCTTATAAGTGGCAGCAATTTTACTTTATAAAGCTAAACGTAATCATAGAAACCTTGTTTTCCTTGATATTATCTAATTAGTGGATATACGAATCTGTACTAAGATCTGCTTAGTTAATTTCTTCTTTGAAAGGAAATCCAGATAAAGTCAACGTTAAATGGCTAAAAATTGGTAAAATGATTTTCTAGCAATTGGCTTTCCTATGCAAAAGATTTTAGCTTTTCATCAAGTGCTAAAATAAAGGAGCATTGATAACACGCTAACAACCAATTGGAATATGTGTCTATATATATATCTATTTAAAAGAACTATTCTATCAATACATCGATTCAGAATAATTTAAAAGAAGTATTCTATCAATATCTCGTTTGTGCCAACAATGTTAATTGTTGACTCAGTCTAAGAGTTCGTTTCCACTAATCAATAATTACGTAGCATGCTGCGCTTGTAGTTGCGCAGAATTCTTATTTCTATTTCGGTTTTGAATTTACAATGTTGATTACTCGCAAAGAAAAATATTTAAGAGCTAATAGAAAATGGATTTCAAAAATTCTTATATCTGCGTGATTCAGACGTAATACATTTTTAATAATATTTTCCAATTTTGACTTTCGGAACCCTAAATATTCATTTTACAATGATTTATCTGTTGTTTCTCATCTTACTGTTAAAGTGTTTTTTTCATTTTTTAACCAAATAATTGTATTTATTCCCCTTTAAATAATAATAATATTGTTTAGTAACAAGGTGGAAATAGTCACACTTCTCGAAATTCCTTGACGCAGGAAAACCTCCAAGCACCCACCCTGACAGACGTGCGTGCAGAAGGCAGAAGCTCTAAATAGATCTCCTAATGTTCAATAGTGACTGGAATCAAACCCGAGACACTTTCTTCTGAAGACAATGTCCAACCACAAGGCCATGGTGAGCCTATGCACTGAACCTTTGACACCACAAAGAGAACAGATAGTGGATGATAGTCTAACGGTCAAAGGCAGTAATTAGATATTTTGTCAACTATCTCGTAAATTGCCTTCCGAGAGAACTATTAATAGATAGGGACCTGTATTCACGTGTAGCAAAAGAGGAAATTCGGAAAACTCTCAAGCACCCACCCCAATATACATGTATCTAGAAAACAGAAACGCAACATTCATCTCCCTTTGTTCAACAGTGACTGGAATTGAACATATTCTCCGAAGAGTGAGCTCGAATTCTTAAAAGTCTTATACTGCCCGGATATTAATGGACACACTGCATTGATGTTCACATAATATCAGAATAAAAATATTTATATTTTTCACTGAAACATAATATAAATATAAAGCTATCACATATCATTAAATACTATATTGATTATTTATTTACACTTTGGTTCTTGATTTATTAATAGCATATAAAATTTAAATAAAGAAATAAAATAATGTTTTTTTGTAAGAAACTATTTCATTATTATATATAATTGCACAATGTTTCATTTACTTCACAAAATTACACATGCCGATGTTTTTACGTATATTATTTTATAAAATAGCTTTTCATGATACTAAATAATGATGTATTCTAGAATAAAACTTTTCTGGGCACAAGTTCCAATTTACATAGTTGCAATGTTTTCCTATTATAGTAAATAATAACAGCTCATTAAAAAAGTTATATTACTGAAAAAATATTCTGCAAAAAATTCTTTTATATAGTTTTTTTAAGTAAATTATATATAATAAAAAAACTATTCTTGAATATCAGTTTATAAAGTTTTAATGATGTAGATAATATGTTGAAGGAAGAATATTTTTTATTACTATATATTTATATTTTTACTGAAGACCGAGGGACTTCCTTATTGAGAGCTTTTTTCATAAAATGTTACTGAGAGCTTCAAGTCTCAAAATTTTAGCTTTAATTACTTAGAAAAGACTTTCATTTTTTGCTAACTATTTACTTAGGATAAAATTCAAAAGCTTCTTAATTCTTAATTATTTCACACATGCTTTGGGCCTTTTTCTTCCCCTTATAGTTAAATAAATAGTTAAGGCAATCAAATAAGAATCAAATAGTTAAAGATAACTAGTTAAAAGTAGTTACTTTTTTATATAGATTGTATAAAGTAATCCCTTTTTGCTAATCTTTTGGTAGTTTTCTTGATTTTTATTGAAGACACTTTATTTGTTAGTGTCGTCTTAGATGCTTTCTTTAGTTGTTTTTAAGAAGAATTTAACATAGAGCAGTACAAATCTATATATTTTGAACTTATTCATACAAATTTGTAGAATATATCTTTAAGAATTATTTAAATTTTTAATAAACAGTTGTCGAAATGAAAATCTGAGTGCGATTAAAAATTTATTTTGATAATATTAAAATAGAATTTTCTATATGTAAAAAATTATTAAAAAATACTGAAATATAATAAAAATATAATCATGCATCTAAAGCAAATGAAAATTGAATAATATTCAATATCAGGCTAGCTATAAAACATTTCTAGTATTTCATTTCTACTATTTGAAGCGGTTAAAAGCAGAAAACAGCTTTCAGTAATTCAATCATGGTAAAGTGACGAGATTGACATCTGAGCTTGTACCCCTCACCCTCCTTGTCAAGTCACAAACGTCAAGATAATTTGTTACATAAAATTTTAACATACATTAGCCTTATCAACATGATTGTTCTTGGTTGGATTAGGGAATATGTATTACAACACTCATTAAAGCAAACTAAATGTCTACACTAGAGCTGAGTTTTATAATTTCTCATTAGAATATTTTACTTTAGAGCACTTATACACCTATTGTAATAATTTTGATGCTATACAGGTAGTTTAACTTACGATATGAATTGATAAAATGATAGGTATGCGCTTAAAAGACATTTAAAAAAAATCACTTTTTATGCATAACTTCATATATAATAAGATAACTAATTATTAATTTAATAATAAATTCATTGACTTTAAATATTTTATTTTCATTGATGTTCAGAAAGTATATATAATTGTTTTAACAATCAGAATATTTCATTTTATGAGAAATTTATTCCATGATCATTACTTTATTTTTGATGGTATTTCAGAAATATTATTAATTGAAATGCGAATGAAAATTAAAAAAAAATTCCAGATTTTTGGTAAATTAAATATTACTTTCAATGATTAAATCATCTTGTAAAATTTCTTGATAATGAAATACTGATGCCTTTCTAAAACCATTCTAGTAATGGCATGGAAAGTTTGTCTTATAATTGTCATTTTGACCAGTGACATTATTACTCTCTCTTTATGAAACAGTTATCAATTATCGCTATCTTTGAAATCAATCCTCAGTCTAAGTTAATTAGTATTTTTAATAATCAACACCTTTTATTGATGAATATATAAGGTAAACAACCAAGTTCTTGCCATTTTTAATGACCCAAACGAACATGGCCTATAGACAGTTTAGTTTATTGGTAGTCCTCTGTTTGATCGGAAATATTAAATAGTCTGGCAATCTCACACCCCACATTTGACTACTGTCCTATTCAATGGCTTCGTCATCCAAGGTCTGAATTTGTGAAAACAATGTTTTGACGTACGTTCATTCAAAGCACTATACTAAAACGCTTGGCATATTGCAGCAACTTAATATATATATGCTGCAGCTGATAAGACCACTTTGAAGTCGCAAAGCCAACAACATGAAATGAGCTCCCTCGAAAAGTCCATTTCTCTCCGCTACTGTACGTATTACGATTGATGAATGTGCACGGTTGGACCTGCTATTATAAAGACTGATATTCCTACTCTTGACTGCCTGTGTTTTAACCACGTTATACACTAATTTGCATATTTATTCTCATTTGAATCAATGGCAGCGTGAAAACAGGAAGAACTTTTTTGCTGACTTTGTATCACGTGAATGCTTCATATTGCTTACCTTGTATCACGTGAATGCTTCATATTGCTTAGTTTGACATTGTGAAATGGACCGTATTCCTGAGTCATAAAGGAAAAAATCCAGAACTCTTCCAAGCATCTTCTTCAATACAAGTACATGCTGAATGCAAAAGATCAACAATGATCTAGCAATATTCAACAGCTATCGTAGTCGGACAGCCAACTTCTCGCTGAGGAGCGTTATCCAATCATTAGATTCTACTAAACCTTTTTGTTCCTTGCTTTTCTTTTTTTAATTTGTAAAAATTACATTATAAAGGTAAATAGAATCTTCCCCGCATAACCCATAGCAAAAGATAACTAAAGTTATGCAGCCAAAGTTTCTTAAATACTGCTCTTATTTTTTAATATTTCGCTACGTACTGCTAAAACAATTGTTTTTGCCATCATCAAGTTTTTACTTTGTCCGTATGAACTCGATATTGAATTTCTATATTATTATTTACTATAATAAGTAAAAAAGTTATTCTCTCTACTATTACTAAGAGGAGTTATAGTCACCGTTTCTTGACAGAACACTTATATTTCCAGATATTAATTACTTATTAACCAGAATAGGAGAAATTTCAAACCAATATAGGAGAAACCTGTATTATACCTTAACCTGTATAGAAGAAACCTGTATTATACCTCAATCTGCATAGGAGAAATCAATTCTTATTATAATAAAATTACTGATACCTTCAGAGAATTCTTTTAAAAATTGTCCCTTTTTATGAAAAATTCAGCAAGAGCAAATTTTTTTCATTTATTCATTGGAAATCGATTCTTTGTTAACTAGCTTGTTTTGCAAAGTAATAATTCTGAAAACATTCCAAAATTTCCTTTAAGTGTATTTGTCTTCAGAAAAATTAATCAAAGTTGTTATCAGATAGAACGTGCCAACTGTTTATTAGTTATAATATCTGTATAGTTCGCTGAGATTATTTCATACAGTACTTAAAATTGCATTGTTTCAATTTATTTTTAAAGTAAAATTATATGTTATAACGATACAGTTAAATTGGCATTATTATATATTTCTATTGATAGCATTTATTTAATTTTAATTTATTATTATTGAAAGCAGTTATTTACACTGTGTGCGATTATTTTAAAGTGTAAAATTTTATTGTTGCAAATGTATATATATATATATATATATATATATATATATATATATATATATATATATATATATATATATATATATATATCATATAAATTAGTAATTAAATCTGTAGTCACGTCAGTCCATATGGGGAGACAAGACCTATAGGGCCCATTTCTGGGTCCTTGGTGTGCGATGTAGGTGTGGTCAGCCTAATGAGATATCCCCAGTGTTTTGTGTGTTCTTGGTACTTAGTTTATTGACCCACTGGAAGGATAAAAAGCTGAGTCTACCTTCCCCAACTCGAGGATTGAATCTTGTATAGCTAGTGAATAAGTACTTAAATTGACATCACTATATACTTCCATTGACAGAAAATAATTTATTGACCATGATTTTTTTATCAAGTTTTTCAATATTATATTACTTCAAGTTTATCCAGTTTGTTGTGTACAGTTATGTACACTTAAACTTTGTACATAATTAAGATATGATTAAATTGTCGTCACCAAATACTTTCCTGAACAGCAATTTTGTAATTCGCCGTTATTATTTGATCAAATGCATAAAAACTCTTTTACTTCAATTAATTTCTACTAAAATTCAAAAAGTATCATGTTAAATTGGCAACTCAGTATCGATATATTGCTCTTTAATTCATTAAGATTAATTCCAAGTTCATTAAGATGTTTGTATCGAGAGTTTTATATAAAATTTTCTTCTTTCAATTTACTTTTTAAATTACAATTCTGAATATAATTAAAATACTACTGTATAAATTTTCCAGGACGTTATCCTAAGGGGAATCAAATTCCACTCCAACACGAAAGGAGTGAGCAAGTTACCAAAATAAAAATATTTCTTTTGCCTTAACATCAGAACACATAAAGTAAATATGACATCCTCAGCACTGCCAAACAAGCCAGTTCCGCACACATTGCGTTCCTCTAAAAAGAAATCAACTTTCCAAGGCATCCACCCCCAAAAGATAACATTATTGGGCAGAGGAGGACTCGAGAAGCAGAGTGTGATCTTCTTACAAACATAATGTCAAGTTTTGGAAAGTAAGAGGAAGCCAGAGATTTTATACGAAGTTCTTGTCATCAGGAGAAAATATGACATCCTCCTACATCCCACAGGAAATGATGGCGGAGATGTCTTGAGCTCGGGGGCAGGTGTAAAAGAAGAAAGAATAAAAAAGACAAAAGGAATGGCCAAGACTCTGAAAAACATGTCCATAAAAGGAAGAAAAAAGTTGGAATATTTTTCTTAGTCTTCTTCCCTTTTACTGGATAATTTCAAATGGAAAACTGATTTGGCAAAAATTTTATTGGTAAAAATGTTTTCCGGGTAAATGAAAAGGAAACGAAAAAGTTTTTTTTAGGAACATAGAATTTTTATGACGTGTTTGTGTTTGGTTATTTTTACTACACTCTAACACACATAACTGCTTGAATCTCTATAGATTTGTAATTACTTTGTATTTAAATAGAAAAATATTGAAGCACTGTCTTCCAACATGAATTTTGCATATTTTAGATGATTGTATTCATAAATTTATAGATGTATATTGTGTAAAATAATTTTGCTAAATAAGGATAAAACATGAAATTTAATATTTCAATATTTAATAAAATTAAATGATTCTAAATGAATAAAAATGTATTTTAAAATACATTCATTAAAAAAATATTTCATTATTTTAAAGTAAAACATTTATGTATGTGAAAGCTTAGTACAGAAAGTAGTATAATTATTTTAAACATTAACTATATATTGCAACACCCTGAAGGAAATATGCAAATAACATGAAATTTATAGCATGCATTGGTGGAGTGAGGTATGCAAAGGATTAGAATTTCATTGTAGACGCACATCACGCACGCCTGGGTTGCCACTTCAAAGCGTTGTTAAAGGCTTAGAGATTTCGTCGTTTTCAAATTCGGCAATTGTGTTTTTCTTGTAGTTTTTTCATAAAAAAACCATCAGTTATGCCTCATAGAAAATAGTGATCAATTTTTGACCAAGTACCCGAGTTAGACAAGAAAGGATAGTGGCCAACGGAGATTATGGATTATCTTTCTAGGAAATCAGTAGTCGTGTTGGACGTAATTAAACAACTGTAATGCGCATATGTGATCGTTGGACGCAGGAAAGTACGATGGGCCGACGTGTTTGATCGAATTCCCCTCAGTGCACCACTTCACGTGATGAAAGGCAAATTGTGGGCAGGGCAGTGATGGATCGCTAAGGCACATCACGAACCATAGCACAGCGCATTCAGTCTGTAACGCATTATCCAGTGTCTGCGCGTACCATTCAACGCCGTTTACAGCAGAGTGGTCTGTCCGCTGTTGCTTCGTGTAACCTTCACGCAGAAACACAGATGTCTCTGACGCCAATGGTACGATGAAAGAAATATGTGGACGGTAAAATGGAATGAAATTGTCTTTGCTGATATGTCACGCTTCTGTCTGCAACACCACGATGGTCGCATTCGAGTCTGGAGACACTGTGGAGAGAGGATGATGCACAGCTGTGTTATGCACCATCACACTGGGTATTATGGTATGAGAAGGTATTGGATATCACTGTCGCACTCCTCTAGTATACATTTCCGGTACTTTAAACAGCCAGCGCTACATTTCCGAGGTGTTAGAACAAGTTTTCCTTCCTTACCTTCAGGGTTGCCCACGGTTATATTTCAAAAGTTTAATGTGCAGCCGCAGGTGGCACGTATTGTCCAAGGATTCTACGTCAATAGCCAGATTGAATTGCTTTCCTGGCCGGCTTGCTTTCCGGATATTTTTCCAATAGAATATATGAGGTCCATGGTTGCTCAACGATTAATCCAGATTGCATCCCCAGCTGCTACCGCAGATCAACTTTGGCAACATGTGGAAGCTGTTTGGTCTCTTGTACCTCAAGAACACATCCAAAGTCTCTTTGAATCAATGCCGAGGCTTGTGGCAACGGTGATCTCCGACGATGGCGGATACTTTGTCTACTGATTTTGGTAAGAAACATACTTTACATAAGTCTATAAATTTAATCATTTGATAATTGGCCACATGTTATCTACAAAACAATATAATGTATATATATATATTATATATATATTATATATATATATATATATATATATATATATATATATATATATATATATATATATATATATATATATATATATATATATATTCTCCATTTTAACAAAAGGGTTCAACCAAAATAAATAAATTAAAATAGGATTTTTCATTTTTATAAGTTCTCATTACAAAGAAAAGTGTTTTGTTCTTTTTTATTATTATAAGAAACAGTATGTTCTAAGTATATGCATTTCACCAGTATATACAGTTGAAAATGAAATCGGCCAAGGAATATTGGTATTTGCTCATAAAATTGATAGCTCATATTAAAATTAAACAGCGTTTGTGAACATATCAAACATTATATATATAAATATATATATATATATATATATATATATATATATATATATATATATATATATATATATATATATATATATATATATATATATATATATATATATATATATATATGTATGTATGTATGTATGTATGTATATATAATGCAATAAAACAATTCAAAAGGTTTTTATTTCTGTAACTTAATTTATGAATGGATTTGCATCATATTTTAAATTATTTAGAACTATCAGCCATTTAACGCAGCAAAACTAACAAATGTGTTCATATCCAACTAAATGGGCTTTAATGACCTTCATCATGAGCAATAAAAATCTTGTATTTTACATATATAATGCTATGGATTATGTCATTAATGAGATCCGAATCTGAAACTGGAAGTACGAAATCTGTAATGAATACCGTTACGTAAATGTTCTTATTCTTCACTAAGAAGCTTAAAAGAAACGTTTATCAATTCTAACTTGTACTGAGTAAGAGCAAGAAAGAGGCATTAGATAAGCCAGCGACTGGGAAAGAGGCACTACAAAAGCTATTGTTAATGAATGTTAATGGCTTGGCTCATGACTGCAAATGAATGAAAGCTTTAGATTTAACAGCAGAGAAGTAAAACAATATCAGTGTCACGTTCATCGTTGATTGCATTAAGCTCTTAATTAAGAGCTTACGTTTGTAATGAAACCAATAGTTGTTGCGTAACAGTAATCAATTATTGATTATTTTAACTGAAAAACTATCGTACAATTGATAGATAATGTGACACATTTTTTGAAGTGACTTACAAATAAATACCAAACATAGACATCCATGTAACAATTTCCAAGCTACACTACTTATGCAGATGTTTTTTGCTAAAATAAAGAATGTGTTTTTTTATTCAATTGCCCATTTAACAATTAGTTCTAAATTTTAAGGTAAGTTATCGAGCAAGTGCCCAAATTCATTTAAATTGAACAAAAATATGAAAAGGTCCTTTATCAAAAAGATAGCATTGATAATAAGTAGATAGAAATTCTTTGCAATAAATGATTGATACAAAAATTCCTATGTTCTATGGAGGATCAATCTACCCTGACAGGTGCAAATAGTCAAAAAATTGAAAGTCATTACAAAGAAATTATATAGTATCATCTTATTACTTTCCAGATGAACATTTCTTAGATTGTGGATCATATTAAAAAGTGACAAAAAAGGAAACACAGAAATCTTCCAAGCTGCCATCCCAACATACGTGGGTGCAGATAGCAGAAGGATAACATCAAATGTTTGCTGTTCAACTACGACCTGTCATGAAGCCAGTCTTCTTATCCTAGTGGCAATGAATAAAATGCCACGATGAACCCCAGAGTTTTAAATATTTGTCGATTTCAATGTTTGTAAAAGGAAGTTGTTCATCAAGTCGGTGAATAACAGTATTGTTTCCATAACAAAATTATGGAATCGAGCAAGCAGAATATTGACGTGTTGACAAGCATCGCTCACTGGAATCATACACAAATTTAACGACAATTATTTTTTCTTAATTGCAGACAAAAGCTCGTGGGGCAATCAGTGTTGAATAATTTCATTTCCAGTGTACTCAACGATACTCCCTGCAGGAATAGGTGTAACATTTCAATCGATAGAAAAATAGTTGGGATCCACGCAATTTTTAAATAGATACACTGAAAACTGAGAAAACAGTAAAATTTACGAAAAGATGTTGAAGTTAATAGACTATTAATTATGATAATTCACCAAAGAGATCTTCAATATCTTCAAAAGGAATCAAATTTGATGCTGTTAGAAAGATTACTGGGAGATTTTTTTCAATTCTAGAAAATATTTCAATATTTCTGGTTGAGATTAAGGGTTATATCAATGGGGTCAATGGATCAATGGTTTCACAAAAATATTCTGATGAGAAAGCTCTGACGAGAAAGTTCTTACTGATTGTCGCGTATGAGATCCTCTTTACATCATTGATTTTCAGCAATGAAACAAACATTAGAGAGAGAGAGATTTTTAAAAGTATTCCTCTCTGTACTTGAAGATTTTCTACGATCTGTATTTTATTTCATTTCCGAAATGATACCGTTTATCACCAATAGTGTGTTACCTGTTGATATCAAGGACAACAAACAATATGAAACATCAACTAATATTTCCTATTGTGTTTCGTACATTTCGAAATACTGTCTAGAATTGTGGATCAATGTTGAAGCTATCTGAAATAAACTATATAAGTGAGCTACACTCTTTTAAATTCTAAGCTTTTGACGAACAACTAACATGATGTTAAACGAACTATTGTTAACTTAATTATTTTTTGACAAATAAGTAACAATGTCATTTTTCCTGGATATTTGATATTATTCAAAGCTATTTTTTGATGGATCGATTTAAAAACATTTATTAACTTTGACAGTTCTCGTTTCAAAAAATTAAGACAGTAGACAAATTAGTATGGGACAAGTTTCTAGTCTTATTATTTTTTTAATTGCTGAGCCTCTAAACAGCCAACAACTTCATATTTTTGAATCACTCTTAAGTAATCAGACTGAAACAACTGTAACGATATCCAAATCTTCATATCGCACCATTCAATCATAAGGACATTGGGTCCAACGAATGTCTGCAAAATGGTTTTCCACAAGGTCAGTATCGAATCTACTACCTTACGAATACGAGAATGAAACCATTTCGCACAAGATTATTGCGTCCATCTCGTATTTAGCAGTTTGTCAGCGATAGCCTGGTTAGTTAAGAAATCGTTCTCATTACCGAAGTTCGAATCTCGACTAAAACGAAGATTCTTCATGTTTATTAAAGGCTACCGGAACACACTGAATAGGCTGCAGTTGCAATGCCCTCATAGTGAAATGATACCTCTAATGATTGTGAGGGTCAAGTATAGTGGTCTTCCGCTTCTAAATGATGAAGCCCCCGCCAGCTGTTTTCCACCTAACTGGTAGGTCCCGATTCTGGGCTTGGTACAGGGAAGTCTGCTGGTACGACATCCTCGTATTTAGCATGTACTGTATGCAAAGAAGCTAAAGATAAACCCTTTTAATGTTTGTGCTTCAAAAATGGTAAGTGATTCCCTTTAAAATATCAGTAAACTGGAACAGTTTTTGGTTTGTTTAAAGTATGGATTTTTTATTTAAAATTTCTCGCAAAAATTTTTATCTCTGTAATAATCAAAAACACAAAGAGGAAAAAAAGGAAGAAACAGTAGAAAAAATTAAGCAGGACTTTCTCAAAAGAACTGAGGTGAAAAAAATTTACAACCCCAAAGAAAGTATAAAAGCAAAATATGAAAGAAAAAAAAGTTCTTTCATTTTGATTCTGTACAATCATAACTCTACCAGAAAATTTACCTCCATTTTTTCACAGAATTTTTTTTACCACAAACAAGAAATGGAAAAGATATACCTACGTAGATATCTTGCGTATAAAAGAGACAAAAATGTATGAACGTTTATCTACCATTTCGCTTTAACTTAAAACAATAGAAAATCTCGCTTTGCGATAAGATTCCAAGAAAAAAACAGAAAAAAAAATGATGGCCAAAAAGAAAAAAAAAGTAAAATCGAATTTTTTTCTGTTGCCATTCGACGAAACGAAAATTCGTTATCTTCCCACATTTGTGAGTAAATAGTTTTCTCCCGATTCTGATAACGGGTACAAAATGCAAAAAGTAGAAAAAAAGCTATGATGGAGAAAAATTGCTTTTTCGGGCAGGGCTACAAACTACACTCTTTAGAATTGTAAAAGCAGTCAGAATTGAAAGAAGAATACATGAAGAATATTTTCGTAATATTAAAATTTCATCCTTTTTAATATTTTTTAAATTATACGGAATTTCAAAGTTCTTAAAAATATGCAGAATCAACACAAAAATGCAATATTTCTAAAATTTTCCTTTAATAATCATAAAAAAAGAAACTTTTTATGTATTAAATTGCAAAAGGCAATAGTCCGGATTTCAGTTCTTAGAGCTGAAGTGCAAAACGTGTTTCAATGTTATTTTTTTCAAGGTTATAAAAGGTTATTTTTTTAATCAATTTCTAAACATTTTTCTTTTTATAAACTGTTTTATATTTATATCTTCTGCTTGGCTGCTTTGGTTATATTCCAATTAAAAATATTTTTAAAGAGAGAAGAAATTTAAAAATTTTCAAATATATTTAGAAATTTATTGGTTTTTTAGTAATTTATTCCACTAATAGGGGGGTTCAAAATCTAATAAATTTATTTTATTTCCAGTTATTTATTAAATTTCCAGTTTATTTATCAAAAAGAAAATATTCATGCAATTAGGTATACTTTTAATTTTGTTTCGACTTCATTCTTTTAAAATAAAAAATGTGTAAGGAATTAGAAATTAAATAATATTTTAACTTAAATATATTTTATAAGTAAAAATAAAATGTTAATTTTTCATCCTTCTGTGAATGTGTTCATTTTCACTTGTACAACAAGTTTTTTGATTTGATATTTTTCATGATTCAATTAGAGAAATTTTGTGAAAACTGATTAGGAATTTATTAGTCATAGAAAGTTATTTGTTTGATAGTACTTTATTTTATCATTAGATGTCACTACTCTTCTATTCATAACTCTAAATTTTTCAAGAATGCACGCTATTTTTGCTTTTATTTGTTTTAAATTTTATATTTTTATTTTTAAAAATTTTTCTCAAAATTGATAAAAGATAAAAATTTATAATTATTGTAATAAAAACTTATTTACAATAATAAAAATTATATATATATATATATATAGATCTGGAGAAAGAAATAAAACTACGTAATATGCAAAAGGATAAAATAACAGTTTTGAAATATTTATGTTTGTATATTTAGATCTATTACATATAAAAATTAACAAATTGAAAATTTTCAGTTTAAATTAGAACTCAGTTGTAGACAAATTCAATTACAAAAATTATTTTTTCCAGTTGGATATATCTAGTTATGAATCTGAATTAAAAGGGGGGGGCTAGTTTTAATCTAAAATATTGTTACTGTTAGGTGTTGGAAATTAAAAATATGTAGAATATAATTTTATCAGATATTTCTTTAAATTGTTTAATGATAAAGCCCTGAGCAGAACTTTTAACATGCTACTCAATTACAACGCTAATATAAAAGTTTTTATTTAAGGAAGGAATTTCTAAAACTGAATGATAATATAAATTAAGTTCATTAAAAACATTAACATTTCAAATGAATTAAGTTTATATTTAAATTTAAATATATCTCAAACTTTTAATTGAAAATGTACGAAATTTTAGCGATTCAAAATATTTTTTATTCATTAATATTACATTTAAAATAATTGCTACCGCTCATAATTTCTTGAATGAGCTTTTGGAAATCAGACAAATTATAAAGATGATGCTTACCACTTGTTTCTTAAAATAAAATTGATTTGTATTTTTGTGCTATACATTTAAGTAAAGATAATTTTCTCACATTTTAGGATTTAAAATTTGAAACTAAATTAGCAATAAAAATTTTAACTTCCAGATCTTACTGAATTAAATTTTTGTTCATTTCTTTGAGCAGATTTTATTTAATAGATGATACATAATATTTATATATATATTTTATGCCATCACATTGTTCTCATACTGACTTTTTCTAAAAATCCAAATGAATCATAACCGACTATATGCACTTTTCTTTATTTTTCACGTAACTTAAAATGTGGTTTAATTTAGCTATGATATTGACAATTAATTTCTACCTCTAATTTCTACGGATATAAGTTAAGATCTAAAAAATTATAAAACTTAAAAAGAAATAAGGGAATATAAACGATTTATTAGTTTTAATTATAACCCTTTATATAAATATTAGCATATCCAACTACAGTGAAATAAACTTGAAAAAACTAAAATTTAATGAATAAATGAAAACTAACTCTAGAGGAAAATATATTATTAAATATTGCATTTTTAACATTTATCGTTATTTTTAATTTAAATTATATATTTAAGTATAATGCATTTTAAATCTTTTTAAAATGCAATATATAGATAAATATTGCATTAAATTCAAAAATGCACTATTAAATGCCTTTAAAAAATTCAATTTGTTATTATTTATTTAGACAACTTCAAAGAATCTTATTTAAGCGCCCCTGGCAGAGGTTTTGACCTAAAAAATCCAAAGAAAGCCAATAAATCCCTCTGGCAATCTCTTTTTTACCTTTCTTGCTGTAGGCGGAAAAAAAAAAGAAAGGAGACAAGACAAAATACCGGTACGCAGTATCTACTATTTGACGGTTTGTGGCATTTCACACACACACAAAGAAGCAACGTTTCACCCCCATTGATTTATGGTTGCTATGACGACCAGGACTGCGTGCGGTCTCCATTGTTTTACTACGGAGTTAAAGAGACTGGAGTGCATGCGAGTTTCCGCTATTGATTACGATTACGATATATTCTTCTCTATCTCTCGTTCCATTCTTTAGGAAATGAATGAATGGGCGGCATTATCTAGAGCTGTTTTCGCCAGGTCTACAGGAATCCTGGGACGCGCCGCCTGAAATTATGAGGCAATGTTTCATTACACCAGAGTCCTTAGAAATCTTTCCAATGCGAACAACGATTTGCAAATCGAACCTCATTTGGAAATTCGAATCAGCGATATTTTCAGAGAACCTGTTTGGGAAAAATATGCATTAGTAAACTTTCGAGAGTATTTGGACGATTTATAATCCAACCGTTTGAAATATTAAAATTGTTTGGAGAAATAATATTTAAAGTGCTTAAGAAAGATATAGAAAATGCATTTGAAATTATTCCTTAATGTTATTTAAAATATAGTTATAAATATGAGAAATAATTTTAAGCCTTAAGTAAAAGCATCTATTGAAATTTTCCAAGCTGGAAAAATTACTTATACATCAAACTTTATATGGAAATTTAAATCGAGGCTGCTTTCAAAGAGACTGGGAATATAAGCGTTTGTAAATTTTCAAGAATATATTTGGAGGATTTAAAATTTCTTAACTTGAATTACTTAATCGTTTTAATGGTATCTAAGTGGAAAACTCTTAAAAACCGTGCATTACCCTTATGAAATCATTCTCTCATAGAATTCAAGATATCATCATGAATAGTAGTTTTAAACATTGAAATGCTTGAATTTTTAGAAGTTTTCTAAGTTTTAAGATTAACAAATTGAACGACATTTTAAAATTCAAATTAAAATGACTGATATTTACAAGGAATCTATAGGAGGAAAATGTAAGTTAGTAAATTTTCGAGAATATTTGTGGGCGATTTATGATTTCCTAGGTTGAATTATGTAGTTGTTTCAAACAATAATATTTTAGATCTAAAATGTGTAAAAAACACAAATTATACATTTGCATACATAACGGTAGTTGTTGAGTCTGGAATTGTCCCTTAAGGTTATAACTCGCCTATTACCAAGCATCTCGTAATTTTGAACTATGATGAGGTCACTTCTGAGGAGGTAACCTATCCACCGCATCCACGCTACACCAGCGGAAGGAATTTGGACATCGAACGTGAGCGTAGATACGTTCCTAATCCCGTAACTCTTGGGAAAATGTGGTCACCCTCCCAATCACAGCCCACGGCAAATGATACTTCACTTTGCTGATCTTGAATGGGAAGCTGCATGAAACGACTGAGCCACTGAAGCTTAGTTACAAATTAAGAGAAATTATTTAAAACTATTACATCAATGTAATTAAATTATAATTATAACTGTGGAAAATGGTTTTAACCATTAAAATATCTGAATCCTTAAAAAATTTTAACGAAAAAAGGGATTTGCAATTCGCACTTTATTTAAAAACTGATCAACAACACATATTTTAGGGGACTTATTAGGGAAAACTAATTAAACTTTATACAATTTAAATTATTTAATTGTATTAAAAATCTATTTATATTGATAAAAACTTTTTAAAACAAGTAATCCGTAAATAAAATAAGTATTTAAAATTACTCTTTCTTGATACATAAGGCATAGTTATAATTATGAGAATTAATTTCAAGTAATAAAATAACCAGATCATTTGAAATTAAAATTTTAGAAGATATTATGATTGCAGATATTAGTTAATGAGCAATTAAAAACAGCAATAAAAAGTGTTAACGTAGTTTTATTCCTTAAAGATGCGTGGCGGGAAATAAATGAAATATAATTAAATACTCAGGTAATGTGTATATAATTAATTGTTCAAAAATATTAAAGCCTTCTTTAATTCGTTTAATTTCCTTTTTTAATGGTATTAAAAATGTTTTATCCCGAAACTTTATTGTTCCTACATTTTTTTATATTTAAATGTACATAATAAATATACTTATGTGTAGAAAAATACAAAATTAATGAGAACTCTCGAGCAAACAATTAAGAATAATTACAAAGAAGATGTAAAATTATGTGGCCCATTTGATTCATGCAAATTTACAAACATTTTTTTGTTTTTAAAATGAGTTTTAGTTTAAATGCGCAAAAGGTTTTCCATTTTAAATAATAAAAAAGAATTTCTTTCCTGAAAATACTGTTTATCATATTTGTGTTTATATAATAATCCCTGTTAATAATTCTATTTTATTCTATAAATAATTAAAATGGGGAAGAAATAAAAATTTTAATCTGCAAATTATATATAATATATATCAAGAAATCAAGATCAGAAATATCATAAGCATAAACTAAAAATATACAAGAATAAATTACAAAAATTATGTACTTAGCAATGCATTCAGTGCGAAAGCAGCTTAAATAAAATTACTAAAATATAATTAATCGTAATTTTTTTTAAACTAATTAAATGACGAATGAAAAATAATAAAGTGAAAAGACAAAATATAATAAGCAGATGGAACATATATTCAATAGATAGTTCAAAATTTAAAAGAAACACAGAATAAATGGAAATTGAAATGAAGTACCAATTTGGCCAGTAAGGGTGTTGACCATATTTTCACAAAGTACGGCTTTTCTGCAGTGGCTTCAGACTTCTTTTACTGTGTTTTTTTTTTAATTTTGAACTATCTAGGGAATATGTTACATCTGCTTACCATATTTCATCTTTTCACTGTATTATTTTTATTTGGCATTAGATTAATTTAAAAAAATTCACGATTAATTATATATATATATATATATATATATATATATATACACATATGTGTGTGTGTGTGTGTGTGTGTGTAAAGTTATAAGTAACATTATGAGATTATTAATATTTTCTACTATATCTCTTCAAATATATTGTATACAGAGATTCGCTTGTTGTTTATAAATATCAAACTTTAAGTGTGCATTTAAAATATATACATTAATTTAAATTATCGAAACACTCGTGTTTTGAAATTATGTTAAAACTCTTCATTTATTTAGCGTTTTTCATGCAACAGCAAGCAGTAAGTCTAGAAGATTTAATTTACTTTCTAAACAGATGTGTCACGTTTCACCATTGTTGCCACCAAAGAAAAATTTCATTTAAAAGTCTCTCTGTAATATTTTGAAAGGAAATTTGAAGGAAAAAAGTATGTACTGATTCCACATTTAACAAGCGCAGCAAAGATTTTTCGATTGAATAACCCACTAAGAAGTATTTCCTTCAGATATATTTTAACAAGTCTCTCTCCTGAGCAATCAAGAGTGCTTTTCTTTCATATTTTTGTACGCTCTTAACGAAACGATTGATCGTTTGGTTTTTGACTAGTTTTCTAAAGCCTCCTATCTTTTCAAGACATGGGGAAAAATCGGGTGTTTCTTTTATTCTGAATGATTCGGCGAGCAACTCGAAAAGGAAATTTTCTAGTTTTCACTATTAATTGCTTTCGTTTCGTTAAAAGCAGAGCCTCGTTAAAGTCTTGCTAATTACCCAGAAAGATTCGATCGGTTGCTAACGAAGAATCGTCTGCTTAGGTGTTTCCATGAAAGCGTAAGAGATGGGATTAGCTGTTTATATGCTGCTGCTGATGGGGTAAAAGGGAAAATGAAAATTAGATACACTTCCCTCTGCAGTAGGATTATTGAAATGAGCTTATGCCGGCAGGCGATTACTAATCAGGTCAATTTTTAAACTCCTAATTATAAGTAATTTAAATTGTTCGAAAATTACGATGCCAGATTCTTATATTTCAAATTAATATTAAAGAAATCCACTTATAGAATTAATTAAGATTTGAGTCGTATTTAAATACTCAAGTTCTATGGAAACAGAGATATATTTTTCAAAAAACTTGTAATCTTTATAAATTGAATTATACAATCCAATTAATTATTTCTAGTTCTTTATATATTAGTTCTCTTAGTGATTCGTATTTAATGATTTCTTTTATATCTAAAACTTGTAACTAAATCTTAGCATAAGAAAAATTAAACATATTTTTACTGTCACTATCTTCATTAAAATCTATATTTAATCATTGATTTTTAGTATGTTACAAAACATTGCTTAAATGAACTCAACGTAGCATTTCTATGTGACAAATATAAATATTTCTATAAGAATTAATTTAACTTGGTCAATTCAAATAAAATATTTTATTTTCACTCTTATATATGCGTTCAGTGAATGCATCCAAATGTCTTATAATTGAATTTAAAAAGGCATATCTGAATTTTCTCTTATATTTATTCTTAATTGAGAAAACATATTTTCTAATGGATGAATGTTATAAAATTTTGAATTACATTTATGAAAGCCGAAAATCAAAATTTTAAAACAGCGAATTCTACCACAATTTATTTTAACATTTATCAAACTAATATTAAGAACTGACGCCTAATATGTTAATACACATGTCTTTCACTGACATTTGCATTATACCTTTATAATCTTTATGTGATTAACTTTCCAAAGTATTTAGCAAAAGTTTATTGTCATGTAGGACAAATAAAATTTTCTTATTTCAAACAGAGTGATGTAAATTATTATTTTATTTGACACAACCAAAGCTAACCTAATAGTCTGTGTAAAATACTTGGAAACATGTTCCAAAACTTATTTATTTGATTTCGATTATTTGATTTGAGACTCTTTATTTGATTGAGATTTGTTAAGCGGTCTGTGGGTAAATTTTTAGCAGACAGTGGTCAATATTCTTTCCTCGCAAGAAAGTAGGATCACAATGAGAGCTTGAGAGTATTTCCAGCATGGAAAATTTCCAAGCACCCGCTCTGACAGGTGTCTTTTCACACCAATAAAACCCTTCTAATGTTGAGTCACAGTAAATCATAGTTTTATCTTTTATATTATTACAAAGTAATTAGACGATTTGAGTAACTGGTAGAGAAGTAATGAAATTAACTTCTTTGGCATGATTATATGCTACTACGTCGAAAGGGTTTATACAAGTAAAATCTTCATGAGGCTTAATAATCCTTGAATGTGGCTCAGGTGTCAACTACGTCCTATATCCTTGATTTGGAACTATGAAATGTTGGATGATGGCAAAAATTTTACGTTAACCAGTTAATTTCCTTTTAAATATCATCGGTTGTTCAAAAGAAAATTATTTAAAAGGAAACGAGCTATCGTGACACGTAGATATGTCACATTCAAACGATATTGTCAATAGTTCTCGAACACATTCTAGTCATATTAAAAAGATATCAGTCTGGTCAAAATTTCCACTGCGACCTCTTCCTTAAATAACCTAATTACAACTTTTAGAAATATATTTTCCCAAATTTCAACGTAGTTGCAGTCTTTGCGATTTTCTTAGCGGAAGATCTCATATTCGATACTAACCACTATTGAACAATAGGAGATAATGAGTTACTTATCTGTTGAGACGGTTGCTTGGAATTTTATAAAGATTTTCTTTCCCGGATCAAGAATAAGTTTCATTATTCACTGAAAGTTCTTCCGGAAAGCTATAATGTTAAAAAACCTTACATTATATCTTTATTTATTCCCTTATTATTTTTAGCCTTATTTATTAGACTTTATTTATATTATATTAAGAAAGTAGCACTGTTAAAAGACCTTATATTATTTACTTATTCCTTAAGCAGAATCAGTGTGTAACGAAATCAAATGATGAAGCTCCGTAGGTCGGGAAAGAATCAATCTGTCATGCTTATATTCCTTCCGCTGGTGTCATGTAGATGCGCCGAGGAGGATGGCAGTTCAGGTGGGACCTTGTCGCCTGAGCGTCGTTCAGAATTACTAGGCGATTGGTAGTAGTCGAGTGTTCCAAAACCCACAAATGATATGGTGTAGTGCATGGCACCGCGGTCACAAATAGACAATGTGTCTTCAATATTGTTATAAAATTACATCACAGTAATTATTTCATTTAAATAATTATTATATTATTAGTTCTTTATAAATAATTAATTAACATTATTAATTATTTTACTTAATTATTTAATTAGTAGAATGAATTCAGAGTGCTTGACTGCGGATAGGAATGTCTTGGGTTCGAATCCCAGTTTGAGCATGGATGTATTTTCTCTCTCTGTCAATCCTATCTTTGTTCTTTCTTTATATGAAGGGGTTGTGAATGGTTGCCTACTCTATAAACGGGTACCCATGGCATGTGTGTACTAAGGAAGTCGGACTCCACACCAAAATATGGTTTAGTTGGAAAAGTGTAGTAGAGCACCCTTAATGCTAGCTTAGCTGGTACAGAACAACAACAGCAGCAACTAGAAGTGAATGGAAATAACATATCTATGGCATTTTGATTTGTTCTTAAAGCAAATTATAATACACAGTTTGCATAGCAATGCTTTTTTTATAGATGTAAATTTAAATTTTTCAAGATTAAGCGAAACATTTTTACAAAATTTCTTAACTAAGGCAGCACTATATATAGCTTGAAAAGAACCATTAAAGTACATAGTAAATATAGTAGTCTTGAAACCAGTCTACTGAATTTTGTAGGTCTCGGATTATATATAAATATATATATATATATATATATATATATATATATATATATATATATATATATATATATATATATATATATATATATATATATATATATTTATATATATATATATATTTATATATATATATTTATATATATTTATATATATATATATATATATATATATATATATATATATATTTATATATATATATTTATATATATATATATATATATATATATATATATATATATATATATATATATATATATATATATATATATATATATATATATATATATATATATATATATATATATATATATATATATATATATATATATATATACACACTATCTCATTAAAAAAACATGTTTTAACCACTCAGTGTTGTGAATTTCAGAATGAGTTAAGTTGTGACTGATTACACGAAGACATGCACGTCCAGTAGAATCGCGTGTTTTTCCTTTTCTCTCAGATGAAAAGAGTTGTCACTCAAAATAAAAGGCGAGTCAAGATACATCATGTATTCTTTTCCACGCTTTGACAACTGCGTTTTACATTTCAAAAGGCACGTGTGGAAGCTATCTGTCGTTAACCTCATTGCATCATTTACGACATGACAGACGTTTTCTCAGATTTACGGAAACAGATTTTCAGCAATTTGATCTCTTCTTGAGTGACAAAATAATACTTTTGATAAAGACGTGTGAAGTGTGTTAGCAAAAGAATATTAATTATACCCACCCTCACAACTGAGGTTTGCGTTTATTCTAGATTAAAAATATCGTAGTTGGAAGTAAGAGAGATTTATATCATTGGATTTTATATTATTGTTTTTTTGTCAAATAAGGCAAACGATTATTAACATAAGAAGATAATATAATAAAATGTATTAATAATCGTCTGACATTTTTTGATATTCAAATAAAGGAAAATATTAGTACAACATATTGTTATTTTTATGAATTTAAAAAAATAAAAGTACCATGATCAAAAAGTACATAAAATTCCTATTTTAAAAGTAAAAGCAAGATAGTATTTATTGCTAGATTTTAATTTACATTAAAAATAAAAAATAGAACAAAAGAATCAAACAAAGCATTATTCCAGAACACGTGACAAAATGTAAGTGAAAAATAAAATTTATTTCAATTAATAGAAGTTTGTGTTTTTGATAGACTTAAGTGAAATGAATAGTCTTTATTATTTAATTGAAAAGTAATTAAAATTGCAATCAATGACTTTAAAAAATAACACATTACACTTTTAATTAAAATCATTTTAATTTTAATCTTATTACGAAACTAATTTCGAAATAAAGAACAACATTTTTCAAAAGAAGAAGGAAGCTACTAAAATACATTGTTAAAATTAAATTATCTTTGCAGATAAGATTTTTTTCAGAGGAAGTATATATCTCGCTAAAAATTATTTCTTAATATGAATTCCTTTTATTGTAGACTCTATTTGTTTAAATAATTAATTGTAAAATTCCATATAGTCTGCTGATTAGTTAAGAGAAAATTTATGTTAGAAGAGAATGAAGATTATATATATGAAATAATGTCTTTATTTTATGATGAAACTATTTTATTAAGATTTAATTTCAAAAAATATATTACATATATATTTATTTTTATTGAATTATAATAAAGTAATTTTTAACTGTTTATGATTATTTTGTCAACTGTTTTTGCTGAAATTTATTTTTATTAGTAGGTCAAAAACTAAATGAAAAACTTTTATTCCAAAAATTCTAACATAGCTTGAATTTTTTGATAGAAGCTTTTTCATTTTATAAAAGAACATTATAAAAAGTTTACATTTATTATTACTATTTTATATTAATAGATGAATTAAGTGAGATGAAATATAATCAAAGTATAGTACATGTCCGGTATAATTACGATATATGTTCAGTTAATTGCTTTATATATATATATATATACATACATACATATATATATATATATATATATATATATATATATATATATATATATATATATATATATATATATATATATATATATATATATATATATATATATATATATATATATATATATATATATATATATATATATATTGATTTTCTACAATTTCATGATGACTCTGGTATGACTTTGCTTTTTTTGTTTTCCTCTAAGGTTCATATTACTTAATTTTTTATATTACTTTACTTAATTTTTTATATTACGTTTCTTACATATCTTACATTTACCTCTTTTCTTATATATACATGTATTCCTATTATCAATGACAAATTCAAATCATTCTTTCAAGGTACTAATTTTGTATTATAAAAAATTATGTCAAAGTGCTCAACGGTCAAACTAGCTATGTTGTGTCAAATTTATGTGGTTTCAAATTTTAGCTCTACGTGTCAAATTTTTCATTAAGTAGCTAAAATAAGCGACGCAGTATGAGCAAATTTTTTTTTTGAAAAAGAATGCATTTGATTTATTTGAATAAAATAACAATTATAATCAATGTATTTGAATTCATACATTTGAATTGTAAGATATTTTGCGATATAAGATATAATTATAACCCTTTAATATATTAGGAACTACAACATTTATAAACATTTTTTACTTTAATTTAAATATTAAAGAGCATGATTGATTTTATGATTTTGAACAATTTGATTTGAAAATTTTAAACATAACTGTGTGTACTAATAGATGTAATAGTGTCTAAATTATTAATTTCTTATTTAAAAATATTGAATATAATTTTACATTTGTTTATAAATTCGTTTTTGAATACATTCCGCTTGAACACATTTGAGATAAAATATAGTTTAACATATAGGACATAAAAGAAATCACTTTGTACTTTAGAAAATAAAATTTACAAAAATGTTTTTGACTTTTAAAATATTAAACACAATTAATTTTCTAACATTAAATGATATTATATGACATTTTTAAATATGATATTGTCAATTTTAGACATCTTGAAAATTAAATAGTTGTGAGAATAGAAGTAGGGTTTTTTTTAATAAGAAATGATGTTTAGAAAAGAACAGTAATTCTTCGTAAAATTGTACTTTCCACTGAGTAGGAAAATACAATTTACAGTCACAAACACAAAATATTATTCATTGAAAAAAATGTAATTCCTATTATTTAAAATATAATTTCTTTATAAATAATTTAATAATTGCGATGATACGTTTACTATGAAAGGGAAAACATGAAAAAGACAAGAAAAAAATACTTATGATTAAATTCAAAATCAAAAAATTTTATCGTGAAAAATATTTCCAAGTAGAGAACTAATAAAAAAAATATAGGTAAATAAAAAATAATTCAGTTTAATTTAATACGATTGAATAAATTTATTCGCTAAAAGCTTTAAAAAAAGAGAATGAAGTAAAGCAACAAAATACATAAATGTCAATATTTAACCGACCCCCATGTAATCACAAATCATAGCAAAGCAACTACATAAAAATGAGTAAAACAATAACGCAAAAAATTTTTGATACATGTTATTTATATGAACGGGCTGCATATTCTTTTCTCTAGTAAAAAACCCTGCCCCTATTTTCTCTGAATTGAATTCTATGGATTTCGTACGTCAACTTCGAGGATACACACTGGTATGTTGATTTTTGTATGCCTTAGAGGCGTGATAAATATTTATGCTCGATAAGTTCACACTGAAAAGCACATTTCGTACGGTTACAGTTATTGAAATTCCTGAAAATAAAGTATGAGAAATTGTTTCCTTTATGTGATAGGTCTCATATTTGACTAATATTTCTCCCCTTGTTTGAATTTGCTACAATTACTTTATTCATAAAATAGAAACAGAGTAAAAGTATTGGCAATCGTTAATTATTCCATTTTTAATGCATTAAACCAATGATTTATTTTTTCACGTTAAATTTCATTGATCACTTAAAATATATAAATAACACGCTCTTCTATTTATAAATTTGAGTGAAATTAAAACCATCTTTCTGAAAACATTAAATTTTGATATGTGTTTTTTTTAATTAATCTACATAACTTCTATAGAATAAGTTTGCTACATAAGTACAGATATTTTGAATTAAATATTTTATCTTTATAAAAATTAAATATTTAATCAAAAACAATTAATTAAGTAAAATATTTATAATTATATATAACGCTGTTTCATATATAAATGTGTAAAAATTCTACTGTTAGTTTAAATTTTATGAGAATATCTTTTCAATTTGTTACAGAAGTTTAAGCATATAATGATGAATAGAAATGAAATATATTTTGCTTCGTATACAACTGAGATTAATTTTTCACACAAATTTCATATTAATATTTATTTAATAATTTACTGATATTAAAGTAGTAAATTAAAAATATTTCATAATTACTCAATAAAGTTGACTACTTAATAAAATTTTATAAATTATGCATTAAATGAGGGCTTTTTTCTTGTTGATTGTTAATTGATCATATAATTAATTGTTCACATGATTAAAAACATAATTATTTTTGATTTACCAAGGTGGATCACGAGAGGATGCAAGTTTTCCATGAGCATGTCCTGTTATTTTTTATTTATCGTGCATGTTTTATTAATAAAAATTTTTTATTTATGATTATTTCCTTAAATTTTTTGCAGTTAAATGAATTTTGAAAAATACTATAACCATCTTAATTTTTTACTTACATTTCGACTATACCAAGTTCACGATATATGATCAACATTTCCAAATAAACAATACGCATTCCTTAAATATTACTAATTAAAAATTTAACGTAAGCAAAAATTTTATAAGATATACTCTTCTAATTTAAAACTTTCCACACACACAAACGTAAAAAATATAAAAAAAATTCTTTTAAATTTTCAAATTTATCTTAGAAAAATATCAACTTCGATTTAAACATCGGAGTTGATATCTTTTGGCAGGCTCACAGTATTGCCTCTTTAGAGTAAACAGTTCATGTTGAATAATATAGCATTTCAATCTAGTAACTCTTGATTCAGAGTTAAACAAATTGAAGTCGCGTTTACTCTCAATTGTTGACCTATTCAGCTGAAATAATATTTGAAATTGTCTCCCTAAAGTATTGAATCTTAATAGTTAGATAGATAGATATAAAGTAACAATTCAAGTTGTTACTACGGATATTTTTTATTTTTTGAGTGTCACTTCTAATAAAAATGCTTCACCTGAATTTAAGAACACAAATTACAAAATTTTCAGATATAAGAATGATCAATCAATCACTTAGATATGCGTTTTCTGCGTGATTGGAGTCTTCGTAACGGATTTCTCAGCGTATATTTACTAGATCAATATGAAATACCAACAAAATATGGAATTTGTATTTTGGAATGTCGCCGATTATTAGTATCGTACTATGCACACTGATATCTTTGTATAAGATATAACGAGTGAAAAATTCTATGATCAATCTTGTATTGCAAATTTTAAGCCTTACAAAGCTTTTAAATGAAAAAAAAATCAATTTTTCTGGATTGATGTAATTCCTTTTTTCTGATTGAGATTTCTTAACGTTTTCTCGTTTCAGAAACCTGGACTACAACAAATCAAAGAGTTCATGCCTAGTATCTCATTTTGGAAGATTATTTTACTGGAATTATTTTACTATATGGAAATGGAAGTTTTTGGGTAAAGCAATCTAAGTGAAACATTTTTCATCTTAGTTGAGAATCATAGATTTTAATTCTCGTAGAAATTTCTGATGAAAAAGAGAGAGGGGACTGAGTTCCTGGATCAATCAATCAATCAATCAGATGAATGTTCTGTGTCCTGCTATTTTGAATATGAGTCATCCCATTAGGCCTTTTGGAACAATAATAGATATTTGGTTCTTGTATGGTTACCAAGGTAACACAATAATGGTCAACTCATATACATGTTCATTGGCGGACTTGCGTAGAACAAGTAACGCAAGCAAGTGATAAACTGAATACATATATTATATTTTTTTACAGTTTTTTGTTATTCATGTCATTTTATATAATAAGAGTTATATATTGTTGTTTGTTGTTGTTTACTAATGACACTTGGACAAGTCAAGCTCGCTATGTTATGCGAATTAAGTCGATTGGGAGCGTCTTTCGTTTTAATCAAAGCACAATGTAGGTGAAAGTATGACTTTGCTCTACACTCTTGCCATAGGAACCCGTTTACAGGGTAGGCAACCATTCACACCTCATTCATACAAGGAAAGGACAAAGACAGGATATTCAGAGAGAGAAAGTACATCCATGGCCGAACTGGGATTCGAACCCAGGACCTCCTTATTTTCAGTCAGGCATGCTGAACCACTAGACAAGTTGGTCAGCTATTGTTATATATAAGAATATAATATATAATATAATAATAATAAATATAATAATATAATATGTTATTTTTTTTACAATTTTCGTTAACTTCCGTTTTGCATTTGTCTTACAAACTCATCAAATAACTTAATTACGAAAGAAAATTTAAGCTTGCTTAGTATAATCTTCTTGTTGTTGTTTGAGTTATCTATTAAGGCAATATGCGGTTCGTTTCTCCGCTATTCCAAATAAACCATAGTTTGATGTGCAGCCCGACTTTCTCAGTACACACATGCCATAGGTACCCATTTATAGAGGGTAGGTAACCATTCACAATTCCTTTATACATGGAAAAGACAAAGGCAGGAGAGAGAGAGAGAGAGAGACAGTACATCCACACCTAAACTGGAAATCGAATCTAGGACCTACGTATCCGCAGTCAGGTGCGCTGACCACTAAACAGGGGGGGGGCTTTAATATAATATTATTGGTCGTACTGATAAAAATATCAAATAACCACGCTGTTAATGTTTCATATTTTTATGTAAAATCCATAACTAAACGTTGCACTTTTGATTGACAAAGTAAACATGATCAAAATGCATCCCAAATATTTTCCAGAAGTATTTTTAACTGCAATTATCAATTATATTTTCTAATAAGTCATATATGATCTTAATTAATTACTATTGGTCAAATAAATTATATTTTCTGCTTATCTATAGAAGTTTAGTTTTTTATCCTATTAATTGAGTCAACAATAGACGTAATTATATAGCTATTTTTAATGATGAATTTAAAGAATGACGTTGAGGGGTCGGCTTGGGATATTCGTGGTCGAGAAGTAGATGGTTTTGTACCCACTTCAACTGAATTCCTTTGAGTTGAAAGAGTATGTGCACGTTAAAAGCTCCATTGGGTGCAGTGGCATGGAGAGGATAATGCCAGCTCGGATGTGGACTTCATCGCTTGACCAAAGTTAAGCGTTATAAAGGAGTTTCGCTTATTTAATTACTCTGCTCAACATAAACAAGTAGCTGGAAAAGTTATGAAATAATTTAATTTAGTTAACAATGGAAAAATTTCAGCTTAAAATGATCGAAATTCTCATTTGTGATTATTGATTTTTATTTGGTTCAATTATTTTTATTTGCTTTGAGATTTAAATTCTTGTTGAAAACAATTAAAGATTGTTATGTTACAATCATACAGTAAAAATGTTTTTTGATGAATGAACTTATATCTGAAATAACAAAAATATACTTCTGACCAAATATGTTAAATAGAGATTAAATACGTTTTTCACTATTAAAATGTATAGGAAACATTTTAATTTATCATTTTGATGTTGTGTAGTGGATAATCTCATATTTAGAGGCTGTCGTAAGGCATTTTAGTATAAACCATTTCTATTGTTTTCTAGTATGACTTTTCAGAGACTGTTGCCCATATTTATGAGTCAGAAGGGAGGAAACCAGGAAAACTTCTAGCACTCAACCTGACAGTTGTGCAACAGAAGCGATACTATAATTATATTTGTTCGACAATGGCTAGTATCAAACCAGAGATCTTCCTCTCTAGTGGTAGAGTGAGCAGTCTTCTATCAGAAGATTATGTGAGCGCTGAAGAAAAAATTTGTTTTAGTCTATCATTTAAAATTATCGTTTTTCAAAATGCAATATTTTTTAGTAGTTTCTCTAGTTTTAAAATGATTCAGTATTTATAGAATATTTTAAATCTTATCCCATTTTGTGTTAAAAGATGTTTTTTGAACAAATAAAATTTTTAATTATATTCTTTATTATATTTGGGTTGAAAGAAAATCAATAAGAAAGTCGACAATACTTGATAATGTTCGCTACTTAGAATTCATACATAGCATAATTTTGACACCATGTGAATGAAGATGACAAAGGTGTTGTTTTTGTAACAGCGAAGTAATTGGTTCTAAGCTCAAGACCAAGCTGAAGATCACTCTCTCACGGGGTCTGGAGCATGTAAAATAGGTCGTGGTTCTAAAATTCTTTCATGGGTGTGTGAAACAATAGGAAAGTGCTCCAGTTCAGATGTTGGCCACGTTACTTAGAATGATTCAGAATTACTAGAAGATTGGCTGTTTTGACTGATTTTGAATTGTCAGAAATAAACAACCAGAAACTATTGCATGCAAGCAGACAAATATTATATTTTTATAGTCTTTGCTGTAGGCTAATCATGGCGTAGTGGTTGGACAGCGCTCTTCGGAGCGTAAAGTCTCTCGTTCGATCTTAGCAACTGTTGAATAAAGGGAGATGGATGTTGTACTGGTACCTTCTGTATGCACTTTATGAGTGTGGAGAGTATTCCGGGTTTCCTCCCATGGGACAAGTGAATATGACTCACTATCTATGAAAAGAGGGCAACTTATTCAATAGATATTAAAATCCTTTATAGCAGCCTTCGTTTTGTTTGGCTATCTACTACGCGGTATCAAAATAGTCTTTACTTTTTACAAAATGTCACATATTTTTTGCCAATTCATTCTTACTAATATATTTCTCTTTAAATTTAATTTTAATATTTAACTAATATATTACTACTTTATTACAGAACCATTATGAGACTTTGTGATATCAGTGCTTCTAATAGTTGTGATAATTCCTCAAGGCAAACTGCATTATATCTTCCACATACTCAGGTCAAAGGAGCCTATGAATCAAAGGAGTCATTGATACCTATGAATCATGGACCTACGAATTGTCAAATTTGAGTGTACTTTTAGTGAAATATTTTTCAGCAGTAATACATTGTTTCTACACAATTTTTTTATCGATAATATTCTGAGATTGGTGTTCTATATCTAAACCACATTTTATGGGTTCACTTGACTTTTTAACGCCTTCTGGTTCCTTTATCCTTGAGTAAGAAATTGCAGAAGCGAACAATATTTATGAGGGAACGCGCTGAATATCGCTTCCTTTCTTCAGAGCTTTAAAAATTTTACGATCCTTCAAAAACAAAGCCACCCTGTCTATAGCTCCAAGCACCATAAAAATCAAATGAATGTTTTCTGTAGTACGTATAAGGCTGTCTTTATAATTGTCGCGTAAAAGTAATCTATTCTTCAAGATATGAGAACCAATAATGGAAATAATAATCGACGGCCTCTTTTTGAGTATACTCTGAAGTTATGAATGACAGTTATTAACATTTTATTGGTATACAAATCTCTGAAAAGTACACCCGTTAAAAAGATTTTAGTTTATATAAATAACATTGATTTTATAAAGGAAATCAGGTCTGTTTTTTTAGTATCTTTAAAAACATATTATTCATAAGGTCTGCTAATAGAAAATTTGGAGCAGCACCTTTCTACCTTTGAATAAACGATAGTATAGTTAACCAAAGCGTGGATTGGCAGTTACAGTATACACAATTAAAGCTTACTACATCTTTGCTTTTGGAATACACCGTTTAGTGGGGTTGTCTTTAGTTAAATATCAGCTGATGACTTACCAGATAAAAAAGTATAAATGTTTATAAGATTTTCGGTTATATAAAAATCATGGAGTTTGTACATAGAAATCAGTTCTATTTATATAATATTAAAGTATGTTGTTACTAATACCAGAATATCTAGCTTTGCTAGACAATCTCCATAAATTCAAAAATATATAAAAAGTCTAAAAACAGTACAGGATCCTGAAGGAACTCGTCCTTTTTAAAATCCAAGCAAGCTGAAATATAGGCCGGGGTTACCCTGTCAGTCCCAATGATACTCAAGGAAGATTTTCTGACAATGCTGGAAAATATGAATGCTATTATATATTATTAATATTGTATTCATTGTATTCACACTGCACAAATTTAAAATATGCATTCTTCATTATATTTGTTATCATTTATAAGTAATCTGATAGTATTTTTTTGATATCGTACCTAAGTACTTTGATAGATTATATCTTGAATTCTGATAGCACCTTGGAATCGGTAATAGTATAATTAACCAAAGCATGGATTGGCAATTTTGATAAGCAAAATCACTTAAAATTCACTAATTCTAGTGGTCTGAGCTGTACAAATACTATAAGATATAGACGCGGTTAAATACATCAAACTCCAAAGAATGAGATGGGCAGGACATGTTATCCGCATGTTCCCCGGGTCCATGTAAAACCAGTCGACAAACGTTCGAGGGGAAGACTGAAAATTAGATGACTGTATTACTTGGATGGGGACTTTAAAACTACCAAATCCTCAACTTGAAAAAGTCAAACAAAGAATACACCCAATCGAAAGAAATGTATGGAAAATGCCAGAAACCACCATGGATTGTCGAGTCATTAAAAATGATTTTGGAATCGAGTGGTTTGGTTGTCTTCTTCGGTAGAGTTTGTCCCGGTTTAATTTGAATCAATGATGAATCAGATATTTACTATTAATTTCCTGTTATACGTAATTTATGAAAGGGCCCATATTAAGTGATTTTGATTATGTAAATAACACTGATCTTATCAAAAATGTTCTATTTAGAAAAACAACCGCAAAATAATTTTGTTATATATTTTTATCTTAAAATTAGAGCAAATTTCAATTTTGAAATCAATGCCTACAAAAAGCAGAAATCCCTTTTTTCAATGGTAGCATAGTATCAAATTTCCAGCCACGATGAGAGTCAACTGGAACACGCCCTTTGATGCAGAATGTGCCAGAGTCATTTTAGACTCTGCTAAACAGAAGAAATAATGTTTTTTATACATAACTTTCGGAAAGAATGGGGTGATTCTCGAGTTTTCCCTCTTACGAATAAATGAGTTGGTTTGTTGTTGTTACTTATGACACTTGGACAAGCAAGAATTGCTGTGCAGTTGGCTATGCAAATTTAAGTCAGTAGAGTGCGCCGTTCATTTAACAAGAGCACAGCAATGGTGAAAGTACAACCTTGCTCTATATCCCTCCGATAGATGTCACCACCAAGGGATCCACTCCCTCAATTTTGACATTGAGCAAGGGGAGGAAATTTTCTATAAACAATTACTCCCTTGGTAATTACTCAATGCGACCAACAAACAGGATTTTCATTTCCATAGATTTAACGAGCACTTATAACGCATGTACCCAGTGGGTCTTTGGCGGCATTGGGTATCGAACACCGTTTTTCCGGACGGAAGACTGATGCTTTAACCCCTAGGCTATAGCAGCTCTGGGTAGGTTTAACTATTTCTCGGTGAAGACTCTCATTCCAAAAAAACAACAATTAACATAAGTAAAAATGACTCAGAATGGATTTAAGCTCAAGTTATTCAAATGCAATGTATAATTTAATGTTCCACGAATTTGAAGTTTTTAAAAATTCCGTTTTTTGTTTATACACCACTATGTGGCTAAACTGGCAGTGAATTCAAGATTTTATATAATTATTGTAAAATACATGCAAACTGATAGAACGTTATTTTTACACACCTTATCATTGAGTTAGTATTGGTTATTATTTAAAATAATTTAGTAACATCGTTTGGATTTTTAATTAAATTCTACAGTCTTATTTTATTAAATTAAACAATCGCTTCAAAACAATTAATAACATATATAGATATTTATATATTATTATTTGTTAATATTTCTAATTCCATATATATTTATATATATATATATATATATATATATATATATATATATATATATATATATATATATATATATATATATATATATATATATATATATATATATATATATATATATATATATATATATGGATATATATATGGAATTAGAAATTAATATTCTTATTACGCAAAATTTTATTTTATGTTAAATTTTTATCACAAAATCCTACAACTAGATTTCTAAAAACAATAAGCTTGCAAAAAACACATATTTTCAAAAGACTGATGAAATGTGCCTTTTCACAAGACAGAATTTCAACAAGATTGTTAAAATGCTATGTGAAAATGAGTCATTTATAATGTCATAATTTATATCCATTTCAAAAAATTTATTAATACCCCAATTAAGAGGAAAATATAAGTTGCTGATGACAAGTGCTAGTAATGTTGACAGATTCATACGTAATTTGCTCATCTATTAATGAAAGCATTGTAAATATATAACTAAGTAAAAACTTATAATAGTAATGTTACATAGCTTGTGGTAGATGAAGATACACAATAAATGTGTCCTTATTTTCCCCTTTATTTCTTAATGATTGGTAAAATAACCAAAATAATTTTCCAGCATTTTTATCTAGGAAATTAAGAAGTTTTCGATAAAAAATTATATGATTATTTTTAATAAATTAATATTTGTGATATAGTTAAACATAATTGCATTTAGTATTCAAGAATATTCAAAGCATAAATACGGAAAAATAATGTCTGACTAAATATTTTAGTATTCTTCCATTCAAAGTATATGCAATTTAAATATGGATCCTACTTTTTTTGTAAAGAAATTGAAAAATGGATCCTAATTATTTTGTAAAAATTGTTTTTCGTCATTTTTAAAAATATATTAGAATTATTATTAAGAAAGTAATTAATTTAAGATTAATCATTAGTTAATTTATAAACTCGGAAACAGCTAATTTGCAAAATTCATTTGCATTGAGGTTTTAAAAAAATAGTCCAAATGGCTTATGACAAAATTAAGAAAAAAAACATTTATCACAGCTTGAAGTGCAGAATGTAACAGCTATTTCTTTAAAAAAACACAATTCTTTTTGCTTTGTTCGAGAAAATGTTGTTTGTATGCGTAGCTTTCTATTTCGCAGTTGGCGATTAATTTTCTTTTACTTTGAGCACTTAAAAATGAAGAAAACCCACATTTTAATGTAATATTAAAGTTGTTTCCTTATCTCCAAGAGAAGAAAAAGTTCTTCTATAATGGGGAAAACTTAATTAGTTAAAAGCTTTCCCATTTAGAGTAATCTCAATGAATTAATTAATTCAAGACTATTCGTAGATTTTAATCTATTTCTATTATATAATTTTTTGTTTACTCGACAGTGAATGTATTTTTATTTTCTATTTTCTTTTCAAAATGCACTTGTTTGTATGAGACAAAAAATACAAAGTAAATGGAACTTTTTTCTCCCTTTTCTAAGATAAAAACAAAAAAGTGGAAGTACTACTTCCAACTTCTGTCGTAATTCGCAAGAAAAACCACACGTTACTTTTCAAACTAAACAGCTTCTTTGAAATAGACATTATTAGGTATAAAAAAGGGAAAAATAACCTCTCCAAGGACTAAGCTATTCCACTGTTTAAAATAGTGCCTGGAATTCAAAGGTATATAAGGGATTTCGACATTTAGGGAAAAAGGTTCTTTTCTGGAAGGAATAAATTGAGCAACTTAGAGAAGACTTTTGTCGTTTTCCCTAACGGTATGACTAAAAATAGTTTATAGTTCCCTCTGAGTTTAAAGGAATTGAAGAGTAGAAATTCTGTTATTTGCTTTAAAAATTGAATTAAATATAATGTTGAATTTATATAGAAAAAGGATATAAGCGAAGTTATAAGTAATTTCTTTTTTTATATAAAGCTGAAACAAATAATTTTAAGTTTTATAACAAATATATATTACTTAAAATCAAATAATTGATTTAAATGTATTTATGAGTAAATAGATATTTTTGTTTTCCCTTGATTTGAATTGAATGACAGTTTATTCGAGGACTCTCTCTAAAAATTTTATTTAGGGAAATAGCACCTCAGAAAAAATAACAATTTAATGAATCAAATTTGTTAACATTGATTAAAAATTTTAAATCGTGAAAGAAAACAAATTAACTTGTCTAATAAATAATAAGCATTTATTTGATTACACAAAATTGTCATTCGCTAAGTTGCCATGCTTAAATTAAAATTTTTGCAGGGATTTAAATATTTCCCACTTGAAAGTACAATGTATACAGGAATTTTTCTATAACCACTCCAAAAAGTTTTCCAAATAAACAAAAATATACAAAATAGTATACTGGGAGGGTATGTGCTTAATGGAAAATCTTTCGCATTCTGTTCACTACTAATCAACTCTTACAAAATTACGACAATTCAGGAAATGAATAATCTTCATTTTGTCATTCACTCCAGTGATAAACTTCAATCTCCAAAGTGCTTTTGGGAATTTGTGGTGAGATGGGATCCACGAATCTACTTTAAGTCGCAAGTTAAAGTTTTCCCACAATTAAACCTTGTGTGAAAAATTTAACGTAGAATAGCAAACTAATCACACTCAACATATTGTTATGTCGCATGAAATTGAAAATTTTTAATTTTGAAATAGGAGAATCATAAGATACACTGCTCATCTTTATGTGCTATTGCATCCAAATTGTGAAAGAGATAGTAATAGATTATTTAGCGAAATGTTACCGAAAGATAGTAAAACAAAAATACTTTATAAAATGCCTTAAGCGATTGATGAAATGAATTGAACACATGTCAGGAAAAATTCGGTACAACATACATTAAGTATCCCATTTCACTTTTCACTTTGACTTTTAAAAATATAGACAGTACTTCTGAAGTTTAAACTAAAATGGGACTGTTGTTTAGAGGTATATACATAAGCCGCCCTGATCATTGTGTGGAGCTTTTAAGCAAGTGGAGCTAAAAATAATAGTATAGTAGATGACTATTATGGTATATCCACTACATAATGAAATTTTTGAAAGCACACTTACAAAGAATTGCTAAGCATAACATCTTCGAACATAGCTTTCAGGGAATATGAAGACAGAAAAGGATATAATGGTATATCAGCATTAAGACAGAGCTTGGAAAAAACAACAGCTCTGGAGCAGTTACTGTGTTACAGCAATTTGAAACAGGGTGTTTGAGAGAGCAAATAGGTGTTCATGGTGATGTAGGACCTTTACAGAAACTTGATAATCGTAAAGCAATAAATGGTTGCAGAAACTATGGAAAAATGGCAAAAGGAAGTCATGGAAGGGCAAAAGAAATGATGAAAGGGAGTAATATGTCATTATCTATTGTTGGGCCTAGAAGGTTAACTCTGTGAAAGAAGGAAAGTTGATCTTAGTAATGGCCATACTATTCCCGCTTCTCGTTTCTAATGTTGGGTCAATTGAAATCTACAAACATGCTTATTTTTCAAACGTAATTGTAGATATGGGGTTGTTGGGTTAAGACTATACCACATTGCAGGATGGATATTTCAAGATAGAAAATTAGCCTATTATTTTTTATGTCATGTTATAAATATCATGGTATAGATTGATTTGCTTAAAAAAATTCAATTTTGACAATACAGTGGCGGTATTAAGCCAACCTATTATAAGCTTAGTTATTATTTAATCAAATGCTTGTGGACAAATGCTTAAAGCAATAGTTATGAAGATGCCCCTCCCTATTATAACAGTTTGTTAAAAATGAATATTTAGCATTCTTTTCTCAGGTTTCCAGACAGATAATTGAAGAATGTTCAATTTGTTGTTGCTCTAATAGAAGCAAAACATATGCTTACTTGTTACTAAATAAAACATGGGTATTATTTTTTTTAACCAAACCCAATGTTGTACTCAAGTATGTTTACTTTTATAGTGTTTTAAATTTTCGTACATGTAAATGACTTTTTTATAAAGCTTTAATAGTTCATTCTTCAAAGTATAACAAAATATCAAACATCAAGCGACATTTATGTAGATGTTTGTATACATTTAAGAGCAAAATGTGTATCTCGAACTCTTTAATTAAACCCTGAAAGGTAATAAATGAATGCATAAAATCATTAATGATTATGGTCTCTGTGGAGAAAATATGCATAACTGAGAAAATATTCCCAAAAGTAGATTCATGACGACATACATTTCAAAGTAAATAGAAAATTGATAAGTTTCTCAATGATTTGCTTTCATTTAGCATAACATAAAAGTTATAAACCATCTTACGAAGTAAATTTAAAATCTTCATCTAATACGAATTTACTGGCTAAGTAAATAATTGGAAAGTCTTGTCTCTAAGCAAATTATCCTTTTAAAGCAGTAGAAATTGATTACTTTCGAAAATAAATTAAATAACACTGAAATGTATTCCGACGAAAATTTTAATGAATGGTAAATTAATGGTCGTTTCTAAATACTGTTGAGTAAATACAAGAAAAGCGAAAAACAATATTATAGGTTTCTATTATGCAAACTTAAAAGCGTATGTACTTTTTATTCTTAAAATCATTAAAGATAAAGTTTACGTAATTTCTGAATTGAAATACTAATGCATTAAGTGTTTATGAGATACAATTGCACATGAAATATATGCATCATAATATATTTTTATGTGAAGAAAAATGAAAACTATATTTAATCGTGTATGTAAACATCTTATTTTATATAGTCAGATAATTCATAAATTCAGTTCATCTCTGCAATATTTTGAAGTTTATAATTTTTTTAATGATGACTTAATTTTCTGGGATTTCAATTTAAATTTTCTAATAAGAGCAAATATGGTAAGACAGGATTTATGAAATTTAGAAGGAAAAATATGTTTTTATAAATGTGAATTAAAATTTGATAATATTTTAAAACATTATGTGACTAGAATCTTTCATATTATCTATAATTATGCTTAATAAATTATAGAAATTTTATTGAAATAAATTTAAATTTTAAGATATACAGCAACGTTTTTTTAGTTGATTTTCGACAATACGTGTCAAATCTTTTATTTGTGTATCTTGTACTGAGAATTTACCAGTTTTCAAAACAGTTTTTCATTTTACTGTATATCAAATAGAAATTAAGTTACAGGAATTTTAAAATATGCCATCTTTTGGAAAACAAAACAGGAAGCTGCATTCTCAAACCGGAAGTGGTAAAAAGTGGTATTTTGCATTTTTTACTATTTTTTAACATTTAGGATTTCCAATAACGTATTCATTAATAGCCTTAAGCATAAGGCCCTTATTTGGTTTATACATTCGAAAAGAATTGGCAAAATTGTTGTTGTAAAAATTAATTTTTACAGGCGATTTTCTTTTAACTTTGTTTTTCACATTATCTCCAAATCTCTCTCTCTTTCGTTAATACGATGTTTCAAGTAATAATAAATGCATGAAACATATTGTCTACGTGTTTTATATAAATATTATTATCGATAAAATCATGCAAAATTTTAAATTTATATGAAGAACTATTTAATTTACAGATATTTTTAAAAGTAATGATCAATACAACTATATAAAATATTAATATTACTGTACTTTTTTCATCTTGTTTTCTTTATCACTCAAAATGTTTTTAGATTTTGCTTCATTTCAAAGAACATTGCTCCATAAACCATATGCCAATATTAAATTAAGATTGATGCATTACATTTTTTTTTGTTGAGTGTTAGCCGTTTTGTTAAAATTACAATGAAACTTGTCCTAAAACTCCCGTTTACACAAAAAGTATGCTATATGAAATTACAATGTTGGCTATATATAGTTGTTTGTTTTTATACCATAATTTTTAGAATACAAATAAAAGAAAATAAAAATTAACTTTTAATAAAAAGTTGACTCGAACTTAGGTGATGCCTTAAATAGGCTGTTTGTTGGATATTAATGATCAAATGTTTATTAAAAACATTTATATTTTTGATACATTTTATCGAATGTATATTACACTAATAATTATAATAAAGCAGAACTTTATTATCAATCATTATGAGTGAGCGGAAGCATCCTAATTTACATACTATCATCCATCTTGGTTAAAAATATGTAAATTATAATATTCCTAATTATGTTTTGAAATTAGACCATCGGTTCCGGTCAGGCAGCGGAATGGCCAGCGGTCTAGCTGTAAGCTCAGTAGTTTGCGTTATTCCAGAATCATGGCGAGAATCCGTGAGAGTTCCTTATAAGCTATTTTTTCCGATGGAATGAGATTTCATGGTGAAAATGTAACTCTTCAAAATATTTTCGTAAAATGTGATTAAAATTTAAATTTGGATTATCTTTTTAGATGAACTAAATGAATTCTGGGTTTCTTTCTTGGTGATACGTGACTATACATGAGTATGAGATACGGGATTGGTTGTTAACACATAACACTGTTAATTTTCAAGAGCTTTTAGCTATTAAGTTATTTGCACATTATTGTCACACAATGTATATCTTTTTTATTTAATTATGGTGGAGTTATGAAAATATATAAAGTTTTAAAATCAATCAAAATTTCATTTGTGATTCTATGAATAGACCGGTCATATTAACACAAACTTAATATAATAAACGAAAGTTAGTTTATTTGGTTTCATTTATTGAATCTAAGTCTAGAAAGTAATCATGACTTGATATTTCATAATATATATTGAGAGAAAGTAAATATTTCTTATAAAATATAACTGTAAGTAAAAAATTACCAAAATCATTGAAAACTATTTAAAACTACAGAAATATATTTTGAAATTACTTTAATTATTCAAACCTTTAATTTTCATAATCCAAAACTAACTTTATGAATTATTTATCACAAGAATATATTGAGATTGATTAATTAATGGTGCATACCGAAATATTATTTAAACTATCATTAACAAAAATTTAAATTATCAATTTGGGAAGCATATATTATTGTATGAAATAAGAAAAACTGGAGAAATAAATAAATACGATGATATCTTAGTTTCAATTTTCCGAGATACACTTTGTTTTTAAATTCTGTCGTCATGGTGAACATATTTCGCAACCAGATAGGAAATACAAAAATTTAGGTACTGAACACAAAAATAGAATATTTTCGGAAATCTGTTGCCTATTCCTCTATGCATATCTATATTTTGTGACTGGGATTCAATTTTCTGGGATCGAATGGAGTTGAAAGAGAGACTGCGGAGACGGCAGACCTCAGTTGATTCCTTCATACCTAATAGTGCGATAAATCGGTCAATGTTTCGAGTAAAAATGATGTAAGCACAACCATAATCTGCCTAAAAATAATTATCACATTTTGTTCATTCATTTTAAAAAATTAAATGCTACAACACAGTTTGTAATCATTTTTAATGGTATGATTATTTTTATATGCTATATAGCAAACGGAAAATATAGAGTTAAAATAATGATATTGATTCTTTGAATAAAATACAGTCAATTGAAAAACCATTTCTTTTATCTATAGCTGATATATATATATTTATATATACTTATATAAATCTATATATATATATATATATATATATATATATATATATATATATATATATATATATATATATATATTTATATATATATATATATATATATATATATACATATATATATATATATATATATATATATATATATATATATATATATATATATATATATATATATATATATAATTTAAAATAACTTTGTTTCTTTATCGCTTTACTATCATTTTTGCATGCATAAATATAAATCACGTGAATTAAAAATGAACAAAGAACTGTACATTATTCAAAAAAAGGTGGTATTTGCTTTTTTGACAGATATAAACTGCTTTGCAAAAATTTTCAAGATATTTTAACAAAATATATTTCTTTTTTAATCTATCCTGTTGTTATTGCACAGCATGCTTCCTTGTTTCTAGCCCTGATTTGGCTCTATTAGTTAGATGGAAGTAGCCGGGTGTAGTCTGTGTGATTTTGAAGCAAAGACCTAGCAGAAAACCTCCAATACTTGACCTGCCACCCTCCGAGGTATCATTTCACTGGGAGGGCATTGCGACTACTCCCAGTTTTAACGTGGCCCAGACGGCTTTAGGGAACACGACGGATCTTATGTTAAGATCGGATTCAAAATGACTATTTCCCGATAATGAAAACCAATCTACCTAATCAACCAAGTCACCATGACCTTATTTATCCTATAACTATCAATGAGAATACACTGCAAAAAATGGAAGAAAAATTAAAACATCTTATTAAATCATTATTAAAAACATCTTCAAGAATATGTTGTGTGTTATAGAAGAAGTTGAAAATGAAAGATTTCTTATGCGACTCTATCCTTAACTACACATTTAATATTTTGCCATATCTTTTTATATATTTTCAATGAATTCAACTAATTTTATTTATGTTCCGAATGAATAAAACTGTGTGTGTAAAAGGTGGTAATAGAGGGTGAGCAAAACAATGCTCTATTTTATGTTATCTTATTAGAAGAGAGAGAGAGAGAGAGATAAATTTTTATTTACAAAATAATTGTGCTACACTTCAAATAATGAATTCATCGGTAGTGAAACTTTAGATACTTCATTATGGGAAAATAAGAGACATTGGTTTTTAAAATAATTTTTTACGAATTAATAAATTTTAGGTATACTTATTCTGTGATCATCTGTATGTTATTTGATTATTATGTTATTATTGTACTGATTATTTGTGTAGTTTTTCCTTTAAATAATTATTAAAAAATTTTATAAACTATAATCATAGTGTTTAAAATATGTATTTTCTTAAAAATACTGAAAAGGGCTTTATAAAATTTATCTGACTGTTAAATTTTCTGTAGGTTCTCTCTTTAGTAAAAGTGATCTGAATGAATACTTTTTGGATTAAATTTACCATAGTTATTTTGAAAATTCTATTAAAAATATAGAGTACTAGATGTTATTATATTTTAAATTTTAATGAATTCATTCGTGTAATTTCAATATTAAAATTATTTTATTATGTCTTTCAAAAAGATGCTCTATTATTCACTGAACTATACATTTTTTGAATGCATGTTTTTGACATCTCATAGAGAAAAAGTTTAAAATTTATAGAATTAGTAAGATGAAATTATGACAAAAGATGTTGACTTATAACAATTATTTTAAATAAAGAAATGAATTACAAAAAAAATAGCCATTTTTTAAAAAATAAATCTACTCTAAATTTTAAGCATAATGTTTAAAATTATTTCGCTAAAATAGTTAATCAATTAAAATAATCATTCTGTATTTAAACAAATTTCTATATCTTAATATTCTTACACGAAATGGAATTTTACTTAAAGTGGTAGCCAAAGATTCACAATTTTCTTGTGTTAAGGAGTTCATGGGTTCGATTCTCACTTTGAACATGAATGTTTGCTATGGTTCGGAATCAGCTTAATTAGTTACCTCTCAAAAAATGGGCATTGTATGAAAGACAAGGAAATTAAGATGGGATTCAAAATTGGAAAGATGGGATCATAAATTATATGATCAAAGCTCATAATATGTACCATTTAGTTGCGAGTTCGGCTATTAAAATTTAGATAAAATGATATAATTACTAAAATTCAATCAGTGGTGCGACACCTTATTTGAGGACCAAGGCTTAAAGTGTCCATATCTGTTTTCTTGACCCAAGGGTTTTCCCATGGGAAGCATATGTCCTGATTAGGTAGTCAGCCAAAGCCCGTGTTTAGTTCCAAAGTGGTGCTTAATTTTGTCAACCCCACTGAAGGGATGAAAATCTGAGTTGACCTTGTCAAGCTCGAAATCTCGGACCTGTGCCTTCGGAGTGTGGAGTGCGCCACCGCACTTCAATATAATTACTAGTGATGATAATTAGTGCAAATTAATTTAAATTTAGATAGGAATTTTCCATTACCTATACAAGAACATTGTTATTTTCTTAATAAATTTAGCCAAAAAGCATTGTTAGAAGATTAAAATAAAATGCTACGATAGTCTATGTAAAATTTTTTTGGTTTCCTCAAAAATAGTTTTATCGATATGAATTATTCATTTCCCAGAATTCTATTTTGTTATCTAATATACAGAAAATTATTATAGGAAGAGCAGAAATAGACAGACTACCATTCCCCTTGTTCCATTTCTAGGAAACGAAATAAATGGTGAGCATGAATAACATCACTGTGGTTCGGAATTCCTGGAGATTTTAAGTACGCCATTCAAATCTCTTTCTTCAGGGTGTACTTGGAGCCGCATATACCAGAGACTTTTAGGGAAATATATAACAACAGGAACAAGTTATAAGCGAAGTAAAAAAATACGCTAACTCATATTTTTCTTCCTGTTCAGTTCGTCATCTTTTGCTGCTTCTAAATCCACTCTTTTGCCTTATCTGCAACGTCAGCAGAGTACTTTTGAAACAGAAAAACAGCGACTATTGGGACTCTAACATCAAATAATAAAAAAAGACGCCAAATGTTCCTTTTTCTCAACGATACAAATGCCTTGAAGATTTAAGGGAAGAAAATCTTTTAACTTTTGAGCCATTATTGTATTGGGGAAAAAATAATTTTTTTATAAAATTCCACTATATGTTATATGATTCGATTTTGTTTTCAATAAATATTGTTAATGTTCAAACTTATTCGTTCACATCACATACACACACATTCCAATTTCTTCTTATTTATATTTCGATAGAGTTAATATAAGTATATTATTATTTATATTATATTTTTGCAAATTATATACAGTTTTTTCTATCTTACTGTACAGTTATAAATATTTGCAAGCTGAATTAATTTATTTTAATGTACATAGGTATGTTTACATAAATAATCATCTACAAAATCTTAAGGTTTAAGTAAAATAATGGTTCATATTTATACAATTTAATTAATACATTAATTTATAGTATTTATTCATAAATATAGTTTTATAATTAATCATTATTTCTATATTATATTCCAAATATTGAAAGAAACCCAGAAACATTTTATTACTTACAGTTTATTGCAATAAAATTAATAAAATTTTGTTAAATACAATACGTATTAAATATAATTTCCTTATTACATATATCGGCATCAAATCTCTTAATGTTTCATTTTTACTTTTAAAAAGTAAATTAAGATTCAAAAATCCTAATTTATTACATCTGATATAGGATTTCATAAAACGTTTGCTGTTATGAAAATGTCTGAGGAACACTGTCTGAAAGTCAGAAGGGCATATTTTATTGAATAGTATACTCATAATTGTATACGAGGTCTTAAATTTTAAATTCAGTTTATTGCTGAATGGTTAATGGTCTGAATTCAGTGAAACAGCTCTGAGTTCAATTCTAAATGGGATGGGGATATTATTGTACCTCGGAATTATATTATAGATTTTAAATATATAAATACTCGATGGAAAAAAAGAGACTTTAAAGTAGTATAACAATATACTAACAGTAGTTTACCAGTATTTAGCTGCAACTACATTTTTTGGATGGAAAAATAACCAAAATGTGCAAATTTTTTTAAAATGGAAACATATAAATCTGAGTATTGAAAATGAATTACGAACAAAAGTGCTTTATTGTAATAACAAAAAATGTCTTTGTGTATTTCCTTTTTAGTGTAGAATGCATTAGTGATCTATATCGTTTGTTGAGAAATGATAATCTGTTTATTCAGTGTGTCATTTGATAGATAAATTTAGTAAAATTAAAATCCAATGTAGATAGAGTTTATAAATTTCTTAAAGTTTTTAAGCTATGTTTTTCTATAATCAACTACAAACTACGTCAAATTCTAATAAATCAGAGTAATGAGACAATTCGTTATTATGAGGTAATATCATGTAATATGTGGAAAATTTTCTTTTTTTAATAAAAACATATATACTTTTACCTTTAAATTAACATGTGATAAAATGTAATTAATGTCGAAAAATTGATTTTAATTTTAAGTTATCATTGACGATTGACGATAATTATCAAGAAAATTCCCAATAGTTGAAAAATTTTTTAGATAATATGATTTTAATAACTATGTATATATATATATATATATATATATATATATATATATATATATATATATAAAATTTTCAACGAAACATTTATATCATAGCTTTGTATGTTTCTGTAATTCCCTATTAAAATTTTATGAAATAAGTTATTCAAATTTTTTGGTCTATTTTATTCGAGTGTATTTATATATGATGTATTTATTGTTATGTTAATTAAGTGTGAAAAATTTAAAAAGGGAATCTAATGATCTCACGTATTTTAATACATTGCTTTTCGTAATGGTAAGTTCCAGGTTCAATTCTGGATTGTTGAACAAAAGCAAGGAATTATTGCGTTTTCGCATGTTTATCTAGGTGTACATAGAGTTTTCTGGAATTTTTTCTTTATGATACGTGAATACAACTTACTATATAGGAAAAGTCTTGCTAGATAGGAAATATGCAATGATTAAGAAAGTCTTAAAGTAGCTATTAGACTATCAACTATGTGGTGTCAAGAACGACCTTTAACTATGTCAAAAATAATTTTGATTGCAAAAAGGAAATTTGATTGCATTTTAGTGCAGTTTTATCTGCTTTATAATGCCTAATTATTAAAATAAAGCAAACAAAATAGGTATAATGTAATAAAAATGATAGCATTAAGAATTTAAGCTTGGTGATTAGCAAATAGATATCAAGATAATCTTAAGGATGTTAAAAAACGATTATGGATAATCTTATATTTTATTATTTTACTTTAAGTATTCATTTTGCAAAACTTTTTTCGTGTGTGAATATATATTTATTTGATTAAATAATTGTATAACATGAGGAGTTTTTCAAATTCGTAGACGACATAATGTAATAAAATAATTCAGAATCGGAAAAATTCTAAAAAATAGAATCGCTTAAGAAAAAATATAACATTTTCTTGAAGTAACAGTGCTTATTTCTATTTTAGATACCATGCGCCATGCCTACTATCTTAATTTAAAGTATTTTGTGAGAAATAATGAATCACTCATTTCGAATCACTTCTCTACCTCACTTCAGTTCAATTTTCTCTCACCCATCCCATGAGTTGAATTAATGTTGAAGATAGAAAAAAATATCTTTTTTTAATTTCTCGCATAACAATATTGCTCTCTTGTCAGGAATACCTTTTACAACCCCTGACTACAGGAGGTCAACCCTTTTTACACCTGATCGTAAATTCAAGAATAATGACTAAAAAAGGGGAGGTAAGAAGGGTTTGAAAAAAGTTGAACTTATGACTTTCATTATCGTCTGCAGAGAGAGAGAGATGGGGGTGAGGCGAGATAGATTCCTTTGATTCCTTGCCCTTCATTTATGGGGTATTCTCCTTTTCCGCATATTTCGAAGGGTTTAATCTTTTATTCTTTTTTTCTAGTTCTTTGTTTTAGTTATAAATTATCCTGAGCACATTACACCTAATGTTTACTCACTAGCCTATAAAAGTGCAGGAAACAAAGTAAGACGCAGAGTTATGGCCCTTTTGAAGGGCTTTTTCAAATTACACAACTATGAAAAGTCTTAATTTAAAACTTTGTGAAGATTCAGTATTCAAAAGGAATGAGAGATTTATGAGTCTTTACTTTTTATGTGTTTCGGATTTTTATATACCTCGCATAAAAGCATTTTTAATTGGTTTTCCGATGAATATTCAAAGATATTAGAACCGTAATTCATCCTTTAATTAATTAATAATTAATTATACTTAAATTTGGTATTTTTTTCAAATGTTACAGACAAACAATATTGTGATATATCTCCTTTAAATGAAATTACTTTCTGACGCTAAATTTTTTTATTGAATCATTAGATAAACTAGTGTAAAAAAGTTTGGCGCTCCGTGGCTGAGTGGTCAAAGGGATCACTGCTAATCGCTTGAGAGCGTAGGAGTGTGGGTTCGATTCCCACCGTGGGCCTGGGTGTTTTCTTCGTTATTCTTATGTGGTTGTACATCTGTCATTGTGCTATTTGTCCTAATATCGACGAAGACTTACAAGCGGATCTCAAGAATCAAGCATACAAGTCTGAATATATGTAATGTAATAAAATAAATAAAAAAGTATTCCCAGGATTAAATAAATATTCTAAGTAATCTGATATTATTCCTTTTAAATTTTAGTTTCCATTTTATACATCGACAGTTGTATATCAATTTTATATATCTTAGTTAAAAATATATCTCCAGTAAGAATTTCAAATTCATTAGATCATATAATCTTGTGAGATTGATATTGCACACTATAATATCCCTATTTATATTAAGTCTTCTGGATACACAAAGTATCTCACTCAATCTGTCATTAATTAGTCAATTTATCAGAAGTTTTTTAAGAACTTTGCAATGAGTAATTTTTAAATACTGCTCTATCATAGCATTTACTTTAGAATTGATTCGGACATATATTAAAACACAATTCAACAATTATTACAACTTAATGAAATAGTATTGTGATGAAAAAATATCCTGTTTTTTTTAGTCCAATTTAGGAATCATATAATCTCAGACTTATAACATAAAATTAAACAATGTTCATTAATGCATTTAGCGAAGAATTTTATAAAAGATTTATGCCCATATGAATATTTATTATTCATGAAAGTACTTTAGAAATTTTGCATCATTCATATATATATGTATATATACATATATATACATATATATTTATATATATATATATATATATATATATATATATATATATATATATATATATATATATATATATATATATATATATATATATATATATATATATATATATAATTTTCACTGTAAAACTTATTAGCCATTTTTGTATGATGAAATTAGATTTTTTAAAGGTATATTTGGGTCGAAAATAAGGTTTTTTTCAGAAAAAGGAAAATGGCGCTATTTCTGTCTGAAATAAATATTAAAAGGTAGATGCGTATATTGGGTTTACAATAGATACATAAATTAGTTTCATTTAAACAAAATTAAAAATAAATTCATATAATTATAAGTAATGTATAAAATAATACTAAAAGCGATTCCGTTAAATATAATATGAAAACATAAAAGTATAATTATAGTACTAAGCAAAATTGACGATCAAATTATGTATACTCAGAATTAAAAATAGAAAAGTTTCTGCAAGTAAAAGGAGACGCATTTTTTAAAAAAATTTAATAGCAATTTCAAAACCATTCCATAATTTTGAATGGTTATAATTTGATAAATTAATCATGTCCACTGAAACTCGATCAGGATTCCTGGATTGAAGTAGGTTTGATCGGGACTTATTGACATCGGAAAATATTAGTTTAATCTTAATCAGGATTACTGGCTTGATATGAATTCCTAATGCTTTTAGCAGGAAACAAATCTCTGAATCGCTCAAGTGTAGACTACAACAAGAGGCCATTCAACAATTAATTCGGTCATTATAACGAGAATTCAGATTTTTGTTTGCTAATGAATTAAATAAAAAATTTATTATTTGTTAATGACTTTTGAAATCAATAAATGAGAATTTTTATAACAGATATAAATAATTTTATAGTTTTTTTCTTTCTTATCGCTACAGTAGCAATACCACTTTTAATCTTTCAATTCTCACAGACTTAGATTCCCATTTCTTTATTTTCATGGTGGCTCTAGATCTTTAGTTATATTACCTGACCATAATTTTTTTTAATCTTCCTCTGTGTTCTGAGTTTAAAAATATTTCTTCTCAAACCATTTTTTGTACATAATTTTTCAATGTGATTGGCGCAAGATTTAATAAATAGACGATATTTTCGCGCATGATTAGTGAATCAAATTCCTTATTGTTTTGGTTCTCTAATTCAAGTTATTTTATTTTGCTTACCTAGAAATTCTTCGTAATTTTTCTTCCGAAGATTAAAAACCTGTATTCACGTTATTCTTCAAAGTCATGGTTTCAATTGTATTACAGTGTTCTGCACAGAGTTTGATGACGGTGTTATAAGTGTTCATTTCAAATCCTTATGTAAGTTTTTTTTTAAGTATGTATTGACATCAATAAAATAATATATTTTTTTGAATCCCACAGCATTTATTTTTTCAAGTATATTATTATTAGAAAAATAATTGAGTTAAGAAAATTTGATTATTAGTCACAAGAATCAATAAATTTCTACAATTATTTTTTATCGAAACGTACACTGTATTAAATTATTTTTTAAACAGATTAATTTAATTCAATTTAAAATAAAACAAAAAATAAAACTTGAATTATTTAAAAATTTAAATAGCATTAAAATATTTTAATAATATACATAAGTGAATGCCTTTTACAAAATCTATTGAAATTTCGAACGCCGAAACGTTAGTCAATTCCTGTGGATAATGCATTTGGCGACTGAAATTTTCCTCTCTTTCCAAAGCTTTTATTATTCCAGAGGTTTTCAATAGATTTGTGCAAAATGACACGCGCAGCTGTATGTATGAAATATGGCACGTTGTCCTTTGGTTATCGTAATCTGTTTGTTCAGGAATGTTCAGAGCTCAACGGACAACGGAGGTTGGATATCAGCGTTATTAGTATTTGAAACCAGATGCTGCGATAGAGACAAACAATAAAATCCTCTTGCTTTCAAAATTGCTGCTATATCCTTTAATAGACGAAAATATTTCTTTATTCTCTTGCCTTAATCAACTAAATTATGTGCAAGTTTAAAAATGTTTAACAAAAGTTTAGTATATTGAGCTTAATTTGCGAGGTTGAGCAGTAATATAAGGTGATTTATGTGGTTTACATAAGACATTAGTGATGTTCAGTTTTAATTTTTTGGATATATAAATATATATCTAAATTTTAATTTGTGTGTGTATACTTGAATATTTGTGTTGAGAGAGGTATTCACATATTGAGAAAAAAAGATTAAACTATGAATATTAGGATATAAAGTTAAAAAATTTAGTTGTAAAAAATGTTTAAAGATCATTTTAACCTTAAATTTTTAAAAGATCATAATAATTTTATGGTATTATATGTGTATTTAAGTAAAGAAAATTTTGTAAAGGCAGTAAAAAATCTTTTCTCTGAATGAATATGCATATTTCAGAAATAATATATTTGACAAAATTTAATTGTATTGAGAGAGAGAAATGTCAATCAAAATAATTTTCTTCTATTCAGTCCACTCTTTCTCAAAAACTTTCTAGCTATTTTCCTATTTTTTGTTTTGAGCGAAAACAATTTTAATAGAATATCTGTTATTTTAGTGATTTAAATTAGCAGCACCGTTTAATAACCGTTCTATAAATTACAGTATTAAAATACCTATTTTTCCTTACAGTTTGTTGCTATAATAATGATAATATAGTTGCTTGAGCATAACTAACATAGCTTGAGCATAACTTAATACCACTATCAGTTTAAAATTTTTTCTTGATGCATGAGAAATTAATTGAAGTTTGAAATCTTCACCACTGAAAACAGTACAAAATCTTAAATGTAAATATATAAGCAATTCTTTGCGTTATTCTCAACTGAAACTATAGATCATGCTAAGAAAATTAAAAGAAAACTAGTTTATGATATTAACTTACTTTCGTATATTACGCATTTAATCAATATTGACCGAAATATTATTTAAGGAATAAAAATTTTGCTTTATTTTAGTGTTGTAGCAAAATAATATTGCTTGAACAAAATTTCATTTTAATATGATTATCTCGAAATAGTCTCTTTCATTTCTTTTAGTGCAGAAACCACATCGATCTTCACTTTCTAATAAAGCTTAGAGTGGCAAATCTAATACTTTCAAGGAAATGAGCTGGGCACATTCTATGTCAGTCGAAATAAATTTTCCACAACAGCAGAGCAATCTGCTGCTAGGAGCGGCTCTTTCTGTTACATGCCACAAAAAATTTGTAATGCAAACAGTTATCGCCGTATATCTTCTTCGACAGCTGAAAAGCCACGGGAAAAAGTTTTTACGACAGCTGCAATGTCCAAAGGGCATTCAACTGATTCGGCCGTCTTCCTGTCCACTTCCAGAAGCAGTTGACCACGTATTTTATTTTGGTTTGACAATAAAGAAAGTATAACAGGATTGAAGAAATTTAAAATCAGCTTCTAAATTATTAACCTACAAAAACTTAGTTTTAAGTTTAATATTTAGCTTGTTAAACATGAAATTGTCTTACGAATTTATTTCACCATGAAGTTTATTTTATCTTTTACGTATTTCATCACTTGAGAATGGTATTTCTTTTCATTACAAAAGAATGTTTAGTTTTTACAAAAGTTACTCTCTTCTTCATTAATAAATGTTTCAATTTCAATATTTTAAAAAATTATCTCTAAATTTAAAAAATTTTTAATTTTGGTTTTATAAAAATATAGTAAAATTGATATTTAGCTCGTGGACACAAGTGTAAATACTTAAGAAATTGGTATTGTATGAAATGATATTTTTTTCAATGAGTTTTTTTGCCTTAAAATTTTTGCAATGAGTTATTTTGCAAATTAATTTTACAAAAAAATTTTATTCTTAGGGATTTAAACATGTTTTTTAATGTTCAACACAACGAGAAAGAGCTTGAACTATTTCCGTATACATTGGTATTACTTATTTAAGATGTTATAAATATTTTAAAATATTTTAAAAATAGAAAACGCATCATGATGAAATCAAATACACAACACTGACATTACTTTAAAAGCAATGTTTAAAAAATGTGAAATCTTTGGTATGTTTCTAATAAATTGTTTCACGAAAATTTTGTTATTTGCAATATTTTAAATAATAAATCAAAACCAATCTGAATCCTTTAAATACAATTTGCAGTCTATTACATCAATATGAAATAGAATATTAAATAATAAAATTTCTTTTTCCTATCAAGTTAGTATTAGAGCGGAATTGTCTAAAAATGGAATTTTTTAGTAAATAAAACAGTATAGAAAATACATAGAAATGTTATTACTAAAATTAAATTTAAATATTTTATGGAATTCAGTTGTAAATATGAAGGACGGTTCGTAAACATTCTATTTCTTCATTATACAATCGAACGAGAAGCTAATATACAAAATTTATGTGATGGCAATTAAGGTAGGTTGTTTTTAAAACACCTGTTTGATTTAAAAGAAAAATAGAAAAAAAGAAAATCACAAAAAATATAATTAAGGATTATTTTAAATATCAAATCGACTGCAGTTTGGAATTTTAAATTTCATGCCACAAGTATTTGATTTCTTCAATATACAATAGGTTATAAAACAATTGTTAGTTTAAAAAAGGATTTATAAATTTTAACCACTCACATCACAGTCTTAAGATATTAAGAAATTTATTTTAAATTTAATTAAAAATAATTGGAATAAAATAATTTAAAATACAATCTTCTCCATTTGGAAGTGCTATTCGAAAGAATGTCTGTTTTATAAATATATGGTAACTATTAAGATAATGGAGGAAAATAAAATGAATGCTAATTAGAGTAGATGAGTTTAATTGGCTGATAACAAAATGAAAAATGTCACGGAAAGATGGAAAGTGACAACTAAACTTGTTTTTTAATGTATATATATATGTAAGTGTTGTTATAAGTTAAAATAACTATTGCTGTAGTTATGTTTTTGAAATACAGACATTTGAAAAAGATATAAACCATAAATATGAAAAATATATTGACCATCTAAAAATCCACAGACTCGTAACCTTTTATATAAAAACAAAATAAAACTTCAGCTTTCGATAAGCGATAGTATCATGAGAAACAAAAAGAAAAGAAAGGCTTCAAACTTTTCATCAATCCGCTAGGCGCAGATTCTTTTAATAAACAATGATTCGTAAGCATCAACTATCCATCAAGCTCATCCCTAATCGCGCGTCTGACAGACACGTGATGCTTTATTCCTGGCTAGTCTTTGAAGTTTTGTTTCAATGTTCGGCATGATATATTTATTTATTCTGGATTGCATTTCCACCGTTCCCACGAGTCTGGACGTCAAGTGGACAGTGACGGCATGTATGTGGCCGAAAATTGACGAGTCATCTATCTTTGATGTGTGTCTCCTCTGTTCGTCCTCCTTGTGCGTGAGTGTTGTGAATTTTATTTCCGGGGCCAGGGGATGAGAAAGATCGATGAGTGAAGATTTGAAACTGCGTTGGTGACATGTTTAATTCTCATGTTTAAGGCGCATAGGGAATATGCTGTGAAAAAAATAGATTTCTGCTCTTTTGTCCACTTTGCTCATAAGTCAAAGGTTTCCAACGAAAACGGAACGTTACATGTAAGACTATGTGGCATAAAAAGAAAGATTATTAAAATAAAATTTGTATTGACATCCAATTTAATTGAAAAACATTCACGAGATTATTTATAATTATAAATATGTATCTGCTGTCAGTGAACATAACAGACAAAGTGTTTGAAAAAATGATCAAAGCATATTGATAATTTGGAAACATTTTGTATTTAACTCAATCGAGAAGTTAATTATTATGCAATATTTGTTGAATTTTGCTTAGATATTATATTGAATCTCATGTAATATCTGTAAAATGTATTATACTTACAGAAAAACATATGGTTTAAAGAGAAATTATAAAGGAATATTCGTGTCTATCAAATAATACTTTATATTATAATTTATATATATATAAATAATACTTTATGTATAATACTTTATACTATCATTACAAACATATTTATTCACCTAAAATGATAAAAATTAATCACACTTAAACTACTAGTCATACTAATGTAAAAAAGGGTGAATAATAGTATTTTCGGAGACTTTTTAAGTTACAATTATGGTAAATTTATAGATTGAATGGTAACAAAAACATGATTATATTAATTTGTATTTTGACGATTATCATATAAACAGGAAAACCAAGTACACTAAATTTGTCTTATTAATCATAAAAATTATCAATAACAGAGAAAAAAAGTATTTTTATTTGTTATTAATAACTTTTATGATTAATAGATAGAAATAGTACTTTTCTGATGATATCTCAAAATTATAATTTGGATTAGAGTTCCAACATCTTTTAGTACAATAAGAAAGACCGTTCTAACGTGATTTGTGACAAATATTCCATGCAATTAAGATGCTGCATTAAACAGAATTTGTACAATTTGAATCAGAAATATCAATAACAGCAGTTGTAAATAGCAGAAATAAAAATATTTTCCTCTTGTGATTATTTTTTTATTAAAATTATGAATTTTATTAGAATTTTGGTATTTTTTGTAAGAAGTGGGAATTGTTTACATTGTATTGTGACAGTTATGTCATGTAATTAGGATATTCCTATAATTTTTGCTTTAAACGTAAAATGAAATTATACTAAGAACAATCTCAAAAATATTCAATTCACCCTTTTTTTATGAGCATGTTTTTTTTACATGAGCTATTTTTTTACAAAATGTATAATTTTGTTGAAGAAACTCTTTTGAATGCAAAATTTTAAATGTCGATTTCAAACAAAAATTTCTATGAAGTTCATGCATACATATTTCTTTTTATTTAATACATATTTTCAACGAGAAACATAGAACTTTCAGAAACTGATTAGAAATCTAAAATTTAGCCATATTTTAATCCTCTATTGTAAATACAGAAGTGTTTCGTTTCTCCCTCAAGAGAAACTTTAAATATTTAAAAAATAAAATTTTCTGGTCCATTATGAAGATGGAGTTTTGAGTGTTACTCTCGAAAATTTCTGGATGGATTCTTGAATGGATTCCAAAATGCATTTATGTGCTTTTAGGATGGTTGAACATCTTTGTTGTTTGATGTCTGAAAAGCAAAACGAACTGATGGGCTTGAACTTAAGGCTTGACAAAACTTTTGTTTCTAAGAATGATAAATTGTTGTATAAACAATAAAGTGCACTGTAAATTTTAGATATTTTAAATGAAAATATGGGTATAAGGTGAAAGCAATTAATATTATGACTTACTCAATATGTGTATTTACATAATGTACACTTGAAGTTGTTATTTCTGGTGCAAATAACCAATAAGATTTGTACTTCAATTGCTGTTCACATCCATCGAATTTGTTATTCATTAGTTTTTGGTTGAGTTATTGTTACGAATTTAAGTATTTTCTTCAGTTATTTTGCATTTATTTACGATTAAAAACAGTCTGTACCACAGGTAATTACTCTTTACTTAATATTCTTAAATGAAGTTACTTTTGTTTTGAATTGTGAAAAATGAATTCTAATCTCGATGAGTAAGTGCAAGGTAATTTAAGGCTCTTAATATTACAATAACAATGTAAATGAATCCCCAAGAAAATAAAAAATGTGTGTGGAAATAAAATATAAAAATGATATAAGAAGGCTTTTTTAAATAATTAACATATTCTGAATGATGTAAAATTATTTCATTAAAAGGAAAATATAGGGACACGAAACTTTTATAGAAATAAGAAAACATTAAAATAAAATATATCGAAGATGTTTTAGTATTTCATGTAAAATATAGTACATAAAAATTATTTATACTCATATATTCTTATGTCTTAAGTAAATGTTTCGGTTTTATATGGTGTTTGGAAAGAAAATTAAACGCCATTGTAATACTATTTTATGAAAGGATTTTTTAAATAAATACAATAGTAAGTGCTTGTAATTTATATTACAATAAATGCAATAATTTTAAAGTTAGTTATGAATAGATTATAAATTTGTAATTTTTATTCATTTTCAAATTTATAATTGAATATTTTAAGTTTACAGTTTGGAATTTTTTTAAATATTTTTATGATGATTTACCCTTTTTTATTACGATAACGTTTATTTTAAATTTAAATATGATAACTAGGAAGTATGCATTTTTACTAGAATTCAAACACTAATCAAAATACTTGCAAAAATATATCAACTAACTCTGAATGAGTAGAAAATTTAAGATTGAAATCTATAACCACACAGTTATGTACATTTATGTATTACGAGAATATTTTCACTGAACTAATTTCAGATATACAACTTCTGTACGTGTAGACAAACCTATAAGTGAAATTTTAAATTTCTACCGTCGTATGCAAATTGCAATTCGTAGTCTATCAAATCAACATCAAAATAATATCATTCCATCTTTATCACATGATATTAATCAAATTATCATTTAGAAATAACTGCTAAAATATTGTATAGGACAAGTCTCTAATTCAGTTAACAAGAAAAAAATTGAGTGCTGTTTCAAAATTTTTGGCACCCATTCTAAATGTAATAAAACTTTCTCTTAAGGAAAATTTTAATTGAATGATTGTATGATAAGCTTATATATATATGTATTTTTAATTAATGAAAATTTATTACAATTTAATATTGTTAAGAAATAATAAGTTTCAATATTTTAGATCCTTAAGAAATTCATATGATTCAACATTTATGTTAGAAAGTGAATTTCTCATAGAATATTTGTGAAACTGTTCATGATATATGATAATTAACTGCAACCATTGATTGTTTTGAATAATTATTCAGTTTTATGATTTTTTTATTTCCTATAATATGCATGCCACATTAATTAGCTATATTAATTATTGTTAACTTTATTTTTGAAATGTATTCAAATTAGATAAGAACAGTAAATAAATATTTATACCATCAAAAAGCGTACAAAAATGAACAAAAAAATTGGAAAATACAGTTCATATAGGAAAATATATTTCTATTGCGAATTCATTTTATTGTTCTTGCTAATATAAGATCAATATAATATGCATTAAATGTGAAACAATTTTTTCTGGAGTTATTTCGAAATAAAAATTGCTAAAATAGCTTACCCCGGAAGAAACAGAAACAGCACATAGATAAATAAGTCCTTACCTGAAAAGAGAAGGAAAAAATCTAATTTAGTATTCAGAAAATGCATTTTAAATAGCAATCAGTATAAAGATAGGCAACCATCAAAACGAGTTTCAGTCTATTTTCCATTGTTCTTCAGGATAGGTTACGCGTCATTTAAAGCAACGTGGTTTACATTTCTCTTTTTGGAAGCAAGAAAAAAATGGAGGAAAAAAAGGAAAACATACCAAAAATATGAGTTATTGGAAAACCAATGAAAGTTCATTGATAATTCTGTTTGGAACGCTGCCAAAACTTCTTGGAAGTTGCTTGCTACAACAAAGCGGTGGAATAATCTATCGGTCATGTTTGGGCTTTGTTGTCTGCTCGGAAAATCTATTTTGCGATGCAGGTAGCGTTATTTTACCCCCTCTTCCACCCCCGCAAGATTGGTCTTGTATCATTATTCTCAACTACTCCCCTTGTCAGACATTTTAGAACTTAGTATCAATTTTAGCTTCTCTCACATTTAAGCTGAACAATATTAGTACTGTGTAGTTGCGTTTTCCGATACCAAACATTTACTATTCAGTTTAACTCGCTTTATGCATATGAATGTCGATATTTTTATAAGCATCTATTTTATCAAATGGGGAAAGATCTCATTAATTGTACCTGTAAGAGAGATCTTAAAAGAGAAATATTTATGTTATTTTATGTTAGACTATTATGACAAGGGTAAATAGATAAAGTATTTCAATACCAATTTTAAATAGCTTTTATTTTCATAAAAAAATATAAGTTAGTACTTGCATCTACTTTTTCAAATGGGGAAAACTTGAGTTAATTGTATTTACAAAAGAAATATTTTAGAAAAGAAGTTTCTAAAGTTATTTTCTGTTTCTTTACTATGACATGACGTAATAGATGTACTACTTTATTATCATTTTTTATTAGTACATATGAAATAAATGGATATTTTTGTATTTTTTAAATGGAAAAATATTTAAATAACCCAAGTGCCCACCGTTGGAAAAAATCTTTAACTAATGGTACTCGTAAAAAAAAGAACATTTTAAAAATATTTTCTCTTATTTTACCATAACATGAGTAGGCATGTATTTCATTTGAAATTCCATTGTTAATAATTTTCTTATAAAGGTTAGAAGAGATATTCAAAGTTAGAACAGATACTCAAGATTAAAACAGATATTCAAGGCTAGAACAGATTCATATATATATATATATATATATATATATATATATATATATATATATATATATATATATATATATATATATATATATATATGTGTGTATATATATGTTATGTATGTATGTATATATGTGTTCATGTGTGTGTTGAAAAGTTTCACCTCTTTATTTAAAATTTATTCCTGTTTTTCTTATCTATTTTAGTTGTTAATTTACGGTTAAATTTATACATTTCTTAAAATGAGTTTAAATATAATAGAGAATATAAATGTATACCTTTTAAAAATTCAGTGTTCAGTGATAATGTTTTTCTTCTTATAGTTTGTATGTATACAGTTTTCTTTATCGAAAAATACTCTTTTCTATTAAAAATATCAATGTAAGTTATTTTCTATGTAAATAGTCCCTGTTGTAAATGGGAGAAAATATTTATCACAATAATTTAAAAACAAAATTAGAGAAGTTAATCTTAGTAATAATTTAGTAGGGTAATTTTAATTCCCTTTCGTATTTGTAAATTTGATGATATTCCAAAAAATTGTTTTAAAAATTATTTCTTATAACCATTGACAAAGTATAAAAAAGTATTATAACTATATATAAACGAAACATGAAAAACGTTTAAGTATGTGTTATGTATAAATAATAAGTATGTGTTATGTATAAATAATATAAAATAAATTTATTATTGTGTTATGATGCCTTCGGATATGCAAGGTTGATATTGATAACACAAAAAAGTTAATCGGCTATATTACATTTATAATTATGTCTCTGTAATTGTAATGTAATTATGACTATCAAACATTGAACATTTTCTTTTTGTGATGTAAAAGTCATTCTCATTTACAAAAATTCAATTTCTTACATATTTTCTATTTCTTAACTCTTTATTTTTTGCAGTAAATTAATTTATAAAAATAAAATTTTAACTATATAAAATAGTTAAAAATTATAATGCAGTAAAATCACAATTATAATTTTTAATTGTTTTATATGAAATATGGATAAAATAAATAGCTGTTTGCAGTTTTTGTTTGAAAAATTACTGAATAATAGTTTTTTTAAATATTGTTAATTTAAGTAGTAAAAAATTTAGGCATGCTAAAAATTAAATAAGGAAAATTGTCTTTTTAGGATAATTTAATTAAATGTTTCTCCAGGAAAAGTAAAATTTTAAAATAAATAAATCAAATTTATAAACTAATATTGCACATGGTATCAATATAATTAGGTAAATAAAATAAATTTATAAAAAAATAGTTTTTAAGAAATGATTGCTTTAACTTTTATTAGATTAAGGAACAAAAATGAAAATATTCCTAAATTTTAATTAATTGGAATTCATTCGCTTTTTCGTTTGATTTATTTCCAAACAAAAATAATTTTAAATTACTGATACAAAAAAATTTAATTTTGAAGGGTATACGAAGGTCATAACATGTTTCATAAATATTTGTTCTAGAATAAATTTTAATTTGTTTTTTGACACTCAAATTAAGTTACTTAATTATTGTGTGTGTGATTTAGCACTTTTATAAAATAAAATGTTCCTATATAAGGCATTTATATTACATATAAATCAAAGCTTTTTCCAGATTAACAGTTAGCGTCAAAAAATAATTTTATGAATCTCAATTTTTGATTCTTTCAATCATTTTTCGGAAATTTCAGTATTAAAATATGATAGGTAAAAGAGCTTAAATCTAATTCCTATTAATATTTCGTCTTAAAAGCATTTATTTTAAAAACTAATAGTAAAAAAGATCAACTCTTTAGATTATAAATGTTGAACAAAATGTAAAAACAATGTACATATTTATTTTAAATATTTTATTTTTAGACTATTTCAATTTTCATAATTTTATATTCAATTGTGTACATTTAAATATACAATATACGAAGTTAAACTTGTATAATTATAAACTTAGAATTGTATACTTTAAAATCCTGTTGTTTAAAAATTAAGTCACTAATAAAATTTAAAGCAAATCACTGTGAAATTTAAATCATAAATATTTATATTATCATTAATATTTATATACTGCACACACACATATATACTCCAACTAATAAATATTTATTTCCTATTAATTGTTACCGTTATTGAATATAATTAAACATTATGATGAAAGTAAATTGTTCCACTAAGATGAATAATAAACGAATCAAATTCACGCGGAAGATATTGAAAACACAAAAGTTCTAAATCTTCTGGTTTGAAAATGTGTATTACGAAATGATTTAACTTATGGTGAAACTATATTTTCGCATCTTATATAGTCATGAGACTTAAATTTTAGGAAGACGCCTGAAAATAATTCTGTATTCACATAAGTTGTGTTTTCAGCAAATATATGATTTCTGTCCTTGAAAATACCTAAAGACATTAAATTTGAGAAAGTAAAAGAAGATATCTTCGAAACAATCAATGTCGCCTAGCTATTAATTGAATGGTAATCGTCATGTTCCTCAGTTCAACAGTGACTGGGTTCGATTCTCATGTCACGAGTGTTGATATTTGAATTTCATTCGGAATTTACTTTACAGAAATCTTGAATTATAAATTTCTTTAATTTATCTTGTATAAAATTCAAATTATATGTTTAAAAATTATCTTAAACTGAAACTTTCATCTGTCTATTTATTATTAATCTAGCCACCTTCATTTGACATTGTTGCTTCAAATGACTTATATGTACATTAAAATACCATGACCATAAACAATTAAAGTATCGTTACCAACACTAACTGTCCCACAAGACTATCTTGGATGAAACTACCAGTAACGTTCCCACAAATATTTAATACATTTTCTTTAAAAGTAATGTTTTATTCTTTGAATTATTTTGCACATTAAGAAATATTTATTGTTTCAACAAAACAACTTAATTATAAGGGTATTTTTTATTCATTAATAGCATTTAATACGATATTCAACTATAACATTAGTGGTCTCATTAATAACTTATACAATACCAATTTGAAATATATATAAATGTTACTTCAATATCTTATTCTTTAGTATCCTATATGATATCATGGTGATATTATATAATATCATGATGAACTCATATATATATATAACTAAGCGATATGGGAAATTAATATTATAATCTTTTTTCAATAAGTTAACATTAATTAATTGAAAATAAAAAGCTTTAAAATATACATGTAATAAAAAATAATAAAAGAAATTATTCAATTTTGCAATAATAAACTTTTAAATAATCTTTAGAAATAAGAAATGTCTTGCAAAATATGTTGGTATTATGCCGAGAGTGGGAAGCACATTTTCCCTGCCTAACCTACAGCTCTTCCCACGCAGTTGCGAAAAAGATTTTTCTTTTGAACCATTTAATATCTCTTTAATGTAAATTTTTCATTGTTTTTACACTTAAAATTTTCTAATTTTAGCATTCATGTAATAATCAAGTAAGAGAAATGTCTTTCAAAATATTGCTATTCAATCTAATTCTAGTCTAATATCTAATCTTAATCGTAATAATCTAAAGATAATCTAATTAGTAGTTTTCCTTGCATCAATTTTACTAGTTTATGTATATATATATGTGTAATATTTAATTGATTTTAATAATTATAATCAAACAAGTAAAATATCGCTCCAATATTATCATTGCTTTTTTGGAGGGAGGGGAGTGTTCGTCGAATACGCATAATTCCACTATCTAATCCATGCAACATTTCCTTTAGTTTTCACCTTAACCTACCAAGTATTTTTTTTATTTTTCTACTTTCCTATGAACGTGTTAACCCAAACATTACGGTAAGTAAGACACAAAAGTAGTTTCACACAATTCGAAAATTTCGTGACCCTCAGAGAGTTAAATTTAACTGTGCATTAAGATCCACACTAGGAAAAGAAATGTGATAGCCTGATGTCATGGGCCACCGATCTAAGAGTACCCCATCTTTCTCGCTAATTCAAACACTCTTTTAAACCAACACAGAAGCATGGTAATATATTTGTCTTAAACTAGTTCGCAGATTTAAAGCTCCATTTTGAATCCAAACGTATCATTAGTGTGTCCTTTACTGAAGATCAAAAGGACGTGTAAATGACTGCGTTGGAACACGTACAAGTAAGGACCGCATAATTCCGAATGGTTGATGCACACGTCACACCCACAACGACTCTGTCCTTCTGACGATGACATTGGAAGCAAGTTTTCCCTTCCATTTGCATGGAATTATGTCGCAAAACTGCTGGCTTAAGAGAGAGAGAGAGAGAAACAGTCGGCACGAAACCTTGTTTAATTCATTCGTTCCAAAAAGAAAAATCGAATATTTTCGCTCGCACTAATGGTGCACGTGATGATGATGATGAGACCTAGAACGAGTTTTGCCTCAGTTGCGAGCGAAACACACTCCGAGAAAATTCTCGGTTATTAATCTAAAACTTTGAATTTGCTTGCTGCTGGGGAAGTCGCGTTTTCATTGATTTCGCTGGATGGAATCAAATGGAAAAGAGGATGATTAGGAGAAGTAAGGGAAATGGGCTGAAAGTGATAACAGAGTGTATTTTTTATGAAGAACTCTCTAGTGACTCAGTTTGAATTTCCTCTTTTAAATCCTACTGTTAGTAGGTAACGAAAATTTAAAGTTCAGTTCAAATAATTACAAACATATTTTAAGCATTTATGTGTTGCTTAAAGTATACCAATAAACTAATAAAATAAGTAAATGAGTGAAGTTGGTTTAGAGTAATAGTTACTACTTGGTTTGTAGTTGAAGTTAGTTTAAAAACAATATTAATTGAAAAAAATAATGTGAAGAATGCGAGTAATAAAAACATTTATTTTTGTATCGTTTAAATGTACTTCTTTTTTTAGCAATACAACAGCATATTATAGATGCATATGTGATACTGAAAAATGCATTATATACTGAAGAAAATCTTCAAATACTACTGTTGCATAGTATGCACACTGTGGGGCACTTCTGCCTCACTTATTCAGCAGTTTAAATATCCCTGAAAAGTTTAATTTGAAAGTGCAACAGGCTGTCTATAATGTACTTTTGGAAGGTATGCGTACCTCACACAATAGCACATTTTATGTAAATAGTTAGTTTTTATTGTTAAAATGTTAAGTTTAAACTATAGTTTACTCCATGCTCTTCGAACATTCTACACTGAACCTCTGCTACAACTACTTGAAAAATAGTTAAGTAAGTTTCGGATCAACTAAATAGTTAGCGCTCAGTTCTTCTGTTCAACAATACACAGATTCAATTCTCACCTTAAGCTTAACATGTTCCCTGATTTGGAATCCATTATAAATTATAGCTACCCCACTGGTTTAGCCAATAAAATTTGCCTAACAAAACCATTCACACAAATATCAAGTGAGAAGTTCTACTCTAAGCTAATAGTTTCTTCTCATATCACAACCACACCAGCAGAACGAATTGAAATCCGCGAATTATTAAGCAGAAACTGATTCTCTGATGAAACTCATTGCTCTTCGGACACGAGGGAGTTCAAAACCTGTTGCACTGATAGTTATCAAAATCTTAGATGAATTAGAATGTAAAAAATCCACTTAGAACAAACTAGTTAAAATTTTATTTGTCTTTTGATGATTTTCAACTTCTAGTAAGAGAAAATCAAATTATGTTAGCTTATTAAAACGTTCACCACTTTTATCTTTTAATAAAGCCATTATTTGAAATTAACCGTTTCTTGATTTTAAATTATGATACATGATAAAGTCGAAACTTTAAGTCTAATTTGGTTATAATTTATGGTATGAGGTATATGATGATTTACCACAAACGCATCCGTTATTGAAAAGGGCACATAAGCCCATATACTATTAATTGAAAGTGGAATATGAAATATTTCATCCATCTGTCCAGCCAGCACCTTGAATATTTGACAGAATGTGGTTGTTAATCCACAAGTTTAGTGAGATGAAACTTCAAAGAAATAAATGAAACACTTTCGATTCCAAATGTTAATCACAAACAACTCTTCGACTGTTTTTCCTTAAGTAGTTATATATTAGGAACTTTTTTTTGCAAATAGCTTAATATGAACTAATTCCTACCCTGTTCATTGAACATCAAGTTCATGGTCAATGATTAATCAAGTTTAATTATCTATAAAAGTCATGTTTGCTTTATTATCAATTCATCTATATATTTCTAAGAGTGTCTATGTTTGCAAAAAGATGGATCAGCATTTGATTTTCTCATTTTCAAGTGTAGGATGAGCAGAGAGAAGAATTAATTAAATATTATCTAAAAGGTAAAAAAATATGATTGATTCGATTTTAATTTAAAATACTTCATTAGAGTCTGATAAAAAAGAAACTCTGATTCATAATATATAATTCATATGCATTTCATAACAGCATTTTTTGTTCAATTGTTCTTAGGTTGCTGATCAGATGCAATATTTTTGCTAAGTTTTTAATTGAAGAAATCTGATTAATAAAAGAGTTATCATGTGATATTCATTGACTAATCAGGAAAAGAAAACTTGCTTAGAGGCTTTACATAAACATAAGCGTTAAAGCATAGAGAGTTGGTGGTGGAAACTCTACTATTTGAGAAAATTCGAAAATTATGATGCGAGAGATGTTATTGAACCTCATGGTTTGTACAGCAAATGTAACCATTTTATTAAAATATTTATTTATTTTCAAATATCTGGAGAAAATTTTATAACTACTAGTCTAAACGGGCTCATCAGGAAATATAAATGGGATCACAATTTTTGATGTGAAAAGTTCTAAGTTTTGTTCTTGCCTCAGTTGAGCAATGGTTGATTGGTGATGTGGTTCTGTTGTTTGCATGCATAAAGATTGAAATATTTGGTTTTACACAATGCAATAAACTGCCTAACAGTATAAGGCATTTCAGTATACAAACACAGAAATTGCCATCTGGAAGTACTTTTCACAGATAGTAGACTTTATATTCACTGTCATTAGAGAGGAAATTCAGAAGTACCAATCTTTACAGACATGTATTTCTGAGTTAGAAGCATACCATCCATCGTCTGTTGTTCAACCATGAATAGGATCAAACTTCAGAATTTCCTTTCTCGAAGGATCTGTTCCTTCAGAGATTTTCCGGCTTTTCTACCTGATGACACGTGATTAAGTTCAATTGTTCATGAAAAAAATCTCTCTGTTCAAGTACTTTACAAAGTCGTGAACTTATGATTGTCTTAAACCAATACCTGAGAGCTTATCAGATTTCCCAGTCCACGTTGTCAGTAGAATTCAACAATTAATATTTAAAAGTAATTATAATTATTATATTTTCATCTTATGGTTTAGATGATTTGATGTGTTTCTTATCTCAATTGCCGTTTTTTCACGCGAGCTTTAAGCAGACTAGAACTTAAATGTTTTCATGCTTATTTAATTATAGCAAATTAAAGAATAATTTTACCACGTGAGACAAAAAAATGAAATTTATCTAAAATTGTATAAACGAAAACTTTCATTCAAATAAGTGTTAAGATGCCAAAAAGAAATTTAGAAAAATATTTCCCAATTATTGTTAGTTTTATTTTTTGGCGTAACCGAAAAAGAATAAATGCTTAAAAGGAAAAAGAAAACATTAAAATCCTAATAAAATAGATTCTTTCTTCGTAGACAGAAGTTGAAATGCTTAAGTGGAATTTATGATTTATAGCAGAATTTCAAGTTAAAAATGCATAATAAGAATAACTGTCCATACTCAAATAAAAGGATGAAAATCCTTAACTATATTTCTTCATATATTGAACAGTCATTCTTTAAAATTTTTTTCATTATTAATACTCAAATAAATTACATATTTATCATTACGGAATTTAAGTTCTTTTATTAATAACTCCAGTTTTTTTAAACAAAAATTATTTTTATGCATTAGTTTCACAGCTTAGTTGTAAAATTTAATTAATTTTATAAATTTATTTATTTTGAATATACTAAATACTATTATATATATATATATATATATATATATATATATATATATATATATATATATATATATATATATATATATATATATATATATATATATTATATTGAAATGATTTAAAATAAATTTAAATCAAGTTCTCTTAATTAAAATTTGCGTTTTAATTAGAATTTTTGAAAATCTAAAATTTTAAAAATGCTAACTCTAATCGAAATGGCACGCGCTATAAACATGCGAATAGTTATATCTTTTAAGAGCTATTAAGCATGTTGTGTTACTAAGCATAATATTGTTAACATATAAATTAAAAATAGAAAGGAGAATGTTAGCTGAATTTACTAAAATTATATTTATGAAATATTCTTACAAAATATATTCCAAAGAACTTTTCTTTATTACTAAATTTGTTTTATCAATATTTCTTTATTTTTTTGATATTAATTTCTTATATGTTTTAAATAATTTTCTTTTTCATGTTATAAAATTGATCTCTAAGAATGCGTGTAGGGTTGAATTAATTATGAATAAAGTAACTCGTTCAAAAAAGACAAAATTTAATCTACTTTTATATTCTGATTCAAAAATACTTTTAAAGGAAACTCATAAATTTTTCTAACGATAAATATTTGCCGAGAGAAAATCTTAAATGTAAACATGTTTTGCATATTAAAAATTTCCAATTTGCAGAAACTTTATAATGTTTTACAGCGAAATTTTGTCAAATATTTTTGCATTGCTAAGACAATAAAATATTTTTTATTTTAGATATAACTTTTGTTTTCACAATGTTAAAACAGCATGAATTTCATTAATAATGAATTTGATTAATAATTAGATTTCATTTTCTTCTACTATTAGATTTTAAATAATACAAAGGAATTAAAAGTTATTTAGTAATTAAGATTTGAATTATAATATACAAATTCAATAGCAAATATACATGTATATGCGTACTTCTTTTTCCTAGAGAAAGAATGAAAGGAAAAATATTTAATATATTTATTGATCGAGTACTTTTATTGGTTTATTTCATAACAATTGAGTAGAAACTATAGTGTTACAGATTCCTACATATTTGTTGCAGTATTACAGATTCTTAAATCAATCTTTTTAATCATTAAATATAATTTTCAATTAATTAATATTTGTAAAGTTGACAAGGACTATATTTTCTTTGTTTTCTTACTTAATTAAAATTTTATTTAATCTTTTTGCATATAATTTATGATAAAATATTTTATCTTTCCTCGTTTACATAGCAAACCTAATTTCTATAATATTTCTTGATATATGCCAGTTTATTTTAAGTATGGGTTGTCTAAGACAGATTTCTCACGAACAATTAAAAAACTCTGTGATACTGATCAAAAGAATGAAATCTTATTTAAATAAATGTAAGGACTTCAACAATATAGGGTAAAGTAAATGCAATATTAATTTTCAAAGTTTTATCACAGAAATTGTATTTCATCGCCTGTATAACACAGTTTAATATGACAAAAGAGAATCCGGATTGCTCTTAATGAAAACCCTGACAACAGAAAGCAAACAGAATTATTCATTAAGCTTTAATAGAAACTGTCCTTCATATCACGCCAATGAAGATGAAAACATTATTGCTCTGAATGCAAAAATTAATTAAAATAGTTTGAATAATAATTGACATTCAGCTTTGTTGAATTGACATTTTTTATATTAAGGAATTGTTAAAATATTTATTTACCAAATACGGTTTTGAGACACTTTTAACAACTTAAAAATTCTAGAAATTTCCAAGAAAAAGCGAAAGGATATATGCTTTATCGAAATAAAATTTTGATTTTGAGTTTGTTAGAATTACGAGCTGTTAAAGATGTCTGATTATTGTACTTTATGGATATGTGTACTTTTTATTATTAGCTATAATTTTAGTAAAATTTATTATATCTATAATGTTTGCTAGTATGAGAATGTTAACTTATAAGTTTAGATATAAAATGAAATATTCAATAAATGAGGTTACGAATATGTTTGTTTCGTAGCCTAATCAATATGTCTCATTTGTTGATTACTTCATTTTACATATAAGTTTAGATACAAAATGAAGTAATCAATAATTGAGGCTATCAATAAATGTGGCATTATTAATAATAGTTTGAAAAATAATGTGATTCCTTGTCTTTTTAACATTTGATTGTCAACATAATCTTGACTAAAGAGTTTAGAGCAATACATTTTCCAATACTATTACATAAAATATTGTGGAATTTTATAAATAATACTCATTATTTAAGACTTAGTTTTATTGATGTGAAGTATAAATATCAATGTCGTTTCTGTTAATAACAGTATTCTAATTTTCTTTAAATTTTTTTACTTACTTCTTTTTAAAATTTTCCATACCACCAAAGTACATAATTTTTGCATATTTACCTGGTTCATCACAACGATATTGCCCAATTGAAGCATACACAGATGAAGACAAACCCGAACACACATACTGGAGGAAAAATATGCTATAATCATGAAAGAATAATTTTATGTACTTGACAAGTAAACCTCCGTAAATGTATAAGCACATAAGGATGATTAAGCCAATTTAAATTTTGTGATTAATAAATACTACAATTTTTCGTTGCTCATTTATCATTGTGATAGTACCAATCCGATGAGAAAAATGACATTTTCTTTTTATGGGCAAATTAATCATCATATGTATGCGTTAGAGTCTAGGTTGGATAGACTTGACATATTTCATAATATTTATTTGATAACATAAAAAACTGTGATAAATCGATTGCTTGAAACGATTTTAAGCCAAATGCTGTGTAATGTTTACTCGCCTGAAATAACTTCGAAATGTTATCGTATGCAGTTACAAAGATGTCATACAAGACCACATTGAAGAGTAGGTTGAATAACTTTGTTTTATCTATTCAAAATCGCTTATCTCTTGGAACTAATAATGATATGTATCTTAGTTAGAAAATGGTTTGATGTTCAATGGAATCAAGCTGCAAAGTGGCACCAAATTAAAAAAAATGAACTGCCATCTGACTCACGTTTTGAGAGTGATTATTTGTAAAGGTAGGAATTCTTTCGTCATTATTCCACAGATTTGAAAATAATTGTTTTGGATGGATCATTAAATAGATTGTGTGGCTACTGCAGAGCAATATTTGAAGATGTAATTTTCCACAAGTTGATGCTTACCACATAGATCTGTTGTCATTCAACGTTTTACAATTGGTGTCAATACCTCGGATCATCTTAGATCACCCATATTTCTTTCACTGAATGCATTTTAAATACGACTACAGAAATAGTTTCCTCATCTACAATACGTTTTGAGCAATTTGATTGATAGCATGCAAAATGTATGGAACTTTATCCTTTGAAAGATAATCATGTAAACTACACGTTTGTAAGCTTGCATTCAAAACCGTGCAACTCATCAGTTATAAATTGTAATTTTTACTCATTGTAAATATTAAATGATGTTTTTCCAACTTAAGCTTGTCATTTTGAAACTTTAATCAAATATCTGTGTTATCTCGATATATATTTTGCTTAGCTTTCATCGTCTTCAGCTGATTTTGTTCTAGTATTGAGATTTTATTTCCCATCAATATATTTTACATATTTGTCACAGGTCATATTTAATCTACTTTGCATTTGCGAAAAATAAACCATATAGTGACTAACAAATAAAAAAAGAAAAATTTGCTTATATATTCAGTTGAGATTCAAATATGTGCATTATCATTTAATAAAATTGGTATTGGAGTTAAAGATTTACAAAGACATTTCATTTCATATTATAGTTGTTCATTTTTACTTTGTTATACGAATTTCTATTCAAATTTCTTCACATTTCCTGTGTTTAGTGCTGCCAATAATCTATCACAAATATTTTTGTCACTTGCAGCTTAAGACTTGGACATTCTGAATCGAGATATTTTATAGGACAGCAGAACAGTAAATTATTACTTGTCGATCAAGAGCGATGACCATATATCACCAGCATTCAATGTCTTGGAATAACAAGAAGACATTAAGTGGAGATATTTTTCCTCTTCTTCTTTTCTCACTGTTTTTCCTGATGGAGACTTTTGTTCTTCTTTCTCACACTTCATTCATGTGTGCTTTCTTTTCATTCTTTTACTCTTCACTCTTTCTCTTTTTTAAGAATGATGAAAGATTGGTTCAGGGTAAAGGAACAATCGCCAAAGCAATCGTGTTCCGCACAGATGCATTTCTACAGCGCAAAGGGAAAAATCAGATAGAGGAAGAAACTGGAATTTGATCGAATACAACTCATTTCTCTGTTGGAAAGATTTATTCCTTGGAGAATTCCTTTCTTCCACTTTTATCGAGCAATCTTTTATTTCCGAATTAGCTGAGAAAGCGAAATCGTATCGAGAAAGCTATTGGTTAAAATGTGGTGCTTGTTTTGTTATTTCAAAAGTATGAAAATTTGTTGGTTAATGAAATTTTACATTAAAGGGGAAAAGAATATTGGAATTATTATTTTTTTATTGAAATTAAATCCACAGTAGTTTTCTATTGATAAACAACGTTAGCTATTTGTGAAATTGTTGTTTAAAAAATTGGTTTATTGATATTTATTTTATTATAAAATAAGGCATTATATGAAATTACTTTAACTACATTACTTTTTAACAAAATGTTTTTCATGAAAGTAATATTATTTGTGCTCCATAAAGTTTTAACACTAAAGTGTTTTGAAGTATAAACCTAATTTTAACATACATAAAACATGATTTAAAAGTGCTTATGAGTTTTCTAGCTTTAAATAAAGATTTTACAGATATCATTTGTGTAAAATAATGTCATATGTTATTTAAAATTTAATACATGAAGCTTACTCAGTGTATCAAAAAACTGTAAAGTAACCTTACCTCGTTCATTTTATTTATTAGGCAACTCAGTTAATATATTCTGTAAAAATTTGATACTTTATAATTTCGTTTGCTTTATGCTAAATTGCTTCAAAATTAAAAAAAAATTTAATTAAAAACACTTTTTTATTTATTTTTTGTAACTCTGCTTGGAAATCATGAAATGTTTCGAAACCATAACTATCTACTTGTTTGTATTTCCATGTTGCTACTGTAAGAGTTGTTTCACTGTGGAATAAAGCACAAGCCGGAAAAAATTTGTAAAAAAAGGCAAAAATATAAATTTATTCGCGTTATATTTTTTTCTTATAATCAGTTTATATAATGATAAACAAATTAATATTGTTAATTTCAATTATTAATGATTATTTTTTTACATTAATTAAAGAAATCCAGTTCAGTAACAGAAGTATTTTCATTTGTTGTCAAAATATTTCTGATTTAACATCTTTTTCATTGTAAATACTGTAAATGTTGTTTTACTGTGACGGAAGTTTCTAGGCGGAAAAGATTTCTTAAACCAAAAATATAAATTTATTATGCTCAAATTACTTTTTTTGTGAGAAGTTTATCAATTGATAACAAATTAATATTGTTAATTTTATATTTCATTAATTTAACTTTACATTAAGTAGAGAAAGCCAATTCAGTAACAGAAATATTCACATTTGTTGTGAAAATATTCCAAATCTAACATCGTTTTCATTGTAAATACTGTAAATGTTGTTTTACTGTGAAGGGAGTTCTTAGGCGGAAAAGATTTCATGAGAAATATGGTTCAGTTACATAAATATTTACATCAGTTATTTCAATCGAAGCTATGAGAAAGTTATAATAACTCAAACTAGCATTATTAATCTTTATAATATTAAAAATAAGTTCTTCATTTTTATTTCCATAAAAGTAATGTAAGAATTATTTCATTGCCGAAAAGTGAAAAAAATAGAAAATAATTTGTAAGGTTAAAATAAATGTATGTATTCAAAAATAAAATTCTATGATACCTGTGATATTGAATTAATGGATGAAAAGTTACTGAATTAATTTTAGAAAAATTTGATGAAAAATAAAATTTATATACTTAATTTTTTAGACTTTTTTTATTAAAGATTCACTTGTTACTATATAACATTAATTTCTCTCTCTCTATTTTTTGTTATATCTTATAGCTATAACATTTGTATATAATTTGCATGACAGCTATATAAGCTTAGAAAAAAATACTTTATAAATTTGTTTAAAATTTTAAATACAATATATACCACGAGTCTGCAGCTATTTTCATTAAAAGATTGTTAAAGATAAAAAAGGAGTTTAATCGTGTTTCTTCCCAATTAATGCTCACGGAACAATGAAGCTTTTCTTAACGATTAATGCGATTTCCTTTGAATAGATGTGACATTATCCCAACAAAAAACAAGGCAACTGCTATGAAAGAGTAGATAAATGAGGGCAATTATCCATTGAATTATCTATTACATTCAGCGGTGAAATGCAACACATCAATAATATACTTTTGGCACTGCTTCTTTAATGTTTTTACTTATACTTATTGATTAAAATATTAATACTACTATTTGAATTTTTTTCTTTTTATGTAACTCAATTGCAAATTTTTTGCAATAGAAGGAGGTTTAAACTAGAAACTGGAATGTAAAGTGCATTCTGATTCTGATCAATGCCCAAGACGTGTGTTGAATTTAAAAAATTTAAACTGAAATTTTAAATTTAATGACATATTATCATGTAAATTTTTTTCACACATTTTTACATTATTTTCAAATAAATTTATCTACTTTATTAAAAAATGTTTGAATTTTGAATTTTGTTTTTCTGTTTTAAATGAATCAATAGGTAATATTTATTCATTAACTTATTACGATATATATCAATAGATTATCATAATTATCTTCAATAAATATAAAATATTATTTATAAATGTGAAATTCTTTATAAAAAGATTTTTTTATTTTTCTGTCTACCATCTCTCTATTTTTTCGATTAATAACAAAACTATTTATTCATATTTTTCGCTTTCAATTATTTTATATAAACTTTTTGTTCCATTTTGCTTTAACCTTACTTGATATAATGGTAATAATTTTTAAAATATGGAACTTCTATTTCACAACTGGTTTTTGACGTAAGTAAATCTATTTTAGACAATATGATGCTAAAACTTGACTTTAATTTCTCGAATGAAATGCATTAATTAGTATTTTAAAACAAAAAAAAATTTTTTTGGTGAAATTTGATGCGAAAAAGAAAATGATTGAAAATGGAACATTTTTATAAGTTCATTATTATTTTTTTGAAGATAGAATTTATTGAGGAGCTGTATTAATATTTAAATAAATGAACATCATAGCTTTTGATATTCACTTAAAGATACTTTAATACATTTTAGTGTTGAATTAATAAGTTATATTAATCATTTGTAATTTCTCATAAGCATCTAAGAGTAAGTAATTAGCTTTAATATACAAAAGTATAATTTTTTAAAACATTAAGAAGTAAAATTATAGATTTTGAATAGATTTCTAAATAAATAATTTTTATTTCAGGTAATTAAAATTATACTATGTTGTTATTTAAAAATTGACAAAAGTTTGATATGTACTTCATTGTAAAAATTGTGGTACATTTGTTCTCATTATTTAAGAAAAATATAACAATTATGATACATTTTAGGGCCAATAGTTATTGTCTAACTACCTTGTTCTTGTTACTTTTTCCCATTTTAGGATTTTATTAATTTAAGGAGTTGAAATTTTAATTATTTTAAACTTAAATTGTCTTTATATAAAATAATTTCCCTATTTAAAAATACAAAATAATTAAAAAAATTTTAAAAGCTAATTTTTACTTACAGATAAATTTAAGCGAATATATAAATGATGTAAACATTAATTAATTCACAAGTTGTTTAGCCTGAAAATCTTTTCATAATGCCAAAAAATACATTTATCTTACACAATACATATAAGTATCGAAATTTTCTGTAAGGACATTAATAAACTTTAATTTAATTCCAATGAAATGAATCGAGGCACTGATAGAATATAGAAATTAATTTTAAGAGAGAATATATACGCAATAAATTCACGAGGGTTAAAACTTTGTTAAAGAGCAATGCATCTATAATGTTAATGTCAAAAGTCATAGACATGAAATGTTAAGAGGTTAACACAATTCGAAAACCCCAAAATTGGATTCTGTGTATAAAAATCTTTTTAAAGGTCAAGGGGTGTGACACATGATAATTCGGAAATTATGAATGAAAACTTTTATTAATTCTTCATTGTTTGGATCGGTATAGCTAGTAAATAAATTATTCTGCTTATATCGTTGCGAGAATATTGGTTTTAACTGGATACATTAAACACAAAATTTTGCTTATTAAATATTCATAAAATATTTTAAATTATCAAAGTTTCATTTTGAATATTTTATCTTATATATAATCAGATTCTCGTATAATCTGACATATTTTAAATACCATACAAAATAATTCAGAATTAAAATGAAATCATTTAAATATTAATGAATTGTGAAATATCTTAAAATTTAAATGGTATTTTTTTCTATTAGTAAAAAATTCTTAGTCGATATTTGATAATTTATGATATTTAGCAGTGAAATCATAATAATTTAATAATATTTCCGAATTTCCATTTTAACTTTATTTTCTGTACAATCATTATTTGAAATAGCTGAAAATAAAGAATTTTATATAAATGACAGTTTAGAATTTATTGGCACTCTTCTTGCTGATATTGATAAAAATTAATTTTAATAAAGCAACAAATAAATCACTAAAGTAATAATTAAAATCTCATTAATTTTAAACTTCTCCAGAGGTATGTCTCCCAATCAAAGTTTTTGAAGATAATGTATGGGACAACAAAAAAAATTTAATTATTATTTCAACATTTTTCACCTTAGAAGCATAGATAATATATGATTACTTAACCATTTTGTAAAATGTGACTATAAAAATTGGAAATTAGCAATATCTTCTTTGTGGTCACGTTAGCATAGTTAGAGAATATCACTGAAAATTTTTTGCAAAAGTATTATTTTAAATTTGATATTTTCAAGCGTCGGATCTATATTAATATTTAATGATAAATTATATCGTTCAATAATTCCTAAGAAAAGGAAATTGCCATCAAAATCTTTTATTTTGCGTCTATAAGGCAATGTTGACATTCATGTATGAAATACAGACCAATTGAAAAAGAAAGAAATTCTTTATCAACTAATGGCAAAAAAATGGGTTAAAAGATTAAATATATAAAAAGGCAAACTTCATATATTTCTATTGTTTTGATTATCTTTTTACTTTCTGATATACGTATGTATTAATAGTCGCCAAACTATTTCATTTATTGTGAATTGTTTACTTATTTAGGGACACTAATATTCAGAAATATATTAAAGACATTTGTTTTACATTTTTGATATTTTAAAAAGTTTAAAACAAATTGTGTGCAAATCTAACTTACCATACATTGCTTAAGATTTATTATTACATATTAATCATACATTTAACTCTGCACAGTTAATATTCTAATAGCCAAATGAAAGTTTTTTTAATGTTATTTAATAGTCACTATTATTTTGCTTTTCTAAGAATGTTGGGTAAAGGATGTACAATATTCTTTTTCTGTAAGAATGGAAACAAAGAACTTCCAAAATATTCCTATTAAAAATAGTCATTAATATAAGTAGACATAAACTTTAAGAATAGACAAGACCAAAGGCTTATTTCAAATAATTAAGTACAGCAGATAGTATGAAAAATAAAAGTATCTAAGTATTTTTTTAGACAATTTTTTAATGTTTTTCTTCTTTCGCGTTTTCGGATAAATGTCACATATCTAAATCTGTGAAAATCCCTAAAATTTTCCAGTACTCATCTTTAATTCGGGCCAAACTAAAAACATCAAATTCACTGTGGTGCGGCACCTGCTGGGAACAATTCTGAGACGTTTTACTTTCCAGATATAGACATAAAATCAACGGACCATTTAAATTATTTTTTTAAAATTAAGCAACAATATAATCCTAAGAGCTACAGTTTCATGGATTTTTGACATCTCCACATTCTATCATTTTATAGATAATGATTCATATGTACATATCGAGCGATAGAAACTCTGAAAAATTTGTAAGCAATTGCCTTCATGTAGAAACAAATGAAAAACATCCCTCTGCAGTTGTTCAACTTTAACCTCCTCGTTTATTCCACTCATAATAGCGTGGTTCCTTCGAATCTTGAACAAGTATTTGAGCTTTTTTGTCGTTATAAAATGTTTTAAATTTAATTAAGATGTTTTCTCGGCACATATTTTAAGGATTTATTGATTTGCACAAGGATTTATTGATTTATTTTAAGCATAGTTAAGATTTTATTCCATTTTTTAAATTGTTTAATTTTTAAAATTTGGAAAAGAGTCATTTTTTTAAAATCTATATTTCCATGTGTAAAATATGTTTTAATGTAATAAATGAAATGAAATAAATATAAAGATTACAAAAATATTAAAAATATGCCTGAAAATAATAATTTAGTAAATAATTTAGAAAATAATTATTAACAAGAAGTTCCCTTAGTATGGAGTGAATTATTATTATTGGAAAAATATAAAATATGAGTAATTTTAGATATGAGAATCCATTATAAAATTGATTCAAGAGGTTAATTTTTAAATGATGTTTATGAATAATATTAATGTACACACAAAAGCTTAATCACAACAAAATATTAAAATTCCTGGCAATTGTTATTAAAAAATGTTTCAGTTTCATTTATTAAATATGACTGTAGAATTATTTAGAAGATGAAGAGTTTGCGGTAAAAGATGAGGAATTTGCGATTATAACACTGGATGAAAATTAGAGTAAGAAAGACAAAAATTATGTTTAGAATTTTAATGATGAATACCATCGGAAGAGCCAACACATTTTCATTTCGCTTATGGTATTGATAACTTACTACGAAGGGTGACGGGGCCAGTAGGGTAGGAGACTCGCATCAATAAAATTCTAATTCGCTGTGTCGAGTCCATTCGCGGAGATGTCATCGTCTGCCCATTAGCGATAGCAGACGATTTATCAAATGCTGTCGTCATTCTCGTGTGCACCCCAGTTAACAATGCAATACCGATAAAAATCTACAGTGCTAACCGTCACCGTCTTTCATTTGCACTCCATGTGGATTAAAACTAGATGCCAGATTCCGATTGTGGCAACCAAGCGATTTGTTAAGCTTGCACTGAGATCAGAATGACTTTTGCACCGAATTTGTTCTAGAATATTTCGTTCTATTTGTATCATAAATTGTAGTTTAAACGTAATGAACGTTTTTTTAATGACATTCGGAATTGCTTTCATTTTTGTAGTATTCATCGAATGGTTTCTCATAATTGCGTCGTTAAAGGTAACGATAATTTGCCTTCCTGTCATATGCAATTTTTATTTTTGTGATGCTAAAGTCAGCTAAATATTCTTTCCTAATGGCGATTTTCCCCGATATTTTTCGATTCTCAAATGGCTTTATACTTATTTATTATTGTTGCAATATATATTTCAACAAAGACCAATATTATTTTCTCTTTTTAATGGTCATTATAACATTTATGATGTGATATTTTGACAGTTAAATTGTGCGATTGTTTTAAGGCTCGGGAACTTTTACTAAAAATTCCGCTTACTATAAAAATGTATTCCAGTAATTACTTGCAAAAGAACTATATGTCTTGTATTACTTTTCCTTGTTGACAGTTATTTCCTTGTTAGAAGCTTAATCATTAAATTTTTGTTATATGATTTTGTTGTTAAATGTTATATTATCTTATTGCGCGGATGTTTGTAAACTAATCATGCAAATACTCTTCACTCTAAGCAAATATTTCCTTTAAATTTGTGAAGAAATAGCAAATGCCTGTAAGAAATACTTGACATACATTTAAAAAAACAATAAAATAGTTTTTAATATTTCAAAAATTAGCTTTTTATGATATAAAACATGTATCTTTATAAATAATTGTATTTAGTGCGCGAATAATCATTTTATTTTGATGTGTTCTATTTGTTTGTACAGGTAAATTTTTTATATTAATATTTCCCTTTTCTGAAGTTAACTTGTCAAATTAGTATTGATGAATGTTTACGTATAATATATTCACCATCACATATATCTATTTCGAGTGATAGGTATCACCAATTTCTTAGACTGTAAAGGGCGACCAAAAATTTCAAAAAGCAAACATATGTCTTCTGTAATGGCATAATTTCCAACTGCTTAGCTCGAGTTATTTGGAATACAGATTGAGGCAAACATTCACCTTTTTCATTAGGACTAGTGTGTTTGATTAGATATTTTGCAGGTTCAGAAGTTGTTATTTTAAACTAAACATATAATTCTAGGTAGTTGCGACGAAATACAATATAATATAAATATTTGTCTTCTGTAATTCCCTTGTCATTGTTAGCGGCCTAGCTATATTAGTTTTGAGTTCATTTTTAGTGGACCAATGTACTAGATCACCTTATTCATTAGGACTAAAATACTCGACAAGACATTGTACACATCAAAAAGTAAATTAAACAACCTGTATAATATATAATCAAACGATGGTGATGGTGACGAAAATTTAAATAATGCTAAACTGTTTCGTTTTTGAACAGTCTTGTCATTTTCTTGAATACACACTCAATGTTTTCATTTAATTAACTAGGGTAGTTTTAAACTCATGCTTGTGAATTGATGCACTCGTCTCTTTTATATATTAATTCTAATTATAATATTAGGTATTCTTTAGGCTAAAAAGATGTTTATAAATTTATCTATTTATAGGTTATGTATGTCTTTAAATTATGGTACACTACGAGACAATTTAATGGCCTGGAAGATGGCTGAGTGAATAGCGTTTCTAACTCTTAGGCTGTTGGTCCTCGATTAGAATACCAGGTCGGATATGGTTGTTACTTTCGCTCTCTCTTTGTGTTCCTTTGTGCTTTCTCCTTCTGAGAGGATAAATGGGGCTCATGCTATAACCGTAATAGTATGAATATAACAGTATGAGCCGGTTATAACAATTTGGCTAATACTAAAACCGGGTTTGTGATGAACTGATGTGGGTAATGCTACTCGCATCCGTGATTTCGTTCCCAGGTGCCCACCCATAACCAAATCACAAGTAATAAATGAGTTAGTTGTAATTACATTAAATGATAAATGAGAAGCAGTTTACGACCTTGTTGTGGTGAAGTGATATAATTGCTCGGTTAAAAAAATGTGTCAATTAATAAAAATACAAAAAGTTATTAAATGAGAAAAAAATTACTATTTTTTTCAGATTCGAGAAAAAAAATTCAGATTTATGTTAGAATCTCTCTGAATCAAAATAAGTACTGTAACTATAAAATCTCGCATTAATAAATATGCATGGAACTTTACGTTTTTGTGTCTTTACAATGAAGGATTGCTTATTTTCTCATTTTTCTCAGTACTTTTATGCTTTTAAAATATACATTCCATGTGTTTGTGGTACAGTTTAATAAGTACTTGATTAATTAAAACGTAATTTTGCATGCACTTAAATATTGCTTTAGCTCAAAGATAAGTAATAATTCATTGTGATGTATACATGCTGAGTACATTAAGAAAACTGGATTTTCATAATTTAAGTAGCCTTAATAGTGAGAGTTTTGCCTAATTTAAAAACTTAATCTAGAAATTAAGGTCTTCTACAAACCGAGATTTAAACTAGAAACTTAGGCTTAATCTAAAAACTTAGGTACCATCACTGCTGTAGACAAATATTTTGCAGCCCTTTTCATCCTGGATTTTGTTGATAGTTATTTGAAGTTTCAGAAAACATTTTCCATAATATACTTGTGGTTTACGTAATTTTCAATTTAATTTTTTCTTAAATCATTGCAGTAACAGGAATTTGAATTAGTTTTATAGGTGATCGTATTTACCATTCATTTTATTGTATTACAATGCAATGCGGTAAAAAGTTTTAGAAAATAAAACCATATAAAATAATAAAAATATAAAAAAGATTAAATTATAAATTTCCATGACATATTTTTTTAATTTGAGTTGATTTTTAAGAAATTGCATGTTTTCTTCCAAATTTTTGAAATGCAAATAGATATTTTTTCCAACAAAAAACCATTTGTATAATGACACACATGATAATTAGAATGAAATTTTTGCCGCATCAAATATTTTAACATATGCATATATTCAAAAATTGTTGAATTTTTTATAAGAGTGAAAATATAAACATAATGTAAAAAAGATGAAATAAGATCCAAAACACTAAGTATGCAAATTCTCAAAAACGAGGGAGAAGGAATAAAAATTATAGCCGTAATTGTACAAGTTTTATATTGGATTAAAATTTCTATGCCACATAGCTTATCCCATTAGCTAAACTTCCTTAGCATTTCGTAAAAATATGTAATCCAAATAAAAATAGAGCATATACTGAACATTTTTCTTTGAGATTTAAAACTTGATATTGGATTTTTGCATTGAAATATAAAGATGGATTGAAATTTTTTTTGTTTAACCCTTGCTGTAACAATGAAAGTGAATTTATTTATAGAAATATGATTTGTCAAAAATTGTTGAATATTAAAAGCTGAAATATATAACATCTTTTCCTTAAAAAAAAAGAACAATTGAAAATAATACTATTGAAAATTATTTCAGTATAATGATAATGAGACGGGTAGTCTGGTAAATCTTTGAGCTATAGCAAAATAAACAAGTATGTGTGTGTGTGTGGCTGTAATAAAATATTCAATTACTAGAATAATATTAACTAAACATCGTACTTGGTGGCATAGAAAGTAAGATGCCAGTCTCCAGTATTGGTAGAGAGTGAGATCGAATCTCTAACACAGCAAAGATATTTCGTGTTCATGTCTGATGGCTAAGGCAAGCAATATAAATCGTGATTCAAGTGTTTTTCATGTGAAATGATACTTATGTGGGTGACAGACGAAGTTTTGTCCCCCTATAAGTATGAATGAGGTTTCTCCTTAATTTCTGCTTACAAATTACAAAATCCCACCCACTTTCGGAATCACGATGGCACGCGCACTGCATGCCCCAGTGTATAAAGTTTTCATTATTTCGGCCTTTTGTAGTGCTGAAAGATGGAAATCCTTATATGGGAACATTGGAAAAAATCCAATTCCCGATAATTTATTTCCGCTAAATGATAAGATTGGTAGCCAGCTAAATCTTTGAGGTATTCAAAAATATATGTTGAATGCTGTAGAAAATACAGCAGATATTCTAGAATGATATCAACTAAACATCTCATTTTCAAACCCACGTTTATAGTGGCATCATTCTACATAGTCTATCTTAAGGCCCTGCTAGACCTCCGTCGGGGAAAATCGAATCCTATGTTAATCCTATGGATAATATTTTAACGTTTCACAAGTGCTATTTTCATGATAGAAACTTCAGGTCTCTTGCAAATTACAAAAAACAGAGCTACTGTCACCTCTACTGGTCTCTCTGGAGATTAAAGGTTTCAAAAATGAGATTAGATATTCTTATAATAATAAACTATTTAATAATATAAAATAAAAATTTTAAATTCTAAATAAATTAATTTTGAAGTTAGTTTGCAAAACGTGTAAACCCTAATATCTTTTGAGGTATTTAACACATGATATGATTTTTAAAATACTTGAATTTACATACCACGATGTTAGACTAAAATACTCATTTTCATAGACTCATTTTCCTAATATATAAGGATAGGAATTCGAAGGTCTTCTAAAGTTTACAAAAATAACAAGTTTTCACATAAAACTTTTCAAATTTAATTTTGTTTATGTGACATTATATTCACTTAACAGTAGCAACAACGAAAAATATACTTTTTCATTCCGTTTGTTTTAATCATCGACAGAACATGCAACAAGTGGTCGGGCAAATATTAGATACAGATAACTACAATATCAATTCACCAAGGATTTTTTAGTAGTGAGCAGACAATACGGTACTCAACTCAGAGTACTTGATGGTGATGAAGTACTTTAGTCTATTACGTTTGTGTTTGCATTAGCTTGCCACCACCGATTCCAAACAGTGCCCCTTTTCCAGTAAACTTTGCCGATTGCCTCCCCTTCTACTTAATAGCCCTGCTTGGCTGCAATTAGTCGGGGAGCTAAGGGGATGGAATGTTTGCGGGATGCAGGGCGGCGCAGCCCTGGCAAAAGGAAGCCCATTGAGAAAGAGTTTTATTAAGTTAGGAATACTTCGATATAAAGAGAAGGAAAAAAGGAACAGAATCTCGGCACAGCCATTATCCTGGCGTCTCATTAAGATATAAATGCATGCCCCTCTTGTCCTGCTCACCATATGCTTTTGGAGAAGGATATCTGCCCTGCGGGGGAGGTCGTTGCATTATTGACCTGAGGAAGTACCAGATACTCTTCAGTAGTAGGAATGACATGCTTGATGATGATATGTTTCTTATTTGGATGAAGGATATCACTCGTGATGAGATATTGCTATTCAGGTTTAACATCTATGTATTGGATGTAGAATTGGAATCATTAATCTTAAAATAACTCTGAAATATTCTCAAAACGTAAAACAAAATGCAAACACTATGCTTACTTTAGTTTGAATTTTGAGAGTTTCTTATTTGTAAAAATGCATATAGTTTTTTTTTTGTTGTAAAGGTTAACGAATCAGGGTCTCAGAAAAAGGTGGGGATTCAGATATTTTTTTATATAATCATACAATTTAAAGTATATATATAACACCAATATTTATGAATTAGTGAATATTTTTAAGAATTAAATGATTTACCGCTGAATGATTACCGATGAAAGATTTACCGCTGATTTTGTATAGGATTAAATAATTAAATTTGTCATTCATTTGAATAATGAATTGAAATCATATTGATGCGTCTTTTCTAGGATTTCATACATTGTGTGTTAGTTCATATTTGAATTAAAAATTCTGAGATTGAAGCCTAAAACATAGATAACTATTTTAAGAAAATACTTAGTGTTTGCAAATATCAAAGCATATTGAATATTTGTCAGGTTGAAATATATTTCGGATAAGATTAAATAATTGAATATTTGATTATCTGTAGTACATTTCTTATGATTTCCTCAGCTTTTTTATATTTTTGGTACATTCAGAATAATATTCACTTGTCTCAAGGGAAAAAATTTTAATTGTGGAGCTCTTATCGCGAAAATCAATTTGTACATAATTCTTTATTGCTTTATAATAAGTTTGAAATTCAAACATTTATTTTTTGGCAAACATTTACACCTGTTACATCAAATTAAATACATTTAAATCAGTTGTCATTTTTAGTTCTTTATAATTCACTTACAATAAATCAATTTAGTTAAAGCGAATTAAATGTGATTAAGGATTTGCTGTTTAGAATCAATCATTTAATTTCATAGATTGTTTATTAATAAAGACTTATACATTATTTCAAGAGCAGGTAATAGCATTTTTGTCTTAGAAATGCACACAGCTCCTGATGTAAGACATAAAAATAATATGCCTGTAGCTTAGCCTTTTTAGCAGAATAAATTAAAGAGAAAAATTAGAAAAATCTTAAAATACCTAAATTTATGCTCTTAATCTCACACAAGTTGGGGTTATTAAATAATATTAGGAAAGCAAAGCTGTTTTACAGAAATAATTTAAAAATTCAAGTCAGATTATTATGTTCTTGATTTAAAATATATGAATCCTTGTAAACGCGGTACAATAATTTTTTTTATAAAGAATCTATGAAATTAATTGTTTGTTTTATACAACATAAATAAAAAAGAAAATTCTCAAAATGTTAAATTTTAATTTTATAATTTTATGTAAGCTGCCATTATTAAATAATATTAAAAAACTGAAATGTTATGATTAATTTATTATATTAAATACTAAAATTTATGCAATTTAAAAAAACAGTATTTTTAACTAAATATATGAAAAAATTCACATAAAATCATTTTTGCGGAAATTGATCTTTTATCGCATCTTAAAATTAAAAACAAGGATTTTAGAAAATATTAAATTTTATGAGTTTTTGTTGGAATGTACTGCAATTATTAAAATATTTATGAAATCTAAAACATTATAATAAAATTTTTAAATAAGCTTGTAATTTATATATAAATTTTCAAAATGTAATTACTGCACTATGACACTGAAACAATGTTTTTAACATAAGTCTTACAAAAATCAGTTCTAAGCTCATAATTTTTGTATAAAACTGTAAGAAAAAAAATTTTTTTGGGAAATTTAAAACTTAAGTTTTCTCATTTAATCACACATTATTAAAATGAATGTATTAAATAATAATTGAAAAACTTAATTTTTATGGCCAAAAATGTATAAATTCAAATTCAAATCATTAATTATTGCATTAAAAATTATAAAATATAATTGTAAATAATTGATAAATCACCGCTTGCGCACGAGCACAATTTCCTGTATCTAGCTCATAATTGGGCTCTGCCAATAAGATAGTAGTCTACTGAATTTAGAGGAAGGGAACAAGCAGAAGATCCCCAAAACTTGACCTGCCACCTCCATAGGTAGCACTTCCCTTGGAGGACATTGCAACCACTAACTATTAACGCTCCCAAGCACTATGAGTGAATTCGATGGATTATCGCTTAAGCCGATATTCGAATATACTTCCTTCTGATAAAGAGGACGTAACCCTAACCAAACATACCACGATGGCCTTTATATGTAAGTCATGTTAGATATGGTTTTTGCTTAATTGATTCTTCATAGAGGTGTAAATTAGAAACGAAATAATTTCAGAACAATAATATTCATATACAGTAGTTTTATATAAGGTGGTACAAATCAATCTGGTAGCAGAAAGATCAGCACTCTTGTCTCCAGTTCAAGAGCTCGTAGATTCGATTCTTACCACTGACATGTTTGTATATAGAGTTTTATTTTAAATTGTAGGTCTCAGTGCAATTAATCCTCGTGTGCAAAAAATAACTACTGAGCGGTAAAAAAATTAAACAAAGTGATATTAAATAGTATTTAAAATGTTAAAACCTCATAATTATTAGATAAATCGACATCTATGCGTTTGAAAAAAAATCTTAAATACATTTTTGAAACACGCTACATTATGTATATAAAAATATAGCTATCCATCCATCTTTCTGTGAAGGCGACGAATTCTTGTTAAATATATGGTATATCTTTAAAATCAGAAATGCCCTCAAGGTAACTCCATTCACTACAGCTACCTTTCAACTATGAAGAAAGGCATCATCTTCTGAAAGTTGTCCTCGAGCCATCGTTCCTCCACCCCCAACCATCTCTTCCTTTTTTCAGAGTATCGCCCGCGAATAATGGGGAGACTATACCACACATAGATCTTCTCCTCGCTAGTCCTTATTTATTATTTCTTTGTCGATGGAAATGAAAAATGTGGAATAAATCGACTTGGTTGGATCTTCGAAGAAGAGAATTTGCAAATGGCCGTCACATTTCCTATCGGCCAGAACGGGACAAATATCGTTAGATATTTTTTGTACACCCCACTTTTTCATTCCTACGCATTCTTCAAGAAAAAAAGGAAGAAAGATTCTGTATGAAAAGGGGCTTACACGATCATTTTAGCAGAGAAAGAAATATTTTTTTCCATGCTGCTTTCGGGTTGTTCTTTGATTTTATATTTTTAACAAGGAAGTCATTTCTGAAAGTTTGGCCTCCGGGATTCCATGCTGAGCTTTCCTTTCTTTCTTTTGAGATTTTGCCAGAAAGTTTGTAAAAGGCAAAAATTGGAATGCGCGAACTGAATCGTAACTACTTTGGGAGATTTTTTTATTGATGAAAACGCAGCAGTTTTGCCTGAAAACTTAGTTGCGACATCTTTGCTGGGATAGTTTGCTTGGAGAATCCTATAATGGATAACTCTAGATTTTCTTCTGAGCTTATTACTGCAGGCTAGACTAAGCTAAAATATAAGTTCTGTAATATGCTGTGGAAATAAATGAGATGAACAATTTTCTCTAACTTCATTCCAATTAATCAAGTTTTATTGATTTAAGTCTTTAATTCATATTTTTTTGCAGTTTGTGTAAATTTGAACTCCAAAGATAAAACATGAATGTAGACCCCTATTAGGCATGTTTAAAATTTACATTTACAAATAACTCAAATAATTTTTGCAGCCTTTTTTTAAACACCATTGACAGCTACATGTGCATCTACAAATTATTAAAATTGAATAAAATCCTGTCTGTAGACCCATAAAAGATAATAATAAATTGTTTTCTTATGTCATGTTCATATGCGTGTGTTTCCATATTTATCAAAAATCTTGACATTTCAATATACATGAACATTTTCGAGATATTAGATGAATTCGAGATTTCTATTGTCAATTCTACTATTTTACGGTTAATTAGACCATAACCTATGATTTAAAGTGCATTTCAATCCCCAATGGACCTCTACATCCAAAGTGAGATTTACAAAAAGAAATCAGAATTCTGAACAATTATTTCTAGTTTCTTATTTAGCCTTTGCATTTGCAAAAAATTCAAAATAGCTTTTTGGAACTTCTTATTAAAACACCCTAAGTAGCTCCATGTGGAATTACAAATTGTTAAATTATTGTAAAAATCATATCTATAGACTAGTAAAAACTAATAATAAATTGTTTTCTTAATGTCGTGTTTATATATACATGTAAGTATTTAGGTAAGCGTGTGTCATATGCCAAAAATAATTAATCTTAATCAGAGATTTTCAGTGTATTGTCAATTCACAACTAATTAGACTATAGTATAAGGTTTCAGTTACATTTAAAACTATAGTGAGTACATATACACTGAAGGTAGGACTTAGGAAAATAAATCAGCATTATGAACATTTAAGTTCACCCTGGCCAAAAAATCTCAGGAATAAAGAAATTTGCATAATACTAAAATATTTTAATTTATTTTAATCAGAAGGGAGGATTTTTGCTCTAGATTTATTATTCAAAAATCTAAATATTCTGTAGGGTTATATTTATAATTTAATAGGAAAAATGAATACATATTTAAGTTTTTACATAAGATTAATAAATTAAGAAAATATCAAACAATTATTTTGTATGTTAACTATTAAATATTAACATTAATATTGTTTATGATTATTGAAAAATTTATAGAAAAGTAAACAAAATACATTACAGATATGTAATTGAATGAAATTTTGACTACAATATTAGAGATTCAATACATTAATGCATTATTTGAAATGATTAAACAATAAAAAGTTAATGAAGATATTTATAAGTATTATCTTCATTAACTTTTTATCGTTTAAATTAGTTAAATTAAATGAGTTAATTAATAACAATCCGATTAATTCAAATTTAATTTAAATCTTTTTATTTCGATATTACAAACATAATTACTACGCGTTTTCCCAAAGTTCTTAATAACTTTAAAAAACTTTAATTATATCACACACAAACCTTTGAATCATCAATATTTAAAGCTAATTTATTGCATATGGAAGAAAAACATTTCCCATCCAATTATTAGTTACAGCTTTATACTAACCTTAGTAAGTTTTTACTGATGGAAAAAATAACGTATTGCTTAGAATTTGTTATCAATATATGAGTTATTATAGATATCACAAAATAAAATGTAATTTGCTGCATGAAGACTTCCGTGAATACGGGAGAGGAAACATCAAAATTTTCAGGAAATTTATGGTCAATAATTTTTATAAAATGCAAATCTATGAGATGCAACTTTGATATCAGACTAATGTTTCGTATCAAAACTTTATAATGAAGTTATTTTATGTAACAGGTGTATAAATAAACATAAAAAGACTTAATTTTGTTACTTAAAAAATAATATGCTTAATTTTCCTAAAATCTTTAATAGATTTAAATCATGCAGATTCCCATTAAAATCTTATAACTTCTGTAACTTTACCCACCCAAAAATGCGGTATAGCATTCTTCTGCTTGCTTAGGAAAAGAACATTACAAGACAAAGACCGGAACTTAGATAAGTCTGTGTGGTGTGGGATCGAAGATCTAATCCGGTAGAAGACTCCGCGGCAAATGAAGCTAAGAAGCTTATGAGAGGAAGGTACTCTTGTCAAGTGGCCCTTCCTGCTCTTGTCCTTTCTGACATCAGCAGACGTTTCGGGTTAGCAATAGCACATGATCCGATCTTTCCTTCACCAAATGGCAGAAGACTTAAGCTTTTTGTGCATGTCAAATAGGGACAATCAAATGCGGTTTTAGATGCAATAGGGCATTATATGTGTATATGTGTTTTTAAAATACACATAAGTTAGAAAATTCATCTGCTTAACTGTATCGATAGAAAACAATGTAATATACAGGAAAGAAAGCAAAATAAAATGAGTCATTAAGGGGAATTAAAATGAGTAAAGCCGCACAACTTGTCTGATGGTCAGCGTGCCTGACTGCGGATAAGGAGGTCCTGGATTCGAATCCCGGTTCGGGCATAAATGTACTTTCTCTCTCTATCTATCCTGTCTTTGTCCTTTTCTTGTATGAATGAGGTGTGAATGGTTGCCTACCCTATAAACGGGTACCTTTGGCACGTATGTAGAGCCAAGTCGTACTTTCACCTTCATGGTGCTCTGATTAAAACGACAGACGCTCCCAATTGACTTAAATTTGCATAGCCAAGGCATAGCGAGCTTGGCTTGTCCAAGTGTCATTAGTAACAACAACAACAAAATGAGTAACACTCAACTCATGATTGTTTTGCTAATGACATAAGATAAGTGCTTAAAAGTTATGTCATGATATTTCGAAACACTACAAACGTAAAAATTGAAATTAAGTAAGATCTAACAAAAAGTAAATAAAATCTGTAAATAAATATATAAAAAAAATACACATACAAAAATACAACTGAAAAAAATGAAATAATATTGTGACTCTATTTATAAAAGCAAACTCTAATATTAAGTAATAAAAGTGCATAAATTAAATTTTGAATAATTAATAGTTGTATTTTGAATTATTAAGAATTGGATTTACTGAGTATTGTTTTAAAACTATTTACAGCATACTTTTATTAATTATATATAAACAATATTTATTAAGTATGTGATGATTATAATATATCTTTTAGTACATGGTGAATAATGTAATTAATATAATTTATTATAGCCAACTTTAAGAATGTTACTTAATTGTTGATAATTAAGATATTTTCAAAATGAACAGTGAAGTCATACGAGAAAAGATTTTCAGCCTGAAAAAAATATATAGACACATACATTTCTTTCGAATATGTAGGTCTAATATATTCTTACGTAAATATTTTTTTCATATGAATATATTCACACACATAAGATCATAAATTTAAAGTATATATATATATGATTTCGTTCATTGATACCATTGATACATTTTTAACTCAGAAGTTATGTACATATTTGCTATATTTTTTCCAGTCAATGTGCAGAGATTTTTTTAATTATATGGTTATATACCGACCATATATTAAATTAATTAAGGTAAAATAATTTATATGCTAAAATTATTTAGATGATTTTATTGAACTAAAATTAAAGATACAATTCAAAATGTTTTAGCAAATATAAGAAATTATATATTCAAGTTAAAATTCTAAATATATATTTGTTCCAGATATTTCTTAAAATCTCAACATTTAAATATTGCTTCTATATTTCAATATTTCAAGAAATATGTAAATATATATGTAGGATTTTAAGAATTATTTAAAATAAAAAAGAAGTTTAGCGGTTCATATTTACATAGAAATTCGGATTTAACTCTTTTATTTAACTAATATATAATTTGGAATAATATTTTACTTTTCGAAAATTATTAAATGGTTTTAATAAAATTATAAATTTATAAAAGAAAAAATTAAATGAGGAAATCAAATGATTTGAGTTAACTTTATATGAATAACTTTTTTTATTATATACTTAAAATTAAGGAGTAATTTGTTTCTAGAATAAATGTAATTTTCCATTTTTTTCAATTATAAACACACGTGAGTATTGTTTTTTGTTTTAATATTTTTAATTTTTTATCAGCATTATGCTCAAAAATTTATGGTTTAAGAATTGTAATAAGAAACATCCCGTATAATTTAGTTGAATAGTAAAAGGAAAATTTTTCTAATCTTATGAGAATTTTAAGAAATTTTATATTTTTCTTTGCAAAAGGATTTATTTAATTATATTTATGATAAACATTAAAAATTTAAAAAATGGAAACTATCTTCTTAAAGGGATTACAATTTTTGAATTTCGAAAATGAAAAAAAAAAAATCAAACTTATTTGATTAGGAATTAGAAAAACGATATAAATATTAGGGAAAACATAGCGAATTTTCAATTCAAAATTCTAATTCTATTTTACAAGTTTTATGTTATCTGCCTGCCTTATATCTAATTCAAATAAAATATTTATATTTAATAGTTATTGTGACGGTATAATCGCAGGATTTGTTACGCCAAAATGAAATTTGGAAACACAAATCTTAGGTGAAATAAATAAAATTATGCTATCAGTTTGCATAATTTCAATAAGCAAAGCATTTTTGCAATAAATGATTTAAATGTTTTGAGGTAATATCTTTATAACGCGATTCCAATATCTCTTTTTGCAGAAAAACTTTAAAGTATTTAAAAATATATGTAATAAAATTAGGAAAATGTAGAACGATTTGAGCTGAGGATTTATAAAAATAAATCTTCAGCATCAAAATCATATTAAATTTAATTTTTATAAAATAAATCCTTAGGACGAGATTTGCAATTTTCTTAGAATCAAATACGATTAGATATGATCAAAAAAATCATAGGGTGGATATCTACACGCAAACTTTTGCAGGTAGTTTTTACTTCTTAAAATTCAAACAAGTAATTGATATTGATCTTCAAAAATGATTTGTATTTTTGTAAGTACATTTTCATAATTTGGGGGACATTTTTGCCATGTAAAACAAAATTATTCAATGTCCATCATTAAATAAAACCAAAGAAATGTCCATCAAATGTCTCAAAATATACTAGTTCCATTAAACTTCAATTTACTGTACGAAACATGAAAGCTACTTTTCTTTTTCGGCAATTTTTTATTAATAAATACATTCACTTAACACTTGTGAAACTAATTTTATAATTTAATAATTGTTATTTGGTATTTCATCATACTGCACATTTTTTTAACTGTTATTGACGTTTGTTAAACTATTAAAACTATTTGTTTGCAGTGAGTTTTTGTAATGTAAGATAAACAATTTGTTATCAGGTACCGCCTACTTAATCTGTTGTCATGAAAAATCAACATCAATTTTTATCTTAGAAAGCGGATAAATTTTTGTTTTGGATCTTATAAACATTTAAAAAAAACTTTTTTCTTAACATTAATCAATACATTCTGAATGACTTTTTCTCTAACATATTTTCATCATTTTTCACGAAGAGTGGAATAACCGTTTTTTTAAATATTTTTTAAAAGATTTACTTAAGTTGCATTTTTCTATCAGAATTGGAGATTGTTCAGTTGCAAGTAAGCTCTAAATAAGCTTTAAATTTAAAATCATTATAATTTTGTCTAATCATTGTAAAAATTTAAAACTAGAAAATTGGATTTTTTTTTCAAATTCAAAAAAATTAGTTGAAATTAAAAAAAATAAAATGTATTTTTAAGAACTAATTTACATAATATACAATTTAAAACTCAGTTTAATCAGTAGTATATTTTTAAGCTTAATCAGTAATACCTTTTATGGGGAAATTTTGGTATACAAAATTCAATATGGTTAATCTGATGTAGGGAAATAAAAAAATTTGAAAACACACACACAGACACGTGAATGTGTAACGTAAGTAATTTGAATTACACATTTAAAATACTTGGAGCAATTGATATTTGTGGTTTTTGATACTATCTTAATTTTTGATTACATCTTAATTTTTGCAAAGCAATCTTGATATTTTTGAAATAAAGCAAGCAAGGTTCTGCTTTTACACTGAAAGTGACATTATATAAGAACTACATGAGAGAACCACAGTTGGGAAAACAAAAACTAACATAGCAACAAATAATGTCCAGATTCTATGTTTTTTAACTCATATTTACCATTTAGCTGTGGTATTCTTAATCATAGGGCCTGCATCCGAATCTCTGAGAAATGCATTGATGAAAACAAAAGGATCTTCGGAAAAAGAAAAAAAGAAAACATCCTCGAATCATTGCTTCGACAAATCTCCCAAGCAATCTTTTTTTTTGTCTTCTTGGCTTAGATGCTAGTATCCGAACTATCCTTCATCAGGAGTGGGGACACTGCAGGGATATATCTCCCTTCCACCCCCACACCAGAAGAAGAGCTTGATTATTGGTTTCCTCGGCAGAAACCCCCACCTACGATGAATTTTTCTTTTCCACCGTTCTTTTGTGTGATCCATTCTCTGACAAATGCTGGCTGAAACTAATTAATGCTTGACTTTCATCCTTTCCGAAATTCTTGGGCTCGGCTTTTGTGTTCCCGGGTTCAACGGTAAGCGTATTAAATTGGATTTTCTATTCCAGTCCGTGAAAATTTTTCTCCATTCTTATATAGATCTGGCAAGATCGTGTCTGCCACTCACTTCTTTGAGCGCCACGAGATGTGTATATTGAAAAATGAGATCGTTGTTATTAGAAGTTTCCACCATTGTTGTTTGGAGGATTTTTTAATTTTGAATCGAAAAATTCAGCAATCTGACGATTCTTTTTCTTGGCTTTAATTTCGGTTATATATCGGGATCTAATATCACACGTTCTTCTTTGTCTGCTATATATAAAAAACTCGTGTTGTTTTATTAATGTGATATTTCCGAATAATAAATCAGATACGGATAATTATTCTTTGATGATAAAATAATGAAAATAACATTCGAGTGAGGCACAATATTGCATGTTTACTTCATAGAAATTAAGGATTTTCAATAACTTATTCATTTCATTCACAAAAGAAGTCTCAGTATTTATATTATGATCTTATCCTCATTTTTATCCAAGATTAGATATTAAATTGTTCGTATCCTTTGTTTTTATCATAGCTTAAATACACAATAGCATCATATTTTAGGCATTGTTCTAATCCTTCTGCTGGCAGTTTGATTCTGATCGAACACGTTTGTAAGTTTCGCCTAGTTAAGGTAAAGCTTTACACAACCGGAAAACAAAAGTTTACATAACACACTAATTTTATGAAACAAAATATAGATGAGAAAACAACGTAATAGGGATGAAAATGGGTACATGATATTTCTTAGAATTATCAGCTTGAACTTAAGTTTTTATTGGCTTAAACGAATGTCAATCACTTTTCTAATGTTGTTAGAAAAAGACCATTGCGCGCGCGTATGCAGTTTCCCATGATCAGTCATCGGAATTTTTTATTCAAATTTATGCTCAGCATATCTGAATGTTTTCGCATATCTATTTGATTAATTTTTGAAGAGTTTTCTATTATGTTATTACCAAATTAGTGTTTTTGTATTTAACTAAGAAATTTAACTAATGATTGCTATTTGTAAAAATGAAAAAAATATGTACTGGTGACTATAAAATTAAAGCATCTTTTTACGTAAAAATTATTTAATTGGCACATTAGTACTAAATTATATGCTTTTTTCCTTCTTGGTATATTTATCTACTTGGTATATAACTTTTTTCCAATCTTGGTATATTTAATAACTAATTAATTTTAAAAAAGATATTGAGCTCTCGTAGCATATTGAGCACACTTTTAAAATAAGTATAGTAAATTTTGTCTATGTTATAGTATAATTATAAGCTTTATAATCAAATTAGTTTCAGAAAACTATGAATATTTCAAAACTCACGAAATCCAGACAGAGTTTCTACAAATCTATGAGCATATGCGATGGTTAACGTATAATAATTATACTGAATACACAAAGGATTAAATCAATATTAATGAATGTTAACTTTCTTTACAATGCGTCAATCTATTACATAATTAGCATAACAGCAAATATATTATTAAAATATCACATTTAGCATTTTGAAGTGAGAAAGAACTCCGTAGAACCGTAATTTATTATCTGACACTGGTGCTCCTTTATCACTTATATTTCTTGAAAAACATCATTTGAAACAGTGAATATATTCATACACTCACCCTTTGAGTACTAATTTTTATTGATATCTTACAACAGGGGAAATAGTAGTATTAAAGGTTCGTATTTGGTACTTTAACTGTAAATGATGATACGAAATGCATAATGACACTCTTCCATTATTTGCCGATCTGGTAGCTAATAGATTAGCGTGCTGATATTCGGTTCCATAGTTCGTGGGTGCGATTCCCTCTTTGTAGGGGGACAGTTTCTAGTGACTCCAAATCCACATAAAATTTCATATATATCCCGACTTTATTATTCCTCAGTCCACAAATAATCATCGAGCGACAACAGAACACAAGACGATTCATTCAATGTTTTCGCTTGTGTCTAACATCTCCATTTAATGACCTGGATTCAAATCCTGCTGATGTGTTCTGGTATAGATAATAATCAGAATAGCATATATTCCAATTATGTCTAAAATGGGTTAAAAGTGCTTATAGAATTTCATAAGAAGCGTCACGATAACCTATATGTGGGACGAAGCATATGTCCTGGTTAGGAAGTCAGCCTAACGTGAAACCTCAGTGTTTACTCCCAAGTACAATGATTAGTGCTTATTAACTAGTATAGGCTAAAATATATAACACAAGAAATTAAACCTGCGTCACGATAACCTATATGTGAGACGAAGCATATGTCTTGGTTAGGAGGTCAGCCTGACATGAAACCTCAGTGTTTACTCCCAAGTATGATTAGTGTTGAATTTATTGACCCACTGATGGGCTGAAAGGTTGAGTTGACCTTGTGTAATACGAGGATCTAACCTCGAACCTGTGGCTTTTGAGCGCAAAACACTATCACTAAGCCGTTAGTTTTCAAAACAAACACCTATAGTGGTTAATATTTCATGACGTTTATCATATATGTACTCAATCATAAGCAATAATATCAAAGAAAAGTTTCCATATATAAAATTTTGTCTATGTATTACATATACATGTATTACATGTTAAGCTCATTTCTCAATACGTTTGTTAACTAATTTAGTATCACAGAATTATTTGTTGATAACATTTTACACTTTTTATATTTTTTTTATTATTTACTCTCAAGGATTATCTTAATTTATCTAATTATTCAATGAACTACTCACTTATAAAATTGATATCACAGTGTTTTTAATCCAATCAAACATTCCATAATGCTATACCTTTTATAAAAGTCTATTTTACGCTTTAATATTATATTAGTCACTATCGTAGCACGAGTTGTGTAAGTTATGTTAATTTAAAATCATAATTTTTAATACAAAGTTTTCACGGAAACAATTCGGTGACTTAACCCTTTAAATTGTTTCTGCAAACATTTGTTATTAAAAGCCGGCAATGGAGATCTAGCACAGTGTGTCTGTACTACGCTAACTTTTTTTGGGTTTGTTAGTCAAATAACTGAATTAAGATTCGAAACTTAGGTCAGGGTCTCATGTGAATAATTATGGCACTTTAGACAATTGAAGTAATTGAAATGGCCATCACGTAGGGTTGATAGTGGATTCCCAAGGGAGCATTCAACTACGATATTTAATTGAAACGTTTGCTGAATGGTAATGACTTTTCTTGTACCTGGCATTTTCATCTCTTTCTTCACAAAACGAAATGCTATGCTGAGTTTTAATGAAAAAGATAGAAAATTCTGCACAAAAGCTCTGTATTCTCTTGAATGTGAAAGTATTCTATTTAGAAAATAATTCTTCAATATAATAATTTTCTGATAAAAATTAATAACAATAACTTTTTGCAAATTATTGAATTACTTTCGGCATGTATTGCTAAAATGAATCAAAGTCATTTTTATGATTAATAAATAATCGCAGATCGGAAAATCAATTATTTATAAAACAAATATTTCATAACTATTTGCATAACTGATGTTGAATGAAATATTATATCAGTTATGTAAAATTATTTTAAATTTTTATAGCTTGATGTATAAGATAGTTTACGATGTTATGAAAGCCTCAATATCATTGCCAAAGTTAAGGGATATAATAAATGCTATATAATACCCATCTACTAGGATTTCCATTTTGGAGCGCTACAAGGGGCAATAGTGGTACAGCATACTTCTTTGTACTTAGCTCAGCGCTGAAGTAAATGACAACCATTGTAGTGGAGCAAACACTGTAGGTAACATGTGTGGCTCTTTGTAATTTAGAAATAGTGGCCAAGTAAAAAATCACTAAACTTGGCCAGCCGCTCGTAGAGATAATATTTAACAGGGAGGACATTGCGACCACCAGATATTTTACTTGTCTCACCCACACTGGGGGTCACCATCTAACTGGAGCATATAATTTGAATCCTAAGGCCCTTGACCAAGAAAACAGATATAGAAATTGTAGGGTTTGGCCTCTATATAGGTTGTCATGTAGCTGAGTTTAGTTTAACTACTAATATTAAATACGATGAATCTTCAATTGAGTCGGGATTCGAGTTCACTACCTTCTGGTAATGACAACTATTCGTTATTTTCATTATACTTTATTGTTATAAAGTTAACAACACTGTTTGCATAAATATTTTACTTATTTGAACAAGGGATTTATCACCATGTTGTTACTTTAATGTTATATTTATTTTAAATGAAAATTTGGCTTTAACTAAATTTTATCATTAAATGTTCTAAATGAAAAAAGTAGAAATATCGCAAGCACCCACCCTAATTGATGAGAAGGCAAAAAGTATAATCGCAAAACCCATCTCACTTTTTCAACAGTGACTGGGATCGAACTCAAGACCTAACATTCTGAAAGATGTTGTTCGATTTCGAGGTTATGAGAAATACTCTTTAGCGTCACTTAAAATATTAACTTTATGTGTAATGAAACATACCATGATTAACAAATCCGGCAGATTAATCCTATTTTAAAACCCATTTTAGGCTTAAACTATACAGAATCACTCAATTTACTTGCAATTAATCGCTGCCAATTTTGGCAACAGCGATAAACTACTCTCGCTCTCTTGAAGTTGAAAGACACGTCATAAAACTCTAATGACGATGATGATAGGCTTTGTTCAATATCTCATTAGTCAAAGGGAGGGCAACTGCGAGAGATGGAGAACTTAAAAAATAATAAATAAAGAGCACCCCATGCATACTTATGCGTAGGACAACACTAATTGATTAGATCATATGTACCGAGACCCCGTCCTTGAATACCAGGGCCTTGTTGTCAGGGTGTGTTGCCCGGAGCCTAAACTTTAATGAGTTGATCACATCATTATAAAAATTCACTATCTTTCACCCTCGGGAGCGATGCGCGTTTTTAAGAAAAATAATGATAGAGTTTCGGATATTAAATCGCTTTGAGGATTAATTAAGAAAGTTAAGAGTGATTAAAGATATCGATTCTGAGCAGCAGAGTTTATATGAATTTATTAAAAAATTTTGAAATTTTTTTTATCAAAAAAGGATTGAACTTATTTTCTCGAATCAAGTGCCTGAAGCTCTTAAAGTCTGTATTTACTTGATGAAAATATTTTTTACCTTTTCAGTATATTTTTAACTACTTATGCCTAATTAGTGTTTTAAAGCTCCTCCGGACTGAAAAAACTATGTAATTTTCGTTATTTATTTGACAGACAAAGTAAAAAAACGAACTAGTCTTCTTGAAAAATCTTAAATTTTCCAGTAGAAAGATGACGTTGTAATTTATAAAAATTCCATCGTTATATTTTAATGAATAGTAGCTGTTGATTTATTATAGAAATATTGATTGTAGGAAGTAAATGATTGGTATAACTATCGTTAGAGTAGTTCTGTTGACATCATGTTCAAAATGGTGTAATTACACTAGAATAAGGGGGATATGATTTCACAGTCTAATTATTTTAACGTTATAAAAATTATTTAAAAATTAAGAATATTTAAATTATTAAAAATGCAATTATTATATTATGAATTATTAAAATATTAATTTATTAAATAATAAAAAATAAAGTATTTAAATTCAGTTTTTAATGAGGCACTATTCTTTAAATCGATGGAATTAAACTGGAAATTTCTATTTAGGTATGTACAATACTACTTATATAATGAGCCGAGGTGTTGGCATGCATGAAAAAGAATCATTCTCGTTGCCAAAAAGTAAAGGATTTTATACCAGACACAACTGAATGTCCGTGAAATTCACTAATGATAGTTAGGTTGTGAAGGGTAGAACATGGTTCATTGTCTTCCAAGTAAAGTGATATCTCTAAATTAATAACTAAAATCTAGGAATTTTACACATGATATCTGCTCCTAATTTAAGAAGGCTTGCCCACTTTTTAAATGAAGAAGAATTTCTTACAGGATGCTTTACTATACTACACACATATGCTATAAGCCCCAATTTTTTTAGCTAAAATGTTTCAAAATATGACAAAAATATATTTGGGAATAGGAAAAAATAACTTTTTTTATATCTATTTATGTGTGTATTATGAGATTTATTATGTTTCAGAACATGAAAATCAGCAGATGTAGTTTTATATGTTTAGCTACTGATAATCCATTAAATAGAAAGTAATGAATGCATATTCTACGAGAGAATAAAAAATAGTTTTGCAAAAAGAAATCTTTAAACGAATAAATCAAAACAATTTTTTTTTATCAAAAAGTAGAATGAAATGAAATAGTAATGTAATTCAGTTATGATTTACCCCAACTTTTAAAAAAGAATTAATTTTCCTTTAAAATGTACCATGATAAAATATCGTAAAACGGTAGAATATCGTGAATAAAAATTTGACATGTCTTCAATTTCAGATGTTACCGAAAATCGAATCATTTATGAAAGGAAATTCTAGATTTAAAATGGATCATATATTTTTTTGCGATGGATTGAATAGTTAAATAATTGCAGAGGGAAGAATGCACTTACCTTTTCAAAGATAAAAGTACACATTTCATCTCTTATTTAAAACATCTGTTAAAATATAAATGTATTTTTGATGCTTAAAAAATTTATACTAAAAATAATTTTAAATTTCAGAATGTGGATATTATGTAACATTATTAAGGCTATATATTGAACAAATTTGAACAATGAAAAATTTTGGCTATAATTGAACATCACTTTACGCGGATCTTCTAGTGTAATAGAATATCATAAATTTTATTTTAAATCCAAAAGTTGTAATACAATTGCCAAAAGTCCCCGATCACACTTTCATTTGAAGTAAATTATCCCTGTATTTAGAATGCATAATTCTCCTATTAAGTGAAAGCAGGAATACTAGAGTATCAAACATGTTTTTGTCATGATGAGTTGAAGTAAAAATTGAAACATTTAAAAGGAAATCCCGATCAAGAATGTTCATAAATTTGGACATTTATTCAGAGGCATTTTTTCCGCAGCCAGTGTCCAAGTCTGCAGTTGATGATATCATAGTTAAGTGAAAATATCATGAAAAATCTGAGTTAAGTTACTATTCTGATAGACCAAAGACTGGTCGAAATTGGAGAATTTTAAAGCTTGTATGGAAAAACCAGTAGATATAGCTGTCAGATATAGCGAAGAACTTCTGTTTCAGACAGACATACTGATCACCACAACTATCCACCAAAGGTTATATCACTAAATTTCCATGATCATTCTGCCCACCAGTAAGCCCAGAAGTGTTCTCATTGGCGAAAGAAGAAAGGAAATTAGGTTTTAAAATAGTGTAAACATGTCATATAGAGTATCGAAATAATATATATGACCTGACATTTTAATGAGGATGAGTAAATCTAATGAATGGAGGGCATTTATTGGGGGTTGGTCCAGCTTCAAATTTAGTGAGGGTAGTATCATGGTTTGGGTATGTTTTTCTTGTTTAGACTTGTCTTGTTGGTTTTAATTGATATCTTCTGGTGTAAATTAAGAAAGAGAGAGAGAGAGAGTATATTTTAGATAATAGAAACTTTTTCGACATTATGAGAGTAGTTTACCTAGAACTGCAAGGGACACTTTTCTGCTCCGTATCCTTACTTGTATCAGAGCTTTTTCATTCTCATAACACGATGTCATCACCTGTTATAGCATGAAATTGTTTAGGTCCATAAACCATGCCTCATTTTGTTTTGGTTTGCGAATAGTGCTTGTCAGTGTGTCTGAAATCCCAGGTTGGGAAGAGAGAAACATAGTTTCAACCTTTGAGAGGAGTCAGAATATTGTGATAATCTTTAAAATCAAATCCACGTGAAATTAAACCTAAACTGTCCCTTCGTACTTGTGGAAAGGCATTCACAATAGTAAACACTGTAATTAAATCGATATTTCTGTTGTTGTTTCTAATGACACTTGAACAAGCCAAGCTCGCTATGCCTTGGCTTTGCGAATTTAAGTCAATTGGGAGCGTCTTTCGTTTTAATCAGAGCACCATGAAGGTGAAAGTACGACTTTGCTCTACACACATGCCATAGGTACCCATTTATAGGGTAGGCAACCATTCACACCTTATTCATACAAAGAAAGGACAAAAACAGGATAGATAGAGAGAGAAAGTACATCCATGCCCGAACAGGGATTCGAACCCAGGACATCCTTATCCGCTGGCAGGCACGCTGACCACTAGACAATTTGGGCGGCCAAATTTCTGTACATTGTACGTCTTATGACTTTCGAATCGGTAGTTTTTATGTCTTTTAACTACACAGTACAATAACTGGAACTTTTCAGTATCGTTTTTTCTTATGCACTATAATCAATTTAAGAAAATGTTTTTCGATTTTTTTATACTACATAACAAATACCCAAATTGCTAAAGTCTGTCTTTTATATTCCGTATATTTTATTGTTTTCTGGAAAGATACACATTCCACAGATTATATATTAAAATCTCTCAAAGAATAAAATTAGAAACTCCAAAGCATTTATCCGAAGTTTGAATTCAAATCTAATTGTTCAACTTGTGGCTAAAACCGAAATTAAGATTTTCCTATCGAAAGATCGTGGTTTGACATAAGGCTACGATAAGCCCATTTTCAAAATTTGCAATGTTTGGGAATGAAGATAGTTAAATTGGCTACATATCTTTCAAGTGAAATTTAATTTACACATTACCATATAATTTTAGGTAACTAACATTTGTTTAGAAAAGAAAAATCACACTTGTAATTTTTTCCACAACTTTAAAAGTGAATGAATTCTAATTATGAAAGCAAAACCTATGCATCAGAATTTTACATTATATTATAAATTCTTGCATAAATAATCTTGCATTGCACATTTTTTTGATAAAAATATACCAATTTTGGTTTAACGTTCAATTTTATATAATCACATATTTTATATGCGACTATAACAATAAAATGTAACGTAAATGTGTATTGATTTTTAAATTAATAAGTTAATGGAAAACCCACAGATTTCTACATACATGATGACTTTTAAGTAGATTATGAAGTATTATTCAGTTCTTAATACTGTCAAAAAATAAAATTAATCAAATATTATAAAAAACAAGGAAAATTTTAAACACAAAATGCAAAATTAAGAGAAAAGGGAATAATATAGGCATTAAAAATTATAAAATTACGTTACTATTTTTACAGGCTGAATTAATTCCAATCAAAAATTAATATAGACTGAAACAGTTGAATTATTTCAGTAACAATATAAAAAATTGAGTATGATATATAGTTTCAGTTTCCTAGAATCACAACTGTGGTTATAATTAGAGTATTTTGGTTTCATTTTCCTATTGTTTATAATTTTGAACATTATTATTAAAAACCGTTTTTTTAGCTTTTTAGTAAAGGATTAAACATGAAAATTATAAAAAAAAATAAAAAGATTTTCAATATAAACTTTTACACAGTTAAAAAATAATCAAATTATTGTAGACGCTTTATTTTCGGATTGTAGATTATAAGTTAAGCTCAAGTATCTTTTTTATCTCAAAATTCAAAACAGCACTGTTTTATATTCTGCTAGAAGCCAAATTTTTCAACGTTTGCAAATAAGAAATCAATTCGAAGTGTTAAACATCAATATTTTTATATATTCCATTAAATAAATATCACACGATTAATATTATGAATAATTCATGTAATTATATATTTTGATTATTGAATCAATATTTAAAATCACACAATTAAAAATAAAGAAGTCAAACATTAAATTATTTATACAAAAATGATTTAAATAACTTTATTTCTTTTATTTATTTCATTTACTAGACTTTTTAAATTTATTTCACATCATATAAAGTTCAAGCGTAAAGAGTAGTTTCTATTTCGAATTATATGCGTCATATCCAACTGGTAATGATAGGGAAAAGGGAATCGTTATCTAAATCGAATAAAATCCAGTAGGAAATCTGATCTGGCAGCTGACATCGACTCTACATCTCAAAAAACCGTCTTCTTGCATAATTGGCGCTGTCAGGAAACAGCGTTGTAATACTCCCGGCATGCCATTCGTCATTCACTCGTGGATCACGTAGATTCGCGTTGACTTACGAAGAATTGACTCCAAAGCGCTGACATTAACTAAATTTTTTTATTTATTTTGGATTTTTGCATTGCGCAATATGTTTTACAAATTAAATTTGCAAATATTGAAAGTTATTCAGAGAATTATTTATAAATTATATAATGATTTGCACTTTTTGCTTGTTTTTTGTATTTTATAAAATGTTATAGTAAATGTACGATATTTATTCGCTTTTTTAAATTTACAGCCTCTTTGACTTGTATATGGGAATAATATATTCTGACAATTTACTTTTTTATTTGAGAATTCTTCTAAAAATAGTATAACAAACCTGCTGTTATTTACTTTGCATTTGAAATAAATATGATGATTTTTTTTTCCAACTTATGAAGATGAATCCTATTTTTTCAGTCTATTCTTAATATTAAATAGGTAACATTAAAGATTTTGCAGTTTTGTTTTAGAGGAAAAATAATATGGATATAAGAACTTTTTGAATTTTCTAACTTTGCATTAAGCTTGTCATAAATATAAGAATACTTAAAAAATATTTAAATTTATTTATATTATTACATATTTGTATCTTAAAACATATTTATATCTTTTAAACAGAAGTGTATATTAGTTATCATTTTTAAGCATTTTTAGTCTTTTTAAAGCATTTAAAAATAAGAAAAAGTATTTCTTTTTCTGGAAATTAAATAATGGGTAATTTAGACAAAATTTTCTATAAGATTTTATGGTTGTGAAATAAATTGATCAAACAGAACAGATATATCAGACTCTAAATTTCTCGCAGAATTTTTATTTTAAACAAATGATAAATATATGTAAACATTTGTTCTTGACTTTAAAATCTAATATAAATAAATATGTACATAAAATACTGTCTTATAGTAAATTAAAACATTTTTACATCATTTCTTGTGAAAACAATTTAAATTTTATATATTTATTTGTTTTATTAAATAAATAAAAACTTAGCAAAACATTTTTATTTATAATTTATTAAAATTATTTTAAATTTTACATTTTAAATAAGATTAAAAGTTTGTGTTTTATAAACAAATTAAATATCGAAATAAAATTAAATTTTAATAAGTTTAATGAATCAAAAATGAGAAATTTTATAAATTAAATTAAAATAAATTAATGATAAGTATAATCAAAATTATTACTTAAAAATAAATTAATTTATTAAAAATTAAATAATAATCTTAAATAAAATTAAATAATTTTTTTAAAATTTATTTGCATTTTGATTTCATACTTCATTTCCTAATTCATCTTATATGAAGCGAAGCATTTGAGTCAGAAACAGACGATAGTAAATCAATTAGGCTGCGTAGAAAAATATTAATAAGGAAATAGTTGATAAACTGACTAAAATTTTGCAAACACACTCTGAATATGAAGTAAAGTGAAGTGCGTTTTCATCATTCAGCTCCCCATAAATTGCCACGTCTTCGATAAAACTCATGTCTATTACTGTCGCTCCCCGATAAAGCTCCGGCTGCAGTTGGTAATGAGTTAGCTTTGCTCGTCTCGCGTCTTAATTAGTCTCATTATGTGATGACGTCGCTCTTTTCCCCGCGCATTAAATTATTCTATTAATCTGAGCAGGTCGCTGCTTCTCCTGCGAGCACGCTTTCCTGCTGATCTCGAGAACGCGATGACTTAGCTTTTCAAGGAACGAATCGGTCTGAGGCGAAACTGTGTTAGATTTCTATATCAGTAGGCAGATAGAAAATGCTGACTCAATTTCATAAAAATATGAGGAACTAGCGAATAAAATCCCTTTTTCCTCTTATACTTATCCAGACAATATTATGTTAATTTTAATTTTGAATGCATTTCTTTACTACGTTTAATACTTTTTAAATTAATTTATTTTGTACACCACACCATATATTATTGTAAAATCATTATATATATATATATATATATATATATATATTATTATATTATTATATATATATATATATATATATATAAAGATAGATAGATATATAATTAAACTTTTAAAACGAAAGCCCATATAGGAGCCAAGTCATGCTGCAGTGCTCATCTCTGTTCACCTGCTCCAGGTCCCCCAGACGAAGAATATAGTTATGAAGAATATGTCACAATTGATAAGAGGAAAAGAATGAAAGACTGAGTTGACTTTGTCTAGTTCTCTGGGATCAAACCTCGGACCGGAAAGCTCTACCACTTAGCCAGTGGTCTCTCTCTCTCTCTATATATATATATATATATATATATATATATATATATATATATATATATATATATATATATATATATATTACCGTTATTTGTTAGTGAAGAGTTTTCATAGAAAAGTGAATACTTTACCGTTGATCATATTCTGTATACGAGGAATAATTTGGCAATTACTTTTGGTTTAAACCGCACTCAAATTCAATAAGGAAATTCAAATCGAAGATGGGAATTATACCCAAGAACTATAAAATTAAAGCTATTTAAATCCCTTATTAGCTAAAAGCTTGTTATAAAATATTATATATATATAAAAATTATTTTTCTTTATTTTGATTTTAAAATCAAAATTTACACCTGAAATAAAATAATCTCCCCAAATATTAAATACACCAATTGTGTTTTTAATATTTATGCAAATACTTTTATGTTCTGTCATTTATTCTGAATTTTTTTTCTTTTGGAGAATTTTAATTTTTGTAAAGGATAACTGCTCAAAGCTGTAAATCTATTTGAATATTTAAACTCTATAGGGTTTTTTTTATTCGGTATTAAGGAAACTAAGCATTTAATATTTTTGTAAATAATTCCAATACCTACAGCGTATAATCTCTACTAAGGTTAATTTATGTAGGGTCATTGACCATACTTGTGTCTCAGGAGAGAAAAAACTCCGTGATTTTTGAAGCAATCTTTCTAATTTATTAGCACAAAAAAGCGAAAACGCAAAAATCATTTTCCACATTAAATTTTGGCATGCTTTGAATTTAAATCCATATATATCGAAAAATAAACTCCATTTTCGTTTCATAGTGATAAATAGATATTTTTGATTTTTATAGAAATATTTAATCAATTATTTCAGCATCATGTGAAGAATTATTCAACTTTTTGCTCTCCTAATCCATGTTTAATTATTTGTTAAATTCGGAAAAGTATTTGGAAAATATTATAGTCATATTAAAACTATTGTTTAAAAGCTGATAATACATTTTTATACCAAGCAGTATTTATTTTATGAAGCTTAATATACTACCATAAATAAAATTAAAAATATTATTGTTGTTACTTGTTAACAAAAAGTGAATTTTTTTTAAAGGAAAACGTTATAAGTTTTGATAAAAACGAATAATTTTTCATAAGCCCTATGTTTTTAATAATTCTGTTTAATTGTCAAAAACATTAACCTAAAGTTTTTAACAGTTTTCCTCAGCTGCTGAAAACATAAGATTTTAATCTTGTAAAAACCATAAAATTAAATTTTTTTATAAGTACTCACAATTTTTTATATACATGTACAATTGTTGTTAAGCGATAATAACTTTTTTTAATTCAGACAAATATCGAATATTCCAAAATTAAAGTAAAACATTTTCAGTTAATTTAGTTAATATTTCTGAAAATGATATATTCAAGGCATGAAACGTTACTTAGCAGCTGTTTTCCGATTAAGATGTTAACACAAAGTGTTTTAAAAAATTTTATAATTTTGTAAGAAGTTTATTCTAATAAAATCTTTATCATAACACATATCATTCCGATTTTAGGTTAGAGTGTGATTTCGATCAAATCGAAAATCGGAATAATATTTGTTTTGATAAATCTACGAACACAAAACCAATGCTAGTTCAAGGATTTGATAAAGAAAAAAATCACAGATATCCGCAATTCTCTGTGCAATATAAAATGAAAAGAAAAAACTGCAAATTTCATTTAAAAGAGAGAAAAGCGCAGATATCTTTCGTCATAGCTTGCTTAGTTGAAAGATAAGAAGAAAAAAATCCATTTTGTCAATTATATAACGCGTTGTGTCTCGGAAGATGCAATTCTGAAAATTGATTTTTGGAGAAAAGTTTTCTCAAGAGCAGAATTGTCAAAAAAGAAGAGGAAGAATACGCAGTTAGAGAGAGGAACCTAAAGATAATTATGTATTCATATATGCAAATTGGACCTCCTTTCGCTTCCTACGTCTTGCTAACTCCGGAGTATCTAGACTAAGGGAATTTTTTACTTTTTATACTGTGATAATTGATTTTTCATACAAAAGCTCGAAAGTAGCAGTTCCTTTTTTACTTCTTCATCTCTTCGCAGTCACATTTCTGTTGTGACGTACTTTTTATTTCACCCTCTTCTTCAGCTTGTTTTGTTTCTTTACATTGCCAAGACTTTCATTAATATTTGATGTATTTACTTGGTTTGCTAAGAAGGATAATAGTTCCTAGTTGGGGAACAATGGATAATTAGATGCATATTTAGTCTTCTTTCTTTATTCTTAAAAAGAAAATTAATAAAGCTATATGTTACCATAGCATATTTTGCTCATATAATCAATGGGGGCATTAAGTTTTTATGTGAGGTGGTTTAAAATTTTATCGCCTTCAATTAATAAATCCTACCTAATACATATTAATAAGTGTAATTATAATTATAACTAAAATACTATAGTTGTAGTTGTACCACATAAAGTTGTATTATCAATAACATATAATATTATTGAATTTTTGAATATAATACTATTCAATTTTTTAAATTTTATAGCTTAATAGAAATTTTTAACTGTTTAAAAATAAATGCATTACCAGTTATTAGAATTTGCTAAAATTCATATTATTATGATATCATTCAAATTCATTATGTCTATTCAGAACGGCAAATAAAGATTGTATATATCTGCAGGACCAATTCAGAATATTTTTTAATTTTTTTAACACTTACAAAACCATTTTAATTTCATAATACTATTAAAATTACAATTTCTTCGTAATTGTGTTAGAAATTGTTCTTTCCGTTTAAATCATGTTCGAAAAAGCTCCATAAAAACAGCTTTCTTCAGAACCTTTCGATATAAATAGATCGAAATATAAGATATAAGTAGAAATATAAGATCTTTCGACATATAAGCAGATCGAAAATATATCAGAAGTAAATAATCCATTCATTTAATTTTATTATTCGTATGGCGTAATATATTTCATTAAGAATCAAATATTTTTGAAAAATAAAAAATATGTATAAAACAACAAAACAGTGCAAAATTATGTTTATTTAAACATATTCTTGTACTCTTATTAAAACATATCTTTATAAGTTTAAAATTTCGAATTATTTCCGGATTATAACTAATTGATCTCCCAATTTTGATGTTATGTATATCATTTATAAATATTTAACTAAATGAAGAAGTATTAAGACCAAAAGCATTTTTACTTTTGACCGCGTTACCTAAGATCCATTAAAAATAATCATAAAATATAACATACAATGGAAAAACTGCATTGTTTCATTGGTTTACGGTGAAATGTTTGCAAAATTTTCCCATTTTTTCACTTATTTAATATTTAATTATTATTTATTTGAGAAACAATTCATTGTTTTACATGATTTAATTAAGATATTTTGGAAACATTTTTGGTCAATTGAATTTCATATAAAAGATTGCATGCGTTTCATTTCATTATTAAAGATCATCAAGTTTAAAAAATGGATGACGAAATGATGAAATCTGTTATAGTTTATATTAGTTTCATAAAAAAGGAAATGTATATTAGGTCTCAGAAATAACTTGGCGATAAGGGTAAATACAAAGTATTTGTACTTTAAAAATTTTAGAATCTGAAAATGAAGTACTTTTTTGAGTTTAAGAGTAAGAATTTTGTGTAATATATGGAAGCAATATAAAATTTGTCTTGCAAAATTATAATAATTTTTTTTGAAATAGAGATGTGTGAGGGAAATATGTCAACATATAAAGTACAAAACCTTTTAATCACTAGGTTTTAAAACAAATATTAATACAATTAAAGGGAAATTTTACTAAAAATTCGTTCTAACGAATTGCGATTGCACAATATTTTACATTTCATTTTAAACTATTATAAAAATTTTTCACACGTACTCACTTGTTAAGTAATATAGTAATATAAAACATCATGATCCGTTAGCGGACAGGTTTTTGGACGAAGAGTATTATAAGAAGTTTAAAATTCTAGAGCCTAAACTGTCTCCCACGAGGGACTTAGTCATGAGGGATATTTCACAGAGAGAGGGCCATATTCATGTGTTGCAAAGAAATTCTGAACACTCTCGAGCATCCAATCCAACAGATACTCATGCGAATGGTGGAAGTGCAACACCCATCCAGTTGTTTTACAAAGGCTGGAATCAAACTCAAGATCTTCTGTCTCGAAGAGTATTTTCAAGGTACAATGTCATGATAGAATCATATCAAGCTTATTAATTTTACAAAATAATAAATTTAAAAAGAGTAGAAATGGTACTACTTGGAAGTACAGCTTTTGTAACTTAATGCAATTACCTCGTGGAATCCAAAAAGAAAGGCAAAAATTTGGCAACTATAAGCAATTATAAATCTCAGAAATTTATTTAATGCAACCTATTTTAATGTATATGTATATATATATATATATATATATATATATATATATATATATATATATATATATATATATATATATATATATATATATATATATATATATATATATATATATATGAATTGAAAACTAAGTTTTCACAACGAAGGAATAATAAAAATTCGTTGAGATAACTGACATTAAAAATAATACTATTACTATAATGTTTTCTTTTGTAAAACATTTCCTTTTTTTACTTCTGTTTTTTTATTGAAATCACCAATTGCTGCCATACTAAATACCTAATATCTTATTAAAACAATAATATTATTTCTTACTAACTTTAGTTGGTTTAAATAATATATTCTAAATAATTATATTCGATCATTATTCAAGAATTTAAAATCATTGCTGTTTACGTAAATAGGTTATTTAAACAATTTGTTAGGCATTAAATGAAACAAGTTGATAAAATATTAAAGCAGATAAATAAGTTTACTCTAATCAGAATATATGTTAATTATCATATATAAAATTACATCATATTGCCAAATATAAAACTTAGAAAATCACAGAAGTGGCAACAAAAATTACACATTAGAATCTTCTTTTCCCTCAATACGATATAAAATTTATTTAAATAAATACAATTGAATAGAACAAAACCAAGTTCAAAATTTGCTGTATCAGCATATAAATAGATGCTATTTTGTATTAAATGTTTTATTAAATGTCATTCCAAATATTAGTTGCTGTTTGAAATTGGAAAAAAGCATTAAACAATGCAACTTAATATTGAAGAATAATCCTATAAAATTTAAAAAACATTTTTCAAAAACATTACATGTTAAAATATTTCCTTTAAAATCGCATAAATGTTCACTTAAACCATTCTTCAGAATTCTTTCTCAATCTGTAAGGAAATAAATGCAAACGATGCTTCTTTGAGAAATTTTTACTTTTTTCATTTACTTATTTTTTTGATGTTAAAAAATTTACATTATGTTAGAAGAATATTTTAAAAATAAAATATTCTAAAACAAAATCCAGTTACAAGAAATAAATAAATAAAAATCTGAAAAATAAAAGCGAAAGAGATTTAAAACTGTAACTGTGTCCGTAACGCGATGACGTGTCCTAAATGATATAAATGCGTGCTTTATGGAAATGAAAAACACTGTTTTTTTCCGCTACATTGCGCTAGAATTTATTTTTAGATCACCAAAGTTTTTCAAATATTGAGAGTATACTTCAAACATTAGTTTAAGTATCTGACTCGTTATTTCGCTTCATCACGCAAAAATTTTGTCGTTCATAAATGCTTCTCCTCTTATTCATGTCTTATTCCTAGAAAAGAGCTTCCTCATTTATTAAATTTTAAAAGCAACTGTTATACGGCAACTTTTATGGAAATGAAGTAAGTTAATAACTGAGAATTGTAAATGTTAAAACATATTAAAAAAAAATTGATATCAATTAGAGGAAACCATTTAAGTTTACAGATTATTTTGTTTTTAAAATATTAATTTTTAGTGATACAATCACTTTAAATTTAAAGATTATCTTTTTATTTTACGTGAAAAAAATAAAAGCAGACCCAGAAAAGCAAAATTTATTTTTAAAAATAGGATGTTAATTTTTCATAATGAAGTATATTATTTTTGAGAAAGGAATATTTATGAGCAAATAGAACAAATCAAGATAATTTCAAAAATTGAAATCATTGATATTAATTACTTAATATTAAAATCCTTATCTTTATGAAAAATAAAAGGTTATACGAAATCATAAATATATAAAAAAATAAATTTCACACATTTTTACTTCATTTGAAAAAATTATATTTTTAAATCACGTAAAACGAAAAGTTTACCTAGAAAATTGAAGGATATTATTATATTATTCAAAAAATACATAAATTAATTCATTTAAAATAATTAAATACTTTATTTTATATTGGAAAGGAAATTTAAATTTCCTTTATGTAACTTACATTTATATTTTAATTTATGTAACTTTCTTTTATATTTTTCCAATATAAAAGAAAGTTACATAAATATAAAAGAAAATACAATATAAATAATAAAATACAAAGAATAATTATTGGAAAAGAAATTAAATTTCTTATTGGAAAGGAAATTTAAAAAAGAAACATGTTAAAAAAACTAATTATAATTAGTTCATTTTAAGGCCCCATGTTTTACTTCGATAAAAAGAAAATTTACGAATAAACAAAGTAAACAGCAAAATTATTTGGAAATTAAATGTTAGAGTTTAATATTATCATATTTTACTTCTATTAAACTAGTTGACTAATAGAGAAGAGATTAGCGCCCCTAACGTCATAGCAATAGGTCCCAGGTTCGAATCTCAGTTCGGGAATGGATGTTCCTTTTATTTTGTGTGAGCGCTCCTGTTATTTTCGGGACAAAGTCAACATACTCATAGGTTGTCCCCACTGTTAAGAATTGCCATCACCTTCACCACCTGTTGCATTGAATCTGACTAGATTTTTAAAGGCAGTCGGGAGTTGGAAGAATATTTTAATTAAATAGGATATATTATTTGTAGAAAGAAATATTAAAACTTTTCAAAACATAATATTTAAAAAATAAAAATGTGAAATTTTTGCGTTGAATAGGCTTAAAATGTAAAGAAATGCGTAATTGCATAATTAATTTCATTGGGTAGATGCATAGATTTTTCTCCGTAGTGTTATGCTAATATGCAGAGTTTAGAAAAATGCTCTCAGCACACTGATGAATACAAACACTTATTTCTCATCATAAAAATAAGATGCCCATGAGTGAAAGAAATTGATAAGAAATTAATTTTTTGCGCGTTTAATAAATAAAAATAGATTATAATTATTTTACGTGAGACTATTACACTGTGGTTATTTGATTAGACTTTCTCTTTGCCTAGGGCTATTAAGCATCTAAACCTTTTTAGGAGCTAGTCGGTGACCACTTAGACCCATATAAATCACAAATGCAACTCATGCTATTAACTCATTTAGCGTCATTTCGACAAGGTTCGAGTCCATCGATCAAGCCACCCGAGACGCAAAATGCTGGCAAAAATATACCAACCATTCATCAAGCCCTGGAGGACGGCTGATTCGGCCAAGGAAACGGTAGCGAATGCGCATGCAGAAGACGTCATCGGGCTTTTCATTGCCATTGGCGGGTCGTTAACTAGCCGTTTTTTTTAAAGGAGACTTTCGCGCTTTTTATTTGATTCTCGGACCTGAATTTGGTTGAAGAATGACGGCGTCGCACGAAAAATACGGATGCATTTATGGGAAAGATTGATTGGGGTTGGTGTTAAGGAGATTAGAGCATGTCTAATTTTACTAATGCAAACGATAAATCACCAAGTTTAGGCTTAGAAAACTAACCAAAATAGTCGGGATATTTTAGAAAATGAAACTATTTCTTTGAATTATATGAATTTTAGAATTATCTTCTTTGATAATGAAGATATTGAATGAAATGTTATGATATGTTATAGAATTCCACTCAATATATATAATATATATATTCAAGAATTGTCTTCTAAGACAGTTGAAGTTTGAGATAAAAATTTTGCTGTAAATGCTATGTGCATTGAAATACTTTTCTAATTTATTATATTCATTCATCACAAGAATTAATTGTTTGATCTAATGAACTGATAGTTTTGAGAATTTTGAAATTATTATTTTTCTTCATGTGAGCTAAAATTTTATTAATAATTGATTTTATTCTCATATCGCAAAGAAGTAAAATCTCCTATTCTTATTCCATGTTATGTCTCGAGACAATTTATATCTTTATATATATACATACATTTGAACAAGCAATTTGTAGTCAAATTGCCATAAATGCTTAATATTGTAGGAAATACAAAAAAGTATTAAGAAATTTATTTATGCTTGTTTCAAAACTAATGTCTTAGATGAACAAAAAACAAAGGTTTATTCACATATTCTAAACACTGAGGGTCTTACGTTTGGCTGACCACCTAACTGGGACATATGCTTCGCACCCTAGGGCCCTCTGTCATGAAAACAGTTATGGTTATGTAGGCCTAGGCCCACATGGTCTGTCGTGCCATGGAGTTTAGTTTTAGTTTATTCATATATTAAGTATTTAATTAATGTATTATAAAATTAAAATTTGAGGCACTGGATCCTCTGGTGGTGCCATCTATCCGAGGAGTTTTAAAGCAAAGTTGTACTTTCAACTTCGTGGTGTTCTGATTAAACAAGACGCAACATTTCTGATATAATTTCCTGACCGTCGGCTAAAGAATTTGATTTGTTCAAGGGTCTACATACATTTATATGCATATACAGTATAAGTTATTACAACAACAATACATTTCATTGAGATAATGCTAGATTGCATATTTTCCTTCCAAGTGTGTGAAAGATAACTGAAATGCATATTTCATTAAGAAAGTGATTCATATGAGTATGTAGATGCCATCAAAAGTGCATAAGGTGGTAATTTTAAATATATTCAAGAAAATAAGTATACATAAAGATATGAAATTTTGATCTATAATCAGAAAATAAAATAATGATAAATTGTCTTTTTATAAAAAAATTTCCTGTAATATTTATCGGGAAATTAAGTAATGCTGGTTAATAGGCTTATATTTCATCATACTACAAATTTCATTAACAATGCCAATTTTTAGGCTTAATACATATAAATTTAATAAAATGTAAACTCATGTGTATACCAATTCAAATACAACGCAAAGTTTACTGGAATTTAACTCTTGTTTATTTTCTAAACTAATTTATAAACATGCCAAATTAAAATAGAATTACTTAAAACTGCATAACAAATATCCTGAAAGCTGAAGGAGCGGTAAGGATTTATTAAATGTCTACAAAAATTTGCTTTCAGAAGGAATTTATAAAGTCACAAGAAATGAAAACAAAAATCTTCCAAGCACTTTCCCGACATGCTGAAAGCCAAAGTGTAATATTCCTCTTTTAGTCATGTATTATGCACAGCAAAGCATTGGCCAGGATCGAACTTTGAGTCTGTGTACTGAATACGCTTATGATTTTAAACTGCTATAAAATATTTTGTATCCACCGCATAAATTAACTTTGGGGAGAAATTTTCGTAAATAGGGATGGTGTGTCACAAGGGAGGACATCTGGAATTCTATCCCCCAGTCATTCTAAAAGATGTGCATGCAGAAGAGCAGGATTCCTGTCTCGTTGTTCAAAAGTTCCATAGATCGAATCCGTGATTTTAGTTCCAAATAATGCTGTCCGTTCATTGAACAAGGAGTTTTAGGGACGTCGTTGTCTGGATGGTTAGGGCTTCGTTTTCTTTATCTGAAGGTAGTGAGTTCGCATCTCGGCTTAACCGAAGACACATCATGTTCGCTAAAGGTGGCTGGGGCACGTTAAAACTAGACTAGTCGCAATGTCCTTCAAAGGAATATACCTCTGGGAGTGGCAGGCCAAGTATTGGGGATTTTCTATTTGGTCTTTGCTTCAAAATCACGAAGACTCCACCCGGCTGCTTCTATCTAACTGGTAAAGCCCAACTCAGACCTAGGTACATGGAAGCAAGCTGGTGCAACAACTAGAACACAAAGAAATTCACGTGGAGCATTAACACCTCGTGGTGTACAATATGATGGCAGAAGGCCATTTTAAGGTATTTTAATATGCACTGCGAAAAATAATTTCTGAAAGGAATTTTTATTTATAGTAGTGCAGTGATCATATATCATAAAAGAGACTGCCCGTAAAATCCCAAGAATGTACCAAGCATGCATGCATAAGGCAGAAGTACAACCATGTTAAACTTGTTCAACAAATTTAGGGTCCCATTCCTGAAATCTTTCACAACTTAATCGTATTCAACAGCATTGGGATCAAACCTTTCACTCTAAAACCGTTGTCATACCACTAGACTATTGCGAGCTCTAGAATTAAACTTAGAGCTTTTCAGTGAATAAAAAAAATCCCATAAATAAGACCAAAGTAACACAAAATGGATTTGTAACTAAATATTTTTTACCACACGGTATTATATATTTAAATACTTGTTTAAATATACATATCAATATAAAAATTAAATGATAAAACGCATTCCCCCAAATACAATTCTGTTAAAAGAAAGAAGAAAAATTTACTTAACAATCAAGTAACATTTATTTTTCAAAATATAACACTTAGAATAAAGCGATTAAACTCATCAACAAGTTGCCATTAAATCAATAACAAAGTATTTAAAATAATTCTCCCTTGAGATGGAACATGTTTCCCACCCTGCACAATTGTTCATAAATCTCAGCATGAAATATAAAATAAAAATATACGCCGTGCTGTAATAGAGACCAAAATGTGTTTTAAAATTATTTTGAGAATGTATGAGAAGGGGGAAGGAGATTAAGAGATAGAAATAAAAAAGCATCGTCCCCATATTTCTTTCCCTCTCTCAGCGATTGAGAGAACGAGTAGCTATTCTTTTCCCTTTTAAATGCCCGTTTATTTTCAGAAATTCCCTACCGTCTCATACATTAAGGGAAGAAAGGGAGAGAGACGGTCTTCCTTTTATAATGTATTTTTCATTAAAAAGCTCTTAGATCTAACTGTGACTGTGCCTCTTTTTTGCCGAAGATACACGTTCGTCACTAAACGGAGCATTCAAACTTGCCGACACATGTTTCTCTCCTGTTTTTGACATTGCTGATGTTTATTTGAAGTAGGAAAGTAAAAGCTTTAAACAAGAAAATTCAATTTAATACAAATAAATATTTTTCTCATACCTTAATGAATTTTCGAAGAAGCGTGCAACATATATTTAAAATTGTTTTGTTGGTGAACTCTAGTTTGCTTACATCCAAATGTAATTGCATTTAAAGTGTTAAGCAGTTAGCAAGAAGTATGCAACACAAACAGCATTAAAATATAACTGTACTTGAAATAACATGCATAAAACATACTGCAGCTAACTTCAAAAGAAAAATAATAGAAAGACATGTATATATTTACCTATTTCAACATTTAATTTCAAAATAAATTCAATCAATGATAAGACATACCTGAAAAATAAAAATAAATACATTATATAATTGCATGCTTTTTTAAAGCAAAATAATAAGGTGAGGTATAAAATATACCTTAATATAATAAAACTATTAAAAACAGAGTTAATAAAGAACTACTATACTATATTTAAATCTATAAGATATTATTATGGTAACAATAGATATATTCAGGTGGTAATCAATGTCTTCAACCGCTGGAAACGAATTTGTTGTCAAATATCGGGCATGCATTTTCAAATTTCTGATCATTTACAATTAATTTATCTAGATGACACTCTACAAATTGCTGACTATTTACTGTTAAATAGCTTAACTGGCTGGTGAATTATTAGTGTTCTAACTTTCAGTTTAACAGTTTGATTCCGTCTTCATGTTTGTTTGTTTGTTTGTTTGGAGACTTTGGAATCCGCTTCAAAATATTAACTATAATTTAATCTGTCTTCGTGTGAAAAAAAGTAACCGTAGACAAACCAACCACTTTTTGATTACTGATTAAGAGAAATATTAAATACACCCTTAAGAAACGCTTATTTTTTCTTTGTCTAAATTTTAAAAAGCCTTTAATATACTAATTTTTACATTTATGAAGTTCTTGACTTTCAATCGTCTATTTTAAAAATACTTTTTTGCCGCCCATCCTGTCTAGTGGTCAGCGTGCTTGACTGCAAATAGGGAGGTCCTGGGTTCGAATCCCAGTTCGGGCATGGATGCACTTTCTCTCTCTATCTATCCTGTATTTGTCCTTTCTTTGTATGAATGGATTGTGAATGGTTGCCTACCCTATAAACGGTTTCCTATAGCATCTGTGTACTGAGGAAGTCGGACTCCACATCAAAATATGGTTCAGTTGGAAAAGTGAAGCAGCGCACCTCATGATGCCAATCTAGCTGGTACAAGACAACAACAAAAACACTTTTTTAAAGCCGTTGCAAAACACTATTTTTTCAATCATCCATTTTTTATTTTTAATAATAAATAAAATAAATTAATTATTATTATTTTGAAATTCGAAGACGAGTTTCAATTATGAGTGAATATCGCTTATATGGTAAACTGATCCATAAACAGTTACTGATTTTTTTAATTAATGTGAAATAAAAACTGTTTGAAAGCATTATCCCAATCCATTGTAAATCATAAATTTTTAGCTTGCTTTATTTTGCATATAGAAACTGGTGTATTAAGAGGCTTCTCTTATGACGGGCAAGAGCCACAAAATAAATTATCAATACTATGGTAATTCTCTAGCATGCACCAAATCTCTGGTTATCCAGTTAAGATGGTGTGCTCATGATTAGATGCTTTCGAGTTCGAATCCTGGATGAGCTGAGATCTACAAATATTTAATAATGGTGATCAAGATATGTAAAATAGGTCTTAGTCATTATATGTTTGCCTAGTAAAATGAACTTCTTGAGAGTGTTTTAGCACATCTTCTGATTCTGGCAATCAAAAATCTAGCATTTTCTGCTTGGCTTTAGCTTCAAAATGCGAATCTACGTTTGCTATAATGATGATATACTCCTTTAGTATTTCTATATAAGCCATCTTCACCTTTTCCTTTAATGATGTTAAAATTTTAAATAAATCAGGGCACATGGAAAATTCTTGATTGATATTATATTTACCAAGCAATTTGTTATAGTAAACTATTTGTTTTCAATCCATAATTCAAAATTATTTTCCTCTATTTCCATTAACTGGAATAAATTGGATCTAGAATAAAGTTGTAGTTTTCAAAATTCTCAGCATTAATTGAATGACAAGTGAATAATTGTAGTTTCAGTAAATATAATTCTCTCACAAATATTGATATTTTTTAAAAGATAACACAACAAATTAAAGGAACTTTTTAACATCATATAAAAAAATGAAAGAGAAGATATGTAAGTCAAAATGTCTACAAATATGTTTATACTAAATTTTTCTAGTGATACATATTAAGGTTATGTCATTGAGATTGCTTAAACCAAACTACCTTTAGTTTGTCAGTACTAATGTAATAAGTGGTTGCTTCCTATATTTAAATGAACCCTGAATTTCAAATTATTGTAAAACATACGTTTTGAGACTTGATTAAATACGACTTATTTGAAGGTAATATTATTAATGAGATTGTTTTTACGGTAGTAAATTATATTCTTATAATACATAAAGTGTCGTTTTCAAAAAGAAAAATTCAATGTTTGAGTGTTAATGCAACGTTTTTATCAAATATAACAAATAGTGCCAAATTATTAAATCCACGTGCAATGTTTCTTATTTTCAGTTCATAATAAATGGTAAATTTTAATCAACTTTTCATATCTATTTATCACATTTTTGCATTATTTAGTGAATAAATGACAAATAAAGTTAAAAATAATATTGAAGCCAAAAAGTTAAATATTTTCATGAAAAAAAGGTATAACATTTTCTTTTATAATTTACGATCCATATCCCCCCCTAAGCATTTCGTCAAACTCTGCTAACACAAACGTTCTTTTATTATTTAAAAAAGAATTTTTAGAAGTTCCATCCATATTGACAATAAATAATCGATGTCTATATTTACAGCAACAACAACGAATAAAAGAAAATGAAAAATATATATCATGAAATACGTGAATTATGCGAAATTTACGTATTAAAAAATTTCATTAAAATTCTAAAGATGTATTACTTTACACTTTAACTACTTCAAATATATACATTTAAAATGTGTATAAATATGCTGTACCTAAATTATGCATTTTAAAAATAATTTCTCGGGATGTGCAACTAGATAACCAATGGCAGGAAAACATTTCTGAAAAGTTGTGCCAAACAATTTTAAAAAATTCGGATTAATATTTACCAAAATATTTATTTTAAAGAACAAGTTATCGATTTATTAAAATTTCATTTCAGGAAAACAAAGGAAGTTTTAGAAAAACTCATGAATAATTCCAACACACTCAGTTGCTATCAAAATGCTTTTCTAACAGCGCCAATAAAATCACACCAATTTTGTTACTTTCTGATTTCATTTCTATCAAATTCCGCCAAACAAAAAGCACCAAATAAAGTTTTCCAATTCTCCGTGACAACATCTACTTAAGAGTATATGCTGCCTTACTTTTTTTCTCCTATCTATCTACCATTCGTATAGTAACATATTAGATCCCTTTAGCAAAGAAAACGCTTGAGACAAAAAGAAATGAAGAAAATACGCAGCAATAAAATTTATCCCTTTCTCTTTTCTTCTTCCCCGTTTCTAAACATAGTCCTATTTATATTCATATTTAAATCAGATGCTTCTTTTAGATTTTATTTTCATTTTTTCAGTAACAACGGAAGATGAGAAAGAATAAAATATTTAATAAGAAACTTTGCATTGCAAAATATTTCCTTCCCTTGCAAAAGCGCGAAGTGCGTCGCAAGTGGCGATATACGAATGTAAAATGCATAATCAGTACTGGAAAAAGGGCAAGATTTTTGACAATTTCTTCCTTAGAGAAATAAAAGGAGACATTTCTTGATGAAACTATGATTTTGAAGTCCAAACGCAATAATTTAGATTCAAAACCATGCTTTGGATAAAATTTATTTGTTCAAACTTCCACTGTTTCATCGTTAACATGGGACACATGCTTTGCTTTTCATTTGTTGCTTATTGTGAGGGTCTTAAAATGTATTTATCTTTACAAATAGCTTTAATATTAAATTTAAGATTTTGAGCAATACTTTAAATTCAGCTTTAAGGTAAGATTCGTTTGTTTGGTTCTTATTTCATTTTATGATCAAATGCATTATAAGAGAAACAAAATATGAAATAAATCATGGGTTTGATACATTATTACTTCTGATACTTATTTATTTCAAATGCCTGGCTACTACTAGGATATTAATCCAATTTCAGTCCTACAAGGGGTAAGTCCTACAAGCAACTTATATTGAGGGGTACCCACTAAGTGTGCCATATTTGTTACGAAAGTGGGTGTGTTTTCGTCATTTAGAAGCAGGAACAAAGATCCCATATAGGCTAGACACCCCAGAGATATCATTTCACGTGGAGGACATGGTGATAATGACATATTTAATATACCCTAGGCCCCATAAGGGAGCATGATGGTTCTTTGGTTGGATCATGATTCCTACTTATTATCTACCAAAACTGACAAAGAACGCCCAAAGGAACCAAACTACTGTGACACTTTTGTTATATTCTAAACGACATTTTTTATATTCTAAACGAAAATCAGTAAATAGCAGGATTTTTTATTTATAAAATATGCTGAAATCATGAGATCATTAAAATATTTATGATGTGAAATGCATAAATGACAAACGAAATCACTTGAATCAACAACTGGTGAGATTACCTGTTTAATGGTACATGCTTTAGAGTACACTTTTATTCAATCAAGTCTCTTAGTCCTGTATTACTGTATGCAGTATTTTATAAACATTGTACTAGAATACAAAGTTATTAGTGATTGGGAGTGCTGTTGCCAATTATGTTCCTATATATTTGATAAGAAAAATACCCGATAATTGCCATACCAGAAAATTATATTTTTGTCTGTATACATAAACTGTTTTGGCCAACCTTTCGGAGAACAATATCAGCTACAAAGTCAATAATATATCAATAAGTCATTAAAGTTGCATGTCAATTTATCAATAACATTCTTTTGTCATTTTGCGTGTGATGTAAATTACAGTTATTAAAACCAATGATAAGGAAATTTCATTTTCAAAACGGAAATAGTTTTTAAAGTTTCTCAGAACATGATAATAAACTTACTAGCAATACAACTTTTTTTTAACCTAAAGGATAACTTGCAAGAGAATAACTCTCATTGTATTTTTACAATTTTATTTTCATAGTTGCTAACATCTCATTTTAAGTTTGCATTTATGATTTGTAGTTACTATGATTTTATAAGTCAATTTTATGTATTCATACCTACAATATATCTATATATACAGCCATTGTTTTACAAGCTCTATTTCGGGACAGAAATTTAGATTTTTAATTTGTTATGTGATTTTCTCTCTCTCTTTTTCTCTCAAGAAACAAATGATGGTAATATCTCAGATCTTTGTTATTTTCTTTTTAAAAAAGACAGGTATTAGATTTAAGCCGAAGATAAGCTACAAAAGCAGTGATATAATTTCAGCAATTATTAAATAATTGAAATAAAGAAATTGTCCTGGATAAAAATGTTATGATTAAGAGTTGAAAGATTATCGAAAATTGTAGTATCGTAGCAACAATTCTGATTAGATTCCGAAAGTCTTCTAGGGTTTAATTAAATTTTACTTATGAAATATCATGGCAATAATATCCTCAAAATAGTTTTGCTAAATAATACAAAACTTGATTTTTATAAAACCATTGTTGCTATACATTACCCGACATTGAAAATACGATTCTAAGAAAGGAGTGGCCAGAAAATTATGCAAATTTCAGAGAAGACTCACCTTAACAAGTTGTGAAAATGATGTGAAATGTGCAGCTTTCCAGCGATAAGATTTAAGGCGAGAAACTAGCAAAGAGGGCTATATTTGAGTCATTATTGCTGCTTGGAAAATAATCATTGAAAGTTCGTTTTTGTCGCAAAGGACACCTGCAAGTGCAGAGAATGCCAGACCATCATTGACAGAGTCAATTCTAGCAGACAAACAAGTATTCGATGGGCAGGGTGATTGAACTGAGAAGAACAGGTTGGTACTTACGGCAAATCACTGCTGATAGACACCTGGACGCATCCAGTACACAGGCTGTGGCTAAGATATTTTGAACAAAGAACTGTGGAATGTTTGCTTAGTGCAGGTGCAGCCAGAATGACGTCAGCACGCCTGGACCGACGTGTCCAACGAAAGGCGGTAGCGATCCTACACAGCAAGTCTACCAAAATTCTACTGCATGGAAAGACACCCTGAATGCTCCCAAATGAGCAGAACCATTTGCCGTCGATTGTTGGCTAGTGGCTGGCGCTCATGTTTTCCGTTAAGAAGACTGCCATTGACCTCACAGCTTAGACGACAACGTCAGGTATGGTGCCGGATCAGAGCGATATGGACGACCGAGTGGCACAGGAACGTCTTCTCAGATGAGTCGCGCTTCTGTTTCTTTAGTCATAGTCGACGCGTATGAGTGTGATGTCGACATGGAGACAAGTCAAATTTCAAAGTAATTGTGGTAAGCTCCATCGCTTGACAATGTGATATTATGGTTATGGTACGACTCCAGGTCACCTTTACATCATATTCACGGTACTATCACAGTCCAACATTACGTGGAGGGTGTGCTGTCGCCGATGACACTCACCTATATTTAGGGGGTTTCCAATGACCATTATCAACAGGATAATGACAGACCATACATTGCTTGCTTCAACCAACAAATTTTTAAGGTGTACAGCTGTTTCCTTGGCCACATCCTATCACCAATGGAACACGTTTGGGATATGATTGGAAGCCATTTGCAGACTCTGCCACAGTAACTTTCAGAAAACACTGTTTGGTAAATGCTTGACAAATAATGGAAGAGCTATTCCTCACTACGCCATCTGTGTTCTCATTTACTATGTGCCAATATGTGTTGCTTCATGTATCACCGTCCACGTGGTCCTACAACCTACTGACCTAACTCTGTTTTCGCATATCATGCTGCATTATGTAGTATGCATATCATGCTGAAATGCAAATCACTTATTGTTCTTTGCTGTCTCTCTCTCTCTCTCTGTTTGCCGACTTTTTCATTTTCTCGCGACTTTCTCACTTTCTCTTGTTTTTCCGTTATCTTGCAACTCTTTCTTGGTGTTGCGACACTCTTGCATTTTCAGTGTCGGGCAATGTAAAATTTTTTTCTTGTAAAAACAGAAAAGCAAATATATATGTTTAGTTACTATGTTTGGTAAATGCATGTTCTCTTTTTACATAATGTTGTGAGCAACATTATCTTAAAAACTAGTAATTCAATACCAAATTTTAATTCAATCTCTTTCTTACCTTATGAACAGTAATTTCTAAATATTTTATGCATTTCCTTTTTTATAATAGAATCATCGTACACACATTTTAATTACTTCAATATTTTTAAATTTTCCTCTTAATATTTGGTTATTCAAAATGAATTTTTGAAAGCAGAATTTCATCAAATGTATACTACTCACAGCTTTTGAATAATAGCTTAGCAAAAGTATAAGGGCTTCACACGTTCTTAAAATTCTTGTGACGTAGTCTTAAGACTCTACGACTAGCCTCTTTACGCTACATTGTTTTGAAAATTAATCTGTTGGCTTAGCATATTTATGATAAAAAAATTGACACAAAATTCTTTCTTCAGAAATATTGACGTAAAAGTTTAATACTTCTCAAAATATATCTTCTTCCTAGAAACCCTGACTTGTTATTTTTATTTCTGTTTATTAGACCGTTATCTTATCACAATAAAAATTATAAAACAATAATGGATTCTTAGATGTTATATAGTTCCATGATTTCATAAAAAATTTTGCGGGAAGGTAATTATTTCTCAAATATAAGTCGTTAAACCATTATTTAATTAACAAATAAATAGCATAAAAAATGGAATAAATTAGTGACTAAGGGAAATAATTACTGAAATTATGCATAAAATTATTGTTTGTTGTCTCTAATTAACACTACAGCGTGATTGTCTACCATAGCGCAAAATCTACTGAAGCAAATGTCTTATGAGTGAATTAATAGCGGAGGAATGTAATAACTCCGCTATAAAAGTTAATTAATATTAAATCACTGAAGGCATGATTTTATTTACGCTTATCTGTTATATATTTATTATATACTTATCTGCTATGTATTTATCATATACTAATCTGTTATATATTTATCATATGTTTATATGTTACATATTTATTATATGCTTATCTGTTGGTTTTATTTCATGATGCTATAACTCACTTCTGTTACTAAATAATTTGAAGAGCTTATTTTTCAATATACTGTTTCCTAAATGAGATAAAAATAAGTAATAATCTTCAAAAAATAAAAATAATAAACGTTTTTGCAAATACACTTTTCTGGGATTTATTTCAAAGAATCTTCCTTTCACCATATCAAATACGGATAATTGAAAGACAATTTAATAAAGCTGCCTGGAATCTTGTAATTAGATTATCCTTAGGTAAAGAGATCTTAAGTTATTATATTAGCTGTTATTTAGATTTTGAGAAATTTCGGTACAAAGGACATTCAGCTTCTAAATATTTGGTGTTCTAAATGTGAATGTATTCCCTTACTCCAAATTTAAAAATAACATTTTATACGATTGTCTTACTTTTGAAATTGCAGTTAGATATTTTATCACTAATATTCTTTTCTTAGTGTTGCTTAAATTGAATTATTTATTCTCTACTTCATTGAAAAAAGATTTTGTCGTGTTTCAGAGATTCATTTTATTGAAATTCCTTTTGAAAATAAAAATGACGTGTCAAATTTTTACAAGAAATTGCCTCACAACGACATTAAAGCATATCTTATTTTAAGAAGCTATTCATCATTTGAGTGGTTACAGTGAAACAGGTTAAGCTATCATGAATTCCATTTACCCTTCTTTACTTTTTTGAATACATTTTAAGTCTAAATTTTGATGAAAGTTCAAATATATGAAATGTTTGAACTTTTTTGGTTTCATGAAGATGAATACAATAACTTCGAAAATTCCTGCAACTAAGCAAATTTATGGAATAACTCTCAACATAATTAAAAATATTTCTGAATTATGCATCATGCACAAAAGAATTCGCTTTCATTCCGAGAAAAAAATTTAATATGTCAAATATTTATTATAAACATAAGTTCCATTTTTAAACTGTGATATATATATGATAAAATTTTTAAATAATTATTTTTGGTCTGAAATAAAATATTCAAAAATTATGAGGGCTGAAAATTTCAAGACATTCATCTTTATTTTATTCCGAAAAATTATGGTTTTTTCTGAAGGGTTCTCATTTCCTTTGGTCATGCTTAACTTATCTCGAATTTTACATATAATATTTTTCAATTATTCAGCAATTTTCTGACAATGACCAATTAGTCAGTAAAGTTGATATTAATGAAGAAATGTATACATTCAAAGGAATGCTTTATTTATTAAGATAAATTCCAAAATCAATTAAAAAAATTTTTTTTCGATAAAAATAAAAGGTGTGAAATTATCACTTATCCACACACTAAATGTAACAATATATAATCTATAAGTATCACACACACACACAGCTTAATCTAGTAAAACTGCATTCTTTATATATATATATAAGACAACTTGTTAATAAAACACAATACATGATAATAAATACATACATACATACATATATATATATATATATATATATATATATATATATATATATATATATATATATATATATATATATATATATATATATATATATATATATATATATATATATATATATTTGTCTTTTAATTTCAGAAACCGAAAGAATTATGTTTATATACGTTTTAGAAACTATTTAGACTGCGTAATTTAATTTACTTCTGTAAAGTTGTAGCAATGGTGAACAATTGATTTATGTTAGAGTAGCAATTCAAATCCTATTAGGCCGAAGCTTTTTAAAAATTCAAGCTAAACTTATGCGTGATATTACACTTTGTGCTGATTCATGCTTTGTCTTTAATCAAGGCAGTGCATACTGACAGCTTCATGAATTTTAAAGTGAACTGGAGTAGATGTTTTTTTTTCAAAGAAAAGGAAAAGTGCTTTAAGGATAGGAAGTAATCCGTTCGATATTTAGTGGAATATTTTAATTAATAGCTTGAGAAAATGGTCTAGTTTTACTTTATTATTTAATGAATAACTTTGTCAATTTCTTCAGCCACATACTTTCACAAAACAATTAAAAAAATGAGCTGACTTTCGATTAAGACTAATTCTCTTTTAACAGGTTTGATTTTAAAAGTTTATGAATCATTTCGATTTGTTTCATAGTATAATATAATTATTCTTTCACAAAACAAAATGCTTTCTGGTATAATCTCTTTTAAAGATGCTTCTTGTGAAATGTTTAATTTTTTTTAAATTTATTATTAGTTTATAAAATAACTGAACGATAGCTAGATCTATCTTTGGACTCATTTTTATGTGTTTTATAAATAAATTTATGCATCGAAAAACGAAATTGATAAATGATACTTCATCTACTTTAAAATTAATCTAAAAAGTGATTTTGGAAAAAATATTTCCATGTGAGCTGAAATATTTCCAATAAAAAATTGTCTATTACTAAAAACTATTTTGATAAAAAATGTAAAAAAATATATATAATTTCTCATATACATAATTATACATTTATAAGAATTATTTTACAAATATTACTTTTATAATGAAAGATTTTAAAATTTGTCATGCTATTTATGATAATGTTATAAATTTTATAAATTATATATTATATTTATCATAATTTGTTCTGTATAATATTATTTTTAATTAATTAATTGAATCATTTCTGGAAATTAAAAACCAACTTTAAGAAAGGCTTAGATTTTACAATGAAAGCATTTTGAATAATGTAAAAATGTTCTTTTGTTAAATGTTTTTGCATAAACTGTAGGAATTTTTAGCATAGTTTTGTCAAACAAAATATTCATTACTGAATTAATAATTTTAAACGGAAATAATTTAGCAATTTATTTCTGATTATCGTTTTTTGAAAGATTCGAAATTTTGCCTTTTAAATTAATTTAGTATTTAAAATATCTATAAATACTCTTTTTATGTCTTCAACTCTTTTAGCATACGTATGTAAAATATGTATGATTCTTTTGATTATAAAATAGCAATATATATATTATATAATTAACTTATGATGTTATATATATCTTGCTATTTTTTATACTTTTTATAAGTTGTTCATTACTATGCAAACAAATTTTTGTAATTTTGTTTTGTTTTGATACTTTTTAAGTCTTTCACTAAATGTAGGGTAATTATATATATATATATATATATATATATATATATATATATATATATATATATATATATATATATATATATATATATATATATATATATATATATTATGTACAAGTAATTCGAAACCTTTTAATAATTATTTGAAATAATTTTCTAACTTATTTTATTTATGAAGGTGAAAAAGACTTTTTCTTTTTACCATATATAAAGTGATTTGGCAATTATATGTTCATAAGTGCAATGTAAATGTATGACTTATTGTCAGTAAGTGTAAAATACAAAGAAATTCCTTTGAATGTATAAAATATATTGGAATTAAAAATTAGATTTATGTTTGAAAGAAAATTCTGAATTTGAATAAATGACTTGATTTTAAATCAAAAGTAGTACATGTACATTTCAAAAAGGGAAGCATTTTTGCTGATTTATTCAAAAGTTTTAAAATTTACTCAACCAAAATAAGAAACGAAAAGCGTATTTTAAAACTCTTAAGTTATTTTTTGATTTAAAATATACAATTATAAAAGATCTCACAGTACTCTTTTTAAAAACCTTACATTATTTTTTTTATAAAATTACATAATTGATTCAAATTCTTTTTCAACTTTAATATCTTATTCGAAATACCAAATGATACATAAATATTGATACTCTTTTCCCTTCTAAAGTTTACAGTACTGGGAACGTGCACGGCAGGTTAAATTCACATCGAAACAAAAGAAACGGCATCGACCACAGAAAACAGTTTAAATAGTTTCCTGAAGCAATTCCTAAGCAAATTCGGCATCAACGCCACTTACTTCGATTCATGTATTTAAAATGAATTCATGGCAACGTCTTCCGTCAAGAGGGAATCTATTACTTGTGCGATTCACCATAAATAAAACGAAACTTTTCTGGTGTATCCCAGAATTCCAAGCCATCCCTTCTTCGATGGAAGAGGGATCGGAACTCCTATCCTTAAAACCCACCCCGGGGAGCCGTATACAGTAGGAATATAGCCGTATCCTCTAAATTTAAATAAAACAAGCACCTTCTGCTATCTCTCCTTCTTCTACTGATTTATTTATTTATGCCCTAATATATACGGCCTATGCTTCAACTCAGTTGCTTTTTACTTCCGTTGTAAGAGATCCTCAAATAGGGTAGTTTTTATATAAATAAGGAAGTAAGAACACAGAAGGATTCTTTGACGTAGAAGTCTTCGATATGTTATTTATTTCGAAATATCTTGTTAGTGCAGGTATTTTTTGGCTTATCGTGCATCTATCGTAAAATATATATATTTTGAGTTCTCTTTGAATAGAAAAAAGTTATTCATGGAATAAGGTATGTAAAACTGTTATGTCGCATTTCATGAAATGGAATAGATTATTAGGAACTTGAAATTATATAGTTAATTATTATTAAAATTCTTTTTTTATTTGTAAGAAAGAAAACTTTCTATAACGACCTAAAATATTTTAGATTTTAACTTGAATTTTATTTAGATACTTTAAGTTTTTAAGGCAAATTTTATTTTATGTATTGTAAAATTGTAAAACGAGATTTTGGTTTTCATTATATTCCTTCTCAATGTGTTTTCAGCTCTTCACAAATTTATTTATTATTGGAAAAAGTATTGCATATTGCAAAATTCCAAGAACAATGGATATGGCAGCTTGTTATTCCAAATAAACGGTAAGTCATAAAGGTTTGTTATTCAAATACATTATAAATTCATGTTATTCAAAATAAATACTCCGTTAAATTGAAGGTTATTTGAAGAGCTCTTAAGTTTTCAGTTTAATAGTTCATGCATTCGGAAAAGGATTTGTATGCGATAGCAAAGGTTCTAATCAATATTACAATTCTAATTATAATTAAGGTAGTAATCGAAAAGTTTGGTGGGACTTTACTATTTCCTTGCGGTGCTTATGAGACTTTAACATACACATTTCTATTACTATTAGTCCCCGCGTAGTCGACATCTTAATGGTACGAAACTATTGAATTACAGTATTATGTTCACCCAGTAAATTACTTTCCAAAAAGATTTTTCATAGATAGCAGGGCATATTTTTTCGCAAGAAAGAAAACTTTGAAACTTACCGAGCATAAATACTAGTAGTTGTAGGCAGAAGGCAGAGGTACAAGTTATATCTCCAGCTACCACAAGATCATGGTGACGCCTGCATTGCTACAGCATCTTACAGTTTACCTTAACTGAAAAATAACTCATAGTATTTCTCATATGATATTACCAAAGCTCAACATTGCCTAATGATACAGCTGCGTGTTTCAATTTAGAAATTCCAGGTTGGATTTTAGTTCCGGTTGAACAATTGGTGATGGAAAAAGTCTTTATTAATGAAGTTTATGCTTGATATTTTTGCCTTCTTTCTCCTTTTGCGTCAATCAATTACTGTTCTATGTATTGATTTTAAAATTGAAAGAAAAATACATATTATTCAAGAATTATTATAAGTTGAAAATCATCATAAATTTTTTGTTGTAAATATAAAAAAGAAATGAAAGTTGCATTATCATTTTTCGGTATTAGATTTAACGGTTGATGTTTGCCGTAAAGAATGGCAACCTAAGCTAATGTTTTCCTTAATTTATTCAAAAGCCCGTGGTATGATGTAGAAGATACATTGTAGCATTAGCTATGAAAAATCTTTTCAGAATTCTAACAGTGGTAGGCGTTCCAATCCTCATAAGAGACTTTGTTGTTAAGGTAATTACAACGCAATCATGATTTTACATAATATTGTTTCATAGTGTTAAAAAATAATGTACCCATAAAAATGCATTTATTTAAAAATTTTGTTTTGTATATTTCTCCTAATAATGTAAGTTTCTTGTAAATTTTATGATAACAAATATCAAAAAAGGATTTCTCGGTAGTTAGTTTAATGAACATTATATAAGGAAAGTTACATTTGGAAGTATAACAATAATTGATGAGAAGATTTTCATTTTACATTGTCACTTGCAAACAAGAGTTCATTTGATATTTTCTAAGGTTTAATTTAAAATTATTGTTAGTGAATATAAATATATTCATTTCCAAAATGGAATTTAAATCCGCGAAACAGTCACCAAGCATATTTTTAAGAAAGGAGAATTGAAATTTAATACAATCGTAAAAATATTTGACAAACATATGACATTTTAATGAGTATGCTTCAATTAATATAATGCAGTTAACAACAGTATATTGGCGTTAAATTATTTTAGATTCATATTTCTCATACAATGATTAATTGTTCAGGAAAAAAAATGCAATTAACTAAATAATATGTAAATGAAAATACGGTAACCAAGCAAAGCCGAACCATTTTCTAGTTTTATTCTCCTACAAGTACTTGGTCTTGCAATAACGTGCATTTGGTGAGGACATAAATTCTTCAATATCAAACAGCATGGCGTGTGCGGGCGGAATCGTAAAATATTACATTCCCCCAACTCCTAGAATAATCTCCCTACTCCCCTCCATAAACCAAGATCTGCTAATGAAACGTTACACTTAATTATTCGACAGTGATGGTTGCAGTGAATGGGTGTGGTTCTCAAAACCCAAAAGAGGAAAAGGTAGGTTGTACGGTGGTTTGGCAAAATTGCATTCCAGTTTTTTTTCCTTCCCTTTCCCAGCATTCATCTGCCTCTTCTTCCCATATTGTTTCCCGTTTACACTCCCAATTCATACACTCCCTACTCATTAAGGACTGTACTCCCAAATTAGTCCTGGTTTTGTTGGTAAAAGGAACACGTAACGCTGCGGAGGAAGAAAACAGTTCTGAGCGAAATTATTTTGAATTTACGATCGAACGATAAGAGAAGTGTTTTTCTTTTGTTTTTTTTAACCTTCTGTTTTCTTCACGTTTTGAAAGAAGTGTTTTTGAGTTAGTGCACCTTGTGATTAATTGGCGAGGCATTTGGTAAGAAGTAATTTCGATAGGTGGCGCTTAGGGTTCGACGTGAGTTATGCGACTAGTTGATATGGGCGGTGCTATCCGAAAATGGATGCATAGGGATAATAATTGGACATTCACTTGAATGGTATATGTATTCATTAGAAATTAGGATAGTAGGAATAGGGATTTTGTAAAAGACGTTTTAAACTAGTTTATTTGAAAGACATATTTAATCGAAATACTTAATCATGACTACAATTGAAAAATACACTTAATTAAAGAATAAGTTCTAACTATTTAGTATTGTTAATTCAGTATTTGAGTATTCTAATTTTGTATCTTAAGAGAATGCATTTTCATATGATAGACTGAATGAGTATTTTACTAATTAATGAAAAACAAAATCAAATTCTTACATATTATTTTTCAAAATAGATGCAATGTATTATGCTTTGCTTTAATAAATTTCAATGTATCATAATAATATAAACATGATTAACATGAAAATGTTACACTTGAATTCAGCAATAATAATGTAGAAGTTAATTTTAATTTACTATTTATTGTATAAATTATGGTTTCGTCAATGTATCTCTTATTTTGAACCTTAATCACATGTTGACATTTATTTGCCAATTAATCATTTGAAACTTCTACTCCACACCAGCGGATGAATACTGAACATTAACGTCAAGCTATGCATACACCCTTCCAACCTGCGTGCTAAGCAATGCAGAAAAGAACCGGGCTATATCGTAAGTTTAACCGGTGGAAATACTCAACCATCACTAAGTGCCTCCTAATCTTGAACCACGGTTAGCTGCCGAGGTGACATCTGAGCACCTTTCTCTCAATATCCAAGCTATACGAGCTGAAAAACTTTGGACATAACAAATGAACATTGGCACGTCCCCAAGTCACAGAGTTCCAGCAACCCAGTGATAGATAATATGGTCAGCTTCCCAATCAATAACTGAGGCAAATGATGCTTCACTTTGCTGATCGTAACGTTATTAAGCCACTGAATTCGGCTCTTTTAGCTTGTAGAAAACCTTACATATCACATAATCAGAGATTAAAATATATAATTACCACTCTAACTATTATTATCGAAATTTTGAATTATAATTGGGAAACATCAATCATTTTTTGAAGACATTAGGGTAAAAATGAGGACCCAATGAAGCATTTAACTTACATTGACAATTTTAGCATGAATGACTTCAACAGTGATAGGAATCTAAGCCAAATGTTTCATTAAACACGCAAACTGTTAGGCCCAATCATACTGGCCCTCAGGTGCCAAAAGTATCAATAGAGAAGTAAGAAAACAAACCCAATTCAAATTACTATTTAGTAATATTGAATCATGGCCAGATGACGAAGTAGATACCTGAGATGGCACTCATTTTAAAATTGGATCACCTTAGACCTTATGGAATTTTACATTTCCATATGTTTTTGGATCATGAAGTTCTTCGATGAGGTCAAATGCCAAACATTCTATTATATATGTAATACTCAAGAAATTTTATATCCATTTTTATTTTTTTAATATAAGCTGTCTCATTTGGGAATGGGACTTAGCCAATTGATGTAGCCAATTTATATATCAATAATGATTTCGAAAATAAATGAGAGATAAAAAGTGATTTTTACACGTGATTAAAAGTAAGCATTGCCTTAAAATGATAAGACCATACTTTCTGCAGTAAAAAATATAAATTAGCATTTAAAGATTAGCTTAGCATATAAAGCCCAGCTAAAATACATTGTGCTATGCTTTAGTACATGAGAGAATAATTATTTAATGCTTCATCATAATTAGTACTTTTTAATTCTAATAAAGTTTATAAGAATGGGCTTTAAGAAAAAATATGAAAAATTTAATTATTATATTTTTGAAAGATTTTTCCTCATCGAAATTCAGGTGTTCTCATTCATGCTTTTTATAATAATGGTCAGAGTTTGAGAACTTTTTGTTACCCGGTAGGGGTCAAGTAAAAATAATTTCATTAATCTATCATACTAATCTCTTAATATTACCACCAAATAAATTTTCTTTCCTTGACCAATAATGATACCTTTATTTTTCTTTCTAAAATGAATATGGTAATTCCCTGATTATGTGCTCTGTAAAATAAAAAAACGATTGCCCACTATTTGAAAATTTTCATTAACTCCTACAATGAATAAATATAAGATATCTCTTAGTCTTATATTTATAATTTTGAAATAGAAAATATTTTTTTATAAATATTCCCCATTCATTTAGTGAAGTAATATTTATTATGTTTGATTTATTAATTTCTAAATAAATTACAGTTTCCAAAAATGGTTGCATGTGAATCGTTGAAATTAAATACAAACACGTAAATCTTCTGCAACGATTATTATTGATATTTTGAGAAATTAAATTGTGTCCCAGCAAAGGACAAATAAGTCAGTAAGATTCATATGATCGAAAATATTATAATATAAAGTGAGTTTTTGAACAAATAAGAAACATTTGCTTGGGTGGTGGTTAAACAGTACTCTAATCATCCAGAATAATTTTTTTTCTTAATTTACACCATTTAATTTGGTGCAATGTAAAGACTGTTCAAAATAATTTGCTCATAATAAAAATCAACAACTTGAATATGAAATGACCGTTAACAATGTCACTTTCAATGGCGAGAGCTTATAGCGTGTCAACAAAATAGAACAGTAGTAAACAAATTCGTTCCATCTGATTCTTTTTACATTAAGCGTTCGGAATATTATAAAAAATATTCTTATTCGAACACATAAAAAATAAATACGGAATATAATTCAAATATGCGTTAAGGTGTTCAAACTCATAATTTTAAATAGTTAATTATTTGGAATCAAATAAGAACCATCGTTAAATATATGTTCTAGTTGGAATACACTCACTGGAAAGACAAATGTTCTGAGAATAAGATGACTTCAGGCATCGTAACTTTTAGCAGTTAGAGCTTAGAACACGTCTGCAAAACACAACACTTGTTAGCTAGATAATTCCTTCTGATTCTTTCCACATCAAGTTCTTCCGGGATATTAGAAAAAATATTCTTTTTGGATGATATCATTAACTTAAGTAACATGGAACATAATTCAGATACATAGTAGAGTGTTCAAATAAAACTTCAGAATTTCAAATAGCTTTATTCTTTGAACGAATTAAATTGGTATCATCGTTAAATGTGTGTGTTCCAGCTTCTAAAAATAAGTTCAGTACTTTAAAGAAGATGAATTACTTCACATTCCAGATGAAATATGATCTCATACATTACATTTGAATTCGGTTCACAGCAAAATAGTTAAAGTTTTTGCACTCCAGACACGATCTAAGATAACAAATTCATATAAAAGAAAATCGATTTTCTAATGCTCCTTCTAAAAGGAACGAAAAAGAATTTGAAACTGAAATGTTATTTCATAACAGCGAATTCGTATTCTTTCTATATTGTTGAATTGTTTTATTTCTTAAGATAGAGAAATTTTTCTTGAGTATTTTCGTTTTGTACTTTCTTAGAAATAATGCAGGAAACTTTACACAAACACTTTTTTTTTCTAAAAATATCAAAGAATACGTTAAAACATTTAATAGAAGTTTTAATAGGCAAGCTATTGCAGCTGGAAACTTTCATTTTCCAATAGTATAGATTATTCTAGAAGTTATTTCGCTTTTGATATTTTGTATTGGATTAAAAAAGTGAAAGAAATTTATGAGAAATATATTTGGAAAAAAGTATTTCTGTTTTTAAATACTAAGCGTTAAGTTAATATGGTAAGACATTAAATTATATCCCTTATATATTTAAATAAAAAATATTCTTGTAGTAATATTAAACTATTGTATTAAAAATATTCTTTTTGCTAGGATATTAAATAACTTTAATTTTTAGGAAGCTAATTTTTAATGGATTTGATGTCAAAATTATCCAAAATCAAAAAGGACGTCTAGTACTTTTGAAGCAGATACAAATATAGAAGTGAAGTATGAAAACAAATAAATCGCATGAATTTTCAAGCATAAATATGAATCTGAAATCTAGTAAACAGGCTATAGTTATGTTATGGAGGGTAATGTAGAAAAATTATAAAAAACAAGCGAAAAGATTTATATTGAAAGCTAAAAGTGTTTTAAAAGGCGATATCAACATAAAAATAATTCTTTTTTAAAGCAAATTAAAGACAATTAAAAAATAGCGATTTATATTGCTGAGTTATTTATGTGTATTGCTTTTAAAGGGAAGAAAAAGAAAGAGAATGGCATAAAATGTCAGATTATATTGGATGTAAAAAATCACTAATTAACTTGTACCGCGATATATTTCTTCGAATATTCAATATAAACTTTATTTCAAAATAAACAAGCGCAAAAAAGCTCAATGTCCTTGGACGTATCTGAATATATAAGTATTCTATAAAGCAAAAATATTTTGAACACAGGAAATATATTCCAGAACAAGGGATAAATTTAACTAAAAAATATTAAGAAAATAAAATGAAACCCAAAAAAGAGCAAATTACCAAGAAATATCGAATATTAAACGTTTTTGGCATAGAAAGTTTTAAAATGAGATATATATTCTAAAACAAATGATGAATTTAACTAACAACTTGTATAAATAATTAAAAAAACATGACGCTATGTTTTTCATAAAACAATCAAAATAAGTTGCCTTTCAAAAATTCAAGAGCAAAGAAATGAATGGCGACAAAATTTATGAGAGGTCAGGTGTACTAAAGCATTTTCCGCTTCCCTTCAGGTCATTAATGAGATTAAAATAGATATCGCTGTATTTATAATATTCATTATGATTACTTTTTCTATAATAGCTTTAGAATAAGTTTAGGAATTTCTGGAACTCATTAATAAAATTTTGAAGAAAGGATTCTAAGCGATTAATGATGACTGTGCAGTTATTAGAACAAGTGACAAAAGATTATTTGTATATTCAAGTTCATAACAACTATATAAGGTGTTCAAAAAGTAAGTTACACTTGTCTCATAAGAGATGGCATCTTTGCGAAAAAAGAGCGAAGGTAATTGAGTTCCACAGCTTCCAGCTGTGGCAATTTCGTTCGGATTGTTTGAACCATTATTGTGTAGTACAAGGAAAAAATGGCTCGTCAGTTAGAAACTTACTCCATTGTTAAAGTCCACAGAATAGTACGTTTTTTGTGGCAAAACGCTTTACGAGTACTTAAATTCATCGTGAAATGTCGGCAGTTAATGGGCCACGTGCAATGTCACGCCCAGCCATTGTGAAATGGTGCAAGCAGTTCGAAGACGGTTGAACAGACTTAACCTATGCAAAAATGCAAGGATGACGACATCGGACATGGTAGAGAAAGTGGAAGACATTATTCTCAACAATCGTTGAGTAAGCACTGCGCAGCAGTTGGACATATCTGTTGGCACAACTCATTCCATCATCCGTTACCAACTGGATTATCACAAATAATGTTCCCGATGGGTTCCTTATTCATTGAGTTCCAAGCACAAAGAAGCAAAGTTTGCAGCTTCCCTGAAATTCCTTCAACGGATTCTGCGGAATGCAATGATTTCTTAAGCTGCATCATTGTAGGTGATGAGACATGGGTGCATCTCTTCGCTCAAGAAACGAGGCAAGTATCATTGGAATAGAGACGTACATCATTGTATGTGAGAACAAAATCCAAAATTCCTCTTCAGTGGGGTAAGCCATAGATATTGTTTTTTCCGATTGCAAAGGAGTTGTCCACTCCGAATTTATGTGGATGGACGCAACTATTAAGTTGATTCCTACTCCGAAACACCAAAAGGCTTTACCAAAGCTTTGAAAATAAGCAACGTGGAATGTTAAGTAAAGGCGTTGTGCTCTTGCACGGATTGCTAGATCTCAGAAGATACTCACAGCACAGAGTTTGTTTCACCGTTTTGGAGGGGAAGTCTGAAAGCATCCACCGTACAATCCCTATCTAGCGCCCTGCGACTTTCATGTATTTGGCAAGAACATTTAGATGGAAGACAATTTTCCAACAATAATCAGGTTAAGGCAGCTGCTCTAAGCTGGCTCAAGGATTAAGAAGTAATTAAAATGTAAACATAATAAAAATTTTAAAATTTCAGATAGTCTAAGTTTTCCTTTTTGTAAAATGTTCTTCTATAAATTCATTCAAACTGTTTCTTACATAGATTTTTTTCTTATTACTCTCTTCTTCACGTATTCTCTTTAATTAATATTTTAGAGAGAGGATACAATTATTAAAATTACAATTCGCACACAAGACCATATTTGAATAATTTTTTTGTTCTTTTGATTTTTGCTTATTGTAATCAAATATCACGGGGACTAAATTTATTGTATGACTTTATAATCTATTTATGCTCATTTACCATTGATATTATTTGCGACTTCTTTTTAAGCCTGCACATTATATACATATATACGTACATTATATATATATATATATATATATATATATATATATATATATATATATATATATATATATATATATATATATATATATATATATATATATATATATATATATATATATATATATATATATATATATATGTATATATAAGAATATAAGAACAGTGTTATTTAACATGAAATAAAAATATAAAATGAGATGTTTGTAGTTTGTTAATAAAATCGGAAATATTTGCATATACTCATAGAAATATTTTAGTACCAATGTATGCGAAAATATTTCTATAAATTTACTAATATCACCAATACATCAATATATGCGAATATATTTCTATAAGAACAGGAACAAAATTTTCGAAGAAATTATAAATGTGTTCCTTTAATTTTATTTCTTCAAAATTGAAGTTATAAAACAAAAACATATTTCAACAATCCACCATTAACTTTTAATAGGAAATAAATTTCAAACTGTCTCTCTGGAAAGAGAATTCTAAAATATAACCTATATTTTAATAATAAAGATACGAAATTACAGTCCGTATCTAATATCATCTTTAAAGTAACTTTTTTTAAAGCAGTAATATAATTTAATCTCTTTAATTATTATAAGACAATAACATCACGCAACAATCTACCATTAACATTTAAAAGAAAAAATAATTTTAAACTGTCTGAAATTCTAGAACATAGCTTATTTTTTAAAAATAAAAACTCGAAAATATAGTACATATCTAATATGTGATTAAAATTGTTATGAAGCATTGCTATAAATTTTTGCATCAGTTTTTCAGCCTATTTAGAGTTAAAGTGATAGTATAAATATGTTATCACAAACGAAAATCATTTTTACATGCTCAATCGAAATCAATGTTTTAACAATCAAATTATTTATTTTGGGAAAACAAATCCATTTCACCGTGTATTTGTTCAATAAGGAACATAATTAGAATTTTATAAACGAATTATTTAGGGAAAAATAAATAAAAATATTACAAAAATAACTTACAGACTCAATTTAAACGGAAAGAAAAGGAATATTGCTTAATCGAAAAATCTGCACGCAAGTGGTTATCGAAAAACTGTCAAGTTGAAAGCCAATTCTCTTAAGACGACAGGTTTATTTTAAAATTACCTGAACATATAAATCCCCGAAATTGATAAACTCCACAAAAATAACTGGGGTTACGCTTGAAGCTCTCTTTTCCAAATCTTGGAAAAGCTGTACAAAGTTTTGAGATGGCTTTACGTAAAAAAGCTTAACGTATCACTTTCAATAACCCAATATACCAGAAGACAAGAGGCTTGTAGGGGAAACTTCGAAAGGACATCTTTTGCTCCAGGATTTTTTGTCAGAAGAAAATAAGACTTAAATGTATAGAAGACCCCGTGAAAGAAGAAAATGTTGATGTTCCACTGTTAGTAGTGGAAAAAGTCTCCAGGGGGAGGAGTGGGTGTGAAAAATAGCACCAATTCCATCAAGTATTTTCGTTTTCTGGAGGAAATAGGATTTGTGACACTGCAGTAAAATTAACGAGATAAAGGCATAGTTGGCGAGATGAAAGTGGGTAAAGAAGAAAGTTTCTTTGAAGTAGAAGATAGAAAGTTAATTTGTTCTTGGGAGATTCTTAAAATCTCAATCAAGAATTAAATTAAATATAGTGATCAATTTTTAACAACCTGTGCATTTAAAGAGAAATGATTAGAAAGAAGTTCCATAATTATCTTAGAGGGCTTCGCAACATTTGAAACTTTTGGAGAAATACTGCAATTTACATAAATTTAACTTTAATTTGAAATTTTCAATTGCAGATTTGTTAAAATAAACATCTAATTTGAAACTGAGTTACCTACTAAAGATTTTAAACTTAAAATAATTAGAGAAAAGATTCAATTCAAAGACTTTACATTTTGATATGTATTTCATATCTCTTATAATTATAAGAGAAAATATATTATTTTATATATTTTTCTCTTATAATATATCTATCTTTATATATTGCAAAAAAACTACATTTAAAAATATTTTTATAAAAAGTATTTAAAGTAATTTATTGCGGTATATAATGATAATGATAGCCTCAATGAGATGATAATGATAACATCAAAAGTCCCTCGTTTTACAAAACTTCGAATTATTCCAAACATTATTTTCTGAAATGAATATTTCATGTTTATGTCAAATAAACATTTGTGTTTTCTCCATAAGAAATCCATTTGTTTTTGAAAATTGTAACAAGTAAATCATCGCTAAAATTTCTCAAACTTTCCTCTCCAAGTTTGTCCTAATTAAGAGCTAATAACTATCTGAAGCAGTTTTTAAATATAACTATTGTGTAAGCTACAGTAAACTCTCTTTTAATTGGACTTTTTAAAATTGAGCTGTGTAAATAAAAGGCAAGTCAATGTAATGTATTTTTAAAGCATCTCTGTCAGTTAATTGTTCAAGAAGAGACCACTTAAGTAAGATAAAAACAAATGATCAGAACTTTCTTCCAACCAGTGGATGTATAAAGCTGGTAAGTGAAGATGAGCCCGGACTTTCATGTTCTAAGTAGTTTTTCATCTGATGTTTATATTGGAAATAAAATAATGCATGTTCATACTATGCTTAATTTTCTCATATCCAGCTCTATATTTCATTGCTTTCATTTCAAAATACAATTTGTACTCTATTTACAGTACTTTGTTTTTGTACCTTTGCTAAATTTATAGGTTATTTTGTTTGAGTCGTACTTTCATTAATTTGAATGACCTGAATCCCATATTAGTTCAGATTAATGAGATTCTACTGCATGTGTGTGGGTGTAGAACTCTTTATTTATTAGAAATATAGGCGCTATGAAATTCATTTTTTCCATTTGCATGTTTTCTAAGATTCATTTTGATTGGCTTCTTAAGATTTTTAAATTAAAAAAAGTTTTTTTCAAAGAATTTAATTATTATAACACAATTCAATTGCCATATTCTTCTTATAAAATGCTGATTCCATGTTAAAAGTCCTTGAAAAGTTCTCTCTCTAAGGCTATAGTGTATTTCATTATCTGAAAATGACAATTTGCCATAAAAAATGAAACATATTTATTTAGATTTTAGTTTTTTAGTTACATTATGACTTACGTTTAATTAACTTCAAATATTAAGCAGTAGTATCGCAAGCTTTTCAATTGTTCTTTAGAATTTATTCTGATGTAATTTCTCACAAACATAATACCGATTGCTTTAACCAGTAGTAAGTCAGATACCTTTAATGAACTCTAGTTATATGTGTTATAATTCATTCGTTATAATGCCTAATTACTAACATGCAAATCATACTACATATAGTATATATAAATCATTCTGATAATAGCTGTGGCTATAATCATACAGATGACACAATCGCATGCATGGAACATTGAGAAGCTTGAAATCTGAATCACTCCCGAATCTGAAAGTTGTTATTAAAAGTATAGTAATTCTTGCTGAAATAATACTATTATAGTATAATACTTAAATACAATATTTAATTTAGTAAGTTATATGATGATTTTAACTGTAAACTATTTAACATATTTTATATTTAAATGATACTTTTAAAATCAAAAATCTAGTTTATTATATTATGATTTTGGAACTTTAAATAAATCAAATGTAATTAAATCATGAAATATTTTGTGAATACAATTTGATGAGATGGAAATTGGAAAGTAAAACACATAAAGTCAATAAAAAATTTTAAGAATCCAGAAATCAGCTATAATAAATAACAGAAAAACATGATATTAAACTTTTATATGATGATTTTGATGTCTTAACCTAGATTTTGGAATTAGAAAATACCAAAAATTTTAAATGAATTGATTTTTACTGAAAGTGAACACATTTTTGTAAATTTAATATTATTAACAAGTCAGAAGAGTTTGTGAAATAAAATTTACTGAAAACTTGTTAGGGAATTTTCTCTAATTCCTTAAAATTGCTTCTTAAGAGTTTGATGAAAGAAAACAAGCATTTTAATAAATTTTTAATTGTATTAATAATGATTGAAATTTATAGTGTACATAAAATTCAACATTTTAATTATTTTGCTGTATAATGCCAAGTTACAAAGATATTTCTCCTTTCAGCATTACAAGGGACGGAAGTGGTTACAAGTTTTCTAAAGGCGCACCTAGTGGGTGTGCCATGGTAGTCTCAGTAGTGGGTCCTCGTAATTTAGAATTAAGGACCAAATAGAAATCCTCCATACTGGCATGCCACTTCCACAAGTATCATTTCACAAGGAGGACATTGCGATTAAGACATATTTAACGAGTCCCAACCTCCACTAACCAGCACGACGGATCTTCTTAAGTTGTTGTCTTGTACCTAGCTCTGAATTAGGCTCTACCAGTTAGATATAAGCAACCGGGTGGAGTCTCAGTGAGCCAACCAAGCAGAAGCCCCCCAATACTTAGCCTGTCACCCCCAGAGGTATCATTTCATTTGGAGGACATTGCGACCACACCCAGTTTTAATGTGCCATTAACGCCATTAGTAAACATGACGGATCTTTGGTGAAGATCGGGATTCGAACTCATTACCTTCCGATAAAGAGAACAACGCTCCTAACCAACCAGACCACCGCAGCCTGGAACTTCTTATGTGGTGATTTGAACTCACTAACGAGAACGCAATTAGGCCACCGTGTCCTACATTTAATTACATATATTTCAATTATTTGCAAATACGTAAAAATGTATTACCTAAGTATATACATTCAAGTTGATATTAATTACAAAATTAATTGATTTTTCACGGTCTAATTTATAGTAACCGTAAATGTTCTGATACTAGGAATTACAATTGTCAAATGAATTTAATCTGCAATAAATTAATCGTAAGAGTCTGAATCGAAAGTTTATTAAGACCAATTATTAAATCTAATGATTACGTAAAGTGGATCGTTTGAGTTTCCAAGCTTAATTTATCGTTTTCAAGAAAGTTTCACAAACGATCTTTTTATTTTTTTCCCTTTTAGCAAGAAAAGACCACAATTCTAGCAAGAAGAAAAGAAATGAAGTAATCGTATTGGTTGGCGAGAAAACGACCTCGAAGTTTTACACCTGCGTCTGCAATAAAAATCAGTGAAAAGTAAAATGGCGTAAGTATGCTGTTGCTAATATTATGTTATGTTTGATTTAGGTTTTCGCGCGATTTTAATACACTGAAAACTCTTGCATAACTTAAAATATTATTTTAACTATGCTTAAGAATAATATTGTGAGAAAGTTATTTCTTTTAATAGTGCATGTTGGGAAATCCACTCAATGTACATATTATAAATTACTTTTTAATTTTTGCTTGCAATAAACATCAAATAATAAATCGCACATATGGCTCCCTTTTATAGGTTGATATATTAAGTCCTTAACATAGCAATGTTTTTGGATGCTAAAAACATTTTTGTTTAAAATTTCGTTTATTGATTGTTTTCCGTCAAATAATTGAAGTCATTATTGCAAAGAATATTTTCGTTAACAGCATTTATTTCTATTGTATAGAAAACATTATTTTTAATATTACTTTAACTTTCGGCACTTTTTAATATTTTATTTTAAAAGAAAAATGTTGTAACTTGTTACCCTATTTAGAAAACAATGAATACTTCTTGTATAAAAATTCTATTAATTTATAATTTTAAAATAAATCTTTCATTAATTTTTTTCCTTTTCTAGCATTTTATTTTTAACAAATTTTTACTGAATTCTCGCATTTATATTATATTTATTTAAAAATAATAATTATTTTTAAGATTTATGTACTGAAAGATCAATTTACTTAAACCCTGATGTATTTTTTTTCATTCTTGTATTCACTGTTGGTTTTAATTATTTGGTTAGTTGCTTTTAAACTTTATGAATTAAAAACCAAGGGCTAATTAATTGAATATTATAAACTTTTTAGTCTAAACATTTGAAAATGATACTTTTTAAGTTTACATTTGAAGCATTTTTTAAAATTATATCGTATTTTTTTACCTTTGAATATAAAATTAAAAGCCGACCGATGGCTGAGTGGTTAGCGCTCCTGACTCCTGAGCTGTGGGCCTTGGGTTTGAATCCCGGTTCGGGAATGGATGTTACTTTCTTTCTCTGTTCTCTCTGTGTTTCTCTATCTTTTCTTCTGTGATGATGTATGAATGTGGCCCTCCCTATAAACGGGTTTGTGGCGGTATGACTCGGGTAACGCTACTCGCCTCCGTGACTTGGTTCACCATTTGACCGCTGGGTAAAGACAAATGAATAGCAGTTTCTGGCCTTGTTGTGGCATAGGGTTCAACCCTCAAGTGCCCGCCGTTAGAAAAAAATATAAATTTAATATGAATTTAAAAAAAGAATACGTGATTAAAAATTTTGATTACATTATAATTTATTGTTTTCATGTGTTTCTTACAGGAATTGATCACAAAAATTAAGAAAATATAGTAATTCTGTATAGTGAGAGCTATTTCTTATATTCTTCGAAATTTTAAAGTTTTCAATCAAATTCATCATTTTTGTTACCATTAATTTTTTTTTAATCGCCGTCCAACTTGTTTAGTGGTCAGCGTGCCTGACTGCGGATAAGGAGATCCTGGGTTCGAATCTCGATTCGGGCATGGATGTACTTTCTCTCTCTATCTATCTTGTCTTTGTCCTTTCCTTGTATGAATGAGGTGTGAATGGTTGCCTACCCTATAAACGGGTACCTATGGCATGTGTGTAGAGCAAAGTCGTACTTTCACCTTCATGGTGCTCTGATCAAAAACGAAAGACGCTCCCAATTGACTTAAATTCGCATAGCCAAAGGCAGAGCGAGCTTGGCTTGTTCAAGTGTCATTAGTAACTACAATAACAAAAATTTTTATCAAATTAGTCTATAGAGTGAATGTCAGTTATAAACATGGATATGATGATTTATCAAATATGAATCGTATCTTAATAACTAAAAAAGATTATTTAAATATATAGATGCTAATTAAATATAATTTATGTAGTTAAAAGTACTCATTAAATTTGTCTGTAAAATGTCTAATTTATTTTTGTTAACATGATTAAAATTTCTTTGAGAATCTGGTTGTGTTTAGACATTGCTATATATAAACTTAATTAAGCCTATTTTCTAAACTTGATTTACATTCGAATATTTATTTAATTTAGACTAATTAGAGTGGGAGCTATTTTTTCATTGAATTAAATAGTTTTAAATTTATAAATTTGATCTCAAATGATTTTTATTTAGTTAAATTTTTAAAAAAATATTTGTCACATGCAAACATAGATAATTTTATTTTTACCTTAATTGTAAATAATTATGCTTTGTATTGTTAAAAAATGTGATACAATGGGATTATTGTTTTTAATTTAAGATTAAGGTTATAAGCGCAAACAGCTCTTAAGTTACATAAAATGAAATTTATAAAGTTAAATTTATTTAAAAATATCAAAAACTTTCAAAACATAATATTTCCAATATGTCTTTTACAATTAATTACAAAGTAACTGCAGTAAATAATTTAAAATCCTTTTAATGAAAATCTTTTATGTTATAACTACATTATATATAAATTGAAGACTTCACTAATCTAAATATAACATCAATATGAATTTAAATATAGATATTTATCTGATATAAAGCGAGTTTAAAAATATTTATGTAAGCAACATAAAATTTATTCAGGATGGTTAAAATAGTATGAAATATAACATTATATTTTTATTATAATAAAAATTTTAGTGTACAAATTTAACATAAATCATGACGCAGAATTTAGTAATTTCATTTGTTTTAAATATGAGTAAAATAATTTCATTTGTTAAAATCAAGAAATATTCAAGAGAAATATAAAATTAAGAAATATATAAGTTAGTTGAATTTATTTTTATTCTGTGTGTGTGAGAGAGAGAGGAAATATTAATTCATTATGAATAATTAAATAACCTATTTACATTTAGAATTTATTTGTTCTTTTGTTAAAAGGTTTTGCATTTTAATAATATAACTAGAAATATTCTAATCAATGCTCATTTAAAAAGAAAAGTTTTATTTCATTTAAAATTTAATTATTTGTTTTTTCATTTAATTGACGTAAAGAATATCTGTTTCATTTAGTGGCTTATAATTTTCAGCCTATTTATCTCATATTTCTGGCTGAAGAAAATGCAGAACGTTTAAAAATATAATGATAAATAGAAAATAGGACATAATTCAACTTCAAAAAATATAATTAGGGCTTAACATTTGAAAGGACTCAGATTATAGTTACAATATTGACCTTTATTTTTATTTATTTTTGAAATTAATTTTCGGAATAAACTATTAAATTCTCATTCTCCAAATATTCAAAAGCTGTTTCTTTTAAATTTTTAGGATATTTAGTTATAATTTCAAGATAATATTCAACAAATAAAGCTTAAATAGTACTGTCGAGTTTTCATTTTATGTTTGCAGTACGAAACGAAATCTTAACTAACAGGATAATTTATCAAACGAATTTAAAATAAATATCGATATTGATGATGAAAATTAGAAATAAAATTACATAATTTTAAGGTCAAAATACATAAGGTATTGAATAATAATCTTATTTTATGAAGTATTTTATTAGTAATTATTATTTTGTTTGTTTTTTAAATATCTAAGATTAGTATTCGATATTAATCCTAGTTGCTTGATACCTATATCTTATACCTCGAAAAATTCTTTAACATTGACTTAGTTTCCTTCTCTTCTAGGGTATCCGCTCCAAGAAACAATCCCCTAAATCAGTGGAAAAGAAGGAAAAAAAGACAGTATGAAGAGGTAAGGGATAAGAAACTAAAGGGAAATAAACGAAGACAAAGAATAAAAAGCCAAAAGAAACAGAAAAATAAAATCCCTACTCGAAAATAAAAGAAAAAAACCAGTTGGTACCAGATGGAACCTACCAACAGCGGTCCGAAAATGCCCACCAATCGACCCACCAGCTGCGGGAGGTTTTGAAAACTGTGGCATCTGTTCAAAATAGTCGGGATCCCAAAAAATCGCCATGAAAAATAGAGGCAGGAATAAAAATACGTAGGGAAAGTTCTATACTACCAGAGGGAAAGTCCCGGCATTCTTTTCCCTCCTCCCAACGTAAATAGGGAAAAGGAATTTACTGCTTGACTCTCGTTTGCTTTTGCGGGTCTTCATTTTCTTTGTAAACTCCTCCACTCGACTCGACTCTCTGGTATTAGGAGTTTATTGGTGTCGAGGAATAAGTGCGTCAGAAATCGAATGAGATGTATGTATATTTGACAAATGATGAGAGGCAAACTCATACATTTTGTATGAGGGACCTATACTGAATGGGGATTTTATTTCCTCCCGCTTTTTATACTTAAATGCAAGGTACTATTAGTTTTTAAGTATAAGACTAGAGCCTTTGAAAATAAAACAAGATCTTTGCATTTACAAGCAGTTTAATAAAAATATAATTGCTTTTTAAGACAGTAGAATGGGAAAAAGAAGTTTATATTTGCTTACAATTTTCAAATAACACTAGGATATTATCATATAATGATATTCTAATGTTATTTGAATATTATGAATGTTATTCGAATTCATTTTAGATTTTGTAACTTTAAGCCATATATTTTAAGAAAAATAATGTTTTTAAAAATTTTTAGCAATTTTTTTATACCCAAAATTGTATGAAAAACAATATAGTTACATTATTTGACAGTATTTGGATTTTTGGAGGAATTCAATCAGGTCTTTGAATTAATATTTTCTACCTTGATCTATCAAAATAAATTTTTAAATGTGTACTGAATTTCCTATATTAAAATAATATTAATTTATAAAAGAAATATGGGCTTAATAAAATTACATTTATCTTGATAATTATAGTTCTGTTTAAGTAATGTTTTGGAAAATGAAGTGATTACTATTTTGTCTGAAGTGGTAGAATTTGAGGACACTGGCTTAATTTTACTTAACCAAACTGATTATATATATATATAAATATATAATTTAAGTTAAACTAATAGAATAAGAGTTTTTTGATAATGTAACTTAATACAAATCTAAATTTTGAATGTTCCTTTATATTACCCCTACACTGAAGTCCTAATGCACAGGTACCAGTGAATTCCTAAGACCTTTCTTATAAAAACACAATAGCATTTCCCATTTAAACATTATTCAGCTAGCCAATAAAAAACAACACACATGTCTTATAACCATGAATAAGGTTCACAGCAATGTTATAGACGGACACAAATCAATTTTATTTCATCTTTTCTTGAAATAAATGCTATTTGTAATGCATCTGTGGCTTGCATTCACTGCCTTAACACCTTGCTGCCGACTGCTCTTCTAAATTATGAATTATTATATTTAGAAATAATCTAATCTAATCTATCTACTATCTACCTATTTCTCTCATCTCTCTCACTCACACTCATTCTGCATATATATATATATATATATATATATATATATATATATATATATATATATATATATATATATATATATATATATATATATATATATATATATATATACATATATATATATATATATATATATATATATTATTTTCGCAAATTTAATAATTCAGTGTATAAAATTCCTTTGAAATTATAATAGTATTTTAATATTATTGCAATTTTTATTTAGTGAAAGAGACATCTTTATTTCTATCTTTATATTTTATCTATTATTAATTATTATATTTTATGGAATAATATCATATTAATACCTAAAAAAATTTATATTATAGGTCTCATTGACTTAAATAATTCCTTTTAATGCAATCGTTTGAGAATAAATTAGTAATTTACCAGATTTTGGATAAAATAAACAAAAGTAACTCATGTTGATTGAGCAAGACGAACCCCACCATTTGTTCTGGACAAATATATTAAATTTACTTAGGAATTTCCATCACATAAATTACAGATATTAATTGTTAGTCATGTTCTTTAAAATCTTATTGAATCGAAACAAATTAAAACCCACTTCACTCTTCTCCGCTATGACAAATCACTCCAAATTCATCGTCTTTCTCGCCAAACTACGCAGCGCTACGTGACCATGAGGTTTCTGTCTACTTATTAACTCCATGTTGACACAAGGAAGGGGGACAGTATGCCTTTCCGAGGGGCAGTGAAGGAGACTTAAGCCCCGTACACATCTGGAATCATCTCTCCGTCCACCCACCAGCAGTAGCCTCGTTTGTCTATCCTGGAAGGCAACCCCCACCCACCCAACTATTAATTTACTAAATCTAGGACGACGTATTTCTATGTCCGCGGTAGCATTAGTCCTGGTGTGTGGTCAACAGCAGGAGCTATGCCTGCTATAGCAGGAATTATCCTTGCTGGTGTCTATGAAATATGCATGTCCAGTTAGGATTAACCACGACATGTTCGAAATTGGCACCCGGAGCTTCGACTGTTTATGCGAATTATGAGCCTTTGTATCTGAAGGATTCTGTAAGGGATGGCCTTGGGGTTGTGTGGCTCGACTGCTTGGATTAAAGCTAGTTCGAACAATTCTCTGGTAACCAATGTCAGGTGGTTTGGAATACGATAAAAACTGATTGGAATTCAGAGGTTTATTTGTAAGTACAATGCTAGAATGAAAACTGATACATAAGTATTACTTAAGATTGAGCTGTCGATTTTAAATTTGTTATGATATAGCATAATATTAAAAATAACCATGCTAGAAATTAACCCTAAGCGGATATTAAAAATATTAAGAAAAACTATGATTTTTATTCACACGAAAAAAAAAAAACAAGCTAAATTATTATAGGCATTGTAAGTAAAACTTAACAATTTCAGTAAGAGTTACCAAATTTATAAAATAATCAGTCGATTTTGCTAAAAGTCAACAGTAAATTTAGCAAAAATCAAAGGTTACAAAAAAATGAAAAAAGAAAAAATTTTAATAAAAAAACTAAAGAAGTAAGTTTAAATCATTCTCAAAGACACTGTGTATAGTAAATGTTTTTTCAGAATTTTCCTGGTTGATGTAAAATACTATAATTTGCGTTAAAATATTTATTCAAAAATTACTTTATATTTCAATATACGATGATTAGCGTTTTTTACTTCCCGAAATATGAACATTTCTACGGAACACCGATTGATTGATAAAAATTAAGTGAATTGCATGCTTTAAGCATGCTAGGAATTTTAAAAAACTAAATTGTATTAAGTAATTCAATTTAGATAAAAACCCATTTTAAATTAATGTTAAGTTTGTTTTTCGTATTATTAAATGGTTACATTTTTGTAGTCTCAAAATGTGTGCATGAAAATGAGAAAATATCCTCTTAGTTGTACAATATTTATTGAGTTGTGCACTAATAAAAGCAAATGATGACATTTTTAAGTTTTCATAAGCTGCAATGTTAGTTTTCAGACATATGTTAATTGAGATTTATAGTTAAGCACACACACATTTGTATTTGACATTTTTTGTATTTTCTCAATATTTATAGTGCACTAAAATAATTATGTGTGAATAATCATTTCGTTAAAAGGAAAATATGAAAAAAATTGAATATTAAAAGAATAAAAATTAAATGTTCATTGAAAACTGTATTTAGTATAAAAAAATTTGGCTTTGAAATTCAAGTTTTGTATATTTATAGTATTTTTAAATATGAACTTTTAATTCATTTTTAATAGATATAATTTTCGATTAAAAATGAATTAATATTAATTCAATAAATTTCAAAATTTTAAAATTCCCTTTATGATATCCAAGTTATCGACATATATAATAACTCTCGAATCAGTGTATATGGAACTAATCTCATAATTAAGAAATATCTTTTAAAATAATTTTTACTACCATTTATATCATGATATCTTCGTACTTAATCAACTTTAAAAGTTGTTCACTGTATAAAAATTAAATAGTGATAATCACACATATTAATGATAATTTACGATATATTGACAATAACTCATAATATAATATTGAAAATTTTCCTTGTGAAAACTGAATGTAAGCAAGCAACTATCTTTATTAGATTCCGGAAAATACATCGCGTTCGTTGTAGCTACAGAACCAAGAAGAAAATGGCATAATGCTCTGCATGTACAGAATCGGTAAAATACAAATCTAGAAAGATCCAAAGTTTATTTCTAAAACCCGTGATGAGCGAATGATCGTGTTTTTGAATGAAATCTACTCAGGAAGCTGGATATAAATTTATTTTTATTTTCTTCCTTTTCTGTGAAGGAGATAGCAGAGAGGATAGGAAATTTGTGAATTTTCTGGAAGTGTACCAAAAGTAGTTTATTCCATCTCCCAAAAATAGAGAGATGGAAGAAGGAATAAAAAGACAAATAGCAGGCGAATTAGTTTGCAAAATGGGACAAAGATTCTGGCAGCTTGCCTACTACGAGGACCATACATTGAATGAAAGTATTTGGCATAGGCTAGGCAGTTAAGCTCTCCGCTATATTAGGTATTCAACAAGATCTTGACGCTGATGTTCTTTTCTCAACAACTGATGGTGCATTGTAATAGCTTATGGAATAAATAATAATTTTTGCATATTCTTCTACGAAAGTATGGGATCTTGAATGGTAGTTTGTTGATTTGCAGTCATATATGTTTTAATTTTTTTTTCATTCAGTGCCTAATAATGAAAATTTTTTACTGAGAATGTTAATTTAAAAATTTTCCAGTGCTAATGAAGTTACTAATGGTGAAATTTTACATAATAGTTGATGGATTATTATTAATTTTTACATGAATATATAATGTAATAAAATTTTTTGATAATGTTATATTGAATGATAGTTTCTTATAAAATTTGCTATACTATCTACATGCTATTTTTTACATATCAATATTAAAAAGATTTCTAAAAATACATAGTTTGGGGATTCATAATATTAAAGAATGAATAATGTATTATTTCAAACAATTATCATTTTATTTACAAATTAATAGTTTTTAAATTTATATTAATTAATGCACTGTATAAATACACATACAAATACAAAATTTTAACTAGTAATTAAATCTTGTATTTCTCTATTTCTATATTTTATTATTGCCATCGTTAACTTGTCATCTGAATATTTTTTGATATAATGTCTCAAACCTCTTTCATATTTCACAATCTTGCAAATACATAGATACACAAAAAATTTTTTGATGTTATTTATTCATTTGATATGATGAATACATGAATTTACAGTTATATTTATATTATTGATGTTTGTTACAGATTTAAATATTTATATAGATAGATTACATAGATTAAAATAATTACATCGATAGATTTATATCCATACAACAATTACAATTGTAGATTTTTTAAATCAGTTATAAATTTAAGAATCTGCTTAATTTAACTCGCTTAGTAATCATAACATAAATGGGATTTTTTCTTCTACAAATAATAATTTCATTGAATTTACATATGTGATGCTTTTTTAATTGTACTGAAATTTTTTAATAACTTCTTAACAATTTTAATCGTTTATTTTTCTAAATATCCTATGTTCATAATTTAATTATTTATCTTAAAGATCATAGAATAATTTTTATTTTGTATTTTATCTCTGTAAAGATTAGATTTTTTCTCAATTAACACAAGATGTTTTCTATTGAAATATAGATCGTTAATAATAATAAAATGAATCATAAAATTCATAAAATTGAAAAAAATATAAAATCATAAAATGTTCATAAAATTTCCAGAATAATAAATTTTATAAAATTCTAAAAAGATTAATTAAGTTTTTAAAAAGATTTGATTTTTAAAAGACATCTTCTTTTGAGAGAAAAAAGCTTATATTTTGTAGACGACTTTTCAGGGTCGATAAATTTTCATTAGTAAATGTTTAGCAGAAAGGTTTTTGGTGTAGCATTCAACTGACCACTTGTATGGATGGAATGAGTAAAATTATATTTTAAGAATTGACATTGATTCATGACAAAGCTGGTGTAGGGTGTTTCTCGTTGCTTTGTTACTCCGGTTTTTATTGTGTCAATGACTCAATAATTACGAGAGTGCAAGTCTATTTTGGACATGTTCCAAATATATCTTAGCTAATTTAAGTTGAAAGTTCGCGAAATGATACCATATCTGTAACTACTTGTAAAGTGAATGCTCAAAGGTAAGAAATACGACATACTTATATAAATATTTAAACTAAGTCTATGGGATTATAATTTGAAACCTATTTATACAATTTTATTTTGATTAACAAATTTGTTTTTATCAAACGCAATAATGCATAAAATATTTTCTTATATTTCATTTGATATGAGGCATTGAACTTCATACATATTCAATGTATTTTATTATAAATATGTTATAAATTAATTTTATTCGATATTTAAAATATTGAATCAAAATCATCTAAATAAATTCATTTTACTTCTAAATATTTGTATAACTTAATTTGTATCTTCATTTTTACAGCAAATAATATTCATACTATCACTACCATAAATTCAAACTGTTATTATCATCAATTTAAACCATTATTATTATGACTATATAAGATTATCATAAAAAAATTAAAAATTATATTAAAAATTTTTACAGTGTATGATTTTTTTAAGACCAAAATTATTTTCCTTATATTTTACACACCGATTTATTTATATACTATTTAATTTTTTCATAATTTTATGAAACGTAAAATAAAACAATGAGTTTATAAAAAAATGTATGCATTTAAATCTGTTTTAATTTTTACATTATACGAAACTAACAGTTCATTTGCTTGAATAACATAAACAAAATATTATGATCAAGTACAAGAACTTTTTTATTTTTAAGAACAATAGAATTAGTTGAGTGAAAAACTTTTTTAGTAAGTTAGGAATATATAAATATGATATATAAATCATAGGAAATTATAAAATGTATGTCTTAATTGTATGTATTTTATAATTTATTAAACAATGAATGTTATATGTGTGCATGTCAAAAATAAAACATTATATCAATAAAAATACAATTTAATATCTATTTTATAGACTCATGTCAGAGCATGTCAGAGCTTTGAAGGAAAATTAATAAATCATAAGATTGCTGTTTACATGAAGACAAAGCATATTCACATGATCTAAATATTAGTAACGAGTCGTAATAAAGAAATGATAATATAATACTTACTTATTGGCTTAACTATTTGGCTATTATTGACACTTATGTCAACATTTGAAAAACTACTTTTAAGGATTGGATTTCACATAGTTCTTGATATCAATATGTTAATTGTGATTTTACTGTAGTCTAATGGTAAAATTGGAATCTCCTGTGAGAGTGATGTAAGACTCTTTCATAGTTATTATTGGTCAAAAAAGGTGAATATTACTTCTTTGCTTTCAACATGCACACTTGTTTAGGTGTGGTGTGGTAACTGAGTTGCCCTTCTGCTTGAGACAAACGATTATTGCACCATACCTAAAAACAGTTCTAGAAGAACTAGTATTCTTAGTGGATAAGTAAGTATAAGGACTTGTTCTATATAGTATCAAATAAGTAGCTATAATTTTTTTTAAATTATAATAGTAATTTCTTTCGTTCCAGTTGAGAATCTTGAATACGCCATTTTATCGCTATTCTCATTGGTTCAAAATGTAAATGACGTCAAATAACGTTTCCTGTACATCACATCGTATTGCAACGGTGTCATAAATCCTATTTGTTAACAAATTTGTTGCCTGCCTTCAAATCACATTCTTCGAGCGGCAGCAATCAAAGTGAAGTTCGTCCTCGAATATCTGAGTGTTGTCGGTGATAAGAAAAAGTCCATTTATGATTTTTACCAATAATAAAAAAGTATTTTTTAATTATAACTTTTTCCGTTTATAAAAGTTTTCAAAATCATGAAAATTACCTGTTGTTCTAATAACTAGTTTTCAAATTCTCAAATCTTTTGCGATATTGATTTTAAAATTGAACACGTTAAAATAGAACAGAAGAATAAGCGAAATGAAAAAGACAAGGCAAAACATCCACATTATGGTTAGTTTAAATCAGCAAAGAGGATTTTTCTGAAATTATTTTTTGATTAGACAAATGCATAATACATGCAGATATCGAAGTAATTTAAATAATATATTATACTTGCATAATATTTGTGTACCTATAGCGCATCTTCAAAATATAAGAAAAATAAAGGAACTAGTCATAGACACTTGTGAAATAAATTATTAAGAGTCATTAAATTTCAGAGTATGGATCCTGTACTTCAGTTTGAATTTGCATTTTATAATGGACTCATCCCATTATTAAAAATATCATAAAAAAGTTAATTAATATTAATGATAAATCTTTTGACTGATTTAAGAACAGACTCTTAAATTCATATTCACAAAAACAGAATTAAAATGTTCTATTACTTAACATAGTTATTTTCTATTTTATAATTTCTGTGCATATTGTACAACAAATTTTTTAATTTATTAGTTGCTTATGCACACAATATTTCTTATACAATATAAAGTTATTAATTGGCTAGTTATTGTAACAAATAAGAGCAAATAATTAGGCTGTAATATTTAACACCTTTACATGCTATTTATGCAATTAAGATTCCCCATCTCATAAATTTCTTGTTAACTGATGTATTCAAAGCTGTTTTTTTAAGTATATTCAGTTCCGATTTTCCAAAACCACCAATAACCCTGCTCACAGCAACTCTTTCCTTACAAATGATACAAAGTGGGAAAACGAGCTCTTAGAGACATTTATCAGGAAGAACTTTGACGTCTTCATCTACTATAGGCCATCATTTGTAAGAGCTCTTCTCAAAAAAGTGCTTCTCTGCCCGTCACAATGAGCAACATTTCCTCAGTCTTTTCATCCAAATTGCCCCAGAATAAGAGAAAAGTGACAATTTCGTTCAGATATTTTTATCCCTATTAAATGGTTCTAGGGATTTATTTTCGGTTACTTTTTCCCTATGAATTGGTTTCTGCTTTACTCAATGTAACGGAATTCAGAGGTTTTTATTAAATACTTTTCGTAAGAATTCGTTTAAAACAGACACTGAATTTTTGGCAAGTCTTGTGTGAAATTATATAAATGAAAATATTTAGATAATTACTTAAAGTAATTTTCTAAATATTTTCCCTTGGGAATGGCTTTAAACTTAAATGCTTATTCTTAAGGAAGTTATACTAAATCTGTTAAAAACTTCTGAGGGTTTTGGTTTTTATGTAAGTTTAAAGTTATTTATGAATATTAAACAAAATTAAAAATTATTTGTTAATTTTAAGTTAATGAAATAGAAATAAATGTGTTATTTTCATTCCAACTTATTCATTACTTTGGGAATGTAATATAATTTTCGCGTGTTTACCATTAATGTTGATTTTCAATAAAAAGTTATGGCGTTAAAGCCATAACTTTTTATTGAAAATCAACATTTAAACGTGAGGTTATAAATAAAATTAAAACTCATATTTTAAGACTATTTTGACCAAATATATTAATAGTTATCGACGAAACAAAGTATCTTATTAAATTTGTTTTAATAATTCCAATATATATATATATATATATATATATATATATATATATATATATATATATATATATATATATATATATATATATATATATATATATATATATATATATATATATATATATATATATATATATATATATATATATATTTATATTTATATATATATATATATATGATATAATCATTAGCATTTATTTACATAAAGAGAGATGAATAGAGGTAAGTAGATATAGATTTAGATATAAATAAATAGGTAAGAGTCTTATTAGATACATTCTTTGATGATTATACTGATTTTATTATTTCTGCAATTATATATTTTTTTTCAGTAATTCTAGTGACTTGATTGAAGATGAATAATTATAAGAATTATTCCTTAAATTAATATAAATATTATTTTAAAAAGTAATGCTTTAGAAAATAAAGTGCATTAATTTTATTATAAATTACTGTTTGAATAAATAGAAAGGGTTGAAATCTGCAATCTGCAATTCTTAATTTACTAATAGCAAAATCGTATTAAAGGAATTTAGAATTCAAATAAATAATTATATAAATTAATCTAAACTATGTATATAGTATTCTAAAATATTATATTGTTTTATGGGTCTAAATTTTAAGTACATAAAAAGTTGTATTTCTTTATAAAATCGAAATATTTATTATATTCATTTAAAATAATTTTTTAATTCAACTAACAAGTAACTGTATTTCATATAATTATTAATATTTTATACATGCTTTGAATGATATTATATTTGTTATTTCAGTATACTAATTGTCTAATTTTTTCGGAATTTTATTTGCTCTTTATAATATACAGAAATAAATACATACAGATATAAATTAAATTTTATAATATAATGAGAGATAAGTTTTTTATTTTATCTTAAAATTTTGTTAGACTATTATTAAACTATAAAAATACATATTTGTGATTGGTACTTTGTATATAATTTTGGAGAGAGAGAGAGAGGGAAAGAGAGAATTCTGTCTCTCTCTACAAAGATTTCATTCCATTAAATGAAAGATTTGAATAGTATAATACAAGCATACGTTTTTAAGCGAAATATTTGATTAAAAGTGTTATAAATTTAAAATCGCTAAAAAAAGGTGCTAGAATCAAAAGCTTTTTTTGTTTTTAAATGACTATGCATTTTTTATTTTAAATATACACTGCACATTTATTTAATAACATAAAAGTGAAATCTTAAAATTTCAAAGATAAACTTCCGATTATTCACCTATTCATATCAAAATATTTTTCAATAAATGAACAAAATAAAGTTTCATGCCTTCCGGCAATTTCTACTTTAAAAAAAGAAAAGAAAAGAATATCAAACACAATCAGCTTTGAACGTGGCGGTGCACAGAACAAAATGCTTCCCCCCCATTTTTGGAAGTCCCAGACGTGCTGCCACTCACTAAGAACCTATCAGCACTAAAGAAAAGCCAAAGTATCATCACGAACTAGAAAAAAAAGAAACAAAAAAAAGATGGAATAAAAATATAAAATCGTTTTCTCTTTTTAAATTTTTTTCTTCTTCTTACGCCATGATCCGTCTGTGGAAAGGATAAAAGAACTAAACTCGCTCATAGACGATAATGAAAAGAAACGGCAGTCCTACAGCAAAAGAAATGTTCTTTTCATACTTCTTTAGAATAAGAAGGTAATTTTCTTAGCGGACGTGTTTACTCATGAAATAGTTGTTAAAAGACCACGCTGATAGGTGATTTGGGTTTTAATCAAGATCGCTTATATGTATTGTTAGGGCTGCAAAAAGGAAATATTTGGAGATATGCTCCTCTTTTGAACTCATGTTTGCCAGACAATGTTGTGTGGTGGAGGTTTCGCTGATATTTTTTATTGATAGTGATGAAAGATAATTTCATGTCTTGTGGCTTCTATGTAAAAGATATATAACTGAATCATAAAACTCTTATCTGTATTTTTTTAATTAAATATCGTACTCTTCGTAAGCGTTCTTCATAATCTTGATGACATTATCCAAGCAATAAAGCAATTTGTTTTAGTTGCTTTTTTAGAAAGTGCTTATTTTAAATTATTATCATTATATATTTTACGGCTTAGTTCTTACATAACATTTTGTGGACGAAAAATTATTTTTTGCATAAATTAACTTATTTGTTTTCAAATTTTACGATTTAATGACAGAATAATTAATCAGTTTAATATAAACTTAAGTTAAATAATTCTAAGTATGCAAAATTCTAAGTAATCATTCATTTTATTACTACAAAATAAAAATAATAATTAACGTGAGTTACATTTTAATATTTAGCAACTTTGCATAGACAGAAATGAATGAAAACTATAATATTCTATTTAAGTACTAAATGATTTTATGCTAATTTTTATACTTTTACACATTTGCTGTGATCTTAAAATTGTTTAATCTGTATTAATAATGTATATTTTTATTAATAAATAGCACATGATTAATGAATATATTACTTAAACGTTAATAAAGTTAAGATATATTTGTTTGACAAAGACAAAAATGCTGTTCCTTATCTATTATTTTCTCATCTATTTCCCTATCCTTTGTTTAAATTTATATTATAATATAATCAGAAGATTTTACTCAATTACAAACAATTTTACTACAAATAAGGTTCTATAATTTTTTATTCCATGAAATGTACTTACGTACTGAATGTGATTTCTTAAAATGACATAATAAATTTCAAAAATTAACTTTTGCTGTTCGATAATTAATAAATGTTTCATTAGTTTACCATAGACTATATTTTATAATAGATAAAAGGAATTTATAATATTGAATTTCTAGAACAAATTGCTTTATTATTTGCGGCTGTAGCATGCAATATTTCATACATTTTGAATATTTATTCACATTTTCTGTATATAAGTATTTATTTAAAAATATATTATGATCTGCAGATTACAAGTTGTTTATTGAATTCTTTTACATAAAAATAAAAAGTATTTATTCTCGAAAACATAATGATGGAATCATTATTAGTAATAAACAAGTATTCGTGAAGAATTGTAATATTCCCTAATATTTTTACACGGATCTAAATGAATAATTACACTTAATTCAAGCAATCATAATTTTATTTAATACGCATTACTGACTTGCGAATTCATTTTTGAATCAGAAACGATCCTCATCTTATTCGAAGTACTGAATAAAAGGTCTCTTCGAATTATTTCATTCGGAAAGATAGTTAAGAGTTACGTGAAAGGGAAAATTTCGCCGAAGGCGAAAAATACATAAAATATACGAAGAAGTCGTTTTCCAAATTCAAACAGACGAAGAATCATCACTTTCTCTCGCGCTATTTGCTTCGAATAATTCTAACTTCAACTCTCGAACTTCTTCCAACTCTGCAGGGATTTGCTTTTAAATCTCGTATGAGTAGTTTATAGATGGTTGAAAAATGTTTCTCTTTTGGAAAATTTACTCAGTAAAAAAAAGCGAAAGCACATTGAGTACGTAATATCTCAAGAAAAGCATGAAAGAAATCACATACAAATCCATGATGCTTCAGAGGGAAAAAGAAATAAAGATGGAATTCACTTGAAAAGTACTCTAGAAGATATCGTTGTAGAACATATATGATCAATTCCTCTACATTTGTATGTGAGCTGCGACTTGGGGGGAAATAAATACGACGATGACAAAAAGAAGACTTCGCTTGACACTAGTGTTCTAAAATGCATATTTGATGGCGAAAAACGCGCGATTTTTTATCATCATTTTTATCGTCTGCACTTTTTTGCATTTTTTGTTTTTTTGGGGAGTTTTTCGTTATCCGTCATGTTATTATTTTTTTTCCTTAGAGAAAGGTTTTAGTAAAAGTTTTTGCTCTGGGTTTTGAAAGAGAATAAATAAATTTTCATTTGTAAAAATGTAAAATTCATGAAGGACATGAAATATTGACTGAGATTTCTGTTTGTAAGTTTCCTGTATAATATACATTTATTTATTGTTAAGAAATAATATTATTTTTCATCACGATAATTATTCATTTATTGTTTTATTGAAAAAAACAAAAATAATTGAAATTTCTCGAGTTTAGTACATTGTTTCATATTGAAGGAGATATTTCCTAGTTAAATTCATAAAAATAATTAATTATTATAATAGAAATATTTACTCGCATAGAATTATTTTCACGCTCATCTGCATTTTATTATACAAGCGTATTATAGTGTGATTTCATTAAATTAGTCATGAAATTTCTAATTATCTCTATCATTTTCCTAATTTACGGAAATTCATATATTATTCTTCAATAATAAATAAAATTGATTTTTACTGAAATTAATTAATATGAAAAATATTATTAATAACCTACTTACATTTTTAATAAAAATGTTAGTAGGTTATTAATAAACTGATTTTATATAATTGTTGGGTATTTATTGTTCGAAGGTAATTTAAATACTTTTGAAAATTTTTACAATTTGCTTGAAAATAATAAACAAAATTCTAAATTGGTAAAATTAGATCATATATTTACTATAGATTATATCTTCACAACAAAATGGTAAAAATAATTCTAATAAATTTATAATAAATAAAATAATAATATATATAATTAGTTTTATTGTTTATAATATTCTTACTAAAAGTTAATAATTTATTATATAACTATATTTGAATCACTAAACAATAGATAAATCAGATATCAAAAACAGAATCTGGGAAAATAAAATAAAATGAATGCCAAATCAATCGCATATTGTCACCAGAGGAGAAGTGAGAAAAAATATTGAAAGGAATTAATGAACTTTTTGAGACCATGCTGCTTTTTATTATTTCAGCAATATTAATTAAAAGTAAAACTTAATGTTAGCATAAGAAAGACAATAGTGTTAAGAATGAAAAGATATTTTTTACAAATAGTGCAAATATTCATTTACAATTCTATTAATAAACGCAATTTTTAAAAATTTAAATCGTCCTTACCGATTGAAGCTAACTATAAATTGGATGTTTTGTCTTGTCTTTTTCTGCTGTTCTGTAATCCACACGTTTATGGTTTAAACTAATGGAAAACAACTTTTCAAACTGATGTTTTGCTGCTTATACAAGAAATTATTTTATTAACAAAAAATATTTTGAGGCACAGGTGCCGTATAATCCATGATTCCAGATTCTACATTTTTTGGTGATGAAGAAATGTTGCCAAGGTGACGTATCGTAGCGTGTGCTCTGACGTAAACACTAGGGTTACCAAAATAGAATTTTCTGCATAATTCTTATAGGTCTCCATATGTATGACGTAATAAAAATGAGGCTGTCAGGTATATAAGAAAATACCCCAAAAAATCGCCAATCTCAGAATTTGGCATCATGGATTATACGGCACTTGTGCCAACTTCGACAATATTCTCAGACATTCGATGGTGAACTTCACCTTGAACAAAGGTGCCATATAATCCAGGATGCCAAATTCTGAGTTTGGCGATATTTTTGGCTGATTTTGTTATGTATTTAGTAACCTGGTTATTATTACGTCATTGAAATAGAGACCTATAATGACTTTGCAGTAAATTTTTTGACAACCCTAATATTTACGTCATCGCGCACGTCATCTTAGCATTTCTTCATCGAGAAAAAAATTCAGAATTTGGAACCCTGGATTGTATGTCACCTGTGCCTCACCTTATTTGCTGTAGCTCGAAGAATGTACTTGAAAACAGACAGCAAATTCGTCAAAAAGTTGGATTTGCAACTCAATATTTATAATTATATAATAATATTTCAATTATTTTGAATTTATTTCCTGAAGTCACGCTATGTACATGCTTTAAAACTGAACATGCTTTCGGTTGGAAATTAGGAGCCAGCTTTTAATCGTGAAATGTAAGCAATTTTATAGATAGAAAAACGTTTCCTATAAATATGTAGAAATAATAAATCATTGAAATTTTTAAGCTGAATGAGTATCATCAAATTATTTTCAAAATTACTCTAATTTAAATTTTACTTAAATTTTAAAGGATCTCTATATATTAAATTTGTTTCTTGAAAAATAAATTCTTTGATACATTTTAATGCTAATTTAAAATATGTCTAATCGTAATCTCTATCTTTAAAATAATAATAAAAAATCTCGATAATTTATGCCACAAAATACGACTGCCAGCTAATTAAGCGCTTAAAAAAACAGATTGCTTTAAAATATTATGTTGGCTTTAACCACACTTAACTCATAAAAGAAAATAAGTTGTAAATGATGACGCCTTGTCCAAACAAAAATAAACAATTAACTCTCTTTAAAAGGATTAAACTGAAACCTGAAGCATGTTTCGCTAATTTTCTTTCTTCAAGAAAACAATAGCTAAGTAAGTGCGTTCAAAAACATAGAATTGCTTTTTAAATCTCCATTTTGTTATTTTTGGACAAAGAATTTTTTTATGCATGATGAGGCCTTTGGGAGTTTTAAAATTAATAAAAACAAGTACTTAAAATACCTCTTTAATATCTATATAGTAGATTATCTTTAATGAAAAACTTCTTAGTGATTTGAATATTGGAAAAACAAATTAATAAAATGAATTTTATGAATTATTAATTTTAATTTTCATATGATACTTCACATGCATTCTAGTATAAAATTAAATATAATTTTACACTCATAATATATTTTGTATGCCCTTTCTCCTACATTATTAAATATATTTTTGCTATTATTTAGTATTCTATATTTACTCTCCTACATTATTTCATACCATCTTTAACCACAATTAAAATAATTTTAATATCATGTTTATCACAATATACTTTTACACTCGTATGATATTTCCCTGCAATTTTCACTCGAATTAAACATATTTTTATGCGTTATTTCATATACCCACTCATAAGCGACAAAATATATTTTTACATTCATATAATGTACTACATGCCTTATGATATATAATTAAAATGTCAACATTTATGTGATATTTTATATATATATCCATATATCACTCGATATACTTTCATGAAATATTTCATTCTACTTTTACACACGAGAGAATACATTTTCTATAATATTCTATTTTCTGCAATTAAATTTTGCGTGCTATTTTTAATCGATAATTCATTTTGTTATAAATTAGCTATTAATAAAAACATATTTTAGTTAGAAGGTAAAAATACGAAATTGTAAGACCATTCTTCAGATTTTAGGGGATTATATATTCCAGTAAAAGTTGTTAGAAAATAATTGTTTGTAGTATTCATCATTCTTTTTTTTTAAGATATATTACAAACAGAGAATTCTAGTATTTCTCTGTTTGTAATATATCTTACGTACATACATACAATATACGTACATACATACACACACACACACACACACACACACACACACACACACACACACACACACACACACACACGCACACACACACACACGCACACACACACACACACACACACACACACACACACACACACACACACACACACACACATATATATATATATATATATATATATATATATATATATATATATATATATATATATATATATATATATATGCCAAATAAAATAACGGAGAAAAAAATCATATAATTGTTTCATTTAGAATATAAAAAATTATCATAAACCTTAATCAGCATAAAATTGATATATTTTTTATGTATAGATACAGTTACGAACATGAAACGATTAGTCTAATTCAGTAGTCTTATCAGGCTCATTAATGCAATTCATTTCATAATATTTAACATATTAAATTAGGTTTATAATTTTAAAATATGTTTTGCATTATCTATTCACAGTAAAATATTCATTTTCTGTAATATGTTAAACGTATTTAATCTACTATAATTTGATAAAAAAAGAACTATACATTTAATTAATGATGATATATGAAAGAAAAAGTTATGATTATGTTTTAAAAATGAAAAATGTCATCATAAGTATTATTCTTGTAGTAAAATATTTTACAATATTTTTACTCGGTATTATAATAACAATATTATGTATCATTTAAATATATCATACAAAAAGTTTGTATAAATCAAAACTATAATATAATTTATAGAGTTTACACACACATAGATATTTTGTAGATGTGAACGTAAACCAGAAGTGTTAAATAATTGCTACAATGCAAATGATCATTGCATGTATCTAAATAAAAAACCTTTAATAGCATTTTACAATAAAGCATTCTATAAATTAACGTATACTACAAAGTTAAAACAATTGTAAGGACATCCTTACAGTACATTGAAGATTTCTATTTGAATAACATCAGAAATAATGGAAGTTTTATTGTAGAAAGAACATATATTTTATGACTTTATTTACGTGTGTTCATTTATGTGTTTATGAAGTTACGAAATGAAAGTAATGATTAATTTCGTAGCTCAAAAGTTATCCTAATCATGAAAATAAAGCATAACTAGCTTTAAATAAAAATACTCACAAGTGATTGTTTTATTAATTAAAAGAAGTAACCAAAAGTAGTTATAATTTTCCTCGAGAATTATTTGTCTCATAATTTGTAAATTTCACTCCGATGTCAAAATATTTTAAGCTAATTACTGAATAAAATCTATATAAATTTAATTTTAGAATATCGATAAATATGTTAAAAGGTAGATCATTTGTAATATTGCTTATAATTTCAAGTAATATTTGTAATATTCCTTACAATTTTTATAAAATATTTTTGAAATTATTTCCTGTAATGAATGCAATAACGTTATTTCAATTGAATAAAATACTATAATTTTTTGATATATTTAAGACTTCTGAAATTTATAAATATTTCTTCAAATGTTCTTATAACTTTTTATTAATTCCTTATATTTCATCACTTTACTCTGTATTATAAAATAAAGTATTTTTCATTTCTTTCTGTGTATATCCACAGATGATATATTATTTCCAAGATTCGTTGGGAGGAAACGTTTCACGTTTCAAATTTAAGATTTTCATAAAAAGAACGAGAAATAAACATGACATGTCAATTACAGCAACCATAAAAAATTATATTTAAAAACAACATTCCTTTCGAATTATTATCAAAATAATTCTTTCATAAACAGTAATCGATATTTATTTACAATTCAAATTTCCCTTCCCATTTCTTGGTTGAACCACTTTAGTTACTCACCATCTTTCCAGTTAATGGAACGCGACAGTGTTGCCACAAACAAGTGCAAATTAACTGAGTATAAATGCCCTTTTTTTGTCTACGGGAGTTGGGAGTAAAAGAAAAAGCTCCGCAAGTTATGTTTTCATACACCAATTAGGAAAGGAAGCGTGGACCATTTATCGAGCTGAAAACGTGTGTCTCTACTGGGATTTGTCGCCGTAATATCTTAGTCTCTCGCGTCAAGATAAATGAACGAGGATGGCTACCTCCGTTGGGGCTTTTCCTTTCCGTCGCAGCGTTCTTACTTTCTTTTCTTTGGAAATTTCTTTTTTTCACATTTAGAGAGTTTAGAACCTGTTTCTATCTGCTCTTGGATGTCAAGTTTTTTATCACGAAATTTATGACGGCATTTGCGAAAAACTGCATGTTAATCGGGGGAAGATCTAGGAATACTCCAAGTTTCAATAACATTTCCATTTTTCGTAGAATCAAGCATGAAATAAATGCATCTTTTTCTGCAAACAGTTTGTGGATTTCAGATATGTATCTTTGGTGTATCCTCATGTAAAAGTTATCGCTATTTCTCAATTACCATTTAGTTTAATTTTAAATAATATTTAATAAATAATGTTCAATTCTTAATTTAATTAGGAAGAGAGTTCTTTTTATTAACTGCTTTCAGTTTTGTACTTTAAATAGTTTTGTGTTGTGCAGATGAAATATTTCAAGGATAAAAGAAATTGATTCTGAAATATATACGTTTTCCAAAATAACAGATGTACTTCTTCTTTTGAGGCAGATTTTTAATTATTTAATAAATAATAAAAAATTATGTATATATATTTATTAACATGATAATTTATACTATGCACTAATGAGGGAAAATAAACACTAAAATCTATCAATAATTGTTTCAATGACAAACTTATTTTTATGAATAAATGACGTCTACATTTTTTGAACTGACTTTAGAAAGCCATAAAAAACATAGACATTGAAAACAACTATAATTCTTCTACCAGCGAGAGAATCTTATTTTAAAACGTTACACTCCACACTGAAATATTGGTATCAGTCAATGCAAATTGACTCAGTTTCGAAAGGAAAAGATATCTAAGATTAAATTAATTTCGCGTTTTGTCATAAGGTTTTTTAAGACTGAAGTTGTCATAATAAATGAAATGAAATGCAATATGAAATACTTGCAATATTTTGATTTGTCTCACTATGAAAAACATGGCGTTTGTAGAGAAAAAAGCAGGCAAATTGTAAGGAGTTTTTTGCTTGAAAAGACAAGATGCAGCAAAGATATTATATGAAGCAAAAATAGGAGACTGGGCAGTTTTCTCCAAATCACAGGTTTTTGTTGTCTCCATGATATTTAAGCATCAAAATTTAAGCATTTAATTTGAAAAATAATTGAATCGAAGGTGCTTTATGCTTGTGTCTAACACGTTCTTTACAGTATGGTATTATTTACCATCACCCGCAAGCGAATTGCTATCGTAGTTAAAAAACCTTACTGGAATTTTGTGAAACAGTGTTTTGCTTTTTAAATTTCTTTTCCCTAAGAAGGTGATTTTATATTTTTTTCTACTCTGTCGAGTGCATGTGACTTTTGTGCTACAGGTATCATTCAAACTTCATTTATTTCCTTTTGTTATGGAGATCACTTCCATTGACACGGCAGCCCTGGAAGAGCCAAGGCTTTCCAAAGAACATTCTTAAAATTTTATCTATTTTGTGCAGTATTTATAATGGTCACGCTCCAATGAAAATAATGTACGTGCTGCTGCCATTGGAAATTTTAGAAATTCTATCACTGCAATCGTAAGATTTAAAGTATTTTTTTCCCATTATTTTTTTAAGACTACACAGAAAAAATTCTTTTTTCAAAATTTTATATAGTTTCTATAAACGGCATAATAGTTTAGAGCCTACTACCTATACATACATACATACATATATATCTATATATATCTATATCTATATATATATATATCTATATATATATATATATATATATATATATATATATATATATATATATATATATATATATATATATATATATATATATATATATATATATATATATATTATTTAAGAGAATAGTTTTTCTCATATCTCTAAAAAAATAATTCATCGTTTTTAAACGGTAGAGTAGAAATAAGCAAATAATATTGAATGCAAAGATAAGAAACTAATAAAGTTTGATTTAACAAAAATATATCAGAATTGGCTGAAAATAAACTAAAAAATATAAAAATAAATTAGACATCAAAAATTATTTCTCATAGTGAAAAAGTATTGATTATATACAGACCTCTGAAGGATGGTGTTACTTGAAACTATGAGATTAATTTTATATTTTCATTATTGTAGGAAAACAGATTATAAATAAAAATAATTTTTTATGCCATAAATGTTAACACTTATAATGGAAATCATTCAAAATGAAATAATAAAATAATTACTCTTGCTCAAAAAATTTGCTATGTTACTGGTATTTTAGAATGATATAAACTATGATTTTACGAGTTATACATAGATTTTTGCTATTACCAATCGTATATTTTTATTTTCATTTTCTTTACATCAAAAGAAGGTACATGAAATGACTGTATTTAAAACCAGGAGGCACTTTCAAATGAAAGAACTCTTTTCGCTAAAAGCACATTCTGTTTTGAATATATATTTAAGTTCTTATACTTATTTATATGCTATGTGTCTGCATTTTATCAATTTGTAAAAATATGCTGCAAAAATATTTTTTTATAAAGGAAAATTATATTTCGAGAAATATCATTTCCTGAATCATTTTCAAAAGTATTAATAAAAGATTAATGATTTATGGAAAATGTTTACATTTGGTTATCAGTTTATGCATTTTTATTTATCTTTTCTTTTTGCATTCTGTATATATATATATATATATATATATATATATATATATATATATATATATATATATATATATATATATATATATATATATATATATATATATATATAAACTAAAACTAATATTTACTTAATTTTTAACGTTTTATTCTGATAAATATTTCTAATTTTAATTTATTTAAAAACGCAAACAAGAAATTTAACAGCGAAAATAATACTTTCAATATACGAAAAAAATGTAATACTTCACATTTTTTAGTAGCAACAAATTACCTACAGTCCTTTTCAGGTTATTTATTGCCACTGCTCATAACCTTACTATATTGAGGGATGATTAAAGCATTCCTGGAATACCATTCTTCCCCAAGATTCCCTTTGTTTCCTGGCATATATTGCATCCCTTATATCGGACGGAAGCCAGCATTCCAGCACTTGGCTGCAATCTCTGGCAATCAGACCATCGCCAGACATTCGTACATCTGACACAAACATCGGGCAGATTAGGACGTCACGTGACCATCGTTTCCAAGAAAGAAATCCCCAAAAGAGGGAATTACATCCTATTCAGGATTCAGGTGGAAGGAAAAAAAATGGCGAAAGATTAGAGAACCATTTCCTATAATATCCCTCTCTGATCATATCTGATGGCCATCAATGCATTTATTGAGGCCTCCTTCGGCCTTGATTCCCTCCTTTTCATACCGGGATTACGTAAGTCATTGGTAGTTGTCCATGTAATTAAAAAGCTCACATCCTGAATTTTCCCTTTTTCCCGGGAATATTATATAAATGCGATTACTCCTCATTATTTCTGTTATTTCTAATAGAACATTCATGTGAATATAATTCAAGACTTATTTTAAATATTTTATTCATATTATAATTATTACAATAACCCATATTTTATACAAAGCTCTACAAATATCATATATATATATATATATATATATATATATATATATATATATATATATATATATATATATATATATATATATATATATATATATATATATATATATATATATATATATATATATATATATATATATATATATATATATATATATATATATATATATATATATATATATATATATATATATATATATATATATATATATATATATATATATATATATATATATATATATATATATATATATATATATATATATATATATATATATATATATATATATATATATATAATATATATATATACATATATATATATATATATATATAATTAGTATAAATATACTAAATATATTCTAATTTAAATACTAACTTTTAACTTTTACAATTTATAATAATAAATTTTAAAAATTTCTATACCACGTTGAAATGATGTCACTTTAACAAACAATAACAAAATTAGCTTTGATTTTCTATACTGACATAATTTCACAAGAACATCACATATTTTTTTACATATATTTTTATTTTAACTTAATTCGATACGATTTGTATTAGAAATATCATATAATATAACCAGTTTTTATATTATAAGGACTTTAAATGCTTAATTGGCTAATATTTGAACGAAAGATTTCGAATGTTTGAAAATCATACTACGAGACAAATTGTCCCAAACGGAGTTTATATTTACGACTAGAAATACTTATTAATTTTTAAATTTGAAAAAAATAGTTTTTAATTCTAAAGGATAATAAATTCTGGGAATAAAGCTAAATGTATTTTAATGTGAATTTTTGTTTCCTTTTATACAAAATTTGTTCTTAAAAAATCAACTGTGATAGAATTAGTGGATTTAAGTTTTGAATGTAAAACTTGTTTGCAAAAGTTTATGAAATAAAAACATTCATATCTAATATCCAAATCATATTTTTGTAGCGTCCAGTTTAAGAACAGTTAGGTTTTTATAAATAATCACGTCAACAGGCATGAATGTTTCTATGCGTTTAGATAAATGCATACTTTTTAAATTAAGGTAGTTATTGTAATTTATTTAAGAAGCATAAGACGTTGATAATTATAATACTTACTTTAAACATTATATATTCATACATTTCTTTAAAAAATTGTTAATATGAATTTTAAAATATATTTAGAAAAGCAGTGTATTATAAGAAGATGCTTAATAACGTAATTTTAATTTTTCTGAAATATTTAGCTTCAAATAATTCCTTGAAAAATTAAATTGTCCTTGCCGAGTTAGTTTAAAAACTAACTATAAAGTAAGTGGATATTCGGCCTTGTCTTTTTCATACTACTTTATCTTCTGTTTAGTGTCAAAACATTAATGGCTTGAATCAATGGAAAAAGTTTCTCAAAAAGTTGCTAATCGTTTTATTAACAAAATAAACTTCAACAATATTTTTATTTTTGAATCCAATGAGTTGAAGGTATAGAGTCATTACACAATGTGGGCACCATTTCCAATTCAATTCGACTATTGTAAAAGCATTTGGCTCAAAGTGATTTAAAATGTCTCCTTGAATCATAGTTTTCTGATACTTGTAACACACAGAGTTTTACGCACAAAATGTTCATTAAATCAAACATATATATAATATGTTAAAAAAAGAGGGAATTAGAGAAGTTCTAACCGATTTCAAAAGAACGTGAAATGACACAGGAAATGCTGGTAAGCCTGAGAGCCAGACAAGAAAACTTGAATTGAAACAACTGAATTTGAACAAAAAACTGAGACACAAATTAGAAATTATAAGAATTTCAGGAAAATTTTGGAGGCAATTTCGCTAAAGATTTTAAAATTTGGAAAAAATATTTAGAATAACAGATAATTTTTATGATTTTTGAAAACTTTTACAAACTTAATTAAGTGATTTAGCCATGACCTCATATGCAATGGAAGAAAGAACCACTTTACGGTTAATAAATAGGAATGGTTAAACTCTGCTACTTTTAAGCTGTACCAATACATATGAATGAAAACTTATTATACTTTTAAAATTCTCATTGCATTTTATAAGTATTTACTCTCAAAATTCTTATGTTTGACATCTAAGCATAACACTTGCTCATAGCTTGTTTATTTAATGTTTTCAGGAGCCTATTTCTGCAGATTTAAAAGCTGTTTAACACAGCCAATCACCTTGTAAATTCCAACCACGGTCAAGTGACAAGTGTGATATCTGAGCTGGCACCATCTCATCCATATACCAATAGTACCATCATACCAATGGAATGAGCGCGACGAGTGTTCTATTAAGTCAGGTGCTGAACTCAGGACCTCCTAGTCACAAGAAAGTCGTCTTTCCCAATCAGGCTACATTGGCCTATGCTCATAGTAAATATCATAAAAGTAATAACGAAAATCTATTCTTAAAATTAAATAAATCGAGTATAAATAATAAAATTCATTTTGCACATTTAGACTAATAAAGAGTATAAAGTTAGCCTTTATCGGTTTATCATTCCTCTTGAAAACATAACCTGTGTGCACTTAGAAACGGCTGTGGCTCATAATTGTCATACGTCTTTCAACACATGAAAACTAATGATTGTTCATTAAATTTCAAAAATTAAAATAGCGTTCATTAATTTGAGCTTCCCAAACAGCGCATCAAGCCTTCGTATATGGCAATATGTTATTGAAAGCTGGGTGTTACTGTTTCATTATCTTGTTGAAACATACCAGCAAGAAAGATTTGTTCGCTGCTTCGATTCATTTAGAACTGGCAATAACTTAACTTTAAGGCAAATGTAAAGTTTATTTTAGCAAATTAAGCGAATATGCCGGTCTATAAGATAGATTCGCTTTCTTACTGAATCAGTGAAAGATACTAGCAGATTCTTGCTGCTTTATGAGATTTGGTCTTATTCATAAAGTCATATCCTTACTATAATCACATTTCTCTTCCATTACGAAATTATGAAACTTTTAAAAAATGTATTGAAACATGGACGGTAGTTTATTTTTAATACATATTTTTATCAGTGATGCATTGGAAAAAGTATAGCACGTACTTTGTAATAAATAAAAAATTTTAATAATTTTTCAAAAATAAAAAAATTAAAAATATTTTTGTTAATCATGTTTTTATAGACTGTTGTCAATAGCTTTCTCAAGTAATACCGTGAATCAGATGTAGATAACAATCCTTCTTCAGAGTATTATTACCTACACCTGTGTTAGACGACATAGTTGTACTTGACATACCACATATTTTAACATAAAACTTGGATTTCCAAAATCTTTTGCATTAGATATTCATATATGAATGTATCCGGTTTTACCCTGATTGGATTATGCCAGGTATTATCCTGAATTCAATGACAGGTATTAACGGACACTATGAATCGTAGATAATCAGTCCACAGAATGTCAAAAAGTAATAACAGACATTTTTTTAAGATTTTGAACAGAAATTTTAATATTCAATTCATTTATTGTAAAACCGCATTAAAATCATGCAATTATATGCAGTCTTTATACATTAGATTGGTGGACCAAGCTTGTTAACCTTCGTGGGACATAACGTCCAGTAGAAAACGTGTACATAATTTTGGAAGGAAAATATCGGTTGAAATAATATTATTTACTGTTCAATTAAATATATTCAAAATTCTGTTAGGTACCACGTGAAAAAATCGTATACATACAACAGCTGAATGTAAATCGAATGTAGAGGGAAAATTTTATTAAACTACGAAGTTATGAAACACTGAAATAAGGACTTTTTTCATTCACTTCATAATATATTTCTTGATGGCGGAGAACCAGTAAAAGCGTAAATACATACGCTTTAATAAGCAAAACCAATGTATTTTCAAAAATCACAAAAAAGAGTAAATATTTTCAATTTTAAAAAAATTAAATTTGGAATATAAAAAATAAAGACGCATTCATAGTAAGTATTTTCTCTACTTCCAATAATAACATATAAATTAAAATTTTAAAGGAAAGAAAATAATAATACGTGCATATTCTTGAATCGAGAAGGACTTTAGTGAAGAATGTTTCTTAGTTTCTATTGATTATATCGAGACATAAGAAACATTGTGGGATTTTCAAATTAGCGTTTATTTTACGTTTTAAACTCTAATTACGAACATCATAATCAAAGTTCTAAGGCGAAACGTAGCTTTTACTTTAAATCAGCTACAGAACACATTTGATACAGTGATATTAGTCTACGCTACCGTTCTCAAGTCATCCTCTGACAAAAATTTGAAAGACAAAGCGAAAAATAGATTTTATTTTAAGTAAACTACAGACCAATATTCTGATTTTATTCCACGCTGCCATTATCATGTTCGTTAAACTTTTGCCTCTGGCAAAAGTTTGACAAACAAATAACTTAAAGCTACTTTTATATGGACTATTTTAGTACAAATAGTTTTATAACATATTCAATATTCTATTAATACCTCAAGTGATTAAAGTTACAATTCAGTCCGAAACACTCAAAACAAAATTAAAACTGCTTAAAAATAAATTTCTCATTCTAGTCTAATTCCTCTCAGTTTCAGTAATACTACAGCATTCTTCATAAATTCAATCAATGCATTATAAGCTATCACCGACTTTCCAGTATCTTTTCCACGGGAAGTTCCCAACTAAGTTAATCCCCTTTAAATAACCTTTGTCAACCCCCACCCCGAATCCGGTCCCCAGGTAATTGGGAAAGAATGCACCCTCACAGGTGAGAATAATGCGCACAGCGAGCAAATTTGATTGATTAAAAAGTTCTTTTCTTAGAGGAACCTGAATCCCAAAGTTTTAAGCGACATCACCCCCTTGCATTTCTTCTTGTTTCAAAACTGTTTTAATTATATTCTTCATTAGGTGGTCGGATGCTTAAGAGCCTGAAAAATGAGAGGTTGTTCTACATTTTGATGTTAAGGAAGTGTATGAGTGAAAATATTTACCACCGGCAATTTATTGTAATTATACACGGGCAATAGTTTTCTCCTGTTTTCTGATTTAAGAATGAACTTTGAAAAGTGAAGATAATGAGATAAGCAGGGTCAATGGTTAGGAAATTAAAATGTATGTTGGAGGGTATGTTTAGATTTAATTTTTAATTTATGGCCTCTGCGTCTCTATTAAATAATATGGTATAAAATAAATAAAATTTCTAATTTATTTAATGTTATATTATTTTATATTAATAAATGCCCGCTGAAATTTATTTTAAACGGAAAAATATTTTCAAATTACACAATATGAATTACATATATAGCAATTTAATTTCCCTCCTTGTTATATACTTAGGGCTTTGGACAGGAACTGAACTGAAAACCGTTAAAAATATCATTTTGGTTAGAACGAAAACTAGAACTGAATCGTAAACTAATATCAATTTATTTTAATTCGATATATCTACAGTCATTTTGGTACTATGAGCAACTTATCAATAATTTCTAACTTAAATTTGACTGTAGTTATCATCATTACAACTACATTGCCTTTAGATTTCTTATTGATGTTCACTAGTATTTTTCTGCTTCAGTTTTTACATGATTATACTTGTAAAAAAGGTAGATTTAGCTCAATTAAAAAAACTGGAAGCGTAGATGATTTTTTAAGAAAAATATCAGTTTTCCTTTTTTAGAATTTCCCCATGAGATCCTCCTCGGATGTTAGATAGACAAACCAAATACGAGTTTGATAATGGTTGATACATTGCCCATGTTAGCCGTTCATTGCTCACCATTCATATGTACATTGATTAATCGTTTCAGTTTCTGTATGGTAGTGAATGCTGGACCCTCATTAAGACAGAGGAGGAAAAGCTATTGATCTTTGAAAGAAATATTTTGAGGAAGATTTTTGTACCCATCCAAGTGAATAATGAGTGGAGGATTTTATTCAATCATGTTGAAAAAGACCTCAAAATAATGGGAGTCAACCGATGGAGGGCTGTTGCGGCTAATAGAGTCAGCTGGAAGAAGATCAGCGAGTCAGCCTTGGCCTGCAATAGGCTGTTGAGCTTGTGAAGAAGAAGAAGAAGAATCGTTTCAGTTCACATAGTGTAACAATTAAAAAAAACGAAAATGCAAATTTTTATAGAATTACATATTTTGCTTATAACACAATGATTTTAATACGAATATAAATGAAATAAAATAAAATTATTCTTTCGGAATGGAACTGAAAACTATTATTTTCGGCGGAATGAAAATCAAAACTGTTGTTGCTTATTGCAATTAGCCAAGGCTACTCGAAATTAAGTCAGAAGGGTGCGTTTTTCATTTTAATCAGAAAACCACGAAGGTTAAAGTATGTCTTCCTTCTAAGACTCCTCCGATAGATGGCACCACCAGAGCATCCACTCCCTCAATTTTGACTTTGATCTAAGGGAAGAGAAAATTTTCTCCAGACCAATACACCCATGGTAACTGCTCAACAACTGACTACAGGATTTTTGTCTACACAAATTTAACAAGCACGTATATCGCGTGTACTTTGTGGGTCTTTGGTGGCGTTGGGGAATTTAACCAACCCTTCCCGACGGAAGGCCAATTCCCTAACCACTAGGCTACCGCGGCTCTATAACTGTCTAATTTTTTTATATGAAATGATACAATAACCCGGAACGAAAACAAATTATTGTTTATAATATATTAGAATATAATTAACTCTGCTAAGATTAATCTCCGAAAAAATTCAATCATAATTTCAAAGAAATTACATTTTGTGTATAGCAAAAAAATTGTGAATCTCTTCTTCTATTTTATTGAAATTCTGCTTATAATTAATAAACATATATTAATATGCATTCAGTTTGGTAGCTGAACGGTAAATTTTCTGATATTTAGTTGGATAACTCATGAGTTCAATAGTTTATGATATAGTCATTTTAAGAATTCTTCATTAGGAATGAATTTGCAGTATATTAGAATCTACTTTAATCTCGAATTCTGATTTATCATAAAGCATTAAAAAATTATTTTAGTGAGACAAGAGAAATTTCATTAAAATTTATAAAGGTATGCTTAGCTTTATCAGCATTTAGTTAAAGTTGCCTTACAGGTACATATTTTGCGATGTGGGTACATTGATGATCTGACAATGAAAAATATCAGGTAAGAGTTCCTCATTTCAGAGATTACGTCAGACACCGTTATCGGTATCTACAGTAAGCAGGTTCTATTCTTAAAATTGCCAAAAATCCAATTTTATCATAAATGGCAGTCGAATCATGTCAATTTGATCATTGCAGGATAAAATATATCTTCCTGGTGAAGTGCTATCTCTGCTGTTGGATGGATATGATTAGGAATCTTCTGTTTGATCTTTTTTTTTAATTTGTGTCTATCCATCTAATTTGAGATCAACGATGGCAAAGCAACAAGATGCCCCACTATATAAGAAGAGTCGTAATTTTGTCCTTTGTAAAGTCAATAGGTTTATTTTCGTTGCATCAGCATACTTTCCTGTACTTCCTGAGTTGGGCTCTACCAGTTACAGAAGCAACCAGGTAAGAGTCTTCGTCGATCATCTTATACTTAATATATATATATATATATATATATATATATATATATATATATATATATATATATATATATATATATATATATATATATATATATATATATATATATATATATATATATATATATATATATATATATATATATATATATATATGTATATGTATATGTATATATGCCAATATTTGTGCCAATGTGGTTAACACCCACTAAAGAAGCTGACCATGCTAGTATTTAGTATTTCGTTCCATTTTACTTTTATTATAAGTTTCTTTAAAATTTTTAAATTATCTATTGAACTTATTTTCCATCTGTTTACTATATTTCGTATTTTCAATTTATTCTCCATTTAGTATTTGATTATTATTTTCCATTTGGATTATTTTGGTAATTCTATTTAATCTACTTTCACGCTGAATGTATTGCTAAGCATATGATTTTTATATTTATTCTTATATTTTTTTAAATTTTCTGCCTACCATATTTCCAATCATGCTTTATACATACATACATATAATTATATATATATATATATATATATATATATATATATATAGACCATTTCCTAAAAGTAATTAAGAAATAGAAATTGAAATGGAAAATGTTTATAATAAGAAAAAGATAATTTTTATATTCCTGTTTAAGAGAAAATACAGTTATAAAAATTATTTACAGGAAAAGAATTAAGCATTTTATTCAGTTCTAATTTATTATTATGCTTATACTATTAATAAAGAAATAAAATTGAACAGTAAACTGATATAACTTCGCTTTTATGTTTTGTAAAATGTGAAACATTTCTAAAAACTGATAACTTCATCAAACAAAATTTTAAATTTTGCTTTGGTTATCATTTTTTCTTTGTGTTGAATGTTTATACCTGTTCCACGTAGAATTTCGAAAAACAGTAATCGCAAATTACTCATTTTTGTTGTTTAAACATTAACATTTTTAAATTAAATTTTCAGAACTAAAATAATTTTTAGTTAAGATTGTAAGAAATGAATAAGCCCATTCTTAAAGCCTTAAACTATTATTTGCAATTTTATAAATAATAATTTATAAAATTGCAATTAACTACCAATCATCACTTCCATTTGCATTTTTATAAATATTATATTTAATTTAATTACTCTACTACGAATTGCATATTTTGTATATTCAAAAATAACTTTCACTATTTTTTAGAATTCTTTCGATATTTTATATTATTATAGATTTTTAAACCAAGAAACAGATTTGTATGTTTCAAAGGAAATCATCATTAACTATTAGATAGATATATATGAAAAAAATACAAAGAAAACAAGTATTCTACAAAAAGCTAAACATTCAGTAGTGAAAAATACTTATTTTTATTAATTTGTCTTTTAATTTTAGGCTTTTTATGTTTGGGGACTAATTGCAGTATGTAATCATGGTGAGATGGATTGATTGAAATTAATAGGATCCATATAAAACCGAAATGCTCATTCAATACATAAGCAACCGTACCGTGTATCTCTAATTGAACCAACACAAAGCTGTCGAATGGCCATTGTCAACCGCTCGGAGATGGCCACAGCTTGGCGAACTTATCGTAATTATGAAAAGATGTGGGGATAAAATGAGGCCACTATTACGAGCCACCAATGGGCCTTAATCTCGAACATTCAATCCCTTACAATTCCGGCGCCTAGTTAGTACAAACTGGACATTTTGACTCCACTTAACTTTCATGACTGGGAGGTCATAAGTGGGGTGGTCGTCAATAAATCTTGCCGACACTTGAGGCCACTCTCCTACTCCGATGTGGCTGTTTGGCGTGTGTGAGAATCAAAGCAGGTGATGTTGTCACTTTCATCTCGTCCCGATCGATTGCCTTCCCTGCAAGTGGTCAGCTGATTAGAGTGACATTGAAAGGACAACGTATCAAAGTACTCTGTATACAGTTAGTAATGAGTGAAAGGTAGTTGATCATTACCCTCTTACCTATTCATGAAAATATATCGACACTGTATTCATTTTTGATTGCATAGTGGATAATTATTTTATCTAAGCTGATTGAAGAGTACTTGGCTTGTCTTTTAGAATATGCATTGATTTTATAACATTATTTTGTAAAAGCTGAATAAGTTTCATAACTTGCATTATTGTTATTCAGGATTGAATGGTGAAATGTTAGCAAAGAAAGGGCACTAATCATTAACATTTTATTTATCAATATAAATATGACATAATTTTCGTTTTTAATTGCATGTGGGGGATTTTTTTATTAAAGATGATTAAATAGCATATGATTTGCCTTTGAAAATGCAAAGATTCTAAATAACAATGTGAAAGTTGAAGAATTTAAAGCTTGAAATAAGTCATTGCTAAAAAGAATTGAATTATGCATTGTTAGTGAGGAGTGAATGTCAACTGATCATTATCACCTCAATTTTCATTTTAAATATTTACAGATTTTGTAATCTAACTCTGTAGTACTTCGCTAAATTCATAAATCTGATTTCGTTACTGATGTATACAAATAAACGTTGGGGTATTGCAATTATTTTACGACAATAAGCACATATTATTGAACTAAACACACAGATTTATATTAATGTATTAATAATAAACTGCACATGTATTAATTCAAAATTTTTATAATTTTCTTTTGAAATATACGAAAGTATGAATCTCAAAAATTCCATACTTATATTTTCTTTAAGAAAATGGGATTTTTAATAAAAGTATCAACTGAAAATAATTTTTCTAGTAATAAATAAATCTATATTAAATCGTCATCGCGACACTGTGGTAAAATGTTTTATTATAAATCGTAATTTATTGAAATGGATTTATTAATCGAAGGGAAGGCAAAGCAGAACTTGTAGAGCGCAGTGTTCATGAGCTCGATTATTTCACTCATTTCCTGTATTCTTTCAATAAGCAAATATTTTTGAACAATGTATATAATTAGTACCCAAAAGCTTTACTGAATATCAAAAAAAGGAAAATTAATATATTTGTTTTAAAAAATTATAAGTAAAAATTCATTCTCCCAATTCAGTCTTTTCACATTATCATTTTAAATATTTAAGAACAATCGGAGTAAAATGATGGCAATATATTTTATCAGTATGTTACTCATTAAAACCATTCGATTTGTTAATTAACAATCTTCACTTGTTATTACACATGGTAAATTATTATTCAAATATATAAACTTAAAGTATTCCTTGTGTTTGCATTTTGGTAGATAATTTTAACTAATAAATTTAAATATCAGATTGCTTATGAAATTTGATTCAAAATTTTTTAATAATGAAGATAAAAGAAAAATATTTCTATAACATAGTTTATAGTTATCATTTTCTCATGTCTCTAAATAACAATCATGTAATTATCCTTTTCTCATGTCTCTAAATAACAATCACGTAATTATCATTTTCTCTAATGTCTCTAAATAACAATCATGTAATTATCATAATCTATATGTGACCATTAATTTTATAAAAAGAACGAGGTAAATATCGTAAAAGGAGAAAAAAAATATAAAGTTTAATTGGATTGAAAATTCTTGATACAAAATTCTAATCAACATACTTGAACTATGTCAAAGTTTCTGCATAAAGCAGTTTAAATATATCACTATTTTAAATCAATATTGACCAATGACACTGTTTTAAGTATGTTGATTAGTTGTGTTTTATCAGTATAAAATCTTGCTTTAAATATAAATAAGGAATACAAGTATATTTTTAACTATAAAATTCAAAATAATTCTACAACATTTTTGTTGTTTTCACATCATAATAGGAAAAAATAAATTTATAGCAAATGTTTGCTATTGATATAACAAAATTGCTTAACATACTTGCGTAACAAAATTTGTAAGAAATATTTTGCAGTAGAAAGTTGATTAAAAAAGACTTTATTCAAATATAAGAATCCTGGAAAAATAAATCTCTCTCTCTGTAGCGCGACATCCCATATGGAGGACAAGGTATTATAAAGCATATTTCTCGGTTAGGTGGCCAGCTTATCATATAAACGCCAGTGTTTAATTCCCTAGCATGCTTGGTACGCAGTTTATCTAATCTGAAGGGATGAAAGGCTGAGTCGACTTTGCCAGTCCGAAGATCGAACCTCGGTTCAGTACTTCAGGGGAGTGAAGCGCTACTACGAGCGCGAAGGGCTTCAGAAAAATAAATCTGAGTAAATAAATATTTTGACTTATGATTTAATTTCCATAATTATATGTACTATTGACCAATTTATGGGGATTTTCCTTAAATTAATAGGGAACACGGTTACAAGGAAAAGTTTTGATCTCTAATATATTACTTTAAGCCCTAAGAATAGTAGAGCTAATGATATTTTTGTACCAACGCACTATAGTCGCCAAATTAGGCGATAAAATAGAAGATTTGTTGAAATATAAGTATTCTTATCTTCTGATTCTAATATTTAACAATGGGCCAATATATATATATATATATATATATATATATATATATATATATATATATATATATATATAATGCATTTTATAGTCGTGAAATTAAAATAAATATCTTTTCATCAATCAATTTTTTCCACAATAAATGTATGGCTTAGTTTAAGAGTAATATGAAACAGAAATCTTTATATTATAATTATTTTAAAGCAGAAAATGATGAATATATGAATTCAATACATTCAATGGTAGATACAAAAAATGATTATATTAATAAAAATAATAGCTTAAATACCTGAAGTTTAATCCTATAGACAACATCATGGCTATTATTATTATATAGAATCACAATAACTGCAGTTTTTATTTACGAAAGAGTTTTGTTATTTATCATTACATTATACTATGACAAATACAATAAACTGATAAATGCTAAGCATATATTTATACTGCTTTAAAATTGATTTAAACTAAATCTTAGAAGAAGAAAACAAAATTCGCATTCTTTTATCAGACATTTAATTCAAATTAATGAAAGTAGCGAAGCTTTCATTTCTTGATCCTTCAGCGAGCAACGATACTCGAAGAGTTAGCTTGAAAAATAATTGCATTAAGAATCCTTATTAGAGTTGCTTAACTCTTCATATTCCCCGAAATGAGAATCTAATTCAAAGACAAATCAACAATCTCTTTTTCTCTTCGCAAACGGAACGTTCTCCTGCCGTTGCCAATTATGTTGCTGCTGACAGAAAAATTTTCATCGCGAGCAGAATTCCAATGAAGGAAAAGATTCGGGAATGGACTCCACGTGAACGAAAAGCCAGTAACAAGTGTGATTAGGTTAGGAAAATATTCGAAAAAAAATTTAAGAGGGAAAAGAGCCATGATTTTGAGAGAGGCGGAAAAGGTTCGGCGCTCCTAATCCGAAATCCATTTTAGGCTACAAATCAGCATACCTAATTCCGGACAAAACCGAGGGTACACTGAAACAGGATTTGGGTTAATCACCGCTTCTCCGGTTGTCATGGTTACAGAGAGAGATGAGTTTTCCGATAGAGAAACGGGCTTTCCAAGCCCAGGTCTCACATTAAATATACTGGATTTATATCGATAAAGAGGAAATTCAGCATTAATCAAATAAGACCATTGCCTTGCGGTATTCAGTCCTAATTAATTTACATTAAAACAATTCGTTTAAATAAATTTACCCAAAGATAAAGTTGACTGCATAGTATCCGTAAATGTCTTTCATGATATTATCTATAGCAGATTATTTTTCAATGATAAAAGCTTAAAATGTAGATATAGATTGTAGAATTTATTAATTGAGGATTCATGGAACATTTAATATATTTAAGAAGTTTCTTGAAACATCTTCAAGTATATATTACTGCATTTATGAAAATAATTATTGCGTATTAATCACTTTTAAATTATGAACTATTTTAGCAAAAATATGTTACTAAAATTTATAGGATTTAATTTTTTGTACCTGTAAAACGCTAAGATTTTATAAAGGCATTGAAAATTTGAAGCAAAATGATAAAGGTAGTATCTTTTAATTAAGTGTATTATTTAAATAATTAGTTTATGTATAATTTTTTATAACTTTCCAACTAAATTTAACAGGCTTATTAAATTAGCAAAAATAAATGAATTTTATAAATATCCTTGAAAATTATAAACGCGCAAATAATTTTTGAGCAAATATTTAACTAAGATTTTTTAAAGAATTATTCGTTTATTGAAATGATAAACTTATATATTTTTTGTAATTACTTTATTACAATTGTAGCTTCTATACTCCTACATTAAATATTCATGTATTAAAATAAACTTCAACTTTGGTAGCTTATAAAAATGAAAATAAATGTTTATTTAAGTGCGAAAATTTAATTCGCAAATTTAAGATACAGTTTAACCAATATGGAATTATCAATCACATTTGACAAGTTTCAGTATTGCCATTAAATGTTGATATCACTATTTAATATAATTCACAATTTCTTCTGAGTTACAGAAATTTTTTAATTAATGATTACATTATTTCTAACTGTTATAAACAGCGTCAGCCAGGACTTTTCGAAGAAATGATATTAAAATAGAATGATTTAGTATATAACTACCCGCTTTTAAATACAGATTAGAATCAAATTTTTATAAGCTAAATAAGCTAAATAAAACATTCGTGTGTTAAAGGCAATCTTATATAATAATTGCAATTACATATTTTCTTAAAATGTATACTTAATAGCCAACATATGTTTTGTTTTGATTATGTATACCGAATAAATTTTCTTTCTACCTCTGACAAATGTTATTTTTCAAATATGCATCATATTTAAGAATATTGAAATAAAATTAGATTATTTTTATCAATTCTATTTATTGGAATTATTCACTTTTTGTGACACATTTTTTTAAACTATTCATACAATATGCAGGCCATTAATTTTTTTTTTACTTCTTCACTGAATTATTATATATTAAGTTTGAGAATTAATCTTAATGATAAAAACAAAAATATAATTATTAAGATGTAAATAAACATATATAATACATTAAAACGCCTCATTTTTTATTTCCTTATAAAATTCCTCTTAGCTGATGCATCATGTCCAGTATATACATATATATATATATATATATATATATATATATATATCTATATATATATATATATATATATATATATATATATATATATATATATATATATATATATATATATATATATATATATATATATATATATATATATATATATATATATATATATATATATATATATATATATATATATATATATATATATATATATATATATATATATATATATATATATATATATATATATATATATATATATATATATATATATATATATATATATATATATATATATATATATATATATATATATATATATATATATATATATATATATATATATATATATATATATATATATATATATATATATATATATATATATATATATATATTGGATGGTGATTGATGTAGATGGTGATATACAAAATGCGAAAATATACTGAATTCCTCAATGTTAAATTAAATAAATATAACCAATTATATTGTCTGCTGATATTTGATAAAATTACTTTCATATCCTTTCTCCTGAATATTACGGCGGCGCAGTTAATTTGTCGGGGTAATTTCAAATTATATACATAAATTAGAATTTATGTCAATTTAACAATTTAAAATTCTTAGTCAATTTAAAATTAAAGTTAATTTGTTGATAAGTTAAAATAATTCTAATTCTTTTTATTCATAACAAAATTTGAATAAACCTTCGCAGCAAAATTTAAAATGAGCTAATCTTCGTAAAAGAATTTGAAAAATTACGCTGTGTAAATATCCCCAGAAATCAAATAATTTGAACATATAATCTGCTCATGATTAATCATAATATTAAAAATAGCATCATATAAGCAAAATTTAGCTCAAAAAGATGATTAATGGAAAATAAACTATTCGTATAATGATTTGATGTTCGGTTCAATATAATTCAATAAATGCAACACTTAAAGTATAAAATGCCTAAGTAATTTTTAAAATAAATAGTGAACGTCGTATCTGCTGCTAGTTTCTTTATTTTATAGATTCTTGGAATACCTTAGCGCTTAACACAAACGAATGACAAAAGAGTTTACGAAAGAACACCGAAAAGAAATTTATTGAACCGGAAAGAAAAGAGAAGAGCAAGAGCATGTGTGGCAGGTAGGGTTGGGGAGTTCAGAAAAATGCCGCTCTTTTGGGCCGAAACCTTTAATTGAAATTAAGGGCTAGCCTTGAAATCCTCCATTGTTTCCAAAGGAAATCCCCTATTTAAGTGGAAATCAGGTAGCATCTTACAATGGAGTTCTCTTTCAAAGAAATGGGGGAATCGTAATGCTCTGCTGGTGACAAGATGTTGTAAGGGAAAAATCAACTTTAAGCAAACAGAGGTTTTGTTGCACTTTCTTGTTTCAACGGCCGATGACTTTGGTGAGTGTTTCTGGACCAGAAGAACGAGATTTATGCAGGGATGTAGCCGCCAGCACGCGTGTTTGGATTTGACGTTAGATTGTGTTTATATATGCAAATTTTGCCGAATCCTTCAGGTTTCCTTTTGGGGTCAGACAATAACTAAATTACTCATGCGATATTAACTTTAAAAGAATAGTCAGCTAAGTTTTATAGTTCTTTTAAAGCTCAAATTAAATTTACTTTATGTTACTAGTGTTATCTGATATGGTTAATTAGAGTGATAAAAATAAATTGAAATATCGTTTTTATGAAATGTGATTTTTAAATTGTAGTAAGATAAAATCAAATCAATAAATTCTTTTGAGTGAACCCTATTATATTATACACAAACTTTATGATATATATATATATATATATATATATATATATATATATATATATATATATATATATATATATATATATATATATATATATATATATATATATATATATATATATATATATATATATATATATATATAACAGAATTTTCAATGTATGAAATGTGCCTAAAGTTAAAAATAATTGCAATTCATTATACTTTTATGTAAATAGTTATATTGAAATTTATAATAAAATATACCTCGATTTTTAACACATTTCTTTTTATCCATTAATAATTCATAAATATTTAAGATTTAATATAAAGAATTGTCTTGAACAGTCATTGTATAAAACAATCGCAATGTTAAAATAATTTAGGATTTATCAAAATTTACTTTTTTTTTCTAAATGCTTAAGTATGTGTATGTATCAATAAAATGAATTGTATCTGCATAAAACAGTAATTTTAAAATTTTGTTAATATTTAGATTAAAGTTAATGCCCAAAATGAATTTCAGATTACCAGCTGTTCTAAGAATAAATAATAAGTATTAATTTTTTGTTTAAATAAAACAACATTTTCCTGCCATTAAGTATATTCTTCTGTCATTAAAATGTTATTTTATCATTGAATAATATTCATTTTAGTTATCTAGATTTTTTAATTATTTTTGTTTTTGGGCTATCTAATTGATTTTACGAACTAGAACAGTAAATATTATTAATGCTGTTCTAAAAACTGCATAATACTATGTATTTAGAAAATGTAATTTAAAAGTGTTATTGGCGTTAGTTATTACTGCCTAATTTTATTATCTGTAGCAATTATGTTTAAAATGGGTGAGCATGTATATTGAATGTTAATCTAACATTTTAGAATAATATTTAAAAAGACGATTTTAATTGTTTTGACCTTATTGGTTAGAGAATAATTTTTGGCCATTCTACAAATAAAAACACATTTACTTTTTATTAGGAAGAATGATTTCTTTTTTTTTAAATCCAAGTAATTAATTAACAGAGATGGATTCAATATTTTCTTTATCAATTGGGTCATGCAGTCTCCTATTAAAACTTGTTCAAATGTTTTTCTTCAAAATATAAAATTCAAATTTTTGATTTAATGAAGTTCATGTAATTTAAAGCAAATAATGATGAGAGTTTAATCAATAATTTAATTTCTTATTTCTACCGAAACAAACAATAAAGACAATTTTTGCGGCATTAAAAAATATATAAAAATATGCATTCGTAGGAAGTTATATCCTAAAGCTACTGTTTTTAAGTTTAATTAATTTACAGCATGCGAGAAATTCTTTAAAATTAAAAGAAAAACAAGACAAACGTTATTAAAAAAAAGCTTCTTGTGATTGGCTACTTTTCCCTCACTTATAATTTTTTTTAATGTTGGCGACTGCCAATAATGCTGCCAAACCACAATAAGCAGAGAGGTTAGAAGGCTTGAGTGAATCACGTGCACGTCATTAGTAAAGGAATTTTATTCTTTTATGAAAGAATTGGTTTTTCACTTGAGTAGAAAATACCGCTAGATGTCGCTTCCGGCAATTCTGCGACGTAATGACGATATCACGTGCAAACCCTGAGAACAAAGGAAAGTTTTAAGCAGTTTTTTTCATTGTCTACTTGCTGTTTCAATCTTTTAAGTATATATTTTTCCCGTTTAACTCAGAGCTTTAGCTTCTTTTAGAAATGGATAACATAGGATGAAAAATTAAAAAAATATGAACTTTCTTAGCAGTTTTTTTCTTTTGATTATTAATTCATTTGTGTTTGCTTTTGAGACACAGAATAGACTGTCACAGTAGAAACTAATTAGTATAATCGTAAATATAAAATACATTTGCAGAGGTCTATTTCTTAAAAATCAATTTACTTAAATAAATACAGATTCATATTTTGGCATTTTTTATGTGATAAATGCATTTATGATCATTATTGCTTATTAAACCATAATAATCATAATAATTCAATGATAATTTGCATACACATTTAAGATGGTTAATAATTGATTATACAAATAATAAATAATTTAAGAAAATAATAATGTAATTATTTTCTTAAGTTATTTTAAAGTCATAGAATATAATAAGTTATATTATATTCTATGACTTTAAAATAACTGCAAAAATAAATAAATAAATGGATATTGTAGAAAACTAGTGGGTAATTGAGAAACATTAAATAAAAAAATATTATCCTTGATATACGTTATAACTGAAATTTACATCATAATTGTAAATAAGTTAAATTTTTTTGGCTAATTTTACGGTGCTTTAAATCCTATCTCATTAGTTTTTGACTTTTAAGTTTCGACTCTTACATTATTTGTGCGATTAAATATTGCACACATTTTGAACAGAAGCTTTACAAACACAAAGTCACCAGTAAAATCTCGTTTTTACCACTTCATTAGCAGAATAACTGAGCCATGATTGTGAAAAAAATGTTGAGTTACAGGAAAGTGGCTCTTAGCTACAAGACAATTCACAGTACTCCTAGTAGAAAAAATTGGTACTCAACAGTCTATGTTGAAAAAGAAACAAAATATGGGGAAAACGTTCATTACAAAGCTGTAGAGCAACAAGGAGATAATGTGCAAAACCACATCGTTTCGCATATACAATATGAAGAATGGAGCACGAAAAATGCGCACATTTTTGTGCATGAGTTGTAACGTTCTTACGTCAGTCATGTATTAAAAAGAACACAGTTACAGCTTTTTTTGTTAAACACAACAATAAATTTTTCTGAATAAAATTAGAATTTCTGAAAAAAAAGTTTAAAATTTACTAAATTATTAGTCTATGTAATATGTAATATTTTTTGGTGAATTCTTATAAAAACACTTATTATTATTTAATACCGAGCAAATATTCCTAATTTTAGAATAATATTTATTTTACATTTAAATTACTTTAACAAGATAAATAAAAACGCTATAATTAAAGCAAATAGGAAAAAAATGATCTAAATATTCCTAAACTAAAACAAGCGAATCGCGATTTTCTTGATAGCATTACAAATTCAATTATAACAATAACCATCATTTTTAGAAAATCCATCGAATGGTTATCCAGGAAATAAATTTAATTAATGTTCACTAATTTGCATGTTAATTGTTGAAAAAGTGCCTAGTTCAACGTTAATAAATCTAAATTAAAGTGAGAAAGGTAATTTAAGTCTTAAAATTCAAGGGAAAAAATTGCGTCTCACAAGTTACAAAGGACGAATAAAAAAATAACCCCAGAAAGAAAAACGAATATTTGGCCTGAGGATGGGTGTTATTTTTCATAAAGCACTTAAGTCAATATTTTACTATCTTTAGTGATTTCTCTACATACGTAAGATAAAAATGGGGAATGTTTATTGAGGATCGTATGTCCCTTTATTTTATTTGACTCATTTGGGACTCGGTATTTATGTAACGAAACTATCAACGATGTTAAATTCTTTTTAACCGGTATAAATATTGAAGCAGCAGTTTTTTTTTTTGTTTCAGTTTTGTGTTTCTAGCTGTGTTATACTATTCCTCTTATATCTTAATTGAATTAGGCTAAATAACAAATAGTCTAGAAAAAATCTTTGGAATCAAAAAGAATTTATAACACGGAGTATTTTCAGTATTAGAGGTAGTTTTTAAATGATATAATAAAAATAATATAATTTAATGTTTAAACGAAAATTTCTGCTATTTAAGCTAAATGAGCATAATAATTAAAATAAATATTGACGTTTATTTTATTGCTATCATTTTAAGAAATTCTTATTAAACGAAGATATCAGTGATAGTATAATTTAAAGATTAAATAATTACATAATATATTTGAAATTACCTAAAATATATTTTTTAATTAATATTTCATTGACATAATTATTTTAAAAATTTCAGGAAGTTATTATTACTTTTTTATTTTTTATAAATGAAGTATTGAAAGTTTTATAATGGATTCCTCTAATATTTTTTTTTCTTTTTGAAACTAAATGAAACATATAATGTTGTGTTTTCTGTATTCTTACAAGTTAAATATATTCTGTATTAAGTTTGTTTATTTGAAGAATCATCGTAGCATTGTTAATCAGAAATTTGACGAATGAAAGTTTCTGGAAATTTGTGTAAAACATATCTAATATAAATTCCTTCATAATTATAAATATTATATTTAATATTTAATATATCTCCCTCTTTATATATATATATATATATATATATATATATATATATATATATATATATATATATATATATTGACTTAAATTTAAGCAATATTTTTAGTGTTTGAGGTAAATTCATCGAGTAATCATTTAAATAGATTACAATAAATGTTTTTAAGCAATAAAATTAAATTCCTTTCAAGTATAAATATGGTATTTTGTTTTAAGGAAAACTTGTATTTAAATCAAGCTATTTGATCAAAGAAAGATAATATTCTTTAACTAATATCAAAGGGTACGATTGTGTTTTAAATAAAGAATGATCAATGTAATCTAAGCAGTAATATTGGCAATATTTATGATGTATATTTTACATATTCATTAATATAACATTACCCTCAATTTTATGGTGTTCATTAATTACAATTAGCTTAATTTTATTTTAATAATTAAAATTTTGTAGGAAGCTGATATGGTTTACATCAAATTTAGATACAGTTAATACGAGATTTTGGCATATTTTAAAATAAATTTGAACTCAATTTCAAGTACTCTTTATACTGTTACGGAGGATTATTGTTTTCTGTTTTGGAAGTCTTAAAAGGAAAATACCTTTTTTTTACATTAAATAAAATTATCATCATAAATTTATTAGGATTATCGCTAAAATTATACGATTAATAAACTAATATCAGATACTCTTAATGTTTTTAGTTTATTTACATTAGTATATAATTTGGATTTTCATCGATTAGCTAGATTCTGTATAGATAATGTCTTCTTTACAAAAGATATATAATCATATTATATTAATATATCATAGCAATCATCTTGCTGATTTCTTTACAAAGCTTAAATTTAGAAAATGAAATACTCTTTTGAGGTTAATTTGAAATTAAAATACAGTTTTTTGTCACAAAAATATATGTTTTGAAATTAATCTTAAATTCCATTCAATCACTAATTTGGTTTAGGTTTTTAAAAAATAATTACTAACTATTAAGTTTATAAATTTCATGTTTTTAGTTTTACTTTTTCTTTGTCTAGTTACAAGGCTTACTTAAATTTATTCATCTGGATATTACTGTTTTGTGTATTGGAGCAAATGTTACATTTAACTTGCTTAAATATATAAACTTCTTTCCTAAACTACTTTGATTTATTACAAGATAATAAGTAAAAATTTAACAATATTACATGATAATAAATCTCTCAAGTAAAAATGAATAATATTAAATAAATGAAAGCAAATATTTTTAGAAACAAAAACAATTATATGAATTCATCAATTATCTTAATTTTATAAATTAGAAAGAATAACAATAATTTTTGAAAAACATTTTACTAAATTGCATCGCAAAATGCAGAACGGTTCATTTCAATAGATTTCGGAAATTTAATCCTCGTAATAAATTGGTGGAATTAATTTCAACTTTATATTATTGTGAAATAATTAAAATAAAATTATTCAGTGGCAACGCAAATTTTAGTGGATAAAAATAAGGAGATTTTAATTTAAAACATATCCAATGAATTTCAATCGGGATACCGCTTCAATTGAGCAAAAAATGAGAATCGAATAGAATGAAAAAAAGAAAACAAAAAACTAAAGTTAAGGTAAGAAATAAAATAAAAGAGAAAAAAAATCTTATGCAAAATAGAAATTAAACAGATGGGAAACAAAATTAATAACAGGGCAGCAAAAGCGTACCTACCGTTATATCAGTTTAATTAAACTTTTGATAATTTAGAACTCGAGCTCATCTCTTTGTAAATAAATTTCACAGAAATGCAACCAACGCAAATATACATCCCTTCATTCACATCCTTTCTTATTTTAATCAAAGTCATTTCATTTCAGTTTGAGAGCTGAATAATTTGTTTTTCGCAGACGATTCTGTATGGATTTTGATAATATCGCTTGAAACCTGAGAATTTCATTTTTTTGTTTCATTTCATTCTTTTCCTTCTCGGTGAGATAGAGCCGTTTCCCATTGATATCATTGAACTGATGCCATAAGACTGGAATAAAAATAACGAGTTTTAAGTCTCAAAAAGAAACAATTTTGCTTTTAAAATGGCAACAGACGATTCGAATGTTATTCATTGAAATGAGATTCGGAGAATGGGCTCGAGAATATGTTATTTCATTATACCTTTAAAATTAGAAAGGAACTGTCTCGTCTTTTCATCGATCAAACAAATTGCAGTAATTTAAATAATAATCTAAAAATATTGTGTAGACTCCTACAAAAAGGTTATTCTTTCAAGATCTGAACGTCATGAAAGTATGAAGTATTCATTCCATTATAATTACTATGAAAAACTGTTGATATAAAATTTTTTTATATTAATGCTTCCTTTTTCTTTCTTTGCATATATTATTGTTATTATTATTTTTCTACTATTATTATTATTATACAAATTAATAAATAAGATAAACTAAACTCCATGGCACAACAGCCCATGTGGGCCAAGGCCTACAGTGCCCATAACTGTTTTCATGACCGAGAGCCCTGGGGTGCGAAGCATATGTCCCAGTTAGGTGGTCAGCCTAATGTGAGACCCCCAGTATTTAGTTCCCAAGCATGCTTGGTACTCAATTAATCGACCCACTGAAGAGATGAAAGGCTGAGTCAACCTTGCCCAGCCCGAGGATCGAACCTCGGACCTGTGTCATGGGAGCGTGAAACGCTGCCACTAATAATAAATAAGATGCGTTCAAATATTAATTTCTGTTAATTAAATAATTGATTAAAAGTTACAGGAAATGTATACACTAATTTTTGTAGAATAACAAAATTACTCTGTTAAGATTTTTCAAACGCATTATGTGTAAATATAAAATAACACATTTAAATTTGAAACGTACACTTTCATTCATTTTTAATTTATGATAAGTAATTAAGATATAGGCACTCATCTACCAAAGATAATAAAAATTACACCTGGTATTGGTAGCCAAGATTTTTTAATCATTTAGAATATTCAGTTAATCGTTTGCCACGAAGAAAAGTTCATCCACTTAGATAAATCTTCAATGAAAAAATAAGGCGTCCAACTAGCTTTGTTCAGTAGTTCTTAGAAATGAGTCAATCGACTTCTTTCTTCCAAATCGTTTATAATTTTTTAATTTCATGTTAAACACAAACATCAAAAATTTAAATCCACAAAAGTGAATTGATTAACAACTAAAAAGACACACCTTGAACAACAACAAAATATGCTTTATTTGGTATAAAATGAATGTCTTAAATAGAAATTTAAGTTTTTAACGTTTACAAAGTATTGCCTTTAGATAGGATTGTTTATAGACAATGAACTACCAACAAGTAAACCAATATAAGAAATTTGAAAAAAAACAATAAAACCTGGAGAGAGGTTAAAAAACATGAAATGTATATCCCATTGTTCAATAGAGGTTAAGACTGAACTTGAAAATGTATACTCTCAAAAACATGGTCTTAACACGGTAAGACACTTTGAGCTAACATAAATACTCGTTATTAGACCTCTAGCAAAATTACTGGGTTTATTTATTGAACTACTTAGATTTTATAAAATAAACTTAATATTGTTATTTTGAAAATTAAAATTGTGATAAAAGGGGAAGGTATTAAATAAATTAAGATTTAACTGCACGCATATTTTCTTCATAAAATAAGTCAACATTTATTAGTCAAAACACTATTTGAGAAACGTCATTATAATATTCTCAGTGTCGTCTTCAGAAACTTCGTCAAAATAATATTCTCAGTGTAAAACATAGGTTAAAATTAATAATATCATTAATCCCTTTTATTATTTTACAAAGCATTTATTATCTCTTAAAATTAATTTTTTAATAAATTTAAATGCATGTTCCATAAAAAATATTGTGGGAATCACTGGATTTAATAAGAGTATATGACAGTGAAAGAAAAGAATTATTTCTTGATGAAGTAGAGCTACCTAAATATCAATCATTCCACCTCGATCACATAAGTTTATTAATTTTTGTAATTTTATTACTAGAATACATAAGTAAGATATAAAAACCATGAAATAATTAGGACGTTTTTTTCTTGTATTTTAAATAAAAAGATCTAAACCAAGCTTTTCAAGTGTAAAAATATTTTCAATTAATAATGCACGAATTGATGTTGCTGTGTTTTGATTACTTATTAACAGTTAAATATATATATATATATATATATATATATATATATATATATATATATATATATATATATATATATATATATATATATATATATATATATATATATATATATATATATGTTCAATGAATACGTCTGAAATACCCTTTTCTATACTAAAAATTCAAATGATGTTTTTCAGCTTGAATTCGATGCAATTTAAGAATATCGGCAAATTACTTTCTCAGCTTTTTCATGCATATAGAAAACTGGTTTATTAATTTTCCATTAATCTCAAAATAATTTCATACAAACTACAAAAATAAATTAAAACAGATTCATTTAAAATCGCATCTATCAAAGCAATTCAATTATTTTTGGTGTCAGAATACAAAGAAGTCAAATTTTCATTTTTTTTGTTCTGTGTTTGGAAGGTAAACAAGTGGAGGGGGTGGGACCCAATTTGGAAGCAATTCCAGCTTATCGATAAGGAGAGCAAAGGGAAACTCTCAGAACCCATCAATAATCCGTCGTTAGAATTAGACGCCGACCCTCCTTTACGGCGTCTAAATCGATGCCTAATTAGGAGGAGGAAGGCAGAAGTGTGTGCGACGGAGCATCTCTTTCTTATAATCTTTAAAAGTTCCTCCAGAGAGGATTTGATGAGGAGGATGCCCCTTCTGAGAGAGAGGGGGAAAGACGAGAACCACTTGGAAATATTTTGGTCCAAAGTCTACTAACCGCGCTCGACCTTATCGCTGATTGGAGGAAAGCAGTGTCAGTACCGTGTTCTAGAACTATTTTACCAAGTATACAAGTAAGATTTCGTCATGTCTTTTGACGGTTATCTCTACGATAGTATTAGTTAACTGTAAAAGAAACAAACGGTTATCAAGTATTCAGTGAATAAGGACCTGTGCACCATTCATTAAACCAGGACATCAAGGATTTTGAGTGTAGTAGACAAGAAAATGAGAGCAGTGAAATTTCGATCTCTTTGACGGTTGCCTTTGTGATAGAATTAGTTAACAGTAAAAGGAACAAAAGTTAGGAACTACTCAATGGAAACCGACAATCCTTAAATCTGAACTATTAAGTATTTCATCACCAAACTTGTACAATAAACTTAAAGAATTCCCATTGGATTCGGTTGTTCAATTTATGTTTTATTATTTCATATTTAAGACAACTTATGTGCATATGTTACTTACACTTTGAATTATTATTTAAATTTATATTCTTTTTATTTATGCACTTTTTTATTGAAAATTTTTACTATCAAATAATATCCAATGTATATGAAAGCATTATTTTATTATATACCAAAAATAGTGCATTTAAATTCGTAAAAGTCTTGTATGAATGATATAAAGAGCTTCATAAAATTTACATCATTTTTGATAAACGACAAAATTTATAAAGAACTTTACAAATCTGAATTTTTATCATCTTTGATATGTGGGATAATTATAAGTCAGTAAAGTAAGCATAAAAACCAAGTAATTAAAATTTGCATTTATTTAACTTCCGATCACGGATTTTATAATGTGATAAAATATAAGACAAATTTATAATGTGTAAGTAATACATTTGAATAAAATATCTTGATAATTGTTTAAAAAAAAGATATGTTTAGAGAAATAATTTCAATATGAAATATGTTTTGGAATAATTTGAGAAAGTTTCTGTTACCATCATGCTTTATTTTAAAATGACATATACTATTGTGAATTTAAGTTTTTATAATCTATGTTCATGTAAGTATGTTATAAATAATCTAATTTAGCTTTTGTAATTCTTTAAAATATTAGCTTATTCAAAAAGTTCTATTTAACATAATTAAATATAGTTTTTAATTAGCCTTATTTTTAGCAAATAATATTTTATATGAAAAATGTAGTGTGAAAAAATTATGTAGTTTTTAATAGCAAACATCAATAATTTTATAAAATATTCAATGAAATAACTATTTTAAATGTAAATTAATAAAATTTAAAGTTTAAGTATTAAATTAATCAGGATTTAAAATGTAAAGGATAATTGAGAATCATGATTGTAACTAAACTAATATTAAGAATTAAAGTTATATTTAGAGAAGTTTCTTAATTTATAGGGACAAGTATATATCATTTACACACTAAGAAATTAATTTATATATTATAATATATGTTTTGATTAATTTACAAAAATTAAAAAATGATATTTCAAATTTGTTGTAGATTTCTAAAAATATCAACTGGAATTATTATTAAACGAAATGAATTTCCATTATTTACAACTGAAGTAATCATAAAAGTTTAAAATCAATAGTTAAAAGTATCTGTTGAATCCATTCTAAACGAAATCAAATCTTTTTCTGCTTTAATAAAACCAAGAAAAATGCATTTATTTAAGATTCTAGAAGAGAGTTCGATAAATGTGACAACTTACTGAAAAATATCTTGATTCGTCTTAAGAGAGTAACATTATGTATTTCAATTATTTTTGTTTCGTAAATGTGGTATCACTTTACTTAAAGTACAGATATATACGCATGATGTTTTGAATTAGTCATGAGTTTTCTTTCCCTTTTCATGCAATAAATACATGTATTCCTTGTTATATTCTTTGTTTTATAACAAAGAAACCTTATTAAATTTCTAAATCTTTATTTAATTTATGCAATTTTTTAATTTAATTTATTAATATCCTGTTCTATTAATTAATAATATTTGCCATAAATATTACATTTCGGAATGCACATGACAAGAATAGTAAATACGTAACAAATATAGTATTTTCAAAACTAATTTTTCAACAAAAATTTTAAAGGTAAGTTGCATGAAAAAAGATTTTCCAAACAAAAATGACAAATGTGAAATAAAAATGGTATTTTCTTAATAATTGCAGCAAATAATGTACATTTATAATTAAGGAAAATAAAAATTAAAAATTAGCGTTATAAAAAGCTTAAAATGTTTTCTAAAAATTGATTTTTTAATAGATTAATAGATATTTATTGTTAACCGTATACTATAAAAAAATTTAAAATACTTTAAATATAATTAATTAAATATATTTAAATATATTAAATACTTTAAATATATTAAAAATTTAAAATACTTTATATATAAATGTTTTACTGATTGTTTTAAAACTGTACATAATTTAAGTTCATAGAACATAATTCTTATAATAATGAAAACAGTAATGTTTATTAATCAATATTAATCCTCATGAATAAGAGAGTACTTATATTTATAATACAAAAAATAAAGAATGTATAATAAATGTTTCACATTGATTAATGCATAATATTTAAAACAAGAACATTTCATTTAATTAAAATTTTGACATGATGTTTTGTACACAATTATGATTTTTATCATCTATTAAAAATTTTACACTTGTTAAAATTGAGTTGACTGAAAATGAAAATATAATTCCAAATAAAAATAATAAAGATATCATAACATTTTACAAATAAAACAATAAAAAACTATTCCTTAATTTCTCCCTTTTTTGATATATTCTGTTGCCATAATTTGTTAGTCCATGTATTCAAGATCTGTAATATGTAATACAAAATAATGAATAAAAGATAAGAGAAATAAAGCATAACAAAACTTAAATAAGGAGAAATAAAAAACTAATAAATATAAAAATCATAATAATGTTTAAAATTAAATATATAAATACCCAAATTATCAAACGAAATATGGTTTCTTTAAAAACATTATGTAAGTCTTGAACAAAATATTATATAAAATATAAAATACCAAATAAAACTCATTTTTATGTATAAAAATAAAATATACAAAGCAGTAAAAGAATAAATAATTTAGTTCAATAATTAAAAATTTAAAATACCCCGCGTGCTTGAATATAATTTTTATTCAAAAAAGGAAATATTTTAATCATTTAGTTTCTCCAAAAAATAGAAATAAATGAGTTACAAAAAATGCGCTAAATTAATGTAATTTTTGAATTTCAAAGATCCAATGATAAAAATTAACTATGATATTACGAAGGATAAAAATTTATTTTCAAATAATGTTGACAAAAGTAATAATAAAAGTGTATAACTTAAGACATCTTTGGTTGAAAACACATTGCTATAAAAATTCTTCACACACAAACCAATTTGTATTTAAAATATTCTACTACTATTTTTAAATTATAGAAATCAATATTTAAAAACTTTTGTCTTCCTTTATAATATTTAAATCGTTTCCTTTTGCTTAATTTGAAAATAAATTTCAGTCTACAGATATTGTGTATTTATTATATATAACATAATTAAAAATAAATATTAGTAAAATTTTTTCATCTAAATTTTATATATATATATATATATATATATATAAACAATTTAAAAGGAATATAAAATATAATTTTCTAATTTATTTAGTAAAAATAAAAAAGCATTTATAGTTGAAAAATAAAAAGTTAATACTTTCAGTGTATTTTAAAAATATGTTTATGTTAAAGAATTAATTTAAAGTTATGTATATATCTAGCAACAGCATTTTAAATTTACTTATTATTGAACAGCACTTAAATAATGAGAGATAATAATAAGGAAATTTTTTAATTTACCTGCAACTGGAGAAAGTTTTCTTATCACACACCATCGGGGCTTCCACTAAAAATAAAAATGAAAATCTTCAGAAATTGACCACTGAATTATTCTGAACAAAATAATTCTTTTTTTCAGCAATTATATTTTTAAAATAGTCAATGGACCGAACTTTCAACAAATTTTTCTATTTTTTTTAAATCGAATTAAAAATATAACCTTTTTATTGTCCCGGTATTTCAAAGTTCCTTCGATGACCGTTTGGGGATCGGCCATTCCGAAAACGATTTTCGACAATTTTTTTTTATCTGAAGGAAAAATTCCAGCGATATTAAAATTCTTTCACAAACTTTCGTCGCTTCACACTATCCATTTGTAATCCACTCGTCCATTTAGAATTCCAAACGTGGGAAAAAATACCGAAGAAAACAAAATTAATCAGCCGATAACATAAAGAAGAAAAATGTTCGAAAGCGGATTCGTTCAAATTTACCGTTGCCACTGGAAAACTCGTAAATAATTTGAATATATGATCGTTTGCAGCTTAGTGGAAAACTTGCGATGCCGTGCGTTGTATCACACCGAAACCTTTTCCTTTCGCCGTCCGAGCGGCGTCTGGGCTGATTCGCGAAGATCGGAACTAAATCGCAGGGATTTTTTCCTTTTTCCCCCTGGTTTTCGCGGGTGGAGCTGTGCTCACAGCGGCATCCAGCGGCAAATACCTTCTCCATTCATTCCTTCACACAAACATAGCACCGAAGATCATTGGCATTTGCCGTTGTGTAATTGAAAAGGGCATCTCGGAAGAACAGCCAAGCGTGTAATGTCAAGTTTTGCCGTGTAAATGAAATAATTACATTTATAAAATTGTTTCAAAACATTTACTTTAAAGCTATGAACTGATTAAATTGTCCAATTCAGTCTGTGTAATGAATTTAATGAATTATACATTCATAAAATATGCAAGGCTCTTATATAAAATATCCACACAACATGTGATATTTAATAAATTATAAAATAATAAAAATATAGATCTTTGGTTTCCATGACTAAATAACTCATGTATTTTTTATGGTGAAAAACTTTCACTGACGATTTTTTTATTCTTATTAGTCATTGATCCTCCTCTAAATATCATTGTTGTTGTCTTGTGCCAACTAGACTGGCAATATGGAGTACACTGCTCCACTTTCCTAACTGAACCGTAATTTGGTGTGGAGTCTGAATTCCTCAGTACACACATATGCCATAGGGACCTATTTATAGAGAAGGCAACCATTCACAACCCATTCATACAATGAAAGGAATAAGACAGGATTGACAGAGAGAGAAAATATATTCATGCCTGAACTGAGATTCGAACCCAGGAACCGCAGTCAGACACGCTGATCACCAGACAGGATGGGCTGCTCTAAATATTGTCTGCGTGTGTATTAACAAAAAAAATAACATTTTGACAACAAAACTATAAAAAGTGTTGCATCTTTATCGTCTGAATTGATCGTTCCACAGAAACAAATTTGAGTTCATTTCTTGAGCATTCAGATCACCTGATATTATGCTATTGCATTTTACTTTACGGTAATAGTAATCGAAATTGAAGAGAAATGCTGAACATGCTTATCTAATACCCAAATTACAACTCTAAAAATCGCTGTGCATTTCAGGTTTCCTTATCATACCTGGCACATCCATTAGGAAAAACGAGGTTTCTTAAATATGCATATACAGTAAAATACTCTATTTATATAATTTTATTATTATTTATCTACATGCACCATCACCATTTCAATTTGTAATGCAATGTGCTGTATGCAAATTCTATCTATACATGTACGAGCGAACATTATTTTCTTCTTTAAAGCTTGATGTTTATTTAGCTGTGGCAATATCTTTGAGTTCTGCTATGTGGTCTTTTGAAAAAATGCTTGAAATTTAATTTTAAATCAAGCACCTTAACCATCCTTATTAGATGAGAACAAATAATTTTTGATGATGTATGTATTTTTATTTTAATAATTTTATTTTTTTCTATTAACATACATTTCATAATAAGAAAAATACATATATAGAAATAAATTCACTAAATATGATTTAATAAAATTCAAAATGACTCACTATTTATTCACATCCTACTTTATTATTCTATAAAATAATTTTTTTTCAATAAAATTTGAGGCTTATCGATATAAACGAAATTTTATTGTAATCGATTTATTATATTTGGAACCAAGCCTTTTCTGCTTTGTAGACAAAATGTAATGTATTCTTTCCGTTTTGGTATTTTAAAATTAAAATCAATGAAATAAATCTATATTTTTCGTAACTCAAATAGAATTCTCCAACTCGCATTTTAATGAAGCTATATATTCCTTCTTGACGTCAAAGATTTTCTGAATATCATCTTGAAATTTATTATGAATTAATTTAAGGTGAATTTTATGGTTTTATCTGTACAGAGCAGTATATTTATTTTATGGTTATATGCCTAAGCATTTCATCTTAAACATCGAAAGAATTTTTCATGAAATTGTGGAAAGAAATGCCACTCAACATATTTAATATAATTTAAAATGGTTCTCATTTATGGCGTTCATGTCATAAAACTGGATAGAGTACATTTTTTCAATTTGGAACTGCCACATTATTCTTGAATTTGGTATTGATTGCGTGGGGAAAAATTTCTATTGGTTTTATTGTTCAGTGTTTATTATTGTTGGAAATTGTTTCAATATGACTAAAACTAAGTTTCTAGATTCTCTCGAATAGAGTGAGAGAGTAGAGGAGTGTATGTGAGATTAAATATGTTAGTCCCACATATTTAATGTGACTAATAAAGATAGATTACCTGGATTCTCTCTATTTTAATTAGGTTAATATTGATAGATTATATGGATTCTATTTTTTTTTATATATATTTCCATGAGACAAATATTGAGTTTCTGGATTCTCTCTATTTCAATGAGACTAATATTGATTTTTGGTTTACCTCTATTTTAGTGTGACTAATATTGAATTCTGGATTACTTCTGTTCCAATGTGACTAATATAGTATTCAGGATTTTTTCTACTTCAGTGTGACTAATATTGTTGGGAATTATTTTAAAGGGAATGATACTGCATATTTTATTTAATTGAAAATTACTGTGTGAATATTGATTGGAATAGTTTTAGTACTATTAATAATACGTATATCCTTATCTTAGTTTCATTGAATCTAGTATGGCTAGAGAAATTGTTTTAATCGAACTAATATGGAATTTTTACAGATTCTCTCTGTTTTTTATCACTCGATATTGTTGGAAATTGTTTTGATGTGAGCATTATCATGTTTCTCTATTTATTGAGATGAGATTCAATGTATTGAATATTGTTGGAAGCTGCCTCCAACAGAAAAATATTATGTTTTTTGACTACCTCAGTTTTTGTATATTCAATACCGTCGATAAGAGTTTTAATGTATTATTGTGTTTCTCAATTTGTGTGTGTATCGATTATTTTTAGAATTATTTTATCTGAATTAAATCTGCAGTTTTAAATTATTTATTGTTTATTAACACTTATTCTGTAAAATAATAAAAGTATAATCACTTTACTTTACCAATTACTACACTTTTAGAAAAGTAATCAAAATTTATCATCATCTATGAAAACTGCTGTAATAAATATTCATTTATTCATCAATAGTTGTAATAAATCATTTCCCTGATACTTTCCCAAGGTTATCATACTGATGTTTAAAAAAGGTTTAATAAATATTTTCATCAATTTTATCAAAATATTGATTGATGAAGTAATTGCAATGGATATAAAAATATCAAAGCCTTTGTTAATACAAGATAATCTGTTTAATTTTAGTTAATAAATCAAAATGCAGCATTTTATTTAAGTATTTATTTGCTTTGTATCTAGGTATTTGTATGTTGTTGTTGATTATTCTATCTGGTTAACTAATATGCTAAACAAGATCCATGAGATCGTGAACAAACAGGAAGAAGACTTTGAAGACAGTCCTCTTTTTAAGTCACAAGTAGGAAAGTAGATAACCAGGGGTAAAATATGTGGATATTACTGCAATATATGAGGTAATTATGTAATTGAGTCCATATCTTTATCTTGCTGAAAAATTTACTAGGCAACATATTATTTTCATTACTATTTTTGAGTAACTGAAAATCATTTTGAAGTTTACTGATACAGTTCTTCCTTATTCTTAATCGAAGAATCATGCGGATCCATTTGAATAATATTTAAAGTATAAAAGTAAAATACTTAAGCTACATCGAATTAATAATCTGAATAGTTTTTTTTGCATATTTTTATGCATTTGACTTCTCACATTATTTAATTTACAACAACTTTATAAGCAATATTTTTAATAAATAATACAGTATTATCTATATTTACAAAAACAAGTTGGGATTGAACAGAAATTGCTCTAATTTTGAGTTTAATTATTTATAAATTTGGCACCCATTGAAGAGTAAGGGTGTTTTAATTGTTTGAAACATTCTTTAAACTACTGTTTTTGGGATTAAATTAACCAAAAACTGCAGGCGAATACCATGACCACTAACCGCATTGCTCGTTCTTCTCCAACTGATACTGCACTCACCTACACTGAGTTGCATTCTATTCGAAAAATAATCTAAATGGACAAGCTGAATACCTGGCTATCTGGAACATTCCTCCTGCTTATGATAAGTACTCTGGTGGTGGTCCAAATGATTATATCGCTTTCAAAGACTCTAGATCTGATCAGACAACTCTAGATTTGCTAGTGTCTATCTTCGTAGTTTCAAATTTAATGCCAAACGTAAGCTCCATCCTACATGCTGTAAATATGGTGTCGACCATGCTAACACCCCATACCTTCTTTTGTGTCTGGGATTTACTAAGGATGGTTTCTTTATGTGTATCTTGCTGTTTCTTGATTTTGTGAAGATTGAGGGGATCGTGAATCTGATGTAGCATTGCTATACCAGATGGGATCAGAATCAACAATAACACTAAAATGCTTAAATTATCAAAGCTAAAAACCGTTCATCTCGCCTAATAAACCAATAATATTTGTAGAATGCTTATTAGTCCTCATTTCCGGATGTACAATAAAAGGATAGGCTGGAGACACACCGATTAATCCCAATAAGTTGTTGTCGAAGATCTTTTAGCCGATTGGATTACTTTGAACGCATCAGTATAGTCAAAAGGAGTGGAGCAAGGGAAACATATTAATCAATACCCTCTCATGAGTATCGTAAGGATTTGATTGTAGGTAATTCTGTAATTACCACAATAAATTCTTACGATACTCATGAGAACAATGCTTGTTATTAGGATATTAGAATTGAAATCAATTTTCTGAAAGGCAAAACTGGACAAATACAATGCAAAAAATCAGTTAACTGATTGAGAAGTTCGAAAAATGCCTTAGTTCATAGTCTGGTATATAATGTTCCATTAGGTTGGGGAATAAGTTCGTAGCGTTTTTACCAAAGACTTTTATTTAAACAAAAAACAATAATTATATCAAGTTAATCAATTATATGTCATTGTACGTCGTTGTACGTCGTTTACGTCAATGTACGTCGTTGTTGTTTACAACCTCTTCCCACCTCTCGACCAATATGTTGATGCCGTTCCGTCAAAAATCGTCTGCTCTGGTGTCAAAGAAGTTGTTGAGCCAGTTTTGAAGGACCTCTTGGTGCACTGGGAAATGCTCGAAAAGAATGCCACAGTCAACAAAGAGCTCTACATTGTCCAGCTACACCACGTGAATGAGGCTATTTGACTGAAAAGACCTGATTGGCATGGTCAAACCATATTCCTTTACGACAACGCCAGGCCCCATGTTGCACAAGTCGTGAAAGCCGCTCTCTAAGAGCTCTTAATGGGAGGTCCTTTAGCATCCGCCGTATTCACTGGACCTTTCACCAACCGATTACCATCTTTTCTGCTCCTTGTCAAACCATATGAAGGGCGTTACCTTCGATAACAAAGAGGTCCTTAAAAACTGGCTCAACAACTTCTTTGACACCAGACCAGGCGATTTTTGGCCGAACGGCATAAACAAATTGATCGAGAGGTGGGAAGAGGTTGTAAACAGCAACGGCGAGTATATAAATTATTACTTATTGATATAACTATTGTTTTTTTGTTTAAATAAAAGTCTTTGGTAAAAATGCTACGAACTTATTCCCCAACCTAATACATTACCTTCCATATAATACTTTTTTCCCACCATCTCATGACTCTTGATTAAAGTGTGTTTGGCTTATATCGGCCTTTAAGACATTTATCATCTTGTAAAATTCGGCAGAAATATCTAAATAGGTCCATAGTCAATCATCATGAGTTCTGCTAGAATTGTAACGAATAGATTTCAGTTATGAATACCACTTCTTTCTTGAATCAAATAACCATCACATTCATGTAAGAAGGACTTGGGCCAGCAACTTTAATCAGATTTTATTTTACAGAGACAAATGCTACTATTCTTGATATGATCATGTAGAGTAATTCTTCTATAATAACATGTAATCTTTTATCATTCTTCATAAAACTTAAACAGTCGTAAATCATTTGATTCAAACCTTCAGATCGGTGACATTATCTTTTATTGCACATAATCTATACGCTTCCTTTGTGAAGCTAACACTCCCTCTTTCGTCAATCAACAATATTTAAGGTATGGTAAGGTTCTAGATTCTGACACCGAAAACTTTCGCCGATATTAAGCAGTTTTTGATAAATTTTCAGCAAAATGTATAGCAGAAGAACATTAGGAAAATGTTTCATTTTTTACCAGGAGTTATAAATATTACTGAATATAGAATTTTTACATCAAGCACTGATTTAAACTTTCAAAAACTCAAAATTGACAGATCCTATAAAATTTAAGTATTGATCATTTCAAAATATGTGTTGTTGTTGTGTTGTTATATATACTAATGACACTTGGACAAGCCAAGCTCGCTATGCCTTGGCTATGCAAATTTAAGTCAATAGGGTGCGTCTTTCATTTAATTAGAGCACCATGAAGGTAAAAGTAAGGCTTTGCTCTAAGCTCCTCTGATAGATGGCACCACCAGAGGATCCACTCTCAATATTTTAGCATTGATCTGGAGGGGGAGAAAATTTTCTCCGGACCCTTTCACCCATGGTAACTGCTGGAATGACCGAACCCAGGACTTTCGATTTCACAGATTTAAGGAGCACATATATCGCATGTATTCGGTGGGTCTTTGAAGGTATTGGGAATTGCACCCCGCCCTTCCAGACGGAAGGCCGATACCCTAACCATTATACTACCACCGCCCTCAAAATCTGTACATGAACTGTACACATAAATTTTAAGAAGATCAGTTACTTTCTTCAGGTAATTGCGTTTTTTTCTACTCTTCATTAAAGATTGTATGTTTTAATTAATGGTCATAATTATATGTACTATTTTTATAGTGGTTGATGTTCAATAAAAGTCATTTCTGAATCGTGTTGATATTTTTTATGTAGTAAAATTGATTTGTACCACATATAAAAGTACCCTAGAAAGATATACTCTGTCCTATGAAAAAGAAACACCACACTTTAAAAAAAGAAGGTCAAAAATATTTTGACGGTAATATTAAATTAAGTAAATATTGATTTTTTATTTTCTAGATGTTCATTTGATTTATTCTCCACAACATTTCTTTCCTAGTTTCTTGTAAATATTAAGAAATTATAGATAAGTCTACCTTAAGATACTATAAATAAATCTGCCTTTAGACTGTATAGATAACTGCATGCAGCTTAATAGTAAGGTTTATATTTTTAAGTAATTGTTTAGTTCCTTCCAACTCACTGCTAAGGATGTGAAGAAACAGTTTACTTTCAGTACTATAGAGTATTTGAGTTGATACTTTGGAAATTTTCGAGGTAAAAATATTGATGAAAATCCTCTTTGAATGCATAAATATGAGTGTGAAGAATAAATAATCATACAACATCTTTCAGTATTAAAATAAATACTGTTTGGTTTCAAATGTACTGTTGATGAATTTAGTATTTTGGCTTGAGTCCAGTAAATGTTGGAAATTGGAACAATAGTGCTGTTATTCTCTTTCTTTAGCATAGATATAGCATACAAAAATGAGTAATTGAGAGTTTTCTGGTTTACGTATTTCGCAATACGTGTAAATAATATACTATATATGGAAACTCACTTAGAATATACTGATGACAAAAAACATTTATTGAAGCCTTTGTCTATTCTAATGTGCAGCATCTGCTGAATTGTGGATGGGCATATAATGGCACAATAGCAGAATTAACATTCGTACACACTTGAAAGAGTGGATGCTAGGCTGTTTATTTCGTTTTCACTCTTTTAGCACGTTATGATAGAAAAAAATGCGGGGTAGACCAGAATGTCTTACATCAACATTCAAAGTTAGTCACATAGGTATGAATAAATAAATATAATGCATATATGCTGTTAATGCCTATTTTAACCAAAATACCTTGCAAATGTTTTGAATTATTAGTCTTTTTCTAACAGGGATTTAAGCTTAAAATATCAGATTATTAAAGAGCTGCACTTTTCAATGCTCAAAAAATTTAATTTGCTCTGTATAAGCACACGCGTATTATTTTTCTTTTATCTCCCATCAAACTACTAAAACTATTACAGTTTCGTAAATTTCCCACAAAATAAATCCTTTTTTAGTATAGAGATTTTGTCTTTAAAAAAATATTCTCTCGGGACTAAAATTATACGGTTTTTCGAGTTTTAAAATCGACATTTTCGTTTGCGCCTACGAACGTTTTGTTGCATCCAAAGTCAAAGCGTGGGATATGCTAAATAGTTCTCTCTGAATTTTTTTAAATTTTGTAATACCTTATGAAATATTTCATCAAGTATACTTTCAATTAATAAAAGAATAATTTTAATAAAATATTTCTTTTATTAATTAAATTTTGTGGTGTCCTACTAAAGGAATTAATTTGAAAATCAATTTTTAATTATTCATAATGATTAATAAAAATACTATTTTACTATATGCTTGATTTAAATCATTTTTTGCCCTCTTAGGATTAATTTCCAAAATTTTTAAATCAAGTATTTTGAAAACCCACTTGGTAAGCAACAAACTCTCAATATTATTATAACAAAAAATTACCATTTTATAGTTCATATAATATCTTTTTGACAACTGTATTTTCTTTTTTATGGAGTTTTTAATACTTCCTATTGCTGCATGCTTACTTTAATTACGTAAAATAAGTTAGTTAAATTGTTTAAAGAATGTTTTTTGTTACTGAAAATTAAAAGGCATCCTCAACGAGATTCGTATTTCAAAATGTATTTAATATTTTTAAATATAATTCTATGAAATATATTTATTAAATATGTTAAAAGATACGATTTTACGCTAGAACATGGTAAAAGAATTTGAATGTAATTTTAAATACCCATATGCCTAAAAATTTTATATTCAAAATTAATAGTATATACTGTAAACACGAAATAATTTTTTCTCTATTTAAACTCCAGATTTTAAATTAACGTTGATAAACTGTCAATGTTATTCAAAATAACATTAATAAACTAGTTAACAACTTTAACTGTAAAACTGAATATAGTTAGATCATGCACCCATTATAAACAACTAAATTCTAGTTAGCTTAGTAAATGATTTAATGTTGAACTAATAACTGGGTTTAGCAAATATTGAAAGATAATTAGACATCGTTTACATAATGAATGTAATTTCATTAGTCGTAAGTCAGAATATATTTACAATCGTAAAATAAATGGAGATATTTTCGATGAAATTGTAATTCATCTTATAAATATTTATTTAAATATACACTCTCTTCATGGAAACGCTTATGAAAATAATGTTTGGCAGTTTAATAAATGTTCTTTAAAGTATGCATACTTTAAATTACTTAAAGGTGAAATACGGTGAATGTATTAACTATTTTTTTTCTGGCTTGAGACAGCTTTTTACACCTCAGAACTAATTCGATCAGGATCAACATTTTCTAGCACATTCTGTCTAATGGAAATGGTGAGCGTACTGGATTTGAACTTATGGTGTATTGAATTAAATGTCAAGACACAAATAGTTTATAATCAGGTTAGCAGAAGAAAATATTAGTAAAAATATTATCACTGGATTTCACTGTAAATGTATTTTATTTACTGCTTTTACGTAACCAAACAACAGATATTTTACTATGCCCAATATGTTTGAAAACTTGCATAAAACAGAGTTTATAAAGCTAATAATAATTACTTATAACTCATTTCGTTTAATTAAAAAAATAAAGAGCTTAAGAAAATGAAATTTTATATTTATATGGTAATTCACTAAAAGAATTACATTTCGTTTCAAGAAAGGTAATTCTTTTGGTGAATTGCCATAATTCAATCATTAAATTTTATTTTTTCGGTTATTTTTTACAATATGTCGTTGTTATATAATGCCAGGCTGCTGAGATATCTACCTTTTAGCACTACAAAGGATGAAAAATATGGCATCACATAAATTGGATTACCCACTGGGTGTGCCATTGGGGCCTAGAAAGTAGATAGGTCTTCGTAGTTTAGAAAAAAGAAAAAGGCAGAAGATCTCAAAACACAGAAAGTCACCTACCAAGGTATCACTTCACATGGAGAACATTGGGACCGCGGATGGAGAATTTTCGTATCCTAGACACCATTGATGAAGCCCGGTGGCTTAGTGGCTGCTTTTCACGCTCCCATGACACAGGTCCGAGGTTTGATCCTCGGGCTGGGCAAGGTTGACTCAGCCTTTCATCCCTTCAGTGGGTCAATTAACTGAGTACCAAGCATGCTTGGGAACTAAACACTGGGGGTCTTACGTTAGGCTGACCACCTAACTGGAACATATGCTTCGCATGCCAGGGCCCTCGGTCATGAAAACAGTTATGGACACTGTAGGCCTTGGCCCACAGGGGATCGGAATTCGAAATCACTACCTTCCGATAACGAAAATGAACTTCTTAAAAAAAAGCAACCACGGCTTCCTTTACAATATTTTATTTAAATTTTTTTGTGTTTTACTATAATTATATTTTTTAACTGATGTTATTATCAGAATAAACAAAATATTTTGGAATATCAATCATGATAAATCAATTGCAAATAAACTGAATATATCGAGTTTATAGATGCTAAAGATAAGATGTTTCTCTTTCCATTCGATTTCAGAACAAAAAAATTTAAAAATAATAATCTGCTTAATAATTCAGAAAAAGAACTTGATCAATCAATAGTTTCTTACAAGTTTTCAGAAAGTTTTCTTTCCATTTACAATTAATGTATTTTTACGTTGCTATTACACAATCAAAGAAAACACTTTAAAGTAACAAAAGCACTCAGAAATACATAAAATTTATACAGCTCAGAGTCCATAATGATATTCTTTTTCCATTCGATTCAACAACAAAGTGTTTAAAAACAGTCAATTCTATTCATGAATGATAATTTACAAAAATAATCCGCCCACTCTCGGTTGCTCTTTACGAGAGATCAAATTCTTCCTCCCATTTACCAAAAACTTTATTTTCAGCCTCCAAAATAACCGAATTCACACAACATCGTTAAAGTTCCTCGCCTAATTCACTATGCAGCAACTTTTCCACCGAAGAGCATTCCTAAGAATGCCCCGAAGGTGGAAAAACTCCAGCTACTTACGCTATTATCTTATCCAGTGCCCTATTTTTTCCCACCTTTCTTCAACCAACTACTTTATGATGTTTTATTTTTAAAGGGAGAGGGAAGGTTGAAACTGTACTTCCTTTTCCCTATTCCGCAACATTTTTTTCGCGCCTTCCTTCGGCGTTGAAGATCTGATTAGCCCAGGGCCATGGACTGAAACTATGACTTTTATCTTTTGCAATATTTTGCTCTTTTTGTTCTTTTTTTTTTTGTCTATCCTTACCTAGTACACCCCCACACCGGTGAAGAGGGAGTAGAAGCTATTTGTTTTAAACAGTTGAAAAGGAAAATGTTTCGTATTTTTGGTTGTGTGAGTGGAATTACGAGATGCACTAAGTTGTGTGGAATAAAAATGAACAGGAAGATGTGTACTCGTTTCAGAGTTGCTGAAGGCAACGACGTTGAAACTGTTAAATGTAATGCATTCTTACCTGAAAAGACTGGAAGGATATTGCTACAAGTCCCTCTAATGCTCTGTTTATATTAATGAATAGTATGTAATGTTACCCATATATACATACAGGCATATGTATTTACGACGCATCTAAAGTGTTTCATATGCAATTACCTAGTGTCTGAGAAAATTAGAAGTTATCATGTAACTACTCACAGTTAGACAAGACCCAATATTATATATATATATATATATATATATATATATGTGTATATGTGTGTGTGTGTGTGTGTGTGTGTGTGTGTGTGTGTGTGTGTGTGTGTGTGTGTGTGTGTGTGTGTGTGTGTGTGTGTGTGTGTGTGTGTGTGTGTGTGTGTGTGTTCAAGGCACAGGCTTGAGGTTCGATTTTTGAGCAACGCGTGATTGACTCACCCTTTCGTCTCTTCAGTGAGTCGATAAAACTGAGTTTACAAGCATGCTTGATGCATGCTTGGAAACTAATAGCTGGAGGATTCACGTGAAGCTAACCACCTGAACCGGATATATGCTTCCAAACCCAGGATCCTTAATCACGACAACAGTACGGGTGCTGTAGACCTCGGCGCTCATATGGGCTGTCGGGGCACTGAGTTTATTTTAGGATATTTTATGCAATTAGGATGTATATATTTGTGCTACACAGTATTCCAAATATTTTTTTTAAAATTTCAACTTGATTTTGTTAATTTATATTTTTTTAAATTCAGTGTTCATAATTCATGTTAAGTGTGTTAATAATCATAACTGATTTTTCAAAATTATTTATGTATTAAGATATATGTATGTATGTATATATATACATATATATATATATATATATATATATATATATATATATATATATATATATATATATATATATATATATATATATATATATATATATATATATATATATATATATATATATATATATATATATATATAAATATATATAAATAAATATATATATTTATATATATATTCATATATATATATTTATACATGTATATATATATATATATATATATATATATATATATATATATATATATATATATATATATATATATATATATATATATATATATATAATATATATATTTATATATATATTCATATATATATATTTATACATGTATATATATATATATATATATATATATATATATATATATATATATATATATATATATATATATATATATATATATATATATATATATAAATATATATATATAATGTACAAACGTATATATGTATGGAGAGAAATGTTATGTGTGTGTGTTTGAATGATTATTTATAAATCTTCAAGAACTTATACAAATATGATTTTCTTAAAATTTTAGATTTATTTTTTAATAATTATTTGCTTATAAATGTAATGCTTATTTCCTATATTGATAAATTCTAAGCATCAGGATTATTTATGCATACATTATTCCTAAGCCATATCGCGCTGACCCTTATTTTCCTATTCTTGTATATAAATATTGTTTCTTCCAAACCGAGACTAATAACTTTATTTTATAATCAATATAGGATATTTTTCTACATTTTTTAGTGTATATTGTATTACCAGGTTACAACTTGAATTTAATGTTCAGAAACACATTATTTCTTTGCATATATTTTATTCTCATAGTTACATATGTAAAGAACCAGATAATTATATGAAATAACTTTAGATTCTTATTAACAAATTTAAAATCTAATAAATTGCACCAAATAGTATAATTTTTTTCATTATAATTTTTCTTTTTTTTAAACTTGTAAACATATATTAATCAAAAATAAGTTCTATTTAATATTAAAAAATTATTAATGTGTTAGGTTTAAGCACAAATTATCTTTGATATTCTTTGCACTTAATTACTGTTGTATAACGCTGAGCAACCTTATTTAGTGAGGCACCTTCTGAATGTGCCATCGCAGCCCAGAAAGTGGAGCTTCGTACTTTAGATGCAAGGATCAAGAAGAAAACTCCAGAAATGGGCTGTTACATGCAGAGGTTTTATTTAACATAGAAGCATTTCGATCATCATATACTTAATGTGCTCCTGTGGCTATTTGAAAACACAAAGGATATTTGATTGGGCCAGGATTCCGAACTCACTGCCTTCCGATAGCGAGAGCAAATACCAAAATCAACCACTCTACCATGGCCCTCACTTATATTGCACAATTAATTGATTAATTTATAAAATTAATAAAATATTTTAAAATTTAATGAATTCAGTTCATTTTTATTTTTGAACACTTTATTGTTAGGTAAAATTTTGACTTACATCTTACGTAGAAAATTAGTATTCCTTTTAATCATTAATATCTAACTATAAATTTTCGTTATTGTTGCAATGTTAAATATTTTTATATTACGAATTTATGGTTTCCAGTTTTATAATTTTTTTAAATATTTTATTGCTTTGTGAAATATATATTTAAATGTTTCTTATTGATTTAAATCGCTATGTGGATATTTATAATATTATTAAGATTTAGGAGGTATTAAATTATTTGTCAAATATTTCCTTTAGAAATCAAAGTAATTTATTGTACAGTTTAGTAAATTATATCCTCTAAATGAAAAACTAAAACAAATTGTGCTGCTTAATTATTAATAAAGAAATTAATCGAATTATTTCATGAACTAAATTATTTCAAATATCAAACACTGAGAAATACTAATCAATACTAATATATATATATATATATATATATATATATATATATATATATATATATATATATATATATATATATATATATATATATATAAATATATATATATATATATATATATATATATATATATATATATATATATATATATATATATATATATATATATATATATATATATATATATATATATATATATAAACAGAATCTAATTCATTCTCACTTAATATTAATCAGAATCTGTTGGGTTGTTCGGAAAGTAGTTTCGTATAACGTATAATATTGTATTAATAATAAACGTATAACGAATAAATATTGTATTAAATTGTATATTGTCAATTTCAGTCCAACATCTTTTACCATCTTTCCGGTGGTAGCTTCATTCCACACTCATAAAATGGTTGGTTTTTACTAGCAAAAATCTGATTAAAGGTGGGTAAAACGAAATTATTTTCCAAACAATCCAAGAATTCTCAATAACTCATAATGCAATTCGTTTTATATTGTAAATAAGTACTTTCGAGATGCATTTTGACTGAAATCAAATGAAATAAAATAATTTACTAGGAGGTTTTGAATTCTAGATGTGTTGGATTACGTGAAATTTCTGTAATACTCGGGATTTAAAAGTATATTTTATTAAAGGAAATTTTAAGATTCCTCTAAGAGATTGTGAGGAGATTTCTCTAACAAATTAATTAAATGTAAAAGCGTAAGGAATATCTTGAGGTGCTGGGAATCAGATTGCTTTAATTGTTATATGGCTTCATAGTACATAATAATGTGTATAATGACATCACATCGAATGTATTGAGATGTTTTTAAAAAAAGAATTGGATGCAAACAAATATTTGATGCCTTTCAATTGGTGCAAAGTGAGACAAAATTTGAATGCAAAATCTTATTTTCTTTATTATTTTATCTCAAATGTACACTTCTGTAAGTAGTCAATCGTACTAAGTTAAGAAACTACACTGCTCAAAACAATTAAAGGATATTGCGGTTTTAGGTGGATCTTGTGGCTGAGAAACTTTTTAGCTGATTGGTACGTGGTCAACTGACGTAGTAGGTTATATGAGAATAAATTACACATGTTTGGCTGGAAAAAAAATGCATTTTATTGCGCATTTGTGTACAAAAGGAAAAAAAACACAATTTGTGCATATGAGAAAAAAAGAATAAGAAAAGGTGTTGTCTTCAAAGGAAGTCATTTTCAGTAGGGGGTTTGGTTTCCACGGTCACCCAGCAACGTTGAACACCTTTGAGGCTTGGAATCAATGAGGCTATTAATCACGAGTTGGGGTATTCTGTCCCACTCTTCCAGGTGAGCTCTTTCCAGTGCTTGGAGAGTTTGTGGGGGTGGTTGGTGGCCAGCAACTCGTCTTCCTAGAGCATCCCAAACGTGCTATATTGGATTCATGTCTGGAGAACACGCTGGCCACTCCATTCGTACGATTCCTTCCTTGAAAAGGAAATACTCCACCAGGTTAGCACGATGTGACCTGCAGTTATCGTCCATTAAAATGAAGTCATCTCCGATTGCTGCAGCGTAAGGGACTACAATAGGTCTGAGGATCTCATCCCTATATCAGCGACCAGTCAGAGGTCCATCTCGAATGATATAGAGGTCTGTGCGCCCGTCAATAGAAATGCCACCATACACCAACACTTCCCCACCGCCAAATCTGAAATTTCGTGCACGAACGCTGGATTATTCCTACTGCCACGGTCCCTCCAGATGAAAATACGCCTATTATCAGGATGAACAGAGAAACGAGACTCGTCAGAAAAAAGATCAGCTCCATTCATTTCTCCTTCAGTTCACATGCTCTGTTGCCCACTCCCTGCGGTCGCGACGATGCCTTGATGTTAGTTTAACACATACCATCGGTCGGCGAGCATACAGACCTATACCATGGAGCCGGTTTCGGACAGTCTGAGTTGAAACCGTGGTGTCAGTAGCCGAGCGAAAGTGTTATTGGAGAAGAGTAGCGTTCATATTTCGGTGTCTCCGAGCCGTTAACACTAAATAACGATCTTTATTGGGCGTTGTTGCCCGTCTACGACCTTGCCCTGGTCTTCGGCCTGCACCTCCAGTCTCCAAAAAACGGTTCCAGATCCTGGAAATCACACTTTGTAACACACCAATGGCTTGCACTACTCCGGCTTGAGTTTGGCCCACTTCTAACCTACCAACAACTCTTCAAGCTTCTGAATTGGTTAAATGACTTCGCTGAGACATCGTACTCATCGAAACAAAGCAGTCACTGAATACCGATCATCCTTGTATTCATTGTCTTTTATTCAGTTAAAAGTTAAATTTCATTCACTACCGCTGAAGTGAGGTTTTTGACGTCGAACTCAGAATTAGCATACTCCACAGTTTGAAAATCAGAAATATTTTCATTTTTGATTCTCTTCTTCCATTTTCAGCAAAAAAAATTTCGTTTATATCTTTATTTTATGTAAAACTTACAATATCCTTCAATTGTTTTGAGCAGTGTATTATGTAATAAATTAGAAATTAGTTGTAAATGTGAAATTGGCTATGCATTTTCAAACTGCAATAATAAACTAATAAGTAATTTTAAACAGATAAATAGAATTTAAAAGTTGATGTATTATAAAAGAAATTTTAGATCAAATGCATTTTCTTTTAGAAGTCAAAAGTTCAAATGTAATTGAAATCAAAGGTTCATTTTTTTGGTGCAAAATCAATTTCCATATGTTTAAATTTCTACAATCCTTGGCTATAATTAGTTTTATCTTCCATTCCAAAATAGACCTCACATGAAATAACGAATTATACTATCGTATTCTCTACTTTCACTAAAATACGAAATGCAAAATATGGCATGCGTACCCTTGGTTTTTACAGCTATTTTTTGTAAAAATTAATTTATTTTTATTAATTATTATATTCAATATAAACAGCTGTTTTTCAACGAAAAGTGCCTGACTTAAAATTTCAAGTTTACAATTTTCTAGAATTTTAAACTTATCATCACTCTTGCAGATGAATGCGCTGCTGGCCAAAGGGAACATGCAACAACAACAAATCCACGAAATTAAAGGGTTTGATTCCGTTGAACTCTAATGATTAAATAGGTCGTGTTCGCAATTTCTTCCAAGGGAAATGATACCTCTGGGGTGGTAGGTCAAGTATTAGGAGGTCATTTACTTGGTTCTTGTTTTTAAATGAGAAGACTTCTACCTGGCTTCTTCCGCTGACAATAAAGTCAAACTCCGATCTAGATAAAGGGAAGTATGCTGGTTCAAGAATATCATTCACTACGCCTTATAAAGTTTTTAGCATTTCAAACATATATCAATCTTATTAGTTAATAATGAAAATTCTGCAAAAGCTTTTAGTAATTTTTCGACTAAACATAATACTTTCTTTTATATTTTATCTTTCATTGTTTCTAATTTCTCAGTATTACAATTAGAAACTTACATACCTTACTAAAAATGAAAAGTTTGTTCTCAGATTATTAAGAAATTCTACTTGTGTTTCTTATTTTTCTATATTTCTGCTTACATATCTTTTTTTTAATTATAGGAGTTTCCATTTATGAAATTCTTTTTCTTTTATATTTTTCTCTGAATTAATTGTTTTAATTTTTTACTCTAAAAATTTTGAAAAGTTTAAAGATTTTGGGAAAAATTGTGTTTAACTTAATTTTTTTTTAAATTGCAGTTGAATTATGACCTAATGTTTAACAAAAGTTTCTGTAAAATTATTTTTGCAGAAAATAATTAATGTTTTTAATTTATCAAATAGAAATATATCAGAGATTCTTATTAATAAAAATATCTCAGTTTAATAAAAATCTTTTACGTGTATCTCCATTTGAGAAATCAAATATTTAGAAATATTGGTGGCAAGTTTTATGGTGACAGCAAATTTTCTGTTCATCATATGCTTCTGTATAATAATTAAATAGATCGAGAAATTATATTTGACATTTCATGTATCTAAAAATCTATCCATTCATTATATTTATAAATATTTGGATACTCTCCTTTATTTTAAGGAACATTTTAAGGTGTTATTAAAAAACTAACAAAATTTTACAAAGCTTGGTTTTTAAGTTTCAATGACAATATTAATGAATATAAATCTCAATAAATTCTTATATAAATACATTATATGTTTATTACAAATGCCAAAATTGCTACTGCTAAGTTCTGTTTCAAGCAAACAATGCAACTTTCCATGCATAAAATTTCATAACTTTTCAGCTCTTCAAATTTGCACCAACAGCCCCATCTTTGCACATAAATCTCTCCATTAATGATCAAAACTAAAACGACAACAATTTTGAGTGCTAACCTAGCTTGTGTCCCCTCTTCGTGGGAAGTTCCCCTCCATCACACTTTGTAGTGATTGGCCCACATATGCCTCTCCCCTCGACAATCCCTGTTGGCGCAATGTGATGGACGACTTCAATTATCCTTACAGCGAGTGTATAAATCAGTTTCTAACTGCTTTTGAATGCATTAAATAAATATATTTTCTACAACGACCGTCCTATTAATGATTGTTATGAGGAGGGTCATTTTACAAGTTCGGAAGGTGCCATGTCCTTAACTGCAACCCACTTCAAACCCTTTCTGCTCATTTGTATCATGTTTGTTACCTCGTCCTGTTTTCTTAATTTGATGTGTTATAGAACATAATGGCAATAAATATCTTTCCAAATTGCAGAATGGGGTAGCTTAATAAGTTCTCTCCATCCAAAAGTAATAGCTACAGATTTTTAAACAGCAATGAAAAGTAATTAAGGTTGGTAGAAGGTCACTTTGGATGCTCAGAATGATGAAAAATTTATTCAAAAGGTATTAATTTTAGGGAGTTTCAAAATTTTTAAGCATTATTTTTATGTTACGTGTAGTTTTTTTTACTCATTACAGTGCATTTATCAAAATTTTATTTATGCCTAAAATAATAATTACAACTAATTACTTTCATATCATCGATATCATAGTGTCGGCATTAATGCTGAATGAAATGTTCTTATTGAGTTCATTGACATAACCTAAGATAAATTAAGAAAAAAAATTATATCGAGGATTCTAAATATTGGATGAAGACAATACTTAGAATGGAACATTATTTTTTGAAGATTTTAACGTTTTTTGTGGCAATTATTCTAATCTTGCTTTTACAACTTACTCTAAGTTGCGGTGTTGTGGTTGGTTTGAACTTCCTTCATATTATCGGAAGATAATATCCGATTAACTGAACATCCATCTTGTTCACTAAAGGTGGCAGGGGCATCATTTGAAATCATTGTCGCAATATCCTCCAAGTGAAATGATATCTTTGGGGCTGATAGGTCAAGTATTAGGGGATCATTTGCTTGGTAGCTGCTTCTAAATTATAAGGACTCCCAGCTTTTTTCACTAACAACCAGATCTCATCTAAGGGCTTGATATAGGAAAGCATGCTGGTACAACAACAAAATCTTATCGTAATATTTGTACATGTGGCCCAACTATTGAAAAACAGGAATACCTAGCTAATCATTTTATATAAAATGAGTTTTTCGCTTTTGAAGAATTTTAATTGAGAATCAGGAAAAGTGTGTGTATCTTTATATTTATAAAAACAACCAAATTTTCAAAATCACTAAAAAATTCATCAATAAAGATTCGAAATTATTGTAAATTTTTTAATATCTGCACATTTGTTTTTCAGTTAACACAAAATTACATTAACACTCTTTGTAACTCTATTTTCAAACTCGTTTCCTTACTTATTTTATTTATTTGTTGCTATTTTCAGGCTTTTTTTTCCTTTTAAGTACTATGTATGTGTAAACATTTTGAAATATGCAAAGATAAACAGTTATATAAACAAGAACAATTGCTATTTTAGTTATTTGTATAACTATGTAGTTTAAAAATATATTAATGCTCAGCTTCCACCTACAAAATTATATAGGTAATTAACTTTAATTAAATAAATATTTTAAAGTGAATTTCGCTTTTAATTTGTTAAGAGAAAATTTTAAGTTTGCTTTTCGTTCATTTATATCTGTCATTTTGAATAACTAGGAAATTTATTTACATGTACTTCAGATGAAAAAATCACACAAATTAAATATTATACCCTTCCGCAAAGATTTGTTATTTTCCATTAACTCAGCTAATTTTTGCTAAAAAGAAAATGAAACAAGTTTCGAATGTTTTGATTTAAAAGTAAATGACAACTGTATCATTTTAAAAAGGATTAAGGTCAGTACTGATTACTAAAAGGCAATATTTAATTTTTATGATTTAATAAATTTAACTCAAATTAGCTGAAGATTAATGTTATTTTTAATTGTAGAAATCAAACACTCGCTCGCGCATTCAAAAAAATTACTCCTTATGTTGAATTAATTATAAGGAACAGATCTAATTGAAACATGTTTCGAATATCAGGAGTTTTTCAAAATCTGTCAATTTGAATATACTGAAAATGAAATTGTTTTTGAATTTTTATCATTTTCCAAAAATACTTTAAAGATAATTTGATTCAACTATAAACTCAAAGAATCTTTTAACTTTTCAATAATGCTCTTTGTATCTTATTAAAATTTAATCAAAGATGCAAGTAAAGTCCTTGATTATATGCAATTATGAATCTATAATTAAATTTAATATAAGTTTATTTGACAAATATGTTTTCAAAAAAGATGTGTGATATCATTTATGAATTAATAATATGAATTCATCAAAAGAAACGGAAAATATATTTTTATCTTTTAAATGGAGAAATAAAACTCTCAAGTTATGCGTATGAATAACTATGTAAGGAGGAATATAATAATGCAAAACAATATACTTTTCAATGCAAAGTAGTATGCCACAAAAAATCAATGATCTTAAAAGCAAAGAGTTAAGTCAAAATTAACAGAGATTTAATCATAACTAAATTTAAAAAAAGAAATCCACACAAAGAAAATGACTGTTCCATTCAGAAAATTAATTATTTTTTATCATTTGAAGCATTTTTCAATCACATATTAAAAATTTTCGATGAATAAACAAACAGATATAGCATACAATTATAATAATTCGTATTCAATTCTAAATATATAAATTTAATGCTGTTATAGATCTGTATGAAAGAAATAGAATTGTTTTATCTTCTCTCAATAACGATATTTATTTCTATAGATTAAGTTTTCTTTCATATTATAGATTAGATTTCGTGTATCGCGTGTAAATTCTTATTCAATTATCATTAAATTTTAATGCCTTCTCTTTCATTTCTTCTAGAAAATAAGATTAAAATTCACAGCATAATTGAGGAAAAAATTATTTAAAATATAATTTCTTTTAAATAATCTCTAGATAAATCAATAAATGAAGGAAAGGAGGCGATCAACCTTTTGAACCTTCAAAATAGATTCAGCCGAGCTGGCAGCCGAATGGTTAGTGCTCTTGCCTTCGGTTCAACAGTTCGTGGGTTCGAATACCATTTTTGGTATGGATGTTTGTAGTCATTCGGAATCCACTTTAAACCGTAGGTCCCGGTCTAACTAGCACTTGTGTGCAAAAAATGACCGTTGAGCAACAAACAAACCAAACCAATCAAAATAAATTCACCTAGGTCCTTACAGAGTTGAAGGTCTCTATTTGTACCCTAAGCTCTCATCAACCAAGAAATGGATGTATGAATACCACATAGCTGATAGCATAACGATTGAAAATTTCGAAGGGCTATTTACTGCAAATACCATTTGAATTCCTGGAGGAATTTTCATTATATAGTAGGCAATATTCAGTTGTTGGAAATGAGAAAATCCAAAAATCTTTCAAATAAATCCTTGGAGACATGTTTATTCTAAAGCACCATACCTTTTTTACCCTAGTTTATCTCTTTGCTAGGATATAACTTTTAACTTCAAAGTGTTGACTCTTTTACTAGGTTTGTTTGTGCTTGATGGATTTGGGTGTTCAATTTCTGCTTTCTGTAGCATATCAGACTTGGTGGGTGTTTGAGAATTCAACAGGTTTCTCTTTTGTAGCATGTGAATATGGCATTATGTAACTGCAAGTATGTCGTCGTAAAAGAAAAGAAAGTTAGAATTATCTTTAAATACGAATTGTTCTTTACATGTGTTTTTTATGCAGTGCATTACAGAATTTGTTATTATATTTTATTTACAAAGTGGATAATGTTTGGTAAAAACATTAAACATATCAGAGGTTTTAATTAAGAAGGACCAATTGAATTACCTAATTTAAGAGCCACAATTTACCGGTTCTTACGAACTCACAAAAACAAATATCTATTATAACAAAATAACTAAGCATAATATTGCATTAAATATTGATAAAATATTTACTTTCTTTACTTTTTATTTTACAAATAGATAATGAATTTATAACCATATATATATATATATATATATATAATTCATTTTTTCGTATCCTGTACCTGTAGTTTGTAACTTTTTATTGCATATATGGCTCCCTTTTTACAAATGTATGAGTTACACCATCCCTGTTGTGGAATTCTAAAATGTACATTACCAAATGTGGTTAAGGAATTGTGAACTGACCGATGATGTCACATCTCGCCTCACTATTCTTAACGAATGTGCGACCAATATGTTTGTTGTACCCTTATGAGGGAGTTAAGTCATCGCAAGTCTTATATATATATATATATATATATATATATATATATATATATATATATATATATATATATATATTACTGTGGTAAAATGAGAAATCTATTTCACGGAATCTCATGATATAACTAGACAAGTTAAAGTTTATAAAATTATTGAATTCTACAATTTAACAAAGTATTCTATAGAATAACACAACTACTTGATCATTAAAGTTTGAAATATGGCCCTCTAAAAGTTCTTTCAACGGATCTAGTTGCTCTTAGTACTTGAACTTTTTATAGTTGCTTTGCAATGACACGTGTGAGCGTACATTTCACTCTGCTGCTTATGTATGTAGAATTTAAACGGTGTATTTATGCAACTAATCTTAGCATAAATTATATCATCTGTTTTTATAATAAATTGCAACAATAAATTATATCATCTGTTTTTCTTTATTAATTAAGAATTAGCAGTAAGGATGAAGTGTATTATTCGAGAAATTTTTCATATTTAAGATTAATTAGCTTATAAAATGACTTTAGAAAATTATTTTTTACTCTAATGGTCTGTCATCAATTTTTATTTTCTAGAATAACAAGGTCGCATCTATATTTTATCTTTTAACTGATTTGTTTAGTTATATCATGAAATATATGAATTATACATTTTAATGATAACATATTTATATGCACATATAATGAAACACATCTGTTTAAAACACTAAATATCAATTAGCTATTTAAATATTCAATAGGAAATAAATAGAAAAAGCAGTTTTAATTTTATTCTCATCTAAATATTCATTTGCCCAGCGTAATTTATTATATCCAAACAAGAATAATTAATTTTACTTTAGTTTCATCACCATTATATAAAAATCGTTTTTCAAAAACAATTCCAAGAAAGAGCGGAGGCTGTGTCTCTGAAACAATTTACTTCCAAGAAAATGTGATTTCCGATGTTCCCAAAGTCTTACAATTACAGCTCACGGCAACTTTTACTTCAGAAGCTACAAGCTTACAAATAAAGTATCATCAGGATGTAAATACGTCTTGAAATAAGAGAGATAATCCATTTTTTTCTATTGTACCATTGCCATTCTTTAATTCCAAATTATAGCTCGAAGCCATGAAAATTAAATTACTCAATGAGACAGAGAGAATTGGAACAGCAGACGATTTTCGATTACATTTTGTCTTGATTTCTCAGTCCGCGGGATATTTGTGCATTATCGATTTTTCGTTAAAATCGTTAAAACTCGTTTGTTCCGTTCGCTTTTGTTTGCTTTTAGTATGAGAGTATTTCTCTGGGGAATATTCATGATGTCAGGATTCGAAATCGAATTTTTTTGAGGAAGAAATTCTCTCTTTTGTTTTTGATCTGCAATAAATTGGCAACAGCAATTGATTGACTGTCACGGGAAATTTTCTTTAATAAGATTACGGGAGCAATCAAAGATTTTTTTCCTTTTTTTTTTTTTTGGTAGGAAGTATAGCTGAAACGTGTAAACTGGTTTTTATGTATTGTGTCCATTTACTGAAATTCCGATTTTGCTGATAAGATTGGGATTAAGATTCGCAGAAATTTGTTCTATTAATTAAGGTTTTGATGTCAAGTTTTAATTTGTTACAAAACTGACAAAGTAACCAAAACTTTTATATATCTACTTATTATTATTTTAATTTATTTGTATTTTATTATTTTGCTTTTAACTTTTTAATTTATTTAACATATTTGAATTTAAAGTTGCTATTTTATAGCGTTTTTATGAATCTCTAGATAGTATATAAAATAGAAAAAAACTAAAAGCATATAGTAGCAAAATATCATATGTTCCTTTAAAATAATTTGGAATAATATTTTGTAAATATTTTTATATAAAAAGCTTTATAATATAAAAAGAAGTTCAAGATTTTAAATGTACTGTGTTTATTATCTGCTTTGATTGAAGAATTGATTTGAGCGGCTCAATGGTAATTAAAAATTTGTGTAGCATAAAAACATGCTACAAAACATGTATCACACACTTAAAAACTAATGAAAAATTATGTTTCTGTTCCTTTTTCAAAAGACCAAAATTATCTCTTTCATCTAGTAGTGAAAAAAATATTAATCTATAAATTTGAAGAAATCTCAGTTTTATTCATAATGCTAGATACATTATTTTGTATTTATCAGAAATGATTTAAAAATTTATTCATAGAATTAACTTCTACAGTTAACACTTGGTAATAAGATTTTACAATTTAGTCTATATTATTAATTAATTCTAGACTTCAGCATTTATAAAAATAAGGTAGAGTAAAATTTTATATAAATTATGGAGACATATTTTACGCGCAAAGAATTTACACATGAAAATTATTTGTAATGATAATATCAATATTTCAGACTGTTTTTTTCATGCCCATTTTTAATTGTTTAATAATTTAATAGATTTTGCAGTGCTACTCATCACATATATTGATAGACTCCATACATAATTGGTTATTATGGATAAACTTCTGTTTTAAATGATATTCTGGAATGCTAATCACTTTATATGTGAAAATAATTTGATATCACTCTGTTTTTCAATTTCCTGCTATTCTCATAGATACTTTTAAATATTTTTCGATTACTTAATGTAATTCATAGTGGTAAACAGTAAAAAGCAGGAAACGTGAATGTATAAAAATTTATTGAAATTCATTAATTCTTTTCCCCTGAAATTTAAAAAAAAATCATAAAATTGAGAAAAAGAACAATTTTTGGAATATGTTTGACTATAAAATTAAAATTAATCATAATGCAATTTTTTTAAACAAATTATCGTATCAAAAGAGTTTATAATAAAAATAAGCAAAAAATTTCAAAATATTAAAAGTTATTAAAATAGTAATTGCGGATTAAATAAAATAAATGATTTAGAAGAAATATATTATTGTGGCTTAATTATTATTACTATTATATATATATATATATATATATATATATATATATATATATATATATATATATACTAAAATCCGTTAGTTATGACTAAATAATGAGTCTTTTATGGCATGAATCCCGATATAATTATAGAAAGCTTTTAATCGTATGGATTTAAATCTATCAGAGTTATATGAAAAAAAAGTTGCTATTTTTTAATTAAATTACGAAGCTTGAACTCCCGATCAAAGAGATTTTATATCTTATATTCCCTCCTGAATAAATTACATGTTCCTCTTTCTTTTCATATATTTTGCATTTTTCTGGAAGTACTTTGCTGAATATTTTAACATGTTTGATGGAAATATAACTATTTCACATTGAGATTTTCCTTTTTGTCTTGAAAGAAGTTCCAATTCCACGAAGTCGTATACAAGAGAGAATACCTATACTTGTCTGTAACGAACCGAAATCAGCGGAATAGTGAGAGAATTTTCAAATTACATTTAGTCTTTTCCTCTATATCCTCTCTTTCCCCCTTCGACACACATTTTCCCCTCTCTCTCGTTTCTCCCTATTTTTTCCCCCAACAGTTCCTGGAGCTCGTCTTTTCTAATGCAACAGTTGAGAGAACCTTTTGCAAAGAGTCAACAGAATGCAAGGGCAAGATTCAATTTCAGGAATAAAGGGAAAACCAGACAAAAGTGAAAAAAATAAAGAAAAGAAGAAAAATTATCTGAGGGGTTGTAAAAAAAGGAAACTGAAGGTAATACGGACAGGGTTTCAAATACACTTTGTGAGATGAACGGTAAGAGAGAAGAGGAGAATATTCAAGAGAAAAATCCAAATCAAATGTTTTGCAGAAGTACTCATATAAATTGCTTTAAAGCTATCCATAAACTAGCTGATTTGAAGTCAGGATAAAAAGAAAGTTTTATGCGGGGAGTGTTCTAATGGCGAATTTCCTCTACATTATACTATTTTATTTGTTCTAAAGCGTTTTAAAATCTTATATAAGTTCATTAGATGATACAATTTAAGCAACTAAAGTATTTGCATTTGGATAAATTGATCAATAGAATAGAATATATATATATATATATATATATATATATATATATATATATATATATATATATATATATATATATATATATATATATATATGTATATATATATGTATATACATATATATGTATATATATATATATATATATATATATATATATATATATATATATATATATATATATGTATATATATATATATATATATATATATATATATATATATATATATATATATATATATATATATATATATATATATATATATATATATATCACAATGAGCTTTTTTAAAAATTATGATCATCTTCTAGGGTATCAAGATATTACTTTGCGCTCGCTACATGCAGTTATGCAGTTTAAATATAATGAGGAATAAAATAATTAAATTTATAGAAAGTAAAATGATATGTTTAAATATTAGCTATTATTTATGCTTATCAACTACACTTGAAAATGGCCGCGAAAATGGAGAACGTTTTTCGATAGTGAATGGTTTTTAACACCATTCCAAAGCACTTTCTTCATCAGATATGAATGCAAATAACAGAGTATGACCTTTGGTAGTTGAATAGTAAAAAAGATTCTCTATTTAAAATAACAGTGTCTATCCACTAGCATATAAGGATCTCAAAGAATGTTTCGATTCTTTATCAAATAATTTAGATAGAGTTTACAGAAAAAATTTCCAAATTATTAAACGATTTTTGTAACATTACTTTTCTGTCAAGAAATTTTATAATACATTAAAGTAATGTTTATGATTAATGACATCTATTGGTTATATTATTGATTAATATATTACATACATTTGATATAAGTATTGAAAAATATCATACAGACCTTATCCAAGAAACTAGTATAGTAATGTCAAAATATTTTAACACAGCGTAGTTGAGAGCTAAACTCAAAGCTGTTGAAACATGTTTTAATATCCATAGCGTGAATTGCCTTCTAACAGAATTCTTCATGGATGATAGTCCAAATTCATATGTCACCAAGAAAGAAATTCAGAAAAATCGTAAGCACCATCTACAACTCAGGTGCATGCAAAAGATAAGGTCAATTCCTAAATGCCAGTACGGCGATAAATTGGGCCTTTACAGCGTCGGAATGTTTACTTGCATTTGTATGACGCAACTTGCGTTTTTCGACTTAACATGATTGCCTAAATGCGCGAAATTAGTTTTCTGTGCTACTAACACTTGAAGCATTTGATTAGTTATTTGTTTTCATATGATTAAAATTTGAGTCGGGTATTTCTCGAAGTTGCATAATTTAGTTTAGCAAGATAACTGGGCAGTACTTTGCACAAAAACTGGAAATCACGTCAAACCCGCACAATAACCTAGGATTTTACCGAAGGTGAAAGTACAGCATTCAACTCTCTTTGTTGAATAGTGGCTGAGATTAAACTTATGTCATTTCCTTCTGAAGACCACTATCATACTACTACGCTATACTGAGTCACATTTGAATCATATTACGTGGAGAAAAAAATAAAGGGTTACATTTTTGTCACAAATGATTTTGGTTGGCGATAATTGTGGCTTGCGCCAACTTTGGTAACTCTATTTTGATACACTAGATGCGGTAAACCTAATTATTTCTAAAAAATTGTTCTGGCATAGTTTTTTCCCCAATTTGTAGCTGAAGACATGTGCTCTTCTAGAATTTTACGAAATAAAGAATTGACGTTTGTTTTTAAACGATAAAGCTACTACACTGTAAAGATAATAGTCTTTCAAGTTGGATATCCTGGATAAAATAACGCATTTTAGTACTAATTCTTTAACTGGATATACTAGATTAAAAGCGTTTATGTAACCATTCAAAATTGTAAAAGCACAGATAATTTTATTGAGTATGTTGACAGAATGCATTTTATAATTTAATATGACCTGGTCACATTTTTCGTATTCAATTAAAATCCATCAAAAATATCACAGCCAGAAAGCCATTTTTCAAATTAAATACATTTTCATCAGATTTTCATTTTCATTAAATACACAAATTTCATCAGATTAAATATAGCTTCTATTTTAGCCATTTGAGACTGTCTATGGCTTCTCATGGGAAACAACCAATCAAATTAACAACAAAGACATCCTTCTTTTGAATAAGCTTCATTTATAATTTAAAAATATCATATATCAGTCTGTTTTACATATTTTTATTTCAGATACGTCGTCTGACAACATGGGAAATAATCGAAAGATACAGGGGGGAGTTACACACCGGCAACATCAAAAGGAGCTCCGACATAAACTCTTATCTCCATCCCTGAAGGTAACATCCTGGGAAATCATCGCTTGCATCCCTTAAGGGGTAAGGGATCAAGCCCAGTGCTTGTGGAGAGATTTACCAAAAGGATGCGTTATCTCTATCTTTTAATGTTGTGTGCTTTGTTTGTTTTTTATGCGCGCAAGAGGAAGCAAAGAGGGGACGTCTATGAGATTTATTTCCAATCTGATAAAAAGGTGTCGAAGTTTAGGGGATAGAGCATGATAGTGTGCCCTGTAATTCGGAGGGGGGTAGAGCTGGTAGGAATATAAATACACCCCCAATCTGGCATGGGTTGGTATCGGTTGACTGTAGATGTTTATATGAAAAGTTGCTCGGGGCTTTTTACGGGCCAATTCTTTCCAGTTACAGGTTTTGAATAAATGTTGTAAGACGCATTCCGAAATAAGAGCGAGAATTTATTTTCTCCTCAAAATGTTTAGGTTACATAGAAACTGCTTATTTCCAAACATAGATAGCTATATATGAATACGTAATATTTTCTAAGCATTTTCCAAAAACGTTTTTCCGTGTTTCTTTTCTTCCCAAAAAATAAATAAAAATTTTAATGTACAATTTTACTCGTTATGCAGACACTTTAAATTTTTAATTACATATTTAAAAAGGACTTCCTTTGAGAGAACAAAAATGATAGAATTTTCTTTATTTCTTCAAAACATTTTGTGATTTTCAAGAAAAATATTAAGTATTTAGATGAATGTGATATATATATATATATATATATATATATATATATATATATATATATATATATATATATATATATATATATATATATATATATATATGCACATATATATATATGTATGTGTGTGTATAACACATCCATCTTAAATTGGTTATTCTTCGTAAGAAAATATTTCTTAATTTCTTCTAAATATATAAACTGAGATAGCTCAGAATCTTTAATGAAAGTTATAATTGAGGACATTCATTTTTACAAATATTACACAATTTAGAATACAAAAATTGTTAAACTAAGATACAATTTCAAAAAAAATTTATTTTTTCTCAAAATAATAATAATTATTAAATATACAAACATTCTATCCAATCTTTGATTTAATAATATATTAAAATCTGAATCAATAAATATTCAATCAACGGCGTGTTAGCAAAAGAGTAAACAAATGTGCTGCAATCAACAAAAACAATCCTTTTTAAAAATTGAAGAAATATATTAAATATTGTTATTAAAAAATACATTATGGGAATGCTGGAAAAGCAGTACTTTGATGCTGTATCATTATCAGCTACGGTTCAAACTAATTACAAATATTGCAATTAAAATATCGGTATGAAATATAACTTTTATTTTAAATTAAGCTGAGGTTTATACCCTAACATACGTGTTTCAATCCATTCAATGCAGTTATTTTCCATTAATCCTCGTAAAATATTTCAGCAGTAAACAAAATAGGGATTTTATTTATATAAAATATTATATTCAACTATTAATTGTATATTAATTATTGTGTAAATAATATGAAATATAAACTTTAATTTGTGATAAAAGTTAATATGTTAGAAGTACACAATATACCTTTAATTTCTGTTGTTTTTAAGAAATATCGTCGCTTAGACGTTCCTCTACGAAAAGCTAAAAATTATTCAGTTTAAGAAGTAATAAATAAATTTACAACATCATTGCATTTATTCTTTTTCGATTTATCTAAGAAAATTCATACCAATAAAAAGCGAAGATGTATAATTTTTTTTTTATTTTTTACTATGTTTATTAATTGTTTAAAAACATATTAATCACCCTTAAGTTTAAACCCTCAAAAAGGCTTTGATGACCCAATGAGTTGGGAAAATATTTACTTCAATAAAAGGCGTTATCTTTAGGAAGAGAACCGTAGGGGGACAACGGCACAGAACCAAAAATAATTTAAATAAAGAGAAATAGAACTATTCATAAATTTACGGATAAACAAAGAATGGCGATAGAAAAACAGAAAAAATCAATATTTTCATTTTATAAGGTTAAAATAGAGGAATTGACTAGGACAATTTTCTGAAGAATGTATCTATTGTTTCTTAAGCCCAACCATTTAACAGAAAAGATAGAAAAACGATGTATATATGTGGGGGGGGGCTTTATTTTTAAATTAAGCAATTTGCGCAGGGGAATTTTTAATCGTAAAGCAAATAAAAATTGAATTTTGTATAAATTTTTTATTGTTACAATCTATATCAGTCTTAAAAAACTAAAAACAATTTAGTGTCAATTTATCTTTACTAATGAATACTCTTGTCAAAAGAACCTCTTTATTTTTATTGAAATGACTAATTAGTTTATTTAGTGGAGTTCAGAATTTAAAAACTGACATTCATTTTTCCAGTTTATAATATAATTGAAAGTCTATTTCTGGGAAATATTTGATTGAAGATATCAGTTGTAAATTTTATTAATATTATGTATTTTGAAATGCCTTTCATTGAAAATTTTGATTTTTTTTAGAGGAATTGATAATTTTCATATTTGAATTAAAAGTATTAGGCATTTCAAAAAGTAAACGGTTTTCAAATGTATGTATTGTTATTATTGAATCTTGTTATGATTTTCTTGTATGAATTTCTCTTTCCTTGCTTACATCTTATTGTTGATTTATATTTTATTTCATTGTTGAGTATTTAACACGCATTTTTTTAAAATATTGATATTTATGAAATATGTACTCAAAATCAGGTTGTTTCCTTGTTTTTGGTTTGACACTACTTTGTATTTTATTATTTTAAATATTACATTTACATATTGTTTCAGTGTTCTATGTTTTTTTAACATTATTTTATATTTTTATCAATAAAATTCGTAAAATGCTTTTACAATATCATTATGTTAATATAAACATTTATTAACTAAATTTTAGACATTTTAATACCAAAAATGTGCATTACTTAACATCTGAAATCTTGTAAAGAATTGAGAGATTGGTGGTCTATACTTCCGGAAAAAACAGTTCATAGATTTCATTCATAAATTATTGAAAGAATAAATTAAAATATTCCATGTCTCCCAAGAATCTAAGAAATAAGGATAGATACTGGAAAGTACTTAGGGCTTAGCATTTTGATGTACCTAGCACTTTCAAGTGTCTATTTCAGCAGATGTTAATGCAGAAAGCAAAAACCAACATTCATTAAACAATGCTTAGGATTAGATTCAGAACACTCCATTCCAAAAAGGATAGTCCTAACATTAGGCTATAAGGTACTTCATTAAATATACTTATATAGCGGTGCAGGTGAGCCCCGAACTATAATTTAAGTTTAACAGGTTTGGGATATTTGTCCTTCACCAAGCGCCACGTGATTCTGAACCACAGTCAGATGATGAAGTCACACCTGAGTTTCCCCTCCCCCTGTACTTCAATTCCACGCCACACCAGCGGGAAGACTTTAGACGTCTTAAATTAACGTTCTCAACCAACGAAGTTCCAGAAAGCCAATAAGTGAGAATGTGGTCACCTTTCCAATCTTTGCCAGCGACCAATGATGTTTCACTTTGCTAAATTTTATGGACAAGGGGTGTGAAACTACTGAACCATTGGAAATGTCATTAAATACACTTGGAAGAAATCAAATACAGATCATTTTACACGATGTAAAATTTTTCTAAAAAGTAACAGCTGTAGAAAAACTTCTGAACAATTTCCACGCATTCGCTTCTAAATGAAATTTTCAAAAACATTGAGAACAGGTGCCGTATAATCCAGAATGTCAAATTCTGAATTTTTTGGTGATGAAAAAAATGTTGCCAAGATGACGTAAATACTATGGTTGCCTAGTATAGAATTTTTGCTTCATTCTTATAGGTATTCACATCTATGATGTAATAAACACCAGGTTACCAGATACATAAAAAAAATCCGCCAAAAATTATCAAACTTAAAATTTGGCATCCTGGAATATACGATATTCATGCCAAACATTGAAACTTATTCACTTATCGGAATATTGAAAATTGGAAAAAATCTACTTATAGATGAAATTAATGGAAACAGAAGAACATCTCGTTGTTAAATTTTGGATACATGAGAGTCCATCGAACTTGACATTTCAGTATTTTACCACCTATTTTAAGAGTATAGTCTTCATTTTAAGGACTATCGTTTTTTAATACTGATGATATTATTCTCTCCCTTCGAGAATTGTGGTTCTTATTAGAAAGAAAGTTAATATTTCATATATTTTGTTTATTGAACCATTTTTTAAAAGAAAAAATATATTGTGTTGGAGATTTAACAGAAATGAACGTCAATTTGTATTTTAATTTAAAAAATAAATGATAAATTTTTGTATGAAAACTATAATTTATTATTTAAAATAAATAAAATCTTCTGACTCTAGTGAACATATGTTATTTAATATGTGTTGAAATGGTGGCATGAAAGTCATTTATGAAATTTCGACACATTAATGAGAGATTTTGGCACTTTGATTGGCCAAACAAATAGAAAGCGAAATATTTATGTTCCAGATTTATCTCCCACGTATGTATCCATTTACATATTGATTTCTACAATGAATTTAGATTCCAAATTTTTTTACTAATCTCGATCTAGAATTTGCAAGCTAATATGAATGTCTTAAAATGGACATCTAGATAAGTTAATTAGCTAAACACGTAACATTTTTGGTGTAAACTGCAGCATACAAGTGATTTATTGAATTTGACTTGGATTTATGAAACTACTTGTAAAGAAAAGAAAACCAAGAGAGATTAGCTAAATGATTAAAACACGTTTAAGTATCAGATTAGTATATTGTTTTTATTTGTTAAGATCTAGATTAAAAATCTAGACTGTCAGATAACATTGCATACCCAATTTGCGTACCAATTTAGTTACATTTATATTCACTTAATCACAATTCTATGTGCTCTTCTAATTATTTGAAAATTTTAAGATATTGCAGTGTGTGTGTGTAATTACTGATTCCCTTAAAAACGTGGTAGAAACATTTTTGGCTAAAAAATGTCTAATGTTAAATGTGTCATAATAGGCAACATATTTCAACGCAAGATTATCTTGACATATTTCTGGATTGTGAAACCTAATGATTATAAGTAGAGGCATTCAAAAGCTAAAAAAACATAAGAGGAATTGCTGAATTGCTTTACAAAGAAGTAAAGCCTGAAGCATTAGCATATTTTAGAAGTAAAATAAGCATTGTTAGTAAGTTAAATTTACATTCCTTGTTCTAGATAACGGGATTTCATTGAGTTTTGTTGCATCTCAATGACTTTGTGACATTTCATTTGGCATATTTAACTATAGTTAGTTATACCAACAGTCACTTTGCCCTGAATAGTCAGTATTAATTACTGTGATTTCCAAATATTTATCGCTTTAATATTTTGAAAGATTCCACAAAAAATGTTTTACACCTGTTTCAAAATGATAAATTAAGAAAAGTGTCTGGTTCATTACATAAATGTCCAAAGATTAAGTAGTTCTCAATGTTGTATCAAGTGAAATCTCTATACTTGCTTGAGTCATGTCTTTGAAATCTTGTTTTAACCTCATTTTAAATCTTTCATCAGTGCTCTCAAATTATACTATGTATTTCAGTAAGATTAAGTACCTATTTTGGATGAGACCTTTTTCAAGTTATTTATGTGACTCGAAAAATTTTAATTCCTGTTAAGCGAGGAAAAATTTAAAATTGAGAAAGCACCGTAAGACATTTTTCGGTGCTCTTTCCTTTAAGAGGTGATTGCCCATAATCATGCAATTCATCACTCCCATTTATATAGTCCTTCACATAATTTGGCAATAGATGCATTTGGTTCGCATATGATGCAAGAATATTTACTGTTTAAATTAAGTCCTATAATATTTAAAAATTAATACTCGGAAATGTTTCTAAAATAATTGTTTGGTAACCTTAAATATTTAAAAACCAAGAATTTATGAAGTGACAAGGTTCTAGTCTTTGTCTATTTGCTTACAAAAGTGATGGTTATCAAAAATATTGCAAGTCAGTAAGTAAAGAAAACATACTTCACGAAGCTCACATTAATTAATTTAAATAAATTCATCTTAAATTTATGAGTTTCTAAATTTTTTTTATCTTCTGAAAAATAAGGGTTTTTTTTTGGTCGATAATTAAATAAAAAAAGACTTAGATAACCACATTTTTCTTAATATGATTACAATTTGCATTATTCTTAAATCAATACATTTCTACAACACACACATAGTTTTCTAGACATACATCCCCGTTTTACATCATTCAAAACGTTGAAATAAAACTTTTTAATTTTGATTTCATCTCTGTAAAGTCTTTACTGGGCATTTTAATTAATTACTTTAAAGGATGTTAGTACTTTATGTCTATTTAAATAATATATTTTGAAAATTTATATTGCAAATAAAAAAGTTTGCACTTAATATGTGGCAACGACTCTAGTAGCTTCCATTATCAAAGGAACAAAATCCTTAGACATTTGCGACTTAGTCCCTGGATAACAAATGCTAAAAGAAGTCACCAGGGAAAAAATCAGTTGAATGAGGCGAAAAAACTTTACACTGTGTCCAGTCTTGCGATATCCCTATGAGTCCAGAATCGTCTAAATCCCTTTCTCGTTCGATCTTCCCTTTTAGCAGTTATCGCTGGAGACATATATCGCCTACTCAAACGGCGAGGGAAAAGGGTGTTAGGAAGCACCAAAAAGAAATCGATTTTTCTCTTTTTTGTACCTACCGTAGTACCCGATTTTCAAAATTTATCCCTCCTACACCCCTCCGGATTCTTTCTTCCCCCCAACTTATCCCTCTCACTTCTCTATGTCCCTGTCTTCGATTGGACTCGACTTGATTTATAGTTTCAGACTTTTTCTCGCCAAAGCCCGTGACGACTTCTGGCATTGTGAGGGGACAACCACCCACCCTCCTATCCCCTTCCTCTTGATTCTATGCTGACTTTTCGTCGAGCATTCCCTCCCCTGCTTCCAATTTTACGCTCTCCCCCACCCCATCTCCCACGCATCTCCCAGAAAACTGGGAATGTGATTAGGGGACCTTGTAACTGAGATAGGGAAGGGATGAAGGGAGGAGGGAGATGAAGGTTTGACGAAGTAGGATACGAGTACGATTCTTTGTTTTAGTCCGTAGCCGCTTCTTTTTCTTACTCAATGTATTAACATATGACGGAAGGTTTTGTTCAAATTTTATATTTATTTCCAAACTTTATGCTCAATATTTACGTTTTGTTAACTAATAATATGCAGCCAAATACTATTATTTACAATACAATTATGTTTCATGATTAGGTTACACAACTATGTTATGTTTACTTATAACCTAATTAGATGATGCTATATGTTAACCAAAATTTTATAATTTTAAATTATTTTATTTTTTACTTTTTTTAAAAAATATTCTTTAATTTTTTAAATTAAAGTGTTTCAAAAAAAGTCTGGAGAGATAAACAAAATTGATTCACTTACTTCAAGTAAGAAAATTCGTAACTTAAAATAATTACATTAAATATTATATTTTGATTATACCTCAAACATTTTAGCTGTAATTTGGGAACATGTACGGCAAATTAATCACGGCTTGTAAGAAGTGTTAAATCTCATGATTAAAATATGGGTTACTTATTTTCTGAAATTATATAAAATTATATAATTATTAGCTACATATTTTTTAATATTTTTATTTGTCGGGGAAATATGGATCAACATTTATTTCAAAATAAAAAATCATTAAAACAAGGTTGTCGATCTGCATTTATTAGCTTTCTTTAAACAAAATATTACAATCATAGTGATTTACTTTATAGTGTAATTAAAAATAAAGCACATTTTTAAATAATACAAAAGCATGATTTAGTTCTTAAATTTACATAACACAATTGTTATGTAAATTTAAGAACTAAATCATGCTAAATCAAAAATATTAATTTGTATTTAAATATTTTTAGAAAAAGATAAAATACATTCAGGGAAGAGGTGAATATTTCTTATGATACATTCATTTTTGCTGCGTTTCATTTCAATGATATTAAATGTTTTATTGCAATTTAATGAAATCTTATCAAGTAATAACTAAATCTTAAAAAAAAAAAACTAAACTAGTGGCATGACAATCCATATGTGGGCCAAGCCCTACAGTTCCCATGTTTGTTTTTCTGATGGAGAGCTATTGGGCTGCGAAGCACCTAACTGGGACATATTACCCTGAGTCATATGCCCCGGTTAGATGTTCAGCCTAATGTAAAAACCCTCAGTATATAGTTCCCAAGCATGCTTGGTATTTAGTTTACTGACCTGTTGAAAGAGTAAAGGTTGCCTCGACCTTTCCCCACATAAAGATCGAACACCTACCTCAGGGACGTGAAGCACTACCACTAAACCACCTAGTTTCAACTAAATAATATTTCATAAAATTATAAGATATTACGGTCTTTACAAGACAATAATGTGCTAATGATTTTAAATTAATATTTCATTAATTCAGAAATGTTTTTTATGTTTTATTAAATCTCACTGTAAAACCACATTCACTAGATTTCTATAACTTGACACATATATGTGATGGCCCATAAATCTGAAACTCACTATTGAGAACCATTTCTTCAGAGAGAAATTGCTAAGATGGAAGTCAATCAGGCATCTTTAATTATACTAATAACATTAATAAATTAACATAACAGGGTCGATTTATACATGGTTTGTGTCAATACATTTTATCTTAACTGAAGTCGTCGATAGATGGTTTGATTGGATAGATGAATGTGATGGCCTATATAACTGAGAATCACCATTAAGGACTATATTTTTCTGACAGACATTGCTAAGATTTAAGCATATCTAGGCGACATTAATTATAATTAATAACATTAATGCATCACCCTAACACAGTGTCGATTTAAATATAGTTTGTGTCAGTAAATTTTATCCTACCAGACTCTTCAAGTAATTTATCGTGGTTCAACAGATGCATGCGATGCCCAATAAAACCGAGTCTTTTATTTCTATTGAAGACCATGAGTTTTCTGTCATACACTGCAGAGATTGAAGCCATTTTAAGCAACATTGATTGTACAATATAATTCGGATAAATTACGGAAGCAGTCCTCGAGTTATTCAAGATTTGTGATCATTGATATTATTTAAGACTGTTTACTTGTCGTCTACACATGGTTAGGTTTAATAGACATCAAAGTATATTTTACACTAACAGATTTATTCTTTATTGCTTGATTAGGACAACTGTAAGTGCCATCGAATAAATGAATAACACATGTTAATTATTTGGAATAATTAAATAATTGAATTTATAAAATTATTTTAAGTTATTAATTTTCTTAAATTATAATAATATTTTTTAAACTTAATTACAAAATAACTATTTAATATTTATTGACAACACAATTTTTTAAATTACTATTAAAATATGGTAACTAAATAGTTAATATAATTTTTAAAAATATTATTAGCACATCACAAATAATTTATGACACCATGAAAAGTTTTTTCTATCTATATTTATTTTCTAAACTACGTAAATATTGTAATTATTTATAATATTGCAAATAAATGGTCAAAAATATTCACTCGACCTTCATTTTTAAGCCAATATGAATTTCAAGGATAGATATTCAAGCATATGACCTATAAGGGGAAAAAAAGGATGGCAGCTAAAAATAACAGACCAATCTGCTCCGAAATATTTACGGGAAAAGTCACCTCGAAAATCCGGAGCAGAAAGAGGTCATAGTATCCCCAAAATAGAAGATGACCAACGTCTAGTTTGGTGTGACTAACGATTCCCATTCAGCGCCGAAATACTCATTTAGAAGAATGCCGTCGTGGGTGTACGTGGACAATCCCTTTTCGAATATGAATCCAAGATTCATCTTTTTTCGTGAGCAAACCATCCCATATTTCCTATCCTTTTTATATGGGAGTAATATTCTTCTCTTAATATTTTTCGAAGAACTCGCATTTATATCTGAGGAAAAAAATTTTTTACGTCTCTGTGATGTGATGTTCCTTTTTTTTCTGTCAGCAAAGGATCCTTTCGGCTCAGTTCTTGGTGATGAAAAGAAATATGTCAAAGGAGTAAGAAAAAGGAAGACTGGTTTTACTTCTGGCTGGCCATCCGTTTGGTGTGATAGATCGAGTCGTTATTATCAATAGAAACAACTCGAAATAGTTGTCACTGTTGCCCACTGTATCAATGTTTTATTTTATCACTTTAAGTATATTGTATAAGTATGGTTTAAGGAAACTCTCTCTTTCTTTCAATCATTTCTAATTTATTTCATTACATTACTGTATATTTTTGAAAAAACTTTCTCAAAGTCTGTTCACAAAATTTTTTTCGATTGCACTTGAGCTAAAATTTAAATTATTATGATTAATAATGATTAATATTTAAATAAAATAAACTTTGAAACATTAATAATGATGAGAGGTTTATAACAACATTAAGTAATGCAAAAATTATAAAAATCAAAATTTTATATTTGAATAATTGTTTTAAATTTATTTATATTCAAAAATTTTTTCTTACATTATTTAATCGTTGGTTGAAATACACTTAATGAACTCTTAACAGTAATGGAAAAAATGGATAATAGCAATAAATTTTACAAAAATGTAATTAGCAAATTTTTATAACTTAATTACTTATTATATTTTTTCTTTTGAATTCAAATACTTCATATGAATAATAAATATACTATTAATTATAAATTTACTTATTATACAATAATAATTACACAATCACAATAAACCATGAAAAATTAAACAAATGCTTCTATCAAATTATTTTTTTTAAATTTAGATATGTAAGAAATGTTCTTTATATGTAATAATTGGTGAAAACTCCTCTAATAAACGTTGATAATAATCAGAGGTTAGTAAAGATCCCAAATCAGGTGAATGTAGAATGAACGAATCTTTACCTTTTAATTGCCTTATTTGAATGATTTTTTCGATATTTATTTAATTTCATTTTATAAATAGCATAACATTGATTTGCGAATGAAACATGGCTACTATTTTTGTAATATTTTTGTAACTCAATACAAATGTGTGAAGCAACTCCATTAATAAAACTAATAAAAGAAAAAAATAAGTGTAATTATAAAAGTTAAATTGTCTGTAAATCATTATTAATGAATTACTCAGGTCCATATTGATAGGTTCGCAGCAGTTTAACTTTACATAGCTGGCTTTTCTATAGGTAGATTCAATTTACGAAGTTTTCTTACAACTTATTAGAAGACTCAATGCAGTATATGTATAATATCTGTATTTTACCAGAAAGCTATCTGCTCGAAAAGTCCGATTTGAAGTGCGACGTTTATCCGGGATTTAAGGTTTCCATGGCTCGTAAAAAGAAGCAAAACATAATTAACTAGAAAGATTTATTACAAAAGATACAATAATATCTCAGCTGCTTCACAATATAAGAACCACTGGCACGATAGTATTTGTCATACCGTAGGTTAAATTTTCATTTTTCAGTATCATAGAATCTGCCGCCTTGGATTGATGCCAACATGTCACACCTGTCCCCAAGTCTTCGTCTGTATGAAAATGACATGAATTTCTCCATTTGCAAGAGCAGATAACAGTCTCCGGGAGTCAGCTCTGGTCTATAGAGTGGATGGTCCATTACTTCCAAGATAAACTTTCCCACCAACCTTTTTTGTGGCATTCGCCGCATGAGGACATGGGTTGTCGTGGAGGGTTGGACAACAAAACACCAGTTCTGAGTATTCTACGCCATTAGTTCTGAATGGCCTCATTGCATGTTCTTTAGAAATGAGCAGTAACGTTCAACGTTTACTGTTGCACCTTGAAGTCATCAAGAGAAGAAACTGGAATCGACATCTTTGCGCACTATAACGACTTTAATATAAGCTATAGGAAGATTAGGATTGAAACATATGATAGCCACACCCTCAATGTACCCAAGAAGTTTTTGAGTTTCGGACATTTTGCAGAGCCATCTTTTGGAGCCGTGGGAAATTTACTTTCCTATGACCCTCCTAAATATAACACCTTTTTTCACTATGTTCTTTATCACTTTGTTCTTTTACACAGCGAACAATTTAATCAACAGTTATATAGAATCAGTATTAAGGACAGAAACTTTATAAACTTCAAACACTAATTCTTAACTAGAATCTCATTATTTTAATTGTTATTTTGTCTTCTTATCAATGTATTTGTTTAGTTAGATGTCGTTAATATTTATGTCATTTTTATTAGGATTACAGACTCTTCTCTGTATTGGAGCAATGACTCCAATTTGTGAATGTTTTGTCTTTATAATAAATGTTCAGATGGAATCGGGGAGACGTAAACAATTTTCCCTATGATACAACCCCGTATTTCTCCGCGCAGCTGTCAATCTGTCAATATACAATGGCGTATTTTTCTGTTTGTAATACATAGATCGGGTATGAAATAAACTGCACATTTTTAAAGTTTAAAAGTTAAAAAAAGAGGTTAAAACTAATTTCAACAGATTGATTTAATAGGAGAAAATAAGTAAAATAATTTAATTTGAATTACACTAGAAATTACCTTTAAATTTTTCCGATAAATCAGAAATAGTAGGAAAAAATGTCATTATTCTAAAAACAATGCATAAACTGTTTTTGTATCAAATTTTATAAATATGCTACAAATGAGCATAAAATTGTTGTAGGGATGTTATAATCAAGCTATGTTATCATTCTAGTCCACCCTCAAAATACTTACTTATTCAAATATATTTTGATAAATTACACAAAATACAAACTTTTAGTTAATAAAATTTGACAGATTTTGAAAAAATTAAAAATTCACTGGAAAAGCTTTATTATTGAATTTCCAAAGTTGCCTTATATCTGTAATATGAAATTATCTATTAATTCAGTAATTTTAATAATACCGTCTTAAGAAATTACATTTCTGAAAATGTTATTGAAACATTGTGCCATAAAATAATGATACATCAACATTGAACAGGTTAAAACAGAATATTATAGAAGAAAAGCAGAAAATTATAAGTGATCGAAAGAAAACACTTAAAGTAGCTTTTTTTAAATTATTGAGAAATTTGAAGTACTCTTGATTAAAGATACTTTGGAAATTTATTTCTTGTTTTAAATGTTGTTATAATAGAAAATAAAGTTAATTAAGCCTTTTATAAGAAAAAGCAATGTTATATAGTTAATTTAAATTATTTATTTGTTTTTTAAATTATGATACATCAAAATTAGGAATTCTTTGAATAGATTATTTTGTATCAAAGAAATGAAACAAATTGAAAAATGCAATCACGTCCATTGCTTAATAAATATGCATTTATTTTAACAAAGTTAATAATTCACATTCATAATTGTAATTTTGTCTACAATTTATTGTTATAAAAATCATAAAAGAGGAACTAGACAAAGCACCCAGTTGTCAAAAAGTTTGTGAGCACAATATTTCCTTGTACTTTGCCAAAAACTGGGCTCTAATAGTAAGGTGGAAGTCTTCCTAATTTAAAATAATACACACACAACGGTGTAGGCAAGCCCCGGATTGTACCTTTAGATTAAAGAGCTCAGAATAATCGCCCATCATTAAGTGCCTCGTCATTTGGAGAAACGGTCAGCAGACAAATTCGCATCTGAACTGGCACCCTCTTCTCCACATCCACACCACACCAGCGGAAGGATATTGGACGTCACATGTTAACGTGAACACGTCCCCAACCCACGGAGCACCAGCAACCGAGTGAGGGAGAGAACCGTAATTTAGAAATACATTTAGCGCGACAAGCAAAACCCGGATTGTCCTTTTAGGTTAACGGGTTTGGAATACTCGCTCAGCAAGAAATGCCTCGTCATTTTGAGCACAGTCAGGTAATGAGGTCATACCAGAGCTGGTACTCTTTTCTCTACATCCACACTACACCAGCAAAAGGACATTGGACGTCACATGTTAACGTGAAAAAGTCCCCATCCCACGGAACACCAGCAACTGAGCGAGGGAGAGAACCATAATTTAGAAATACACTTAGCGCTGAAAGCAAACCCTGGATTGTCCCTTTAGGTTAACGGGTTTGGAATACTCGCTCAGCAAGAAATGCCTCGTCATTTTGAGCGCAGTCAGGTGACGAGGTCATACCTGAGCTGCTACTCTTTTCTCCACATCCACACCACACCAGCAAAAGGACATTGGACATCACATGTTAACGTGAAAAAGTCCCCATCCCACGGAACACCAGCAACTGAGCGAGGGAGAGAACCATAATTTAGAAATACACTTAGCGCTGAAAGCAAACCCTGGATTGTCCCTTTAGGTTAACGGGTTTGGAATATTCACTCATCAAGAAATGTTTCGTCATTTTGAGCACAGTCAGGTGCTGAGGTCATACTAGAGCTGGTACTCTTTTCTCCATATCCACACCACACCAGCAAAAGGACATTGGACGTTACATGTTAACGTGAACACGTCCCCAACGCACGGAACACCGGCAATCGAGTGAGTGAGAGAACCACAATTTAGAAATACACTTAGCGCTGAAAGCAAACCCTGGATTGTCCCTTTAGGTTAACGGGTTTGGAATATTCACTCATCAAGAAATATTTCGTCATTTTGAGCGCAGTCAGGTGACGAGGTCATACCTGAGCTGCTACTCTTTTCTCCACATCCACACCACACCAGCAAAAGGACATTGGACGTTACATGTTAATGTGAACACGTCCCCAACCCACGGAACACCGGCAATCGAATGAGTGAGAGAACCACAATTTAGAAATACACTTAGCGCTGAAAGCAAACCCTGGATTGTCCCTTTAGGTTAACGGGTTTGGAATATTCACTCATCAAGAAATATTTCGTCATTTTGAGCGCAGTCAGGTGACGAGGTCATACCTGAGCTGCTACTCTTTTCTCCACATCCACACCACACCAGCAAAAGGACATTGGACGTTACATGTTAACGTGAACACGTCCCCAACCCACGGAACACCGGCAACCGAGCGAGGGAGAGAACTATAATTTAGAAATACTCCTAGCGCTGTAAGCAAACCCCGGATTGTCCCTTTAGGTTAACGCGTTTGGAATACTCGCTCATCAAGAAATGCCTCGTCATTTTGAGCGCAGTCAGGTGACGAGGTCATACCTGAGCTGGTACTCTTTTCTCCATATCCACGCCACACCAGATAATTTAGAAGAAGGAAATTTAAAAAACGGAAGATCCCCGAATTTTTATCTGTCACCTCCAAATGTTATCACTTCATTTAGAGGGCACTGTGATTACGACCTATTTAACGGACCCAGACCGTCGATAAAGAACACGACGTATCTTCAATTAAACTCGGATTCGATTTCCTACCTCTCGATAAAGAGAACGATGACATGGGAATTTATCAGAAATGGTCAGAAATTCGTTAATTTGTTTTTATTTGTAAGTTAGAAAATATTTACTAAAGAAAATTATCATTGGTTGCGATGAATGTCCTGTATATTTGTTCCAAATAAAAATAAAGAAAACAAAATGGCATTTATCGTTAGAAGGCAATAAATCAGTTCAAAAATAACTGAATAATAAGTATAATCAATTCTAAAAAACACTTCATTCGAAATCAAATGATTGTAAAACAATACATTAGTTATTGTTGCGACAAGTTATTACTTTTTGATTAAAAATCAATATGCACATTAGCTATAAAATTCATTGAAGTTAAAAACAAAATGAAAAGAAATCACTTTCGTAGCAAACATTACAATACAAAGTGTAATGATTATAAAATTATGCTTATGAAAAGCATTATTGACTTCAAAAATATGATTAAGGCTAATATAATCAGTGAATTTCAAGAAAGTTTAGAATTTTATTTTTCTAACGTTGCAAAAAATTAAAAACTAAATTTAATAGCCCATTCACAAAGTTTTTAAAATTTTTTCTAAGCTATTTCAAAGTTAAATAATTATTGTAATACTAAGTTGTGGGTTAATATTCAAGTTTCCCTTTACAGAATCATACTAATTATTTATAAATTTGAAAATAAATAATTATTGCAATATATTATTTATTAATATTAGAGTTTGGTAATTTATATATTCAATTTACCGTTAGGATGTTTACCATCGAAGTTAGCTTAATTTATCATCAGTTTAAGAAATATTTGCAGCAATTTTATATGGTAAAAAAATTTTTTTGCGTTAAATATATCGATAATCCATATTGAAAAAGTATGTAAAAATTGATTTCTTTCAATTGTTGAAAATATATTTTCTTTTACTTATTTTTTTTGTTTGCGAATTATTTTTTCTTAGTGGTTTAAAATTTTATTCTAAGTAAATAAAGTACAACAGAATTGCAATAATGCTATTTCAAGAATGCAAAGGAATCAAAAGTTTCTGCTGCATTCTAACAGGATTTAATTTCCTGAAATTTATTATAATCTGCCAATTGGTTGTTATTCATCAGCAGTTGTTATCAAACAACTGTTGAAAAAAGTTTCTTTGGAATAAACAACTCTTTTGGAATATAGTAAAATATTTAGTAAAGAGCTTAAAAGGAAAAATAGAAATCTTTTCAGATCATTTGTTGTACGGAATTAAAACTTTATCTTTTGTAAAATAGACAATAAAAAACAGAGGACATGTTGTTGTCAATAATAGCCGGCCTTTAGGACTTTCACCTTTCAGCACTACAAAGAACTGAAGTGGTTCCACTTCATCTAGTGAGAATCAACCAGTGGGTGTGCCGTCGTAACTCCGAAAAAGAGTCTTGTTAATTTTAGCAGCAGGGATCGAGCAGAAGAGCCCCAGATTTTGTCTGTCACATTAGAGGTATTATTTCTCACGAAGGACATTGCTACCACGATCTATTTAACATGGCCACCATTAGCGAAGACGACTGATCTTCGATTGGATAGGGATTCAAACTCATTGACTTCTGATTATGCGAACGAACGCCCTAATCAACCAGGCCATAGCCACATCAAAACACATGATATTTAAAGAATCAAATAGCCAAAATGAGTTGATAGTTGTAAAATGTTTGATTGATATCCTCAAATGAAATGTGAGACATTAGTTAAGGTTTAAGTTGATTATAGAAATACTGAAACAATATTTACCGAAAGAAACATATCCTGTTTCAACTCATTTTCAGACAAAAATTTTGATATAAACTTCACTTCACTCCATGCTTCTTATCTATTGTCGCTTCAAAGCTGAGAAAAAAAATTGAGCTAGAAAAAAAATTGAGAATTAATTTATGGTTTAATAATTTATGGTACAATCTCATTATTAAATATAAATTTGAATGATTTTGATATTTTTTTAGTAAATTTGAGTAAAAGATTATTAGAAATACGGAAAATGCAATAAAAACTGAATAATAAATTATTATATTATCAAACAAACACATATTATAAAAAATCTTTCAAAAATTTAGAAGTCTTAGGATGATTTGAATTATTTCACACAATATTTAACAAAAAATAATACTTTTAAAAATGTACTTCAAAATATTTCTTTCATATGTATGTATTTTAAAAAATAAAAGAGTAATTATAAATTTATTATCTGTAGAAAGACGTATTTTAATAACAATATAAATATAAATAAGAACAATAGATTTTACACGGATTAACTTTCATTACACATTTTATTTTACACTCGTGTCCATAAATTAAGGGTAATGCAAGTTCAGGCAAAGAAAGGTTTGGTTTGTTTGTCGCTCAACGGTCAATTTTTGCACACGAGAGCTAATTAGACCGGGACCTACGGTTTAAAGTGGATTCCGAACCACTACAAACATCCATGCCCAAGGTGGGATTCGAACCCACGAACTGTTGAACCGAAAGCCAGGCAAAGAAAGAGACAGAAACAAAACAAATGACTTATTTGTAAAGTCTATTTATTAAACAAAAGGTAAAGAGCATAAAATATGCTATATGTTTGAAATCATTGATAAAAAGTGCTATTTTTAATCCCTGGAGCAAATTTAAAAAAAGAACCTATATACAAAAACCAATCTAACATAATTGGTATTATGGTTAATACATAGAGTATGCCCCCAGACGACGCAGGCCGTACAACACTTAAGCAAGCTGAATATCAAATTATCGATCTGATCTTGGGGAATATTGCACCACTCATTAAGCAATGCTCTACGAAATTCCGGCAGACATGTGGGAGGGGGTTGACGAGCAGCCATTCGTCAGCCAAGCATGTCCCACACATATTCTATTGGATTCAAGTCCGGTGAGTATGCTGGCCAGTCCATACGGTGATATCCTCCGATTGAAAGCATTCGCCTACTGTTTGCACGGTGAGGAAGGGTGTTTTCATCCATAAACAGAAATTCTGTACCCATGGCGCCCGAAATAAACGTACATGTTGATCCAGAATGATATCCCGATAGATGTGGCCTGTCATAGTTACATTCTGAACATGCTGGTTAGTTCTGAAACCCAGAATAATTCCTCCCTAATTGAGCAATCCTGCACCACCGTAACGGTGTCGTTCAGTGGTGTTCTCTTGGTGGTAACGGGTGTCTGGTCCTCTCCATATGAAAGTTTGGCGAAATCAGACTGAAAGTTAAACCTGGACTCGTCGGAAAATATCACACAAGACCATTGTTACGATGTCCAGAATGCATGCTCTCTACTCCAGGCTAACCGCAGGCGAAAGAAGGTTGCGGTAAGCGGAACACATCTGACAGGCTTAAGAGCACATAGACCAATGTGCCCTAAGCGACTGTACACTGTCTGCTTTGAAACTGTGGTACCGGTAGCTGAAGAGAGCTGACGAGACAAGTCTGATGCTGTGCTCCGTCTGTTTCTTTTGGTGGTATTTGCCAAACACCGATCCTCATTCGGCGTTGTAACTCGGTGTCGACCTATGCTGTGACGTCTACTCACATTACCATCATCTTAGAACCGTTGCCAAAGCCTGGATTGAACACTCAGGGTGATTCCAAGTTCTTTGTATAGTTCCAGCTGGGTACGTTCACCTTCCAGACGGCCGATAATTTTACCATGTAAATCATCATCCAAATGCTTTCTTTGTGCCATAACTTTGCGGTTATTTCACTGAAAGGCTTTTTAAAGCGCTTGAGAGCAATTTTACTTCTTTGCAACCATTCCTTATATACCCCTCTCTAACACTCTCGTCATTCTGATGTACTATAGGCGTCATCTGGTGGTTTCTTGCAATTTGCATATTATTCTTCAAGATGTGTGGGATAATTCCACTCGTGAAGTTTTTATTTTAGAGTTCAATTTGTGTGATTCTCAATTATTCTTAATTTATGGATATGAGTGTTCAAATTTTTAAGCTTATTTTGAAATAAAGTTGAAAATAGAATTAGAAAAAAGAAATTTTTATATATTATTTGTAAAAAGAAATGTAATTGACAGAACTATTTATTTAATAGTTGAGTTTTCTGATTAAAAATATAATACAATGATACCATTAATCATAATATATAAACTAATAAGCCCGTTATAATAATTTTAACTCTAATTGTTTGATTAAAAATAAGTAGTATTATCCTTTCGAAATGACAAATTTGTATAACTAGCTATTAAAAGAGAAATTAATTATAACTGATGAAGAAAAAATCCTTTCTCAATTTAAGATAACTACGCTCCATTACAAATAGTCAGAAATTAAAACATAGCTTTAATATTTGTAAACTACCAATTTAATATAAATTGTACTTCCTAATACATTCGGATATTAAATGTAAAAAATAAATAAATTGCTTATAAAGGACTTGATGATTGAACTGGATAGGATACCCTTGGCATAAATAATGTCAAATTAATTAAAAAATGTTCTTAAATATATAATTATTTATTTTAGTGATTAAAATTAAATTAATTATTCATTCAATTATTTACCTAATTTTTCATTTCATCCATTTACTTCATATTTTAAATTTATCTTTTTCATAATTTTAGATTTCAATTTAATTTTAGATGTAGTTTTAATTTAATTTTCCTTCAATGCAGAACTTAGTAAGGAAATTTTGAATTATTTTTTTGGATTATAAAAAAGATGATAAATAATATGAAAATTTAATGAAGTTAGAATATTTTTAGCAATATATTTACAAATTTTTAAACCTGTGTTTATAGTTATTCGGAATTCACTTTAAACTGTAGATCCTGATCTAAATTGCTTTAGTGTGCAAATAATCATCGCTAAACGAAAAATTGATCAACCATCCGATAAGTTAAGAAGTTCTTTTGACATTTTAAATTCATTTTCAAGTTTCTTTAACGAATTAATAACTAAATGTCTAACCCTTTGGTCTTCCGTTTTATTGTTCTTGGGTTCAATTATCACCTCGGTGATGGACTTCTCTAACCCGTTTTATAGACAGCCAGATAGACAAGAGTTCTAGGATTTGAACACCCATCTCCACTGTATTTTTTTTAAATAACGACGTGCACTGGATGACTCATCCTTCATCACAACAATAAAGCCGGAAGCTGCCTCTCATTTATCGTTACCCAGTGGGCAACTGTGAGCCGTTTCACAAAAGCGAGTAACTATACCGACGCCATACCACCACAAATCCGTTTATAGGGTGGGCCACATTCATACATCATCTCAGAAAAAAGGATAGAGAATCACAGAGAGGAAGAAACATCCCTGCCCGCTAACCGGAATTCGAACCCGGGATTAACAGTCAAGGAGTCAGAAACGCTATCCACTCAGCCATCGGTCGGCGTTCCATCCCCATTTTATTACCAGGTGGAATTTTCATAGACAGTGAGCCATTTCACGGGCCAGAAGGGAAGAAACAAAAGCAGAAACATTCCAAATTACATACTTTGACTGATCAACCTGCAGAAAGCAGAACCAACAACCTTTTTCTTGTACCCATCAGTGGCTGGGATTGAAACTAAAACATTACATTTTGAAAAGCACATTTGGCCTGCAGACCAGGTAAACGTTTTCTTAAAATTTTGATATCGCGTAGTGGACAGTCTAAGAATCTAATTCTGTTGGAAAGTATATTTCATTATTTATCAAGTAATCTGCCTTCAAAGTATACATTTCACAGATAAAATACTCCATTGACGTGTCGCAAAGGAGTAAACCTTGAAACTTCCCATTACGTAGACAAAAATGCAACATCCATCTCCCACTGTCCAGCAGTTCGAATTCAAGACTTTTTGCTTTAAAAAAAGATCGTTCTACTATTAAGTTACTAATCTTTAAAAAATAATTTTCAGATTATTAATTCTCTTGTCTTTGTGAATGAATGTAAAAACTAAAAATGCCGATAATGAAAAAATAAATTCATATCAATATAAAAGGTTTGTCTTATAATTTTGTAATTACTGTATTACTTTTGTTTAATATAATGTATTACTTTTATTTAATAAAATTTCAATATGAAAAGAAACATTTTACTTAGTTTTTTAAAACAATTTTCTTTTTTTAAGAAAAGAAAAAATAGCTTAAAGCTGATAAATTTATTGTCTCCGTATTTCAAAGCTCTTTGAGAATGATATTAGGAAGTGAAAACCCATTGTTGTTTTTTATCCGCGTTTTCCCCCATTACTTCCATTTTTCTCATTTGAACACATCGGCAAAGTTTAATAGCACAGACTAAACCGGAAATAGAACCGTACATGATCCTCGCGGATGTCCGGTGACAAGCAAAACACACCTCGTATCAGTAAATAGAAGATGAGTCCCAATCTCGAAGCGCCATAACCATCAACAGTATTTGTTTCATTCCTTCCGTCCCAGCAGCTGACCAATGGTCAAACGAGCATTTCAGCTGTGATCATCGCACCCGCCCGCACACATACAGTCGCAGGCGACGGGTAATTTGTCCCGACTATCAAGTTATCCCGACGAAAATGCCCGAGGAAATTTCTTGCCTCGTAATAGGGAAAAACTTCATTACTTCTTTTTCCCTTTTTTTTTATCCCTTCCACTTCCCCTACACCTATGTTTCTTTTTCACCCTGTTTTATTTTTCTTCGCTTATTTAAACCTGTTTGTGTTGTGCTATTTTTTTTTTTTTTTTGCTAGTTTTAATTCTACTATCTTTTGGCATTTTTTTCGAGAAAAATTTCCTTTAAGTTACAAAGAAGAGGTTTTATTAATAAAGAAAATTTTATAGGAGGATGGCTTTTGGAAATGTTCACGAAAATTAACGAACAAAGTAAATTAATTGCATGAAATAAAAACATAAAAGAAAACCATAAAAAATAAAAAGACACGTTATTACATAGTCTATTTTAGCTCAAATTTTTTCTAGAGGATTAATGAGTAAAAATTTATAAATATTCTGTGTAAATTGGTCTAGTATTGAATTAATATGCGATGTGAATTAATACTGTGAATAATACGAATTCAGAAAAATTCACAATCACAAAAATTAATGAAAGTTATTTATTTATTTCTTTCTAATATCCAAACAGTTGTTGTTATTAAGTCACTTCGTTTCGCAAATACGAAAGAAACGATGGTATCTTGTACAATGGATAAGCCCGTAATCATAGCCTCGTGAGTGGGTGGACTTCAGGGTCCATGCTCATGATTTAGAAGCATGGATCATGAAGAAGATTATCAGACTTGGCCATTGACCACCAGAGATATCATTTCATTCGGAAGACATTGCGATCATAAACCAATATACATGTCTTAGACACCATTAGAAAAGACGATGCTTTTTCGGCTGAACTGGTGTAGAACTCATCAATGTGCAGATGCGAAACCGACGTCTTTCTCGACCAAAGTGGCCCATTACAAGTTTTACTAACTCTTACGAATAGATATATATGGCAATTTAGCAATTCTCATGTCCTATTTTTCAACATCTATAATTCTCAGAATTATCTGTATAAATAATCAAGCACCATGTTTTATTAAGTATTCTTTAAATTTATATAAGTACAGCAATGGAATTCTTAATTTGATTTTTAGTTGTAAAACTCAAGTGGTGAGCTATGTAATTTGAGAGTTATTGTTTTTGCATTTTCTTTTATTATTGTCGATGTATGAATTAACAAGTTAAACAGTTAAATGTAAATTTTTAATTACATTTTATATAACATGAATCTCTATTTTGATTACTGCACAACTTTACACAATAGTTTATAATCTTGTAATGTGTTGTACAACGATCTAATTACAATATACTCATAGGATCCATCCATGAGAATTGTGCGCAAACGATGGTACAATATACATACTAATTTCCTATTTTATTTCTTGCGATATTTTAACTATAGGTACTAAGTTACAAGGACATTTTAAATAAAATAGAGAAGGATAATAAAATTTGTTTCAAATGAAATTGTGGTTGAAATTGACTCAGGAATAATGCCTCAAAGACATTCATTGCATAAAAGCAATATTTTCAATGAAAGCAAAAAATAAATTTATTTATATATAAATGAATTATTACTGGATATCTTCTTGCATCAAAAGGATGTGAAAACAAGTTTAGATGTCAATTCATGTGCATTAAGCACATTACATGGTAATCAATAAGAAATGAAGAATATTTTTTACGTACAAGCCTAAATTCAAATTGTACGCAACCATAACAATTTGGCCAAGCCATGAAGAATAAGCTTAAGTTTCAGTGCCATTTTATTTTCATTTTTTGTATATGAAAGTTACTTCAGCCGAAACTTCCTGCGTGAAGAGAACTCCGAACCATTATTGTCATCCCCGACCCAAATGAATATCAAACTTAGGAACTCTGGAGCAAAGGATCGGAGCTCTCTGCTATGCACGGATGAATGAAATCGATATTAATGTTGATTAATATTTGATTAATATGACAATTTTAATGGTGCAGATGAAGGTATAGTCTTTGGATGTGGAAAGCCTATGGAATATTCTTATAACATTATCTATTCTAGATATGGGTATATCAGATTCAATAAATTTGGCAGATATTTCCAGGTTTTACTCGATTTTCATTCTCATATTTCATTACGATAAGTATTTATATCGACAGTCGATACAGTAGTTTATTCTGAAAATACCAGATAATCTTAATCTGGAATCCAAATGAACAAGTAATAGATTATTAGGCAAATGATAAGTTGGATAACAATCTACATATATATTCCTCGAAAATTTAGTCTCTGATAATTGCTTTTAAAACCATGGTACAATGAGCGTATATTGCCAAATTCCTGCTCAGTAAACTTGTGTATAAATGTATCACAACATTTTTACTAAAAATATATCTATAAACCACTCTCCAACATAGCTACATCACGGTGGTCATTATTTGACAAATACACAGCCACACGCAGTTACTAATGCATCGTACATGTTCTATTCTTGCGAAGATTGCACCATTAAGTATAAGTTTTATACCAATCTGTGAACAGCCTACTGGTGCTTTAAAGCATTTTACGTTCAGATTATACCTTTAACTTTTCTAAGGACTTTTCATAAATGATTGGCTTTATTAACGTGTCGTAAATGAGGAAAGCCTTAAAGCTCCAACGCATCTAATTCGGTATTGTGCATCTAAAAAACAGAATGCTGCCTTCATACTCAGCTAACTTCGAAGCTGAGACATTTATTTTCATGAGCAGGATTCAACCTCTAGATGCTTTAGCAAGGCATATTCTTCAAAGATAGTTGAATTTGGCATAAAGTTATAGCTCTATTTAGACAGCAATATAAAATTTGATATTGTATATCGCAACTCATTGTACATGAATTTGAATCTATTTCAAATATATTATTCATACGAGAAACGTAAAATTTAAATATTTTAGATTAATAGTGTTCAAATAAATTTACATTTTTGATAATCATCAACAATTTTGTAGCAACCATTCAATAAACAGACAACCCTTGAAAAATCATAATTTATAAGTGATTTTCAAAGGAAATTATTTTATTTGTCAGAAAAATCAGATTTATCTCTGCAAAAAGAAAAAGAAACTTTTTCCCATGACTAAAGATGGCAATGATTAATGGATGTGTTGTTGGTTGTTATAGTGATTGTGAGTCATTTTGCATTGGCTATTAAATGTATATCAATATAAGGCAATGATAAAGTTAAAGAAAAATATTCCATAGAAAAAAATTTAAACTCACATGTTATCCAAAAATCAGTGCTCTCTTTCTCACTTTAATTCTCACTTTAAGCGTCACAATAAATTGTCATAAAAAGTTGTAACAATTTTGCAAGCATATTACAAGAAAAACTTTCGAAATTATTATATAAGGCATTTAAACAGTAAGTGCATAAGATACTATTCACATTTACTGATTTACAACTATTAAAAATCACATAGCACATTAAAAATAAGATTTAATTTTATTTTTCTTTCTGAAATTTCGGAAAAAATGCATCTAACTGTGGAAGATATTATTAGTTTTTAACTATTGCAACTTGAAAATCAGTGTTAAAATTAATAAAAGAAAAGATTATCTATAAATAAATTCAGTTCAAAATATTTTATAATTTATTTTGCTTGTTGGCCTTCGGTTATTTTTCCCATATGATGCCTAATTTGATACAAACCTACAACCAAAATTAGATTCTAAATCATTACAAACAACATATAAAAATAATTAGATACATTAAAATTTCATTGTAATGAGTCTCTTTCTCATGCCGTGAATATTGATGTCAACTTTTGCATTGTATACTTAAATTTATTAAAAATAAATATTATGCATTTTAACCTATTAGTACTTAACTAAGCTTTGACATTTTGCTATCATCCCTATTTTTAGACACTAACCAAATTTGCCAAACTAGACACTGAGACTATAAATAAATTATATGAGCATTGGTTCTTCCTCAAATAATTATGTAAAGTTTAAAAAGAAAAGCTAACTAATAGGTGTTTTAAAAATTAATAATTCTCTACATTTTATGAGAATAAATTTTTGATGTTTTTGAGAGGACAAAAACTAAGAAAAAAATTTCTAAGTCTACGTGACTCAGTTACTTTTCAAAGCATCCATTTCTCGATTTTTTTAACAAGAAAAGTACAAAGCGCCCGGAGGGCTTAGAAGTACACGCTTTCTTTCTTTCCACCTTTACCAAATTATGTCTTTTCTTTTTTTATTTTTTTCTCAAAAGTTTCAGTTTTAGTGGAAAAAAACAGAATTATTTCGTTGCTTTCCTTGCAGAAAACTACTTTTCTCTAGTAACTGTATCAGTTTTGGGGAAAAAGAACGTAATGTTTAAAGTTATTTTTTCGCTATCTAGATGATAAAAATGTGTCGTACAATTTGGAGTATTGTTAAGATACGAACAAACTCGAGTTCTCTGTTAGTATCTCCGCTTAGAACTGTAATTTAGACAAGGTAAGTTTATTCCATCCAGTGAAAAAAGAGAGAATTTGTTGAGTATTCTATCGACAGCAGCTACTGTCGGAAAAACGTTAGGAAACATAAAAAAGGCATTTTGAAATCTCGTTTATTTGATTACCGTTAGAGGTGTGAAAGTTGTAGGTAAAATATTTTATCATTAAAACGGAAAAATAATTTTTTAAAGGAAGCGTAATTTTTATCAGTTTGTTGAATAATACATTCCACATTAAAGTTTCGGAAATATGTTAGTGAAAATAAGTTATATAAGTTTGAAGGTAAAAAAATTTTGACACTACTTATGCATCTGCCTGCACAAAATTGCTCTAAAAATTGCACACTGATTTTCTAATTCATAAGTTTTTAAAGCTTTTCAATAAAATTTTCAAAGACTTTTGTTCAAAATAAGCTCGGTTACGTTTTCTTAGATTTTGTATGATACTAAACTAACAACTAAATGAATTTTTATTTTGATAAATAATTTTCTTCAATTTAAAATCTAATTAATTGTTCCTTTAGAGCTAAAAATAAATACGATAATTTAAAATATAACTATTTTTTTAATTAGAAATAAAAAAGAGTAGATTTTTTTTTCAGTTACTCACACCATTAGATAAAAATTACATTTTTTATGAGACGATTTTCTTTAAGAAGTGTTGGAAATTAACTTTTATAAATACTGCTGATGTTTTTTATTCTTTGAATCTCTGTAAATAGATATTTGTAAAAAATAATTAATTTCATTCATTTTACATTCTAGTTGAAACCATGACGATTTCTTACGAAGAAAAGATAAAATTGCATTGCTTTCTATAATTACTTTAAAACAACTCCTTACATCACTCATTTTTACTATGCGCATGTGCAATTAGAATAAGTATGATGCTACAACTGCAATTGTAATTTACATTAGGCTATGTATTTCTGAATTGCAGAATATTATGTTATACGTTCTAAGTTCTTTTGTTTTGTTAAATTTTGTGACTTGGCATTTAAACTCAAATTATCCATTCATGGATATACTCCAATTGATATAAAAGATCTTATAATACAGTTAGAAAATAATTAAAAATAATAATAAAGAAGAAATTTATTTTTGAGTATAAATTATTAATATAAATTAAATTAAATAATTACATTAATCTTAGCTATATATTCTAAGATAACTAATAATTTTTTAAGGTAATTTACTTTCTAACAAGCGGTTTTTCCAGAATAGTGCTCAATAATGATGAATTGATGCTTTAGTCATGCATTTTTTGCCCAGTAAATTTTTTCCGTTTAAATTAGCATTTTAAAATTATTTGAAAAACCGACCGTTACGGTCATGAAAGAAGTCTCAAAACGAGAAAAAAATAGATATACACTTCGAACAGTAGTTTCCTTCAGGAGTAACTGCAAGTCTTTCCGATATTGAATTACAAATTTCCATCAAAAGATTCCATAATTTCCATTAGGAAAATAGTAATGCATTTGCAAAATAAAAATCATCTACAAAATTGTAGAGCAAGAATGAATTCATTACAAAAAAACTTTCACAAATAGGATAAGAAAATGGAACACACGATGCGCATTGGTTTGTGAGCAGGTTTCCCAATATTGTCATGTTACTATTCAAAAAGTAACTACTTTTGTCTTGTAGAAAAAGATTCATGATGTGTAATCCAGCGATAATGCGTGTTTTTGTTATTACTTATGACACTTGAACAAGCCAAGCTCATTAGCCAACGGCTACGAAATTAAATCAGAAGGTTGTGCGTCTTTCGTTTAACCAGAGCGCATCGAAGGTGAATATACGTTTTTGCTGTAAGGTTCCTCAAATAGATGGCACCATCAGAGGATCCATTCCCTCAGTTTTAACTTTGATCTGGAGGGGGAGGAAATTTTCTCGAGACCATTACATTACTGCTTACCGACCGACCACAGGATAGTGTGATAATGTGTTCGTGTTCTATGCAGTATTAATTGGTAGGTACTGATTTTTTTTTTACTTAAGAATTGAATTAGTTATTATATCGCTGTTGCACTTTAATTTCCTGCTTTTTTTAAATCCTCTAACATTTAGTTTTGCAGATAATTTCTAGATTTCTGCACCAAAAACACTTCAGTCATCTCATCTTGTAGCTAATAAGCAATTTCCATACCAGGAAATCTATTTAATAACCATTCTTGTCAGCTTTTCGAAGTTTAAAAGTGTTGGGATGCACAGGTACTTGCTTATCTCAAACTCTATTTTTATCTTTTTAAGAGTAGCTTACCTAGCCATATGTATATTTTCATCTTCAACAGAAAAATATTCATACAATGTAACACTTTCGTATTTTACATAAATATTTTCTTTTGCATTATATATGTTCAATATATGAAATTATTTTAACTATACTGTCTGGGAAACTTTTTATAAAATACCGTAATGGAAAGTATCAAAAATGTCAGTGGTTATTATATTTTGCAGTCTTTTAAAAATAAAAGCTATTGATTCATATGAAATAAGAAGTTGCAAAAGTAAAAAGTTTCTTATTAAATTGGCTATTTTCCAGAAACTGTCAAAATATAAAATCTATATCTTACCAAAATGTGGTTATCTTTCCAAAAAGTTTATATTCTAAAATTGAAATAATCCTTAATATTCATCTGGAAACTATGATATAGAAGAGTTGTCATAGGTTTTAGATATCTCTTAATGCTTCATACAAAATAAAAAGAAAGTATTTATGTTAAAAGTGCAAATAAGTTCCTACATTTCTAAGTGCTTGTATTTTATCAACGAAACTAATACAGTGAATTAATTACAAAAACACACTTGTGGCTTTGTTTCATTCCTTTTAAATATATTTATCCCCCCTGAAATAAAGTATATACTTTTTAAAGATTTAAATAAAAGCATAAACGCTTAAAAAAGTTTAAAATAACTTTCTTTTCCTGTAGATTGTTTTACAAGTAATTATTAAATTGGCAATGAGGGAAGAATTGTTAAACTTAAGAATTTTTTCAATAAAATTTAAATAAAACCATTTTTATATCAAGTGTTGATATCTGCGATATACTTACTTTTATAATCATATTTAATATAATGATGTCTCTCAATTTTTTTATCTTCAATATTGACAAAAATTAAAAGAACGTAAAAGATAGAAAATTAAAACTATGTAAAATTTAAATTCAAAATGGATTCCATACGATTTAACAAAAAGTACCTGAAACAGTGCATGATCGTGATATATAAGAATCATCTCTTATATTTTTTGCATGAGGTAAAATGAGTTTGACAGTAGAATTTTTAGAGAAAATTTTAAGTACATGATGTGTGTGGAAAAGGTAAAAACTATTCTTGTAAAGTTACAGTTATCTTGAAAATACCTAAATAAAAATGCTTATGAAATTTGGTTTTGTAGTGAAAATTTCATACAATATTCTGAAGAAACCATGGGCAATAAAAATTCTTACAATTGCTACGGTGGCTATTGATTAAAATATTGATGACAAATGAGGATTAGTTTTTAGTAATTTGAAAATATTGGGATTGAGTTTCAAGAAAAAAATGTGCGTATGATGGTACGTGAGAAATATACAAATAATTTGTTAGAAAAACTTCGTTTCAATAGGTAAAAGTAGATCCTAACATTTGACACTAATTAGCTGAAATAGAAAACAGATGATTCTATCATTTGCATAATATAGACCTCAAAGTTCAGTCCTGATTTAACCTCTATTTATATCATCTCGATCGAACATAGGCAACACGTGATTTAGGCATGCCAGATCAATCAACAATCAATCAATATGATTCAGGGTTAATAATGAGAAATATTTGAATCATCAATAAGAAATAGTTCATCAATAAATATTTGAAGCAATTTGATATCCATGACAATGCTTATAGATTTAGGGAATAGGACTCAAAAATAGAGATTTTAAGTAATATGAAATGCCTATCAATTTCTAAAATTATTTATATATTAAAGCAAAAACATAAAATAAAACAATTTGGCAACAAAATAAAGTGTTCATTTTAATCTTATTCCAGTACACCTGTACTTAATGTTTTATTAATTAGTAGGATTAAGGTACAGATTGGAGTAGAGCAACAATGAAAATTGTACTAAGTACCATCCGCGACTTAGGTTAAGAAAAGCAGAGCTGTAGTTTTCCACTTAAACTTATTCTTTTTACCCACATAGCAAACAATATTCATTCATCAAAATCTACAATTAAGAATCCAAAATGAATTATGAAACAAAGTATCTAATTATATATTAATGGTATATTATCTTTTTCATGTTAAGCAAATATAACGAATTAAATATTGCAAAAAAACATTCCGTTAATTTTTGGCCTTGCAAACATTTAATAAAATGACTTTTTTATATACTTTCTTTAAATTATATAAATTTTAAAAATTTTCCCTTTTTTTATATTATCCTACTTTAAGATGATTAAATTGGAATTAAAATTAAAAACAAAATTTTGTTAGTTAAAAAAATTGATTTTTATAACAAGCCAATCTCAATAACAAAACCAATCTTTGAAAATCCATAACGCATTTCAACGTGCTGACATGCTTCAAAGTAAATTATTTTTATTAAATAAGGTTTGTCTCTCTCTCTAACATGAGTTTGATTTTAACACAAACGAAAATATAATTATTACAACAGTATATTATCTCTCTTTCACTCCAACTATATATATTTATAAATATAATATTTATATGATTATTTATGTTCTAATGACATAAACATTTCCTTAAATACAAATCTATTGAATTAGTTATGAGTAAAATGTAATATAGATGTTCTACAAGTAGTCGCTTCTAAATTTCTAACATTCGTTATCTAAAGTGAAAATGCGTGCCTAGCAGTGAAAACATTTTACACTTTCAGTACTGTGTCCGAGGAAATATTCAAGCTTTAGATGCAATCAGACACTGCATAGCAACTCGTTACAGTTGCAGTGCTATTTACGGAACAGGCAAGCTGCTTGGAAAATAATAGGTTAGATTTTCTCGTTAGGGAGACAGACTGGGAATCGTGCATCTGGGTAATAAATCTTGCATGAAGCATGGGTCTTTCACAAAACATGTTTCTTCTAATAATGTATACAGAAAACATAGGATTATGCCACGATTGTTTAGAAATTTATTTATGAAGATTATACCTGCGAGTATAGCGAGGTAGAAATGGTATGTTTTGTTACAAGATAATGCATACTTTTCAATAATAATATTTATTTGTGAAACTATATGTAGAGGTAGTACGTGTAACTAAACTACTGTTTCAAAGTTGTATGTAAATATTTTGCAGTTTAGGATTTTGATATATTATTTAGCTTATCTATTTTAGTATTTGCTACTGAGATCAACCAAACACGCAAATATTTAGTTGTATTATTGGGTATATAAAAAAATTCAGACGAAACATTAACGAGTGCAAAAAATAACACGAACATTTATACAATATATAAAGAATTAACATGAAATTTTACATGAGTTATTAATTTAATTATAAAATAAAAGTGACATTTTCAATCAAGTGTGCATTGTTGTTGTTGTTTACTAATGACACTTGGACAAGCCAAGCTCGCTATGCTATGTGAATTATGTCGATTTGGAGCGTCTTTCGTTTTAATAAGAGCACTATGAAGGTGAAAGTACGACTTTGCTCTACACACATGCCATAGGTACCCGTTTATAGGGTAGGCAACCATTCACACCTCATTCATACAAGGAAAGGACAAAGACAGGATAGATAGAGAGAGAAAGTACATCCATGCCCGAACCGGGATTCGAACCCAGGATCTCCCTATCCGTAATCAGGCACGCTGATCACTAGACAAGTTGGTCGGCAGTGTGCATTGTTAAATATGTGAACACACATATCCATAAGATGTTCAATGTATCAAATTCTTGTAAAATAATAGGCACATATTTTAAGGAAAAAATCTTAAAAAAAGAAATTTTTTTTACTTCTGTAAAGTTATTAGTTATCAACATTATCCGTGTCTTTTTGTTGCGTTTTCCAAACATTGAGAAATAATCGAAAATTAGTTGATTAAGCTGCTCAAAATAATATAACTTCATAAAAATTTGCACACTATATTTACATACTGTAAATTAATTGAGTTAAAAATATAAGAATATTAATCTCATCTAATAGTTTTTTGTCATTGAAGTTACTTTACAAGTGACCAAAAATAGCCTTACAAGTTTCTGCGAGTTGAAGTGTATGATTATATTTTTGAAAGCCGTATTTTAAAAATGAGTATTTAACATGATTTAACCTTAAGAAATTCACCATACTAATGCGATTAAGCTTATTTTTTTTGAAATAAGCAAGGGATGATTGTTATTAACATAAATTGAGGCCTTAAGTTTTAGAAAGAAAGTTGTAAACACTTAGAATAAATTATTAAAAACTGTTATAAACCTTAAGGAAAATAAATAAAATATATTAAAAAGAGGTAAGAAAACTTTAAAAGAGATTAATTATTCAATGTTTGACCTAATGAGTTTCAGAAATGGAGACCAATACTGTTCATTTCACTTTTATTCTTTTTCTGGGTGCATCCATCCTGGTAATTGTTTAAATGTTTCCCGGGTTACTTATCTAGCACCAAAAGAATCCCTGTCTATCACATTTTTCACGATGAACAATCATGCGCTGGATACTGAACATTTTTACAAGGTTTAGCTATTAAGGTATCTTCAAAGAGTTCTTGCTTGATAATGGAAATATGAAACCATTACTGATATGCCTAGATGACGTAGCCGTGTAATAAATGTGTTAGACTGACAACAATAATATTATTGCACGATTAGAACAAAGTGAATAATATTATAAGACTGTGGGGGCGAGGGAATCTGAGTTACTCAAATTTTAGCCATGAATGTAACAGGTTTGATAGCGACAGTCCACACGGGTAGTCAAATGTTTTTTTGAAACCTTTTGATAGATTCTACTGTAAATACCATTTAAAATCAGGTTATAAGATAATGTATTTAAATGGAAAGATTTCATTCCTTCCATAGAGTTACACGAAAATACCGAACAAAATTTTGATTTTTAAAGATGATAATTATCGGCTGCTTTTTAATAAATTTTATGATGAACTGTTTCTGTGAGTCTATTTTATATATAGGTACTCTAGTTTGTACTTCTAATTTTCACGAAATGTTTGAGAGTTTCTTTCCAGTGATCACGACCTGATACAAAGACGAATGTGTATGTATTTACAGGGTACCTTGCAAACTTATGAAATTTTGATTCTTAAGTTTACCAATATGGTCTGTTAAGTTAGAGCACTCTTTCTATCTAATTAAATAATCGCAGGATAGTGATTTCGAAACTCGACCCAATCCAAATTAGTTCGTGTTCACAAAATTGCAACTGGGGTATGTTAAATATAGGTAATGATCGCAATGTCCTCCATGTGATATGATACATTTGGTAGTGTGATCCCTGTTTTAAATGATGATACCTTTGGTTTCTATTTGATCCCTGTTTTAAATTACGAAGTAATGAGGCTACGGTGGCACACTCACTGTGTGTTCTACTCTATAAAGCGCTTCCGCCTATTTTAGTGATAATAAGTAATTCCTAGCATCCGGGTATTATACAATAACAGTTTATGTCAATATACGGCTTAGTTTTATATTGGATTATCTTTACCTGTTTACTTAATAAATGCTATTACCTTGAGCACAAAACATCGTTGACATTTGTTTGTATAGCTAGCATTATATTGCATGAGGAAGAAATTTTATTTTTCCTTTTTTGATGACATATAACTTATTAAATTTATTCTGTTTCTAATTTATAATATCCTGTTTTATTAATGTTCCTTTAAAATTTCATGACAGTTAATTACTAAAAAATATCTTACGATGAATATAAATAATCAAAGATTATAAATATAATCCTTGAAATCAATCATTTCCTTATTTTCTTTAGTTTTTCAAATCTAATGAATGAGCCATTACTTTTATTTAAATTTAATATATGTAGATATTTTGCAGTTTTAATTTAATAAATCTATAATCATAGAGGTAATACTTATTATTAGGTATAAACGTTTTCATAAAAAATTGCATTATACATTAACCGTTGGTTTCATATATGATATCCTCAAATTTTTGTCTTCTGAAGTCGAACCTCAAATAGAAAGCAACTTCTACCACACAATTGCATCACATGCTTCTTACTTTTCTTTCCAGATCAGTTCCTTTTGTCTACAAAAGAACCCATGATAGGTACATGGAACTAGGGGGAGGGTACCTTCAATGCCAACATCCTAATCTACATCTCAGCTCCTGCTTTTGTGAGTATCTGTTGCTCTTCAAATGAGCAGGGATGGTGCTTGCAATAATACTGAATTCTATTAATTGGCATCCAGCGGAGCGCGATCCATTGAGAACCGATAACACTGATACCGCCCGCTGTCCATTACGCTCTTGTATCTGCCTGGAGGCCGGCTCTATTGACAAGGGGATGTCGGGATATTTGTTCTACTTGACGCGCATCGACATGTTTGGTCACATGAACAGAATTTCCGATCACTGTTGGCCTAAGGATTGTTGCATTGTCTACCCACGTGGCTTATTTTGTAAATATATCACGGAAGTGGATGGCTCTGGTAATTTATCTGTGCATACTGCAATGAAAATACGAAGATATATAATGTAATATGATGTGTTAGTTTGAAAAGTTAGGTACTTAAATGCATGTGATATAAATTCAGATAATATTATTTGCTAGAATTATATGATATTAATTATCGATGACAATATATATAATTTTACAAATATATCATGTAAAAGGATTACTTTGATAATATATCCTCAATGAAAAAAAATTAACATTTACAGAAAGAGTAACATATGTCATCATGAAATGCTAGCAATATATTTATTAATTAGAATTGTATGATATTTAATCACAACATAAATATTTCATTTTAAAAATAAAGTTAATATAATGTGTATCAATGATTCTTAGCATGTGGGATGTGAACATAGTAAAGGAGGTCCGCGAGCATATCCAAGAGATAATATTTTTAAAAAAGTTATTAACTATTTGAAAAGAAGCACACACACATATACAAAACAAAATTCATTTTAACATAATATTTAATAATTACTTTTTAACTTAAAAAATTAATTAATCAAAATTTCAATTAAAAACGAATTTAATAATTCATTTACTGCTTTCTGAAGCCTGTCATGCAAAGCAAAGTTTTCGAAGATAAGCTTAAAAGTCTAGCATTTTTTTCCCTATATTTAGCTGAGCTTTATATATTTGTCTTTAAAGATGAAAGAGCAGAAGCCAGCACATCTTGTCGATATATCAATATGTTCGAGAACAATTGGAGCCATTAACGAAACCCCGACATAAGCCAACATAATGGACGCAAGAGTCACAAAAAGGCACGTGATTCTTTTTCCGCCACTGCTGAGGAACGGTGCTGCCAAATGTCAATAAATTTATGTATTTTTAATAGTTTTAAAATTAAGGTCATAGTATAGTTTAACGCCAAAGAGTACTCAAAATACATTATTACTCTATACATTTCATTGTATGCTGGGGGAGAGATGAAATATGTGATTAAAAATCGGACAGCGAATGCTAAAAGGTTGTGAATTGCTGGAGTACGTTATTTTTGTCATAAATTTCTTATAATATGAAGCGGAAAAGCACATTGAAATACTTATAAGTTAAAAACTGAATTCAAGAGATGTATTTGATAGTAACAAAACTGTAAATATACTTTTTTATTTGTTAAGTCTGAAAATGTGTAAAGTCTAGTAATATTTATTTAAGTCATAAATTAAAGTCTAATCCCTCTGAAAAGGATTTTAACTATTCAAAAAAATCACTACTATTTATGTCTAACTACTTGTCTACTTCCCTCTCTGTCTGTCTGAACCCATGGTGAACTGGCCTTTATTTCAACAGTTCACGTATTTGATTTTAACGTATTGTGATCAATAATTAACGTATTTGATCATTAAAGCATAGCTTTATAATGATTCTAAATTTACTTTAAATTTAAAAACTCAATCGAATGAGTTCTCTTGTATAAAAAGAAGCTCTGACAAGTAAACAAACTAAATTATTTGTAGCGTAATATTATTCTACAAGTAGAGTTTGAAAATAAGTAAACAAGACAATTGGAAAAAAACATATTTATCACTACTGTTAGTAAAAACTTAAAAATGATTCAAGTTATAAATATACTTTAATTTATTAGAGCATTGATTAGTTAACAATCCAAAAAAAATGTTTAGAGTATCAAGCTTTAAAATATATTAGTCGAGCTTTCTTTGATCCTTATATTGTTTAGTCGGATATTCCACTACTTAACATTTTATTTTTTATATGTTGATCAATTGGAGCTGTAATCAGCATTCTGTTTAGTGAACTAATGTTCGAATCACTTAAATACGTGGATTCTAAAGATAATTATTGTTTCAGATTGTGTAAACCATTAAAACTACACGCAACCAACACTTGCATTCCAAAGTACATTTTTTTATCACTTCAGAATTTTATGCACATTTTTTCAAAATAGAATTTAAGAAAATCCGTATTGATAGAGCAGCCTCAAAATGCAAAATTATTTTAAACAACATTTATTTATACAATTGTTATTTTTGATGGAAAAGAAGTTCATGACTTTAATTAATGTACGCCATTAACTATCTACATTAAATGGTTTGAATTTCCACAATTGCAATTTATCATAAATACTAAAGCTGGAATTATTCTTTAGCATTTATACCTATTAACAGAAAATTAAAGAAATTTATTTTACTTTCGATAGGCAACACATTAAAGTTTTAATTCGTGTTGCACACGATATCACTTATCAAAACCTCTTGAGACTGAAACCACGGTAAAATATTGTATACGTATAGAAATTCTAAAAAGCCTTTTTTAAAATATTTGTTACTTTCAAAAATTAAAATTTTACAAACTTTTTAAAATAATAAACCATATTAGTAACATTTATCAGCCTTTCATCCCTTCAGCGGGTCGATTAACTGAGTACCAAGCATGCTTGGGAACTAAACACTGGGGGTCTTACGTTAGGCTGACCACCTAACGTTCGGCTGACCATATGCGCTTCGCATCCCAGGGCCCTCGGTCATGAAAAGAGTTATGGGCACTGTAGGCCTTAGCCCACATGGGCTGTCGTGCCATGGAGTTTAGTTTAGTTTAGTTTAGTTTAGTTTAGTAACATTTATGTACTATATTAGTTCAGAAATTATGTGTGATAAATCTTAAAAAATAAAATCAGCACTCCTGTTGCTCGCACATTATTTATCAATCCAAAGGAATATTTGATTACATGTATACTTGAATATTTTAGGCTTGAATGATTTTACCTCAATGGAATATGTATTATACTTGCTCTAAATTGTAATTAATTATCAGTTTTGTATTTTTAAATGATTTAAAATTACATTTTCATTAAATATTACTGCTTTTGATGGATAACAGTACAATATTAATTTCAATTAATATTTATACGAATAGACTGATTCGATGCATGGATTGCGTTTTCAAATTAAACTCTTATAATTACTTTTTTAGCTAAAAAAGTTTATTTTTCCTTTGCGTCTGTTGCTAAAATGATAGTATATCGTATTTTCGCTTCAATAATATTAACTATTGTGTTGTATATCAAGTTGTTTCGACAGGCTTGTATTGTGTTCGAAAGATGAAACTAGCAAATAATTTTGTAACTCTTAAATGTTATAAAGATCAACTGATTTGTGTTTGTTTTTGTAAGCAAGATATTCTTCCACTATACGCTTTAACTACTTCATGATTTAAACATTAATTATAACTGCATAGAACTTTGAAACATTTTCCATACATTAATGTTATACTGCATATTGTAATTCAAGTTATGGAGAATGTTTCAAAGTATTTTTTAATTAAAATAATATTGGCTAATGAAGTTAGTACATCTATAACCTACATGCTTGTTACAAAGTGATAAAAAATATTTTATTTTTAATTAACTTTACTTATTTATTTATAAATTTAATTTATTAGTCAATAGTCAAATCAAATTTGAATAATTTTATTTATTCAAATATTAATTTTATTATTCTTTATTATTATTATTGCACTTTAATTTTTTATGTTATTTTTAATTTTTGTTAAAAATTATTTAAAAATAAGTTAAATTATATTAATCAACATGCGCAAGTAGTTTATTGTTCGTATTGATTAATGAAATTGATTCCATTTCAAATCAAAATTTCCCCAACGTAATATTCAGTTTTGTAATTTAAATATATTAACAATTCTGGCCCATAATCTTATATAATTAATATTTAAAGATTGTTAAAGTCCAAAAATTATCTATGTGTTTTGTGTGCAAACATGTCCGGAAATGATTCGTCGACACAATACCACGCTTTCAAATCCCCCTTTACTCATCTCTCCGTGAACAGAGATAAAGCTTTAGAGACAATACCTTAATATCAATGCTTTATTCTGCACCAAGATTATTGTTGCACTGTCTCTGTATTTGCTACTTACTCCCCTTGGGGTGGAATCCATCCCCATTGAACCTTTTGTTTCTGATTTCAAAGTATAAAGACGGTATGGGGGTGTTAGAAGACGACGAGTCATATCGACTAGAATGTGTGACAATCTTCACACAATTATTTGCATAATTATGATTGCAATATATCTTAAAAATGTTGCATAAATTACTTGAGCAAAGTTAAATGAAAATGGTAAGTTTTAATCTTGGGATTTATATCTTTGAATTTCGCACATGCTTTAAAGAGTTGATCTGTAATGGGATTCAGAGTGGTCTTTTCTAGTCATTGAGTTTAATGATAAATTAGAGATAAAATTGGTTTTTAAAAATTTGAAGTAAATATTTTATTTTAAATCAGCGTATATTTTATATTAGAATTTAATACCATAGATATTTATGAATAGTTTTAGTAAATTTTAATAAACTTCAAAAGCAGGGCAATGCAGATCAGAAGATACGACTTCTGCTAGCAAGATGGTGAAGTTTTGAGACTTGGCAGAAGGTAACGAGTTCGATCCCAGCCACTACTGAACAGAGGAAAATGGATATTGTACTTTTCATTTTTGCATACGTAACTGTTCGGATGAGTACAATGCGGTTCAGCGATCGACGATATTGTAAGGAAGGATCACATCAAATTGCATGTTGCGTTTCAAAAGGATTATTCGTAGATAGTACTTATACAAAGGAGAAAACCCGAAAACTCTTCGAAGCACACAACTTGATAAATGTGTTTGAAGAAGTCAGAAATGTATCACACAACTCCTGTTGAATAATACATGGAATTATTCAGAGTGAAGCATTAGGAATCGAACCAAAGACATTCTATTCTGAAAAACATGTTCCGATTGCTATAAATTTCATCATATCTCTGAGATAATTTAGTTTTATGATTTTATTTCTATTCGATTTGTAAAAGCAACATATTACTTATGAAAAATTGTTCCAAAAGCTAATGGTACAAAGGGAATTATTTTTTTAAATTAAGCATCTCAAGTTAACTCTACATATAACTATGACTAATAAATTAGAAGGAAAATTTTCGATATTTTTATTTTAGCTTCTTTACGTTTTTGATTTAGTTAGTATATTATTTTTTAACTTGCCTTCAGAGTTTTTGTTCAATAAATATTTTAAATTTTTAGATATAAGTTAAAAGAACACCAATCGAGAACATTTTTGATAAAAAATGTGAGATAAAAATTTTATTAGGGAATTAAAATATTTCAGTTTTGTAAGGGAATTTACAAATTAACTCTAATAATTGTGCTCGGATTAATTTTAATACAAATGATTCCTAATTTTAATAAAAATATAAAATCACATTGTTTTTTTTAAGTTTGTTTATTTTGCTACTAATGAAATTGACTGACTTTCTATTTTGATCGCAACATAAATGTATTTTATCAGAAAGAAATAACTATATTGTGTACTAAGGGACTTTTTGACTTTTACGTTAAAATAATTATATGTAAATATATTAATGTAATATAATATATAAGAACTTCTTAAAAAAGTTATTTAAATAATTAGCAAAATTTTCTGATTTAAAATATATATAAAGCATATATGTAAATAGATAGAACATATTTATTATTAATACATCTTATTTATACATTTTTGATTTTTCATGGTGTATATTTTCTACATATTTTGTTGCATAATAAACAATTTGAAAATTTTAATTTTTGAATGCGTAGAAAGCTTATGGAGTTCAGCTGGGGTAGATTAGGGTGTGAAACATTTGAAAATATACTTAACACACGCGCATCTTTCTTTCTCATGTGATTGTGAAATCAACCGTAACTGTATTGGGCTTGGAAGTTGTAATTTTACTGTAGCCAATGCGATTTCTCTTTCACATTCTGAAACGTATTTAATTTACAAGGTAGAGTCTCTTTTAGGACAGATATGTTTTTTTATCTTTTTGTGTGAGTTTTCTCATACATCAAGTATTTTAAATTTCATAATCGAGGAATACGTTTTTGTAAGACACAAAATATGTACTTAAAGTTTTTAGTGATTTATGGAATGTACGGAAGCAGATATTTTCCCAAAAGTGTTCCAACTCAGTTCATACGTCACACTTGGGAAACATTTGGCTTCAGACAAAACGGCTCCTTCTAACAAACTTATTAAAGAAACCCGCAAAATAAGTCTGAGCTCTCTTTGGTAATGAGAAACATTTATGTTTGGATTATTCAGTCATTTCTTGTGAGATTAATAAACTAACAATTTGAAAAAGATTGATTAATGGTTGTTCTTGATTCGTTTCATGGTTTAAAATGACATGTGTCAAAAGACAAAGAACCTGACAAAGATTGGGACAGTGAAAATAAGCTTCTCAATTGCTTAGTTCAAAAAAATAAAGTAGTTTATTCTTTAACATTGGCATTCGCGGATGATATCATGACATATTTAAAAATGTAATAGGCATTTTAGGTAAACTTAGATTTTATGCTACACTTGTTGAAAAAAAAACTAATAAATGGTCAAAAGTTGTATTTTCAAATGTTCTTGATTCATTGATTTTCATCGAAGCACTAAGTATGGTATTAACATGAGAAAAGTTTTAATATAAATATTAAGCTTAATGAACTAAATGACTTCATAAAAGAATTTAGTTTGCAAACCCTTATAAATAATTAAAATTAAGAGTTTTAGGCTTTCATTCATATAAAGAAGGCACATCTAAGACTTAATATCATCACTGAGTTAAAATATAAGTTATGAATGTAGACAGTGTCCTGACAAAACACTAGGTAGAAAAGAACAGCTCTTTTCCAAGAATGAGAGAATTTCAAAATGATTCCAAACTTTAAAGCCATCCAAAAATAAACCAAATATTAAAAAAATGATATCATATAATTTTATCTTCATTAGATATACTTCAAAATCTATCAACAATTGACTACTCTTAGAAAGAAATTTATGATCATTATGGTTATAATGTCAAGGAATAATAAGTTATCTTTGAAATAAATCCTGATTATTATAATCAACAGATTTTAATTTAAAACAGATTAAGATTATCTTACACTTATTTAATCAGATTATCTTACACTCGCAGATTATAGCCAAAATGGAACAATGCATTCATTAATGTTTAGAGCACAAGGTTAAATAGTCACTAATTGTGACTTCATCTAAGTTTCTGTTCATCTGATAAAGAACTATAATCTATTCATTATAAAACACATAATTTATATATAATGTGGTGAAAGCGAGAGAATAACATACTTTAAAATCAGAAAATTACATTATACTAAATTTTTATATTTTATAAGAACATGTTAATTACATGCAAACATATATATGAAAAATAGATCAAAATATAAGACGGATGAAAAAAGGAAATTATTAGGCAAGTACATTGTTGGAAATGTAATTCTTTTCGGGAAATTTTAAAATGACAATACAACTTCGTAAACATTTTTATTGTTAGCCTAGAGCTCACCAGGGCTTGTTTCTAGGACAGTACTGTTCAGAGTTAAATCTCTTAATGAGGTTCTAGAAAACAACTTTTAGCAATGATAGTAGGTTTTCATTCTTGGGATATTTCTCAGTTTTCTCCTTCGCTATACGTAAATACTACCCATAATCTATGCGAAATCTACTCTGAAACATGTTTATCGTCAGTGTAATTCGTAAAATTTAAATTATATTGTAAGAAATTGAAAGATAATGTAATTTTATTCCATACAAAATTTTTTAATTATAATATAATTATCACGATCAAGATTATATTAAAATCAGAAGCGATTTAAAAAAGCTAAAGTATTTTTATACTTTGTTTAAAAATTTACACATACTGAATATTTTATATAATTGTAATTCTAAAAGTTATAACTCTCTTAATTTTTGGATCTGAGCTAGAAATTGAATTATAAACTCTTTGACTGACAGTTTATCAATTAGTTTGTAGATTCCTACAATGGATAGAGGAATTTTTATTATAATTAGAAATCTATATAAGACAACATGTGTCCCATTCAATTAGGACTCTAATGCAAAATTTGACACTTAAATATAAGTAAAACAAATATAGTTTATAAATTTTATACGAAATTACTAATGTTAATTAATAGGTAATATTTTAATTTATAGCGAACTTTCAATAATTATTGAAACCAAAGATATTTCGATTTTTATATAAATTTTTAATTACACAAGGGAGAGATTCTATATTAATTAAATATAGTTTTTTTCACACATAAATACATTAAAAAACATAACATATCCTTCCCTGTAGAAATACTTAACTTGAAGTTTTGCACATAAAAAGCATTCAAGAGGTAGTTTTGTAATAATTTTACACAGTTTTCAATGAAAAATTATATTTATTTTTATAATTATCTCTTGATTTTTCATTAAATAAATTAACTCATCTATTAAAACTTTTATTATTTCAGTTACGTTTGACATTATGGAATTACACGAAGCAGGTTTGAATATATGAGAGAAATAATAAATAAGAAAATTAAGTTAATGAAAATGATGTTCCTTTTTATATGTGCTGAGAGTTTTAAAAGCCACAAGCAAATTGAATTAGTTTCTAAGGATGACGAATAGTGTAATAGTAAAAACTTCAAAAGTCGAGAAATATTTTTAAAAGCTTCCTAATATATTACTATTCGAATATATTTCATCTAGAAAAAATTATTTAAATACTTTGAAAATATTTTCATAATAATCATTAGTTTTTTTAAATATTTTCATCATTTATAGATGTATCAGTAAATGGCGCAGATTAAGATAACGACGAATTTGGCGCTAATTATCTTAAATTTAAAAACATGGCTTTAATGGCCATTTATATGACATGACATAGCTGTACCCATTTATTTTAGATATCCACCAAAGTTTTTATTTCCTTCGAATCCCATTAGCAAACGTAAAATTCTGGATAATTTACCTGGAAAAGTGCCAGAAAAATTTGAAACAGACGATTTTTTACCTTTTTTGCCCTCTTCACTTCGAATCTCAAAAGTACAATATTGATAAGAATATAACCGTAGAATTTTTTGTAATATTTTTTTTTATTTTCACCCCATTTTGCACTATTTTTCTCGCCAAGTTATAACTCATTGCATTATTTTTCTACAATCACTCTGGTGATACGTCAGTTATGAAAGATATCCTGAAAACGGAAAAGAGAAGCACTTTTGAATCTTTTGATTCGATCTGTTTCAAGGATCACTAAATCGGAAATGAAGCGTCGGTTTTTATTTTTCTCGTATTTCTTTCTGTAAGTTGAACTGGTTGAGGGCAATGACAAAAAATGTGAAGTCATTTTTCAATTTTTTTTATTATTGTAGTGGAGGGATATTAAACAAGGTATAATGTATTATTCTCTTTTCAAGTTCCATAAAATAATTTCTAACAATCAAAATTTTTCTATCGCCATTTTGAGTACTTAGAAGAAGTTTGTATCAATGAAAAATTTTGCTTCACCTATTTAAGTATAAAATGCTATTAAATTCAAAATTAATTCAAATTTTACATTTCATGAAACGATATATATACTAAATCAAGACTTTTAATTGAGTAACTCAACTTTCAAAATCTTTTAAATTCTCAGATGCGTTAATCTATATACTATTAATGACATTAAAAAAGTGTCAAAATGATTAACATGTCTTTATTTTATAAATGAAATTGAATCGAGGTAAAGTTTTCAAATGAATAATCCAAAAATTTCAAATGTATTAATTCTTTCTTATTGTATTAAATCATTTTGATATCTTAGTCTTGAGTGTGTATGACCGATGTTTTATAATTATTTATTCATAAAACAATGAAGATCATAAATGATGTCTTTATTTTATAATAATTTAAGCTGGAATGAAGTAAGGTTTTAATCTTTCTCTTATAGCTAACATTAGTTTCTCGAGCGTAAGAAACTTCAATTAGAATGGTAATTAAGATCACAAGAGATGATTTTTATTTTATAACTAAAATTTCGACAAAGCAAAGTTTCCATTCATATGATTTAAATTTCAAAGCATCGGAAATTCTCAAATGTATGAAATCCCCTTTTATTTCCTAACAAATTCCTTTTTCGAGAATTTCTAGCTAACATTCTACATGAAATGTCTCTTTTCTAGATTGTGCATACAATCTTATTATTATATTATCTAAATTAGACTGAAGCAAATTTTTGATTTAAATAATCATAATTTCAAAATTTAGAAGTGCTCAAATGTATGGAATTTCTCTCGAGAATCACTAACAAAATATTATATTCAGAATATTCCTATAACAATCAACAGATGAGATCTTTCATTACTTTCATAGCTAAATATCCATTAAAACGAAGTTTGATCTTGATTATTCCTATGTTATATCTTGAAACATAACCTTGGTATATAGTAAAATAAATCTTAGTTCGCAGACTGGATGAAACGTTTGGAATTAACACTACTCTAATTCAGCGTTCATCCTCTTCAGTCTCAAGGGTCAATACTTAATTGAACTTGTAAACGAGCAGCAGGCCTTGTTCTTGTGGTGATGCTAAATATTGGCAACTGTACGTGGGAGGCATTTTGCCTCGTTCCATTAGTGTATTAGCACAGTGAAATTAGTTGAGAAATCCATCACTGTCAAGAGGGAGAGGTGAGGACTCCCGTGAGGAATCATGCCATTCAGGAATTTTGACACTTATCTTTGGAGGATAAGGTCCTCAGTTTCCCACTGACATCACGCGTGATTAGTGTCCCCCTCACAATGCCACGTAGTCGTGGTAGTCTCGGAAAACGGTTAACTAATTTGTGCAGTCCTACCTTCCTACCGTACAAGCTGCGATAACAAGAATATGCCTTAAAGTGGAATAAATGGGATTTAAAATTCGCATTTTATATCAATATCAAATATTAAATATTTTTTTTTGTGAAAGTGTTGAAGATATATTTTTTTCATTATGTAGTGTATCGTTAAACTTGAAATATATGAAGACTGTTTCACGTATGCATATTTTCTGAAATTTTCTTAAGGAAATGAAAAATTTCATTCAAGTGTAAAAACTCCTGATATTTTAAGTAATATTTTGTAACAAGCCACACAAACAGAAAATTACCTTCTCTTTTATCATTTATCTACAATGAAATATCAAAAATAACTGAATGACAATAAATATATGCATATTTGTATGACTTGGCACATTTATATTAGGACAGCAATATAATCACGTGTTGTTTGCCTGTGCACAAACAGTCTTTTTCACATAAGGGATTAGTAGACCAAGCTTTGGAATATGAGCTTAAATTTGAACCCAAACCACCATAAACATCAAAACCCGAGGCTAGAGTTGAAAACACAAAATGTTTAATTGAAAGCCAGAACACTAATTTTTGTAAACAACTTGGTTGTAATAGAATAAGAAATGCAAAATGTTTAAAATATATATTGTATTGTCATTTGTTTCATTAGTTATTATTTTCATAGGCTTCTCAAATGAGCATTATCACATGTGATTATGGTAGCACAAGAGCATTTGACGGAGTAAAAAATGGGAAATACCAGTAGGAACCATGAATTCATACGATATTTCATTCCCCAATAAAATATTTGATGCAGTAAGTGCCTGCTTTTTTTCTATAATTCCAATACTCGATTAGAACTCGGTTAGAATAACATAAAAAAGAAAAAATTAGTTAAATATATATTGCATCGCCATTTCTTACATTAGTTATTTTTTCGATAAGCTTCTCGAGTGAAGCATTTTCAAGTGTAATTATGGCAGCAAAAGAACATTTGACAGATTAGAAAATGTGAATGACAATAAGAACCATGAATTCATACCATATGCCATTCCCCAATAAACTATTCGATGCAGTAAGTACTTCTATTTTTTTATAATTTCAAGGAACAAGACATTAAGTTCTCATCATTTTTCAATAGTAAAACATTTTCAGCAATTAAAATATCAATATATAAGCTAATTAAATTATTTGACTTTTACGAATTCCGATTCTGTTTTCTTTAATTTATTTTCACAATAGGATCAAAATTATTTAATCTCTGATGATGATTTATGTACATCCCTGAGTACAAAACCAGGCAGGGTTATCACAGAATGTTTGCTAGGACACAATAAAATATGGACAGAAGACTACTGTTCCATAGAGCACTAGCAGCAGATTTGGTAGTGTTTAGTTCTTGTCAAAGTAATTCAGATTAAATTTGCTACATAGTGGTTCATCTCAATTATCAAAACTCTCTATATCATACATAGGATAAACATAATTATTCCTGTTGTGCCTTATCCCTCCTGGTTAAGAGTAACATCAAATACGGTCCATAAGGCCAAACACCTTCAAACAATGAAGCACAGAATAACTGGAATTTATTTAAGCAAATGCAGGTTAAAATATGCGCAGGAGCAGCTTAAGTTACTTGGCATTTTGGACACTGGGGATAAGCTTTGAGGCCCGTCACATGGTGTTGTACACGAGTGTGACCACTTCGAAATCTCGCAAAAGTTGTCTGATTGCACCTATTTCCAACGCCAATCAAAACATTATCAGGATGATTTTAAGCACACCATTCATACACAAGGGCTCTCCTACATGATGAACAGACATTTTGCCTGACCCGGGTGGCGATCTCTAAAAAGTAAGGTAGCCACCATGAGCAGTATCCTTACGGAAACATAATTGTAAATAGTATCAATATATACCAGTGTTATTTCTCAGTATTACTTCCTACATTCAACTATCTTATGTTTTTTCTTACTGTGCTTTTGACAATTTTGTATCCTATTTTTCTGGAAACAACATTACTTTTATGACAGTTCTTAAGAGTATTTATGTTTTCATACCAGAAAAATATTTTCACGATGTTAAGAAAATTCTGCTTGAAGTACTGTCAAGTAGTAATTAAAGTATCAAGATAGAAAAATCAGAAGGGAAATTTAATAACAACTTTGTGTCGTGGAACTGCTTACCATAATGCAACGATCAACTAATAAATCTAAGTTAGTAATATAATAAATTTTAAATTACTGAAACTGAGAGGATTCAAAAATTTCTTACTACTATATTTGACATGACTCTGGAGTAGAAACTTTCTTGTGATAGAGGAAGATTTCAGGTAGAATCCACAGGATATTGAGTAATAGGAAAATAAATTGGTCAATTCACATGCTGAGGAGACTTTCAAATTTTCTTCCTTGTAACACATGTTAATATGACTCACTCACAATAAAAATCACTTTGAAAAATAATTTTGGTTAAAAAATGTCTTACAAATAAATACAACAGATTAACTTGAAGTCTAGCCTTCAGTTGCTATATTGCAAGCTTTGTTGTGTCAAGAGTAAATAATAGTAAGGAATGTGATGTTCTTAAAACAATAGTAAGATCCTATTCATTGTAATGAAAGGTACTAGATTTAATTCAACTGCTATTAAATAATGGAAAAGGAAGATTGTATTTTTAAGATCTCGTCATGGGTGTTAAAGTATTCTCCGGAATTTGTTCCTACAAAACCAGTGAAGTTGAGTTCTGACAATGAGGAGATCATCTGGAAAGACGAATATGCATAAAACTCCTTACAGAAACTTCCATTAGAAAAGCTGTTTACTTCACATATTCAAATAAATATAAAAAAATGTTTGCCTTCTTTAGTAGAAAAATCATATGAAAATTTAATCCATGGTATGATTTTATCGAATGCTTAAGTTTTTCAATCTTTAATTAATTATTATTATCATATAAGAACTGTCCTGAGAAGAAGCTCACCCCAGAACGTATTTTTAACTGCCCAGCCATCATAAAAAGTTTACAGGCTATTGACGAATTTCCCTTTCAAGGAATTCTCGATAATGATAATGTATACATTTCCAAGGCCGTGATTTTGGCACATGGAATGATTTGGGTTGACTTCAATGGACACGACACCAAACCAAAATTATAATTAATTATTGTTAAGGAATCACGTTTTACTACATTTAAAAATAAAAACAAATTTTCAATTATGCAGTAAAAATATTTCCAAATAAATTAATGTAATCACAAAAACAGGATATATATATTATAACTTGTAGTACTAAATAATGTAATAGCGGTATAGTTATCTTATTATGCGATGTTTTATGTACAAATTTAAAGAGAGAAGAATAAACGCCTATCAATTAAAAACATGATCCTTATGTAATTTAATTATTAGAATATTTGAAGCAAGTGCAGCTATTCGAAGTTAATTTTTTGACTCATCATTTCCTGCTTCAGCACTGGATTTCATAATGGACTTCTTTGGTAAACGAAGTCATTAAATATTATCGGAAAGAAAGCTTAATGTGATACTCTATTACAAGCGTCGAGAATCCTATTTGCTTATAGGATCAGAGAATAAATATGGATTTAACGAAAAGATTCTAGCGGCCAATCTATTACAAGCTTTTATAAACGAGTAATCCCTTGTCAAACAACAAGCTACTTGTATTTTTAAAGCCATTCACTTTGTGTGATAAATGTCATAAATTATCTTAAAAGTCAATTTTACAATGACAGAAATATTTAATGATTTTCTTTATTATTATTTATTATTCCTCATAATATTAGTTAATTATCATTTAAAATATTTTTATTTTAAATCTTATTTCGTTTTATTTCAAAATATTTATTCTTATGGATATTTAAATAATTCTCACAGATTTTATTATTTATATTTATAAATCAACTCACAAATTTCATCAGCTTATAAATATTTAGTTTAATACGAATAGAATAGCGTTAAGGAAAACTGTTATAAAACTGGACAAAACACTATAAAGCAATAAATTCAAAACAGTAAATAAAATTCATTGTTTCAAAAATTTATAAAAAAAATAGCCTAACATTCTTTCGCTGTGTAAAAAATTATAAGCAACTAATATTGAAAAAGAAATGTTATCTAAGAAGACTAATTTAAGTCATAATTTTCACATTACACAAATTATTTTTTAATGTTAAAAATATATACAAGAAATATTTATATTGTTTTCATTTTATGTAATAAACAATATAATTATTTTAAATACCTGGAAAAATTTTCTAAAGTTTAGAAAAAATTTCTAAAGTTTATTTAAAATATATTTAGTAGAAAAAAACAAAAAAAAATGTATAAAAATGAAAAACAAATTATTAATAAGAATGATTGTTTAAAGCAGTTTATTTTTATACAAGCGTCACCTGCATGCTTACATGAAATAGGAAATAGTTATTTATCAAATTATTGAAAAATAATGATAGTTTGTTTGTTTCAACTTTTCTCTTCTAATAATTACATAAAGAAGGTATATTTTATAATCCTTCAACTTTTAATTTAACATATTTTATTAAATTTTGAAGTTTATGAATTTTAGATTGTTTTCTTAATACTAAATTAGTTTTTAGAATACTATTACATTAATTTAGAACATTTTACCCCTTGATACTTTATCATGTAAAGAAATAAACTGTCATGGTTTACCAAATTTACCTAAAATACTGTGTCCCCATTTAGAAAATTTTTTACTAAAAAATCATATATTATTGTCTAATTTTTAATATCATATTAATATTATTTAAGTCATTATATTCAAACCATATTCTCTTATTTTTATTACTGATAATATATCTTAAGTAAGCAAACTAACAGTTTTTTTTTCAATTTTCATTAAGCTGTAATATTGAATATTGAAGTACCCGTAAAGTGAAATAAAAAATATTAATATTAATCAATGTATATTAATTTTAAATTAGTGAAAATATACTACATTAACTATTTTTGGTAGATATATAGTAAAATTGATTCAATTAAAATTTTAACTTTGTGTAGGTACTCTTTGTTTCCAGTAAAGCCTTTTTTAATATTACTATTACTATTATATTATATATATATTATATTATATTATATTATATTATATTATATTATATTATATTATATTATATTATATTATATTATATTATATTATATTATATTATATTATATTATATTATATTATATTATATTATATTATATTATGTATATATATATCACACTGAATTTATGTTGAAAAAAATAAGTTTTTAGTTTTAAGAGGTAAAAGCAAACATTTTTAAGCTAAAATCCAAACAATTTAACTATTAACAAATGTTATATATTTTAGAAGAGATTTAAGAGTAACATGGAGTTTTTACTTAGATATTTCAATTAAAAACTTGAAATATAAAATAACGTTTTGTTTTTCATATGATTAATTTCTAATAGTTAAATTTAATTATCAACAAGATTATTCTACAACTACAATAAATGATTATTTAGTAAGTAATTATGAAAATTTTCTTCAATTTCTATATCTAAAATCTCACAAATATTTAAAAATTAAATAAAATAGATTTGTTTTAATTCGTATAATTCTGAATTCACATTTGCATCCCAAAAGCTGACACACATCGAAAAAAGCTTCCATCTTATTGGACGATTTAAAATTTCATTCAACTGGTTATGCAAACATCCACACTGACTGAATATAAAATATAATGTGCGTTTAATCTCTAAGTATTCTTGCAGTTTTTCAAAGCACTCTACAACAGTTACAAAATAACTGCTCTCCTAATAACTACATAATCATTTCATTTGAATCAAATCTTAATAACTTTATCATTTAGTAAATTGTCTTCAACAAATTGGATTAAAAGATTTAATGCCTTTACTTCCCTCCCTCTTTTTTACCACATCCTACGAGGACCTTGTTCAAGGCTTGCGCAATGATCATTAGTTTCAATGCTTATCAGGTAACCATTACTTCACGCAGCTTCGAGTTCCTTTTCAGTTAATTTAATCTTCCCCCTCCTGTAAAGGGAATAATGATTTTTGTACAGGCAGAGGGGGAAAAAAATCCCTAAACACCTCGTACGTAATATCTCTTATCTACTTACGCTGTGGTCTCCATGAATCACTAAAGTATGGAAGAAAGGGGAAAAAAATGTTTCCTTAATCTTCATTTGGAATAATGGGGGTGGGAGTGATTATGGAAGATTGGAGCATTGTGTAAGACACGAGGTTTAACTGTTGTTTCCGAGAGGGGATAACAATGAGAGGGCGTTTTTAAGGTTTTACCCTTCGTTTTGTGATTAGCTCTGAGTAGATCTTACAAACCGATTATCCTTCTCTATTGATTTCTCGCAACCTCTCTAGTATATCAAAGTCTCTTTTTATTTTTTAATCTGTCAGACAATTAGAGACGCAAGCAAAAAATGCATCATTAGAATTTTAAATTATTTTATCAATTAGCGATATTTAGATAGTGCATATAATTTAATACAATTATAGAAAATAAATGTATGGATACAACAATATGAAGGTTCACCAAATGAGGATTACGAAAATGTTTTAAATTAATTTCCTCAAAATTAAAAATATAATTTCATATTTGTGCTAAAGTTGTTTCATTTGTCATACCAATCTGATTAATTTCATTTTCGACAGAAAGAAAGAACTTTCATGATCATATTTGACGGTTAAAAGTATAATTCTATAAGTATTCTTGAAAGTAAATTTGTCTATCAAATAAAATATTTTGAGAAACATAAAAGAATTTGCATTGCGACTCTTAAAAGTCTAAATGTATATGAATTTTAAAAAAATATTGTAATTTTGAGGTTAAATGAACAAAATTAGTTATTCCAGAAAGTTCTTACATCTTAAAATTGCTTTCAAATAGCTTTGCAAAAGTCTATAAGTATGTAATCCTTAAATAGTTTTTTTTAAAAAAATTCTTAAGTACGTATATTGAGAAGACATTTATTGTAGCATATTTCATATCATGTTTTAATACCTAAAAGAAAAAGTTGTGTAAGTGAAATTTTGTGTAAGAAAAAGGAAAAATATAAATAAATGTCTATTAGAAAGGTAATTTTATTGAAACGAAGACTGAAAATTTACATTTTATGCAAAGATTTATCAACAGTAAAAAATATTTTTTTATTAATTTCACCACAAACTAATAAAATAAACAATAATAAAATGAACAACCACAAACTAATAAAATAAACAACATGTAATACCACTTTATACTTTTATTCCAATAAAATGTTATATTCAAACTATTTATTTTACAAGTTTAACCAAAACTAAATTCAGGAAGTATAGAACATTATGTTAAAAATTTAAATTAACAAAAAAAAAAAGATATTTCCTTACCATATGTTGCCACAAAATAGAAATAATTGAATAATACAATGGTAATTAAGAATAATTCGAAGACATTAAGTTCCTTGACATATCCTGCTCTTTCCTGCTATCATTTTTATTCTTAAAAAACTTCCTCGATTTATTTTTAACCGCTCAAATACAGTCATTTACGTAACTATTCTTATAGTTTCAGGAAAAGAGTTGGTAATTTGAAACACTGCATTTAAATGATTTATATATAAATATAATGTCAGAGTCTAAAGTTATGTTGAAAAAGCTATTCCTATAAGCCTGGATCCACTGAAAAAGCCAGTAGAGGAAATTATCCTAAATAAATAAACAGTGCTTGTCTGCTATAAATTGTGGGTATTAGTTGATCCTGTCAAACCATATTACAGGTTGTTGACATTAATTCCCGAGTATCGTTAACAAATTTCTTAATTGTGTTGTGCTTAATTAATTAGTATTGTATTACCTCGTCTCATTTTAATAGTTTTTAACTTTTTCAAAAAACAAAAATCATTTTAGGTATTTTGAAGGAATGGCCTCAGAAATCTGTACGAGTTTTATAATTTTATTGCATTGTGGAAGGAGTAAATAGCAAACTGACTTCATGATGTAAGCAACGTTACAAAATATCTTAAGCAATTGTTTAATGCATTAAAACCTAAAAAATAAATAAAAATCTCTTAAATCAGTTTTTCTAAGATGAAATTACGTTTTTCCCTAGTTAAATTTACGCTTATATTTTTGAAATGAAAAACTAGAAAGTATTTATGTTTACAATGTATTTTGTAAAAAAACATTGTAAAACTAATGAAAACAAAAATACATAGTTTTACCGGACTTTGGAAGTGAAAAAGATAAAATTTAGCTTCAAAGATAATTTTTATTTTCCAATGAAAAAATTATATTTTTCTACTAAAAGCTTTTATTTTATAATACATATTTTTTGAAATATGTATTATAAAATAAATTAAATATGTGTTATATATTAAAAAATAAAATAAATATGTATTATAAAATACTTATAAAACGTTTATATTTTTATGTTTAATTATAATCAATAAATGCTCTTCTCGAGTCGCAAATTGTTAAAATGTGTAAACATTTTTTTAACATAACTCTAACCTTGAGATTATGGAAATTTAGTATTAATTATATTTTTCTATGCTTTAACTTCAGAAAAACATTTTTCCCTCATTTTACATTCATTTTATGGAAAATTTATCAGATGTTGGCAAGAAATGCTTTAAAATGCTTCAAAATGGAATAATTTGGTATCATTTTAAACGAATTTAAAATATCTGTTTCTACTTTCTAAAAATGAGAAAAATTTCAAAGTTATAAACGAAGAAACAAAAAATGATACAAAATTCACAAAAGTTATTAAAATTTTCAAAAAGAGAAAAAACTAATGACATTCGTTAATGCTGTTTTTTAATTTTAATATTAAGTTTCATAGTTTACTCTTCGTGTTTTACATTTAAGCTAAGAGTAAAGTATTGTTTGGAACATTTTTAGTAAAACTTAAACGTGTGTGCTCAAATAATTCATGTAAGAAGATTTTTATCAAATTTTATGTCCTGTGTTCTCTTAATTCCTAAAGAAAAATATTCTAATCAAGAATATAGAAAATCTATGTTCTGTATGTAGAATTAAGAAAAAGTGTTTTGTTAAGCTCATATGATATGTCTGTTATACATCTACTACTTTTTCCTTCTAATTCCAAAGTGAAAAAGTAGTAAATTAAAAGGAAAAACGTAATATTTACTAAATTTATCTGGTACATCAGCATAAAATCAAAATGAGTTAGATCATTAATCCTTTTCTTAAAAGCATCCAGTATACTAAAAAATATAATTTTTTTCCACTATTTAAATAGACCAAAAGAGTTGCTTTTGATCGGTTATTTATTTTATGAGATATACCTTTTGAATAAGATGTAAGTCAAAATATTTCTAGATCAATATTATACCAATTGTTATAATCATAACAGGAAAAGCTTTTTCATGGCTACAAATGTATATGCTAATCCTACAGAACTGGTTTGGTATCAGAAGTATCAATTTCTTGGGTAATATAATTATAATTGTCCAACGTTTTAAAACAGCTAGAGGTGTATTTTCTACAATTTTAAATCAAGAGTTGTGGTTGACTTCGGAAAATATTTGTTGTGCTATCATCTTATCAACAAAGAGCAGTCAAAAAATTTCTAGATCAATAATGTACTTATTGATGACATTACAGTGGAAAATAATATTTTTGTTAGTTAAACTTACAAGTTAATCTGCCAAATCAGCCGTTGTGGAATATAAATCAATTGTTTTAAAACAGTCTGAAGTGTGTCTTTCGCCACAATTATATTTGACAAAAAATCGGTGTCGAGTAATTATATACTTAACTTTTTGGATAAGATAAATATATCTAAATAAATTACGTAGAAACACAGATAGATAATTACAGTACATATATACTTACTGATAGTTTTTAGTTAAATTTACAGATATGAATTCGTATATAAAATGGTATATAAATCAAATATATAAACTTCTGTGCCCAATTATTCCTTCAAAACTTTCCTGCATTTGTATTTTGCACTTCTGTAATCGCGGTTTTCCGTAACTTTTAAAAAAATTATTGGTTTGAAAATATGAATTAGGATTTAAAAAAAATTACAGACTTCGTAGCATACATCCTACTTTAAAGTTAATATCTATGTGTTATACTTCATAGACATCTTGCTATTTTTTATTTAAAAATGAAAAGGTCATTTACGGGGAAAGTTATAGTTGTAGCAGTGGTTGTTGTATTTAAAACTATGGTTATGAAATGAAATGAAAATATAATTGTTTGAATTATCAGGTTTTTCTAATATATCAGATTAAGTATTTTCAAGTGAATTTCTCAGTAACCCGGTTACTGTTATAACAAATAATAATAGTTTTTTTTAATATAATTTATGAGCAAAGTACGTCTACGATTGCTTTAAAACCAACTCACAGAGATTTAAATATGAAAATGTAAATGTTGAAACAGATAGCTTGTGTAAAAGAAAGAAAACCTTTGAATTATCAAAATGCAGGAATCAAAATACAACAAAAATTTCAATGAATGAAGTGAACAAAAACATAGAAAATCAACAATTATAATAAAGAAAATATTCGATCAGATGAAAGAATAAGTCCAGTGGAATCTTCATTGCATTTAAAGTTGAGAAGTGTTTCTATTTAGCAGTTGATCATTTGCAATAAGGATTCACGAACAATCTGTGAATTTTAATAAAATTTGATCAATTTTATATATCTCAATGGCTATTTATCATTACTCATTGTCTTCTGTAGTTAATAAGTCATTAGGATTTAAAAAATTTGAATTCTAATGATTAATCTTTGAAGAAAGTGTTTTGATTTGAAATTTATCAAATCCTGTTTATTTTTAAGATTTTTTAAACATATTTGGATTTAAAATAATATGTGAACCCAAGTAATGATAAGTTTTTACAGGAAATTTTTACTTTATAAATCTGTTATGTGAAAGAATACATTTTTTTTAATATTCTCTCAACCTAAATTTTTTATTTCTAATTAGTAAATCGCAATGATTATAAAATATTAATTTTTTTCATGTCTTGTTAATTTTACTTCCTAATATTTATCCATTCTGTATTTTTATGTTCAGATTGTGTATTTGAATCTTAGCTAAATATTTTAAATATTAAAATCATATATGTCATTATAAACTAAAAAAAAAAAAAAAAAACAGTTATAGAAAGCACAAAATGTTCAGTAATTTCCAGAAAAACATAATTTTCCTCTAACAGATGATGAACGATCGAACAAATTTTCCTTTTTATAAAAGCATCGAGAACATATTCGTCAAATAATGAAATTTCATGAAAATTTATCGTTGATATTATTGTTTTTAATAGGTTTACTTTTTCTGAATGTGCGATCATATTAGAAAATATACGAGACTATTTAAGAATAGATGTACGAAATATTTCCAGAATAAAGAAAAATAAATAGAAGTTAAATTTTAATCAATTTCTTTGTTAGTTTTTATCATGAATATTGGCACAATAGCCTAGTGGTTTGAGCTTAGGTTTTTCATCCAGAAGGGCTTAATTCAATTACCAATGTCGCCAAAGACTCACCCAGTACATTGCAATACGCGTGCTCGTTTAATCTGTGGAATTGAAAGTTCTGTGGTTGATCGTTGAGCAGTTAACATGGGTATAATGATCTGGAGAAAACTTCATCCCCCACTAATTCAAAATTGTGAGTGAGGATCTTCTGGTGGCTCCATCTATCAGAATAGCCTTAGAGGAAAAACGTACTTTCACGTTCGTGGTGCTCTGGTTAAAACGAAAAACGTACTCTTCTGACTTAATTTCGCATAATTGTCGGCTAACGAGCTTGCTTGTCCAAATGTCATAAATAAAAACAACAACAGCATTTTGAACATTGACATAACGGCCAATAGTGAGCCCTGCCCCTCTTCAGAAATCTTTCCCATTCCACAGTATTCCAGTACTGGCTGTCAAATTTTTTACATTAGTTTAGCAAAATTCTCATCCTAATTATGGTCCATTTTTTTTAGGTCTTCCTCAATACATTCCAGAGTTGTATTGAAGACCTCAAGAGCAGTTCTCTCTACATTCATTAGCAGAAGGTGACCTACGATCTCATTCTACTCAATTTTATGCATTTAATGTCATCATTTTTATATATTTTACACAGCGAAAGTTGTATCGTTGCTACTTAGAAATATTTTCCAAAGAACAGCAAAATAGTTGTTAGAAACTTCCTGTTGAACATCACCAGTATTTTTTCTTCCATCGTTTTTAAAGTCCATATCTCTGAGATATAGGTAAAAATCGATCTTTTTACGCCTTTGCAAACGGAATATTTCTCCTCTTTACAGCAATAGTTTTAGAGATAAGAAAACCCCTCATGCATTATCTATGCAAAAAATACGCTAAAAGATAATTTCAAATTTTTCAAAGGTAAATAACTTAAATAATTTATTTTAATATTTCAAAAATTACGTAAGAAATTGTTAATTTGACCCCTAAGAAAATAATAATGATGCTAAAGAACATCACCAAAAACCAACTATATAAAATAAAATAAATAAATCCAAACACTTTTCTTTAAATTCATTTACAGCAAGTAAAGAGTTTTTAATAAATTTAGAGTTTATTTAAATATTATCTAACTTGCATGAGAAATTTTAATGGAGAAAGAATTCCAGACTGATCTAGATTCAGATTGTTTTGGAATTTATTGGCCTTCTTTTGATATGCAGCGCCTTATCCTTAGCGCTCTGCTCTTCGGTTTAATAAACTCTGGGTTTGATATCATAAAGAAGCGTTTCCCTTGTCCTAGAAATACAACAAGGAAATACAAGACACGTTATAAAATATCGCCGTTACGACATTGCCGCGGACGTTACGATCAACCGACTACTACAAGTGTAGTTTCAAATTATTAGTATATAAAGTATTATTAGTATAAAGAATTCAATTTAGTCCTGATTATATTTCACGTAATCATTAATAACTTAATTTGTTTGAATATATACAAAAATTATATATATATATATATATATATATATATATATATATATATATATATATATATATATATATATATATATATATATATATATATATATAGAGAGAGAGAGAGAGAGAGAGAGAGAGAGAGAGAGAGAGAGAGAGAGAAAATGTGTGTGTGTCTTGGTGTGCGTGCGTGCGCGTTTACAATTTTAATGAAAAATATAGCAAATGTGTATTAATAAAATCATATCAACATGTCACTATCGAATTGTAATAGTTCGATTTTGATATACACATCAAGCTTATTTGAAGTAATTAAATTGCTTGAATGCTTATTTAAAACGTTATATATAATTCTGCTATTTTTACTAAAAGCTTATGAATGAAACACATTACTGTGTTTCATTAACCAGACACTTTCGTGTCTAGTTTTCTTGAACTTCCTTTCTTTAAAACTGCAGATAATTTCATGATAAATATCAATTTAAATAACTAGCAAAAAAGAAAAAAAACATTCAGTTAGGAAGCATTTTAACGCTCTGTTTCTTTTAAAAAAGAAAACTAAATATCAATTTGACAAAATGAGAATTAGGAGAAAAAGAAACGCCACATCAAATGCCGTCAAAACACACGGAAAAGGGAAAAAGGGCCTAAGAGATTTCAGCGTCATCACTATTTCTTATTATCATTTTAAGGTGTTCTTCAGTTTTCTTCTTTTCCTTCCTCTTTATTATTCTGCTTCTCCTTATTTTTTTTCGTTATCATTTTCTCTTTCATTTCATGACGCCTTCGGAACATATTGAAGGAAGCAAATCTGTCATAACCAGTCTTCTTTTCTCTATCTTCTTCTTTGCACACGACACGAACTATCTGTCTTCGTTCCAGTATCGCTTAGGGAAAGGGGTCTAAGATTGTTTTACTTTTTTTTCCCCTTCTTGTTCGCTCTTTCCATCCTGTCAGGAAAAAACAGAGGATGGTATGGAAAAAAAAGCATTTTCCACTTCCAATTGCTGCAAAGTGGTTTTTTCTCTTTTTTCTTTAGTATTTGATTTTTTTCACTCGGCCAGTGAGTTATGAGTGCTTGTTTGGCTATTACGTCAAATGAAGGATGAAGAAATATATTTTTCCCCGCGGGTACAGTTAAAATTCGATTATGAGCCTCTTATTTCGAATGACTTCTTCGCCATTCGTTCTAAATTAGCAAAACTATCGTTTGGATAACATATATAATGAACCTAATTTTGTTCGGGAAACATCAATTTAAATTTTAGCCTGCCTATGCTTAAATATGAATAAAATTTTATTTTGAATTAATTACTTGAATGTTATTTAAATGAGTATTTGTGTCATTTCTTTAATTGAGGATACTTATTATTTAATTACGTCCCAACTTCATACATATATAATTATTTAAAAGGATGTTTTTGTTTTTAAAATTAATTAAAATTTATTTTAGACATCATATATGTTTTCATCTTTATTTTATCAAGTAATTAAGTTAATAATTACAATTTTTAAAAATTATACATACTATTTAGGAAATTATTTCTTGCAATTACATAAAAACTAGTTTATTTTTTACTTTATTATCAAATTTTTATCTCTATAGTTTAGCATATTTTCATGAAATTGTTTTTCTGTGGCTTAATAAGCATTTAATTTATTTGAGATTTAATTTATTCCTCACAACCTAAGCCGACAAAGAAGTGATGTTATTTTAGTATCAATAATTTTAATTTTGTAAATGTAATCTTGTAATGTTAATATTAACATTATGACCATATTTTTTGAAAAGGAATTGCTAAAACAATTTAAGAAAAAATATATTATTTTGATGACCATAAGACATTTATTTATTTGATGCTTTCAAAGTATATAAGCCCTTTCAATGACTATATTTTAATAATTTCCTACTTTAAAAATGTTTAAATAAATTTACTAATAATTTATTAATTATATTAATCATTTATTTGAAATATACTGTAAAAATTCATTTTATAATTTAAAAATTTTAATTTTAAGATAAAAATGCTAAATAATTTTATAATTGATTTTAAAATCCAATAAAAAATAAATGAATAGAAAATTTCGGATTTATGATTATTTTTTTCACACGAAAAATAATTTGACCAGATCTATAACTTGAATTGGATTCCATACTACTAACAAAATCCATGATAAGAGCTAAAAGTATGTGTCAGAGTTAATCATTCAATGATTAGCTAAATGTAAGTATACGAACTTTTTACATACATTTTTTCTAAAAAATTAAAATATGTAATCAAAATAATGTCAATCCCTCCTTTGCGGAATTTGAAGTTCCATATCTATTTATCATTATAGGGAATATATAATCAAATTAGGCTTTAAACTATATTTTTTAAACTATTATTTAAATCTTTAAAATTTTAGTAGTCTTTCTTTTATTAAGCTAAATTTTAATATGCATTTACGAAGTACTGTCATTTGACAAAGTCAAATAGACTAGTCCCAAAAATCAAGTGATAGTTCTTGTATTTCAGAGAATACAGCTACAAGTTACTAAAACCATACCTTTTAAGTCAACAATGGACACAAAATCATCCCAGCTCATCCATCACTTTCAAACTCGACAAGAAACAGAAAAACCGAGTGAAAAAACTTCATATGGAAGACAATTCACCGAATCGACCCTTATCCATCAACATGGCGGATAGCTATACTTTCATTTACTCGATAAACTTCCTTTTTGGAGAAGATAACGAAATAAAGAAAGAAAAGAACACCTGATCTATCTTTTAATTCTGAGCTTCTTACAGAAATTCTTTCTTATTCGTAAGTTAATCTATTAGTAGTAATAGGTTCACTTAATTCACTGACTACAGAAGTCAGATTTGAATGGGAGTAGCATACATTCTCTTGTCTTCGAGGGTATCGAAAGCCCCATGTGCCTGGAGTGGAGAGTACACGATCATTTAATTTGATTGTGCTTCTTTTGAAGCAACTCTGGCTTAAGTCAGGCCGGAAAGCTGAAAGTCAATGCATAAATTAGTGGGAAAGAAATTGTTTTTTAATTCTATTTGCCCGAGTGGCTTTTGGTGGCATACCAACGAAATCCTTAAAACTGTTTCGAGAAAAGCAGAGAAGGAGATTATTGAATTGAGATGAAAGGAAATAACTTTCCTTTTGATTGTTCATTTCTATTTGTAAGTTAATTTTGAAATTAATGATTTTTTTCTGAATATTATGTAAAAATGTTAACATTTGGGGTAAAATTTTGTACAAAACGAATACCCCTTGATATTTTGGTGAATTTTTTGACGCCAAGATATGAATAACAAAAGGACCGATGCCGCAACACAAAACTAACAAAAATAGTGTTATATTTAAATTTTTATCATCAATATTTATTACCAAATTATTCGCCAAATCAAGGGTCACTTCTAAGTCAAACCAAATAGATATATTAAATTCAATGCTATTAAGTAAAACGAAGTTTTCCAAGACAGGAAATTATTCAGACTATTTTATTTTACCTTAAATCATTTTCAAATATCATATTCAACATAACTTAGCATTTTTAACGTTAATGATTTCGTTTTTGACAAATTTAATTTGAATGCTATTTTACAGCATCGTGTAAGCCATTATTGTTAGTGTGTCTCATAAATTTAATTCGATCGTATTTCCTGGTAATTATTCAGGTTCTTATACGTTAAGTACATGAATTGTTACGTTACTCTCTCAAGAAACTCTTTAAAAATGCTATGCCCTGATTGAATAATGAGTGTTATTAACTACCAACATTCGTAATAAAACACATTTCTACAAATAATTTTCATAACATTAAAATTTCTCATTGAAAAAAACAACTTGAGATATAATTATTAAATTCTACGAACCTTGACAGTAAAATGCCATAGTGATATATTTGGAAAGTTAACTAATGTTTAAAAATGGATTAAAATTATGTATAATAATTAACATTTCCATAGTGAAAATAAATTTTTTATAATAAAACGGATTAATTAAGAGAAAGAACTTTAACAGTAAACAAAGTTTAATTATAATAATGACACATACAACATAGAAGTAAATGCTCGTGTTGTAACATGATTATCATGGAAGTAACTTAACAGTAAATAGTACTTTTTTATTAATGTATATTTTAACAAGTTCTATCTTGCCTATGTTCTTGTTTTTCTCATACGAAACCATATTGGCAAGTTGTAAATTTGTTATCCTCTTATATTTTCCTTTAAAAAAATTTATATCAAGTTTAACCTGGATATCGTACATAATTTTTCGGTAAAAGTTTACAAGAGGGTACTTCTTGATTCTTTGGTGATTTTATAACACTCAGATAAGTGCCAAGATGTGACTAACAAGATGGCTGCTACATAAAATCTATGCAAAGATAGGCTTACCAGGATTTCCAGAAATTAAAATTTATTGCCAAAATGCATCGACAAACCAAGTGATACCCGATTCTACACTGAACCCAATATCTCAATTAAAAGGATATTTAACAAACAGATTCCAGAAGTTGCTTTCCATAATGTGGTTCATCTTTTGTTATACTTATTCCTCTCATGGTATTCTGTTACTTAATCGTAAAATTTTTGAACACAAATTTGTTTTAATTGAAATAGAAAGATTTCTTTTCCACTTGAAAAATTCAATTCTTACGAGTCCGCTTATATTTAATTGATCTTAATTATAAAAGGACTCGATAAGATCCTGTTTATAAGACCCAATTTTTCAAACAGAAAATTTGCAGGATATCCCAGCCACAACTGAATCATAAAATATGGATATTACATGTTTTCTTTCTACAAGTACACCTGCAAGCTTTAAGAGTTTTTTAATGTCTGTTTCCCATGTTTCCTTTAATACAGACCGTTATCTGAAAAGTTCTCTTGGATAGTAAAGTAGACGAATATTCAAAAACTATCACAACTTTATGCTACTAAAATATCCATTTTGTAATGTCAAAATAGTGATATTAGAATTTTACAACTTCATATATTATAATGCTTGATAATTTTAGGATATTTTGCAAATATATTACGCCAATATATGTATATATATTAATGAAATTCAGCTTCAAATTCTAAAAATTTTTATGCATTATTAAACAAAAGACGAAGTAGAATTTTGAATACGAAGTATTTGCTTTAACTATTCTTGCTCTATTTAGCACAACTTAGATAAGATACACCATATAATCACTAAGAAAACTGTTGAAATAGTTTAATAGCATGATTTAATTTCTAAATAAACACCGCTGTCTAAACTCATAAAACTTCAAAACATATTAATAAAAATATTAAAATATTGAGAGATATATTTATATTAGGACTTTGTTATTATTTGTACTCTTTATGAAAATTAAAATAAGTGGAAGAAAATACTACCATCCATCATCCGAATATTTGTATGGAGTTACTACTATAACTGCCTCACATGATAACACTATAAGCTACGGAATATGAACACGTTTTATTTATGTCTTTTACCGCAGATGTCGAAATACATATTGACAAATATTGTACAAATTTAAGTCGATAAATTAAAATTTTATGCAATCTTTAATGAACACTGCAGTCAAACAGTATGCAAATTAATGTAATTTAGATCTCAGAAAACCATTTTACACTTATCTGGCATATATTTTTTAAAATCATTTTCCTAAAGAAATATAGCAGGACTTTTGCCAGATCACACATTTTATACAAACTCATTTTTTACCGAGATGATTACAGTATATTTGCCTGGATGTCTAAAAAATTATACGCTTTTTAAAATGATGAAAAACGAATCCACAAACTCTTAAACTGAAAACCATAACTATTCGAAAGCAATACTTCCAAGATATATTGTATAGTTTAAATTTAATAGATAGTGTTATTGATAATAACTGTGAAATCTGTTACACATTAATATGTCATAACATATAGCTATAGAGTTTAAAGTTTTTACATAGTTTTTTGTTTTCCAAGAAAATATTTTTCTAAATAATAGACCACACTCGCATATTGCAGTAATCTCGCTACAATTGTTCAAACATTGAATCGAACCTCGGATTTTTCAATCTGAACAAATGGTCTTATAATTAAGTATTGATGAGCTTTGATCTTTATAAATAAAATAAATTTTGTGATTTATCGGTGGAAGTTGCTTATTATAGCCAAATTTTGACAACCACTTAAAGTTGATATTAATTGTTTCCACACATAATTTACTTCATAATTTATTTCTTCACCCTAGATTGAATGTGTATTAATACTTTAACGAGACCTAATAATCATTTTCTAAGTTCTGGACTGTAATATTTTTTGCCTGGACATTAATATATGGTAAACATTAATATGTGATTAATTCCTTCTTAACTGCAGTATATTTTCACTATTGCGGTTTCTACCTTAAATCCTCAACAGTTTTACACTTTAAATTTCAACACCAAGCTGAATCAAAATAGTGGAAAAATTAAGAGTCTGTCTCGTATTATTAAAGATAAGAAAACGCCTGAAAAAGGAGATCAATATTTCAACTAAGATTAGATTTTGCAAGACTGATAACACGACATTGTATAACTAACTTTCAAACTATTACTTTTTTCAATTTTCTCCTGTTCTAATCTTTGTAAAGAATTAATCTTTATTTTCAAATCTCTCCTACCTCTATGCTAAATCCCACTTTTCCCCAAAAACACCCTTTGTAGAAAGAACCGATTTTAGAATTGAATTAAAGGAAAAGAAATTGAAGTGATTTGTTTCTTCGATATGTGAAGCAAATGAGAATTCCCTTTTGGGAATCAAATGGCTGACAAAAGGGGACTTTTTCCCCTGCAGTTTCTTTGGTTTGAATTTGGAATGTTTAATTTTTGTGCTAAGGCACTGGTGATTTAAATCTGGAAAATTACACTAGGATTCCCGGAATCGGCAGAAGGATTAATGTTTCCTTTTCATTGCATTATCAGCTTATTTTTTTTATCTTTTCTTTATAGAAGTACTTTTGTCTCTTAATCAGGATTCCAATACTTACTTCGTAATTGTTTTCTACCATTGGAACTTTTTTAATCTATAGGGTTTTGCTTTATTAAGAATCGCACTTTCGGTAAATTATTATTTTTCGAGTTTTTGCTTTTAGTCCGTAACTAACATCGCTGACATTTATAGAAAATTCATTCATCTTTGCCCTTTAGGAGAGAAAAGAGAAAAATCAACATCCAGTTCTTAAACAATAAGCTGATTTGTTTTATTTATCATTATTACTTAAATCTCTTTTGTTTTTAGATACTTATTTATGTTTAAATCCACATTCATGTTCAGAAATATCATATAATTTTGGATGACTTCTTTTTTATGTTGAATTGATTTTGTTCCTTTATATTAGATTTTTGTGATTTAAACTGGTTATTTTTCACCCTAAAATCTTAACACAAAATTAAAGAAGAAAGTCGATTATTAAGCAAGAAGAAAACGAAAAAAACATATAAGATTAAATTTGATATTTTCATGATTCTAAAATTGTTTGAGGAAAAATTTCTGAAATTTTTAGATTAAAATAAATTGGAATAAGAAACTGAAAGATATTTTTTGTCTCCTTATAATTTTATGTTTATAGCAGGTACTTTTGATATCTGATACATATACACAATGTTTAAAATATTTAATTAAAATTTATAGATTCAAGTTAAATTTCTTCAAATGAATGCATCACACTTTAGTCAATATAAAGATGTAAATTTTAGATTAAAAAAGAAAGGATTATATCATATAAATGTAAATAAATCACATCAAATTATTATAAAGGACTCTATTGATTAATTTTCTTCTTTAAAAGTTTGTAGAAATTTTAGATAATAGCTAAAATACTACTTATATAAATAAGTAAATAAAATAATTCTCAAAAATATAATTACTGAAACAAAAGAAAATAATTTATAAATTATTAGTAATTTGATAATCTGTAATTATTCCTAATTTATAACATAAATTCTTAGTAATTCACATTAATAGCTGTTAATAATTAAATTAGTAAATGAAAGCAAATTACTTACAACTGCTAAATGGTTTGAAGAACGCATTTTGGTGTGATAGCATTTTAGTGATGCTTGTATATAATGATTGTTGTCTTTTTATTACTCATAGAAAAGAATTAATGTTTGAAAAAGTGTTAGATTCTCTAATGAATGCAACATGAAGTCTCCCTTATTCAAATTTGAAAATAAAAACAAAGAACAGTAATAAGAAGGAAACACTTGTCTATAATAACAAAATGAAGAAGCTCAGCATTTTTACGAATCATGTTTAGTTAAAAAATGCATTTAAAATAACTAAAAATTCTAATATAAAAAGTATTTTTTTTGCATCTTACAATTTACGAGTATAAGATGCAAATAGCCTTGAAAGGGAATATAATATTGGAAAAGACCTTTACTTTTTTATTTTATATACTTTTACTTTTTTTATATTGCCGACCGATTGGAATGGTTAGTGTTCCTGATTCCTGAGCTGTTGGTCCCAGGTTCGAATCCTGGTTCGGGCATGGATGTTTCTTTCCTTCTCTGTTCTCGCTGTCCCTTCTTCTGTGATATTGTATGAATGTGGCCGGCCCTATAAACGGGTTTGTGGTGGTATGGAGCGGGTAACGCTACTCGCCTCCGTGACTTGGTTCACGGGTGCTCGCTGGGTAAACGATAAATGAGTAGCAGTTTCTGGCCTTGTTGTGGCATAGGGTTCAGTCACCCTTGTGTGCCCGCCATTGGATAATAATAAATACTTTTTTATATTATCCTTAACTGTTACAGATATAACGAAAATGTTTAAAAATTTTAAACTTTCTTTTATGGTATGGTAGCCCAATGCTTAAGGCTCTGGATTTCAGTTCAACTTTTCATGCATTCAATGCTCACCCCTTGCTTGGATGTTTGTATAATACGCAATAGTTCAGAATCCGCTTTAAACTGTATATTAAAGTGTAATTAGCTTTTGTGAGAAAAACATATTCCAAAGCAGACAAACCGATCACATACTTTTAAATTGCTTTCTTATAATCATAATAGGATTGTGTAGTTTAAGGGGAGAAATCATTGGATCAAGTTTCTGTTACACGAATTGCCATGTCATGCCATATCATACCATACTCAAGAGCAGTGTTTAATTAATCTTATGGTGATTAAAAAAATTTTTAACTATACAGTTACAAAAAATGTTTCTTTACATATGCATGAAAACACCGTAAATTAGATATCTGTATCTTACGCTGATCCAAAATCTGTTTTTATTCATTGTATACATACTAATTTATTAATTCAAAGTTATATTTTAAAAATATTACCTTATAAAAAATTTTTATTTAATTTTAGAGAAAGTTTATTTCTATTTACCGGAAAATACTGTAGAATACTCCATATTCCCAATCAGAGTTACTCTCTTGAAATAACAATCAATTTATGTGGTTATGATAATTTAAAATACTCTTAAATATATAATTATTTCTGTATGCCACCATTAAAACACACAGCGGATACAGATCATTCAAATTCCTATATTAGTTTATATTGCCTATATATAGGATATTTATATATTTATTCATAATTATCTAAAATCAGTAACTTTTTGTAAAGCTAAAATATTTATATATAGTTTTTAAAAAATTGTAGGTTTACGGGAAAACAATGTAATTTAGACGTAATTTTTATGTTACTTTTTAATGAGAATAATGTTAAAATATTAATTTAAATACTGCTTTTACTGAATATTAGAATAACTGAAAATAGTTAAGTAGTTTTAAAGAAAAATAGGTGTATGACAAAGGATTTTACCTGATCTTGTTTAAACTTTCTTGCCGATTTAAAAATTTATTTCTGATTACTGTTTTATTATATTTTAACTTAAAACTATAGTAATATGTATCCCGAAATGTTAGAAATGTATAAAATCTTTTTATATATATTTCTCTAAGGGAAAAACGTATTAATTATATATATATATATATATATATATATATATATATATATATATATATATATATATATATATATATATATATATATATATATATATATATATATATATATATATATATATATATATATATATATATATATATATATATATAAAGTTGGGAAATTTGAATAAAACATTCACACATATTATAATAGAAAATTCAAAAGAATCCGATAACAAAATTCACTAAGATTTAAAAAACAAAACAAAACAATAAAATTATTTTAAGATTCGTGAGGTTTCAGGATTTATTTAAATTGTCTCCTCTGCTTATATAAATGTACGTTTTAGAATTTGCATTTAAATTAAAATAAATGCAGTTTATCTGTAATTTCAAAATAGCACTTGCTAATAGACGCTTTGCTTTAGAGATAAAAACGCCAAAACTAGAATTACGATAACGAAGAGTTATAATCTCTGTGACCTAAAAACTAAAGTAATGCTTATGTTTCATTCTTATATCAATAAAAGTGAACGCAAAATTACATAAATGTTTTCAACAAATGAAGAACCCTCGCCAAAAAATCATATTCGTTAAAAAAAAGAGCCAAGTCGGTTCTCATTTCTTTATACGATTTTTCAAGCTGTAAAATATTTTATATCATTTCCAAAATGCTTTATACTGAAAAAGATTAAAAAGTATCTTGAAAAAATATTTTTCCATCAATTTCACATCTAATTTTTTTCTTCCGCTAAAGAATCCGTTTTAAAGTTGATTTTACCGTAAAGCTTCATTGTTATTTTTTTAAGACTTTCCATCATTTTAAAAGCAAATGAGTTTTAGAAGGTTTTGCTAAGAGTTCTTCGTTTGTTGTTATTTTCCCTCTTCTCCATTGAAATAAGACATTTCAAAATACTCAAAAGAGAACTTTATAATGGAAGATTTTTTGTTATTATTACTTATAAGCTAACGTTGCAAAAGCCTTATGTAAACATTCCTCATGGCTTTTGCTGATAGAAAGTAAATGCACAAAGATATATTTATGATGATAAACTTTTTTAAGAAATTATTATGAGTTGTGAAGTAATTTCTAAATATTTCGCAGAAATTTAAAATGAAAGTGACAATTTTTTTGTGTGAAAAAATAGTAAATAAATAAAAATAAACGAAGTTTTATTTTCATTTTCGACATTCCATATTTTTATTTTTCAAGTTTTTTTAATACAGAATCTTTGAAACTAGTTACTGGGCACAGCAAATAAAAATAGATTTTCCATTAAATATTTATAACGAAAATTTGAAATACCCAATCATTTCTTCGGTTTATGACTAAAGATAACTTTCTAAGAATATTTTTACTCAATATCAGCTGAGTGCAAGGAAAAGATAGCTATATTTCGTATTAAATAACTTCTTGAAATATTTTGCAATTTTTTTTATTTAATGGCGCTAAAGCTTATAAATTTATGTAAATTATTTGAAGGGGATATCATTTGAACATTTATTTATATTTTGTTTATAAATAAACATTTTTATTTTAAACTTAAAAGTGTTTCACACAAGTTATAAATCATTAGACCTTTCTTGGAAGTAGTATAAATTTTCTTTGTGCGCATTAGAAAAAGGAGTAAGCTCTGTAAAACAATTAATTATAAGGCTTTCAGTTTCCAAAGACATATTTATCATTTGAATCTCTCTCATTTTATACATTAGGCCTAATTCATCAGGGAACTTTAGTTAAAATGAGATTCTGTAACAGTGTCTATAATATTCATAGTCAAGACGCGAATTAAACTCAAAATGTGTTTAGTTGAAGAAAGAAATTAATTATTTAGATGTTAGTCCAACAATGTTGCTAGCGAAAATAATCAAACAGCAATTAAATTTACGCAAATGGTAAATTTGGAATATAAAACGTAAATTAATTAAATTGTAGAAAAATTAGAATATATATTAGAAAGAAATCCATCTGTTTATATACACTACTATTTTTCAAGAATTTGTTTTTGTATGTCATTTTGTTGCATACAAAGATTTATTCATTAAGGCCTAAAATTTGAAAATAAATCAAAATCATTACAAATATCCCTGTTTATAACAATAATTTCATTATAAACGAAAAATGCTGCCATTGAAAAAAAATAATAATAGATATTTGCTCATATTTATTGATGATTATACTAAATAAATATTTATCTCGTTCTAATTAGTTACATATTTATTTATAACTACATATTCATTCCATTTCGTTGAAGACTCCAACTAGTTTTAAATATATGAAATAAAAATAAATATTTAGAAAGTTGAAAATAAGTTTTTGGAATCCGGTAAACCACTTTGTCCAAGCTATGGACAAACTGTTTCTTTCATAATCTTATTTATAATAAGCATAATAGGATTCCATCTCTTATTTCAGAAATAATCTTATCAAGCAAGAGCAATAGGATTGATAATAGGGGAGTTATAAGTACCAACGCATATATTAGTTTTAGCATACAGATTCTGGACATTTTCAAAATGTTCTTCTAATTAGTTTTACTATTCTAAAATGTTTCATGAAATATTTCACTATTCAAAAGTCCTGCCTGAATAGTAACTATAAACCAATGCCTACAAACTAAAGATTTATTAATTTCATATCAAACTTCTTACCTAATAAATGTTCTTGAACATTTATTTCAGATATTTTCGTTGAAAAGGAAGATTCCTGTGAAACGCTAAAGAACACTCTTAAACTGTTTTCACAGAGATCGTGTTAAACTACAATTACTAATCTACAATTCCAAATTCCGTTGACATTATTTTCACAAAAATATTAATATGATCCTTGGAGAGATTCACAACCAACAACTAAACAGCAGTCTTTAGTGAGCTATCAATTATTTATTTATAATCATGTGAATTCTTAGATATGGTTGACGAGATATTATTGTTTTCGATCAGTTAGTTTGAAAGGTAAGTTCTTCCTAAGGAAGGAAGTTTGAATACATGAAATAGCATATTTAATTAGTTGGCTGAAAACATTACTATGTGTAAGAAAATATTTCATTAATTATAAAATTTTTCATGTTTCTTATATGTATTGTTATTGCAAACACAAAAACTTCTTTTTTATAAACCACTTTTGCAGAATTGCTAAATTACTTGCAGTATCAAGGTCTTAGCGCCAGCACCCTTTTCTCCACACCATGTCATCTGAGTGAATGAATTTCGGATTCTGCGGAGCTTTCAGTGTGCATAAGCTCTATAGACACGATGGTTCTTCAGGTATGACTGTCACAGAACCTTTACTTTTTGGTCACGCAAAATAACTCTTTTTTTCTCAAGGTCGCCACAGTTTTGCTTCCCAAAATTGGTGAACGTTATAATAAATTATAGCTTTGAATTACAGCAGCATAATCTAAGCCAGTTATGAGTATTTTTATGAAAAGATTCATTCATTCATTGTCGTGTGCCAGCTAGGTTGGCAACATGTGTGCGCTGCTCCACTTTTCCAACTGAACCATATTTGGTGTGGAGTCCGACTTCCTCAGTACACACATACCATAGGGACCCGTTTATAGGGTAGGCAACCATTCACACCTCATTCATACAAGGAAAGGACAAAGACAGGATAGATAGAAAGAGAAAGTACATCCATGCCCGAACCGGGATTCGAACTTAAGACCTCCTTATCCGTAGGCAGGCACGCTGACCACTAGACAAGTTGGTTGGCTTATAAAAAGATACTCTATTTATAAGAATATGTTTTAAAATTCATCTATCCATACATAATAATTAATTAAAATAATAATTAAATTACATAAAAAATGATATTTGAAAGTATCAGAGATTAAAAATAATGAGAATCAAAACTAGAAAAGTAGAACAACAATCTAAAGAAAACAATATAAATTAAAAAATTATTTACCAATTTTATAGTGGAAAACTTCACAAGAATTAAATATATTTGATGTGGCTTTTAAATGTATTTAAACTATTTTATGTTTACTAAAATTATGAAAAATTTAATCACAAAATTGAATATTTTATCTCCACCAATAAAATTGCTGTTTGAAAATATTGTAACAAAGTTCATGATAAAACAATTTTTCGTCGATAAAAATCAAACATGCCTTTCTTCTCTTCTAGGGGACTGAGCACTTAAATATATTTGAAACTGACAGTAAATTAGTGTGTGTTTAATTTAAAAAAAATCATTGAGAAAAGTGTTACATAAATTTAAGTGTGTGATTAATCTAATTCAAAAATTCAAAACCTAGTTTTAGACAATCCCAAATCCAGTGACCAATTGCATTCATTTATAATCTGACAATAACTGAAGATGATTTGAATAATGTGTTCAAATGGAGCTGGATGATTGATGATTGATGATTTCGATAATGAGCAGTCTAACATGCATGATGGATGCATGGAAATGGACTACTGGTTTGTAATCTGTTTCCTATAAATATTTATATTAGGTTCTATGCATGGTTACATCTATAATTTAATTTGAATGATAATATTTTCTATTTTATTGATTGAAAAGTAATTCGTCTTTAAATGAATACAATATTTAATTATTTTACAATTTTAATAACATTTTAAGATTAAATTATATGTTATATAAATTTTTAAGACATTTCTATATAATTTTTAAAAGATGTATATATTTTTGAAGCAAACCCATAAGTCTAAAATAGAAATTATATATTTTGTATTTATTCGCAATTTGAATGTAGCTAAAAGCATTTACAGACAAAATACTTTAAGAATAACTTATTTTCAGTTAAACTTTCAGAAAATGCTTATTCGTTTTAATTTTTCAAAAATAAATTTATGTTAGTTTAATAAATCGCATTAAATGTAATACATAATGTTATAAAATATTGTTTACTAAAATATATTGCATTAAATTATTGAACTTAATATTGTTATTAAAATGGGATTATATATACATATATATATATATATATATATATATATATATATATATATATATATATATATATATATATATATATATAAGATTAAGATTTTGAGTTAAAAATACGTACTGAGTATGTAATAATATGTGGAACACATTTTTAATGGAATTAAATTACATAAAATAAATTATTTTTAATTTTATATTTTTGCAAAATGCCTATGGTCTAATATAAATATTTTTTTAAATATAAAGTTAATAAAAATAAAATACTTATTTAAATTTCTGATATTTTATGACTCTTAGTAACATATGTGAAATTTGTAAGATATATTGTGGCAAAAGTAATAACTTGTTGGTATTTATATTTATTTATACAATTCTATACATTATCAATGTTAAATAAGAAAAACATATTATTATTAAAAATTTAAATATGTTTTAAATATACCTAAATAGTAGTAAAATACTTAATTATTATTTGGGAATATTAAATAAAGAGTTAATAAAGTAAAAACACTGGATGCACATTAAAGTAATTAATATTAATTTCTATTTTAATTTACACTATAAAGGACCAAGCTTGTAAAATTAGTGTCCTAGCTTTCAGTGGTAAGCGCGTCTATATCCTTCTGAGAAAAATTGCGATTTGAAAAAATTACAGCATATCTATTTATTTATCTTTGTTCAAAATACTGTTTATACCACGAAATAAGATCGCAGATAAAAACAAACAGAATGAGGTGTTGAAAATTTGAAATTTTTATTAGTTACGAATATTAAAAATGTCAATCCTTTTATCTGCTTTTCTTACACAATATCTATCAGCGATGTATTAGAAAAATCATAAACGCTTACGCTACAATGAGGAGAATCGATAACCATGAGAATCTTCAAAAATTATAAATAAAAATATGCTATATTTTAAATACATTATAAAATGGAAATGTAGGAAAAAAGAATTCGATACCATAATTTTTTTATTTACAACTGTTACGAATAAGTAATAATTTGAAGGAAAGAATAGAATGCTTTTATTTCGGGAAGCAAGGAAAGTTTCAGAGGGAAACGTTACATCGTTACGTATTAGGATCCGCATTGTTATGTATCAGATTCCTAATTGTTATGTATTAGGATCCTCATCGTTACGTATTAGGATCCTTATTGTTGCGTATTAGGATCCTCATCGTTACGTATCAGGGTCCTCATCGTTACGTAATAGGATCTTATTCGTTAAGTATCAGGATCCTAACCATTACATATTGTTAATTTAGATTAACATTACGAAGAACATTAAACACATTAACATTAAGAAGGTTACTAACATTAAGAAGATTAACATTAAGAAGGTTACTTATTAGTTTAGATTAACTACAGTGTAGCATAAATAAATTTACAAGGAGTTCAACTTTAGAACTTACCAAGTACAGTAAGACCCCGCTTAACGCGGGGGATACGTTCCATCAAAGTAGAGCGTAATGCGAAACGGCGCTAAACGAGGCTATCTTTACATGTAAACATTGGGGTTAGGGGAAGATGGCTAGGAAATTGGTTAGGTATTAAATTTAAAAAGTATGTTTTTTTAATAAAAATAAAACTAAACATTTATTTCTTAAAGCCCAAATTAATACCACATTATTTCTTGCAAAAATAAAAACAAAATATAAATAACAAAACGAATATTCTTAAAAATAAACAAATAAAATTCTAAGTCAGTCATATTTAGTTAGCCTTCCGCGTTTTAGTGTTCTGCCTTTTTGTGACAAAAGCATCTAATGTTGTTTGCCTTTTTCTTTTGCGTCGTTCTCTTAAAAGTTCTTCATAAACGGATATAGCATCTCTAACACCACGCCTTACTTTTGAGCTCCTGTCAAAATTCGGATCATTTTCAATGAATTGATCCATTATTTCAGTTATGGTAGACAAACTCCTTTTTACAAACGCCATCGAAAGTTCTTTTTGCTCTTCTTCTGAATCACTGCTGTCAACATTTTTGTTTTCTTCTTGTTCAGTTAATTCCTTGAGCTCATCATTAGAAAGACTAGCCGCTGCTTCTTGAATTATTTCTTCGACATCTTCCACATTTACCCCTTCAAAACCGGTTTGCTTCGTTAATTTCACTATCTCTTCCACTATTTCATCCACATCGAGAGAGTGTCCAACGTCATCGCTCTTACTTAAATCCGGCCAAATATTCTTCCATACTCCTTTCAAAGATCTTTCTGTTACCTCATTCCAAGAAAGGCCTATGTTTTCTACAGCATCCACGATGTTGTAGTTTTTCCAAAATTCTCTTATGGACTGGTTCTCTTCTCCGTCTGTTTTTTCAAACATTTGCTTAAAGGTTCGCCGCAAGTAATAAGCCTTAAAATTTGATATAACGCCTTGGTCCATTGGTTGAATTAAGGCAGTTGTGTTAGGCGGCAAGAAAACCACTTCGACTGGAATGCATGTTGTTAAGTCTGATAAATTTGTTGGGTGGCTTGGAGCATTATCAATTAACAGAAGTGCTTTTTGTTCAAGTTTTTTAATTTCGCAATAACGTTTAACAGACGGGCAGAAATGTTCAGTGAACCAATCCTGGAAAATTTTCGCAGTTATCCATGATTTTTTATTAGACTCCCAAATTACAGGTAAAGTTGATTTAGATATGCCTTTCATCGCTCTTGGGTTTTTGGAATGGTAAATTAGTAATGGTTTTAATTTAAAATCTCCGCTTGCGTTAACACCTAGTAGAAGGGTTAAGCGATCTTTTGCAGCTTTAAATCCTGGTGCCCGTTTCTCTTCACGGGATAGAAATGTTCGTTTCGGCATTCTTTTCCAAAACAAGCCTGTTTCATCAACATTAAAAACCAATTCTGGAGGATAGTTTCCTTCTTCAATTATTTTTTTAATATCGCAGGAAATTCAGCCGCCGCTTTTGTATCACCACTTGCTGCTTCTCCTGTAATCTTTATGTTGTGAAGGTTATTTCGATGTTTAAATCTATTAAACCATTCTCGACTAGCAACGAAAGTTTCACTTGTGTCAATTGTCTCAGCCTGAATGTAATTAAAAATTCTTCTAGCTTTTTCCATTATGATAGATTGGCTTAATGGCATATTGCGGTCAATTTCGTCGTCAATCCATATAGACAGTCGTTTTTCCATTTCTTCTATGATATTATTTCTAGAACGGGTAATTCTAGTTGCAGAGCTTGACGTAGTTGTAGTTGCCGATGACAGTATTTTTTCTTTATTCTTCATAATGGTCCTCATTGTTGAAATGGCAAATTCAATGAAGCACTAATTAGAGTTTGACGTTCACCAGAATCTAATCTTCTAATCACTTCCATTTTAGTTTTGAGTGAACTGCTTTTTCTGGTTGCTTTCTTTTCTTTTTCATTTTCACCCATAGTAAAAACTAAAGATCAAAATATTTGACACTGTAATATAGTATTAAATATGTAAATTAATACCTACTTACAATAATGTCAACAAATGTTTCCAATAATAAAAATAGGTCTGTACAATACTGCACCAAACAAGAAATACAAGTACACTCTTTCGGATATGTATTTGAAACCTATCGCTGCATAATATTTCGGGGAATCCCAGTATGCTGCGAGCGATTTCGGGAAATCCCCGGGTTGAAATAAAAGAGCGCTAAACCGAAACAGCGCTAAACGAAACAGCGTTAAGCGGGGTCTTACTTGATTATGCTTTAAATTAATTGCAAATGTTATAGTCAATATTTTAAAATGAAACAAAATTTTTGTTTTAAATTACCATATCCTTATAATTACTGAATTAATATTATTAATAAAGGTTGCTTTTAATTTAAGTTTTCCATTCAACCGTTCGCGAAATTTAAGCAGATATAAAAATTCCAAGGATGAATTGCATACGAACTTTGTTTATATGGATTGTGTAATAAAGATGTTTCTTTTAATGGCTACTAATTTCGGTTTTAATAGACACTGGTTTAATGATTTCAATCCTTTAATCTTTAAAAGAGTCTTATAAATCCTACATTAAATTAAATTTTCTTATAAAATGGATCTTGATACTTTCTAATAACGATTTTAATTTCTATAGTTCTTGAGGAAAAAAAGTGCAATATCAACCTCATTATAGATAAATAAACTGTAAGATAAAATGGGACAACTAATAAAATAACGGATATATATATATATATATATATATATATATATATATATATATATATATATATATATATATATATATATGTGTGTGTGTGTGTGTGTGTGTGTGTGTGTGTGTGTAGGCTCATGCTCGCGATTGTTTTCTAAAAGTTTAGTTGAAAAATTTCATCATCAGCACAATAAAAGATTGTTTCGTTTAATATAAAAGTTTTTATTTAATTTACAGGTTCGATAAAAGCACTGTAAAAAATTAGTTGATATATTGTTAAAGTTTTTGTTAAGTTGATATTTTGTTTGTGTTTTGCTTATTTTATATGCATACAAAGTTAGACATTAACAATATAAACCATTTGAAATTGCTAATAAAAGCCCAATTTTAATTAAATTATTGAAATGTTTACATTAAATTAATGAAAATTTTAAATAGTATATGGTTTGAAACAAATATTGTAAATTTTGTATAGACATAAATAATGCTCATATTTTAATAAAATTTAAATTTTAAAAAAGCTGATAAAACTCTTTTACAAGGTATTTTAAGAAGTAAGCATTTAAATTTCCAAACTTTAAAAAAGATTTCATTGATATTTTTTTAAATATATATGATCGTAATCTGTAAAAAATGTTCTTAAAATCAAATTAGAGGAATTTAAATTCAAAACATAATATGTTAAATGCTAAAATATTCTGAATTACACCAATATTTTGTGATTAATTAAATATTATTGGTCTCCTGCCATTATTTTTGATAACCATGTGAAGAGTGTTATATATATTAATGGTATTTTTAACTTTTTAAATAACTTTACACTTTTTTCTACTTCTATTCATAACATTAAAAGACCATTAAAAGACATAGATTGAGACCATTGAATTGAGATTTGATAAAATTGAAATGGTATTAAATTAAGTATTAGATTGAATAATGTTTTACACATCAAGTTAGTTTGATAAATTTTAAATAATTTATTAAATTTTAATTAATAAATTAATAAATTTCTATTAATTTTGAAACTCTTTAAATTAAAGTTAAATATTAAGAAAATAATTTATAACTACAATAAAAATAATTTATTTGAAATATAAATTTTTAATATTAATTAATATATACACGACTTATATTAAATAATTTGTTGTAGATACCTTAAACAAATTTTTATACCTTCATATATATAAGTTCATACCTTTTCAGAGTTTCTCTATACTCTGACATTTTACGTAAAGCATTAACATTTTTTGACATTAAACAAATTGTCAAAGATTTTATTTCCTCCCACTAGCAGAAAACTTGGCATTTGCAAGCAAATAACAAATTATATAGTATATACTCCCACATTCTTCAATTCCTAGTTACACCTAGAAGAGTTGATGTAAAACTAACTCACCTTCGCATTGGACATACTAGATTTACACGAAAGCACTTATTCTTGTCTCAGAGTGCTCTTATTTGTGACATGTGTAATGTACCAAATACAATACATCACATTTTAATTGTCTGTCCCAATTTCAATGATTTACGAATAATGATTTTTAATACAACAAGTTTAATTTTATCAGACTTGAATGGATTTAAATCACATAGAAATTTGTTTGATTTGGCAATTGTTTTTCTGAATTATATATTTAATGTTTTTATCAATCTTGAACTTTTATATAAGCTTTTCTTTAATTTTTAATATATTCCATCTTGATTAGTTATAACAAAGAATTTTTACTTTTATTTTTAAATATTGTACAGTGCAGAAATGTCCTACATTGTACCTTGCACCAGTACACCTCACAAAAAACCACATTAACTCTATTATATTAATTTATTTCACATGCTAAAATCAAATAAATGAATATTAATACACACTGAATTTACAAAACCTTAATAAATAATTTCCGCCGAAACATGTTATATATTCTATTTCTTGTAAAGATAATAACACAAGAAACATTAAATGCCTTTATGTGCTTAAATATTAAATAATATTGGCCTATTTTAACTTCGTAAGATTTCTTACCTATGCATTTATACTAATTTATGTCCCATGTCAATTGGTATAACAATTAAATTAAACTTTTAGAGAAAAGTATTAAAACTTTTGCTCATTTCTTTTAAATAATCTAGACCTAAAGCATTGTAAATATTTTTTGATAAATATAAAGTTGTTAACTATACTCCTTTATTTACTGATTCTTTTTTTTTGATTCAGTAATTATCAAAATTAACTCTTCAAATTTACTAGACATTTCAAAATATATAAGGCAAACATACTATATACGACAAAAAAGAATATATACTAGACATTTGAGAATATATATAATAAAAGGAAATGCAATTAGTGTATAAATTTCAGAGAGATAATAAAAAATTAACAACCACAAAATATGACTTTATTGCACAAATATTTTTAAAACAAATAAAATGTTTTTTCTTTGTGAATACAATCAACTTAAAGGGGTTTTAAAAAACTAGACATAAATAATTCCCTAAAGAGAAAGACTCATTTTACAATAATGATTCTTTTAAATTACCTAATTACTTTCAAAATGAGAATTTTATGATCAATCTCTTATTTACAAATAAATTTCACATCCCTAAGGTTCCGCTTTAATTTTTTATAAATATTAACATAAATAGTTTTAGCAAAATTATCTTTTAAAGTGTCTGTGATTGTTAATTTTCTTCTTTATTCAGTGATACTTTTAATAACAAGAAAAAACTTTAACAATGAGGATTTAAATTAGCTTTAATTTCTGTATCACAAATAAATTAAGAAAAATACTTTAAATATTCGTGTGATTTTGTTTTTAATCGTCTGTAAATCAGAATATGATCATACACGATAAATTAAATAATTAACTTATGTAATCATAATTTTAATGGAATATTATAATGAAACATAAATTATTTAATTCTTTACTTATAAAATATTTCTATATGTTCAACATTTTAATAATTTTTTCTATGCTATTAATTTCTATCTAAACAGTAACAATTTTTGATCGTTTGATAATCCTAATATATTAAACAGAATTTTCACTAAATTACATTTCGTCGACATTAATTGATGTTCCTAAAGGTAAATTTAAATTAATAATTTTTAAATTATGTAATAAAAACATTTTTTGACGATTTCCATACATTTTAATCAATTCAAGAAATTTATCCATTAATATAAGGTACTTTTTGAATAATTCATATTTAATTAAATAAAAAGTAAAATATAATTCAGAGGTATGAATTCACTTAACAATCACATTTTAACAACCAAAATTCTTTAAATATTTGAAATAATGACATTTTTTATTTAATTTTCATTTGCATTTTTATTTTATAGTTAATAATATTTATCAAAGAGTTTAATCGTTTGTTTATTACAAGTAATATTTATTTAGTCCGAACAGCTTAAAAATAAATTAAAATTTTACAAATTCAAAATAAGTTTCTTCTACATGATGGTAATTCTAAGAATAAAGTAATTATTTTATATAATTGAAAATTAAGAAACAATCATGAAGGTATAGTAAAATAGACTCACAAAATCAAAACTGCTATATTATAATTATTAAGGTTATTGATAAACATTAGATTGCTACACATTTAGTATTTCTAATGAATAATTATGAATTAACAAATAGGGTAAATCTCTGAAATAATGCAACTAAATAATTTAATAATGCATATTTTCCAGCACATGACCTTTATAACTGAATGCAGGAATATTTAATAGAATTTTCAACATTTTTCAAATTATTCATTTTATAATGTCATTTGTGTTTGTTTTTATGTAGATCATGCTCATTAAATTTGAAATTTTTATTAAAATATCTAAATTTTTCTGTACACCTATTTATCTTTCCCAAAGATTATAAATTTTTAACTAATTTATAATACTTTAAATACTATAGTAAAATTACGTACAAATAATTATACAGTATAATAAATTATAATAATAATAATTTTCGAGAAATTAATAAGTAAATTGCTTTGCCGCTGAAGTTCCAATAAAAATCAAAACTTATGATCCAGATTTTATTATGGAACAGCGAAGTACAAATCCTTAATTATAAATTTAAATTTGATAATCATTATAATCTTAAATTGAAGTTTCAGGTTTCTATTTAACTTTCATTAAAACTAACATGAATAAATGTTCAAAGCTTTTAAACTTATTCAAATTTTTACAGTTAATACCTCTTCAGAAATTATTAATATCATTTCAAAAAAGAAATGAGACGACTTCTTTAATGACACATTGAAAGAAATCGTCTCATTTCCTTAAATGTGTCTTTTTTAAATCTATGTAGTCATGCAATTTCCCAAACAATTGTCAAAATATTTTCCAAACATTAGCGATATATTACTTAAAAATGTTAAAAATATTAATATACACCTTAAATACACGAGATTTCAAGAAATATAAAAAACTCAATTAGAAAATTATATTTCGATAAGTTTGAAAAAAAACTACAGATATTTTAAATATGTACTACTAATAAAATTGTTCTAGTATTATAAATGTAGTCACAATGCTAGTTATCCCTACAATTGGATTCTTAAATTTGATTTAGGTTTTTTTCTTATACATACTTTGGATTCCTACCTACAAAATTTGAAAAAATTTGTACAGTTAAATAAATATTTTATTTTAAAATTTCATAGCTAACTAAAAAAAATTTCTTATAAAAATTAAATGGCATTGTAAAAGCTAAAATTATCTTTAACATTTAACTTTACAGTTTTTTTTATACAAAGTTATAATTTTCATTTGCTTATTTTGCTTAAAATTATTCTGTCAAATATATTCTTATTTCCAATGTACTAAAAATGTATTTTTTTATAATAACAGAGAAAATTTAGAATTGGGAAGATATTTATCGATTCTTTCATATTCCAAGAAAGCCTAATATTAATTTGTTCGAGTCAACATTACAAGATCTTTTTGAATCTTAAAAATTAATCAACAATATTTTTTTTAGAATTAAGCGTTAATATGTAATGTTAATTTATGTTGTCTCTTATAATTTTGTAAGAAGTATAAAGTAGTTTTGAAACCGTTCCACATAGCTTTATTTTCCAGTTGCCAATAATCCTAAGCTTCTTGATTTTTTTTATAAAATGACACTTTATAAGCTTTAAAATTTTTCTACGAAATGAATATGTGGGATTTGAATTCAATCTGATTTTTCTATATCAAATTTAGCTTCATAGATGAATAGTTGGAAACTTGAAACATCTAGTTTACTAATATCTAAAACAAATACATCAACAAGCTGTGGATGACAAATCGAATGAAATTTTCACATTAGCAAAATAACATTTTATAATCTGAATCGAATTTATCCTAGAAAAAAGGAAAGGGCATTTTTCCTCTATTCGTTTTATACTTTCTTCTTAACCTTAATTATCTTTATTGATTAAAAATTGTAAAAAGTAGAAAAATCTTATCCAATTATTTTTAAGATGAATAAACTAAAAATCTATGAAATCTTTATTTTAAAATTATGAAATTTCTTATGAACAAGAATATTTATACATTATTATTATTATAATAAAAACAATCATTTGAAATATGTAAAGACATTAATTATATAATATCACTCACCATTAAAACTAAAATTGCGTGTATTAAATTTTCTCATTCCACAACTTTTCACTGACAAGAAAAATTAAAATTTAGGTTGTTAGTTATTAAAATAATAGCAATCAGTAAACTTTTTTTTAAAATAAATTCATGTCTTAATTTGTAGTTAATTTAATTGGAGAACATAAAAAGAGGATTCTCTTTTGAAAATTCTTGAGATAGGGAATACTAAAATCAAACAAATTATACAAGCAATTGTAAATAATGGGAATATTTAAAATGATAATCTATTATATCAAAAAATAATTACTGATGTTCTTTTAAAAATATCTGAAAGTCATTGTTGAGATTTATTTGTACAGACTTATTTCTTAACGACTTGTTCATTGTCTTAATCATGCCATGTAAAACATTTCAACAAAATATACTTCCGTTTTCTTTTCCGAATTAAGAAAACTTAGTATTAAAAAGAAAATAAACTTTTATACTATTTATAATAAATTTACTAAGCTAAACTATTATTTTTTATTAACTTAGTATAGAAATATTTATTAAATTTTAACAATTTGAAGTATAAAATAATGTGATTTATATGTTGAAACATTTTTACTTCTTTTGAAAATCTTTATTTGAATGATTTCACTTTTATTTTAAAAAATAAATTGTTTTTATTAGAAATTAGCAAGTCTAAGGAATAACGAAATCTCTCTTCAAAAAGCAACTTTTTTTAAGCTAAATAATCAAAATCCTTATTCTAATCAGTTTCGTTCTTTTTATTTCCTGAAGAAGGCAAAAAAATAACATTATACAATCAAGCATTTAATGACTTCAACCTTATCTATCAACGATGTTAATAAGTAGCACGCTTTCATTAACAAAAAGAAACCATTCAAGTGAATGGCGTAATCGAAACAAAAAAGAAACCATGAGCAAATTAACACCGAAAAGAAATTCCGTCATCTGACGTTGAATTGTTTTTGTTCTTTCGTGAGATATGCATATAAAGAAGCAATAAAAAACGGGCAATAACAAATAAAAAATGGCTTCCCTTGAACAAAAAAAGGAAAGAACCGCTATTTTTCTTCGCTGTAATGTCCTCAATAAAGACACCAACAGCAAACACATGTTCAATGAATGTAACATTAAGACTTTCGTCCATAAATAAAGAGTAGAATAATAAGTGGCAAAATGCAAAAGAAGACAAAATGGAAGTATGCTAATGCGTTTTTAAAGAATCTTTGAGTAAGAAGTACTAGAGAGAAGTACCATATTATTTTCCCCTATTTTTAAGCAGCTTTTTGTTTAAGAATGCGTTATCAGTAACACAGTTCGAAACAAAAATTACTTTATTATCTTTCATTGATAAGAAAATTATCTTTTGCCGATAATTCGGTTAAAATCCGGAGAAATTTTTTTCTGCTGCTGATAGTGCTTCTTTAGAGATTTTAAAATGATTTTTAGCCAATAAATCAGACTATGATTTTTTTAACATTTCTCAAATTATTTGTTATAAACCTGATCAAAAAAAAGTATTTCATTTTTCAGATATTTATGCGTTTGATAACGAGTTAGTGTTACCAGTGTTAGTGTTAGTGTTACCAGTATTAATTTTAGATACAGAAGTAAAAACTTCTATTTAACGAAAGAATTACTTTATTATTTTTCACTGACAAAAAATTTTCCAGATAGGATATTTTTATCATCAGTGAAAGACCTTGTGATTTTATTACAATTATAAAGTAATTTTTGATATTCAGGTAAAATCTAATGAAAATTGTTTTTCTGTTGCTGATGAAATTTATGTAAAGAATAGGAAATAACTTTCTATAATAAGTTTGATTTTGATGATTCTTCAACGTTTCTTAAATTGCTCACAGTAAGATTAATCAAAATAGTATTTAATATGTTTGCTATTTTTGAAAATGACTTCATATTTACATTATCAAAGCTAAATTTAGATAGTAAATTAATTTAATTATACCCAAGCAAAAACTACTAGGTAAACAAGAAAGCTATTGTCATTTGTAATGGCCCGAAAGAACATAACCTAAAGAAAAAGTAGCCTATTGTTAGTGCTTGAAGTAATCACCATCCGCATGCAGCAGCTTCTGTCAACGTGTCTCCAATTGCGCAATCCGGTTTCAGAGGATTTTGGACGCAGAGAAGATCATGAGTGCAAGGGCGCAAGTCTGCTTCATGGGCGAAGGATTTTCCATGAAGGAGATTTTCCATCCAGAAGATAGAATAGGTGGTGATTTGATGGTTTAAGGTCAGGTGAGTAAAGAGTATGACACATAGTTTCTCTAGCAAGTTGCTGTATATTATTCCTGGCCAGCCCACGCGACTTGCGGTCGTCGCATTATCTGACAAGAACACTACACTCTTGAGTTAATATGTGCTAGCTCCTTTTTTTGCAATGCCTGTTGCACACGCTCCAATTGCTACGAGTACAAATCTTGAATGATCAAAGGCCCGTTGGTAACAACTCACAATGCATCACTTGGCGACTAATCTACCAGACACTAGCTTCATCACAGAGGGACAAATCTCCCGACTTGAATTTTTAAAACTCATGCGTTGCCGTACTTCCAATCACAGCACTTTCCTCAAACGACATATTCGGCGACTTCATGCAGGGGCTTAAAAGCTTACTTTGAAGTCGTAAAGCAAACAACACCCAACGCATTCCTTCGACAGGTCCATTTCACTTCGTTACTATACGCGTTACGATTAATGAATGTGCTCGGTGGACCTGCTTTTATTAAGACTGATATTCCTACTCTCGACTGAACGGTGTCTCAAACACGCCACATATGAATTTGCATACCTATTCTCATTTCAATCAATGGCCAGAACTTTCTTGTCTATCTTATTCTTTATTATTTTTCTTTAATAACAAAATTTTCGTTTACCTATGATTAAATTTAAATCTGATGAAATATTTTTTGTATTGATGATGTCGCTTCTTTTAAGAATATGAAGCAGTTTTCATTCAATAAATTCAAATTTGATAGTTCTTCTGAATTGTTTGTTATGAAATTAATCAAAATAATATTCATTTTGTCCGATAATGTTAAACATTTGAAAATGAGTTGGCATCTGTATTATCTGAGGCATTGCGAAAAATCAATAACCTAGGAAACGTTATTATAATACATCTGTAACAAATATTTTAAGCGCGATCCTAGATTTAAAGATAATCCTTGATATATCTTCACGGTGAATAATCTAAGAGTGAAATTGTTCTTGATATATAGTAGAAATAAATTTTCTTTATAATTTGCCCATCAATATATTAAGAATTTTTAGTTTGAAGAAAATTAAACATCCTATGTCAAGTAAAATACTTTCAACAAGAATAATGAAACAATAGATCTTTGAGGAACATAAAAATAAATTTTCCTCACTTTTTACAAGTCATCACCTCATAAAATTTAGGTTTAATATTTGCTTATTAATATTAAATATTCTATGTCTGATAAACTATTTATAACATGATTAACTTAAAATGAAAGTGTTCTAGAATGCTTAAAATTAAACTTCAGCCCACTTTGGGAGTCCAAGATTTTAAAACATGTTTTCTGTGAAATAATTGGAAGTTATAAATGTATTTTGTAGTTGTTCTTCAAAAAGAAAATAATGAATTAAGCAATGTTTTGAAGAATATAGGAAAAAAATTATGTTTAAAATGAAAAAAAGCTGGTAGGATTGTTTGCAAATAATTAAAACTACTGGAAATGTCACATATGTTACTTGCTAGGGATCATTCCATCTATAATACATAAATATACTCATATTTCAATATCCAAAAATTAACTAGATCGTTATACTGGAAGACCTATTGCACCTATTGGAAGAAATATCTGACATTTAATTAAAAATTTTCCAAGGAGATAAATCCATCTAAGGGGAATATATTAGGCTTAGTGATGGAGTTATTTATACATAATATTATGAAATTCAGTTTCCTGAAAAAATAATTATTCTGTTTATTGAAAGATATAATTAATAAACATCAGCCAATGGATTAAAAATTTCTTTGAAAACAATAAGTCATTTTATGCCTAGTATTTTAAATCAAATATTATATTGTCTTTAAACAAATTCTAAATTATTCAAAATAATTAAAAGTTTGCCAATTTTTTACAATTTTCGATTTTTTTTCTGGTTAGAATAATTTAGATTCCGTGTCATATTGAAGCATTTTCTAAAGGTAAAGAAATTTATATACACTTACATGAATATTTTCAACAGCATATTCACCCAACTATCATGAAGAATGGGCTAAATTCAAAAATTCACTAAGCCTCTGGGGGGACTTTCATCCCCAAAACCATGCTTAAAATTCCCTCCATCCAGCTTCTTTTCCCCATTGACTTTCAGACCAACTGAATATCTGCAGTCTATAAAACCATATTTTACAGCACTAACTCCAGAAATACTGCAGCCCTCGTAGAGCATACTGTATCTTAAAGATCCAAGCAGCCACAAAATCCTCACCACCTTGATGCAAGGGAAAAGAAAGCCAGGTACAGTATTACGACGTCTTTCGCTATATTTCACGTCTACCAGCTAAATATCCCTAGGAACATGCAAGGTTTACGATTAAAGGTTATGAGAGGGGGATTTTGTCGTAAAATATTTTATTCCCCCCTGTGGGGAAAAAGAAACAGGGAAGACCTACAATGATACTAAACTACTGAATTTACCTCTTCCTGCCTGGAATGACTCCGTATACTACTTGAGGACCCCTTCTAATTCTCCATTATCATATATCTTTAAATTAATGGAGTTATCGCCTTTCGTATTCATAATAAAATGGTGACATTGCAATATAAAGTCCTGATTTACATCATGAGGGATATTGGGTTGATAAATTCGAATTCAAGCAACCTGCTCTCTGGGAAATATGAAGGTAACGTCTATTAGTAATAAATTGAAGAAGATTTTGGTCTCTTACCATGAAGGAAATAGATGTTAATTATAGTTTAGCATGAATTAAATTTATGTCAATAAATTTTTAACCCTTACTCTTTCAATAAAAGTTCCCAAAAGGACGTTGTATTTCTTAAATCATTCCAGATTTTTCCTCATATATTTTGCCATCAAGTTGTAGATAGTCTAAAAGATGAAGATTATTTTCTTTTGAAAATCAAGTACTTTTTTTTTAACTAGAAGTGACATTATTATAGCCTTACTCAAAAGTGGCAAGAAAGGAAGCCTGGAAAATTCCTAATTATAAATGGATAACGATAAATGTGCATGCAGAAAGCTGAAACAATCTTCAGATAACAGGAATAAAAACATCAATATTCATTTATTAAAAGCGGAAGGGATCAGAACAACCCATTTCCAACAGCTTGGAGTGATCACTAGTCCATGGTAAACTCATAACACAATGTTTAATCTTTCAAGAAATAGCACTATTTGATATCGCGTAGCGTATAACTTAATTATCATTACAAATCATTTGAATATCTACTGCGTATATACATGAAATCAGAAATCTCAACATCAACAATAATTAAGTTTCCCTTCAAGATTCTCATGCAATAAATATATCTAAGCAAAAAGAAATGGCAATTCCAACAAAACACCAGTTTTGTAATAGGGACACTGACATATTGACTGAGAACTGTTATGAGGCTGAGCACCAAGCCTCACAGAGGTTTCAAGACGGGCATAGAGGGTAGGATATAGAAGGCAAGAACTGTGATAACTGCCAAAACACGCAACTGACACCAGACTGCGTTTTTGACTACCCAGCGACAAGATCTGACCTTTGGAGAATCAAAGTTTTGAAATCATTGATAGACTTAGATGCCAAAAACATTCAAGAAATTGCAGAAGTAGTTTGTCAGAACTCACGATTTTATTCGATACGACTATAATGGACATGACAAAAAAACTGCGTATATTTTGCCATACTAGAGGACTTTCATACTTATCTTCACAAGTGCCACAAGAAGGAAAATTTGGAACATTCCCAAGCCCTCACTTGAAAGACATACAAGAAAAAGTGGATTGCCAATATTCAACTATCTTGTTCAAAGATGGTTGGGATCAAACATTGTACTTTCTACTCTGAATAACGTACTACATCAAGAGTACTATTACGAGATCGAATTAATTCTTAAATATATCTCTTTTAATATTAATCATTACGATGCAAAAGCAAGAAGTTCAGAATAAACTAGAAATATTTGTTATTATAGTATCCCATAAATTGTTCTATTGAATAAAAATATGCCAAGAAAGTTTGGACAAATTGAAAAATGTTATGTGATATCATATCTTATGACTATGGAATTTAAATAATAAAATCTTGTGTTTATATTATGAGAAAAACATGGATTATCTATTCTCAATTAAATGGGAGAGCTATTCAATTTGTTAACTGTAGACAATTCAATTAATCCTGTGCCGAAATCCCAGACTAATATATATTAATATTGCAATATATTCGATTACATTTTACCGTTTCAATTGCATCGTTCGATCACAGACAATGATTAGAAATTGCTATGAATTGAAATACGATCCAGAAAAATAAAAATAAAATTATAAAGAAAAGTTTTGAAAATCATGAAATTTTAGAATAGTAAATTTATGTAACTAAAACATTAGAAATTTAAATCTTAGCAAACATAGATTCATAACAATGTAAATGACAGATATTGGTAATTGTTTATTTATTATTGTGTGTGTGTAGTTATAACTATTTATACAAAATCGTTTAACAACTTGACATTTTATAATTTCTTTAACTAATACCAATGAAAATAACCAACATTACACAAAATTTACTGTATAATAACACAATTTATTATTAGTTTAATTAACATCTATATAGAAACACAAATTCTTTGGAGTAGTCTTCACTGATGACTATGTACCAAATATAACGTCTTTTATTAATCATATTTGATGGCTACTTATGTATTTACCTACATTTATTAAAAATTATGCCTATTTATAAAATATTCAGAAACACGGCATCTCTTATATTACCTCTTTATTTCATAAGAATTTATTTGTTGTCTTTAAAACTGAAGTTTTTAATTCCAATGTAAAAGTGTAACGTTAAAAATATCATGCAATTAAAATTTAGTTTGTATGTATTTAGATGAGGAAATATTTATTTAACCGTTTATATAAAATTTTAGGAAAATATTTGTACAAATTTGTTTCAATCAAAGTTATAATCCTAACTAAATTTTTTTAAAGGGATTAAAGTTTTTAAGAAAAAATAGGTAGTCTCTGGGATTGAAAGTAATTTTCTGAATCATAACTTTAACAATTTTGAATATTTCATTTTAACGCAATACGTTAATCTAGCTTGCAAATTCATATTTAGAAGCAGGTTTGAAATTAAAATGGTACTACCACCACAACTCAACTCACTTCTTGCTTCAAGATTCATTCCATACCATTCTCCAGATGAATTCACATTGACTACAAACGCACCAAAATCCAAAATGACCCTTTCGCATGCAAATCTCCCACCCAAGAATCGACTTCCAAAAGACAACTCAACTTTAACCTTCCCAGCATTCCCATCTCTTTTGTTCCCTGGCTAACCATCGGTGTGTAAGCTTGTAGATTCTGCTGCATCGAATGTTAATTTAGTCACTGCAGAACCTTTCCTATTCCCCCTTCCTACGCGTCAGTTCCCCCGGAATGGAAATTTTCGCAGCTTATAAATTAAGATAGCAAGTGGTGGGGGGAGGGGTTCGCTAATTTCGACCCCCCTTCCTTTTGCAGTGCGAGATGTGCCGCCGCTTCCTTGTCCGGCAGGATGGGCCAGGGGATATTTCATGAAACTCTAAGGAGATGGCTCTAATTTACCACTGCCACAGAATCGGAACACACTCTAACTTCTCAACGTAGAAGCAGCCGTCTAGGTTGGGAGAGATATTGACCGTCGTGTTGCAATTTCAATTGCTTTGTTTCATTCTAGTTTGTTTATGCTGTTTGTCGAGTAAAGTTTCAACCATTCATGCTCTTTTGCCTCGATATCTTTAAGAACGCAAATCAGGATAACAGGATTTTGAAATAAATAGTAATACAGATTTAATAATTACTGAGTAACTTAGTTTAAAGTACTCGTTTGAGTTCATTGAAATAATGCAGTCACAGTTCATATAATTTCTAGAGTTAAACGACAAAAATGTCAAAATAAAATCATTATCCTATATAGTGTTTCAATATTCACAACAATTTGAAAAATCCATTCTCTCTCAAAAATTTCCTTTCACTTTAAATAACAGAAAATATAATTTCAATCCAAAATTGATATTTACAAATAATTAGCACTTATAATATACATTTTGGCTAATTAAAATGCTGAACAAAGAGAAATTTGCTAGGATGTTTTTTATAATTAATAAAATAAAATCGTCATTTCAGTATCGAACAATTTCTAGAAAAGAACATTCTAAAAATTTATTTTAGATTAAATTACAGAAAATATTATTTTTTGATAAAAACTTTCTTATTACAAAATAACTAGCATTTACATAATTTGATTGATTAAAAAATGTTGATCAAAAATAATTTATTTTAGTTTTCTCAACAAGAGCATTTATAAGTTTATAAGTTATAAGTTTATAAAAAAATAGGTTGTCTGTGTGTTTCCATATATTTTAATATAATATAATATACTATGTTATAACATATATAAATTGGTTAGGATTTTGGGTTATGTAAAATAGACATGTTTGGAATAATTTAATCTTCAATGATTAATTGATTTTTTATGATAAAAATACACAAATTATCTTATAAACTATTCTGTGTATTTGTTAAATAAAACATCCATTTATTATTGAAAATTAAATCATTTGAAAAATGTTTGTAAAATTATATATGGGAAATATCTTTTGGATAACTGTTTATGAAGTTTATTTCATAAATAAATGGATTATTTTATAATAAATTAAATTTGTGCTCATAATTTCAAGCGGAAAGCAGCTATTGAAAATATACTTCTAAATTTATATCATCAAAGGAAACTCGTTAGAGAATATTGCGATCATGAATTTCATTGTTGAATTAATTCTCCTTCTTGATTGAAATTGCTGAATTCATTTATAATGATTGGATTGAAATGTCTGAACCGAATTCCAAATTTGCGAATTTGAATTTCAGAAATGTTGGAAGGAGTTATGATATTATTCGAGATATGAAAATGTTATTCATTTAAATGATGAGGTTCTCTCATTTTAATTAGTACTTTTTAGAACAATTATGTCATTAGAAACTGTATAGTGTATAAATTTGTTTTTCTAAGAGGACTTTTATTATAATGAGAGAAATAAAAATTAATTAATTTCCCACTTATTCAAGAGAAAAATCTAATCGTATTTAATGAATGCTTTTATGCCCTCTATCTATCAGAAAATGAGTTAAGATTACAATTCATATTTGATTAATTGTTTATGATGTATCACATTTGTTCAAGTCCTTCTGTCTCAAATTTTAAAAAAACGTGTGCTGAGATAGGTTAACTTAACACTGTAAGGTCTTACAAAAATTGAAAATCTCTCAATAAATTTTATTATCATTTGTATCTTATTTTTTACGTTACATGGAATTGTTTAAGAACTCACAAAACTATTAAGAATTTATTTAGAAATTTGTTGTGCTGTTATTTTTGAAAATTTAATCATCTGAACATATGAGCAAGTTTAAAATTTCATTTCGACTCATAAATATTTTATAAAATACTTTTTGATGCATTTTTCTTCAAATTGGACATTTTGAGGTGTTAAAATTTTATCAATTTATAGTTTCCTATTGAGGAATATTTTTCAATGATACACTAAACTAACTGTGTTAAAGATACAAAGATTCATTTTTACCTCTGTATTCTTATCTTATTCTTAGAAACTTTGAGCATTGGGGCTTTAATATTGTACGCATATGACATTTTGACAATTTCTTTTAGAAGAATCATTAATACGACAGCTTTCTTTACGAGCTTTGACATTATACTAATTGTGCTTATATACAAATATTCATAGTATACAAAACGTAAAAATGAATTTTTCTATACTAATCTTAGTATACAATGATTCATTTTTACACTGTATTTTCAAATTAAAAATTTTGAGCCATGGAGTTTAGTATTGAATGCAAGTACGAGAAAATTTGTTTTGACCTTATTCATTCCGGGATTCAGATTCAGGAGTATTCCATATACATTCTATATAAGTGATCAAAGAAAAATTCTCCCATACTTATATTTATTTCCTTATTATTAAAACACATTATAGGAGCACACATATATTTACAAGAAATTATTTATAAGATTTAATTTCAGTGCGTACGCATCTATATTCCTTACCGATCAACATATAATAGCATTCTCTATTTTCTTTTTTTGCGTGCGAGGATGGGATCTCAACCGGGCGTCATCACTGCTCAATTGGCAACATTATTTTTTTGATAATTGCCAAGATTTCCAAAGGATAATATTCTTCAAGTTTACATGGAAGAATTATATATATATATATATATATATATATATATATATATAGATAGATAGATAGATAGATAGATAGATAGATAGATAGATAGATAGATAGATAGATAGATAGATAGATAGATATTGCTTTTTACTTATATAATTAAATAAATAATTTAATAGATAATTCTAATGCATAAAACAAGATAGGTATCTCAGTTTAGAGGAATTATTGTTGTCAAATTCTATTAGCCATTCTTATTATTGTTAAGTTCTTAATCCAGTCCATTTTTCTTAATCCAGCATACAGATCATCGAATAAAGGAGCCACGTTCTCATAAAATATTCACGCTTTAATTATTTTCTGCTGGTACACTGCACAAAAGAGTTTTACTGAAAATATCACAACATTCAGAATAAATTATTCAAGAAATAAAATGAAAAATAAGTTCTATACAATAAAGCATAAACATGAATTTCGAAGACTAACATAATCTCTTAATTTTAATTAAAGAAAATTCATTTTTTTAATAATGAATGGTAGAAATTTATCCGCGCCGTGATCATTAGTCTACTACTGGTTATAGGTAGGATAGATTCGGTTAGAATTCAAGACAACAGGTTTTCAACCACCACCGGTGACAGCTAAGATGGTTTCTATTAGAATTACATCTCTGATTGGATGTTAATTATTATTTATGATAGCTAAGATAATTTCGATTGAAATTCTTAAAGTTATTTAATAGTGACTGGCAATTTAGTTTCTATAAGAATAAATCCAATTAAATACAGTCCAAAATTGTTGGCAGGCAAAATAGATTCTTCTTGAATTTTGCGGACGCAGCTAGTGTAAACCATTATTATTAAGAGTTTAAATCCAATAGATCTAAGAATAAGCCATAAGATTTGCTGTTTATTCAATAAACATGAGTTTTTTGATGTACTGTTTCAGTCGGATTAAATGCAGTTCAAAATTGGTTGGTAACCAATTTTTAATTTGTGATTTTGAACCAATGAAAATCGATTCTACTTGAATTGTGTAAATCCAGTTGGTGTATCCCATTATATAATAGATAGCAAAGGTAGATTTTTCTGGAATTAGATCCAATATCTAAGCAAAATTAATCTAATAATCTCATAGTTCTTCGAGTAAAATATAAGATTTGCTGTTCACTTGGAAAAATTAAGTTTCTGGAATACTGCAGAATATAAAAACACTAATGGCCGGATGATAATGGCCCTGAAAAATCCTACATGGAAGCCATCTTCTCTATATTATTGAAGTTATAAAAATGAGTAAGAGCTAGTAAGGTAACTATAATTCAATAAATATGGAGTTTAATGGATTTTTAGAGAATGTAAATCTAATAATAGTACATTTATTGTGATTTAGACAAACTAGATTGCATTGAAATATATATATATATATATATATATATATATATATATATATATATATATATATATATATATATATATATATATATATATATATATATATACTTATATATACATATATATATATATATATATATATATATATATATATATATATATATATATATATATATATATATATATATATATATATATATATATATATATATATATATAAGATCTAAATTACATAGATCTTTAGTTTTATGAGATCTAATTTATAAGAAAATAATCCAGACGAAATTCAAAGTGGTGTAATTGGGCAAATATATTACTGCAAATCAGCAACTATAGTGAAATTTTTAAATAATTTCTAAGCTAACTTCAAGTTTTAGTTTCTAGACTTGATGTTAGGTTTAGATTTAGTCACTTTATTACAGAGAGAATTAATGCAACAAGTTGCACACAGGTTAAACTAGATACTATAGTAAACGAAAAAATCACGTTCAATTGGAGAATCGAACCCATGAATTGCTAAATTAAAACTAAATTAGGAAATTATTTAAGAAATTTCAACATATATAATATTCCATGTGAAAAATCTTGAGAAATATTTGGAGGACTGCGAGTGTTAAGATGGTGGATCTTATAAAATGTTTGAAGATAAACGATTTAAATAAATAGAATTTGATTATTTTAGAAAAATGTATTAATTTTATCAAATACAGAATGTTAGATTAAAATAGTAAGAGCTTTTTAGAGTTTTGTGGCATTAAATCACTTAATATGTAAATATTGAGGTTTCTAATGTTGCAAAAGTCATTATATGTTTTCAGATAATTTTTGAAAATTGTCGAAAAGTGGTAATTTTGTATTACTAATGTTAAAAAAAGACCAAATGTTTATACCATTTATGACGTAGGTACAGAATTAATGATTTTCCGCGAATACAAAATTTTCAAAGATGTCAATATTACTGGATAATTGTTTTTAAAAATGAAGAATTGATTTATCCTCAAAAATAAAAAAATGGTATCTTAATATTAAAAAAATTCTGGTAATTTTTCAGATTAAGCGTTAAATAAATATGGGAATAAAAATTAATTATGAAATTCACAAGTTCTTAAATGAAGTACTAATAGAAGAAAAGAATAAAACTTCCTCAGAGACTAGAATATATGTATATATACTGTCACACTCAAAATATTCAGCTGTATATCTATTTCAATATTTGTTATATTATCTTAAAATTCTCCCTTTTTCTTCTGAGCAATTACAGGCAGCAATAACCAAAAGTAACTTCGTATTCACTTTGATGGTTGAAGGAACCCATGCGATGCATTCTCAAATATCACATGATCCTCCCCCACCATACTCCTCACCCACTCGCTTCCATGACAATAACTTGGAAAGACATATTACCACCAGATATTAGGAAAAAGGGGGGAATGTATATTGATATTAAGTATAATACATCATTTCACATTGTGTATGTAACGATATCTTGACTCTTTCTTCAAATAATGGTAGGGTTACCTTTTTTATTTCATTTCTTTTTGTTGTTGGGGGCTTCCCCACCTTCCTTACCCCGAAGGCTCGCAGGGGTGAGACGAAATACACAAAGGATTCTTTATTCCTCTAAAATGAATTCTTATGGGCGAAGCATAAATATTATGAAAAGTATATATTCATATTAAGATCGCACCACTGTATGCCACCAGATGGATTTGATGGCTTAACTTTTTGAGGAAACAGACTCGCTTTTTTCTATAAAATGCAATTTAAATTTCGAAAATTAAGTATATCGTTCTGATATTGAAAACGCTGCAGTTAAATATAATTTAGAAAATAGAAATGGAGAACACTAGCTTACACATAAGGTTTAACTATATTAGAATATATTTTTTTTCTATAATTTTCTGTTTGATATTTATCTTTATTAAAATTCTATATAATCTCAGCATCTGTTTTTCCTTGTATTGTATCCTAACCATTTTTATTTAATTATTTATTTGATTTATTACTTGGTAGATTGTTTTCCTTGTTTCCACTAGCACATTTTCCTTCTGAAACCACTAATATTTCTAATACTCTATTCGCACAGCACTTAAATCAATCTAAAATTAAATCTGATTTATCTTAATCTTCATGCTGAAAAACAGCATTCTGACTGCTTTACACTCGAAACTGATTTCAGAAATATTGGTTTACGCTCACTCAAAAATTTATTAATTGTTTTAATATTATAAATTCTGACATTTTTTAAGTTTTTGCGTTGTTGAGCACACTTATTTTTTACATTTAAAGTCCAAAATGACTTTAATTAAGATTATATTAATAAAGATTAAGGTGTTAATTAAGATTAAAATATTTCGAATAATGGATATATAACCAAAGAATTTCGTAGACATCGAGATCTTTTGAAACCTAACAATTATTTTATACTAGTTAATACTTTTATCAATAATTCTGTTTCATCAATTTTTAAAATTTCGATTCTCTTACATTTATTTTGATCGGCTACAAATATTTCAACAAACACTGAGAACAATATGATAGAAAACAAGATAGTGGTAAATCAATTTATAGCGTCATATCATTTCAATCAGTTTGCTAAACTTATTTAAGATAAATCAGCTCTAACTTACTTAAATCATAAATTGGCACAGCAAAATGTACATTTGAGATTCAAATGGGTTTAAATGTTCACGTTTATAGTGCGACTGCGACACAACTGACTCCTAATTTTAATCCACGTTGAGTTGAAAATGTATACGCATTTGAATTGATAGTATCCTCGCTACATCAGCTGATTGGGAGATGGAATAGTTTTGTGCACCAGCCTTCTGCTCAACAATTCCTAGGTTTGATTCCCGCAAAGTGCTACTATGTTCACGTCCTTAAAATAATGGCTTTCAGTTCATTTTACACTGTAGGTCCTACACTAAAGACAGTTTAGCTCAAGATGTAATTAATATTGTGTGCAAAATTATGATCTTGTTAGGTATCATATGCAGTGTATTCAGGATATAAGAATAGCAATTTTTTCTTAAAAAACCAATTGCGGATTCATTTGTTTTATAGTAATAATAAAATAAACTTAATCAATATACGATTTTCTTTCATATTATTTCTTAGACTTAGTCGACTGAAATTGATCATTATCTGTTGAAGTCTTTGAGAAGGTCTCTAGGTCAATTATATACCTAGATAATGTTTTCATTGGTTGATAAGAATTTTAAATTTTTTATTGGCCACCATATTAATTTAGTCGAATCATACCATCAAGCCATAGTGAAATGTTTCATCACTTTTTGTGTTACAAATTGCATAAAAGAACGTCAGATTTTCAAGATTCAAAGATTCGATCAAGATTTAAAATTCAAATGTCTTTGATTACGATTAAGGATTTAAACTGGGCTTCAATACGGAACATATTAATGATCATACTTATGCTAAAAAGCAATTAGTTACGAAATTGAATGAATAAAATCATAAAATTCGAAATATTAATCAACTCCTGATGATTTTAAAGACCATCATTTTTCAAGGACTTAGATTTACTAAAGTTGATAAGAGTCTAACATCCGATTTTAGGTGAAAGTGCTGATTCAGAGAATGAAATCGTTTTTTTAAAAATTTTAAAACGATTGGTAGTGATTTGTAGTTTTAATTTTTAGTTATTAGTGATGCCCTTAAATAAGTATAATAGAACAAGACTCGAACATTTATTTTTATAATTTAGTGAATGATAATGAATCATGGTCCTTTTTATTTTCTTTAAAAATACTAAAAATTCAACTCATACCTCTAAATATGATCATATCAGCTAATTTCATTACATACCTTTAATATTTTACTCATACCTTAAGTGGTGCCAATGGTACATTTGACCATTTACTGCATAGATGCACCTTCATAAATATTTCACATTTAAAGAAATCTATATTGCACCATCTCTAAGCAGATTCTTCAAAATTTTCCCCATAAACTCTTCGGAAAAACTGATAAAAAATTATTAGAAAATCTGTTAAAGGTTATATTTACCTCTGTGAAAGAAACCGACGGTAGATTCGGAAATATCAACCTCGCCAAATTCAGGTTTCACCTAAAACTATCTCATGCTACCACAAACAACGAATATACAAATCTTATAAGTTCAATATGATATTTGGTTATTTTTCTCGTGACTTTTATTCGTTTATCACAAAAATGTAAGCCTTATCTCTGAATGTATATAAGTGATAAAAATCCTTATCATTTATAAACATTCCAGTTGTAAACATCATTTTATACTTTGTTTTTATAACGTCGTTATTTATAAGCAGTATAATTAAGTATCAATTGGTGCAAATTTCATATTTTTACCTATGTATTATTGTATTTTTTGAATTTAGGTCAATTTTTTATTAACATCTTGTACACAAAAGGTAATTGTGTTTTAAATCAGTTTTTAATCAAAAGGTGGGTAAATAAATGCTTTCTGATGCAAATATTTTTTTGCAAATAAATAAAGATAAATGACAAACTATTAAATAAAATCAATACTAAAATTAAAATCTGTACAAATGATATTGAAACAAATAAACATAATCACTATATGATATACTATATATATATATATATATATAAATATATGATATATATATATATATATATATATATATATATATATATATATATATATATATATATATATATATATATATATATATATTTAATAAGTTAAATAACCAGTTCTACAGATAAGTTTAATAGATCAGTCAACAAAACAGCGTTTAAATATATCATGTTTTTATATAATTAATAATTATAATTAATATTTTATTATTTAAAGTAATTTTGGATTTAAAGTAAATTAAATCTTGTTTTTATAAAAGCATAATAGAAATTTTTACATTAATCAAATAATTTTAAATATTTTTATTATTTTATAAATCAAGTAGTTGAAATTTTTTATAAAATAAAATATTTTATTATTTAAAATTAATTTTATATTATTTATTACATTCTGCTTTTATACAAGTATTTTTATATAATTCATAATTGAAAAAGCTTAGGATTTAATCTCTTGTATTACTCTTACTATAGAAGAAATCATTCAAAAATAGTGGTCATATAATTTTTATTGTTTATGTAAGATCTAATGAATTGTATTTTATTTTTATAAATAGTTGAGGATGTTTGATTATTTATTTTCCAAAAACCTAGAAAAGGGTTTTAACCACTAACATTTTTTTTATAAAATATTATCCATTATTATATATTTTTAAACATAAAAGGACATTATAACCAAAGACATTAATTGTAATTTGTTGTACATAATTAGTTTTAATTCAATTTAAAACATGTCGCAGTTCAAAATATCATTGCAATCATTATTTACTTAATAATTAGTTCGTTTACTTCATAAATTACACAAGAACGATACATTTACTAATGTGAAAAAAATATTTATTTTAATGAAATAAGTCCCTGTTTGAATGTTGCATATCGATTATCAAAAAACATCATTTGTCAGTAATTCTCTTCCGAAAAAATTATCAACTCAAAAATAAAAGAGCTTCAAATACGTTTTAAAAAACATGGCTTCCGACTTAAGCAGCTAACGTAGCATAGACATCGCTTATTTTTTAATACCATTTTCAAAACTTGATGTAATAATGCATTTCCTATTTTACCAAGTCATTAATCAGTAGATGCGAACCAAACAAAAAAATAGCAAGTAAAAGAAAATTTGAAATAAAACGAACAAAGAAAAACAGTAAGAAAAAGTATCAAAAACTGGAAAAAAAGAGCCAAGCAACAGCAATCCTCTTCCACATGGGGCAGGAAGAAATAATTTTGATCGAAGAGAAGTATAACGTAAAAAGCTAAGAAGACATGGAGAATAAGAAGATGGTAAAAAAATAATAATCATGCCCAAGATGGAATTAAGAAGCTGAATGATTGAGGGTGGAAGTGGGAAAGGAAAAGCTAATAACAAAGACCATTAATCTTTCCATCCCAGGAAACGCTACTGATAATCCTGCAGAGTTCCTTTTTTTCATACTTCCTTTCTTGAAATTCAATAAAGGATATGGGTTTGATGACATCCTCATCCCCGACAGAAACCGATATGCCTCCTCTTATCCGTAAAAAGGGGCAATTTTAATATTTGTGGGCGTTGTCCGTGTGGGATGATGTGTGTCAGGTGTCCAAGACGTACTTTAAGCGATCTGAGAGCTTGGACAGTTTATTGCTCCGACAATTCAAGATATACCTGTTTTGGAAAAATTAGGTTCACAGGAAAAACTTAAGGAATTATTGAAATATATGTATAGTTTAAATAGTTAATAGTTTCAATTTTTTGCCAACAAGTTAGCATGTTGGAAAGTTTGGCTGGCATATACACTTCCTCTTTTTTTTGGATGTTGATCCAATGAGGTCGTTTTAGCTATTTTCTGTTAATGGAACCAATTATAATATCTTGGAAATTCCGACCTTTTTTGTTCATAACAATAAGTTTGGAAGTTTAATACAATCTACTTAAATGATGGAAAGTATGATTATGACCCGTGTGCTACCACACAATAATTAAATAAAACTTATTTAAGAAATTACTGGACACTATAGTATTGATTTTTCATAAAAATATTCCTTGTCAAGTTATAAATATCCAAATTCTATTTTGTACATTTTTACGTGAGAAAAACATTTTATTTCAACCCGTAAGAATTTGAAATAGGATAAACTTTTACGCAGCATGTTTTTAATTGTTTCACTTAAAATTTGGTACATTATTACGTCAGGCAGAACCAATATCTCAATACGTAATCATTTGAGAGACTTGAATCTTCGGACTTAGGTCCTCTGGTTTCGTTAAAAAAGCAGATAACATTGTGATGAGAAATGATTTGAAATTAAATAAATATTAATAATTAGTGAACAAATATTTATTATAAATTGATTTTCAATAATTGAGTATTCGCTGAAATGTGTGAAATTGAAAAAAAGGTTATTTTTAACTTTCTGAATAAAGTTCAGTAATTTATGTGGTAACCAACAGAGCTTAAGTTGATATTGCTGTTGATTTATATAAAATTTTATATTATAAAAGTTAACTTGTACAAATTCCAGTGGCAAGTAAATTATGCTTAGATTTTATTTAATAAATTTTATTACTCTAAATTGAAATATATTATAAATTTGAAAAAAAATTGAGTTGAAAAAATAAAATTATTTTCACTTGAACTTAATTTAAAATCTAATGCTGATAAAAGCAGAGGTGCCCAATGACTTACAAACCCAACTCTAAGAAGAAGAATTTAAAATGTACTAAATTTAACTTAACATTAACATTCTTAAATTGTAATAGTAATTTTATATAAAAAATTATGATAAAAACTTTTCAGTTGAGAAAAAAATCTAAAAGAAATTTCAAATATTCTTAAGATACATGATTAAATAAATTTTTTTAATTTTCTAGACTGAAAAAAGTGTATAATTTAAAATTAACTTAAATATATAAAATTACTTAATTTTACCACTTTACTAATTTAAATTAAAAATTCATAAAACTATGAAAATTTAATAACAGACGATAATTTTATAATACTTTATAAAATAAGAAGCTTATTCAGTTGCGTGAAAAATCTGTCTGATGAGAAAAAACAATTTTTAACTTTGAAAAGAGTAATCAACTACTTTTGTTAAGCAAACACAGATACAGTTTCTTTTAATAAATTAATCCAAAATTATTTAATATAAATATTCATTTTTCACATCAAAATAAGTAATAAAAAATATAATATTATAAGATATTACCTGTTTTATTACTATCTAAAGAATCACTAAAATTTTTCTTAAATAAATTCGACCGCTGAAATCAGTACATTAATTTTTTTGAAATACGCACACAGTAACAATAAATGCTTTCGATAAGGTACTTAAAAGTTCTCTTCATCAACACCTAGTAAGTAGTTTATAAATCAAAACTTTGTTAAAACTTAGTAAAAAATGCTTAATCTTTTTAAAAGATCAAGTAGGATAATCATTTAGTTATTATTTAAATACGAAACATGATTAAAAAAATCTGATACATACTCTCTCTAGTATAACTCCCAAATGAGCAAAAATTTATAACTCACTCAACATCTTTATTCAGCGATAAAGAAAAAAATCCCATAATCGTATTTTTAGCATAAATTTAATAAATGCACATAAAAAGGATAATATGTGCATCATAATTTCACTAGCTTACGAGCCGACTTAGCGGAGACTAACAACCCTAATAAAGTAACTTCTCATCATGAAAATTTCAAGAAGACGATCTTAGAAGAAAAAGATGTCCCCTTCACCACTTTTATTTCTGAAACAAAGTATTTTTCTAAGTGATCTGAGTATATAAAAAACGTGGTGATTTTAGGTGTACGCATAATAGCTTCATGCAAATGAATGTAAGTTCTGATAAATGGATGTTGCCAAACGACAAGAGCAAATGACGTGTATTTGCTATTCATCCCCATGCTTTTTTTTAAAAATGTCGTACTTGTCTCGCCATTTGCTATTTTTTTTACGCCGCTTGCTTTTTGTTCGCACTAATCACTTCGTTCATTTGCATTAGTGTGATAGTTTTCTTTATGGAATGAATGGAGTTGAAACATATCGTCTGCTCTTGATGAGATCTTGAGCGTTCTAAAGTTATTTTTTTTATTATCGTTTTCATTTTTAGTTTTTTTTCTTTGGTATTTTGTAATCTGGAAGTGGCAATCTTTAAGAAGGAAACGAGCGAAATTTTTTGAAGTAAGCCTAATTTTTAATCTTTTGCGACATATATTTTAAAGAGAGTTTATTTTGATGTGTTTTAACTTATTAAATATTATATTAAAGGTAAGTTTTGATTTTCGATATTCTGAATGAAAAAAATTTTCCTACTTTTATTTCACATTTAAAAATAGTTATTAAATTAAAGAGATAAAATTAATTTTAAAAATTCCTTTCAAATTAATAGGTTTTGTTTATTTAATCTTTTGTATTCTTATTTGGTCAATTTTATTTTTTCAACCATCATATTTTGACTTCGCTCAGTCTATAGATCAACTACTAAAATCTGTTATATAGTCTTTTATAAAATTGACATAGTACCTATGAAAATATTTCCTAAGTCATAGCTATTTTTCATAGCCAATATACTTCTTTTCATAGCTAGTATGAAACTTTAAAGTGTAGTAGGGTGAGTATTTGAAAATTTTCAAGTACTCACTCAGGCTAAGTTAAGTACCAAAATATCTCTCCTCTAGTAAGAGATTCAGTATCACAAAGCATTCATTAATTTCACTGATAAATGATGTAAATTAAAGGCATATTAAAACATGATAAATGATGAAATATGATATAAAAATGATAAATGATGTAAATTAAAGAGACATACCATTGATAAATGATGTAAAATAAAGGCAAAAAATTTCAAATTTTATTTTAAATTCCCTTTTAAGTATCCAATCCGACAGCTGTATATCCACAGAAAAGATAAACCTAATATTTGCCTCGTGGTGTTCAGTAGTAACTGGGAGTGTACCTGGTTGTTCTGAAAATCGCTATCCTACTAAAAGCCCAAGTCGACCTTTGTACATACCAGTATTAAATATGTACACTGATTGTCACCCAAATCACAAGTCAAATTACCAAATTACACCAAGAAAGATAAAAGGTATCAAAACAAAATTTATTTTGTAGATAACAAGTTGACCAAATATCTAATGATTAAATTTATAGATTTCTGTGAAGTGTGATTCCTGCCAAAATCAGTAGCCAGAGTAGCCGCCATTGTTGGTGATTACCGTTGTCAAACGCCTCGGCATTGAGTCAAAGAGACTTCAGATGTGTTCTTGAGGTACAGAAGACCAAACAGTTCCCACACAATGCAAATGTTTACCTGGTATGGCAACTGGGGATGTAATCTGGGTCAAACGTTGAACAACAATGGACCACATGTTTCCTATCGGCGAAAGATCCGGAGAACAAATCGGCCAGGAAAGCAAATAAATCTGGACATCAACGAAGAAATCTTAGAAAATGCGAACCAAGTGTGTTTGTGCATTATCCTGTGTAAATATGGCTGTGGGCAAGCCCTGAAGGTAAGGAAGAACAACTGGCTCCAACACCTCGGAGATGTAGCGCTGGCTATTTAAAATACCGGCAATGCGTACTAGAAGAGTGCAAGAGTGATATCCAATACTGCCCCATACCATAATACCCGGTGCAGGACGAGTGTGGCGGTGCGTAGCGCGCTGTCAAGCATCCTCTCTGCACAGTGTCTTTAGACTCCAATGCGACCATTGTGGTATTGCAGACAGATGCGAGACTCGTCAGTAAAGAAAATTTCATTCCATTCTACTAATTCTACTATCCACGTCCTTCTTTAATTGCACGATTGGCGGCTAAGACGTTTGTGGCTCTGATTCAATGTTAGACGAAACAATGGACGTCTTGGGGACAGACCACTATGCTGTAAATGACATCGAATGGTACGCGCAGACACTGGATGATGCTTTACAGTCTGAATGTTCTGTGCTATGGTTCGTGATGTGGCTGAGTGATCCGTCACTGCCATGCGCACAATTTGCCTGTCATCACGTGAAGTGGTGCACTGAGGTGCATGCGATCGAATAAGTCAGTCCGTCGTACCCTCCTGCATCCAATGATCACGTATCCGCATTACAATTATTTGGTTTTGTCTAACACAACTGCAGATTTCACTGAAAGATAATCCACAATCTCGGTAGGCCACTATCCTACCTCTGTCGAACTCGGATACTTGATCAAAAAATAATCGCTATTTAGTATTAGACATAATTGATCGTTTTTTTAAAAACTGCTGGAAAAATACAATTGTCGAACTTGAACTCGTCGAAATCCCCAAGCCTTAAATAGCGCTTTGGAGTGGCGCCACTGGCGTGATGAAATTCTCATCATTTGCATATCTCACCTCCTCTATTTTTGTAAATTCCATGTTATTTGCATGCTTACTTTATGGTGTTGCATTTAAAGTGGCCAGCAGTGTATTTTCTTCCAATTTGAAGGCTTTTCTGTAATGTGATCCATTTTACAGAATCTGCTTGGATGCTATTCTATGTACTTATACGTTATGCATGAAGTGTTAACTGCGGGAATAGGTGATATAGAATTATCATAAAATAATCGGAATTCTGTATCACCTATGCCCAGAACCAATGACTTGTGACTCCTATATCAAATAATGAACGGAGTCAAAAGTCCTTGTTTCTGGGCGCATTTGATAGTAAATTCGCAATTCATGCATGATGGTAATTTAAATGCACAGTTACTATCCCTACCTTAGAAATTAAAAATTTTTGGTATTATACAGTAAACCATTGTATCCACAAAAATTATGCAATTTGATACATCCTAATCTGACGATTTTCTGTTGGCATGATCTGACCAAATATCGCATTAATTATGTGATGCACTATGTGAAAATCTACATACTGCAACATTTAATTAGTATTAATAATGTAAACAGATCTCATAATCTGAAGGTTGTGTTAACATCAAGGTGTAATATTACTTAAAAAAATGAGTGGCCACTAGATGGCAGTGCTTAATATGTCATGTTAAGAGAGATGTAGGAGGGATTGAGAGAGGAGATTGTGTGAAGGAGCTCACTATGAAGAAGCTAGCTTAAAAATGTCTGTAAATAATCCAATTTGTAAATAAATCTTAAAAAATATTAATAAATTTAAGAACTTTTTCCTTTCTCATCTAAGCTACTCACTCGTCGTCTGACAAATAAAATGGAATCGATAACAGTTGTGAATTGAAATCCCTATATTATCTAAAATGCGTGCTGTTCATAAAAGTCTGCTAAGGCATATTAAACAGGTAGTCGAGGAAATGTCTTCCAACGAAATGATATATCAAAGGTAGGCAGTCAAATATTGACATATTTCTGTTTGATCCCTGTTTCTAAATTGTGAACATTACTACACACTCACATTTGTGTAAGTGAGTGTCTGTATGTATACAGTCTGTAGAATCAGCAATGCCAATACAGAAAAATGGTGATATGTTAAGCATTTTTTGTGCCAGCATATTTTCCTGTGCTTAGCTCATCATTGGGCTTTACCACTTAGATGAAAGCAGCAGAGTGGGAGTTTTTGCAATTTAGAAGCAAAGAACAAACAGGAGATCCTTAATACGTGACCTACACTTTAAGTATAATTTCTCTTGGAGAACATTGCGACCACTGACTATTTAATATGCTCCAGCCACCTATAGTGATCACGACGTATCTTCGGTTAAACTGGGATGCGAACTCTTTACCTTTCGATAGTAAAAATGATCCCTTAACTAACCAGGCAGCCTAATCTATTTAAAAGCCAATGCTTGCTACAACCAATTTCTTTTCAATTAATACAAAAGGGGCAAAACTTTAGAAGATTTTGCCTTAGTTGGCGTGCATCGTTAAGAGTCTTGCCATTTACACACCATATACACTGCTGGAAAAGAGTTGAACAGTCATATTTTATAAATTATGACTTAAATTTTAGCGCAGTTAATGTAATTTCTTTTTTATTTTATTAAACTAATTTTTCTTATATTTTCAGTGAATCAGTTTTATTTACTACTAAGAAAATATTATAAAATAGCACTCAAGGATTTTTGGCCAGTGAAAAATAATTGAAGGAAACCAGCAAATTTATTCTCATTTTGGAATCTGTAGCTGTTTAATATATTGAAAACATTGTTCTTTTAAACTGTCTTTCAAAAGATATATTTTGTAGAAAAAAATCCTCAGTTTTTTGTACTTAGGGGGAAACCTTTAAGTGAATTTCAAAAAGACCAAATTGTTGCATATAAAGAGGTGGGCAAAATCTAAGATAAATTTAAAGCACCTACACATCAGTCCAAACGCTGTTTCTAACTCTTGAAAAATCTAAAGAGTCAGAGCAAAGCACAGATTGACAGACTTAAAACATTGACTCTACTTAATCAGGAAAAAATCTTTAAAGAATTTAAAAGCGGGGAAGCATTGGGAAAGCACTAAGCCCACCTGGTTTCACACATATAACCAGAAGAACACTTTACAACTACATAAAAAGATGGGATACGTTCATATTCAAGAAAAGAAAGCACATCCTATATGCCTATATAGAAAGAACGGCACATTGAGCAACGGCTGCAGTGGGTCGAAGAATATACGTCTTAAAACTCCGAATGGACTACAGTTATTTTTTCTGATGAAAGAAAATTCAATTTAGATGGCCCAGACGATTTTCCATATTATCGGCATTGTCTGGGTACTCAAGAAGAAACTTATTCTACCTGACAGATAGGAGAAGGCAGTTTAATGGTTTGGATATCAGTTAGCTGCTTTCGAAAGACCAATCTAGTGTTTCTGGTGAAAGACAGAAACACACAGATTATATTCAAATTTTAAATTCGAAGCTTCTTTCTTATAGCAGAGCTAGGCGGAGAAAAATGAATATTTCAACAATATATATAGCATCAATTCACACGGAAAATGGTGTTAAAAATTGGTTTGAAACTAATAATGTTCGGGTTTTGCCATAGCCTGCTAAAAGTACAGACCTCAATATTGCTGAAAATATATGTTCAATAACTGTTCGGTGTGTTTACGCCAGAGGCAAGCAATATGAATCTTTGATCGAACTTCGAGAAGCTTTGAATTGTGTTTTGAACTATTTTTGTGAAACTAAAATTCAAAACTTATGATTCAATGCCAAATAGAGTCTTTGAAGTACTTAAAACGAATGAAGAAGAATTCCTTATTAAAGAGACTTTTGCTTTCATTATTTAGAACTGTCCTACTTTTTTCACATAATATGATGTAAATGAAATTAATATTTAATTATAAAAACAAGTAGTTTTTATTTCATATATATATATATATATATATATATATATATATATATATATATATATATATATATATATATATATATATATATATATATGTATATATATATATATATATAGTTATCTAATTGTAAATAAGTTGTGCTATAATAAAATTATTTCGTAAAAATTCAGTTCGCTTCAGTGTATAAGAAATAACTAACCACATTTATTAAAGTAAATAAGATTTATGAAAAGCAAAAAATTTTATTCGAGAAAAGTTTGCCCCTATAATGATTTTATTCAGCTTATTAATATTTAAATTTAAATAGATATACAGCACTTTAGAAACTTTTCCAATTGCAAAGATTATTATTAAGAATAAAACGCTAATTAGACGCACTTTATAATTAATATGATAATTATTAAAATTGCATCTTTTAAAATATTTATCCAAAAGTTGAGGTTAATTTTAAGTGAAGTTAATTTTAATTAATATAAAATAATTGGAATTTTAATTGTGAAAATTTATATAGGCGCTATATATATATATATATATATATATATATATATATATATATATATATATATATATATATATATATATATATATATATATATATATATATATATATATATATATATATATAAAGTATAAATTAGTTTCCTTAAATTTTAAACTTAGTTTTATGTTCTAAAGACCATTATTTTAACGGGATTAACAACTTTTCCAAATTTCCAAAAGTTTCCGCACTTTTTTTCTCTCCTCACGTACAACAACTTTCTCATGAACTTTTTTTCACGTTCCTTAATACCAGCAATCTAATAGTATTTATTTTTCCAGTCGGTATTTCGTTAGGCCAAAGAGAACACACTCTTAATCGCTCTCCGGGGACATTTCAGAGGTTTGGGGACAAAAGTTAGAGCTTATTTCGTGAGTTTTTGTTCCAAAGTCCCATCCATCGTCTTTGTGAAAGTTGGGGACAGAAAGGGTGAATTAGATTGGCTAAGGAACTTTTTTTTTTGATCGAAACCTTCTTTTTCTCATCTGAAATAAAGTTTCCATTTTATGGCCGCAAAATAAAATTTGTCATCTCATGTGAGAAATGTATTTACAAATTTGTCGAATTCTTCTTCTTTTAATCTTTGATGACTACTTTAATCTTTAACTTTAATGATTAAGAGAAGAAGAAACACGTTAGAAAAACAAAGTGAACTATTGGTATATTAGTTTTCTTCTAATTTTGTGGAAGATTAGAGTGTTAATGGATTGGATTACATTTAATAAGAAGTACTGAAAGAAATTTTTTGCAGAAATTTTGCTTAGTTAATAAAGATAAAATACAATGAATATATACTTTAAGCTATTTCGTTTAATATCGGATTAACTCACGCTAATTTGAACTGATTACTCATGCCAATTAAAAAAATAATTTAAAATTTATGTTAAATTGAAATTCAAAATATAATCCAAAATTGCAATAGCAACAAAAAATAAAGTACTGAATGCATTTATATAATAAATTATAAATCTATATTAATTAAAGAAATAAAGAGATAAATATAAATTAAAAAAATATGAAGAAACTTTTTTGAAATTCATTTATCCAAAATAAAAAAAACAAAATTACTAATACTACTACACGTGAAGTCTTTCAACAAAAATAGAATATTTTGTAACTGTGCTTAATATTTAAATATATATGAAAATAAAGTTATCCAATGCACAAAAATGCGATATAATGAGCAATGTAAAAATAATTCTATATCACTGAAGAACTATTCACTATTGATTCCTGTTTTTCCTCATTTGAAAACTTCAATATTATATTTTTATAAAAGTTTGTATCACACACAATTATTTTTAAAAGCCAAATATATTTGATGACCAGAAGATTTGTGACATTTTAAATTGGAATGAAAAGCAAAGCTGATTTACCGATAGATTTACTATGGTAAAAATAATTTTTTCTAGCATTTTAAATAGGTTATAACAATTCCTGTGTTTGATTTTAACAAAGAAACTTTATACAGTTTGAATTAATTTTGAATCCTACTATACGTACTAACAAAGCACTTTAAATCAAAACAATTAAGAACTAAGATTAATTTTTATAAAACTTTAGTAAAACTAATAATTATGCATGGTAGTGAGAGCTAGACTATGAACAAAACTAAGGAAAATTAAATTAATATTTGATCGAAAAATGCTATGAAAAATATTTGGATATTCCATTACAATAATGAACTTTACTCTAAACTCAGTGAATCAAATATTGCGAAAATTATTAATTAAGATGGCTGAAATACATTTTTGGTACAATGATACAAATCCCACAAAAAATTTCATTTCAAAAAGTTGATAAGAAAAGGAAAAGAGGTAGATCAAACACTTGATGAACTGATACGGTTGAGAAAACGCTACAAGAAATTGGATTTAACCGTTAGAGATCTATGGCAACAGATGATTCCCAATGGAGAAAAATTTTAGACAGCCTTGGTTTGTAACAGGCCGTAGATTCATAGAAGAATAGGAATTAATGCTTAATTGCAAAAAGAAAAATTTATAAAAATTCAAATCCTCCATGCCCATTTAAACTAACTATAAAATGGTTGTTTTGTCTTTTTCATTTTGTTTTTTCTCCTGTTCTATTGTCAACGTGTTAATGGCTTGTCAACATGTTAATGGGAAAAGGCCTCTCAAACCGATACTTCACAAGAAATCGTTTTAATATCAAAATGTACTTCAGCAATATTCTCAGATGTTCATTGGTGAACTTCGCCTTATTTTCTGCCACTGGAAGAATTGGATTTGAAAATAGGTTGCTTATTCATCGATAAGTCGATTTACGACATCGTCTCAATATGATGTCGTAATTAATTATGCGAGATGTTCATGAAACATTATCTGACGTCATGGGTAGTTTAAGCAAATAAGAATTGTAATAAAGTGATGTAGCCATAATCTCAACTGCAACAAAAGAAAGAACCACTTTATTGTTAAAAATAATAATATAATATTGTATTAAAAAAGTTTTACTGTATAAAATTAAACTTGGAGCAGTCTGTTTTAACTTGGTAAAAAATATGCACATCTGTTAACGAAGATACTTTTATATCTAAACGAATTAATCCTTTCTAATTGAGGAATCGTGATGAGTTAAATAACGACCAACAATATAAACACTATTTATGATCTGAAGATACTCCTCTAACATATCAAGAATCTGAAAATAAACTTCTTAGATCTCTTTGAATTGTTTCCAGTGTCTGTAATTGTGTTCAGCTACAAAGAAATCATTCGTATTCATTTTAATAAAACAGATTGGGATGGATGTGGATTGAAAGCAAATGAGAACCATAAAAAACTTAAATTTTCAATAAACTCAATTTGATCATTTTTTACTTTTCCTTAAATTTTTTTTGATAAACCGTTGGCATTTAAGGAAAACAATAGCCACAAATATTCTATTTACCTCAAAACTTAGCCATAAATCCTCACATCACATTCTTAAAGACAACCAATTCTTTCAAGTGTAAAATTTCATTTATAGTTCATCTAACTGAATGTGAGTGAACGGTGAATGTTGATTGATATTATTTACCACAAATTCTTTACCCATTGCTAGACAACTTCTTGCATTTGAACTTGAACAATTTTTTATCAGAAACATCTACTGAAGATATATTTATCTCAGATTGTTGATACTTTTTCTCTAGAAAATCAATTTTTTTAATTCTCACTGAGAAGTTTGATGAAAAACAAATTCTCAAATATTTTACTTCATTGATTATCAAAAACAAAAGTTTTTATGATTCCACTGCAAACTAACTGGCTGAAAATGAGTGTAATGTGGATAATTTACTGCTAGAATGGCATAAATTACAGCAAATGTTTTTCATAATGACATTACAATTTGAATGCAAATTCTTATATTTTGAAAATATCTATATATGAACATTGATAGTTTTTCAAAAGAAACATGAAAGTTATTTAAATTTTATTTTGAAGGTTGATAAAAATTTATACAAATACAAATAGGTACAATACTCTAGATATAAATAGTTATGTTTTGGTTTCATAAACTGATCACCTTCCTTCCACTACCAAATATTGAATGCATCTGAAACGCCGGATGGTAAATTAAAAAACATTTATTACCATGGCAGATTCTAAAAATGTTACTCTGAAAGTCATTACTGATTTGGACTGTGTGTGTGAAAATTCTTTCTCATCTATCCTACTTTCTAGATATTTAATAATTATCATTTATAACATGATTTGAGTTATCTAACAGATGTAAAACGGTTCCAAACTGTTATAATTATAACATCTTTATATAATCATAACGTCTTTATAAGACCAAAAGATAAGTGACAGTTTTCCTTCGAAAGATCTTGAATTTTATTGCTGCCTTAAGTGACATCAAACTGAGAATAATATTATTTTCAAAAATGTTACTTATTTTGATGAGCAATGTCCGGTTTGTGATGCCAAACTATATCCTAAAATTGTATTTAAGACTAGAACAAAACTTTTTCTCACCTGTTAATGATGCATCCAGTAATGTAGAAAGATATTTAAATAAATTAATATAAACTTTAATACAGATAATGAATTATAATTATCAATGAATCTTCAAAAAATTATTAAGAAAAAAATACTCCTATTTTTTTAAGTCAAAAGTTGCCAAAATTATTTCGTCAAAGGAAAAAAAGAAATAAAATCGTAAAAGGATATTTATATTAAACATTGGGTTGGCAGTGATAAAATACTTTGAAAATGATCATCATTTTTTGATGACAATAATTGAGAAATATTATATTATTTATGATGTCAACACTGCATAGGCATCAGATTTGAAGCATTGTTTTTTGTGATTGGCTAGACCATGATACATCGTACCTCTAGGATGCAAAAACGTCATCAACTGAAAGATGAATCACTGCAATTTAGCTGGAACATTTCCCTAACAAACAAAAAGTAAGAGGATAATTTGTTGGGAGCAAGTCAGATGAGTAAGGGAGATGAAACTGTGTTTTATTGTCTAATTCCGGAAATGCCATCATCTTTTGTTACATGAGGATTGGTGTTATCAGCAAGACACTGCATGCTTGCTTACAAAGCAAGTTGCTTTATTATTAGTTTCCAGTGCACCTGTCCTGATCCACTATAGTTCTGATGTAACGGTTTGTCCACCTGACAGGAAGTTATGATAAATAAGCCTAGCTGTAAGTCACTATATAATAAATATAAAATCTTGATTCTAAGTCACGAAGAAATCATCAATTGTATGATGACTCTTCGTAACTTGGCTGAAGCAGTAACGAAAAAAACAATGTAAACAGTGAAATATATTACAATCTGTAGGTGATGAATCAGGAGAGTAAATGAAACGGGGATTTGTTTCCTAGTTCTACTCCATAAACTCAGTATTTTCTTTTATGTGACATGACTATCATTACCTATCTATAGATAATGTTAATCATGTCGCATAACAGAAGATGGTGATATATTTATGCTTGGTTATCAAAACTGCTTATTTCTCTATGATTTCTGTATTCTCTATGATTCTGCTTATTTCTCTATGACGCAGCTCATCACAATAACTCCTTAAATAATATTTTGTCCGCTTGACGGAAAACTATTATTAATTATTGTGGCTATACCTTGCTGTAAGCCACCATAAAATAAACATAATTTTTAAAACTGGTTCGGGATAGCCTGTGCTTGAGTAGTCCGATTTTACAGAGTTAAATAAGGTTCTGTAATTTGATCAATAGAATATGCTTCTCTATACTTTCTTCATATTCTATATGTAATATAGGATATGAAGAAAGTATAGATTCAAATTTATTACCAACACAAGGGTTGGAAAATTGACCTTTCAGACTTAAAAATGAAGACCAGTAAAGTGTCCATTCAATTATTGGTTTGACTCTCCTATTGATGAAGTTTGGTTGGTTTCGCTTTCTGATCACTTTTCAAGTTTTTCACAATAGAGTCAATTAATTCAAGATTTATTGCTTAAAGTGGATCTGAACCTCTATAGACATTCAAGCTCGAGTTTAGAATCGAATCGACGAACAGAACAGTGACGCTTCGGCTGCCACCTAGGGACTGATGAATATTTTTAGAATTATCAATTCTAAAAGAGGTAAGGTGCATAGGCTGAATACAGATAAAAATTCATTTTTATGTTTTAATAATCATAAATGATGCTGAATTTATTTCTACCATATATTTAGTTTATCATACCCTAATAACACAACTGTAGCTAAATTTCCTAGCGTTACCATTAATATTCAAGCGCAAGAAAGTTTCAATAATTTTCTATTAAAAATGTTCTTTTAAATTGAAAAAGAAATATTTTGATGTATTCCTTTTCTTGGTATCAAAACTTTTCTGATTTGTCATTTCCGCCAAAGTTTTCCCGTGGTGGTATTCAGTCGCAAAACAGTGCAAATAAAACTCTAAAGTACATGCCACCTGTTATGCGATAAGGTTAAAACCATTTCCTCCCTTTTCAATCGCACCCTCTTCGAACGATGTTGGGGGGGGAAGTAGAGCAGTTAATTAATTTCAGTTTTTCATTCTTTCAGCAGATATTGAAAATATCTAAAAATCCGAAAGTTCGCGTGGGAGGCAAAATCGATTCCCTTTGCCTATTCCCTCTTCGTAAAAATCCCCCTTCCTTTAGCAGTGAGGGAAAACCCGATTAAAAGCACCTGATATTATTAAAAGTGCGGATAGGGGCGATTGTTAAATCCAGCTCTTTGTGGCCGGATCAATATTAATTAGCTCAGACTAGTGCTAACAGCTGGGAAACGGTACAGGCTAAAACATTGGAAGGTGGAACAATTTATCCCCAACATTGGGAAATGTCATCAGAATTTATGGCCAACCGTCTTTTACAGCAGGAATTGCCCCTTAACTTGAACAACGGTTTTTGCTGATGTTTTGTGTAGAATTAATTTGTTGGATACCCTAATTAGCTCGCACCATCCGCTTTTTTTTATAATTCCAACAATTCTTTTTTTTTCGGAAATATTTTTTTCTTCATTCGCGTTTCCATTTTTTTCCGCATCTCGGCTTAATGTCATCAGAAGAAACTTGAACAAAATGGCGCGTTATTAATTTGCTTTTTTTAACAAAAAAGATCTTATTCTCGACGCTATTTTTTTACTTATCTTTGTTCAATTTAAGTGGTTAGGAAGGCTTTTCAACTTTGTTAAGGACCATGGAAAAGGAATGTGGTTTTATTGATACCGTCAGAAAAGGAACTGATTTTATTTAGCGGTATTTTTGTGAATTATTGTGCTTCTTCTTTCTATTTCCTTGTGTTCTTTTCTTTAAAGTGTTTCAATTTGAGACTTCGATCGGCTTAAAAGGCTTCTCAGGATTCTTTTTTTTTCCTTTCATTTTTGTGGATTTGTGGCAGCATCTCTATTCTTTGGACTCTGCTCAAAAAATCTTTTTTTCTATTCTCTTTAAGACAAATAAATAATGAGCGAATTATAAGAACTCTTTATTCGAGAACTTAAGATAAATAATGACGAATGGTATTCGAATCTTTTTATTTCACCTGAAAGAATTTATTGGTAATTGTGATTAACTACCTATCATTATTAAATATTCTGACATTGTCACAAAATCAGGAAAGATCTTAAAAGTTAATTATTTAACAAAATTGGTTTGATTTTTGATTATGTTAACATTTTGACTATGATGCCTTTTTAGATCATTGAGAATAATTAAACTTTAAACGCATGAAAATTTCTTTTCAATAAAAAAACTAACTTTTATTAAATTAATTTTTAATTTTAGCTAATTAACTAAAATTAATATATATTTTTATTAAATAAAATTTGAAGTCGAAAGGTAAGACGTGCAGCAAATTGCAAAAAATATCCCCAAAAAATATTCTTTTAACATTCAAGGAAACGTATTGATGAATTTTGCATAAAAAAGCACTTTTTTCTAGCATAAATTTATGAGCAAGTTACAAAATATAATTATTATTCCTTACTTTTACTTTATTTCCATACAGAAACAATTTTCTAGAAGTTTTTAATGTCTTTGAAAATGAATATAATTAGTTATACAGTCTGAAATGAAATTGCTTTCACATAACGCACCAACAATGAAGAGTGTCAGAGATAATTTAAACATACAATTTAGATCTACATCACTATAAATTTAAGGGTTAAACTAAGATTACATTAACTTTTAATAAAAATCATTTATGAAAAATGTAAATAAATTTTTATATAATTAATGATATAATGCATCATTAGTTTTTTTTCCATTTATAAAATAAACTAATGTTACATTGATTTGTATAACAAATTTTCATAAATTAAAATAAATTAATGCAGCATTAATTTCCCTAATTTATTTTTGTAACTTAAATACTGTTTTGGTTAAATTAGCTTAACGTTTTGATGTGCACGTTTTATATAAACTTGTCAGCACTTTGCCCTCAAAAAATTTAACATGAATGTATAACATAATGAAAAGCCTAACTGTTTAAAATTGTTGTCTAGCTACATATTTCCTCTTGAAAACGAATTATAAGGCTCAAGGGGAGACAATTGTAAGACACAAAAATTATTTTGAAAATTTCCCATGCTCCCATTGTGATAGGCCTATTTACAAAAATCAAAAATCAATATATCATTAAGTTCAATGTATCTAATCTTAAATACTTCTTTTCAGAAAATATTATTAAACTTTTTTTATAAAAAATTACCGAAGTTATACGTAAAGTAATTCTAATTTTTTTTAATTAAAATAAAGATTTCATTAAGTAAAGCATACAGAGTGTACAAACAGTGTAATATTTAACTCAATCAGTATATAAAATATTAGTTATATAATAATTTAGCTTAAGTATATGAAGAAGAATTGTACTCTATTAATCTACATAAAACTTAATAATAAAATAAATAAATTCTTAAAATGACGCATTTATTCATACACGAATATATATATATATATATATATATATATATATATATATATATATATATATATATATATATATATATATATATATATATATGCATGTATACTTTGCCGGACATTAAAAAGGCAACACCAAGAAGGAGTGGCCCAGAAAATTATGCAAATGATGTCATGTGTTCAGAACTCCAGCGAACGTAAGATAAAACATAAGGTGAAGAATTGGCGGGATGGGCAATATTCGCACCATTATTGCTGCTTGGAAAATAATCATTGAAAGTTTTTTTTTTTTGGAAAGGATAACTGTAATTGCAGAGAATGCCATGGAGTCAGTTCCAGCAGACAGACGAGTTTACGAGGGACATGGTGATCGAACTTAAATGAGTTTGTTGTTCCTTAAGGTAAATCACAGCTGATAGTGCTGTGTACCGGCTGTGGCGAAGAATATTGGAAGAAGGAAGTGTGTAATGTTTGCGGGTGCCGGTGCAGCCAAAGTGACATCAGCATGCGTGGATTGACGCGTCTGACGGGAGGCGATGGCGACCCGACAAAGCAAGTCTACAGAAATTTTTCAGCATGTGCAAGACAACCTCGATGCTCCCATATTGAACATTATTTGCAGTCCATTGATTGCAAGTGGCGTGAATTCATGACATCCGTTAAGAAGATTGCCATTGACCCCGCAGCATGGACATGAACGCCAGGAATGGTGTCGGATTAGAGAGATGTGAACGATGGAGTGGCACAGGATCGTCTTCTCAGATGAATCACGATTCTGTTTCTTCAGCGATAGTCACTGCATACAAGTGTTGCGTCGACTGGGAACAGTTCCAATCCTGCTGCAATTGTGGAACGCGTCACAACGCTTCATCGTAATTTGGAGCGCCATTGCGTTAGATTCTAGGTCATTTTTAATTTCATCCATGGCACTATGACAGCCCAACGTTACGCGGATTATGTACTGTGGCCAGTGACACTCCCCTATATTCAGGGGTGCTCAATGCCCTTTATCCGCAAGATTACGTCCGACCGCACATTGCTTACATCAGCCAACATGCTCTGCAAGGTATAAAGCTGCTTCCCTGGCTACCGTGCTCACTTGATATCTCACCAAGCGAACACGTTTAAGAGATAATTAGACCCTCTTTGGAGATCCTGCCACTGCCTCCTTCAGAAGATGCACTTTGGCAAATAGTTTTCAGGGAATCGAGAGTCATTCCTCAGGACCCCATCCTTGACTGTGTACCTTGATGTGTTGCTTCGTGAATCGCCATCCACGGTGGTCCTACAACCTACTTACTTGACTCTGTTCTCGCTGTGTATTATGCATATCATTTCGAAATACAGATCATTTATTGTTCGTAACTGTCTCTCTCTGTTTACCGAGTTTTTTTTTTATTTCTGGCAATTCCTTCTCTGTGTTGCATTTTGAATGTTGGGCAGTGTATAATGATACAATCCATATATATATATATATATATATATATATATATATATATATATATATATATATATATATATATATATATATATTCGGCAGATGGCGACGTGTTTATTTTTCTAGATTATACCATCTTCGAGAAAATTATCGTGCGCGCGCAAGCGCGTGGTTAAATATAGAATTTACATATATTTTCATTATGTATAATGATACTATAACAATTTTTCGTGAATCATTTTTAATTATACTTTGTATTGTGTTATTATTGTGCAGTATTCAGTTTGAATATTTTTAATATTATAAATAGTAAAATAAAATTTTATTTATTACTATTTTTCTCTACTAATTTTCATACCACCTCGAAAATATGTAAGTATTTCTTGATAGCCTTTTATTATTTTTTATTTTTATTTTATAATTTGATAATTATTAATTTATTCAGTAGAACATTTTGATCTAATTTATTTATTCAAATGATAAATTCTTTTATTTTTTTTTATTTCAGTATAATGCCGCGGAAAAAATTTTTAGTTTTAATATAATTTAAAATTAAAATAATAATAGTTCGATGTCAATGTTATCTACCTCATTTATAACAATTTATTTTTAGATGTCTTTAATTTATATAGTATATTTTATAAGTAAATCACTGATTACAAACTATAATTTAATATAAGATGAATAAAATGTAAATTCAGAAAATATATGTTGATTTGTGCTTCATTTCAAAATTTCGATACTTTACCTATTATTATTAAATTTTGGTGAAATGTTTTATTTTTAATCTCCTATGAATGAACCTATTCTAAATTTTCTTAGAAAATATTAATTTGATTGAACCCAAGAATTAATAAAAAATTGATTCAATGTATTTTAAAAACTCAGCCACTGCAACGCGTGGCTGGGTAGCTTGTATATATATATATATATATATATATATATATATATATATATATATATATATATATATATATATATATATATATATATGTATGTATGTATGTATGTATGAATGTATATGTAAAGATATTATTTATTAGGCATTGTTCTCTGATTCTGATAATTAATTACGTAGCAAAGACTAAACCTATTTATTAGCCACTACCTAATATGTAAAGGAAATCAAACAAAATTCTGCAGTAATTTTTATGAACTTAATAATAAATAGATTTCATTCCTTTCAGATGCTCTGATTCTGGGGCATTGTGCAACTCTTTAAATAAGGGTGAATTGAATAGAAAAAGAAATGGCTCCACTTTCATTAATGGTAACAAATAGAGAAATGTTTCGTTTATTCGCCGCATTTGCTCCCTTCCCCGAATTCTGCTGATCAAGTAATATAATTAGGTTTGGTTTTTTCTGCAGTATCGCCATAGCTTCCCGGTGGCAATGGGATGTTATGCAGTTACCAAGGAACACATCGACAATTAGATATCCTAATTGTGTTACTTGCGAATCTTAGCTGATTACTTACAGTGGGTGCATTTTTAGAGAACTTACTTCTAGTCTTCGAAATGTATGTAAATAGAAAACATCGAAGTTCGATTTCTGATTTCTTTTTGTTTTGTTTCTTGCATAATTACTAATGAGTCTAATCAAATTAATTAGCTTATTTAAATTATAGGAAATGCTACTGTACAGTTATTACCGTTACCGATGTTATTAATAATTTATGTGAATATATATATATTTAGGTATACATTGGATATAAAATCAAATATATATATTTTGTAATAAAATATTTGTATACTTGAAGTAAGTTAAATTATTACTAAATAATTAGCTTATTATAATTATAAGGAAAGTTACTATAATATTCCCGTTACAAATGTTATTAATAAAATATGCATATATATATATATATATATATATATATATATATATATATATATATATATACTGCTTAAAAAAATTAGAAGGACAATGTTTTTTGCCAATTAATATCTCTTATTTTCTCTTATTCTTAACAGATATTTATGCAGATTTAGTTTAATGACCCTTTTTATTTTAGGTAAAAATTAAGCATCTACCACTAATATAATTAATAAAATTAGTACATATAATTTCCGAATCGTAAAAAAAGTAGAAGGACACTTCCTAATATATTCAATTTAGTGAGTTGTTCTTTAGTTAAATAGTCATTTTATAGTTTGTTTTATCCTTTTCTGTCAAAAAAATTTAATTTGTTTAAAAGTTACGCTGTTTCCCTGTTTTCAGAAATGCCTAAAGGAATATCTTTGAACGATTTTCAAAAAGACCAAATTTCCGCATATTAAAATGAGTGTAAAGATGTCAGAGAGATTGCTTGATTGTTGCAAGTGAGCCCCAATACAGTTTCAAACTTTATCAGAAATCCTTATAAAAATGGAAAGAAAAAGAAGACTGGTAGGCCGAAAAAGTTAACACCACGTAAAGAAAGGCAACGTGCTCGTGTACTTAAAAAGAACAAAAGTAGTGTTTCAAAGGCAAGAAATCTAGCAGGACTTAATCATGTGACGAAACAAACAGTTTACAACTATATTAAAAGATCTCAAAAATTTATTTTCAAAAAACGGAAACATCATCCTAAGTGGACACAAGCTCACATTGATAAACGTTTAGCGTGGGCAAAGGAGCACATGTCCTGGACTACAGAATGGACTTCTGTGATTTTTTCCGATGAAAAGAAATTTAACTTGGGTGGTCCAGACGGATATCAGCACTACTGGCATTGTCTGGGGAATGAAGACGAATACTATTCAACACGACAAATGGGAGGAGGGAGTTTAATGGTTTGGTTGGCTGTTCTATACAATTCATCAATTCATATCTCTATACAATTCCTTTCCAAACAGAATATTTGAAGTTATAAACGCCAACGGGAAAAACATTCCTTATTAAAATCACTACTTTTTCATTGATCACATTGGTGTCCTTGTACTTTTTTTACAAAGTTTCAAAAAAGCGAATATATTTTGTTGCCATTAATATTTTATGTTTGAGAGAGAGAATATCATAATTCTGATAATAAAATTGTAATTTTAAAATATTTGTAAAATTTTTCTAATACAATTTTTTAATAAAAATAAAATATTTTTCGGTTATTGTTACAAAATCAAGTGTCCTTCTACTCTTTTTACATAGTGTATATATATATATATATATATATATATATATATATATATATATATATATGTGTGTGTGTGTGTGTGTGTGTGTGTGTGTGTGTGTGTGTGTGTGTGTGTGTGTGTGTGTGTGTGTGTGTGTGTGTGTGTTTCAGTGTATATTAAATATGAAAAAAATACATGTATGTAATAAAATATTTATATTTTAAATAAGTAGGTTGAATAATTACTAATGTACTTGCATAATCCGTAAAGACCTAACCAAATTAATAAGCTTTTTTAATTATAGGAAATATTACTGTAAGATTATTCCAGCTACAATTTTATTATTAAAATATATGAATATATATGTATTTAGGAATATATTGAACACAAAACCAAATATATGTACTTTGTAATCAAATATTTGCACGTTTGAAGTAAGTAGGTTAAATAATAATGTTAGGCGTAAATTTCAATGTTAGGCGTTACTTAACCCATCTGGAAGTGAGTTCTTTTGACATAAGTAAAAAGGAAAATCAGGCTACTTCACCCGTTGTCTGTCTTCACGACGGTTTGATATAAAGTAGCTCATGAAAAAGCAAATTATAAACAGCACAAATAAATGTAAAGTATACATTATTGCACTTTACTCTTAATTGTCAACTATAATTTGTGTGAAGCTTAATATTTAAAAGGAGTATTTTAAAATATTTTGGTGCATTATATTTTTAATATTAATACCATTAATATGCTGCTATTAAAAATTATATGATAAGATGTTATTATACGTATTGATTCGAATGTTGTTTCGTATGATACCTGGAATTTCTAAGCGACTTTCCCTAACACCAAAGATTGATCATACGGTCTAATGGGTAAAAAAGAAAACATTGCTCTTTTCCGAGGGTATTATGTTCGATATCGGACAAAGGTTCAAACAAAGGCTTTCGTAATGGAGAACTCAAATAAAAGTAATATTTTATAGACTTTAATGCTTTCTAGTTGCGTGGCTAAGAAGTGGAAAATTCAAGCTTCGAAATGTTATAATGTGATTTGATTTGTTATGTTCCATGAGTCAACTTATAATATTTGATATTTTGGTGTCACCTACCTATTATTATTTGGTTTGATGTTTTGTTGCTACTTACTTTTTAGTTGTTTGGTTAGTTACACTGACCTTTATATATTGTTATGTGAAGCCATACTTGCTCATGTGTGTAAATGTGGTATATATATATATATATACCTATGTGTTTATCATGCTGTTTCTCATATGCATTCTTGCATTATGTAATCATCACAAAACAGGTGTTTATAACAGAAAAGGATTTGTATTGTGGATAATTATCTTTAATAGAAACAACTGAGTTCATAGATTAGACATTGTAATCCATCGATGCTGAAAACTGATGCGAGCATTTGGTATGCTTCATGGTGCAACCAAACTTAAGCTATTATTAAGTATTTTATATAAAACTTCCTAATTTTTGTAGTTGTAAATGCTTAACCAAGAGCAATGCTCTCCCCAAAACCAATAGAACGTCTGATTAAAAGTATCCAAAAATTCCGGTAAAAGTTCGGTTCTATTTTCTGGAATGACAGAACTTTAATCAGACAAATTTTTTTCGTTGATTAAATTCATGTGGTAATTTATAAAACATAAGCAACTATCATATAATTCGCATCATTTTTCGTTGCACTGTCAGCTCTTTATTTCAGCCCAGGTTTTAATACATTTCCTGTATTACTTTTTAAAACTGTTATTTTGGCGGTTTATATATAACTTTTGAAAAAAAAAATTGAAGAAATAGTGTAATTTAAAAAAACATTTATGTAGCATTATTAGCTATTTCAAAGCATTTAACATAATAATGCAATTGCTTAAATGATGCATCATTAAATAAGATATACACAAAAGTATTCATACAATATTTTATCAAAACTCAAGTTTAAGACATTTTGCGTTTTTATAGAATATGATTTAAAATGAAATTGACCAAAATTATCTGCACCAGAAAAATATAAAATGAAATTTACACCACATGTGAATTTTAATAAGAGAGAGAATTATCACATTTAAGTAAATTTTTACATTTTAAACTCGACTCTCATAAATATACTTAAAAAGTTTCAAGTCTTTTCAACGTAACTAAACATTTCGATTTATTTTTTAGCATATCTACTTAGTATTTCAAGCATAAGTAATTTATACTTTAAAAATGATGTTTTCAAAAGAATCTGGAATAATTTACGTGACTTGAGTTATGCACTCTAGAAATTATGTCCAACTTCGCAAACTTCCTTTCACGAATAAAGTTTCACGTCTAAAGCTGTCATGAATCAAACAAGCTACAATGTTACGCGTAACATAGAAAACTATTGTTCAAAACTGATTAGAAATGAAAATATTGCTCTAAGATAATAGTTTAAATTTCATGCACTATTGATTTCATTTATAAAGACCTTCTTGTTTTGTGAAAAATTTATTAGGAAAAGCTTAAGTTACTTGGAGTGTTCTACAAACTAACACCAATTATATGTATAGTTAAGTAATATAGTTAATATCTGAACACTTTTGTATATTTACACTCCGTTTAATACATCCATATACATATTCCAAGAAAGGTTTTGATTTTAAAGAAAGAATGGATTAAAAACTTCATTTAAAAAAATAAAACACATATTCGGGATCTTAATATAATTAAGAGACACTTAAAAGGAGCGCAATAAATCACTTTCGCGGCTACATTGTGATTAATTTAACCACTGGGCTCTTCAGTGGGCTAGATGAACAAAGGAGCGTTGTTCTCATTGTTCTTAAACTGAAAAATGTATTACTCCGAAAAATTCCAAGAAGCAACAAACGCTCTTCGCTTGAACATATTCAAAAGGGCCTCCTACTTTGCTTTATTTCTCTTTTCCATAGCAAGCGAATGCTACGGAAAGCAAGTTTTATTGGAAATCGTTCGCCAACATCGCGGTGTTTGAGCAAGAGGATGGAAAACTTGCTCCACTGTGCCTACCATGGATAAGAGCTTTTCCAAGGTGCTCTTCCCTCCGCCCCATCCCCAGGGAAAAAGTTATCGATTCAATAAGGTGGAGAAAAGGTATGGCAAGAGAGCCCAACATAATTAAAGCCCTCGCTTAGTAGCTACAGCATAACACTTTTGTAAGAATGAGTTCGCTCACCCTGAAAGAATTATGGTTTTAAGTTATTTAAACGAGTTTTATTGATTGCCGTTATGACAAAATTAAATAAGAATGGCGCGTTAATCACTTTGTGAAGTGAAACATTGCATTTTTCACTCCATCCGCGTTTCGGGAAAGTTACTCTTCCTCTTGCTCGTTCGCTGAGTTCATAAAGAATGCTAGACTCTGATTTAACGACGTTAACATGGCGAACTATTCCTGATTTGGCAGCAACTAACGGCTGGCATGCACAATTTTCGGTTTAAATATTGCAAGATCACTTCATTACTTTCGTGATGGATTCCTTGTTTTCGAATTACAATGTTTCATGGAAATCATTTTGATTTATCACAATTTTATTACAATTTTGATTTGAGCAGTGTATATATATATATAATATATATATTATATATTATATATATATATATATATATATATATATATATATATATATATATATATATATATATATATATATATATATATATATATATATATATATATATATATATATATACATACACTGCTCAAAACAATTAAAGGATATTGTAAGATTTGCATAAAATAAAGATATATGCGAAATTTTTTTTGCTGAAAATGGAAGAAGAGAAACACAAATAAAAATATTTCTGATTTTCAAATTGTGGAGTATGATAATTTTGAGTTCGATGTCAAAAACGTCATTTCAGCGGCAGTGAATGAAATTTGACTTGCAACTGAATAAAAGACAATGAATACAAGGATGATCGGTATTCAGTGACTGCTTTGTTTCGATGAGTACGATGTTTCAGCGAAGTCATTTAATCGATTCAGAAGCTTGGAGAGTTGTTGGTTGGTTAGAAGGGGGGCAAACTCAAAACGGAGTAGTGCAAGCCATTGGAGTGTTTTCCAGGATCTGGAACCGTTTTTTGTAGACTGGAAGTGCAGACCGAAGACCAGGGCAAGGTCGTAGATGCGCAACAACGCCCAATGAAGATCGTTATTTAGTGTTAACGGCTCGGAGACATCGAAATATGAACGCTACTCTTCTCCAATAACACCTTCGCTCGGCTACTGACACCACGGTTTCAACTCAGACTGTCCGAAACCGGCTCTATAGTGTGGTCTGTATGCTCGCCGACCGATGGTATCTGTTAAACTAACATCAAGGCATCGTCACGACCGCAGGGAGAGGGCAACAGAGCATGTGAACTGGAGGAGAAATGAATGCAGCAATGTTCTTTTTTCTGACGACTCCCGTTTTTCTGTTCATTCTGATAATAGGCGTATTTTCACCTGGAGGGACCGTGGCAGTAGGAATAATCCAGCGTTTGTGCACGAAAGTGTCAGATTTGGCGGTGGGGGAGTGTTGGTGTATGGTGGCATCTCCATTGACGGGTGCACAGACCTCTATATCATTCGAGATGAAACTCTGACTGGTTGCCGATTTAGGGATGAGATCCTCAGATCTATTCTAGTCCCTTACGCTGCAGCAATCGGAGATGACTTCATTTTAATGGACGATAACTGCAGGCCACATCGTGCTAACCTGGTGGAGGATTTCCTTTTCAAGGAAGGAATCGTACGTTTGGAATGGCCAGCGTGTTCTCCAGACATGAATCCAATAGAGCACGTTTGGGACGCTCTAGGAAGACGAGTTGCTGGCCACCAGCCACCCCCACAAACTCTCCAAGAACTGGAAAGAGCTCTTCTGGAAGAGTGGGACAGAATACCCCAACTCGTGATTAATAGCCTCATTGACTCCATGCCTCAAAGTTGTTCAACGTTGCTGGCCGTCCGTGGAAACCTGCTGGCCGTACTGAAAATGACTTCCTTTGAAGACAACACCTTTTCTTATTCTTTTTTTCTCATATGCATAAGTTGTGTTTTTTTTCTTTTGTACACAAATGCGCAATAAAATGCATTTTATTCTGCCAAACATGGGTAATTTATTCTCATATAACCTACTACGTCTGTCGACCACGTATCAATCAGCTAAAAAGTTTCTCAGACACAAGATCCACCTAAAGCCGCAATATCCTTTAATTGTTTTGAGCAGTATGTATATATATATATATATATATATATATATATATATATATATATATATATATATATATATATATATATATATATATATATATATATATATATATATATATATATATATATATATATATATATATATATATATATATATATATATATATATATATATATATATATATATATATATATATATATATATATATATATGCAGTGAATGAAAATTTCAACATAAGTTTAAACATAATTCACAAAATTATTAATAAAAAATGAAATGGTTTGATCAGTCATTTAATATTTCCGGTTTTTCATACATGCTTCATCACATTATATAAGAAATGCGCCTGCCAATTACATTGCAAATATTTAGTTACTCCCATGCCAACTATATTTATGTAGCCAATGCTTTCAAATTCCTATTTTAATACTGATCTATATAATTTTTCTCTTATCAATCTATTCATCTTTCATTTAAAATATATTTGCGTTCTTTTCGTTGAGTTCGCTTTTCTGCTTAGGGGTACCTTATCAGTTTCGTGTCATGGTTTCCTTTAAAAAAGCATTCCTAATTTTTTCTAAAGTTTTGAGTCATTATCTAAGTAAAACGTTTTTTATGTGCTCTCACCGTACAAAAATAGGTTTAAGTGTGTGTGTATATATATAATAGAAAATTACAAATAAATCAAAAATAAAAGGACTTTAAAAGGAATTAAAAGTATTCCTTATATTTTTTTAACGCCAGTTTATCAGACAAGTGTGGAAATTCATTGTCTGAATTTACATATTTTGTATTCACTTATTCGTATTCACAATATTTCGCATTCACAAATTTATATATAAAGTTCTCTGAAATTTATTATCATCTTATCCATCGATGCTTTTGAGTTTGAATCGCGAGGAAAATATGTATGTTGATTATTATTCCACTTCTTTTTTTGTGTTAGAACATTTCTCTAATTAGAATATTTCATTTTTGCAGTTTTGAATTGTTAATTAAGATTTTACGTGGACAGTAAATTTTCTAAAATGGTTTGGAATTTTAAAATATTTTTACAGGATTTTACATTTAACAAAAATTATTTTATATTTTATCTTTTTTACTCAATATGCATTTATTATATATTTATTTAAATTAATTAAGTTGCATAATTTCTCAGACAAGCATTGAAATTGTTCTAAAAAAATTTATTTTTCAGTATCATTGGGAGACTTTTTTAATAACATTAGTTTAAAAAATATTTTGCAGAAGAAAATTTCCGCGTGAATTATTAACAAATATATGACAATATCTCGAACAGATTTCTAATCAAATTAATACCGAAAAATAGTTTAACTAATATTTCATTGCGTGTTGCTTACCCATTTTGTTTACCAGTACTCAATCAATGTTTACCATAATTATTGTTTAGATAAACCGTTATTTATCATTTAATTTTTCGAAACGATATCGAATCCAATGAATAAAATTCAATTTATTTCTTTAACGCAACTATTCATAATTGAATTACATTATATCATATACTTTACGCATTCCTAATTCCGATATGGAATTTAATTTTCTTAGAAATCTAGTTATGGTAATTAAATAATACAAAACCAATTCAATTGTTTTAGCATCCAAGAAATTGTTTTATATTTTTTATCAACGGATTTTATTTGCATAAAATAAATTTATCTGCTGTTATTTCTAGCATTAGTAATTAATCTTTTCAATGTATTTGCTGTACATATTTGAATAAGATAACTATGCCTTATCAATCTTTTCTTTTCCGGTTATATAAATCAATCTCAATTTTATTGTGCACATTTAAATAAGATAATTATATATATAATCCTAAAGGTTTTCATTTGCAATTTTCTAATATTGGTTATCTGCAGTAAACAGCATTATGTAAGATAAAGTTGGATATTAAGTAGGTGAATATATATATATATATATATATATATATATATATATATATATATATATATATATATATATATATATATATATATATATATATATAATAATATATATATATTCATAGATGGCTACAGTTGAATTTTTAGATTTGCAGACGTAGTACAAATGTAAAACACATTTTGTTATTTGATAGTTGGCAATTCAGCTGTCAATCAGTAAAAAAGTTTTTTGATCAGTTGCGTAGTTTTCGTTTGGCGTTCGTTGAAAAATGGAAAATCAAAAGGAACATTTTCGTCATATTTTGCTTTTTATTTCCGCAAAGGGATAAACGCATCGCAAACTCATAAAAAGTTATGTGTTGTTTATGGTGATGAAGCCTTAAACGAACTGCAATGTCCAAATTGGTTTGCCAAATTTTGTTCTGGTGATTTTTCACTCAAAAATGGAAAACGCTCTGGTCATCCAGTTGAAGTTGATGACCACCTAATCAAAGCAATAATCGATTCGGATCATCACAGTACAACACATGAGATTGTAGAGAAGCTTCATGTATCACATACATGCAATGAAAATCACTTAAAAAAACTTGGTAATGTTCAAAAATTCAATACATGGGTTCCTCATGAACTGAAAGAAACGCATATAACGCAACGCATTAACAGCTGAGATTTGCTAAAGAAACGTAGTGAAAATGATCCATTTTTAAAATGACTGATAACTGGCGATGAAAAATGGGTTGTTTACAACAATATCAAGCGGAAAAGATCGTGGAGCAAGCCAGGTAAACTAACTCAAACAACATCAAAAGCTGATATTCATCAAAAGAAGGTTTTTTTATAAGTTTGGTGGGATACAAAGGAATTGTCTACTTTGAACTCTTACCACCCAACCGAACGATCAATTCTGATATCTACATTGAACAACTAACGAAATTAAACAATGCAGTTGAAGAAAAGCGGCCCGAATTGACAAATCGAAAAGGTATAGTTTTCCATCTTGACAATGCAGGCCACACACTTCTTTGGTCACTTGGCAAAAATTATTGGAGCTTGGTTGGGATGTTTTACCACATCCACCATATATACCTGACCTTGCACCATCTGATTACTTTTTGTTTCGATCTTTACAAAGTTCTTTGAATGGTAAAAATTTCAATAATGATGATGACGTCAAATCGTACCTGATTCAGTTTTTTGCTAATATATATATATATATATATATATATATATATATATATATATATATATATATATATATATATATATATATATATATATATATATATATATATATATATTTAAAATTTAAATATTTTATGACGTCTTTTTAAGTATTGTAAATAGAAAGCTGAGCTGTTTTCTACAAACTACAAAATCTAAGTTCTGATATTCATTTCAACCTTGCATGAATTCAAATTTTACATCTGCCATGGACTTTTTTGTTAGTTTGGAATCCAATTTAAATTGCATAGCCTTTTCGAACAATTCCTTTAGTAAGAAAAGGAAAACAAAATCATAAAACTAATGATAAATTAAAAAGGGTCAATGGTAGCAGAGTTTGAAAAGCGGTACCATTGTGACACGAAAGTAACATATAGAGATCTGATGAAATCGGGAGTCCTTTTGTTGAAGGATCTTTTTCTATCACTTATCTGCTTATTCTAGAGACAAGAACGCGCTTTTCGTGTAGAATGCTCTGTATTCAATTCCAGATACTGTTAGATAATAAGACCAATGTGTTGCATTTTTATCGTTTTCGTGCACATTTATTAGATGTGTATATTTTTTTAAAAAACACATGATAAAAGCTAACTACCTTTCAAATGTTATTTGATAATTTATTTATTGATTTCATTAAATTCATCATAATTTATTGATTTCATTAAATTATGAATATCCAAAAACTGCAAAACTTCTTTAAAGTATTTTGCTGTTTGGTACTTTTGTGTGTGTGCACCCTGTGTCTTTTATTCAATAGTAAGCAAATATCCACATTTGTGGTGAACAAAATGAAATGTTCACATGAGAGAATCAAAATGAGAACACGTGTCCATACTTTTCTCTTAAAGACTGCAGATGTAGTTGCCGCATTTAAAATGTCTACTACAATACAGAAAGCGCTGTTTAAATTTTACATTTGAAATAATAACTTCTATCAGAGTAAATATTTAAAATATTATATAAAATTAGATAAGGTCAATTAAACAAGGATTTCTTTCATGTACAAATACAGAATTACAATTAATAATTTAAATTTATGAATGTTTAAAACAAAACATTTTGAATATTTTGATGATATATTATTCGTATCTCATTTGTATAATCTTACAATACTAACTCTTAGTTTTAAATTCTTAAAACTGATATATTTTGACTAAAAAAAAAGATATTTAGCAGCATTTTATATTTTTATATTTCCATTTTGCAAATAATTTTTTTAATATTATCGATTACTATCTATAATTTTCACATAATTTTAGTTTGATTCAAGTTAATTTTTAAAATGCACAGTAAGTATTGGAGAAGATAATTACCTTCAACAATGATGATTCCTTTCACAACATATTATCTTCCAGAAGATGGTGGTAATGTGATATGATAAATGTATTATTATTAATACTTATAAGATCAAAAGTTTTTATATGCGAAAACAGTAACTAAGTACATTTCTGCTCAACACCTTAATTTAAATTTAGTCATTGATGATTATAACTTAACTGACCATAATGTGTAATATTTGCCTATTTTTTAGAATATTAAAATACATTTTCTCTGAAGTATTCAAGGATTTGTTTAGTCAGTAATTTGCAAATAACTGATGAGGCATGATTGACAGACAATTATGTTTAAAACAGGCAATTTTTCAATTTCAATACTACGTACAATAGAAAGTAAGTTTAAAATACAAGCAAAAGATTGAATCCCATGGTTGAATCCCCAAAGATTGATGTTATAATATTTTAATTGAGCTAATTGTTTTTCTTGAAAAATAGAAACTTCATTAACTTAAGCAAGTAACTAATAAGAATGCTCTTCTGCTTCCTTTTACCAAGGACTTGGTCACCTTAAAAAAATATATTTTCTTTCATTTATGTATCACTTTATTTTTATCTGATAGAAATTAAAACGTTTTTTTACTATTATCGGATTGATTTCAAATTAAATTTAGGAAAATGTGAATTAGAAACATATTAACGTATTATATATATATATATATATATATATATATATATATATATATATATATATATATATATATATATATATATATATATGCTAGAATTTATTTCAACCAAATATTATTTTAAATTTTCACAAAGAGTTTTACAGATTTTTATTGCAAATCTTAGCTAACATCAGTAGCGAGACACATTCAAATTTCTTAAATATGTATATATATATATATATATATATATATATATATATATATATATATTACATTAATGTGACATTAGGCAAAACTAATGACTTGTGTTACTCTGTTATTCATTCTATGTAAATGTAATTTTCGCTAATCACAAAGTGGATCTCCAGTGATTTTTTTTTTTTTTTTGCATACATTCATAATTGTTAACAATTCCATTTTCGAAAGAGATCAGCCCAAACACTGCCCTCAAGAGCAAATATTTTACTTATTTTTACTAAATTTTTCTTATTTAATTTAATATTTTATTGACAATATAATATTCTTGAAATAAGCCGATTTTGCATTTTGTTTTTATGAACAAAAAACATTATCTTAGGAAAAGGTTAATATTCTACGGTCTAATTGAGATACATTGAAGACAAATGTTAAAAATGAGATTTCTAAAATATACTTATTATTGCTATTATTTATTCCCATGGACGAAAATGAAAATTCAGGAAAATTATTCTAATGTGATCTATAATTAATACAAGAAAAAATATTACTTAAGGCAGAACTATACTTGAAGTCTTATTAACACAATATATCATGCTCAAAATTAACTTAATTTTACTTTTTTCTTTCCATTTACAAAAGAATTTTGGTATATGTGAGAATTATTATAAAATACACTTAGGACAGTACTTCTTTCTTGTACTGAGGAAGCTATATAAACGTAGCTCATACAGTAGACTTTGGCTCATACAAGGGTCATACAGTCTTATAACAACTTCAAAATACTGCATTGAAATTCTTCCGAAAAAACTGGGAAAGGCAACTGCTTTGAAGCTCATTCAGGAGTGGGTGCAATTGGGTTCGTGTTCATACTTTCCGAGAATTCGATTGCAGCAAGTAGTCCTACCCGCGCGTCATCTGCGTTCTATGTATTCTGACAGCTGCCTCAGGGGTACACTGTAAGGGAGGGGCAGCGAAATTGAAGATTTGCAGGGGGGAAAACTGTTGGAGGAGAAAACTGAACTATTTTTTTCGTTTACTCTTTTTTCCGTTTCAAGTTATTTGAATTGTGTGTGTGAATAACGAAATCTTCTTCTCTTGCGTTTAATAGAGCTGGGAAGCACTTGCAGAGAAGCTCGCGCTTTTGAAATCTCAACTCTCATCCGTTATGCTTCCAATTGCTGAGATTGAATAGAAACTGATTTGGTATTATATTTGAAAATAGTCTTCATTATCAATCAAAAACGTACAACAATTTGAAAAGGAATGTACTATCAAGTGATTGGCGTACTAAAATTATTTAACTTGATTTATAGATGAGTCTTTATTCTGCTTTGTTCACATATTGTTAATGTCACTTTTATAATAAAAGTCACTGATGGAAATTTTTGGATATTCTTTTATACGAACTGTTCAATTAGCTATTATATCGTGGAGCGTTAGTGCATAAAATTACCCTGATTCTTCATTGAATAAATGCTTTTATTTTGCGTATTTTTGATAGTCGTATTTTTAATAATAAAGGTCACTTATGGTGTCTTTGGCTTCCTTTCATATGAATGATTAAATTGATAGCTATAGCAGTTTTGCAGAAAACCATTTTCTGCTAAACTGTTATGATTATCACAATGTGTAGAGTTATACTTCAGTATTGCATAAGAGTCAAAGAGATTTAATTATATGTTGTTCTGATTAATAATTTTAAAAATAGTTTGCTATATTTTGTGAAGAGATCAAGGAAGAAACTGAAATTCTATATTATAGTCCAAAATAATTTACTTTACTTATAATACACACATAGTGTTTCATTAAACTGTAATGAGTTTCACCCTGTATTTTTAATATTATAAAACAAACTTTAAAACTCGAGATATCTGCTCATTTGCAAACTATAATAGTCGAAAAAAGAAAAAAAATCTTTGCAAATTGATTATAAGAATTAGACTATTTACAACCAACCGTGACATATCCAAAAAAAAAATAAAATAATTTGAAGTCAACATAGATCAAGAACTATCATTTTTAATATAAATTATAGATAAAAATAAGAAATATAACCTTTATTTTTATTGAATAATATCTGTGACAATATATGCTTGTATAGATTTTTGTAGCCCAAAAACAGGCAAATGATATCAGAATACGATGGTATTTTTCTACTAATCTTCAAGTGAAGAGAATTACATTGGTGATAGTAATAAGTATATTTAATATGTGAGTGTTGTCTCACCATCAATAATTGATGTTAATAAATTCACTACTTATGAGTTGGAATGTGTCAAAGCGATGGTATATCTTCTCCACAAATAGAAATAAGCACTAAGAAATGTTCCACACGATTGATTATAAATATTTTAAAAGCAAAATTTCATTCATAGTGGCAACTGAATGAACATCTTAACAATGTATATATATATATATATATATATATATATATATATATATATATATATATATATATATATATATATATATATATATATATATATATATATATATATATATATATATATATATATATATGTATCATAATGCTACTATAACTTTACGGATCAAGGAAAAACGTTTATCATTCTTATGTAGATTGAAAAACAACTATATAAATATTTGCAGAAATTTTATTCAGTCTTAATAACTACTGCTTTATGTCTATACCCTGAAGAAAACTCTTTCAGGCTCATATCACTTACATAAAAATCGAAAATTATCTCTCTCTTGAATTAAAAAATAACATCAAAATATCTGTAAGAAGAAATAATTTATTAGTAACAAAGCAAGAGAATTATTTCAGCTCTATATTATTATGGAATCTTATACAAAATTTTGAATTACCTTTCAAATTAAAAAATTATACATTAAAATTATCTGTAAGAAGTAAGAATTCAATAGTAACAAAGCATTTGATACTATTCAAGTTATTTACATGAACAGAATCAAATGTGGGTGTATGGAAAACTAGATGATTTGCTTTGAGAAAACAAAGGAGAATCAGTATTGTAAATAATTCTAATGAAGTAGTCAAAATCAACAATCAACATGGAAGAATTAAATACAAACAATAATAACAAAAATAAAAGGATTTATAGAATGGGATGTAAAAACGAAAAATTATAAGACATTTGTTTGAAATTTTAAAAATGTATTGATATTCTGTTTTTTAGCTTATTTTATTATGCACAAAAGCTTATTCTTAAGATACCTATTTCAAAAAATTAAAAATGAAATAATAAATTTATCAAATCCAATTAATTAAGATTGAATTCAATTTGGTTCTTAAAGCACTCATAATTATATTCACGCGATTTCTTATTCATTTCTAACAAAAATACTTTTTTCGTTTTGGCAGGGAAATTTAGATATTTATTTACTCCTGCTTATTAAATTTGCCACCACTAAAAATCAAGAAAATTATCAAGATTATTGAATTAACTTGTTTGTTCTTTTGAGCAATGGATTGAAATTATGCAAATACAAGACATTTCAGACGCATAGCTACCCAGATAGACTGAAATCTGCCTCAGCAAAATGACATTTTGAATATATCCATCAAATAATTATGCAAATTTGACGGAATTTATGAAATTAGGAATAAGAACACAGCTGCAATTTGCAACTATTGCTAACAAATGTCATTCAATGAAACTGTCCTTTTTATCTCACGATATACGTTAAAAATCTACAATTCTAAACTTAAATTATATATTGAAATTTTGCGCTTTATATACTAAATGAATAATTATTTCATATTTTTCTAACTCCTTAAAATGGGCAAATGGGTACACCTTGATTGTTTGGCAATTTTTTCAGGTCAAGACAGCCACTAAAATGTGAGTAACACAATGGAAACCTTAAATTTACGTTAGTTAAAGGGCTTAAAATACCAGGGTTAATAGAAATTAAATTTTACCTCTAAAATTTACGCCAAAGCAAGGAGAACTCGCTCCTACACAGAACCACTCTTTTTTATGTTTGTAATGTATGTAATTCATCAATATGATTTCAATATTCAGATAATATAGTTAATTCTTGCCGAAAGAGATAAATATATGACATTTAAATACGAATTATTTTGATCCAATTCTTTTAGTGTTTATATTAAGATTAAGAAAGTTAATATAGTGAAAACTTAGATTATAGCAAAACTTTTAACTGCAAAATGGTGAACAAAAAAATTTGAAATTTTTTACTGTAATAAGTATTTTTTACCCACTCTGCATACAAGTGATAAGAGTTTTGCCATTGATATATAATTAGAAATGGTTAAAAAGGATAAAGTAATAATTAATATACTTTCCCTATATTTTTCTATTTTGTCATCGTAAATTAGACATCCTGAAAAATATCTTAAAAATCACTTATATACATTTGAAAGTGATTTTCAGCGATTACATTTTTTTCATACAATCCTGTTAAAATATTGATTATTATCTAAGAATCTGAGAATAAATATACTATAAATTAAACTGGGAATAATTTATATTTGTCCATATAAGGGAATATTTTTGTTTCATTTTTTCCATTGATTACATTTTAACTACTAATTTCATTTTTCTAATTGTTAGCTGTTTTATTAAAGTAAACAACGTTATTACGGAATTAATATAAACAATCAATAGTATTCAAAAATGTAATTCCAAGAAAAAATTTATTAAATATGAAATGATACTAGAAGCAGATAAACAATATGCAAAAACAAATTTTGTTAATATAATGTTAAAAAAATAAAGAAAATCTAGAATTAAGCAAATCAATATATCAATGCCATGTTTATGAAATACTTATGAATATTTACATAATTATTGGTATATCTGTTGGTTTTTATATAATTAAAGTAATTTTTGAACAATATTATTTAATTAAAAGCCAAGGCTCACTTCAGTGTTAATTAGTTTTCCTGTTAAAATACATGAATCTTCCTATTTTAATTAAAGCAAACTTTATATGTATTAGCACCATTTTAAATAAAATTATAAGTAAATTACAAGTATAAGTAAATACATGTATTTAAATATAAATACAAATATGATTTTGATTTTTGTGCTTATTTTAAATCTGCAGAATAATATAAGAAAATAAATTTCTTAAAATAATAAACCGTCGGAAAAAAGTGATGAAATTTAATTTTTATTTTATTTTGAATTAAATATAAATTTAGAGAACTTATACACATTTACTTATACAAGTAGATGCTGCACAATTTATCAGTAGTATGTTACGCATTTAATTACAGCAAAAGAACAATTTATTTTCTGTTTTAATTCTTAATGAAGTGTGTCCTCAAAATGCGTTTCACCCCGAGTCGATTGCTTTTCTTCACAGAATACTAGCAACCCTAATAGTGTCAGCCTTTTTTTCCAATTTCAACAATTCTCGTGTTTGGAATAACCCGAGGCAGATTCGTCGTTTCTTTGCAACTCCTAAATATTGAATCAGTGTATCTCTCTCTTTTCCCAAGTTTCTGACTCCCCTTGTTCGTATGTTTACTCATTTTCAGGGCTCTGCGCCATTCGTACTATTCATCACCCCATCAGGTGAAGGATACACGCTGGCTTCAGTTAGTGGCTATTGCTTACTCATCCTCCTGAGCAAAGTTATTCTGATACATTATTGGAAAAGTAATAATTTCCACTCAGAAACGGTAAAAGTTCCCTTTTCAACGGATTAACTTGACAGAATTATGTCCGCGAAATGTGGTCCATCAAATGCGATCGAAGTTCTCAAATGAGTTTTCATTCCTTCATTTCTTTGAAAATTCTTAGATGGCAGTTTTTTTCAACAATAAAAGCAATCATCAAAACGGAATTGTTTCTGAATCCGAAATGAGTTTTAAGAATTATTATCTTTGAAAGAAGAGAATCACTTGATAGAAATGTTAACTATAATTGTTACTATCGTGGTTAAAAGAAAAATTAATTTGTTTTAGGCTCACAACACATTGTAATATAAATTTATTTTGAGTAAATATGTTTTTTGTTTCTTTTAAATTTGAATAATAAGGAAATTTTAACTATACAATCATAAAGATAGCTAAATGAATTGTAAGGTTATTTTTTCAGAATACTTTACATTCTTCAACGAAGCAATAAAAAATTTGTCTTTTGAGGAGGTTAAGTTTTCTCGAGCCTTCTTGGTTTAAATCTCTTATCCAGTAGACATGCTACAGATGTTTGGTCGTCACACTAACACTTGTCCTGTACTAATAAAAGTTATTTATGTAAATCTGCCGAACACACACATAAACATACACACACACACACACATATATATATATATATATACACAATGGTTCTCAAAAGTTTGGACATTTTTTCAAAGTTTCATGTTTTTAAAAATTGTGTGCTTGTAGAATATAATAATTTTCACTTAAATACAAATGTTTAGATATCAAATTGAAGGTAATTTAATGTAGAATTTAATTACAAAAATATGATTACAATATCTGTATTACAAATAAAGCTATGTTGTTAATAGCAAGATCTATCTTAGATTTGAATTTTTTAAAGTGATACTTAAACAATCAATACTTGGTAATATTATTTCTTAAGACAGCTTCTATCTATCTATTTATATATATATATATATATATATATATATATATATGTATATACATATATATATATATATATATATATATATATACATATATATGTGTGTATATGTGTATATCGTATTATAGCATTCAAGAAAAATTAATATATATGCTCTCTATAAGCGGTTGAAAATTAGGTGAAAAAAGCTAATCACACTTGTAATTATAGTGTCAATACAAATATTTTTATATAATATATTTAAATATAAAAAGAAATCTCCCACTGACAGTATTCTTTTCTGGTATTCCATTATTTTACAGCCACCATATTTTCCAATGTCAATTGAATGGAATTCTATGTTGTATTTCATAGAAAAATGAATCAAATTATATACATATTCCGAAGCTGTGAAAATTTTCATTCGAGGCTGTGAAAGGTTCATATATTTTCTTGAATGCATCCTTTTATTATTTACTATCTATTCACTCTTAACCTTTAAGAGTATTCACGAAAGTGAACACATTTTACACCACAGACAAAGAATTGCTGCGCTATGGGGGGGGTGACTTTTAACAGATAGTAACACGTTTATGTTGTAAGGTAGAAGCCAAAAACTAGTTTTGCTCACCGACTGACATGCCTGCAGAAAGAAGAGACGCCAGTCTTACTTAATGCCGATCTTCCCTAAGATCCACAGACATCCCTAGCATTAGATAACGAGAAATCACCTGTATTTATTATAAAAGTTATGAAAAAAATATATAATTTAGTAAAATGTCTTTAATAAATTCTATGATTATTGTAGAGTAAAATATATATAATTTAATAAAATATAAAAAAAATCTCTTATTAAATTCTATGTTTCCTACTGCTTCTAGAGTTCTGTTTTGTTGTTTGTGTGCCATTATTCTTCTATTCAAATTTTACACTATTAAAATGGTAGCTTTGATTTTGATTAAATAAAGCTTTGATTTATTTAAATAGTAACAATACCAAAACCTTCACTGCTTTTATTTGAAATATAGCCATTGCTATTATAAATAACATTTTTTTTTTACATTTTCCTTTAATGCATACAAAATGCTATAAATACCTTTATCTACAATTCTTATCATTCTTAAAATTATTTAACTATCTAATTCCTATGGAGGTACTTTTGAAACAATATAATTCGTTTGAAGTGTAAAAACGCTGCTTTAATAAATGTGACCATTTAGTTTGGACACTTACTTTACAATGAATGTGTGTTAATAATGATGAATTACGTATGTTAGTGTGTTATTTTTTGTTGATTATAAATTTGTAATTAAAAATATAATTATATTCTGTCGTAAGTATCATGTAGCATGACATCATGGGGTAAGACAACAAATACCCATGTTCAGGAACAACAAATAATGTGTTGCCAGTTATGTTGTTTAAGCGCGTAATTATTTATTTATTTTCTCATCAAATAAATATATCTTGTGTGGAAAGGTTTTATAAATTCCTATTATTCTACTATTTTTGGAAAGTTTTAAAATAACCATGAATTAACCATAATAATTAGACAAATTATGTAATTATAAGCATAAATTTTAATTAATCTTTTTTAACTTTAAGGTAAACTAAATAAGAACATTTTATACAGTAACTGATGCAAACAACACGAAAATATTAAATTAATAATATAGTTTGAACTTCAAAATGCCTCAATCTATGTCTAAACGCAAAGTTTAAATTAATTACTATCCACGAACTTTTAACTATTAGTATTTTTTTTACTCAAATATATTTGAAATAAATAAGGAGAATGTTTTCAGATGTTTATGGTGTACAAAACACAATGGGAAATTGTTTTATAGAGATGTTCTGTGAATTTTTTTATATAAAAAGTGGAAAAGCAGACGCTCTCATAATGCAGTTATTTTGGGATCTGGTGAAAACTTGGGATATCGATAGTGCAGCTGTGACTTATTTGCTCCTTTTTCATCAATATTATTAGAAGGAGTACTATAAATATTTTTCAGCTCCCTTTTGGCGAAATTTGATGGTTGATGATCAAGGAGAAGTTTTCAGTGCAAAAAAATTTTTAATGTACATTAAGTCAAAGTGTTATATTTTTATTTTATACTTAATAAAATTATAATTAATGCATTAGTTAACTAATGCTTTATAAGCATAGATTTGATTTTAAAAGAATGCTGATTAAAAAATTAACGAAGATTAATGGTTAAAATAAATAATTTAGTTCATAAAACTAAAGAAATGAAATTGAAACCATTTATATAGCGAACATTTATAAAAATAATGTAAAATGTAATTAAATATGACAGAAAGGAAATCAAGAGAAAATTAAATTGGGTTGAATGAAAATAAATGTATAAAACTGATAGAAAATAATTCATAAGCATAGAAATTTAAATTTGGTATTTTCTCTCTCTAATAAAAGAAAAGTAAATAAACAAAAAAATGTCTGAATAATGCAAAAAAAAATTATTTGTTCGAAGAATTTTTCTAAAATTTTAAGTAATTACTTAAATGAACATAAAACAGATGAATTCGAAATCATTTAAACGATAGTACAAATATTTAAGAACATATTATAATAATTTTTGACAATAAAGAGAATAAAGTAAAATTAAATTGTCTTGAATGAAAATAAATGAGGCAGACTTTTAAAAATTCAAATGAGATTACAAAAACTTAAAGTTATTATTTTACTCTTTCGAACTATAGTTTAAAAAATAAATAAAAATCTTGTTTTTAATTCATTAAAAATATTCGATACGAATAATTCTGTTTATCGATATTCATAATAGAATAGAAATCGATAGAACTTAATAAATTGTGCAATCACTGAATACGGTTATAATAATGAAATTATCAAAAGGTCATCACACAAATTAATAATTCTGAAAAATTATATAGTTTAAAACAATTTATAACACCTAAGAATTTTTGCTTTCAAAAGAAAACATGTTATTTCATGATATTGAAAAGACTGGAACAAAATAAATGATACGATTAAAGTGCAGGTTTCAAAATGTACCTAAATAACCTAGCATTAATATAAGTAATTTTGGCATTTTTTCTCATACCACAACTTTAGATAATCACCGTACGGCAAAGAAAAAATGGAAAATTATTGTCATAATAATCCATATGCATTTTGTATTAAAAAGTTAACGTTTTAAGAAACTATTAAAAAATAATACAAATATTTCATATTTACATTTTATAAACTAAATAATTATCACTTATTCGCAAAATTTATTTAAATGCCAATGTTTATTTCTGGAGAAACTGTTTAGCAATCTGATCGGTGGTTGATTGCATAAGTATAATATAATAATACCTTTTCTTCAATGAAACAAAAAAATTAAATTTTTCTTTATTTGGCTGTTTTTTGCCCTTGGTAGCTTGTGACCTCCTTTTAACCGACAAAATTATCACCAAGCAATCTTTTGTATCAACTAGTTTTAGCTTTGTTTAGCTTGTTTACCATTGTTATTACTCTTTTGTCACTTTTTGAACAAAAAGAATTTTTATTAAGTATATATTAAATTAAAAATTTTGAACCAATAAAATAATCATATTTACGTTACATTATTAACGCATGTCCGTAAAAACATGCTGTTTTTTTAGGATCAAAAGCGAGGGAATAATGGAAAAATATTATAATTTTTAGCAGGCACATATTTTTATGTATTGTAATATTTTTGTTTTACTTTAATTTTAGTACTTAAATAATGAAAAACAGACTATAAATTATTCTATCACTAAATAATAAAATTAAACTCCTTCTAAGGACGAAGAAATTGTATGTTAAAAGAATTAAAAAGTATTTTTCAAAAAATTTAAATTAATTTGATGTCTAATTTCAAAACAATTTTCATTCTTTTAAAATAAATAAAACTTGTTTCAATATATATTTCATTGGCTCAAATTTTGGCGATAAACAAGATATTATTTTCTCACTACTCGATTAAGATGTTTTTCATTTAATAGCAACCCTGAACCAACAGTGGTCACTGCATGGAATTGTGCGACAGATCTCATGATTTACACAGGACGGGGGCGAAAGTCCTCGAATTTAGATCAGATCGCAGAAAGAAAAAAAAACCCCATAGAACTCCCAATGAAATAAAAAAGGAATGTGTGAGACTTTCTTAAAAAAATGAAGACCTCAAAGCGAAAAAAAATAACTCCTAGGCGAAAGAATTCACACATATATAAAGTAAATCCAGCCGTTTGTTCTAGAGTCAGCTTAAGTTTTGTTTGTAGCAATATTTTTATCTTTGTTACAGATATTTTTTTTCTGGAAAACTACTGTTTTATTCGTTTCGCCTTTTTTTTTTTTTTTGTATTTCTAACATACACAGATTTTCTTCACTCTGGTTCCTATTTTTTATCCTGTTGTAAGTGGTTAGTAATTGTCTTATGCCCACTTTTGCTTTCTCTATTTTTATGTTTGTATTTTATCTAAAACACATTGTCTCTAACAGCATTTTCCCTCCTCAACAGAACACGAACTATATTTTTTTTGTCTAATTTTCGTAAAAAAATAAAATCAAGAAAAAAAGGCAAAAGTGGAAAGGGTAATATTTTTTACTAGAGCCAAAAATCGTAAACATTTATCTAGAGGGTTGGAATTTTATATTAAAGAATGATACATGTTTAATATGAATTATTATTTCAATTAATCGTATTCATTTATATTCGTTTATTAAAAAATTATGCTCTAAGAAAGAATAGTTAGAAATTTTTCATAATTTAAAAAGTTACTCATTTTTATGCAAGAAAATCCAATACGCAATTATATATTTAAGCTACAAAAAGAATTTTGCATACATATGACAAAGCAAAAATTAGTTTCAAACTTAAAACAAAAAGAATTATAGGCAAAAATAATAAATAAGTTATCCAACAGTTAAAATGCTTATAAACTAAAAAAAATATTTACGTAGTAACCTGAAGAATCAATATGCTATTATATATTTGAAAGATACAAATATTTTTACGTTTGCACAAATTTGCTAACTGTTGTATAGTTTATATTGTATGTTATATGATTAAGATAATAAAGAAAACTATGCAAAAATAAACAGAATATCTTTGCAACTGAGACTTTATTTTATTTGGAAGCAAAAAGAAATCATTTAGGAATTATTTGTACCAACAAAGAGTAAATCTTTAACAGAAAAACAGAAAAGAGTAAATGTTTTCATTACTTATTCGAGTCTTTTCAACAATTTGTAAAAGCAAAATTTGTTTCATGTTTATAATAAAAATATTCATGAATTATGCTTCGAAAATATTTTAATAGTAGGTAGTTGAAATCAATAGACTTATATACATATATATAAATGAGGAGAAATAAACATTTCTGCATTTGTGTGCACTTTCGAAGTAAATTCATTTGTTTCAGAAGCAAAAGCAAGAAAAACGAAAACAAGATTTATCAAATTGTATGTTTACATACCCTAAAGTAAAATTTATTTACTATTTGTAACGTTCTTGTATATTAATTCGAGATACAATAACAATAACATAATTTAGATACAATAACATAATTTTAAAAAATATTTTTATATTCCGAAATTTGCATTGGGGCTACCATTTCGAAACATTCGACACTATTACAAACCGAAATTGGAAAGCACAAATTTCTTAAAAGATATTCCAATGCATTTAAAATAAAAAAATTATATGATATTTTTCGTATTTACAACATTTATTTGCATTATTCAATAAATACAAATATATCTCCAATTTGAATACTTTTGCGTCTTTTAGCAAGATTCTAATTCAAATAAAAAAGTAATTCCTTTTCTGTTATATTTTAGGTATTGTCTTCCAAAGGTTTCTTACCCATACGTCATATTCATACCATTGTAATTTGCACTTTTGTGATTATTCAGTTTGCTTTGAATAACAATGTTTCCAAACAAATGTAAACAATGGAGAAATTAATGGAATTATAATATTTAATGTTTTTACATTTTTGATTGTTTGTTTCTGTTACATATGACACTTGAACTCTCTTCATCGTTGACAATGCGAATTTAATTCAGTAGGTTGCATCTTTCACTTAAATTGCTCACTACGAAGGTGAAAGTACGACTTTGCCCTGAGCTACTCCGATAGATGGCATCACCAGAGGATCCGCTTTCATAATTTTCACTCAAATTAAATTTAAAATTTTAAATGATTGTAGAAGTAAGTACATAACCTGCATTAAATCATTACAAAATTATCTCTCTGATAATCACGTCTTTCGTATTTAGCAAAATTATTTGTCTGTTCGATACATTGTATTATTTAGTAATATCGATATTAAAAGTAGGAATTACACTGTGAAAGAAATTTCCTATCACCCTTAAATTATTATGAAATTATTTAAGTTAATACGAATAATACGTAAAATCATTTCAAAAGAATCTTTATTTAATATACAATTTTCAAACGTAAGGACGAAATTTTTCCATAACATATTCAACGAAATCTTTCCTGAAATTGAATAATAATGCTTTGAATAAACATACACGCAATTATATTTAAATTATTCATTAGATTCTTTCAAAAATTATAGTTGAACTTTATTAAACAAAACTATGCTTGTAAACAGTTTATTATTTTCTGAAATATGTTTTATTATAATATATTAATTCCTATTATTGTATATATAAAAAATGAATTTCGAAATCACTTTTACCAAATATTTCTTGCAATTATATATTTAGTCTTATCTAACTAAAATAAATCACATGTTAAATACACTACTGGCCATTAAAATTTCTACACCAAGAAGGAATGCAAATAACAGAACGATATTTATTGGACACAAACATTATAGTGGAAAGAACATGTGATTAGATTTACAGGAAATTATGATGTATAGATCTTGAGAAATCAGTACCCAGAGCAGCCACCTCTGGCTGCAATAACAGTATTTATCCGCATGAACGGGGATCTCAGTCCATGCAGCTTCAACACTATGCCACAGTTCATCGACAGTAGTGAATGGTCAGTGATGGCGTGCCAATCGCTCGGCAACCATTGACCACACGTTCTCAACTGGTGACAGATCAGGAAAACATGGTGGCCAGGGTAACAGTCGAACTTGTTCTGTATCAAGGAAGCTCAGAACAGTACGGGCAACATGCGGTCGTGCATAATCCTGTTGAAATAAAGCATTAGGGAGGCCTCGAAGATAGGGCTGAGCCATGGGCTTTAACACATCGGAAATGTAACGGTTGCTGTTTAAGGTGCCGGTAATGCGAACAAGAGGTGATCGAGACGTGTATCCAATGGCACCCCGTACCATCACTCCAGCAGACGGGCCAGTATGGTGATGTCCAATGCGAGCTGGCAATGCGCGTTCTCCACGATGCCTCCAAACACGGATGCGACCATCATGATCCTGTATACAGAACCGAAATTCATCTGTAAAGATGACGTGATGCCATTCTCGCGTCCAGGTTCGTCGCTGATCACACCATTGAAGGCGCTCCTGTCTGTGACGCTATAATTCTTCCTCGATCAAAGTCAGACACGTGCTGATAGGTATTTCTTTTTCTTACACGAGGCATTACAAAAACTTTCTTTGCCGAAAACAACGTTGAAACGGAAATTGAGTATGAGAAAACTGCTGTCAAATTTCTGGTTTTATACACATTGTAGATCTCGCTACTGTCGCCTGCTTTGTATGAATGCGCTTAAAATCTAATCATTTGCATATCACAGCAAGTTCTATCTGTCATGCAAATTTCACGTGTGTGGTGTGCCGCTTTCCTTGTATAGCAATTTTAATGGCCAATAGTGTATTTCAATGATACAATAATATAAATTTAAAGAATTTAATAACAAAATAAAATTGATTTTCAAAGCAAGTGAAATTGAAAGATAATCAGGAAGATTTTTACTATTCTATTTATTTTTTAATTATTTCAATTTTGTTCGGCTTCTATCGGTAAAGCTATTCATAATTTTTATAACACGTATGCTAAAATAATTTCTTGAATATTTGAAATACAGTGATCCCCCTCGTTTTTCGTGTTGAATGGGGACCAGAACCTTCCGCGAAAGCTGAAAATCCCCGAAGTAGGATTTGCCCCTAGGAGTTTTCGTATGTATGTTTATAGGAATGTTTTAATATGTAAACAGTGGTTATATGTAATTTTTTTTAACCTGTTTAATATGTAAACAGGGGTACAGGAATGTTTTAAATATGTAAACAGTGTTTACATATTTAAGCCAAAAATTACTACAGTAAGCGCATTTACTTAAAACGTGACTGTGCTAATATAAGGTTAATTGCAAAACTTCATACAGCAATAAGCAACATTGCATTCTGAGAGAGGAGAAGAGTCTTGTGTTGGAGGACATATCCCCGTCAACGAGATTGCTGATCACAACAGCTCGAATAATGTCAATATCTTGTGCAAATTGTTGCATCGTTCTTGCCATGTTGCACAACTATTGCAGATTCTCCAGGGTAACGACACGCTTTTCAGTTTGTTGTGCGTCTTCTTCTTCGTATTTTTCCTCACTTGCAGACTTTGTCATCTCAAGGATATCTTCATCGGTCAGTGGATTCGATTAGCAATCAGTAAAGGTTCTGATGTCATCTTTTGTCATGTCGAAAAATCCTTCATTCCTTATGATGTGAGCCAGCCTCACCGGACTCTCATTGGTCAATGTTGCACCGGAAACCAATCACACACCTTTATGAGAGCCCGTGGTATGTACTCCTAGTCAACTCATCTCTTTGCTTGACATGCAGGGATTCTTCTCTCTCGCGCATTAACGTGAGCTCCATTCCGCAATGTAACTGCCGACATGGTTGTATTTTTTCACTTTTATTTTTTGATGAATATTTTGGAAAAACCCGCGAAGCACTGAATGCAAAGCATGTATCGTGAAGGGGCGAGGGAACACTGTATTTAAATATTTCATATATTGTGCTAATATACGCAAATCATTCTCAATAATTTCTTTAATTATAATATGCCATAAATAAAGTCTTTCTATCTTTATAAAAATAATATAGCTGATTTGTTCTTTGGTGTGTTGATTTTGTTAGTTTATTTCATTTTTTGTTAAAACGTAATTCATTTCAACTTTAAGGTAGATAAAAAATAAATAATATCATAAAAACATCAAATGGGAATCTGAATTGATTCTAGAGTGCATTTTCTGAAACAATTTAAACATTTTTTCTTGAGATGTTATATCATATTTACTGAATTAATGTGTCTTTCTTCATATTTAATTGATTCAGTTTCTAAATAGTGGTTTTTCTTCATATCGAGAAATTCATTAATATATAGTACATTAATGAACTTCCCAAAACGTATTTAGATATTTAATACATATATATTCTACAAATAAATACGCTTTCTAATTTCATTGTTAAGGGGGATTTTAAAAATCTTTAGATATTTGTTTAACTTTTTACTATATAAAATCACTTGAAATTAATAGCATTATTTAGTTGTCGCATAATATATAAAATCATCAATTATTATCCATGTTCTTATATTAATATATCAGATTTTCACATACATTATTGGCATATTATTATAAAATTTAAAACAGTAGTATACAACTAAATAAGATAAGTAAACATTTCGTGTCAAATATAATTATATTTAATTGAAATATTTTCTCTTACATAAGACATAAAGAGACCAACTGTTATTTGTCACGGATATAAATACGAAGAATGAAACCATAAATATTACATTGTTTGGTAGAAGAATACAGAAATTTTGTAGCCAATCTTAAACACTAAATTTTTATTTAGTAGTTAGTAATTGAAAAAAAACTCTTAATGGTGAAAATTTAATAATTAAATTATTTAATCGTATTAAAAAAATGAAAGTACTTTACTTTGCCGTAATGCCCTGTTACCTCGCCAAGCCATCTCATTTAGCTTCCGATGTGACTTAGAATCAGTCGAAGAAAAGAAGGTTTGCTAATGCAATCAAACAACTTAGTATACGTGGCATTTTCATCGATGACGCCGTTGTCTAATAATCATTATATGGACTTAGTTAAATGGCATTTGCTTGACTTTCATAAATTCGTTTCGTTTGTTTCTAAAACGTGAGTATGTGATAACAAATAATGGATGGATGTTTGAAATACTTGTATAAAATATTTATTATTCGTTCTTTCACATTACATATGTAACATTTTTGCACACCGTTATACCATGGACCATATTTATTAAAGGAACCTTGTTTGCAATCGCATACTTGTGTAAAATTAATAAAGTTTATTCTCGTCCACAAATAGAATTAAAAAAATTGTTGGAAATCAAATTAATATTTTCGGATATTACAGTGAAAATCGAAGTCATTCTACGTTTCAAGAATTCACTGTGAAATGATGCAACTGTTTTTTTTTATATAAAGAGAATGGATTTTTTTCAAAAATGCTCGCAACCATATAAGTTAAAATTTTACTACAAAATACTAGGAAATCTGAGTATTTTTAATTTAATTTTGTACACAATTTTTAATTTAATTTTGTATTTTGTTTAACCTTTGTACACAAAGTCATTAAACTTATGCAGACATAATTCGAAAACCTCCACTGGTTTTTGTTGAATATAAATACAAATTTGCATACACTGTCTGAAATAAAGAAATAAGTGTTTTAAGGCTAGTAAGATATGACTAGCCTTAAAACACTTATATTTTTATAATTTGCGATTTTTTTTAAATTTATTGTATTGATAAAAAGACTTAATTTCCAGATAAAATAAGAAAGTTTACTTTTTATGTTGTTATTAAAAAAATTATTCTCGTATGCTAAAATTTGTATTAATAAAAATAGAAAATTATGACTCGAATTAATTTAAAAAATTGAAATTTCACGAACCGGAAGTTTATTATTTTAAAAATACTGAAAATAAAATAAAGTTGTGAATTTGAAAAGTTAAAAATATACGTCGATGCGTTTAGCATTAATAAGTGTTTAATTATATTCCATAGATTAAACAGATCGTGATACAGAAATTTTCTTAAAACTGTAAACATTAACAGAAAAATTCTATTAGTCTTATCAGCTTCATCTGAATGTGAGGTATGCACATTTTGCAATTTCGAAACACTTCAAGAAGGATCGCTGGGTTCTCAGGTTTTAAACTGTGTCATGTGTGCAGACTTAATCTATCCCCAAAATGCCTTTCGAAAAATATAGATTCTACTTTCTATAAAAGATTTATTTTTTTGTTTTATTTTATTCAAATAATTCTTCGTAGCTTTTTCTATTATGTTTACATTTGAAGTTACATTATAAGAAATATCCCTAGAGCTATGGTTGGTTGTTGTTGGTTGACTGGTACAATAGGAAGTTAAATATTAATAAATTTTCTAATATATATTTAGTGTGGTTTTTTATTAGTTCATCGTTGAAATTATATAGTTTAATTTTAAACGATATTATAATATTTTAGTTAATGACTTTTATTTATATCGTACACGTTAGCACCAAACTCATTACAATTTTATGGAAAATAAATTGTATAGCATTTGGAACAATAAAGTTATAAAAAATATATCAGAAAACAATAATTTTAGCTTACTTTGCTGCATTTAAAATTTACACAGTAATCGTTTAACCAACGAAATCGAAAAGAGTTTTTTGCTTTCTTCTAATTTAAATTTGCCTAGCTCATAAACTATGCAAAAACTCAATGGAACATTTAAAGGTAGAGAACCAGCGTAAGAAAGAATTTTTTTTTCTAATCCTTTTCTCTTAACATTGGTTTTTTAGCATTTTTTTATCTTCTATTTTTTGTGTTATTGTGTTTTATATGGGGACATTTTTCCTACGTTTAAACATTGATTTAATTAGTAGAATCTGAAATCTTTTTTTTTATTATGAAGCTTTCTCTTTTTTTTTCTCGGCTAGACTCAGTGCGTAACATTCGTTAACATCTATTAAGTCCTTAACATTCTTCCGTTGTTAGTTTGTGTATGCGAGAAATCTGACTAATATTCTGCGAATAAATTTCCCTTAATTGGAGGATTTTTTTTCAATTTCAAAAGCGGGAGAGACATTGTTTAAACCACAATTCTTTTCATTCAAATGCTTAACCAAATTTACTACGAAATGTTCATTTGCTATTTTTTATAATGTTTAAATAAAAAAATCAGAACGTTTGTTCCCATTTAAATAAAATAGAACTTGTAACGAAAAAAAATTCAAAGAATTTTTTTTGGTTTTGTTTAAGTTTTCTTTTTTTTTAAAATATATTTCTTTATATAGTATAGAGATACTTTTAAATGAATTAAAAATAAAAATGGTTGAATAAATGGTGACTTAGGTAACATAGAAAGTAAATATAGTTTAGTGACAAAGTAACTAATTAAATATTTAAATATTTACTTTTAAGTGCTTGCAAATGTTGATTATTTTAATTTTATTTTTCTTTTGATTTATTTATGTATAAAGTCGTTTAATATTATTAAAATAAATAATTCAACAAGAATAGTAATCACATACTTTTGCTGTAGATTTATCTTTTATAGTAAAGTTACTTCAAAAATGAATCAGAAATTTTTTCAGTATTTTGTCTGAAGATATCATTCAATTTACAAGAAAATTATAAGCTCTTAGATTTTTGATTAATATATTAACTCATTTTTTTTAAATGGAAAATTTTAATCTGCACATTTAATAAGATTTTATAAGGCATTTACTTATAATGTAATATCGATGGATGTGTAAATTTGAAAGTTTATAAGAATTCATTAAAAATCTTAATATGACAAAACCCATCCAAAAAACATAATCTGTAATCACTAGAATGAATGTAGTCTAAATAACGTAATCCATAATAATGCAAAGCTGACTGGTAAAAGGGTTAGAAATTCTGACCATCAGTGCAAAAATTCTTGTCTTGAGCTCTTATCTAGGATGCTGATACTTTCATTGATTTGGTCTGCACTTTGAATCTTAGCTTTTGTTCAAATTAGAGATTTGACCAAATGTAATGATCATAAAGTGGTTAGACTACCAACCATGATATAATATTGCTATAGAGATTGTACTAAAATTTGTAGGTCTGTTAAAATATCCTTTTTTAATAATAAATGACCTCAATATTTTAATAACTTTATCATTTCAATTTATTCGTTTTTATTTTGCGAACTACTTTGTACTGGGCAACAAAAATGGCAGAAAAATTATAGTCGAAAATAATTTGTAAGTTTCATTGTAATGATTATTTATTATGAAAAATAAAAACTCTATACTGAATTCACATTGTTCTCAAATCTTACCCATTCATTTATAAGTGGATTTTTTTGTGCATTTTTTAATTTCTCAGAAGTGAAAAGTGTATAAATCCAAGAAATATATTTTCATAACAGCTTTCGTTTTAAACTAATAAATATAAAAATTTGAAATGAAATTTCAGTCCAATTTTTACTGCTATACTTGGAAACTTCCTCACACATTAAAAATCAATATGTGTCATCGATAAACAAAATTTAAACAAATACAATTTAATTAAAATTATGTAATAGTTCTAATTCAATTAATAGTTTGGAAAAAGTTAAAATTTTTATCAATATTTATTGAATAATCAATTGTTTTTTCTATATAACTATAGATAAATGATTTAAAGTATTTTTTAACGAAAACTCTAGTGTTACTGTTGTTATAGACAAAGAAATTTTACACCAGCTGCTTTAAATATAAATGATAATTATAAATAACAAATTTCATAAGTTAACACCACCGTCAGAAATCCAAATGCGAAGTATCTTCCTTTTACAGCGATAACAAAATTTTCCCAAGGCCCGAATACCAATGAATATTAACACTCGCCAGATCAGAGATGATCATTATAGTCCATCGCTTGTTAGGCAGTACCACTAGGACATGACCCTACCATCGTTCTTCTAATGAATATATTCCTGTGGGGCAACTCCAGTACATCACACAGCGATGACCCTGGTGTGCAGTAGTGGAAAGATCTGCCGCGTACTTTAATTGCTCTTCAATTCCACGGCCCGAGGCCAGTGCTGGAGGATCTGAATGGTTCGATCGTTACTGTGTAATGAAGCTGCGACGGAGTTTGCAGAGGGTTGTGATTTGGCTTAAAATATGTGCTGAACAGTCAGAGCCCGAGGCTTGGCAGGCAGCATCTAAGATGCCTTTGTGGCACTTTACGACCGTGGGAGCTGGAACGAGAAAGGACTGAATTAACTGAAACCGAGAGGGTACCGTGATGTGAAGAAGGTGTAAGAACTAAACGCGACTCAGTACTTCTTGACGAATCAGGAACGTTTTTCTTTCTTTTTTTTTCACTGAATTAATTTTATGTTTAACAAAAATTTCCATAAAATGCATAACTTGAACTATTCTTTCTTTATCAATATTGTATTTTAATAGTAAAGAACATTGGTATATAAATATAACACTACATTAAAATTAGAAAAAGCATTTCTAATGTATTCTTATATTAAATGATGTATGGCAGAAAATTTTTTTAAAAGATTCCGTTATGCTTCAAAATATCATTTAAATGTACATTTGAATTTATATTATATCAATTGCCTGAACACTTAGTTATTTCAGCTCACAGTTATCCACATAAACTGAATAATTATTCGTTTAATTAACAGATTAGAGGAAATATTTAAGTCGAGCTTAAGCGAATTTAGGATACACATTAGCTGAATTTATCGTTAGTAGTTTTAACGAAAAGTATTTAAAACACACTAAAATAGAACTGAAATATCGTTTTTAGAACATAATTTTTGTCGTCTAATGAATTTCTTATAAATATTTCTATATTATTGTATCGAAAAAAAAAATCATATGTTACTTATGATTCACACTGACGAATTACAATGAATATAAAGGAAGAAATATAGTAATATAAATATTTTATTACAAACATTTTTGTTATTTTAATGATTGATAAATACAATATATATAAAGAATCTAAAATAGTTTGAAGCTTACTTATATTATTTTGAAAGAAAAATTGACTGCAGAAAATAATAGAAAATAATTTAATTTTACTCTTTTACCATTTTAAAAGAATAAATTCGTCTTCATATCAGTAATTAATATTATTTTAATTTTTAGCTTTTCAAAAATCTTTTATATAAAATAATTCGTGTTTTTAACTTTAATTAAAATTCAAATTAAAAGAAATTACATCGTTTAACCTTGTTTACTAATTTTTAATTTCAAAAAATAGAAGGAAATTTCGTTTTAAATTTGGTTATTCTTAATATTTTTATATAAATGTCATGATTTTGATATTTATCATGACAAAAAATTATTATATATTTTTTTCTAATCACTCGCAATTCCTTTACGCAACCTACCTTTAGATTTTTGATAAAAAGTATAAAGTATACTATATAACCCATCGTATGAAAAAATGTAATTTCATCAGTACATATTAATATATATATAATAAAAAATCAATTTTAAAAATTATTTCTTAATTTTATTAACAAAAATTATAGCAAAATGTAGCAGTGATATATATTATAGCCAAAATCTGCTAATATAAATGTTAAAATCTGCATATAAAATATTAATAATCGATATTTAATTTGCATAAAGTAAAAATAATTTGTTTTATAATTTACAATGATAATAAATCGATGTATTAACGTCGTTTTACACAATAATGTTCATAAAACACCTAGATACATCTGAACAACCTAGCTATTAATCCTAATGATTACTGAACATTTTATACTCCCACCAGATTACAGAAAACACAAAATGATTTTTTTTAAAAAAGCTAACTTTATATATATATATATATATATATATATATATATATGGATTAAAAATCTTAAATTATATATGTATGCAACAATCTTAACAAAAACTTTTGCGTCAAATCTTTGGAAATATGTCTTGTTTTTTTTTATTTATTCAAAGCTTTTTTATACTTGTGTGAGAATAACCTCAACAAATTCCAAATAATTCTTAATTTTTGTAAAATATTGAAAAAGTACCCACTTTAGTAAAGTAACTTTCAAAGTTGTGAAAATTAGAAAATTAAAAAAATAAAATTGTTGGGAATAAAGTAATTTTCTTTTTTAAAAAAGAATCGAAGCTATACAGAGTTTTATATTCAACAATGTGAAAAATATAATTATGTTACATTCTATGTTTACATAGTTGTAGACGAAAATACTAGAACAAGCTTCTATCATCAAAAAAATAATGCAATAATTCACAATAAGAAATTCAAATTTAAAATGATTCTGTAAAAATGGTTTCGAAAATACATAATAGAAAAACCGTATTCCAAATATGAATAGAATTAGAACTTTATTGTGTTAGGGGAAATTCAATTTCTTTCTGTTGAATAAGGAACAAACTTAAAAGTCTTTTTCTCTGCATATAAAAAAAAATATTTTGAAACCGAAAATCAAAGCAACTATTTACTATTTCAAATTACATTTGGAAAAAAATCAATGGTGAAAAATAAAAAAAGATATTAGTCGCCAAATTCACCAAGGGACAATATTTTCAACCGACGACATTTCGTATTCATTGTATCAAACTTACAATCGCTAAGTAAAAAAAATATTCTTTTTAAAATACTCCAACAGTTTTTCTATGATTTTATTATTAAAAGCTCAGAGACCTTGGAGTTTTAATTTGTTTATTCCTTCAAAGGCTGGCGACAAAATCCGGTGGGTTTGGCGCGGATGTGGCGGTGAAGGTTTAAATGACAGAACTAATTAAGCGTTAGAATGGCATGTAAAATGAACCCTGAATCTAGAGTTAAAGCTATTTGACAAAGACCCTCATGAAAGGAACGATGGTGGGAGATTATAAGAAATAAAAAAATGGCAAAATTGCTTAGAAATAATCTTTTATGAACAAAGTCTAGATTTTGAGCCATGAGGTAGATAAAAAAAGTATCAATAGAATGTTTCGCCTTTCTTATCTCTGGAGAATGTAATAATAATGTGAATTCGTCTGAAAAATGGTGCAAGTTTCAATTGTTGAGAAAGCAAATCTTTTGCGGGATTATAAATGAAAAACTAGAAAAAGAACACAAAATGTTAAATAAAGATCGAGAACTGATATCGAAGGGCGTTAAATTAGAATATCTTATTCTATTCTAAGAAAATTGTATAGTAAATCTTTTTGAAGCGAATTCAAATGAGATATTTCAATATAGCTCAAACAAACGAAAAATTTTGGTGGTAGATTTACACAAATAAATAAAAAAAATATTACTTTATTCTCAAATAAAATTTTATTTTTCATATTTGTTGTGATTTAATTAAATTAAATGTGATTTAATATATAACATGTATCTTTATAGTAATTTTAATCATAGGAAAATAACCGTACCTTTCACAGTTTAACACAATAAAATTTATCGAGACATTATAGACACACACACACACACACACACACACACACACACACACACACACACACACACACACACACACACACACACACACACACACACACACACACACACACACACACACACACATACACACACACACACACACACACACACACACATATATATATATATATATATATATATATATATATATATGTATATATATATAAAGTTAATAAGCATAAATACAAATAAATGCGCATAATTTAAATAACTATTTAATACATAAATTCATAGATTTTGAAAAATATTGCAAAATTGTTTCGCAATAATATTGTGAAAAACTGAAGTTATTAAGTAATTTATTGCAATATGCATATACAGAGGATGATTATGAAAAATAAAAAAAACTGTCTTGACATATGTGCCCCTAACTATTATACCACTCACAGAAAGTGAATGAAATTTTGTCATAATTTATTTTTAGGTATGCGCTTAAGAATGATATGAAAAAAACAGTGTTGCTCTAACTGTTATATGGTTACAGTGAGAAAATTTCAAAAATATCAAAAGGCAACATCAAGGTAGTTTGTTTTAGAACATGATCTCCATCATGAAAAATCCTAAATAGCTTTCGAACGGCAAGTGTAACATGAAAATCACTGGTTTTAGGTAGGTTAAGTGAGTACAACCAATAAGGACAGAATGGCAGCATAAAATAAATCATTTTTTTATGTTTCACGAATTATATCCACATAACCTCCTTCACACACGATGAAACTTTGCATGCGGCAAATGATGGATAGCACTGCAGCACGCACCATGGCAATAGGTATCTATTGAATCTTAGTTCTGAAGGCATCTTTCAAATCAGACGGAGATTGCTTATAAAACTGATATACTTTGGATTTCAGATCAGAAGACCATAGTAGCCACGAACATGGAAAATGATCGGAGATACCTCTTACATCAAACTGTTCGCTTAAGACACGGTTGACTGAAGACCCTATATGAGGAGAGCCATCTTGCATCCACTCAACTTCAGATAGAGCATTTTGCCTTTACAGTGTGGGAATCGCGTATCGTTAACATGTCTAGACAGCGAGCACTAGTTACTGTACACGTTTACAGATCATCGGTAGTAACCTCTTCTAAGAAGTAAGGGAGGAGGATGAACGTACTTGTTATACCACACCCCACAGCCACTTTTTCCTCGTATAATGGACATGCAAGCACATCGTGTGGAGTATTCTCTGCCCCGTGTACACAATTTTTCGAATTGACGTTACTGGTTCATGAGAAATGCGCCTCATCTGTCTACAGAATGCGTAAAGGCCATCTGCTTTCTTCATAATAATAATCGGACTAGGTATTGATTCGTAAAATCCAGCCGTAATTGATAATCTCCTGCTTCCAACATCTGGACACGCTGGAATTGATACCGAAACATGTTTAGAACACAGTGAGAATCTTGCGGACATTGAATTCGGCAGATTCAGAATATGTGAAACAACGCGTGCACTTGCGGGATGAACTGTGCTTATCGTCTGATGAACTTCTCCGACAGCTTCCACATGAAATGAAAGGTCCTCCAGACGAAGGTCTGTCGCATGTGCAACAAGTTTCTTCTAATTTATGAATCAAGTCCCGAACAACATAGAGAGTGCTCGGACCTCACTGTAATCCATAGTTTCTACTGAAACACGCTATGTCTCTTCGGTATTTTGTCCATTCAGTCGTAATAAATCTTTAGGATTTGCCCACTTTCTTACCCAGAAAGCAGTATCTTGTTCCGAATGACAGAAAGCAACACACACGGCTCGCATCTCGCAATGCCTTTTCTTTCACCAAGGGTTACGACGTCAGCCATGAATGTGTTTTATGTAGAACCCAAAATTTGTGTTTCTTGGTTTCTTCTTTTCTTTTGGAGGAGGACAAATCAGGCTGGAATCTCCACCGAAGAAACTGTGTGACGTAAATGAAACGAACATTAATGCTGTGGTGCACGGCAAAGTCTTTTTTAATTTTTTCTCGTCTTGCTCCGAGGCTTTTCATGTTACAGGTGTCATTTCAACCTATTTAGTGTATAGAGATCACATTTCAATAAAAATACTGGATGTTGCCATTTGAAATTTTTTAAATTTTCTCACTATGATCGTAACTATTTCAGTAGCACTGTTTTCCATATCATTCTTGAGCACATATCTAAAAATATCTTATGACAAAATTTCATTCACTTTCTGTGAATGATATGATAGTTAGGGGTCCAAATGCCGAGATATTTTTTATAATCCTCTTGTACATTATAAAATAACAAGAAACTTCAAGAAGCTTTAAAAAATTATAATTTCAAATAATTTAAGTGAACATGTGAAATCCTACTTACCATAAATTTACAAAAGACAGTTTGCCCTTTATCAAGAAATTACAAATTTTAATTGACTCAATTTTATCAAAAAAGTATTTATTTAGACTTATCCTTAAAGAATTATTTTCATTATAATTTTGAACTTTTTTATACCCTTTTGTATAATAGATTGGTGATTTAAATTTTCATTGGAAATTCTTTTTCAACTGAATCTAAGATAGAAATGGTCCACAAATTATAGTTTCCATTCCAATAGCGCATTCTAAAAATAGATTTTAATTAAAAAAAAGTTTCTTAGCCAAAAGAAACTGGACTTTTTCTGAAGTTGACGATTCTATGATGAGATTCTTCAAAAATAAATTTTCTTAAGATGTTGGATGTTTAAATGTCTATTTGACTTGTGGGTAAAAATTTCAGCTTGACTACAATTTTCACTGCTATTGCACATTTTTTCATTGTATATAATAGATTTAACAGAACGATGCATTGTCCTTCTGTTTCAAATCTTTCTTGCAATGATAGCTAATGATGCTTGCAACGATATCAAATCTTGCTGACAATGGTATCTAATCCAGAGACTAATATTTATGCGTGATCAATGTTTTTCAAAAATGAGTGACAGTGAATATTTTCACTGCCTTAGAGTGGTGAGTAAATTATAAATTATATAAAATTCATACATTTATAAAGGTTTCTAAGAATTGATTCAAATTTAGAGAATTGAAATTATCCTCTTAAGAATTTATATTTTATCTTTATTTTTCAGTTTTTCAAAAGATAAAATAAACTAATTCTTTAAGTAAAAGGTGACTTATTATTTTGTTTCAAATCAGTTAACACTGCAAATTAATAATTAACCAGTAAATAGCATGACTTCAGTCAGTTTTTATTTGCTCTAAATATGTTTGCACTGCTTGTAATAATTAGTTTTTGTTTCGGATTCATTTTCAATGTGAGTTTAATATCTAGTTACTGAACAATATGGATTTATGCTGCTTCTTTTGTCCCGAATCTATTTATTATGATGACCAGTATTTAATATATGATTAAGAGTAGTCCAGCGCTATTTTTACTATTATATTTACAGTAGTGATTAATAATAGGTTTGTAATATTTAAAAAAAACGTTTGTTGCAAAAAGCAACTAATAATAACTTATATTATTTGAGTGAGTTTGAGTTAGTAATAAATTATTACTATTTTCTAAAATACCGAGTATGTCACGTAAAGCCAACCGTAGTAATGTTATAGAATATTCTATTTTTTTTACAATTATTTGCTTATATTTGTATATTACGTTTTTGGCAACAAAATCCCTATGTGGGGGACTCAGATACTTTGAGGTGACAATAAATTCGATTTACCATGGCCCTGGGTGTTTTCTTCGTTATCTTCTGTGGTTGTACATCTGTCATTGTGCTATTTGTCCTATTATCGACGAAGACTTACAAGCGGATCTCAAGAACCAAGCATACAAGTCTGAATATATGTAATGTAATAAATAAAATAAATTCAATTTGGAGAAGTTTTAGTTTACCATTCCCGAAGAGAAGCTTCAGATATGTTGCTTTCAGCAGGATGGTGCAACATGCCACAGGTCAGATCATGTATGTCTTGTGTGCGCAGGAGTTGTTAACACTAGAGAAAATGACCAGCCAAGGATTGTAGACCCCTTGGTCATTTGACCTGTCCATTTGTGACTTTTACTTTTGGGGACAGTTAAAAGGAAGCATATGCGAAACAAATCCACACAATTGAAAAAAACTCAAAGTCAGGGTCCAGGATGTCATTAATGGCATCACAACAGAAGAACTGACAAAAGTATAAATAAATCTCTTCAAGCTTTCTGACATATGTGGTGAAGAGGGTGGAAAGCACTTTCAGCCTCTGCAGTGAAAGGGAATAATCTATTATGAATTTTGTTTTTCACTCATCATCTGATAAATATAAAATTTATCATTTTATATTTATCAGATGATGAGTGAGTAGCTTAGGTGAGAAAGGAAGAATTTCTTAAATATACTAATATTTATAAGGATTTACTATTAGGATTATTTACAAACATCTTTTAGCTATCTCTTTTATAGTGAGTTTCTTCACACAATCTCCCTGCTCAGTTACATGCACATAACTCTTAACATGACATGTTAAGTACTGCCATCTAGTGGCCACTCATTATATTTTTAAGTATTATTACAGCTTAATGTTAACAAATCATATTTAATAAATTGCATTTTTTTATGCGTTGACCGGCATTATGTGTCACACTTTATCGATTGATTTTAGGAGTGTTTCAAATATATCTTTTGAGGCGATTAATGATCAGTACAATACATTATTACAGTAAGTATGGTCGTATAGTAATAATGTATTTAATATCATTACGGTAAATATTTCTTTGCACAAAAGTATTTGTAATAATGATCAATAATTTTTTAGTACATGATTAAGGTTAAAACCGCTTACTTAGTTCCAAAGCATTGTGCTATGCTGTTTAATATTAAATATGTGACGGAGGTTAATATTGATTTTTTGCTTTCAAATATTTTCCTTCACTAATAGCAAATTAGTACTTGATAAGAATTATTGTTGGAATACCCGGTATTCAAAATATAATATTATAGATTATAAGATTTATGTTATAACAATACATTCTCCGAAGTTGTCGCAGCGAATACCTTGAAACAGTTTTGGAAATTATCTTATTATTTATGCAATATATCTGACAGTTATTTTGTATATAATTTGCTGGTTGAATATACCAATTCATTGCTTAATGTCCATTCACTTGATATAAATCGTCCATAAATTATACCTGTTATATTTTACAATATTTTCAACGCTTCTTAAATATATAATATAAATACTGCTTTATACAGATGAAAAATTAAAATATTTTTATAGTAAAGCTCATCCCAACAGAAACAAAGACGAAAACAGATTTTTCGCGAGCATACTAAATTAAAAATTATTTTATTAAATTTAAGATTAAAATACATTATAATTAAACTATTTTCAAAAATATTTAAAAATAATTTTGAACCTAATAAATACAGATGAACTCGTGAATCAAGTTAAGGATTGTTGTTGTTGCACCAGCATGCTTCAATGTACCTAGGTCTGAGTTGGGCTCTACCAGTTAGATAGAAGCAGCCGAGTGGAGTCTTCGTGATTTTGAAGCAGGGACCAAGCAGAAGACCCCAACACTTGGCCTGACACTCCCAGAGGTATCATTTCAATTAGACGACATTGCGACCACGCCCAGTTCTAACTTGACCCAGACGCTAATAATGAACACGAAGGATTTTCGGTTAAGCTGGGATTCGAACTCACTACCTTCCGATAATGAGAACGACGTCCGAAACCAAGCTGGCCACCGAGGCCTTATCAAGTTAACGATCACAACCTCTTACCGTGAAAATAATAATCGTATTCAAGACGTTGATTCATTCGTCATCACTTATTCAGCGCGCATGATAAATATTTGCACAAGCGCAAAACACTATTTTTAATGATTTAAAATTCAAACGTATGCGGTAATGCATTTAATTTAGTTAAATTTTTCGAGGACTTTTCGCACCACTAGATTTTATTTTAGTTTTAAATTTAAAAATGCTCTTTTTGTATTACTGCCTTAAATATAGACGGGAATTATACATATCAGCAGTTTAGTAAGTAAGTCATTACAAGTCTAACATAAATAAAGCGAAGAATATATATTTGCCAAAACAAGCTAATGGTTTTATCATTTCCATCTGTGAAAGCATGGAAAAAAAAGGAACGTATATATTTTATTCCCTCTTCGCGTGATTTGTCCTTCTACCTCAAAACATTTCCAGCAATCAAAGTTTTTGCTAAGTTAGAGTGCTGCGTTCTATTAGCGATTGATTGGTTGATGGGCGTTCTGCTTCCTTTTTTCATCCCATAATTCTTCTTCGGATGTTTCCTATCCCTCCCCCCGGCAATTTTTTTTTATCCTTATCCATCCTGATCGTCCATTAGTTTCGACCACAATACTTTTTCCTACTCTTTTGATAAATGCCTAGGTAAGATGCGTGATTTTCAGTGCAGTGACGTCACAAGTTAATGTGACTCATAGCTCTGATAATCATCGGCATATCCTGAATCAAGCACAGGAAGTTTACTTGATGATTACTCAGTATAAACGCTAGTGTCTCGACTCCGAAAGTGATTGATTCAATCAATAAAGTAGAGGTAATACCAAAATTAATGATATGTTAGGGTAATTGTTGATAAATTATATCATAAATAAAAATAAATATAAAAATTTTATATTTGAATACAACCTATTAATAAAAAATTTAAATCGTCTTTGCAGATTTAAACTAATTATAAAGTGGATATTTGGTCTTGTATTTTTTCATTTTGCTTTTTCTTCTGTTCTATTTTCATTGTGTTCAATTTTGGAAGTAATTATCTCTAAAGATTTGAAAATTTGGAAACCAATTATTTAGATAATTTTCATCAATTTGAAAACTTTTATGAACGAAAAAACTATAAAAAAATACTTCCTTATTATTGGTAAAAATCATGAACGAATTTTTTCTCATCGGTATCGACACTCAAACATTCGAGGGTGAAGTTCACCTAATTTGCTGCCGCTCAAAGAATGTAACTTGCAGACAGCAAATTCGTCAACAACTCGGATTTACGACGCCGTCTCAATACAATATGACGTAGATGAGAAATGCTATCGGACATCATGGATATTTTAAGCCAATGAGAATTGTAATAAAGTGGCATAATCATAATCTCACAAATGGAACGAAAAATAAACCACTTTATAGTTAAAATTACTGAATAATATATAAGTATCTGTAAAATGACTGACTCATTTTAATACTTGATGATTCACAATGTTCAAAACTACATCTTTAATATAAATCTATGACATTTATTGATAGGGTAATTCATATATATTTTTATACTATGAAGATTTCCAAGAGTTACTCTGCATGAATATCTTTTTCCTATGTTGGGAATTTTTTGTAACTCTCAATAATTTCTTCTTCCTACTGAATATCTTTTCGTTTTTTATCTGAGGGTTTTGTAAATCATACATAGGCTTAATAGGTCAATTAGAATACTTCACATTTACAACTTTTGATTTTTTTTCTACTTTAAATTAATAGGAATTATATTTGGATACCTATAAAGAAGAATGATAACCAATTCATTGAGATTCTATATTTTAAATTTTTTGATTAATAATTGTCGAAAAATGAAATACCTTTAAGTAATTGAATCTCTTCTGATAATTCAGATATCATTATTTTCAGATTCAGATAATACACAGATTTATTATTCACACACTTATTTTAAGCTGAAAAACAATTTTTCCTTCGAGGATTTTTAAGGGATATCATTTCGAAGCTAGAAAATATTGAACATTGATAATTGAATAATAGCAATAATAACCTTAAGAAAACAGCCATCGTTTGCTCATATTTTGGCATGAAACAGCCATTCTTTTCTCATATTTTGGTGTGAGACAGCAATCACTTTTTCATGTTTTGGCATGAAATAGTCAACGTTTGCTCATATTTTGACTTGAAACCAAATTCAGATACATAATTTCCTGTTTAACGGTAAGTGAATATGCTGAAACTCATAGACAAAAGCTTTATTTTTTGAATGTATCTAAAATTAAAGTTTTTAATATAAATTTATCAATATTTTAAGAATTATTCAACATCAAATTGCGTCAGATCTTTTATATATACATCTTGTATTACAAAATAAATACCATTATATTTATCTATTATGCAGCATTTTTTTCTCAATAATGTGAATTTGTATGTAATATTAGTATGTAAGGAGCTAAAAAGAACTTAATAATGTTTTTGACGTTCATGTTATTTAATCTTTGTATATTTCAAATTTTAATTTTCTTCATGAAATGGTACTAAAAAAATTTATGTAAGTAATTTCATTTTGAAATTGAGATTCTCGATATAAAAACAATGTTTTGATTAGCAAATGTAGTTTCCTTATTATTAATATTTTTCTTTTTGAGTGAATGGCCCAAAATGTTGAATAATTAAAATTTCCTCACTTCATGCATTATATGCAAATTTTTCCCGTGGGTGTTTTCGCCCGCTTTTTTCTTTTGATTGCTGTAGAACGCCTTCATATCAGTTAACACAGGGACAAAAAATGCCATTTATCTTGCTAAAAAATGAATCCTAATCCCCAGTTGTGGACCTTGTTGTAAATCATTGAAATTAAAAAACATTGTATTCCAAAAATGCCTTCACTATTGCATTGAAAATAATAATAGCTTTTTGTGGATGATTTAAAAGTTGAATGATTTTTGAAAATATATTACTATTAAGAACAATCTATTTAATATTGTATTAAAAAGACTTAATTCACAAAATAAGTTCTATGCAGATAAAAGAAAGAATTTTAGACGAAATTATTATATATAATTAAGAAAATGCATCTGTTACAAAAAATCATCATCAGTAATTGGATTTGTAAATTAATTTGCTCAAATTTTATAAATAAGATTGAACTTTCTACAGAATTATTTTTTTACAATGAAAGAATTATATTTTCAGTTTTGTGTGGATAGCAGTTTAAAACTACATTATTTAAGTTCGCTAATTAACCGTTTATTTTATATATTTTCTGCATATTTATTAAAGTATTAATAAAAATATTAAAATACTTTATAGCATAACTCTTAGTTTTTTCTGTTGTCTCTGAAATTTAACAATTTCAAAAATAAAACGAATTTATAATTAAAAATGGAAAGTGAACAATTACGTTACATTAAGAAAATTTATTCAAGAAAATTATGAAGCACCATTATCAATAATAATAAATAAATAATAAATGTTTATTAATAACATTGTACTTATAATAATTATATTCAATGTAAGAAATTACGAATAATAATATTTCTAACCTTATAGATTACAGTAACAAAAATTTTCCTATAAATTTATATTTTTTATGGATGTGTATTTACTAGCATTCAATGTTGATTGTTACTCCGTAACAATCAAAATTGCTACAAAGTAACATAACTTTTTATAGAAAATCTTGATTCATTGTTTCTTTACATTATTTTTCAATAATTTGCCAATTTTTAATGATTTGTTAACAAATTATTGAAAAATATTTTAAAAATTAAACATTAATTTCTAATATTAATTGCTTCCATTTTTACTTTTGTCTTTAATAAGTTAAGTCATCCGATTAAAGGTTATTATAAATTTTGAAGGCTAAGCTTCTGAAGAATTTAAAACATTTATGTACATACTTTTGCATGCTCATATGGTGTTTTCCAACCATCTTCGAACAGATCATAATTTTTTTAAACATTATTGATAACTAAATACGCAATTTTACTAAAATGTCTTGCTTGAAACCATCAATTGTATCTAGATATTTAAAACTGATATTTGGCATCCCATTTTTATAAAAAACTAAAAATTTAAGGAATGAATTCACAAACCAACAAATGAGGAAAAGATTAAATTGCTAGCTTAATTTTTTAAAACAAGAAAATATCAATTTCTGAAATGTACAAAAATGTAGCCTATCTGCATAAAAAAATATGAAATTATCAACTACAGTTAGTTATGTTAAAAATAAAAATTGCTTACGAAAGCAGAAACGCATTCAAGGTATCTTCCGAAGCAGAAAGTGAGGTCTTCCAAATGAACGCAAGAAAGAAGTCGAAAGAAGAGAGGAGTAGAAAGAAATTAAAGCCCTGGGTACTTTTTTGCTCACCTTTTCCATTTTCATTGTTGGAACAAAGTTATTTTGCCCCAGAAAAAACTATTTTTTCTTTCTTCTCCACCCTTCGCTCTTGCGATCTTCTGCGTGGTAATTGATGATTTCGGGAGGAAAAGATAATTGCTCCCTCTCTACGTAATGAAAGAATGTAAGCGCAGTTCAACTCTAAACCAAGCAGATTCTAGACAGATCAGCTACAGATTTCCCAGGCAGAGATCATGTCTAGAATCCTTCTCTAAGCGCTTTTGGAAGTCATTAAACTTATAAACTTACTTCTTGAGATTAGTGATGAAGTTAAGGCAAATTTATAGAAATATATGTGAAATTCAGTGTAAAAGAAAAGGAGGATTATAAGTTTGGTCATGTTTATTCTGTTTTTTGTTTAATTTGCAACAGAATAATATAATTAAAAGAATGAAATTATAAAAATTGTAATGATTATGACTGTTACCAATATTTTTAACATATTACTTTACCTTATAATTTAGGTATCGGAAATTACATCGTATGTTGAGTCGATCAATTTTTGTGCTTTTTGCAAATACTTGGTTTTGTGCAAAGTGCTTATGGCTTACACTGATGAGCGAAGAAATGCTTTAATAGTTTTAATCAATGGAAATATTTGAAGATACTCTGCTCTTCTTAATGGAGAAATCAGCATCAAGCAGAAGATCCTTAACGCTTAATTTACCACCCATAGAGATACTATTTCATTCTGAGGACAGTAAGACCATGTCATGTAGGCAAACCTTGGGCTAAAATTGGAGATACTTATAAAAACTTTTTTCGAAAATCCCGCAAAGAGGCTATGGAAAATTTCAGACTGCAAACAAGCCGTGATTGTTGGCACAACATCCAAATAAAATAGATATCCTTTCAACTAGTTTAGGCCAACTTTGTCATTCAGGCACTATGAACGCAGAACATCCTCTTGAAAGCCCAAAATTAGATAGAGATTACCAAAAACGGAATGAAATAAGCAAATTGTACTGGAACCAATAACTTTCATGTGCTCCTTGTGTTCTTTTCCTTGTTCATTTTTTTTTATCTTTTTCATGTTATTTTGTTCTGGTTATTACTTAATTTTTTGCTTCTTTTACTATATTTGTGTCGCTGTGATACTTGAGCTGATTCTTATTTTGTTTGATTTATCCAATAAAGCCATATGTAACAACATTAAGACGATGGTACATTTAACGTAGCCGAGACATTTTCAGTGAACACACTGAATTTTCAGTTAAGGGGAGAATTGAACTCAGTAACTTCTGAACATGAGAAATATGCCTTTTACCAAGCATGCCATCACGATCTTTATATTGAACTGTTTTTTTCGAAAGTTTCGAGGCAAACAACAAGTCTAAAAGTGTAAAGTTGAAGGATTTTTTTACTATCATTACAATAATAATGTCACAATTTGATTTATTAAAATTAGACTATAGCTGTATAGTTGTATAAGTGTTCAACTAAAGTCACAAGTCATGTGAACAATGTTCCATTTGCAAATGCAAGCTTTTGTAGGCATAGTTTGGGGAAAATAAATATACATTTGTTGTTTATTTGTTTTGAACGATTTTGTATTAAAAATGTTTATTTGTCTCACAATCTTATTGAAGTCTAAATAAATTTGTTATTTATATCTGAATTTCAACTATAATAGCCAGACTTAGAACAAAACACTTGAAAGGCATGAGAATTTCTACAGATGGACAGTGGAATTGCACCAAGTTTTGTCCTTACTGCTCGGGTAATACCCAATTGTCTCCACAACACATTTCAGCTGTTCAGCAGTGATGGCTAAGCATCTTAACATCAGCAGCATAGAGGATCCTGTGCAGCTTCTTTTTACAGATAAAGCTGTAGAGATCACCAGGGCTGTCTTCCACAGCTTCGGGGACATTTACGGTTTTTGCACTACTCCATGGACACTACATCATTATCATCATTTATATCTGAATTATGGTTGTTTCTGAATTCTATACAAAATATTTGTTGTTTGCTTCGCAAATCCACCAAAATAATTATTCGCTTTGTCTCGAAACTTTGCAAAAATTGATCTGTTCTTGCCTTTGTACTTTACAAAAATAAATCTGTGATATTTGAATTTATATTCGTTGTTTGTCACTAAATATTATAAAAATAAGTTATCTGTGAGTTCTAATATATATGCTGCTAAAAGTTTTAAAGTGGTAATTTAATTTGTAATTATAAATCATAGTAATTAAAATTTGATTTTAATTTTTGTGTAGAACTCATTATATACAAATAAAAGTACTTTGAATTAAATTATTAATTACTTACTGTTCCAAATTGCAAGATTTTTCTCCTCATGCATGGTACGGATTAAAATCAAAATATTTACTAATTTGCTAACTTCTTTAAAATATTCAAATAAATGAAATATCAAAATTTTTTCTCGATTTTTTTCATTTTACTTAGTAATGCGATTTTTATAAAATAATGATAAAGATCCAACCTTTTAAAATGCAACCATACCAAAAATATTTAAATATATCAAAAAACCATCCGTATAATGCCTCAGAATGCATTCAGATTTCCTGAAAACGTCTACAATTTCCAAGATATATTTTCAGTAAAATATCACATCTTAGAAAAATGGGAAAGCAGCTAAAAGTGTAGTTCTGAAGAAGTGGAATGGAGTTGAGTTGAGGGGGAACCAGCAATCATCTAAATGGCGTTCGCGCAGACGATTCTGCCAGCAATACGTCGTCTTGCGGTGGAAAAGAAACAAGTTAGGCTCGCAAAACTGGATCTGATTTCCTAAAACGGTTTAGATAACCAAAGTTTCTCCTTATAACTTTATTATATAAGAATAGAACAACGGTTATAGCTCCTGCATTTTAAATAAAAAGAAAACATTTTTCAAAGAACATCACTCGGGTATAACTTCAAAAGAACATGGTTTGGGTTCCTTGTTCTAAATTTGATAAGGCTACAATGCCAAGAACATAAACTAATTTGCTTTGTCGTAATCTTATAAGGTTTCCGCGCATGTTGAGTTCATTTTTTATTTTAGATTTTAAAATGTTTGTGTAGTGAAATTTTTCTTTCGAAAGTAGATGATTTATTTACAGAAAAGATTGTAATTCTATTTAAAAATTAGTTTCTTGGATAGCTGAACTATTTTTTAGAACCATAAGTTTATTACTTACATAAAGATTTGTTCGCCAGTTACAAAATTTCTTATATTTTACGCATTTAGACCGTGATTCATAAAATCATTTGTAATATTCTACAAAAATTAAAATGTAACTAAAAATCAATTTGCGGATAATTTAAAAGAAGGCATTACAAAATATTGTGAATTTTCTATTAAACTTAAATGGATAATGTTTTTGTTCTTAAAAATCTAGTAAAAAAATTCATGAAAAAAAATTTTAAAAAATAGAACAACTTTAAACTTATTTTTAAATGTTTACATGAATTTTTTTTATATGACTCGGCAATTCGATCGTTAAGTAAATATATCTCACAAACACGAGAAGTATTTTGACTTAACACCTGAGAATAATATTTTTAAATATTAGTAGAGAAAGTAATTAAATATATTTCACTACATCTTCTGATAATATGAACTTATTTGTGTAAAGACATTTTAGCAAATAACTAGGAAATTTAAATTCTATTCCCTTAAAAAGAATATCTGAAAGTGACTTATATGCACTACTAGCCACCCAAATTGCAACACTAAGAAAGATAAAAGTTATCACAAAAAGTTTATTTTGTGGTTAACATGTTAACCAAGTATAAAATGATTAAATTTATAAACTGTGAAGTGTGTTTCCTACCAAAATCAGTAGACAGAGTAGCCACCATCGTCGGAGATCACCGTTGCCACACGCCTCGGCATCGATTCAAACAGACTTTGGATGTGTTCTTGAGGTACAGAAAACTAAAGAGTTTCCACACGTTGCCAAAGTTGATCTAGTGTGGCCGCTAAGGATGTAATCTGAGTCAATCGTTAAGCAATCATGGACCACCTGTTTCATATCAGTGAAATATCCGGAAAGCAAGCCAACCAGATAAGCAATTAAATTTGGCGATTGACGAAGAAACCCTGGACAACGCATACCACGTGTGGTCGCCCATTATCCTATTGAAATATGGCTGTGGGTAAGCCCTGAAGGCAAGAAAGGACAACTGACTCCAACACCTGGGAAATATAGCGATGGCTGTTTAAAGTACCGGCAATGCGTGCTACAGGAGTGCGATAGTGATATCCAGTACTACCCAATATCATAATACCTGGTGCAGGACCTGTGTGGCGGCGGTGTATAATGCAGTTGTTCAGTAACCTCGGTCCACGGCCGATTTCCTTGAAAGATAATCCATAATCTCGGTAGGCCACTACCCTTACTCTTTCGAACTCAAATACTTGATCAAAAATGATTGCTGTTTTCTACGAGACATAATTGATCGTTTAAAAAAAACCCATTAGAAAAACACAATTTCCAAACTTTAAATCGTCAAAATCTCCAAGCTTTAAATAACGCTCTGAAGAGGCACCACAGGCGGCCATGACGTGCGTCTGCGTTGAAATTCTAATCATTTGCATATCTCACTTCCGTTAATGCATGCTGTAAATTTCATGTTATTTGCATTCTTTTTTCAGGGTGCTGCATTTACGGTGGCCAGTAGTATATAATGAAGAAAAATATTAATGTGAGGGAAATTTCAGAATATAAGATATTTTACTATTGAGTTTAGTAAAGATACGCTGTCTGTAATTTTCAAAGTGCTTGATGCTATTAAATTCAAAAAATACACATGCATATAAATGTATGTTTTAAGTATTGTCAATGTATTGAGAAATTAAGAATTGGATTTGATTGAAAAAATTATAAAAATTTTCAAAATACTGCTGTTGAATATGTATAAAAATCCTTATAAAATTCTAGCGAATACGATTAAAAATGAAATAAATTTATGTAATTTAATTTGCTAAAAAATGCCAGAATATTTGAAGAAATGTTGACAAAATGGTTGTATGGTATTCTAGATTATGGTATCAAAATATGTGTGAATGCTTAGATTTGAAGATTTATGAATTACATTTGGAATTACTTTTTTGACTTCTTTTAAAACTAAATTTAAAATATCTACATTATAGCAGTTCTATAAATATGAAAATTTCATCAAAACTGTCTTTCAATACTTTACCGTCTTTGTTTGATTGTCATGTCGGAAATTATTTCTTCCAAGCTTCTACTGCGATAAGCAGCCTCGAGTGGCGATCAACCATCGAGACCTAAAATATGGACTGATCCGCCAGGGGATTCGATTTGCTCCGTGTCGATTTGTACACACACCCTGCCAGCCTCTCAATATCTCACACGATGTCCCAGATCGGAGAGAGGTCATCTCAAAATAAGAGGTCTCCTCCACAGAGGAAGAATTTCCTCTTCTTGTTCCCAAGTCGCGTAAAAAGATCCAGCAATGATCTATACTCTCTGTGCCATCACCGCCTTTCTCGTTTTCTAAAGGAACGGAAGTGCTGTGTCCTGATATCCCCAAAGGGGTTTCGGATGGGTTTATTCCCCTTTTTTTATTCTTTTCCCACTCCTGCTTCGGCTATTCCACCACCCATTTTCTCCCGTTAGCTTCCGACCCCATATAAAGCGGGGAAAAAAAGAAGGAATGGGAACCACAACGAAGAGCTTAATGGAGAAGGCATGTCACAAACCCCTGCTATCCCGATATCTGTGCTAGCCAACCGGATTTTTTTGAGTTTGATAAGCGATGAGTTAAGTTGGGGGAGTGATTTGGAAGACGAAAGTGGATTTTCTGAAGAATTTATACCCATCACGGAGTTAGTCTGATGGTATTCAAATCAAACTTTACCCGGTACTAATACATCTGTAGGGACTACGATATCATTTAAAAAATAGTTTGAACGATCTCTAGAGCATAATCTTTTCAAACATTTCTTGACACAAAATTTAGTGTTTAATTAAACAATACTGGTTTTTTTCAATTATAGTGTTAAGTCTATGTTCTTAATCTTAAATCCAATCGACCGAATATTCTTGAAATAATATATTATTATCCAGAGAGAAATATATTGAATAATATTTTAAAGTAGCTTTGACAGCATTTAAAATTAATTTTTGGCTCGTTGCATTTTTTTAACATATACTTTCATATCTTTGAATTAAAAACATAAAACATATGAAACCATATTAAACTACTATAGACCTTTTTTATAAGCTTTTGGGAATTCTATATGAATTGCAAACAAACAGTTTCAGCTACTATCAATTAATATAATTTTTATTTAGCCATCCTAATCTTTTCTTATCATCAAAATCTTATTTTATATATCATGCCAAATAAAAAGGGGAATACAAGACAGTTATAATTTAACTTATGAATATCCCATTAAAATAACTATAAATACATTCACATTTACATTACATCTGTATTACAGAATATTCTTAAATTGACGATTAGAAATAAATAGCAAATATGGGGATTTTATAATGGGTGCCATATCAGAGCTATGCTATAAAATAAGACTCATTTATGCGCAGAAAATTACGCAAAACAAATAATTTGATTTACTATTACTTCTTCATAATCCTATCAGCATTTAACTATAGCGAAAAAGTGATAATTTTAAACTTTCTGTACCAAACTTATGCATAATTTTTTAAATAGATGTAATTTTAAAAACCATCCAAAAATCATGAAAAATAAATCAACTTTAAATTAAATAGAGGCTTCTTTAGAAAAAAAGTGTGAGTCTCTTTTTCAGAGGCAATTTAGGTTGTGCATTTCTTAACTTTTTTAGGTTGTTATTAAGTTTGTCATTTTTTTAATATTAAATAGAAAAAAGTCTTCTTTTTACCATTTTTAAACTTTATTAGTGTGCTTGCGTGTAGATATTTTATTTGACATTTACATACCGGGCTAAAATATCAGAAATTTAGGTATTCTTTATAAACTACCATTATGTGACAGCTAATATGTTGTTTCTTTCAGCATTCAATTTTATAAATTATCAAGAAATAGGAGACAAAAATTGAGTATTTTTAAAATTTTGATGTAAACTGCAAGACGCATATTTTTATTTATGCTTCAATATGTAAGTGTGTTTAATGGAAACATAGAAAAAAGATTTTATTATAGCTGAAACCAGACTTAATTTGTGAAACAAATTTTTTCAGTGTGAAACAAAGAATAAATTTTTGTTATTTCATATAAGACCTTAAATTTTTATCTTAAAAATCTAAAATTACACTTTAGACCTTTGTTAAATCATACTTTCTTATGTTACTGGTTCTCAATATCATACAAAAATGTATCTAAAATTGTATCTGAATCATACGCATAAATAAAATGTTATAAATGTCTTACAAAGTGAGTTATTTTAGTGGTTATTTGTCATCGAGGAAAATTAAGAACATATTTCGTAATTGAAATAACAATTAATAATAGTATTTGTTAAAAAAATAGTGTGTAAATTTGAACGCTCACACCATATTTTCCTTGGATATGTGAGAAAACCTGTAAAATTGCCCAGCACTATTTTTTAACACAGAAAGACAAAATAACACTCTTACTGACCAACAGTGGTTGAGATTAAATCCATATATTTCAATTCTGAAGAACGTGGATTCAACATTAGAACACGGTAAATCCTAGTAAAGACATTTATAAGAAAACATTTACAGAAATATTCGTATAATGAAAATGATGTTTTATATGCAGAAAAACTGTATTATACTATTTTGACACTTATTTTGAAGAATAAATTTTGTTTACAAAATTTCGTTAATTTTATACCTGTAGTTACAAGCCGATAGAATGTATCACATTTAAATCTTATGAATAAATTTTGACTTAAATTTTAAAAAAATCGTTGTAAGAAAAGAGCTTTATAAGATAAAGGGAAATTTCATTTCCTTGCTTAGAAAAGTTTTGAAACGTGAAAAAAGTAGCACTATTGAGAAACAACATTTGTCATGAGATAAAGGAAAAGTTATGGAAATTTTAAAAAATCATAAATAAACTTTGAAAACAAAATAATCATGTAAATGGAAAATTATTTTAAGATTTAGTTTGAACTATTTGTTATTACTTTAAAAACGAGGATTACTTGTTGTTTCTATGATTTATATCATTTTAAATTCGTATTTTCTGTCTCTGAATCTAAGTACGTTTTTATAATACTTAAGGTCCACTCTGCGGCTCTGGACAAGTGATGGACAGGAACTATTTGCTCCTTTGTGGCGCTCTTTGCTGTTCAACGGAGGAAGCGAGATATTGGAAGGCGCAATCGCTCCTTTGGCAAATGACCCTTAGGTCTATTTTCTGTAATTTGCTTTTTTCGTAACCTATAGTTCTTTGTATTTTGCTTGACCATTGGAAATATAAAATAAAATAAATAAAAGTTAAGGTTCAATATTTTTTCAAATTTGCGGGTGTTTCTCAATGTCAATATTATTTATATCTTTAATATTGCGATTTTTATGAATAAAAAATGTATTTTTATGTAATTTTAATTTTTTGGCTATATTTATAATTTAATGTGTCGACTTTAACTCCGTAGTATGTATTTTGTATAATTTTACTTAATCCACTTTAATACACTAATAAACTGATACAGAGAATATTTTTTTTTTAGTTTAGGTTTCATGAAATTAAAAAAAAATATTCCGTGTATCAATCAATTTTCTTTAAGTTTCTATATACTCTCAAAAACTTGGATGTATTTACATTAATTAAATCTAAATTATCGCTTTAATTACTTAAAATTACTGTAAATTAAAAATATATTTTTTATAATTATCAATATTTTTTTTAGTTTTCTATATTCCTTTAAATTTATTGGCATTTATACTATTTTAAAATCTAAGTTTTCTTTAAGTTAGATGATGCTATAAAATTTCTTTCAGTTTTCAACATTTTTTTTTTTTAATTTTTGTATGTTTCTTTGTGGAGATGTGGTTTTTTTACTTTATCTAAATCTATGTTACCTCTTTAAATTTGGGATATCTATAAGTTAAATACAATATTTAATTTTTTTAATCGTTTATGTTATTATCGGCATTGTATAATATCCATAAATGTTTAAAAACACATACTTTGAGTTTCTTTTTTTAACATTTACCAACATAAATGTTTAAAAAAGAAACTCAGTTATCCTTTTAAATTTGGAAATTTGACAAATTAAAAAAATATTTCCTGCAATTTTCAACATTTTTAAATCATCTATGGGAAAATTATTTTTTAATATTATGAGACTATTAAATCTAAATTTAAATTATTCCTTTAAATTTGGAAGTACGATAAATTAAAAACAAATTTTCTTCAATTTTCAATATTTTTCATTATATTCCTTTAAATTCATGAGTTTCTACAAAATCTTCATATTCCTCCATCATCTTATCAATCCATCATTCTTCCCCAATATATTGATTCAGTAATATTTAAGATTACAAAACATGTTAAACTTTATTAAATCAACCAAAAGCTAATCTCAAAACATGCAAATGTTCATTAATTAAATGTTCAACCAAAGATTATTCCTTACCATCAAATCAACAAATGCTTAATATTAAAACCCACTATAAAAATAACAAGCTCCGCGTTTTAAATTCGAAAGAACATTAAATAAAAATCCATTTCCACCCTCTAGTGAGGGCTTCAGACTTCTTAATATCTACTGAAATAAAGATAGCTTCATGGACTTCGAAGTAATTTAAATATTTCGTCGTCGTTGATCCATGAATATCAAAATTCTCTTTGGGGGGAAAGGAATGGAACATTTTACATTTTATAACGTTCTATTTTTGAATTTCAATGCATGTTGCCGTGCCCCTGGAGTTATTATAAGGAAGAATGGCATTAAAGAGCCCTTAGGAGTAAATACCTGTTCATATTTTTCAATTAATTCCGGAGGCGTTCATTATCATTTATCACTAACTCATTTCGATGTAAAGCTCGCGATTACTTCGCAATTACGTCGAAACGCTGTTAGGAAACGTCAATTATTATTTATTAATATATGCGCATATATTAGCATGATAATGAAGCGTTTAATTAAAGTATAGATAGCCGAATCCTTTGTCAAATCGACCGTTTTCTTATGTTGCAAATATTGACGATCTTACTGCCATCTGTTGATATATAAAAGAACTACAGGTGGAATTTTATCTTGATGTGATTCAATTTCTTTGATAAACAAGCAAATAGATGCATATCTCTGGCAGAAATGTGCTATGAATGTAATTTAAAAAAAAATTAATAACAAATTAGCAACTCTTTAAAATTTCTGCGTTCTCCATTGCATAAAAATGGTTATTCTATTACATTCAGAAACAAAAATCTTTAAATATCATTCGCTACAGAAGTTTAAAAATATAATATAGTTATAAATTGCTTACATATATTTACATTTATAAATTTCTTCTTTTCTTTCGCCAATTTATTTTATAACTTTTTCTGACATGTGTTCGTCTAAAACATCACCTTCAATTTTATAACCAAATTTTATTAAATTAAAAAATCAAAAAAAGTTAAAAACAAAATAAACTGATGTTTGATTAATTTGTATGAAAAGTAAAGTTAAAAATGCAAGGTATTTTTTAGCTAAACCACAAAACTTTTTTTTTAAATTTAATTAAGAAAAGTATATAAAGCTAACAAAACAGACAACGAACACTTTCACGAAAGAATTTTGTGTTCGGACTACTAACACATATTCGGATTATGAACTAAAAAGAATTCTAACGAATACTTCTCGGCTCTAGGAGAATGATGTGCAGGGTTGATAAATCCAACGTGCCAAAAATCGTTTTTCATCTCTCTTTAATTATGTTGCTTGCTCATTAAATTTCAATGTTCTATACTGAAAAATGTTTTCCAATAGAATATTTATAGCCAAAGTAGACCATCATATTTGGTTTTGATTTTATATAAGACATACTTCATTTCGAGAATCCCCTCCCTCGTTCATTCGTTGAAGAAGTGAGAGGATGTCAGAGCAATATTCTTAGAAAGGCACCCATGCCAAGCTGATATTAGTAAGGTTAGTGAACCTTACAATCATAATGCTATTAATCACTTCCAAAAAGTTTTAAATAAGAGATAAAAGCAACCGATATTGAACATGTTCTTTGATGTCCCATGAGTAAAAAAATGAAAAGGACTGATTAATATACAAGACTTATAAGAATGTATTATTTTGTTTAATAAACTTATTAAGAAATTATATATTCTTTTTTAATTTAATTATTAATATCTTCAGAACGCATTAATTGATTTCACAAAGAAATCTATGGTGAATCGAAGATTGGTTAACGAACAATTCGGACAGCGAGCATAGTCTTGTAATAGATTATGTTCGTTAACTGATCATCCACTGAATAGTAAATGTTTATTAAAAGAGCACCGAAAAATAATAATTTAATCCAGGTTCGATTCTCAGTATGAAATATCTTATATTGTATTCACCGTAGAATCATGGTAGGACACCAGCTAGAAATATGTTCCAGACTGTGGCTAGAAGCATCAGTCCTAGCCACTATTGAACGACTAGAGAGGAATATTATATCATGCAAGAGAGGAATATTATATTATATCATAAACATCATTTACATGCAAGTTTTTGTGAGTGCTTGGGAATTTTCTGGGATTCCTTTCTTGCGACGTGAAAGTTCACCCTGAAGGTATTTACGTAGTGGAAGTTTTAAGGCATTATAACAGCTAGCCTTATGTTGTTGGACAACCCACAACGTGGTTTTAAAAAATAATATTATATTCATTACACTGTTATAGTATTGTGGTATTGCAACTACAAAGGAGTCTCAGTGATTGGTATTGAACTTGGAATTTTTGGAATGGAAGATAGCAATCACTTGTGAACAACGTGATCTGAGTGCTTAGAAAAGTTTCTTATCCAGCACCATGTGAATATGGATACTTAATATCAAGAGACTTCTCAGAAGACAATAAAAATGGATGATAAAAAATGCTCTTACATTATCACAACACAGTGTCATATTTTTCCCTTTGTCTAAGTGGTGCAGTATAGGCTTGGGTAAATATTCAAGATGATGCATCAAAACATCTTCTCAAGCAGTGATTCGAAGTGTCAAGTGATTGATTCTGAAAAGTATATGTCTATTCGCGGCTTCATATTGCAGCAACATGAACTATTATTGTGTTATAGTTAGAAGTATTATTATTTGCGAATTCTTTGAACTAATCATAGATTGATTATCCCCTAAGATTACGTAGTTTCCTTTTTCTTGCTCTATAAACATTCTATTGGTTCTACAGGCCAACTAATCTATATTTATTTCTTACTAATATGTTGTTGTTGTTACTTATGACACTTGGACAAACCAAACTCGCTATGTCGTTGGCTATGTGAATTTAAGTCAGTAGAGTGTGTCTTTCGTTTAACCAGAGCACCACGAGTATAACTTTACTCTTTTAGTTTAGAGTAAAGTATAACTTTACTCTAAACTCCTCCGATAGATGGCAGCACCAGAGGAACACTCTTTCAGTTTTGCATTGATCTGGAGGGGGAGGAATTTTCTCCAGATCATATTGCACCCAAGGCAATTGTTCAACGACCGACCACAAGACATATATATTGTAAACATTCAAAAAAGAAAATACACATTATTTTTGCATCAAATAATATACAATTTTAATATCATTCCAATTATTATATTATTACGTAGTGTCAAGTAACAAATAAATCTAATTTGATGATAGCATCTAATACATTGCTATTAAATTAATCAAAATGAGAGGATAAAATATTTGTAAAACGCAGCTTGTAAGATAAATTTCATTTTAATATTTTATGTATTTATATCAATATCTTGTCTTCAAACCTCCGAATTTTATTTTCTGTAGTTGTTATAAATGACTAATTTTTTTTTCAAATGATCATTCATTTATATCTTCAAGTTTTTATTTTCATAAATAATTTGTTCACACAGTTCTTATAAATTTTTCTGTAATGCAACAAATAAAAAAATAAACTACATTTTCTTTTATTAACAGGAAAAATTTAAATCTATAAATTTTTTTTATTTATGACTGACTGCCATATCATAATGAATAATTATTTGATTAAAAATTTACATTAATTATCAATAAAATATTGCACCTAAGGATAAAAATTCTGCAAATATTTTACTTATTACAGTTTTTCTGACTTTGATAATTTACTTCTCTAGTAATTTATGAAAGGAGCACCAAACTACAGTTTAAAAATATTTTGTTTTAAAATATACGTTAAATTTTATAAATTCTTCGTCAATAATTTAAATTATCTAAATAATGGTATTGAACCTCCAAGACCTTTATCTGAACTTTTGGTTTCATTTAGAAATTTTTTTTCTTGACCAAGCAATAACAACATCAAAACATCATATTATTATAATCAATAAATTATTTTTGCCCATTCGAATTCGTTATTAATTAATATCTCCGCATGTATATTTAAGCTTCATTGAACAGTTAAATTCTTATTGGAAGATAATTAGATTTATAGTTCTAAAAGTCTTCTATCAATTATTCGGAAGCATCACTTAGTTAAATGGATAATGCAACTATTTCCCGTTAAATTACATAATTAAATCATTCTCCTGAATCTTTGCATAAATCAAATCACATATCTTAAAAATAATTCGGAATGTGTTACTGAATATCACTTAAGTTTCTTAACCTTAAGACAATTTCAGAACATATTTTTCCAAAATGATTCGATCTGATCAATAAGAATCTAAACCATACGGATACCCATTCCACGGAGGTCAAATTCAATTAACTTTTTCAACTCTCGTCACAGTGATCTTTTCCTCCCGTCCAAAGCTGCTTATAATTTCAGGCATGTTCTCTTGGGGTTTGAGATTAAGAAGAATCAACTTATCAATGCACCGAACATCCAATAAACCTCCTTTTGACGTCGCATTAGCATTTCTTTTCTTAGGTGCTCTTTTCCGAAGATTATGGACATTGTCATTTTTATTATTGCTTTCGTGACTACATCTGTGCTGAATGTATTAAATTGGCGAATAAAAATGCGATATTTTCTTTCGAGTTTGTGGATTTCCGTTTGTTGTGTATTGATTTATGTTCTGTATTTCGGAAAATACGATTTATCTCAATTAACTAATTTATTCTTTAATGACATGAATAATTATCTTGATTCGAAGAAAGCTACTAAACGGATTATTGTTCAAGTAGAATGTTACTGCAGTAGCAAAGTAGACCGTTTGTACTGTAATTATAAGATAACGAGTTCAAAAAAGTTGTTTGAATCTTAAATTAATCTAATGAATTATTCAAGTTTTTAATAAAATGTTCGATTATTAAAAAAATTTTTCTTATGTACAAAATAGCAAAAAAGTAGCTTTTAAGTTGGTAAGAAGAAATAATCACATATAGAAAAATATGCGCTGTTAAAGACAGAACTTTTTCTAGAAGTAATTTTTAATATAATAAACAATATTATCTAGAAGTAATAGAAATAAATAAGAGAAGACTAAATGATAAAGATAGTTAAAATTTCCTACCTATAAGATGTACAAAGTTGCAGAAATATCCCGGAGTGTGAAAATCTAAGTCATTTATAAATATTAGAAAAGTAAGCAGGAAAATTTAATAATTTAAATTATTTTTTTATATTTTGATTATAAAATGCTTAGAGTTCATGTTTCGATTATTTTAATGATTTTCCCTATTGAATTTATGCCTAATGAGGAATTAAATTGCCTAAAATACTGAAGCCCTAGAGGAAAAGGTAAAGAATTAAAAATGCACATTTCAGTGATTTTCTATTTTTAAAAACACAATTAAGTGAAGCCTAATAAAAAATAAACATTAAAAACAAATACAAATTAAAAAATAATGAACATTAAAAATGAATAAATTTGTTCAAGATGAAAACATTGAGGACAATTTGAAAGATAAGTCATTATCAATAAGCTTTATACTGAAAAAAATATACAAATATATTAATTACAATGAGTTTTGTTTACAGCGTTTATAATAACTTTTAAACATTTTGTATTAGATTTTTCAGTAAATGCATAACCTTATTTCAGTGTGCTATTTATTGCTGTCAAATAATTAATTATTTCAAATTTCAAGGAAATCTTTTCAATACATCTCACACGGATTCAATGGAAAGGACTATTTAGCACCTATTGCATGCTGAACAAGCGCTTTACCATCTGGAAATATGCCGTGACCAGGATCCGAAATATATCACACGTTGCAATAGCGTGAATCCCTGTACTTCGTCTTGAGTTGGGCTCTACCACAGTTAGATAGAATCCTTAAGTTCATGTTTAAGTATGAGTTGGATATAAGCAACCGGGTGGAGTCTTCGTGATTTTCTAGCAAGGGCCAAGCAGAAGGCCCGCAAATACTTGGCCTGTAACCCCCAGAGGTATCATTTCACTGGAAAGACATTGCGACTACGGCCAGTTTTAACGTGCCCCAGGCGCTATTAGCTAACACGATGGATCTTCGGCTAAGCAGAGATTCGAACTCACTACCAAGCGATAATGAGAACGACGCCCTAACAACCAGGTCACCAAGGCCGACCCACAGTGCGGTGTAGAATCTTCAGATAAAAGACAACAGCTTAACGAAGATATATATTATTTGAATGCGGACATAAAATTTAAAAATCATGTTAGTATGCAGTATAGCACATGTGAAAAGTATCCATACTTTGTGATAATACATCAATATCAAGTATAGTAAAAATGAGCATTTAAAATAAAAAGGAAGTTCAAATGTCCAGTAATATATATTGATTAATTTAATTTAAGGTAAAAGAAGAAAGTTATAATGAGAGTATAATGTATAGAGCGCGAGACAATTGTTTTGCTTAGTCTGCAATAACTCTTATACTGTAATATTAGATTTTTATGAAAATTTAAATGTGCTTATAATTTATTTCATGCTTAAGAGTGAGAAATAGATTTTATAAAATTTAAAAGTCACCCTGATGATAAATAAATGACTATGTAAACATTTAATGCAAAATTGGTCATGTGTAAAAATGAATAAAATAAATATGAAAAAAATCCTTAAATTTATAAAATATACAAAACATTGAATAATAAAGAGGAGAAACAAACCAATTAAACTGTTAAGAAAAATGTTATTGAAAACTATCCTTATAAAAATTGTTTTTTCATCAAGAAAGCAAGTTTTTTTATTATCTGAAGCGAAACAAACAATTTAACTCATAAAATTGAGCAAACTTAAAAATTTTAGGTTAAATAACTTCTGGTAATACAATATATTATTTTGGATAAAGAAATATACCTCCCTATAATACTTTCCTTTAGCTGGCTTCTTTAAAAATATGTGACAGAATAAAAAAAGCCAGTGGAAGATATTCTTAAAATTCAAGAGTAAATATGAGTAAAATTTCTATTGGGGCTCACTATTCGAACTCATATACCTCAACTCTTTTCTTCAAAGTAAATAGGTGAAATTGTCAAATCAATTTATGTTCCGTTATTTGTCAAATAACAGAAAAAAAGCGAATGTATATATATATAAATTTTTCTAGTTTTTTTTTCCTCATTCTTTTAAAAGTTCAGCTCAAGTCGTGAATTCTTTGTGTATTGTTCTTTTTTGGATTATAAATGTATTTGAAACATAATATTTGAGATAAGGTAATGAAATAAGTAAGTAATTAATTTCAGGAATTACAACTTAAATTTTTTTAGTATGATTAAAAAGTTTTAAAAGTAATTCGTGAAATTAGTTGACATTGAATCCTCAAATCAATATCTAAAATGAGACACGATTTTCAGATTCACATTTTAAAGTCGAAAAAATAGTAAAATTCAATAGGTAGTTTTAAGATTTAATTATAATTTCTGCAGAAATTAATGCAGATAAAATATATTCTTCAAGATAAAAAACTTTAGAATTTAAATTCTCAATGTTTTTCTCATTTTCATTTCTTACTAAATTTAAACAATGTAAATATAGCCGATTAAACTTTTGCCTTTTCCCTTTTCAACTATAATAATTCTAATGCATTTTTAATTTAAAATTCATAACTACAGCTTGTATACACAGTGCTTTTGGTTTTACAATTAGTTGTCTTAATCCCTATAAGATGAAAAACATATGTATTTACATTAATTAATCAACGTAACTTGTCACTCAATATTCTGAGGAATTTAGAACTGGGTGTTTTTCAATAGACGCATGCGCGCACACACACATATATATATATGTATATATATATGTGTGTGTATATATATATATATATATACATATATATATGTGTGTGTGTGTGTGTATTATAATAATTTATTGTGTACATAGTTCAATGTTGACAGCAGACACCATGATATGCTGGCTGGGAAACGATTCACATTTTGTATGAAAGGTCGCAAGTTTGATACGTGACACGGCCAAAGACACCCATGAAAACATCTACATGCATTAAGAACGCCATGGTAATAAATATCCTCCGGTGGTGTAGTAATTATTATAGAACTGTGAGCAGAAGAAACTGATAACTCTGATGTTGACTTCGTCACATGTAAACTACTCAATATTAGAAAACATTTGGCATTATTAAACAACTTCAATCATCAGAAATAGCAGTTGGAATACATGACTAGATTATGCAAACCTAATAGCGGAGTAGCTAAGGAATATTCAATGACAAATATACCTATTTCAGAATAAATTATTTTAAGAAATTAAAAATCAAAATATCCTTTTATAATTTATTTTATTTTTATCAGTGCATTAATAAGTTAAATGATTATTCATCTAACTTTGCAATGTTAGATTAATAATCATTTAACTTATTAATGCAACAGTAGCATTTAATGTTAGTAATGAAAAATATTAATTAATAAATAAAGCAATATTATTAAATTAAATGCAAAATACTATTTAATAAATAAATATTTTAAATAAAAAATACTGAAAATAATTTAGGATTCATAATTTAAGTTGGTAAAACCATTCAGCAACATTTGCTTTACAAATTTAATGCATTTGAAACAATCAAATAATTATTATTAATTTATTAATATCTGTGTGATTTATTCTACTATTTAATTTGGAATCAACTGAAAAACCACATTGTTATAAACTAACTTAACACATATAGTAATACTAAATTCTCACTCCACAGCTACTTAACACACAAGTTCATTTTATTTATCACATACTACTTAAAATTAACATAGCAATTTTTCTTCATAAATAACAAATAATTATCCTAAATGTAAATTCGCGTTTTATAATAAATCTTCCAATTTCACGCGTTAAACTCTTATTTCCACCAAACCTCATACCAATACACTGTATAAACTTTCAAAGCCTTCGCAACTTAATCTAAATAGAAAACTTATTAAAAAGGATTTTCACCAGATTTCAACAATTCCCATCACTTGTTTCCCATTATTCAAGGGATTGTTGCAAGAATAGTTACGGAGCCAATTTCTGTGGTTTATTAAAGAGAATGCCATTATCATCAAGTCCAGACAAGCGGCCTGACTCTTGTTAATGATTCAAAGCTCGTGGGCTATAGATTAATTGTTAAAGTATAGTTACGGTTGTTTTGAAAGAACCAGGATCTAACTTTGATGATGGAGATTTACTTGAGAGAAAGCTGATCTACTAACTATGCCCGCCAAAATTTCATTAATTTTGTTTTGTTATCAGAAAGAAGTATTGTAATACATTCGAATAATTCATGGAGTAGCTTCTATAACTGAGTTTTATTTTATTTCGCAAGTTAAATTACTTAATTAATTTAACAAATATGCTAAAAAGATGTAATAAAATAAATTTTTATTTTATTTAATTTTAATTTTAAAATATTAGAAAATGCAGTTACAAATAAATTTTTATTTGTAACTGCATTTTCTAAGATTTTAAAATTTGTATCAAATTTTATAGCTATATGTTAGGTAAAAAAAACATACTTATTTTAATAAATAAAGCATTCTTTTTGTAAAATTTTTAATATATTATACATTTAAAGAGCATTTATTTTAATTTATAAGAAAAAACAATCAATGCAGACTTCTTCAAAGTCGATTTTGACACAATTTCGTAGATATCTTTTAAATGTAAGGCTTTTGTTGCACCAGCAAAACTTTTCGGTCTTTTAGAACTGTTTTATGTATTGTAGGCTGTATTCCCGCGTCATAGGATTCAGAAAGTTACCAGTCATACAAAGAATGCTTTTTACTGTCAATAATCGCCCATTTCTAGCATATTTAAAGTTTTGGTACTGATGACCTCTTGCAAAATAGGACATCCAGTGAGTATGACTTAGAAAGCGCTACTAGGGGAAATGAATTGCTAATCTATACTGATTTGACGGCTGAGATTCTTCAAATCTGTCTCCATGGTCCTTACCCAGTTGTGATAAATTTGCCTTAATTACAAAATCTAGTTCTCGATTTTGCTGTCTTACTTATTAATTGTTTCGGTTTTTGATAGTAAATATTATTAAATGAATAAATAACTAGAAGTTATTATGAAAGACTTTTGAACATTCTCTGAACATTTACATGCCAGCAGGATTTTTCTTTGACTGTGGACAGTGTTCCAAAGCCTTGGATAAAAGTGCGTGTGTATAAAAGTAAAATGCAGCGGTCATCTCTCATTGATTAATTTGGGATAGAATCAAACTTGCGACCATCAAAAGGGTTAGGCTCATATTTTTGAACGTCCAGAGAGTTCTTACATTGTGATAGCTTTGATATTTGTTTAATGCTGACTGTAAATAATTCCTTCAACGCTTAAGATATATTATCGTACAAGTAACACAGTTTTTCAGATGTATGTAACTTAAAATTGCTTGTTACCTTTTCTGAAACTACACATTATCTGATTTGATCTAATTAAAATAGTTACTTTTTAAATTTAATTCGATTGTATAATAATATCTAAAACTAAAGCGATACCATATCATGAGCAAATAGAATCTACTTTTTAAAAATAAACTTTCTTGTGTAATTTGAAGGTACTGCACTACATTACAACCGTTTCTGGCACATTTTTAAGCATTACGAAAAATATTTGGTAGGTCTTACTCTGCTTTTGATAACCAGCTTCTGATCACAACGGAAAGATAAAGATATTAAACACTCTATTTTGAAAATCGTAATTATTACGAATCAATTACGTAATCTTGATGAAATTTTTAAGCGCCCAAGCATTTTAAAATTCACCAAAGATTTGTACATCTGTGCCACAAAGGCACCTACTTATCAATGGAATTTTTTATCACCATCAAACATGTCATCAAAAGGAGAGTGTTCCGCTATAAAAATGTTTTTTTTATTACAAACGTTAGTATCAAGCTTAACACTCTCTTTTGATTAGAAAAAAATCTTTTGTTATACTATCAGTATCTAATATATAAATTTATTTTCATTACTCTTATAAGATGGTGGTGATAACTTAACTATCCTTGATAACTATATTAACAAGGATACACACACACACACACACACACACACACACACACACACACATATATATATATATATATATATATATATATATATATATATATATATATATATATATATATATATATATATATATATATATATATATATATATATATATATATATATATATATATATGGACACATACATTATAGTGGAAAGAACAAGTGATTAGATTTACAGGAAATTAGGATTGTATAGATCTTGAGAAATCAGTACCTAGAGCAGCCACTTCTGGCTGCAATAACAGCATTTATCCGCCTAGGCATGGAGTCAAACAGAGATTGTATGGCATGTACGGGGATCTCAGTCCATGCAGTTTCAACACTATGCCACAGTTCATCGACAGTAGTGGATGGTGAGTGATGGCGTGCCAATCGCTCGGCAACCATTGACCACACGTTCTCAATTGGTGACAGATCAGGAGAACGTGCTGTCCAGGGTAACAGTCGAGCCTGTTCTGTTTCAAGAAAGTCCAGAACAGTATGGGCAGCATGTGGTCGTGCTTTATCCTGTCGAAACAAAGCATTAGGGAGGCCACGAAGATAGGTCAGAGCCACGGGCCATAACACATCGGAAATGTAACGGTTGCTGTTAAAAGTGCCGGAATGCGAACAAGAGGTGATCGAGACGTGTATCCAATGGCAACCCATACCATCACTCCAGCAGATGGGACAGTATAACGTTGTCCAATGCAAGCTGGCAATGCGCGTTCTCCACAATGCCTCCAAACACGGATGCGACCATCATGGTCCTGTATACAGAACCGAGATTCATCTGTAAAGATGACGTGATGCCATTCTCGCGTCCAGGTTCGTCGCTGATCACACCATTGAAGGCGCTCCTGTCTGTGACGCAGCGTCAATGGTAGCCGAAGCCATGGTCGCCGTGCAGACAATCCATGCTGCTGCAAACGTCGTCGATCTGTTCAAGCAGACACTTGTTGCCTTGCAAATGACTCCATTTCTCGACTCAGGGTTCGGGACGTGGCTGTACGATCCCTTGTGACCATGCGGATAAGATGTCTGTCTTCTCTGCTGTTAGTGATGGGGGGTCACGGAGATCCTGCATAATATTCCGCATGATTGTCCTGAACCCATCGATTCCATATTCTGCTAACAGTCATGGGGTCTCGACCGACGCGAGCAGCAATATTGCGGTACGATAAACCGCAATCCCGGTAGGCTTAATCCTTCCTCGATCAAAGTCAGACACGTGCTGATTTCTTCTTTTTACACGAGGCATTACAACAACTTTCTTTGCCGAAAACGACGTTGAAACGGAAATTGAGTATGAGAAATCTGCTGTCAAATCTCTGGTTTTATAGACATTGTAGATGTCGCCTGCTTTGTATGAATGCGCTGAAAATCTAATCATTTGCATATCACAGCAAGTTCTACCTGTCATGCAAATTTCACGTGTGTGGTGTGCCGCTTTCCTGGTGTAGCAATTTTAATGGCCAGTAGTGTGTGTATATATATATACGAGGGTCACTCTGAAATTTCTTTCTTATGTACAAAATAGCAAAAAATTAGCTTTTAATTTGGTAAGAAGAAATGAATACATATAGAAAAATATGCGCTGTTAAAGACAGAACTTTTTCTAGAAGTAATTTTTAATATACGAGTGTCACTCTGAAATTTTTGAGATACAACTAGGTTTTTAAAGTTATACTTACAAAATATTAGGTGCGTTCAACGTAGTCTCCTCCAGCATCAATGCACTTTTGTAGACGAATTTTCCACAGATTAAATGCCTAAAGCCATTCATTTCTTCGAATAGATGAAAAAAATGCATTTATAGCCACATCAATCTCTTCTGAATGAAAACGAATTCCACGTAAGTTCTTTTTTAGATTAAAGAATAACCAAAAGTCGCACATAGCTAGATCAGGTAAATACGGCGGTTGTTCGATCACTTTAATTTGTTTTTGTTTAAGAAACTCAACTGTTAATCCGGCTGTATGTGAAGATGCATTGTCATGGTGAAGCATTAGTCCCCTAACATTAAGTTCTTGTAGAATTACTGGAAGACATTTAGTGGTATACCAGTTTGCTGTTACTGTCTTCTGTCCTTCCAACTTGATGGCTTTGACCAATCCCGTATTTCTGAAGAAAACGGCATACATCACTTTTTACAGTGCGCGCTTATTTTTCACCATTGTCGGTGTGGGATCATCTTCAAAGACCCATACTTTGCTTTCTTGACGTGTTGGAACATCAAACAACGCTATGTACGTTTCATCACCTGTTAAAATTTTAGAAATGATGCTCAGTTAGATTATGGGGAACCCAACGGCAAACTACTTTTTTCACATGTAATTCTTCATGAATGATTTTGTCTATGGCTGCGGATCCAATGTTAAGTTCCTTCTGTATCATTTGATAGTTACAGCGTTTATCATCCATTAACATTTTTCGTATGGCAGACACATTATCCGGGATTACTGCCGACGGCGGCCTTCCTGTATGTTCTTCATCCTGAAGAAAATTGCGACCTCTTCTAAATTCTCTAAACCATCTGAATACAGTAGCACGAGCTGGAGATTTATCACCAAATGCTAATTGCAACCGTTGAACACATTTTTCTTGATTTAATCCTGCTTTGAAATCGTAGAAAATCATAGCGCGAAAATGTTCTCGCGTCAACTGCATTTTCTCTTCTGTTTAAAATTTATTCCATGCTAAACAAGTTGAAGTAAGTCAGTAAAAAATCGTCTTCTGTGTTAAAATACTTTGTACTTTAAAATTAAACCGTTATTTATATTTTGTAAATTCTCATCTGCGCGTATCTCAAAAATTTCAGAGTAACCCTCGTATATATATATATATATATATATATATATATATATATATATATATATATATATATATATATATATAAATGTCATCGTTATTTTATAATTAAATTATATTATGGCCAGGTTTATCCATTATCTGTATTAAAAATAATATTGTCTGAGACTGAAATAATATATAATTTCAGTTAGACAATAAACTTAATATTGCGCATGTTTGTTACTACAAAATTTAATTTAAAAGTTATAAACTTTTATATAATTTAATTTTACTGCAGGAAAAGAATCATAAATTTAGAAGAGAGAAAGTTTTGCTATTTTACAAAATGTATAACCTCTTTTAGGTTAATTAAAATTTTTAAAAAAACTCTTTAACTTTCTAAAGAAAATTTAATGAAAAATTGTAGACTTTGGGTGACTTTTCTAGACGATAGACTAATTAAAAGGCCATGTATCTTACTAAGCAGTAAACGTAAAAGCAGTCTTTTTTCTGCAAGAAATTATAATGTGCTTACCATTTTCTTTCTGTAGAATATTAAATTCTTTCATAATTCTATTTTTTAATATGAAATAATTTAATAGTTACTCCTTATTATATTAAAACTAAAGATAAAATTGAATTAAATAAGAATTAGATATTTTGTCAATATATTGAGATAATAAGACTTTTGCAAAATATTATAGGAATACTCGGAAAAGCCTAAATAATTAAAAAACATTTAGAAGAAGCTTACATTTATTATAATTACTAAAACAAATATAGAAACTATTAGTCTTACAAAATCTTTGCAAATGAGCTGCAAATTCCCCTTCTTGTATGCATTTTAAATTATTCAAATTTAATTTACCAATATTATAAAGTTAAAAAATTATTAAATAAAATTTAAAATACTGACATTAAAAGAATATAGATATTAAACTAAACACTTTGCTATTCTAACAATGGTTTAAAATAATCTGAAGGAAACTAAACTGTTTTAATATCTTGAAAAGTATTTTGATTCAAATTATATTTTTCATTTATAAAAGAGATTAAGTTGAGGTAAAATATCACTAGGTACTTTACTAGGCATTTAATAAAATATTGATATTTGATAATGAAAACTTATGTACATTCATTCATTTTTCAATCTCTTTGATATTATAACATTTAAAAGCTGTAAGAAGTAAATCAGTTTCAGTAATTAATTTTAATAATAATTAGTAATTATATTTAAAAGTATGGTAATGAATTTCTAAATCTAATATTATTAATATTTTATTATTGTTACTACTATTAAAAAATTCGTAAAAGAGAAAATATAATAGATTGATAGTAACAAAAAATCTTCAAATTAGAGATTTTATGTAATTATGGTTTACTAATTATACAATTAACCTACTGTTAATAATCATACAATTCCTAATAGTAAATCAGTATTTATGGTAAAACTAAACGTTTTCTCAATTACGGATTCTCTGTTTATAATAAGAATTTTTATAAAATGTAATGAAATGTAATTGTCATTTAACCAATAATTGTGTATTTAAAATATTCTTATATATTTAAAGTTGTCATCCTTTCAATTCATATTTCTACTTTTCAATGCCTTTTAAACAAGAATTTCAAGTTTCTAATAACAATGTATAATTTGAATGTCAATATAAATGCAGCATTTATCAAAGAAAATGTTTGAATTATTTAAAATTATTCTACATTTATGATTTTTGAAACATTTTGTAAAACTTCCAAAAATTGCTTAAAAGCAAAAGAGCAAATATAACATTCAGCACTGTTATTTCTTTCATTTTATCTTTAAATTCAGTAAACATAACTCAAATAAAAAAGATATTACCAAATCCTTAATAAATTCTAAAATTGTGAAATAAGTTTCTTGAATTTACAATAATTTTAATTGATTGTGAAATCAAGAAGGATTTTGTAAAAAACAACTCCTTTAAGCAGGAAGAGATGCACTTAAACTTGAAAATAAAAATATTTTTGAATAATCTTCCTCATGAGAAAAAAAATCTTGTTTCTTTTCATGAATTCAATTCATGATTTGACAAGAAAATCATCTGTACTATATCACAGAAAACAAGTACTTTAATTTATATCTTCTGGATACAGATTAACGATTTTTCACAGTAACTATTACAGAATTGTATTTATAAATGCTCTACAATTTCATTTCTTTGAAATATTTCAATCTCCTTCATTAAAAATAACTTTCAGCATTTAAAATGGTTATATTTATTATGCAGTTAAGGGAAAATACTAAATTCACTAAGTCTCAAAGCTATTTCAAATTATTTCAAGAATTCGGGACTTTTCTGAGCAAAACTAGAAAGGTGAAAATTCTTCGAAAATGCTAACTGCAATAAATGACTAAATAAACATACCTAGTCGCATAATTAACAATAAGAAACAATTCAAAACGTCTCAAAAGGTTATCCCAACCCAGAAGCATTGCATGAGAATAGATATGAAGATAGAGAAAGTAGACTATTAAGTGTTTAAGAATAAAGGAGTCAGAAACTAAATTTTAGCTCCAAATGGGTTCGTTTCTAAAGAATTAAAATGAAATTACTATTTGTAACTTTCTTTTTTATCTGCTTTGTTACTATTAATTTCAGTATTATTCTACAAAATTGATAATAATATTTGGATAAATTATCACATTTAAAAAATCATATCTGATTATTTATTAATTGTAATGTTTTTCTTTAATGTTTATTAATTAATTAATTATCACTACATTCTTTTTTATGAATACTTTGAAAATTTGTCGATGATATTATGTCTTGTTTTTATACTTTACTTTTTTACGATTCTTACTTAAATTAATTACAATCTTTTTTGACTGATTTATGAACCTAAAAAATATACAACAATGATTTTTCATTGTAGTTTTAAATTTTAAGAAATCAATAAAAATTTAATATTACAATATATTTTAAAGGAATTATCCCTTTGTTGCGAAAGTTTTTATTATTTAATTTTATTAAAGTTTTAATTATATAATATATTTGAAACTTTTAAAATTTTCTATATAATTATAATTTCTAGTTTCACAAAACAATTAAAAATATTTGATGAAATTAAAAATTACAATAGCAGAAGAATTTTCGCATATAATTTTAAAAGATTTTTCTCATAATGGAATGAAACTGAAATGTCATAGTTATATGCGAAATCAATAAAAAGCTTACTTATTTTTTAAAGCTATTTTAATTTATTTCAGATATTAATAATTAACTAAGAGTTATTATTTTTAATTAAAAAATTGTTTGAAATAATTGTTAATTTAATTAAGTAAGTTACATAAATTCATTCATTGAGTTAAAAATTGTTATTGCAGAAGAGCTTTCATTTAATGTTTGAAGGATATCCCTATATTGTAAAGTGTGTAATATTTACACCAAATCAAAAAAAGCTATTTCTTTTAATTTTTCAGAATATTCTAAACAATTATACATTTTTAGTTTAAATAAAATAAAATGACTGAGCAAAAGTAAATTAATTAACTAATTTGAAATACAGAGAAAAATTTAACCAAATTATTTTTTAGAAGAATTCACTTCATTTTTAAAATTGTTTTTTTTTACATAAGAAACTGATAGTAGAATATATAATATAAATGCTCAACAATTTAATAGAAAGAAAATATGATTTTACAAAATTATCTTTAATAAGTTATTTTTTTTAAATGTAAATCATAAAAATCTAAAACTAATCTAAATCTTAAATTAAATTGGTTGATCTTAAAAAAGAATATAGTTAGAGAAAAATCACTTAAATAATAATAAAAAAATATTTTATTTCACCCTATCTTAGCTTGTGTATGTATTACACAAGGGATGATACAGAAAAATACAACCGTAATCTTTTATTTATATAAACTAAATGATGAAAATATAAAATGTATGCTGGTTGAATTTTTAAGATAAGATTACGGCCATTGCAGAACAACGGGAGACGAAGCTGCATATCGGCTTTCTGCATAGACACTGATCAAGTCGATTACTTGGGAGTTTCCAGGGGCTTTCTATATATTGAAATGTGGAAATATAGGTAACTATCTATGATAAGTCTTCTAAAAGGCACTATGGATTATGCTTTAGAAAGCTAATAGGACATTCACTACATTCTATCTAAATTATATTAAGTACGGATTACATGAAAGTAAAAGCTTGAAAACAATACATAAATTTTAAAATATCTAATAATAGTCCTGATAATCCTTTAAAAAATCACATTTTTAAAATATGTATATTTTTATATTATTTTCTTATAATGTGAAACGATATAAAAAATGCGGAAAATATATATGGTAAATAAAAACTTTATTGATGTAAAAATCCTTTAATTTATAGAAAAAATATATTTGAAAGAGTTTTCATAGCAAAAATATTGTTGTTGGTTTGTTTATGTTTATCTTTGCTGGGGTTTGTTTATGCATATTTATAACGAATTATAAATATACATAAACAAGTCACATTAAATATATATTTTTTCTCAGAAAATAAAATAACCATATTTGGTGGAAAGTTTCCCTTCTATTGAGTTTATTTACATTTTTGGTCCTGACAGATGACAGGGAAAAGATTTTATTCTTTATTTAGTCGGCTGACTTTTTGTTATTTTCTTTGAGCAAAAATATAAGTAAATATTTTATTCATTTTAAAGGTATGTCAATATTAACAGAAGTCTTTAAAATATTATTAAATGTGTCAGGTTAAGAAGGAATTTAAAAAAAATTAATTATTTTAAACTTCGATTCAGTCGTTTCAACTTTACCTGAGATTAATAAGCTTTTCAGATTTCAATGATTAATTCCATTGTATATATCATCAGTGTAACTGAACAAACTCTCCTTCATTATAATATATTAATATACTTCATATCTACTGAAGGAAGCACGAGCAAAAAAATTTATTAAAAGAAATTGTTTTTACTAATATTATTTTTAAACAATACTTATATTAAAAAATAATTTTCAAAAAAATTCCATTTATTTTTATTAAACAAAATGCAACTTTCAGTTATTTTAAATAAAATACAACTTTAAGCTATTTTTATTAAATAAAATAATATGTACATTATTTAATTAGATTTTCAAAGCCTAATGCTGTAATTTTCAGCCACTGCGCTTTGAGACAAATTTTAGAAATGTATATAGTAAAAATTATTTTTTTATTACAAGTAAAGAAATAAACGTACTGTTATTTTTGTAGTACGTATTTTATTTTATTTTACATTCAAAATTATTATCGTAAACTATTTATAGAGTATCTTGCGGGTAAGTAAACAGCAACTTTTAAAGTTATATTTTTCTTTACATGCCACCAGATTTTGAAATGGTTAAAATATGTCGCAAAAAAGACAGATGAATATTTGATTTAATATGATTAATTTTTTGTAATTACCAATCAATATTTAAAAATTTCATTCAATTTCATATATTGTTGCAATAATATTCTTGATGACGCAAATGTGTGAATACTATATTTACAAATTTCTTCTAATAACTAAATATAAGTATACTCGTAAACAGAAAATGCATTTGTTCAGCATATACCTTTATAATTTACTTATTGTAGCTTTACGTTATGCATTTTGCTCTATTGGTGCACCATAACCTAAGTAACATATATAATTTGTACACCATATCAGATATGGGTCAAGATTTAGTGGCATTGAAATTCACGGTGATAATATTTTCAAATTTAGTTTGGTGATGATGTTAATATATGTTCTTTCTAATCACTAAATTTTAAGCTATTTTCCACAATGTTGGTCTTAACTAGACCTGGTTTTTCTTCGGGATATTGTTCAGGTATTTGATTCACTAAATTTAGAAGAAAAAAATATTTGAAAACAAGGAAATTTATTCTTGCTCTAATTAATAACTTTGTAAAGATAACTATACTTTGATGAAATAAATGTTAAATGTAAAAATATTTTAATGACATAGTTATATTCCCTTAGTCAGATATTTGAATTTTTTTGGTGACAAAGAAATTTCACGACCAAATTGATGTTATTGTGACTTAATAAATTTATCCTTGAAAAGCGCTTAAACATTTAAACATTTTAAACACAAATAAAAATTAAAAAATCCTATGGAAAAATATAAGAACATAAATTTCTCAAATGTAAATACAAATAAGGCAAATATCGCAGCGACACTTTCGAAAATGTAAATACAAACAAGGGAAACATACAAGTCATAATTTTTAAATTGTAAACACAAATTTTGAGAGAAACATAGGAACAACAATTCTTTAAATGTAAATATAAATCCTAAAATAAATTTTAAATATAATAGTTTTAGAACGAAGCAACATCAATTTCAAAAATGTAGATACAAAATTGTGTATTTTTCCTTATTAAAATGCTTAACTGAAACAAAGAACTCCAAATTCTCTCTCATTGATGCAAATATTATGATTTTCAAAATGGAATGTTGTAGAATATTCGTTGTTTTCTCTATCACTATGACGTAATAAAATATACAGATTTCCAGATAAATGATATTAGATGCCAAAATGTTTGCAAAATTAAAAATTCTTCCAAGGGATCACAACAGTGCCAAAATATGCTATTATAGGATAATTTATAAATGTATTAATTAAAGCAGTTCTAAAAGTTTACTGTTTTTTATTACATCTGTTTTATTTTTAAATTTTTCAAATTTAGTAATCGTATTTACATGATCAAAGATACTCGAATTTAATTGAAAATGGTAGGCGTATTAATTTTTTCAGTACTTAAATTTTAATGACTAATATAAACTTGACATTTTATAATTTGCTCTTTTTGATTATTTACGGAACGAAGAGTATAAAGTATTAATATGATTATATTGGAAATTTTAATATTTTTCCAAAATCAGTAAAAATATTTCTAATTCTCAATATAAAAATGATGCTAATATAGTTTCAGTTGAGCCTTTAATTTGGCAGTTTCATTATTGTTTAAAGTTACTTTAAAACACAATGTCACAAAAATTTTACTGTCAAGGAAATAGATTTTTCTTAAATTATAGATTTAATTCTATGTCATTTTTATTAATTTAATGCAGATACTTTTTCTAACTAAAATTTTTAACTTTGAGCTAAATTTCAATAAATATCATTTCTTTGAATATACACCATGCTTTCACTTGTTTATATTGTTTCATTTGTTATAGTAGTTTTTTATATTGATTTATTTTAGATAAAAAACAATACAAAAATAATAATAAAAATAAAGAAGTGTATTAAAGGTTACATCAACTATATTGATAAATAAATATTTGTCAGATTTCATTTATTAAATTCTCGAAAAGCTAAAAATGCTCCGTTTCACATATTTACAAACGATTATTAGAAATATATCTATGTCTTAATTATAGAACTATATCTATATAATTATAAAATTAAGACAATTCACAAACTAATTTTTATTAAATTTTCATTTTAATGCTTACAATTTATTCATAATTTTTTTTCTATTACTATGTTATTAGTACATATAATAAAGAACAAAAGGAAAAAAATGTAAGAAGTGAAAATAAAAAAAATAGTTTTTTTACTTCAATTTAATTGATGATATAAAATACCTTTGTTAAGTATAGCTTTAGGGTATAATATAATACAGATTTGTAAATCAAAGATTGATAAGTAAAGAGATAATTTAAAGTTTTTCGTTTAACAAAAAACATTAGTAAAGATAAAATTATTTAACTTATAATGCCATTCAAGCAAAAAGTGAAATATTCTTTAATTATAGCAGAATTAAATTTTTTATAATAAAATTATATTACTTGAAAAATGGAACAGTATCTTACACTCGTGTTCATAAATTTAGGATAATGCAGGTACAGGCATAAGAAAGAGACAGAAGCAAAACAAATGTGACTTATTTGTAAAGTCTATTTATTAAGCAAAAGGAAGAGCAAAAAAGGTGCTATATGTATGACATCATTAATAAAAATTGCGATTCTTACTCCCTGGAGCAAATTTTAAAAAAGAACCTATTTATAAAAACCAATATAACATGGTTGGTATGATGGTTAATACATAATATGCCCCCAGACGATGTAATACAGGCCGTATAACGCCTAGGCATGCTGACTATCAAGTTATCGATCTGATCTTGGGGAATGTTACACCATTCATCATGCAAAGCTCTTTGAAGTCCCAGTAGACATATGGGAGGGGATTGACGGGCTGTAATTCGTCGGCCAAGCATGTCCCACACATGTTCTATTGGATTCAAATCCGGTGAGTATGCTGGCCAGTTCATACGGGTGATATCCTCCGAATGAAGGCATTCGTATATAATGTTTGCAAGGTGAGGAAGAGCGTTGTCATCCATAAACAGAAATTCGGCACCCATGGTGCCCCGAAACAAACGTACATGTTGTTTCAGAATGATATCCTGATAGATGTGTATTCTGGTTGTATTCTGAACATGCAAGTTAGTTCTGGAAACCAGAATAAACCCTCCCGAAACGAGCAATCTTGCACCACCGTAACGGTGTCGTTCAATGGTGTTCTCTTGATGGTAATGGGTGCCTGGCCCCTCTATATAAAAGTTCGGTGGGAATCAGACTGAAAGCAAAATCTGGATTCGCTTTCAGTTTTGCTTTCAAAATCTGGATTCGTCGGAAAACATCTAACAAGACCACTTTTGGGTGTCCATAATGTATGCTCCCTACTCCAGTCTAACCGCAGACGACTATGAGTTGCGGTAAGTGGAACATATCTGACAGGCCAACGAACATATAGATCAGTGTGCCTAAAGCGTCTGCACGCTGTCTGCCTTGAAACTGTCGCACCGGTAACTTAAGGGAGCTGATGAGACAGGTCTGATGCTGTACTACGTCTGTTTCTTTTGGCAGTAAATGCCAAATACTGGTCCTCATTCGGCGTTGCAACTCGGGGTCGACCTGTGCTGCAACGTCTACTCACATTATCATCCTATTGGAACCGTTGCCAAAGCCTGGAGAACACACTCTGGGCGATACCAAGTTCCACAGATACTTCCCCAGCTAGGTACATCTTCATTCCAGACGGCCGATAATGCTACCACGTAAAACATCAATCAAATTATTCCTTTGCGGTTATTGCACTGAAAGGCTTTTAAAACGCTTATGAAAAATTTTACTTCTTAGCTATCATTCCTTATATACCCCTCTCTTATACTCTGGTCATTGTGACGTACTGTCGGTGCCATCAGGTGATTTCTTGTAATTCTTCAAGACGTGTGTGATAATTCTACATATGAAATTTTAATTTTAGAGATCAATTTCTGTGTGATTCTGAATTATCCTTAATTTATGAACATGAGTGTATTAATGCGCTTCAATAATGTATTTAAAATTTTCGAATTAATATAGTTCTTGAAATAGAAAACTTTTTGAATATTTTATAAAATGTTATTCACTAAAACAAGTACATGTATGAAATAAAATTTTTATTATCAGCCAAAAAATTAAAATTTTTAATTGATTAATTATTAAATTAATGTGTTTCAAATTTTGAGCAAAACTATCTTTTTGTACTGAATCACTTTCTTATGAGTAGAGGATATTCTATTTATATCACGATATTTATAGCACATATCTCTTATATTATTTTATATGCAATATACTGAGATATTCCATACAAGAACATTGATAAAATTTATAATATATATCAGATATAAATCAAATATTTAATCTCAAAATTTCATTAACAATGAAAAAATAGATGTTTACTCTTAATTTTAGAAAAAATAGCTATTAGAATGTTAATAACAATAGTTATTAACATTCTAATAGAATTCTTAATTATTAGTTAAATACTTAGAAATAATTCTAATTCTAAACATTTAACATAAATAATGTTAAATGTTTTAATGCAAATGAAATGTTAATAGCAATTTACAATGCAAACTGTTCTAAAATATAAATTTTTCATTGGTAAAATAAGTAATAATTTTACAAGTTAGTGTAGTTGTGATTACCAAAATAGATTAAAATATCATTTGATTTGCAAAAAAATTAAATTAATTAATAAAAAATAATAAGGATCTTAACTTCACTAGAGTCAAGATCGGTTTAATGCATGTAGCTTTTTTAATTTAAAAAATGCCTCCCCTTATTGAAATACCGAAAACGCTGATGAAATTCTACAATTTTGGAAAAGGGTTTAGTCTATGCTTGCTAAAGTATTTGGTTGAAATGACAAACTTTATTCTATCAATATTTGTTTTTCTATATAACGAATTTCATAAAAATATCTTATTGAATATAATGATAGCTAGAATTAAGATTTACTTATCTAAACTTTAACATTTTCCTTTATTGTGGTAAAAAGAGTCATATTTCAAATGATAACAATTATTAAAATGCATCATAGATCGCTTATAGTAAATATCTTTTAAGATCTATACATTGTTTATTAAAAGTTTGTAGACAAAATTTAGCAATCAGGTTCTTATACTATGGCCAAAAACTTCTTTGTATGGCTGCTCATCACTCATTTGGTGAAATTTTGATGTTATTAAAAAAGTAAAGTTAAAATTTTAAGATGAATCTGTTGAGAAACAAAAAGGAATACCGTTTTAATTTGGTACCTATTTTACTGAGATAATCTGTTAGCTCAATTATTAATTCACTGGTAGACATTCACTCTTAGCTTTATAATATATTGAGTGGGAATAGAAGTTTAGTTCGTCTATCAGTAATTCATTTTTGCACTTAGATCATAAATTATGGTTTCAAGTGGATTGTGGAAGTCTCCAATACACCCAAAGAAGAAATTAAAGCTGTAAACTGTTAAACTGGAAGCCAGAACAGTTACTAACATTTAGAGATTAAAACAAAGGAGGACTTTAAGCAAATGGGTTGTTATACTATCGCAAAAATGGCTTCTGCAGTAAACTACTTAGTAAATCTATAATTCTTCAATTTTAGGATAAATCTGTTGAGAAATAAAAAAAGCATTGTTATTTATCTCTTATATTATCAAATTTCTTTAATCACTCTCAAGCTGTATGATTCCTAATCAGTGATAATAGAGGTTAAGTTTGTTACTTTACTATCATATTTTGTCCATTAGGGTAATTTGATTGTTTAGATTTAAATGGATTTCAATCCTTAATAAAGTATTACACCCAAAATGAGAATCGAAGTCATAAACTCTTGAACTAAAGTACAATTCATTCAACTGTCATCTTAGCATGAGCGCTGAGGCCGAAATTAAGCTATTAAATCAAATACCATCAATAAAATACTACCCCTTTTCACTCATTGCCCTTTTAAATATTTATTTTATATATTTTCTACAAGTTAGCAATTTTTCTGCAGTTACAGTATGTTATTTAAATATCTCCTAACTTTATATTATTAGCAGTTACTGGACGAAGAAGTTATTCTAGTAGATTCATTTATATACACTAAAGGATGTGACCACAGGAAAAATACTTTTATCAGATTAATAAGTATTCCAGGAAATTCACAAAAATTTTTTTATAAAATCTAAATATACTTTCTCATGTATTCCTCTGTAATCTAGAATTCAGAATTAACACGACTGTCAGGACAATTAAGTCATTAATTTCATCGACTTCTCCAAAAAACAATAAGTACGTAACCATGAAATCTGTACATCGCTAAACGGAACCTTGCCCAACAAACAATCCAATTAACAGCGGAACAGCTCTTGACCAACACCTCAATAACCCTCCTCATAACCTTCCCATCCTTAATGTGAATGTTATACGAATAGTTATTGGGCCAACGTGCGTAGTTTATTAAAGAGAATGTTATTATCATCATCCCATGGCGAACTCCTTCCTGAGTACCTCGTTAATGACCCAGGGCCGTTCTGTCTCAGATCAATAGGGGGGAGCGGCCATGGTTAACCTGAGAGACAAGGGCCGCTGCTTTAATAACGCATGCGAAAGTTGATTACCTAGCTAAACCTAATTAATTTTTGTTATGTTCCCATTCACTCACACATGTGCTTCTGGATCTTTCGTCTTAAATAATTGGTTCTTTCCGAGATCGTTGTTATTTTTTACGCCCCGTTTTCAGTGATTGTTTTAGATTATAACAATCCATAATTAGCTGGAATTGCTCGAAAATTGATTATTTTGTCACGTTTCATGCACATTGAATTAATACATTGTGTGTTAAGGTATTTTGTTTGTTTCAATGAAGAGCAGATTTCAATATAAACTTATTAAAAGCAATTTCATCATTGTGCTATGTATTTTATTTGATATTTTAATAAAACTGCAACTATACATAGTTTCTCCTTCATGTCAGTGTATGCTGATATTTGCTACCGATTCAATTTAAATCTCAATTAGATAATCTTAGCTTTCTTATTTAAATTATTGCTTTAAATATCATAGAAATGACAGCAAAGCTGTGGATAATGATTTGCAATAACGATTCTGTAAAGTCAATATTTCTATCGATAGTAACTACTTACATTGATATTATTGTAAATAAAAATCTCTATTTGACACATACACATATTTAGAAAGTTCATATTTTAACAGCATAAGAATGAATTTCAATATACGTACGTAGCATTAAGCAAAAATGTTAGTTATTTTCAAACCATTGTCCCACTAAAATTATAATTGAGTTCCTTTTATAAAATTTAATAACTTAATGTTAGTTAAAAGTTTCATTTAAAACGTTAGTTATTTTAAGATCAATTTCTGAGTAAAATAATATTTTAGCTGCATTTATAAGATTTGAAAACTACATTATTTTTTAAAATTAAAATTTGTTAGCTCAATCCCATAGGTGTGTCGTAACACCAATATTGTTGTAATCTTCTAAAATGCATTAGAATTGGAACTAAACATTTTGTTAATGATTCCAAGAAATCTATTTTCCATTTTATTAGATAATTTTTTACTGATTTTTGAAGCTTAGGACATTTCCAGATTTTCTCCTTTGTAGCATATGAATACGAGTCAGTATCTGTGAAAGGTCTTTGAACAGAAAGGCAATGCAGATGTTCGAGAGATTACTACAGCTTTTGAATATATATATGCATCATTACTTATCCTTAGGTTGAGCAAGGTTGACTCAGCCTTTTATCCCTTTAAGTGGGTTGATACACTGAGTCCCAAGCATGCTTGGTAACTAAAAACTGGGGGTTTTCGTGTTAGGCTGACCACCTAATCAGGGATATATTCTTCGCACCCCAAGGCTTCTCGGTCAAGAAAACAGAGCACTGTAGGTCTTTTCACACATGGGATATCGTGCCACAGAGTTTAATTTTAGTTTAGTATGATAATATTATATGGGCTCACTAAGGGTTAGTTGTAAGACAATGATCTTTGGTGTGGAAATTCTAAGTGTCAAACCTCATATTTTTCAAAATATTGAAAATAGGATGTTATGCAGCAATAACAGAAGAATTAAATGTTTGAGAAAATTCCTGGTTTTCTTCCGTGTGACATGTGAATAAGGTGCATTAAGTTGGAAAATCCCTTCCAAAAAATGTAAACTGAGGATGTTTGAATGCCTTATAATTACTATGAGTTATTAGGTTGCCACTGCACTACATCAAAAATATATTATACACTAAAATATCAATTTAAAAACAATTGAATAAATGTAACTAAGATATAAACGTAAAATCTTCGATAAAAATCTAACTTTTTAAGAAAATATGCTTGATAAACTAACAGCTAGAAATAAAATCAATTAACTTCCTCGAATAGTCTAATTAATAACTAATAACAACTCAATTATTCAGGAAATCTTCCATACTTAAGATTGATTTCAAGGGAATAGCTGCTAAGTCAACATGAGTGATTTATTAAATAAAATGTTGCTACCGTGAAGCCCAGACAAGCTGCTTCCTTCACACATTAATGAATCAAGGCTATTCTTCGGCGATGATCAATGGCTGGAATAGCGAAGGTTGAGGAAGAAAACATCGCTTTTAGAATTCTGCTGACGAGTTGATCAACTCATTAATTCATTCTGTAACCTAGTGATTTTTAAATAGTTACTTATTTTATTTTTTATGATTTTTTTCACTTATTTCATTACTTTTTATAATAAAAATATTTAGAACTATGCTATTTCAATGAGAATATAAAAATTAGGCGGAAACTTTTGTTTTCTCCATTCCTATAAATTTTATTGCTTTCTGTTAAATTTTATCTTAGCCAATTTTCTTTAATTTATCTTGTAAGAGGTATCATAAATATGTTTTTATGCATTTTTTATGATTCTATTGTTTTTGGGAATAAGTTTACAGTAGCTTCACAATAAATGTTATCTTATTGAACAAACTAAGATATATAATTTCATATTTTACAGAATATTAAATTATTCAATTAATATGTTAGATTTATAGATAAAATTTCTGTTAGTTTTTCCCATACAATTATTATGAATTTACGATTTCCATTTTATTATTAAAACAGATAACTTCTTAATTTCATAATAAATTATTCAAATAATGACAATATTAAGTAACTAAGATTGAACACTTATTATTTCAGTATAAAAAGAGAAATTTAAAATTCAATTTCTAAAACTTTTTTAATAAAAATTATTTTTGAAGATTTAAAATATTTACTTTAAATAACTATTCTTAGTTTTAATTTGTATTCAAATATGGGTTTTTTACCATGAGATAAAATCAGTACTAACTGAACTCTGTGGCACGACAGCCTAAGTGGGCCAAGGCCAACAATCCTGTGGTGTGAAGCATATGTCCAAATTAGGTGGTCATCCTAACGCGAAACCCCAGTGTTTAGTTCCCAACATCCTTGGTATTAAGTTTATCAACCCACTGAAAGGATGAAAAACTGAGTCGACCTTGCCCAGCCAGAGGATCTAACCTCGGACCGGGAGCGTGAATTGTTATTTCTAAGTCATTGAACTTAATAAAATCAATAACTTATTTGAAAAAAAAATGCAATGAGATTTCTCAAATAATTTATATCGAACTTTAAGCAATAAAACCTGGGGCAAATACTTTAGACTTAGCTGATGATGTGTTAAATAGTAAAACACAAATCAGCGAAGATGATAAAAAATATATGAATACATTAAACTCAAACCTGAATCATTAGCAATGATATATGTATGCTAAAACAATATATGGACTGATTTGGAGCTGCTATGATTAAGCACTAGAAGCACGTCTTTAGGGAAAGAAAGATGCATGCAGCTTTGATCATAGATCATATTAAAGAACGATATTGTTACGGTAAAAGTTATTGGTGTGGGTGCTTTAGAGTTTTCACACAGTTCACTTTTGCGCACATGAATTAATAAAGTTATGGAAATACCTCAAGGTAAACAAACACACTACTCAAAATAAGTATCATTAATAATTTCAACAATAAAGCCTGCACAACGTTTATATAATTAAATTTTTGTACCTTCAGTTTTCACTTATGAATTCATTAAAGAGTATTATGCAGTGATTTCGCAGGCAATATTTTCGTTTTTTCATGCATTATAAGGATTTATGAAGTGCAATAACACCATAAGTGTTTACAGTTTTTTAAAAAGTGTTTAAAAGTGTTAATCTTCGTTTCTTTTTAAATCAAACAAAACATGAAATACAGTATAATATTACATTGCTGTTTCGAAAGAAAATACGAAGAATTATAAAGTTTAAAATTCTAAAAAAGCCTGTTATTCGAATAAGAAATGTTCAAAATTATAACTCAAAAATTATTTTTTATTTTCAGTTACTTTTGCATAATGATTTTGTATATAAATTTCCAAATTTTCCAAAACTGGTTTTTCTCAAAATCGTATTTACAAATATTTTGAATTAGAATCTATATTAAAAGTTTCCAAGTAAATTAGCAACTTATATTACGATAGTTTGGTTTTTTATAAATTTTTTTTATTCAGGAAAAATATTTTCAATTGAGTTCTAAATTTTATATAATTATTACATTCTATATATATATATATATATATATATATATATATATATATATATATATATATATATATATATATATATATATATATATATTGCTCTAACAATAATGGAATTAAATATATTTCATATATTAAATTAAAAATACATACATTTTTATTGTTTCTTATTCTTACTATATCTACAAAAGCTTTCATTTCGCATATGTATACAAAAAATATTGAATATAAAAATTGTCTATGAAAAATATTTTTAAACTTATTTAATAATATAATATACCTATATCATATTATAATCATTAGAGACTGTAATAGTGTTAGCTTTAAATTCAAAATTTATATTGAATTTCAATTTTAAGATATATTGAATTACATAATTATTAAATACGATCACACGTAACATTAATCTAAATATTAAATTAGAACATTTTAAATGTATGCTCTAATCTAAGTAATTAATAGCAAAATATTCAAAGTAACAAAAGTATCTAAGAATTAATAATAAATTTTATTGAATAATCGAATCAAACTAAAAATTCTTGTTATTGTTAAAAATTGATAATAATCTTTGTTTTCTATTAAAATTTCTTATAAATTTTAGCAAATTAAAGCATTCAAAATTATTGAATATGATTATTCTTAACACATTCTAGTTTAAATGCTCTAGTTAGAATGCTTATAATAAGACAATCCTTGTAGACTTAATAACGAATTTTATTCAGTAATCAAATCAAATAATAACCTCTTGTATTCATTAAAAATAAAAATGATTCTTGTTTTTGGTTCACATTTCGTAAAATTTCCACTTAATTAAGGCACGTTAAGCTCCCAATATTAATAAAAATCTTTAAATGTAACTAATTTTATAATGTTTAATGGAAAATTCAGGATAAAACAACACAAACAGACTTATTAGATTTTATTCAAATAATATAGTCAAACCATATCTTCCTTTATTAGTTAAAAACTATAAACATTTTTTCGGCTCAAATTTATACAAAATTTCAATTAATTAAAGCAAATTAAACTCTATAGTTAATAAATATATTTAAACGTAACATATTTATAATTATAATTTAAATCTTAGAAAAATAACGTAATTTAAATCTTAGTAGAATATTCAGAATAAGATAATGTCTATCGATTTAATAATAATTATTGTAATAATTAATAATAACAATAACAATAATTAAAGATAATATAATAATAAAAAAGATAAAAATGCTTGTTTTCTGTTGAAAATTTATATTAAGTTTAAATTAATTGAAGCATATTAAGCTCCATAATTAATTAATATAATTAGATATAACATATTTTAGTTTAAAGTTCTTTACAAAATATTCAGAATATGATAATGTCAAAGAACATAAATAACATTCTACATTTTATTTACAAAGTGTCTAAAAATTTATTTTATGATGGCCAACACCTAAAATCATTCTTCAGTTTCCTGGTGACATATGTTAAATTAAAACTTCTATAAAGAAAGAAACGGAAATTTTTCTTATATTTGTTTCCTCCTTTAAAAAGAATTCAATTAATTTCAGAAGATGAATTATTATCTTTTTGAAACTATCACGAAAGTGTCTATGAAAAGTAATTAAATTTGTTGACATAACCGGAAAAAAAATTCTAACTATTTCATCGCAAATTAGAAAAACAGACACAGCTCTTGTGATAAACAATACAGTACCTACTCTTGAGACTTAACCAAACTATTCTTTTTATCTTCCTTAATTGCAAGAATGTTTTCTTTGATAGTTAATGTCATGAAGGAACTCTGAAAATGAATCTGAATTGCATTTTTCCTATTTTCTTGGAAATATTTTTAAATTCCTAGAAATTAATTCTATCATTTTCATTTGCAAAATTTCCATGTTTATGAAGAAAGACTTTGTTGTTTATTGGAGATTCTTGTTAAAGTATGCGAAATATGTTCTAAGGCACTAATAAAAAATTATATTTTTAGAAATGTAAAATACTACATTACATTAAGAGTTTAAATATCTACTCTTATCTTAATCATGGTAATGATATAAAATCAATAAATTTTCAATGATTAAAATTCATAAGCAATTTACAATTGCAAAAGTCATAGAATATTGAAGAGGAAAAGAAGATTACTTTGATTTGCTGAGAAATATTTAAAGGAAAAAATATCAAAGCAATTTATTGTTATTTTATCTTCCATATAAATGCTTAACATCACAAAACATAAAACAAAAAATAAATGATAGAATCATGATACAAACAATCCAACTTTACTCAAATAACATGCTTAGCTTTAATGTGATTTCAAGGTAATCAATATCTAAGTCGTTTAATATAAAAGTACGATACTTTAATAAAATATATTAGTTTATATACTATGATTCTAAATGCTTAAAACACATATACAAATCTTTAGAAAGAATTTGGAGTAACTAAAATATATTAAAAAATAAATTGTTAAGATATTTTATTATTTAGTTTCATTTAATACTGCTTATTTTTTAATTGTACTTGTGGAATACGTTCCTGGAAGGGTCTTTTATATTTCTTTTTATTAAAATACATTAATATATAGTTTATCAAAGTGCAAAATGTTGTCAAGTGTAATTTTCAAACATTTTCGGAATAAGTGATTATTTAAATATTTAAAATGTCATGATATTAAATTATTAAATTACTTTTTGGAATTTTTTCTAAAGATACGTGAATAAATATATTAAAATAAGACAGAGTTGTAAATGTAGTTATTTTAAATAAGTTACGATTTTGGAATTAATAATATTCATTTTAGGGATTTTTATTAATTTTAAAATTTAAGAATAAGGGAATGTTTTACTCGAATATGCTAACCTTAAAGTAATAACTATCATCCACTAACTTCGGAAAATATTTAGAATATTTAAACTAAATTTTAAAATAATACATACATAATTTACTTAAATTCAAAATTTTATATTTATCTTTTAGTTATCTATATGAAATAAGAGAATAGTTCTTGATACTGATTATGCTAATTTTACTATAATAATTGAAATCAATCAACATGTGAATATATTTGATAAATGTAATATAGCCATATTATAAAAGAAACTATGACCAGCGGTAGTGTGTAATATCAAAACAGCCTTAAGTGCAACAATAATTTAATAATCAAAATTAGGTTACACACAATTACAAAACAGAAGAAAGAAATTAAAAACGGTGACAAAATTCATCTTAACAGTTCGAATCCAAAAACTTAACTAACAGCCTATATATAATCCCGCTAGGGGCGCTCTAAGTACAGAAGGAGGAAAAAAGAGAGAGAGTGAAGTGTCAAAATATAAAGTAAAATGAGAAAATTAGCCTGGCATTTTGAGAATATTGAAAAGATATTTTTCAAACCGCAAAAGAAACAAACGTTTTACTCATAAAAGGTTAGGTATCACTTGACAAGTTTTTGAAACAAGGAAATAACTATATAAATTATGAGTAAAAACAGAAGTTCTGTTAATACTAATACAGTGACAAACATTGCCAATAAAAGCAAAGGTAAAATTATTTCTTGAAGGGGCTTAAAAAACCTATTTCTAAAATCTTGTGACAGTCTATTTATCTCCGCCATTTTATAGTACAGAAAAGAATCTTTTCCTTTACTATTCATATCAAAAGTCAAAGATTATTTTTGAAAATAATTTCTCAACACTAGTTGAACAAATTCCGTTGAATAGCGCTGCTTTCATTCATCATTTCTCCCTGTCAACCCAGTAATGCAACAAGGCAACGGCGATTGAAAAGAAAAACCCACGAAACAACAGCACGTAAAGATCATTCATCGTGCAATCTTCAAAAATAATTTCCAATAAAGTCTCTAAAAAGGAACGGATAAGACATGACAACCGATTTCTGCACTCAGGTTTATTGGGGAACACGTGGAACGTCCATCCATAACTCTCTCTCTCCTCTTCCATCAACTTAAAGATAATAGCTGGAAACTGTTAGAAATTTCGCTCGTTTCTGATGGCAAAGCACAATCAATTTAAAATCGTGGGGAATCTAACTTTGCTTAAGAACCGAACTTGATATGACGAGCTACTTTGTATTGAATAATTTGGTCGAAAGTTTTTATACTTTAACTAACCAAAATATTATTTATTCGGAAGAAGTTACTTGAATTTGCATCAAATGATTCATTACTATCCAAATTCATTTTATGTCAGATAAAATACAAAGTCTATGGCTTACATAGGTTAAAAGTTAGGATAGAATGTTCTGGAGCTTCGACACAATTTTGCATATTTGAAGTTTCTGAAAAACTTTTTTTATATCTATATTGATTTATTCGTTTATGCTTCAAAATAACAGATTATTGTTATTAAAGTTTTAATCAAAAATATGAAAAATAATTTACAGAATGATTTGTAAATCAAATGTATCCCTATTTAGAAATTATATATACATATACATATATATATATATATATATATATATATATATATATATGAAGAAAGAGAAAAGGGCAGAACAAAAATTGATATTGATATGCAGTATGCAAACAAAGGATGAGATGCTGCATCTGTTTCACTTATTTCATATTACGGAAATATTAATTTCATTTTTTGTTTCAAAATAAGATATTTATTATATCTTTGAAAATGAAGAAGATATGATAGGGAAGTATAAAATTTAAAAAACAGGTAGAATAAAAGTAGTTTTTAATTTAGTTTGTTAAGAAACAAGCATGTCTATTTTATCCAGAAGCAGAAATATGTATATATATATATATATATATATATATATATATATATATATATATATATATATATATATATATATATATATATATATATATATATATATATATATATATATATATATATATATATATGTGTATATATGTATATATATGTGTGTGTGTGTGTGTGTGTATACATTGTACATTGTTTTAATACAAAACTAACAATTAAAAATATATAAAATTTTAATAATAAAATCATAACAAAAAGAATAAGCAATATCAACTTTACAAGTTCTGATGGAAAACAAGAGAAAGAAAAACAGCAAATCAGTAGACCTATTTATATAGCCTGGGCAACTTCATCATAGCGACATCACCAGAATACTGTTGCCGCACAATTATATATATATATATATATATATATATATATATATATATATATATATATATATATATATATAGATATAGATATAGATATAGATATATAGATATATAGATATATATGTATATATATATATATATAAATGCTCATATGCTGGTTAGCCAGAAATGCTGTCCTGTGATTGTTTTTAGTTTTTTTTCACTGTCTTCTCTATTCTCACAAAATAGACTATTGTGTCGTCGTGATAAACTCTAAAATATTCACTGTCAAAGCACATAAAGTTATAAGAGAACTTTTATAGATCTGCTATTCACAGCAATCTATAGTAAACAAATTTATCTACTCTATTCTAATTTTGTTTTGCAAGACAATAAAAATAATTTTTTGAGGCTCGTAACAAAACAAAAGTCGTTGTATACCTCATCCTGTTTTGTTGTTCGAACAATCTGTAAAGTATTAACTCTTTTTAATAAGGTCTTCTGTCAAGACTCTCGAACTGGAAATGCTGATTTGGAAGTATTTTTACGTACATTTTTTTTAATTTCTATTGTGTTAAATATTTCAGTTATTCTAAAAATAGATGCCCACTAAAACATTCTCAAGAAACAAAAGTTAGTAGGCAACTGAACAACTTTGTGATTCCGAATAAATCGTAAGAACATACTAGAACTTGCCTAGCTTTGCTATCCAAAGCTATCTGCAAACCACAAAAAATTATTTCAGAATTTATTCAAAATTTTTTGTTAAATCGGAACAAATTTCAGAAGCAAAATTACTTATTATTTAACTGTAATATAATGGATTCTTTTCTTGTGCCATATATTTAAATATAAATCTTATTTTTGTTTTGTTCAATGTATATTGATTAAAATTCCAAAATGTACTTTTTTTCTTTCATCAGCAACAAATGCATTTTCAAAATATTTATTTGTTCACGGAAGATATATCTTCAAATTAAATCATTAAAAAAAGAATTACGAATATGAATATAAGCAAACAAAATAAGGAATAATGTATCAAAATTGAAAAATAAATATATTATAAAGACATATTTTCCTGAAAATGAAAGCAAATTAAAAAATATCAAGAGAGAACAGTCTTTAATTCTTAGCATTGTATGTATATATTTTGGGATCTCTAATAGTATATTATTAAAAGAAATCAGAAATACTATGATGGAAATAAGCAATCAGAATAAAAAATCATGAGTTAAAATTAAGAAAATATAATATTAAATTTTATAGATATATCTTCTTAAAAATAGGTAACCATGTCAGAATTTTTTATTTATTATTATTGTTCAAGAAAATGTATCTGTTGTCAAGTTTATAAATATCTATTTTGAAAATAGTGAGTTATTTTTGCACACTTAATTTGTTTAGGTTTATAAATGTTCTGATATTTTATATAGAATGCAAATGTAATTATTTTTTCATAATGAAAGCATCAAAACCAAATATTTATGAATATTATGAAAATATTTTTCTTTCCAGCACAGATAGCTCAATAAATTCTTTTATCGAACTAAATATTGAATTTTCTTTTAAGTACAGTCGCAATTCAAATATTTAATTCTCCTGTAAACAAAAATATTCGATGAAGATTAAATATCGACCCGAAAGACGCAGAATTCTGAATAAAAGAAACCCCATAGTTGAAGCAATCTGACGCATTATTCAGACAAATACAATAAGTCAACCTATGTTGGCAACGCGTCTATGAATGTATTCTTTTTCTTCCTTTATTAAATACAGGGATCGGATTTGCACAAAGATCAACATCCGGGTCCCTGCAGGAGTTCCTTCGAAGGGTGGAGAGGGAAGAGAACATCAGAATACCAAATCGTAAGTCAAACTCTTAAGGGATAGTCTGCGGGATTATGTGCTTAAAGAGAGAGAAACAAGTACTGTAAGTCGAAGGAATGTTCGATTTATGAAGAACGCCAAACGAAGAAAGACAGATTCATTAATTTCTGAAGTACACCAAGTTATTGGTCTTCCTTTACCGTAATAATTTGAAATTCACAAGGAAAATGTAGAAAAATTGTGGCAAAGTAAAAGCAGATGCTTAAAACAAAAATTTCACTTTGATTCAGTCTATAGATAATCAATATTATTTAAGTGATAATGTAATAACAGATACCAAAATAAGAACTACCATTACTCTGTCGAGACAACAATTACTGTTACTTTAGTAATTTTAATTATATTACATTTTATAATTTTGAATGAAAATAAATTTATTACTCTAATTAAGTTAAATAGTATATTATTAATTTAGTTTAATTTTAATAATTAATTTTAAATAAAAAATATCAAAAACTAAAAAAGTATAAATTTTATTTTTTGATAGAATTGCAATACATATAACCATGCTCGTCAAACTCAAAATAAGAATGTTTATTTATTTACTAATTTATATAAAGGAAATTTTATGATAAACTATAAAAACTACAAATTTATGTGCCTATGTAAAAATTATGGAATAAGAAGCATATTTTTCTTTTTTAAGGCCTAAAACAAGTTACAATTTAAGGAATATCTAAAATTTTTGGTAAATTTTGTAACAATACAGCAATTAATTAAATAATATTCACAAAATTAATGTGAATCGTAAATTAAATGGTCTCAATACACAATTTTTTTAGTATTGTTATAAAAATATGCTTTTCTTTCAATTTTGCCTTCTTAGTTAATGCTTTTTTTTTTAAAAAAAAAATTTCCATTTCTTATAGATTTAAGAAAAAATATCGAAAAGATTTAGCATTAATATGATGCTTGAATACAAAAATTATTTTCAATTCAATTTTTTTTAATTGACAATTTGGAAAGACTAATTACGAAACTTATTGTTTATCAAAATGCATATTTGCGTTTTAGATAAAATATCTTTCTTTTTTAATAGATGGCATGAACAACTTTGGAAATAAGTTCCTTATACTAAATGGCATATTCAGGAAGTTCTTTTGCTGATAAACTAAGATAAATTCTGTTTTAATAATAATTAAAAGCGTCTTCATAAATTCATAAATATCAAATTATTTTGCAAACAAATAAATTTTTAAAAAATATTGCATAAAACCCAATACATAAATGAAATACAGTAAATTTTTAAGCGAATAAAAAGAATAAGTATTATATTTTATATCTAAAAATATTTATTATTATTTCTCATTAATATAATAAAACGAGATAATACTAAAGTATTACTTTACTTATTCTTATGTACTTTTCGTTTTATTTATTAGTTTTACTTTTTTGAAGAATAAAGTAATACTTTTGAATAGTAAAAATGTATTTATTTTTTGTTATTAAACAAAAGTGAAAGTATAAATTGCGCTTCTCAAAACCTAAGTTTCAAAATTCACAGTAATACAGTAAATTCATTAATTTTTGGTGATTATATGCATAAAAAGTACGATACTAACTTAAAAAAAACAGGAATGAGAATTATTTGAATGCAATTACTTAATCAATGTGTATACTCGGAAAAAACAAAAAATATACACTTCTGACATTAGTTAAATTTAATTCAACAACGAAAGTATACTTCTAATACTAGTGATATATTTATCTCAAATAAACATTAATTTATAATATTAAATAAAAAATAAATTTCAATAATAAAGAAAATTTTTAAGAAAAAAATTGAATTTTCTAAAGAAAAATAAATTTCTGTAAAACCTAAAAAATGTAAAAAAATAAAATAAATTACTAACTAAATATGCAAAAATATGCTTAATAAATTCATTGTTACTTTTATTATAGTGTTTACTTTAAGTGCTTCAAAGTAAAAGGAATTTTTTTTCGATTTTTTGTAACATCTGGCCACTTAAACGTATACAATGGTCTCGATTACAAAAGAAAAAAAAAGTTGGAACTTTTGAAATATTTTCCCTTGTTTGTCTCGTGTGGTTTTTAATTAAAATAAAATAAATGATAAGCTTAATTAAGCTTAGTGAAAGAGTTGTCACATTTTTGCTACATCTCAGCATATACTAAGAAAATTTTTCTCTATTTATTAAGACCGAAAAAAAATAATTACTTGGCTCCACTTCATTTATAATCTAGAAGTTTCTTTTTTTCTGTACTTTGAGCATCCTTTTCTTCGCTAAAGAACAGGAATGCAAAAAAGCGAGTTGTACAGTAATTGGGAAAAAAGATAGGTATTCAACAAGCATAATTATGTCTTTATCTTTATTCGGAGTATTTTTATGTTGCTAAAGTGTATCAATTTTCATTAGATCAATCTTAGAAAAAATATTAAAAGAAAATATTCAAAAAATATCAAATAAAAAATAATGAAACTTCGTAAAAAATTCTTAAAAGAAATTAAATTCAATAGTTTACAATTTCTATTATTTAAATTAAAAGCGTTATATAAAGAAAAACTGAAGTCTTATAATTATTCATTTTACATGAAACATACACAAATTCGCATTTACATGGAACAAAAAGTCATATGAATAATAGATTTAATAAAAAAACCTTATCAGCGAGTCTTCAGAATTTTGAGAGGGCTGACATCTTTGCCAATAGATCTTAACCCATATGATTCATGGTGTTTAAATTTTGGTGGACTATACACTTTAGGGTGCCACTCAGTATCTCGTCAATTTGGAGCCATAATGTAAATAATGTTGGTTTACTTCTGGTAATATTATTATTTTTGGCATTTATATAACGTTTTTGCTTTAGTAACCCTGTCGTGATCTTAAAACCATTGTAAATTTACTATTATCTAAACATTGTATCTTTTAAAGCTATGTAAAACTTGTATGATTATTTTCATGGCATAGTTTTTGCAGCGCCATCTTGTTTCTTCAAACATGCCAAAAAATACGCCTGGCAGAAAAAAGACGCCAATTTCCTCCAAGAAGCACCATAAAGTATATTTTCCCATTTAATTTAAGTAAAGTGCATAAAATAGAAGAATAAATCAAAAATAAATTAAAAGTGAAAATCTTAAAATATATGACCAATATGTACAATTGCATTTTATAATGAGTTAACACATAAAAACTTATTTATTTTACATCACGCTTTAATTTTAGAATCGATTTCATTTAAATAACATGAACGATAAAAACATAAATTAGAATTTACACACTACTAAAAGGTCTACAAAATGCAATTTAAAACACTTTTTTTCTCTCACGCCGAATTGCTTCTAACTCAATCATGTGATAAATATAGTATTAGTCTAATATATTGTTCTATATATTAATACAACTGAGCTGATTACATTTTTAAGGCTAATTATAGTAGTTTTTGTGTGTATATATATATATATATATATATATATATATGTATATATATATATATATATATATATATATATATATATATATATATATATATATATATATATATATATATATATATATATATATATATATATATATATATATATATATATATATATATATATATATATATATATATATATATATATATATATATATATGTATATATATATATATATATATATATATATATATATATATATATATATATATATATATACACGATTGCAAAATAATTTGCAGATAGTTTATTTCAATTTTAAGAAGCTGGTACATTATTTTCCAAGATATTAAAAATTTCAAAATACAAAAAATTTATTAATTACAGTATTTTTTATTTTGAAATTATTCTCATCCGTATAACACAGATGACAATATCTAAATATGACATTTATGATCAAAATGACAAAAATGGGAATTGATGAATGTGTTTCTCTGTTAGATTCTGTATTGCCAAAAAATATGATACAGTATAATGTGTAACCCAGTATATTATAATTTTATTAACATTATTATAGTATATAATTAAATATATTATATATAAAATCTATTGTGTCTGTGAGTGTTCCTTTAAATATTAATAATTAATTAAAAATAACTTAATAATTTTATTTTAATATTTTGGTAGATTTATAGGATTTATTTTCTATCAAATAATGATTAGCATAATTTTTCACAGCATTTAAATTTTAAAAACATAAATTCATTTTATAAACATAAGTAAAAACAGAAATAGCAGTGGAAAATTTAACTGCATTGAATACTATGTAAATTCATATTGTTTCTTAAATTAAGTCTATATTAAAAATAAGTTTAAAAAATGCTTCATTTTCAAGTAGGTTTCTCATATTTTAACATGGTACTCAATTTCATTAAATTTAGAAAAACTATTATTTAACTTAGAATAAACTTCAATCCAAATTCTGAAAACTTGACTCCTCCAATTCAAAGCTGCAAAATATTTGTGAAATTTCACTTATTATTTGAAAATTATTTTCATTTTGTACTAATAAAATATACTGATAATGACACATAATTAAGAGGAAAAATGTTAGACAATGATACAGAAACTATTTTAGTTATGATCAGAAATCTGATATGTATAGACACCATATCCTTTTTCAAGATTTGAATCCAAGCCCATTAGAGTGCAACATCAACAGACATTAGAAATTCAGTTGTAATTTTTGAAAATAAGATGAACATTTATACATCTCTAAAAATATTTTAATCGTAGTTTTTCTTAAATTTTTAAAGGAGCTTGCGCGTTTTAACTCTAAAATATAATTTAGATAATTGTATTCATCTATTTTTTTTCTTTTTAAATATATGAAACTCAAAATCTGATTTGGATACTTTTAGATACAGCAATAACTTTCAAACCAGTTTTTGATTGAAGAATATGAGTAGTTTCTGCCGAGAAACATTATTTGCGAAAATCGCAACTGTGTTTCTGTCTTCAGTAAATCAAAGACAGTTCAGGGATTTTGCCTCGCCTAATCCTCTCCACTCCCACCCCACCCTGCACTAAAGTCACATGATCTTCCATAATCCGGCGCTTGGGGCATATGTTCATAATAAATCTTCTCCCCTTCTGCTAATGCATCGAAATGATCCGTCTGTTTCTAGTGAATCGTTGACTTCTGGTTGCATGAAGGAATCCAAGTGAACAGCGATGCTCAGAAAATAGGAATGAAAAGTGTCCGCGAAAAAACATGCTTTCTTTTAACAGTCGAGCATTTTTTAAAGGAAATTTGTATATTCTTCGAGAACAAAAATTTATGAATAATTACATTTTTATAAAATTTCATACTCTTGTTAAGATATATCCTTAGCTAAACTTTATCCTAATTACAATATTAAGTTCTGTAATTTATGCTTTCACTTCTTTAGCTATCAACGACTAGAATCTATTACAGTAATTGAGATTTTAACTAAGTTCAAATAAAGCACGCTACTGTATATTTGTTATTAATATGTATACCTTGATAAAAAAAATTTTAAAATGTTTATTAGTATTTATATCTTGTTACAGAATTGCTCAGGTAATACATTTACTTATTTAATTGTTTAATAAATTTCTAATTAATATAGCACTATTTTGGCAAACATTAGAAGGAAATGCTTATATTACAATTTCAAAAAATAAATAAATAAAATAAAGTAATCATTAAAGGTTTCTATTATAAATTTTTTATTTCGAATCTATTGAATAAAATTTTTAAAGATACTTATAAAACAGAATTTTACAAAAACAATTGTATTCAGTCATTTTTGTAGAAAAATAATTTTATTCTTGATTTATTACATAAGTTTGGTTTGAAGTTACTTAAAAATTATTTAAGATCCTAGTATATATTCCACAATAAAATTGATACTTAATTTGTGTTTCTGTTACTATTAATAAAAGTAAAAAACATTTTAGTACCTATTATTGAGGAAGGTACTATCATTTACATTATGATTTCCATAATGATTTATTCCTTATTAAATTATTTTTTACGTGGTTTAAAATGAAACAATCAATTTAGGTAATAAATTTTTGTTTTAAAATGAAGCAAAAGAAAACGATTCATTGCATTTTTTTATGAAAATAACTATTTTTAATATTTTAAAAATAAATATATGTATTGTATAATTTGTTATTTTGAAGTGCGCGCACGAAAGCTTAAAAGTTTGTCCTGAAGTAAAAATGCATAAAATATTTTTTTAAAATTTACTTTCAGTAACAATCATACTTTTAACCAATATATTCTTAAAAGTAATAAGGTACTAATTATTTAAATCAATGCTTCTTACGAAGTTTCTTTAAATCAAATTTCATTCGGTACAAAAAATATTTTCATGCAATAATAACTATATAAAAGGATACAATGATAGGCATATGGAAATATTATTTAAAAAATACTATTTTTATGATTATTTTTTAAGTACTATTCGTTCTTTTTGTAATATTTATTTATTATATTTAAAAAAAAATCTTGTTTTATGTTGAAAAACATCTTGTATGACCAAAACTAGAGAACATCAAAAATGAAATGAGATAAGCAAAATGTTCTGAAACGCCAGAATTTTCCTGAGCTCCTTTTAAAGATTGCACATTTTGTGTTTTTTCCTTGTTAATTTTTTGAATTTTTTAAAATTTTCATTACTGTTCTCATGTTATTTTATTCTGGTTATTAGTTAGAATGTTTATTCTTTTTATTCTATTTGATATTCCGTAATATTTGAGCTCTTGTATTTTGGATAGGTTTTTCCAATAAAGCCTTATGTAACTGTTTTATAAAATGATATTTAAAAGGATATTATTAGAGATAAGAAAGTAAAATATCAGTATGTGTTTGTGAATTAAAAACATTACCTGTCTTTGGAATCACTATTCTATGATTCCAATTCTATTATTATTCAATTTTATTGTTATTCGAATTGCTTTTCATTTGCTTTCATGAGTATCTTATAAGTGTATTTTTGATTTTTATAAATTGGAGTATCCATAATGATTTTACTCACAAACATCAAATTTTCTGTCTAAGAAAGATATTGCCTAATGCTTGGTTGGTGCATTGCCCATGAGGAGAACTATATATGATCATGAGTGTGCAGAACGCAGCTGGCTATCTCCCGGATGTTATCGGAGTATAGGCTCTCTTCTATGTCGAGCAAAGGAAATTCCCCGAGCTGAGACAAAGATCGTAAAAGGCAGGGCAGTTAAAAATGCATCTTGGTATTAGTGGAATATTATCGCAATTAATGCAGAGACAGTAAGGTTCTGTTGCCATCTCTCTGGATCTTCATATCTCAATAGTGACGGGTTCAAAAGCGAGTGATAGTTTCAGTGAGGTCTCTATTTGCGTGAGTTCACAAATCAGTGAATTTTTTTTTTATCATGATGTTTCCTCTTAGATGGTATCTTGCAATTGAATCCACATCGTCAAGCTAAAATCGTGCAAAAAAAGATGCAATTACAAACCTTTTACTCTGGAAATATTGTTCTTAATCTGTTCTGCTGATGTTCTGTTCTTGATCTGTCCCGTTAATGTTCTGTTCTTAATATATTATGTTGATGCTCTGTTCTTGATCCAACTCAGAGCAATCATACTGACTTATGTTTTATGATTGTTCTAACTTATTAACTTTGATTTTACATATTAAACAGCTTATCATGGGAGGTTGTTATGAAATTATTTTTAAGTATTAGCCATATTTGCTTTCCGGGAAGACTTTTCATACATTGTCGGTTGTGTGACCGTATAGAAATGGGAAAACCCTGCAAGATTAGCTAGCACAAACCTCGATGAGCATGAATGGCTAAATTAAAACCGCAACATTCATCTTCTGTTGTGCAACAGTGAATGACAATTAATTTATAATCTTTAGCTTTGAAGAATGTTGTCCCAGCCAGAGTCTAACTAAGGCAGGGTCATACAGGGTAGTTGCCCACATCCAAAGAATCCCCAAATCGAATATATTATTTTAATTTTCCTTCTTTAATGAACTTTTTTAAACAAAATATCAGTGCAGTATAAAATTCATCAGTTTTATGTTAGCTTTTTTTAAATTTATTGTATGAACACAAAAAATCTATATTTCGTAAAAATATGGTGTTTTAGGGTGAAATTCAGCTAAATTTTCGCACTTATAATGGACAAATTTTGCTAATCAAAATCATGTATTTTTACTTATCACGAAATGTGAAATGTTTGCAAAAAAAAAAGTTTTAAATTCTAGTCAATTTTTTGTTATATATCTATAATGATGTGAAAAATTTAAATACCTCGATAAAATTTTGCTCCCCATTACTGAAATAGTGAAGTAAAGGGCCCTCTCAAAGAAGTTTCTTCCTAGTCCACAACTAAGCTAATTTGGGACCTGGTTTCCTCATTAAGTCTCAATGACCCTAGATATTATTTTGTTATCGTGATCTATCAGGCTGTAATTAGCTGTATAAATTTAGAGAAAATTCATTTTTAACTTGATCATTGCTTGATAATGGCTCACCTTATTTAAATATTTTTCAATAAATATTGGATTGTTTCTAATAAGCCACAGAGTATATTTAATATTTGGAAAAAAATGTGAATGAAAAAACCGTTAGACATGTGATTAAATTCCTAATACCAATGTGGATTTATGTTTATACTATTTCACATTAAATTTTTTAATGATTATTCGCGCGAAGAATTTTTTAAGAAAATAAGCTATATAATCTTTCTCTTTATTGATACTGTTTTTTAATTTTTTAACTAAAGCATTCAAATATGTTTCCCTCAATATGTACATACTTATCTCTTAGGCATCCCTTAATGCTTGTAACCTTAAATCACATTCCTAATTAATATAAGATTAATTATAGGATTTCAAAGCATAATTTCCAATAAATTTATTCTACCCTTAAACAATAAGTTTTATACTGCCTCATGTAAGAAACAATAGTTATTTAAAGTAGTTGAAATTTTATTTAAAGTTAAATGAAAATTTGATTCAAATAAGTGTTTTGTTAAAGTTATTGAAACTTTAACATTAAATTTTAATAAATAAGTACGAAATTTATCCAAAATTTTAATTAATATTAATTAAATATTATTCATTTTTATTTAACATATTTATTTTTATTTCACTTTTCCAAAGCATATGAACGTGAAAAAATAGGAATTTATTTACTTGACTTAATTTCAAAATTCTAATTAATTTTTAACTTATATTCACTAAATGTTTTAAAAATTTATAAAAATTTCAATATAAGACATCGTAAATAATTAAGTTATATTCTTGATAATGTTTGATTTATAATTTAAATAATCTATTAACATCTATATTTAATTACAAAATATTTTCCAAAGGTGAATGATCTTTTTAAAATTTACATAGTACAGGAAAATTAAATGATATAACACATTTTAAAATCAGAATAGATATTTGGTATAATTTATCACCTTTTGAATTTTTGTAAGAGTGTGGCTTATATTTATTTCAAAGTTATAGTATTTTTAAGCTATTTTAGTGGCAATGTATCGTTCATCTGTCATATTTACTTCGCAACACCGTTGCCATCTCGAAATGGAAAATTCACTTAGCGTTAATTTCCTTTGCTTCCATTAAGTCTTCAAAAAACTAAGAAGAAAAGGTATCAAATGAAACTGCCAAGAAGAATAAAAAAAGAGATGACTCTTTAGCTAAATAAAAACTGATTCGTTTTTCCATATTATTTGTTAGAAAGCCCTATTTATCACAATCGGATGAAAGTAAGGATAGTGAAATGACACCGGAGCTTCTGATTGGCTGATATCCCTACAACTGTTCTTTTTTTTACTCAGGCAAACGATAAAACGATAGGTTCTTTGGTTTAGTTTATCTAAATGCGTTTAAAAAACGAAACTACAGTAAACCGCCATATTTGGTCATACTTTCATTAGATAAAAACCTTAAATTTCATGAAATAAAAGGTATACACGACACACTTTTAGATTATTCATTTATTTAAATATTTCTTTATCTTTAATTTACACTTATCAGTTTAATTCTTGAATCTCTATAATTCATCATAAAACTTTTTCATCATAAAAAAATTTTAAAATTTGATTCTGTTTATTTTTTGATGTGTTGTTAGTTCAGTTTATTCAGATATATAGTAATTTAGTAATTTTAAAATTGAATCTATAATAAAACTAAACTTGCCAAATTCAAACTTTGAAACTTGAGCAATAAATGATGAGATTTTATTTTTTTAAAAGTGTTCCCGTTATTTTAAAAATAATTATAGAAGCTTATGACAATAAATGAAGAATCTATGATGAGGTAAGAGAATTTACTGAGTATTATGTTGCTTTTTCTAAAATTAAGGAGATTTTAAAAGATGAAATTTTTATTTAATTTCAAAATTAAATTTCAGGATATATTGAAACTAATTAAATGTTATGAAAAGGAAGAATTCAAAGAATATTCAATTAAAATGTATTTAATGAAAAAAGTAGTTTAAATTAAAAAATTAAATAAAACTTTTAATTCAAATGATAATTTAAAATTAAACATTAACTAAGAATTCTTAAACTTTACAAATACTTTTTACATAACAGTATGTGAAAATATATATGCTTAAATACAGTTTAATGCTTGAAAAAAAGTTTTATTAAAATTAGTTATTTACTGTTCACAAACTATCAAATATCAAAATAAAAACTCTTAACGGAATCAAATTATTTGTAAAAGAAAATGATATCGGAATAAAAAGAAGTGCTTTCATAAATAATCATTTATATTGATAGTTCAATAAATTTATTGAATAATAAAGATTTCCTTATAATCATCAATGCAATAAGAAATTTTACATATGCGACAAAAAATCTTCAATACGATTAAATGGGAAACGCAGCTTTAGAATAAGTCTAGTATATTAATATTATCAGTTGGATAAAATAATGGTTATGGGACAACTTTTTTGACATTTTCAACTGAGGTTTCACATACAAATGCCCTTAAAATAAAGAGAACAAGACCTGATGTTAAATATCGCATAGATGAGAAATATTTAAAGCATTTTAATATTCTCTAAATCTTAATTTTGGTTTTTTATTTTCATAGCCAGTAGGACTCTTCTCAAGACAGAAAACTCATAAACATATACTTTTAGAGAGAGTAAACTGAAAGTTAAAACGCATTCATTCATCTCAAGTTCCCAATTGTATTTAGAATCAAAGGAGAATATTTTCCTTCAAAAACCGTTGCCAATACATGTTGAGACCTAGGCTAAATATTATCAAATTTATCAGAAGGTTAACAATCACTTTTAAATGCACATGCCTTTCTTTGCAAGATTGTTAAATGAAAAATTCTTAACCATGGTATTTTAATACCTCATTAATCTTGCAATAAAACATGCTATACTATCCTATTAAAATTGCTTATTACAAAACATTCCATAGTTTTCTATTACAAAACATTCCTTTTTTATACCATGTTAAATGTTTTTAAAGGTAGCTTAATCGCATTACTTACACCTCAACAGTAACTCTTAGAATCAGAAATAATTTTAGGAACACAGCGGGCTTTTATGAGTCTTTTTGAAATAATTTCTATTTATAATGATAAAATAAGCAAAGTAATAATTACATTTACGGAAATTGTTTGCCCTTTTTTAGTTGTGTCTTTATTTTTCACCTTAAAGATGAATGATTTGGACCTTCATTCAATAAAATTCCCGTGTTCAACTCTCACTTCATCCACACATGTTTGTAATTCCTTAAAATCACTTTTAAAAAATAGAGCCTAGTTTAATCATCCCCCGTCTACAAAAAGAAATAACCAGTAGCGGGATTGATTTGATATTAAGGTCAATGAACAATATGTAAGGCAATGTTAAAATACAAACTAGTCATGATTTCAAAAACATTTCTTGCGAAAAATAAAAACACATAACATCTGCAAACTTTTATCAAATTTGATAACTTTTGGTCTAACATTTTCTTTTATTACTATTTTTAGATGGAATAAAATAGAATATTTTTAGCTTGATAAAACCAAAGTGAAAAACAGCAAAATTTTCATGCTATTCATTGTGATCAGCAAAAATTAATTGTGATTTATTGAAACGTGCTTTATATATTTATTGCTTCCTTCCTTTTTGGTATATATATATATATATATATATATATATATATATATATATATATATATATATATATATATATATATATATATATATATATATATATATATATATATATATATATATATATATATATTATACACACACATTGCATTATTAGTATTTCAAAAATGTTGTAATAAATGTAAGTACTGTGCATGTGATAAGATAGATTGTTTTATTGTAATCGTTTTCTAAATTTTTTTTAAAAATCGTTTGTATTAATTGTGAATTGATTAATCAATTGCGAATATAACTCCTATTATTATCAAAAGATAAATTTTTGTTGATTTCCACTTCATACATCAGTTTTGAAGCTGATTTTTAATTTTAAAATACTATTAGTAATAATAAATTTTTACAGAGTTATATGTTTTTTTTTATTAAAAAGATGAATCTTTAGAGATAATATTCATTGCATCATAAGTACAGAATAGAGAAATTATCTCAGCAAGAAAAAAAAAAGAAAAAGAAATGATTATTTTTTTTTGAAACCTAAGACAAATTGCATTTACTGATTCACAGTACTTATCAATGAAATTTTTCTACAATAAACACCTTTCAAATCCTTCCCGATTTTTATATATTTTAAACGTTTACGTACAGTTGAAAGATAAAAAAAATTGTAGTAAGGTATGAGTAAAAGTTATATGTTTACGAGCTTAGAAAAATGAATGCATGTTATGAGAAAAATTTAAAAATTCTTTTTTTAAATATTTCAGTTCCTTAAAAATCACGCAGCACAAATATTGGAATTGTGTGTCCAAATATGTCTTCCTCAGTCTTTTGAAAATGACTCGTGCTTTTGACATCGTGAAAGTTATACTACGCTCCGTTGGTATCTGTTTTCATCATAATCCGTTTTCTATTTTGATACCATCGCTCATCTTCCCGGGTTCCATATGTGTGCAATCCCGAAATGCCTTGCTCACCCTGCTAATAAGTGTGGCCCGAATTGAATTAGGGCGTTGGTGAGAGAACAAAGGTAATTCGGTTTCGGTTTCAAACCAAAACGAATCCATCAAAATGCTACCAACAGATTTCAAGCTTACACCAAGTTGAAAAGCAGTGGATGCGTCAAACGAGCTCAATGCAATTATCGTTCCAGGTGTTTCCGTCGACCTCCCCCACCAACACTATTCTTGCTGTTTCGCTTCGTAGTTGCGGGCTTCTGAGAGGAACATAAATTCCAGGATGGTTCATCCACCGGTCAGTCCCTGAATGAATACTTTTGTTTCTAACCCCTGCCATGATTTGGCGGAAGTATGATAAGCACCTAATGAGTTGAGGTTGCAGTTAGAATTTTAATTAAAGGATTTAAATTCTCTAAGCGAAACGATAAAAGATTTAACTCCGTATCTACGCTTAAATGTTATATGATTTGAAACAGAAAAAATAATTAGGAGATATTAGAAACATGTAATTAGGAGAATATTAAAATAATTACTAGTTCACAACAAATGTGAAAGGGAATTTGTATATGCGATTGTGTTGAAAGAATTATAGATTGTCTGTGGAAGAGGTAATGATTATGAAAATTAATATTGTCAGAAGGCATATGTATTGAAAAGTACTGTAGCTGGTGTATAAGAGGCAAAAACATGTTTGATAATGATAAATAATGACATTATTTGAGAAATTACAATGATATGACTGAAAATATTACAAAACAAGTAGGCGAGAGCTATGCATATTTCATAGAGAATGTAAAAGATGTTTAACTAAATTAATATGGTTGAAAGTACAATAGATGTTATATGAGAAGCTGTGATATGTTCATTGTGGCTTAGTAGTAAGACATCTCCAAAGTGAAATGTTCCAAGTTCGATCCCAGTCAATGTTTAATAATATTAAATGAAAGTTGCTCTTCTGCCTTCTTAATGTAAAATCAAAGTTTCTGCTTGTGAGTTTTCTGGGTTATATCTTTTGCGAAATAGGAATACGGCCCAGTATCTATTAAAAACCTCGCCGTATGGTAGTTACGTGATGAACATTAATGCCTTACAATAAGCCTCAGGCTGTTAGGCAGGCCCCCTGCGCACTATCAGAGTCATAATATGTTTAATAGCTAACTATAATACTGTTGGAACCACTCAGGCTAAGCATATAAATACCAACTAAACTGCCATTTATATACACTCTCTAGCATCAACTTTCTAAAACATTTATTCTACCGATAAAATCTTTGAATGTTTGTAGAAAATATACTGAAAACTTTCTTATGCAAGCATATGAAATGCAAGAGCATGTTGTTTGTTAGTTATGAATAACTTCGTACATTGCGACTCATTTCAGTATCTGCCAAAGCCATAAAAATGGTTTTTCCAAAGAACAGAAAAAACAAAAACTACAAAAATTCATCACTGGAAATCATTATTTATTTTATAATTAGTTATGCTACTGAGCTGTTATAACAAGAGTCATACATAATGTTTTTAAATTATGTATTTATTATACCGTTGAAAGAAGTATAATATGGTAGGATGAAGAGACTAAAAAGGTTTTTAATTTATTTTTTATTAAAAAACTGCTGCACTTATTATTTTAGGAAACAGAAAATTTATTTACCATAAAGTGGTTGTTTGTTTCGTTACAGTTAAGATCCTGAGAGTAACTTTATTACGATTCTCATTGGATTAAAATATTAATGATGTCAGATGATCCACGTCACATCGTATTGAAAATCGTTGTAAATCCAACTTGTTGATGAATTTCCTACCTTCCTTCAAATCACATTCTTCGAGCGGCAGCAAACAAGGCGAAATTCACCATCGAATGTCTAAGAATAGCGTTGAAGTTCATTTTGTTAATAAAACGATTTCTTATGTGAATACTAAAGCATCCATTTGAGAAACTATTTTCCATTGATTCAAACCATTAACAATAGCACAGAAGAAAAAGCAAAATGAAAAGAAAAAAGCAAGACAAAACATCCCCTTTATAGTTAGTTTAAATCAGCAAGGACGGTTTAAATTTTTTTAAATTTCATTGATTAATAGAATTCTAAATTAATAATTGCAATATTTGTAAACCATCTTTTATGTAACTACTTTCATTTCTTCATCGTATCATAAAATGCTTTCTTCATCGATATAACAAATATCTTATTTCAAAACATGAAAAGAAATTAATATTTCCATAGAACAAGTTGAATTAATGGAATGCAGCATCTCAATTTGTCTGTAAACTGCAAATTAAAATCAATTCCTATTCCGTGTCTTACCTTTTTTTACATTCCATAAAAAATTAGATATATTCAAAATCATATACGTCTGATGGAATATTAAAAGAACTTTTCATAAATTAGAAACATCCTTTTTCTTAAAAGAAACCGAATAAAAACGTATGCTCAGAGCTCTAAAGCTTTTCGAGAACATCACACACATATTATTTCTTTTATTCAAGTCTTCTGGAAAAATGGGTTTTGGGTTTTTTTCCTTTGCTTCTCTTTGTTAGGAGCATTTTGAAACATAGCAAGAACAAAGGACTATGCGACTAACGGTGTAATTTCGAGCAACAAAGCAAATTAAAATCACATTAGGCCTGTAATGATTTCATTACTTGAATAGGTATCTATGCAGTTTTAAGCATTTTTTAAGGGAAGGAATAATGTAAAAAAATATATTTCTTTGAATCAAATCTTCCTTTTTCTCCCATTTAATGTTGCAGGCAAGCATCTACCATTTTTTTTTTGGTTCCGGATCAAAGCTTTTACGGTACATTAAAAATTCAATTACCGTTTTTCTTGTAAATCGCATATTAGTATTGCACAGCTTAATGAATTTCGTTGGAAATTCATTTTCCCTTTTTTTTTTTCTTTAATTTTCCAGAATGATAAAAATAACAAAATAAAATCTTACGATTTCGCCCAGAGGAGAAAGATTAAATGTTATTCGTGGTTGTGCCGAAAATATCCGAATGTTTTTGTTGCGCAGTAAACAATAGTTTGCTTAATGAGATCCAGTGTTACACAAAGAAGGTTGTTATTCTGCATGTCAAAAAAAGAACATTCTTATTCGAGATATCTATTAAATTTTATAGCCTGTCGGTTCTGTCGTAATGAATGAAACTAATCAATCATTTGACGATTGTTGTATCGCAATAAAATTTTATTGACAGTTAACAATAAAAGTAGAAACCTATTTTGCGTCTAATGTTTTACTCAACATATACATTCTAGAACAGCTATTAAACTTGAAAGATCTGATAGAACACATGTTCTGAATGTAAAAATAAAATTTTATGTCTTATACGCGGAATATAGTTGCAGAAAGAAATAATAAAACTGTGATGAAATAGTTAACTAAGTATTAGTATTGAATTTCTAGGCTTAGCTGCCGTAAAATCCATCATGCCAATTTCTGAATTTGGTGATTTTTGGCAGATTTCCTTGTTTATCTAGCAACCGGGCAGCCTTACGTCTTGAAGAATAATAAGAATTCTGTGGAGAATTCTATTTTGGCAACCCTAGCATTTAAGTCATCACCAGAAAATTTAGAATCCATTTCACCAGAAATACATTTTTGGATTTTAATTAATGTTCTTATTTTTCCTTTTCTTAAAATACTTATATTTCAAAAATTCGCTTTTTAGTTACAAGATTTAAATTTATAACTTAAGTGCTTAAGCTTTTTTTCAGATATTTATTACGTCCCAAGTACATCTTTGCAGCATTGGGTCACAATTACGTCATCTCGGTAATATTTATTCGTCGCGAAAAATTCAGAAATTGGCATGATAGATTATACGGCAACAGTGCCATTTTCCACTTTAAATCTTAATGTTACGTTTATACAAAAGTTTTGTTTTAAAGAGAATATTGGTAAAATGAAAAAAAAATATTTTATGCGTTGAATTTTATTGAATACTTCTCTTTTAATATGCCGAGAAGTAGAAATGTAAGCAATCTTCATTTTTAAATAAATATTCATTATTACAGTAAAAAATAATAAAATGTTGCTGCTAAAATTAGTAATCTATTCTATACATATTAGATTCTATACATATTAAATTCTATACATCTATTCTATACATATACATATTAGATTCTATACATCTATTCTATACATATTAAAAATGAAGTTTAAATTTATAGAAACTGTATACTTTTTTCTTTGTGTAAACACATACTTTATTACACATTTACTTCAAAAATTATTAATTTAATAGTTTCCTTACTTAAAATAATGAACTAAATAAAAGAATATCTAATTTCAGAAATCAAATATTCCTGTAAAAACTTATTTTCTTCAGCAACTACAAAATATCAAATATCCTTTCAAATTCTCATTTCCCTCCACAGCTACCAATAATGTCAGATATCTTTTCAAATTTATTCCACTCAACAACAAATGACAGAATATGAGATATTTTTCAACTGTTTATTTTTTTCAAAAATTATTGACAAAAATAGTTGAGTTATACCATTTTGACCACGAATTCTAAGCCTTAAATGTGTCAATAAAATTAAAAAACTTTACATAACATAATATATCGGAAGAAATCTCTTAAAATATTATATATTTATCTACATTATATATATATATATATATATATATATATATATATATATATATATATATATATATATATATATATATATATATATATATATATATATATATATATATATATATATATATAATGTAGATAAATATATAATATATTTTACAAGAGATTTGATATAAGTTCACTTATGAAATAATTAGATTATTCTTCATTTTAAATTTTATATATTTTGCTAAAAACCAATAATTGAAACGAATATAATTACAAAATGGTAAATTTTCATATGCAATATATTATACGTTCTGTTATCGAACATATTCAATAGCAATATAATATATGAAAATGTTTTGTGTGTCCACTTATATTAGATTTATTATTCTAATATGTTTATGCTAAGAAAGGTGGGTTACTAAACTTTATAGTTTGACACCAATAAGTGGGCAGCCTAGCTAAAGTGTAAATATTTTGAACGTTCACAACTGTTTACCTATTGGCTATGATTTTTTGGAAATATTTTGACATCGTTTCATATTAACATCAAGCCTGCAGAATTTTCAAGAATTCTCTTTCGAAAAGCTTTTTTCTCGAAGCAATGCGTAACACCCATTTCCCGTTGTTCCGCAATCCCTGATATCGAACCCAAGAACTTTTATTCTAAGGAAAGCATTCTTAGCACGAGCCCATTATGCAAACAAAATTTCAGCGCATCCACAAATATATCTTCAAAACTGGATATATTGTAACTTAAATAATATATTTAGAGTCTGTTGTCGAGTCAAAAAATTTATTATTAAAAATAGACATAAAAATTTTGGCAGCTATTATTTATGCTAATAATAGCAGCCAAAACTATTTATATCACCTATTATTATATAATAATAATAATTTGGACTTAAAAATGCATGATTCTTATCTAAAATTTGTTTTGCGTATTTTCCTTACTAATTGCTTCTTTTTATAAAAAAGAATCCAAATTTTCTATTATTTAATACTTTTGAATGGGGCAATTGAATAACAACTTATCGAATGAGAGAAAAACGACAAAATGTGTATTATTTTACACAATTCAAAGGATTAAAATATTAAATTTATAAGAAACTATCATGAAAAATCTAATTTTAATTTCAGACATACTACTTTAGATCTTTAAAATAAAGATTTATATAATTCTTAAATTTGCATTATTAGTTTAAGTTGAAATTAATTTCATTTTGTGTGTGTGTGTGGGATATAACATTAAAATATTTCTCATTGATTGTATTAACCACAAAGTGGTTGTTTCTTTCATTCCAGTTGAGATCATGATTACGCTATACATTAATTAAATTCTCATTCATTTAAAATAATCATGAGGTCAAATAATGTTTCATCTAAGACCCATATTATTGAGACAGCATCGCATAAATCCGACTTGTCGATGAATTTGCTGCCTGCCTTCAAATCGCATATTTCGAGCCGCAGCAGACAAGGTGAAGGTCACCATCGAATGCCTAAGTGTCGCCGGCGATGAAAAAAAATCCATTCATGATTTCTATCGGCAATAAAGAGTTATTTTTAACCATAATTTTTTCCCGTTAATGAATGTTTTGAATATCATAAAAATTACCTGTTGTTCTAAATAATTAATTAATTTTCCTTTTTAGTGATATTGCTTCCAAAATTGAACACATTGAAAAGAGAACATAAGAAAAGTAAAAGAAAAAATACATGACAAATCATCCATTTTATGGTTAGTTTAAATTGTCAAGGACTATTTAAATTTTAAAGATTTTACTATTCATTGTAACTTATTCGCAAACAGAAGTACTAGTAGAATGCATAATCAAAGTTTGGAAAATGTAATCTATAAATTTTTCTTGTAATATTTTTTCATTTTATTACATAACCAAAACAAAACTTGCTTAATGCAATTTTTCGGTTATGTAATAAAATAAAAAAATTTTCTTGAGCCAGAAAATTACTACCTTTCTTGTATTACATTATGTATGTTTTGTGGTTATTCCTGATTTTAGTTTTCTTACCTCTTACTTTGTTGCAGTTTTGCATGGGAAAGATCTATTAGAATACCTCCACCACCAAGTACTATATTTCTCAAAAAAAAAAAAAAAAAAAAAGAACGCTACCATAACAAGTTCAGCCTAATTCATAGTAAGACAAAAGGGGTAAGAGAGACAAAAAAAAGAGAAAGAAACCGTGAAATACCCGGGACACACACATTCAACATCATTAATCTTCGCACATCTTCAAAGCTGAGCACGGAAATAGTTTAGAACGGAAACTATCAAAAAAATATACCAAGACGAATAAAAACAGAGACCAAAGAACAAAAAAGTATTATTACTTGAGCATCACGCAACGCTACGTGCCATTTAAGCAAACCTTACTATCACGAACAGCTAAAAGCATAAAAAAATTGGAATAAAAAATCCCTCTCCTACCCTTTCTTTACTTTCAACTCCAAAAGAAAGGGAAAAAATTTCCCATTTTCTCTGTGTTGTCTTTTCATCTCTTACAAAACCCTCTTTTTCAGCGAATCTACAAAATTCCCTGGAGGCCATATTTGCCCCAATTCACGGGGATTTTTTTCCCTTTTTGTTCCCGACGAAAGGTAGTTCAAACAAAAAGGGAAATATTCCCTAATAACACGTGAAACCAGAAACGTCGATATTCCTTAAATATTTCATTCCTTGTGCCCGGTGTAGCTTTTTTCCCCTTCCCTGCATTGATGGAACTGTTTCTTTTTTCCTACCCTCCACCTTCCTGATCGTGTATTTTTCTGCCTGTTATATTTGATCTGTTTTTCGGCGGTAGGAGCTATTTATTATTTACACCATGTTTTCTGTGGGATTGAATACCAATTGATATTGTATGAACCACCTGAATAGCACATGGAGGTTGGGGAAATGATTTTCTATGGCTTGTGACGTTGATGCCGCTCTTTGTGGGGGAAAATGGAGATTGACTTGAAAAAAGCAGATGGAATGCCGTGCGAACTGCAGGTGTTGCTTATAAAACACTCAACATTCAATAATATTTCATGTATAATAAGTCACTCGATAACAGAAGTAACCATTTTCAATTTTCTTTAACATTCAGCATATGATATTTTATTTATTTACTTCCAATCAATAGTAAGGCTAATATATAAGTAAATAACACACCTCAGCTTTAATCCATAGTATCAATTATGCTATTTATTTTTTATAAAAAAACAAGTATAATAAATAGTGTCAGGAGAAGCGGTCTAATGAAACAAAATTATTATTCTTTAGAAAATTAAAAATTTGTTTAAATCTCGAATTTTTAACATTTAAAAAATAAATGAATCTTGAATTTATCAATATTTTCATGTTAATAGTGCATTTAATGTACGCCTAACATAAATCATTACTATTTTGAAGAGTTTGAATTGGTTGTAGCTTTGGGATCAATACTTTTGAAACAAGAATTGCTTTCTTTCAACAAGGAAAGTTTCATCTGCTTCTTTCCAGTATTCTTTTTATATATTGCATCAATTATTCTCATGTTCTTCTTATATTATACGATGTTAACACACACATTCTTCTATATTGTTTTGATGCTAATATTTTTCTTATAATGTGTATCAGTTTTGTTTATATTTAGAAATGCTTGCAATCAAATCATTTAGACATTTTATTTTTACTTTTACTAATATTTTTTATTCGATAAAGGCAGCAGAAAACAAAATATCCTAACTAAATTATGGGAAAGTTTACTAAGCTTTAACGATTAGAAATGACAATATCTATAAATACTTTATTAGTTTCTAATAAATCGCTAATATTATTCGAAATTACATTGGTACTGATTTCTATTAGAAAATTTTCACATTAATTATTAATCTTTCCAAATATTTTCTCATAGTTGCTTGTTATTATATTCAGGTATTTTTCCTTATTCTTTAGTGAAATTGCTGAGCATATTAGAAATCAAAATGTATATTTCTTTTTATCTCATTTTATCTCATATAAATATAAATTTTTATTTACAAACTCAAGTTGTATTCTGATTTATTAACAATGAAAAATGCTTTTATCTCTTTATATTTAATGAATTTATAAGCTTTGTGTCCAAATAAAAAATCAATCATTTCCATAAAATAAAAATAAAGAAAAGAAATCTTTTGGAGTTCTATACCAAAATTCTCTCTAAGTTATTAATTAGCAATTCTTCTCTAATTTAAAAAATAAATCAAAATAATATAAGAAAACTTTTAGGGATTAAACTTAAGGGATATGTGCTTATAGAAATTATATTTCAGTCTGACACTTAAAGTATTCTCAAGCATATATTCTTATATCCTCATGAATAATATATCTATACTCTATATTTTAAATAGGTTTAATGTACAGGATAAAACTGTGTATAACATGAAATATTCAGTATTATTTGGAAACGTTATTTGAAGCATTTTGTGATAAGAAAAAATATTATAACAGTATTTTATAGAGAATATTTTATGTTGCTTGGCTTAAAATAATTCAAAGCACGTAAAGGAAAATACAGACACATTTAGTCGAGTTGTTTTTAATGTATCGAATTTACTGTTGTTCCTTTACAGTTGAAAATCCTCATTGATAAATTTATAATCGGAATTTTTATATCAAGTATACTTTTAACGAAATTAATTGAGATTTTAAGAAATTACGATATTAGTAAAAAGTAACTTAAAACTATGGATTGTTTATCATTTCCAGGCGCTTTTTTACACAGAGTGTAATTCAGTAAGAACTTACAGCACAAAATAGCAATGAAATCATTACAAAATTCTAAGCTTAAGTTTGGAATCGAACTTGAATGGCCTATTGAATTAAAGTCCTTTACACTAAATATTCAGCGAACCACAAACTATGTAGTTGACAGTTAAATAAAGCAAATACTTATAAGTGTTTATCATTTAATATTAGAGGAAAAACTAATTCTGATTCTTAATGTTTATTATAAAGTATTAAGTACATACTTTATATTTCATTTTTCAATAAAACAGCGCAGTTTAAAATTATAGGGCATATTAGACATCAGACATTTTATACATTTTTAAAATTGTTTAATATTTTTATCAATTTTTTAGTTATTTAACTTTATTAATATGTAGTCAATACATTTTGTGAATTTAATATTTAAAATTTTACATGCATTTTAATTTTTTAGCAAATAGTGACTTCAATTTTATTTAAATTGGTTATATTTCTTTGAAATATTCGCAAAGGTGTTAGTAGCGAGGGGAAAATAAAAACAATACACTTCTAGACTCTTTCCAGACATTTTGTAAAGCATTCGGAAAACATTTCCCAGCCTTGCTCCATCTATAAACGGGTTCTGAGACATTTCTTCCTCACGCTTTGTACACATATCAATGAATCCATAATACTTCCGGCTTTGACAGTTCCCCTCATTCGATAAGTCACGTTCGAAACTCGGAGGATTTATTTTGTCCAAACTTTTTCACGCCAAGGAATTTCTGCAGCGTTCCGATTTTCTCTAGCTTCACTTGTCTAGGATCAGGACAACCATGAAAAAGCTTGGAAGGCCATTGTTCAATCTGTTTCAGCACGTAAGCCCCGGCACCTCGACCTAGGTTGCCGAATTCCATGCGCGTGGAAGAACGGAAAAGAAGAAACTCATGGTGTACCTTCTTTTTTTCTACCGTTAGAACTCGGAAAGAACTAGTTCTTATACGTATTTTTCCGTTCCATCTTGCTTTATCTATTCTTTCTTTTTTCAAGAGGAGTGGCGGGAAAGAGAAAGGCAGTGATGTCCACTGGGGAAAGGGGTGGTGGAAGAACTCACGTACGTCTTTGTCAATTTCATTCTATGTTTTCTGGTCTCCAGACTCAATACGTGGTTACTGAGCAAAGAAAATATAAAACACACTAAAAGTAGCAAGAACCAAATATGGTCAGAAAGAATCGAAGAGGTAGTCCAACGAAGAGGATACAGAATAAATAAATCTTCTCGAAAAAGTTAAAGGTGAAAGCTATATATAACAGTTTTCATTGATGTACATTTGACACAGGGAATTTACTATTAGTAAAAACAAGCATATAATACATTTCTTTGAGAATATGTATCATAAGATAAATAAATAAATTTTTCTGGAACACAATTTATATAAATAAATTTTTCTACAATTTATATAAATAAATTTATATAAATAAATTTTTCTAAGCGATATTTTAAAAAGATAAGTAAATTTTTATAGAACACGAAAAATTTATTTCATTAATGCTAACGTTAATTTAGAGTCGCTCATCAAAACATGTAAGTCATTATCTTTACTTAATGTTATTTGTAATTGTACACAAATAATAATGTAAAATATTCCTTTATGTTTACAAAAAATAAATGCTGCATAAAATATAATATTATTTGAATAAAAATATATGAGTACATTTTTTATATAAAGATACATTCTAAAAACTGATATGGTAAGACCATCCGAAAAACAAACCATAAAGAAAATATCGAACAAATGAATCTTCACTTTAAAAGAGAAAACCGTATATTGTTGTTGCATAATAATTTATATGGTTTTCTTTTTGAAAATTAGACTCATCGCGTTGAGCTCAAAACTTAAAAATACTCTTTTTGAAGCAAATAATTAATAAGTTACATAATCAAATTTGCAAATTTACAAGAAAATGAAAATTAAATTCCATTAAAGATAAAAAAAAATTATTTGCTCAGTAAACGCTAAAAATTTTATTTCGTTCCAAAATTTATTATTTTGATGAAAATGCACTTATGTTTAATTTAGAATACTTTATTAATCTAAATATTTTAGAAACAAAATAGGTTCAAATTATTATTCAAGAAGTAGATTACACGTGAGGATACAGAACAAGTTTAACTTCTCTGAAGCAGGAGAAAATCAAAGAATTCAGCTGTTTTTTATTGATATAATTTCAATATCTCTTGTTATACATTACGTCAAAAATGTTTTAACTTAATTAATTGTACTCTTATTTTAAACTGCTGTTGTTGTATAATACCTGGTTACAAGAATTTCCACCTTTCAACACAACAGGAAATATAAGTGATATTACCCTACATAACATGGACACCCAGTGGGTGGTCCATTATGGCCATGAAAATGGATGTGTCTTGGTAATTTTTGAACCAGGGACCAAGCAGAACATCTCTAGTTTTATTATTTCCCATGTAGGACACTGCAACCGTGAGATATTTTATGTGCTCCGGCAAAATTAGTAAACATGGCGGATTTTCGGTTAGATCGGGACTCACACTCACTACTTTTTGATAACGAGAACGAACATCCAAACTAACCAAACTACAACAACATATTATTTTAAACAATGTTAAATTATAATATATTCATTTATTTATTTACAAAAATATTGTTGGGTTGAATAAGTAATATGCTAAATAAACACAGAAATTTACTTTAAAAGCAGGAAAAATAAGTTTCTTATAGGAATAAAATAATCATCCAACATTATATTAGTCATTCATTAAATACATAATTAATTATCTGTACCTAAAATATAAAGTACGGTAAATATATTTATCAAATATGCAGAATTTGAAATAATGCGGATAATATGTAGTATAGAATTAAAAATTTATTTAGAATGGAATGAGAGAATAAAATACTGTTTTATATTATAAATATAAAATAATAACAAAAATGTATAAAATATACAGAATTTAAAATTAATCATCCGCACGTAAAGATTAATGAACAATTTTAAGAATAAATGTGTCATATTTAGAATAAAGAAATCATTTTCCCTATGTAAAATAATTCATATGTTTTTATTGTTTATTTTGTATGAAACGATTTGCTATTTTACTTCAAAAATATAAATGATAAATGAGATTTTTATTTAGTAAGGAAATTTCTTTCTACATGAGAAGATTAATAAATAAATATCCCGCTGTTTGAAGATAAAAATGCTTATTCTTATGTAAAGTGGATCACAAACCTTTATATCATTTATTCAGTATTAAACAGTCCATTTAATTTTTTTACCGAATAAATAAATATTCTTATTTTAACCTAAAATGAAAATGTATTTATTGTTTATCATAATGTAATTTTAATTTGCAGATATTTATAATCAAATAATCATATCAAACAATATAATTTTCATTACATTTTAAAGCTAATGTGTATACTTCACATATTTTCTATTCAGTAAAAAATTAAGAGCTTATTTAGAAAGCATTTGAAATATTTTGTATCTATTGATATCCAGTTTTATAAATAACAGTGAATGTTTATTATTGTCAGATTGAAAGAGTTTATATAAATGATAAACTCTTTATGAATTTATAAGTTTGCAATTGTACATACTGATATCAAACAATATGATACAAATACAGCATCAAAGCTTATTTTTCAATAAACTATCTGAAATGAAGTTTTCTGAATAAGCAGTAAGACAGCAATTGGGAGGGTGACCACATTCTCCCTCACTGGGTTGCTGGAACTCCTTGGGTTGGAGACTCGTGCACGTTAATCTGTGACGTCCAAAGTCCTTCATTGGTGTGGTGTGGGTGTAGAGAGAAGAGTGCCAGCTCGTTTGGGAACTTGTGTATGTCTTTTGACCGTGGTTCTTGGATGTCAAAACGCTTGTTGATGGACGAGTATTTTTAAGGTACAGTCTTACATTAAGCCGTGCAAACTGTACCTTAAGCCGTTAAACTTAAGGTTCAGTTCAGGGCTCGCTTGCATCACTATGCACATGTATAAAAAGTAAAAGAAATTAACTTACCTTTTATATTTATATCAGTGAAATCATCTGTAACTAATCAATATATTTTTGACATAAATGTAACATGGAATTAAACATGGAATAAAAATTTTTTAACATGGAATAAAAAATTTGCTTTATTATTATTTTTAAATAATAATAGGAGAATGAAACGTAAATAGAAATTTTCAGAAGACTGCGAATAAATAAGACAAAAAATTCAAATAAACAAGCAATATGTTATTTTTTTTTTAATATAAAATCCAACATGATGCAACTGAGCTTGCATGTCAGTCAATCAAAATTTAAAAAATAGTTTATTAAATATAGTATTTAATAAAAATAAAAAATTTTCGGCATTATGAAATACTCTAATCAATTTTTCACAAAACTATTTTTTCTTCATCATTTGCTTTCAAACATAATTTCCATACATAATATTTACATTTGTGATTAAAACCTTCACTTAAAAAAATGAACCAAAATGAAATTTTTTATATTATTTTCGATTGATATAAGTGGTTTTTATATAGTTGTACGTATTAATATTTTTTTATTTCTTCCCAACATATTTTTTAATATTCTTTTATCTACAAGACATTTCTAATTATTAAAAATGTTTTATTTCTTTATAATAGGAAAATATCGATAATGTATTATAAAATCAAGGACCATATCATTTATGTATATAAATGTATCAAAAATAAAAGTTTAAATTAAAAGATTTATTTTCCTGATTATACTGTAGGTTTACTATTTTATCTTCCACTATTTTTCAATATTTCACTGGCCATTAAAATCCTTTAAATTTTATTTTCAAAAAAATATCATTATATTTTATATAAATGGATTCGATCTTAAACTAAATAAACGAATACGTTTTTCGAATTGAAATTATATAATTTTTATAGCCATCTCTCTCTAAATTATAACTTACAATGTTTTGTTTCTATTTATTTTAAATTGAACTCTTATCTCTTATAATTTTATTAAATACTTGATAAATATATTTAGGAAGTAATATTTATAACTAATATGTTAATAATTATTTCAAATTATAAAAAATATAAAATTAAAGCAAATATATCTTAGTTGCATAAAATCTCAAATTCTCTTTCTTTCTTAGATCTCAATTTTAATTGATTTAAGAATCGTGATTATATTTCATACCATAGCATAGAGCAGAATCAAACTCACGAACTTCTGAATTCTGCGTTAGATGGATGATCCTTCAGCAACCAGTTAAATAAAGAGAGCTTTATAAAACTAACAGCATATTCTTTTTATGAATATTTCAAGGCATTTTGAGTAATATTTTATCTAAACCAACATATTTCGAACATATATTTATACGAACCAACAATTTAGACTGTTTCTTACTTTAATAGTGTTACATTTATGTAAATTCAGTAAAATAATAAATTTTTATTTCAAAAATGTGTGTGAACAACACGAATAAGCTAAAATAAATCCACGAGTAAATAAAAATAATTGACGAAAAAGAAAACATCTCTGTGTAAATGATTTGACAGTGGATAATCCTATTTAATAATGTATCTTCATTTTACACAAAAAAAGAGATTAATCACTACAAAAGACAAGAAAGGTAGAAATGCGTAAATATATGTCAATATTGTCCTGCATTTACTCGACAAACTTAATCCCTCGAATAACGCAAATCAAATTTTTCGGTGATGGTTGAGCACTATTAAAAGAAGAAATTAAACACTTGAGAAAAGTGACACACTGGTCTCAATTTTACTTTTCAAAAACTAACCTATAGGAAGAGTTTCAAATGTCGCGTGTACGCTATTAAATCTGTTCAGATATTTTTTACATGGTAACCTGTGGCAAGAAAGTTGAATATAAATCAATAAAATAAAATTTTGTGTGTTGCGAAATGTAGCGTGACACTCATGGTTCTTTTTCCTTCAACTGATCCATGAATCATACTCGAGAGGGTCTGTCAAATGCAATGTCTTGTAAGTTAAACTTTCCACTTACCTTTCCACTTGAAGGAACGAGAGGATAATATGTAATTCCAATCTCTTTACACTAGAATAACATTTGGATATCAATGCTTGTTTAAACTTACAGATACTTTTCCAGCAGAACGAAGGAAAAAATAATGTTTAATACATGAAACGTTGGGTTTTATTTGATAGATTTGTCAATTTGTTGTAAAATTATGTATTTTATGTTAACTTCCATGAATTGCTATGTTATTGCGTTTATGATAATTTCAAAATTCCAGTATACGGACTGCATTTTTCAATTAGTTCACAGTCTTCCTGTACATAACTTGTTCAAATTTTCAATCGTTAATAAAGCTTTTCATTCATCCACTCAAGTTCAAATATATTATTTAAACTTGTAGTAGATGACACTTGATGTTAATACAGTTTTTTTTCGAAGATTAATTTATAAATTAAATTAAATTAATTAATGTTAACTTTATATGGGAGAGAAAAATATGTAAGATATTTAGTTGTATATAAATTCAGAAAAAATACTTGCTGCATAAGCAAATACATTCTAATGAATGCTATAGCCAATTATCATTAGTAACATAACAAAATTCAGTAGTAATCAATTATCCCATCGACAAGTTTTACCAAAAATATATTTAGCTAAAAATTGCAAATTTTAATCATTTTTTAAAAGGGAAAAAACAATTTGTATGCTTCAAATTCAAATTATAAATAAATTCAAAATTTGACTGCCCTAAATTTAAAACACACAAAATTCGAGTGCAGTGATTAAACTGTTACGTATGAGGACATAGTTTTTTGTATAAATGTTTGATTAGATAGTACATGAATAACGGAAGCTTTTTGTCTTTACTTAAGTAGGAATTGAGTTTAAAAATTTTTGTAAGATAAGATTTAACTGTGTAAAAATATATTCTAGTAGTACTGTGTTTGTTAGATTTTTTAAATTTTTGTTATTTGAATCATTTTTAAATAGATTTTTTATTAGGCACTAACAAATCCACTAAATTTTTTTAAACTGAAAACTTATAATTTTTATTAGTTAAAATTAAGAAATAAAATAATTTTAAGCAATTAATTTATAAAATTAGTTTTATTTCAAAAATAACTTTTATCGTTCTTCTTATATGTTTAACATATAAAGTTGGCTTTAATGATAACATTAACAAATATGCTTTTATTTTATTTCGAAAGTTAACTTTTTATGTTTTCTTAACCACGTATTAAAATGTGTCACTCTGGTATTCCCCTGCAGAAAGTGATTCATATGTTATTTAATTTGTTATTTAAAAAGAAAATTTAAGAATTAACACTATCAATTCATATTAAGTTTCGTAATAAAACATTTTTCATTGTAAAATTTAAATTTCAGAACATATATTTTATATATTGATAAAATCCCCTGTGTAAATAATTAAATCTTATTTTTTGTAAATTAATTAGTATTATACGCATTAATAAGATTTTAAAGAGAAATTATTCAAATTCCCTTTTAAATAAATTTTATTCAGCGTTTGTAAATCAATGAAAATGCATTACGATGCAAATTTAATAATTTCAATAGTTATTTAATTTTATTTAACTATCTTGTAAAATGAATAAAATTCATGCTATCTCCAAAATTAATAATTTCCACTTTTTTTACATTTACTTTTTGAAAATAACAGCTTTAAAGTTGTACTTTAAAGTTATCGTCGTGTTTGCTTTACCATGGTATAAAATTTACCAATTAAGTGTGTAATTTAAATAAATTTTATTTACATTTACCTAAAATGAACGGTTATACATAAATGCTTTTTAGGTGAACTTTAAAATATTTTTCATTAAGTAAAACTGTGAAATATAATTTTCAGCAAATATTTCATAAACTTAATGGCATTTGTCCAAAATGATTTTTTTACCGAAATTTTTATAATAAACATTTTGACGAAAATTAAAAACGTAATAAACATACACCATGCAAAAAAGGCATTAATCTATAAATATCAAAGTAATTTAAAATTCATCCTATTATACATATTAATATAATATTTGCGATTTCTTAAATATAAATTTTCAGCTAGTATTTACAAATATATCAAGCTAAATTAAAATAAGAGGATACAAGATACATAGATAACATTTTAAATAATTACTTATACCAATCACGATTACCAATCCATTTCCCTTATCATTCCGATTCATCCAAAATTTATGCATATTGCTATTAATTATAATCTTAAAATATCTCAACTATAGAAAATTTGTCATTTCATTTCTTATATTATATAATTATACGATCTGAAAATTAATATAAAAGAAAATGCTCTGTAGTTTCAAAATTGATAATATCATTTAGGTTTTCAGGTTTTAGATAAATATTTTAATAGTAATAATGCAATTGTTAGTGTCAATCAAAAAAAACATTAAAATATTTTATTAACATTATATATTAAATATTAAATTGACAAGTTTCAGTTATGAAAATATAGTAAACTGATATCCGGCCAATTCAATTATAAATTCAAATAAATTCACTGTTTAAAAAGTATTGAATTTAATTAAGCCTGCTTATCATTTTTTATTTTAATTTCTTTACATTTAATAATAAAATAATTTATAAATATACATAACATGAAACAGTATTAATAAATTTGTAAAATAGAATTCTCAAATAGTCTAATTTAAATTTATGAAAAATATATATTTTAATAAATATTAACAGTTTGCTGAAAACATGGATTAGAATAATTTATTTCAATAAATAAAAAAAGAAAAGAAGATCTATAGAAGAGAAGAAGAAAACGTTTTAACTAATACCCGCCTTTATTTCAAAATATTTATTAATAATAAGGCTTGATACAAATTATGCAGAATATGTTTTACTAATAAAGTCTGTCTTTTAACTTTGAATTCATTAAATTTAACTATTTAATCTTTTGTTCGCTGGTGAGTAACCTAAGCACTAACAACAGTGATATATTTATCTTCTATCAGAGAGACATAAAGGGTTTATCTCTATCCCAGTGCCATTAAGCCCACTCGTAGAACTCTAAGCGTAACTCAATTTTGCTGTACAATTCCAACTGAGTTTTCATACCAAAGGAGCCAATTCCGAGCGCTAGCATTACTGCGGACAGATAAAAGCTCGGGGGAAAATTGCACTCACCAACTCGGAGTTTCCCCGAAATTTTGAATGGATATCCCTTTCCTTTCATTTAGTTTTCCCCACGTTTCCCGTAACAACTCCCACTCATCTTCAACATCCAAAAGAGTGAGGAATAGAAATATACCGCCCGTGGCGCATATTTCACCAATTAACCGCCAAAATGTATCATTACGGCATTACATTCTACACCAGAAATTGTAGAGAGTTTGATTCAGTAAAGGATTCACGAAAAATGGATCAAGGTCCACGTTCAAAACATGCTTTAAGGATTAATTTTGGCGATAAAGAGCTTTGTTTTACATATTTTTAATTTTAATGGGAAAACTGGATTTTTCACTGTAAATGATGGTTATTGAGTTTTAAATTTGCAAAATATAATTTATTCTGATTAATTTAATTCACATAATTTGAGATGAATCTGCCTAACTTTGATATAGATAATGAAGAATGAATATGTCCACATATTAAGAGATAACTTCATTTTAAATATATTTAATTTGAATATTTTAGATAAATCAGTTTATGATCAATGTCAATTATTTATTTTTAAAAAGATGATGTTCATTGAGTTATTTTTTCAATGCTTTAAAATAATCTTTTAATAATTGGATTTTTTTAAAGTAATTTCTTCAAAACAATAAAGAGAAGAAAATGATTTTCTAAAAGTTAATAAAACTTGCTTCACCCTGCTTATATTATGGGTCTTTTGTTATACTCAAAATTTTAGTTTAAAATTTATACAAAAAGTATAGTTCTAACTATGAAAATGAAATTTTTGTGTATTCTAAATTTTCCCTTAATCTAGAAGATGAATTTCAGTGAATGCTTAAAAATAATTTTGAAAAAGAATGAATATATTTAAATTCATTTCCCTGATAACTTTCATTTTATTTACAACTGTAACTATAAAATTGAAAATCGAAGTTCAGTTTGTATTTTTCGAATTATATTATTAGAGCTTTTTGCAATAAGCTTATGAAAAGTTCAAATGTACGTAAAGTAAATCCTGTGTGTTAATTAATAGCATCGTAGCTATTTGTAAGTCATTGTATTTATATGTCCACGTTATATAGTAACTGAAAGTAACTGTAACCAAGAGAAATAAATGAAATAAAAAAATAATATAAGACAGATTTTTAAATTTATTCTGTAGTAATGCCCCAATGCTGGGAATACTTCAGATTCATGGTTAATGCATACTTCTACAAACGTTAAGAATTATATTATTAAATTATAATTAATTTTTAGAAAAACGAATATATATATATATATATATATATATATATATATATATATATATATATATATATATATATATATATATATATATATATATATGGCTTGCACTACCCATATCTGTTTTTCTAACTGCGTGCCCTAGGATGTGAGGCATATGTTCCAATTAGGTGGTCAGCCCAATCCAGTGTGTAGTTCCCAAGTATGCTTGACGTTAAATTAATTATTACAAAATTTGAAAATCATTTAATTGTAATCGTTTTCAAACGCTAAAAATATAACATGTTGAATTTTTAATGTTGTTTTTAACATGTTGAATTTAAAAATATAACATGAAAATTCAAAAATAAAATTTTCCAGATATTTAATCAAAATTTATTCTAAGTAAAAATTAATAAAAAATAATTTTAAAAAATATATTCTAAGTAAAAATGAATTTTAAACTAATTTTAAGTTAATATATAAATTAAGTAAAGTATTTTTTATTATTTTTGGAATTAACAAAAAAATATTCTGTGTATATTGATCACATATGGAATCAATTTATTTTTTATGTGATGATGCTCTAAAATTCTTAAATGATATAATATTTGATTTTTTGTAATATTCTTGAAGAAAAAATTAGAAATAATGCATGTAAATTACATCGAATAAAATTTTTTAATCACTCCATTACAGATCTTATTAAAATTTATCAAAAATAATAAATTCTAACCTTCTGAAAAGATTTGAAGTCGGATAACTTCAATAATCTCTCTTAGATTCATTTAAACCAAATCAGCTGCCATATTATCACATCGATTATTTTTTTGCAACAATCGATGATAATTATCAAATTCATCGTAATTTAATCTCTGCAAGAAGCCTTATCAGTTGAGAGAGACATGTTGAAAATCAGTAGTCTCTGGTAATCTATCGTATGCTAGTACGCACTGGACGCCTACCACCCTCCAATAAGGAAGAAAAATAATCTTCCTCCAGCACGGACGGCGTATCTTCTTTCCAGTTGATTACGCGGGGGGCCCCTGACGAAGAAGTCACAATCCTAGTCAGCGCCAACAATACGGACTCGGCAAGAGCTATGATTAGATTTACCCCATAGATTTATTCATCCGAAAGATCATCATAATCAGCGCCGGCCTCCAGACAAAAACTGCTCTTTCTTATCACCCGCAGGAGGAGGAGGTGGGGGATCATAAAAAAAGGAAAGAAAGCAATAAGCGTGGGTGCTGAGATGCCAAGCAGGTAAGATGGTGGTCATTTGTAAGTGTCGAAGGTTTTCTGGAGATTATGGAGATTATCAAAGGGGAGGCAAGTTATGTATGTACATATATATAAAATTTTAAGGTCATATTTATCTTCATATAAAAAGTTGTTTGTATAACAAAAAACAGTTCTTCCGCATTTGAAATATATTTGAAATATCTATTGTAATAGGTAATATTTATTCAAAGATAATACTAGCAGACCAGGTTTCTCCCGTATATGTGATCTGTAATAAAGTAGAAAAAAAAGACCCCTGGAACGTTAACAGGTTTCAAGAAAATTGTGGAACACTGATCTGTAAGGAATTAAAGAGAGTAGCAAGAGATAGCATCATCAGCACATTTCCAAATGGTTCTTCCATATTTGGTTATATTTACATTTACAATTACTTATCGGAAAGCCAATTTTCAAGGTCAATTCATCCCACACACTCTCATTAAAAGAGATTATGTACTTAGAAAAATTAAAATGAAGATTTGTATAGAATATGTATTATGCTCTCCAAATGCTATATTTCATTTAGTTTTGATCACATTGTTAAGTTTAAGCCTAGTTTTGATATTCGTATTTTATTTCATTCACAATTTTCTAGTTATCTTATATTGTCTCTTAATATAATTCTCATATATTCCAAAATATCAGAAGAAGATTATTTTTCATCCTTTATATCTTATATAAATTATTTCGAAACATAGTTTTTAGCAAGTTCACCTTTCTTTTAAATAGTGGTATCATTTATTCACATTATTCTTGTCTTTAACTTCCAGGATTCCTCACAATCGCTTTTGCTATTTTTCTTACAGAGTGATACATTTTTAATTAGCAGACAAATAAATTGAAAGCTTTTATAAAATTTATAAATTAGATTATGTTTTTTTAGTTATTTGGTTATGATTGATGCTATTAATTATGTGCATTTGTGACATACGTCATTGCTAAAATAAACAAATACCTTTTTAAATGTAATAGTTTTATTTATTATTATTGAAATGAATTTAGCATTTATTTTCAATAATTTACATTACTAAAAAGAAATGTAAAGCAACTTATTAACTTCGATTCGTGTTTATTTTTGGAATATGATTTACTTTTTATAGACTTCAGTTTTTTCAAAAAAAAAAAAGCAAGAGCAACTTTACGTATTGTACATCATTTTCTACTTCAAAAACCAATTTTTTCCGCAAGCTAATTTTATATAAATAAGCAAAAAAGAGGAATTTTTTATTATTCTAATTATTTCATGCAGAGTGATGTTTTTCATAATTTTAAACTTATCTTTAAGATAAGTTTGCTACTCAAGGAAAGAAGAGTTAAAATCTTTAAAAATAATTTTAATTTCTGTATCGTAATCTGCAGATAAAATTTCCAAGCCAATGACAAAAATTTTAATAATTTGTGTTGAATAAATATATTCAATATTCTCAGTTTCCTGATTAGATATTCTCGATATGATTTATTTTAATTTTTATCTAATGTTAAAAATTATAATTTTTTGTACCTTTAAACTAAAATTTTAAATTATTATAAATTTAATAAGCAATGTGATATGAAACTGTTCAAAAATATCTTAACAGAAATCATGAAGATTTCAAAACACTTATTTTTTGTATATATGCAATCTAAATATTCTAGTAAGTAAAAAAATAGGAACAAGATTGATTATTCAAAGGATTTAGGTTTCCACTTCCTTCTATTCCTTCTATTATACATACTCAAATGATAAAACCATTTTAAGAGTTGCCGGTAGAAATATCAATATAGGATTACACTGGATTTCGTTTTTTATATTAAATGAAAATAAAAGGAAAGAAATTTTAATGACCTGATGTATACATGAATTGTGCAATAATTTCAGTTTTAATATACTTATTTTTCGCAGAAATCTAATAACATTTTAAGCATATACTTTATCAAAAATATTTTGATATCATTATTTTGTTAAATTCTTTTTTTTTTCTTTCTTTAGTCTTGCCTTTTTTAGTTATGGGTGGTCTTTCCTGAAAAAAATTAATACTTATAAGTAATTTTGTATATTTTATGATTGAAATTTAATTTTTAAGTTAAAAAAATAATGTTATTTTTTTATTTTTTACTCTGTTGACTATTTAATATTAAATAATAAAAATCTAAAGCATTTCTATAAAATCATTTTATTTGATGTTATCTAAGATTAAATGAAGAATGCTTAATTACAAATTGGTATATAAATCTTTTAAGAAAAAGACTAATAAAAACTACTAGCTAAAAACCGAGAAACATTTATTAGTTTTTATCTATACAATACATTTATATCCCAAAGGTTTTTCTGTTTGTAACTAAGTATATTTCAGCTTACAATGTAATTTTTTAGATATTTTTAGCTTATTATAATAGTTTACGGAAAGTTTTATTCAATAAAAATTTTACTCGATTTTTAATATTAACAGCGCATTGCGGTCTGGGATAATTTTTCATACAATATTTGATTCAAAAATTGAAAAAGGAAAGCAGTCAAGCTTCTTATAAACTACAAAAGAGAAATTCGTTAAAACGGAAATGTAATCTCTCATGTTTCGCTATATCGCACAACCATCAATTTTACAAATTAGAGAATGGGTAGAAAACTGGAAAAAAACAGTGAGTACAATGCTGCGGACATTTATCTTAATGGCCAATGTGACAGCTCCCATTGACATCTAGCAAGCAGCCGGTCAATGGCTGAGTGGTTAGCGTTCCTGACTCAGACTATTGGTCCCAAGTTCAAATCCCAATTCGGGCATGGATGTGTCTTTCTCTTGTGTTTCTCTGTCTTTTCTACTGAGATGATGTATGAATGAAACCCCTCCTATAAAAATGTTTGTGATGGTATGGCATGAGGGATGCTACTCACCTCCGTGACTTGGTTCACAGTTGCCCACCGGGTAACGATAAATGAGCAACAGTTTTCTGCCTTGTTGTGGCGAAAGGATAGTGTGCCCACTGTTGTAGAAAAAAACTTCTAGCATGCACAAACAGACCTACATTAATGCTGAGATCGAAGGTATAATACACAGGAATGTCACTAATCGTCTTTTCAAATGAATTCTGATTCAGTGTTACTTATCATTTGCAATAGTGCTACCCTATGCTATATGGTATTGCAAAGCAAAATACAAGCAAACTAGCTATCGAGGTCATACATAACTTATTCCAAAGTTGGTTAGTTGGTGTCGTGTTCAAAGAAGAACTATATATAAGTATAGGTGTGCAGAACACATCTGGCTATCTCTTTGATGTTTTTTAATTCTTTTCGATATCCACGGGGGGAGGAATTCTCTGAACTGAGAAGGAGATCTTAAGGTGGTAGGGCAGTCAAAAATATGTTTTGATGTTAGTGGAATATTATCGAAATTAATGCAAGAGTATCTAAGATGTTAGATTTTCTCGTCCAGGCTCCGGACATCAGAACTAAACGCGTCTGATGCTCCAGACGCAGTAGCATTCGTAGAGTATCTAAGATGTTCTTCCATGGAAAAATGGTTGCCATTTTCTTCTAAGTGGTTGGACTTCTGCCTATTGGGAAGCGGAAGGTCGTAAAGGAAAATGTTGTATTACAAATAATTTAAATTTTCTCCAAGAAGATCAAGCAAAATTTAATTTCTTAATTATTTTTTTCATGTTCTTGTTGTTGTTGTCTTGTGCCATCCAGGCTGATAATTTGAGGTGCGCTGCTCCATTTTTCCAACCGAACCATATTTTAGTGTGGATTCCGACTTCCTCAGTACACACATGCCATATAGGAACCCGTATATAGGGTAGGCAACCATTCACACAATTCATTCATACAAAGTAAGGACAAAGACAGGATAGACAGAGCGAGGAAATACATCCATGGGATTCGAACCCAGGACCTTTCAATCCGCAGTCAGGCACTCTGACCACTAGACAGGGTAGGCGGCCTTTTTTTCATGTTTATACTAATAATGAATTTGTATTCCAACATCAAATGAGGCAGTTTAATGAATACAGTGACACTACTTTAATTCTGATTTTAAATTCTAAAATTACAAAACTTATATAATCATTTTATGGTAGCCGGTAAATAATGGGAAAATAATACAGAGTTTTACAGTTAAAGTATGATATGCGTTATTATTAAGTATATAATAAAAGTCATATTTAATATACAACAAATACCTGATAATATGAAGGCTGGTATTGCTTGTCTTCAGCGAGTTTATTGTACTCCAGTACATATATTGTTAAACCCAAACTCATACTGTCGTTTAAGTGTTTATTTGTAATTTTCGATCTACATTTTGTCATTAAATATTTCATGGCTGAAAATCCATTTTCGCAAAGCTAAGTAGATCCAAAGCAGGAAAGCAGTCTCAGAATTTTTTTTCATAAGGGGATATTTCTCTCTGCAACAAGAGTCCAAAAATCACTCAGCGGAAACTTTGATTTTAGTTATAAATCTAACTGAAAATCTATAATTTCTATTTCCAAATCATCAAAACTTATGTCAAACATATTTCCAACCTTATGTGATGCATCTGAGATATTAAGCTCGTCAAATGGGTTTGAGATGAATAATAATTTTGGTTGAACTTAACGGAAATCAGAGAAACGGGACCTTTATAGATTAGATATGTTTATTTTTCTGTTTTTTAATATTTTTCTGTATCAATTGGTTTATACTCGTAGTCATCAATATGGCTTAGTAAATTTTGAAAATGGGTTGTTTTGCTTTCACCTGATGTATCCACAAATTTAACATTATCTGAAAAGCAGTTACAGTCCCAGTCAATTGAAAAAGGTTTTATTTCTTTTCCCTGGAGATCTTCATTTAGTTTGTTCAGTTTAGCTGTTATATATCCATTAAACTTTGACATTACTTTGAATTCTAAATTGTATAAATTACGAATGTATAAAAATTAATTTGCACTCAATTATTTTATAACGTCTTATAAAATATCTCTTCGTCTTATAAAATAATCTGACTGTAAATACTTACCATATTTTAACAATTAAGAAATATAAATTAATTGTTACTTTTAAAATATATTTTGTTTATAGTATCTAATTGGGCTGGCGAACACATACAAAACAATCGGTGAGGACAAGGTTGGGCCCCACTGGTATAGCTAGTACTTTTATTTTCAATCTCCACGCCATATTAAAGATTGAAAATCAGATCCGGGAAAATTTGCATGCATAAGCTATATCAGTAAGCTGGTTGTCAGCTGATTCAGAATCTAACCTGTTACATTCCGAACTGAGAACGACACTTTTAATAACTGAACTACTTTGCACAGAAACTTTATAGTGTGATCACTGTATTCAGAATAAATGCATCTTGCCACAGTATATCAGGATAAAGGTTATGAACAACATTCTAGAGCAAAACTGAGGAATATCAATTTAAATGAGAATATTTTTCATAATAACATATCATTAAAATTTCACTATTTATATAAGGGGGAAATTGAATAAAAGTCATCAAATTCATCAAACAGAAAACAAATGTAAGAAGTTTTAAGCATTTTATAAAAACAGTATCCATATTATTTTGTACTTAAATATGTATACATGCATTCACAAAAACATCTCTTTTAAGTTTCACAAATACGGTATTCTAAGCATAGTATTCTTTTATATTTAAAGGAGCTTTCTCACTAATATTTCATAAAAGATTTGCAATGAAAATTGAAAATACAAATTCATAGAAAACAAGTAAAGAAAAATTTATGCATGTTCTAAGAACAGTACTTATTTTATATATAAAATCCTTTTCTCACTAAACTTTAGTATAGTGATGATTAATTACAATGTATAAAGTCCAGAATCTCTTATGTTTAAATGTATACTAAAACATGTCGCTCTACAATTTCATAATGACAACCTTGAATAAACAAATGAAAAATAATATCCTTACAAAATACTGTACATTTTAGTAACTCAAAGTACTTAAAAGTATACTATTTGAAACATAGGCATTCTACCAAGTATTAACCGACACAGAAATTTTATGATAGGAAATAAATATCCCCTAGTATTATAAGGCGCACATTGGTTAAATCAAGATATGTTCATTTAACGTATTAATCATAACAATTATATGTTATTCAATTCAATTAATTGTTAAAACAGTTACACACACATTTATTATTAAACATATGATTCAATTCATTTAATTGTCAAAAATAGTTAAAATAACTTATTTCAAAATGAAAATTTGCATGCGTAAATTATTCCTTTCAACTAAATAGCCAAAAAAAAATTTACAATTTGTTTAAATTTATTACTATTTACAAAATGTACACTTTACAGTATCGATTTTACTTCATTCTTTGTTAACCTATTAACCTAAGACTTATCATATTGATAATTTTGAGTTATTTGATTAAAAATTTTATAATATTTAACAACTACTGTTTGGCAACTTGCCGTTTCATTCGCTTTACTGTTTTCCCTTGAAATCAGACACTTTTCAGACATTTTTATTCAAATTATTTCAATTATTAATGGTTTCTGTAATCAAATATCAGGTTTTCTGAATAAGTATGGACCAAACATGTCCTCCATGAATACATTTGTCTTTACAATGCTCGGTATAACTGCAAAAGGAAAGGAACCATTGATTTCAAATAAATCGATCGGTTGGTATTTGTGGAATGTGGCGAGGATTCCACAAAACCAAGATTTTCTAGGACAACAAGGGGACATTCTTTTTTCCCCTCTTCTCTTTTTTTGTTTCAAATAAGAACAGGGTGGTCTTATTTCTCTCCGGCTTCTTAAACTCTGAAATTTCTCTTGAATTTTCGGGCATATTTCCCCCTATTTTCCCTTTTTTCCCTCCTTTCCTGACCTACCCTAAGGCTAGTATGAAAAAAAAAGAAACATGGAAGGGAAATGTTTTGAAAAGGATTGATTCAAGTTGAAGGAGGACAGTGTTTTCCAATTTCTTGTACGTGGTCTCAAGGGATAAGCGAGAGTAGCAAGGCTTACCAAATTTGAATCGATGAAAACTCTTGGAAACTTCTTCAACGACGTCTCTGAAATAGCTCCTTGTGTCCCCCAATGCTGAAACTGAAAAAAGGGTTTCTTTTGCTTTAATTCGTGTCAATACCTCTCGCTGTCCGAAAAATATTATTAAAAATATGTCTGATTCGCTAACGAACAATGTCATTGCAGCAAGACACAAACCATGTTCCCATAACAGCTTAAAGAGGATTTAAATTATATTGAAACATGAGTTAGGTTATTGAAAAACTAAAATATATAATACAATGAATTAAATATAATTTTTAGAGATAACACTAAAAATATGGCTCATTTTCTGAATATATAAATTCTGTAATATTATAAGCATTTCTTTATTTTTGATATTCCAGTATTAAAAATATGGTTATGAACAACAAAATTATGTGATTATAGTAAAATTTCTGATTAAACTTTTATGATTAATTCATAAAATTATATATTTAAAAATAACTTTATGGAGATAAAAAAAATGAAAATAATGAGCAACGATAAAAGAAAAAGTAAAGAAATAGACTGATAAAATAATTATAAACTATGAAAAAAATTATTAAATTTTATAAACAAGAATAAAAATGATAAAAATGAGATTATGAAAAATAAACAAAAAAATTCAAGAATTTCCCTCTTTCTTTAATACAAACAGATTGGAAAAAGGGTTACAGATAATTATGCTTCGTTATAATAGTAAGAAAATTTAAAACCATTAATTGTTAGAAAATAAGTAAATTTTACAATGATTTAGATGCTATAGATTCCTTTTATGTTTTGAAATTAATTCCATCGTTTATAGCTGCATAGCTTCAAAAGTTGGGCATGCTTGGCGTTTCGGTCTAATTTCTTGCAGACTGGGAATAATTAAACTAGGATATACGGTTTAATCCTGGATTCCGAATTATACCTCTATGCCATGATGAATTATACCATGCGTTGAACTATATCACGTATGAACTATGCCACTAGGATGTTAAAATTTCGTGTCTTGAACTATATCTGCTAGGATGCCTTAACACTACTCGAAGAAAAACATCGGAAGCCTAGTGGTAAGACCTCACTTTCTGATTTTAAAGTCTCAGGTTCAATCCCAAATACTGTTGAACAATGAGAGACAGATATTGCATTTTTGTTTTCTGCATTCATGTCTGTCAGGAGCATAGGTGCTAGGGTGATTTCCGGGTTTTCTCCTTTGTGACATATGACTACTTCTCAGCGTCTATGAAAAGTACTCCAGGAAAACAACTATATGGTGGACATTAAAATACCTTAGGCAGTTTGTATCGCTATCGAAACATATAAGCCTCGGACAGAATTCCATAAATAGCATGGGACAGTTGTTGAGCTTCTCATTTCGAAATGTGCATCGAACTAAATATAAGTATTGAAGACTTTCTCTTTTGTCATCTACAAACATAGCCGTTAATATGCAAAAGCATTTCCCTGCATATATTACATTGAATAATTAGAAGTCAAACAAATGAATGCGGTAATGAAGAATTTGAGCAATCAAAATGCATTATCTTTTGCGATGGCCCTTTATAGTTAGATGCCATATTCATGTATAAAGTAGGCACCCTAATAATTTACAAGTATTTATTCCGTTAAAAATATCAGAATACATCTCTGCTATTCACCGACAATACTCATTTTCCATTTGTGAACATTGGTTAAGTCCAAATTACGGATTTCCTATCCCAAACTAGCTACTAGATGATTTTTCTTATCCTATGCCCGCATTTGCCATTTCTGCCATCATTTGAAGAGCAACTTAACAAAGATATATTGAAAAGATTTAAAATTATTGTCCCGTAGAATTGTCTTCAAAAAACTTTAAAACAGTGGAACAAGGCCTGAGGTAGTCATCATCTTTATTCCCCTTTTGGCACAGAAGGCAAGAAACCGAATCCTTGACTCCAATATGAGTCTTCCAATAGTCATGTTCAGTAAGCAAGCAATTCCAACTGATCGAAGCAGGAAAATGGAAGTTCTATTATTTTTGTTCTGCTAGACCTTCCATCTCTTACTCACAGATGCACCACTGGACAAGGAGGCTCTATTATTTTTTAATTCACTGTAAATGATGACTTCTTCATCAATGAAGGCTACTTACACGGCGATAAGTTACCAATAGTTTAGTTAAAACAGGAGGTAATACGTGAAGGCGATTTATATCTCCATCAATTGAAATTATAAATTGTTAGCACTGATCTTCAATTCAATAATTTATGAATTTGATTTACACCTCAGGATGTTTATAATAATATCACATCGAAGCATAAGGTGGACATAAAAATTACGAGGATTTATCACGAAGTTTATTAGAACGATGCAAGCAAGAAGCAAATCCTGCTTCCCAACTGCCCTCAAGGAAAGACTTTTATATACAACACAAAAAATTTCTATAAATATGCAAATTAAGGAAATTTACGTAAATGAAGATTTTCGGTGAAGCTTATAACATAAATTAGAAGAAACAAAATGTCAGAATGTACTAGCTGGTATCGAATCGACGACCTATCGGTTAACAGTCCAATATTTTGACAACAAGTTTGCTTGCCGTTGCTCTTGGCATGTGACAACAATTCTGAAAATATCTGAAGACTAGGACCATAGTAATTTAAGTTATTGCATGCCAAAAGAGAGATCATCAAGCGATTAATGAAATAAACATTCTTCTTTGAAGAAAGCGGATCAAGCTAAGTTGAGTCTTGCATTTGAGAGAAATCGTGTGAGAGAATTATCACACATAAATAGATATAGTGATAGATACCGATTATCATAAGTAGATATCAATTCAAAATGTATAGTAGGCTGTTATACTTCCCACAAAGTAATTTTAATTAATAATGAATGTTTTACTTTTGCTGATTTGCTTCCATTAATATAAGTCACATATAATACATTCTATACATTTCAAATTTACTAAATTTACTGCAATTAAATTTTAAAATCTAATGAAAAAATCCTTTTGTTTGATATCAAAATATTAATCAATCAGTTTATTGTACACAACATAATTTTTAATGTTATCCTTTATTTATCTACTGTAATGTTAAATGATGTGTATTGAAGGATTTAATTTATAGTTCTTATTGATGTATTTCAAAATTAATTGTACATTTAATCCATTTATAAGTTGTAAATGCAGCTTTCTTGCACAATTTATTACGGTGTTAACATGTGTGTGTAGAATTCAAAAATAATTAAACTACAGAAATGAAATGAATATATAAGTAAATCAAATAACTTTCTTCCCTGAAAATCTCACACCAACTACTAAGCTACATTGTGAATCTTATATTCAAGAGTTATCATAAGTAAATATCGTGATAGATATCGATTATCGTGAGTAAATATCGATTTAGTAGACATCGTGGGCTGTTACCTTTCTCCTAAATCAGTAGTAAACTAGTAATTGCAAATGTTTTATTCTTACCAACATCGTTATACGATCAATGTAAAGTACTGTTATGTTTTCAGTTTTTCTTTAAAAGCGAGGGAAAAATAATTATTTTGCTCAAAACGGAAACATAAATCACATAAGTTATTAATATTAATTTAACTTTATTTTTCATTCATTTTCTGCTTTTTTAAATAACATACACAGCCGACCGATGGCTGAGTGGTTAGGGCTCCTGACTCCTGAGTTGTGGGTCCCGGTTCGGGCATGGATGTTTCTTTCCTTCTCTGTTCTCTCTGTGTTTCTCTGTCCTTTTTTCTGTGATGTGTGCATGATGTGGTATGAATGTGGCTCGCCCTATAAACGGGTTTGTGGTGATATGGCACGGGTAACACTACACGCCTCCGTGACTTGGTTCACAGGTGCCCGCTGGGTAACGATAAATGAGTAGCAGTTTCTGGCCTTGTTGTGGTATAGGGCTAGTTCCCCAAGTGTACCCGCCATTGGATAAAAAAAATAACGTACTCAATTTATTCAAATTTTAATTGATATGATTTAAAACTAATTTAATATTAAATCTTCACTTTTTTCTTTAGTTTTTCTTAAATTAGCATTAGTTGTACATTATACTTTTCTTGCAAAATCAATTGTGCTGCTTTTTTAACACAAAAATAGTTAAACTATAGAAATAAAATAAATATAAATCAATCTTCCTCATCTGATAAAAAGGGAAACTACAATTAAATAACGTTAATTTTTTTTTCAAAAGATATAATAAGTAAATATAATTATGGTTATCAATTAACTTATGTAGATATCGTGACAGATATCAGAATTATCATAAGTAGATATTGTTTCAGTAATTATCGCAATTTATAGGCTTCTTATAAAACAATTGCAAATTAGTAACAAATGTTTTGTCTTGCTACTATCAATCATAATATCCATAATTTATTATTTAGGCACTAAAATTTATTTAATGACAGTTAAATTTTAAAAATAAATAAAATATATTCATTTAACTTGAGCATTGAAGTATAAATTACACAGTTTATTTAGCTTACCATATTTCTGAAGCAACCAACTTTATTCATTTTTCTGTAATTTTCAATTGTTAAATTTACTCAGTTCTAATTGAGGTAATACAAAATTAATGGAACTTTTATTCCATGAATTAGTTATAAATCACGTTTCCCTGCAAAATTTATTGCACAGTTTTTCTTGGAAAAAATTATCACAATTGTCTCTCATTTTCCAAACAGTAATGAAATAAAACTCGAAATTAAATCCGATAAAATAAACTTAACCCTTATTTCCCGCTGAAATAAAATTCTTCTCAAAATAAAAAGCAAACATAAGTTGGCGAGGAGGCTATCAAAGCACTTACGCTTCTCTTAAATAAAAGTGCTTTTAAAAAGGTGAACAAAACTACTGGAAGTTTCAAGAAACAAAGAAGAAGCTCTTGAAAACACTTAAGATATCGCCAAGTGTAATAGGCATATAATGGTGTTTTTAGAGATCCGAGAAGAGCATATCTCCTTCGACACTCTTCAAAAGAAGAACCCTTTTCTAAAACTTTTAAATGATTCCCCTTCGGAAACTGGAGAAACATAAAAATCACACCTCATCGTTTTCGTTAGAACATCCTTTTTGTTTCTTTGGTTTTATTTCCTTTTTAGTTCGTTTTATTTTGAGTTCTGAAGGATCGGAACTGTTAAAAGTTTCCTAGCCGCATCATTAGATTTCTCACCCTAAATAGGGGATTGTTTCAGGGAAAAAGGGGGTCCGGGAGGAGATTTTCAGGCAGAGAAGGGATCTCATTAGATGTTAGGGTCCTATCTCTAGCCACCAGACTTTTCCCCAATCGAACAATGAGTTGGAACAGAAAGTAGAACATAAGAGCACTCAAGGGAGAACTACGGGAAAGAGGCATGAAATGGAACTGCATCAAATGTTCTATAGATTGATTATTACATACCATTTTGAGTAACTAGAATAAATTGATAAATTAATAAAAAATTATGTTGACAAATTTTTTAAATTCATTGTTTTAATAATGGAATATGAAAGTAAACTTAATTTTAAGAAATACAACTTTTACATTATATTGCTTTCAATAAGATAATTTACATACTACGTATCAAAGCTAACGAAAGTTTTAACTATGATAACAAATCCTTTAAGATTTTCTCTATGATTAGATTATAGTATATTTTAAAATACTTAAAACTTCGTTACAACATTTTTTTTTAAGAATACAATAATTTATGCAGTTTTCTTATAAAACTGTATTACAGTGATGAACTTTCTAAGTTATCAGATAATAAGTGAGTTAATAATAAAAAAGTTAGTTTTATTTTATTACATTATTAAGTAGTAAATACAAAATATGATACATATTTAAATAAACTATTTTTTAGGAAAAATATTTAAACTGAACCAGATTCGTGATCCTCATTTTTACATCACGAAAACCGCTTAAAATTTTGTTAATACTGATCCATTTCATTTCGTGTCTTGATGTTAATTTACTAAATTACGAATTTAAAAATGGAATATGATAAACTAACGAGATTTCCAGGTTATTATTATCATTAGAAATTTTGCTTTCTTTAGCAAATTATATATATAATTCATCGGAAATCTGTGAAATAACGCTAACATTTGACAAAAATTTTTGCGTAAATTATGTGTACAAATATCCGCATTTGCTGCAAACAATGTGCAAATATTATGTTTGACGCTGTCAAAAAAATATGTGGAGTAAAATATATCAACATATGCATCAAAAATGTTCATGATTAACAAGGTAACACAATTCTATATAACATTAATATCTGTGCATATTAGTGTTATATACAGTAGTGTTACTCTATAATCATGAATACTTTAAGCCTAACTGCGCATTCATCTGAAAGCATATGAGTGTTGATGAGTGATAAAAAGGGAATATGTGCTTCACATTCGGAAATTTTTATCATACTCTGGATGCGAATGAAATATAAACTGAATCAATGACAACCATCATCTAAATATTCATGAATTCATCACTATTATGATTTAATTCTGTAGATTATCTAAAATGAATCAATTTTACAATTATTTGAATATTCCCTGATTGCATAATTACCATAATCTGAATCTGGGTAGAATATAAGGTATAGTTGAATCTGAATATTCATAAATTCATGTCTACCATAGCCTAAAGATTACTTGATGTAAATTTGTTGTTATATTTGAATATGCACTTGTTAAAAAAATTATGTATTAATTTTGAATACTACCTAAAACAAATCCATAAATATTTTGATTTGAATATTTTTAAGATACATGACCACCATAACGTGTATTAGAAGACTATTTGAAACAGACTTCTGCTTGATTTGATCTAAATATTCACAAATTAAAGATTTCCTTAGTCTGAATTTAAAGATTATCTAAGGTTTTATAAAGATAAAAATATAGCTAGAACTTTTATTTAAGTATATAAAGACTATAATTTGAAAGCAAAAATAATCTTAAATAGATCCAGGCCTGCTTAGATCCAAAAATTCAGAAATTCATAATTACTGTAATCTGAATTTTAAGAATATTTGAAACAGCTACAATAATAATTTGATCCGAGATTCGTTATTATAAAGATCTGACAGCAAATATTAATTAATAAAAGCACTGTCATCTAAAAATCAGTTGCGTATAACAAGGTAGATATTTTTGCAAAAAATAAAAAGTAACTATAATTTATATATATGGTGATTTATTGCAGATTTTAAAGATAAATCATCATTCCATTGACAATGTCCAATAGTTAAATAATATATATATATATATATATATATATATATATATATATATATATATATATATATATATATATATATATATATATATATATATATATATATATATATATATATATATATATATATATATATATATATATATATACAGGGTTAGCAAGAAATAAGTTTCCCACTTCAGAGGGCTGTAGAATACTTTCTATTTGACCAAATGAGATAAAATTTGAAATACAGATAATTCAAATGATGCGCTTGACATTTATTAAAAAATAGTACAAAATTTCGCCGATAGATGGTGCTGTAATACTAATGGTACTTATTTGCATATATTGAAAATATGAAAAGTCATTTGCTTTACAGCGCATGCCTATTAGCATTATCTTTGGGAAAAAAGAATGCGGATTCTGAACGAGCATTAGTTACTTCTCTGCACATCATGCCTTCTTTGCAAGAAAAAGCGCTACTTGTAAAATTGTTCTACCAGAACCAGCAGAACTCCGTTGAAGCTGTAAAAGAATTTCGCCGTTTGAAGCAGATACGAAGAGTTTCATTGTCTCCATGTGCGTTACGCAAGATTATGCAGAAATTTGAAAGAACTGGACAACTTGTAATTCTTCCCTGTAGAGGACGAAAGCCAATCCAGTCTTCTACACACTGCGAATAGAGCACATTGTTGAAAATGAAGGGAGGCATATTGAACAGTTGTAATGCTACTTTATTATTATTATTTAACATTTATAAAGCATATCAAATGTTTTAGGTATATTACTGCGCCATCTATTGGCGAAAATTTGTACTATTTTTAATAAATGTCAAGCGCATTATTTGAATTATCTGTAGTTCAAATTTTATCTCACTTAGACAAGTAGAACGTATTCTACAGACCTCTGAAGTCGGAAACTTATTTCTTGCTAACTCTGTATATATATATATATATATATATATATATATATATATATATATATATATATATATATATATATATATATATATATATATATATATATATATATATATATATATATATATATATATATATATATATATATATATATATATATATATATATATATATATATATATATATATATATATATATATATATATATATATATATAGAGAGAGAGAGAGAGAGAGAGAGAGAGAGAGAGAGAGAGAGAGAGAGAGAGAGAGGTAAGTGGTAAATGCATAGAGGTAAATGGGGTATTGTTCCATTTATCAATCTAGGAGAACTACTTTACTGAAGAAGGAACTGTCTGTGAAGAAAGCACTATTAGAAAACTGTCTGAGAGATGCAGGAGATGAACATCGCGTTCAGCGATCATAACCTTTTTTTTTCAAACGCTATATGATATTTAAGTCTGATGATTGGGTACTTATAATCCATGTTATTTATGTTCCTAATGCCATTATTCAACAGATCAACTACAGTGAATCGAAGAACTATCATCTTGATAAGCATAAATTATAGTAGGGAACAATGGCTTTACAGTTGATTGCAGTTAGTCAGATAAAAACGTGACATAATCAATGCTAGACACCTGTACATCTAAGTTCACAAAGGGACCCACTCTGAACGACAAGATGGGACTCCAAACCAATATGGAATCACACGCATGCCCAGGAAAAATTTAGTGCTTTAGTGGTGTTATTGCTTGGTTTCTCCATTGTGTACATACACAAGGGGTGTTCAAATGGAAAGGTACGAAACGTCGAAACAATGTAACCGCAAACTTATTTGTCTGTGCCGCTAAGAGAGAACGTAGCGAGACATTTAGGCATGCGCTTACAGTCTCTGTCGTGGCACGGCCGTCCGCATGCGCAGGAGAGAGCAGAGGTTCTTATCAAGAGCCAATTGATGCGGTAGTACTTCTGAGGACAGGATGGCGTTCTCATTGCAAAATTCAACTATTAAGAAACAGCAAGGCGTTATCCGATTTCTGGTAGTGGAAAGCGTTAAACCTACAGCTATTTATCCCCAAGTCATGACTGCATGTGGGGATGAGTGCGTATCTGACAAGTCAGTAAGAAAATGGACTGCCAATTTTCGTACAGGCTACATTCTTTTTTATATATAGAATGCGCGCTTCTTTTTCGCACTGAATTTAATTTTTGTTCTGCAGCTTTGTCTCTCAGATGTCATTTTGACATAGTCATTGTATGCCCTTATGACCTTCAATACGGTGTCCACTGAATCTTTAATAGATGTAGGATTGAAGTTATCGATGCAACCACCAGAGGGAACTCCTTAAATTTGCTTTGTTTGGAATCTTGGCAGAATCTCAATTTAGCTTCATCCGAAATAAATTAAGCAAACAATAATGTACATTATACTCATTCACACTTTTGAGACTACAAGCAAGAATGCAGCGCAAAACACTTGCAGCTATGCACCTAGTTTAATGCTATACTAGCATGTATGGAAATTACTGTTTTTAGCCATGCTTTTCTGTTATTCCGGACAACATTTGTAATTATAGATATTGAATAAAATTAAATCACATTTAGATAAAATTTGAAATCTGAAACATTTTCCTTTATTAGAAATTCAAAAATATTCAGTTATTTAAGTAATAAATATTTCACAGAGAGAAAAGGAAATAAATAATTTATATTTAGCAAAAGATAAATGTAATTTGATATTATTAAAGATAATGCGAAACTTTCAAATACTAAACAATTAAATTTCGAATATTTGAAAAGTAAGTTTCATTTCAATTTAGAAGCCATGTAACTTAAAATTTTATGTAAATAAAATTTTTGAGAACTGTTTTTAAATATATTTAAGAATGTCTGTTCATATTCAATTACATTTTGTATTCACTTATGAAATTTCTGAATTCAAGCAAATATGCACCACATACTTTTAAATTATTCCTTCAATGATAATTTTAATCAGAGATACTTTAAAAATCTCATTTGTTCTGAGAAACAGAAAAATATGACATTTGAAATTCTCTTACTCCGGCAAAATAGCCATTTTAATAGATATAATAAAACAAAAAGTCGTAGTTTATCAGTGGTTTAAATATTAATAAAATAAAAAATAATAAATCATGAGTTAATCAAGAATAAAGTTTGTTGATTAATAGATTGAAGTCCGATAGCACAATGGAAGCGCTTCGTGTTTCCAAGACAGGTCCAATGTTCTTCTGCTCCTAACCATTGAAAAGTTGAGTAATTATTGATATTTTTTCCAGCGGCTGGCACTTTGGCGACGAACCCTATGCCACAACAAGGCCAGAAACTGCTACTCATTTATCATTACCCAGCTAGCACCTGTGAACCAAGTCACGAAGGAGAGTACCGTTGCCCACGCCAAATCCCCCTTAACCCGTTTATAGGATGGGTCACATTCATACATCATCACAAAAGAAAGGACAGAGAAACACAGAGAGAACAGAGAAAGAAAGTAACATCCATCCCCGAACCGGGATTATTGATATTTAAGTTTGACTTAACATTAAATCTTTAACAAGCAGCATGGGAGATTGAATTAAATCATTCAGATACCCTACAAGATCTCAATATGCAAATAACCCCTTTTTATTATTTTCTGCATTCTGGGAACCATTCCTCTAAAAATACACTGCTGCAAAGAACAAGGAAGAGTTGGAAAAAAAGAGAAGGAAGGGGAAGGATTTGCTGACCGGATTCAACGAAGCATGACATCCGATAGAGATGATGGGGCTATCACTGGATTCAGCCATCCAGTCAGAGGGGCCTCGAAAAGATTGCAAATCCCTCATCCACTGTAATCATCGCTGTCAAGAGGGTCTTTAGTAAACGATTATCGCCGATTTCGATGCTGTGTAGGATGATCATTTGTTAGAATGTTTTTCTTCTCTTCAGATTGCCTTTACAAGCGATAGCTCTTAGTAAACTATTATCGCCGATTTCAAAACTATATAAGATAATTCATTTTTCAAATTGCTTTTTATTTATCCCACCCTTATAAATATTAAGTAAACGATAACATCGAAAAAAACCACTATTTTTTAATTTTGTTGTTTTGTTGCTAAAGTGATTGTACTTAACTTTAGTGATTAATTTACATACATTATAAATCTATATGAAGATTAATTTTAAAAGGTTTTCTTATTTCATTGCATTTATAAATTATAAATAAAATGTTAATTTTAAGAAACTATAGCCTTCTATTTGGAAAATATTCTGATCATTTCTTGTAATATTTATCCTTTAGATTGCGTTTATAAATGATATATTTTAGTAAGCAACACATTAACCAATTTCATACCTCTATAATATGAATCATTTATTAAATTGTTTCGTTTTTCTATAAATCTTCCAGGTTACAGATTTATTCCTTAAACAATTCTTTTTCAAACATCATTTCTATAAATATTTAACCAAATTTTAAAAATTGATAAGCACTTAGTCAAAATAAAAATTTAATTTTAACCAATTAATGCGACCCATTTCAAAACTATAAAAGATAATGATTTCTAAGATTGTTTTACTCCACACTATCTCTTTATAAATAACATTATTAGTGAGTGAACTTTAAATTCTAAACAAATAAAAGAATTTTCTTATATTTCAATTTTAAATATTCAATCAATGCTTATCACTAATTATAAAAATGCAAGATTATTCATTGTTAGAATATATTTCCTATTCTTAGAATATATTTATTTATTCATGAATATTAATTTTTAAGTAATTTTAGTGAGCCATTTACTAACCACAAATCTGTGTAATATGATCATATGACAGAATGTTTCCTCTACAATGAATCGGGGAATGTTTAGTAAATGATAATTCTTTATGAACAAATATCACCAATAGTTATATAGGATTTTTCTTATTCAAATGTTTAGAAAACGATAACCTTGTGAACGATTATCACTGACTACGAAAAGCTTTATAACATGGTCATTTGTCATAAAATCTTCTTAACATATTCTTGATATTTCATTTGATAATTACTAAAAGATTTGTTTTTTATTTTTCTGGGGGGGAAATTATTCTTATTTTGCCTAGCTATTAATTTGATAGTTGTGGTTATACCAAAAATAATTTATAATTGAAATTTGTAGCCTGAATGCTTAAAATTTATTAGTGATACGAGATGAAAATTGTAAATAAGAAAAAGATAATTGAAAGCTATTTATATATTTCTCCATAAATTTTTAAAAACATTATTTTTTAATTGGAAAAATTATCTATGAAGAATTAGTCCAGAATATTTGTGATTGAAAATTATGGTAAATATTTATAATAATTTTACCAATTGATAGCATAAAAATTTCTAAAATCAATAAAATTAAAAGAACGTAATAGCAAAAAATAAAAGTTAAGATTGAAGATCAATATCTACAATTTTTGAATGATTTCAGATATAAAATCTCTATTTGAGAAATTTGTTAAATTCAGGTGATTGCAAACTGTGGATGAGATTAAATTTCATTAAAAAGTTTCTAAAATCTATCTATTCGTTTTATAGAACCTTATTTTTTAATAGAAATAAACTTTGGTCTTGGCATTAATTTCATAATATAAATAATCAGTCCAAACCACACACCTATATTTGCTTCTTTCATGATTTGGTAATATTTGGTTGGTGTCATTTTCATAAATAACATATATTTACATGATACTCATGAATACTACATGATGAATAAGTGATATTCATGTACTCATTAGTCATTTTCATAGATATCACATATTTATGAAAATGACTAATAATGAGTTCAAAAATATTACATATTTGTGAATGTTATTGTTATAATGTATTTGTTATAATGTATTTTGTAGTGTTTTAACACAGAAGCTTCTGAAACAGTATATTTACACTTTCCCTTTAAAATCAAGCTTTAGATGTAGGTATTACATGCATTGAAACATTTCCTTACAGATATTTTAATCCTACATATAATGGCAGAAAAAAGTTTTAAGTTTGTCTTTAGATCAACTTTCAGATTATCTTGGCATGATTTATATTTTACATAGTTTGAAATAAAAATCAAATTATTGAAAAATAGTAACTATCCCAACATTTCCATGAAAGTGTTTGAAAATATATTAAGGAACATGTTGGTAATTGTTAATCATGATAATAATTGATTGATCATACTTAAATAATGATAATGCTAATATTGATATTCATGTTACTGATACCGCAACCTGATTCATTCATAACGGAAAAGATTTCCATTACGAATGAACTGCTTTTCTTCATAAAATATAAACTTAATTTTTTATTTTCTTTTGTTTTCATATTTCAAGTTCAAATGTTTTGCTTCATTACAAGAAAACCTATGAATATAGGTCTTATTAATATTTTTCTGACATTTTATATAACTATTGGTAAATAGCGTTAATAAATTTCTTGTGAAGCTAATCATTCTTCAAAATATAATTGTATTATTATTCTATAAAGTTTATAAGTAAGCTATTTCAAATATAGTCATCCCTTTTTCATATACCTATTTCCCTTTTCATAAAATTCATCCTTGGGTGGAACATTTTTTAAAGTGAAAATATTTATTTATGGTACATTTTCACATGAAAAAATAAATCAATTAACTTAATCGTGTTCTTAAACATACTAATGAAAAGATTCAAAAGATCAAAATTCATAACAAGCCATATTTAAATTTATTTCTCTAATTGAATTCTCACACACATATGGTAAAATAATTTCATAATCTGTTCAATTATTTAATTTCTGCAAGGAATAACTTAAATCACTGGACCGTAATAATATTTAGTTTTACATATAAAATTAATGAAATTGTTGTACCTGAGAAACAACTTTTAACACTAAATTTCTTTTAACACAAACACTTTTAACACAAGATTTCAACAGAACTTTTAAGTGTGAAGAAGTAAAAAAATTTTATTCACTCTACTTAACATTTCAATCCCTTATTCTGCTTTTTTATTCAAATACAACAAAGGAAAGTAGATGCTGGATTATAATTATTTTGTTTTATAATAATTAATAAGGGATAAAAATGTCCATTCAAAGACTGAAATATCAATATATTCGGCATATAAAAGTAAATTAATAAAAAATTAGCTTATATATATATATATGAATATAAAAACTAAAACAATAATAAAAAAGAGAATTACATAGAAATCTTAGTAACTTAATTATTTTTTTAACATATCTACAGTAATTGATATAAATTATTTTGTAGATGAACAATATTATTTTCTTCCCATTTTTTGAACATTTTAAATAATTAATTTTCCCTTTATGTTTTTCCAAAAATGCTTTTGCATAGACTTAGAACGCAAAGATTTTTAGAGTGGGCAATTTTTTGTACAAAGCAATTTCAAGTGATTTGTAAGATGTCAAGAGTATGTTGCGCCATCGATATGGAAAAGTGCCGAATTATGGGAAATTTTGAATGGGTGTAAAGATAGTTAAAAATTATTTTAAATAAGCACAAAATAGTGCTGTAAATATATAAAATAAAATATGTGTGATAAAAACATTCTGCTCGTGTACTATAAACTGCTCTGTATGCTTTGTATTTCTAAGGATAATTCAGAATCACAATGAAATGGAACACTAAAATAAAAATTTCAAATGTTGAATTATCACGCACATCTTGAAGAGTAATATGCAAATTACAATAAACCATCAGATGGCGCTGATAGTACGTTACAATGACGAGAGTGTAATAGAGGGGTATATAAGGAATGGTTGAAAAGAACTAAAATTGTTCACAAGCATTTTAAAAGCTTTTCACTGCAATAACCACAAAGGAAGCATTTGAATGATGTTTTACGTGGTAGAATTATCGGATATCCGGAATGTGGACATACCCAGCTGGAAGTATCCGAGGAACTTGGAATCGCCCAAAGTGACATCTTCAGGCTTTAGCAACGGTTCCAAGAAGATGGTAACGTGAGTACACGTTACATCACAGGTCGCCTCCAAATAATAACGCCTAATGATAACCAATATTTAGTAGTTACTGCCAAAAGAAACAGACGGAGTACAGCATCAGACCTGTCTCGTCAGCTCTCTTCAGCTACCAGTACGGCAGTTTCAAGGTAGACTGTGTACAGACGATTAGGTCTATATGCTCGTAAAACTGTCACATGTGTTCCACTGCAACTCACTGTCACCTGTGGTTAGCCTGGAGTAGAGAGCATGCATTGTAGACACCGCAACAGAAGTCTTGTGTGATGTTTTCCAATAAGTCCATATTTAGTTTTCAATCTAATTCTCGTCGGACTTTCATATGGACAGGTACCCGTTACCACCAAGAGAGCAACATTGAACGATGTTACGGTGGTGCAGGATTGCTCGTTTGGGGAGGAATTATTCTGGGTTCCAGAACTAACCTGCATGTTCAGAATGTAACCATGACAGACCACACCTATCGGGATGTCATTCTGGAACAACATGTACGTTTGTTTCGAGACGCAGTGAGTGCAGAATTTCTTTTTATGGATGACAACGCCAGTTTTCACCATGCAAACATTGTAGATGAATGTCTTCAATCAGAGGATATAACCTGTATGGACTGGTCAGCATACTCATCGGACTTGAATCCAATAGACCATGTACTGGACTTGCTTGGCCGACGAATTACAGCCCGTCAGCCCCCTCCCACATGTCAACCGGAAGTTCTGATAGCATTGTTTGATGAGCGGTGTAATATTCCCCAAGATTATATCGATAATTTGATAATCAGCATGTCAGCGTTTTACAGCCTGTATTGCATCGGCTGGGGGGCATACTATGTATTAACCATCATACCAACCATGCTATATTGGTTTTTGTAAATAGGTGCTTTTTGAAATTTGCTGCAGGGAGTAAAATCGCAATTTTTATTAATGATGAAAAAACATATAGCATCTTTTTTGCTCTTTACTTTTTTTTAATAAATAGACTTTACAAATAAGTCACACTTGTTTTGCTTCTGTCTCTTTCTTTGCCTGAACTTGCATTATCCTTAATTTATGGACACGAGTGTAGAAAAAATTTATTCATAAATTCATTAAAAATTCAAACTCCATCAAATTCATTAAGCTATACAGTAAGTGTACCAAAGATACATTAAAATCAATCTTTATAAGGTTTTATGTAATGAATTAGATGCAATAAAAAGCAATTATTAATACAAGGAATGTAAAAAAAATGTAATTTTATTTTCGAAAAATGTAATGAAAACCTAAACTTACATAAAAGTTTTTTTTATATAAAATTACTAATTTTAACATCATTCATAAAAAAAATGTAAATTAAAAATATATATAAATACATTTTGTGAAATTTTAAGCAAAAATACTTTGTTGATTAATATTTTATTTGGTGTAATTCACGATTCCATAAGCATAATATTTCGCTATCGTTAATATTAATTTGAAACAATTAAAATTACTAAAAAAAACGTTCAAACTGTTAATATTAAAAAAATACTGCAAATATGTTAAAAATTCCTGAATTATTTAAATACCAATGAGCTACAATGAAACAAGGAAATTTTCAATACGTCAAACTCATTCCAATTTCTTATCTATCAAAGTCATTGGTAACAAAAAATTACAAAAAAATTTCTAATATGCGATGAAAATAGAGTAAGAAAAGCATGATAATAAAAAAGAAGATGTGAAACAGGTTATGCGTGTAATAAAAATACAAAAGTATGTATGCAGAGAAATAATAAAATTATTCTTGTGTGAAGATGTTTGTAAACATGTGTACTTGCATGCAGACAAACTTAATTCTCTCAGGAAATTTATGATTTTTTTGTCTACAGCACCCCCCCCACTGCAGATAAAAATGTAAACTATTTCCTTATCAAAAATGCACTTCAAAAAGAAAAAAACTGCAATCAAATATGCCAGCCACTTTTGTTTTTTTGAATATTTTAACAATATTTTTATTTACGGGATACTTTATAAGTCTGTTACTTTACTATATACACTTGACTGTTTGCAAACATACTCGCATATATCTGTATACTTAGAGTTTACGTATATATATATTTATAAACTTGTTAAATTATTAATGGTATTTAAAAACACATAGTAAGTATTAAATGTAAACATACATTCCATCTTCCAAATAAACAGAATAATTTATAATTAATTAAGTATTCCTACAATTACAATAAAGATTATAATGTAATAGAATGATATTTAAATAGATGCAAGCAAATAATTGTATTTATCAATTACAAAATGGTATTCAGTATACATACATACATATATATGTATATATATATATTTTACATTTATCAACTTTTTTTCTTAGTTAAGTAAATAATCTAAAAAAGGAATATAAGCATTCTATTGACTGTGCATATTGCGTACAAAGTATTGTGTATATTTTAAAACAATATATTGTATTTAAATCATTTGTTTATGATTTCAAACAATTCTAGCGATTTTAATGTATAGTGTATTTATTATGATCACACAAGATTATATATATATATATATATATATATATATATATATATATATATATATATATATATATATATATATATATATATATATATATATATATATATATATATATATATATATATATATATATATGTATGTATATATATATATGTGTGTGTGTGTGTGTATAATATAGAGCTTTTTTTTAGGAAACATTTCTCTTCACACTAACGAAATATTGATTTAACGTAAGGATGATTTAACGGCATGAACAGTTTGTGGGCTCAATTCATAACCTCCAGTATGGATATTTGTAGTGATTCAGAATCTTGTTTGAATTACAGATCTTAGGTGAATCCACCCTCATGTACAAAAGTTCTAGTGAATCAGATAAACCTATATGTATGGACATTTAACTGAATTCGGTTGTATACACCAGCCAACTCCCCTGAACCTAACCCAAGAAGGGTTCTACCAATTTAGATGGGAGTTGCTAGGAAGAATAAAAGAAAGTGACACCACCTGGGGCACTGTTCCCGCAACAGTTCCAGGTACATCTGTAGGGCACTCCTCTGCTGCCTCTGGCTGTCCCCAATTGACAAATTTATAGAACATCAAAACAAAATACATTGCAATAAGACATTGGCACAATGGAAATTACAATATATACAATTTAACATCAGGATATTCAATTTAGCTTAAGCAAACATGCAAGATAATAATAAGAAGTTAGTAAAGTTAGAAAAAGAAATAGGTTGTTAAATAGACTTTATTCAGCAAGGTTATTAGTTCTCCTTGTTATTCCCTAGGTTAGTTTAATATAAATATAAATAATATGGTTCTCTCTCGAGAAAGGCTAGGTTGTACTTGACATTACACATTACCTACATTTACTTACAACAAAAGCTATATACAGATTAAAATTATAGTTTACAATTCAACAAGAATAATGCAGATGGATTGGTCATTAGCTACAATAACTACAGTATAAAAAGAAAAAAAAAGTGAACTTATGTACAAACTGGACAATAAGAAAGTGTTAGTAAAATTAGAAAAATAAAGGTTGTTACATTGCACAGAGTTACAAGGCTTAAGTACTCTGTACTTCTTCATCATTGTCCAGGAGGTCCAATTATCCTTGCTGGTCATTCTCCTCTCCTTGGTTGTATCTTTTTTATTCTCAAATAAAAGAAATGAAAATAAATTTTCTCTATATGCTATGCTTACAATGATCGCGCGACTAAATATACCTTGCGATCAGTGAATCCCAATTTAAAATGCAATTTTTCATGATGCAGCGATTAAAATAGAGCAGCACTAACACGTGACTCGTGTTAAATTTTTTCCAATGGCGATTTGCGGAGTCATAACCATTAGCATCTTTTTGAAAAATTGAGGGCGGCAGAGAAACATTTTTCATGTATCATTACATCGTTACCGTGAGAACTGCCATGAATAACAAAATTATGCTACTTTGAAGAACCATTACGAAATAAGAAATGAAACTTATATATTAAAAAAGATGTTTTTGGAGTGAAATATTCTTAAATTGAGTTTAAAATATATGATACATATTTATGCTTCTTTAATAAGTCCAATAAAGATTTTGGCGATAAATAAATCTTTAATGAAATACCCCATTACAAGAGTGATAAAATAAATAGCTTATGTAGTAAGGTATTAATTTGTTGTTAAAATAAGGTAATAATTTTTCTTAAAACCTTTTCTTTTAATTTTTAAACTTCTTTTTAAAAGGAGTTAATACAAAATTACTATGTTTTCGAAAAAATATTTCGATGACTTTTAACTTTTCAAAAAAATATTTTTGAAAAGTTAAAGTAATTCTTTTTTCTTTTCAAAAATATTTTTTCGGCATCAGTAAAACAGATAATCAAATAAGGAAATTTAATAAATTCACGATTTTTAATTTGATGCAATAACATTAGCATAAAAATGAATATTTTTATATTTATATTTCACATTAAAAACTAAAGATTATTATGAATAAGAATTAAATTATTATTTAGAATTAGCATAACTTGAATATTTTTGTTTTTTGATGTTAATTTATTATATAATAGGTTTTTAAAAATAAATATTGCCTTTTGTTGAAAAACAAATACATACGCATATAATGTTTCTAGTTTAATTTATATAATATTTAATTTTTTTCTTACATTTATTGTATAAAACATATTCTTAAGTGTATTAAATATTTAAATTTAATAAAAATCACCTTGGATATGGAGAACTATAATAATATTGATGACTATAAGATATAAGTTAACGTTTTTCTTTTTTCCAGATTTTATGATATATATGCTATCAATCATATTTGAATAAAATCCGTCATATCAAAATGAAATCCGGTAATACAAGTAGCAAGTGATGACACTTTGTACAATACGCCAATCAGTGGGCCCTAATGGATTAGAAAAATGATGGGTATTCATAATTTAAAAACAAAGCTAAAGACACCTAGATGTAGCTTTCCACTTCCAGAGGTATTTCACACATACGACATTGCTACCTATTTAATGTGCCTTAACCGCCATTAGAGACACGACTTAGTTTGGTCGGGATTCGAACTCTCTTTCTTGCGATAACGGGAAGGAACGCCCTGCTCTATCAGGCCCTGCAAAATTAATTGAAATATCATGTTTGGATTTCCAACATCGTTAGACATAACTATAGGCTTATCTTCTTAATGTCACACCAGAGAATCAAACTTCGAATCTTTAAGTCTTTAAGTCCACATAAATTTACTCTACACGACATGACAATTTACGTTTAGGTTAGGTATCAAACCCGTTACCTTCCTAACTTGGTTCAATTTTCTTATATTTTTAGCCTAATCAATACATACATATGTGTAGTTATCATTAATTCATCAATAGTACAGGTTAATTTAAAAAAGTTTATGTAGGTTATAGAATATATATATATATATATATATATATATATATATATATATATATATATATATATATATATATATATATATATATATATATATATATGTGGTGGGTGAACCACTTAATAGCTGACGTCACTATTTCAAGTGCCCACTTGAGATGGAGCTCGAGAGGCGCAACAGCTTCCCCAGTGAGCGGGGCAGAAGAGAAACAATACTAAAGACGCTAAGACGTTCCTTTTTGATAGCAGCAAGACGACTGCTCCTGTCCCCCATAACTTTAAACTTGAACTTTAAATTTCAATCTATTAAGATGATTAATTGTAAATATCTCAAACTTGTATATATTTATATTTGTAAATACATGTTAATTAAATATTAGGCTTTGTATAAGAATTGTTAATTAGTTAATCTCGCCTTGGCCACTCCCCGTCCCACAAAACTCAGAAGCGGGATTGAGATATTGAAATGATTAGCTGGATTACAAAAAATTTGTAGTGATTGGAATAATTATCGCATCAGATAGTTAGAAGGATTTTCATTAGAAGAAGACGTTACGTTAAGCATCGGTTTGGAACGAGAGAAAGACGTGGATCCTCATCGAACATCTTTGAGAGGTACGTGAACATTTCTCAAAGTACATGATGATATTAAACGATATAAAAGAAATAAGCGTTGCATTGAAAAATTTTAAAGCAGATAAAATCACAATTTTGCATAGATTGATTTTTGATCATGATGGAGATAGATTAAATCGTAAAAGAATTAGAAATTTTGATGGTTTTGATTTTGATATCGAAAGTAATGAATATCGAGACAAATTAAAAAATATAAACAATGAGTTTTCGCTTGGCGAACTTATTACTGCATCGAACATTTTGAATATTTCTTTTCAAGGATCCAAAGCAGAGCTCGCAGAAAGAATTTTGTCTCTGTTATGTGACCTTGAACTCTTAGCTCAAAACACTAAAGAGGATTCGGAAACTGCTGACTCGGAAAGTGAAGTGGAAGAAGAAATAAGTAGAAATGATTTTTCAATGCAATGCAATATAAGTAAAAAGAAAAGTGCATCTGACTATTTTAAGAAGAATGAAAATGTTTGTGAAAATGATTTTTATGCACATACTGTTATTCCAAGTGTTAATATTAATTATGAAGATATCGAAAGCACTATTACTAAATTTAATGCAGAATCACATGAAAATGTAATTAATTGGATTGATCATTTTGAGGATATGTCGAAATTATTTAATTTATCAGACTTACAAAAATTTGTTATGGCTAAAAGATCGTTAGGAGGAAATGCTCTATTATTCGTTCGAACAGAACCACAAATAAATTCTTGGGAAAAATTGAGACGAGCCTTGATCGATGAGTTTTCGTTTGAAATAAACTCAGCTAACTTACACGATCTTTTGCGTAAAAGGAAAATGCATGATTATGAATCTGTGCAGGAGTATTTTTTAAAAATGAAGGAGTTGTGCAATTGCGGTAAAATTGAAGAATCTGCCTTAATGCATTATGTTATTAATGGAATAAATGATAAACAAGAATACAAAATTGTTTTGTATGGATGTAAGAATTTAAGTGAATTTAAAGAAAAACTCAAAGTTTATGAATTAATAAAAAGTGATTCTGTTAAAAGTAAAAATGCTTTCGATAAAACGAAAACAAAATATAATTCTCATTTTAAATATGATAATTTTGATAAAACGAAAACAAAATGTAATTCTCATTTTAAATATGATAATTTCGATAAAACGAAAACAAAATATTATTCTCATGATAAATATAATAATTTTGATAAAACGAAATCAAAATATGAATATAGTAATAGAGTTAATTCTAAGAATGAAAATGTAAATAAAATAAGGTACAATGATGGTTTTGGAAAAATGAAATACTGTGATTATGATGATCGTAAAGATAAAATTTGTTTTAATTGTGGTGAAAAAAATCATATTTCTAAATTTTGTGAACATAAAGAGAAGGGTATTAAATGTTTTCGATGTAATAATTTTGGACATAAAGCTTCATTGTGTCCAGAAACTAATTCTAAACCTGAAGTAGCAACAATGAATGTTAATGTTAAAACAATACTGAATGATGTTATTATTAATAATTTGAATGTTAATGCATTAATAGATACTGGAAGCCAAGTAACTTTGATTCGTAAATCTGTCTTTGATAAATTAAATTTTGTAGAGTTATTTCCGGGTAATTCTTCTCTAAGTGGTTTTGGTAAATGTGTTGTAAAGCCGTTGGGCTATTTTAAGGGAAATATTAAAATAGATGATTTTAAGTGTGAAGAAGATATTTATGTGGTTGAAAATAATGTTATGTCATATGATGCCATCATAGGAATGAATGTACTAATGCAGGGTGAAACCTTAATTAATGAAAACGGAATTAAGATTAAAAATAAATATCAATGTGTAAAAGAAATTAATACTTTATCAATTCTACCTGTTGATTTAACTTTTAATGAAGTTGAACTGAACATTGAACCTAGTATTCCAAAAAATTTAAATATAAGTTGCAACAATTAGTTTCGAGTTATGTACCACATAAAACAAAATCAACTAATGTTCAATTAGATATTTTGTTAAAAAGTAATGAGCCTATATCTAATCAACCCCGTAGATTACCATTTTCAGAGAAAAAGATAGTTGAAACCCAAATAGATGAATGGTTAGAACAAGGTATAATAGAACCCAGTTCTTCAGAATATTGTAGCCCAGTAGTAATCGTAAAGAAAAAAGACGGAACACCTCGTTTGTGCATAGATTATCGGAGATTAAATAAAGTAATTGTAAAAGATAAATTTCCCCTCCCATTGATTGAAGATATATTAGATAGATTGCAGGAATCGTGTGTGTTTAGTACAATTGATCTCAAGAATGGATTTTTCCATGTAGATGTAAAGAAGGATAGAAGAAAATACACTTCATTTGTAACTCATGAAGGACAGTACCAATTTCTTAAGGTTCCTTTTGGACTGTATAATTCCCCAGCTGTGTTTCAAAGATTTATTAATACTATTTTCCGACCACTGATTAATGATGGTATTGTTTTACCTTATATGGACGATATAATTATTTTGTCTTCCTCAACTGAAGAAGGAGTCGAACGGCTTGAAAAAGTCTTAAATCTTGCGAGTGAATATGGATTAGAAATAAATTTTAGAAAATCCCATTTTTTGAAGAAGCGCATTGAATTTTTAGACCATATCATCGAAGAAGGGAAAATTTTTCCATCTACTTTGAAAACTAAAGCTGTGCTTCATTTCCCTGAGCCACTTAATTTGAAACAGGTCAATAGTTTTTTAGGATTGACTGGATATTTCAGGAAATTTATCCCAAAATATTCCATTATTGCTAGGCCATTGAGTGATCTTTTGAAGAAAGATAGGAAATTTAAATTTGGTGAAGAGGAAAGAAACTCTTTTAATCAATTAAAGTTAATTTTAGCTCAAAAACCTGTGTTAGGTATATACAACCCAAATTACGAAACTGAACTGCATTGTGACGCCAGCATAGAAGGATATGGAGCTATTTTATTACAGAAATCCCCAAATGATAAAAATTTTCATCCCATCTATTTTATGAGTAAAAAGACAACAGATGCCGAAAAGAAGTATTCCAGTTACGAGCTTGAAGCTCTTGCAATTATTGAAGCGTTAAAAAGATTCCGCGTTTACTTATTAGGAATTCCATTTAAAATTGTCACTGACTGTTCCGCATTCGAAAAGACTATGCAAAAAGAGATTTGTCAACTCGTGTTGCTCGTTGGGCTTTATTGCTCCAAGAATTTAATTATAGTATTGAGCATCGCTCCGGTACAAGAATGACTCATGTTGACGCACTAAGCAGATCCCCTGTAAACATATTTTGCATCTCAAGCGATAATATCATACCGAAATTAAAATCAGCCCAAGATAATGATGATGAAATAAAAACGATAAAAGAATTATTAAAAATCTCTAGTTATGAAGATTATTTTGAGAGAAACGGAGTTCTTTATAAATTTGTTGATGGTAAGGAGTTAGTGGTTGTGCCAAGAAGTATGCAGATGGAAATTATTAGAAGTGCGCATGAAAAGGGACATACCGGAATCAAATATACAGAGAAAAGCATAGAGGACCATTATTTCATTCCCAAACTTAAACAGAAAGTAGAAAATATCATATCTAATTGCGTTCACTGTATTCTTGTAAATCACAAAAGAGGAAAGAAAGAAGGCTTATTACACCCATTGCATAAAAATGACGTACCACTATACACATACCATATTGATCATTTAGGACCTTTAGAAAGCACACATAAAAATTATAAGTATATTTTAACAATTATAGACGCTTTTACTAAGTTCGTTTGGATTTTTCCTACGAAGACCACAACATCTGCTGAAGTCATTTCGAAATTAGAAACTCTAAAATCAGTCTTTGGAAATCCCTACCAAATTATTTCTGATAGAGGTACAGCTTTTAGCTCTGGTGAATTCAGAGATTATTGCTCTAAAGAGAATATTAAACACCATTTAATAACCACTGGTTTGCCAAGAGCTAACGGACAAGTTGAGAGGATCAACCAAACAATCACATCAGTTCTTTCAAAGCTATCTTTAGAGAATCCAGCTCAGTGGTATAAACTTACGAACGAACTGCAGCAGACGATTAATTCAACATATCAACGAAGCATAGATACCACACCTTTTGAGTTACTTTTTGGTACGAAGATGAACGTTGGAGGTATTGGTAAGCTCCAAGAAATGATTGAAAAGGAATTTCAAGCTAATTTTGAAGCTCAAAGAGATGAACTCAGAAAACATGCTAAACAACAAATTTTCAAGATCCAAGAAGAAAACAGGAAAACGTATAATTTAAGAAGAAAAGAGCATCAATCTTATGGAGTTAACGATTTGGTCGCTATTAAAAGAACTCAGTTTGGACCCCACTTAAAACTGAAACCAAAATATTTAGGACCATACAGAGTTACTAAAGTTAAAGGAGGCAACACCTATGATGTAATCAAAGAAGGAAGTCATGAAGGACCTAACGGTACCACGACTTGTGCTGAATTTCTAAAACCCTGGTACAGTATGCCAAAAGACGAGGATGTTATGCAAGTTGGAGTTAAATTAAAGTTGAATTGTGCTGAAGGATAGTCGGAAGTCCAACTGACTATAATGAAGCTAAAAGATATACTGACTCATTTCTTTATTTCAGATCTAAGAAGATGAATATAAAATTTGTTTCTTTTCAGAGAATTATTCTGTTCTGCTTGTTTCTTTCCCTGTTTTGCTGTTTTTCTTTTTTTATATATTTGCAGTGTCGTCTGGAGGACCAGCCGATTTCAGGACGGCCGAACTGTGGTGGGTGAACCACTTAATAGCTGACGTCACTATTTCAAGTGCCCACTTGAGATGGAGCTCGAGAGGCGCAACAGCTTCCCCAGTGAGCGGGGCAGAAGAGAAACAATACTAAAGACGCTAAGACGTTCCTTTTGATAGCAGCAAGACGACTGCTCCTGTCCCCCATAACTTTAAACTTGAACTTTAAATTTCAATCTATTAAGATGATTAATTGTAAATATCTCAAACTTGTATATATTTATATTTGTAAATACATGTTAATTAAATATTAGGCTTTGTATAAGAATTGTTAATTAGTTAATCTCGCCTTGGCCACTCCCCGTCCCACATATATATATATATATATATATATGATAGAAAATAAATAATATTCTAAATCAAAATGCATTTCAGATATTCTGAAGAACAAATGTCACGAGTAAGCATTTTGCAGAAACGATTTCAAAATTAGAAATAGTAAATTAGCCTTCAAATAAATTTTCTGCAAATTAGGCAAACATATCCATCAGTAGTTGTTGAGGAAGCACTGTTAAAAAAGATGAATACATTTTAAATGGAAGCATTTTACGGTTCTCCTAGAAGATTTTAAAAAGAATATTATGTATTAAGAAGTAGTTGCTATTCAATATCGTTACATGTGCATACATTACTCTGAATAACATTTTATCTTTGTGAGTAAACTTTAATAAATATTTGTTCAACTGACTGATTGTGTTAACTTTAGGATAAATTAAAAATGTAAGAAATCCGAAAAAAAGCTATAAATCATCTTTTAATGAGTTATCATAAATACTTATATTTGAAATATTTTTATTCCATAGATTATTTAAGTTGAAATGTTTTTAATATTCACTGCCCAATATTGAAAACGCAACACCAAGGAGTGATAAGAATATTATGCAAATTTCAAGGTACTTAACTGAGTTCTGCAAATGATGGGATATGTGCAGCTCTCAATTAGACGTAGGATATGATATAAGGTGAGGAACCAGCAGAGTGAGTAATATTCTCGCCATTGTTGCTGTTTGGAAAATAATCGTTGAAAGTTAGTTCTTGTCACAAAGGACGCCTGCAATTGCAGAGAATTCCATGCCATCGTCGATGGTGTCAGTTCCAGCAGACAGACGAGTTTACGAGGGACATGGTGATCGGACTAAGATGAGTATGTTGTTCTTTAAGGCAAATCACAGCTGATAGTGCTGTACACCGGCTGTATCGAAGAATGTTGGAAGAAGGCATCAGCACAAGTGACATCAGCACGCGTGGATCGACGCATCTGACGGGAGGCGATAGCGACCCGACAAAGCAAGTCTACCGAAATTTTGGAGCATGTGCATGACACCCTGGATGCTCCCATCGAGCAGAACTATTTTCAGTCGATTGGTTGCAAGTGGCTTGAGTTCATGGCATCCGTTAAGAAGCGTGCCATTAACCCCACAGCATGGACGTCAACGTCTGGAATGGTGCCGGATTAGAGAGATGTGAACGACGGAGTGGCATAGTATCGTCTTCTCAGATGAGTCACGTTTCTATTTTTTCAGTGATAGTCACCACGTACAATTCTGGCCTCGACGTGGAGACAGATCTAATCTTGCAACAATTGTAAAACGCTCCACCTCCCGACAACGTGGGATCATGGTTTGGCGCGCTATTCTGAACGATTCCAATTTACCTCTAGTTTTTATCCACGGCACTATGCCAGCCTAACGTTACGTGAATGATGTACTGTTGTCGAGGACACTCTTATACCTTCAGGGGTGTCCAATGCTTTTTGTCACCAGAATAACGCCCGACCACACATTACTCGCATCAGCCAATTTGCCCTGCAAAATATACAGATGCTTCCTAGGCCACCATGCTTGCATGATCTCTCACCAATCAAGAACGGTTGGGATATGAATGGACACCATTTGCAGACTTTCTAGCAATTTTTTCTTTGTGTTACATTTTTAATGTCGGGCAGTGCTTATTAATTATCTAATTTGCTTGCTATTTTTTTATTTCTGATATTAAAAAAACTAACCGCTATTCAAAATAATAAAGGAAAAAAATTATCGACAGAATTGATAAAAGTATATTGTTAAAAACAATAATGTTTTCTGAAAAATATGTGAAATATTCAAAGCAGAAACTCCCAGTAATATTAGATATCATTACTGATTTAAAACAATAGAATGATTCCAACAATAAAATGAAATTTATTTTCTCAGATGGGGAATTGAATATCGAAGTATGAAATTCTGAGTTCCTAGGTTAATATTTTTATAAACATCATATATTTATTATTGTTCTCATTATTAGAAACTAAACGCATTGTTCAATTTAATTAAATTTCAAATGTACATTGAAAGCACAAGTGCTACGAGTTATTACTTTAATATAAATAGAAAAATATTCTTGCGATGTTCATTAAGTACATTGCCAAATGAAGCGAAATTTTTGAAAATGAAGGATATTACTTTACTACAGAAATGGTTAATAATGAAACATATTTTATATAAAAAGCTTTTATTTTACTAATTACCATAATTTATGCTAATGAAAATAATTTTTTACAGAAATATTTTTAGTTAACTGTATGTTAACAGCATAACAATATAGGAATGTATATATACATTTAAATTAAAACCATTGTCACAATATCCTCGTGGAGAAGGGAAATGGACTCTAGTGCCCATATCTGTTTTCAAAACCATGGTCCCTGCAGTGCGATACATATGTCCCAGTTACATGGACAGTTTAACACGAAACTCCTAAGTGTTTAGTTCCTAAGCATGCTTGGTACTTAGTTTTATCGACCCAATGAAGCCTAACTCAAAAACCGAACCTGTGACTCGGGAGAGCGAAACGCTACCACTACGCCACCGGGCTTCGCGCGTATGTGTGAGTATGCTAGGGCGTTAAGAAGAATGATCAGAGGATACTTGGATTTCAATCAGACAAAATAAGAATATTACAGTACAGCGTTAACTAAAACTCATTATGGTAGAAAAATTGCTTTCTTCATAATAGAAAGCATAAAAAATATATTTTTTATAATATTGATATTTTTTTACCTCATGCACATTAGCTGTCTTAATTACTAAGAAGTTTTCGGCACGATTTACCTTTTTTGCATTTGAATATAGCCTATTATCCATGAAAATGTTTCTAAAACAGCCGATATTAAAAAACATTAAATTACCTTAAAACAGTTTTCAGCTGTTTGAACTACCAATATAACACATAAAATAAAGAATTATGTGGTTATGGACTTAAGTGGTAAAATAGTGTGAAACACATTCGCTTCAATCACAATCACGCTTATCTTCAAAGTGAAAAAATATTGCTTTTTACTTATATATCCCAAGGTGCAGGGGTTTGGCAGTTTTTTGAGGATTTTTGTTTGAAGATACATGAATATGGATGACGTATGAATATTGATGAAAGAATTCCCCTTAAGGAATTGATACATAATGAATATTTAAATGACTTGCAAGACTTCTAGCTGTCTACAACAGGGTGTCAAATCTAATATTGCTGTAGATGAATATGTCTCTTAAAGTGTCTTGACTTTCTTTAACGTTTGTGAAATTGATAAAATTGATTTTTAAGCTTTGCATAAGTTATTTGTAAATGATATCTGTCGGCATGGATATTTTAGAATATTTTCGGTTTACTGTCCTGTGTGTGATATATGATAACAATAAACTCATATTGATATATGAGTTTATGAGAGAAAGATACAAGAGAAATATACAGCATACTTATTAATTGAGATAGTTAAATTAAAACAAATAAATTCTTAATGCACAATTTTAACAAATGTCTAATGTCCTTTACATTTTTGTGATTATTTAGTTATTAACAACCATAAAATTTATTTGTATTTTAATTTCACAGTTTCGCTATTGGGTATCAAAACACAAAAATGCTTACTTACAAATAAAAATATAAGCCCAACACAATTCTCTCTTAATCAATCAATCAATCAGTTCGCATACATATAGATACAATGCAGTCTTATTCTGAAAACTGAAACACTTCCAGAACTCAATCATCAATCATTAAAACTATCAACGCTCTCGGCATAAAACTGTTTGGAAAAAATTGATTTTTGGACATCAGGTTGTATTGATTGGTAACCATTACATTAAGAGAAGGACGTAAGACACATTTTTCAACAGTTATTCACTCAGTCAATCTCATTTTTCACGGTAAATAATGGTATCGTCAGGCACACTTCAACGTAACTTGATGGTATAGGCATTATGTCACTTTGAGATTTATTTTCTTGTACAGCATTAGAACATTAATTTATCTTGAAGGAGGAAAATATTTCAACATCTACTCCCGTTTTATGATAAAATAGGATACTTATAAGCCATCTGAACTACTTTCTTTAATTACATATAAATTCAAGGGCGCTCCGTGGCTGAGTGGTCAAAAGCATCACTGCTAATCGCTTGAGAGCGTAGGAGTGTGGGTTCGATTCCCACCGTGGCCCTGGGTGTTTTCTTCGTTATTCTTCTGTGGTTGTACATCTGTCATTGTGCTATTTGTCCTATTATCGACGAAGACTTACAAGCGGATCTCAAGAATCAAGCATACAAGTCTTGAATATATGTAATGTAATAAAAAAAAATAAAATAAATAAATTCAAATTTATTCCGATAAAATAGATTTTTATTAAGTAATTTTTCAGGAGTATCTTTTTTTGTTTTGTTCTCCATACAATCTGATGGAAAAATGCCCGTTGAATTTATTTTACATTTGTTAAAAAATATCTATTGCGGAAAACATGCCTGTTTTGAAAGAAAAAAAAACTCTAGTTTGAGTTTATCTCCGAAACAGGTACATTCAATGTTAGCACTGAATGTACCTTCAGTTCGACAATTTGTTAGTTCCATTCCAACCTCGAGGCTGATGGTTTGTAGTTATTTAGAATAATTTTCAAACTGTAAGAGCTGTTTTGGTGTTACAATAACTTTCAATGACAAACAAAACCGAAACAGATCATAAACCTACAAATAAACCATTGAATTTCTTTTAAATGCACTTGATAATGAATCTGGTTTCAAATCTTAAGTTTAAGTGCGAATATATTATCCTTAATATTCCCGTCCAAGAAGAAAGGCCGAGCTGGCAGCCGAATGGTTAGCGCTCTTGCCTTCGGTTCAACAGTTCGTGGGTTCGAATCCCACCTTGGTCATGGATGTTTGTAGTGGTTCGGAATCCACTTTAAACCATAGGTCCCGGTCTAATTAGCCCTTGTGTGAAAAAATGACCGTTGAGCGACAAATAAACCAAGAAGAAAGCTGCTAATGATTTTTTTATTGTGTATCACATTATTTCTTTATATTTAATTGTGCAACTATGATATAAGTATTTAAAAATTTTCCGTTATAAAAATGTATATTATTATGAGTTTAAATATTCAGAACTGCATATAACGATGTGTAAATAAGTTTAAAAGATTAGATAAACTTAAAATCTCGTCACACACTGTGTTTTTATTAATCATAGATTTTATGTAAAATATACATGAAATCTTTAATTAATAAATTTATAGACAATGCAAAGTGTTTACATATTTATTCTAGCACTGATACAGATATAAACAGTTTATTTCAACAAAGCATTTCGCTAATATTTCAGTAGCTATTGTGTGAGCTCAAATTGATCACATAATCCTAAGAACACATTTAATTTTCTCCCTTGGATTATTTCGAAAGATTCGTGGTGAATTTTTGCGTTATTTTAAATCTTTGTGTACTGTGTACTTTCGTTGCCATGGTAACAATGAATATATTGCAATAATTATTTAACTCAAAGATATCTTGCCGTTTCATTTACATTTTACTTCTAAATTATCATATTTCATTTATTTTTATGTTATTAGAATGTATTACATTTTGTTGCTATTCTTTGAATGTGTTTGTAACATGATTTTTCAAATGAAATTATAGTCACACAAACGCACTTTTGTGAAGTTATTTTAAATTTCTAATAATTTTGCATGTAACATAATATGTAATAAGTAAAATAGGTTAGGATATTTAAAAACTGAAATTCATTGTAGTTATGTTAGACCTAAAGTATAAATCTCATTTACAGAAATTAGGAAAGCAATTTATAGTATGATAATTGATCATCAAAATATAAATAAAATCGTCATTCACTTGACTCACACGAAAATGAAATTGACATTCCCTTGGAAAGAGTTCAAAATGAATAACAGTCAATCAACATTGAAAATGTATAGAATATTTTTAAAACTAAATTCATTATGGTTACATTTGATTTAAAATTTAGATTATTTACATGTAGCAAACTAGGAAAACAATCTAAAATATGCAAACAAAGGTATATGCTAAACTTCTTTTTGAGAGTTCAAAACCAATGAGTTAATTGAAAAACCGTGGCATAGAAATGTGTGTGTGTCTGTCTATCAACATTGAAAATACAGGTAAACTTTTAAAACTGTAATTTATTAATGACATGTTAGACTATACTAGGCATACTCTTAAAGAGTGCAAAATAAATTAACAGTGTTAGATTATTATTTTAAATTTTAAAATAAACTTAATCATTTGGAAATGTAAGACAGTGAAACGCATTTTAATCAGCAATTTAAATACAAATACATATTATTACTTATGTAGTATACCGTCTACCGTTTGCACGAAAAATTTAAGTCGCCCAAATTTTGCGGATTGATGCAAAAATCTTCGATTCTTTATGTAATTCCAATGAATACTGGACACAAGGTCCTAAATTTTACTATTTTCAAAATGTGAAGGGAAACGAAAGCAGTTAAGCTTTGTCTTCATTGAAAAAACTTGAGATAAAAACTTTATTTTTAATTCGTTTTTCATTTTTTAAGTTTAGAAAGTCACAAAAAACGAATCATTAATATAAAATTTGCTTGAACAATGTTTGAGAAATATAAAACCAGCTTACGAAATAGAACAGCCGATGAGATAGCTAAGTAGAAATATCTGGTGTTAAATCGTATTATTTGGCGAAATAATATTTTCGCGAAAATAGTCGACGGGATAATGTGTATGTACCCTAAGAAGATAAATTAATTTTTAAATGTATTGTAATTACAATATATCTTTAAGTAATATCACAATTAGAAAAATAATCTTATATACTCACTAACTCATACGTCAGACATTGTCTTCAAAAGAATTGAAAATTAAAGGGTTAGTTGGTAAGACGCACATACACACATTGCATTAATACGCTTATCTGTCATTCAATGTTAAATATACAAGAAAGATATTTTATAACTAAAATTTATTAGTCATGCTACATCTAAGTAATTAATAATTTATGTCAATTAGTACACCAATTTACAATTACTCAAAAGTATATAGATGGTATTCTCTTGAAGGAAAATCAAAATTAATCAGTTGGAAAATCGATATATTGAAACTTGCCTGTATATGGATACCATAAATGCATGTAGAAAACTTTATAAATTCAATATTAGAAGTTAAAATTAAAAACTCAAAATGCGTAGTGTATTAATCCAAATAAATAGTAATCACTATATATATATATATATATATACATACATATATATATATATATATATATATATATATATATATATATATATATATATATATATATATATATATATATATATATATAATGTGATTAAATTTTTTATTAATATTTTTATTCATAGATATTGTCTTAGATTTATAGAAATTTACATTTATGATTTCTATATATAATTATTGGCTATATTAAAAAACTATAGTTTAAAATTACATTAATACTTTTTTAGAATTTCATCAGTTTTTAAAGATAATTTGATGCCACTGATTCCATTTTAATAAATTTTGCAATCGCTCAAAATGAACTTGGTATAATCTTTAGCAGCTTATATGTATATTTTGCGAGAGCAGTATATTTTTAATATAATGTACAAAAGCTAACAGGTCAGTCCGTAAGCTCTTTTATGGCCAAAAACTTCTGCTGAAAAATTTGTAACTTGCTTTCACGTAAATAATTGCAATCTGAAAAAATAATAAATTTTTTTTGGATTTTTTTCTCTTCTTTTGATAAAAAAGTAAAAATATCAATTACTTAACAAGAAATTTAAACACTTAAAATTTTAAAAAAATAAAAAAATATTTGGATTAATAGCAATTTTTTGCAGTTAACTAACTTAATTTATTGGTTCACTTTATTGATATACCCATTTGACTTTATTGATATATCCATTTTGTAAATAAATGAATGTTTACATTTCTCTATTAATTTAAATTTTCATTGTAGATTTCCTGCATTTAAAGAATGTCCGTTAAAATCTTACTTTCAATCTCCAATTTTCATCAAAAAATGTATTTTATGAAATTAAGCATTGTATCTAGCAAGAGTACAGCATATACATTAGGGAATTACTGATAAGTTACAGATAGTGTGATGAATGTGTTGAGAAATTACATGGAATAAAAGTGTTAGCATCAAGCTGTATTATTACTTAAAGAAATGAGTGGCCACTAGATGGCAGTGTTTAATATGTCATGTTGAGAGATATGTACAAGCAATTGAGAAGAGAAATTTTATGAAGGAGCTCACTATGAAGGAGCTACCTAAAAGATGTCTGTAAATATTCCGTAAATAAATCTTTAAATATTAGTAAATTTATAAGAACTTCTTCCTTCCCCACCTAAGCTACTCACTCGTCATCTGACAATTAGAATGAAACCGATAACAAAAGGAATACATTTTATTTTCTGTTTGACTAGAATATTTCAAGTATTTTCAAATTTCATTTCCGCGGTTGGATAAATTATTTCCACTAGGTTCTTATTACAAGCTTCCCACAAAAAATTAAATATTGTAAAATACAATTTTAGAGTAAATAATTATCAAAGTATGAGGACGTGGCAGCCTGGTTCAACATTTGTTATCGGAAGATAGTGAGTTCGAATCATGACCCAATCGAATATATATCATGTTCGCTAACGATGCCTGCGTCACAAAAAATATGTCGTGTTTACTATGTCCTCCATGTGAAATGATTTCTCTGGGCCTTACAGGTCAAGTATGAGGGTCTAGCTTGGTTCCTACTTCTGAATTAGGAAGACCCATTTTCGATGGCACACTCACTGGATGATCCTCCAGAGAGAGTGCTTTAGCTTAGTTTTCACTCAGTGGTCATTATATGCACACGAGGGCTAATTAGACCGGAACCTACAGTTTAAAGTGGATTCAGAACCACATGCCTAAGGTGAGATTCGAACACGCGAACTGTTGAACCGAAAGCAAGATTGCTACCCATTCGGTTGCCAGCTCGATCCCAGTGAGTGTGTATCCATCACTTCCCCTCTTGAAGTGTTTAAAAGGGTGAGATCCTGGTAGTCGGGCATTACATAGCAACAACAAATATAAAAAAATACAAGATGTTGGTAGGATACTAATTTTAGTACTTTTAATATTGATGTTAAGTTTACCAGAAGAAAATATCTAAAATTTCTATTACTACATCAAAATACGCTAAAATATAAAAGCATTCCACATTATGCTGGAAATAATGTCTACAGTTACACCCTTAGAACTGATGGAAAATCACAAATATTAAATTCCTAAAACAATTAGTATTTCAAAAAATTTGTATTTAAACAATGCAATAAAAAATAGTATGCTTTATGTTTCATGTTAAACTCTGTATCTTCAGTAATAAGTTTTGAGACGTTGACCGAAATTCCTAAACGTCACACACTTAGAAGCTCAATTTGTAAATGTTTATAAATCTCGATGAAGTTTGCACATAACATATATTTATAAACACGATTAATACTTCCAGGTGCAAGTAAATAAAGTTATTGTAACACACTATTGGTTAATACTGATCACTGTAAACATTTAAATAAAAACATAGTGTGTCTCGTATGTTTTCAATATAAATTATGTACTTTACTCCGTTATGAACCCATAACATGATAGGTTATATAATTCATACTGAATACTATGAGCATTTTAAAAATCCATTCAAAACATAGCGTGTAGCGATTCATAAAACCTCCACCGAAATCATTGAAAAAAAAATCGGGAAAATGTGTAGTGACCTTAAAAATACCTCTCAGTTTAAATTCTCCCCACAGTTTTCAAAATGTCATTTTCTTGACTTTAATCTTTTGTTCTTTTCGGATACAGTTAAGGGAGTGTTGCCGAAAAATCGAAAAGCAAATATCCGTACATCAAAGTAACCCCCACACTTTAAGAAAGAACTACTGTACTTGACTTTAGATTTGAACAAAGGGAAAAACCCTAGGGGTATTTTCCAATCTCGGTCTCAAGTTGCTCTAAAGAAACCAAAGTCAGATAATTCAGAAGAAAACGAATTTCAAGTCATAGTCTCCAAAAGCATTTGTTTTTGACGTTCAATAATTGAATCCTGATATAAACCTCCTTTGTGTCGTTTATTTCCCCCAATTTTTTCCCTGTTTCGCTACATTTCCCCCCTTGCTCTACTTTTTCGATTTTTCGTTCTTGTAGTTTGGCGTATTTGAGTACATATTACTTTCATTTATAATTGGTTTCCGACTCGTCGAGTTATCGAACAACATGCTTTCTGAGATCGCGAATAGAATTTCTTTTTTCCTATTTATAAAAGTATTTGTTTGAAAAAAAAGACGATTAAAAATGCTTAAACCGTATGGGATTGAATCGTAAAAACATATTAAATATCTATTAAATAACAAAATGTACAGCTTTATTTAAATTTCAAAATATTTGTAGATGAATACTTTGATACCCATATATGTATAATATTGAATATTTTTTTGGAAAATACATTAAAATGAACGCGTTTTAGTAATTAAAAATAATAACTTAATGATTTTAAACTATGATAAAAAAATGTTACATATTAAAATAATTTTACCATTATGAAAGTTAAATACAATAAATATTCTAAAATATTAATATACTGGTGATCACTATTGACTTTGTGGTAGGACAGTGTCCTTCAAAGCAAAAGGTCCCAGGTTCAATCCCATCCAGTGTTGAATAATGCGAGATGTTGCGCTTCTCCATTCTTCATGCATGTCTGGTGGTACCATGTAAGTTTTCCAGATTTCATCCCTTGCATCAAACATATCCCACAGAATATCTATTAAAGTACTTAAGAAAAGCAATTTACGTGATTTCTTAAGACCGCTGTAGGTAATTATGCTATCTATTATGCCATTTTAAATTATACTAGTATGCAATTAACGTTAATTTAAATATTTAAATGAGCTAACTGATGTCTGAGGGGTTATCGATACTGACTCCTAGGTTGTTGATCCCGAGTTCAAATCCCAGTTTGGGTTCTGAGTTGATGAATGAATGAAAGTCACCCATCCTATAACCGAGTCTGTGGTGGAGTGAGGTGGATAATGTTGCTCCCATCCATAACTTGGTTCACAGATGCCCACGGAATAGCAATAAATGAGTTGCATCTTTCGACCTTGTTGTGATGAAGAGTTAGTCATCCACTCATCATCATCATTCATGGCGCGCCAGCCCAGGATGGGCCAAGGCCTTCTGAACAAGTTTCTTCCAGCCACCTCTACTGGCAGCCAAACTCCTCCAATTTTTTGTTCCAAGGACCCTACAGTCTTCTTCGACTGCATCCACCCATCTCAGCTTTGGTCTTCCTCTTCTTCTTACGCTGATGGGTTTTGCAAAAAAAATTTCCCTTAGTGTTTTATTGTCCTTCATTCTAATAACATGTCCAACCCAATTGAGACGGCTTACTTTAATGTGATGTACAACGTCTGGCTCCTTGTACATTCGATAGATTTCTGTATTGTATCTTCTGCGCCAGACACCGTTTTCCTTCGTACCTCCAAAAATACTTCTTAAAATCCTGCGTTCAAATAGGCAAAACAGCCTCTCCTCTCAGTCATCCACTATGCGTCATTAAAAATATATGTATTTCAATGACATTTACATTAAAAAATTACTTACATTTTAGAAATAAATTTTTTTAGTTTTTCTACAAAATATATAAGTCCAGAAGTCAATTTGATTATTTAAAACATTTGATCCTTTTACTTATTATCGATAGATAATTAAATTTTTCTGCAAAGCATACATTTGAGTTTTTGGAGCAAAAGAAACTTTTGTTTTTATTTCCTTCATAGATTCGAAAACATAATTTTTATATTTATTTAATTGCTCGATTAATCTTTATAATGTTTTTACTGTGGAGACATTTCAAATATTATTAACAATGTTTTTCTTAAAATATATTAGATGTTCTAAAACCTCACAAAGATTGCAACAAAAATATAGCCAATTTTATTGGATTTAGATGCCAAATTTTTTGGTGTCATCAAGCTACCACCTCTGTTACCCATATAATAATAAGATTATACTTATCAATATTAAAAATTTATTCCTTTTTGAATATTTATAAGCATAATGATTTTAAAGCTTATAAATTATTTTATTAAATTAAATTATGCTGTGATTTATATGCAATTACATCTATGGAATATTTATCTATATGAAGATGTGTAATACATTCAATGTCACTTATAAATATAAATTCATCGTGACTTTTCCTAAAAATTATAATCATCATTTCAATAATTCAAGCTCCTAATGATGTGCTTAATAATTAATAATGAAACATCCTCTAGTACCTTCAACCTACTTTAGGCCTACAAGAAAACTTTCTGCAAAAAGAGAGGTAAAAATTAAGTATCACCAGATAATAGGGAAACATTTCTCCCGCTCGAGAGACGCAAATTGCTACTCGAAACAAAATCTCGTCTTATTTGTCGGCTTAGTGGTATTAACAAAACAAAATTTTCCCCGTTTGTAACTGTAATTGAAGAACATTGTTAGGACATCACTTTAGGCAATTTTTTTTAAGTGGCTTCACTATTTCGTAACTATTTTATAACTTTATTATTTTGAATCTCTTAAAGAAATAGTTGCTTTAAATATATTTTTATTTTCAAAATTGCAAACATTTTTAAAACTCTGTAAAATTTATTATTTGCCTAAAATTTTGTTTCTGAAATTGAATAGATAAATTACACGAAATTATAATACTTTACTTTCATGGATTAGTTTTATCATTTGCATAGGAATTTTAATCTTAGAAATAATAGGAATGTTCTACTACTAAAATGTTAAGAAAGAAAAATATTCTTTTTAACTTTATAGAGTAAGACTATAAAATTTATTGTGTGTATGTCAAGAATGGAAAACTTTTAGAATATATTTCAATACGGGTCCATAAAAATATTAAAAAAGAAATTAAATTTAGAAAAATATGTCAATACTAAGAATACATTCGTAGAAGCACAAATATTGATTTGTATGTATAGTTTAGTACAGTTCAATTTTGAAAAAAGAGTTATGCAAGAAATTATTAATGAAATGTATTATGTAATTTTTTACATATACTTACATTATATGTAAAAAATTATACTAAAATTATAAAGCAAATGTATGAACGAAAGATCTAAATTGCTTCGAATTTAAATTCAAGAATAATATTTTATAAATTATAATTCCGATTTACTCATAATTAATATATTAATAATTTAATAATCATGATATTCCTTTAATACTTATAATAAATTTAAATGTACGAAGTTTATTACATTTTTGTTTGGTTTACTGGAAAAGTTTGACTTAGTTAAATTTACTTTTAATTGAATCTCAATAAAATTTTTAAAATTGAGAATATTTGCTACCTTAAAAAAGTTAGTTAAAAAATTTTTATACTCATATTACTAAAATAAAAAGTGGCATTTTATCAAAAATATTATGATTTTAAAGTTGTTGAATTTTTCGAGATATATCTCAAGACTTCAAATAAATATAGGATTGTCGGATTATTTACATCTCTTTGAGATGTAAATAATCCGACAGTCCTATATAAATAATCCGACTATCCTAATCCTCTCTTTGAGGTTGCTTAAAAATAGTTGGTTACATTATCTTATAGATAAGTTGGAAAACTCAAGAGCATTAACATCCAGATGTGTGCTTGTGCAAATTACCTTCATTTTTAAAAATGTTCAGTATTGATTTCTGAACTCCCCCACACAAAAATTTGTTTCACGACCAGAACGTTACAAGCCTGTAGATTTTTCATATTTTCTTATAGGGTATTTGATTAAAATAGTAAATAACGTAGTTTCTTTCCAACAGTGCACGTCGAATTAACTAATAATGTCTGCAAAACATCTAAATGCTGTTATTTTAAGAATTAATGCTATTTTCTACACGTTGATTTAGGTTTAAATTTACATTTGGTTAACATTTTATTTTTTGGTTTAACAGAATGGCAGAAATTAACAGGATGTTTAGTGCTTCACAAAAGCTAAACTTAATACCAGGGTTATCGGATATTAAATGCTATCTCCAAAATGTGTGTGTCGCGAAATTTTACATCAAACCAAAGGGTGTCTTCTCTACATTTCTACATCGAACTCATTGATTTAATATTAAAATTTGTATTCCTTTCAACACGTTAATAATTTTATCCGTTATTCACTCGATGCTATAGAAACATCAGTATATTTGTGCTTTATAAAAATTTTAGTCATATATTCACTGACATTTTTTCATCAGTAACTAAGATTTAGTATGAAAGAAATTGAATTACTGATTGATTTTTTCAGATTAACTTGTTAAAAAACCATATTCAATGACTTTTTGTTAAAGAACCATATTCAATTTTTTGTTAACGAAGCATATTCAATGACTTTTTGTTAAAGAATCCTATTCAATGACTTTCTGTTAAAGAACCATATTCAATGACTTTTTGTTAATGAACCATATTTCTAAGGAAAAGTTAATACTATATTTATTCAATAAAAATGAGAAATAAATATTTTTTTCCATATGAATTTCGATTACAGTACAAATTATTTTAATAAAATGTCCATAAGATTTAAATATATTTATTTTTAAATTTATCATTCAATTATATATAAATCTCACAGGTTTTTAATCAATTTTAGATATTAAGTAATTTTAATTATTAAACCATATTTATAAACAAATTATCCATTTTAAAGACCAACCTATATGTTCATTATAAAATATACTTTTTATAAAATATATATTTTTCAAAACTCAAAAAGCACTTAACCACAGCTCTTAAATGCTTTCAGCGTAATAATTCAATATCTATCCACTATTAATTTTGTTCAAAAACCATTTATCTTCATGAAAGAAAAAACCGGATACGAAACGAACAGAAATGACGAAAGTGTATCGAAAATTTGCTAACGCATTGCTAATGACCTTCTCAACGGAACGTCAATAGAAACTAAATGGCAATTTTTGGTAAAACGGAAAAGAAAAGGAAGAACAGTTTTCTCTTGGTAACCTTGCTGTTTGCTGAGGAGCAATGTCAGGGTAAGCCGATTTATAGATTGTGGGTGGGTGGGGGTTGCATTTAATTAATGAAGTTCGGTGCAGAAGAATCGGGTAGATCTCGAAAACGAAAATCAATACTTCCGAGTCCACAGAATGACATACGGGTACTTTTGTCCATTTACCGAGATTCTGAAAGCAAAATGGATTTAGAGCAGTTATAAATTTAAATATAATTTTTAGAAGAATTTATTTGAATATGATGATGAAATGTTTGCGAATGGTGATTGGCAAACATTTTGTTTTCATGAAATGGTGATTTCATGATTTGTTTTCATGAAATGACAATAATGGTGATTGGTTCTAATATTTTGTTTTCATGAAATGTGAAGGTGAATAAACTTTTGTATCTGGATTAAATAATATACAAATGGTTTCTTCTAGGAAAAATATCTATAAGTGTTATAATCATTGTAATACATCTATATAATAAAAAATATAGTTTAATATTGTTTTGATTTTGTTATCACTTCGGAAAAATATCGTTGAATGATGTATTTATTTGCAATATATTGATGAGATCACATTTTTAAGCACTTTTTCCAAATAAATAAATAATAAAAAACAATAGAAATTTTTTTAAAAAAATAATGCAGAAATCAAATTTACTGTAGTCAAAATCTTTAGTTTTGCAAAATTTTTAATTCAACACGTCTTCCTTTTCTCAAACACTTTTAAAAATAAAATAAAATAATTCCAGATTAAAATGAAATCAGAAGAATAGTTTATCTAAATGTAGAACGACTTAGCAATTTTCTGATTTCACTATTTACAGAAAATGAGTTCCTATTAAACTTTGGATCAAATTATTTTAATTATCCAACTATGCATATGAGCAAAATATTTTTTAATTCCCTGAAAAAGATAATGTAATAGCTGAAAATGTTTGCATGGGGACAATAAACACCCACTCCTGGTACAAAAAATACTCCATTTAAATCACAAATTATGATTATTTCGTTCAATTTCCCAATCAGTAATTTCACTTTTAGAAATCGTTTCTTTATATGATACGCAAAAATTTAACCAACTTTTTCCAACATTTAATAAATGTAACTATTCAAAGTTATGAGATCAGACAGATGAATTTCAGTTGCTATATAATATTTAATATAAATAAACCGGAAGCAAAATATAATTTACAAATAAAATGTTCAGCAGTATTATCCCCAATACAAATTTCTGTATCAACTAAGTTTTTATCTAGTAAATAAAAGAATACCTATCTTGCACAAAATGTATGCAGCCAGAAAATATTTGAACCATTGCTACAAAGCTTTGAGAAAATAAATAAATTCGATGATTCATTACAAGCGTATATAATTTTCCACAATATTCTGAGAAATTGAGATATTGTAATAAATTTTAAAATAATCTACTGCAAGTGACTTAGTTGATTATTTATTGCTTTTATTTCAAACTTACTATATCAAGATTATTCGGTAACTTTATAAACTTAGTATCCCACCATTCACGTAATCTTTCCCAGTGATATGCATGGATTTATCTATTTTTGTAATTGACATGCTACTAAATTCTACTCGTCAACAAATACATTAGTTTTATAACTCATAACTATATACTATTCTAACAAATATTACACACTTTATCGAGTTTCAAGCATAATTTCATTCGATGCATATTTTTTTAATTGAAAAAAGTTTATTACCAGCAATGACTGAAATAAATTCTATGGGAAATATGAACTTTCCTCAAAAATAATTATTTACAGAATATTTGACGTTTTTTACTATAATAAAAATGCTACACACTTCGTATTAAATGAATATATAACTAAGCATTTTATAAAATAATACTATTCAGGCAAAATAAGAAAAAAATATTAAGGACAGTACTTAAAAGACTTTCATAGATTTTAATTGCATATGTTAGTTGAAAAAATAATAAAAATGACATGTAATATAAAAGAGCATCATTAAAATCAAACTAAAAATTACTTATTGTAAAAAGTAAGTAGTATCGCAAATTTAAAAATGCTCGAGAGGGATAGAGAGAGCTAAACAGAGTGAGATAGAGATAGATAGAGAGAGATTTTTTTGAAATTTATAAAATTTTATTAATGCACATGAAATACTTATACTCGTAAATATAATCCAGTATATTTACATCACAAAATATGCGGAGTGTCTTTTCATGGACAGCTGTCCGTTCTCCTAACACCATTTTTTATTTTTAAGTCCTCTAAATGAAATGCTGGTAACATTTGCAAAAACATTTTTCACTCACATGCAAGGTATTTTTGATTGGTGAGAGTTCTGGGGAAATAGTCTGCTCAAAAAGCATCCGGATAGTTTACTCAACATGTTAATTGTTTACACTATGTGAGGGCTGTAGTTACGGTGCTATAAGCGACATTTGACATCTCCGAAAGAGTGGACTATGCTACCGAAAGGAACCAGTCATCTACACATCCTTGAGACGTCATACATCCAATAATGCAGACTAGTGGCCTGCAATGCTAGCCGATGGATGCTTTACAATGACAGGAAACAATCCGGACCATCTGTAGAGCTCAATATATTGAATTTCACAGTTGTGATTGAATGAAGCCTTTTACAAGATCACAATTGAATGGACACAGCGGCTATCATTGCATAAACAAAACCATGACTAATTTAAAAACATTACATCATTTAGCCACTCATCTTCTATATTCTCATAAAAATGGCATCTAGAATCTTGACTACAAGGCGACCGTCTTACTGGATGGCATAAATGCAAGTACAGAAAAAGATTTCTAATACTGATGCTATTCAATATGTGAACACGAAGAACTTCCTACATATGTTGCAAAATCCTACCGGGAATGATCTGGAGAACCACTATCGCACGAGAATAAATGCATTTATTTGTACGTGCTGATAGCAGGCTGACAATATTACGTCCTCTGGGACATGGCAGGAACACTTCTTCTACCATCTTTCTCACAGCCGTTGTATAGTGGACGTGAGAAGGTAACACATTATTGCATTTTTGCACATTGGGCAATCTGCTGTTTTCAGTTTGATCAACATACTCCTGGTAGCCTAGTGATTAGGGCGTCAGCCTACCGTCCAGAAGGGCTGGGTTTGATTCCCAATAATGCCAAAGGACCCACCGAGTATATGTGATATACGTACTCGTTAAATCTGTAGAATCAATAGTACTGTGGTCGGTCGTTGAGCAGTTATCATGGGTTGCAATTATCTGGATAAAGTTTCCTTCTCCTAAACATAAAAATCAAAATTGAGTGAGTGGATCCACTGGTGGTGCCATCTATTGTAGGAGTCTTAGAGCAAGGACTACTTTCACTTTTATGGTGCTCTGTCAAACGAAAGACTTCTGACTTAATTTTGCAATCGTCAGCTAGCGAACTTGGCTAGTCCAAATAATAACAACAACGGTGTTGCATTATTACTCCTAAAAAACAAGATAAAAATAATATATAATAAATAACAGCAACGGTGCTGCATTATAAATATTGTGCAGATCAATGGAGATATGCTAATATATACATCATGATGACTTAAAAATTTTATTTACTGAAGAAATGTATATATATATATATACATATAAGCGTACTTCTATTTCATTTAATTAGAATTTTAAACACTTTTAAACTTATCGAGTGGAATTCCACACAAACGAATTTTTTTTTACTCCTTAAGACTCAACTTACAACAAAGGAATAAAATTGACAAATAAAAAATACTGAAATGAAATGAATCCAATATCAATGTTAATAATTTTTGTCGCAATTTAATACTAAAATATATTTATTTAAAATCATGACAAATTAAAATCATAAACAAATCTAACACTCGTCAAGTTTGAATTACACTCAATTTTTAAATAGTGTAAATTTTTATATTTGATACATCATGTTCTTCCATCATTTTTTTATTTTTATTAAATTCTCTAATTTTAAAAATACCACTTGAATATTTTTCTTTTTTTATGGATTGTTTAGTGAAAAAAATAACTGAATATTCATCTTAATTGATTAATCTGCAACAATTATAAAAAAACTCATTTAAGTTTTAGATTTAATAATTTTTTACATATATCAGTAAATTTTTTAACAAAATAATGCTTTACATTTTTTAATTTTCTAACACTGAATAGCTGCATTGTAAATACACTGCTGGCTATCGTAAATGCAACACCCTGAAGAAAGCATGCAAATAACATGAAATTAACAATATGCATTAGTGAAGGTGAGATATGCAAAACTTCAGCGCAGAAGCACATCACGCATGTCTGTGGCGCCACTTCAAAACTCTATTTAAGGCTTGGAGATTTAAAAAATTTCAAGTTCGGCAATTGTGTTTTTCAAAATAAATAAATAAAAAAAAAAACGAATAATTAAGCCTTGTAGAAAACAGCGATCAATATTTGATCAGGTATTAGAGTTCGACAGAGTAAAGATAGTGACCTACCAAGATTGTGGATTATCTTTCAGGAAAATAAATTGGTAGTCGTGTTGGACGAAACCAAACTACAGTAATGCTGATATGTGATCGTTGGATCCAGGAGGGACGACGAATTGACTTGTTCGATCGCATCCACCTCAGTGCACCACTTCACGCGATGACAGGTAAACTGTGCACATGGCAGTGACGAATAGCTCAGCCATATCACGAACCATGGCACAGCACATTAAGACTGTAACGCATCATCCAGTGTCTGCGTGTACCATTCGACTCCGCTTACAGCAGAATGGACAGTCCGCAAGACGTCCAATGCTTCTTCTAACCTTGAAACAGAACCACAGATGTCTCCGCTGCCAATGGTACGATGAAAGAAGGTTATGAACGGCAGAATTAAATGAAATTGTCTTTACTGACGACGCTTCTGTCTGCAACATCATGATGGTCACATTCCGGTATGAAGAAAACTGTGGACCGAGGATGCTGAAAAACTGCATTATACACCGCCATACTGGTCCTGCACCGGGTTTTATGATATGGGGTAGTATTGGATATCACTCTCGCACTCTTGTAGTACGCATTGCCGGTACTTTAAACAGCCAGCGCTATATTTCTGAGGTGTTGGAACCAGTTGTCCTTCCTTACCTTCAGAGCTTGCACACAGCCATATTTTAACTGGATAATGCGCGACCACACATGGCATGCATTGTCCAAGGGCTCTTCGTGAAACGCCAGATTTAATTGCTTCTCTGTTTGGCTCACTCTCCAGATCTTTCACCAATAGAAAACATGTGGTTCATAGTTGCTCAACGATTGACTCAGATTACATCCTCAGTTTCCTCACCAGATCGACTTTGGCAACGTGTGGAAGCTGCTTAGTTTTCTGTACCTCAAGAACACATCCAAAGTCTCTTTGAATCAATGCCGAAGCGTGTGACAGCAATGATTTCTAACAATGGCAGCTACTCTGGCTATTGATTTTGGCAAAACCCACACTTCATCGAAATCTATAAATTTAATTATTTAATACTTGGTCAACATGATCTACAAAATAAATATTTTGTAATACCTCTTGTGTCTTTCTTGGTGTTGCAATATGGGTGACCAGCAGTGTAACAGTGTAATATATATATATATATATATATATATATATATATATATATATATATATATATATATATATATATATATATATATATATATATAAAAATATTCCATTCATGTAGGTCGTTTATAATTTTTCGTTCATCAAATTAAAGGTCTATTTATTATTAATGAGAAATGTTAGTTATGACATACCAATTGATAAAATTTTAAAAAGTGTAAATTTATATTTTTATTCATATTATATATAGCTAATATATATATATTAATTTAATATCGAATTAAATTTATAAGAATTTATGCTGTAGCAATTCAACTAAAATTTATGGCTGATACATAGTTAAGTAGAAATGTAAAACTTATGTAAATGAAATTAATTTTCATACATACAAATTACAAATGATAATGCATTCGAAAGGAAATTAAAGAAAAAAATCCTTATCTCCAATAAACTTGATAATTACCATTAAAAACATCATTTATGTTTCGATGTGAAATTTATTTTACTAGTCTTATGTTAAATAGAACTGCAGTTATGTAAATATTAAAGTGTACATTGATTTTGTAAAAGCTATTACACACTATCAAATGGATTTTGTGAAGCATTTGCAATTTGAGAAAGTATATAGAAAGCAATTTCACATTGAAACTAGCAATTTTTATTTTGTAGGTTTCAACATAAAAATTTATAATTTCCGTTCACATAAGCAACAAATATGGATAAGTTCAATTATATTTTGCTTTTTAAAGTTTTGTTAAGTCGTATTTGTGATTTTGTTCTGTTTTATTAACATGAAAAATTGTACAATAAACAAAATATTTATATGTAATAACTATTACAAAAATACTGAAGCGAAATGTAAGAATTTTGTTATGTTCTTTCAATGATTCTCATACAGACGGAAACCAATTGATTAAGAATGTATACCCTTTACTCTGTCATAATATAAGTTGCAAAGAATTGTCTTCGAATTTATAATCGATATTTTAAATTAAAAATTTTGCATGAGTTCAGTTTTGAAACTCATAAATCGTGTTCTTTCTATCGAATTTACAATAAAATAAAAATAACTGCTTAATTTGCTAATGCCATTTAATAAATTCCATTTTCATAAAGCAACCAATAACAGAAACTAGCAGAGTTGTATTGTAATGTTAAACTTGATGGCGATTTCAATTGGATTTCACGAGACAATGGAAACGAATTGGATTGCGATAGTCATTGAATATGACTCCCATGATTTTCGAGTTGGGAATTGTTTGCAAGAACTTCGACTGAATTTGAGGGGAGGGAGTGACCCGAGGAGTTCGTTAGAACCCCCCTGGTTATTAATTAGTAATGGAGGGAATGATCAATGCGAAATGAAATCATTAGGACTGTGATGAATTCTGGAAGTTTCCAATATTGTTTCCAGCGTTAATAATGTTTGATTCGTGTTTCTGCTCTCGCAAAATAAATTAATGGCTGCTCTCTTTGCTTGCAGACCGCTGGTAAACAAACAACATGTCAGAATCTAATGCAAATTAATCTCCGCGTATATACATTCGACAATATTTCCACATCAATACTTTATATCTACATATATATATTTATGAGGCTCGAATTAATAACGAGAAATTTATTGTTGGGTTACTTAATCGATTTAGTTTATTAATTGAAAATTTAATGGAATCGTATAAAACTTCCACTTTTAATTATTTATGCAAATATAGATCGCAAAATTAATTAAAAAGTACGTAATTTTGTTGTTTTTTCATTATTTATCCTTATTAAAAAATCTTCTTTTGTAAATTTTTTTCTAGAGTTTATCAAATTCTAATAAGTAATTTTTTCATATATATTTAGTCTTTTTCTACAAATCTCAATATTTCTCTCTCCTCTTCTTCATCTATAAAATTATAAAATTATGCAGAGAAAGGGAGAAAATTTTTGCTTAATCGATTTGTTCTTCAACTGAACTGAATTCATTTAAATAGCTTACTGCTTTGCCTTAATACCAGAAGCGATTTTACTTCCTTTCAAACTCCATTAACATTTAGCCAAGCTGGCAGGCAAATTACTTAGCACTCTTGTCTTTGGATCAGTAGTTCACGTGTTCGAATCTCACCTCGGGCATGGATGTCTACAATAATTCGGAGTCAACTTTAAACCGTAAGTCCTGGTGTATTTTACTTGCAAAAAATGGCATTTAAGTGACGAAAAAAGTGTTATTTAATATATATATATATATATATATATATATATATATATATATATATATATATATATATATATATATTTTTTTTTACACAATGCTTATATCACTTATTCTTCATTAGTCGTGCTTTTTGGCAAAAGTTTTCTAAAACGCAAACGAAACTTTCTATAATGTCAATTTTAACAACCAGTATTATATATATATATATATATATATATATATATATATATATATATATATATATATATATATATATATATATATATATATATATGTGGGACGGGGAGTGGCCAAGGCGAGATTAACTAATTAACAATTCTTATACAAAGCCTAATATTTAATTAACATGTATTTACAAATATAAATATATACAAGTTTGAGATATTTACAATTAATCATCTTAATAGATTGAAATTTAAAGTTCAAGTTTAAAGTTCTGGGGGACAGGAGCAGTCGTCTTGCTGCTATCAAAAAGGAACGTCTTTACGTCTTTTGTATTGTTTCTCTTCTGCCCCGCTCACTGGGGAAGCTGTTGCGCCTCTCGAGCTCCATCTCAAGTGGGCACTTGAAATAGTGACGTCAGCTATTAAGTGGTTCACCCACCACAGTTCGGCCGTCCTGAAATCGGCTGGCCCTCCAGACGACACTGCAAATACATAAAAAAAGAAAAACAGCAAAACAGGGAAAGAAACAAGCAGAACAGAATAATTCTCTGAAAAGAAACAAATTTTATATTCATCTTCTTAGATCTGAAATAAAGAAATGAGTCAGTATATCTTTTAGCTTCATTATAGTCAGTTGGACTTCCGACTATCCTTCAGCACAATTCAACTTTAATTTAACTCCAACTTGCATAACATCCTCGTCTTTTGGCATACTGTACCAGGGTTTTAGAAATTCAGCACAAGTCGTGGTACCGTTAGGTCCTTCATGACTTCCTTCTTTGATTACATCATAGGTGTTGCCTCCTTTAACTTTAGTAACTCTGTATGGTCCTAAATATTTTGGTTTCAGTTTTAAGTGGGGTCCAAACTGAGTTCTTTTAATAGCGACCAAATCGTTAACTCCATAAGATTGATGCTCTTTTCTTCTTAAATTATACGTTTTCCTGTTTTCTTCTTGGATCTTGAAAATTTGTTGTTTAGCATGTTTTCTGAGTTCATCTCTTTGAGCTTCAAAATTAGCTTGAAATTCCTTTTCAATCATTTCTTGGAGCTTACCAATACCTCCAACGTTCATCTTCGTACCAAAAAGTAACTCAAAAGGTGTGGTATCTATGCTTCGTTGATATGTTGAATTAATCGTCTGCTGCAGTTCGTTCGTAAGTTTATATCACTGAGCTGGATTCTCTAAAGATAGCTTTGAAAGAACTGATGTGATTGTTTGGTTGATCCTCTCAACTTGTCCGTTAGCTCTTGGCAAACCAGTGGTTATTAAATAGTGTTTAATATTCTCTTTAGAACAATAATCTCTGAATTCACCAGAGCTAAAAGCTGTACCTCTATCAGAAATAATTTGGTAGGGATTTCCAAAGACTGATTTTAGAGTTTCTAATTTCGAAATGACTTCAGCAGATGTTGTGGTATTCGTAGGAAAAATCCAAATGAACTTAGTAAAAGCGTCAATAATTGTTAAAATATACTTATAATTTTTATGTGTGCTTTCTAAAGGTCCTAAATGATCAATATGGTATGTGTATGGTGGTACGTCATTTTTATGCAATGGGTGCAATAAGCCTTCTTTCTTTCCTCTTTTGTGATTTACAAGAATACAGTGAACGCAATTAGATATGATATTTTCTACTTTCTGTTTAAGTTTGGGAATGAAATAATGGTCCTCAATGCTTTTCTCTGTATATTTGATTCCAGTATGTCCCTTTTCATGCACACTTCTAATAATTTCCATCTGCATACTTCTTGGCACAACCACTAACTCCTTACCATCAACAAATTTATAAAGAACTCCGTTTCTCTCAAAATAATCTTCATAACTAGAGATTTTTAATAATTCTTTTATCGTTTTTATTTCATCATCATTATCTTGGGCTGATTTTAATTTCGGTATGATATTATCGCTTGAGATGCAAAATATGTTTACAGGGGATCTGCTTAGTGCGTCAACATGAGTCATTCTTGTACCGGAGCGATGCTCAATACTACAATTAAATTCTTGGAGCAATAAAGCCCAACGAGCAACACGAGTTGACAAATCTCTTTTTTGCATAGTCTTTTCGAATGCGGAACAGTCAGTGACAATTTTAAATGGAATTCCTAATAAGTAAACGCGGAATCTTTTTAACGCTTCAATAATTGCAAGAGCTTCAAGCTCGTAACTGGAATACTTCTTTTCGGCATCTGTTGTCTTTTTACTCATAAAATAGATGGGATGAAAATTTTTATCATTTGGGGATTTCTGTAATAAAATAGCTCCATATCCTTCTATGCTGGCGTCACAATGCAGTTCAGTTTCGTAATTTGGGTTGTATATACCTAACACAGGTTTTTGAGCTAAAATTAACTTTAATTGATTAAAAGAGTTTCTTTCCTCTTCACCAAATTTAAATTTCCTATCTTTCTTCAAAAGATCACTCAATGGCCTAGCAATAATGGAATATTTTGGGATAAATTTCCTGAAATATCCAGTCAATCCTAAAAAACTATGGACCTGTTTCAAATTAAGTGGCTCAGGGAAATGAAGCACAGCTTTAGTTTTCAAAGTAGATGGAAATATTTTCCCTTCTTCGATGATATGGCCTAAAAATTCAATGCGCTTCTTCAAAAAATGGGATTTTCTAAAATTTATTTCTAATCCATATTCGCTCGCAAGATTTAAGACTTTTTCAAGCCGTTCGACTCCTTCTTCAGTTGAGGAAGACAAAATAATTATATCGTCCATATAAGGTAAAACAATACCATCATTAATCAGTGGTCGGAAAATAGTATTAATAAATCTTTGAAACACGGCTGGGGAATTACACAGTCCAAAAGGAACCTTAAGAAATTGGTACTGTCCTTCATGAGTTACAAATGAAGTGTATTTTCTACTATCCTTCTTTACATCTACATGGAAAAATCCATTCTTGAGATCAATTGTACTAAACACACACGATTCCTGCAATCTATCTAATATATCTTCAATCAATGGAAGGGGAAATTTATCTTTTACAATTACTTTATTTAATCTCCGATAATCTATGCACAAACGAGGTGTTCCGTCTTTTTTCTTTACGATTACTACTGGGCTACAATATTCTGAAGAACTGGGTTCTATTATACCTTGTTCTAACCATTCATCTATTTGGGTTTCAACTATCTTTTTCTCTGAAAATGGTAATCTACGGGGTTGATGAGATATAGGTTCATTACTTTTTAACAAAATATCTAACTGAACATTAGTTGATTTTGTTTTATGTGGTACATAACTCGAAACTAATTGTTGCAACTTATATTTAAATTTTTTTGGAATACTAGGTTCAATGTTCAGTTCAACTTCATTAAAAGTTAAATCAACAGGTAGAATTGATAAAGTATTAATGTCTTTTACACATTGATATTTATTTTTAATCTTAATTCCGTTTTCATTAATTAAGGTTTCACCCTGCATTAGTACATTCATTCCTATGATGGCATCATATGACATAACATTATTTTCAACCACATAAATATCTTCTTCACACTTAAAATCATCTATTTTAATATTTCCCTTAAAATAGCCCAACGGCTTTACAACACATTTACCAAAACCACTTAGAGAAGAATTTAATGAAAATAACTCTACAACATTTAATTTATCAAAGACAGATTTACGAATCAAAGTTACTTGGCTTCCAGTATCTATTAATGCATTAACATTCAAATTATTAATAATTACATCATTCAGTATTGTTTTAACATTAACATTCATTGTTGCTACTTCAGGTTTAGAATTAGTTACTGGACACAATGAAGCTTTATGTCCAAAATTATTACATCGAAAACATTTAATACCCTTCTCTTTATGTTCACAAAATTTAGAAATATGATTTTTTTCACCACAATTAAAACAAATTTTATCTTTACAATCATCAAAATCACTGTATTTCATTTTTCCAAAACCATCATTGTATCTTATTTTATTTACATTTTCATTCTTAGAATTAACTCTATTACTATATTCATATTTTGATTTCGTTTTATCAAAATTATTATATTTATCATGAGAATTATATTTTGTTTTCGTTTTATCGAAATTATCATATTTAAAATGAGAATTATATTTTGTTTTCGTTTTATCGAAAGCATTTTTACTTTTAACAGAATCACTTTTTATTACTTCATAAACTTTGAGTTTTTCTTTAAATTCACTTAAATTCCTACATCCATACAAAACAATTTTGTATTCTTGTTTATCATTTATTCCATTAATAACATAATGCATTAAGGCAGATTCTTCAATTTTACCGCAATTGCACAACTCCTTCATTTTTAAAAAATACTCTTGAACAGATTCATAATCATGCATTTTCCTTTTACGCAAAAGCTCATGTAAGTTAGCTGAGTTTATTTCAAACGAAAATTCATCAATCAAGGCTCGTCTCAATTTTTTCCAAGAATTTATTTGTGGTTCTGTCCGAACGAATAATAGAGCATTTCCTCCTAACGATCTTTTAGCCATAACAAATTTTTGTAAGTCTGATAAATTAAATAATTTCGACATATCCTCAAAATGATCAATCCAATTAATTACATTTTCATGTGATTCTGCATTAAATTTAGTAATAGTGCTTTCGATATCTTCATAATTAATATTAACACTTGGAATAACAGTATGTGCATAAAAATCATTTTCACAAACATTTTCATTCTTCTTAAAATAGTCAGATGCACTTTTCTTTTTACTTATATTGCATTGCATTGAAAAATCATTTCTACTTATTTCTTCTTCCACTTCACTTTCCGAGTCAGCAGTTTCCGAATCCTCTTTAGTGTTTTGAGCTAAGAGTTCAAGGTCACATAACAGAGACAAAATTCTTTCTGCGAGCTCTGCTTTGGATCCTTGAAAAGAAATATTCAAAATGTTCGATGCAGTAATAAGTTCGCCAAGCGAAAACTCATTGTTTATATTTTTTAATTTGTCTCGATACTCATTACTTTCGATATCAAAATCAAAACCATCAAAATTTCTAATTCTTTTACGATTTAATCTATCTCCATCAAGATCAAAAATCAATCTATGCAAAATTTTGATTTTATCTGCTTTAAAATTTCTCAATGCAACGCTTATTTCTTTTATATCGTTTAATATCATCATGTACTTTGAAAAATGTTCACGTACCTCTCAAAGATGTTCGATGAGGATCCACGTCTTTCTCTCGTTCCAAACCGATACTTAACGTAACGTCTTCTTCTAATGAAAATCCTTCCAACTATCTGATGCGATAATCATTCCAATCACTACAAAATTTTTGTAATCCAGCTAATCATCTGAATCCCGCTTCTGAGTTTTGTGGGATGGGGAGTGGCCAAGGCGAGATTAACTAATTAACAATTCTTATACAAAGCCTAATATTTAATTAACATGTATTTACAAATATAAATATATACAAGTTTGAGATATTTACAATTAATCATCTTAATAGATTGAAATTTAAAGTTCAAGTTTAAAGTTCTGGGGGACAGGAGCAGTCGTCTTGCTGCTATCAAAAAGGAACGTCTTTACGTCTTTTGTATTGTTTCTCTTCTGCCCCGCTCACTGGGGAAGCTGTTGCGCCTCTCGAGCTCCATCTCAAGTGGGCACTTGAAATAGTGACGTCAGCTATTAAGTGGTTCACCCACCACATATATATATATATATATATATATATATATATATATATATTCCTTTAAAAACGCAATCAACGCGTTTGGTTGACAACAATGCCCACTGTACAACCCCTCGTAGACACTAGCAGAAATTTTCCGTAAATATTTGGGCAAGTATCATTAGTGATAACCGGTAGGCCCTTACATCATGCGCTGATAAAACGGTCTGCCGTTTTATCAGCGTAACATAACGTATCTTCTTGAAAGAAGTGCTTTTCAGTTTATTGAAGGCTGTTTCACTCCCCATTTTGAGAGACGTGGTTTAAGCATGATCGAACCTCAGAATATATTTCCATTACAGTCTGTAACTTTTTGAATGCCACATATCTCGTCCAGTGGGTTGGGCGTAGCTGACCTGTGGCTTAGCTTCCTCGCTCTCCGGATCTCAACCCACTGGATTTTTCTTCTGGTTGCACATGAAACCTTCAGTGTAAGAGACGCCTGTGGACTCAACTAAAGATCTTGTGGCTAGAATGGTTGTTGCCGGGGACAAAATTAATACGTCACCAGGAATCTTCGAGAGGGTGTGCCTGTTGTTCCTTTGCTGTTGTCAACTGTGCAACGACACACATGGATGGCATTTTGAGCATTTACAGTGAGGTTTTCATTAAACAATAAATGGGATTTTGAAACTTTTATATTATTCATTAACTTATCTAACACTGTAGTAAGTGTTGGGCAATCATTGTTAGATGGGAATTCCTATTTTCTGCTTTTCAGAGTAGAATTCTATCCCATATTCTTATGTAATTTATACTTGTCTGTATAGGTACTATCACCCCTCTTAATTTGTAAAAACAATTTGGAATCACTCTGTATGTATATATATATATATATATATATATATATATATATATATATATATATATATATATATATATATATGTATATGTATATAAAGTTGATAGTTTTAAAGAAATGATCACAAAATTTGAATTATAATATTTTTGTGAAATTAATTTTTTTCTTAAAATATTCTGTTTAGATTTACTAAGAAATCAATAATTTATTTTAAATTATAAGCAAACAATAACTAATTTTTGAACTGTGTGTGTGTGGGGGGGAAATTTTATTCCCAATAAAATTTATTAATTGCTAATAATATAAGGATGTGATTCATATATCCTGTTATAAAAGTCCAAATGTACATAGATTCTTTATTTTCTAGAAAATCAAATCTTGGGTTGATTTTAAAAAAAAAACTCGAATAGATATATTCCGTTATAACTTTAATTAAGCAGTTTTTATTTACATGTATATTACTAACAATCAGTGATGTGATTTGAATTGCAAGAATTTTACGAAATTCTGTTGTAAGTAGTCGATTTTTTTTAATTTAACGAGATACATGACCTATAATTCTGAACTTTAAAAATTCATAAATTTTGAGCTGACTGCTAAATGAAAATTCATATGTGAATCTTACGCGGATTTATAAGCCATTACTTAATAAACATTTCCCTCGTGCATAAATACGAAACTGTCATGAGTTTCATTATGCAGCTTATAATCATAAATTGCTTTAATTGTAAAAGTTAGCACACACATACGAAATTATATTCATTTATTTTTTTTCATTTGTTGAAAGATACTGGAAACAGCTCATTTTGGCATCATATTACAATATTTAAGGCATTTGAAATGCCTTTTTCCTTGTTTTCTACTTCCCTGGTAATGTTCGAATTTTCATTAAAATTTCCTTTTTTCAATATTTTCGGAATTTTTTACTATTACTTATTTCAGTTTCATGCCGCTAAAAGTTTTACTTTTTATTCTACAGGAATAGTCTTGTTTTTGTTGAAAACATTCTTAAATTCTGAGAATCTTTCCTAGTTTGGAATTTTTTTAAATACTTTATTTTCCATTATTTTATTAAAACTTATTTTAAGAATTACATTGTTAACTACATTATTCAACTACTAGTTTAATCACAAAATTAATTAAATGAAATGTAAAAATCATTGAAGTTTTTAATAGAATATAGAAATCCATAAATTAATTCGAAATTATCAAATCATAAATGTTTTTTGTACGAAATTAGAAAAGCGTTTTTAATATGAACAATATTGTACTATATAATATAGCTAATAAACAATAAAATTAATATAAAACATACGCCATTAATTATATATTAATTATTATATTAATATTAATATTGAAAGTAATGTACAATATTACTTTCAATATTTCATTCCGAATACAATTTTTGTACAGTATTGTGAATACATGTTTTCCAAACTTTTTACGGTTTTCAGAAAAATTCTGATTTTTTTTAAATTTAGCATAAAGTTTCTTAATGTCACATCCTCCAATATTTAATCAGTTCATATTGTAATTACTGGTTAAATTGTTGAGGATAATGAAGGCTGTGCCACGTGTATACTGCAATTACAGTAATTCCCCTTACAACACGGTATATTAACTCCACGCGATAGAAAAACGCGTTGTACGAGCATTCTCGTAAAACGCGCTCACGTGATCTCGTATAACGCGTTATGCACAGATAATTTGTGTTAAACTTTTCTCTTTACAGGGGCTTTGAATCGAATATCAAGAAAACACTGTAACATGAACGAAACAATTAATCCCAAATAAATCAAACAATTCCAAAATCAGTATTATTACATGTTTATTTGCTATGGGAGCTATCTGAAATAACGTTCCATCGACATCTTATTTTAGCCGAATGTTCAAAGTTCTAAGAATGTTTAATATTATAATTTAACTTTATTTTATAAGAGCACAGTTGGCATAATGTGCTAACATACGTGAAATCGATTACGAATTATAGAAATCATTATAAATTTCGCAGTACAAAAATGTAACGTGACGAATCAACGCGTAATATAGGTAAAAACATGTGTCATACAAAGGACAAGAAATTACGTAATATGAAAACGCGTTATAACACAGTACCGTGTTATACAATATAATATAAAAAATATATAAGTATGAGTGCTTAATCTTATGTTACTAGCAATCCTTGCTTTCTTCTGATAATTCTATAATCAACAACAAGTATCCCACCACTTGTATGATTAATACCGGCTGATTCTAATAAGCAATTCATCAACACTTTGCGGACGCGTTTGTTTGCAGACAATTACTGCCTTGGATCACGATAAGTAATTAGATCTATAAAGATATTAAAGGTATACAGTTGTAAAGTTTGGAATTATGCAAAAAGCTAGAATTATCACAATTGCAACATCTTTCACTTACATTTTGCTTCCTCATTACCTCCAATGGTAATTTCCACTATTTCAATAAATTTGGATGATGGGAAGAAGTTATTTCTGATACTTCTGAAGCATCAATAATTAGCCACGAATTGTTTATTTAAGTATTTAAAATGAGCCCATAACCTATCATCAGATTTTCACTAAAATGGCAATTTACAGTTTTAACAATGAATCTTACTTCATTCTTAGAATAGATGATGACAGTATTATCTGTCTCTGAAAATCAAAAGCACCTTGAATAAACATACGGCCGTTACTTTCTCCTTCATTCTTTGTGACTCAAGAAAAAGAATAGCATATAATACGGTGAGATCTCTGCTGTTCAGAGAGGATATCGCTCTGTAACTTCGATTTCTCTTTTGGCTTCCTAAGCTATATCTTATAAATTCAATATGGTTTGGAGACGTCAGTCTCATCATAAATAATTAAATAATTACTTAGGCTTCTTAAACTTTCATATGAATAAGTATTTTTAGTATATGAGACATCAATCTCGAATTTAATCATTATTTAATTGTTTGAGCCATTTAAGCAAGCTTTGCATATAAGTTATGAGTGTTATAGACTCCTATTTCATAAATACATCTATCAGTTTCTCAAACATGTTTGATTTTGAATATGTGTTTTATTTCGTGTTGCTAAAAAAGTAAATTAAAATTAACATCTGCAATTTTCTCTGTGATTATTCCTCCAAAGAAAACCCTACACAAATTGATTTACAAATGGATTACCATTCCGAAATAGATAGAGAAAATTTAGAGGAGGGTCATTTTTAGTTTTACAGATGCATACAATAAATCATATGTAATGTATAACTTTTAGGACAGTAAATCTGACCTAGTTATCTATCATATATCATTTACAACTTAAATGTACGGATAATTAAACATACGGATGACATCTCTCGGTTTTATTGTCCTTCAGGAAACATTTTTTAACATGATATCAGTCATGCACTCTCGTATTCGTTGAACTGACATCGCGTCGGTTAGCAAATTTAATAAACTTCCAAATGAGTATATATTTAACTAAGTGCACATCACTAAATTTAGGCATCTAATAATGTTACAAAATCAAGAAACTGTTAGAAAATAACTAAAGAAAAATATTTAATCTAGTAAGATTCAAAAACATAATCACTCTTTACTTACAAATAACTTTTACAGTCAGATTTGGCCAATATCTGGCTGTTTGACATTGATGGGAGCTATTTGATGCTCCTGAAGACATTGATGGGAGATATTTGATAAGACTGTCATGTGGTCTTTGATTTTACAATCATTTTAGTACACATACATTTTATAATTTTATTAAACGTTTTTAAAAATAATAAACTTAATTTATATATGTTATTTAACATCTTGATGAGATTGTTTAAAAATTTATGTCTAAATTATTAAATTAGAAATAAATACAATAATGTTTAATTTTGTAATTCAAAATGTAAGTAAATAATTTAACACTTACTTAAAATTTGTAAGTCAATCAATGAATCTAATTTGAAATATAATTAAAAAATTTATTTTATTATGTATTAACATAAGCAGAAATGTTAATATTACTCAATGTAGTTTATTTTATTCATTTAAATAAAAAATCAAAATTATTCATAAATTTCACTGCAAATAGTATTTTTAATAAAATTTATTACTTCCGTATCGCAGTTTCGAACGAGATGTGTTCATCAAGTGAGATAATTTGGGATGACATTCTAATAAATCTCGTTATTTTTCTAAAGGTGACTTGAAATAATTTTGCATGGAAGAATAATGGTTTTTCTTCTATTCATTACTTTCGGAAATTCCATGGCTCAACCCTATCATCATCAAGGGCGCGCAGTCACGACTTTCGGGACCAAATTCCACTCATTAAAGATTCAACGATATAAAACAATTCTATTCGTCATTTCGGTCCCACAAGAAAGGTAATCAATTCCTATAATGGCCTTCAATTCTTCCCCGAGAAAGCCCATAAAGGTAGAGTCCAATAACGCAGCTTCCTTCGTGTTGCCATAAAATTCTTCAAAAATTATATAACTGTGGAAAGGGAAAAATCTCATTTTTAGGAAAAAATGTTCCCATCCGGGTAAGTGGGGTAAAGAGGGCGAAGTTTAGGTTCATCAATAAAAGGGGGGCAGCAATTACGGAAGTGCCGTTGCGTCGAGCTAAAAAGAAGAAACTTTTCTGTGGTACTCCAACTTGAAGGTCTGAAAAATAATAATAAAAAAAAGGATGAGAAGAAGCGGAAGAACAACTATGAGAAACAGAACATGTGTTGCTTTCGAAGTGAAGTGATGAAAACTAATCTGAAAATGGCGCTTGAATGATTCAATGCGATACTTTACAACATTGTTGCCAATAACTTAAAATTACAAATGTAATATATTGATGATAGATGAGAATATTTTAATTTAATTTTGGCAATATTGTGAAATATTTTTCAGCTATAAGTTCCTTTGAAGATCACTCAGTGAATATCTAGATTTTTTTAAAATAAAGACAAGAAAAATGATTAATAAAATATCAATCATTCTTGTTATGCTAAATTGAAAGCTGTACAACACCTTATGAGTGGCCGTGATGGTCTTATTGGTAAGGTTAGGTTAGGCCTTATTGGTTCGGTCGTTCTCATTATTGGAAGATAGTTTGATTCCCAATTTAAAAGCAGATCCGTCCTGTTCAATAAAGGTGGATGGGTATGTTAAGTATGCCGAAGTCACAATGTCCTCCAACAGAAATGATACGTCCGCGGGAAGCAGGTCAAGTATTAGGGAGTCTTCTGCATGATTTCTGCTACTAAATGACGAAGACTTCCACCCAGCTATTTCCAGTAGCTGGCAGAACCCGATTCTAGACTAAAAACAGCGAAGTTTGCTGGTGCAACAATAGCAACATCTGCTTACATTTGGATGTTCTTGTATATTCTATTTCAATAAACAAATAACAAAATGACCAATTTTAAAAAAAAATTGTAATATGCATTAAAAAAGTCATGAAAAAAGACTTAACTATCAACATATCTCTTAAGTATCCCATACAGTATATTACATATTATCAGAAATAACTCATGCACTGTTCGTAGAAGGAAGGAATGTTATTAAAGACGCTTCAGTTGGTCACTAATTTCAATCCAGCCAAATGCCAGGAAAAATAGACTAATGCAGCTTAAAAATTCAATAAAGCAATTTAATATTCTCCGTGTATTGTTTTTTCGAGAAAAATTATCATAGGAAATTTCAAATATATATACTGAAACCCAATAGTTTAGATACGAAAAATGGATAAGCACATAACATCAGATAATGCTTTATTATGTCTGTTACTGAACTTTTATGAATACCAGATAATATACACCTTGATAGTCTAAAGATGATGTAAAGCATTTTAATATCCAGCGTGTGAATTGGCTTCCTGAAGATGGTGTATCGTCTTCACATGTCGCAATGGAGAAAACACCTAATCCGACAAACATATGTGCAGAAGAAACTCAAAGAAATACCCTACACAACTTGTTCAACAGTGAGTGAAAATGAATCTGAAGAATGTAGTTTAGCCACATTCCTCTAAGACCACTTTTCTGATCTTTTTCCTCTAGACTAAGAATAATAACACTTTGACCTCGGAATAAAGGCCAATCTAACGGCCTAATGCTGTTATAAGGGAAGTCCCACCGATTACATTGCATTTCGGGAAGACTTTTCAAAGATTTTGAGCCATATTCTCGGGTCGCGAATCAGGAAACTTACGATAAGTCCAATTTTTGATGATACATAGTGCACAATCCAATCATCAAAGACTATTGTAAGACTTTTAACATCCATTGCGTAAAATGCCTTCTGGTAGGATTTTTTACGAATTGCAAAGGAGGAAAGACCGAATACTCCCAAGCACACACTCCGATAAGCGTGGATGTTGGAGATGAAATCATCTCCCATTTTTGAGTAGTTACGGGTTCTGAACCCGGAAACTTATGCAATGAAGAGTGCTTTTCCACCACTAAGTCATGATAAGCCCAAGAGACAAAATCAAACTTAAATGTTTTGCTTTGATAGCAACAAAGTACCGTTCCGGACGTTTTATAAATTGTATCTTTATGTAGGTCATAGTGAACAGAAATTAAAAATTAACACCGCTGCCTAGAATGTATACCAACAGCTACAAACTGTCGTAATTCCTATTTTGACATCTTCTGCTACAAGGACTTGATAGCGCTTAAAATATGATTTAAATATAGAAAATGCCAACTAAGGTTTCAACTGAATCATTTATTCATTCACTAAAAAGTATCACAAAATTTACTTACAAACCACATGTTAACTAATAATTTAAACTCCAAAGTAAACACGTTAAATTATTGAAAACGTTTTCTTCCAAATTGAACATTAAGCGCATTGAAGCATTTTGCAAAACATTAGTAAACGAAGAAAACTCTTTAAAAGATAATGAACGTTCGATCACAAATCTGAGGAACGATGAGTGCGGGCGCAAAATGGCAAACAAAACATTTGTGGAACGAATTACCAGACGAAACGAAGAATAAGGGCTGATGAAACAAAATATTCCTACAGTTCATTCCCAAGAAATGAATGGAGAAATTTGGTTGATATGATAAATTCTTGTTTCTGAGCGATGGATCAATTTTAATCAACTTGGTGCGGTAATCAGTATTCCAAATGAAAAGCGTTGACTCAATTATCGCTCGCTACGTCGGAGCGACACTGCATTATTTATTCGGAAACAGTTCGTCTAAAGCAAATCTTTTACAGAGTTAATGGCGTGAAAAGAGATGTCTCCGCGAAGTGAAGAGATAAATTGAATGATAATAATGAATACAATATTTCCCAGGGTTTTCTGTCCTTAGATAAGCAATTCCAAGAAGCGCGAAATCATTTACTGCGCCTTACGAAGGTTTGGAATGAAAGGAAGTAGATATATTGTGAATTAGATTAATTAAAATGGCTACAATGTAACGCCTTGGTTTGAAATATATTTATGTAATTAATTGTGTTAATATGAAGTTTATTTATTATAAGGCCAGGATGGCTTGGTTGGTTAAGGAGTTTGTTCTCGTTATTGGAAGGTAGCGGCTTCGAATCCCAACCCAAATGAAGATCTGTCGTGTTCACTAATGGTAGCTGGGATACGTTAAACATGTCGTTATCACAATGTCCTCCAAATGAAATGATACTTCTAGGAGTGGCAAACCATGTCTAGGGATCTACTGCTTAGACCCTGCTTCTAAATTACAGAGTATATACACACACACAAATATATATATATATATATATATATATATATATATATATATATATATATATATATATATATATATATATATAATGTAATATATATATATATATATATATATATATATATATATATATATATATATATATATATATATATATATATATATATATATATATATATATATATATATATATATATATATATATATATATATATATATATATATATATATAGTGTCATCTAACAGTAAAAGAAAAATTTGACTCAATCACACATGTGGATTTATATTATTTTATGACAGATAATAATTTAATGGTAATTTTTAATTATATTTTAACAGGAAACACACAAATAATGATATATGTATTATTGTTCCAAATTTTAGAGGATTATTTGAGAAAAGAGAGTTAAACTAATATATTCCTGACTCATAAATAAATGGGTCAGAAATATGTCTAATAAACAACAAAAGCTCTAAGAGTCAACTTATTTGAAGAGAGGTTATATATAGTCGAAAAACTCTATAGATCATTTAATTCAAAGAAACGGATTTTTTCAAACAAATAAAATATTTTTGAAAATCGCTTCATAGTTAGCAGTCAATTTGGACCATTTAATTATCATAAATAATTTAGTTTATAGAAGTTCATTATATGTTTTTCTCTTTTTAAATATATCAAACTGAATTAATGTAGATTTCCTAATACATTAACACCTAAACTTCGACAAGTTTCATTAGACACAATTATATTATTTAACAAGTTTGCCAACAAATCTTATAATTATATTAAATATAATTTATAGAATAAGGAAAAATTCTTCTTTCTAAATGAACATTTAAATTTGATAGGAAATTATATGAGTTATTTACCCAATTGTGTACCAGAATATAAAATCTATCAAGTGAAGTATCTAAGAGAGAAATAGATGGCATAACTCTAAAAACTGTATCCTTGGATAGCCTTGGATACATGACTTGTACCCAGAAGACGAGTGACTACACGTGCTTACAGATGGCTCCATGTTGACTGACTGTATCAATGCTGTAGTTATTTAACCTCTTCTTATTCTATACTCCAGTTGGAAAGGACGAAACAGCCCATGATGTAAAGATTTCAGCTATTCCATTCTCTCTGTCGCTGCTAAAGGGTCAGTTTGAAAATTTTTCAAGGGATGTTACACTTCAGATTCTAGGGCTGACCTCCTGAACACTGCATCATTTAAAGCTCCTGCTTCAGAAGATATACACTACTGGCCATTAAAATTGCTAAACCAAGAAGGAATGCAAATAACAGAACGATATTTATTGGACACATACACTATAGTGGAAAAAACAAGTGATTAGATTTACAGGAAATTAGGATGTATTGATCTTGAGAAATCAGTACCCAGAACAGCCACCTCTGGCTGCAATAACAGCATTTATCCGGCTAGGCATGGAGTCAAACAGATATTGTATGGCATGTACGAGGATCTCAGTCCATGCAGCTTCAACACTATGCTACAGTTCATCGACTGTAGTGGATGGTGAGTGATGGCGTGCCAATCGCTCGGCAACCATTGACCACACGTTCTCAATTGGTGACAGATCAGGAGAACGTGCTGGCCAGGGTAACAGTCGAACCTGTTCTGTATCAAGGAAGTTCAGAACAGTACGGGCAACATGCGGTCATGCATTATCCTGTTGAAACAAAGCATTAGGGAGGCCTCGAAGATAGGACAGAGCCACGGGCTTTAACACATTGGAAATGTAACGGTTGCTGTTCAAAGTGCCGGTAATGCGAACAAGAGGTGATCGAGACGTGTATCCAATGGCACCCTATACCATCACTCCAGCAGATGGGCCAGTATGGCGATGTCCAATGCAAGCTGGAAATGCGCGTTCTCCACGATGCCTCCAAACACGGATGCGGCCATCATGGTCCTGTATACAGAACCGAGATTCATCGGTAAAGATGACGTGATGCCATTCCCGCGTCCAGGTTCGTCGCTGATCACACCATTGAAGGCGCTCCTGTCTGTGACGCAGCGTCAATGGTAGCCGAAGCCATGGTCGCCGTGCAGACAATCCATGCTGCTGCAAACGTCGTCGAACTGTTCGAGCAGAAACTTGTTGCCTTGCATATGATTCCATTTCTCGACTCAGGGTTCGTGACCTGGCTGTACGATCCCTTGTGACCATGCGGATAAGATGACTGTCTTCTCTGCAGTTAGTGAGGGAGGGTCGCTGAGATCCTGCATGACGTTCCGTATGATTGTCCTGAACCCATCGATTCTATATTCTGCTAACAGTCAGGGGTTTCGACCGACGCGAGCAGCAATATTGCGGTACGATAAACCGCAATCCCATTAGACTATAATCCTTCCTCGATCAAAGTCAGACACGTGCTGATAGGCATTTCTTCTTCTTACACGAGGCATTGCAACAATTTTCTTTGCCGAAAACAACGTTGAAACGGAAATTGAGTATGAGAAAACTGCTGTCAAATCTCTGGTTTTATACACATTGTAGATGTCGCAACTGTCGCCTGCTTTGTATGAATGCGCTGAAAATCTAATCATTTGCATATCACAGCAAGTTCTACCTGTCATGCAAATTTCACGTGTGTGGTGTGCCGCCTTCCTGGTGTAGAAATTTTAATGGCCAGTAGTGTATTAAGTATTCATCTAGCCCTGAATGATTTAATTTAATTGCAGTAGGTTCCAGCAATTGAGGTCTACAGTATAATGAAACTGCTGATTCCATGGCGTGCACGCACACACAAATATGGCAAACAAAATTGTACTAATAACATGTATACCAATTTCTTTTTATACTGCAAAATTATTAAAAAATCTTTTAGAGATAAATTTTAGAAAAAGATAAAAGAGGTAAAAAAAAGGTAAGAAATGGATGGTTGAAAACACAGATATTTTACTTTGGCTAAGGGACATGTCTGTAAGCGGTTTTTACCTTGCTACTAGCTACTCTTATTTCTCCAGACATCTATTTCGCATGTTAATTTCGTTCTAGTTTTAATGTTTTTTTTTTCTTGGCGGCAGTTGTCTTCTAATATATGAAATTAGAAATAAAAAATATATCAGAATATAAAAAATACTATTTAATTTAAAACATGATTAGGAAAACTAAGGAAGAAAAGAAATTATGAGTATGAAACTCATAACTTATGTTTATTTGTATCAGATTTCATGGTCTTCAAATTTCCACATCACAAAACAGACATCTTTTCATATTTTTACTGCAAAGAATGTTTCTATCAATTAATTTCTTATGAAAATTTTCTTAATTTTACATTAAAAATACTTATTTTGCTTGCAAGTAACTGTTGCACAAAGAAGATACACTTGTTTACATACATACATTTTTACTCATAAATAGGGATGCAAGACAGGTTAGGGGTTGTCTAAGCTAGACTAGGTGGTTACCTAATCTAGCTTAGACGTTTTAGAATTTAACCTCAGACAATCATCTAGACCATTAACCTAGATGGTTGTCTGAGGTAAAGTTTTAAAAAGAGGCATTGAAAGCTATTTTCAAACAGTATCGAAGGTGTTGCCCTATATTTCAAAGGCTCGTGGTTCCATCTCCAAAAACATGTGTGAACGTTAAAATGTGAATCTCAATTCATTTCTCATTAGCAGAGAGTGACATTGATGCGGTAAATAAACTAGACACAGGAGGAAAAATGGTCTTTTGAATTTCATCATAGCATTTTTGAATATAGCTCGAACTTAAAAATATTTATTGAATATTATTGAATTCAAGCAATCCAAAATTAATTGAAATTATTAGATATTATAATTAGAACACAATAATATAAATGAAATTACTATTACTAAATTGTATTGATTACAAAATAAATTTTTTATGGAATAGAAGTTAAAAATTTTAATAAAATTATTAGATTGGTAAGAAAGTAATTTTCACTTACACAAATAGACAACAATAAAAAAAGCAAAAAATAACTTTTTATCAACATAGTTATTTCTGAAAATAAATCTTCAAATGCATTTTTAAACTGTTTCACATGTTCAACAATGAACATGAAACTGGATGGTGTCAATGCACTCATATATTTCAAGAAATAAATCTTTGACAATTTTTAGCAATTACTCTCCAAACACAAAACCTAAAGCGCCAATGAAAGAGTTTAGAGAAACACTACTTGAGAAATGCCATTCGTGAAACCCTTTAAAGAGTATCGAGTCATAAAACGTGATTTGTTTGCACGAGCCAATAGCGTGAACGCCAATTTCGAAACACTCTGCGCAAGACTCGCAACAAAATAAACGCTCGATGTCTCAAGTGCGTGTGCCATCAATTAAGACAGCTCGCAACTAAATCCATATTATCTCCTATTTCCCAACAGATAACTAAACCAGACCGCAAGCTTGCTATACCTAAATAAATCTGGCCACTCCAGGACGATGTACAGAATCGCTCTTACATCCCTTTATGCATAAATCATGGCACTGGGAGCTATGTGGCACGCTCCAATCCAATCCCATACGTCTCTCTGTTACATATGCACGCTGCTGATACTTGCTTTGCTGTCACAACTCCGAGTGGGGTTGGGGGACGTCCCCCGACCTGCAGCAACTTCCCCTCTTAATATAGAGCAAATGAGCACGCGTGTCGGGAACGTTTCTGTGTCTCCGCTTTGACAGTGGATCGGAGCGTTACGTGCAGGGGAAGGAGATTCTGATCTATAAAACTTGGATGTTTTGTTGGATTGATACAGATTTCCATTTTGCGTTGCATGTTGGAAGTTTTCCTGTTGACGACTGAATATAAATGCTTTTTTGACGTTCTCTGACTTGTATCATTGTTATACAGATTAGGAGTGACGTAGCTATATCTGGTCGGTCATTTATATTACATTTTTATAAGTCTCTTTCTGTACGGAAAATTAACTATATTTACTGGTGTATTTTTAAGTGCGATACTACTGAACATTATTTCAATTGCAAAGTCGCGGTGATTTTTTATATAAACTGATAATAATAGCCTTATCGGGACTTCATGATCGATCATTTCTTTCAAAGGAAAAATTTCTGGGTTCTATCCTAACCACTGTTGAACCTACGTCTTACTTATCATTCATGGTGTGTGCTTAGGAATTTTCCATGTTTCTTTCTTTAAACCACATAATTACGGATCACAGTTATGAATGTCTCTCTTTAGAGAGCAATGCGAGATGCATATATCAATGCTTTATAACGACTTCAGTTGACTGTTATTAATTATCAGTGTCAACATAGGTTATGATGATAGGTATGATGAAACTGCAATGATAACAATATGGTAGGACCTGCTAACTGTTCTGCTTTTCTTTTCGCATAATAAGGCTAATTCGACTAGGACCTACAATTTATGATAATTCTGAAATACTGCAGACTTATATACCTGAAGCGAGATTCGAACATATGAACTATTTAGCTGAAAATGAAAACAACTGCACAACTTGCCTACCTATCTAGCTGAAAACCAAAAGATGTCAACACAAAAAGTAATGTATGAAAAAAGTAAATACTGACATGATATTCATTCGAAATAAGTATAATGAAAACGAAATGGATTTGGTCATAGACGAAAGCGTTGATGACTAAGCGCATGATGTACAAAACGTTTGATCCCCTTAATGTAATGTATTACAAATAATAATATTTTTGCTCAGTAATAATATTTTTGCTATTCGTTGTCTTCTTGTGATTCATTCAAATTTGCACAATTCTCACATTGAATTTCCTTCTAAAATTGCGCACAAAGCTATTGTATCGATAGCTAAAAATAAAAAATTCTAATTAAAATCATAATCATTTCTAAGACATTACCGAAATATCTGTAATCGTGCCACATTCGGCAAAGAGATGTTCTAACTCATATGTCAACTTCATCACTTGATTATGATTAAAAAAATACAAGATTGTCTGTAAAAGCTTTATCACAAGCTATTGCAATTGTGGTGATTCAGGATTGGTAAGTTTCCAGTAAAAGTTGATATTAGATCTCAGATAGGTACCGTAGGAAAATACATGTCAGAATTTACTAATTTTCTTTAGATACAACATTTCAAATAAGGAACTGCAACTAATGAATCTTAAAATGAAGAAATTAAATAAAATAAACTAAATTTTATTAATTTAATATAAAAAAGCTAAAGTATTCATTATAAGATAAAAAAGATTTTAGAATTTTACATAATATCAATACTGCTTAAAAAAGGCAAAAATATTTCCTATTTATATGCATTTTGTTATTAAATTTGAGGATATAAAATTTCCATTTGAGAAAGATTCGGTTTTTTACTGTATCGACATTGATTAATAATATTTTCTAATGAAAATTAATTTATTTATGTTAATTAGATATTTGAAGCACCATGAGGAAAACAAAAATATTAAAAAAATTGCAGTGAAATCTTATGAAACAGATTTCAAAAATACATAAAGATACAATTCAACACTTCATAAGTTCAATTGATTAAGAAAATTGTTTATTTACAGTGCCTATTATTATTCTTACTCAAAGTACCAATGATTTTAGCAGATATTACGCCAGTTGTACTGAACAGAAAAAAAGTATTTCGGTATCTTCAAAGCAATATGGAAAAATAGGGAGTTTAAATAGTGATTATATATCCGACTTCAATGGTTGCAATTGCTTAATCCCCATCAAGCAAACGCAACTATTGTTTGTCAGAAAGGATATTTTATTTATCAATTGCGGGTTCGATACCGGAAGGCTGTTATACTGATGGAGCTAAAGCACTCTCATATTTCCATAGTATTTGATATCAGCTAACGCGCTGGCTAGGTAGTAAGCTTACACTGCAACCTCATCATTTAGGCAGGATTCATAATTATAAAGCAATTGATTGAGTTCAGTTGCTGTGGACAAAAAAAGATGTAGCCGGAAACGTATCGCAACAGCATGTTTCAGTTTATTATTTTCGTTTATGCAAATTAAAGCAATTCCGCAATAACTGCTGTTATTTATATAACTGAACAAACACAGAAAATTTTCCATTAGTTTCCAATTAATACAAATAAAAAAATTATTTAAATCAAACAAAATAAAATGTAAACATTGCACACCTATAAGCATTTGCAAACTTTCTACCTACGTAAAATTTTAAAATATAATAGTAAAATATAGAGTTAAGGATGAATTAATATATTGAAAAAAAAACATTAGAGAGAGTTGTGTATTATCATGTAAACAATAGTTAAAGTGTATGTTTGAACAGCATTTTTGCGCAGTTAAATGTATATATAATTACATATTTCATCTATACTTCATATTGTATATTTCATCATAATGAAAATAGATTAAATTCTTACTAAGCAATTTTAATTAAATTCTTATCGAACAAGTGATGTTACAGTTTTAAATAAATTTACTTTTCATGCGCTATCTCTTTTATTAATGTGATTTCCAAGATTGTTAAGCAAAGAAGAGCCTTACGATTCCATTTCTGCAGTTTATTTATTTCAAAAAATCATTTTAGTTATAATGAATAGTATATTATGTAAATATAGTTTATTTTTACATTCCTTTTTATTTTTTGTTTAAGAATTTTAGAACAAGAAAGTTCTTAATTTTTTATTATTATAAATTAATTTTACTTTAATTTATCCTCCTTAAGTTTTTTATAATTCTTAATTTATTCTTTATTTATTATGAATCAATTTTTTTTATTTTTAAAAAATATTTAAAATTAATGATAAACATGTTTAGTTCATTTTATTTCACAAAATTATTTTTACATTAAAAGCAAATTAAAATTACAAAAAAAGTTAAATATATATATTTTTTTCGAATGGCGGGCACACACTTGGGTGACTAACCCTATGCCACAACAAGGTCAGAAACTGCTACTTATTTCTCGTTATCCAGCGGGCACCTGTGAACCAAGTCACGGAGGTGAGTTGCGTTACCCGCGCCATACCACCACAAACCCGTTTATAGGGTGGGCCACATACATACAACATCACAGAAGAAAGGACAAAGAAACACAGAGAGAACAGAGAAACAAAAAATCATCCATGCCCGAACCGGGAACCCGGGACCAACAGCTCAGGATTCAGAAACGCAAACCACTCAGCCATCAGTCGCCTTACATACATACATACATACATACATACATACATACATACATACATACATACATACATACATACATACATACATACATATATATATATATATATATATATATATATATATATATATATATATATATATATATATATATATATATATATATATATATATATATATATATATATATATATATATATATATATATATGCAATGAAATTTGTTTTACAATGGTTCACACTAATGTAATTATAAATGCAAGCATTTTAGTTCTAAGCAGAACAACATGAATGAATTAATATATAGTACTGTATATATTAATTCATTCATATACTGTTTAATATATATACTGTATGTACAGTAGTTCATCCTACATTTGCATTAATTTAAACTAAATTATAATATTGATTTCTAATTTATTCTGAAAATAGTTTTTAATGCATAGAACTAAAGTATGATGTTTTGTATTCATGAATTTATAACATTTTAGACTATATTGAATCGAACAATAATAGAATGTTTTCTCAAGAGAACAGATTTATCAGGAAATTACAGAAATATTCATAGGAATTTTTAATTCAAAATTTAAAACGCTAATATGAAAATTTAAATACGGTTCTTTCTGAAATGTAATTTGTATTCTAGAAAGGATTACAAAAGTTTTCTACGATATTTTAATAAAAAATAATTCAGAATAATAAAAATAGAATTAAAAAACAGAGTTTTCTTAAAATGTTTCTAAATTTCTGTGGGTTGTTTCTGTAGCATAACACAAAATTGATAAAGTTATTCAGAAATACATAAATGCATTTATGATTATAGTTTTATTTCAGTTGTTATACAATAGGAATATTTATAGATTTTGAAAGAAAAAAAGAGAATTTTTTTTCTATTTATACTGTGTGATCAAGTGATTTCAAGCAGTTAAAATTTTTAGTAATATTTATTAGTATTTGTGTAATGAGAATAATAAATACACAACTTGAAAACATGTAATAGCGTCTGCAATTGTGCAAATACTAAGTGACATTACACATACATATGCACATCAACACATATATAAAAACTGAAAATCTGACTTATAAAAAATTTATACTCTCAAATACGAGATGTTTATCTTCATATCTTTATTGTAATTTAATTATAAAAACATTGCATCTGTTAGCTAAATTTAGTTTGAAAACTTGTTTACTCAAAATCTGACTACAGATGGAGAAGCATGTGCAGTTTTTTTCTTTGTATAACAAGTCATAAACTTTCTTCTGGTATATTCATGCTCAACAAATATTCTTTCACTGTAAATCCAAAGTGATCCTAGAAGCTTTCAGAATTTCTTATTCTTAAAAAAGCAAAAGCTCGAAAGAATAAATGACTGCTGAAATACAATTATCATTCTTTGCATCCAAAATATTTATTAAAATATACCAAATTTAATTACAGACTTCACCTTAAAAAAATATATTTCTTGTTAAAAATATTTTTTTAATTACGAAGTATATAAATACTATGTTTTTGAAGCTATTATTTTAATACATTATTATTCTGATTTTTAACTCAAGAAATTTCTTGACTTAAGCAAAATTTAATTAAAAAACAAAAAAAATATTTTATGAATACAAATTATATTGAAGAATGCATCAAACTCATGATAATTGTCGATTTCCTAACTCATGTTGGTAAAAATGAGTAAAATTCAGTTTTATGACGTAAAAATAAATTAACAAAACATTAAAATATAAAGAATAGCTTCGTCTTTTAATTTATGCATTCTCCCTGCTTAAGTAAAAAATTTTTACGATACATTTTCAGGATACCCTGCAAATGACGAGAGTTAATGAAGTAAATTGGAGTTTAATGTACCATATCAGCCGATAACATTCAAATTTATAAAAAGGAAGATTTTTTCCCATTCATTTTTTGACAGTAAAATTTTTTAGGCTATTCAAAAATTCTAGCAAAAAATTTGCAGAATTATCTTTTTTTACTTTTTCCATATAGAAATAGATTATTTGAAGTCATTTTTTAAAATTAATTTAATACATTTACAGTAAAAAAGCTATTTTTTTTCTAAAAAGAATTTTTATGTGAATATCATAGTAATATTTTTTCCACAAATAAATAGATATCAAATTATTCTTTCTTTCGGAGATAATAACCATTAAAAAACTATTTGCTAAAATAGTTCGTAAGATATTTGATTATACAGAAAAGGATACTCTATTGCGTAGCAATCTGTAAAGAAATAAAATAAAATGGAAACATGTATGTAAGAAATTTAAAAAAACAATTAGAGGAGAAAAAAATACAAAATACATTTGCCATATATTTTTTATGAATGCAACAATTGAATACTTTCATATTAAATAAGAGGCATTAAAGAATTCTTATTTATCTTGTATAAAAATAGTTTATAAATGCATACTGGAAACATTTTTTACAATTATTATCAAATTCCAAAACGTGAAAATTATGTACTGATGATTTCTATGAGCAAATCGTAGAAAAATTTACAAAACAGATAGATTAAATTGAATATTTTCTTCCATGACCTTTGACCATTTTTTATCAAATATAAGTCGGCGAATGAAATAAATTTCTATAATTGTTTTTAAATATGAAGAAAAATAGAAACGGAATGACGTAAAACTGTCAATTTACTGATCTGCTATGCATCTTTATTGAAATCATATTTAAATTTTATAATCTTAAATTTTAAATTTGCATGATCTAAAAATAAGAAACACGAAACGTAATCTTAAACATTTTAAAAAGTATTTAGCGTGTGTACGGTCATTAATCTGCAACATTGGGTGACATATTATTTTCTGTGATTAAAGGGTTAATACATAAGTATACCAAATATAGGTAAATATTTCATCACCTGAAAACAAATTTTTAAGTAAATAACTTTTAAAATGTTTCATTTATTGCGTTCTATGGGTTATAAATTCCTTTTCGTATTAATCTCTTGTTTTTTTAACCATTGCTTTAGAATTCGTAGACCCCATGTTTATACATAATAAATCTTTGTATTAATTATTATTGTTGTAATTACGGCATAAAAAATCTACCAAACATGAATGAAAAAAATCTAAATATATGAAGATTTAAGAGACATTGTAAAATTATAATATAATTATAACTTTTGAAAGAAACATTGATATAAAAAATTGAATCTCTTGAAAGATCTAATATATTCCATAAAAAGATGTACACTTTTTAAAGATGTTTAGATTTTAAAAGGTCTAAGGTTTGATCTCAGACACCATTGAAAAACTAACTAATTTTAATCCGTTGTTATATCCTTTCGAACCCTATTATTTAAATTAAATTATTACCTTTTCATCATAATTTTACTTAAAACACTTTTCTATTTTTCTTTTCATACATTTTTAATATTTTTGATTAAATATGTTTCATGATCATTTGATTATCAAATTTATCAAATCAAATTAATAGCTTTTCATCAAACTGTACCTAAATTTGTTAACTTTTTAAATACCTATATAATTTATTTTACAAATTAAGAGTTTTATAGTAGAATCAGTTTCATAAACAAGCTAATTTTTAATTTTTGAGTAATAACTTTAAGCAGAATTTTGCTTAATCTAATAAACATTCTGTTATAACTTGAATTATAACACAATAAAAATTATAACTTGCATTTATGAAGTTATCATATTGATATCCCTTTTCCTACTGAGTTTTTTGGACAGCATTGGTAACTTCAATCATAATTTACTTTATTTTCCAATTTAGCTAATGGGAAAATTTCAGTATGCAGCTGCTTTTGATGTAGTTACCTTAATACTTGTAATCTTTACAAAGACCCAATTTTCACCATTAAGTAACTGCAGCTAAATGCATATAAATGGATGATATAAAGTTATGAAAATGTATTTAACAGTTTGTGAAGCAACAATAAATAATAATTTTGTAATCGTTTTGAAAGAGCAATAATGGTGGCAAAATCTAAAAATGGTTTTTATTCTAATATCTTCAATAACAAAGTACAAAAGACATCATGAATAATTTTAATAATAAATATTTCTGTTTGAATTTTATAAAAGTATTTTTGACATAAAATTGCACTAATGAATTTTAATGTTACGTAAATAATAGTCACACTTTATATATATTTATATATATATATATATATATATATATATATATATATATATATATATATATATATATATATATATATATATATATATATATATATATATATATATATATATATATATATATATATATATATATATATATATATATATATATATATATATATATATATATATATATATATATATATATATATAAACTATGTACTATAAACTATATAATGTACTATGACCATGAGAGATATTTTCATATAAAACTATTTCCCTCAATATTTCATCATTTTGATTTAGAATTTTGGGTTAATAAAGCTTCCACCATATAAACTAATTCCCTTCGCAAACTAACTGAAAATACCTAAGAGAATTCCTAAATTCTGATGAATGATTTCCTCATCAATGAAGGATGTTAATTCATTTTCGCAATCACTACTCTTTCTCTACTCTTTCTCTCTCTCTTTCTCTCTCTCTCTCTCTGATCTAATTAGATTAATGGATAAACTCTCGAAAATTAATCAAAGAATGTAACATCGGAATCTCGGAATTTTCGAAATTAATCAATTAATTAATTTCCTTTCGTCATTAAGGAAGATTTGGTACTCATAGAATTCTAATAATGGTTTCTTCTTTCTACAACAGTAGGAAAGTGGTTTTTATATAACAAACTATTGAAAATAGTCTATCTTAGGTGCAAAATTTTACTTACATCTTGAAGACAATCTTTCTTATTTTCTAATTTACATAACAGTCTCTTATTACCAAAATTAATATACTAAATAATAATTTCAAACAGTAATGACTTATATTCATATATAAATAGTTGAGTCGCATATTAATTCGATATTTTAACATATAACTAAATATTGCTAAATACTTTTTAACATTATATTAGTTTTCTTTACTGGAGGCATATATTATATTAAAGTATTAAGACTTTATAAAAATCTTTTTAACTATTGTTTTATTATTTCATAAATATTCAATATTTTTTTATTCCTCTAGCTCCCAAAATGTTAACCCTAAACCATAGTTTCAAAAGTGTAATACGTGTACTTCTAGAAATATGGTGTTGCACCCTTTTGTGAGGATTCACTACACCGTGCTTAATTGCACCTATTTTAATGTTCTCATGTGACATATCTATGTCTTCTGAGGGATAAGATGGTCCGATGCGACGTGGTGGGAATATACTTCGTTACAGAAACGACTTATTTCGTTAATAGTTAGTGGCTTCTCATTGCATCAGTGTATTTTTAGCTTTTGCGCGATATTCCTTATATGAAATATTTTCTATAAGCTTATTTTGGTACGAGATTACTCTTATAAAATGTAATTTTTCATTCAGAAAGATTGTGGATCGAAGGTTGAAATCTAAAATTTCTACATGGAAATCAAGAAATGATCATAGTTGTAGCAATCAATTAACAGGTAATAATGAAATTAATGATGAATCAACTTCAATTATGAAAGAACACGCTAAGAAAATAAAACTCGCAAATACAATAAAGGACATCTTACATTTGGTTTTTCATGGGTTAGAGATAAAATCAGCCTATTCCATTATACGACATTTTTTTTAAATAAAGTGATTGTTTCTTTCATTTCAGTTGAGATCATAATTACGCCACTTTATTTTCATTGGTATAAAATACCCATGTCGTCAGATAATGTTTCATCCACGTCACACGTAATTAATCACGGCATCGTATTGAAACAGCGTCGTAAATCCAGCTTGTCGACGAATTTGCTGCCTGCCTTCAAACCGCATTCTTTGAATGTCAGGAAATAAGGCAAACTAGGTAAAATTTACCATTAAATTTCCTTGATTTTTGGCAATTTTTTATGCCATAAAAGTGGCTAACAAGATGGCCGCTGCCATTACGTAAAGTTAAACTAAGTATTAGGCTAGCAGGAATTAAATCTTATCATTCAAATATATCACCGAATTTTTTGCCAAACTAAGAGGTACCCAATTCTACTTCGAACCTGTGAAATTCCCCATCAAATGTCTGAAAACATTGTTGAAGTTTATTTTGTTAATAAAACAATTTCTTGTATAAAGACCAAAGCATCGGTTTGAGAAGCTGTTTTCTATTGATTCAAGCCATTAAACACGTTAACAATAGAACAGACGAAAAAGCAAAATGAAAGAAAGGACAAAACGTCCACTATATTTTAGCTTAATTCAGCTAGAGCAAATTAAATTTTTAATGATTTCATAAATTAATATTCTAAATTATTTTTAATCTAACAAACGAAACCATAAAGCTATCCTACTTCAAGTGCCCTTTTGAAACAAATCATAATCATTACAACGATAAAAACATAGATATATTTTGAAAATAAACTTAAGGTATTAAATTTTATTTATTACATTACATACATTCAAACTTGTATGCTTGATTCTTGAGATCCGCTTGTAAGTCTTCGACGATAATAGGACAAATAGCACAATGACAGCTGTACAACCACAGAAGATAACGAAGAAAGCACCCAGGTGGGAATCGAACCCACACTCCTACGCTCTCAAGCGATTAGCGGAGTGATGCTTTGACCACTCAGCCACGGAGCGCCCAACTATTAAATCACTCTAGTGAAAAGTAATGTGGGATATAACAAAAGGTGACAAGAAAAAAAATGCTAGTGCTGCGAAAACCACTTGCGAAACTAATGAAGCTTGAAGTCAAAATAATGCCAGAAATACTGATAGGTGATAGAGCAAAATAAACTTTTGATTTTATACATAAATTTCTTGGAAACGCTCCTAATACTTTAAAATGAAGAAGTTTGAAATATCATGGATAATCTTTTGATCACTATAGAAAAATTGTTCATAGACTATAAATATGTATTGTATAAGAGAAAGACTCGAGAGAATTCTATAATATATCCCCCCCATGAATGTATGTGCGCAAAGCATAAACATTTCATCACCTTTTTTGTTTTACAGTGGTCGGGATCAAACAGGTACGTTTTGCCCGGAAAAGTATGACCCTATAACTTGCTAAGGTAAGCTTAACTTCAAAGCTTTAACAGCTTCATGCTATAAAAATTTGAAATACTATATTAAGAAAATTTAAGACAACATTTTGCTTGCAATTAGTTGAAATCTATACATAGTTACCCATTGAAAATGTGTTACAAGGAATTTCCAAACTAATAGCTGAAATGTGTATCAGTATATTTTATGCTTATGATGTAATGAAGTATGGAAATGATTACGATTTCGTCACGGATCATGGTTAACAATACTTGCATCTACAAAATAAACATAGTGCGAGGAAAAATTGAGTTCTTTTCATTTTGTGGAATGAATTGTTACCTACTGTGATTTTTTGCGTCATTGCTTTTGTATATTTCGTAGAAAAGTTTGTTATTTGAGCACGTTTAATATTCCCTCGAAGAGCTGTTGTAGCAAATATTGCAGATTATCTTTTTATAGAAGCCGAGCATTGTGTCAACTAAACAGTCATCAAGCAAACATAGAATCAATGAATGAGTATGGCGATAATGATTGACAAGATCGTTTCGTTGTACCTCAACAAGTTAAGTACACTGTGTGCATTGCATCGCACAGTCAGAAAAGTGTAATTAGAATTATTTGTTCTTACCGCAACGTATGAAAATATGAACATTATGTACACTGGGCAGCAATCTGTAAATTTTGTATTGATGTCAATTACTAGATTCTTCCAGCGGATGATTCAAAAAAACCCTTGCCTCTTTGTGCTTATGTTATTTTAAGTATTTTTTTAATCCTTTTGTTGAATTTTTGTAAATATTGTCTAATGTCCCTCTTTGCTATTCTCATTTGTTTGCACCCATTCTCTGTCACTTACCTTTTAATTGCACTGTTTGTTTTGTTCTAATGATTGTCTTTAAATTTTGTCTTTGTTCCAACTTGATATTACCAATTGTGTAAACTCACACACAGTTACTCACCTTGTACTTGTACTGTCTAGTAATATTTTGTTTTTTGCTCACACAATAAACTAGTCCAATGGGGACAGCAAGAGGCAGCTGACGGGTACCCTCTACTTGCGTGTGAAGTTGTTGCGTTTTGGAGCTTGGCTCCGTTGTGGGGGTGGGGCCCCCGGTGGTGTCACTTTCTTTTCTTCTTTCCAGCAAGTTCCATCTAAACTGGCAGAACCCTTCTTGGGTTAAGTACAGGGGACTTTACTGGTGTATACTATACTATACACCTGCAACCATAGCACAACGAACACAGTTTATAGAACAACAGTCAATTTCTATGGTAACATTTGACTTCGACTACACTCACAATGCAATGGAGTTTTTAATCACCTCAAAACGTTAATTTCTTCGATTATCTTTGAATCTAAGCCACGGGTATTTGCAATCCTGAAACGAATGTGCTAAGTTACAAACAGAGAGTATTCCAGTGGAATGAATAAGGCTTTTATCATGAATAAATGAAGCATCATTATAGTCAGATTAAAATTTGAAAACTTTATGAAAACAGGCCGATATAGTTTCATTTATTTCTATATTGGTCCTGTACCCGTAATAATTTACTGGCATCGTTTGATCACACGATTATGATTTAGCTAAAATTTATTTCTTTATTGTGGGCGTCAAGAAAAACCAAAAATATTTTTTCAATCCAAGCATTATCATAATATATGTGCTCCATTTTGGTTTCAGTGAATATTTTTTCAAGGCTTTGGCTGTTTTAGTGAAAAAGGTGTTCTCTTTATCAGAAATTAACAAGCTTCAGAAAGTTAAAAACTGTCCAACTCAAAAGAAGATTTGATTTATTCCTTAATGGTGGCTGGAGCAGATAAAATAAAGTGTAATCTCATTATCTTTTAAATTGAATCATACTCATGATAGGAATATGCAATGCCTAAATTTCTGTTGCTTAATTTCTACTTCCCAAAATTATAAAAGATCCATACCTCAATTCCATTAAGGAATCACTGGAGCAGAATAGTTGATCCCCGCAAATGGAACTGAAGTTACGTTTGTCTAAGAGACATTAAATACAAAATACTTGTGTTGAGCAGACGTGCCAAATGCCTGACAATAATCCAACTAATTAAGAAAAGTATAAAAAAGAGCATTTTACATTTTTTCGTAATTCATTTGATAGATATTATAAGTCTATCTTAAATCCCATTTAAGTTCCTATATAAAAATGGAGTTATTGTTTTAACGCATTAAAAGCATAAATATGGAGATATTGTTTTAACGCATTTAAACAGTAATATAATGTTAAAAAACTATCAATATGTGTGTCGGTGAATTCAAAGCTTCTACAGATTCTATTAAAACCTTGAAATTCTCAAAATTTCAAGTTTTCCAATTTTCTGTTTTTTAGAAAATTCAAGACTAAAACTTGAGAGTCATTGATTTAAACCTCATTTCTTTAAATCAGTCCGAAATTATTTATTCTTAAAATGTACTCGAAATCAAAAGTCCAATTAATATTTAGGAATGCTATTTAGAATATATATTCATAATATGAATCTTAAACTTTAAACAATAGTGCTTAAAATATTAATGATGCAAAATTAATTAATTTATTGCATACACCTTAAAATCTATTTTCACAAGCATATAAATGACATTCAAAATGGATGATACAATTTTTAATTTTAAAAATATGCTCATAATGTAAAGTTTGTAGTATTAAAATTTTTAATTATAATTTTACATTACAAAAACAAAGTTGAATTGTTGCAAAAATTATGCAAAATCTAGATATTATTTAATATTACAAAAGTAAAAAAAACAAGGAAAAAATACAATGTTCGAAGATAACCTATTAAGTGTATTGAAAGTATGCTTGATATTTTTTAAATAGTTAACTTTTATTTAATATTTTCTATGATTATTTAAGGATGTTGCTCTCTTTCCCCCACCCCTTTGTTTGTAAGTGTAGTAATAAGTAAAATAAAAAAATAACAACACCATAAAAAATTGAAAATAATGAAAATATATTTTTAAAGTTTAAAAAAAGAGCAAAGACAAATAAAAAATTCAAAATTAGAGAATTTTCTGTAATACGAATTTATAAGCAATATATTATTATTTAAACTAATGAGGCAACACTATTTCCCTCAAACTTTTTATTTTTTATTTACTTATTTTTTTTTGCTGGAAGGATATTTTATAAAAACAAATATTTAGTATATCTATATATAGAAATAAAACCAATAAAACATCTAACGTAATCTATATTAGGATGCTTGAGCTTATTATGTGTCTCACAAATCGATGAAATAACGAAATAAACTTTGGATTTAAAAGATATTTTGATCGATCCCGAAAAACTAACTCAGAAATATTAGTGATTTAAAAGATATTTCCGTCACTAAACAAGAGATAGTGTCTGTGCAGCTGTATCCAATACAACCTCCCAAGAAGTGTGTGTCGTTATAAATAAGACACGTCCAACTAATATCTCTGAACAAACAAGGCTCTCAAAAACAATTATTTCCGAAACTGACGAAAAACAAAGGACCGCGAGTTCTCACTGCTTTTGCTGTCACGAAACAAATATTTGGAATTTGTTACAAGAGAACCAAATCCCATGGAACTTCCAACTTAATTCCGCGTGAGATCTACCGCCCATTCGAATTAAGCCCACTTCTCGGAGAAAGTCCTTGGAAAAAATATATAAGTCCTCGAAAAGTCAATTAACGTTCCTGGAAACAGTGACCCTGTTCCGTCATTTCCTAAGCTCTTCGCTGCTCTACCGCTGCTAGGATTAAAGGCAAAACTTCTTAAAGAAGTGTGTTTTAGGTTCCTCCACTCTCTCTCTCCAGCCTTGTCAATTTTCGAAAGCGTTATTCCTAGTCCCCCCACAGCCATATCCTTGCACATTTGACGAAGTATCCTCTGGAGGTTCGCTGTCCCGGTAATTGCTCGTTAAAAGCATTAAAAAGGATAAATAGTATGTTTGGAAACAAATGGAGATTATTTTTCTGGGGCTACTTTTGCCACTCTTTCGAAAATTAGCTCAGAAACTGAGATGAAAAGTAGCTTCCTGAATTGGAAATTTATGTATATATATATATATATATATATATATATATATATATATATATATATATATATATATAAATTAGAAATATACTTTGAGATAAACACATGAACATACGAAATATTTTACTAGTATGTACCTTTAATTTATCTAAAAAAAAAAGTACTGTAAAATTGCACCTAAATATTAGATTCTCACATAAGTCGCCAATTATAATAGACCATACGTAAAAAATGTTTTAATTTAGGTAGATGTTATTTGGTTTTATTTCTAATAATATATTTAATAAATAATTATGTATGTCCATTTTAGACTAATCTGATTACATATCGAATAGCTTATTTTGATAAAAAAAACATTTATATACAAATAAGAAATACTTTCTTTTTCACTTGAAATATAAATTTTCTTTTAAATCACTTATCATTTGATTTTCTCATACAACTACCGAAGATATATTTATTGGAAACATGTTTCAATTTTTATATGTTTTATCTTAATTAATAATTAATTATGCATTTTGACAAGAACAACGTATATTTATTTATATAAGAATAGTGCAAGATTTCCTATAATTCACAAACCATTGAATTTTGCAGCTAACGATGAAAGATACGTAAGTTGCAAAATTATTTCAGTTTAGATAGATTTTATTTAATTTAATATCTCTAATAATAAATTTTGATAAAAAGAAAGTATTTGTATATTTATCCACATAAAAATATTTTATTTTGGTTTTAAAAGTAAACTTTCATGTAAGTCGCGAATCATTAGATTCTGCAACGAAAGAAGTGAAATAGATCCTTTGTGAAAACGGTTCGGCTTAGTTAGAGTTTATCAACAAAAATTACGTTTTCTCTATGCATTATAAAAATATTTTACTTCGTGTGAAATAAAATTTTTTCGCATTAGTTGCAAATAAGTATTTTCTGTAGTCAGTGGAGAAAGATACATTCTTTCTTTTTTTAAGCCCATTCAACAGTATAAATGCTCAGGAATTTCAAATTTTTATCACTTCTGTGAAATATGAATACGATCCTTTATTCATGAAAAAACCCTTTGTAAAACAATCCATGGAGAATTTTCAAATGTCTCAACGAATTTCAAGTATTAAATTATTTTGTACGCAGTACAGAACACTTACCAATAACTTTAAATGTACATAAATATTTCGGTATTGCTCTTATGACGGCTTAAGTTGAAGAAGACGTATGTAAAAAAATTTCAAACAGCTAATAAATATCAAAACAAAAATTATCTGCATTTAATAGTAATAGTTACATTTTTTGTCAGCTTTCTAAAATGAATTCTTCACATTGGTTAATTCTAAATGTTATTTTTTCTCTAATCTTTTAAAAATGAACTCAATGTATGTTCAAAAAGTGAGTTTAGAAATTAAAAATAGAGGGATTAGATGAAAGAAGAGACTTTGGGGGAATTTCTTTTTCTAAGCAGTTAAATTAATTTTATTTAATATACAGTAATAACATAAAAAACTACAAAGCAATTCCCAGAATTCACCTGACATTAGCAACTAATACAACTTCATATCAGGTTATATTAACGTAAGCTCTTTTTGGCATAGTTTTACGAATAAATTACCGAATTCCCCCTTAGATTCTCTTCCTTATTATATTCAAAAACTTTTATTATATCTATGTTTTCCTTACAACAATTTTTAAATTAAATACTGTGTGCAATAACTTTCATGATTCAACATATTTGGCCATAAATTTTTTTAGTGTGTATAATTTATCTATGTTAAGAATATTCCTTAAACCACAACATTGGTATTGGTTTTTTGTACCATTTTTTGTAGTATCATCTATCATTTATTCAGCCAAAAAAGATTACAAATAACAATCCCTGCTTACAGATATTATTACCACATCAGATAATGCTAAGCATTTTCCAACATAATGAGTTGCACTAAAACAAAAATGATTTAAAAAATTATACTTTGCTAGTTAAAAAAATTAATTTAGTAGAATAACAATATAATTATGTGATTTCAAAAACAATATTCAGAACTGTACTACTGTAACTGTACCTAATTTGGTAGATTATTTAATAATATATTTATGGAAGAAAATGAGGAAACAAAATAGCTTAAGCGATAAAAATTGTTTAAAGTGCAGAACTTTTGTACCATAATTGTTTAAATTAATTATTGTAGGTTTTTACATTATTTTGTTTTGTTTAGTTTTATATTTCTCTCAGTCTTTGTATTTATCAACTTTCAAATACCATCTCCTACATTAGGAACAAAATCATTCGCCCAAACAACCAAAACGTTGCCAAGTCAATTTTAAGTATACTCTCCTTTCCAACACGTTTTCCATAGCAATGATGAGTTTTAACAAGATGATTTTTTTCATGAGTTAAATTCTCTTCAACTGTTTCAATTTTACTAATTTTTTTACCTATTTTCTACGCAAAATTCAGTGCTTTTCTCTACTAAATATCATAGGCTCTTAATAATGTTTAAACATTTGATTTCTGAACATAAGACTCTTAGACTGAAGGCCATCACTTAAAGCACTGGTCCTCAGAAGTTCCTTCCAATGGATTTCAGTCATAAGTAAATCGACTAAGAAAAGATCTTGGATATAAATCAAAGCATTAACTGACCTCTTTTTCAAACAACTAATTTTTTTGTTAATTTGAGTATGAAGAAAATTCTTGTGCATGATGTTCAACGCGCAGGGGATAAGAAATGGAGGATTCTGAATGGTGAAGCTGCTATTCCAAGTTTTCTAAGAAAGACACTGGTAGCTCTATTTAAAGCGTTAAACTGGATACGACTCTTTGTCAGATCTTCTTTACCAAATTAAGAGAAGAGGATTCCCCAAACTATATTTTGTGTAACTGTAATCAATGATTTTTTAATATTTAAATATCTCGTAATTATCTCGTTATTATTTTCGTTATCTTGGTATTTCCTCATTATTATCGAAACATGAATCTCGTAATTCTCATTATTAATATTATCTAAAATAAGGAAGTTTCTCGGTATGAAGACATTGGTAAAAAGTAATAGAAACCCTCTAAACAAATGGCTAAAGTTATAATATTTATTATTTAAAAATAAACTGTTTCTTAATATTTTACCTTATTTGATTAATGGCCATCATTTACATATTTAAAGAAAATTTCTTAATATATTTACATTATTAATATTTGTCAATATAAAAAAAAATTTTGTAGCATGAAATAAAAATGTACCTGAAAATCAAAGTGATCTCTGATCAAGAACGGATATCAATAGAATTGTAAGAATTGGCAATGTTGGAGAGAAAAAGATATCACTCTTAAGTTTCCAGTGTCATTTTTCAAATTACGATAAGATTTATATATTATTTCCACTGGCCACAAATATAAATTTATACTGATAAGTTTTTATATTTAAAACAATTTTACTACTCATCTCAATTAAATAAATATTTTATTTGAGGAGATTGTAATTATATTTTTAAGCTTATTAAATGAATCATGGATTTTAATAAATAAAGGATTAAAATCAAAATATAGGAGAAACTTTATCCTCTCTGTTATGTTAAACATTATTTCCCAACTATGTTTTGTTAATAAGAAGTAAAGTCTTAAAAACTGTTAATATTAAATCTCACCAAATAAAACGATGCTATATAAAGAAATTCATTATTTATATGAAAATTTGTGTTCGTTTCTTAGCGAATACTGATAAAAGAAATGTATTTATATATAATAAATATATTATTTTAAAAATTTGTATTGTAAAACATTAAAACTAAAGTAAATAATCCTATAAATACTAAGGGAGTTCAAAAAGTAAGTTAGACTCGAATAATGTAAATCAAAAAATATATTACTGAGAAGTATGCTATACTACACAATATAATACATAAACAACACACTATTTCTCTACCTAATCTCCCAGTCGTGCGGACATTTGTCAGAAAGCAGCACTAATCGCTCGATGCCCTGATGATGGAAAATCGTTCCTTGGTCCTTGAGACAGCTTAGAACAGCAGTCTGAACTTTGTCATCGTCGTCATCGGGGAAATTTTCTCTAAATATTCTTCAAGCTTACCGAACACACGAAAGCTGCTAGGTACAGATCGGGCCTGTACGGTGGATGCTTCTAGTCCTCCCATACAAAACTGCGAAGTAAATTCTGTGCTGCGCGTACCTTGTGAGGTCTTACGTTGTCGTGCAAGAGGACAACGCCTTTACTTAATATTACGCGTCGTTTATTTTGCAAAAATTTGCGCAAACACCTTAGCGTTTCGCAGTTGGATTCAGCATTAATGGTTGTGTCATTCCACATAAACTCGGTGAAAATAACTTCTTCACAATCAAAAAAAAAAAAACAGTAGCCATGACTTTATCCGCTGATGTGGGAACTTTAGATTTTGTTTTAACAGGCAATGATGTGTCCCTCCATTCCATCGACACTTGCTTTGTTACTTATGTAAAGTAATGCACCCATGTCTCGCTATCCATAATGATGCAGTTGAAGAAATCTTTGCCTTCCGCTGAATAACGTTGAAGGCATTCCAGGGAAGCTGAAAACCTTGCTTATTTCTGCTCGGAATTCAAAGAATATGGAACTCATTGTGAATACAATTTGCGATAATCCTGTTGGCAACGGATGGTGGAATGAGCACTAAAAACAGATACTTCCAACTGCAGCGCAATGTGTGTGACGCGATTGTGAGAATAATGCCTTCCAAATGCTCCACCATGCCCGATGTGCTCACAGCTGATGTGACTTCCTTGCCTTTCCACATCGGTTATGTCTGTACGACCCCTTTGAACTGCTGACACCATTTCACAAAGGCTGGACGTGACACTGTACGTTGGCCATACACTATTAATATTTCACTAAGAATCTCTTTATTCATTAAATTTTTTGTCCACGAAATTAGTATAGTTTCGTAGGTTTCAACGTTGGAGTAAGATTCGTTCGTTTTTCCTCGTACTACGCAGCAAGGCTCAAACCATCCGAATGAAATTGCTGCAGTTCGAAGCCATGGAACTCTCCAATTATCATCTGTGCGAGCTTCGGTCTTCTTCCGCAATAATGCCATCTCTGGCGGGATAAGTGTAACTTACTTTCTGAACACCCTATTGAAAGTTGCTTAACACATTATAAATGTAAGTGATCTGCATTATAGATATGTTTTTTAACAACCGCGGGCACTTGGGTAACTAACCCTTCGCCATAACAATGTCGGAAACTGCTACTCATTTGTCCTTACCCAGCGGGCACCTGTGAACCAAGTCACGGAGGCGAGTAGCATTACCCGCGCCATACCACCACAAACCCGTTTGTAGGATGGGTCACATTCATGCATCATCACAGAAGAAAGGACACAGAAACACAGAGAAAACGTAAAATCCATGCCCGAACCGGGATTCAAACCAAAGACGCACAGTTCATTATAGAAATGTATAAAATAGCATAAAAACATGTTTAATTATTTTCATAAATTAATAAATATTTAATTAAAATATCATTAGTTAAATGAATTGTTAACATAAAAATGTATACATAAATTTAAGATATTTTTGAATAAAATTTCAATTTAAATCATTATTTTTCAACAACTTACATTTAATGAATCTAACGTTTAGAAATAAGCTTTAAAATCCGTGTGAACAATATTCCTTGCTATAAATTTATGCATCATGCAATTAAATAATGCTATTTTTTATAATAATAAAAAAACGGTACCCATATCATAAATCATTTTTATACTTTTAACATTATCCTTTTATCCGAGGAAAAGAACTGTTGCACAGTTTTATTTTTAATTTACTCCCAGGAAACAAAAAAGCGACTCGAATTCAATTCTCATAATTAAGACATTCGTAACTCGAGCAAGTTTCATTCTAACAAACACTTTCAACAATTTTTTTTTTTCAGAACAAAGAAATTCAATTCAAAGCGTGCTGGGAAAGTTGAAGACTTCATTAGGAAAAAAGGTTCCAAAGAAAGCACTTGGTGATGACGAAACTTCGAAGGAACAACATTATTTCTTTATTTTACTTTTGGACCTCCTCATCAAAAACAGGAAAGGAAATTAAAAAGGACAGAGGGAAATCTTCTTAAAAAATGTGATAGAAGTTTTTTTTTAAAAAAAATGTACATAAAATTATGAATAAAATATCAAAATGATAGAAAATACTCATTGCTTAACTTTAAGAATGAAAAGGTTATAGAATGTTTCTAGAAGATTTTGCTGAAATTATAAACTATGGTTATTCATTGATATTATATGCATTTATTTATGTATGAAATTAAAAAGTCAGTTTTGTTAATTAAAAAATTATTTTTGTCAGACATTAGAATTTTTATTTTGAAATTTATATTTATTTTATAATATATTCATCCTTATAAAATTCCTTCATAAATTAAGTCTTTTATTAACTTCGATTAAATCTACTATGCATTTGAAGTAATAATTCAAAATTTATGGATATTTTGAAACAAGAATATAATCTGCAAATTTTTACGACTAACTGTCTTCTGCCATTCTAAATACTCTTGCTTGAATTCTTTATTTCTTAGATTATATTAGCAGATTAAATATTTAAGACAGAAAAAAAGCAAAAGTAAATCATTGTTTTTCAATGCTATGTAAAGTTTCTATATTTTACAACTTAATGTCACTCCAATTATGAAGTCAAAATTACAAAAAAGGACAGAACTATTCTCAAACACGCAATGTTTCCTTAATCTTTTCTTCAGTTCTTCAAATACATTAGATAATTTACAAAACTGATCATTTCGTCAATAATTTTAAACAAATTATTCTTGATTAAATTGTAGTATTATTATCTAATGAGATAAATAATATAATAATATGTATTAATATATTTTTGCTTTACAACATGAATAAAGCCCCACTTTCATTGTTGTACATCCATGACTGACACAGTAGTTTATTTTCGACTTACAATGAATCATGTTGTCTGTTCAATGGAAAAATAGTAGGAAAAGAAATTGTTTTCCTGAAAAATATTTTTAAAAATGTTTCAGTAAAATTAAATCTACAGATGCAAAACTAGTATAACTATTGATGTATTTATATTTATTCCTTTATCATTTCCTTTGAAGAATATTTTTTTCCAGTTTTGTTTTTATTATAGCAATAGTTTAATGATTTTCCATTGTATTTATTTCAATGCCCGTATACTTTTATTCGTACAAGTATAAGTGTACAGAGCAAAGTTTAGAATATTTATTTTTCGTAAGTAATTTAATTGCTTTTATTGCAGTTTGGTATGCTTATGCATATATTTCATAAAATGGAGTTTTGAAAGCTTATTTAAATATGGAAGTAAACTGTGAGTCTGTTGTTTTACTGCTTTTTTGCATGACATGTTTGTATTAAAGATTGGTTTTACTATGATTACTTTTACCGTTTATATTGCTTTATTGCATGATGATTGTAGTAAAAATTATGCTATATGAATAGCTATTGAGATTAGCTTGCTATTATTATGTAAGCAATTATTATATTATTGTATAGCAATTATTATATTATATTGCTTAGTATGTTTTTTTATCAGAATATAATATTGTTATTTGAATGAGTCTATTATAAACAGTTAATAAAAAGCTATTTGAAAATTATGTTTCAAAATGTATACTTCCTATTCAAAACTCTTATTTAAAATGTATGCTTCCTATTTAAATCTTTTCAGAATGTATAAATTATCTTTTTCAGTTATATCTTATTCATTGACTCAATTCTAAATGTTATCTAGTAAAAAATGGCCCATTTCTTTAGAAAAATTTATAAGCAGTTATTTTGCTATGCTAATTTTTAATTAAAATAAACACCTTTGCATACAAAAATTCTAAGATAAGAATTCTAAGATTTTTTAAGTCACCTAGGTATTTTTAATAGAAACTCCATATTTTGAAATACAAGTGCTAAAAATACTTCAATTAAATCTTCCTGTGTTGTAAACAATTCTAACATTGTAAAATTGTAAATTAATTCTAATACTGTAAAAAATCCCCTTTTCCTTTTCTTACTAAACTAAAAATAACATTGTAAGTCTTCATATCCACATAAATAAATCCTTATGATAACTCACTCAAAATTAAAATATATTTCTTTTGTTTCATTGATTTAAAATTATAGGCTTTTTTTAAAAATTGCAATCAAACAGAATTATCTAACAGAGTATGAACTCTAATGCACACTTGAACGTATTGTACAAAAAAAAAAAGAAAATTTTGGGCCCAATACTAAACAGTTTTTTTGTGGAAGACTGGAATTTCACTTTTACTTCTGCATCTATCAGAATGAGTGTTCAAAAGTTTCACTCTTTCCATGACCAGATGGTAGGACAGTACTCTACAAAAATGAAATTTCTAGATTAGATACCAGCAACAGTTGAGGGCTTAACAATGGAGTTTTTTTTTTTACTTCTGCATACAGAATATGTTGCTTTTGTTGTACTCGCATACTTCCTTGCACTTAACCCCAGTTATTGGGAACAACCGTGAGGCAGTCTTTCTGATTTAAAAGCAATGATCAAGTAAAAAGCCCCCAATATTGGACCTGCCACCCTTAGAGTTATCATTTCACTGAGAAGACATTGCGATCACGACATATTTAACGTGCTCAGACCTCTTTAGTGAATTAGATTGATCTTCAGTTAAGAGGAGATTCGAACTCATTAGTTTCCGATTGTGAAAACAATGCCCTAACCACAATTAGGCCACCACTATCTTCCACTAAAAAAATACTGAAATTTATTTTATAATTTTATTTACTCTGAAGAAAATTTTGATTATTAAAATCAAGGAGTAATGAACAAGAGAAAGTATGAAACAATTTAGAGAATTACTTATAGTTACATTAAACAAAATTACAGGAAACATAAAATTTCAAGAATAATTTCTTAAAAAAGCAGTTGACAAATTTGGCTATAACTAAAGTATAAAAAATTACATGTAAATTGCTTGAACATCACATCGTAGGTTGAATCATCTAGAAATCTATGTATATCCACAAAGTTTCAATGTTTTCTTCACATTCCACATGTATTCCCAAATGTTTGCTGTTTTCAAATTTTTATTTTTATATTTTGTTTTATACTTAGTACATATGTTACATAAAATATAATGGATCTAAGAGATAGGAACATAACAAAAGTACACAGTAAATGTTTTAGATTGAAAAAAAGGGCTTCAAATAAGAATTACTCTTAAATTATACAATTTCATTCAGAAGTAAAAAGAGTGATTTTTACTGAATAAATTAGCATTTCGTATCTAAAAGGCTTATATATTAATACTAATTTACTAATTTTTAGAAAGGAACTTAATACATTAATCTAAAATTATTTTTTAAATATAAATCAAATTAATATTATAATAAAACGTGTTAAATTATAATTTGTAGGATACTTTTTTATTATTATTGACAAAAAAAACTATTTTATTTATTTAATTGTAATCAGAATTAATTCAATGAACACGTCATTTTATTCAATATACGTAAGGATATAAAAAACATTTATTTCACTGGTTTTAATGCATTAATAGTTTTGAAACGTTACTAAGTAATTATTTTAATTTTATTGTGAAGAAACAGTTATTTTTTAAATTTATGTCAGCTAAATTAGCTATATTAACCTAATATTTTGCAATAATTTGCAAGGTAATACATTTTATTATGTGCAATTATTAAACAGTTTGGACTTTAAACTGTAAATGTTCTCGATTATTAGAAGCTAATATAATTCTTCTGCATGCATTATTGAAGTTAATTTTGCTATACCAGATGCAATTATTCCAAAAATCCATATTTTAATTCCTTCTAATTTCTTATTATTAACAGCTTTAGAATTATAAAATAATGTGATAACTTCTTCCTGTGTTTTCTTGAAAGAAGTAAATATAGTTAATTTTTTTCCAGTTTCCTATTAAAAGAAAAAAATTCTTTTCGCGAAAACAATTTTTCTCCAAAATATGTTGCTATAGCAACAAAGCAAAGGAAGCTCTTCTTTTATGTATCGGAAAAGTCCTCTTTATATTTTCCCCATAGTCTGCAGCTGTGAAGAAGCAACAACGGTTGTGGTTCTAGGTAACCAACATTTGCCCAGAAGGGTCTGCTCTCAAATGATGCCAAAGAATGGATGACCACTCGCCATGAAAGTCACGTGCTACCTTAATGGGATTGGCTTCGACCAAGCAACAAGATGACCACTGTAGGCTACGGTCATTAATACGTTGCAGACGAATTGCTTCCCCGCCCACGTCACACAATACATGTAATTTCATTCCATTTTAATTTAAAAAAATTTCTTACGTTAATTGTACTTCATATAATATATAGTATTTAAAAATTTTTGATTTACACACACACACACACACACACATATATATATATATATATATATATATATATATATATATATATATATATATATATATATATATATATATATATATATATATATATATATATATATATATATATATATATATATATATATATATATATATATATATATATATAAACAATTCTAAAATTTATTACATAAACGTCATACAAAATTTAGATACATTGCTTATGTCACTATGTTTTATATAAATTAATCCGCTATTTCTTTGTTAAATATTTAAATAAATATTACTCTAGATAATATTATTCAATTTAAAACAACTTTCAATGTCAAAATTTTATAGCAGTTTTGGAGTTCGCAGCAAATAAATGCATTTTTAGTATTAAGTATTTTCATTTCAAATGTCTTCTTACTAGTATATACCTATAGATAAATTAAATTATCTACGATATTTTTTTTTTAATTTCAAGATTATAAACACTTATTAAATATGAATTTTGGAATTAAACCCACTAAAATTCTGCATTTATATCTAATAGATATATAAAGGTGAAAAAAATGTCTTTAAGAGTTGTGGTATTTCAAAGGCTTTAATTTTTCACGCCTACTCACACTAATTTATTTTTATATTCTTTGAAAGAAATTTCATTTGTTGATATCCTTTTGCTTTTCGTTATATTGACGAATTGAAATATTCGTTACATTGAATTTATTATTTTTGGTAGCTTAGATTTTAATTATTTTTCACTTAAATTGTCCAAATTAACTTTCACAGGTTAAAACTAATTTATTTCACAATATTGCTGAATATATAGATTTTTTATTAGAATTGAAAAGTCTATTACTTATATTGATATTTTTGATAAAACTAATCAATTTAATTTTAAAATTAACAAATAAATTTTTTGGAAATCAAATATTTTTGTAAAGGTTTACAGAAATGTTATATTTATTGAAATGAGCCGCATTTACAGAATATTCTGTAATTGTAAATTCATTAGAATATAAAATTCAATGCTTAGTTGATTACACTCCTTAAAACAATAATAGTCTTCTAATTTTCTTTTAAATTATGAAAGAAGTAGGGAATCACTTGTAAGATTGAAGTAATGAGTAATTTTTACAACTATAGAAGGGACACCGAAGCATTGAATTTCTTTCTAGAGAATCAAGAAGACACCTACTTAGAGAACAAGAGACATCTGTTGTTGATGTTGCATGTACCCTTTGACCAGCAGCGCTAGACCAGGTTCATAACGTTAAGCACCCCTAAAAAATACAGCACCATCCGAAGATAGTCTTATAAATCTTGCTTGAATCACTCCAGGCACACAAGAATGTGTTCTGTCATAACTTGTTCAGCGAAACTGTTGAAACAGGTCTCGAAAATTTTTTGAGCCTTCATTAATGATTTGAGGTGACCACTTCGAAAGCAGGTGAAAGAGACATTTATTTATATTTTAATTTTATATTAATAGATTACCTCAACATCATGATTTTTTAACTACTTTATAATTTTGAATTTACCTCATATTTTTTTTACACACACACATTTTTGGTTCCATTTATGAATTATACTTTTTTCAGAAAAAATTTTATTACTATTAAATATTGCTATTTTGCAAAATATATAATACATATTTTACAACTATAACTACACCTTTAGGTATTCATTATACAATAAGCATGAATCAATATCTATTACAATGATGACAAATTTTTTAATGATTTGATTATTTGACCATGATTTAAAATTATGGTATGGTTGATAGATTATCAAATTAGGTTGAGAGAATTTGGTATCTATGTATTTATTGCAATAATTATAACTAAATCAAGAGTGATTTCATAAACTATTGATTATAATAACTTATTTTTAAATAGATTATTTTTAAATAGATTATTAGGATACTGAGAAAGAAATTTACCATATATGATAGTTCGTAAACATCGCGAGACTGAGCTATAGACGTTTTGGAAACCAGTACGAATTTCAAATGTATGTCATTTTTGACTGTCCATTCCGTTAAACTATTATTCACTTTCTATATTTACTTTCAATAGTTAAGTAAATAAAGAAAAATGTGTGAATTTTTTAAACAAATTTGAATGTGAATCTGCAATGGTTGATAGGAAGGTGCAAATATATTACATAATATCCGATCACAATTTCTTTTCAAGAAATATACAAAAATATAGAAACATTTCTTGAAAAGTTAGCTTATAGAAGGGTCTTAGGTGCTGCACATAAATAGGGAGAATTGGTACATATTTAGTTCTAAGCACCTAAAATTATAAATACTTAAGACGGAGGAAATATTCTAAACACCGTTTTTGCGTGCTGTGAACACATTGAAGGAGGTTAATTAATTAAAGTTGTTGCTTATATCTTTGCATTCATCATTGAGATCCAGTGGCACAGTAGCTTCCCGTTAAGATCAGCAAAGTGAAGCATCATTTGCCGCGAGCAGTGATTGAGGGGTGACCACGTGTACTTTCTCTCAATAGGTTGCTGGAGCTAAGTGGGTTGGGACATGTCCTCTTTAATCTGTGACGTCTAAAGTCCTTCCGCTGGTGTGAATGTGGAGAGGAGGATGCCAGTTCAGGTGTGACCTTTGCCAAGTGACTGTGGTTCAAAATTACGGACGGTTTGGTTACGGACAAGTATTCGAAATACATTTTAAGGAATAATTCGGGGTGGCCTGCATCGCTATGTATCTATGACATTTATCATTTTGTTGTTTCATTCTTATCAAATGAATTTTGAAACAGCAAATCTATTTTTAAAGACTTTCTGTTCACCCAGCAATTCCGAATTCTTAGAAAGATTAATGTAATGAACAAGTAAATTGGAAAGAGAACTCTACACGTGTGATATCTGTGTCTGAATTGGACAAGATGTTATATGTCATTACTTTAATTTGAAGACTACCTAATGATTGACTGCTTAACTTCACTGCACATTGACTCTTGTAGATAATGAGTGACTGTGCTCTTTAGTATACCTAGCCTGTGTTTTTTTTACCCGTCCAATTAAGAGGACATACCACATGTCCTCGTTAATCATTTGTTGTTGACATATCAATTAGACTGTATTTGATTGGGGCAAAATTATGCCCACGAATGAATCAAGATTTGTCCTGCATATGTTTAACAAGAATGTGTCTGGAAAACACAAGTCGCAAATATTCTGTCCCCGAATGTTACTCGTTCTGAAGTCATGTTCAGGATCTAAGCAAAGTTTTAGCCTACTTCATCATTGTTTAGGGAAGGATTTCTTTGGAATATAGCTCCTGTATAACTACTGAAATTTGGTGACTGTTCTATAGTGGAAAGAACTAGATTCTATTGTACGATTGTACTAGGAAGGTCTTGGTCTTGTTTCCGTTTCAATAGAAACTATCATTTCCATTGAATTATCATATCCAAGATTTTTCTAAAGGGAGAAAAATGTTTATGTGATGGTTGCTAAGGTACTTACTGAATCGCATTGAAAATCCTTGGAATGATATCAGTCATACATTTTTTCACCGACTAGCTAATCGCACAAACTTAGAAACTATTTTACAACAATATTCCTGATGTTTTGCCAATGATCTTCCTAGCACAATTTTACAATAGTTGATTTTGGTGTGCTTGTTCCCCTCATAGAAAACACAATGGAACACTTAAAACGTTTGCAGAACAAGGGTATTCGTATATGGTATTAGTTTTTTTACTTGTTTTGTGTTTAACAATCACATTCAATAAGCCTTAATTATAAACTTTTTGTTAACAACTCCAACACGATATTATATTATTCCCAATTGCAAACGCTATGATGTTTTTTGTTCTAATGACATAGTTTAACCCAAATTATAAAAACAACATTATGTCTTCAACATGGGATGTTGTGATTTGACGTTTAACTTCATGAATAAATATGCCATACCTAATATTAATTAAAGTAATTGTAATATCTGGGTGACGTCATGCTCCAATCTGTAGCTCCTGTCAATAGCGTTCTAGTAGTTAGTTGTAAGAGAGTTTTAATTATATATATATATATATATATATATATATATATATATATATATATATATATATATATATCAAGCTGTTTATTATATATGTGTGTTGTATACAATGAATTTGTCGGTCGACAAATATAAAACGCTTCTTTTATGACTTTTGATGTGGATGAAGAGAAAGGAATGACCACACATATTACAGTAGTATTGTTAATACTTTTATAACTTTGTTATTCTAAAAGTATAATATTTGAAGAGCTTATATATGTGTGCTGTTTTCTCATATTCATTATTTAAATTTTATTTTCAATATACATAGCTTCAAAGTCAAATTTAGTGGTTTACGTCTCTAAAGGTATATAAACGTTAATTATTCATTTAAAAAATCCAGGAGTTAAAAGAGATAGGTTTATCGCATATCTGACATGCGTCTCAAACGGAAAGAAAAGTAGTTAATTTGTACGCCTTTTATTTTTCATGAAATGATTTCATCAGTTAGTATATTTTTGCCAAAAATTAATGTACCGTGTAAATTTTCATTGCCATTGAATCTTCTCAACGGGAAAACATTTTAAAACTATTTTATATTCCTTCAATTTTACGTCTATTTTACGTTTCTTCAGTTTGTGTGTGTTACTGTTTCTCACTTAAGATGCATAATTTAATTAAAGAATTGGTATCCAAAGCTATATAATTTAATGGTCTTACAAAATGCTATGACTTATGCTCTATGGTAACATTTATAAAAATAGCAGGGGGTGGATTGCTGAAATGCTTCAGATTAAATGCAGTTATTCAATAAAAAGTTAGAAAAAACTATTTGTATAAATCATCTGTATTTGTAGAATTAAAAATGACTTAGCATTTATTAATATAAAAAGTATATTTTTTTTGTTTTGGATAGGTATAATTTAAAAGTAAATGGTTGATAATTTATTTTGAATTAATTCACTTTAGCACTCTGAAGCAGACTCGACAGCGGGATATCACTTGAAGTTAACAATTAAGCGAAAAGAATACAGTAAAAATGTTTCAGATTATCCTGGTAATAAATATGTACATATTTTTCTTGATAAAGATGTATAATATTTCAAACACATGGATGTCTATTATATATGTAAATTTGTTATGCTTCAGTTATATCTCTAAAGGCTAAGTGAAATAGTTTTTCTTCAAGAGCGCCGTTTAAATGTTCACAGTAAAAAGGAAATTAAATTGCATCACACCTTTACTATCAATTAATTAACTTCCATTTAATGATCTATTGATTAACAATATTGTTATTTATCAACATCATAACCAATTTTTGAGCATATTAATTATCAAGAACTATATATACAACTAGACCATCTGATAGTTTTGTGGTTGCCATTCCTGGCTCCAAAACTGTTGGTTCCTAGCTCGAATCCCAGCTCGATCATGGTTTTTTTCATTTCATTCTTTGTCATTTCTATTGAGATGTTGAATTAATGTGACCCATCTTATAAACGTATTTGCGGTAAAGTGAAGTTAATAATACTAATCGCCTCCTACTTGATTCACAATAAGCCGTGCGACCTACACGCTCTTAGGGTAGTCACTCTAAGTGTTCACAGATATAATTTACAGGTGCCCACCAAGTAATGATAAATGAGTAGCAGTTCCTGTCCTTATTTTGGCAAAGGGATATTTACCCAGTGTCCGCTGTTTGAAAAAATGATTGCAACAAGTAAATTTTAAAAATAAATTTATAATGTATTAATATACATGTATGATTAAATAAATGCTCTTTAATTATTTTTTAAATAATAAGTGGTAAATATAATTCGCACTACTTAAAATGTAACTATAGCTAACTAAGTCATTGAAGTGAAATTAATAATTAAATTGTGCATGTGTGTGTATATATATATATATATATATATATATATATATATATATATATATATATATATATATATATATATATATATATATATATATATATATATATATATATATATATATATTATATATATACAGGATAATTATCGCTTTTAAGAGAAAGTTTTTATTTGCGAATACTGTCATGAAACACTCTTAAAGGAGCAATAAAGAATCTAGAGGAAATTTCCAGCATTGGCAGAAGCGACGCGACAAGACCTTCTGCTCCAAACAATAGCCAAGAGAGAGGATCGCCAATGAAATTCCGGAAGGCATTCATTGCACACCAACGGTCTTTCTTTTCCTCTTCCCGAAAGACAAAAGTTCTCTTCCAAATTTTTTTATTTGTATTTTCATTGAACCTAAACGATTTTTCTATTCCATCTAAATGGAAATGGTACCAAAAACTTTCATTGATTGTTTTATTCACTACCAGAACTTTCCGGAAGCAGAACGCTTTGAAGAAAATGCAGTCGCTTCGGCTGGCTTCTTTTTATTTTCATCTTGAATTTCCAATAGGCAAATAATGCAGAAAAGAGGACTCCTTTTTTAGAAATACCCATTGTGTTTCTTCGAACATGCTTTTATTTTAGCACTTAGCGGTTACTTTCAAAGAATTACTTTTCGTGGTAATTCGAAATCGCGTCAAATTAGTTAATTTTCTGAATGCGGGTTGAAATCAAATAAATTTTTCTTTTATCTTTCATCTTCTTTTTCTGTAAAACTCTTTGCTTTTATTAAGTTCAGTTAAATTAATTTTTTAAACCTTAAAGAAAAATAGCTTGTATTTGCTAATAAAATAACTGTGTTAGCTATGGCATGATGGTGAAAAATTTTTACAAACCTATTGTTAAAATTTGTCTACTTTAAGGATATGTTTTATACATTATTTACATTTCCTAAGTAATCATATAAGGTATAGAACTAATACTACAAGTGAACAAAATTTTTGAAGGGAAAATTATATTAGCCAGGGAAAAATGTTAGTAACCTTTTCCCAAGACATTACTGCCCAGTTTCACTGTGCTTGTTCTATAAGTCTCTCTTTGTGCGTAGATTTAATCATTCCAACTTGTTTCTCAATAAGATCATTGGGATTAAGATCAGGTGATAATTAGGGCTAAAAATCCTTTTCTCTGTTAAACTCTCTTCCCTTTTGTCTAATGTCTGTGTGTATCTATTCATTCTCTACAATGTTTTGCAAATTTTTGTATTTTCATTGCTGATTTCTATTGAATTTGAATGAAATTCGGATAAAAGTAATCTGCGCTAATTATATTTCAATCATTTTATGTTACGAATGAGACTTTTACCTTGCTTTATTCACGATGTTTATAACCTTATCTTTTTTCAATTTTTCTTTTAAGAAGTGAAGTTTTGATCGAACTTTTTATACATATCTCTCATTTTTTTTTTGTGGAACACATTTTTAATAACAGTAATTTTTCAATATTGGATTCTATAGTAAACATTATTCTACGTCTATAAATTTTTATTTTTACTAGAGTTTTTCTATAACTTACTGTTTCTTCGACGTTTTTTCTAATCTTATGGGTTTTTTTGTCCCCTCTTAAGTATTTTTTACGTTCGCTATCAATTATTAAGATATTGCAAACTTGAAAATAAAATCAAACTAAAATAAGCTATTCAATGTGATTTTAAATAAAAGAAGCAAAAGTAAGCTCATAAATTACTATACATTTTCAGAAATTCAACTGCTATTATTATTGGTAAGGATAAAAGATAAGCTATAAAACATGTTTGCTTAACTTCTTTTTTTCTTTAAAAAAAGTTTGATGTTTACCTGTTTTAAATAAAGATTGACTGTAAAAGAATACAGTATTTTTCAAGCCAGCAACTGAGAGTTTATATTTGAAATCAAGATTTTTAATTGTAAACTTTGTAGCGTTATGATTATATTTTGAGTTAAAAAAGTAGTTTAAATAAGTTTGTGCTATTGAAGAAAGTGAGTACATAATTAGCATTGGTTTCGTTTGATTAAAAATTTAAGTATGCTTTGGTGACTCCAAGAAATTTCAGTTTACTAAATATAAAAGAAACCTAAATTTTTCTTCAAATCTAATAAGGAACATTAAAAAAAGTTTCCTCCATTAATAACTTTCTAACCGTCAGAATATTACTTAACCACCATTGACCAAAAATATGATAAAATCTTATATATCTTTTAAAAATAAATTCAATACCATTTACCAATTTTTGTAACTATAAATTATTTTTAAAATTAATGAATTTTTTTTTAATTTTTACTGCATTCTATTATTAAAGTTGAAACTTTTTAAAGAATTAAATAACATAAATATTGAATTAACGAAAACATTTGCATTCTTTCCTTAATTAAAAGAAAATATGGTATACTAATTCCTTACTCAAATCAAGATATCGATATACGTAAATTATTTAGTTTAAATTATTTTTATGCTCGCAGATTTTGTTATTCAAAAATTATTTACTTGTTATCAAGTAAAATACTTTTCTGATTATAAAATTTTATTGAGAAATAAGCTTAAATCAAACAAATTTTTCCATCATTTCGTAATTCTGTCTCTATTATAGAAAGTATTACTTTCTTCCAAATATCAAACTTCTTTTTCAATTATACAATTCTATTATTGAAAAAATTAAAAATTGCTTTTAAACAATCGAAATTTTTTATAGAATTTTATAATTTTGTTGTTGTTGAAAAGAAAATTATTTTTATCATATAACCAATACTTTTTAAAGTAATATATAAATCCATTATTAAAATATTTATTTGCAGATCTATATATCTTTGATTTTTAAGATTCAAAACTTATTTACAATGATACATATATAGATAAGAAGTCTATTTTCTTTCACAAAATAATAATTTTTTTCATATTATGTAAATTCAGTTTACGAAATTTATTTTCAATCAATCAAAATATTTAGATTTTTATTTGAAAATAGAATATCTTCTTTTTAAAAAATTAAACAGTTATCACTTATTAATGAAAAGATTATTAATTTTTCAGCAGGTTTAGTGTCTCTCACAGGAAAACAATTATTTTATTAGAAAAATTTAATATGTGTTAATTTTTATATATTTCTTATCATTAGACAAATTATGCGTTAATATGTTGCTATTAAAATATGTTAGAGTTCAAATCAATTCCTTTTTCCCATTGTTATTACCATTATTTGCACTATCGAAATGAAATCTGTGATATAAAGATTAATTAATCACTCTCTCATTTTTCTAGAAATAAAGAGTAAGAAATGAACGAACATTTATTCGTCGACCCGGGATTTTAATAGCCTTAAGGCAAAAAATCATTGATTTCTATTCTCGAAACTAAGTCGCATGTAAATTAACGACTCACAATTTGTCTCATTACCAAAGAAATTAGTATGTAAATTGCAATTTCATACTGCATTTTACCGCACAGAAAGTGCACCATTACAAAACTAATTGACAGAAATACATTCAAACTAGGAAAGAAAATCTCAAAACAGCTTTTAATAGATCAATTACGTATTCCCTTATTATGAACTAATGTTAAAAGACCCTAAAACTTATGATTTCTGAACTTCTTAATTAAGAGAAATTAAGTAATTATTCTTTGGGGATTTTCAACAAATAATCTTGTTAAAATGACAGAAAAGGGAATATTTTAGATTATAACCTTTTATAAGGATAAATACACTTGTAATAAATTCATCACTTTTGTTTTTCATTGCTTATTTGGGGGGTTCTATTATCCTTTCAATTGTATTTTCAAGAAAACTTTAAGTAGCTATTTCATAAAGAGTTTCAGCACAAATATTAGTTTTTTTATCATTTCAAAATTTTTATCAATGATTCTAAACTCGTCATGACTATCTAATTTTATTAATATCACAATTGTTCTTTAGAAAGAATTGTATTCAAGTTGCGTGGAATGAAGGCGTGTTTATTGTATTGCACAGGGACACATTGTGGCAACCAGGGTTAAAAAATATTAATTGTGCACAGTATCCATATTATAATTACTTACGTGCTTTATGGATACAAAGAAAATTTCGCAACATTACTGAAGATATAGAATGAGACAAATATTAGAATGACGTAACATAGCTGTAATTTGTTAGGGGATCTGAATATAATTCGAAAATCAAATGTAATTTCATCTTGATCTTACACCACGTACAAGGTCTATCGTTAGAAAAAAGATATTGGAAATTACCGTTTAATATATTAATTTTAAGCATTTAATATATAGATATTACATAAATTATATTTAAGCAATTATTAACATGTTTTTTAAATATGGTGATGCTTAATTTATATATATATACAGGGTGATTATAAAAAAACTTTGCCAACATCTGCACTTCTAGCGTCCATTCTATTTAACCGATCAAGATGATATTTCAAATATAGTTCTTTTGAGATATGCGCTCGAGATTCTGTGAATGGCAACACAGTGCCCCTCGCGGTTACAGTTATAGTGACAGAAACTCGACATTTTCGAATGGCAACGTCTACTTTTTACCATCGCAAAATGTTCAGCACATGCGAAAACCCTAAATAGCGTTGAAACGGTACCGATATGTCTAAAAACGGACGTGTTCTGCAAACACAAAAAAGAGTTCTGAAAACCGGCCAATAAAACACGATCTGGGCGCACGCAATAAATTTGCATGTGACAGAGTCAAGAAACCAACCACAGAACGCCGGTCGCCAGATATTCAGCGTAGGAAACCTATAAAATACCATGCGGGTATGCGAAGTCGTCATTCGGGAACTCGCACATGCCAACGATATGAGTCTTCCTAGGAAAGTTCGCGGTGAATTGATCAAACTCTATTACCAAAATGGGATGAACGCTGCGGAAGCCTTGCGTGTGTATCGCCGCAAGAACTGTTTGTATGAAGAACTGTTTGTATGTGTATAACACGTCGGTTTTCGGACATATCGGTACCGTTTCAACGCTATTTAGTGTTTTCGCATGTGCTGAACATTTTGCGATGGTAAAAAGTAGGCGTTGCCATTCGAAAATTTCGAGTTTCTGTCACTATAACTGTAACCGCGAGGGCCACTGTGTTGCCATTCACAGAATCTCGAGCGCATATCTCAAAAGAACTATATTTGAAGTATCATCTTGATCGGTTAAATAGAATGGACGCTAGAAGTGCAGATGTTGGCAAAGTTTTTTTATAATCACCCTGTATATCTGTGTGTGTGTGTGTGTGTGTGTGTGTGTGTGTGTGTGTGTGTGTGTGTGTGTGTGTGTGTGTGTGTGTGTGTGTGTGTGTGTGTGTGTGTGTGTGTGTGTGTGTGTGTGTGTGTGTGTGTGTGTGTGTGGCTAAGCCGTAATTCAATTAATTAACAAGTCTTATATAGCCTAATGTTTAATTAACACATATTTACAAATACAGCTATGCACAAGTTTGGGATACTTACAATTAATCGTCTTACTCATATTAAAATGAAATGAGGTTTAAAGTTACGGGGGAAGGAGCAGCCGCCTTGCTGTTATTAAGTGCAACGTCTTACAGCGTCTCAATTTTTTACTATGCTCTCGCTCTCTGGAGAAGTTGTCTCGCTTCTCGAGCCCCTTCCAGAATAGGCATTTGAAATAGTGACTTCGGCTATTGAGTTCACCACACACACATATATATATAATTTTTAATTTCTACTTAAAAAATTAAATATTCAACTATTAAAATATGATTTTGATCTACACTCCTCAAATGTTTTGAATGTTTTGTTTACCGTTTGTTTTGTTTCTTTAAACTACGAAATGGTGCAAATAATAAATGGTTCAAAATTTATTTAAAAAATTCAAAAAATTAATTTATAACAATAACATGAAAATATAGGAATCAGAAATATTTGGTAATCTGTTAAAACAGATAACAGATTGTGTTATCCTTTCATTTGTGATAGATCAATATTGTTCTTTAATTTGTGATTTTGGTCACAGTTCTTATACGTGTTCACATGCAAGATAAGAGTTCGAAAACATATCAACCTTTTATCCAGATAGAGGTGCATAAGTTAAAGTGTATAGAAGAAAGAAAATTATTCACTGGAAATAGAGTTAAAAATAAACCTACGTTATGAATAATAAAATGCAGAATGAATCGTTTCGATGATCAATAGTGCAATGGTTCATTACACTATATGCATGTTTCACTAATATGAATTATGAAACACAGAATGAATCGCCATTCTGATTCACTGAATACATTATGAACGAACCGTTTCAACAACTGAAAAGATATCGTTTTAATAAATGAATTATTTTACCCTCCATTGCCTTTTAGAAACATTCTTTTTCAAGTGACCATGCCTTATTCACTTGGGCTTCCAAAAGAAAACATTTCACTGAAAATGATGCTGAATATAGATTAACTCTAGTATAATTAATCAAGTCTAACTCTAAAAATCCAGTATCTGAAAAAACACAATTTGAAGAAATAGAATTCTTTCACTTTTTAAAACGTTTTGTGATTTAATTTTCATTTAAAAATTACATCCAATTAATGTAAATAATCAGATGAAAATATGAAGCTCAGATGAAAATGGTGTTGAAAATAGTTTTACTTCAATATGAATTGCTTTTAGTTGTTATTTTAATGTTAAATTTTGTAGGTGAATTTTAACTTATATTTACAACTTTAAGCAGATTGTTCAACCATAACAAACAACAGTTGAAGCGGGCAACAAATCCATAGGTTGTTGATCTGAAGGATTAATATATATAATAAATTCATCATTTGAAATGTCTGAAAAAACATCAGTGTCTAATGAACTATTTTATTCTTCAAATAAATATTCTCATTTACATTAGAGATTCTTACATTCCCATTTATAAATCAAGTTTTATTCAATTGGACATTCAAAAAAAAGAATTTTTACAGAAAACAGTATTAAAAATGTCTTTACATTAGGAATGACGAAATATTTCATTCAAAATTCTAATATCTAAAAAAGTTCTGATCTTAATTATCTACAGCTGAAATAGATATCGTATCGTTACAAACATCAATACCCAGCGTGGGACTCGAACTCACGAACCATTGAAACCACAGTGCCAACCATTCGGCTGCCAGTTCAGCTCTATTTTAATATGGCTCTCCAAAGAAAGACTTTAAGTAATTAGGTAATGTCAGACTTAGACTTTAAGTAATGTTAATAAGTAATTATAGACATTTATTTTCACTTTAAATCGAAATCATTTAATTTGATCAATAAATAAAAAACTAATTAATAATTCTCACTTATATTTATTTCCCTATTTATAGGTTGCATTCCTGATTTATTAATTACTCGTCTTCAGATAAGTTCAGTAAGTTAATCGGAATCAAGACGATTTATCTGAGCAATGTTCATTGAGTTAGTTCCATTTTATGCATTTCTTTTTTATAATTCCTGAAGTAAAAATAAAATTCATGACATGAACATCCCCAAAAACGTTTGAAGTGCTATAAATCTGGGATAGAGCACTGCGGCTCTTCAAGGAGAGACACCTTTCGGTATCCGGGAGCCGGATTCTGAGAATGACGCTGCATTAATCAGGGAAAGCAATTAATCACAAAGCATCGCCCGGTGCTCCGGACAGTGTTAATACGGCATTAATAACAGATTGCTGACGATTGCTGTGCTGTAATTATTACACTGGCGAACATCAAAGACAAGGTCTGGCTGCGACGATGTTGTGACGGCAACATCTCGATGAATAACTGGGGAGTGGATGTTTACGGATTCCGACTAACTGCATGTGAGATGCAGAACGGCAAGATGAGGAACACGCAGAATTAGCTAAGAAACCCTCATAGCAGAGGATGATAAATGTTAACGAGATTGTGCTGCTGAATACATTGAAAAGCTGAACAGAAGAAAGGTGTGTCATTAAAGATGATATCTTTCGATAAATATTCCGAATTACTTAAAATGATTTAGACTTACGAAGTAATCCATTATAAAATAACTAACATCATGCGCGTTTTTCTTGTCCTATCTAGGTAATTGATATATTTCGTTTATATAATTAACTTTTATTATTAAGACAACTGGATAGTTACAGCTAAGAAAATTTGTCGTGGATTCATTTGCATATTATTAAAAGGTGAAATAAAAATAATAAACTGTATCAAATATTAATATAAATTTTGGACACTACTGAAAGGTTATGTAAACAAATTTATTGGTCATAATATTATTAACATTATTTTTCATACATTGATTTTATGAACTTATTTGTATACTTTTAAAGTAGTATTAAAGAGAATAGAGAAATACATGTTAAATATTTATACTTGTTTTTTTTTATTTCAGTATTAATAATTTGTTGTACAGTATCCTTGAATAAGAAAGGATTCTTCAACAGTTATTGAACATCATTTTATTTATTTGAATCTCTTTATTACAACTAATTAATATTAAAAGAGCGTTTTGTTAGCTTTAACATGGAAAAAAAATGCATTGCTTTTATTTTCTTGATTCTTATCCTATCGTCAAAATATTTATAACTTCTACACTCGTCAAAAAATTAATAATATGGATTCTTATATGCATACTTGCTATGTTTATTTCACTGTTATTAACATTTAATCGAAGCTTCTTACTAACAGTTAAATTTTAATGAAGTTATAGCCCATGAAATAATAACAATAATAAATATAGGATCACATTTTAACTTAGTGGAAGTCATTATTCATGAAGAACATTACATCACATTAATATGACCACCTGTTAGTATCCCCAAACGTGAATGCTCCAAAACTTCATTTACGTCACCAGATTAGTGACGCAGTCAGTTTTGAAAAAATTTGAGAATTCCTAATTCTATTTTGCATTTAACTCAACAGCTGTAGCGTTTCATTCTAGTTTCAAATACAATCTTAAATGATTCTTGGTTTTAATATTGACAAGAGTATAAACGCAGCTATTTTCCATTGTTGTTAATGCAGCCCGAAGGCGCCCAGTTGAGCAGTTACTGGATTCGCTGTCCGTCTATCCAGAATGGATGCCTTTCTCAATCTACTTTAAACTGTGGATCTAGATCAAATTGACTCACTTGGGCAAAAAGTGGCTGCAAAATAATCCAAATCAAAGCAATAAGTGTTGTTTTATTCTAGCTACAATCAGCTTTCACAGCCACAATGCCGAAACAGTTTATAAATTATGCAGATTTCAACGTGCTGATGGCCTTACTAACAATTGAAAGAATCATTTTTTCATATTGAATTAATTAATAATACGTTTTACTTAGATGAAGATTGTTAGATTTGACAGTGTTGTAGATTAGAATTTCTGAAACTGTATTCAATGACCTATGAGTTAGTTAATCACTCTTTTATTTATTTTCTTACACCGAGAGCTGGTTAGAACTTTACCTACAATTTAAAATAGGTGGCATATCACAGCAAATACTTACGACCAAGATAGTAATCCAACTCACCAGCCACTGAATAAAGACCAGAGCCCAAGTTGTTCAGTTACCAATTCAATAACATTCATTATGATAAATATACCTGAAAATTTCAGTAGAATAAAAATTGTGGAGTTTGTAATAGTTAAGGATAGCATGATAGTCCTAGCTAAATAATTCCTAGAACTCAAAAAGGAACAACAAGTCGATAACTAAAAGTTAGCAAGTATTTATCATAAATAATGCTTTCCTTTCTGTTCACTATTGCGGCAACGATTTAATGTCATCATTCTAGGTAAAGCCAATTTTTTTCCACTTTCTATATTCATAAATTTATTGTTACATTTATCTCTAATCTAAAAATGAAATTTACACAGAAATAGAGAAAACAGTTACAGAAAAATTAAAACTATCGTAATTAAATTAAGTTTGGAGTATCTTTGTACGGAAAGTTATTAACTCACTCAATCCTTTATTCCATTTGATTTGGTTTAGTTAAAAATTTTGTCAAATATAAAGAAACTTATTTATTACATTGACTATACAGTAAATGTCATTTGTTGGGACAATAGCATTTCTCTAATATTGATGCTGGAAAATTTACAGTGTAACTTTTAATATCGTGAACCAAATTTCGAAAACATTATTAATACAAAAGCAATACATAAATAATTTCTGAAATAAATGTGGGTTCTTATAAATAATCCTATGCATTCATTTTGAATACTTTCAAGAGTTCAATTTATATCTATTGCTAATTCCTATCGGCTGTACTTCTAAATATTTGTTTTCATACGCGCATTGACTTATGAATTAGAAACCCTACCTAAATGATATATTGGACAACTTTTTGCAAGTGTAACTATTACTATTTTTTGAGCTCCGAGTGTATATACTGCTGAAGTGCATATGTCCAGAGGATAACATGCATTGGATATGCAGCTTGTTAATTTGATAAAAGAGAAGAGTGCTGTTGGATTCCTTTTTTCATTATATCTCATACATTTTCTATATGTGCTATACTTCTGGTATGATGTATAATTGAATTATCACCCATGACATGTCCACCACCATCTGAGTAAAAATTCAAAATTACAGGCTGCACTTGTTCTTTTGGTATATTGCATAGCTGTTTGTTTACTCCCTAAGAACACTAGAGCATAACTTCCATGCTAGCAGAACAAGACATCTATCAGGATATACCCAACGTTAAATTAAAATATAGTTTGCAGCAAAATTAGTTGGAATTTTAATATAATTATGCAGTAAAAAACATAGTTATGAATTTATCTCATATTTTATGGGATTCTTTCATTCTCTTCTTTTATTAGCGAATCATTACCAATAGAACCATGCAAAGGTTTAGCAAACTGGTTTTTACAAGAATGAATTATCGGTGTGTAGTTAAAAATGCAAAGAAACAAATTGGTTTTTACAAGAAGAAATCTTGATCTAAGTAATATTACTTAACTAATGTTCTTGTTAGAGAAATTTTTCAATAGCTTTCCTGATTCGAGAAACAGGAAATTAATCACGGACCAATTTAATATTTCAGTTTGAATTCCAACAAAGAATGCTTAAAGACGTTTTAATTATTTAAATTTTCAAAAAAATTTCAGTGTTGATAGATAAAAGGTTATTCAAATGATGTATGATTGAAACGAAATGATATTTTGTTTAAAATAAATATTCATGGATATACAACAAATAATTATTAATTCTAAACCAAAATTACTGTTTTCTTCTTTTGAGATAAGGTATCTCTGCGAAAAAAATATATTAGGGGAAACACTACATTAAAATATATTTCATAATTAAAATTTTAAATTTTATCTCTTTGGAATATTCATTAAAATAGTTGATTAAAAAATAATATAATATATATATATATATATATATATATATATATATATATATATATATATATATATATATATATATATATATTTTCAATGGCGGGAACAATGGGAGGGTTGAACCCTATGCTACAACAAGGCAAGATACTGCTACTCATTTGTCGTTACCAATCGGGCACCTGTGAACCAAGTCACGGAGGCGAGTAGCGTTACACGCGTCACACCACCACAAAACCCATTTCATGGTGGGTGAGCCACATTCATACATCATTACGGAAGAAAGGCTAGAGAAACACAGAGAAAGAAAGTAACATCCCTGCCCGAACCGGAATTCGAACCCAGGACCCACAACTCAGGAGTCAGGAGCGCTAACCACTCAGCCATCGGTCGGCATCTATATATATATATATATTCCTTCAAACATAGTAACGGCAGTAAATAAATAAAAACATTTAAAAGTTTTTTTATTCTGTAATCTTTTTATAATAATCAATGTAATATGTTACTCAGTGAGCCCAACGACAAACTCAATTCCATTATCAGACACAGAGATTTTTTCTTTGATATAAAAATATTTTTTGTAAATGATGAATAAAGGAAATAAATAAAGGAATTTATATTCATTTTTTAAATCCATTCAGTGATTGGCCCGCCTGCAGACAGCAGTTTTTCAGATTTCCCGTTCATGTCCCATTCTGAAGATAAAATACGAGGCAATTTCCGAAGCATAAAATTGTGCTGTGCTTACAATTTGAGGGATATATTTCTCTTTATGCTTATAAACAAAGAGCATTTATGCTTTATATATTATGTAGAGGTTCAATGTGCCATATAAAAATTATTTAAAATGATTCATTTTATGCTTAATATTTTGTTTTGTTTGTCAACATTTGTGGAGTTTGTTACTTACAAGGTCTACAAATATTAACAACGGAACTTGTTTATTAAAATATTTAGAGAAATAAACCCTTAGCAGATTTTACAACCATAACTACTAAGCCAGTTATTAAATAAAGTTTAATGCGCCTTTCAACTTTTTGTTCCTGTATATATTTGTCTTATTATAAAGTTCAGTACATACATAATTATAATTATTAATATATATATATATATATATATATATATATATATATATATATATATATATATATATATATATATATATATATATATATATATATATATATATATATACAGAGTCAAATCAATTAGAAACACAAAAAATCAAGCAAAAATAATGTCTGTAATCTGTTTAAACAACAATGGTTATAGTTGTTCGAAATATAAAAGTATAAAGGGCTCATCTGATGAAGCAACTATGCTGAAATCATTGGTCTTCGCAAGTTATTCTCTTATTATTAAATTTCTTATGTATTTAGTTATTAATATTTTATAAGTTAGTTGCTTTAAACTGTCTTCACTCAAGTATATTTTCAGATTTTCCATACGTTTTGCGTCCATATATAGTATAAAGCAGTAAATACATTTTAAAACAATAACTACAATAACAAATAATATATATATTACAGGAAATCTAACCAGTGAAAATGCAGCTAAACAGAGATAGGCCAATATAAATAAGATACAAAACGAAGAACAATAAAATGAGTAAGACAAAATTTAAAAATAACTTACAAGAATAAAACAACATACAGTACAAGTAATAGGAGGAAAGCGGATGGATCACGGTTTTATCAGGAGGGAGATGGTCAGCTATGCAAATTAAACTCTTTTCTGTCATACACGTAGGACATATGTCTGAAAATCTTCGAGCTATTCCCCCGAAGATGGCCGCCCGAATATTGTTTTTCCCATTTATTCTTTGTATTCTATATGGTTTTATTCTTATCAGTGATTTTCAAATTTTTATCTCTTTTTTAAAATTTTCTAATTTTTTGTTCTTTATGTTTAATTTAATATATATATATATATATATATATATATATATATATATATATATATATATATATATATATACATATATATTAATACTCAAATGCACCAAAAATGGAAGTCAGTAAAAATTTTATGAAGATAGTTTTCAGATAATACAGTCATGCATATAATAGTTGTATTTTCTGTGTTTCTTCTTTTATGCTGGATATGTAATGGATTTAGCTGAAGTTAATTGCAATTATTTTATACAAATACATTTAATATTTAAAAACTCGCCATAAATATTTAAAAATTCGTAATCATATCGGTATAAGGAAAAGGTAAATCTTACTTCTTCACATTTTAATAAAAAAATGTAATTACTATTCAAATATTTTAATAATGCGGTCTAACTTCCATGTTATTGAATAACTAAATTGTTTTTTGATCAATTAAATCTAGTATAAATATTTACACACGCAAAAATTAAGTTATATTTAATTTCCAAAAAATACATTTTTTATATCATTTCCATGAAAGGAACATTGTTCTCTATTCATCTCTTTCTCCACATTCAAATTAATCCTTCGGCAGCAAAATAAATAGATTTTTCTGGCGAAAGCGAAACGCAGAAAAGCGTATAAAAATCATCACCGAGTCCCGTGCATTCGGCGGAAAATTTAATTTCTCCCTTACCAGATCCGGCAAGTTTTGTGCGGCAGGAGCAAAATGGTGCATGATTCTATCAGCCGCTGCCCAAAAAGGAAATTATCGGAATCATTTGGAATCAATCAGGTGCAAAAAAAAGGTAAAATTTCTCTTTGCAACGGTTCGAGAATTAAATAGAAAACCGTCGATACAACAAGCGGTTCTGAAGCACTCAAAAGTGTTAAACACACGGTGACGGCTTCGCAATTTCTCTCTTTCTTGTTATGCATGAAGCGGAGCAATTAATCAGGGCTGTCGCGAGCTTTTCAGGAAAAGGACGTTTTGTTCCTAATCTGTAAAAGGAATGAAATGGGTTGTGAGAATTTAGATGATTTGAAATCTGTATTGGATTCGATTAGGAAAGCGATGAATGCGGATAACGTTATCCAAGTACGTGATAGCGAATTTTCGTATTTTAATCTTAAATATACTTCACTCATTTGTAAAATAATGGATTAGATTATGTGATTTCTTAATTAAAATATACTATTGTGTATTAATTGTGCTTAATTTACTTGAAATGAAATTTCACGCCAGGGTTGTTTGTATTTTTGGTTTTACATTCATTATAGGATAAAGCACTAAGATGATGCATTAATTATATACAAATATTTTATATTTATTTATGGCAGTTAGATATTTGCAAACACCGTACTTAGCTTTAGTAAGTTGATTATTAAATTAAACATTTTCGAGAATTCTTTTCAAATAACGATTTCTGCATTTTTTCTAAAGTAATTTTACTTATTTTTGTTTATCACAGTTTTGTTAAATGATTCTCACTATAATTATTTTAACTATCAAAAATCTTCTCAAAAGTTAATGCAGTTTAGATTAAAAACACACGCTTGTATATAATCTAAAATTTCCAAAATATTTGTTCATTTGGTGTGATTGAACCATATTATTGGAAGGGAAGTGTTATTTTAGACACTATTTAATATATAGGTGAGTGTTTTACCCTTCTGCTTTTAGCATGGCCACCTCTCGGAGTAAGTGGTTAAGGTTTTCCAGGTTACTTGTCAATTGCCTTCTATTCGAAAAAGTCCTGCAAAAGCGCACTATACATCGTATGCTCAAAATACAAATACAACCATTTTCAATGGTAAAATCATCCGCTATAAAACGTCAATTTAAATTATGTTCATTATGGTGAATGCAATTAAATCCTGTAGAAGAACAACTGAATTGGAATAACATATTGCTTATAATTTGATTACACTTTGTTGTTATTGTTACTTATGACACTTGGACAAAAGAAGCTCGCTATGCCGTTGGCTATGCGAATTTAAATCAGTAGGGTGCATCTTTTGTTTAATCAGAGTGCTACGAAAGTGAAAGTATGACTTTGCTCTAAGCTCCTCCGATAGATGGCACCACCAGAGGATCCACTCCCTCAATTTTGATACTGATCTGGAAGGGGAGAAAATTTTCTTTAGACCATTACACTCTTGGTAACTGCCCAACGGCCAACCACAAAATATTACATTGAAATGTAAATATTACTCAAGGTATGATGTTGCATTTCAGATCACTTTCTTAAATGGTCGACGCTCGGATTTGCACAATGATGAATGATGTGATAGATATCTGTATTTTCTCCCTCAATTCTAGCTCATCCTGTATGGTTAGTAAGCCAAATGAAGAATTTTTATTGTTGTTACTTTTGACTCTTTGACAAGACAAGCTCTCTCACCGAAGCGTATGTAAAATTAAGTCAGATGGGTGCGTCTTACGTTTAATTAGAGCACCATGAAGGTCAAAGTACGACTTTTGCACTAAAAATCCTCTGATAGATGGCAACACTAGAGGATCCACTCCCTCAATTTTGATTTTAATCTGGAAGGAGAGGAAACTTTTTCCAGATCATTACACCCATGGTAACTGCTCAACGGCCAACCACAGGGCTTTCAATTCCACTCATTTAAGGAGCACGTATATCACGTGTATTCAGTGGGTTTTGACGACATTGAGAATCGAACCCTACATTACCGGACGGAAGGCCGATACCCTAACCACTAGGCAACCACGACCCGATCACACTTTAATGTCATACACATAAAGATATTCATTTAAACTCAATTAAAATCTTCTTCAAAAGACTGTATTTTTTGGCAGCCTCTTATAACGAAATTTTTCGGTAATTCAATATATTGCCATAAAATATTTTGTACTGTATATTTCTTTAGGTGCTATCCAGAACTAGTCTCCCTTATTATTGTCATCGCAGGATATTATGTCTAGGGCAATAAACGCGATTTACTTTTATTGAGCTAATCATATATTTTTGAGATTAGTAAAAAAAATTTTTAAGTAGATGATCAAATTGAGTAGTTGATTGTGAGATGTGTAAATTAGTAAAGTACCTTTTTATAGAGAAAATACAAACTCTTAAATCCCCTTTCTCTGATTAATAAACTTCTCATATTTATTGATGAAAATGAAAACCATAGATTCCACTTTGATGGTCCCATAACCACATTGCAAGCTTTGATAAGAAGTTTAAAGGGTTAGGGCCTTACTTTTATAACGATTTAAGTTCTAATTACCAATGACCAAGTTTAAAATTTTTAGTTTTAAATTTCATCGAAAACGAGAAAATATTTAAAAATACATCTCGTAACGAGAGAGAAAAAACCAATTTTCAACTTCCAAAATAAATCAAAAATGATCTTATACATATATATCTAGTACGTACGAAATTTCAGAGAATTAATTTCAAAAACATTTTATATTTTTCAAATAGATGTATAAAAAACTAGGTTAAAAATTAAATTTTTTAAGTTATTTTATTGCAGTAAATTAAACCAAATATATAAATTTAAATATATCCTTTATTTTTAATTTTTAAGACATGATTTTGAAATTATACATATATTTTGTAAGCCATTACAGATTTATATTATGGAAAATTAGAGCATAAATCTTATATTTTGAAACACAAACACATAATATTTATTCCTACCATTTATGGAAACACGCAATGCATAAGCAATCACCTAAGGATCAAACTCAAATTCTGAGAGACTTTATAGTTTTAATCCTAATCATCTAATTCCGAAGGAAATGATTAAAACTGCGTTCGCTTTCAAATGGAAAGATGATTTTTCACCGTTGCCATCGCTCATCTACTTCTGAAATTGGGAAAAATAAGGATAACCGACTCTCAAACCTAGAAACGAATCATAACGGGCTGCAGATCAATTCCCAGAGCTCGAGGTTTATTAATCCTAAATTGCAAACCTTTGCTTTTGGGAAAGAGTTGCATCTTAAAAGGAAAGGGAGTGAATCCTAAACCCTTTCCATTGCAGAAATCCTAGCAGAATTAGCAACTTAAGTTGGTGTGAAATTGCTGCCGACTAAGTGTAATTGGCGACCCGGGCGCCGAAATTAAGAGGCTAGAATCAGTGATTCTGTGTTCCTTTAACCAGAGAGAGTGAGGGGAGATTCCCTTTTAAGGATGAAAATGAACAATCAGCCTCAACGCAGGCATCGACTTGCCAGGGACGAGGGAGCTTTGCGCAACTGCTCGTGTGCTAAGGTGGAAATAATTAATGGAACTCATTGGTGCGTGTGAAATAAGATTTGATGCTTGGGAAGAGACGGTTTAAAAGTTCTCCTTCTTTGTGCCAAGGAGATGGAATTTATTGCTGCAGAGCCAAGAGAGCGTTGTTTTTAAAATTGCGGCACCACTCCATGAATCCTTACTCAGTTATCCTTCGAACATTTGCTTTCATTGGCAAAATGAAGACAATTATTTAATAAGATAAAGAGACCATTATGATTATACAGCTTTAACTGTACTAATAATAGTTTAATTGCTGATATAAGTGTAGCTTTAGTATTACTAACACTGTGAATCAGCTATATTTCAAGCTTTACATAAAGGAATTTATTTCTTGAATAAACAATGACTATCATAATACTTGTTGGCTTTGGTTTGTCACTCAATAATCATTTTTTGCACACAAAGGGTAACTGCACCCGAGCCTACAATTGAAAGAGTAAAGCACTGTAAATATCCTCACCCAAGGTGGGATTCGAACCCATTAACTATTGAACTTGAAGGCAAAAGCACTAATCATTCGACTACCAGCTCGACTTGCTTTGATCACGAAAATTCATAAAAATTGGAAATTTCTTCATAATTGATTGAAATATAGAGACAATTATGAGAAGAATGCATTAACATTAACTAATGGGATTAATCAACTTTTTTCTATAAAAAGATCAAAATATAAATCTTAAATTGTAATTTACAAAATAGTTCAAGAAAGGATTTACGTTAGATGATCCTTTTTATTTACTCTAATTTAATTAGTATATTAAAATTTATGCGTATGCAACATATCCAGCTAGTTATTAATTTTATAAACAAATCAAAAACATTTGAATAAATGCTTGATAAAAATTGTTTTAGAATATTTGTATTGATAATATAAGTTTTGTTATATAAATTTTCTTATTTTCTGCATCCATGTGTTATCGTTATATATAAGTATACTTCGTATGTAATTGAAATTACAAAAACTAAAAATAGATTTGAATCCCCCTTTGAGCATGGGTGTTTGTAGTTGTTCGAAATTCGCTTCAAACTTCAAGTCCTAGTCTAATTAGCCCTTGTGATCCAAATATGATAGTTGAAAGACAAACCAAACCATTATATTATCAGATATTGCCGTTGAAATATTTATTTGGTATCATTAACCTCAAAAGGATTGGGACACGAAATAAAATTTAAATTAGTGTGAAAGATTTTCCAACAAAATTGAAAAATAATTGCGAAAATGGTTCAGTTGAATAATAACTTGAAAAATGATATCGGAATAAAGTTCAAATATAAGTTTATATTTCTTGACAAGGCATTTTTGAAAATAATGCTACGATGATATTTATCATATGATGAAAATTTTCTAATGACTACTTTTAAATGCTCAATAAGGAGGTTAGAAAATTCTGGTGACTATTAAATGTTAAAATTTTATTATCTATATGTATAGAGTTTTGAAAAGCATTTGAAACAACCAATATCAGATTAATAATGAGATTTACAATATTTCATAATAATTGTAAGAATATTAAGATTAATAATGGGATATTTTTGAAAATAAAGGAACTTTTAAAGACAACTAATGTAACTGTTAAGAAATATTTAAAAGTAAAAGTAATATAATTTATGATTGCATGCAGAATATTAATAGAAAATAAAATGTAAATTGCAATAAATGTCAAAATCAATTTTTACTCTATCCCCTCGTATTAGATATCAATATTTTTTTTATTCCTTTATCCCTACTATACAAAAACCTAGAAATTTCTTGCAATACGCTTCTTATGAAAAAATTAAAATTGATATATTTGACTATTATATATTTCTTTTTTATTTTTTAGCTATTATAAGCTATAACAACCACTAATTAAAAAAAGGTAATTATAGTTTCTAAAATTGTAAAAGTTATTTCACACCCACACATGCAAATGTATCATACTCATTTGGGGGAAAGCAACAGTAAAATTTTGTTTTTTTCTTTTACTACAAATACTCCAACAAATTTGTTTATTTTTATAATTTTTATCAAAATGAATAGAGAGAAACTTTATATATTCTGATATCCATAATGAAAAATCAGATGATAATATTTTAAATTTTAAAACCATATTGAATTATTATATTTATTTATAACTAAATTTAAAAAATTAGTTACAAATTTCATCAGTTACATCATTAAGTATACTCATATGTATTTCTTCTACATTTCTAGTGTCATAAATGATAACAGTTGTTAATTAACTAAAATGTATAATCATAAATAATGGCTCTAATTATGCTAATTAATTGATTATGCAGTCAAAACAGCAAACTTGTAACTCATTCACAAAAATTAATAGATTTGTTTACTTTTCTGAATCGTATTGGTATTAGTTTCTAGTATTGTTTCATATTCTGACATTCATAATGCGAAATCAAATGCCTGTCGCATTTCAAACTTTACAGGCAGCATCACGCAAGACCTCTCTGGTACACGCAACACTTGCAAAGTGCAATATCCCCCAACCAAAGTGTGAAACCAAACTTTGGTGGTTCGGTAGGCGGTGAGTGGGAGGTGGGGGAAGAGTCAACTACGGAAACAAGACCCTCCTTTCGTAATTTTAACATTTAAATACAACCCCCATTCCCTCCCCCCTCGGTGGATACGATTTCATTTGCAAGCAAACTGCAGCAGTTGTTGGGACGTAAAGGGTGACAACTAATTAGGCATCCGGCAGGGGCCTTCTCAATTAAATCACCGGGCAAGGCCTGCATCATTCAATTAAGGCTGTCCGCCTGGGAGTGAGGGATGGTGCATCCTTTTCCCAGGAGGATCAGATGCAGATCCAGGATGAAAGGGAGATCTGTAGGAAGTGTCAGGTAGTCTCTGCAGCTGAAGGAGGCTCAAGAACAAAATGAAAGAGTTTAATAGGAAGCGAAACCCCAGTTTGAAGGACAATTTTTTTAGACCTCTATGGTAACTTGAGGAAGTTTCAAATATCATACAAAACATGATCATTAAAACAAAGTTTGAGAAGTTATCATGTCTACTTAGTAGAGGAATGTTGGTTCTAGGAAGTGCCTTTAAAGTCCTTGATGACTAGAATAGATACTTTGCAAAATTTATAATAAAAGGATTTTTGATTTTCATGTAACCGTTATCAAAATCGAAACAGGAAAATCATCGCCATAATTAGTGACTAAGTTAGCTTAGAAACATTTTCCAAACGAAGAGTGTTACTCAATATGCTGACTTCCAATTATTATTTATTCAAATTTAAAGATCTTACGGGAAACAATTATTTTAAAAATTGAAAATTGTTGCGTTTTTTATTTAAATTCTAAATATAATTACTTTTAATTTTCTAAAATTATATAATTAATTTTCCCATTTGGTTTAATTCTTGTTTATTATGAAATTAAAATTTAAAATCTGTAAATCATACAGAAGCGTTAAAGTAATTTTTTTTAAATTATTGCGCTTTATCTCAAGTTTTTAATAAAATTAATAAAAACAGTAGCTCACACTTTTACATTTGCAATGAAAAAATCAAAGTTTTTCAATTCTTGTAAGAAGTTTCCGGATTATGGTTATATATCATTCATTCTTAGTGGTTACGTTTAGAAATGAGGTTTGTGTGATATAAAATTGTCACACGTTATAATTCAAATTTGGCGATTATTTAACACCAAATGATAAGTGAGATTATGAAAATCATTTGCAAAACACTTGACATATTTGTTTCGAAGATATAGAAACAAACCCAATAAATTATATGAAATGTCAATATTTTAAGGATTATATCGACATTTTAAGAATCACACGATTATTAACTAACATTATCAATTAATTAAATTTATCATTTATCTATATGTCCGCCGTATTTTTGTCCTAGAACGAAGCAAAAATGGCTGCATAAAAAGTAATACAACTAATTTTAAGGTTTGTCACGTTTTTTTAATAATACATTATTTAAAATAATGTAAGAGAGAGAGAGAGACAAACCTTAAATGCATGTCACATTATTTTAAGGATTGGCAACTTAAAATAAAAACATTTCACTTCGGACTTTCAACTGTAGCATTTGTAATTAATTTAAATCATAATTAATACTAATTTCAATTATTTGGAAAACTGATTTTGTGCAATGGTTATATCAATTTAAGCTATGTAACATTTCGCTGCGGAATTCTTCTCGCTTCAAGAAAGATGAATATGGTTTTCTTTCTCCTTTTAAATTTGTCGTCTATGAGTAACCGCTGGAAGGAAAGAAAAAAATAGTTATAAGGCATTTTGAATACTTTCTTTTTTCTATTGAAAGATATAGATATTTACTATTTTACAGGCTTTTTAAAAAAATTGTTTTCAATTTGAACGAGAGCGTGATTCCGTCTTTTCCAATATTTCGTTTGTCAAAAATACTTCAGAAACTGGATAAAGAGTTCCAACTTCAATTCATATAACTTCATAACTAAAGACAGTTTTTAAGCATTCATAAAGAAAAAGGTTTCGATTTGCTTTTAACTAGTCTATACCTAAAACTTCATTTTGTGATACAAAACATGGTTCAAAAATAGCTTTAGTGAGCTGATTGGTTAAGACATTCGTTCTCGTTATCGGAATCTAATAAGTTCGAAACCTGACAAAATCTACGAATCGTCGTGTTTGCTAATGTCGGCGGAGGTGTATTAAATATGTGGTGGTCGCAATGTCCTCTATGTGAAATGATAACTCTGAAGGGGATAGGCCAAGTCCGATAGTCTTCTGGCTGGTCCCTGCATCTAAATTACAAAACCGCTCTTTCGGGCTTACGATGGCACACCCACTAAGTGCTCCATCATATATGATTTGCTTCTTGTAGTGCTGAAACTTGGAAATCCTAGATGCCGGGATTACGCAGTATCGTTTCAAAATGTTATTAATTATTTACTTTATAATATAAACACTTTTATCAAAATTAAATTAAAATTTCATGTTTTACACTTTTAACTGGTACTTCAAACAATGATTTCTTAAAATTCTGTAAGGTTTTGTTTATTTCGATTATACAGAAATTAACTAACCTAAGTTATGTGCTTTTGCTTTCATCACATTAATTTAATATTTTTCTTTTCAGTTTATTACTAGAATTAGAATTTAAGATATATTTTGTGTTATGTATATACATTTTTGTTAAATTGTCAGTTATATTTACACGTTGAAGCCAAAATTTCAATATTTCCTTTTAATTTTTTGCTTAGTTCTTATTAAAAGCTTTCTTATTAATTTTTTGCTTAGTTCAATATGTTGTGCAGTAAAATTGTCTCTTACATATTGCAAAGAAAGGAATATCCATGCCCGAACCAGGGTTCGAACCCGGAACCAACAGCACAGGCGTCAGGAACACTAACCACTCAGCCAACGTCCCACTACAGTATTCATAAACATAATTAATAGTTTATTACATTGATTCTATTCCATAAAATTTAAAATTCTTAGTTTTGAATTTGAAAAAAAACGTATTTTGTTTTCTAAACACTCAAAACAATAAAAAATCTAAAAATAGATACTTTTAACTTACTTTTTAGCTACTAATAAACGTTCTCAGATATGGAGTAAATTGATACTTGTAAAATTTCTGGCACATATAATAAACATCGCGTATAAGAATACAACTGAAATTCATCCCATACACCAGGGCATTAAAAGCAACCTGAGATATATCCAAAGATAGTAATGCTTCGATTTCAGGTACGATCAAATGATATGACCAGTGCTTGAGATGACACCATTCTTTAGCCATACCCAAAGCCATAATTCCCATACTCAATTCCATACATCCAAACCATACCCAAAGCAGTTACTATAAGGCGTCATTAGAGTTAGAAGTAGTCATGTGATGGTTTTCAGTGCTGTCTTTAAGAATTGTGCTTTTCTAATATCAAAGTTGCGCCTTCAAACCAATCGACTGTTGAAACGTGAGGGATGAGTGTTTCCACGCGCTACTGTCGGAGTGAATCCTCAGGAGTTTTCCGAGTATTTTCCCAGTGAATGACATCTATAGAAAAGCCTTAAAAGAATCCATTCACGTGGTGGTCATTAAATTACCTAAAGACAAGATGCCTGTCTTCCATATAATGCAAAATTAAGCATATGACGTTTTCCTTGCGATACGTAAATTATCAATGAAAATCCCTATTCGTGAAAACCATAGCCTAGCTGGAATTCCAACGAATAGAGCTCGGGCCTTCAGTTCAATAGTTCGTGGATTCGAATCCTACCTAAGACATAGATATTGGTAGTGATTCGGAATCCACTTTAAGCTCTGTAGGTCCCTGTTTAATTAGCTCTAGTTTCCATAATAGGATTGATGAACCAAAAGCGAAAAACAACTATTTGCTTCCTTGGCTGGCTCGCTATCAGGATCTTTCGCCGATATGTGGTCCATGGTTGCTCAACGATTAACCTTGATTACATCCCCAGCTACCACAGCAGATCAACTTTGGTAATATGTGGAAGCTGCTTTGCCTGCTGTACCCCAAGAACACTTCCAAAGTCTCTTTGAATCAATGCCGAGGTGTGTGGCAGCGATGATCTCCAACAATGGCGGCACTCTGACTGCTGATTTTCGCAGGAATCACACTTCACAGAAATATGAAAATTTAGTCATTTGATACTTGGTTAACATGGTATCTATAAAATAAACTTTGTTGTGATATCTCTTATCTTTCTTGGTATTGCAATTTGGGTAGCCAGCAGTGTAATTGATTCAATCAATGGAAATATTTGAAGATGCATTAGAATCCATCAGAAGACTTCCAAAAGTTATGATTTCACTTGCAAGACAGTGTGACAACTTATTTAGTGTATTTCAGCCACCTTTAGAAAACAGGATGTATCTGCGGTTAAATCGAGAATCGAACTCTTTGCCTTTCGGTAATGTTCTCATTACGGAGAGGCAAAGAGTTGGATTCCACCTCTGTCCATCTCATTAAAACTTAAAACCATTGTATATATTCGTAAATTTTGTTAAAACACATATTTTATTCAAAATTATAAAACTATTTGTAATATTTATTATATATATATAATATCTTTTCCTCAAAAACTGCCTATGCTATCCACCAATGTTAATTATCAATTAAAAGTTAATTTTCGACTTCATTTGTCTAATTTTTATGCATTTGTGAGTCTGGTATGCAAAATTTTCCTGCTTCCAAAACAGTTATTTGTTTTACAGTATGTCAAACAGAAAATAAGCTACTTAAAAATACGTCGCGTGTTTTGAAAACCGAAGCAGGAAGTTGTGTTTTGAAACCGGAAGTGGAAAAAAAATTACTTTTTCAAATTTATATGCGATTCCTATAATGTGCTGAGTGATAACTATAAGTATATGGCCGCTATTTGGCTTATACCTTCGCTGCCACATGCGAAATTGTCAATTTAAAGTCTCTCTCTCTCTCTCTCTCTCTCTCTCTCGCTCTCTCTCTCTCTCTCTCTCTCTCTCTCTCTCTCTATATATATATATATATATATATATATATATATATATATATATATATATATATATGTTTTAAGTGTTATTATCTATGAAATGAGGCAAAATATTGAACATAGATAAAGATATTAATAGATTTAGTATTTGTATTTACTGTTATTTTTAAGGGTTCAGTAAAATTTTATAAAATATCCATATTGCTGCAGATTTTTAACCCCATATTTTTTTAATCGCTGAATATTTTTTTAGGTTTTGCTTCCTTTCAGTGAACATGTTGAATAAATCTTACACCCGAATTAAATTAAGATATATGCGTTGCAATTTTCTGTAGAGTTTTAGCCATTTTGCTAAAATTACACTAAAATTTCCCAGAAAATAATTTCACAAAAGTATGTAATATGTAATTAAGTTTTCACCAAATTTTATGTTTTTACATAATAATTTGTGTATATAAATAAAAATAAGATTTAACTTTTAATTCAATTTAACTTTTAAGAAAAAGTTGAGTCGAACGTAGGCGGATACTTTAAACAAGAAATGATGTAGGAATTTGCTTTCCACAAAGTTTCACTCTCTTTTTCTTTCTTTTTTTTTTTTTTTTTTTTCTTGTCTGGAATATCGTCTGCATTCTTGTGCAGACGATACAAATAACCCTTAAATAACCCTTAAGATTCTATGACAAATAACTCTCAAGTTCTGAATTAATTCAATAATTCGAATCTGAAATAGTACAAAATTTTTGAATTGTTTGTAATTCAGAGAATGTTTGTAGTTAAAACGAGTTAACTGCTTATTGTATTTTATATAATAAAAAACTTCAAGTCTACAATCGGAAATTGCTATGATATATCAGACCCTCGTAAATAAAGGAAATCATTTAAATAAGTGCTGAAAATTTAGTTATTATAAATTGGTTCTCTATAGTTACGCTTTGAAAATGTTAATTGATTTGATTGGGACAATACCGGCCGATATTTGAGTAGTTATCGTTTCTGATTCTTAAGCTGTTTGTCCCAGGTTCGAATCCCGATTTAACCCTGAATTTTCTTCCTCTCTCTCTCTCTGTTTCTCCATTCTTTCTTATGTGATGAAGAATGAATGAATGTAGCCCACCTTATAAACGGGTTTGCGATGCAATGACGTAAGGAGTGCTACTCGCCTCTGGAATATTGACTTGGTTCAAAAATGCAAGGTAATGATAAATGAGTGGCAGTTTCCGGCCTTTTTGTGGAGAGGGGTTAGTGACAAACCTGTTGTGGAGAAGGAATTTAAATCTGATTCAGAACGTCTAAAAACAACTACACCCAAGAAGGGAATTGAATTCACAAGGTGTTGAACTGAAGACTTAAGCATTGATCTCTCAATAGACAGCTAGTTTTAGCATATTATTTATTGTACTTGTTGCTTTTTGGTCGTCAGAAAGGTAATATTGAATGTAATGTGAATATATGTGTGTATTTATTGGATTTATTTTCAGCAGTATCACCGAAATCTGTAAACAAGGACAACTACAGAGTACTTTTCTTTGTCAAATGAAGTGTTCCGCATCTCCACTGATATATTTCTCCCGAAACTTACACTCCATGCAAGTGGAGGGACATTATACTCAACGAAAGCTTGACATAATGTTTTCAATGCGGTGGTGAAAAAAACGGGGTCAAATATTGAGTCCCTTAGATATTAGAAATGCAGCTAAATTATGGCCTTGAAATATTTAATAAGTCATAATGAATAGTCCAGAGTAAAATATGCTGAAAGGCATTTATAGATCAATCGCTATGCTGTTGCACCAGCGTGCTTCCCTGTGTCTAATCCTGAGTTGGGTTCTACCAGTTAGATAGAAGTAGCCGGATGAAGTCTTCGTGATTTTGAAGCAGAGACCAAGCAGAAGACTCCCAATACTTGGCCTGCCATCCCCAGAGGTATCATTTCACTAGGAGGACATTGCGACCACTCCCAGTTTTAACGTGCTCCAGTCACCATTAGCGAACATAATGGGTCTTCGGTCGTCTGGGATTCGAACTCACAACCTTCCGATAATGAGAACGACGCCCTTGCCAACCAGGCCACCACGGCCCTTAGATTAATCACGCACTTTCTTACTGGGGAACATTTTATAGATAGTGAATGTTCATCATGTTTCACAAGGAAAGAACCTTAAAATTCCGAAATCTTTCAAGCATCCTCTCTGCTTATCTGTAAGGAAAAAACAAAAAGACAATGTCATTTTCCATTGTTTAAATAAGTCTGGATTTGAGACTGGAATTTTCCATTTAAACTGACTAGCTGTGGTGTGTTTGGCTTAAAACTTCCTTAAAATAATTATCTTAAGAAGCTCAACATAATTTGCTAAATTTCTTGATATTATCAATATTTATCCATCCTATTTTTCTAATGCATTATCTTCTGATAGTACCTCTACTTCTTTTAAACCAATATTTCTTAAGAAGAATACCATTTCCACGTCCGTCTTTTATATAAATTGTTAAAATTTCTCTTTAATATTTTTTACTTCCTGAAAAAGTCCTTTTTCATCGTCATCCCCTGGGAACCTTTTAGAGTCCTTAACAAGTTCCTCCTTGCTCGACACCCTAGTTCCAGATCATCTAACTTCATATCATTTTTAACCCGCTATCGAAGTGTTTCCATTGTTTCCAGAATGTTCTTCAGAAGTAAAATTCTCCAAAACATATCGTGTCAAGAAAATAGTAAAGCATCTTTCCTTAAAAGCATTTTCCTGTTTTCCATGTATTAGAATGGCCGAAGTCGGGAATTCTCCATAAATCGAGCTAAAAATAAACTAGGCATCATTTTCCGGGACTTTCGCTGACGCTGGCTCAAATCAATCATCGAACAAGAGTTTCAGAGCCATTGTGAAGTCCCCTTTTGACGTTTTATTATAAACAAGCAGCGGTAAGTTTTTGACTTTCTTTTAAAAATAAGCGTGCGACGATTGCTGGCCTTGCATAAGTTTTTCAAATCTGAGACGTGGTCGTAAAGTCCGAAGATTGAGATTTTCGAACTGTGCTTCAATTTATATTTGCTTCACCATTCGAATCAAGCAGCAGTAAAAATGCATGGAATAAAATGAAAAAAGAATGGATTGTCCTCTCTCTCTCTTTCTCTCTCTCTCTGTTCGATTTGAATGAAATCTTGAATTATGAAGCTCTTTCTTGGGTTGCGAATAGAACTCTATATTTATTGCAAATTTCTTCATTTTTAAGCAAATGAATAATTACAAACAATATATAAAATAGAAATAACAGCAAAAATAACAAATAATGTCAGATTTAGCAAATTTCTGACATAATATTCTTTTAATCACACACATATTCTATGCTGAAAAAAACATTTTATGTTAAATTTAATTCTTCTCTAAGCGTTGTAATTTTAAAAAAATATTTTTATTTTAAATTTAATATATGTACAATTATTTTTCATAAACTATGCTAATTAATGTATAAATAAATTTTTCTTCTTTTCTTTCATTCATAATGATCTATTTATGTGTGTTATAATTATTTAAATAATTAATTACATAAAATAAATGCAACTATGAGTAGTTATAGCCAGGAGGAAAATTAAGTCATGAGAAAATTTTAGGGAAACATTTTTAATAACCGATGTGTATTAAAATAAAGGAATAAAAATATTACAGAGAAATTAAATAAAATTGCATCAAAAGGATTGAGTGTTGATTAAAAAATATTGTTTTATTTGATCTAGATTGTGTTTGAAAAATTAGATACATACTTGAATAAACATGAATCTCATATAGTAAGAGCTTCAGTAGACCAGTAGCTTCACGCCACTTCCCGTTAAAATCAGCAGAGTTGAAACATCATTTGCCGCGAGCAGTGATTCGGAGGGTGACCACATTCTCCTTCACTGGAGCTCCGTGGGTTGGGGATGTGTCCATGATAATCTGTAGCGTCTTAATCCTTTCCACCGGTGTGGCATAGATGTGGAGAGGAAGATATCAGCTCAGGTGTGACCTTGTCACTCGACCTTGGTTCAAAATGACAAGTCGCTTTATGATCGGAAAGAATTTTCCAAACCCGTTAACATTAGCGTACAGTACCGGGCTCGCCTGCATCGTTCTGTATGCATATGTATAAAAATTAAATGACGTTTGAAAAATTTGAAAATTAAAAAGTACTTTCCTCATAAGGTAACACTCAGTAAATTTTAAATAATGTGAATTTAGTCCTATTTACTTGGAAAATAAAATGACTAAAAATAACGCTTTAAAAAGATTTTAATTTAAATAAAGATGTTCCATTTTGTGAATTTATATATATATATATATATATATATATATATATATATATATATATATATATATATATATATATATATATATATATATATATATATATATATATATATATATATATATATATATATATATATATATATATATATATATATATATATATATATATATATATATACATAATTACAAGTCAAACCTATTAAAAGATATTCGGGTCACTGATATCAGTCTTGGAAACCAAATCTCCATCAAAATAATGATTATCAAGCTGATTTGTCATACGAAAATATATAAATAATCTGGACCAATTACTTCTCCCTCAATGTGTGGTGTAGAAGCTTGAGATAAAGGACAACAGCTTAACTAAGATAAATATTTTTTAAATGGAGACATAAAATTTAAAAGTCATGTTAGTATATAAATTGTGTAATACCTGCACATAAAGACACACAAACATATCACATTAAGAATATTTTGAATAACTGTTTCTTACACTTTTGGTGCTTATTTAAATTTGAATCAATCTTGGTACAGAAGCAAAACATAAGTATAAAAAACAACTTCAAATTTAATACAAATGGCACCCAATTTTCCTCAGGACATAATAGTACTTTTAATTAGTTTCCGATGAGTAGTATTTAAATAAAAAGTAATTTTCTTTTTTAAATTGAGCCATAGAATTGTATCATATTTTATGTTTTGATTAATATGGAAAATATTCAATGGAATTTATCTCAACTTTAAATAACTTAGTAAACATTTGTTCCTATTTATGGGCTCTCAGGGGCTTGAGCCACATTCTTCAGAATGGAGGATAATAGGTTTGGTCTTATCCACAATTAAACAATAGGATATGGACAGTGCATTTCCAATTTCTGCATAGAAATCTGAAACTGCCTGAGTGAATGTCCTTCAAGTTCAGTAAAATTTAAGTATGATGTAGTTTTTAATTTGATTTGTTTCTTGCTCTACGGTTTCACTATTCACTTGTTGTACCAAGACTGCTCAAATTGGAGAGATCCACACCCTCTACAAACATCTACACCAGATGTAGAACTAAAGTTCGTGGCCTGTTGAAAGAAAAACTAGAACACAAAACATTTAGCAATCAGTTCACTAGAGCTGGTATCCGAAAGGTTAGCACTATTTCTTCGGTTCACCAGTTTATGGGTTCGAATTCCACTTTGGACCCGGATGTTTCTAGTGGTGGGGAATCTACTTTAAGTCAAAGGTCATGGTCTAATTGGGTTTCGTGTGCTAAAATTGATCTTTGAGTGACAATCAAACCAACCAATACCAATCAGCTAAATTTCCAATGTTAGCGAAAATTCTCCAGGGAGGGAATTAATTATTAACTACTCAAAAAAAATTCTATAAACAGCTTTTCACTTCCTGAATGTTCCCGGAAAGTGGTTTCATTAACTTGGCCTGCAAAAATTAGATAAATTGATATATATATATATATATATATATATATATATATATATATATATATATATATATATATATATATATATATATATATCTTCAACGAAAGAGAGCGAGATTTCTGCCACTTATGCAGTTTGAACGGAGGAGAATCATTGGCCTTCTTGATGCTGGATTGTTTTATTGAGCAGTAGCCGCTCATGAGCAACGTAACAGCAGCACAGTGAGGCGTGTTTGGAAGCAGTGGATGGACTAGTGTCTTACAATTCGGAAATCCGGGAATAGACCCCAAAATGTAACGCCAGCGCGGGATGATAGACACCAGGTTCACATGGCGCTGACGGACCGTACAGCTTCCACTAGACAATTGGCAGCACAGTAGTCAATAGCTACAGGTGTTTCATTATGTGCTTCTCATCAATTCGTAGACGTCTGCTGCAGCGTGGGCTGCGCGCAAGGACTCCTTTATGCAGGATCCCCCTCACGCTAAGCCATCGCCGCCTACGCCTACAAAGGGCCTATCAGCATACGTGCTGGCATGCTGATTCGCAGCATGTAGTGTTTTCTGACGAATCCCAGTAGTTTAATTTGTGGTACCATGGAGGCCGTATTCGTATCAGACGATATGCCGGTGAACGCCACAGTGGACAAACATGCGGAGTTCTGGGTGCTATAGTATATCATGGACGATCTCAATTGCTATGAATATTGAGTAATCTGAACTGCAACCGGTACATCAGTGAGTTTCTACAGCCCCAAGCTTTTCCCTTCCTTCAAGGCTTGCCAAGTGCTGTATTTCAACAGGACAATGCCCACCCTCATATTGTTAAACACTGTTCAATCCTTCCTTGCATCGCGTCAGGTACAGCTTCTTCCTTGGCCTGCGTATTCTCCGGATATGTCACCGATTGATCATGTGCGGGATTTAGTTGGTCGGCGTCTCGCTCGTGATCGTCGTTTTGTGGTTTATACACACGAATATTGGGTACGTATACAAACAAACAATATGGAATGCTCTTCCTCAGGAGACATTCAAAATTTGTTTGACTCCATGCCACGTCGTGTAACTGCACTTATTGCAGCACGTAGTGGCCACACAAAATACTGATTTCGATCACTTTTTATTGTTTGTTTGCTTTGAGAGTTAAATCATTTATTTGTATTACTACCACTCAACTGTGTATTAAATTTCATTCAATTATGACGATACCTTCATAGTGTTACAATTTTCACAAACATGAGTTTATATAATATTTAGAATTGATACATTTTAAATAGTTTTGTAAAATTAATTTATTATATAAACGTAGAGTTTTATGAGCTATTTTAATGTTAAATTATCGGTTTCTGGCATGGAAGATTATCCTTACAAAAAGTTTTGAAATAACAACACAGAAAATAAACTCATAAATGCATAACATTTAAAGTATGTTAAAATAAGGCAAAGACAAAAGCCAAGCTTTCTTTCTCAAAGATTATTTTTCCTTAAATACAACCGACCATTTGTCACCCAGACAAAGAAACATCAAACCAGACACATTGCTGAACAGAGTGCAATCATCAAAGTGACATCTAGATCTCGGAGGAGGAAGACGAACCAAAATGGCGATCGGAATTCGAATCGAAGAATCATCGAACTCTTCTATTCGAGAGCCATCACTCGGACAACATCCTCCACTAATTGAATGATCCTCCACGCTCCCAGCGAGGGCATTATTTAACTGGAAGTGCAATTGGTGGGAGGGACGGGTCACCCGATCATTGTGACAGTCAGGAGATGCTCCTGGTTCGCACCCCCACCCCCATTTAATGACGTCGTGCCCCCATTGTCTTTCTCCCGTGGGATTCAACTTCAAACTGGGTAAATGGAATGATTCGGAATGTTAACGAGGAAAGCTGCGGGTCTTGCCCATAAATGGGTAAATAAGAATGGATTGTGGTGATTTGTTGTGCTCCTTCAATAAAGACATACCAAGCTATTTACAGAAAAGTCCTGGTTTATTGGAGAATGAGATGCGCCAAAACGATGCCTTGGCGACTGCCAATAAGTCAAATACTTTTCAACTGAAACTCATAAATTTCCTATTAATTCAATTGAAAATTTCTCTAAAATATTTTCTTTGAGTCCATTTTTATGTATTTTTGATACATCTTTGATTACAATTGTAGTTAAAACACCACAGCTTTAAATTTGCATTATTTTTTATAACTAATATTTTAAATACTGTAGAATTTACAATTTATAGCATATCTTATTATGTTACAGAGAATTTTTTCACATTCATTTAAAAAAATACTCATCTAGAACTTATCAAAGTAAACTGAAGTAAAAATTAAAAAAATTTTTATGATTTTCAACTTAAAATTTAATATTTAATATTTATCGGGAAAATCAATTAGACATTTATGATGGTATTTCAATTATTAGATACTCTTTGCAATTTGTTTTAAAAATTAATTCACAATTCGAAGAACTTGATTGAAATAAAAATTAAAATTTATTCAAGATTTTGATAACAATAATTTGCGGACATTGTCACAAAACATCTTTATCATTTGTTTCAACAATTCACCTATAAACTTGAATTATATTTTATGAAACTTTTGAAGTGAAAATTTAAATTTACGATTTTACATTTTGAATTCAATTAAATTATTATTTGTTATGAAGTAACGAAAAAATTAGTTAAGTATTTGTCAATGAACTGTCATTTTATCCACACTACGGCTAATGCGATTGAAAGCTACAGTTTACAATGGATTCCAAACCACTGTGCAATCATGCTATTTGGATTAATTGTCCAGTGAGATTCAAAGTTACGAATTGTTGAACCGAAAGTAAAATTGATAACCGTTTGTTGCCAGCTTGGGCAATCAATTAATAGCGATTCAATAATATAAGATTTTCATCTACATTTGAATTTTCTTGAAAATTTAAAAATGTACTTTTAGAAAAAAATTTAAAAATTCTTACTAAATTGAAAAAAGGTTAATTTTTATCAATTTTATAAATTGATAAAAATTAAAGTTTGATTTCGATTTAATTCTTCAAACTGAATAACTTTCATTTGTCATAAAACATTGTCTAACAATCATGATTTCAGTTACAAGAACTTAGTTGACATTTGCTTAAATGTCAACACATTCAGGATTTCTAAAATATCACTAAAGTAGGAATAAAAATATGAAACTTATTTATGATTTTAAATTTTAAATTCTACAAATGTCATTTATCATGAACCTTAATTATGTTGCGATTTGAGTTGAATGAATAAAACATTTTTACGAGCAAAAACATGGCATTAAAATTTCAAATAATAACGTGTTAAGTGCCAAAATTTAATTTCGAACTCAGCTTTATCTTGAATGACTTATAAGAACTTTGAAAATATTACAAATTTTAGTCAAACTACGAAAGAAATTTATTAATTTGGTTATTTGTTGAAATCACATAAAATTTTCTCTGTATGTAAGCATTCGCAATTGTCCGAATGATTCGAAGAGTTATTTCCAATTCGATCTAATTAAGAATTTTACTTTTAAATGTAATAAGGGAATAACTTTCAGATTAATTAATCTCTTTCCTTTTTACTATACATTTCAATGAATAACAGGCATTACATCTTGGGTTTAAATATATATCTTTGATTTTCTTAGTACTCGAATATAATTCAAACAATCTGTCGAATCTCCAATAACACGTTCTAATTTTCCAAAAGTTTTTAAGTGTATTTTGAGTATGAATTGATTGATTACATGACGTTATACATTCTTCTAAATTTATTTGTCATACAAAAATTCTCGAACAATACAAAAATTTTTTATCGATTCATATTTATGTTTTTATTATTATTAATAATATTATTATTATTAAAATGCAGTATTAAAATCCAATGATTAAAATTGTTAAATTTGTAATAGTTTAATTACATAAAATTTTTATTACTCAAAATTTATTTTTAATACGTGTTACAATAAAATTGGTTTTATAACTTGGAAACATCATTTTCAGAATTTTCAAAAATAAAAATAACTGTTACAAAAATGTTTAAGTTTTTAGAAGAAAATGTGAAATTTGTATGATAAGAATACAATTTTTCTTAAATCGGTAAGACCAGCTATAGGTTGCAGTGAGTTATTAATTAAATTTACATTTTTGAACTTAAAAAATAAATATTACTTTTATACCACATAAAAACTAATTATATTTGTATATTTATATGAATTATGTTATTCACTACAAGTTTATTTTCAATACATGAAAATATATTATATCATATCTAGAATTTAAGTTTAAATTTTATCTTCTTACTGATATGGATTCAAAATATGTACATACTTTTTTAAAAAAAAAGTTTAATAACTACATTTTATTTATATATGGTGCTGCCATCTATTACGAATCAATCAAAGCATAGACTTCGTTATGTGTTTCATTGATAAATTTCCATGTACAAAAATAAATTTAAAAAAGAGTAATAAATAAATAAAAAATTAAGAATGATTTTAAAATATTAAATTTAATCTTACAAATAATCTATGTTGTATGAATTATGTTATTCACTACTATTCTATACATATTATTCTTTATATATATATATATATATATATATATATATATATATATATATATATATATATATATATATATATATATATATATATATATATATATATATATATATATATATATATATATATATATATATATATATATTAATTCATGCTGTCAGTCATATGTTAAACACAGATTAATAATTTAGCTAGAAATGGAAGAAAAGTATGATTTTTAATGTATTCAGTATTTGTACACGTTAATTCAAATAAAATGTGCATTAGATGAACTGCAGCAAGTAAAGAAAGCTGAAATGCAAAATATTTTACAAGCTTACTCCTTTATTTTGGCATCTGTTAAATAATCTAATGATCCTATCTGGTAATAATTGTTAATTATATACGATACAAATTACAAATAAATTAAATTTCTTTTACTTAATTAGTGATTAATACACATAAATTAATCTCTCTTACACATTGATGTTAGGGGTGATAATATGTCTCAGTTTTTCCTTATGCCTACAACTCAGACTTTTCCTCTCCTAAAAAGATTTGTGCCTGCAAACAAAAAGAATTATTATTCAAATTTTCGATATGAATAATTTAGGGCGTAATAATTTTAAAAATGTAATTTTGGGATTTCGGGATGAAACTTCCCCAAATTCACACATGCCATAGTCTGTATAATCTTATTCTATAGGAAATTGATTTACATGACGTTTAACTTACCGGTTCCTTGAAAATATTGAGATTCATGTGTTTAATTAATTATTATTAAGTGAAAAAAATTGTATTCATATTTTCTTTTGATTATTATATTTCTAAAATTATTATATATATATATATATATATATATATATATATATATATATTAACAACTTTTAATTAAAAAGAAATCATACACATAAACTATATAGAAGTCAGTCACAAAACACGAGATTGGATTGTCCAGGATTGATGAAAATTTAATGACGTCATAGAATGAATGTATCATCTGAAAATTTAAATGGAGCTTTAGTTCTCCCCTTTAGACGATTGAACAATGATAAAACACTTATTGATATTTACGTAGATTAAATATTCAGATCTAATAATTTATAAAACCAGCTGAAATGCTTCGTTCCTATATAATTCTGTAAGAACATAAAGATGTTTTTTTCCCTTTCTTTCAAACGGAGCGTTGTTATGTATCATTATAAGAAAATGTGAAATAAAAAACTTAGCAAAATATGAAATTCAACAACCGAAGAACGATCTGAATTTTATATTTCTCCTGAAATAATTATAATTTATTAGCAAAAGAATTTCTAGCAAATAAATTTTAAATCAACGGAAATATTTATATAATAATCTAACACATTAGGTCTCTATCTTTATATTTCGGAACAAATAAAATGTTTATAATTTAAAAATAGAATTTTAGAAAAAAAATTACATAAATTTAAGAATTGGCAATTTAAAAACAATAGATTTTCTTTCATATAAAATTAATTGAAACTTAAATATTTATAAAATAATTTAACTTTAGGATTTCTATTACATTATAAATTTAGATTAAAATATTTGTAAAATATAATAACATTAGGTTTTATAGTCTATGAAGTTCATATAAAGGGAAATATTTACGATTTAACAATAGATTCTTTGTCATTTCAAGTTCAGTTCAACTCAAATATTTATTATTTGCAACAGTATTATATCTAAATACTTTAGCTGACCTGAATTTTATAACATAAATAGTAGGTTCTCTATCAACAAAAGAAACGATCATTTGAAATAGTTAAAACTTTTAAAACATTAAAATACATTTGAACTGAAAATTGTTAAAACTTGGAGAAACATGAATTAATTTACTTGAGTCAATTCTATTTCTTTCACCATAAGATTATGCAAATGTAATTTTTGTGAACGATTTATTTCGTTCACCAAAGTTGCTCTAAAAGATTCGTATGCAAATTTTTTGTTAATTTTTAATCTGTTTATATTATCTAAAAAATTGTAACTGTCATATATTAAAGTTCTCCTAAATTAAAAGACTCATCTTTAACTAAATAGGTTGTAATCTAATATTAACATAAATAAAAATGTTATGATACTAAATTTTCATTTTTAACGACGATATGTTTTTCCACATATATCATAATAACACTTGTTGCTTAATTGCACTCATCAAAGAGTAATTAACCATAATCAAACAGAGGATTTATTTATGCTTTAACAATGTAAGCCCAAATAAAATCAGAATGAAAAAAGCAAATGACACCTCCCAAGTCATCAGCCATTCACAAAGATCTTTCAAACAGCAGTTTGATTTGGCAAAGGCCCTGCATATTCCAACCCTTCGCTCTACAACACCTTCCATTGAGCAGGGATTTGGCACTTTCCAAAGCAACAACATCGAAATCACCTACCGCACAGTTTACCTCGGCACGGGTTCAAGGAATAAGAACTGGATGGAGACAAAGGGTTGGTTGTGGCTCGCCGAGAATGAAGACTCGTGGCAGGTAAATTGGAACGGAAATACTCCAGAAAGCCTGGCCACGGTACAACACCTCTCGTGATGCTCACCGAAAATTTATTTGAAGGCAGGATGTTGTGATACTTGGACAAGATTTGCCATGGAGGAAAATGTGAGCTTTGTTTTTGATATTCTGTTTATTAATCTTTCCGTCACCAATTTTGCAGAGCAAATCAAGTATACAATTTATTTTAAATCTTATTTGCCATGTTTCACCGCAATTATTTTCTGGCTAAATTGATTAATCGTTATTGATTAAAAATGATCGTTGTTCTAATAATTAAGTGCTCACTTTGATTATTTCGACAACTTTGAATGAACATCGCTTCACTTTAAGAATTTTTAATTATATGTTCGATGCAAAAGAAAAATTATTTTAATAAATCGGAATTTAGAACAATTTATGTTTATAAGTAATTAAAACATTTAAATGAAGCTAAATATCAGAAATATAGTTAATATTGAATATTTTATTTTATTTTTTTCGTACATTCTTTTACAATTTTAGAAATTTATCATAATTCGTTATATAGCTAAGTAATTCAATGTTTTTTTTAAATTTATTATTGAGTTCAACGTACTTATGTTTATTATGTTTTTTAAATTCTTTGCAGCCTGTGCCTAAATTTTAAAAAAGACGATGTCCTTCGGGACCCATCACATTTTATAGACATTTTTGGTGGGTTTTTTATAGACAGATATTTTTGGTTTTATGGTGGGTTGTGAGTCTAGCCTAGCTAGACAACCTGAGATAAGTAACAACAACAACAAATTCTTTGTATTATATACGTAATAGTTAGAGGTAAATAGCATAATTATAGGTATTTTTGACCGTTATATTTTTATCGTATAATAATTCATTTCCAATTTTAGAAATTTTTCATAATTCGTTATAGTATAGAATAGTTTAATATTTTTTTTTATAATTTATTATAGAGTACAGTGCATTCATGTTTATTATGTTTTTGAAGTTTTTTGTATTATATTATATGTAACAGTAACAGATAAATAGCACAAATATAAGGATTCTTGACCATTATACTTTTTATCATGCAATAATACATATTTACTATTTTTTTTAATTTATCCTAATTCGTCACGTATAGTAGTAGTTAAGTTTTTCATAATCTGTTACAGTATAATATAGTACAGTACTTATGTTTATTATGTTTTTAATGTCTTTCCATTATATTTAATGCAATAACAGCTATGATTTTCCTATTGCTAAGAGAATTAACAGATTTTAAAAGAAAATCTTTTGTAAATAAATTTTATATGCAAACAAAAACTATTATATATAAAGTTTTTTCAGTATTCAATGTGACAATGACTATGATTATTTTATTGTTAAGAGAAAAATTTATTTTAAAAAATACATAACACATAATTACGTTTGTTTCATCCTTTAAGATTGAATGTGATAGTAGCAGAATTATTCATTCTTTAAGAAAATTATTTATTTTTCACAAGAAATCATCTATAATATGTAACTACGTTAGCAACAAATGACTGTTTTAAACTTATATATTATTTTACAAAAATATATTAACTCTACTATGAATGCTTATGTTCATTTTAAAGTAATTAATAATTTAAAAATTTAATTACTAATATAATTACCTAAAAAATAGTTCCTTTCAAATTACACAAATGGTTCGATGATTTGACTTTAAGCAGTTTTCAATATTTTATATTAATTCTTTAATTACTTGCTTCAGTTGCTTTACATAATTAATAATTACAAATACAATATGCAGTGATTAGTTAGCTTATATATTCTGACGTGAAATATTTAAATCTGCAACATTTTTGAAAATTCCTAAATTTCCCTCAAAGTTTAATTGAAAAATTTGTATTTATCAATTTCGACTCAAATTTTATAAAAAAAAAGTTTATTTTTAAAATACAGTTTATAATAATCACGTTAGTTGAAAAAGCAATACCGTTCATTAAAATATTTTGCATTAAATTATTAAAATTTAGATTATTAAGATTAATACACTCTATTGAAAGCTTGTCTAATATTATTTTACATTTCAGATAAACATAGTTATCGTTGTTAAAGTATAATTATCACTTACATAACAAATGTCAATAAGGACTTTGCTTTCAAATGAATTTTTACGAAAAATTCTTACAACTCAAATATTGGAACAGGAAAAGATTAAAAAGGAATGATTTTATTCAATTTAACATTAATATATTGATAATGATATTAGTTTAAAAAGATGTGAACAAATATTGGCTATATGAGTAAGAAAAATATTCAATTATATTTCCAATTACCCAATATAATTTAAATCCTTGAAGATTAAAATCATCACGTTCATCAAATAATTCCTTAAGAGATTTCCCACACAACTGAAGGATTAAGTCTTTAATAAGATTAAAAGGCACAACAATGATTTTTCTCTCAAAGCTTGATAGAGGTTTAACATAAAAGGAGAATAATTTTTGCAAAGCGTGTGTCAATAGATTGGAATATTTTAAACTTTTAAAATATTTTTTGATGTTTAACGTTGAAATGATTGGCATTTTTTATACATCATTGTCTCGTGAAAGCTAATATTTTTATGCAAAGAATAACTTTTTTTATAAAAATATCATTTGCTTATATGTGTAGTCTTTAAAATATCCAAGAAATCAACGGTGAATATTGAATCTCAATGTGAAAAGTGATTTTATATATTTAAAAATAACCATTTTTTTGAAAAATATTTTGACTACTTGCATCAGCTTACATTCAATTATCTTTATGGTTTGCTTTTCCCTTATTAGTCATTCTTCCCATGGAGAACTTTTTTGGTTGAAACATACAGTTTATACTACTACGAACATCAGCTTTAAGTGGGAATCGAACCTGTGTACTCTTGCAAGAACTCTTGCACGAAAGTTAAAACATTTGCTACCAATTCTGCCAAAATTATTTGCATGAAAATCTATTCAATTTTATAAGCATATATTGTGTTCTTTTAATTAAAAAAAACCTAATTGTTTTAAAATAAAATTGCATTTCATTCTTCATTTATGAATTTCAAACAACACTATATTCGAGAAATTAAGCTTGAAGTTTTTTAATAATAAAAAGATTATTATTTAAGAGTCTTTAATAATAAACATTTATTTTATTATCATTTTAGTAATACTTGTTGCTTATAGTTTTTTTCGAAATGTTATTTAAATTTTGTTCTTTATAATTTCCGAATTGAGATAAATGTTTTAAAATTTTTCTCAATTACTTTACTTCACTGTATTTCACTTTTATTCTAATACTTTAAGAAAATTTTACCAGTCAACAAAATCAGTAAAACAATTATCAAAAAAAGATTAATCATTACATTTCATATATTTAAAAACTATTTTTCGCGACAAATATTTTTCATGGACAGTTGACATAACACAATCGATAGCTTTCTACAGTTTTGCTGTTGTAAAACATTTTTATAACATCTGCGCAGCTTATTAATACTTTGAAAACTGAGCTGTAAACAACTTAAGACTGTATGTCATTTTAACGTCCATTGCGTATTTCACTTGCAAAAGGACTTTTTATAGATAGTGCACAATATTCCCATATCACAAGGGAGAAAACCCAGAAATCTCACAAAGAGCCACCTCAAAAAATGGATATACAGAATCAGAGGTGCAGCAGCCATGTTTCGTCATCAAAAGTGGTTGGGATCAATTCCAAGACCTTTGGTCTCAGAAGTGCTGTCTAACCATCAGAACATAGTAAGCCATAGTTTGATTATACCTTCCGAAAAAGCATTTATTCATTTAAGGCTATGTTTTACATATCGTACAGGTAGGAAATTTGTAAAATTCACAATCTGAAATCCAAATCGTATCCAATCCGATAAATATGTGAGCACAACATTTATCTTCACGTTTTCATCATGTTGAAATGGAAACTCTATAAAGTGTGAGATCCAAGGAACAATCATAGCCCTATAGACAGTTATTCATTTTCTAATTTCGTCCTGATTTGTCCATATGGGTGTATTAAAGTTCTTTGGAATTTTCCCTCTTTTGGTATGTAAATAAATCTAATATCTAAGAAAAATCCTGTTTGAAGGTAAAATGTGACGAACAATAAAATATTTTATAAAACATTTAGAATAGCCTCAACACAATTATTCACTAATGCATTGATATTCACCATTAGACATAACTGAACCAGCTTCTTTTGGGGTTCGGATATCGACTCACCAGTTGAGGAACAAATTCATTATTTCACATTTGTATAGAAAGCACAACATTATGTAATTTTGATGATTTTAGAAGGAAATATGTTTTTGAAACAAAGCGTTACCAAAATGTTTCCTAATGCATTTTCGTATAATATATAAATAAATTTAAAATCTTTTTTGCTCAATGAGCCAATATTTGGTTTTCTCAGAAAAAAAGCATAAAATATTGATACAAATAAATTGCTTTTTTTATAAAATATTAAAATATTTGAAAACGAACAATAATTTTCATTAGTTTTAAGAAAAAAGAATTTTAACTGTTATATCATAAATTGCCCTTAGAAAATCTACTTTTTAAAATATATTAGGTGTATAATTAAATATATTCTCTTTACATATATTCAAAAGTTAAATTTTTTATTTATATAATTTTTTTCCCATTTAGGTGATAGAAAAAAATTCATAATTGAAATGTCAACGACCAATAAAATTTTTGCAATGATTCAAATAAAGTCAAATATAGAATTTTACTGTTTTGATTATCGAATTTTTTCTTATACATTAATATGTTTTAGTAATGTTTAAACAGAAAGAAATAAGAAATATTCAAGCCCTTGTGCTCATAAAATGAGTAGTTTTCTTCATAAGTTGTAAAGCTTATAGTAAATAATAAAGAAGAAAATCCTATATCCTTAATAAATAAGTTTCTAAAGTATTATAACTTATTTTAAATGTTTTATTTTTTTATATGAAATACATATGATTAATTTGGTACAATCTGGTTATCAGCTAAATGATTCTGAATCAGTGTATTGAAATATATATGCATTACCATTTTTCCTAGTTTAAGACATCAATGAAAAACTTTCATTTTTTTCACAGATAGAGAAATTTATTTTTGTTTAAAAAAGTTAGTCAAGTTGACCTGTAAATGAATATAGTATACTGCCCTTCATTTCAAGTTTTCAGATTAGTTCATCTACGATTTTAACAAGGTTGTTTGTAACTGTACCAAGTTTAAATTGTAAACTTCGACACCATTAGCCCTTTTGTGTAAAAAATGATTGTAAGACAATGAAAAATACAGGCAAAACAGTAAAAAAATTATTACCTCAACTGATGTCTGTAATCTGTAAATTAGTTTGTGGTTTCAAATCCTGCTTCGAACGAGATTGCGTATTATATTTATGCTGGCTCAGAAACCTTCTAATCCCTATGTTCACATTGAAATAGAAGAAAAACTCCAACCAGCTATAAACCAAACTAGCCCTTATACATAAACGGAATAATGTACTTTTTCATAAACGATTGGTGACTGTTTTAATATGAAATTAAACTAGAACAAAATATCTCCTTTATTTAAAAAAAATTGATGGCTTTATGGATGTATAGAATAACATACCTCTCCATTTAGTCAGTTACTGAATCCATTTAAAGTTAAATTGGAATAACAGGTCATCTATATTTGGTGATCGATAAATATATGGAATATTTTTTTTTTCATTTATGTTTGGTAAGTACTTCCAAATACAATCGAATCGGAAAAATTGACCACCTATTTTAAATTAAATTAATTATAAATAGAATTGAAATGTTTAAATAATTTAGATTTAAAGTAAAGCTATTTGTACTGCTTCAATTGATTTCAACATAACTAGCAATGAGCATAAAAAATTTTATTCACATTACTATTTACATTGTAATTTTACCTTATATAGTTACATTGTAAAAAGTCTTATAATAATAGGAAGAAGTATATAATTCCTCTTCCTGTTATTATAAGACAATGCCTTAAGTACTTCATCTTATTATATGCCTTATTATATTTTACATTTTTAATTAGCCTATATAATCATTAATTTCATTTAGAAAAGCAAAGATTTAATTATTAATAAATTTTATGAAAATTAAAGAGTATCACAATTAATTTTCTAGTACCATTTATTGGTCTAATATATTCAAAATTCATGTTATCTGTGTTTGCGATGATGAATAAAAAATACGGGACAAAGATTATAAATATGTGAGAAAAAATTTAGATATGTGTATTAATCTTCATTTAAAGACTTTTTTTTTTGGTAAAAATTTTATATTTTATATTTTGTTGATGAAATATACAAAACTCCATAAAAGAATATTTTATTCATAAAAAAAGAATAGAAGAATTCAATTTGTTCTTCAATAGAACAAAACAAAGAGAAGGTAATAAAACAAAAAAAGAAATATATAATTTATTTCAACCATGAAACATCAAGAAGTGATTGTAAGAATTATAAGACTATTCATAATTTTAATAATACCAAAGATACATAAAAATATTACAATTTTAAATGAAAAGAATAATTTCTGGATAAAAATTTACAAATTAAATCGTGTTTTTATGTCTTCTACAGTGTCTAACAAAAGTGATGGAACACTTGTGCTTTACAAAAGGAAAATGTAATAAAATAAATTAAAAATACATGTACAAATTTTTTGTGGGCGTGTTTCATATTTAAAGTTAGTAACAATTATTACATAACATATTGTCAAAATATTAAAAAAATAAAAATACAATTGCTAAGAACGGCGCAAAAAAAAGCTCACGTAAGTAATGGGACACTTACTTTTCTATCAAATATTTATCCAAAAATTTTACTTTTTAAAAGGTTTTAATATTTTGTTGGATTTCCTTTCACTTTTAAAACATGATTTAATCTTCTTGGGATGGATTTGACTAATTTTTTATGATTTCTGTAGTGATTTTACCCCATTCTTCTTGAAGCAACGATTTTAATTGTTGTTTTGAAGAAATGGTGTGTTTGCGAATTCTTGATTCCAATTCTTGCCAAATATTCTCTATGGGATTTAAGTCTGTAGATTGTGGTGATGTTTTTATTATTTTAGAACAGTTATACAGCAGCCAACGTTCAAAGCAGTGTGCTTGGGGTCATTGTCCTGGTAGAATTTAAAATCGTTATGAAGTTTCAATTTTCGTGATGAAGATTTCAAATTTTGCTTTAGAATGTCAATGTACTTGTACTGATCCATTTTACTGTCAATAAAAACAAGATTAACAACTCCAGTGGACGACATACACTCCCATACCATAATTCCTCCTCCACCATGTTTTACTGTTGGCACCAAGAGTTCTGTTTACGAAATCTTCCCTCGGTTTTCTCCACACCAAGATTCTACACCGTCAAGACTAAATATATTACATTTACTCTCATCAACAAATATAACTTTATTCCAGTAATCAGAATTTTTACTGTCAATAAAATTTTTTGTTGGATTTTACGAAAGACAGTCTGACTTTTCAATTCTTTTCACTTACGAAGAGTTTTTTCCTGGCTACTCTACCATGATTTCCAGCAGATCGAATTACTCTTCTAATAGTCTCAGGATTAACAATTACACCATATAATGCTTGTAAATCAGCAGCAACTTTAGGAGCACTCATACTTGGATTTTATTTAATAATTCGAACGACAATTCGCTTTATTCCATTGGATAACGTTGATGATCGGCCATGTCTTCTTTTATTCTGAATCATATGATTCTTTTCATGTCGTTTAATGATATTAAAAACTGTTGAATGACTCAAGTTAACTGTTTCAGCAGTTTCTCTAATATATTTTCCACTTTCAATATGCAAATTAATAACTAATTTTCGAATTTCACGCATGGTTTCTTTTCGCTTAGCATTCATGGCTACACACAGCTAAAAAACACAAAAAATTCCAAAACAATCTGAAGAGAAATACTGCAGACGATTTTATAAATTATTTGAGTAAAAATAAAACACCCAAAAATTATTTTTATTGCTTATTACAGACTATTTTTGTTGCTTATCTAATGGTGTCCTATCACCAATGTGAGCTATTTTTTGCTCCGTTCTAGACAATTGTATTTTTATTTAATTAATATTTTAATATTTTGACAAAATGTATGTTATGTAATAAATGTTACTAAATTTAAGTATGAAACACACCCACAAAAATTTTTTCAAAGCATAAGTATCCCATCACTTTTGTGAGACAATGTATATTCGTCTTTTCAAATTCTGAGAGAAAAGATTGATTTCTTTTGAGATCCTAGGCTCTTCAGAAATACATAAATAAAAACTTCATAGTGATACAAATAGTACTTTTTTCTTACACATTTTACATTTTCAATGATTTCTTAACATATACTACCCACCAGCTTTATGAAATATACAGATCAACATATCATAAATTGTATTTTTCTACTTTATTAAAAAGAGATATTGCGCAGAGAAGAAGACTAGAAATAGAATTTCGGCTAAAAATAGTCCAGCTCACTATTACAGTTGCCTTTTTCAATAGTTTAAATCATAAAAAGAAAACTCATTTGCGCATCTCGACTCCAAACATTTCTTTCAAGTTTATCTTCTCATCATATTTCTTGTTGCTCTGTTTCAAAATTCGAAGGTCGCTGTCGTCTTCTGCGGCACATGTTTCTTCTGGTCCTGCTATTTCCTCGATGTGTTCTACAACCTTAATGACAAGATTATAATCTCACAGAACACGAATGACAAAAATAAAGAACACCAACCGCTGTTTTCTCAGTATTTTCATTTACTGATGACTTCTGACGAGTAAATGAGGGTCTGGGCTCAGAATAGATTCCTTTCGCCCACTGGAACGTCATGGTGCATTACGGAATATTTGCATTTTTAATCTCCAAGCGTCTTGAAAATATATACACGCTCATCGAAAAATCTTACTAGTTGTTTTAATTGTTAAATTAGCATGCATCATTCAAAATGGATAGCACATTAACTAGCTAGCTAAGTAACATATAATGTGGACTCATTTGTCAGCATCTATTACATTACTATTAGGTGCTAACAAATGAGTCCCCATTATACCTTATTTATAATTTTTAAGTATTACCACCTCCACTACTAAGTTCTTATAGACAAAACTACTAGATTTGTTGATTATCCTGATTAAGATAATGATATTTAGACAGTAAAAATCTCAAATTTGTGTATCGAGAATATAGCTGATTTATTTTAGTTCTGATTGCATTTAACATTATCGTCTTCACTGTGAGCCATTTCAACACAGGAGGTATGGTGGCCTGGTTGGTTAAAGCATCGTTCTTTATTCTGAAAGGTAGTGACTTCTAATCACGATCGAACCGAAGATCAATCGACTTCACTAATGGCTTCTGGGGCACGTAAAATATGTCGTGGTCACCATGTCCTCCTTGTGAAATGGTATCTCTGAGGGATATATATATATATATATATATATATATATATATATATATATATATATATATATATATATATATATATATGTATTGCGAAGAATCCAGCAGGAGTTTGAAGTTGAAAGGTCATTCATTTTTTAATTTTGATGAGTACTTCAATGGAGAAAGAAGTACATTTCAAATGTATTTCAAATTAGTGCAAAAAACTTCACTCATATGGTACAAAATCTGCAAAAATGAGTATAGTATTAGTAATAACGTCATAAAACTAATTTACAAACAAATAACTTTGTCTGATCATCCACTCTTCAAAGATTAAAGAAGAAAACTTGAGAGGGGAAAAATCAACCTTAAGCAAATTAAGAAAACCCAATAAAAATTTCTTTTCAAAAATGTAATAGTGTATTATAATTCAGAATTGAATAGGATATTATAGAATGATAATAGGATATGATACTCATATTTATGTTCTACGTATTTATTATTTAAAATTTCTATTAATATAGAAGTTTTAAATAATAAATACGTAGAATGATTTATTTATTGATTTAGCAATAATAGCTTAAATTTCAAACTTCCAACAGCAAGAATTTCATCTTTTAAGAAGAGTTTCTGCATCATTGTTTTCTTATGATGAAAAAATAGAAACCATTATGGTAATGGAAGATTTACATTGAGGAAATCTTCAATTACCATAATGGTGGCATAATGGTATTTCTTCGGGCTCCCAAGGCACAAGTTCAAACCTTGAGGTGAGCAAGGGCAACTCAGCCTTTTATCCCTTCAGTGTGCCCATAAAACTGAATAGCAAGCATGCCTTGAAAACTAAATACTGATGATTTTGCATTAGGCTGACTACCTAACCAAGACATATGCTTCGCAACCCCAGATATCTCAGCCAAGAAAACTAATAAGGGCACTGTAGGCTCTCATGTGGGCTATCGAGCCTCTAAGTTTAATTTTTAGGAAGCAAATTTGGTGCATTTGCTAAATTTCAAAAAATACAAAAAGTGAAATTCAACATGCTCAGAATTAATGATGAATGTTACAACTTTTCAAGCTAAGCTCCTTTGTATTAACATTGCACCTAAAGATGCAACAAAAATTCGCAGAAAAATGCTCTAAGTTGCAATAACTCTTCGTCTTTTTTTATATTTTTTACAAAAAATTAGCAGCTTTAATATCTTGTTCTTACTAAAGTCCAAAGAAAATAACTATATAGCAGACTTTACACATGTAAAAGACGGTAATAAAAATAATTTATTTATATATATATATATATATATATATATATATATATATATATATATATATATATATATAGCATCACCTAAATCATATTTAATAGTCTCTTCATAAAATTATATTAAACATAGCTGGAAGAGAAAAAATTTTTTCTCAAATAATAAAAATAAAATAAAAGTTTCGTCCCAACAGAAATGTGTATTATAGACTTAAACTTAGCCTCTTTCGTATGAACTTTAAATTCATTAAATTTTTGATTATGTGTGAGGACATGGTAATTTTAAAATCATGTATTTCATTTTTATCTGTCTAGCAGCAATATTTGTAAATGTGAGTCTGATTCCGAAAGTCCAAAGCATATGCTTCATTTTTGCAAAAAAACTATGTATGATGATAATCTTTCGTGAGAATATTTTCGTGAAGAATCTAAGCAAATATACTCATATTAAGGCCTTTTATTTCACTCTCTGTCAGATCTAGGGAATTTTAGCAACTTCCAAAATAGTTTATGCCTCATCAGATTCTTTAAAATTTTGTTATTTGTAATTTTTTCGTTTATGTCTATTGTCTTTTAAAAAATTTTATAACTCTATAAATTTAAGGTCTTGTTTAGCACTCAGGATGTAACATGATATGAAACTAAACTAGAACTTGCAAATTAAAATGCTAATAGAAATTCGCAGTTATAATTTCAAAAAGTTACTTTTCATTAAAAAGTACATAAGCTAGAATCTGCGCTCCAAAATTTCTAAAAATAATTTTTATTTTAAATTTATCTCAATAAAATTATTTATGTAATAAAACTATTAGTCAGAATGCTTCTCTCTATTTTTTGAAATTCTCATTCTATCTCTCCAGAAAATTAAATGTCCTTCCGGCTATAGAATTCTTTGAGATTTTAATTTTAATCCCAAAATTATAAAAATTTGTAAATCTAACAAAATTTAAAAGAATCGATTTTTCTGAAAAATACATTTTTTTATATCCAATGGCGGGCACACAAGGGTGACTGAACCCTATGCCACAACAAGGCCAGAAACTGCTACTCATTTATTGTTACCCAGCGAGCACCTGTGAACCAAGTCACGGAGGCGAGTAGCGTTACCCGCGCCATACCTCCACAAACCCGTTTATAGGGCGGGCCACATTCATGCAACATCACAGAAGAAAGGACAAAGAAACACTAGGAAGGAAAGAAAAATCCATGCACGAACCGGAATTCGAACCCGGAACCAACAGCTCAGGATTCAGGAACGCTAACCACTCAGCCAATCGGTCGGCTTCTGAAAAATACATTTTTGTAGGGATTTAAAAAATTTTAATTATTGAATGCAGAAATATTCGACAAATTTTAAGGTATCTGAATAGTTGAATTTAAATATTCCTGGAATTAACGTTTCAATGTATTGAATTTTGCAAAATCTTTCGTGATTTAAACAATTGTAACTGTTAAATATAATGATTTTTTTTTTTTCCAAAATTTAAAAAAATTGATTTTTGAACATAGAAATCTTTTTAAAGATAACTCAATATTTAAGCATTTAAAAGATAGAGCTCTGTTCTCAGAATTAAGTTTTAAATTATCGGATCCAAGAAACTCTAGACTTGATTATTTTAGTTATGAAATCGAGAAGTCTTTGTGGTGATTCAAAATTTTCTTAAACATTGAATTAATTTATCCAATCTAGTATATTTTAACAAGATTTAAAATACTCTCGAAACATTAAATCTAAATTAAGTCTTTGATATTAAATCTTTCTCCAGCACTTATGTATTCAAAAGAAATTTGATTTTTTGCAGGCTATTTGAAATTCAAATGTAATCAGATTCAGGAATTATTTTAAAATTTAAAGATTGAATATTTCACATATTTCCTCTCTAAAACAATAAAACGGCTTATAGAGTATAAACAATATGAAATAATGAAATTTTAGATGAGAAAAATTTTAACTGATTACAAATAACTTCTTTTAAAGAATTTACAAATAAGCTAATTTTTAATCTAGCTTTTCACTTGCTGACAAATAAATGTAAAAATTTGGCAATCGTTACAACAGTTATTACGTGAATTGCTCAACGACGCTTTCGTCGCAAAGCATAGCGCTCAATCGTTTTCAAAAGTGTTGCCAAAATGAAATAACATCTGTTGGAATCAAGCTAAAAAAAAAACAGGGTTGGAAATCTTTTTTTTTTTTGCGGTTAACGGCAGTAAATACAAGTAAAAGAAGTGACACCTGGTGCCTCAACGGGACATTGTCACTTGTCAGAAAGGAATTTACATTACTTACTTGACATTTCTTTTTATGAGCTTTCATTTTCTATTTTCTTCCGTGTTTCCATCTAAAAGTTCAAATGTTGAAATTTAATTTTTACTTTTCCATCTTTGTCAGTGACTCAGATGACAAGAACATAAAAGTTTTACCTCATTTTTGAGTTTATAGGAAATATATATTAAATTTGAGATATATAAATTTTAGTTTAAAATAGTATTCAAACTGGATTTTTGTTAATTATTAGATTTGTAAAAATTTTTCAAATTTTTTTTGATGTTAGTAAACGTTTCTTAGTTAAAATGTTTAATTTTAGAACTGGTATTAGATACATAACTAGACTGCAAAAACTTTTGAAATTGCTATAAATCCACAAGGAATTCGACTTACCAAATCTTAGTCCAAAAATATTTAACAGAATTTAAATGATTAGACGACAAAGAACTTTATTTAAAATTTAAAAGTTTCAATATATCAAATCCAAAATTCTTCTGGATATAGAAGCAATATATTTAATGATCATAGAAGTCATTTACAAGATTTCGAGGATTCAAATTATTATATGTGAAAATATTTATCAAAATTTAAAATTTCAAACATTAGATCTAAGAATGTTTCTTGGGTGATTCAAAAATATTGAAATTATAAAATGTAGTTTTTACAAAAACTTGAAAAATTAAAATTTAAGAATATTTTTGAAGCTTTTTAAGAAAACTCAAATTCATACCTTTACTCAACTTAATTAAGTCAAGAAATAATTTAAAGGCATCACAGAGGCAATTTACAAAGTACTTCATTTAGAATTACCGTGTAGTGGTAGAATACCTCTAAAATTCTAGATCCTGGGTTTGATCCCAGTCACTATTCAACTAATAGAGATGGATGTTTCAACACATTGTTATTAACTGCCTAACAGCCTAGGGCTGTTGCAAGACATTTTAATCATCTGCACATGTGTCGCAATGGAGGAAATTCTGAAAACTCCCAAGCACTCACTCCGAATGACGTGCAGCAAAATGCAGAAATGCAACGTCCATTTCCCATTTCTTAGCAGTGGCTGGAATCAAATCTGTGGACTTTCGCTGTGAAATGCACTATTCTATTATTATGGGTAACTTAGAAATTGATGTGACAATTCTGAACGCTTATGGGGTTGGTGCGTGGTGTTTTCCGAATTTTCTACTTTGCGATATGTGAATTCTAACCACTATTTGAGACATAAATTGCGTAGTGGTATTTAAATACCTCACAAAAGCCTTAAGCCATAAAGCTCCTTATTATCCATTGTCAAGATTTTTTTAGTTACATTAAGAAATCTGCATATACTCAAAGAAATCTGAAAATATAATATTTTTTAATTGTAAAAAAAAATTAGGATCTATGTTAAATGTTTAAAAAATTTTGCCGGTATTACCATTGAACACCATGTAGTAAACTGCCTAATAACTAAATACTTTTACTGAATGGTTTTTAAGCAACCATCATGTTTTACTATCAAGGAGGGGTTTCTATTGATGTATTTGCATGTCTGTAAGGATGAAAAGTCAGAAAAATCGCATCCATCTGATATACGTGATGGTTCAAAACAGAAATGTATTTTGCTCCCTTGTTTAATAGTGGAGAGGATCGAAAGTGAAACCTTCCATTCCCGTCGTATCAATATACCAATTACCTGTCTGTAACTTATTTGTTATGATTGGATTCACAGTGAACGAATTTTCAGTGATTAAGTCATATGAATAAATTATAATTTTTTTGCAAAATACTAACAATCATAACTTCACAAAAGTCCTGATCATCACTTATTATGAAATGTACTTCGATATGGCATCAGATACCTTGAGAGCTCAATATTTAAATAAACTAAAGAACTTCAAAAGATGCACTTAAGTTACTATAACCAATATTATGAATGCACAATCCGAGTTTAAAATATGAGTTAATAACTATATATAACACTGGAATTCACTATGACACAAATCGTGTTAACTTCCTTAACAACTCGATTTCAAGATTTCTATTGTAAGAGTTTAAATTTTAACAAGATTAGAGAATTAAATTTTCAATTAGATTAAAATATGATATTAAATTTCAATTAAAGATGTAAATTTTCAAATAATATTTAAATCCCGAGCTATTTTTTAAATTATTTATAAAAAAAATTATGGTGTTTGTAATATATAACATGGTTCCATTATAAAATAATAAAGCAATTCCAAAAAAACAGTTTAATATACTTTCCCTCAGCAGCTTTTTTGGCGCTTTGCCAGATTTTAGAACATATACACAAACAATGACTGAAACGACATTTCCCAGCGCTTTCATAAGCATTTAAAAACACCTTACATAACGTGTATACTTTTTAAACGCCCCATAGAGGGTACCCTAACAAATGATTATTGTATTAAAGCTTTTACATACTCCATATTATTCTGACATTCCAAAAGGCTATTCCAAAGGCAATAAGGAGCATTCAGTGATTGTAATGTTGTAATGAATGAACCGCAGTGGAAAATTCCTAAGTATTCTCATATTATTTTTGGTATTAGGCTATGAGAATTTTAACATTCGGAGATAGTCATGAGAATCTTTCCCATCAGTGTTATATTACTAGAATACTTTTCATAAATAGCTGGCCATGTATCTGACAAGTTTTGTAGCCCTATTGGAAAAAGTGAGTGAAAAACAACGAATTCACATATCTCGATAGACATGCATGCAGAAGAAAACATGGGTTTCCGTTACTTAGCAGCTGCTGGAATCGAAATCGAGACTAATATTCCATAGAACGCGAATCTATAATTAAACCACGACAAGCCAAACCATTAGCATATATTAGTGACTAACTGTAATCTTGATTTTCCTTTAGTTTTAGAAAATTTTAATTCTAAATATTGACAAACTAAAATTATGGGGAATATAATGTTTTATTTTGAACAGAAAAATGCTCAGTTTCAAACACAAAGTGAACCATTGTGTTTGAAATGTGTTACCATTCATCCCATATTGACGGAAAAGGATTTGTCTTTGCCGGGAGTTTAATGCTTCTCAAGATCTATATTCATATCTATAATTCAACCAATCATAGTAACTTCACTTTAAAATGCCCAATTTCAACATTTTGATGATATTGTTCTTTATACATTTATCTTATTTTTAAGGCTAAGAGAGATCTTGTTCACAAACAAGACAGCAAATTTAATTTGTTTTATAGAATACGTTATGAAGAGTAACTTTTGAAAGAGAAGTTTTGTGATTTATATATAAAGATCATTTACTGGTAATCTGTGGTCAAATTTATTCTGCTAATCCCGGAATGTACATAAGAAGTTTTATATTAAATCACACGTTCTACAAAATAATAAAAGCTGCAATTATAAAATTTTAGCAATTAAAGTTTTATAAATATCGGCTCGTAATAAAAAATTTTTATATGAGACAGGCACTATAAAGAAGCAAGTAAATATTTTTAACAAAAAATAAGTATTTAATAACATAATTTATAGGAAACTTATTTCCGACATGAGTTTAAATTACCAAAAAGATGTAATTCCTTGAGTAAAAAATAAGTTGAATATTGGGTCATGCAAATTATTATACGATTTACATTACCTTTGTACATTGAAAATATTACAAGAATAATGAAATCAGTATCATGATCTTATTAATGCTGCTGAACTAGATTAAGGAATCAATTTCCAAGAAAGGTTTTATACACATACCATTATCTTTATGCAACACTACTTCCAAAGTGGTTTAAATATCTTTTCGTATCCTCACTTAACAATATTGGGAATGATAATGGTTGGTTTGTTTTGGTTTGTTTGTCACTCAACGGTAATTTTTTCCACACGAAGGCTAATTAGACCGGGATTTACGGTTTAAAGTGGATTCCGAACCACTACAAACATCCATACCCAAGGTGGGATTTGAACCCACGAACTGTTGAACCGAAGGTAAGAGTGCTAACCATTCGGCTGCCAGCTCGGCGAGAATGATTATGATACACTTGTAATATACTACATAAGAAGTCCTTGTTATACTATCTTTTATTACCCTAAAGTACAGAATATTAAACAATATTTGTAATGAAAATGGTTCTAAAATATATGAAATAGCCTTATCGTATTTACTAAAAAGTACCTTATACGATGTTCTATGGAATGGAAGATTTCTCAGATTCAATTCCTTATTTGGCAAATAAATGACAAAAGTTTTAGTTTTTTGATTTTACTAAACGTAATGGTTTAGAACGTTTACTTTGGTTAGGAATTTAATCTGAATTGTATGCCCTGATCTGTTTGTTTTGTGTTAGAAAAAAATTACACAGAAGAAACTAAATAAAATCAATATTGCGTGTAGGCACAATTGACAAGTAAGTTGATAATACGTTCTTTCTTTCTAAATGTAAGTTTTGGGTGTTGTTACCTTGAATTTTTCAGGCTCTCTTTTTTTGTAAAAAAAAAGAGGGCTTATTTTTTTCACAGAATACAGCTCACTAGGAATGAAAATTTTTGCATCAATGCGATGACAAATCAATGACAAACAAAAATTTAAATTTTATATTTAAATTTAATCCGGAGTGAGAATGTTAAAAAAAAGATTCGTACACACACACACATTTTTTAATGCTCTGTTAAGGAATCCTCTAGGCGGTTTCAAGTATATTTTAAGATTAAAATAACTTCGTTAGAAACACGTCAATCGATAAAGATTCATCTACATAATTTCTTTTCAGAATAAGATCCATCAATATATCAGTAAACTATTAGATAGATATTGTAATTTCTGATCTTATCTAATTTTCACTATTAAAAATTTATATATAAAGCATTTATAAATATAGAAAAGAAAATATTACAAAGAATATAGCTTTTTTTGATTGGGTGTTTGGTGTAAAAGCAATTATTTTGGTCGTAAATTTCTATTAATTATTACAAATTAAATTAACTTACTTGGTAGATTTCTGCTACTTTACATATAATTGCGGTATATCTGTTTATTATTATAATATGTACATACATATATACTTTAGATATCTATTGTATTTTAGAATCTAATCTTTAATTTATTAGCAAAAATTTATGAAGAAATTAACTATACAATTGGAAGAATTGCAAAACATAACGTTCTTAGACGTTTTGTGTAAAAGCATACTTTGTTTTTAGATTAATTGTGCGTTTGGTCTAAAAATTTTCTTTTTTTAGATAAGTTTCTCTTCATTATTATATATTTTATGTGTATTAGCTACATATTTCTTTATGATAGTATATTTAGATACACATTATATTTTCAAAATTTAATCTGTAATTCACTAATGAAAAAATTATAATTATGTAGACTCCATAAAACATACAAAAGAAAGTATATATTAGAATGGATAAAGCTTTCAGGCGTTTGGTGTGAAAGTGCTCATTTTCGTTGTAAATTTATATTCATTTTACATAATTAATGTGTATATTATGGATATACTTCTAAATTATTGCATATTTAAACATATATTCTATTTTCCTAATCTATCATTTTTTATTAGTGAAAAATTTATAACTATAAAGAAATTAAATATGCAAATGAAAATATTAAACGGATAAAGCTCTTTGCTTGGGCGTTTGGTGCAAAAGCATGCTTTTTGGCGGTAAATTTCTTCTCTACTCCATCTTCATCCATTTGACACATGGCACGACAACTGCACGCCTACAAACACGCTTACATTGAGAACACTTGCGGGTAGGAGGGGTGGGGAGCAGTGGGAAAAACTTAATATCCCTCCAACCTTGAAACAAGCATCAAAACGTCCCCAAACATAAATTATCTCAAGGTATATCACCTGAAGTTGTTTTTAGATGTTCTTTCGAATCTCTCCCCTGCCACGCACCTTTATTCCCTGTTCGAGTGGTAGTTCCAAATCGTTCCACCAACAACTTGGACTCGTTCCCTCTAGGTGTCCCGACACGTCGGGGCTAAAAATACGACGTCGCATCACACAAGGGGGTTCATCTTGCCAAAGAGACAGTCCAACTCATTCTGGCTGATTCTAACAAACTCTTTCGGTAGCTTATTGGGCAGTCGGCGGCTTCGGGAAGGATTATCGTGTCTCAGCCTTGTAATGCTCCTCATTGTTCCGATCGTTAAGCCCATACTTTATTCAGTGGAGGAACTGACAAATCCTCATTTTATGCTGTGATGAGTCATTTTCATGATTAATATCTCCCGGTTTATTCCTGAAAATATACAATTCATTGATGTAAAGTAAGTCTTTGATTTACCACCTGTTAATAATTTATTGTAAAAATGGATTTTATTTATTAATATTTAATTACCCAGTTTTTAACATATCTTTATATTTATATCATTAGTCATGATTTTATAAAATATGTAATTCGTTTCAAGTGGATATTTTTCATTTTAATTTTTTTATTTCTTTCCACAGCGTAGGTTCACACAAACAATAATCAATTCATATAATGTTTGTTTCGAATATCATTTACCACCTTGGACGCTTTTTATAGTTACCTTTATTATAGTTACTCTACCACACTATTTATTTTTTATGTATCCTTAAAAGTATCTTAAACTTCTAGTAAACAGTTCTTAATAATATTTCTTCTAGCAAAGACTATAGTTTAAGTATATATATATATATATATATATATATATATATATATATATATATATATATATATATATATATATATATATATATATATATATATATATATATATATATACATATATATATTTGCAGTTGTTAAAATTTTAGGTTTACCATGATGTAAATATTGAGTCATTACCTAACATTTAATTCACATTAATTTATATGTAAATTAAATACGTGTGTGCATGTGCTTATAAACGTACATATAGACACATGCGAACATACACGTTTGTGCATGGATATATTTATATAATATATTTAATACATTTATATAACACATTTAAAGATAGATATAAACATTTACTTATAAAAATATCTGTTAAATAAATTTTCAATCAATTCGTATTTTATTTGTAAGATCTCAATATATTTATAAGGCTACAAGGATTATTTTCAACATAATTTTTAATATAATATATAAGAAACATACGTACGTACACTCTGGCATATATATATATGTATACGATTATTTTTTTCTTTATCATGAGGTTTTTTTATCATAAAAGAACATTAGGCTTACTGATGATTTTGTGATTTCTTGTTTAAGAGGATTTCATAAGGTTTCATTCTTAAAAGCAGTTACTATGCGAATTCATTATCAATTATTGTAAATCCGGAGAAGATTAAAGGAATTATATAATTTCTTTAGTAATTTCTTTTAATCCTAAATAATATAATAGTAGTAAATCAATATTTTTGTGTTTTAAAAAAACACAGTATCAACAAATTTTAAAATGTAATTAAAAACTTTCCCGAGACTTGACATTTATTGTAAAGTTAAATACAAAAGTATTATGAAGAATTTAGTCATTCCAATACACTTTTAAATCAAACTGTCAAATGTGTAGCAATCACTTTTTTCTGCTCTCATATTTTTCTATGACTGCTTTATTGAATTTTTTTTAAATGCTCACAAATGTTTTAAAGTATTTCTCTTTTTGGGTACTATTTTAATTTTTAAGTCATTTATTATTTTTTATACAAATTGCCATGTCGTTAAAATAGTTTTTGTGAATGTAAAATATGTAAATTTATTGAAAAGAAAAATATTATTTATTACATCAACCTTTTTTATCAAAATACATTTTTTTAATTCTTTTATATTTTTAAATAGCTTTATTACCCATATGCACAAATTAAATAAAACATATTAGTTACACATTTGCTTCTATTTTAATACTTAATTATTATAATATTTAATTATTTACGTTTAAATTCTAAACTAAGGACATTCAATAATTTTTCATAAATATCTATCATCTTTTCCATCTGATATTAAAAATGGTGATTAAATCAAAAATGTCTTCTCAAGCTTATAATGTATAATTTGAATATGCATTTTATTTATATAAAAATTTATATTAATGGATTCTTGTTACCATACATATAAGCTATCAATTTCATATTTATAAACTTGACATATATCTAAACTTTTCAGTTTATTCATTTAATTTACAAAATATATGCAAGTCTGTCATTAAACTATTAGATTTTATTTGTTTATGGTTTTGATTTACAACTTGGTTTGGTATTTTTGTAATGGTTTAGAGTTTATTAAGCCGTAGGTCATGGCCGATATAGCCTTCATTTGCATAAAATTATCACAAATCGACAAACAAAAGCGTTTAGATTATTTCATATGTACTTCAAACTATTTATTCCTGTAGGTGAAATTAGAGTTTTCATATTCTTATTTACCAATTTTTAATACTTTCATTGTGAATCCCTTTTATTACAACAAACAGAAAAGCATAAATCAAATATCTTTGGAAATTTTGCAAGAACTCCTTTATATTTTAGCTAATTTTTTCTAGAATTTCTACAACAGCAAAATCTATTGCTCCAACTATATTTTATGGGAAAACTTTTACAAATTGTTTTACAGAGCAAGTATTGCATCCACAATGCTTACTAGTTTCAGAGTTATGACTTACAGTCACGGGGCCTTTACGTTCTGAAACTTTGTTTTTATTGCACTAATTTTAGAAAAAAAATGACACGAAGAAACATGTTTCTTTATTTTCCGTGTAAATATGCTAAGTTTCTCATGAAACTCTGTTCGAAAAAATGTACAATAATTTTCTATAATATATTGAAAAGAATTAAGTACGTTTATATATAATTCTTTTTTATTTTCTTATGAATTTAAAACTATTTTCTATTAGAAAATAATAATCCTGTTATTAGAGTTTCATTAAATTTTTTAAGTCATTTCAATTTATATTTGGCAATTAACACAAAAATAATTTTCAGAAAATCTTTCAAATATAAAAAAATAACATGCATACCTTATTTTCTTTACTAAGTATTTATATTATATTAAGACTCCTATAAGGAAAGAATTCGTACATGATAACACTATTATTTTTGAACAAAATTACTGAACCTATTCTTTTTTTGTTCACCTGAAATAGATCCACTAGAAAAAATCAAGAAAATATTTTATTAGAGAAACATTGATAATTTGCAATACCAATAAATTTTTTATTACTAAAAATAATTAGGTATCTGTTACAACAGCTATCGAACGAAAACTATTATAATGAAAAGAGGATCCGAAATTAGTTTACATCAGCCAAAAGTTCGCTGATATAGTAAGTGGATTTTTTAAACTCCCCCTGTACGTTGAAATTCAAAAGGAAATTAGTATTTCACTTTCTTCTCTTATATTAAAATAATCTTTTTTATTACTGACTGTAACTTAATTGTAGTTTGAACTAATAATTTGATAATATAGAAATTTTAATACATTCTTAAATTTATCAGTAAATAAAATTATTTCAAATTAAAATTTTTTGTCATTGATAATATATATTTGTAAGAGGTGAAAACTCTCTGATCAAACAATTATGCTTGTTATAGTTACAATCTGTGATATTTAAATAAAAAAATTTATAATATGAATAACGTCCCTAAATTTTTACGTATATTTCTGATTAAAAAATACCTTTTAATTCCTGTGAAATTAGTTTTATATAACAAATTAATCACATATCAAAACTTGTATTAAATTATTTTCATTACAGCCAGCCTAAGAGAAATAAAATAAGCACAATTAATTCAAATAAAATTTAAATATTTTATATTTGAAAATTAAAAACGACACGGGTAACTAACTATCCACAGTATCTGAAATGTAATTCAAACTATAAAACTTTTGTAGCTTTATAGTTTGAATTACATTTCTTGAAATAAAAGAGTAAAATCGTATTATTAACGTAAATATAAAACTTAACTCTAGCATTGGTCTTTAAAGCATTTAGTAAAATACATAAATTCACAAGCAATTATAATAAATCTAGCTTTTGAATGCATGATACTTAGGTTTATATTGAAGTTTAAATGAATGATATTGTTATTATTTAGTATGAATTGTAGAGTTAATTCTAGAAATAGAATTAAAAATATTTCAAACGATGTGTACTTACCGCATTTTACTAAGATGGCAGATGAATTCTTAATGCTCTGATATTCAATCCAGCAGTATGTGAGTTTGATTCCCATTTCAGGAGTGGATGTCTGTAACAGCTACGAATTGACTTAAAATTCTATGACCCTTTCTAATAAATCGCTATGTAGAAAGTGACCTCAGAGTTCAAATAAGCTAGAGTAAAAACCTGTTTCTAAATTCGAAGGTCAGATTTAAGTAAATAATTATATTTCTACCCTATTTGTTAAAATATAGTGTACCTTTTATAGATAAATTTAAACTACTAAAGGGATCAAATTTAATACTAAACAAAAGTGATAATTAGCAGCAATCGTGTGACTACATATTCAGCTCAACAAAATGCATTTTATTTACATTAAAATACTCATTTCATTTCAATTTTTTAATTATTTCTTGACTGAACTTCAAACTAGTTACAAAATTTAAAATATGTTCTATTAGAATATATGTAATAACTACTGGCAATGAACATAGAATCAAATGGTTTTATTTGATCTGTTTGACGTTCAACATTCATTTTTTTGGGATACAAGGACTAGAAACTCTAGTTTAAAATTTATTCCGAATCACTACAAAAATTTCAAATCTGAAGTGGGATTCAAACCATGTACGTCAAACCCAGGAACTATTGAACCAAAGACTAGAATGGAACACAATATTAAAAATGACAGAAATAGCATGATTGCAGTAATTGTCATACCTTATTTTATTATATTTTGTGCAATTTATATTTCAATTCAGCATTCCTATCCAATTGCAGCAATGTTATTCACTAATGGTAAGTATTGATTATACTATAAAAACAATTCATTGACAGCTTGTTTAGGAGTAAACAGTTTCTAACAAGATATTTACTTCTACAAAATGATATTTATTATAACATAATATTTATTCAGTAGACATTATGCTGATTTCGATGAAAATACATTCTTTCTTGACATTTAATTGAAAAACTATCCACTGTGTAGTTTTGATTACAAATTCAAAATATAGTAGCTACCCTAATTTGTCAGTTTCTCATTCCTAATGAAATAAACTATCACATCGAATAACAGTTTTAATATAATATATTCGATGACAAATTTAAATGAATGCTGGTGAATATTTATTCAATCTAATACCCATTTAATTCACATAATCTCAGAAACATTAATTCTCTTTACTTTTCTAATATTTTACCACAGATTGAAACCTACATTACTTATAACTTAATTTTAAGATAATTTGATTACTCAGAAAATTAAAAATCGTAAATTTTTGAATAATTAAGAAAAAAGTTGCGGGAGAAATGTAGTTCAATTTCAACATTTTACATTTAAGATTTTGATAAATCTGAATTGTTATTTTTGAGAAGTTTGCTAGTTACGGTAATGAGTAAATTACAGCAAATTTAAAAATGGCACTATTGAATTAATTATACTTTAATGCAGTAGTAACATTGATCAGTAAAATGTAAATCGTTCGGATTTTTCTTATCGTCGTTGGATTTTTTAGCCAAGGATATTAAAGCACTGACTAAAAAATCCAACGACTATTACGATAAAATATTTCAGTGAATTTAAGTGAAAATTCAAAGTGAATTAATTAATTGATTAATCTAATATTAACTCTTAATAAGAAGTTAACGCGGAATTTTATTACTTGTGTATTCGCGACTTGCTTTTAATACAATAATTGGAATGCAGATTTGTTTCAAATTATAATAGTAATTATATATAATAACATTTTTAATATTTTTCAGAAAATAATATCTAACTATTATTATTTAGATTGCAACCTTGGTTTAATATATTTTTATAATAATTACATTAAGTTATCAGTTCAAAAGTCAGCTCTCTAGTTTTGAGTTCAGTAGTTCGTGGGTTCGATTTCCTCCACGAACATGGAAATTCGTGCGGGTTAGACATTTACTTTATGCTGTAGTTCCAACTCCAATTCATAGTCTTACAATGCTGAATAGAAAAAATTAGAAAATAAGACAAAAATAGACATACTTAATTCATAAATTAGTCCTTATATTAAAAGGACCTTGAAAAATTTTATGCAAAAATGTACATCATTCTGAAGTTTTGTGATTATCACTACGATTATATTATTTTAGTAAATAAAAATAAAAGTTTTCTAATTACACACACATATACATGACAATCTATCTTTATTTTGAAAAAAAATACAAAAATGTTTTCAATAATATAATCGCAAGGAAAAGAAGCAAATAAATATTTCATAAGTTTTTTGATTTATGCTTGATAAATATTCATAAAAAATGTACATTTAAAAATTTTTAAATGTAGGAAATTTCTTGTTAAAAGATAAAATATATATTGGTAATAAATAAAGTATTTTAGTATTACAAAAGCAATTTACGTCTCTTCACTTTGTTACAGATTTCATCGTAAAACATCATGGAATTACACGAAATTGTGTTCTACATTTGCAACGGAGATCAATGAAATGATCTTGAACACTTTTATTGAGAACAAACTGTACCATCAACCAAACTAATCAATTTTGAAACTAGTGAAGTCATACAGAAAATATGTTTAAAAGATATTGCTATGGGGATAGAGAGAGTGGGGGGAAACAAAAATTAATTGCAAGTTTTTAGTGTAAAATAATTTCAATTTTTTTCTATACAGAAAATGAACTTTAATCAGTCAAATTTCTCCCATTCTATTTGATGACCTTTTGTCATCTTTCTGATAACTTCATAGTTCCTCGCTCATAGAATTTCTGGTCCTTAACAACAGAACGTTTAACCAAATGCGATTTGAGGTCATCGTGTAACTGCTGAAATTTTTAATATTTAAGAAACCTTGATCTAAATGATAATCCGAAGGTGCAAAGTTGGAGCTGTATGAGTGAAGTGACATCAGATCACAACCAAGCTCCAATAGTTTTGTACGTGTCGCTAAGCATTTTTGAGGCCTAGTGGTGACACGCAATTCCTTTCCGATTTACAATTTTTGGCTTTTCGCTTTGATTGCTTCCTCCAATTTCACAAGTCGTTGGCAGTAAATATCTGAGTTGATCGTTCTGTTGTCTGGAAGCAGCTCAAAGTACACAACATCTTTGTAATCCCACCAAATTGACAAATCTCTCTCTTTTTTTATACAACTCAGCTTTTGATATGGTTTGTGCTGGTTCATCCTGATTGGACCATGATCTTTTTCGATTAAGATTATTGTAGATGGTTCATTTTTCAATGCCAGTGAGAAATCGTTCAAAAATTGGCCGATTTCATTACGTTTGAAATGGGTATTACAAATATTCATTCATTTTGTAAGGTGAATTTCTTTGAATTCGTGAGGAACCCAAATATCAAAATTCATAACAAGTCCAAGACATCTGATATGATTTTCAATTGTTTTAACTGTTTGCAATCTCTTTCACAGTTACATGACGATTCGGGCTTTAATTTTGTCACCATCAATTTCAGAAGGTCGACTTGAAAAAGTTGGCCATCTTTCAGTGACGAACTTTCAGAACGAAAATTTTAATAAACTAATTCTGACACGTGTACATTCTGTTAAACAATCAGCACCATAAACTTCACATACCTTTTTGCGAGCTTCAACCATTTTCTTTTCTTTATGAAAATAAAAATGTAAAATGTATCGAAAATGATTTTTGCACTCCATCTTAAAACTGGCCAAAAACTAACAGTTGTAAACAAAATTACGTGAAATTTGTTTCTATAGCAATCTATAGGTATCGACTATCAAATCTCAAAAGAAAAATATTTTAATATTGACATAAGAATAACGAAACAAACATAACGCTCTCTACTTCTGTGTTGAAAGCTGAAATTAGTTTCTTGCCAATTTAATTATATATATATATATATATATATATATATATATATATATATATATATATATATATATATATATATATATAAACTAACATTATTATATGGAAAATATACATATAAAAACTGAAATTAAGTTCATCAAAAAATGAGTTCTTTCAGTACATTACATCTATGTAAACGAGGTCTATATCTATATAAATCTATCTATCAAGGAATGAAGAGTTTTCATGGAAGTCTTCACACATTAACTCTATTACTTATGTATACTATATACCCCAAAATTGTCTCATGTATAAATGAAATAAAATGTTGTAACAGACCATGTTAAAAATATCTTAATTGAAACAACTGTTGCCACCAGTGGAAGGAAATTGGTGTTTCGAAATTATTCAAGATCATTCCATTTCAAGGCAATACATATAAATTTATTTATTGAAACATGTTTATTTTTTTCAAATAAATATTATATAAATGCTTATATTATATAGTATTTATTTAAAAAAATAACTCAAAGGAATTTGCCAAAATGTCCACATTTAATGATTTTGTTAAAGAAATTCAAGAACTGAGTTTCCCTCTTAATCATTAATTTAAATTTTCAGAGGAAATTTAAGTGTATCAAAAAATTCTTGAATTAAGAGAATTATAGGAATAAAAATTCACTGAAATCTGTTTTATCGGAAAATATACTCTATTTTTAGTAAGCAAACGTTAAACTTATGATTAAATAGAATAGTATAGTTCTTAAAACAATTAACATTTTTAAAATAAAAACTTATACGATTACAAATAAAATCAAAGCCGCCCAACTTGCCTAGTGGTCAGCGTGACAGACTGCGGATAGGGAGGTCCTGGGTTCGAATCCTGGTTCTGGCATGGATGTACTTTCTCTCTCTACTATCTTGTCTTTGTCCTTTCCTTGTGTGAATGGTTGCCTACCCTATAAACGGGTACCTGTGGCATGTGTGTATTGAGGAAGTCGGACTCCACACCTAATATGGTCCAGTTGGAAAAGTGGAGCAGCGCACCCCATGTTGCCAGCTTAGCTGGCACACGACAACAACAACAATAAAATCAAAATTTCAAACTAAATTTTTTAAGTTTCTTTGTATTTAAATTATTATTTTTTGCAAATATTATTGCTCACTTCATGTTTAATAACTAAGATTTTTAACTCAATGAAATCATTTTGAATAACTTTATATTCTTAGTTTAAAAATCCATGTAAAATATGCGAAAAGTTATATGAACAGCCAATTTTAGCAAAATTCTTAAACAATGTGCTTGCATTCTCCCCGAGAAACTACAAAAATTTAAGAACTTCAATTTGACTTTTATTTTGTTACTGGAGAAGAAATATCCTCGTACATATATATGCTAGATTTAAATCATTAAGATCGTGAGAATTGTCATTCATCAAGATGTTTCAGTATCTATATTATATATTAATTATTTACAAATGTTTTCAAAATTACGAAGATATGAAAATCCTAAAGTTTAAAAAATTCATTTGTGTGTGCAATATTTTAACATACAGAAATATAAGAACATACAGAAAGGTAAGAATATATATACATATATAAGATGAAAGAATTTAAGAAATTCATTGACTTCCCTCGTTATTTGCAATCTTAGATTTTTTAAGCATTTATTGTTTAACAAATTATCACATTATCAAATCTAAATCAACAGTCAATAATATTTCCATAAATTCAATCTAATGATTTATGGCGGGAAAAGAATTTTGTTGCAAACAACAATTTCAAACATGTAAGAATACATACAAGTCAGTTATATATTTGCATCAATTCATTGTAATTATTATCAACTCTCTAATCAATTCTTCCAATGACTGTAATGTAGAACTGCGCTTTTTCAAAATTGATGGACACTGGTTTAAATCTAGCTACATTTGAATAAAAGGAAACAGATCTTGGGAACCTGTTTTGTGGACGCGCATCTGTCAAACAGGTTGCTTTTTTCATGTGCTTTTATGGAAACTAACACGGACAGTGGTCATAGAGGGATGCTTGATTGTTTTACTAATATATTCTGCTACCAGATAGCTATTGTAAGAAAAGAATCGTAATAGATATCAATCAAAACGCATTCTTATTTGAATTCATTCATTTTTCGCTTTACATATGAATATAAGTTCACAAATTAATTACTTTCGCTGAAACAGTCTTGTAATTTTGCTGTTCCGTGCAATCAGCAGTCATAGAATTTTATAGTTTGTAGTTACTGCAAATGTTAATGATACTAGGATGAACAGAGGTAAGGGCAAAAACACATAAAATTCTTGAACTACAAAATAAAAAAACAGAGTTTTTCTTTTACGATGGAGATATCTAAATATAAACTTGTATCATATGATCACAGCTATTACGCAATGCATGAAATTCTAACTTCCGAGAGTTTTTTCCACTCGAACTAGAATTTGCGTCGTTCTTACAAGGCCGAAATGCCATCAGCACAACTAGAACAGTTTTCTTTTTGTTTCTGAAGAATAATTACATTTCCTGTCAGCTCAAAAAAGTTATCTAACATGCCGCATGTAGAAAAAATAAGAAAACATCTTTTTCTCTTTTTTAATCGAAAGTTGAAAAGCAGAGGGTGTTTCACACATGTGTAATATCAAATTTACCTTTCTTTCTGCACAATTAACCAAATTGGCAAGGATGAAATGTGCACTCTTATGGAAATTATATTGTTCTAAAATGATCTGTCAATGCAATTTATATACAATTCAAAAAGTTCATTGCAGTTAATTTTGCAAAGAATTAAGTGCTACATGTCAGTTTATTTTTGATGACATGAAGAATATTTTTCAAATATTAGAAATAGGATTAGGAATTCATAAACCACAAAGCTTAATATTAAAACAATCATAGTAGTAAAATTTTTATTTGTTTATATTGAAAAAACAGTGCAATTACCATACGAATCACTCTCTAATTAAATCTAACTGAAGTTTAGTTTAACTGTTAAAAAAGTACGACTTTTTAGCTATCATATATAATTTTTACGTTAGCTTTTTATCACACTATTTAAGGCAATAAGTTACTTTACACCATTTATCTAAAACAATGCCTATATTTATGAAAGGCTCACAGTAAGAAAAGATTTAAATCACATTTTATCATCCACTCGGTTTTAAGTACATACATACCCGACATTAAGAATGCAACTCCAAGAAAGAGTGGTCTAAAAAGAATACAAATTTCGGTTTAGACGCACCTTACTGGGCAATTCAAATGATGTGGAATGCAAAGCTCTCCAGCACAGGTAAGATAAAGTTATAAAAAGAGCAACTAGCAGAGTGGGCAATATTCGCACCGTTATTTCTGCTTGAAATTAATCGTTAAAAAGTTTACTCTTGTCGCAAGTGACTCCTGTAATTGCAGAAAATGCTAAGCCATCGTCGACGGAGTCAGTTCTAGCAGACAGACAAGTTTAAGAGGGGCACTTTGATCAGACTGAGAATGGCAGATTGGTCCTTATTGTGAGTTGAAGCTGAAAGACACTTAGACATGTCCACAGTGAACCAGTTATGGTGAAGATGGTTGGAACAGGGAATTGTGGAATGTTTGCAGGCTGCCGATGCAACCAGAGTGATGTCAGCCCGCGTAGATCAACGCGTCCAACGAGAGTCTGTGGTGGCCCCGCAAAGCCCGTCTATTGAAATTCTACAGCTTGCTCAAGACACCCTGGATGATCCCATATCGAGCAGAATTATTTGCCGTCGATTTGTTGTAATGAGCTGCAGTCATGACGTCTGTTAAGAAGAATGCTATTCATCCCACAGCATAGGCGCCAATGTGTGGAATGGTGCCGGGTTAGAGAGATATGGACGATGGAATGGCACAGAATAATCTTCTAAGATGAGTTACGCTTCTGTAGTCACCGCGTACGAATGTGGCGTCGACTTGGAGACAAGTTTAATCTTGCAGCAATTGGGGAATCCCCAACCGCATGACAATGTGGTAACATGGTTTGGGGCGTCATTGCGAATTCCAAGTTACCTCTAGTTCGAATTCATGGCACTATAATAGCTTAAAATTACGTGGATAACGACGTGGTAACACTCTCTTACCTTCAAGCGATGCCCGATGACATTTAGCAGCAGAATAACTCCCGACCGCATATTCCTGCAAATTGTACAGCTGCTCTCCTGGCCACCGTGCTCGCTAGATCTCTCACCAACCTACCACGATGTGGATATGATTGGACGCCATTTGCAGACCCTGATACTGTCTCATTCAGAAAACACACTTTTGCAAATGGTTGACAGGGAATGGAGAGCCATTCCTCCGGATACCATCCGTACTCTCATTGACTCTGTTCCTAGATGAGTTGCTTCGTGTATCACCGTCTACGGTAATCCAACAAACTAATGATCCAACCCTGTTCTCGCTCTGTATTACGTATATCCTTTTGAAATACAGATCACTCATGGTTCGTTGCTGTCTCACTCTGTTTGCCAAGTTTCTTCACTTTCTGGAAACTCTTTCTTGGTGCACCATTTTAAGTTTCGGACAGTGTATATCTTATTAAATGTCTTCACAGATTATTTTAGAAAACATTTATTTTGACAATCACAGAACACTGCTCTTAAAAGCTCAGAACACAAGGAGTTAAATATTATCGTAGAACGCTATATTTTCAGTGTATTTTCATTTGGTGATTTATCGAAGTAAAAGTTTGAATTATATATTCTTAAGAAAAATTACATTTGGAAAATGCAAAAAAGAAGGTAACTGGCCAGTTGTCAAGGACCTGAAATAAGTTTGAAAATACATTTTTCGCAGAATAATATGTAACTGTAGAATAAACATAAAACCAAGACTTGAACCGAAATCGTGCTTTTCAGATAAGGAAATCAAAAACTTTAAATTTTATAAGTGTGTTTTTTAAATATATATATAAGAGTGTGTCTCGATGTACAACAAAATATTTTTGAATATATTTACTGTTAGATAAGTTTCCTATGCCTGTCCATACTAACTTAATATAACTCATTCCAACTAAGTTTTATGTAAATAATTCATTATTTTCAACCCTACTCAAAATTATTATAAGCAGTTTGCTTAGCTGAATTTGAAAATTTTGGAAAATAGCAGATATGATGAGACATTATTTAAGTTTCAAACAATATCATCGAAGAAATTGAGAAAAAAAAGCAAACAAAAACTAAATAGGCTCCGGCGAAGACACTGCGTAAATACTCTAAATCATAGGTTCCCAAAGTGGTTCAGGTGGACCCAAAGGGGTCCATAGAAGACTACACGGAGGTCCACGTAGATGTGAAAAGAAAACAGGGGTTCACAAGTTGTAAGTGGGGGTCCACGAATATTTTTATGCTTTCATAATAAAAACAAAAATTTTGGCTTGGATTTACCTATCAACGTAGGCAGGTAGCATCATTCACTAGGTAGGTACTCAAAAATATTCGAGATTCAGTTCAAACACAGAATTGAATAGAACGATAGATAATAGTACAAGAGTGTACACCACATGTCGAGACTTGCAAAGTGCTGCCCATGCGCCGTCTCATTAAAAGTATAACTATCTTTTATTGTTGATTTACCTTGCAGAGTTCAAAGTAATGTGTCTACCAAAAATAGTAAGACTTCGAAAGTGGTCCACGAGAAAAAAAAGTTTGGGAACCCATGCTCTAAATGAATACGCAATTGAAAATGTAACAAATATTTAATAACATAAAAGAAATAACAAATACTTTTGGTCGACTAAATCGACCCGGACTGAGAAACAGTTCTCCTACAGTAGCGAGCAAAAGCAAAAGTGACAAAAAGCTATATAAGAAATATAAGTTGCAACGAACGCCCTCTAGCGCTCGGGCAGAACCCAGTGGATTGCTGCTGATTAATATTTTCCTCAGAAATAATAGGAACCAAGGAAAAAAATAGGCAATATAAAGTTTCAATCAAAGTATATTTTTGAAACTCTAAAGTCTCCATTCTGTGTTGTTTTGATCACAAAATATTGACGTTACCACAAAATAGCTTAACTTTGGGTCTTTCATAGATAATGGAAAATATTCATGTCTCATCAAGGGTGGGAAACACAAAAAACTTCCAAGCACACGCCCCCGAGATGTACCTGCTACAAGCATAGTTATCATCTTCTTTGTTTCAATGTTATAGGTATCGAAGCAAACATTGCAGAGAAAGTTTTTATATTGGGATCATAAAATGTTTCATTTACCAAACATATAGCCTTAATACGCAAAAGCAATAACAGTTATTTCATTAGTTATTACTGGCAACTAATAACATCACTACCAATTCGATATAGTCATTAGTGTTTTATTTTGTCATTTGTTTTGTTTCATTTCGAATTTCGTATAAAATACATAGATAACAATCAGTATTCTCGCATTATTTCTCTTCAATTTTTTCAGAGATAAACATTAGTTATTTATTGGGCAGGTCTTGTATGACGTTAAGCTATTCATAAATTAGTTAACTTCATCAGCAGTATTCACTTAATGCGCCAAAATTAAAGAAATTCTATTTATCATTTTATATGTACATAAAAATGTACACAGATAAGGTTTTTAAATTAATTTATTATGCTTGATTGTATGCCTTTCGTATCAATCCGTTTTGTTTTCCTACAAGCCCTAATTACGCTGTCATTTATAGTTAAAAGTATATTGCGAACCACTGAAAACATCCAAGCCCGAGGGGAAATCGAACCCACGAACTGTTGAATCCAAGGCCAAAATATTTGGCTGTCATCTTTGTCCATTATGAATTATGTAAGATTGAATTGCTTATATAATAATAGATTTTTACTTCAAAAATTTACTATAAAAATTTGAAATATATATATATATATATATATATATATATATATATATATATATATATATATATATATATATATATATATATATATATATATATATATACATAAATTAAGTTCAAAATTTTCGTATCATACACAACATAAAAAAAATAAATATTTTCGGACGATATAAATTTTTTTCATGTAGCTTATATCATTAGATTCCCATACTTGATTTTCAGGAAAGTGAGGAACATTTAAACAAGTCACCACGCACTAGTTCCATACTGAAAAACAAATGTCTTCCTTACTGTAAATAGAAACCGACACTACTGGGGAAACAGTCTTGCTTACATTTAAATGTTTGTTTTACAAATCGCATCTTGTTTTGCAATAGATTAGAAAACCCGAAGCATTTACGGTGCTGTTTGATTTAAAGCATTAACTATATTAAAAAAAGTTTGTTAATATGTTGATAAGTAAAATAACTATTTCTCGAAGTGGCAAAAATTCAAATGAGAATTTTATATTAAAATATATTAAACTAATATTAGTTGAATTATGTGTTTATCATTATTTGCCTTGTTTTGGAATACACTGCCCATAGTAGTCTGAGGTGTAAAGTGATTTTCCAGAGTTCAAAAGGTACACGTTCGATACTGAATCAAACCGAAGACTGTGAAGATGAGGTAGCCTAAACATGTTTAATGTTCTGTATAGGATAAGGGCATTTCTGGTGGGGATTCGTAAGAAACTAGATCAGATATCAATCTTGTCGCGTGACCATAATGTATAGTGATAAGGCCTATAATTTCTAAACACCAGTCACATGACAAAGCGATTTTTAAGCATTCTTGGTTTAAAAAGCGTCATTATATTGTGTTCTAAAAATATGTGGGTTAAATACAAAATCCTACAGAGCAGTCTTACGTTACAAGATGTTCAAACTTCCATAATGTCTAATGTCCCTCCGTCAACATGGTGTGTAAGTTTGATGAGGTAGAATTTAATTATTCACCCCGCAATTTTACTTTTATGTTAAAAATTAAAATTCGATTGGCTAAAGTCAGCAACTTAATAGACATATTAGATAGTTGAAAACATAAAAACAAAAGAAACCAAATTTCACTTGGGAAAATATTTATTGATGTAGTATAAAAATGAAAGTTATATAAAGTATAAAACGAAATTGAAACTTTTTGCATATATGTACTTAAGGTTTTTTTTGAGTTTATTAACACTCGGTTTTTAACATAAATAATTACTTTTAGACTATCAAATTGTAAATTTCGTTTATAAATGTTTCATAATTCCCAACTTTTTTTTTGTTAACAAAATAATTTTCTGTCATAAAAATGATTATGATCGTTGTTGATATTTTATGTTGTTTCAGTTAAAAATATACGTAATAACGTATGTTTTTAAATATATGAATTTAATATCAGAAAAAAAATTATTGTATTTATTTTTGAGCAAATTCATTGGTTTGTTTTTAATTAGTATAATCTTTTAAAAATATTAAATTTTTCCTTGATGATGTTACTTCTGATTAATTTATTCATAATTATTATAATACTTGATTTTAAAGTAAAAAAAAATAATTGTAACGAATAATTATAAAGAAATATTTTGAGTTAATTTATATTTTATTAAAAAATTTTATTAGTATATCAATATTAATTCTGATAACATTTTGTTAATTTTTGAAAGATTTTTGATGTGAAAATCCTATTAGCTGATTAAATGCATTGTAGTGTGAATACTCATAATTTTTTTTAATTTCGGACTTGATATTATGCTTAAAATATTTTTAGAAAAGAATATAATTTTTAATATATTATTAAAATTTAAAAGTGCATACCACGATGATCATATGTGTGTATGCTTATGCATATACGTACAGTTACTCCTTGAATAACGATATTTTGAGAAGTGTCCCGATTAAGAAATATATACCCAATATAACCTTAACAAAACGTTTATAAGATACCATACACTTGAAAGTTGAATCTGAGTTATCGTTATAATTGTAGCAGAACATATCACTTTTTTTTGGCTACTTATATCTACCAATCAAAGTCTTTTAATACTGTCAATCATCCAGAAAATTTGGATCATGATTTAGTGAAGAGTTTATTGTTTCACCAGCATACTTCCCTCTACCTTGCCTAGAGTTGGGCTGTATCAGTTTGGTAGAAGCAGCAGAATCTTCATCATTTATATATATATATATATATATATATATATATATATATATATATATATATATATATATATATATATAGATAGAGAGATATATAGTATATAGAGAGAAACAGCTATCAAACAGAAGACCCCTAATACTTCACCTACCACCCCCAGATGCATCCATCTGAGTCAATGCTTTCCTCCCAATAAATTTCAAGCCACGCTAGTCGAGGGATATTACATTCTATAAAAATTTAACTTGCACATAGAGATATATTATGCAAGTGAGTAATCTTCACAGAAAGCGTAAGACACTGTTGTCACTGAATCAGCAATAATGAGCTATAAATGTATGTGTTGTGTAATGATGGGAAATCATTAACTCATGCATGCAATGTAATCTAAAATAAACTTATAAAATGGAGGATACAAAAATACATATATATATATATATATATATATATATATATATATATATATATATATATATATATATATATATATATATATATATATATATATATATATATATATATATATATATATATATATATATATGTATGTATGTATGTATGTATGTATGTATGTATTAATACAACAGCATATTTTTTTACCAAAATTTTTGAGGATTTCTCAAGAGAATAAAATATTCATTTGCTGTTACATTTATAAATTTATATTTTTAAGTTAATTTTAATAGTAAAATTATTATAAGAGTTCAACTTACAATTTTTATCTTCAAACTTATCATTGAAATTTATACTCATAAATTAAAAATGCGTTTCTTATTATTAAAATTATTATAATAAAAAATTTTTCATTTCATGTAAAATATGTTTCGTGTTTTCGAAACAATAGTCATTTGTTGTTTGAAGAAATTGTTACTTTATTACTCTAAAGATGGCGCTAAATACCACTCCAGTATCTCAAAGAAAACTGCTGCCTGGATGGCATTTTCTCTTAAATGCCAACGAACTTAACAGGATTATGTAGCATCAGTATAACAAATGAAATGTTTCGTCATTCAGACCTTTAAAATACCTGCAAGTAAAATGAATTTCAATTATGTGTCAATAAACACATAATTGACCATAATAAATTCGACTTTAGAAAAATTCTTTCGAAAAGCTAAATTATTAATTTAACACTCCAACCTTATTTTTCAGTTAACATTTTAATTTTTGCAATACATTTTAAGTGTATTTTTATTTTCTTCCTGAATTTTAATACATAAAAACTATTTTATGAATACAATAATTATGTTACATATATAAAATAGTTTTATAATTAAATACCAAGTTAATGTTGTGTGCCTTAATATTATCATTAACAGAGAAAAATAACACTTATAAAAATTTTCACATGAATTGAGTGTATACTTTTAATTTTTTAGTTTTGAGACGAGCAATATTTACATTAACGATTTCAGTTATTGAAAGAGACTCAAGCAATTGTATTTCATATTTATATTTTGTATCCAATTATCGCACATTAAGCACTTAAATGATACAGTATTCTGTTCTCGTTTTGGCATTGTGTATCAGTTAACCTAACAAATGAAATCATAAATACGTTCTCTTTCCTAAATTATTTATTAGTATATTTAATTTAATTTATAATTTATTATTATACTCATTAGTTTATTTAAATAATATCACTATATCCATGTTCAATTTATATTGTTAACTTTAATGTTATGGAAAGTATTTGAATGTATTTTGCAATGTTTTCTATGTTAGTAGTCTTCAAAACAAGATTAAAATATCGTATAAAAATTCTAAAATTAAAATAATAAAGGTATTATTTCTATGAAAAAATAGTTTTAACTCTTATTTATTTTATATTATTATGTAATTTTTATAGATATATTCACTATTTTTTGGGAAATGTGGTAAAACTAAATTATTTAACTAATAGCTTAATTAATGACTAATCATTAATTAAGTTAAAATATTTTTTTATGTTATTATCGATATATAACCTTTTAAAAAAGCTATAAATCGAAAATTTTTAAGTGCTAAAAATAGAAAAAAGTTTTTTGAAAAACTAATGATTTTATTTTGCAACAGCTATAAAAATAATTCCCTTTATTGAAAGAAAGTAATTTATAGAAAAAATGTAATTAATCTAGGAAGACACACATATAACATTAACATATAATTAATCTAGGAAGGATATCTGAAAATTTTTCCCATATCTGAATACAACAAAATCTCAGGTTGTGGAATTACATATGCTTAACACTCAGAAAATAAGCATAAGCGAATCAGTGCACATTGTTTGACTCTATTTCAAAATCTGACGTTTCCACAAGTTAATATGAAACCAAACGTGCTTCATTTCCCTAACAATTATACAAATCGATGTTTTTTTAAATATCATCAATATTTTAATGCATAAAAATTGGTTATAAAATTATTTAAATAACAAAATATAATGCAATGTTTTACTATCTAATATATTAAGGATGTATAAGAAATTATTAAAGCTTCACTCTCAAAAGTATAAAATAAAGAATAATCCATTGAGCTTAAACTGGTAATCACGATACAAGTTGCAATTTATACAAAAGCAAGTAATATTGCGGGATAGTTGACAAAGAATAAGACGTAGTAAAGTAAAAAAATGAAACACAAACTGTTTTTCTTGATCAACAAGTGGATTGGACATTTTAGAGAATGAACGATTATAAAACTTCGACAAATGATATTGGCAAATGTAGAAATAATTAGTGTTATCCTAATAACTCAATTTCTATTGCATTTTGTACAAATATATTACTCCTGTTTGTAATGCGTTAATTAATCTTCTATAAAGAAGACAATGAAAAATTGCGATAAACCATTGACAAAACATGGTTTGCTGTATAGTTGTTGTAAATATGTAAAAATAACTTTTATCTGCATGTGTGTGTTTTTAAAAATACATATCAATTTTATATTTTCAGTTGATTGATCATGAATCAGGTACGCCCACCTTCTTTGAGAAGGTCCTCCTGCCTAGATAATGATGATTCATCCATTGATGACAATGGAGAAGCCTATTTAGACGTTGAAGAAAGTGAAATAGACTACAATCGGAACAGTTCACGAGTGTTAGACATTACTAAATCCAATAATAGTGAGTCTCGTCCTTCTTCAGTGACAACAGCAGATTGGGAAGAAGCCGAATCTCTCCTTGCCAGTAACAGTGAAAGTTTCCCAATGAGCACTCCTGCCTGTAGCTCCGGAACTTCTCCCCTCACCGGAATGTCACCAAGCATCAACAATCTGGATCAAGCATTCCCCTTCAGCATTCCGGAAGACGCTGATCAATCTCTGTCATCCATAAAAGACGTCCTGCAGGTGGAGAAAGACTTCATGGAATACGTCATGTCATTTCCTCTCAACATGTCCAGTGTGCCATCGCAACTGCTGCCAGAACAATATCCGAAGAAACAGCCGAACGACACTAATGCCAAAGTTGGGTTGGACCATTTGGACAACCTGTGCAAGTTGATGGAACAGTTGAGCGACTTGAAAGAGGCAAACATTAAGTTGAGGAGGAGAGTCCAGTATCTGGAGGACATAAAGACTCTCCACGAGATACACAAGGAAATGGTTGGGGAGCGGAAACTGCACAGTTCTGGGCTTAGTGAAGATGAAGTCCAACAGCTTCAAAATAAACTTCGGGAATCGATTTCTGACGATAGCCATGTGAATGAGAACGATCGAGCAACACCTCCTCAAGAAGAGTTGCTCAAGCTTTACCGAAGTAAGACGGATAATCACATTGCTGGAAATAAGTGTGAGAGGGGGCACAAGAGTCGAAGCTTGACCGTAAACAAGGAAAGGAGAGAAAGAAGTAAATCTGTCGGACATGCGGGTCATGCCAAAGCCAAGAAGCGTCCTTCTCGCTGGTCTAAGGTGAAAGAAGTGCTCGGCATTGAAAAAACTGATGAGATGTCAGTTGGAGGATCAGATGAACCAAATAACGATTCTGTTACCGAAATAAATGCTAAAGATATATCAAATAAAAGCAACGATGAGTCGGTTAAATCTTACAAATTATCAGGATCTAAATCGCATTCGAATGTCCTGTCTTCTAGAAGTTTCTCCGAAGCTGAAAGATTAAAAGCATCCCCCACAATAGTTGGTAAGTCATTTATTATTTTTCAGTAGTTTATCTTTTAAAACATATGTATTCTTTTATATGAATTGTAATTGAAATTAATTTATTTAAACAATAAAATGTTTTTATAAGGATAAAAACAAATTTTATAATGATACGAAAAATTCTGTCGAGAGATGTAATATTGATTTGATAGAATGTAGATATGCTGCTTCTAAACTTCAATTATTTATGAAATCATTGCAATATTTAAAATATTAACTGCAAAATTTCAAACTTGCATTCTTATTTTTAAATTTTTAAAAAATTTTTGTTGTTAAATTTATAATTAATAAAAATTCATGCCTTGTTTTTCCTATTTTTTAAATAAGCAATAAAATGATTTTAAAGCTTATTTTTCTCATCCTTAGGTATTTAAAAGTTTCAAAAACAGAAAGCTACCTTTTCCCTCTAAAAAAATATTAAACATCTTCTACCTATATAAAGAAATATTCCTACCTACATTACGAATAAATTTCTACTAAATATCTGATATAAAATATGCATAATAAAGTGATAATCGTTTCACAATTCAAAAGAAGTCTCGTATCTCGTAACAAATTTTATACTACAGAAAACTTATTTTATACTACAGGTGATCATTCTTAGATTAAGCTTCCTATGCATTAAAATGAATATAAATATATTCTTTTTAATGTATAATTTGCAAAATAAGAGATATTTTTCAACAGTTTATGACATCATTTAGCGGATGCCCAAAAAGGGAAAGTTATAGTAAGACATTCGAATATACATTGCATTTTAGCTTCTAAAAGCTAATTTAAAAAGGAATTAATTTATCACAAGACGGATTTCCTAAACACTCAACGTGTCTTCTGTGACATCTTCTGCATCTAAGTCACGGAGCAATGTTTGGTTAAAGCGTCATTCTCGTTAATCTAAATTAATACGCATGAATCCCGACTTAATCAAAGATCCGTCGTGTTCACTAAAGGCACCTGAGCACATTAAATAGATCGTGGTCGCAATGTCTTCCAAATGAAATGATACCTCTGAGGTAGTAAGTCAAGTATTAGGTTTTTTTTTAACTTGATCTATGCTTCTAAATAACGAAGATACCCGGCTGTTTCCATCTAACTGGTAGAGACCAAATTTGAGCAAGGTACAGGGAACTAAACTGTGCAACAAAAACATTTTCTATTTGCAGAAATAAAAACGAAACTCACGTTTACGCTACTCAACTGTTACTGGTACAGAATCTAGAAGTTTAATTTTCGTGGAGTGAAGTCAGTCCTACCATGTGAACATTGAAGAAATGAAACTCCCGAACATTCAGTCTGACAGATCTACATGGAGAAGTAAAAATGAAACTCCTCACTCTACTCAGCAATGGCTGGTATCAAATTTAAAAATTTCGTTTTTGCAGAAGGCTATCCAACCACCTGTTCATCGCGAAAGGGGGGAAACTCTTGAACACTAACCCTGAAAGATGCGCTTGCAGAAGTAAAATCGAAATTCTTATCTCTCGCTACTAAACAGCGTCTGGTAACGGACCCAAAAATTTCTTTTCTGTACACTATGGTCCTTTTCTCAGAATAATTTCTCAAGAATGATTTCACTTTTTTAAACGACTCTTATGAGTGGTTAGAGACAATGAATGGTATCATTAGAATTAGTGTAAATTTCAATTTTTAATTCTTAAAATTAATAACCTTTAAAATCATTTCTTTCAATTTCAAATCCTATATGAGGAAGTAATATATATATATATATATATAAAGGTTATTCAAGTATTAAATGTTATAAGATTAGAAATATATTTCAATCCTAATTCTCTTAGACAGTTGATATTCTTCGTTATATTTAGATTCAATTAGATTTCCCTAATATGTTGTTTTCTTAGTAATTTTAATTTACATAGTTTAGTTTAATTATAAATTGTTCAACTTCAATCCTAGAATTTAGTTCAAACATCAATCACTTAATTTCACATTATTTGGTGGAAACACTGCTATTTCTGATCTTGTTCATTTGTGGCAATTGTATCTATATATTTTCACTGACATCTTTCTGTCTCTGTTATTATATATTTTTATCTTTTATTTCGAGTATGGTTTTCCTGATTGTATAATTTTTGATTCATTAGCATGAAATTTTGGATATTTATTTTTTTGCAACAACAGAAAAAGCTTACAATTTATCTTCATTGCCATTTCTCTTTAATGAATCAGCAGTGAGAGTGTTTTACATATCTGTGTGTTTATATTTTTATATATGTAACTACCCATACTAAGTATTTATTTTTTGGGAGTAAAATTTATTTGCTTAAAAAGCACAAGCGGCTTGTCGTGTACATATTTAACTTTCTTTTTATCATTGTCTTCACACTGAATCATAATATTTACTATCTGACTAACATATTCACGAACTGCGAAATGACAAGACACCTACTCAATCTATCTTGAATTCTTTTTTTCTCTTCCGAGTTCAATTTTTTATTTCTTTTCTTCGACGACACCTAATGCCAAGAAACTTGGCATGAACTGCCTCGATGAAGCTGTTCAACTCTCGACTTAAGATCTTTTGGAATTAACTTGCTTTCGTCCCGCTCCCTTGACGCATCGACAAGACTTCCTTTTATTACTTCTTTCCTGACTAACGTTGCTGAGACTGGATTACTTCCATCAGCTGACCTATTGAAAAAAAGAAGTAATGCTCTGAGTCGGTTAATAGGATCACGAGGATTATAAAAACGTAAATCTCACATCTGCAGTTTCTGTTCTGTTTGTTGATTCACCGTGATATAATAAATCGCTAAATTTAGTTTACTAAGATGTAAGCAGCCTTAGTGTGCATTTAAGTGTAGGTATAAAATGTTAACTAGAGAAAAAGAGCTAGCGTAGACACTCTATGCCACATATCTTTCTCTCTATTATTACATTTAAAATGTATAGTTAAAGTACATCTCAATTTCACATATTTAGTGAGTACTAAAAATGAAATCATGAATCATCTTTGTTTTGTAATCTTTAAGGACAATTTGTACAATATATATACAAAGTAATTTTGAAGCATTTGTAAAAAATACTTTCATGAAATTCAAAATAGCATAGAAATGACACCTTTGTTCAATTACAAATCTTAACACGGAAATTTCATTGGCATAAAACTTTTATCTATTTAGTAAAATATGGTGGAAAAATAAGAAAGGAAAAACTAGTCTCAAAAATAAATTCGGCCTGATATATGTCGAAAATATATTTATCTGCATGAATGGGCTTATATTTACTCAATAAAAGATATCAATTCGCGCATTACACAAAATATTGTTATAAAAAGTATCGCAACAATGCGATATTTAATTAACACGTCTCAAAAAGGTATTAGGCCCGAGAAAAAATGTCGAAAATATATTTATCTGCATGAATGGGCTTATATTTACTCGATAAAAGTTTTTAGTTTTAAAAAGAATACATTTTAAAATATTTTCTATTTATTAAGGAATTTTCTTTATTATTTTGTGTATTTTATAATAAATAGTTTATGTACTCTGTTTTATATACATCTACTCACTCTGTCCGCCAAATTTTTGGCCGAGCTGATAGCCGAGTGGTTAGTGTTCTTGCCTTTGGTTCAACAGTTCGTGAGTTCCAATCCCACTTTCTTCTGGGATGTTTCTAATGATTCGGATTCCACTTTAAGAAGTAGATTCTAAGCTTATTAATCACTGTTTGCAGAAAATGACCGCTAAGCGACAAACAAAAGTGCCGGATTTTTGCCTCGTTTTGAAATGTAAACAGCTGCCTTAAATGATGAAATTTATGTCAGTATCATATATAATTGATCTCTGTGACTAATTTATAATACAGATTATATTTATTTCGGAAGTTTGATTACTGTGTTTGTTATCAATCTAAATTTCAATTTACTCTGATTTGAACTCCTAAAAATTTGATTATATCATGATAAAATTTCTATCAATAGTGCAACAACGTTCCAGAATTCTGCTTACTTCAGAAAGGAATGAGTATGCCTTTCGAGATTTTCAAAATTGTCATTAGCGCACAACCGCTGAATGCAGAGAAAAAATATGTATAACACCGAATCTTTACTCTTTTCCCCAATCTTACTATGTAATGCTTTCTAAAAATAATACTTACTTTTCTCGATTTTTTAAGAAAGCACTGATTTGGCCTGCAAACGTGTTCATGTTTTTCCCAATATGCTGCTAATCAGAAATGCATTGGAACGTAAATGAAAGGATTCTCAATTTTAATATTTATTAGCTAAAGGGAATTTTCAAGTGCTTAACAGTACATTTGAGTAGTGATTATCTCAATTGTAGACGAAATCTCATTTCATGTTGCGAACAAACATTTTAAACAAAGCTAAGTAAACAGGGTGTAATAAAAAATAATATCCTTTTTTTCCGACATCAAAGGCTCTCATTTAGGGTTCAGCAAAAATTTTGAGAATTTTTTTAGAAAAGGATTAAAACTTTAAATTTTATATTTCGTTTCATTATAAGCTTATTTGTTTATTTTCTGTGCTTAAAGGAGTATAATTCTTCATGCAGGATAAAAAAAATGTTTTAAATTATTTGACGAAATACGGTGTAAGTTGATTGTTAATAAATGTTTATTTGTTAGAAGCAATTTTTAAGCAAAACCTCTCCCCTATCAACCGATTTCAAATCATTCAACCTGCTCAACATTCATTTCCACACAAAGAAAGAAGCAGATAATTGGCATAGTTTCAAAAGGTTTTAACTCGAAATAACTTGAAACTAATGTGTCGTTCGGCCCCTATGATTTGTTGCTTCGCTTTCCCTCTGAAGCTCGCGACTTTAAATTAACAGATGAAAGGGATTAATTTTAGCACCCAAAGCGAAATAAAGTTTGTTTTTTCTAACAAAATCCCGTAATTAAAAGCTGAAAAAGAAATTTTAGATGTTTTTGGCGGTGTTTAAAGCAAAGAGGTCCAAATTTCGGTCGCATTTAGAGGACTAAGAGTAAAAGGGGTGATAAAGTTTTATAGCCGTTTTCAAGAAACTCTTTTTTTTTAATTCATATATATCTGGTAAACTAACATGGCACAACTTGTGTTGTTTATAAATAGAGCGGCTTAAATAAATAAAAAACTGACTTACTCTTGTAATACCTTGCGTAAAGACTTTGTTTATCTTTACCTGTGTTGTTTGTGTAGAAATAATTTTTAAACGGGTGACAAATTTATCTTCAATTAAAAGACAGAAAAGTAAAATATTCTATAAATAAAATTTAACATTCCAATCGAAGGAGAATAGTGTTAATTAAGAAACATTGAAAATTTTCAAATTGCTCACATTACTTAGAAACATTCATATTATATTATACATCTAAAATAAAAAGTTATAATTAAAATTTATTATTTTGGGAAATTTTAAGACGTTGAAATAATGCAAAAACTACCAACATTTATAAGGGTATAATTAAAAATATTTTACATCATATACATAAAATAATAAATATTTTTTGTTAAAGTTCAATATTTTGTAAAATTGCAAAACATTGCACTGTTTATAAAATTTATTATTATACTTTATAATGAGCATATCTTTAAAATATTTAAATTGTATTATACATCTATAATAATAAATATTTATTATTAATAATTATTATTTTGTAAAACTTCAAAACGCTATTGAGCTGAAGAAATTTTTAATACAGGTTTTAATGGAAAAATTATAATTTTTAAATAATTTAGAAAAACTCTACTTCCATTATACATCTCAAAAAATAAGGAAAATATAAAAAATATTATAATTACATAAATTCATTCATTTTTAAGCGTTAAAAAATAAAAATAATTAATTAAGCAGCAAATTTTCAAAAAAATTTAACTGCATAGTTAAAATCATTTCAATTTATATTATACACATATATTGCATATCTAATTATTCTATATAAGGTATACCCAAGTTATTGTGAGTATAGTTTACAATATATATTGACAAAGAGAGAGAGATTGTATGTACTAGAAAATTATATTAAATATTCGTTAAAACTTTTTATAGATGTATAAATAAAACTAATTGGAATATAAATAAGGCTAATGTAAAATTATTTAGTAATATGAGGTATTAAACTTTAATTTTTGTGGGATTTACTGTCAAATCCTGACACATTTTCTCTAAAAAAGTAGGTGGTACATTTAATATAAGAATTTCTAATTATATTTTCTGCTACTTCATCTAATCCTTGGGAATTTCAATACATTAGTTAGAATTGCATTCAGTGTTCAAAATTGTTACTGGTTATCACGTAGAACTCGAGAAATATACTTAACAGAACTGATTTTTATTTTATAAATCTAAATCTATAAGTCCGCATTTTTTTTGTTTCTGTGAATGAATCAATAAAGGAAGCAAATCACACTTGGATTTACTACACTTGTAGCAGAAGTTCACGTACTAAATGAAGTTAGAGAGAAAAGAAAATAGTACTGATCGAATCAATTATGATTACTTAATTCACCATTTACTTAAAAAAAGCAATTAAAAATAAATAAATCAATAAAAACTTATTTATTTTTAATTGCTTTTTTAAGTAAATAAAGTATTTTCTTAAAAAAGCAATATAATAATAATTTTCAAGTAAGTACTAAAATTGAGACTATAGGAATTTTTTAAAAAAATGAGTGGAAGACAGAAATAAATAAATAACTTATTTATTATCTGTCTTCGGCTTATTTTTTTAACTACATATAGTTTCAAATTTAAATTCTATTAAGCTAAAAATAATTCTAGAGTACATTGTACTTCTACTTATTTTTATTTACTTCCAAGATATAATTACTTTCGTATTAATAAAAAATATAAAATAAAATGATGTGCAGAGCTTTATTTTCATAATTGAAATAAAATTTGAGGCATTTTCAAGTATCATATTATAGTCAAAATTTACTATTTTCTTGATAAAATGTTTATCGAATATTAGTAATTATAAAACAATTTACTGACAAACATTTTGCGAATTACTGAATAAACTTAGACGTTTTAAAATGGTGATGAATCATAAACCATTGTAAGAATAATACATGGTATAAAAAGGAATATAAGCTTCCACAATTCTGGGCATTTGAATTGCAGTAATCCGTAATAAAGAGTTAGAATTTCCAGTCAACAAAATTGATGTCAACTAGCATTGTTATAAATATCATGGAAATAAATGAAGTAGACACCGCGCTGGCCTGGATAGTTAGGGTGTCGTTCTCATTATCGGAAGGTAATGGGTTCGAATCCGTTCCCTATCAAGGATCCATCGTATTCGCTAATAGCGTCTGCGGTACGTTAAATATGACGGGACTGAAATGTCCTCCATTTGCAATGATACTGCTGGGGACGGCAGGCAAAGTCTGCAGTTCTTCTGCTTGGTCCTTCCTTCTAAATTAGAAAGACCCACTTCCAGGGCTACGAGGGCACACCCACTGGGTGCCCCTCTATGAAAGGTGTCATCACTTCCCCTCTTTGTTGCGCTGAAAGGTGGAAATTTAGTAATGGAGCATTGCATAACAACAATAACATAAATATAGTTATCATAAAATGAAATAATTTAACGTAAATAGCCGAAAAATAAAATGTGTTAAATAGAAGAAAAAACATCTGCTTTAAAAAGAAGTAAAAAAATTAGATTGAATTTTATTTGGTTTTTGTTTGTTTAATTCCTTCAAAGCAAACGAGGAATTACTAGTCTAAATCACGTGTTGAAGAAACTTTCCATTGAGACTTGCGAGTACTTATAAATGTTATTTGCTGTCTAATATATATATATATATATATATATATATATATATATATATATATTAGACAGCAAATAACATTTATAAGTACTCGCAAGTCTCAATGGAAAGTTTCTTCAACACGTGATTTAGATTAGTAATTCCTCGTTTGCTTTGAAGGAATTAAACAAACAAAACCAAATAAAATTCAATCTAATTTTGTTACTTCTTTTAAAGCAGATGTTTTTTTATTTAACACAATTTATTTTTCGGCTATTTACTTTAAATTATTTACTTTAAATATTTACTTTAAATAATATATATATATATATATATATATATATATATATATATATATATATATATATATATAGATTATTTTAAAATTTTTAAAAATGTAGAGAATTAATATATTTCTCGTGTTAGGAAAAATTCAATTCGAATTTAATTCAATAAAATATTGATATCTTTAAGAATCTGAAAGGTAGCCAATGCTTAATAATGGAATCACGATTCTTGTTAATCAACTCTTAGGCCTCTTTCACACTAGACGACTTTTATCGTACGATAAAAAATCGTCCGAAATTTTATGTGAGAAGTTATTAAAAAACCACACAATAGACAGGTCACACAATATTACTTCCGTTCAGTGTGAAAAAGAACAGTCTATTTTTGTTTTTTTAAATAACTTTTCCCATAAAATTTCGGACGATTTTTTATCGGACGATAAAAGTCGTCTAGTGTAAAAGAGGCCTTAGATGAACCATTTATTTTTAGCGAAATCATTCTTAGCGATACCAACTCTACATACCTCGTTCGCACTGCACTTTTAAACGCGTTTAAGTCTCGGCAAAACTTTCTTGCTGTGGCAACTTGTGATTTAAGTGAGCTCAAACTGATTTAAATCAGTTTGGGGAACTGATTTAAATACGTTTCAACCGATTTAGCGCCATCTTGTTTTCTGCTGTCTTGTTGTCAGTGTTCGTTGAAATATCTGAAACCCATCAAAATAAATGCAAGAGAAGCAAAATTTTAAAAAATAATAACACACAGAAATATTTACGTAAGTATTAAATAAACATCAAAAAAATTATTTTAAGTTTGAGAAGAAATAAGTTTGTGTCCACGATATTCTTTGGTTTCGTATTCTTCATTTGAAATATCATAATCTTAATTAATGTCATTTTGGTCTGTAATTACTTAATATAAACGTGCTCAACTATAAAAAAATTCGAAAATATCATTTGTAATAACAAACGATAAATATGGTTTTGGACAAAAACCAATATTTCTTAAATCAGTTTCGGCAGTGCGAACGCTGTTTTCAGCAAGGTATTTATAAGTTAAATCTGATTTATAACTTTATATTGATTTAAAAAGGGGAGTGCAAACGGGGTTTAGCGAGACCACTCTTAAGCAACAGTGCTGATGGATGTTGAATATCACATCTATCCGGACATTAAGAATAATAAAGAGAACTTTACTACAGCTTACCTTAATTTAATATGCTTAGAACTCTAAATTTATCATTAATATAGCCTAATTTAGCGAAAGAATAAAAAAAAAAATAAAAACATTTTAACAATTTATGAAATATTTTTTTCGATGCTGTGTTATCTATACTCAACATTATTAAATCTAGGCATGTGATTTTTGAGCGGAAGAAAATCGAATTCCTTTTTAATAACGTAATAATGATAAGAGATTAATTAAATCAATTAGTATGCAAATAATTCAAACGAAATTTTGTATTTTACACCAAATATGAGAAAGTTTAAAATTAAAATAATTTTCCTTTAACACATATTTTTATATTTTATCTACTTATTGTGTAAAAGAAATTTTTACATATTTATAAATATCAAATATATGTTGCATGCATTTCGAAGTTAAGTATGATTTCTCTTTTAATAGCAAAAAAATCTGGAACGCTGGATGCAAAAACTGCCCAAGGAGCATTTGAGTCATTTGAAAAAGAAGAAATGGGTATGGTAATTTTTCTTCAATTTTATAATCAACAAGTAACATCTCTCACATTTAATCATTTTTTCCTCTTAATAAAATATTGATATTAATAGTTTTCTCTTATGTGTAATGAAAAATATTGTAAATGTTGTATTTTAACATCCTTGAAAGTCTTTAATCCATTTTTAATACTTTATATTTTGTGCTGCATAATTATGTAATGAATGAATATATTGAAAGTTAAATGTTATTTTTTAATGTGTGTGGTTTTATTTTAAAAATGATATTTGCATACACTATGCTTATTTATCTAAAAATTTGTAATTTAAAAAGTGAAATTTTAAAATTAGTTAACTTCAGCATATTTTATGTCAATTATTAATCAAATTATGTAAAACTTTCTTTAAGTTTTAAATTTTTAATATATTAGCTCTTTATGGATCTTTATTTTATGGATATGAATTATTACAAAAGTCAATAAATTTTTGAAATCTTATTACTTATAAATGTATAATAATTGTGTTAAAACTTCATAAGAGAAAACAATGATGTAATTAATGATATGTGTATGCATATTGATAAAATGTGTAAAATAATAGGAATTTATATATTTCATGCATTTAATTCATATATTTCATATGTATATAAAGCAATTTAAATTTTGCGCATTATTGATATTATATTTTGATCAAAAAATAAAAAATTTAACATCATGGTGAAAACCTAAATACTGAAAAAAAGAGATTTCGAGTTTCCTACAAACAGTTGCTTTTCTTTTTAAAATAGTACTTAGATTTTTGTTAACTAAAAATATTATTTAATGCTAAAGTTTTCAAAATAAATCTAATTTAGATTTTTTTCTAAATGTCTTACAAAATATAAGCATAAAGAATATTATACAAATACAACAATAATAGATACTATATCAGATTTTTATTATATATATATAAGTATTAGATTAACTACTGTTGAAGAACCTTTGTTATATTTCTAATCATTAACAACTTCTTTATCATTAACAGATAGCCAATTTTTATTTTCAACGCCTAATTTTATCTCACTTTTTATACGCTTTCAACAGCAGTTTAGAAATGGCTGCACTGTTTATTTGTGTGAGATGATTTCGAAATTTTAATCATTTGCATAGCTTTATTTTCATTTGTCGTAAATTTCCCCTAAATCGCATCATTGTTCCAAAATAATGCACTTTTTACTAGCGGAAATATATTTACAAAGCTATATCAAAGAACATTGAAGTCACTGCTGATAATTTAAAAAAAAAACTTAACCTACAGAAAGCACACATATGACAATGTAAATAAAAGCTATATATATTTTATTAATCATAAATATAATGAATAAATTTCATAAATAAATTATCTTTATCTTTTACTGTGAGATACTAAAACAAATTTTATATTAGTAACTACTGAAATGTCCAATGCAATTAAGCATACCAATTTTATTTTGCTTCTTATTATTTAAGTTTAAGATTTATTGACATTATTTTATATAAGATTATTTTAGGTTATAAGATTCAGCAACGTTATAAATTTCTACATTTAATTAGCATAAACATTATCAAGGCATTTATCGAATAAGCTTGCAATCACGGACTGGAGTGGACTAGCAGCTTTATCTTTGTAGAACAATTCTAGATTTCTAATGTTGTTATTGTTTCATATGGCTTTATTTGGAAGTCAATCCATATAAATAAAGACATTTCACTGCATCACAAAGAGGTAGAAAATAGAATAAAGCAAAAAGGAAACAATAAAGCAATTTTAATTGGAGCAATAAGCAATTGAAGCGTAATAGAAAACAGTTTAAAATAAGCAAGCCAAATTAAGAGTCTGTAACTGTCGATAGTTCATAAGAGTTTTTGCTTCCCAATAAAGTTTGGTGAAATGTTCACATTTTCTTGGGACTGACTATTTAAACCTTTACACATTAGGAGGTTGTAAGAATTCAAGGTTCCTATATTATAAATTGGACTTGCTTCGTATATTATAAATGTATTGAAGGTTATTATAATGAGCTTTACTTTTGATAACAATAAAACAAAAGATGATCACGCAAAGGGTAAATAATTATATATTTCTAAACTTCATTTAGCATTGTTAAGTACATGGCTTACCTTTTCATTTGTGCAGCAATCACAGTCATTAAATATGTATTTGAAAAAATATAATTTTATGTTTAATTTGTTGGTTGTTTATTTTGAAATCAGCAAAGAAATCACCGAAGTCTCCGTGGGGTAAAATGAAGACAATGATCCAGATTCGTCGAGACAATCGCCATCCAAAGAGTGAAAGCAGCAGCAGTTCTCCAAGGGATGCTAAGAACAACAAATCAACCATTCTGCCACCAGAACAGCCCAGTGGCCATTCCCCGAATAGACGAGCGCAACGTGGACCATACCGTAATTCATATCAAGACACCGGTATGTCACTTGAGCTAGACCATAAAGGTTTTAATTTGTTTCAGATTGGTTCAACAAAATGATGTCCATTTCTTATTTCAGGGAATGATGCTCCAGACTTTAGCTCGCAAACTGCACAATGCAATGGTCGAAATCATCAAAGGCTGGAACCTGGTCTTTCAGAACAAGCGCACAGACATCGCCAAAAGTCTCCCCAAAAGCATAATTATAGAAAATCATCCGTTCCTCATCTTGAATCAGAAAGTAAAATTAAACATGACAAAGAGTTTTCGGAAAATCGTCAGGAAAATGCAGACACTTCAACCGGAAGGAAAGACCCTATCACCAATAGAGGCGTGAGTGCTGTGTACTTCAATTTAATATTTAATCTCTAAATAAATGTACCCATATGTAGAATGATGTTATAAACGTTGACATTTACGTCTGAATATTCCTCAAAAGAGAAGATAATGTAGAAAAATAAATTACTTAATTCGAAAACTTTTTAAAAATAATGTAGAAAAATAAATTTGGTGTTAAATTTTAAAATAAAAATAATATCTGACCTATAACTGTGTGTGCTCTAAATAAATTTTAATGATATTAATACAATATATCGTAAACACACAGTTTTCCAACCTTTTTAAATCATCTATACAATGGATATCGTTTTACTTAGATATATTCTAATTTTCGAAAAAATTATTAAACAAATTTTATTAAAAATTGAATTTAATTTAAAAAAGAAATTTATTTTACGAATATGTTATTTATTATGTCTTATATTGAACATTAGAGGTTGTCTAAGAATATTTCCCAAAATAAAGGAAGATCCAAGTCATTAATTTTGTGAACTTACGCAAACCTACCCATCCCAATTTATATTCCTTTTATTGTTCTAAGGAACTCTTATAAAATTGAAAAGTGTAAATAATTTTTTCTTTCATTTCATTTACCTTTTATAATATGCTAATTCTATTTATTTAAAAAAAAATATTTTAATGAGGAAATATTATAAGATATAAATAAAGTTATGGATCGCGTCTGTCTTTAATTAAACTATTTAAGGTAATTCAATCGTTTGTAGAATGGAAAACGAAAAAAGTCGAAGCCTAGTCCAATACAACCAGTAGAATATGCGGAAGGAGATCACTGCTATTCCCAAATCAACGAAGAGGATGTAGCTAGGAACTTAGGAATGTCTCCTTCTACTCAGAGGAAGTGGATGTGGACGAAAGTCAAGGATGTCCTGAAGGGGAAGAAGGAGGAGGACGAACCTTTCTCAGCTTCAGCCCCCTCGTCCCCTACCTCACCAACGGATTCGACACACTTTCGTTTTGATATGGATAAAAGTAAGTCCAAAAATATATTTTAATTTGAATAACAGACATAACCCGTAAAGTGTCAATTTCATATTTTTTATTGTATGCAAAATACATTTTACAAGACTTGTCATCTTAAGTATCAAACTATCGTTATATTATCAACCAAAAATTTATTCATTGCATTAGGTTGATCGGAAAGTAATTCCTTTTTTTCCCGACAGAAGGCTTCATTGTATTTTTCGCAGTCAACTTCACACTTAAGGAGCTGAATCACTATATATTTTGACAGCTGATTTAAGCAAAAGGCTTGCTTGGGGAAAAGTTTGATTGGTTATAGGCAGTGGCTTTTGGTTGGTCTCTTATCAAATATGGAAAGTGAAAAGCAGTACTTTAAGCATATTTTACTTTTTTTACTACCGAAAGGATAAAAATGCTTTTCGAGAAAGAAATTATCCGATGAAAATGGGAAGCATGAATTGACAGAACCCAGTACCAACACTGGTTTTCCAAACTTTTATTTGGCAATTTTTACGTTGAAGATGGATAACGCTATGGTAGACCATTTAAAACTAATGAGAAAACAATAAAGATATTAATGGACACAAATAGGCAAATAACAATTTGTGAAATAGGTGAAAGGTTTAATATATGGAATTTCAGCATTCATGACTATTTGAAACTATGAGGTTCCATTTCAATGCTCGATATAGGAGTTCCATATTTTTTATAGGAATAAATTTTATGCAGTCACGTTGACATATGTGATGTGCTTCTCAAACGTAAAGAAAATTATCTCTTTCTTAAGCACATCATTACTGAGGAGAAGAAATGGCTGATGTACAACAATGTTAAGCAAAAAGTCATGGAATAAAAACATTAACCAACTTAAATTGCGTAGAAAGAGGATATTTATCAACAAAGATAATGCTATTTAGTTGATGAATTCGAATTTTGAAAAACTTATTTTTGAGTTTTTACCGGAGTATAATACTATCAATTTTGAAATGTACTGTCACCAGCAAGATAAATTGAATGATTCACTTATACATTACTCATGATTCTCAAATTATATCCATTACTTTTAAAAATATATGTAAAATTTACATCTAAAATCATTTTTAGAAATTAAAATTTTTCTTACAAACTAAATGCATGGAACTGTATTAATATCATTATTAATAACAATTTCATCAAATTGTAATTAATCGTATTAATTAGTAACAAGGTTTAATTGAAAGATATTTACATTTACATAAAAGAACTTCGACATATATTTTCAATTCTGTAACTTCTACAATCATCAAATTCCCAATATTCAGTTTTCTATGAGGCTTAAATTTTCAAGTTATAAGAAAATGATTTTGAAAAAATGCACCCAAGTTAAAATTTCTTTGAATGTAAATATCCATGTTTCTTTCATTTGTGTGTGTGTGTGTACACACTTCCATATTTCCTTTTCTTTTTATTATATAGATATAGACAATTTAATGCTTTATATACTCTGTGTGATAAAATAATTTAAAGGGAACAAATAAAGTAAAATTTAACTATCATAACATAAAATAACAATTTTTGTATTTAATAGCTAAAGAAGAATTTGATCTAACTTCTGAATTTCAAGATCAAGAAACGGAAGGTTGCTCCAACCCAAACCCTTCTGCTACGGTGACAGAACTCCTTCGCGAGCTGCAACAGAATTTAAGCGACGATTTCAATAAAAAGCTGGAGGAGTGGCAGCGATGTCGGAGCGATGGATTCCACAAAACAATCGCTCCCGAAGTAGAGAGAAAAGACTCCTTCGGAAAAATGAGAAAGATAAGCAAGCCGGAGAAAAAACTTTCAACTGGAGAAAAACTTGCCAAGAGCAGCTATCACATTCCTAAAAAGGTAATAAGAACTGTCATATTTTCCATGCACTCATCTAGCTGATGGTAATTTAGTTCGAAAGTATGTGTTGAAAACCAAACATTCTTCTCAAAATATTTCAAAATATAAATTATAAATCTCTAAAGGTAGCAAATACATTAACTGTTTTCTTGTCTCACCACACTGATGTTGTCGTTGTCCTTGCTACTAATGACACTTGGACAAGCCAAGCTCACTTTGCCGTTGGCTATGGGAATTTAAGTCGAGTAGGGTGTGTCTTTCGTTTAATCAGAACATCACGAAGGTGAAAGTACGACTTTGCTCTAAACTCCTCAGATAGAGGGCACCACCAGAGGATCCATTCCTTTAATTTTTACACTGATCTGAAGGGAGAGGAAATTTCCGGACCATTACACCTATTGTAATTACTCAATGACCGACCATAGGTCTTTCGATTCCACAGATTTAACGAGCACGTAAATCGCATGTACTCGGTGGGTCTTTGGCTGCATAGGGAATCGAACCACACCCTTCCAGACGGAAGGCCGATGCCCTAACCAATAGGCTACCACGCCCTACCACACTGATTACCACTCAAAATGCAACACCTAGAAAGATCGGATTTATCACAGTATAATTTATTTGGGAGATAACATGTTATACAGATATTAAATGATCGAAATTACAGCTATTGTGAGGTGTGGATGATGACAAAATAAGCAGTTAGTATATTCGCTATTATAGGGCTAATAATGCCAAACGCTGTATTCGCTTAGCAGTATTAACCCGGCTAAACGCCTCGACATGAGATTAGAGAGGCTTTGGATATAAGAGTAAAAAATATCTTTTACAACAAAAAAATTTTAAAATATCAAAAAAAGAAAAAAAACTATTTAACAAAAAATTTTGTATTGGCTCTTAGATTTTGCAAGTTTTGATTACAAATATGGTAACATTTAGAATTAAGAGAAATAATACATTTTGTTGAGTTTTATAAAAAGAACTATGTGTAAAAAGTAATGTTGCTGCTTTGAAATAAAAATGAAAACCTTGTTCCGCAGAATATGTGAAAATATATGTGTAAAAATAAGTGGAGATAATAGAAGAACTGGCCTTATGAGCTCGTGTGGCAAATACCTTCCTTCACAAACTGAACGTCTAGATATATTGTTGCAGTAGTTGGTTGAATTCAAATTCAAACAAGGAAAATATATAATCACCAAAGTTTAGATTAAGGAATGAGCCATCGAATCTCAGAAAGGGTAAAATTTAGTCCTCTTCAAGCTTGATGCTACGCTTTGCGTTTGTCCAACTTACACAATCAGTTTCAAGAATTCCTATCAATTATTGTGACATTCAATTAGAAATGAACATTGATGATCAATGTTTATTAACCTACAGATGGTATTAACATATTTTTAGAACTATTTCGGGGGCGTTTAATTAATATTTAAAATGTAAAGACTATTTTTTTAAATGTTCGATCTGATTGCCTTTTTTCTGAACTATATGATTGCATCGTGATTTCCATGATAGAAGAGCTTTTCGTAAAATTTCCAGGGGTATTGCTTTCCATTCCTCTTCCACTACTTTCCAGAGTCCATCTATCGTGGTGTGGGTTTGCGTTTAGAAAGAACTCTTTTTAACAGACCAAAGGAACAATAGCCCATAGTTGAAACGTCAGGGTACTTTGCAAGGATATGCTAAAAAAGTATATATGTAATACCAGTATTAGTCTTCATTTTTTCAAGAAATGCTGTGGTAGTTTTCGAAGTATGACTTGTAACTTTGTCTTGATGAAGTTTCACTCTTTGAGAATCATTGGGATAAAGAAGTGGGATTTCTTCTGTAAATATTAGATATAAAACCTTCTCCTGATAGTATGATAAGTTTATTTTAAAATTTTTCTTCTTTTTTTCTTATTTTTAATTTCCCATTGTAGGAGAAACCTGCGACAATCATAAATCCCTTACTGAAACTTTCTTTATATTTACAGAACCAGGTTTGTACATTTTTTTCTCCTCGTTTTCTACAGTAAATAGACCTTTTTTATTGCAATCATTTAGATAAACCCATGCTTCATCAAGGGTCACAATGTATGTCCATTTATCTCCTGCTAAATGGTTTTCATACAGGATTCTACAAAATGTTTTGCGTTGAGCCACATGCCTCGGCAAAAGCTGGTGAACATTATATTTTTTAGCTTTTTTAAGTTATAAATCTTGGTTTATTATTTTATTTATTGTTGTTACAGATGTATATAAAGACTTTGCAATTGATTTCTGTGTATGCGAATTTTCTCTTGTTACCAGCGATTTCACTTTAGAAACAATAGAAGCAGTACGTACTTTATTTGGATATTCGTTTGGAGTCTCTCTTTCCATGTAGAAATAATGATTGACGGTTTTTATCAGTTCGATTAATAATGTTGCTTATTTTGCACTTAGAAATTTTAATACTATGCATTTCACAACGTTTTTGATTTCTTTAATAAGAATATTTCTCTTTGGAAAGTGTAAAAACATATCCTTTAATCCACAGCATGTTTACATGCAACATTTTGAAAGAAAAATAAATTTTAAAGTAGCAAACCATATTTCTCATTTAAAATAATAAGCTGTTGCCTAAACTTTTTATTCTAAAACATTTACTTTTTTTAAATTCTTTATCGAAATCGTTCTAAAAATGTGTTAATGTATAACAGTTAATGTATAACACTTTAATCTTAAAGTGTGATTATGATCTTACAAAAGATACATTTTTACTTAGTTTAATTTTAAATCTTTTCTTGCTATCTATTGCACATGTTTTTGGAAAATATATACAAGTTTGTCTTTAAAGAACTACAAATATAAAGAGTAAATTGGAATCGCGGAATGAAAAATGAAAAATAAATATAAAAGCATTAGTTTTTAAAATTGAAATCTTAAAAAAAAAGATAGGAGTAATATAACCACAAATATATCATAGAAAGCTTGATATTCACTAGGATTAAAAATTCTTAGAGGAAAAAGCTTCGTAAGATGTTTAATTTAAAACAAATATTACTAAGATATAGAGAATGGGATATATTTTAATATTACTAAATATGAACTTAAATAATCAAAAATATACCAGATGTCCTAGGTGTGTATTAAATTAATAAATCTAAGGTAAAAATATAAGTAATAAATTAAACATTTCATACTTTGCTTTATATTTCAGAAAAATAAGTAATGAGATGGCGGTATCTTTTTTTATAATACGGCAGTGTTTTCGATAAAATTAGTTATCACCACAGCTTATTGCTTACGATTTTTAATTGGAAAAACTTTTCTCGCATACCCTCATTTTTTTATGTAATAAATTCTTTTTACGTCTTTTGAAATACATCATATCCAAACGCCATTTAAAAAAAATGACCATTGATAAAACTGATTATAATTATTTTTAATATACGTAGTCTATGCTAAACATATTAAATTAAAAATGCTGAAATATGATAAATGATATATGATGTACTCCTTAAATATGACATTATTTCGTAACAGTACGTTATGTAAATGATAAAACTATAGAATTGTAAGGCTTATTAAATTCGTTTTAAATTGTTAATAATTTTTAATAATTATAATTTCATATAACTTTTTCATTAAATAAATAATCAGTTATCATTAATTTATAAAAACAACATTTTATATTGATATCAATCTAATGAATGAATCTTTGTTTCAGGATTTGAGTTGGTTGGAAAAGGAGCAGCAAAAAGTTGAAAGGGAGATTGATAGATTATCTAAGGAGAAACAAAAGTTCGAAAAACGTTCCATTCGGTTAAAACAGTTAAAAGAAGCAATGACTGATGGTCAGAGGAAAGAAGTTCTGGTTAAAACTTCGGCTGGGGAATTTCGATTCGAAGGGATTTCCGACGCTTTTACGAAGAAGCTTTACGAGTGGGAAACAAAAAAAGGAGTCAATCCTGAGCTTTCGACGATAGCTTTGCTTGATGAATCCTTAAAACCACCTGTAGAAACAATCATAACTGCCGCTGCTTCTAGTTCTGTTGGTTCCAACTCAACAAGAACGTCTCCGGAACCAGCCAAAAGCTGTTTTCAAGTGTCCAGAGCTAGTTCAGAGCCAGATTTGTCGTCAACTCAAAAAGAATCAACTCCCAATAATCAAACTGCTAGGTAAAATTCTTAATTTGATGTCAATTTAAATAAATTTAAACTGAGTGAAATTTGAAGTGCTGAAATTTACATTCACATTTTTATATTCCAATATTTAACTCAAATTTACTTTGCATCATATTTTATTTCTAATACATAAATTTTCATCTTATTTTAAAGTAAAATTCCAGCAACTCCTAAAAAACTGGTAAGCTAGCTACGAGAGCTTGCTCGTCTCCATAATCAGCATTTTGTATTTTATAATAATTTTATACAATCACCTCTGGGTGCTCTCCTAAAAGTTTTTAAGGTCACTCCTTCGCATGCTCTTCACGTCAGGCATCTTAAGAGCAAAATTATATCCATAACATTTATGCCATAAATATGAATGAACGAGTTGAACTTAAAATTTATATATATATATATATATATATATATATATATATATATATATATATATATATATAAAACTGAGTAAAGACTTACCAGATTTGAAATTCACGATGCATAATTTTTGTACATAGGTTCATCTTAATTTATATTGTTCCTGAGAATATTTATTTTCAACTAATGTATTGATTTAATCAAGGTGTGAAAGTCTTAACAATAGTTCTCTGATGCATTTTAATTCCTAGGTCGAAATCTGGCGATACTTTGCTTGCTGGTGAATTGGAAGTTGTCACCAATCTGGAAGCAGACACAACAATTGAAGATCAAAGAGAACTAAAAGAAGTGATCCATCATAATGAAGACAGTTATTACTCTCTTCTTGAAGAGAACATGTACCTACTTGATCAGCTGAAAGAAAAGGAAGAAATATGCAGTCACTTGCAGAACGAACTGGACAGACTAGACGATAAAACCGAGAAGACTAATAGAACTCATCAAGAAGAAATGGGTAAGAAGTTTTGTTAATTGAAGAATATATAAAAATATATTATAGTTTGCTTTGTGAAAATGTTCACATTTAAATTTTTTAAAGATTTGAAAAATTAAAATAAGAAATTTAAAAATTTTAAATTGCTAAATACAAGCCCTTTTTGCCAAGGTCCTTAATTTATTTGTCTAAAACTGTGCTAACGATGTAGTTTGTATTAGATAGCTTGAGTTTTCAAAAAAAAACATATGATTGGAATTTATAAATCAATTCTCCTTAATTTAAACTTATTTTACTCAAAAATTCGCAGCTTTGTAAAACTGGAAAATGTATTAAAATGACAGAACAAATATTTGATCTCTTTAGAGTATTATGCATATTTTGTTCTTAATACAAAATAAATGAATGAAAATAAACACACAGTTTAAATAATTCTTTAAAGTAAAAAGGTAAAGAAATTACATTATTTTCTTTATTTTTCTCTTTATTTACACAAAAACTTTATATTTTTGTAGGTAATTTCATAGGTTATTTGGATAAAATAATTCATTAAAAATATCTATAAGTCAATTTTGAAAAGTTTTGTGAATAATTCTCTCTCATTTATTTATAGAACTAACTACAAATGATTTTGCCATGTTTTAATAACCTATAAAAATGCATCTAAAGTTGCAATCCCTTAACATCATGATAGTTTCTAAATGAGAAAAAAAGACAATAAATTTTCCCTAATTTCTAGTAAAAACCACCATGATTAAAATATATCTATGGAAAATAATTAATTAATTACATAGTATTGAGACGTATAATTGACTTGCCGACGAATTTGCTGCCTACCTTCAAATTGCCTTCTTCGAGAGGCAGCAAAAAAGTTGAAGTTCACCATCGAACGCCTGAGAATACTGTCGAAGTTGATTTTGTTAATAAAACTATTTCTTATGTGAATATTAAAGCATCGGTTTGAGAAGCCGTTTTTCATTGATTCAAACCCTTAACACGTTGACAATAGAAATGAAGAAAAAATAAAATGAAAAAGATGAGACGAAACATCCATTTTATGGCTAGTTTAAATCGTCAAGGACAATTTAAATTTTTAAAAGATTAATTAATTAATGAAATTTTAAATTAATAATTGCAATATTTGTAAGCAATCTCTTTTGAATCGTAAGACTAATACCATGCTTATATAGGCCAATATTAAAAATTTTTTTTAATTATTTATCATTTTCTAATTTTTTTGCAATTATTTCCAAGTGGCTTAATTACCATGCATAAATCAATTTAAAGAAATTTACTTAATAGTCTTAAAAACTATAAATACAATATTTAATTGATATTGTTGTAAGTATACAAAGCAGTTAGTGGTGTACCTTAGTTAAGAAATAGCCTTTTTATTGAATAAAAAACTGAGATGTATTAACTATAATTTCTCACTTTTTTATGAAATTGTTTTAGTATTTCAAAACGAAAATTGCCGCCAAAAATGCTAGGGTAAAAATACACCCACTTAATTTGTGTTATACTTTAGTAAAGGCCATAAAAGTTTAGTCAAAAATTAAGAAAATAAAAATGTCAGATTAGTAATTACTTTAGTTAAAAAACATTGTATTCATACATAATAAAATTAATACTAAGCAATTATAACTTTTCATTTTTTTAAAAAAAATTTTATGTTCTTTTTTTAACAGAAAAATATCGCCAAAAGTTGTGGGAAATTCACATGTCGAGACCCAGAGACCTGCAGGGTTCATTACACCTTATTTCTGAACTGAAATCAAGGATTGAAGAATTGCAGAATTGTAGTGACAAACTAAAATCTGACAGGGAACGATTAGAGGTATCTTCAAGTTTTATACTTATTTCTAAACCTTCTTCGAGGACTGATTGTACTGATATTAAATGAACATACATACATACATAACTGTGTGGGGAGACCCCGGACTGTACCTTTAGGTTAACGGGTGCCGTCTCCCCAACACCTAGTATGCTCCACACCTCTACGAGGTCCGTGAGGGCGCCACCATCGTGGCATTTAACAAGGCAAAGAAATTGTGCTTACAAATTAGTAGCAAGAAGTTACAAAACATTTTAAGGGGCTTTAAGCCCTGTTGAACATCAGGCAATAGCATTCAATATTTTCTCTGAGTTTAAAATAAAATAAAACATGACATATACAACAAACAATGGAGAAACAATTTTCAATCAATGAAAAGACAGTTAACAATTTCTAGGGTAATTATGGCAATAAAAACATTATATACATTGAAAGCAAGATTATAAATAGTATAAACACTTAATTATGAAAAGGAAAAAAAATGGCATGATATGAAAGTTGATAACTATATACAGGCAGGCAGCTTATACAAGTTTAATAAGCACCTTAGCTTTTAAAAGCATTTTTTTAATAATTTTTAAATAATTCCAAATAAATTATTTAAAAAGTTTCTAAGGTACTAAAAGGGAATAGGATTCAAAAAGTTTTTAAGGTTCAAAAGCGGGCTCATAATGTTCGAAAAGTCCAAACAATTCGGGACATACAGTTCATAAATTTCATTAAGCTCATATAAAAAATTTAGACACAATTATTAATTGTGGAAGAAACTTAACTAAGAATAGTTTTCTGATTCGTCTGTAGAATCTTCTATATCGTCTGTGGAATCGTGGCCTAAATCCTGACAAAGTTCTAATCCTCGTTTGTTGAGATGAATCATTAGCTTTGTGAGGAGTAATCTGCGGTGACGATCTTTCAAGCAAAATTTCAGGAACTCTATGTTGGTCTGTTGGGAGTTCTTCTTTAGGTGGTAATTCTCAGTCTCTGGGCACTCTAGGACATAGTGGAAAGGATCTCCTTGGGCTCCACAGATACAGGTAGATGAAACTGCCTTTCCGAATCTTTGGAAGTACTGTGGAAATGGACCGTGAAATGTTAGCAGCTGGTTGAGGTATGGATTATCATACGTTAGCTTGCTAGAGACTTCTGAGAGTAGATGTTTGGTTATTCGACCTGTTGTTGCACTGTCCCACAGAGACTGCCATTTTTGAAGTGTGAAATGCTTCAGTTGTTTGATAAGTGAAGATCTTGGGTATGGAATCACTAATGCTTTGGATTCATCAATTTTTGTGGCTTCCTTTGCAGCGATGTCTGCGCACTCATTTCCAACATCACCTTGATGCGCTTTAATCCAGCTTAGATTGATGTGAGAAGTTGCAGCTGCTAGTTTTTCCTGTATGGCATGTATTATTGGTGATGTGTGAAGTGGGTTAAGTAACGCATGCAAAGTTGATGAGCTATCAGACCAAATGGTTACAGATCTGAGGCCTTGTGCATCAATGATGTTGATAGCTTCAAAAATGGCTATGGCCTCTGCTTGAAAGACTGAGTTCTTATTCCTCAGCTTAATTTTGTGTTCTTGAAGTTGTTTGCCTTTATGATAAATTATTAGGGCTGCACCTGTTTTACCGTCAATATGTGATCCATCCGTATAGATATTGTAAGGTGTGATCAATTGGATTTGACCTTTTGCTGGCGAGGAGGGTTTGGAGGGCAGATTGTGGATGTGTATCCCCTTAAGTCTTAACGATGGATGGACACAGTCTTTATGTACAGGATATTCATAGTCAGACGCACTGAGGGTTTGGTCTCCCAGCACAGTAGTTTCCTGCAGTTGCAGTACCCTAGTTTTGTGCGCTAGCTGGATGCAAGTAAGATGAAGTGGTGGCAGGCCTGCCAGTGTGTTGAGGGCAATTGTGGACGTGGTTCTGAAGCTTCTCGTGATTAATAATGTAAAGTAGCGTTGTAGGCTGTCTAATTGCCGCTGCTTCCTAACCGTCATGGGTAGAATCCACAAGGATGAGCCATAAGTAACCATTTTCTCCATGACAGAAAGATAAATTGCTTTAGTAATTTTACTTTTAATGCCCCAATCTCTTGCGATCATGGAGCGGAAACGCTGAACTATTGGTATCATCTTTGTCTTTAACTGCCTGATATGTTGTAGGAAGGACATTTTGCAATCTATTGTTACTCCGAGATATTTTAGTGTTTTAGTATGCTTTAGGCTATTATTTTCTAAGGTTATTCTGGGATTTGATTTTAAATGTTTTCTTTTCTGGTGCAGGATAAGGATTTGCGATTTAGGATGAGAAATTGTGAGCTTTAAGATTCTACAGTAATTTGAAAAATGTTGCAAAGATTCATTACAATGTGATTGCAGAGACGCTTTTGTATTACCTTCAACTACTAATAATGTGTCGTCGGCAAAGGCAATTACTTTAGTATGTTCTGGCCAGGATGAAGTTAATAATTCGTTAAAGAAGATGTTCCACAGGATGGGGCCGCCAACAGATCCCTGTGGGCATCCCCTGGTGTGGGGAATCGTGACGCACCCTCCATCATGAACCGTGGTGAGCGATCTGTCTTCCAAAAAGCTGAAGATCAAGGATGTTATATTACTTGGACATCTAGTTTGTAGCAGTGCTTGACGCAGCCCTGGCCACCAAAGTGAGTCAAAAGCCTGCTGGATATCCAGCGCAATGAGTGCTACGTAGTTCTGCTTATGGTGTGATTCGTCAATTAGGTTTCTAAGTTTTTGGAAGGCGTGTTCTGTCGAGCTGTTGCTTCGAAATCCGTATTGGTGATTACTAAGGAATTTTGTTTTATGCAAGTGATGCTTGAGCCTTCCTATGGTCAATCTCTCCAAAACCTTCCCAAGGGCTGATAATAAGCAGATTGGCCGATAGGAGGTCGGGAGACTAGGGTTTTTATTCTTCTTAAGAAAATAAATAACCTGGCCCTGTTTGAATGGTTTGGGGAAAGTCTTAAGCGTAAGGCAAAGATTAAAATATTGCAGGAGGAAAGTTGCATTTGCTCGAAAGAGCAGCTTGACAATCACATTGTCTATCCCATCTAGGCCGGGAGCTTTTGAATTGACAAGATTCTTGATAATAAACTTTAGTTCATTGAATGCAAAGGGTGGGTCCATTATGGTTGTGGGATTTAGGGATAGACTTCTAATTCTGCGGTGGTGTTGATTGTCAGTTGCAATGTCATCTGCTGGAAAGGTAGCTTTCAAAAGGTCCTGAAGTATGGTGGTGGTAGTCTGAGTAGTATTGGTTGTAGTCGTGAGAGTCTGAAACTGTGTGGGCTGGAAAGTTTTGTTGGTAACAATTCGTTTAATAATACCATGTTCTTTATTGTTCGTTGTGCAGAACCGTGACCAGCTCTGCAATTTTGCTTCTAAAATTGATCTTTTATAGATGGCCAGATGTTGCTTATACTTAAGATGTAGCTGATCTCTAATGGCTGGTGTAGGTGCATTTTTCATTAATCTTCGCATAGCCCTTGTTTTTTGCTTTTGACTCCTCAGGCTGGTTGTCCACCAAGACAGGTTCGTTTTCTGAACTGGATTTCGGATACTGAAGACCTCTTCTGACGTTGATTTTATAACATCCAGGAGTTGGATAGTTATTTGTTCTAGTTCGTTGGGTGTATTGACACGTTGAAGTTCTATTTTAAGTTGATTCAGCTTGGGCTTGATTTTTTGAATAAACTTGTGTTGACCTTTGTAGGTTTTGTAACGTCTATTAAAAGTGATGATAGATTTCGAAGAGATGCGAAAAGTTATGTATTTATGGTCAGAGCATGTAACATCGTCAGTCACTGCCCACTGATCTATTAGGCTGGAGGCAAAATCGTTAACTATGGTCAAGTCTGGCCATCCGATTCCAACAGGGCCTTCGAATGTTGGTGGGCAGCCCTGGTCGTTAGCGATAGAGAGATGGTGCTGTGGAATGAAGTCTTCTAAGAGGAGTCCTCTATGGTCATTAGAAGTGTAGCCCCACAGTATGTTATGCGCATTAAAGTCTCCTCCAATAATTATTGGCATTCCCGGATAGCTTACTAAGATGTTATGTAACTGGTGAAGAGCAGTTTCAATCCTTTCATAGGGTGAGGCATACAGGCTGGCAAGAAGTAAAGGACGTGGTTGCAGATTCAGCTGAATCACAACAAGATCTCTTGTTGATTGAATAATTGTGGGATTAAAGGGTGCATTGACAATGATGGCCGCTCGTGGGTTGTCCGGCCCCATTGCATGAAAAACTTTCCATCTAAGAGGAATTCCCCTGATGCTTCCTTTCAATGCATATGGTTCTTGTATAAAACTAATATCGATGTTGTTGGTGGCTATGTATTGTGAAAATTGGGCAATTGCCGATCTGCTGCGTTGTAAGTTAGCTTGGAGACAAGTTATATTGTTGCAGGTTAAATTAGTTAAATTTTTATCAGTTGGGTGCTGAACAATTGGTATAGATGGTGCACTGTTTAAGTTGTGATTACTGGTAATTGAGGTATCGTTGCTGTTATGAGTGGGCATTTTAGTTTCAGTAATTGGCTGATCAGTTATTTATCGATTAGTGGAGCTACGGTAAGTAGTTTGCTTGTAGTTTGTTCTTTTTGGTTTTTCTAGCTGTTCGTTGGTAAAGTTGTTATATGATGGGCAGTTGAAATCATATGCGGGGTGATTAGTAGGGTACTGACATCCTTTTTTATTATTCTCAAAACAGTTAATGCAAAAGGATTTAAATTCGGTGCATTCATCTGTCATGTGTTCACCTCCGCATTTTCCACAATACTTGGCATTCCTGCAGTTGGTAGTTGTGTGGTGGAAAGACTGGCAGTTTTGGCATCTACGTACTGTCAAAAAGCGGTCGATTCTGAATCTTCCCAAACCTAGGAAAATGAAGCGATTTTTGAGGAGCTTTAGCCCTAATGGTTTTGGTAGTTCAAAGATCCAGTTCCACAAGTTGAATTTACTTAGAGTTTTCCTAGTTTGGAGAATCCTAATATCCTGTGAATTTTTCAGACTTAAGTCTTCCTGAATCGCGTTGAGGATTGATTCATCAGTGGTGGTTTCTGGAGTGTTAAGAAGAATTACCCGTATTTTTGGTATTTCCTTTGGGACCGCCGTAATTTTTTTATTGTTAAGAATTGTTGATAGCTGTGTTATGTCCTTATGGTTCCTGCATTGGATTTCGACATGGGTTTTTCTCATGTAAATACCTTTAGGTCGGACATCACTTTCAATTTGTCGTAGTGTTTGTCCGATATTGTCTGCTGGATCTCTTTTTATTATTAGGCAGGGCTGAGATTTTACCGCTTCACTATAAGTTTTTGGATTCTGCTGATTTGGTTCCAGGTTCTTCCTTAGAGGTTGTAGAGTGGACTTTTGAAGTTTGTTGTCTAAGGATTTGATAGCATTTGCTAATTCAGGTATGTTTTTTTCCTTTAGTTCCTTTAAATTTTGCAGGAGCTCTTTCGATGTTGGGTCAATGTTTTCGACGATGGGTGTTGGTTGAGGAGTTGCGAATTTAAATTCCTCTTGTAGGTTTTTAATGAGAGTGAGGGCTTTATCGCGATTCTTAGTCGGGAAAATGAATCTGCCCTTATTTTTTGATTCGATGATTTTCTTTAGGGATTGCAACATTGCGAATGGTGTTGCATCTTTAACTTTTTGTTTTTTCCTTCTTTTTTCAATTTGTGATGTTGACTTTACTACCACTGGGTGCAAAATAACCTCTTCACTATGAGAGTTAAGATTATCAATAGTGCCAAGGTCTGAATCTAAACCATTTAAGTCCAGGTTTCCTGGATCCTTTGTGTAGGTATGTTTCATGGGTGAAATCAATTCGGACATTAAAATTTGCGTGTTCAATTCGGAAAATGCTGAAAGCTGATTAAACCAATAGGTTTATTGTTAAGAAAAATAATAATAAGTAATAATGACAATATACTATTGATGAAAAAAAATCACTACAATTGTAAAGGCTGACAATAGATACAGCGGAAGTGACCCAGATGCCATGATCACTCCGTCCCGTGCATCAACCCGCACATCCGATGTACAGACTAAATGAGTCAAATTCCTGTGATTTAATGTAATAAAAAAAAGTGTAAGTAAAATAATAATAAAAAGAAAAACTATAAAAACAGACAGCGTCATGAAGGAAACCCCATGTGACGATTTCAGTAGAAAGTTCCATCAGTGTAACTCTACTGATGGTGTTGTGTTAAAAAAATTTAATAGACATTGATTATTAATCAAGGCAAAAAAAAAAAAAGTTATAAAGATTAAACCTGAATCGATACAAGGGAGTCCGTCAGATAAGCATATCGCTGAAAATCGCATGTCTGTATTTTAATTTGGGCTAACCTATTTGTTAATTATTTGATTATCATTCTTTATTTTAAATGGTAAGAAATAATAACATAAACAACCAAGTCAATGAGACATGGGCCAATTAGAATTGCTCTACAATTTGGATAAAAATCCACACTTGTGATCCCAGAATCTTCTCCTCACCATGTACTGCAATTCCACTTAGAGGTTGTAGTTTTAATTAAAAATAAATTCTAGAAAATATAATTAATGGTTTGAATTGTAAATTAATTCCCAATTCCATTAAAATAAACTACTCATAACTATTAGATGGAAAATAAAAACAAACAAATAAAAATTAAAGAAAGTATTATGGTATTTAACTACTGGAAAATTCAAATTTAAGTGAATTAAATATATTCTTTAGGTGAAATTAAAGTTGACATTATTTGAATTATATGGAAGTAATTAAGATTATTATATTTATAATAAATGAAAAGTTCAGCAAAACAAATAGCAGACCTAACTTAATAGAAAAAATGTCAGGGTATAAAATATCATGCCTTTGTAAAAAACAATTATAAAATATTAAACATTAACTTATTTACAAGATATTTAATATAGATTAATTTATTTTACAAGTAGTTATAATTGTCAAATTAACATTGAAAAATAATTATTACACATATATAAAAATTATAAAAAAAATAATAAATAAATAAAATAAAAATAATTAAAGCGTTAAAAGTTAAAGTTAAAAAAGTACAATTAATAATCATAAATTATTATAAAATCTCAAAATTAAAATTAACGTTAAAATAAACAAAAATAAATTAACAAAATTAATAAAATAAAAAGATGCATAAAAAAATATAAAATAAAAAACTTAAAAATAAAGAAAGTAAAAGAGAAATTTAGTTCTTTCAGATAACATAATAACACAATAACAATTGAATAAAAAAAAATGAGTCATTTAGTTAGACATCCTTAAAAGAGGCAGACTAGAACGTGAAAAAGTTGTAGTCCAAATGTACGGGAGAAAGAGAAAAAAAATATTTAAATCTAGAACTGGATTGAAAAAAAAAAAAAACATTTTTTTTTTTTTAGTTCCTATACCTTAGCATGGATGCTAAAGCTGAAAAGAACAAGTCCACAGAAAGAGAAATGGAAAATCTTAAGACATGGATATGGGCTTATCTTGCAACGTGAGAAAGATAAAGTTCAAAAAAATGGACTAAGAGTAAAAAAAAAATAAATAAATAAATAAATCAATAATATTTAAAATATATATATATATATATCTATATATATACTTACTAAGTGGGAATATTAGAAGCATATTTAGAAATAAAGAATTTAGGACTTTGTTCCATGTAGCTGTTACAATTAGGAACCGAGAAAACAGCTGATTAATATTAAAATTAATTAAGCGCAGGAAATTCGATGCGCAAAGTGTTAAGATGAAAAGGAACAGGGGTACAAAACAGGGAGCAAAAAGCAGAATTTTGAAGGAAAGGGGAGAAAAAAAAAAAAAAGACTACAGTATAAATACATCTACATAGGGGAAAAATGAAGAAACACGAGGAGAAAATACGAGAAGAAATATAATTTCTTAATGCACTAATTAGACCATATCTCATTAACTGTTGATTGGAGACATATATTACACACTTAAGAATAGTCACAGAAATCCGCTCCGAATAGACAAAAAAAGATTGGAGTGGATTGATTTAAAAATTAAAAAGTTACGGTTGTTTTAAGGTAAGAATTGCAATCAAAATATTCAAAAATACAAAATAATGGAATAAAAATAAAATATTTACAAAATTATAGGAAAAGAACTATTGATTTTACTATTATAAATTATATATTTTTGGAAACGTAATAATATCCTCTCCAATTTGAGAAAAATTCTAGAAAGATAGGACAATTAGAACCGAAGTCATTAAGGAATAATTAAAAAGGTGGAAAAAAATTTGCGAAAAACTGACGAAAAACATGGATTTTATGTATTTATTAAAAGGTCAATAACTTCGGTTCCAGTTATCCCATCAACACAGTCTATACATCAAAACGCACGAAATCAATGCACGGAACGTAATAATACGACATCTGGGCACTTACCTTGGTTTTAGCCGCTCATCATGATGTTAATTAATCCAAAGGAACAATGATTGATAAGAAAATTTTTGAAGTATACAAAATAAGTTGTTGGAAAAGCAAATTTCTACTTTTCGAAATGCCACACAATTCACACCAATTGTACTTGGGATAAATATCTTCAGAGCTACAGTGATAACTAGATAAACTAATTAATTGCAAACTTCTAATTAGTCGCGAAAGCCAAATCACGAAACTCCGTTGCTGGGGGTGTACGAATGGTTGCTATGCGGGCTGAGGCAGCGAGACAAACCTATTAAATGAACAGGAAAATTTTATATTGAAAAATGTGTATTCCATATAATGGAGATTAATACTTAACAGCACAAGGAAAAAAATTTTTTTTTAATTACGATATCCAACACCTTAGGAATCAGAAATGCTAATCATTCAGCCATCGGTCGGCGGGAAAAAATTATTGGGGAATACTATTGTTAAAAAGATCGCAAAAATTAAAAAAAAAATAGAAAATTCACAATTATATATACTTCACATAAAAAATAAAAATCAAATATCTTACTAAATGTTGAAAGATGCAACGAAATTTGTAATCATTTACTTTAAAAGTAAATTTATGATTTTTACTAAAAAATTTAAAATATGTTTTAAATTTTGTAGCTGGTAATTTAAATAAAAAATTTTTTAATTATTTTATACAAACATCTAAATACGATTTAATGTACACTAATAAAATCTATGTATCACCTTTTACTATTGAATTTTATGTTTGAAATTTATTCTTTAGATAAAAAATAATAAAATTATTTGAAATTTAAATTTCTTTTTAATGAAGAATCGTTTCCGTGGAGTACCTATTTTCATTGATTTAAATCACTATTTAATAATAAATATAAACCTATGTTAATGTTGAAAACATAAATTAAGGTTTTTTAGTAAATAGAGTTTTGCCGCATTAAATTTCATTTTAAAGGAGAATTACTGTTTTAGTAGAAAATGCTCTGTGGATATTATTTACACCACAGAAAATTACAGTTCATTATTTCTTTGTTTTGCAGCATTGTCAGAATACCTTTACTTGTAACTAAACATGCAAGTAAAAATAGTTAGCTCTTTAATTTCAGGTTTTAATTAATTACTTTAAAAGAAAGCAATTTATAAATTTTAACATGTTAAGCTTAGTTGCTTTTATAATCACCCCATGTGTATTTTTACAATTACCTAAATAACTAAGATTCATTTCATTTTTTTTATACGTGAGGAATACATTATTACGAAATGTCGAAAATATTGAGCCTTATGATATTTGCATTATTGAGTCAGTAAAAAGAAAAAAATCCTTATCAGAATTGGCACAAAATCGGATATTTGGCGATGAAAAATTTTGAAGCGATCAAAATATATAAATACATTTCAGATAAGGTCACATTAGAGATTGGTATAAAAACTACAGAATATAGTACCTTATCATGATAGTGTTTACAATTTTAGCCTAAGAGATGATATTAATAATTAGCGCAATTAATCGATTTTTGCCAAATTTATTGAAATACTTGGGAATTTTTCAATGTATTTTTTAATTACGGTTGAAGCATGCGAATACCTATTCACTGAAAATATATATTCTGAATCCTTGAAGTAGATGGGAAACACAATATATTTCACACATGCTGTGCATGCTGTTTTATTTATATATGCATATTAAAATTTGATTTCATAAATATAAACATCAAATGCCAAAATACTATTTTTATGTTTTTAAAAGTTTATGAAACATGAAAAATGCAGTTATATTTCCTGTTGTTTCCAAGGAAAGTTTTAGGTACCACAGCAATCAACAAGCAAGATTAGCTGACGATTTAATTCGAAAAATGAAAGAAATGCAGATTTCAGGCACTCCACTCAGCTTCAATCGAAGTGGTAAGAGTCTTTATTCATTTGATGTCAATATTTTTTTTAAAATGCTCTTATAATTAACAAAATCCTTGAAACTTTCAGTGTGAATGATTCCTTTTTACTAGGATATTATATTAAAGCATGTATATACACAATATTTTTCCTGATTTCGAATTAAGCGAATGAGCTTAACTACACACATACATGAAGTACCCAAGAAAAGCTCAAAATAATTAAGGAATAGCATATTTTGTAATAAAGCTACACCAATATTTTCACCAAAATGTATCGTAAAATATATTTCAATATGGACCTAAGTAGTTTCAAATTTTTGACGTGAAACTCATAGTCATATTTTATGAAAACCAAAAACATGACAAAGTAAAAATTAATTCATAAATCTTCCTCAGATCTAAATTTATTTCTTGTCAAGAAATGTTAATTATAAGAATTTTGTTGCTGAATTTTGAAATACAGTTTAAAATAAATAATTTATAATAATGTTTTTTACATATTAAATCTACTGAATTTTATATTAAAGCACATGAGACTTTTATACCGTTATCGGTTTTTATGTTTACATTTTTTGTATAGTTAAACCTATATTTAGTTTACTACAAATTCAATATATAAATAAAAATGCAAATAAGTAAATGATTCTCAATTGGTGGCATAATGTTTTCTCTACTCATGCATGTGTAAATGAAAATGCAAATATGTAATTAGAAAATGTTTGAGATATGTCATTAAATAAATTCGACTGTTTGGAGTTACGAGATCTCAAAACCTAAATCTCTAAAAAATTTGATCCCAGTTCTTGACATTTTAAGTAAAATGCGGAACGGATAAATAATGAGATTCAACTATTGAACAATGAATGCATTTAAATATAAAAATCAGTACCCTTTTTTTAACCTTATTTTTATATCATATACAAAATAAAAATAAGACAATTTTTTATTTATTATTACTACTTTTTTTTGCCTCCCACTAAGCAAATGTCTTATACATCAAAGTCAAAATCCGTCATTTGATTCAAAGGGAAAGTCAAATTAATCTTTTCTTTTGTTCTTCGTATATGACTGATTTTCTGATTTCATTTATGACTTGAACATCCTTCAGTAAAGCAATTTGTTTCTTATTTAGTTGCAAATATCAGGAAAAACTCTTAAATTTTAGCAACTTCTATATTTTTACAGACGTCTTATTAACTTTACTTACATTTTAATTGAAGCTTGAAATACTTCTGCATTCCTTATTTGCTCAGTATTGTAAAGGTATCCAATAAAATCATATCTTATTTTTAGCACTGGAGAGACTATACTTTTGCCTTTAAGCGATATCGAGGTGCAAGAATTATACCATGGGTTATAAAACGTCAAGAGGTCTGGTAACATCTCTACAGTATAATTCTATTTTGGAAACTAAAAAAGATAAGGGAGAAGTCAATGATTTGCTAGGCAATACAGAGATTAACAATCCCAGCAAAATTTAATACCAAATGAGACGTTTTTAGCATTGATATATAAAACAAAGAACGTGTAGAATGCACATTGGTTTATTTATGAATTCAAATGCACTTGCATTTTGAAATGTGCAAATAAAAGCATTAATTGTCACTAGACTCAATTAAAATCGGTACTTAACCTGCTTTTCTTTAGCTACATGAATGGTTCTCTAAAGGCGAAGCTATCTCCCAATCGAAACGTTCTGTAGATTTCAAGAGTTGGAATTCAAGCACAAAAATATGCTGGTTTCCTTTCTTTTCTCATATCTATGCACAGATGGTCGTTTGCTATTAAATCACTGCTGCCCTACAATTTCGAGATTTAAACTTTGCCTATATTTAATTTAATTTTTAAGATGCTTACCTGAATATTTTATCTCTAGGATTGCTATAAGCTGGCTCTCTCTTCCATGCCACTCGGTGACTGTCTGTTAACTATAGCCGTGATAGTTTGCTTATTTAAGGCATCATTTCCATTTTCACAAGGTAGTGAGTTCGATTTTGGACTGAATTGAATATCCGTCGTGTTCACTAAAAGTGGCTGTGGTAGGTTTAATAGATTGTGATGGCAATGTCTTCCAAGTGAAAGGACACATTTGGCGGGGGGACAGGACAAGTGCTGGGAATCTTGTGTTTGGCATTTGCTTCAAAATTGCGAATACTTCACCCATTGTACAGAATAAGTTTTAAAATAAGCAACATTTTATTTTTTAAACTATGTAAAAAATATTTTGCAAATTGATACAAATTATCTAAATTATATATATATATATATATATATATATATATATATATATATATATATATATATATATATATATATATATTATTGTATTAATACATTATTTTTGGTATTTTATTTGATTGATGTACCAAGAAATAATAAACTTTGAATACATAACAGGCTACAGAAGGAAATGGCGCAAGTGCATGAAATGTGATCCCTTTAGTGTTTCCAGGATACATGATTTATCCACCAAACTTTTGCAGCAGGTAAATTTTCACTTCTATTCACAAAGTTTACTAAAATGATACATTTTTGCTACGGAATTTAGTCGTGAAATATTGCTTAGAAATACTTAACATAGTTATTGAAGAATTTTAAATACGAAGAATAGAATTATGTAGAATATATTTACATATGTATATATAAACTGCCCGACATTCAAAATGTAATCCCAAAAAGGAGTAGCCAAAAAGTGATATAACTCATCAAGCAAAGAGAGACAGTAACGAATAGTAAGCCATCTTTGTTTCGAAATGATATTCATAATACAGAGCGAGAACACGGTCAGGTCATTAGACTGTAGAACCACCGTGGATGGCGATACATGAAGTAACACGCTTAGGCACAGAGTCAGTGAGAGTATGAATAGAGTCCTGAGGAATGGCTCTCCATTCGCTATCAACCATTTGCCAAAGTGCGCCTTCTAAAGGAGAAAGAAGCAGAGTCTGAAAATGGAATCCAATCATATCTCAAACGTGTTCGATTAATGAGAAATCTACTAAGCACGATGACCAAGCAAGCAGCTGTACACCTTGCAGGACATGTTGGCTGATGCAAACAATCCGTGGTCTGGCATTATCCTGCTAATAAAGGGCTTTGGACATCGCCTGAAGGTAGGGGAGTGACACCAGAGGCCGCAATTCATCCACGTAATGTTGGGCTGTCATAGTGCCTTGAATACGAATTAGAAGTAACCTGGAATCACACGCAATGGAGTCCCAAACCATGATGCCGCGTGGTCCAGTGGTGGAATGTTCCACAATTGTTGCAGTATTGGACCTGTCTCCACGTTGACGTCACACTCGTAAGCGGCGATTATCGCTGAATAAACAGAAGCCTGACTCATCTGAGAACATGATCCTGTGCCAGACCGTATTCCACATCCCTCTAATCCGGCACCATTCCAGACACTGGCTTCAATATTGTGGGGTCAATAACATTCTTCTTAATGGAAGCCATGAGAACAGGCCACTAACAGCCAATTAACGGCACATGGTTCTGCTCGGTATGAGAGCATCCAAGGTGTATTACACATGGTGCAGAATTTCGTTAGACATGCTTTACAGTGCCGCCACCCGTCTCCCGTCTGTCCCATCTATGCACACGTGCTGACGTCATTCTGGCTGCACCGACACTCCGCAATCGTTCCACAGTTCCTTGTTCCATCTATCTTCGACACAGCCGGTTCACTGAGAACGCGTCCAGATGTCTATCAGCTTTGCTTTGCCCTTCTCAGTCCGATTACCATGCTCCTGGTAAACTTGTCTGTCTGCTGGAAGTGACTCCGTTGGTGATGGCCTGGCATTCTCTGCAATTATAGGCTTCCTTTACGGCAACAACAAACTTTCAACTATTATTTTCCAAGTACCAGTAACGGTACGAATATTATCTACTTTGCCGGTTCCTCACCTTATTTCTTATTCTACGTGCGCTGGAGAGCTGCGCATTTCGCTTCATTTGCTTGACTCGGTAAGTTGCATCTTCCCTGAAATTTGTATAATTTTCTTGCCACTCCTTTGTGTAGCATTTTCAATGTCAGGCGTTTTATATTAATAGTAATTAATTGTATATATATAGATATATATCCTGTCGTCTTATTCCTACCCCATTATATCATTAAATTTTACGTTTTGTTTTAACGCCGACAAATAAACTCATAAAATATTCGATAAACATACGCTATGAGACAATACATTTTGGTGAGCTTCCACAGGTAAAATTTGGGAGTTTTAGTTAAAAGAAATAAAATTCCCTCATCAATAGGGCAGTAAGTATTTCAATGGCATCTTGCTCGTAAAGAGCAAATAAAAAATTAACTCCCATTTGTTGCCAGACTGTAGCGCCACTGCCAAAGAAACCTCAAATGATGCTGAGTCATGTTAAAGGCAAGTTGATACTGAGACACGCTAAGGACAAAATGTGATATGAATATTAGATATTTCTATTGTTTCGCTTTTAATGTAGTGTGCTGATGTTTAAGTAACTATGCGTTTATTGTAAAGTTAGTTTGAATTAAGTATGTTAAATCTAACAGCTAGACTCCACTGTTTATTGAGAATAGAAATTATTTGTCGCTTGACTTATCAAAAAATCGTAGAGTCTTGGGTGTAGAAAGGTAAATGAAACTTACCTTCTGTTATGATAGTTTTTTTATTTTTATTTTTTAATGACGAAATTGACAAGTATGATGTGTATTAACTCATGCGAAAGTTTTAACCCTATAACATAATGAAACTCACTGGAAATTCAGTTCTATATGTGAATGTGAATAACAACTAAATTCAGTGATAGACACTTGTCATATTACTGATAGTTTTTGGTTGGTATTTTAGTTATTTAGTTAATTTAGTCCAATTTTAGTTAGTTGAAGTTTTTGGTACAATTTTCTACGGACTACAATCATTTTCCTTTTACTTGATAAATAAGGGTGTTTCAACCAGAATTTTTAGGACTCTGTTTAAGTACCTATAAACACTTTCCGAACATGTATTCAAATCCATAATTATAGTTGAAACTTACCTGGTTACATATATTTCTTGGTCAAGACAGTAATTCAAAATTATGTTGATAATCCAATTGTGTATCATTGTTGAGCAATAGCTAACTGAGCGACAACCATTATTAAATATTTCCAGTGATAATTAATTTGCCTATTGTGAATTTCCTGATGTAAAAAATTCGGAACTGAAGCACACACAAACCACTGTATATTGTACACGTAATTTTCTTTACATATGAGTGCACAAAGTATCAGTGTTAAATCACTTCTGCTGCATAGCTTCTTCATTAACTTTTACTATATGTTGTTCAACTTTCGGGACAAAAGGACTAGCTTTCATACTTTGGTTTATATATATATATATATATATATATATATATATATATATATATATATATATATATATATATATATATATATATATATATGTATATATATATATATATATATATATATGTGTGTGTGTGTATGTATATGTATGTATGTATGTATGTATATATGTATGTATGTATGTATCTATGTATGAATGTATGTATATAATGCTTCTTGCCAATCCAATTGCGTTTTGTTTCGTTTTGCAGGCCAGGGACGTAGAGCAAACTCTGATGGAAAGAACTCGTCAAGTGTGTCACTTAAGGTGGGAATTACTTCACAGAGATATGTCCGCAGTGCTACTCCAAGCAGCTCTACATCGAGTCACCAGCCAAGGAGAACCTGTAACGATTCTTCCCACTTGGGACAAACGGAGGAATAAGTTCAAAAACATAAAAGCTTGGTCTGTCGATACTACTACTCGAAGGCCTTCAGAGGTAACTTATAATAGAATCTCTCTCTCTCTCTCTCTCTCTCAATAAATAATATATATGTATATATATACATAACAGATGTCATAACATGGTTCAACAGCCCTTATGGGCCAAGGCCTACAATGCCCTTATCTATTTTCCTAACCGAAAGCCCTGGGATATATATACATAAAATCTTGTATCCTAGCCATTGTTGAATAACAGGATATATATCTTTCGCTTCTGCCTTTGGTATACAGAACCACCCGAATGTATGCTTGAGAGGTTTCTGGGTTTTTTCTTTTGTTATACGTGAATAAGGTCATTTGTCAATGAAAAGTAATCTCGGATGGCAATTTACTAAATGATGCTAAAATGTCTTTCATCGGTTTTATTAGGAAGAACACTACATGATGTAAGAAAAATAATAAAAATATTGATTAAAATGTAAGTATTAGTGAAAAACGATATGATCGTATATAAGTTATTGTTTTAAAAATCATTCCTAAAACATTTTCCTCTTAGTAGAGCTTACTTGTTTGGCAGGATTTGAGATTATTTGTATCTTCTCTCTCTCACTCTTACCACACTAATATCACATTTCAATGAATCTAATTTCAAAGAAGATAAGTCTATTCTCTCTTATGGTATTTAGTTAATATTGAAAATAATGTCATCTATTGCATTTGAATTTCATTTCTTATTTGCTAAAAATTACTGTATCATATATACCGTTCTTATAATGTTCTAATTGCCTTTCTTTGAAACCTGATAAATTTCATATCATCATATCCAGTAATGCATAAAATTATACGTTAACATTGAACTATGCTTTGGATAAAAAAAATTACCTTTCAAATGCCAGTGTCCAGTCATTATATTTTAGTGGATGAAACCTGACTAAAAATTTATGATAATTTGAAATACAGCAGCAAACATGATATTTAAAAAAAGTGATTTGGTTATATATAGCATTCTTGCACTGAAGACTCAACATCTTAAAACATTGAAACCAAGGCAGCTGGTACATAAAGACATCGTTCTCGTGAGCAGAAAACAGTCAGTTCAACACTTGATCCTACATAAAAAGTTCTAGGGATGCCTAAAGCTCCTAGGGCCTAATGTCTGTCCATTGATTTGGTGCAGAAGTTCAGAGGGGTATTGGACGTAACTTTGTGGATAACGATAACTGAAAGCCATTGTAAGTCATTTATATATCCATTGCGTCTGTATTCTAATAAATCTTTTTCCATAACTAGTGGGCTCAATCAACTTTTCCAACGGAGGGGGGAATTTCCTACACATGTATACAAACAGCAAAAGAATATTTTCTGCATCCCGTTGTTCAATAGTAGCTAAGATCCAACTAGGAAACTTTTCAAAAAGTGTTAACCATTGGCCCATGGTGAACCCGATACTGCCAATCTAGGTTTCTAAATCGTCGTATAATTAGGAATCAAAATTATAAGGTGTTTTCGTTGGTTGGTTAGTTCAATCGTCAGAAATATCAGCTAGAAACATTTCGCAATAATACAAACAAATTTGTTCATAAATAGTTCTTTCAATTTGAGTTCTCATAAATTAAAATAAGTGTGTCATAGATTTTTTAAATTACCAAACTATAACGAGATAAATAGACATTTTATTATATATATTTCGCATTTTCCATTATTCTAAATTATCACTGACATCTAAAAATATTTATTTTTAATATTGTTATAGGACCTCGTAACAGATGATTGGTTGCAAGAAAGACTCAGGCAACTGTCAATGACTTCATACAATGATTGGGCAAACATTGACTTCTCCCCCAATGATCTTATGACAACAGCTCATGAGTTGAAAAAAGAGACGTTGAGATTATTCATAAACAAACCTGGTAAGGAAATACATCTTTAATTACATTCATTGATGTTGAAAACATTCTTGATTTACTGAATATAGTCAATTACGATTATTGAGAGTAATTTATAAGTAATTTTAATTTATTTTCTTCATTCATATATGATGTTATTTCAATGACTTATTTAAAACCATCATTAGTCAGTAATTGTTTGTTTAATTTTTAAATCAGTATTTGAAAAATATGATGACACTGAAAACAGTAATTGGTTGCTGTATTTCAAATAAAATGTAATAATTCGTAGTTTTCTCTTTTGATGCATTATGAAAAGCAATCATTAAATTTCTCTCGAGATTTGTGACTTTCTTTTATCCTTAGATCTGCCAGTCAACTGCGTTCTCTCTAAGAATTGCCAAATCAGATGAATAGGAATATTAATAAGTCTGGGGATCTTGCATAGTAATGAAATGTGTAAATGGATCAGAAATAGTCCAAAGATATATTAAGCAGAGTCCTGGTATAATATGTCTGAAAATGGTACCGTAGAGAGCTTGCCAACCTGTCATAGGATTTCTTCAAAATATTTTGTTAAAATAACACACAGATGGGAGACATGTTGTCATAAGAAACATTATTCCTCATCATTGCACAATGATTACTGAACCCAAAATAAAAGTGACTATTATCACAAGATTTTTATCTGACCATCTAATCAAATAGATGGGTAGGTTAAAATGAGGTGGTATTAATTTTTATTTTTCAGAAATTTTCAGCCATTACAGACCATTAAATCCATGCATGGGGACTATGATTACCTTCTCAAGTGGTTGGTATTCATATCCCGCCAAAGACCCACCGAGTACGATTACATGCGATATACGTGCTCATTATATCTGTGGAATCAAAAGTCTTGTGGTCGATCGTTGAGCAGTTACCATAGGTGTAATGGTCTCGAGAAAATTTCCTGCCTTTTAGATCAATGTCAAAATTGAGGGAGTGGATACCCAAGTCATAACAAGTGCCATCTATCGGAGGAGTACTAAGAACAAACTTTCACCTTCGTGATGATCTGGATAAACCAAAGACCACTTCAATTCGCATAGCCTTCAGCAGAGTGAGCTTGGCTTGTACAAGTGTCATAAGTAACAACACGACAATTCTAAATAAAGCTGCTCACCGCATTGTCATCTTAAATCAAATGTAATTCTGTGTAACGTATGACATTTAACGTTTCTGTAAGTGAAGGACAGAGAAGAACAAGAATTAATATATATTTATCATATTACTTTTGTATATTGGTATAAAAATCATCAAATACTCATTTTATGCTTGTCTGATTCAAATATCCTGAAATGGGAACAGATGTAGTTGTATTTTTGACATATTATAACCAAGGACTGTGACTTGTAATCGAAATCAGCAGTATCACTATCTTTAAAAATGATTCATTATAACTCATGACACCAGAATTTTTTTTAAAAAATGGTTGTTCACCGGCTGATGTGACTAGCATATTCTCTGAATTAGACCCTACAAAGAATAATTGCCTATAATTATATGGGAGATTAGCAAGCAAGCAGTCGTTAACAAGACATTGCTATTATTAAACTCTAACATGAATTTGAAGCCTCCTGAAATCAAGTACTCGAGACTCATCTAACTTTATTGTGACTTGTCATCAACAAAATATTAGTAAATACATTAATCGATTGAATCGATAATTACAGTCATTCTTATTGCTAAATTTGAAATTTCCATATCTGTTCACTGTTTATCACATTAAATTTGTCAGTTTAATCACGTCACTTCCCCACAATACTAAATGTACATTAAATGATATCCCGGTATTTATTTTCTTTCTAGGCACAGCAATTTTATAGGAGAGATGTATATGCTAATATATTGGGAATAACTGCAACTTCATAATTTTTGAAAGTTATAGATCATGAAGAATATTTGAAAAGGTCAACAAAAGTAAAATCTAGGAAATATTGCTAAAATATAATTTTTCTTTAGATGCTTAATGTAATAAAAATACTCATGAGGACTCGATAAATTCTTGGCGTCTATTTGAAAATAATAAGTAATTTAAATTACGCTATTGAACAATATTTATCAAAATATATAGTTGTTTTGAACTTCCAATTAAATATACTTGTCAATTAAGTGTTTAAAGCTTGGCAAAGTGCTTAAAGCTCTGTTCTATCATGATTTTCTTCCAACATTTGAAAATCTTTAGAATAGATTGCATAGCATCACATTTTATGTGACATTTTTTATTCACAACATCAATTACACACACATATGAAAATTCTGTTTAGAACCAGACATATATACAAAAAAAAGTTAGATCTTGCCAACGAAAGAAAGGAAAATTTCTATAAAATAGATATTGCACCACCACATTACTCCTCTCCTAGTCTTCACAAAATGGAAATGAATCAGTCCAAAACGAGTAACTAATGCATGTGGTAGTAAAATCTGGTGAAATATCTGTGTAATTTCCGTCATCGGACAATAAATACGCAGGTTTGAGTCTGACAATTTAGTCTTTTCACTACATTGAATTAAAGTGACGAAGTCCTTAGATAGTCTCCAGACAACTCTGAAAGACCCATCATAGTGTAGCTGCAGGGATCGTCGTGTTGTATCATGTTGGAAAAAACATGACTACAAGTCTAAGTCTTTGGGAATATAGATTTTAGTTGTAGCATGGCGAGAAGCAGCACTTAAGCGTATATCTTGAATAACGTCATGCAGCTTTTCGACAAAAGCAGGGATCAAGGAAGGAAGAGCTTCGTACACCAGCTGAGAAACCGAAGCCTTGAGATCTTCTTTGTAAGCATATCGTAATGCCAAAAGTACTGGAGGGAGTACACGTCAACCCAATTAAGATGAGTTAGGCATGTAATAGCGTGTTTAAGTGGTCGATATATGCGTTCAACAATTCCGTTACATTTTGGTTTGTATGCTGAAGCTCGGTGAATCTGAATGCCAAACAGAGATGCAATAGCTCGAAATAATGAAGATTCAAACTGTTTTCGCTGGTCGCTAGTAATGCGAATTGGTGCACCGAACCGCGTTATAAAGTGAAAATAAAATGGTTTAGCAACCGTCTCTGAAGTTATATCGGGCAAAGCAATGACGTCTGACCATCGAGTAAAACGATCTACATGGTCTATATCTGCATGCTTAAACATACCTTCAGGTAATGTAAAATCCTCGAAAGGTGTTACAATATGCCTCTATGAACCTTCGTACATTGACATCACTTGCGCGACACCATATATTTATATCTTTGTGCATATTTGGCCATATGCAACGAAGCTAAATAAGTTTTGTAATCACTATAATACCGGGATGTGACAGTCCAGGAATATTCTCAAAAATAAGTTTACGAAATGTAGAAAGCATGGTAGGTCGGATTTTTGCAGATGAAGTATCGCAAACTTTAAGTATGTCAGAATTCGGAATAAGTTCTTTTGAAGCAGCATAAGTTTCAAAATATTTGCTAAGATTTTCTCTAAATCGAAATCAGTCATACCTGTGCGGTAGCCAAAGCTTTCATGTCGATCGTACAAGGGATAGTTATTTCTTCTACTCTGGACCAAGCATCAGCTATAAAATTATTTTCCAGTCACATATCGAATCTCGATGGAAAACTGCGAAATAAAATAGATTTGCCTCAAACGTTGAGGTGAAACTTTGGGATGATTTTTTTTCCAGAAAATTCAAAGAAGAGATGTTTGATCTGTGTAAATGATAAATGGTCACGCTTTAAGCATAAATCGAAAATGTACAATAGAAGGATATATCGCCAAAAGTTCACGGTCATAAGTCGAATATTTTTGTTGTGTCGTTGTAAGTTTTCTAGAAAAGAAACCCAATGACTTTATACCTCCCGGTGTAATTTCGTGTAAAGCGCCTCCCATTACCAAATCACTATTTGTTAGTAATAAAAAGTTAGCCTCTAGAGAAGGAAAATGTAAAAAAGTAGCTGTTGTCAAAATTTCTATACATTTCTCGAAAGCAATGTCTTCTGTCCATATCATCTGGTCTTGACAGTTTCTGTTATTCCCTCCAAAAATGAATTTAGAGGTATTAGGATTTCGCTAATTTTGGGCAAAAAATATTGATAAAAGTTTAACATCCCTAGGAAAACAACTGATGAAGTTTAATATTCCTTGAAGTAGAATTGGGTTAAAAATAGTGGGTTTCCTACACTGAAGGTTAGCTCCTACGCGAGCAGGTTTTTATCCGCATTTATTTATAGTACGACACAAAAAAGAGACTTTAGAGGCACCAAAAACATATTTCTAAGCATTAATTTTGATACCATAATCTTTAAAACTCTGGAATATTCGGAGATAGTTTTATACTCAGTTTTGTGGTACTAGCCACAAGAACATCGTCTGTATACGAAAAACAGAAATTGAATCCACGAATGTATCCGTCTAAAAATATTTGAAATGTTTGTGCAGTTCCACAAAGACTGAAGTTCATGAAAGGAAACTCGTATAACCCAGTGGTTCCACAGGAATTTAATGTTATACCGTAAATAAGTCAACCTTCGAAAATATGACGGCATTATGAATTTGCTGTGCATAATCTTTTAAGTAAGGCGAAGGATATCGATCTTTACCAGTAACTTTATTTAATTTTCCGTAGTCTCTATGGTCCATACAGACCATAAGCTTTATGAAACAATTGAAGTGTACTAGACCAATTACTTAGAGTCGGACGACAAATACTATATATAAGTTCTAGCATATTTTGAAATTATTTTTTTAACAATCTTATATCTCTCTGGATCTAAACATCAAGCTTGTGCTTGAAAAGGTGAACTATAAGTTTCAATAAAAAGAAATGTATTGTGTTTAATTTCATCAGGAGGGTAAGAATTAATTTCAGTAATAATTTTTAACACATTTAAAATCTCATAAAGTTTGGATTTACCAGATATTTAACTGAAGGATAAGAACATGTCTATGTTTGTCCTCTGGAAGCTCGGATGCAAGTGGACCAATCAGAATTTTGAGTTTAATATCCAGAATTAGTTCGAAATATTGGACAAAATCTGTTCCAATTATAGGCTAATTTATATTAGTAATAATAAATTCCCATTTAAAATTTCGTCGCAACCCAAGATCAACAGACAATAATTTAGTTCGGACATTAATACAAAAAGTGTTAATGTTCGAACCGCTAGCATCAGAAAGTATCAAAGTAAATGGCTGTTTATTTCGGTTTTATGGCCAACAGCTAATATCGCTACCTGTTTCTATTAAAAATTGTGTACCTGTAGAGGATTCATTACTAAAAGAACTGCGGCTAGCAGAAAACTATACGATAGATGCTCTACTTACCGATACTTTTTTCTTTCGCTTTTCAAAATTAAAATGTCATGGAAATTCCCATTTTGTTGTCTTTTCGGCGAAACTTCTCTTGTACCAATATAATTTGATTTTGAAAAATCTCTGAGTAACCTTGAAGACGACCTATCACGCGAAACTGAAGTTGAAAAATTATCCATTTCTTGCACATGCCTGGGTGAAAACATAATCCTTCGATTTTACGGCTTAAATCCTGAATTTTATTTTCCAATTACACAATGGTTTCTATATATATATATATCATCCCTATATCTGCTATTATTATGAGTTACAGCAGCTTTTAAAGGACTCTGCAACTTAAGATATTTTATTGGTCATAACAGCAAGCTGTGATAAAGAATCAATGCTCATAGAAAGAATTGCTTGCAAATTGGCCGGTAAAAATGACCTAGCTACAATTTTTTAAAAAAATCATCCAATTTATTATTACAAAATCCTCGTATTTCATACAATTATTGTGAAGATTTGTTTTATCGCCTAGAGCTATGAAGTTTTTAATTTCTGAATCTTCGAATTGTTTGACAAGTTTACTTTTTAAAATTGAATAAGGTTCTAGTGTAAGGGAATTAAATACAACATCTAATACGTATTTTAAATATTCAGTAACAACAGCAACTACTAAATAATTAACTAGTTTTCTTCTCAGCATTATTAGCTATATTAAATTTAGATTCAAGTTGAGCGAAATACAATTTAATATTAGAGGAACAAAATTTGGAACTTTTAATCCTATTTTATCTACCTCATGTGCTACGTTTTTAACCGCAGTAGATTTAAATAAAGTGAAGAAGGACAACAGCGATCAAAGAAAAAAATAAATCACTCGTTCGAGGCAGCAGGCTTCCTCTTTCACCACAGCTGTCAGGGAAGCAAAGATGAAAAGACTTCATAATTACGAAGAGTTTTGTTAAATTTATCATATTGTTCGCGCGCGCGCGAAATTTTCAGCGTGGTTCTTGTGCAACAGGTCACCTGCTCTGGAGAATAGACAGCACAACACAAATTACACATATGTATGAATACTTCTTTTACGAGACAATATATACAAAAGCTAAGTTGGATGTTGCCAATGAAAGAAGAGAAAATTTCTATAAAATAGTTCGTCTCCACAAATATAGCCTACTATTCATGAAAAGAACTTCCGGACAACAAAATGCAGTAGATGTGTTAAAAAATAACACACTAATAGCATTTTACTCTCAATAATTGTGCTATACACTAAATTGTAATGTATGGTGAAAATGGATATTACAAAAATAGTTATCCATACAGCATATTTATGAAAAATCTCATTAAATGTCTTTCTGTTTGTATTGAATGATAAAAAAAATAAACAAATGCATTTATTCATAAAAAATTTGTTAAAATGAATGCATAAAGAAAAATATTAAGAAAAGATATTAAAACATGGTAATTTCGATACCATCATAAATCGTATGAGAAAAACTTTAAAATTCAATTAGGATAAAATGAATGTTTTTAAATTTAATTTTAAAAAGACAAATATATATACTTCTTAAAAACTAAAATTTAAAACTGAAAATATAATTTTAGTTTCTGTTTCTCAGATGGCATTTCGGATTCTGAAGATAAGAAATCTGCCACATGCTCTGCTGATTCTGAGGTGAGATATTTTTGGATTCAATACTGTTAACCAAGTAGGAAACAATACATTTCATATAAAAAAATTAGACACTTTACATATGCTTGTAGATAATGTCATAAATTAGCTGCACAGTATTTATATAAAATTATATCAAAATGAATGAAATTAAATAAAACAATAATAAATGAAATTCTTCGACCTCCCTTTTCTGTTTGCAGGCTTTCTTTATTACGAGATAATAACCAAAATTACAGGACACATAATAACCAAAAGTACCCGAGGCACAAAGGTCAACCCCACTTTTAGAAAATGCTGCGACTATCCAGCCTCACCAGATCACATACTGAATTGCGTCGGACTAACCAGGATGGATATAACATCAGATACCCTAACTGTTATCAATTTTCTGGTGATCAACAACCTTTTGGAGTTCATTTCACTCATGTCAGATTTATTGAGGATAAGCAACAACGACAACATGACACATGTTTGAATGATTGTTTTCAAAATAGTCAAAAATTTCACATATTAAAGATTTCTTAATTTTTAGATAGAAAAAATGCTATCATTCAATTAACTATGCAAAAAAAGAATCACTTAAATCAATGTAAGACTATCATCAACAAGCAAATAAATAAGCATAGCAAGTAAATCTAAAAAGGTTATAGAATCTGAAATGAATAATCACATTAGGTACTCTCTCACGCTTACACAATGGACTCTTCATTTTTAACAATACAATGCATAGCAAGGAAACAAATGACCACAAATAACATTGACAGAGAACAAGGTTATGCCGATTGCACTCTACTCCTGAAACATTACGACCACTATCACCAACTAATTTTATATTCACCTGGATTACACAGAAGGCATGCGATTTGGCGGGAGCAGTGTACAATCTTCTATGGAGAATGAGGAAGAAAGAGCTAGGGAAAAGAGCTGATGTAAGCAGAAAAAAATACGGATTCTGATATGCGAAGATGACGATGCAAGTATCTTCAAGCACGGTCCCTTTTGCTTTTACCTGTCAAGTGGACAAATGGAATTATGCCAAGTGATAGTGCGATCAGTAACATATTCCATTACGCTGGACGCTGTGCATTTTCAACAAAACAAGACATTGCTGGCTTTCTTGCTAGCTAAAATAAGCTTGATGGCGATAAGGTAGCAGTTACTAATGAATCACATAATTTAGCAGTGTCTGTCACTGTCTGCTAAAAATCGTTTCTATATGGACCTACATTTATCTATTGGTCAATTGAGCCACTCTATGTAACTGATTTAGTTTTACTAATCAAAGGAGGCTCAATATTCATGTATTATTCGCGATTTTCCTGCGTGTCCAATACCAAGGTATATGCTACTCGTTATTGGACACGTGCTAATCTGATTTCACCATTATCTGTCTACTTTACATAGGTACTCAGAATGACAGTTCACAAATATCTAATAAGTTGTATATTTTGGAAATATTGGTTTGAAGTTTTTGGAACATCAAACTTTGTTCTATATCAATAAACAGCCTGACAAACATGGAATCATAGGAATGATGTAATTATTCTCAGTGTAAGGTCCTAAGCCATGTTCGCTATAACACATCCCTTCCGAGTCGCTAACAATTGCATAATATCAATATATATATATATATATATATATATATATATATATATATATATATATATATATATATATATATATATATATATATATATTTTAAAAAACATTAATTTCATTTACGTTTTTAATCATATATTGTTTCCGAAAACCATAAACCCAAACTAACAATATTCACAATTCATTAATTTTTCTTATTTATGAAACTTCTTTTATTACCTTGTGACTTGATAAAAGAGAGATAGAGAAAGAAGTTAATTTATCGTAAAGATTATATTAAATAGATAGATGTTATTACACAAAAGTATACGGACAAACAATAAATGCATTGAAATTTAGCCTCAAAAACTAAATCCCATTTTAGAAATAACAAGCAAAGCACAACTATAAATCTTCTCTCGATGCCTAATAATAACATATTATCTCAATGTTCTCATTTTCAAACTATTTTTCTCTGCTTTCAGATGGCTGATAGTGACCGCTACTATGACACAGGTTCTGCTGTCAATAGTCGCTCATCTTCTTTCTCCAGTGGACCAGGAGGACTGAGGGGTTCTCATTCAGACACGAGATTGTATGAAAGAACTAAAGCACTTCGTCGGAATTCCTCCAGCAGTATGAGCTGTGTAGAAGCTAGCGACAGTTCCAGTCTACACGATAGTGATAAGCCAATGTTCCTCGCAAGGAGATATCCTTGGAGAACACACTGGCGATCGTTGGACAATGTGTCTTCTTCCTGCTCGTCAAGGAGGTAAAAATATACTATGTCGCAACATTTCTTAAAAGTTAGTCATATTAAAAGGCTCATTTTTTTTCTCTCGACACCCTCAAAAATAGGAGTCGCAGACTAAATTATAAATTCAACTATTATTGTAATTTTCAAATCATATGCAGGATCATCAATTATTATTTGGCAACAAAACTTACTATTTGGCAACAAAAAATACCATCGAAGTTTAAGAAATGAAATTTTTATAGATTAAAAATTTTTATTGCTAAAAAGAAAAGTTATGATAAGGGTGATATATTGACTCTAAACATTGTAGATGAGAAGAATTGCAAAGTATTACCAAAGTAATGTTTGTACTCACAGTTTGCTAAATAGTGGGTGATCAGTTGACGAACAGCTCGGACTGATTCCAAATCGGATAACGAAAATTTTCAAGAAAGGTATTTGTGTTCGGAAAACGAACTAAAAGGATTTCTAACGAACACTTCTCGGCTCTCGGAGCATGTAGTGCAAGGTTATCAAACCCAGTGAACCAAAAATCGTTACTTGAATTATGTAACTCGCCTATCAAACTTCAAAGTTCTATACTGGAAAAAATTTCCAATAGAATATTTATAGCCAAAGTATGCCATCAAATTCAGTCTTGAAACTGATTTCATTTTGAGCACTCCCACCTTTATTCATTCATTGAAGTATTCGAGATGGTCTTAGAATGGCACCCAAGCCAAGGTGATATCAGTAAGGTTAGGGATCCTTACAACAACAATGCTATTAATCACTTTCGAGAAGTCTTAAATAAGAAAGAAAAGCAATCGACATTGGACATGTTCCTTAATGTCCCATAAACAAAAAATGAAAATAATATATTAATATGCAAAACTATGTATTTTTTAATAACCTATACCTTTTTTAAATTTAAGTTTTAGGTTCTCCAGAACGTATTAATTGATTTCACAATTATATCTGTAGTAAATCAAGGATCCGTTAACGAACAGTTCGGATAACGACTTAATCTTGTAATGGATTATGTTCGCTAACTGATCACCCACTGTATATATATATATTTTTTTAGAATAATGCATAATAAAGACCAACTTTCTTGTATAACTCGTGATCTTTACAAACATTAGTCGAAACAAACTTTATAATTAATCTTAATTTAAAATATTACTTTTTTCATTAGAATAAAAGAACAACACAGATGTTCATCCTTTCTTATTCTTAAAATTATATCGCCACAAACTTCAAATTTAATTTATCTGATTTAACTTAAATTGTGTTTAAAAGATAAAAATTAAATTAATAAAGAAATTTAAAAAACTGAGTTTTGTTTCATATCATCAGAAAAATAGTTATTATTAAATACGAAAAATATCCAATATTTTTTTTAACTCAAATTTATAATAAAATAATTGAACTAATAAAAGTGTGCATTTATTGTCAAATGGATAAATAATTAATAAACGCTGAAATATTATATTTTATTTGATAATAGTTAATAATCAATTTACATAAAAGCATGATTTCAATTCTTTACAAAATTTTGAATTCTTTTTTATTCAAAAACTATAATATTTTATCTTCAAAACTTGTTAATACCAAAGTGAATACCTCATGAGTTTAGTTTGGTTATGCTAATTAAAGTAATTTAAAATTATAGTCATTTCTATACAAATTTGGAAGTGCATTAGGCATTTTATGTTTTGAAATAATTTAACTGTACAAGAAAATTTTGAATGATTTCATTCTCTAATTTTACTAAACAGATTAGAAAGTAATGCAAGATGGGACATCTGGAGGTCATCCTAAGGACATAGCATGCATGGAGTGAGGAAAGGCTTCACTCTCTTATTTGTGAGATTCGGGTTCGATTCCCAACACAGAAGCTTCCTTTAAAAAAATTAAAACTTCTTAAATTTGGAAAAAAAGTTATCGTGAATTAGATTCATGAAATAGGCTTAACACAAATAAGTAATACTTAACAGGTTGTTTGTGGTATGGATATCTCCCGTTCTTCTTATGGCAATGTCATATTTTTCAATTTTCATTTTGAGAGCGATTCATAAATACTTGATATTACATTTTACGAGGCCTCATCTATTCACGAGTTTTTGATTTTTTTTATCTTAAAGAACGAATAGAAGAAAATTCTTATTAATTTTTTTTTGTTTTATTATGCATTCGAATGCATAAAAGCAAATGACTCTTCAAATTTAATTTCCTTGAAGAATGAAGGCCAAATCATGTCGATTTTTGTTTTGCCTGTACATCAACGTCAATGGGAATGATTCTCTTACGATTCAACTATTCTTTGATTTTCATTAAAAAGGAAATAAAAGCTGAATCGCCCTGATTCCTTTTTGTTTTAATTTACATATATATTCGAATTAAGAAAATAAATGATTCTATGATTCCATAGCTCTTTGGTTTTCCTTGAAAAACGAATATAAACTAACTTTAGATTTTTCATTTCATTTCATATCACTGAAATAAAAAAGAGCAAATGATAATTCTTCAATTCAACCACTTAAAGGGTTTAAAAGCTAAACTGTATATATTTTCTTTCGTTTTGTCTGTGTATTAGAATAAATGCGAGAAAATGGTTATTTATAATAAAAATACAATTATTTTTAAAGATTTCAGCTTTCCTTCAGCAGTTCTTAGGTTCGATTCCCAGCTAGAGCCCGAACGTTTGCAAAGTTTTTTTCGAAGACTATTTCAAATTGTACGTTACTAATAAACTATTGCATGGAAAAAGCAATCATTGCGACAAGTAAATCAATAAGTTTTTATCTTAGATATCGGCAACAATGACAATTCTCATCGATAATCCAAATTGTACTTTCTTTTCAATTATTGAAACCAAAAATAAAAAATATAGATAACATACTAAAACTAACAAAGTTAATCTACGAAAATTTTTAAGAATATAATTGTTTTCCAATTATCATTAAATATTTTTACACGCGAATTTCAATTGTAATAGCAAATGCTTTAAGCTAAGAGTAAACTGCTATCGTTTTTATTTTTAATCTGTTCTATATATATATATATATATATATATATATATATATATATATATATATAGCGGTGTAGGCGAGCCCCGGACTGTGCCTTTAGTTAACGGGTTTGGAATACTCGCCCATCACCCAGTGCCTCGTAATTCTGAATCACGGTCAAGTGCCACGATCACACCTGAAGTGGCACCCCACTCTCCACATCCACGCCACACCAGCGGAATGACTTTGGACGTCACATATTAACGTGGAAACGCGTTCCCAACAGAATTGTAGCAACTCAATGAGGGAGAATGTGGTCACCCTCTCAATCACTGCCTACAGCATAAATGATGCTTCACTTCACTTTGCTGATCTTAACGGAAAGCGGCGTGGAGATACTGAGTTACTGGAGCTCTTATCTGTTGTACAGAAATCATTTCCATTTTTATATTGATTTTAATAAAAGTTTGGGCCAAATTTCTAAACCAATCATTAATTTATAAGCGTTCAACAACCTGACAATAAGTTTCATTTAAATTGGATGATTTTTTTATTAAATAAGTACTTTTTATATCGCAAGAATGAAACTATAGGACGATCAAAACTATTTTTAAGTCACATTTTCTAAGACTGTGGAAAAATTGTATATTAGAGTTGGAAAAAAAAATTTTAAAAATAAATTGTTTAAAATTTATTGTTTGTTTAAAGATATTCAGAATACTGCTTTAAATAAAATATTTATGTTTCTTTAAAGTTTTATATTATTTAGCGATTTCATAAATACGTTTTTTATAGATTAGTTTTATATAATTAAATTAGTTAAATAAAATGCCACCTTATTGGTAAAAAAAAATTATTTAAAATTTAACAATGTAATCAAATTGTAGAAATAAGGAACTGTATAATGAGATAGAATAAATAATAGTTTAAATCTAATTAAAAACTAAAGTAATAAATATTATTTTAATTGAAATTTCTTTGGGAGCAATTTCATGAACGGTTATATATATTTCCTTTGGATTTGAGAATTCAATATTCGTGGAGAATAACTGTATGCAGACCATAGAATTAAGACCGTTTTTGATTATTTATGAATTTTATCAAACGAAAAATCATTATATTGAATTCAATATTCCAATTTCTTTCAGCTCTATATTAGATGAAGATTTGGCGAAAATGCATTGGCGATCTGCTAGATCAGGTAGTAGAGATGGTGAATTAGCTTCTCAAGAAGACACCGTATACAGCCATTTACAGCAGAAATACGGCAGCTTTAAGGAGATGGACGAGGAATGCGAAGAACCAAAAGCTGAAGTATCGGCAAGTTGGGGGAATCAGTGCCTTATAACGCCAAGACCCATCCATTTGGCGCGCATTTCAGATACTGAATCTGAAAAGAGCAGATACTCCCCTCTTTCTTGTTTGGGCAGGTCGAAACAGATGAGAATCGGTAGTGGAATATCAAAATCGATGAAGATCCGCCCTCGAGAGTTGACAACTCGAACTCACCAGTATTCAATCAAGCCCTTCCAGGTACAAGAAGAAGCACCGCAGTATCCAGTGGAATGCCAGATGTTGGCAACAATCAGTACAGAAGCTGAAATTGGTTATGAATATGGGCACCAAAATTTAGCTTACCAAAGCAACACCGATGGTAGCTTGGAATCTCTAGACAAATATGAAACTGCCATACGAGACGAAGAACTGACAATAAGTGATCAGCAAGCTGCACTGCAAAAGATTGACAGTGACCAAGAGAAAAGAATCATGGAAACTTTTTCTGACTTTGAGAAAAATCTTAAGGAAAGGACGACGCGCGCAAATCAGACAGATGCACCGGAATCATCAACACATCACCAATACATATCTGATTATATTGGAAGGGACAAACCAGCTGTCCAGGCTTCTGGTTGCAGTTCCACAAATGAGCAGAGAACTAATTCAATGCCTGGATCACCTAATATATCAAAATTCAAGTACAAAGGTACAAAAGGATTTGGACACTCATCCAGAGCAGGATTTGGAAAAAAAGAAGATGCTTCTTTCAAAAATCACCAACAGAATGAAAATGCTAATGAAATTTCTCATAACGTTCCTAATCAAATAGATTTATAGAAGAAACAACTTTGCTCTTAAAATAGAAAATATATTAAACATCATTTTTTATTTTTCATATTGTACATAAGGCATTATGTGTAATAATATATATAAATATCATTCATATTTTAAAGATTTTCTCTGATAGGATTTTTCTATGTACAGTTAGGTATAAAATGAGAATGTGTACTTCAGCAAATACAGAAATTTACTTAAAAATGAAATATATTGTTGTAAATATTTAGATTAAAAAGCGATAATTTAGAAGAAAACGTATACATTTAATATGCTCAATGAAGTGCTATCTGTCATTTTTAACATTAAAAATAATTGGCTGTAAATTATGAATACATGAACTGAATGCAATTACTAAGTTAAAAAATTTTCAAACATAGTTAAGATAAATAACTATAAAAAGAGAAATGGAAAATCATAATATCTTTTCTTTTCTTCCAACACAAATATATATTATTCGAACACTAAAACAAAAATTTATAGCAATCATTAATGTTAAAGCGAAATTCTCTTCTAGGATACTAGAAAAAACTGAGATGAATCAGAAAAATTCGCAAATTCGGCAACTGAATAAAACAAATTATCGAATGAAGCTCTTGTGGACTTAAGAAATTTTATTAACTCTTTTCAATAGTAGAGCAAAAAAGCATTGCACACCACAATATAGGGATACTCTTTCTTTTAATAATTGTAACAAAATGTAATGAAATCAAGGAAACAGTTTTTGCGTTATCAATGTTTAGATTTCTCATCACACGACAGATACATAACCATTTGAGATATAATTCTGGACTTAATTTCTGACAATCATTTTACCTATTTCGAAATCGCAAACCAAATTTAAAAATAAAAATTATAAATTTTTTGCTAAACAGGAATTTGGCTTTTAGTAAAGAGCTTTCATTATTGTCAATACCAAATTAGTTTAATTTAAATAAAATTTACCAAATGAGACAGTAGAGTCAAGAAAATCTCATTTTGGAAATACTTCGATGCGGTTTCTTTAATATGTATACTGGATCCTTTTGAAATAGGTTATCAAGAGTATATTGCTTAAATAAATAGATAGGGTACCAGGAAAAGTGATGGGGGAGGACACACTTCTCAAGTGTTGTAGGTGGGATCAGATGACTATCACCAGGCTCCAGTGAGTGGACACTTGAGTCTATGTCCTATTACAGGTAATTTTCTCTTCCCTTCTCATTATCGTTATCTCAGAAATTTTATTAAATATGAAAAGAGGCATTTACAATTTCCTAGTAAATGACCTTCTTAAATAAATATATTAAAATTTCTATTATTTTAATTTAAAAGCAATAAAATCAAATTTAAATGATATAACAATACTTTTACATGTGTTCAGAAAATAAATTATTGTATTTGTTTTGTATTAAATCTGTTGATAGATTTTAAAATTCTTCTTCAATATTTATCACCTACAAATATAAACCATTATTTTTTTGATGATAAGAAATCAATGAAAAATAATCAGATTTATTCTTAAATATATATATTATTTTTCATACCATACATTTAATATTACATCAATTCTGATAACTCATTGAATATAAGAAATTTTATTTGACATTCTGAGTTTAAAAATTAAATTGTGCTTAAATTTTAAAATTACAATAATTTTTTGAATAAAATCTATACAATTGTCATCAATAATTTGAAAATTTCACATTATCTTCAAAATAGTTTTTAGTATTTTATGAATAGTACTTCTTATACTAATATAGAAAGCTGGAAAAGCTAAAAAAAGTTAAATTACAAATTTTGCACATAAATTGCGATTCTACAAACTGTAATAAAATAAGCAAGCTAATTATGGGAACATTTTTGCCCTTTATTACTTTTTATAGTACATAGGAATTCATTATAAAAAGTAAAGCTATTTTTTAATAATTAGTAAATTTTCATCAGCATTTAAATAATAATCTCGTTTGATAAACTGAGTCTAATTTCATAATCTTAAAACTGTTTTCACTACATCATGGAGAGAAAAAGAAACACTATACATAATTTTCAAAGCTTTATTTGAACCATATGAACACATGTTATTAAATTTTTTCTTTTTTGCAACTAACAATACATAAGCATATAAGTTAAGACTAAACTCTAGGAAACAAAATATTTCATATTAAAATATTCCTCAAACAAAATCAAGATGGTTCAAACAGGTAAGCATTTTTCACAAAATGTTTTTTTTTTATCCACATAAAGGAGTGTGTGAGTGTATGTGTATTCTATAGAGGTTTTACAAAAACACAAGCTCCAGAAATATTTCTTCCACTTTTTTTTCCTTAAAGAGTTTAAAAACACTAGTAGATCGTCTAGGAATAATTGAGATAAGACAGTGCACTAACAGAAACGACAGACACTGTGATGACTCCTCTTTGCAAGGAAAACATATTAGAAATTCTTTTCTCAATGATAAACAAATATTTAAATGTTATAACCATCTGTCATGGAATATATAATTCAGCTGTACAAGGATGCTGTTATGGCACACCATGTGACTTGGTGGATATCGAAAAACTTGAAAGAATGGCAAACCCTTAAAGTTAGCACATCAATGCAATTTTCCTTCGATAAGCTTACAGGCAAAAAGAGATGCAGTTCCTTTTTTACTCTTCAGGACCAGAATGAGACTCATCGTGTTTGGTAGTATCACCGTCACTCATGAATTGGTTCAGAATCACTTCAACACTGTGACGAAGATCTTCACCTCCATCTGTCTGTTGATCATGCTCGTCACCATCATCAGTTGTAACTGTGGTTACAATTCTGCAATGAAGTAGTGTATGTAAGCCATCAAGAAATCACAATTATTAGAACCTGTTAAGGAGAAACTCCTTAACAATCCTATTAATTTAAGAAAACAAAAACATTTTCACAAGCAAAATAAAAAAACATGAAATGAAAATATTTTATAATTTTTAAAATTATGTTTTTCTTTTATTTTTAACTGTGGTCATTCATTAAAACAATTTTTTTAATTCAAAAATAAAAATTACTTGTGTATTCACTTTTTTATTAACATGGCTAAATAGAAATATAAAACAGGCTGCTTATTCAAAACAGAAAAAAAAAAAAGAATACGATTTTATAATAGTGAATTTATATTTTCTAATAAAAAAATCTTAAAATACACTTTCTTTAAGTTTTCAATATTTGAAAACTTATAAATTGGATTATTTGAATTTCAGTTTCATTTTTCTTTAAAAAAATATTACATTATAATAGCATTTCAAAATCAGAATTTAACATCATTTCCAAAAATATAAATTTTAATATGTATTATAGAAATTTTAGTGTAAACTTCTTATAATATCAAAATTTATTTTCCTTTTATATTAAAAAGTATTTTCTGTTATCTGCCAATAAAGCAAAATTATATTTTTAAACAGACAATTTTTCTTTGAAAACTAATTAACTTATTTAACTGAAAATACTCATTTAACAACCACTAAACAATCCTCTACAAGAAAAGGACAGATCATAATAATTACCATGAAAATATTAAAATCCCAAAACATGTATATAAACTTATTCAATTACTTTTAAAATTCAAAACACATTTTCCAATTGCATATAACACTACAAAAATAAGATGAAATACCAGTTATCTATGATTATGTAATAACAAGCTTATTCCCCAAAGCGCATTTGAACAGAAACACTCACATTGTTTACATTAAGTAAAAGTATCATAGCCTCTATTAAGCAATAGTATACACATGTGAGTAAATGTGCACAGTATGCACCAGAAAAATACGTAAACATGATCGATTTTTAGAGTTTTATGCAGCAAGGATCAAAAATATAAATGTGAATCAGTTGCTATTGAATCACAGCTAAATAGGTATTGATGGTAAAACAAACATTAAATAGAAGGAAAGTATAAAAATATTATAATTGCTTTTAGAAAAATACAAAATGTGGATGTTTTTATTTTGCAGAAATAATAATTAATTTTAATTAACCATATAAAAACATAACAATAAAAAATATGGTAAACTATTATTTAAAAAATACTAAAGGTAAGCATGAAGAAATGTAACTCAATGAAGATAGTTTTAAAGATTGTTCAGATGATAAAACGATAATTGAAAACACAGATCTTGGATAACTATTTCTAAACTGATAAACAGGAAATATAGATTGTTACTCAACTTTCTGAAAATGGTTGTTGGGTGGAATTAATAAAGACCTCTAATGAACTGTCAACTCATTTTCATAAACTGATACAACTAAAAAGGTTATTTCAAAAACGAATATAAATCCAATTTCCAATGTATCCAGTGCATAAAAAAGGTTTTCTAAGCCTTAAAGAGTACTTAGAAAAACACTAAATACTAGTTCGATAATTATATTGAAAATAATCAAAACAAATTTAAAAAATCATGGACATTAAAAGAGTTTTTCTACAAAGGAAATGTGGATACTTAAAACTTAATAAACATCAATAGTTAAAAAGTTCAATTGATTAAATTTTAATCATGACAATTATACTTTGCATATTTTTTAAATAAGTATAAATAATACAGCAAAAAATTGCCTAGTTACCTAGTTGTTGTAGTTGTGGTAGCTCTGCTAAAATCTTCCCCATCAAGTGCAGAAGCATCACCTAACAAAAGAGAAAATTATATAGTAACAAATAAATTAAACCCAAGAAATAAATTTTTTGTTAAAATTAAAAACTATAAATGTATAGAAAAAAACCTTCAAAACCAACAATTCTGAATCATGTTAAGTACAAAAAGCAAGAATACTTGCACAGATTGTATAACTTAATTTCAAATTTGCTTTTGTAAAAAAAAAAAAAAAAAAAAAAAAAGGAGGGGGAATTATCATAAAAAGAATACTCAACTGAAGTACTTGAAACAATCACTTTTCTCTATAATTATAAAAAAAATTAAAGCAACAAAAATTTATTAAAGCCACTTAGCTGAGATATAATTCAAATAGTGTGTGTGTATATATATATATATTAGTTATGGCACAAACACTGTTACATTGTTTGCCCTCAAAGTTACCAAAGAATAAACTTCCTGTAGTGGCTGTATTATACATAAATGTTTATAAATTAGAGATTCATACCAACCTCTAATTTATAAACACTCACAACTTTACAAACTAGCACCAGGTCCTTAACATGCTCATAGGTGCAACAATAGTTTTAATTCTTTTATATTAAAAATTCTTCTAAAAATTTTGAAGAATCTCTTTTTTTTACAAACTTATTTTTCACTCTTTTGATTGCATTTATTTTTTTACAGTTTTTTTTAATTATTTGTATTTTATTGTTTAGAAACTTGGATTGAAGTTTTTATAATAGAATCATAAAACTTTCAAATTCTGGATACCTAATTATACATACGCCGATTTTGAACTCTCGCACTTTTTTAATATACTCATCTGAAAATTTTCCCACCTAATCTAACATCCATCTTAGAGTACATGCATCAAAAGCATAATCAATAGCTTTAAGTGCAAATACCATAAGATATTCTTGAAAATAGGCAAGCATGTGCAAGGATTGGGTGAAATCAACTTATGAAATATATTCTAGAACATTATGAAATACACTTGTCACTCTATACATGAAATGATGTGGCAGCAAAGAAACATGATATTTATGTCATTTTGACATGCAGGTTTTATTAAAGAAACAACCATAACTGAAAAAAGCCAAGGATATTCACCATGCATTTGTAATATTTCAACTATCCCATTCCCATTCAATTAGTTAAGAATCTTTAACAAACTTCTATTGTATAAATTGGTAAATAAAAAAATACTAATAGCAATAGCCTTAGTAATTTTTTTAGTTATTATATATACATAAGAGTCCAGATTTTTTATGTATTCTGTTCTACAGTGTGTGAGCTAGGCTACAAAATCTTTTTAAAAAAGTATTAATAAATATATAAAGCACTTTCAAATATTTTAATAGAACTTTTGAAATAATTTGAAGGATAAATAATGATATACTTTTAGAAATGTTACTGAAATTTTAAGGCTAAAAAATCTAAAATGATAAATATATATTAAAAATTAGCATAATTTTATCAAACATAATATACCGTAAAGTATCTTGTGCAATATAATTTAGGAACAAATATCTTATTTAATAAATCCCATTTTTAAACTTGAAACTACACAACTGAAAAAACAATATTTCAAAAAGTCAAATTAAAGCATATAGATGGAAATAACATAAAATCAAATGAAAAGATTGAAGCATTAATAAAAACTGATAATATATCATTAATAAGAATTGAACTGAGAACTTTGTTGCTTCCAAAATTTCTTATTTTTATAATTCTATATTTTTACTTTTAAATAGCTAATGTTAATATAATTCAATCTGTGCAAGTAAGAGTATTTACATTTAATATCTTATAATTCACACAATGAATGAAAACATTCTAAAAAAATTTAATTATTATAAAACAAATTGTACGGTTGAAGTAAAATTTTCCAATGATAAATGCTTGGGAAACATTGTACTGACAAACATTTAGTCAAAATTTTGCAGATGAAATCAAATCCTTTCTATAAAGAGAAAGGAAAATATTTATTTTAAAATATCTCTCTCAATTATGGATAATACTAACATTCTATACTATAAAACAGCTAAAATAAAATATAATTGCTGATTATATGTTGCAGACCATGCAAAATCATAAAAGCAAGCATTCAATGATATATTTAAATTATAAGCAAGTAATCAAATAAAAAATTAATTAAAACACAGCAGATAACAGTAATAATCAGAAATTAAAACTAAATTTTTAAGCTTGCTGTGGAAGTAGAAAATTTCCAATTAATTTGAGATTAAAGCTAAAACAATTTTGTGACAAAGATGTGATTTTATACAGCAGCACATACACAAGAAATCTATAAAATAAAAATAATTAAAATAATTTTAATATAGAAGCAAAATTTAATTGTAAGCCATAATAATTAAAATAATGTGAAATTCCAAAACATTCCCAACATGAAGAGAAAAAACTTCGTGCAAAATTAAAACTTAACAAATACTTCATTCTGCAAATAAATTATAGTGCATTCAGGAGCTGAAAGAAAAAAGAAAAATAATAAGGAAGTTAAAATACAAAACATTTATTAACTTCCAATGTATGTATAATTTCATTACAACATATTTGGTGCACAACTGTGTTCAACTACCTGACGTACTAATTCCCTGGGCGGCTTCATTGGACAGTGTAAAATCGTCAGGTGCTGTATGATGTTCAGATCCTTCAACAAAATCTGGAAATGAATGGGAAGTAAAATCATCCATCAATACAGTATCATCAGTTAGTTTTGAGAGAAACATTTCCATTTGCTGTTTAGCACCATTAGTAGCTTGTAATTCTTCTAGCTTACAAGCTAAAGCGCCTTTTAGGCTGTGAGGTTCAACATCTCCCGCTTGAGTCAAGTGAGTTTTTTCTTCACTATCTCCCATACAATAAGTTAATTTAGCTTCCGGCTCTAAAGTGTCAGTGCTGGAGACCATAGTGCATTCTTCTCCTGAAGCCTGAGCACTATTGAGGCTCGATGACATAACAGAGTCGGTTTCAAATTGGTAAGCATGCGTAGCAGTTGAGCTACTGGGATCCATAGAATCAGTACTAGATACCATGCAGTCTAGTTTTCCACTACCACAATTCTTATCCCCACTAGAATTGGAATCATGCCCACCAATAGTTATATCGTCATGGTTTAAAGCCAAATTTTCAGATTCTTCAACATCAGTATTTCCATCTTCTTTACTTGATGATTTTGTAGCTTCTGATGTATCATGCATGTCAGATGTTATTCTTACAAGAACAGTGCATTCATCAGATGTTATTCCCTCTGAAGCAGTTTCTTCTTGAAATTTTTCTACATTAGACTGAGTAACTTTGATTAACTCTTCCATTTCCAACCTTCTCTGCTCATATTCTAAATCAGAAGCATCATGCATAGATTCCTGCAAAATTTCAATTGCATCAGAGCATTGACTCTCAAGACCTTCTTCGATTTCAGATAACATTATGTCTTCAATTTTGTTATCAACCTCAGTTTCAATGCATTCTTTCTCAAGCTTTTCAAATTCTGTTAAAGAAGTCATAGATACATCATCATGCTCCCCACTTTTAGTTATGAAAAGTTTTTCATTGGAATCAATTGAAGAACGACTGATTCTTCCAGCTGCAATTTCGGCTTCAAGCCTTTCAAATTCTTGAAGGGATGATGCTGCTGATGTATCACCACTTCTAGGAAAAAACCTCCTTCCATGAAATGCTTCTGAACTTGGAGTACTTTGTTTATCATCTTCTACAGAAGGAATAGGACTAGGGTAAACATCAGAACCTCTTAAATCAAATTCATCTTCCTCCCGATGTGTATACAAATCAGCATTTGGTATTTCATCATATTTTGAAGAGTAAGCTTCTGAAGCATAATCTGATTCAGGATTTAGAACATCATTATCACTAAATTTAGAGGCAGATGATTCATTTTTAAAACTAAATTCTTCACTTGTAGGAGATTTTTTAGTACATGTTGGTTTTATAGATTCATACCGTTCATCCTCAGGTGATGTATCAACTATTTCACCTTTCTCTAATGATTCCATACTTTGACAATCTGGCATCAAATCAGATTTTACTCTTGAATGTGGCATACTTTCACTACTGCTTAAAGATTCCGGGCATGGTATGTTAACTTCACTTTCAAAGCTAGGAGGTAAAGAGTCAACAGTACCTGGAAGCAAATCACACTGATCACTTTCTGGAAGATAGCTAGCTAAATCTGGACATACTAAAGATTCAGATTCATGGTGATCATAATTTTGAAACATAAATGATTGCTCCTGCTGTGCTTCAGGTTTCTCAGCGTCTAAAGATGATATATTTTGAGAATCATAATCAGTAGACTGAAAAGCTTGATGGCTGTTTCCTTGATTTAACTCATAGTCTGAAACATTAGAATTGGCAGGAATATTACTACTAGGATCAATATTAGAGCTTCCTTCCATTTCTAGTTCAAATTGCAATCCTTCAGATTCATACAAAATTGGAGATTGATTTTGATTAGATGAAATTGTTCCATCTCCCTCCAAATTGTCATAATCTGGATTAAAATCAACTTCAACAGGGCCATTTAATTGTAAGTATGGGGTATCATTTTGGGAAGAAATTGATTGTTCAGGTGTAAGCTCTTTATCTGGAGGCGTTTCCTGAAAGGAATCTGGCTGTAAATTAGAACCATCCATAGAAACTGAAGAAACAAAGGCATGGGAAGATAATGGAACAGCTGTGTCAATGCTAGATGTTTGCCAAGTTTGTTCACTGTGAGTGGCAGAACTTTCAGACACAGAAAGTTGCTCTTCATCAATAACAGTACTACTCTGTTCTATAAGCTCTCTGTCTGGAATGATATCAATGACTGAACTATAAGACCTGCGATGAGAAGGCCCACTATGAGAAGTTCCCATTTGTGAATGAACTTGCGTAGCAGTTTCATTTTTAATTTTGTTTATACATTCACTTTCTGGTTGTGTACTAGTAATTGGTACAGATGTTTGCATTGGCTCATTTATAATACCACTACTATCGAGGACCTCAAATTTATCAGTGATTTCTGATTCAGAGGCATACTGCCACATCCATTGTTGAGGAAGTTGCTTCATTTTTTCATTATCAGTGGATTCTTTTAAATCCCAACCTTTCATAAATGGCATTTCAATTCCTTCTCTAATAATTGATTCTGGAATTTCCATATCATATGGTTCTTTCACTGATTCTTCAGCAGAAGCAGGTTCTTCATCTAGAACTGGCATTTCTAAATCTGGTGCAAATTCCAATTCCATTTCTTGTGCAGAAGGAACCAAAGTTTCACTGGCTTCTGAAGAAACTTCCACACTCGCAAGGTGACCAGAGCTTTCAGAATCAACAGAGTATGCAGATTCACGAGAACTATGACTAAATGATGAACAAGCAGTAGCATAAGATATTTCTTGAGATGAAACAGCTGTTGCATAAGATCCAGAAGCTTCACCAGATACTTCTTGAGAAGTAACACATGTTTCATATTCTGATCCATGACCACTAAAAACATTAATATCAAATTCTGAAGAGCATGGTCTACTAGCTGCAGGTGTACTTCTAGGAGTTTTCCCACTATCTGATGTTTCCACAGAATAATAGGGACTTTCAGTTTCACCAGAGCTGGAACAAGATTCTTCTTTTCGTTTACCAGCTGTTTCACCAGAGCTATCCAATTTTGAGCCTTCAGCATCTGAATCACTTTTCCTACTATGAGAAGATTTACTGTCAGATCTGGACATTTTACAACTTTTATCTACAGCAGCATCAGTTTGAAGTGGTACACTAGAACCTGATAAAACTTCTGAAGAAACTGGCACAATATCAGGAATTACTTTGTCATTATCCAATGAAGAAAAATTTGTTTCCTTACATTCAATAGCAGACATTGATTCTGACTGGCAAATATTATCTTTTTCAATATCTTGAGAATCAAGATTTGCATCTTGTCTATAAAGCTCACTCTCAGTTTTTTCTTTAGAGTCATATTTTTCTGGAAGCTCTTGTAATATTAACTCTTGGGGAGAGTCGCATGATTCAATAGATGAATGTTCTTCAATGGTAGATACTTGCTTTGTTGATTTTAATGACCTCATTTCCTTTTTATCATGTCTCGAAAAACCAATATCTTTACATCGTCTGTGCATATCTATGTCAGGAAAATTAGCATTCATTCCAGTATGGTCAAATTCATGAGATCGAAACTCTACTGTTTCATGAGATTCAGATACCACAAAAGGTTTAGGTGAAATAATGGTATCAGAAGCTAAAGCTTGAAGTTGTTCAGTGAGGGAATGTTCATCCATTGCTTCTTCATATTCTACTAAATGTTCATCATGTTCCACAACAATACCCTCAGAAGATATTTCATCAGTGTGCCCACAGCTTTCTTCAGAAATTTGGGGAGATAGTACTTTAGATTTATCATACCCTTCTTCTGAAATACCGGCAATATCACTTTTATGAGCATGACCTTCTAAGTCAGCAGAAGGTTGACGACCATTATCATCGTCACCAAGACTTAAATCTTTGTCACTAAACTCATCACTGGGAGATTCAGACTTTTTCAGTGAAAAAGTTCCCAGCTCTTTTCGTTCAGGAGATCCACTTTCAATATCTTGTCCAAGCTCTTGAGTAAATATTTCAGTTCTGATATGCTTATAAACATTACATTTATGATCATCAGTGTCTGAAATAAGCTCCAAATCTTCAACAATGTGTTTTACTTCTAATGGACTTTCTTCAATAGACTGAACAATTTCTTCCCTCAAAATTTCAGACTTTATATGACTATCCACAACTGATAATTTTTCTAAATTTGATGGCCTTGATTTTGATTTTACCATCTCAATAGAATCATCATCAACATCCAATTTTATTGCTTCATTATATTCTTCCTTTTTACATTGATCAATACTAAATTTTCTTTCAGAATCTTCCAATTTATCTAAATATTCAATACATTCATTTTTAAGATCTTTGCTTTGTACTAGACCATCAGGTGACTCAGAACCAGAAGATCCCATTGATGGATGAACTTGAATTGATGAAAAACTTTCTAAAATTTGTAGCATATATTAGTTATAATAAAAAATAACAAGATTTCTACGGCATGCATCTTCATAAGGGTCACAGGTGCAAAAACAATACTAAAAGTCGTAACAGCTATGAAAGCAGCATGCTACATTCAAAGGCATGAAGATCCAAATTTCCAACTGTATAATGCTATACACAAACATAAAACATGCACAAAGAACTTAATAAAGGGTATTAAATCAAAAAAGTTTTCAACACACCATCTAGCATATACACAAACACTGAAATTTCTGAGACATGTGTTCACAATAAAATACTTCATAAAAACACATGCAATATAATGAAACAGATACTAGTTTATCCAATTGTTGAAAATAATAAAATAAGTATTAAAATTTAAGAAATAATAATAACACTCCTCGATAAGTTTATTGTTGCCAAGAATCATAAGACAAGAGTTATGTTCCAAAATAAAAGAAAATAATTAAATATCAAGGTGCTGTCACATATATTATTTTAATTAAATAAGAAATTTGAAAGGTTTCATTTAAACATAATAATTCTTGTGGGTCAGTAAAAAAACATCAAATAAAATCAAAAACACTTAAAAAAAAACTTAATTTCATAAACATGCATATACATGAAATGATATTTTTACAAAATAATATATTTCAGCAAACAATGAAATTTAAAACATTGGTAAATTGGTGGCAAATAAATTATAATTAATATCAAGCAATGGAAACAAACAAGATTCAAAACAAATAAAAGTAACAAATAACAAAGAAATCTTAACTTGCTTAACAAAATGCCATGTCTCAGAGAACATTTTATGGTATTAACAATATATGAGAATAAAAATTATTTATTATTTGCAAAGAAGTTGTATATTTTGCATTATAATAATTTACATTCAGACAAAGAATTATTTTGATTAGTTTTAGTTGCCTTTCATAGGGATAAGTATAAAATTTTAAAAATTTAAGATAATATTTAAGTGAAGGCCACAAAAAAGTGATAAATGTAATCCTTTTAACAATGAATGTAATAATTGTGCATCTTACTTTTTCTGTAAAAACAAAGGCAAAACAATAGCCTACATAATAGTTAGAGATGGTAATATTGCCTAAAGTAAAATAATTAATATCAAATTGGCCGACTATTCAGGTACGGTATAATTAAATTAAAATACAAGTTTTAGTTAAGATTATAATTGTTATTTAAGTTTCAAATGCTTATTAAATGGGATTTTTTAAAAATAAAATATTGTGGACCATGCATGATTTCAATGTAATTTTACTATATTATTTCATGGCACTGACATTATTTGGTACACATAAGAGTAGTAAAAGGATAAGTGTGTGTGGTACAAAACAAAATTTAAAAAAACCAAATTTTAATATCTATGTCAACCAAATAAATTATATTTTTCCAGGTTTATTAATTTTGATAATTATATTTTTCAACAATACATTTCTGAAGATTGTTTTAAAATTTCAAATTCTGCAAGCATTAATGTTGATTTTAGGAAATGGATCTTTAATATTTAGTTAATATTTCAATAGTAGGAATAGAATAAGATTTCTAAACCTGCAATTAAGCTAGTTAACAGTGCAAAAATGTGATGAAAAAATACAGTGACAGTGAAACTTGTTTCAATTCTCCTTCTCCCACATGATACATAAAAAAATTAACATGGAAAAACTGTATAAATTTTCCAAGAAAAAGTCAAACAATTAGAGATTTGCAAAAATTATTTTAATTGTATTAAGTGGAATATCAAAGTTTCTCAAGAATTTTATAATTTACTATTTTCATAAGCATAACTGTTAAAAAAAAATTAAAGCTTAATAAAAAAAAAACAATATTGTTGATAAAAATTTCAAAATTACTAACTATGTCAAAAATATTAAGAAAAATCCTATTAAAGAAAATAAGAATACAGAATATGTATAAAAGCTGATGAATGATTCATTTTTGTTTTCATAAAATGTAAAAATATTTATTACATCATAAAATGTGGAAAGAAAACAAAATTTTATTTCCCAACTATGAATGAAATATTGTATCAACATAACCATTTTTAATAGAAAATAAGTGGATAATCTTAAGAAATAAAATTCCATTTATTGACCATTATCTCTGATGATTTTGCCATAACTATAATGTTTAAGTATTTTAAGAATGTTACACACTAGGCATTTCTTCTATATTTGAAATTTAGTAAAATAAATCCATAATATTAGCCAATATGAAATATTTTTCTAAAATCTCTTTTTAATATTTTTCTTATAAATTTTTCTCATTTTTTATAAAATAATTCAAAATAAATTAATTGATGTAACTTATTCAAAGAAATTACTTTAGCATTGAATTTGAAATATCTCAAAGTAAATATCATGCAACTTAGTGTGAGATTTTTATATGGGCTAATATCTATGAAGCAAAAAAAATTAAAATGCTATACATATAAAAAAATTAACATTTCAAGAATTTATAATACTTTCTTAGGTTAATAAGGTATGATTTTAATGTAAGATTAAGCATTTTACCCACATGAGAAAAACTAAATTGAAAATAAATGTGTAACCTAACTTGGTAAAAAAAATACAATGATAAAAAGACTTGTACAAGTTCAAAATTTCATCATGAATATATGCAAAATAACTATTAAGTTGTTTTGAAAAACAATCAAGTTATGATTTTTTGCTTTTACAACTAACATTTATTATTAAAATCTTATGAACATAACTTGATCTGTGCAGTTTAAAATTACAAAATTTGTTTCTTTTATCTTAACTTCTATACATATTAAAGAATTTTACTCTCAAAGTCAAAATTATCTTATCATATTCAGTAATATATGTGTGTAAATTACATATTGCTGTAAATTAGATGAATCACCATTATTTACTCTGGTAAAAGAAAAAAACCTAATTAACTTTGTCATAATGAAGTAGATAAAAATTAAATTGAATATAATTTGTTCTATACCATTTCAAACATTGAAATAAATATTCAAAAATAAAAAGTAATAATGCAAAATATGCAACCAGTAAATTGTTATTGTACATTTTGGAAACTATTAGTAAATTTCCAGTTTTTTATTAGTTTAATTTTAATTAGCACATAATTCTTCATTCACATATATTTTAGAAAAATACCAGAAAATTATTTATAAAACAATTTTTAATTAATATGAAACTTTCAACAAGACTGCACAGTCAAACGCACTAAATACTTTTTAATAAATGTAAATAACTGTTTTCTCAATGATGACTTGAAAAGATAATAAACATTCACAGTAGTAAATATAAACTGTGAAACTTAAAATTTGTAAATACACATATATTGCATTAACATAACCTAATAAGTTATAGTTATTTTAAAATAATTCAAAATTTGACACAAAATGAAATAGAAATAATAATTAAAATACACACACAAGCATGAATTAATTGTTTTTAAATAAAGATATGAAAACTTTTATAATTTTTGTACATTTAAGTTAAAATTTTAAGAAAGTAAATTTGCTATAATATTTTTAGAATAGTGAGTTAATTTTAAAAATTAAAAATAAATTCAGTTCTAAATTGAAACTAAAAGATATAAATGAAATTGACACTAATTTAAAATTAAAATGTTTATAAATTTATACAATAACAGCCACATTTTAACATCTTATAAACAAAGTTTTTCAAAATGAAATATAAAAAATAAAAACAGGAAAATTAAACAAATATAGAATTTTTTTTTATCTGTAAAAAATTTATATAATGAACATAATAAAAGGTAAAGATTGTAAGATGTTGCTTGTTATATTTTGTAATTTCAAAGAAAATCAATTGAAATTGAATTCATCTGAGCAAATAAATTAAAAAACAAAATAATTAGAATGAATTACTTGATTTAAAAATTTCAAAATCGTTCATGAGCGTGTAATTTGCAATAAAATGTTTAACATTAATGCTGAAAAAAGAGAAATTACACAAAATAAACAATTATCTTCCAATCTTAAGAATAAAAATATTTTGCTTTTAAACTAAATTTAAAGAATTCCAAGCTTCCTTTTACAGAAATACTGAAATTTTCATACCAAATAAAAGGCATTCATTTATTATGTAAATATGTAAGAAGGTTGGATTTATGCTTTCCTTATATTCGTTCCCTTTTGCTGATAAAGAGAAATCATTACAATGCTTATATAAAATTCAAGAACTAAAGAAAGAAATCAACAAAAATGAATAAGTAAAAAGCAAAACATTTTGACTCAGTGATCTTTAAAAAACACAGGTGTGCCACTTTAAAAATATTTCAAGATTGATATATCTTAATTTATAAATCTTTTCATTGGTTGTGTTCAGTTTTATAATGTAATTAATTTGTATTACAAATTGCTTAAAAAAATATACAATTTTTTCTTAAAATAAATTAGTTCCTGTAGCACAACTATATAATTTAATATTAAACACAATACGATATTTTTTTCTCTATATTTACTGACGAAACCAATAAAAAAATTATTAATTATCAGGGATCAGGCAACCATATATTATAGTAACTAACTTTAATTATCAGAGAAAATATGTGACATGCAAGAAAGCTGAATGCAGATTTTTTACTCAAGGCCTAGATTCACAATTTGAGAATCAACCCGAGAGAGAAACTACTTACTGGCTTCGCCAAAATGAAAAGAGTACAATTAAAAAACTGTTTTGGAATGACTATCTTCATAATAAGATTAAATAGTACAACCTCATTCTAAAACTAAAGAAACACATAATTTCGATTCTTGTTTAAATTGAAAAAAACATATTGAGAGCCAAGAGAGAAGCAATTCTATTTTAAGACGTTTACTGGCTCAAGATGAAATAGAAAGACTTAAAAAGGATGTAAAATGTGTTCCTACAACCAGTTAATATATATTGTTGCAAAGTCCTCATTTCGGCAATAGATAATATTACACTCAAGCATACCATCCAACACCTTGCAGTGTTTCAGAATCAAGTTCTCTGCATCAAAACTGATCCAATGATATCTACTCCAGTATTCGTCAATCATATTTTAACAAATAATGAACCAATTCACAAATCTATCCAAAGAAAATAAAGTAATTTTATTTCAAAAACTTATTAGATCACCTAACGATCCTCTCTTCTTGATTATGGGAAACAAAAAGAAAGACTTCCTTGTTAAGAAAAGAGCTTTGGTAATCCTGTGATCTATCAGAAAGTAGACATTCACTCCTTAAATTTTTTAACAAATATGTCTATCAAGGAAATTAGCAGGAAATTAGGGATATATCAAAAGATAACAACTGGGCGATTTTTAGTTATATCCCATGTTGTGTTCTTGAATAACCCAAAAATGGGGATGAGGACTATTTTAAGACTTAATTGGGCATGTCTATCTGAAGTGTCACCTTTCCCATATTGTTGCTGCTAATTCTCCTGACTCTATTTTTTGACTTTGATCAGCCAATAACAAAGCAAAGCACATGCCCAAATATACAGCTAAGAAGTTTTAACTTCATGGTCCAAAGTGTATGGAGAATTTGTGTAATGATGCAGTAAGAGCTAACTGTTGTATGTAAAATAAAAACTGTCCACAAATAACTGAAGTTCATGTATGAAATTAATGATGTTATATAACTATTTGACTGAGGAAAATGATTTCATTTTTTTAAGACACAGTAAAATTCTGATTAGTTTTCTCATTTAAAGAAGCTTGGTAATTTTTGAATAAACTATAAAACATTTCAAGTTTTGACATAACACTGGATTGTATTAGCACACAGTCACATTTAAGTTTGTTATGCCATTAATATATAACAACATCCATATTATTGAAAGGAAACGTTCCAACTTAAAAGTCTTGAAAATGGCATTCATAAAAGCTTTCATTAAAAAGTATTCAAAATTCATCTTTTACAATATTTTGAATAATTTTAAGGGTATGATATCACCAATTTAAGTTAATTCTGACTACTTTATTCCCATTGTATTATTTACCGTGAACTTTTGATTTCTTTCAAACAGATAGCCTAATTTTCCTTCAGATATCACAAAAGGTAAGACTCAAGGTAAATTCATAAAAGTTGTTAAGCTTGTTTATTCCTTTTTGTATTTTAAATCTTAAGAAAAAAATAGGCACATATTATCCTGAAATAAGTTTTTCATAAAGCTTGCAGTTGTGTGAATAAACCAATTTAGTAACCATATTCCTATCTAATTCAAAATCAGTAACTACTAAAATATTTACTTCACAGAGAAGCTTCTCAACACTATTTTTTAATCTGTGCATGATTGGGTAAATATTGAATAAACAGTTTATGACAACAAAAATATTAAGATTACTTTCATTTAAAAAAATTTTATTTTGGCATAGAAATTTTTTCTTTTAGAGCCTAAAATACTGTACAAATTTATTTCTATAAGTTTATTATAACCTTCCAGTCCATTTCACTCTACAAAACTATAAGTAATATAGGAAGTAAAGCAGACAAGAAATAAAGTCTTACCTTCATTTAAGTTTTTCAGCAATAAAGATTTACAGCCAACAACTGTAACAATTTTGATAGCTACATATGAAAAAATTTGACATTCGCTTCTTCCATTATTTATTATGTTGCCATCATAATTAGTTCTATACATTTTTAAAGTTCAAAGCAACAAAAATATTCCTTTCATACTGTATAATATATTTATACACCTTTTATACTTTTAAACCCTTTTTATTCCTACTTTTCATTATAAAACAAAATTTTTTATAAAAAATTTAAAAAATCCACTTTGAAATTCAGAAGATAAACAGAAACAAATGAATGAAATTTTAAAAATCCATTAGAAACATTTATGTGATTGAGAAATTTGGCTGAATGACATTTAATTGGAAAGAAAGAAGTAAAATGAAAAATGAATGTTATGATGCTGAAATACTTTACCAAAATACTTTCAAAATTGATGTCTGGAGATAAATTACATGATTTACTATTTCCTTGAAATGCAGTTCAAATCTTGCATAATAAATGTTGAATTAATGATATTTTTCCCCCACACACAGCAAGTATGGAAATAATACAAATAGTTGATTTCATTTTCGTTTTTATAGTTTTTTAGGTATAAAATGCTAAGTTAATTTTGGATTAATAATAAAAGTGAAAAGTCATAGGTTTAATCTAAGCTATTATTGAACTATACAAGGATATTGTCTTTCTGGTTTTAGCATGCATATGTCCCCTTGAATGTTTACTAAGAATTCTTAATTATTTTTATAAAGCACATTTAAATGAATGCATTATCATACTAAGTATAATAGAATATATTAAATTTGAAAAACTTTTGAAGGTAAAAGCCAAAATAAATATTAGGTATTGTAATATATGGGAGAAAAATTTTTTAGATCATTTTAGAACATAATGATGCAGTTAAACCATTTTCTAGTGAGTTGGTAAGTTTTCTAATTATTTTAATAATAGCAGTTATATAATTTATAATTTTAAGTTACAAATATTTTCTACATACATTACAATTAATATAACAGTTTTTAATATACTTCATATTATATTCCCTGATTTTTTTAAATTGCAAACAAATACAAGATTATTAATATATATTTAACTGGTTGATTTTAATTAAAAAAATATGGTGATTTTAATTTTAAAAAAATATGGTTATTTTAATTTAAAAAAAGGCTTCTTAATTATATGATTTTTTTTTTACTGTAATTCAATTGATATACATTATGAAAGCTATGACTTCAATATCACCTATGAAAGTTATGAAAACATAACTATTCTAATATTTGAATAAAACCCAATATATTACATGTGCTATAAATTCATTGATGAATATGAATAGAATGAACATAATATTAAGAAACATAAATTTCTTTGAAAAAGTCTTTCCTTAAAATTATAAAAAGATTTTGTAGAATTGAGAAATTCTGAATACTTTAACAGTAAATATAAAACTCCCCATAAACGGTAATATAATATTATACATATGAAAGAATCATTATATAGAATTTAGAAAATAAACTAAACTCTGTGGCATGACGGCCCATGTGGGCGAAGGCCAACAGTGCCCATCTCTGTTCTCGTGACCGAGAGGCCCAGGGTGCGAAGCATATGTCCTGATTAGGTGGTAAGACTAAAGCAAAACCCCCAGTTATTAGTTCCCAAGCATACTTGGTTACCAGTTTATCCAACCACTGAAGGAATGGAAGGCTGAGTCGATTTAGAAAAAATACAAGAAATAAAAACTTAAAAGTGTAAATTTAATTATATAACAGAAACACTTACTTGGCAAAATAAATAAGCAGAACAACAAAATCAAGAATGAACAAATTTCAAATACATAAATGAAAGTATAAAAAAATTATATTTTATAGGAAACATTTGTAATCAATATAAAACATAAAATATCAACATGGAATTGCTCAAATGAAATATATAAGAATATCATACCTTCATTATAAATACATTTTATTTTAAATAAATATATTTGTTTTCCTTATTAAATTTACATAATTCACAAAAAATTGTATAATTACTAAAATGTTGAAATATTTAGCATTAGATAATTATAAAATAAGTATTCACTACTAGTTTGCTTTAATGATATATATATATATATATATATATATATATTCATTTATAGAATTAAAAAATCTTTTTTTAAAGAATTGAAAATAACTTGACTTTTAAACCTAAAAAGAACTATTTCAAATTGATTTATTAATTTACTTTACATTAATATAGACTTATATCAAAATACTGTAAAATAGAAATTATATTCGTTGAAAACCAGATGTTAAAACCAAATGCTTTAAAAGCAATATAAACACTCCTCACCCTCATCTTTTGCCTTCAATACACAAGGTGTTGCATCTGTTGTCTCTGTAATAACAGATTCGGTATCTTCCATTCCCAACGATGTTTTTTCAGAGGAGTATTCAATGCCTGCCTTTTCATTATTCTCCTCATAATTACTATATAATTCTTTTTCTTCTTTGTCAACTTTATCAATTAATGAGTAAACTTCTTGCTCAACTTTTTCCAAAGTTACTGCAGAATCTTGATTTATCTCATTTTGAACAGCAGTAGGGCAGACATTCCCTTCATCATCAAGCACTTGCTTGACTATTTCTTCAGCTAATTCTAGGCCAGATGAAACAGAATCATCGGAGGCAGGCTTGCCTGATTTAGTGAAGTTATACAAGTACACTGTTGGTTGCTCAGGCTTCTCTCTTTTCTGAATCTTCTTCCTATTGCCTTCATCGGGTTCAAACATTTTCAATTTATCTTCAAAGCTAATTTGCTCTTGGATAATTTCACCTTCTGCCATAGGTAGATCATCCAAAGAGACATCTTGTGCCCACTTATTGGAAGTGGGCAAAGTGTCTGATGTGAGAGACAGCCTTTGGAAGAAGCTCTTCTTTTCAGTAAAACTTAGATCTTCCTGTTCTGAATCTGTTGATTTCTTTTCTTCGTCAGAAGACTCTCGTTTGGGCACCTTTCTAAGAGATCGGACTGCACCTGATATTTAAGAGGGATACAACATGTCTGACAAAACATTTCACATGACTGAAAAGTGCACAATTCCACATCTGTGCTTCAGTTCCATGCATGAAAATCATAACTAAAAACACTGAACCACCAAAGTTCACTTGAAATCATACATACTCATGTTCATGTAAGACATAAAATTACATGCACCCTTTATTTTTATCAGTCGATAAACAAAATCAACATTTAACCATGCATAAAGTAATCTACATGCTTACATAATATTACTTAATAAAGAAATAGAAGCAAATCAAATACTGCTGTCAAAGTTTAGTATAAATTAAAAGATGAAAATAACTGATGAGTATGCACTGTTTGAAATATTTTTTAAAAAATTTCAGATAAAAAAGCAAATTTTAATTTTAAGACGATTTACTGTAAAACTGTTTTCAGTAAACTTGTAATTCACCTTATTAATTTAAAGTATTGTAAATATAAGACAATTTTAATTAAAATGTATGAATAAAACTTGTAATAATTTTACTTATTATAAAGTTAAAAACAAAAGTCTTCAAAATTTGTCACTTCTTAAATGGCCAATCATTATGAATGGAAAAATTAATAAAAAGACTTCTTTTTTAAATGTTTTGAAACCGTATTGTTTGTGATAAAGTTGTTGATGACTGTTTACAGATAAAAAAAATCTTTTTAAAAATAAATAAACAAAACTTCAAAATTCTATAAAACTCATGTCACAATTCAAAAATTTTCATTTAGAATCTGCAAGACTATTTTTAAAAAATTCAATTGAAACTTATCTGAAACAAGTATAAAAAACTGAATAAAACATTGGTTAAAATAGTGAAACAAAATAGTAAATAACAACAAAAATAATCAAATGAAATAATATATAATATAAAAACAAAATACATACAATGCCTTTTCTAAGATGATTCTTTGGCAAACAAAATTTTATGAAATCAAACCTTATTTTAGAATGTTTTATCATAATGCTGAATTAATAATAGTTCAATCAAAAATCTTGCTAATAAGCAATATAGTATAGTATAAATAAATTCAATAACTAAATTATAAAATAAGGATTCAATATTTCGAAACATAACATATGCCATCAAAAATATTCAAATAACTAAACTCTGTTTAAATACATAAAATCAACACAAATTACAAAGTCAAATTTAATCATTAATTTCAAGCAAAATATGATACTTATAACAAAATGCAAGATAATGTTTCATCTGCTATCCCATATCAACATTTTACAAAAAAAAAAAAAACTAAATTACATATATATACATCCATACAACATAAATTGATAGGCATAGCATCTTTTGAAGTACAAGCATGAAATTTGCTTAAAAAATAAAATAAATAAATTTTAAAATATGAAATCTGACATGGGCATAGATAACATTCAAATGCAACATATAATCAGCAAAATAATGACATGCATAGCATAATAAATAAGAATAAAAGATGTCATTAAGTCATAATTTAAAATAATAAATCAAAAATTAGCATATTTATGAAATATACTTAGCATGCACCAAATAAACTTACCATCACCTTCAAGTTTTATAGATGTTTCCGTTTTTATTTGAGTTATTTGTCGAACACTACCGGATTCATCTGTTTCTGTCCATTCTACACACAGTAATTTTTTTATTAACTCACATGAATAACTTGGTTATTTCTTAAAATTTAATATACTCAACAAGATTATAATCTATTATCAAAATAACATAATTTCCAAAATATTTACAGGAAAAAATTAATTGCAGAAAAATCATTACAAAATATCAATAAAAAATTCAGCAAAATCAGTAATTTCTGTTGTACCATAAATGCTTGTAATGAAGATTCTATTGTATTGTAGAGGACAAATTAAATTTCCTCAAAAATTTGAAGTATCATTTGTGTGGGGTGAGATGCAACATAGTAACTATTTCATATTAAACTTACCTTTTCTATCAAAATCAAATATTTCTTCATCAGTTAAAGGCTCATTATCATCTTTAGTATCAAAATTTTGTTTAATATTTCGTTTCTGCAAGTGTTTATTTTTATTTAAATTTGTAACTTCTGTCGGTAAAGTATCATCATCTGAAATAAGTTCCATTGTCCATGAAGACTTCCTCTTTTTCTGTTGCTCTAACAATAAAGAATTAAGTTTTCCACGAAATCTTATAGCTTCCTCAAGGTCATAAGTAGTATCACAACTATTATCTCCGTGTGATTCAATGGCAAAATCCTCTACATCAGTTAGCTCTTCTTCCGATGGATCCCCTTTTAAAAATTCCAAACATGTCATCAGTGAAGACTTCGAATTTTGTTTGTTGTTTGATAAACCATCATTTTTCAAATCAACATTAGCTAAAAAAGGGTTAGTTATATTCATGGAAGAAAGAGTAGTTTGTTTGGAAGAAAATACATCTTTGACAGTTGAAGCAAGCTCAGCAACAGATAAGCCAAATGATAATCGACGAGATTTCTTTTCACAATTCAATGTATTGTTGCTGGCATTTTCATTTAATTTTAAATCAGTTTCCTCATCAGAGATATATTCAGCATCAGTAAAAGATTCTTCCTTAGAAGTGCTGGTTAGGTAATCAAAACTGGAAGTAGAATTTATACCACAATTACTAGATGCAGAAGCAATACCATCCAAGTCAATTTTTTTCAAACACACAGCTTCTTCAGAACATTCCTGATCTTCATCTGAAATTTCAAATTCCTCATCAGATGTGACATTAGCTTGGTCGTTCGATGCAAAATCAGACTTAAAGTTTTTATTCTTAGAAAAACGTGTGTCACAACTATCACTATTAAAAAAATTAGCATGCATTTCATCAGATATAAGTCTTGTATTGTAGTCAATTCTAAGAGCAGTGGATTCTACACCATCTTGATTAATTTCATCATCAGATAGTTGCACATCTTCAAACTGAACTGTTTCTTCACTTTCAACTTCTAATACTGCTTCCATTTCAAAGAGAGTAGTGAATATATTCCACTGTCCAGAGATAACTTGCAGTTTTAATTGTTGAAAACTTCAAATAAAAAATAAAATAGTTCAGTTTTATAATAACTTTCATAACTTTTAATCATCCAAAGGAAGGAAATAATGTTGACTCATAAATAATTTTTAACATTACAAATGATGCATGGTAATATAAAGGTGATTTCTATAACCTAAATTATTGATCACAAATATAAAATTTAAAAAATTCCCATCATTTTCAAAAAATGCTCATAAACACTTAAAAGGAATTTAGTTTCTAACCCATTCCTAAAGAAAAACTGATATTCTTTTAAACATATTAAAAAATTTATTGACATAAAATACCACTTCACATTTTTTATAATTCAAGCAATATTAAAAACTACCAAATTTTTAAATCCATATAACCTTTAATAATTTTTTGTTTTTATAAATAAATTGTTTACTTACAAAAAAATAATAATAGTAACCAATTTAATTGTATTTTTTGGAGAGAGGGGGATAAGTAAAAGATTTATCAGAACTTTTTAATGACTTAATAGTGTTTTATTTAATTTTACTCAGCACACATAATAAATCAATTTTAAAAACTAATATTTTCAAGGAAAATATTGCATTTTAAACAATACCTTTCAGATAATATTGTCATTTTTTTGCAAAGATTGACAATCTTTCAGAAATAGCTTTTACTTAAATTTCTCATTTGATTGGTTCAATTCTTTAACTAGTAAAATTACTTAATAAAATAAGCTACAGATTATCCACGGAAACCTAAAAATATTGCAAAAATGTTTTTTAAAAAATAAAGATCTAATAAAAACTTTAAAAAAATTAACTTACTTTACATCAGATAAATATTCAAGGAATCATATTTTACTAGAATTATAAATTTAAAAAAATAAAAGGTTACTGCAGATTTTTCAATAGTCGAAAATAATTTAAAATTAGAATATGCAACTATAAATAATGAATAGCTTGAAATATAAAATTCTTTATTTCATATTTCAATTTCAGAAATGCTTTGCACAATATAGTAAGAGCTTTAAGGAAAAACATCTAGCGGGTAAATCATATCAACATATTTTAAGCTTTATTTCTTTTTCACATTTTAGTAAAATGTATTTTCATATTAATAAATATTCCATTTTTTAACTTATCAGTTACAGCAAAACAAAGAAGAATTCTCCTTCTAAATATATAAAATGTGCAACTTTATAATCAATGAACATTATAATTATAAATTGCTTCAATATATAATTCTAGAAAAAGAATTGAAATTTTACTATAAAATAAAAACAAAATATATTGTCAATAAATATTTTCTATATTAGAACATAAATTTGCCTCTATCTTCCACTACAAAAACTAATGAGTTATCAATGTCAGCTATGTAATTTAATTTCAAATTAAAAGTGAATAAATTTTGATTAATTTTTTAATTTAACATAGTGAAATAAAAATATATTACTACTGATTTATTAATATTTCAAAATAAATTTAATTCAATTTTAGATTTGTATTCTGATTCACAGGTGCAAATAATAAAATAAACAGAAATACTATTGCTGATCATTTATGTATGATACCAATGCAATGAAAAATTAGATATGTGAAAAAATAGAATGCTAAAAATAAAGATACATATATTTGGAATTTCTTCTTAGATGTAAATTATTTATTTTAAAATATTGATTTTCATTCTTAATAATAACTTTCAAAATAGAGAAAAAGCTGTCAAAAATACATAGTTAAGTAAACAGAAAGCCTGCTAATAAATTAAAACTTTTATTAAAACAGTTCTACTTAAATTGCACAAAAATAAATGATTTCTCCATCTCATATATATATATATGAAGAATATTTTATTAAATGACCTTTAAAAGAACAAATATTTTATCATAAACAATTATTTCTAATATAATTAATTTTGAATAATTTTTGAGGATTTCGCAAAAAAGAAATTCAGTTACTTTAAGTTTACTTTTTTGAATAATTATAGTTTTCTTTTGAGGAAACAATATTCTAACATCGAAAATTCTATTTTTGAATAAATTTTGGCAAACATTATACAGTTATCACTAACAACTTATGAAGTTACATAAAACGAATTCAGTTTCATTTTCAGATTTCTCAATGTGCTCATTCATAAATTAAAAGTATCATCTTTCAAGAAATGATGGAACTAATGCTGTATTCATATCATTAGAATACAACTAATGTTGTATTCAATTATTCATTATTTATAAAATTTGTATGCTTTAATTCTGATTTATATTCCACATTTAAAAAATGTTTAATCTATATTAACATTTTTTTAAATTCCTAATTATAATATTTTTCATAAATACATTCATTTAACAAACTCAAACTAAAATATTTACTTGGATGTTTTAAAAATAAAAAAGAAGCAATCCTCTAAATAATGCTAAATTAATAACTGAAAAATTATTTAATAATATGTATCAAAACTTTTTAAAAAATTTTGAGTAAGCAATATAAATATTCTCATTATTTGCATCAAAACAATTTTATTAACATTAACTGAAGAGCAATATTCAACTAGTTAAAAAGGCACAACATAAATTTTTTTCATTCAAACACTATTATATTAATGAAGAACATAAAAATAATGGTTTTATACATCTGATGAAAAAGGCATGAAATTTAAAATTTATAGTTATTAGTAATCAAATTATTTTCCAATGTTTTGTTTTTCACATTTAAATTTCACTTATTTTAGAAAAGGTTGGTTGGTTGGTTTGTTGCTCAACGGTTAATTTTTGCACACGAGGGCTAATTAGACCGGGACCTACAGTTTAAAGTGGATTCCGAAACACTACAAACATCCATGCCCAAGGAGGAATTCGAACCCACAAACTATTTTAGAAAAGGATTTCTATCATCAAAAATTTAATATGAAAATAGTTTTTTTCTATTTTCAAATTAACCAAAAAAGATTCAGTTCAAATATTCTTATGCCTGTGAATCTAATGCTAAATTATTTTTGTAAATTTGCATTTCCTTTAAATTTTATATAAATTTCTAGATATTTAAAACTTTTTGCATCAGTGCAAACAAGTTATTTATATAAACATTATTTTTAAATTTTTTCATAACAATTATTCTTACTTTTCATTCAATAAAATATTAATACACATTTAGTTAATTGATATATATTATTAATTTTTTAATGGAGTAATATTTCAAAAGCAGAAAGAGGAATTTTGTATTTTTAAAAATAATATACTAATTTACATATCATTTCCTTCACATATTCATTTTTTGTAGCTGAGTACTTCTATCTTGGTTTGATTATATTCTTTCTTAACTAGACAAATGAGTTTAAGAACTATTTAGTTAAGATTTTTAATCTATCACTTAACAATACTATCAGTTCAAAATAATTCCATTTTATGTTTAGTTGTACGTGGAGCAATTAGTCTTTACATCAAATATAAGCAGTATTTCAAAACAATAGCTATGAAATAAAAAGTAATTATCTGTTGTTTTAATTATTGTTATGTTTATTTTGGTTTCTCAAAATAAAACTTCATTTAATACTTTTTAGTGTTGATGCATAAAAATTTTATTCATTTTTTTAAATGAATGTTTAATAATTTAAGATTTTAATAAAGTTCAATAATTCTTGTTTTAAATGCAAAAAAAAATAATAATAATAAACATTAAAACATGTTTATCAATTTGAAAATATAGTGAATGGAGTCAATCTTGAAAAACAGGTTTAAAATCCCACGGGGAACATATTCAGATACCTGGATGACACAAATGAAACAATTTAGAAAATTGAAAGCTTATACATATAAAGAAGCAATGTAGAGAATCCATTATCCTCTCGAACATATGGAATCTCACTAATCCACAATAAATGTAATAACATTTGAAACTACATTAAATCTTTTTAACATCAATTCAGTATTATTTCCTTTCAGGAAGATTTCTCACACAGAGTGGGCTATTATGAAGATGTATGCCATAGTATGAAAAATTTGTGTGTGTGTGTTTTATGTATGTATATATATATATATATATATATATATATATATATATATATATATATATATACATACTCTTGTATCAATGATAATAGTATATAATTTTAACTAACAAGTTTCCAATAAAGTAGTTTAATTTAAATTTATTAACACAGTTAATAGCAATTTTACAATAATCTTTACTTTTACCTAAGACTCCTTTGGGCATTTCATTAATTTTAATTTATTTATTGTTCTTCCATGAAGCTATATTTATTTTTTAAAAAATATAAAATATTATATAATTAATTAAACACAAATAACAAACTTCACATTTCAAAATGATTACATTCCAATAAAGACTATTTACAAGTAAACATTTAAATTCTTATTTACAACTGTAATAATCTTTTAATTTTATATTTTAATGATAAATTCTGAAGCATACTTGCTTACAAATAATTCTGCTTACTTACTTACCAAAAAATTAATACTTGCTTAATGATTAAAACAACTTTTTATTTACATCTTGAACAAAATACAAAAGGGAAAAAAAAGTAGAAAATAATTTTATAAGCCATTTACATTATAGAGTGCATTAAATTAAAGAATTGTTTAGATCAAAGAATACAAATAACAAACTAAAAAAAAATTATTAAAACTCAGAAAAATGTACTTTGTATTAAAATATTATGCTGCCCAATTTAATTGGTGTTATTTTTTTAATTTAAATTTTTAAGCAAAAAAAGAGTATTTTATACTTTTGGGTACCAATGATAAAGTTACAAAACATATTATTAATAAAATTATAATTTTTTTAGATTAACATTATGTGACCTAAAATGCCATTCTAAAAATATGCAATTTTAAGTTGCAATGTTTAAGAATCAAATGAGGACCAATATCAACTGTTTTTGTTCTAAGATTTTATTCTATTGGCATTCTAAAATTTCATAGACTGCATTATAAAATACATTGAAATACAAAATGATTAGAAACATTGTTTAAAAAAAACCTTTTTCCATTCTTTTTCATTAAGTACCTGTATTTTAATTTATGAAATAGGAAACACTTTGTTTTAGCAAATATTTTAAAAGGATCAAGAAATTAACTAAGCTGTTTATTTCAGTAATTTATTTTACACAAATTGATATTAATTAACTTGTCTTTAAATCAATTTTAACTTTTGAATGATACTACTGCACATAAAAAGAAATAATTTAATAAAACATGGTTATTTTTTTATTTATTCATTTTTTTCTCATTTCAATTTTTTTTCTTTTATTTTATAAAAACAATTTGTCAAGTAAAAAACTTAAATCAATAGTTTCTTAAGCCTTTAATATACTTTATTAATTTTACTTAAATGATATTTTGTCATTCTTTTTATAATTCATAAATGTGATTACATGTTACTGGGTAAAAGTAAATGTAAACTTTGCAAAAACCACATTGAACATATGAATATCTTGTAAAATGATGCAAGCAATATTGAAGTACATTTGATAAAATGTTGAATAGCATTATCTACATAAATATTCTAACTAAAGAGTCCACCAAATACTGACAATTAACACTCATGAGTTAATTACTTTTAACCAGTGTCATTCCTCCACTACCATCTGTCATTGCTTAAATTATATTATTGCAACAACATTAATGTAAGATACAGCATTCACACAAAAAAAAACACAGAAACACTTTATTTAAAAATTCTAAGAGAAAAATTTAAAAGCCTTTTGCCTAAACATTTTATTTAGAAAATGGTAGTAAAAAATATGCTATTGTTAAATCATTGAACTGTGTTTGTTTATACATCAAATGAATGTTCAAAAAAATTTTTTTACATAATTTTATTATCCTTACACACAACAATAACAATAATTTTTATAAAAAATAAACTTTAACAAGGCCTAGATTCTGAAAATTTTAATCATCCACAACCCACTTTTTATAGCAGAATTCATAAAAACCAATTCAATGTTTCTCAGGTTCTTTCATACTTTCGATGACAGAATGCATCATTTTTGTATAAGATAAAAGTTCTCCAATGATATCAGGAGTAACACCTACATTGGCTGATGTGCCTGATGCTTCACCAGACACTGAATTACTATCTTCAGGTGAACAAAATTCTGGAGGGGGTGGTATTATAGTTGATTCTCCTTCACATTCTTCTACAGGGTCAGGATAATTTGTAGCACCACTAGACTTAACATCATCTTTTCGTGTTTCACTGGTTTCCGGTTCACAGCTAGTCTCATCAACCTTTTGTAAGCTTATTCCAGAATCACTGGATAAATCGACAAGAGTTTTTAAAAATGCTTGTCCTACAACATTTGCTTGAACTGGCTTTTTACTTGCTTGAACTTCTGTCTTAGATTCAGAATCTTCTTTCAAACTTGATTGATCCGAAAGAGTCTTCAAAAATGCTAATCCAATAACAGAAGCAGGTATAGAGGCATCTGTTTTTTGGTTATCAGATAAAGATTTAATGTCATTACCACTTGAAACTTCTTGAGATAAAGATTTCAAGAATGTCTGACCTACAACTGTCGATGGTATTATTTTTTCAACACCTGCTTTAGTATTTGTATTTGGGGTAGTTATAGAATCCCTCTCACTTTCTTTTTCAATGAGACTTTTCAAAAATGTTTGACCAACTACGGTAGCAGGTATAGGTGAGTCAATATTTTCTTTTTCAATTGGTTGAGTTTCTTCTAAGAGAGTTTTCAAAAATGCTTGACTTAGTACAGAAGATGGAATAGGTTTAGAGTCAGATTTTTCAATATTACTTTCATCAATAGAACTATCAGTACTACTTGTAATTGTTTCTTTCTCGATTAGTGTTTTCAAAAATGCTTGACCAACAACAGAAGCTGGAATTGATTGGGTTTTAGCTTCTTGAGTAACTTCAGACTGATCTAATAAAGATTTTAGGAACGTTTGACCAATCACTGGAGCTGGGATACTTGGTGGTTTGACATTAGGATTAATATCAGAAGTTTGGCTATCTGAAAGAGTTTTAAGAAATGCTTGTCCAATCACTGCTGCTGGAATAGGAGGAACACTTTTATTTTCTGATGTAGGTTGTGTTTCAATTAAAGATTTCAAAAACGATTGTCCAATGACAGTTGCAGGCACAGTTTTACTTGTTTCAAGCATGTTCAGAGTTTCATCACTTTCCCTTGTGCATCTACCTTGCTCACTAGTTGTAGCCTGTTGTTGCTCTGACTTTACAATTTTATTTTCATTAATCAAAGACTTCAAAAAAGCCTGACCAATAACAGGAGCTGGAATTTGTTTAGATGCAATATTATCTGAAGAGGTATTATTTAAAGATTCAGATTCTAGTAAAGTTTTGATAAAAGATTGTCCAATAACTGTACTAGGTATGGTTTCCTTTTCAGATTCTTTGTCCTGAGAAGCAGTCTCTTTTAGTAGAATATTTAAAAATGATTGACCTATTACTGCAGCAGGTATAGCCGATGATTCTTTTGAATTAGCATTATCAGTTGAACTTACACTCAATGAATTAGAAAGAGTATCTTTAACATGTGTACCAGAAACATCAGAATTTGAAGACGAGGATGGTATTTCTAGTAGATTTTTAAGAAATGATTGACCAATTACAGTAGCAGGTATGGTTTGAGAAATGGCTACTTCCTTTTGCACTTTTTCTTTACAATCATCTCCTACTCCAGAGCCAATTGATACTGTTGATATATTTTCAGTAGGATCACTGTCAGAATGTTCAATCAAAGATTTTAAAAACGATTGTCCTATTACAGCAGATGGTATAGATTTTAAATCCTCTGTTTTGGGAATATTATCCTGAGCCCCAACCAATGTTTTTAAGAAGGCTTGCCCGATAACAGATGATGGTATAATCTGTTCCTTTTCACTTTCTTGTTCCACACTTAAACTTTGTGGTGATGTTTCAGTTTGATTTCCTTTAGATTGAGAATCCCCATCACTTGCATTTAATTGACTACTTAACAGATTTTTTAAGAAGGCTTGTCCTATCACTGATGCAGGTAATGGTTGATTATCTTCCTGTTTAGCAGAGGGAGTTTCCTCAATTAAAGATTTCAAAAACGAAAGACCTACTACAGATGAAGGAATACTTTTAGAATCAGAGGGGTTTTCTTGAATTTTTTCTTTCTGTTCCATTAAAGTTTTCAAAAAGGTTTGACCGATAACAGAAGCTGGAAATTGAGATTCCTCTGAATGTTCTACATCAACACGATTCTTCAGAGTTGTCAGAAAATCAAATCCCAAAACATTAGACGGTATAACAGTTGCAGGTTTTTGATCTGTAGATTGCGAATCCTGCTGAAGTTTTCGGGCAGAAGCTGAGTTATTTTTTTCTGGAAGCTTTGATGTTTTCTGTGAGTCTTTAGAATCAGTCTCTTTTTTAAAACTCTTTTCAAAATTAGATTGAATATCTTGCTCAAAAAGTTGTCTAAGATATGGCTTATTACTATGCCTTTGATTAGAAGCTCCAGAAGAACTAGCTTCAGGAGCTGCTTGCTGAGAAACATTAGAAACAGATGAATTTTGAGATGTTGAAGCTTTGGGATTTGTTTTAGATGCTTTATCTGAATTTGAAGGACTAGATTCCATATCTTGAGGAGTATTTGAAATATTTGTAGTTGGAGTTCTTTTAACTTTCAGATCTTTATGAGATTTGCTAAAAAAATTTCCCAACTCATCAGGTTGAAAGGAGAAATCTGGAATTGGTTTTTTCATATTTTTACTAATTTTTATGTGGTTTATGTTTAAATCACTTTTCAACTGATTTACATCAGGATAAAATGAAGGCTTTAATTTTCCTCCAGTATGTAAAAACTTAATGTTTTCTTTATTCCATATAATATCTTTTGGAATGCTCTTACATTTTAAATAATTGTAATTATCTCCTAAATCAAAAATGGTACTTTCAACAGCAACATCACCATAGGATTCAGAATTGAATGGATTTAACTGCCTTCTAGATGATCCAAATGACTGGGAATAATTATGAATAGACATGGGATTTTTTTCTTCTCGAATAGATTCATAATATTCTTCAGAAGGTCTATGACTGAAAGTTACAGAATCAACTTCAATGTTATTATCATAATTAGAAGGTATTATGAAAGTCTTTTTCAATAAATTGCTATTTTTATCATTGGAAACTGATATAGTTTCAGTAATTTCAGCAGATACAAAATTTGTTTTATTCAAATCCCGAACAGAACAAGTTTTTCGATTTTCAAGTAAATGTTTCTTTTTTAAATTAGTCTTTTCATTGTAAGATTTTGGGGTATTGTTTTTTACAAAATAAAATCCAACAACATCTGAATGTTTTAAGTTTGGTGGAGAAATATTAAAAGTCTTCAAAGGTGTTACAGAGTTTTCTAAATCCATTTTACTTTTGTTAGATTTCATATTAACATAAGGAATAGCTTCTAAGTCAACAAATTCTACTAATTTGGCTAATGGAACTGGTCTAATACTTTCTGGACCTTTTTGCATTACAGCCCATTCATAAGTGTTAGACCAAAACGGTTCAAGCGCATCTCTAGGTTTCATATTTTGATACTTTTTCCTAACATTAAGTTTTCGCAGAGAATCAGGAGGCCATGATTTTCTCCTTGTAATTATTTTTCTTTTCCGACTTGAAGCAGGAGCAGTCATTGTCCACGAGCAAGCATCAAAAGTTACTTTTCTTCTAATTAGACCATTAATTATATTTTTTCTTGCGTTTGTTTTCTTGATAGCATTGAAAGGATAATGTGAAGCTTTGTAGACACATTTTTCTTGTGTAGCACTTCTACCACAGTCTAGAAACCGATATAATTTATATTAATATATGACTGGAATTCATGTTCAACGTGCGATATAATGCAGATGGGAACAAACCAGCTAAAGGGGGGATGTCAAACAGCACCAAACGAATTCACACCATGCACATGTATGAAAGCATTTCATGCAAATCAAGTATTGCAAGAAATAGTCTCTCTATAAAATTGTTTCTATAAAATTAAATGCTAAATTTTATTTATTCAAGTCTGTGAGACAAATGTTGTGCCTATTATCTATATTAAATCACAGGATAATTGTCATATAAATTGCAAAGCATGACTTGAATGATTAACATTAAATTCTCTTATGAGCTTTTTATAAGAATGTTTTTCATAGTAAAGGGTGAATTACATTTGAAATATGGGACAAGAAAAAAACACTTAATGTTTTTCGAACAAAAATAATCAATAATAACTGTAAAAAAACATTTTTGTGGATATATTGTCTTTAACTCATTATTAAAAAGCTTAACATATGTGTTTAATTACAAGGAAAAAAATTTTTTTGTCTATAAAACACTTTTCTGACAAAGGATATTTGTTTTTAAAAATTCAAAAAATATAATTATACAAAAAAAATTTTTGAGAAATACCAGTATTTCATAATCAGAGAGATAAATTATTTAATAAGGAAACAAATGGAATCAAAGTTATAAACACAAGTAAAATATTTTTTCTCTCAATGCGCTTGTTAGTAGATTTATATTAATTGTAATTCTTTCAAAACACATGTTAAAATCTGAGCAACTATTAGTTGGAAATTAAAAGCGTTAAAGTCTACAGTAAAATCATGCAAATTATCAATTATAAGTGAAGAATAGAAAAACATAGCACCTCTTTAGTCAAAGCTCACATAAAAACATTATTTCCTTCCTTTGCATAGACAAAAAAACATTTAATTTATAATACTTATAAAGTAAAAAAAAAATACATACTTTATTCCAAAGGAAAATTTGCTTTCAACTTATTAATTGACCTCAAACAATTAAAGGCAAAAAACTGATTTTTATTTATAAATAAAAAATTTCAAAAATTTTATATAAATGAAAGTTAAAGTTATTTAGAAAACATTAGAAATTTCAAAATAAGAGTTGACTTTCCTAAGACATAAGGAGAAAAACTTATTTTAAATCAATGGAAAGAAATACCAACCTTAAAAGGCTTCTTCTAACAGGATTATACACACTCTAGAAGACTGCAAAAAGCTTAAGCTCATTTAAAGAAGAATATTGATATTTAAAAAAAAAAAAAAAAACTACTTGCTTCTTTCTGAAAACTGTGAGCTCTTTCTTAAGAGGTCATATGCTTTTCAAATCTTATTTTACAATTTTAGAAAATCTAAAATTTATATTCTTTGATTTAAATTACCTTTTCTTTCGACATGTGTTTCTCCTTGGGATTTATCCTCCAATGAAGATACATCCATTTCAGCATTTCCTTCACTGGATACTGTTCCAATTGTAGGCTCTGATTTATCTTCTTCATGAAAACTGCCGTCAGATATTTGTCCATTGCTTAGATGTTGAGTAAGAGATTCTGACATTGCAGTAGGAATAGTTTGAACTAGAGTTTCTGGACCATCTTCGAAACCTGAATAATAAAGTTTGAAATAAAATATGATAATTTCAGTAATAAAGGCGTATAAATTTCAGATCACAGAAGTAGAACTATGAAGACTAGCAAAATAGAATAAAAAGTACTGTTACACTTGCACAATAATCTCTTTGCAAATTCATGATTTTTTTACCCATTAAATTAAGAAAATAATCTAAATCATATTGGTAAAAAAGAATGTTCTTGTCACAAATTAGATTAGCTAAAGCTTTTCAAAGTTAAATAATAGTAATACATAAAAATAACAGTGAAATAGTAAAATTTGATTTCATATTAAATAAATTACTTCTCATTATTTAATTTAATTCATAACCACATATTTTTATTAGTTTATAAAAACAAAATATATATTAACTTACTTTTCATTGACTGAGGAGCATTATGAGTCTGCCTTCGAGCTTCTAAAAAAAATTTATAAACAAAAATGAAAAACAGGAGACAGTAAAATTTAAATGATTCTTAATTTTAACAAATTACAAAACATTTTTGTACCATATACTCCTAGAATATAGAAATTTGAAATTATTTCTCACTGACAGATAATAAATTATATTCATGAAATATTTAATTTTTTAAATTCAATTTTTTTAGATGAAGATCAAACTATCATCCAACTAAGAATAATTTAGAAAAATATTCAAATTACATATTAGATATTTGTGAAATAACATTGCTGTGAATTTTAATTTATTAAAATGTAATTTTAATTTGCAATTTTAACAATTCAATCAAAACAATTTACATACATTTTTACAAAATACTAGTTTAAGTAACATTAAATTAACATACAAAATCCCTCTTTAAATATAATACTGAATTAAATAGTAGTATATTTTATGTAAGCTTATTTTTTTAAATATTTTCTCTTTGTTATCTTTTTATACACAATAAATAGAAAATATGAAATTATAGCTAATTTTGAAAGAACTTAAATACATGAAACTAGAAATTTCACCCAAACATAAACCTCATTATTTTTTTTTTTCCATAAAAATAAAATCCAAAAATCAAAATGTTTTCCAAATAATATTCAATTATAAAACTCAATTACTATCTCAAGATATAGCAACTTAAGTTACATATAATATTTTATAACAAAATAAATAATATATTTCTTTTAGTGCACATAATAATAAATAATAAAAAATGAAATGTATTGATATTTCTAAGGAAAATTCTTAAAAATTTCATTAAATTTTTTTTTAATTTTTTGGTAAGGCATTTTTTGTAACAAAATTACTGAAAAATTGTACAATTTATACTGAAATAAAAGTAAAGTTTCTGTACAAATTGTATAAGAGATTAAAAAATTAAAGCACAGTATTTCAATACACTTTAAACAATTATTTAAAACTTCATATGAAAATTTAAATACAAACTTAAATTTTATAAGTAAAACCATATCAATAAATAAATTAATATTTTAGAATTAATTATACTTATATACACCCTGATCTTTACATTCAATTCATATTTCACTACAACTAAATTCAAATGAAGAAAGAAAATAGGATTTATACATGGAAATTAATACATAAATGTGTAAATGTAAAAAATTTCTTCAAGATATTTTTTACATTTACACTTGATAAAAAAGGAAACAAGAAAAAAATATTTAAAATACGCAACAGTAAAGATAGTTCATTTGTCGGTTATAATTAGTGTTTAGTCATTTTCGCATGTTTATAATCTCTTTACTTAGATGAAATAACATTATTTTCATAAGCATACCAACTTTTAATTTCAATAAACATTTTTCAAGAATTCAAGAGGAATTCAATTATAATTTAATGCAATAGAGCTATTATATGCTTTATTATATTTTATTTTTAGTTGAAATACCAATATTTGAGATACATTGAAAATGAACACTAATGTTGAAAGATATATATTAACACACACTCTCTTCGCCTATTGGTCTAACTCTCTCTCTCTCTTTTCAAATTTATCGTTTCTAGTCTGAAATTATATAATCTTTTACTATCAGTATATTGTATTGTTATTTCTTTATAAAAGTTTTGATTTAGGATTTACCTCTAGTAACTTGTAAATCAAATGTGTATTCTTTTATTTTTGATACATAATACATTTAATTTTAAAAGCAAATAATAGTTAAAAATGTTATACATTTAAAAAGTAGAAAATGATAGAAAACATTTTTTAAAAAAACTAATAAATCATTTAATATGTACAGTATTTTTTAAGATAAGTTTTGTTCATTGTTAGCACTTTTATTCATACCACATATTCCATTATAGATATATTTTTACATCATTTTTGTATTCTTAAACCATTCTTATCATACCTAAATGAATGATTGATTGAGTGGGTGGGTTTTATGATGCAAGGTTCCAATAAGGACAAGATGTGCCAAGCTAAATAAATGAGACTACAAACAATGAGGAATGATAATACCGTCAATTTTTTATACACAGTTAAAAAAAACTGACAATTGGAATTTTTTATTGAGAATAAGGATAATTTAATTACCATATGAAAATTACTTTATTATGGTTATAAAGCAATATAACAGAAGTGCACTTTAACATCTCAATTATTCATTTATTTAAGCAATGATGAAAATAAAGTTATGCCCACAAAAATTATTGGAATTGAATAAATAATCAATATGTATTGACATTTCATTAACAGATGACAAATTCACGAATGAAGTAACGATTCACAACACTGTCTCTAACATATTCTCATTTGTTGCAGCATTAATTATGTTAATGCTCCTGAATTTGCTTAATTTTAAACAATGATTTGAGAGAAATTAAACTCTCAATAATTAATTAGAACAGTACATGATTATTATCCAAGTAACAATTTTCAATATCTTTTTCCAACAAGGCAAATAGAATACTCTTTCAATGACCAAAATAATCTCCATATTTTAATTTTCTTTAAATGTTACTAAAAATGTTTGGATTAATGGAAATATTAAATTGAGTTTGCTATATGTTTAGCAGACTTACAATATGCTTCAAAATCATAAAAACATGCAAAATCACTCATTTTTTAAAACAGGACTTAAAATGAATAACATTCAAATGAAGCAGTTGAAATTATTTAAATTTCGTCAGCTAAACTTTTAACTGAAAAAAATTGAGTTGGTTTCACATGCTTTTTTGAAATATTGGTGCTAAATAGATGTAACTCTTTTTGGGAATCATTTTTTTCTTTCAAAACTGTATGTAACTGTAAGCTATTGCACAATCAAGAAAATTAGAGCTTGTTTCTACCATGAAATTCACAATACATAAGGAAAAGTTACCTTGGATGGAAATTCAAGAAATTATAAAGTTGCTGGAAAATCAGTATGAAATAAACAAGACAATAAAAATTCCAAAAAACTATTTATGTTGTTTTAAGCAAGTGATTTTTAAGGAAAAAATAAAAGCTCTAGGAAAATTAATAGTTTGCAGCAACAAAAAAAAGTTCAAGTTAGTAACATAAGAAATTTATCAACTTCTAAAATAGCATAGCAGGCAAATAAAACAATTACAAATACACATTTGAAATATTTGAACAATTACAAAACTTGCTCTTATTTTTAAATAAAACGTTTTTAAGCTCAAATAATCAAAGGGGGGCCAACTTAAGAGACTACAGATCAGAAAAATACTTTTTTCCAGTGAAAATCAGTTTAGATGGCTCGGACAATAATATTTATCACTGGTATGATTTATGAGTGGATCCTCAGAATTTTTTCTATAGGTTAATGGGTCCTAATTTTTCCATGTTACAAGGAACATAGGATTGAAAATATATACCCCAATGCAAATACCTTGAAAAATTAACTCTTGTAGATATTTGAATAGAAGATTTTGGAATTGTTAATAAAATTTATCTTATAAATTAACAAATATATTACACATTTCATCAATCTATATCAACTTAATGTAATTAAAAAATTACATTATTTGCAACTAAAATCACATTTAATGAAATACTGAAACCATTTATTTATCCTAATTTTTTAATCATTATTTTCGACAATCTATGTTCAGTATAGTAACATTTTAACTTACTGAATGTTAATGAACTGATATTCTACAATAAGGAGAAATTCACAACGATATATGGTGGATTTGGACTTATGACTTCTAAATCTATTTTACATGATAACAATGAAATATACTTTACATGATAAATACACTTTACATGATAATAATGAAATATTTGTCTATGAGGTGGATCAAGATGAAGATTGAACAAAGAAATAAATGCATATGTTTGAATGTTATTCAAATTTCGTACATTAATGACTGCTCTTCAAATATAAAGCATAAAAAATACAAGTAAAAGTGAATATTACGATCGGAGCAGCACTACTTGGCAATAATTTCATTGACGAGCAGCGGTGATGTAGGAGTTAAAATTTGATTAGCATGCCAATTGGCTGTCAATTAACAATTTCTAAAGGATAGCAACTATATAAGAAATTGGGAAAATGATAGCAGCATTTTTAAAGCCTCACACTAGATAAGAATTCAGTAATCTATTATGAACAAGCTTTCTTTTTGAAAACATTTCATAATTAAAATTGAAGGAAATTAAGAAGCTGGAATAATGTAAATTATAAAAATTCGAACTCATTATCTTATTAATGAAACTTCTTAAAAATTAAAAAAAGAATTCCAGAATTGGTAAATGAATTTTTATAATTAGATATAAGTTTAATAAAATAATTCTGATAAATTGAATTATTTAGATAGAATTCCACAAGTTATTAGAACATAAAAGAACAAATTTTATGTTTTATTTAATGATTTTAGGATTTGATTTTAAATAGAACTTAACAATTCATTAGAACATAAAAGCACAAACTTTCAGATTTAAAGATTTTATATCATATTATCCCATCAAATATTTACACAGAAAAACACAAGTCTTAAATTTAGGTGAAAAATATCTTTTCATGCAATTCCTAAAGTTTCAAGAATTTCTGCCTTAGCTATTAATTAAACTACAAAAACAAATCTGGAATAAAAAATTTAAAATATTCATTAAAAATATATTTATTCAATGGATCAAATAGAAGAATGGAAAACTATTACAGAAAAGACACTTAAAAAATTTGGAAAATAAAACAATCAATATTTCACTTACAATTGAAAATTTAAATACTTAAGATACAATTCTATGCCTGCAGAAAATAATTGGAATAAAATTTTTACCTTAAGTTTTCTTCTCTAATTGTATCATGACTTTAGACAGATAAATTTCTATTATGGAATAAATAAAATCCTTAAAGATGTCATTCTAAAGAAATTATTCTAATCCTAAGAGACCCAGGAAAAGATCTATTATTTCAAATAATTTCATTTGTCCACTGCATTTACAACAAAAATAATCTTTAGAAATTAAGCCAACATTCATAGATCAAATAATGTCTTCTTTCTTGCCTTTATGAATCAAATGGAATACTTTTCAATATTTAATAGACTCTACGTCAACACCAGTATTCAGGAGTGCAAATTACACAAATTAAAAAAGAAAAATCCAGTTACAAATGTATCATCAAATACAAAATGAAAATGGCAAAAATTTGAATTACCATGAATTATGGTTACAGGCATGCACATGAATGAAATTTGCACAATTACATGGGCACTATACCTACAATTGACGATTAATTGCTTTTAGTGAATTAATTTGGCAAAAAAAAAATCACCATACTTTACCACATTTTGGCTACTTTTTGGCCTTGGCTAGCTGCGACCATAATGTCCACTTTAACCCAAATATAGGATATTCATAAATAATGAATCGTTTAATTTTTTAAAAAGTGGAATAAAATTAATCTAAAACCTACTGTAGGAAAAAAGATGACAAGAACTTAATTTTAATAAAGCTATATTTTTAAAATAGTAAACAATTTTCTGCATTTCAAATAAAATTGAATTGCTAAAATAAAAAAAAAACATCACATATGTCAAATAAAGAAAAATTCTTATAAAATTAAAAAATAATAATTTGGCTGATTTACATATAATGAATATTTAAAATGTTGATCAACTTTTCTCAAACTTATTGAAACACTATTAAAAATTACAATAGGCTCAATTACATTGAAATCACATATAAAATACACATATAATGGGAATTAAACTAAGAAAAATGTTATATTCATTAAGATTAAGAGAATAAAATTATTACCACTATGCCTTAATTCGGATCTAAAATGGCCCTCTTTATCTGAACTTTCACTACTTGTTTCAGCAGCCGATTCAGCATCCTTAAAATAAGATGAAAAGACATTTAAATTATCAATTAAAGTAATCTAAGAAAATAAAGACATTTATATAATATATTTTTACTGAAAACTTTATGAAGAAAATCTTAAATTATCAAGAATTTTTCAAAAAATTTTAAAATATAACACATACAAATACTTAAATGCCAGAAAAACTACAATTATCTAATATTGCACAAAGCTCCTACGAGCATGCAGAAGAATAATAATGTGGAATGTCATGGAATCTTATTTTCATATTATGAAGATATCCAGGAGGGGAAAGAAAAAAAAAAAAAAAACCATGAATTCTATTGGGCAATTCAGAAATGCATAAGAATGTTAAGTGGTGATATTCTTATATGAATAGCATTTTACAAACAGGAATGCCACTTCCAAAAATTATCAAAGTTGAAATATTATTGATCGTTTTATACAGCTTTACAATACAGTTAATTTGCATTACATAATCATTGTTTTATATAAATAATTTTTCCATGAAAAGTATTAATTTCCTTGACACAGATATTTTATTACATTAAAATTAATGTTTAGCAATTTTCTACTAATGTTTTATAGTTCAGAAATAAATTACATTTATACGTATAGATTGCAATGTAAAAAGCAATTTAATTGAAAAACGATTACACCATCAAAATCTAATTACTTTTTGTTTTATAAACAAGCTTAAAATCTGATATATGTGCTTTACAAGTTTTGATTTCATAAATAATGTTTAAGTATGCTAGACACTCTGATAACTTTCCCTATTTGACATCATTCTGAAATCGGTAACATCATTTATGTAGGGAAGGAACCTTCAACTTAAGGTTTTAAAAATGTAGTTAATAAAGCTTTCATTATAATAGTTAAAAATTTATGTTTTGGAAGAAAATTTTTAGTTATTTTAAAGATATGAGACCAAGCTTTAAATTGTTTAAATTTACAGATGACTTAAATTTAAAGAAAGACTTAAAATGTTTCAATTATTATAAATGTTTTACCTCAAATTTATAAAATTGTTAATTATTATAAACATAGTTTTCACAAAACTAATAAACATTAATTATTTCTAATAAATATAGTATTAATTAATTGTTGCAGCCCAACTTGTCTAGTGGTCAGTGTGCCTGACTGCGGATAAAGAGGTCCAGGGTCCGATTCCCGGTTCGGGCATAGATGTATTTTCTCTCTATCTATCCTGTCTTTTTCCTTTACTTGTATGAATGATATATGAATGGTTGCCTACCCTATAAACGGGTTCCTATGGCATGTGTGTACTGAAGAAGTCAGACTCTATACCAAAAATATGGTTCAGTTGGCAAAGTGGAGCAGCGCACCCCATAATGCCATCCCAGCTGGCACAAGACAACAACAAGATTAATTGTTATAATTATAACTGCATAATTAAACATTATCCATTTCATTTATCATTTTATCTATTACATAAACTCTAACATCTCTAAGCAAACAGTCTAATTATTTTTAGAGATTACAAATAGTAGGAACTGAATAACATTTACAAAATCTGAAAGCACATATTTTCTTTTCTGCATTTTGGATTTATAATACAAAAGTAAACTGAGCATTTCTCACCTAAGAAGCTGTTCAAAAAAATTTATAATTTATACAAAACAGTTCTTTTTAATTAAGCTTACATTTTAGAAGTATCCATTTTAGATACATCAATATAGGAGTAAATTTGTCAAAATATTTGCTTTAAAGGAATTTAAAATATTTATGGATAAATTTAAAAGAGAAACATTAAAATTAAATTTAAAAGAATTATTTTCTTATTGATTAAATAATATTAAAAATCACTTTTCCAAGATTGATTAAAGAGACTCCTTTTTCTATACAGGCACAATTTTTTCCTGTACTTGTATACTACTTAACTATACATAATTTATGAAGATATAATTTATAAGCATCAGTATAAATATATTTTTTGTCACTCAAAGTAAACTAAGTTTGCTTTAAAATTCAAAACTTGCTTAAATGAAGTGTAGCGATGTCTATAGCTAACAAATACATGCTACATTTTAGGAGATTCATTGATATCACAATAGACATACTAGGTAAAAATATATTTATATAAAAATATAAATTTCAGCATATATTTTTTTCAGTTTGAGAAATTTTTGCTCTCGAAAAAAAATATGTTTAGTCAATTTATTCCATTTGTCATCAAAAACTTTAACCACATCATTTATTATTTTTTGTCCAGCTTTATTTTTTAATTCCTAAAAATTGAAAATAATAAGACTTAATTGCTCATTAAAAATTTCCTGATGTTTATAACATCATAAATTGCTATATATGTTGCATAATTTTTTCTTTTTAATATGTACACACTAATTTATCATTAGCTAATGTCTGAAAGAGCTCAATAATTTTTGGAACTAAAGTAAGAGTGTTATCACTAAAAAAATTTTGATGATTGCTGTGATTAGTAAATCTACCACATCAGATTGTTTTGGATGATTAATTGGCTTCTCCCATAAAAATTTACGAGGTCTTGAGCTGGGGGTTTTATACATTCTTAAATTGTTTTGATAACTGATTTCTCATATTTTGATAATGATTGCTATAAATGCTTTCTTGAGCACAAAAAGAGAAACCCAGGCTTTCGATTTTCTAAATCACTCATTACACAAATGAACATTCAAATTTTTTCATTTATCTCTCAATGTCATTTATTTTTAACAGCAACATAAAAGAGAATTTTATTGGTTTTAATGAATTCCAAAACAAACATTTTAGTGTTATTAATTTAAAGCTCATGATGATATAAAAAAATTGCAGTTCTTAACTCCATTAATACCAATAGATGCTTTTGGAATCTTATCAATTCAAGAGTTTTCAGATTCTGGGTGAAATGTCATAATTCATCTAATTACATTATGCAGAGGTATGCAAGTTGTGTGAAAAGGAGACTAAATCTTGCATTGTAGATTAGTTGAATTGTGCATGAAATGGGTTTTGAACAGTCCTTTAATTTAATTGATTAATTTTAATTCATTGATTTCAGACTAACAATTTTAGATTTCATCATAAATTTTTCTTAAAAATTTTTTAAAAAAATCTAAACTTTGAAAATTTTTAGAAAATAAAAATTTGTCCCTAGACCAAAAAAGTGACATCTCTGCACAAATCATCTGAGATATACTCAATATTTCTGTCTGGGAATTTAGTTATATAATGGAATTGTCTAAAATTGCAAGTGATCAAGTTATGAATTAGAAGAAACTTTTGACAAGTGGATTAAACTCTTAGTCTTGCTAGAAACGTCCAAGCCAATTTGAATGTGCAATTAATTTGAATGAGATAAATGATTAGTAACAGTTTGTTTCTATACCTACTATAGATTCCTATCAAGGAAAAAAAATGCCTGATATCACAGAAGCTCCAACAGCTTAGAAAACACCCACTAACATGTAATGTCAACAGTTTCAAATAGCTTTCTCCATTCTCTCATCCATTTATTCAGAGGATAAAACAGGGTATGTAATACAGAAGATTTGAAAATGTGCATCTAATCATTGGGGCCCAATGGTGATATTGTTGGGCCTTAAACTCCTAAGACTCATATAGATGAGTCTAAACAGTTGACATTTGTTTATACTAATTTCAAAACATTTTCTAGTTTAATTACCGTCTAAGATTTAGAGTTTCATTGAGCAGTACCCATCAATCATAATATGGTTAAATGTCAAAATCCATTTTTTACCACTATTTTAGCGATGTTATGTACCATCGTTTATGCACTAATTATACCACCTTAATCAGCAAGTTAAATATTGATAAATGTCAATGACCAATTTGAAAGAAATTTGTTGCATTATGTAGACACTGCCTACAAATTGCATAGTTGAGATTGAATGATTCAATTATTAGTATATAAATATAACTTTCCCCAATTTGTGGTGTGTATGTATATATATATATATATATATATATATATATATATATATATATATTATATCAACAGAATCAAGATCTTGATAAACCAATAATAACTTATCAACATAAAACAAACATTGCAAAAAAATTAAACAAAATTTTAAACAATTTAAAAAAAACAAAATTTTAACTAACCAAATTTTACTCAAAAATGTTGTACTTGTTAATTGTGAAAAATTAAATGTATTATAAAACAAATTTTTTCCATATAAGCCTGTTATCACATAAATATATGTATATACACACATATACTATAGAGTATACATCACAAGAGTATGTTTGTCATAAATCATAAAAAGCCAGAAAAAAATTTATGAATTTTTGAGAAAAATTCAATAAATACTTGAACAAACAAAAACAAGACAATTAGATTTTTGAAATTTAAAACATTAAAAAAACAAGGTACAAGTAGAAAATATAATTTTTGGTATTTTTACATTAAAAGAGAAAGATATCATTTAAAAAATCTATTAAGCATCATTTACTTTCATTATGTCTTGTTCATCATATGTTCCATTCAAGGATGTATCTCTTCGTAATGAAGCATCACGAGATGAACCCAATTCTTCTTTGAATGTGTCAAACCCTGAAATGAATATTTAACTCAGTCATTAAAAGATTTCAAATTTTTAAAAGGTACTACAAACTTTATAAGGCTTTTTTTTAAACTGACATTAATTTGGAAAAATGAAACGTTGCTGGCATAAAAGATATTTAAAAAGTAACGATTATTTTTAAAAAGTGGCTCAAACAATTTGAAATTATGGTGAAATAAACTAAAGTCTTGCTCAGATTTAATATTACATTGTTTTGAATGAAAAATTTGGAAATGCAAATTAAAATAAGAATTAACGAAAACTGGTTTTTAATATGTGAAATCCTAATATCAACGAAAATATATTTGTCAAACATTACATAAAAATATTTTAAATAAAATTTTACATAATTATATAATTACAAAAAAATTTTTTAAATACTATGAAAAAAACAGTTCAATTTTATTTAAATGAATGACTAACCATTTTTAAAAGCAATGGATCTTAAGAAAATTTTACAGATATCTTAAGTAATGTAACAAACAAAACAAATGCAAAATGATTATTTGATAATTCAAAACAACTATTACAGAGCATCTTGTACATCAAAATCCATAATATTTGTAAGCATCAAATTTCTCTAAGAAATGTTATTCTTTAACATTCATTCAATAAAAATTCTCATTTAATTTCTAAATTGATGCAGACAGATATGATATAATTTTACAAAATAATAAAGGTCATAAAATTATTGATTGTTAGAGCTGAAGAAAAAAGGTGATCAAGTGATAGTAAACTTAACAATCAACAACTTCGTCCTGAGTACACAAAAAAAGGATATTTAATTTTTCAATTTAGTATATTTTAAAAAATTATAAAGAAAAAGTAAAAATATAAAATTATAAAGAGCATAGATTAAAGCATTAAATTTTATTTTTCACCTAGTTGGATCATGAAAAATGATAGCTAACTTCTAGTGAAAGACTTTATATTAAACGATTCATTGAAAATTTTTTTAGGAACTTTTGTTTGAAATTGTTGGCATTCAATTCTAAATCTAGAAACAACTTTGATAAAAAAAATATTTTATAAAGGATAAAATTATTTTTAAACCTAACTTCGATATTTCTTATATATATGCAAATACTCTCATTTTTAATTAATTTTAAATTAACAATTCATTAATGTTAGGATTGAAATAAAGAATTCTTTACGCATTTATTATTTTAAATACAGATATGAACATAAAAGCTTAAACTTTCAACTTCAACAATATCAATAAAATATTGAATTATAATCAAAAAATATAGTACGAAACACTTTGAACTTTTTACAGATTATTAATATTAATATTTTAATAAAATAAAAAATATATAAAGAATTATTTAATTTTTATAATCACCATTAAGTTTTGCTTGGTTGGTTGAAAAAACATTTATGAAATATGTGATTTTTTTGATTTTTTTTTTCTTTTTTTTTTTTTTAAAGTAAAGGCGTATATATACTTTTTATCATATAATTAAACAGTACAGTTAATTTTATTTTGTGGGTTGTTTTCCTTCTTAGTTTTTTTATTTTATTTTTTATTTTTAAAACAATCTTGGATTTGGAATCAAAGATTCCTTAATATACAGTTAAAAATCTGATCAGGATGTGTGTTACCACTGTCTGGATTATAATAAATAGGTATGAAAGTCTCAACACGTTTCTTTTATAATATTCAAATAATAATAATCAAAAGTAAGATTTATTAGTACATATATAATTTTATTAAATATAAAAACTCTAATAATATTTGTTTTATGCAAGATGAATTCTTGACTTCATATAAAATTATGTAAAATAAATAGATTTTTAACATTACAAAAATTTCCCTGATAAATTTACAATTACAATTTCTCCAATTTTCAAGATTTTTGGAAACACCAGATAAAATAGTCTAAAATGTGGAACACTTACAAAGATTAATTTAAAAAATAAGATTTAAATTTAACCATAAAAATGTTGAGCTTTTTTGGGGGGAAGGAGTAAATATTTTCTTGACCAAACAAAAAATCAAATTAAGATATTATATCAAATTTATAGTGTTATTTCCAATTTTTATGAATTATAATAAAATTATTTTTTAAGAGACTTAGAAACTGAATTTTACCTGATTGATCTAGATGTACTTTTGCTACTGCTTTTTCAACATCATCTGTTACAAGTTCAACATTGAATATGCAATGATTTACAATGTCTTCCCTGTTAATTTTCCTTAATCCTTTTTCTAGTAGATTTCCTATATAATACATAAAACACTTCCGTTTCAAAAATGCTATGAAACATCTTCTAACAGTATTGTTTACTCTATTAATATTATGGCAATAAACATATTAAATGTATAGAAATAAAACATTTGAGAGCTGCATTTTTATTATAATTCTTTAAATATAAAAACATGGAAAGTTATTATAAATAAATTAAACAAAATGGAAGTATTTGCAAGCAGTGACGTTTTTACCAGTGGTGTAAATTATTGTCTAGTTAAAAATAGGCCTTTCTAATTTGATAAATCATAAAGATAGCTAAAGGATTTGGCTAATAGCATCAACTACATATATTCTCACATTCGACAAAGTGGCAGAAAAACTTTCCTTAATCAAAGTGCAAGACTTCCACCACCTTATACAGTTTTTCATCATGTATTGTAGAGTATTACAGTTTAACTTCTAAGTTTTCCCTCAATATTGCGAAATAAAATTATAATTTATCATATAAAATAACACTAACTCTTGCACAATATTAATATTGTCACAAGAAGCATTGTTCTAAAATTGCCATTTTTATTTGGATAAAACATGAACATTAGTGAATAAATTACATTTAAAGTGGTGAGAGACATTTTGCATTCAAATACAATAAATAATGCAAATAAGAGACAAAAATGCAAAATATGATAAGATGAATCCCCTAAATAATGTTGGTTCTATCAGTGTGTCTATTTTTATTATTCATTTCAAACTCATACTACTTTGCTGACACTTTGATCATACAAAACCAATAATGAAATTAATGATTCACTAGACTATATATTCCGATTTTAACTATTTTTTGGGCATTCAAGTGAAAATTCAAATGAAAAACTAATTCCTCAATATGAATGCAAATATTACAGTTTGTTAGATAATCTGTATATTATACAGTGGATATCTTGAAAAACAATGCTTTTGTTAACAATTCAGTCTCATTATCTGTAAATATTTTTAAAAGCACTTTAAAAAAATCATTTAGAAAATAATCCTTCTGCAACTTTGACTAACCCTGATAATATCATATTTAGAGTTGGAAAAATGATTATCATTTTATTTATGATTTAGTTAAAAAATTACTAACAGTAATATTACAAGAAAGAACATTAACCTTTTTCATATTTTTCTTGCCCTATAGGAAAAAAAAGCCATAAAATCTCACAGCACACATATTTGTTTTAAAATTTTAAGCAATAAAACATATTAGCATAATATACATGCATAATGAAAATTAATCTTTTTCTGCCTCTAAATATCTAATATAAAATCTAATATAAATCTAATATAAAAATAAGTGAAAGCAACCATGTGAAGTATCAAACAAAAATAATATAATAATTATACAGGAGTTTGTTTGTCACTAAATGATCACATTTTGTACACAACAGTTAAATAAACAAGGACCTGTGGTTTAAAGTGTATTCTAAACCACTATAAACACCCAAGCTCAAGGTGGGATTCAAACCTAGAAATTGTTGAAATGAAGGCAAGAGCACTTACCATTCTGTTAACACCTCACCATTATAAACATGAGTTGAAATAGGAAAAAGTAGATATGTAGAATTAACCATCAAGGCTTCATTAAGCAAATGTCACACACAAAATCCTTTTATAAGGTCCTTTTATGTTGCCAGTTACTTTTATTACCCAAGAAATTATCCAACTACAAATGCATGCATGCAAACATACACAATTTTATTTTACCCCAATAAGGATGTATAATGCTTAATAAGAAATAAAAATATAAATATTCTCAAAAATAGGATAGTATAAATAAAAAACTTTAAAATTTATAACAATTTTAGCTATTCATAATTATTGGAAATGGTAATTTATAACAAATCAAAAAAGAAAAATCCTTTAACATTTTAAAATTTTATTAAGTTATAATATTTAATTTATATAAAGACACTATCTATTTCTGTTGAATTTAGGTGAAACTTTGCCTGCATGCAATACTTTGCTCATAAATAGCAGCATTCTAAAAATTACATGAAAAAAAAGTTTAATAAGCTTTTTGCAAAAAGTTATCAAAAAAACAGGTATTCTCAGCAAGACCTAGATGCATATTTTGGAGGTCAACAGAAATTTCAGAAATTTTTTGGAATTATTGCACTATAATATTACAGATATTTATTGTATGTTATTATGAGGGCTATTCAGAAAGTAGGGAACGTTTCCGCCTGACTCCGCTAGGCGCGCGGCGATCACGCATGTTTTGGTGTGCGGGTGCTCAGAGCTTCAGTCGGCATCCAGTCGTCAGAACGAGAACACCTCCGCGCTGCCCGTTTTCCCAATATTCCAATTTAAAATGTGCGCTGCAATTTCAAATCCCGCCACTTGTGAAGTACGATCCGTAATACGGTTTTTGTTAGCAAAAAACGTAAAACCGATAGAAATTCATCGGCAACTGTGCGAAGTGTATGGCAACGACGTAATCGGAAATGGTGTATCCGATTTAAAAATGGCCGAACCAACGTGCATGATGAAGAGAGGAGTGGACGCCCGAGCATTGTGTAGACGATCTGGTCGCCAAAGTTGATGAGAAGATTCGTGAAAACTGTCGCTTCAGAATAACGGAGCTTTCGCTTTACTTCCCACAAGTTCAACGGACTTTGTTGTTTGAAATTGTGACTCACAAGCTTGGCTACCATAACTTTTGTGCAAGATGGGTGCCAAAAATGCTTACAGACCTCCATAAAGGTCAGCGAATGGGAGCAGCCTTAACATTTCTTGACGCATACCACACACATGGTAATTCTTTACTGGATCGAATCGTAATGGGTGACTAGACATGGGTGAAGCACGTCAATTGCGAGACAAAATTGCAGTCCATGGAGTGGGGGCACACAAGTTCCCCCAAAAAACCAAAAAAAATTTTGCAAACCTTGTCAGCGAGGAAGATTATGGCTACAGTTTTTTGGGATAGGCAAGATGTGCTGCTTATTGACTTTCTCGAGCGTGGTGCAACAATCAACTCAGATCCGTACTGCCAAACATTGCGTAAACTTAGAAGAGCAGTGCAAAACAAGCGCTGAGGAAAATTATCGTCAAAATTTTTGTTTTTTCACCACAATGCCCGACCTCAGACGGCAAATCGAACTGCAGAACTTCTTGATTCATTCAAATGCGAGATTTTACCACATCCACCCTACAGTCCCGACCTAGCACTGAGTGATTTTCACTTGTTCCCGAAGATGAAGAACTGGCTAGCGACACTGCATTTTGATGATGACAACGAGCTCCGAGCTTGCGTCACTGAGTGGCTAAGATTGCAGGCGGCGGATTTCTATGATGAAGGAATTTTGAAGCTTGTCCACCGATAAGTCCTTTAATTTGTTTGGTGACTATGTAGACAAGTAGCATTTTATTCACTCTTTCAGATGTATATAATAAAAAAATTTTCCTGTACTTAGTTTTTGTTTTATTACAAAATGTTCCTCACTTCCTGAATAGCCCTTGTATTTTTAAAAAAATTAAAAAATGATAAGAAAAAACACTAAAAAATATAATTGACTTCCTTTTCTGATTCTTTTGTTCATATCTTCAACTAGATTTTGTTCATATCTTGCTATCTTTAAATATTTAATGCAATTATAAGAAATATAATATATATCTGATTTAGACTATATATATATACACACACACACATATATATACATACATATATATATATACACACACACATAAAATCATTACAAAATTTACTATTCAAGAATATTTTTTATTAAAAGAAAAGTTTTATTTAAAAAATTGTTAAATTACATATTTACCTTTAATATTTAACATGCAAAATCAAATAATACATTTACTTTAATTGTGGCATTAAATCAATGATTCATACACAAGAAAATTTTGCATTTTTTAAATACATTTTAATGCCCCAAGAAAGTAATAATTCATACAACAATTTATAAAAGTTAAAACATTAATGTAAAATTCTTATAAATCTAATTAAAAAAGAATCTGTTTTTATTGGATTCCATCAATACTCTTACAAAAATTTTATACATAAAATATTGTTAATTTTGTAATGAATTTACAGAATTTGTTTTGAATATAGCATTTTTAGATAAAAGAATTGGACTACATAGAATATACTATAACAACTATTACTTTTAAGCTATTTTTTTCAAATTATTAAACCTTTCATTTTATGTAACTCCTTACTTTATTTCATATAAATGAAAGATTCGGTTAAGTAAAAAAAATTGTTTTATACAACAGTCTGCTTGCTATTAATTAATTTACATCCAAGAATTAAATAATTTCAAATATAATAAAATTTAATGGAATAGAAATTGGCAAACACACCATTAGCTTTGCTCCCAGCTCGCTGAAGCCAGTGCCTCAACATTATAAGAGCTTGTTGTGTTGTGTCATCTGGATGATCATTTTTTATTGAATTTATATCAGCTTCTGGTAAATCAAGTTGTAAAGCAAGAGGTACCCAATCGTTTCCTAATTCCTTTGCTATATCTGAAAGCCTCAAGTCAGCTCTATGTATTAATTCTGGTTTAGCTAAAAAAAATAATAAATTAACATATAAGTAATTAAAATATGTACTCAATTTATGTGAATTGTCAAATGTAAAATTAAAAAAAATACCTAAACTTGTTTCTTGTACAAAGCCATACTTCTTTTCTAATGTAACTAGTTCAGATACAGGAGTTAAATCAGTCTGAAATTTAATATAAAAACTTAAATTATGTTAAATCTAGGTTACAGAAAAGTTGAAGTTATATTAAAATTGCACTTTCAAAACAAAAACAAAGGAATATGACATAATTAAAAAACATGCTCAATTTATATTAAAACAGTTTAAGTAATTAATAGTTTATGAAAAAATTAAAAGAAAATTGTTTTCCCTTAAACTGCAAATATGAGAAAAATCAAAAAAAAAAATAAATAAATAAATAAATAAGTAAATAAATAAATAAACAAACAAAAGAATAAAAAATTTTTGATAGTGCATTTCTGTCAATAGAACACATGAAGTTATCTAAGTGCGATTATACAATGAGGTATCCCCCCCAAAATTTTATTTCAGAAATATTAAATATCTTACATCGGGTAAAACAATATTTAAATTGCAAATTGGTGACTGTGGTGGTTCGCCACGACCAACTCTTGGTTCTCGCATAAAGGCTACCCTTCCCATTGGTTCTTGATGAGTATCTTTTACACGAATAGTGAAGGGTAACCTGTTTTCTCTGAAGGCTTGGAATGTGAAACTCAACTGTTCACCTGACTTTGTAACAGGGACAAGGTTACCAGCAAATTCAAGGTACTGTAACTTTCCTTCTAAAACCTATATACAGAAAGTTATGGTTTAATTTGATGTAACATAAGCATTCATACTTAAATACATAATAAAATTTTTAAAAAATACCTCAACATCTCGACTTTTAGCAACTTCTGTAAAATGTTCTTGAGATTCTAGCGTTTTATCCTCTTTGTCATCCGTCATGCAAAATACTCGTAATTGGGCTTCTAAAGGATCACGCCTTTTTGCAAACACTACGAACTTTGCCATAAAGGGAACATGAATGGCTTCACGGTAAAGTTCGGTAGCAAACTTAGTTGCTTCGTTCACTTGTCGGCAGTCCATAAGCCAAAATCTAGAAAATAAAAAATTTTTTAAGTATTACACTTTCACATAAATATCTCTAACAAAATCCTAATTATACTTGTTATTTTCATTAAATGAAAATAGTAGAATTATAGTCATCTGTAAGCAGTCCGTAAGTTAAAATCTGGGAAAAAATATTTAAAAATTATAACATTTTTACACAAAGATTTTTATAAAATGCTAGTAATGATTCTGTTATTTCTATAAAATGATTTAAGATAAATTATCATTAATAATCTGTCTTTACAAGGGAAATCAACAAAACATGACATTTACTTGAACTAAAAGTTAAAAGCAATATGTTCCAAATGTTCCAGGGCTTAAAATATTCATTACAAAATTTAGTGGAAATATGCTTTTCATTTAATAGCAAATATTATATTTTAACATTTTATTTTTTACTCACATCAACAACACAAACAGAAAAGAAACTATGATTAAAAAAATATTGAATTTAGAATAACATTGGTTAAATTGTACTAAGGAAAAAGTTGGCAGGAAGTACATGGGTATATATCTCGCTTATGACATCCACAATTAATGCAGGAATTTTAATATATGTTATTTAAATTCCAGCATTAATATTATTATTATTATTATTATTATTATTATTATTTTCATAATTTTAAAACAAATGCTGCTGTTATCTATAGCAGCTAGTTTGTCTTATTTTTCCTTATAAATAATCTGAACTGTTGACAGAAAATATATATAGTTAAGTTTTACCTTGCAGAGACTGTGGTTGTAAAAGACACACAGTCATTCACGAATGTCAAAGGAGTTGAACCAGTAACATCTTCCCATTGAGCTTTTGTTGTCCCACCTACAAACATAAAAGAACTTTTCACTTAAAATTGGAGAAAAACTAAAGCATAATAGTATATCAAAATTTTTGTGTAAAAATATGCAATTATTTCATCAAAGAAAAATGTTTTTTAATAATAACAATATAGATAACCTATTTTAAAAAATTAGTCATTACAATAAAAATTTTATCAATTAAAGATGATGTATTATCTAAAGTAATGTGAAATATTGAAAGGTTATAAGCAAATTGAAAACTGTATGACATAAATTTTTTTATTACAAGTAACATAATATTTGGCACTGTTAAAACACTTACAGTTAATCATCTCGTAAGAATAAAATAAATTAACATTTGTTCATAATTTATAATTCTCACATATATAAAGATGAACATTTACTGATAAAATTTAAGATAAACCTCTATATAAAGATAATAATTATTAAAAATAACATTTTTTAAAAATAAGTTTCAGCATTTCATTATGAGTTACATGCAAAATATCTTCTGGCAGGAGAAATATAAAATATTAAATCCAAATTCAAAAATAAACTTTTTAAGCATTATACAGCCTAGACTTATGCTATTTCACAGAAAATAGAAAACATCTTGATTAAAATCTGTAGTATTTACAATCATACTACAAATATTAGCAAGTATTGCACAGAACTAATTTTTAAATATTACAGCAGTTGATGGTAGAATTGTATTACATCATTCCTCTTTTAATCCAAATTCATTAAAACTGGCATTATAATTTTCAGGAAAATCAATATAATTTTAAGATCTAGTATAAACTAAATTAAGAAAAGTGTAGCTTTATGGCCATTTTATACATAAATTTAATGAAAATTTCTAGACAGTTAAGTAATAATGTTCATCTCAAATTCCAAATTTTTTCATAATCATTTCTAATTATCATATTTTCCTGCACATAATCTGAAGCAGGATATTATTAGCAAGACCTTTTTTCTGAGTAAAAGGAAAAAAAGTATCACATAATCCACAGCAATTTCTCCAGAAAATAGTCAAAAATATATACTGCTGATAATGTGAGTGTCATGTAAAATAATAAAATATACAGTGTAATTAAAAATATAATAAATTGTACAGAAAATAACATTTATCATGAAAAATATTTGTTTGAATCTATTTCATCATAAAGTGCAATGAGCTGAGATGAAAGGACAAGATTGATCAAGATGGATAATTTCAATTAGCAAGTAAATCTTGTCGATTTTTGTTAACTTTTAAATTAAAATGAGTTTAGAAATATTTTTCAAAAATAAAATTTGTTAGGTTATTAATTAAATGAAAGGAATGGACTACTTTTGATCTGCATACTGGATACATTTTTCCTTTTGTACCGTACATGCTTTGTTTTCTAACATAATTTAACATGTTTGTAGCCATTTTTTTATTTGCCTTCTTTATAGACTTTAGTTTTAGTAGCTGACCGATTGGCTGAGTGGTTAGCATTCCTGACTCCTGAGCTGTTGGTCCCGGGTTCAAATCCCGGTTCGGGCATGGATGTTCCTTCTCTGTTCTCTCTGTCCTTTCTTGTGTGTTGATGTACGAATGTGGCCCGCCCTATAAACGGGTCTGTGGTGGTATGATGCAGGTAATGCTACTCGCCTCCGTGACTTGGTTCACAGGTGCCTGCTGGGTAACGACAAATTAGTAGCAGTTTCCGGCCTTGTTGTGGCAAAGGGTTAGTCACCCAAGTGCCTGCCGTTATTAAAAAAAAAAAGTTTCAGTTGTTGTGTAACTTAAAAGCTTTTGCTTCCACAGAGCTGATTATAGATGAAATAAGTTAACCAAGTAATGGCACCATCTATTATTAATTTTATAAAACATAAATGGCATTTTTTCATAACTTTATTGTAAGCTTCTTTGGTGGAAAATGTTTCTTATCAGATTAATAGCAGCATATAATATGTACAGCAAAATTTGAATTATTTTTTAAATATAATCTACAGATTATATATATTATACAAACTTTTATTATATGCTGATAACATAATTAGCAATCCTTTGGGCAAACTCATTAAATCAGCTTTTTTATTTAAAGGGGACAACTATTCTCATGGATCAAAATTTATGTTTATTATGCAATACAATATTTGTAAATAAAGATACTTTTTACCTGTTATACTGCATAATAGCCTCAATGTAGGAGCATCCCCGCTGTACTGATTTATCATCCCTTTAGTTGCAGCTTGTGGGACAGGAATAGTTAATGTAATGGATTTATGAAATTTCCTTCTCCTTGGTTCAACTGTAACTATAGGACTCACTGCCACACGATTTCCCAACAGTTTAGTAACAAGTTCTGGATTTATAGGATGAGCCTGAAATTTACAAATTATCATGACTTAATAATTATGCAATGATTATTTGCAACAATTATAAAGTTTTATACATATACTATTTCAAAGGTAATTACAAATAAAAAATGCCCCAATTTATAAGGCAAATTTTAAGCATAATTTGTGTGAACTAAAGGTATCCCAACTTCCTATTTTTATCTTAATAAATGTTAAAAAAAAAAGCTAACAGAAAATACATAAAAAAATTTGTTTTGTAAAACAAGATAATATTGTAATTTAATCTTTCATTAATATTTAGCAAAAGCTTATTCAAACTTGCATTTGTGAGAACTATTTGACATTTTAATGCATGAAATCATTTATAAAAAATGGCAAAAAATTTAAGTGATTTACATACAAATAACTAACCAAAATTACTCTTAACTTTAATGTTTTGAAGAAAGTTAGAAAAAATGTTGAATTATAAAAAATTGAAAATATTTAGCCTCACAAAATAAGACAATTAATAGACTTAATAAACAAAAATTATATTTCAAAATTATAAAATAATTTATCAAAAATATTTCATTTATATATATTTTATCAATATTAAAAAAAAAAAAAAAACAGTTTTGCTCAAATCGATTGAGTATTTATTAAATTTATAAAAGTTTATATTTCTTTCATTAACTTTGTCCTTTACATACAATAACTATAAAAGGAACTAAAAACGTTATCAATAAATATTTTAAAATGTTACTGAAAATAGAAAAGACAATATCAGCTGTATCACAAAAATTTTAAAATAGCACAGTTCATTTGAAAAAGAAATTTTATCAAATAATAAAAATAACAAACAATAAAGTTAACAAAAATTGTTACCCATAAATAATTTTTCTAAATTTTTTGCGCAGAAAAAGAGCAAAATAAAAATATCAAAATAAAATAGAACAATATTTAAATAAAATTTAACTCAACAAACATACTGAAAATGATTTTACTCATTCTACTTTTATGAATAAATGAATGTTTAAAACTTTGAATACAATTTACAGTTCACATTAAAATGTATAAAAACGTAAAATTATTAAAACTGAAAAGTATTTCTATAGAAATCAAATTGTATGTTTAAGAACTTGAACATATATTGATGTAAATTTTAACTAGTGAAAAAAAATTATAGTGATAAGAATTTTTTTGGGGGGAATACCAATATTTGATAGAGAATAAATTGTTAAATTAATTCTTCATGACACTTGTGGAACTTACAAATCAAGTTTCAGCAAAACAAAAATACATTGTACATTTCATTCATTTAACAGTGATAAAAAATAAATTCAAACATTTTTATAAGAAATGATTTGGTTTTTAAATACAAGATGATTTTAAATATAAAAAATATATAAAATTGTTATCACAATGTTAAAATACCAATACCAATGTTAAAATTTCCATAAAAATTGCTTTAAATTTATAGTGAGCAAACTATATTTAAAACATTACAAGAAACTACAAAAACATATTTAACATGAATATTTTAATGTTCTTATTGATTTGTAAATAACAAACTAATTTTTTTTATATTTTCTAACATTAAAAATGACTAAAACCAAAATAAATTATATTAGTGCTATTATTTTGCTTGTGTAAAAATTTTCAGTTTTATCAGCATTAATTTATATCTCAATCATAAACATACAGTTAACATTTTCAGTTTTATGTTGAGTTAAAAGTTATTAAATATTACATGCATTTCATAAGTGGATTATCAAAAGATACAAAAAATATTAAATTACATCAAACAGAACATAAAATGCTACATAATGAAAATTTTGTTCGAAAATAAATATTCAAAATTATTTCATCGTATGTTGAAATTCTCATTTTGTGATTTTAATATTATTAATCAAATTAACTAAATATTACCTTCCAAATTATAATCAAATCACTTACAAATACACCAACACAGACAGAATATAAATGTGAAAAAAGTAACTTTTCAAATAAAAAATAACAATTGTAGCATAATACAAAACCATACAATAATAAATAATACATGTTGATACTCATACAAAAGAAAGTTGGGTAAAAGAAATTATTAATCATTCCAAAAATAAAATTGAAAAAATAATGCATAAACATATAACATTCAAAAAGTATCTAAAATAAAAAAAAAACATTTCTTTAAAAACATAAAAATAAATAAAATTTCAAATTAAAAAGAAACAGACCTTATAATTCTATGTAGCAAGAAAAGAGAAGAAACAAAGATAGAAATTTTCAAGCAAAATTCGAAACAACTGAATTAAGATAAAATAATAATAATAACAGCACCTTTAAAAGCATTTTAAATTTAATTGCTGAACAGACACAATGCATCAATTATGACTTATCATTCTTAAGAGTTAATCAGAAATTTTTTAATTCACATTAAATAATATATTAAGAATAGGAAATATTCCATAGAATGCCTCTTAAAATTTTGAAACAAAATTTATCTTCTTTACTTTGATCTGTTTAAAAGTGTATTGTTATTTCAATGCATCCCAAAATGCAATGTTCATTAAGTTTCCATTGAATATAATACAGTTTAAAACAATTAAGAAATAAAAGATGCATTAAACTTTCAATTATAAGTTTAATATGTTTATATAAATTTTGACAAATAATTTTAAGAGATAGAATTTTAAAATATTTTTAACAAGTAAATTTTAATCTAATATAATCATCAAAATTGTATAGCTCACTCAATTCGATGCAAAAAAATATTTAAAATGTAAAAAGTTAATACAAAAATCGCACATAAGCAACTTTAATCATATAATAGAATTGAAAACGTAATAAATACCAAGAAAATTTAGAAAATCCTTCCTTAATCCCATTCAAATACAATTAAGTAATAATAAGAGATTTAATAAGCATTTGAAAGTGTTTTTAAATAGTGTTAATGATGTTAGTAAGCAAAGTGGAAATAGTTAAATTAATAAGAAACAACATACACAGAATTGAGGTCTGGTTCTCTTTATTGTTAAAATATTAAGTACAGAAAATAATGTATTCAATATAAGCATTTTGAACAATAAGAGATTTCTACAAAAGCATTAGATATTATTGACATAGACTAAATTTACATACTAGGACAAAAATTTACATGAGAAGAAATGAAAACTATTTTCAGCTATACTAATTAACTCAACTTGAAAGCTTCTAAATATTTATTTTATAATTCCATTATTAAAAACAAGTTATACTAAAACTGTCTCAATCTATGCTGTTAAATATTAAAATAAATATTTAAACTTGTGTTAAACACTTAACATGCAATGACATAAATTAGATATTTTATCACAGATTTAAAAAAATTTATAGACATACACATAAAGGTAATTCAAAGAGATAAATAAATTTACAAGCTTTGCTAATAAGTGTAATTCCACTATGCTGAAAATACCATGTCACATTAAGCAAGGCAAATACAGTTAACAAAAAATGCATAAAAGAAATAATAACCATTAAGTTTTTTTATATATATATATTGTACTCAATGATAATTTTGTATTTTGATATAATTACTTTTTTTTTTTTTTTTTGAAAAAAAAATATATATATGGGATAAGTAATCTTATAAATTATATAATATTTAAAATTATAAATTGAAAATCTTAACAAATTGTTGAAGTAAAAATTTTAGTAATGCCTAATTCCACTTAGGTTCAGATTAAAAAAATAAAAGCATTTAATAAGAGTAACTTTAAATTATAAAAATATAGATCTTTCAAAATTCAATTTTGTTTGAATGCATAATTTTAAGCATAAACTTAATTATAAAAAGTAGCTTTAGAAATAAAAAAATTTGTGAGAAATTTGGTGAATTTTCAGCCTTTATTATTCACATACTCCATGAATATTTAAAAGTTTAAAATGAAAAACAAACATCACTGGTTTCATTGAGTATATTTACACAAATGTACAGAAATAAAAAATAAAATAAATTTTAAAACCATATGCTACATGTATGCAGGAGACAATAAAAGCTTGATTATACAGTAATCGCAGAAAATGTCAAACAGACTTTTGAATTAAAAATTTTATGTATTCATTTTTATAGTTTTAATTAAGTTTATATAATCTTAAAATTAATATTAAAATGCATACTAATTATTAAACAAAATTTAAAAACATTTTTCATGTTACTAAATAAAGATTAAACACAAATGCAGAGAAATAAAATATTTTTAGAATTTATTATTAAAAATTAAAAATTAATGTTGCTGGCACCTAACCAAAAAAGGAATATAACAGTAAGTATATAATCACATGCAGTTATACCTGCTCATGAAAATTTAAACAAAATGAGATTAAAAATTTAAGACAATGGAAAATCATAAGTGTTATACCAATATGAATTTTCAATATTATGCAGTATTTTAAAATTCAGACATACAATTAAAAGTAACTCTCAAAATCAATTATCTCTAAGTTGATTCTGTGTGTTATATTTCGTATTATTCTATTCTACACTCCTTTTTTTTTCCATTGTTAAAACTAAGCTTCATACACATTTCTTCCATGCTTAACTACTAGTTTTCATTATTCTTTTTGTATGAATAAATGTAACATCTTGAGCCGTTTATTTCAATAAACAGTTCAGATATAGTTTCAATATCATTGGTTTTCAAAAATTTCAATAAAACATCATTCCTTAAATAATTTCTATTAGTTCAATTCAAATAAATAAATAATCAAGCTTTTATTGGGAAACAAAGTGATACATAAATATTCTTGAAAAAAAGTGCAAAAAAAATTAATGAATCAAAATATTTCACTAAAAATTAATAAATCACAATATTCATAAACAATTTAAATTACAAAAGAAAACTCATTTAGGTTTTCATAAACAAAATGCAAGATATTAAATCCACTAAAGAGCATTAATATAATATTTATGTTTATTATTTAAATGGTAAATTTCATAATGAAATCAATATTTCTGTAAAGAGTCATTTGAGAATCATTACTTTTATTTATCTTAGTATTAAGCATGTTTATAATGGAGAGAATTTCAATAATTTACAAAATATGAAAAAATGTTTATAATATTATTAACAATATAATAATAACAATATAATTACGATATAGTAATTAGCAAATTTCAAGTAGCTTATATGAATAAAAAGTACTAGTTAAAAATAAAAGTTAAAATTAATATACTAACCTGATATGTAATAAAAGAAAAATTAGCATAGAATTATTGAATAGCTTGAAAATATATATTTTAAATCATGTTATCATAGTAAATAATAAACCCTTTTCATGAAAAAATAGCAAAGATCAAGTGGTGCAATAAAATTCCATAAAAAATATGCATTCTAGATTAATAATAAGTGCTATTTAGTAGTCAATATTATACCGTGAATCAAGAGTAATCCTTCAAAACTATTACAATTTATAATACTTAAGAACAATAATTGCAACATAAGCATATGTTATGATGAATACTTTTCTTTTGCTACAAATGTAGTATAAATTACAAAATGTATGCAAACGATTCTTGGAAGAACATTATCCTTAGGATTAAAATAAAAATTATTTAAAAAATTAGGTGATTAAACAATGAATAAAACTAGTTTAAGAAACAATATACACAGGAGTTATATAATGATGAATAGTTTTTAATTTTTCAAATAGATAAAATATTGATGCAGTATTTAATTACAAAAATCAAAATCTATTTATAATATTTTCATGTTAAAATCAATGTATAAATGTTGTAGTTTTAAAATTCAAAAAAAGAAATCTTAGAGTAAATCTTTACAATAAATTGTGTGAAATTAACTCTGTATATAAATCAGACAGTACTCTAAAATTTTAAAATGTACATTAAAAACTTTTCGTGTTGATAAATATGATGATATACATTACTAATAAGATATTGGTATGCTTAAATCTCAGACTGTCTTTAAATTAATATTGACATACAAGAATTTTATATTACAAAACTTTTATTTTGTCCTATTTTTAAATTTTTAAACTTCATATTCAATTTGGAGTTTCCATTATTGCTTTTATTAAAATATTTTGAAAATATTTCTATGAATGTATGAATTTTATAACATCTGTAAAAGAATCGGTTGAAAAGAGCACAAAATAATGTAGTTACGATTTTAATACATATACACACACATATATATATATATATATATATATATATATATATATATAAAGTGTATGAGCATATATAAGAGAAATCTGAATATAAGAATTTTGCTTATGTTACTGACTTATATAAATTTTCATTTACGGTGCTTTATGTTATCACAAGTAATGTATTGTTTAGTATAATAAAGACGTTACGAAAAAAATAATGTAAAATTTAGTTATTTTCAATCTATAAAATGTATTTCTAAATCAACCTTTAATAAAAATTATATATTTATTTTTAATGAAAAATATATATTTTTATCATACAATTATATTAATCTAACTACATAAATAAACGAAACAAGGAAAGAAAAGTACACATCCAATTAAGCTCATAAAAATTAAAAACAGATTAATGTAAATAAATAAGATGTTATTTAAATAACTTTACTCTTTTATAGATATGAATAGAATATTTTTGCATATATATAAAAATAAGTAAAATAACCAATATAAAAAATATATATTCTCAATATTCAATTCTCTTAGTAGTTTTTATAATCTATAAAGTTGGATACTAATTATTATAGCTGTTTCTATAATTTTTAATCATTTAAACAGAAAATAAAATTAAATTAAGGTTGATTAAAATAAAAAGTACTTATTCAGTAAATCATTGCATCTTTTTTATGAAATATCAGGCACTTCATAGTTTACAATCTTTTTCATAATTTTCCTTACTATGACTCAGCTTGATGTTTGACATCAAATTTGATTACCTGTATAGTTTATAACTTTAACAATTACACACAATTCAGCTAAATGTTCAGACCTAAGAATGTCACACATATGTTTTTTAATTTCTAAAACTCCATTATATTAAATTTGTAATTATTAAGTTAAATAATTTATTTCTATAAGGATCAGCATATTACTAACGTAAAAATTTAACACATCTTTAATAATTAAGCATAAAAACAAGATAAAATACCCTGACTAGAAAATGTATCACAAAAAATAAAAAACAATGAATTATACATACATATATATATATACATAAATATTAATATAATGTACTAATAGGAATAATTAAAATGAATGTATAACGCTAATTGTATAGCACTAAGTGAAAAGCAAATGATAAGAACACTAATTAGCTGAAAAGAAATATTCTGATAATGAGTTTCTGTAAAAATATATATATATATAAACATACCAGCTAACTTCCAAAATTTGAAAATTTAACAATTTTGGTTGAATTAAATTGAAAATAAAATATAAAAAATATATAAGAAATTAGCAATTTTTATCAACAAAAATTACTAACATGATTGCCTGGTGATTCTCAAGATTTAAATTTTGAACAATAGTCAAATTCAATTTATTGAATACCATTAGAACAGAGTTAATACTTTATTCAAAATTGACCTAATAGAACTGGTGCTTACTTTAAACTTAATTCGATCACTTACAATTTTGAGAAACAATTGACATATAATTATATAAATGCATTAAGCTTCAACTAATATTGAAAAATATTCAAACATCCTTATATATTAATATTAATTCTTTTAACTACATATAAAACATTAAAACTACATTAAAACAAAGATTAAAATTTATTTCATTTTACTTAAAAAATGCAATAAAAGATGTGCAATTAAAATTAAATATAACTCTACATGAAACAAAGTTATTATTTTAATTACTTCTACTCCAGAAAATATATCATTGTAACCTCTATACACTTAAAAATAGCTTCAAAATTGCTTATCCTTTAAAATTTATGGTTTACATAATATGGTGAATATGAATCGTTGCAATCCAGGTTTAGTTCATAAAATACAACAAACTGACAACTTTTGCAGTTTTTAATGATTAATAATGAAAATTAAAAAGGAAATTTAAAAAAACTGTACATTTCAATTCAATTCCAGGAACATTTCTTTAGAAAGTAACTAGATTTTTTATTAAGCTAGATTTAACAAAGTATGTGAAAAATAATAATATATGAATATTATTTCAATTAAATTTTGAGAAATATATTATCTCAGATTTAATTTTAGGTATACAAAGACTTTGAGATTATTAGTACTATTAAATGGCCAAAGGATTTAGTATAATAAATGAAAAATGACAAATTAAATTGAAAATTTTTAAAAAACAAATGTAATAAATGCATATGTAATCTTAATTTAAAAATTTACTGGAAACAGAATACATTTAAAATAGCAAATTACTTTAAGGAAACATTGTTATTTATTTCTCTATACTTATATTAGAATTTTAAGAATAAATTTAGTAGGCCAGAGTAAATTAAAATATAGGTAAATCCACTATAGATAAAGTTGTTGCAATTTCTTTTATCATAGAAAAAAATATACCAATCTAAGCTTCAATAAAGTAATACTCTAGAAAATTACTCCTTCAGCAATCAATTTATTTCACTAATTTACAAAATATTCTTTGAAAATATCTTTTAATAAAATATTTAAATTTTTTATAACAAAATTAAGTTTTATTAAAATCCAAGTGTTATAAACAAGTTATTGGAATTTTAGAAATATTATAAATTATTTCTAAAATTCTAAAGGATGTGTACCATAACTTTAAGCATTACAACATAAAAATCTACCATTTCTTTAAAAATTGAAGAAAATGTAATCTAAACTTTGCAGTCTATAGAAACACTACAGTTTACAAAGAAAAAATTAAATAAATAAAAGTTAAAAAGGAAATGTTGAAAAGTTTATTTAACTATTTGATAAATTAATTAGTTATATCTGGGAATTATAAAATTTTCATAAATAACATATCAGATAAAATAATTGTGAATTGGGTCACTATCATTTATAATTAACAATATTAATGGTTGTATGAATAGTTATCAAAGAATATAGAAGGATTTGATATATGAAAATAAGTGAGTAAATTTTAACTTTTATATTCAAATTTTAAAAGTCAGCTGGAATACATCATTTATTCTTTATCAAAACTTGAATTATATACATATGGTTTCATTAGATTGGATGTAGTGATGATACAAGTATAATACACAATTATATATATAATTACAAAGTTGTTTTTAGTATTTAAAAGCAAACAAAAAAATCAAAAATTCAATTTTGAGTGCAATATTTACATTAGCATAGATGAATGGAATGTTAACTAATGATATTCAAAGCATACATGCCAGACATTTGACATAACATGCATGACATAATAACATTTGACTACTTAACCATCTCACATAAAGAAAGTTACAAAGAGAGTTGATTTATTACAGTATGAATTGATCTCTTTGTATTCATGTCAATAGATAATCCTTTTTACTGTTCATATGTATGATGCATGAAATTTAAACCTGTTATCAAGTAGATTATTTGAGAAGTCTAAATTGGTGTTAATTTCTATAAAATGACATAGAAAAAGTAATTATTTTTAAGAAATATGGATGAAGAATTCTAATGTATTGAACAGAAGTATTTTTACAGTAAATAAATTATACAATCAAGGATCATACCTGTAATTTTCCTTTCCAATAGATTAATATAATTTATGAAAAATCTATGGCATGTATGTTTAAATACACTTTCATTTTAAAGGATTACTTTCATTTAAAAATGTGACATGAGAAAGCTACTACAAAAAATATGGCACACATTAACAAAATACAATTCAAAAAATTCAATCAATGTAAAATTGGCAAAAAAGGATAACCAAAAAAATTAATAAATATGCTTAGATACAACATAACAGCAAAATTTTAATTAACAGAAAATTTATTAATTAAAATGTATAAACATAGCATTAAAAGCATGTAAATGAGGCATAAATCATGCTTTCAAACTAATCAAATTCATTGGGAAACATGCAAAAAAAAGTTATTTCAGTTAATAATTAAATTATCTAAAAATATTTAGGGGCATCCTTAAGCTCACATTCAAGTATTCGTCATAAAACTACAACTTTCAATTTCAAGAGAATTACCAAAAGAAAAATGTAAAATCTATATTAATTGGTAAATTTATTTATGATAAACTATTTTATAGCAAGCAAGGCTTTTAAACACATTTTTAAGAGACATAAATATTGAATATTTAATAATAATTTTGAGTTATTTGACAATTTTACTAAAATTTATAATAAAATCTTCATAATAAATCAAAACATTAAATTTAATTTTAAAAACATTTTAAGCAGCAAAGAGTGGTTTATAGGCATCTTACCCTTAGCACAAATACATTATTTTAACTTCAATAATTTAATAAAAATTTTAAAAATTCATTTTTGCTTAATTTCCATTTTAAAATTAATTTATCTACAACAAATACTTAAATTCAAGAGGAAGCTGACAGTTTTATATGAAAATAATTACTAAGTAAAATAGCAGAATGCATGAAAAAAATCTTATAAACAAATACAAATTAAGCTGTAATTGGACTGAAAAAAAATACAAAGGACTAAACTAAAAGGGAAAAACCTATATAAAAATTAAATATAAGTTTTGCAAACAATAAGAAAGAAGCAGTAAAATAATAATTTCAAATATTTAACATATTCAATAAATATTTTAGGATACTTTTATTAAATTCTAATTTACTTATATTAAAAATTTTCAGATAATCAAACAAGAACAAGAGAAAATGCCAAGGCTGATTTCTTCATCACTGGCTTGAAGAATTTCAAATTTTCTAAGAAAATGGAGGAATCCACTTAAATTAAATGATTGTGATTCTTTGAATGCAATCACTTCACTCTTCACAAACTCAATTTTAATAATCTTTTCAGTGAAATTTGCAATACAAAATTAAGATAAAAAGAAATATCATTTATTCATATATTACTTAACAAAATATTTTATTTTAATTGATAGCCCATTAAAAGTAAAGGAGGAAAACTGCTGATGTTAAAAACATGATTTATTATATTTCCCATTTTAATTTATTATTCTAGAGAAATTAATCCTTTTGAATCAAACTGAGTGAGCATGATTCTAAAATTGAAACATGTAAGATGCAGAAAATAACAGCAACATGCCTAAAATTTTCAACAATAAAAAACAAAATATGTCATTACCCTCAAAAGATATAAGAACTTTCAAAATGAACAAAACTAAATGAAATAAAAAATCTTGAATATAAAATTTTAAAAAAAGGAAGAAAATTTATTTTTGCTTTTTATGAATTAAATTCGACTAGTATAAAAACATAATTTGCGCCTCATATACATATCAACCTCAAAATATTTAGAATGGTAATCAGTAAAATATTCACAGCACCTTTATCACATGCAATACTTAATGTCCTAATCATGAATTAAAATAATTGACCTGGAATTTAAGTGTTTCACATCACAGAAAATAAATCAAGCTTAGGCCATGTGCGTCGTATAAATTCAGAAAAGAAACCCGATTTAGGCCTCTGAGGTTTCTGAGATGATTTTTTGGAAGTTTGGGCTGGATGGTTGTTTGGAAGTAATACTTTCTCGGGCCTACCTGATTTAGGTGAAGAATGAATGCTCTGGTCAATAGTGTCCTTAGGACAGCTGTTTACCTGAAGTCCAACTTTGATCTTCTTTGTCAAGGCGCCTTCAGGGAAAATGGCTTGGACTTGGGGTACCACAGTGGAACTGACCATTCCCCCTTCTGGGCCAATAGCATGAACTTCTTGCCGAATTCGAGTTATTATAGCAAAATACTGTGGAAAATCAGTGGTTAAAATGCGGGTGATGCGATTTGTACTGAGATCTTCAATAGCAGTCAATTCTGAAAGAAAAATTTCAATAATTGTATATAAACAGGGAAATGTGTAATTATTTTAAGTAAAATATTACAATAGTGTTATAAGAAACATTAATAAAACAAATTTCTAATTATTTATGTAAATAAATATTGAAACATTTTTTGTAGCAAAATATTAAATGCTTTAGGCTAGAAAATCTTATAAATGATTTAAGTATTATTGAAGATTTCATTCAGTATCTCCTTTAAACAACAATTCAAAAACTTCCTAAAAATTTAAACAACTCTAAAACTTCCTAAAAATGTTATTTAAGAATTAGCCCAATTTTTTTATAGACACATAAATACATTAACTCTATCATAACGTAATATAATCTTAAAAATCTAATTCAATGTCTGTCAAATTTAGTCTTTCTGCAATAAAATCATGCTTTTATAATGAATTAGTGGTATCAAATGCAGAAACTAATGATATCAGCCCTCAAAGTGCAATTTGTCTTATTGTGTAAGTTTACTGAACAGATAATAAAAATAAACATACTGCATCTCCCTTCACATTTATGTCAATACAAATGATGCATATGCAGCAATCAGTATCAAATCAAAATTTCAATATTTGACTGTATGGAATGATTCCATTTTTTAGTCAGTGATGTTATAAGAAACATTTTTGATATAAAAGGGTTAAATACATTTAGAAAAACTAACCTATTAATAAGCTTAAAATAGTAATGTATTATTTACTTTTCATTAATATAATAATTAAGAAAGCTAATAATGAATCCCAAAACTTGAAAATAAGAATTAACACAGCTGTAAGGTAAAAAATTCTTGTGTACAGCCAAATTTTTTTAAACTAATAGAAATCATTTAAAAGGTACATTACACTTTACTATTTTTCTATAATAAAATTGTTCTCATAGTATTTTAAGGTAATACACCAAATGATATGAAATTTCAAACTCAGGAAAACTCAGTTTTGTCATATAAAAATTAACTTCAGGCAGTTATGAATCTTTATTATTATAAAATTATTGCAATACAATCAACAATTATTATAGATTAAATAAATATTTCATAAAAGTAATCACAAAATCATTCAAATCTTAAAATCTAACAATATTTCAACAGCTTTTAAGAATTCAATTTCTCAAATCATTTTTAACTTTTAAAATGTAAAAACATTTTTAAACTATTAAAATATAAAAACATTTTTCAAATTCATGTATACATAAATACAAAATAATAAAAAGATTACTTAAAAACATATAAAACATGCACACTGAAGTATAAACACATGTAAAACAATGTGCACACTTAAGTATGTATTAAGAATAAATCCTGATTTCATACTACACTAACTATAAAGCAACAAAGCAAAATAATTAATTTTTCCTTGATAACCTCATTTGTCATAATAGAACTTTTTTTTTTTTACACGGCTAATAAATTATTGACATTCTGAGCATTTAACTTTTTAAAATAAGAGGTTATAGAAATTTTTTTGAAACAAGTTAATTTATAATATTATGGTCTGAATATAGCAAAGTATTAAAAGTGTTTTTAAAAAAATTCTGAATATAAAATTTAAATCCTTTTTTCTTTAAATAAATATTAAAAAATGTTCATCAAAAATATTTTAAACCATTTTTAAGTTTATGCTTAGCAAAATAAAGAAGCTATACAAAATTTTATGTCAGAAAAATAAACAAGAAAAATAAAAAGTACAAGGCACAAAATAACACAGCTATTTATAAGATTAATTTGAGAATTCAAAGACAGCTTAAAAAGATTATGAAATACCTTCCCCTTCAAAGCTTTCATTGAAAACATCATGAACAGCATCATCTGATGCCTCAAGAGTATGTTCGCGCCAAGATTCACCGTTATCACTCCTCAGAATTGTTATTTCTCTTTCTCTTCCACGAAGAGATGCAAAATGAGGTACTTCTATTATAACTGGGCTGGAATTTAAAACTAAAATTACTTGAAATGCAAAAAACAATTTTAAAACAGAAACTCCGATTTATATTTGTCATTAAATGAAAAAATTAGAAGAATTTTGATGAAAAATAGAATATATGTTAAAAAATTTTAATGATAAGTAAAGAATATAGGCAGTAATCACATAGTATATAAGATGAATACATATGTATAAAGCAAGCATTTAAAAAACATTTATTTTCGCTGCATGAGTTTATTTCTAAGCATTTTCTTGTAAAGACTTTCTCTGTAAACACTTTTGTTCACAATCATTTTACATTAAAAAAAATTTGCTTTAATTGTACTACAAAGTGAAAATTAATCACTAAACACTAGCATTAAATCAATAATGCAGTAACATTTTGAGTTTGTTATTGTATTTTTTTACAGCTGTTTCCAATAAAAACAGTATATCATTAAGAGTTTTCATTTTTATTCCTTATTTATCAATCTAAAAACATTTTAATGCACGTTAGAAAAATTTAATGCATATTTGCATTGGTGGAAAAGAAAAACGGAATTAAAAATTTATGTGAGAAAAGCCAATTTCAAAATTTACAAGGAAATCAATAAAAAATCAATTTGAAATATAACAACCTTCTTTTCTTTTAAAATATTTGTAAACCATAAATTTTCAATTGGCATGAAAAATTAAATTATATTTATTTGTAACTTTAATCTTTACTTTCTCCTTTCGTCCCAAGTTTAGTTTGTTTATCATGTATAGAAAATTTTTCAACAAAATGACCAATTAAACCAGGATCTAAATGGATTTCAAACCACTATAAATATCCACATCTAAAGTGGAAATTGAACTAGTTAACTGTTGAATTATAGGGCAAAGCACTAATTCATTTATTGCTCATCTCAATTAAATTTTTCTGGAATAAATAAGTGGATTGAATTTTTCAATTACTCTGTTGTGTTGCATTCATATCTTGTAAACCTTAACATAAGCACTGTTATGTAAATCAGTTTTCATAAAACCAATTCAAAGATAATACAGTAGAAGTATAATTGTACTTGGCCATACAGATACAGATTTCTTTTCATAACTGTTTATATTTCACTTTATAATATAAAATTTACAAATCTTGATAAAATTATAAAGAGTAACTTTTATCTATATTTCAAGAAAACACATATTCAAATTCATCAGAGAACTTCCCATACAATTTGCAATACTATGAAAACATAAAAATCTATTTTAAAATAGTAAGATACACTGTTTACGTTTTAATTACTAAAGTTAAAAAAGTGAAAAAAAATTGAAAATGAAAAAATGAAATAATCTTACCCTAAAAACTTGGCTCCTGAAGGACCAACTTCAAGGATACGGGATGCACATGCTTCACCCTCCATTAGAGGAGGAGGATATGCAAGTTTTTCTTTTCTTAAATACCTACATGTAATTCTCATTGGCATTGGAGCTTTACGGGGTGGAATTATAACTCTAACCCCAGAATGACGACAACCTCTCATTGCTCCTCCCCTGGCATCAACCATAAAGCTCACCAGAAATCTTAAATGAAAAAAACACACTTGTTCACAAAAGAAATATACAAAAGCAAAAGAAAATTTGATTTATTTTAATTTTTATCAACAGAGTGTTGCAGTAAGCAATACTTATCTTAACATTAGTTTGAAGTTAAAATATCTTGAAAAGTATTCTTCAAATAAGGAATATGGAATACAAAAAGTTAAGCATATTATTTTTGTTTTTACTTCAAATACCTCTCAATAGTAATTTATTAAATACAAGGACTAATTCGATTGGAACCTACAATTCTAAGTGTACAGCAAACAAGTCTGACAATCTGAGCTAAGATGAATCCAAAAATCGTAAAATGAGTTTGAGTCAGGATTTGAAACTAATACAGATAATGTATATATGAGTGAATTCCTAGGGAAATTTCCCTTTCTGCTTTCAAGTCAAAATTTATGATTTTAAAATGTAAGTTGGTTATATTTTTACTTACCCTGCACAGTGAAATATTTGCTGTATAAAAACTAGTAATAAATCGGTTCACATTAACAGAAAATAATAATTTGTTCATTTCTGTTAGTATCAGGATTTTATAAACTAAATATTTCAATGCCTCAATTATGCACTCATCAAGAGCATCAAATTATTTTAATTTCAATAATTAACAGTTAAAAACGCATTTGTACTTTGCAGTAAATTTTTTTTTATCCAATGGCGGGCACACAAGGGTGACTGAACCCTACCCACAACAAGGCCAGAAACTGCTACTCATTTATCGTTACCCAGCGGGCACCTGTGAACCAAGTCACGGAGGCGAGTAGCGTTACCCACGTCATACCACCACAAACCCGTTTATAGGGCGGGCCACATTCATACAACATCTCAGAAGAAAGGACAGAGAGAATAGAGAGGAAATGAAACATCCATGCCCGAACCGGGATTCGAACCCGGGACCAACAGCTCAGAAATCAGGAACGCTAACCACTCAGCCAATCGGTCGGCACTTTGCAGTAAATGAGAAACAGTTAATGAGAATATAAAATTAAATACTTCCAATATCAATGTTTTGAAGTTTAATAATTGTCTATTGAATAATTATTATGGAAAAACTAAAAACAAAATAAAATTTTCCATTGAATACTTATTAAAATTTGAAAATATTTGGAAAATCAGAATAATAATAATAATAATATATAAAAACCATAATTCTCAAAACAATTTTAAAGTTTTTTTTATTTAAAATCATTAAAACCCAATAAACAGAATTATGCCTTAGTTTGAACAAAATCTACTACAGTTCATTGTTAAGAGCGTCGTTTAGGTCATATGAAATATTACAAATAAAATTATTTCAAAAATAATAATTTTTTAAAAAAGAAGAAAAACTGAAAATATTAAGTATAATGCAATTTTTTTAATTAATTTATTCATTAATTTTCTTTGTTAGAACACTCAAGAGCTCATAGTTATGGTCTTTTAATAATATACTTTTAAATATAAACTTTTAAAAAATAGACTTTCAAAAATATATGACTAATAATTTATTTATTTCACAATTTCCTCTGCTTTTATTTGCTTTGTTGTTACACCAATATACCTCCGTTTACCTAGTCCTGAGTAACAAATAACTTATTTGTTTTGAACACAATCTTTAATTTATCCTTCATGTTAATAACTAAATTGTAAGAATATTATCAATATACTCTATTTAAGGTAGATATCAATTTATGCAAACAAAAATTGGAAAAATTTTTACATCTGCGTTAATGAAAAATCAATTGCATACATTAATTTGAACTCAAAGCCTAGTTTTATACATTAAAAAACTTGCTTAATTCTTTAATGACTTTTCAAATAAATGACTTCAGTTTAAGATTGTGGTTTGATAGTATTTTCACAACAAAATGAAAATAGTATTTGGAGAAAAAACATATTATTGTATATTATAAAACTTATATATTTAGAAATATTTGGAGAGAAAAAAAATGAACATATATTGCATAAAGAATGCATAAAGAAATTTGGAAGAAAAACACACACACACTAAATTTGATTGATTCTTGAAATAAAACTCATTAAATACAACTTATTGAAAATATATTTTACTGGCTACAAATATAGCTTAAAATAAGAACAGAAAGTTATTTACAATATTTACAAACAATAAATATAACCACTTACGTCTTCCACTTCAGCTTGCTAAAGATTCCAAATGCAGCATAGGAATAGAGGGAAAAGCAGAATTCATTAGAGACAAATGGTTTATAAGTAAGCAAGGATAACTCAAACCACATTAACATGCTTTTACATAAATTACATGCATTTAAAATAGGTAATCAAAACATTTATTACATGCACAAAAACAAATAACAGCATACATTAAAACATGTTGATTTGCACAATACAAGGAGAAGAGATTAGCAAAAAATGTTTTAAAAAAGAAATGGAATATTATTTTTAATTAATTTTATTGATAATATAAAAAAACTAATTTTGGATAAAAATAATTAAATTTGAAAAATAAATTGAAAATAAAGTTTTTGTAAAGTTCATCATGAATTCACGTGGTAAACATATATGGAAAATGTGTTAAATGAAAAAAATTTCAATAAATTTCGTAACCCAATGCAGCTTTGATTATGATAAAATTTAGTAATTCATTATTCCTACAATACAAAAAGAGTAACAATTCAATGATTTAAAAAATGTATTAATAAAAGCAATTAAGAATACCAAAACGAAAATAAAAAAAAAACAAAAATTCATTTAATAAAGATTTTTTAAAAAAGTAAAATATACTTGGAAAAAGTTAAAAAATTAATAAAACATATCCATGATAGTAAACTCAAAAATTACTCAATTTTTATAGAGTAAGTTAGCAAATAACTGGCTTTTGAGAGCTTCTCGTTTATAAAATTCATTCTTGGAACACTTTGCAAACTAATTTTATAATGACTTTATAGCACTGAAATCAGAAAAACTTAAGAATTTCCTCATTAATAAAGCAAACATAGCAAATAAATCACTAAATGATAAATTCTAAATGTAATATTATCAGAATCTAAATTTATAATAAAAAAGTAATTTCTGACATCAATGTTGTCATATTCTAAATAGGAAATATTTGAACTCATTGAAATCCTAACTTATAAGAGGTTTTGATTTTAAAATACACTCAATAAAAATCAATTAAATATATTTATTACTTACTATATTTTATACCTTACTAATTAAAACTTACTGCAACAGCTATCTCAAAACTGAAGGAAGTAATTTTCCTTTTATAATTTGAACATGTTTGACAAATGAAATTAATATGATGTTTATGATAAAAATATCACTATGATGTATATGATAAAAAAACTTACAGTTCGTCAAAAAGTCTTTAGTTGTTATAAAAGGAAAAAGAAAATAATCAAAAACATAAATACAAGTAAAGGATACACATTTTTTCAGGGTTTACAAATGTAAAGCAGTGATAAAGAAAGAATTAAAGGAATGGAACAAATAGCAATACTGAAAAGCAGTTTTACTCAAGATTAAATCACAATCTCACCCAGCATGTACTGGTGCTCGTGCAAGATCAACATTATCAGTGGCCATGCTGCTGCTAAAAGTAGTTTCTTGATAAGCAACATGTTGAGGAGTTAGGTGATCTTCTTCCGCAGTTAAAGGAGCTGCAATTAAAGATGCAGATGTTATCTTTAGAAGAAAAGTATATTTTACAGTGTTAGTCCATAAATATCATGCAGATCTCCATAACACATTCTCTAAAAATAAATCTTTGAATCTATAAAAATTACAATAAACATTTCAACATTTCAAGAAACTATTTTGCTCCTGATAGATTATTTTTGCATTTTAATTTTTACATTATGTGAATATCAAGCTTACTTCAGGTCTCTTTGAATTTCAACCAGAAAATTCTTTTTTTACATTTAAGACAATGCTCATATTATAATACATTATAATCATATTAAGAAGCTAACATTTAAAGAATTATTAAAACTAATTCTCTTCTGTAATTTCACCTCATTTAAATAACTATTGCACTTTTAAAAATTGTCCTTCTGCAAGAAACGTTTTCTAATATTTTTAGTGTTTCATTTAATAATTTTACTTTTCCACTTTTTCTATGAATTATAACTATTATTGTTCCATAATCCCAACTATGATAATATTACTGTTCCATAATCCCAACTACGATGATATTACTGTTTTATATTCTCAACATTTCTATTGTAAGCTTTAGTAACTAGTATAACATTAGTTGTTTGTTCAACACAAAGGTAATTTGCAAGAATTAACAATTAAAAATTGAGACTGTTAATTCTGGACAAAAAGTTTTTGTATATCAAATGAATACTAGGAAATTCATTTCATATTAAAAAATCTCTTAAAAGGTTAACAAGTTTTTGTATTAATGACTTACCAATAAGGGTTGAATCTGCTCCTCTTTCATCTCTTGTAACATCTATTCCAAGGGTATTATCATCAGCCAGGGCTTTTAATTCATCAGTTGTCATATAATGCAATGACTGGTCACCCATCATTGTATCTTCAGCTAAATCAAGCAATATTATTTAACTATATTATAAATAGAACTCACAAAACTACAATTAATAATTAAAATAATTACCACTTTCATGCATAAAATTAATCTTAATACATCAATCTACGGCTAGACATTAGCAAAAAAAAAACAAGAATATTACAAAATATATCTATATCTTATTCACATAAATATGATACTTTCTAAAATAGTTTTATCAATATAATAATCAGAATTAATATGAAATATTTTCAAGATTAAAGAATTCATTAAGAAGTGTATAGTTTGTTTTTTTTAAAACAATAAGCATGCAAAAAGTAGTTAGATGAAGTTACATGCAATAGAGTCAGAATTTAACACAAAAGTATGTTGAGAAAATTTTAAATAATTTTAAAAAAAAACTTTTCAAGTGTAAATAATAATTAAAAAATAGGGATACAAAATCAAAAGTAAATAGACTTTAGTGAATTATTCAGAAAATACATAAATTAATACAGTAAAAATATCAACATCAATGTATTTCCAAAATTGTAGTTATATAAGCAGTTTCAAAACACAGCACAACTTTAGTTTATTACTTCAAGAAACAAACTAATAGTTTACTCACAAGTTTCTTTAATAAATTGATATATTGGTGCACATTAAACACATGCATTTATTTTTTTCATAAAAAACTATTGAAAAATTTTAATTTAAATTTTATATACACAAAGATGTAGGATATTTAAACATTAACCTCAAAATTATGCTATTAAAATTTTTAACTTTACTATTTAAGTTTATACCTTTAAAATATAAATACATTCAACAAAACTAATAAATATAACCACATGACCAATTAAACCAATGTTTTAATAGTAAATTTGATAAGAAAATATCAAAATAAACAATAGAAATAATAGCATAAAATACAACATCAAGATATTGCTATTTCCGGAAAATAATTTAAACAAATTTAAGGGATTTCAATAAACTCCACTGCAATTCATTCACATCATAGCAGCATCTATTCAAAATTATGATGTTTAAAAAGACAATACAATATCAATTAAATAAACAAAATACCAAATAAAGAAACAAAGTACAACTACAAAGAACTCAAAGAATAAATAATTTCTATAAAGAGAATATTTTTATTTGAATTTATATCAATGATAAAACAAAAATTATCAATAATGGATAATTCCACCCTCCTGCCCACTCAGTTTGTTGATAGCACTGTAAACTTAAGAAATAACACAAATATGATAAACAATGCTGCCCACGCTGACCATGGAAATGAGTCAATGTTATTGACAAAACAAATATATTAATTTTAACCCCCTTTCTAGCTAAGAGTGCATGAAGAGAAGATAGAGGTCATTATCCACAAAATAAAAAACTTCACAGCATTAAACAAAAAAATAAACACACAAGGGATCGGGATAAATATTAGGATATCTTTTTAATATAATTCATGCGAAAAATTTTGTAATGTAATTATACACAGGGATTTACAATGGTTAAAAAGGACTTACACAGAATTTGACAGTTTAAAATATTTCACAATACTTACAAGGAATACATACAACGTGCAATATAATACATTTAAACATTTATCATGCTAAAATATAATTAATTATATAGGAAAACATACAAAAGGGAAATTAAATTGATAGATAGAAGTAAGAGAAAGAAAGTCAGAAGAAATAGTAAAGTGAATACTAGAAGGGGGCAATTTTGATATGAAAACTTACTCATTAGTAACTTTTGACCTTCAATATAAGGTAGATACACATGGGTGGCATGGGCAGGCTTCCCATACAGTGAAGTATCTTCAATATCATCACCTGTACCAAGGGATTAAACCATCAGCTCTCAGTAACTAATTTTTCCCCAAATGCCAGCCACCCAAATTTTAAAAATTCTACTCTAGAGATGGTTTATGATGTGATTTATCTATTCTACTATAGATTTCAAGAAAATAACAATAAGTACATAAATATAAAACTTCTTCAGAATATTACCATTCTTGGGAAAAATTTTTAAAATATCCAAGCAAATTTTTGATTCTAATACTACAAAAGAAGTGAAGGCAACTAATAACTTTGTATGAAATGGGTTAAATCATTATTAAAGCAAGCAGTGAGAAAGGTCAATAAAAAGACAAATATGAAAAATATAAAGCATTAAATGCATTTAATTTAAATATATATACTTATTTTTAAAACTACTAAAAAGATACAGAAATCTGAAAATAAGCAAATGATTCGCTATAACTGAATTTGGGAAGTAATTTTAATAAAAATATATATAATCTCAATTATATGATTTTTATCTAACTTTCAAATAAAAAAACAAACATTCTGTTTTAATCTATAATAATACATAAAATAGTAGTGCTGATACAATATTCATAAACGAGTGTAAAAATGCTGAAAAAGATGCAAAATAGTTAGCAAGGAATAGAGAATTTAAAACATCATGCAAAACAAATACTGCTAATCTAATGCAAATTAACTTAATGAATTAAACGTACACATTTACTTTGAATAAATAGTAACACAATTTGTTATTTTGTAATATAAAGAAAATATTAAAAACATATTTTTAGAGATAGATAAAATTATTATTTTCCGTGAATGAGTTCATTAAAACCAGTTTAGATGGAAATAAAAAAATTAAAGATGGCTAAAGTTCAATACATTTTAAAAGTTTTATAAAACAAACAGCATTAAGAAAACTATTAATAGGAAAAATTAAATTTAAAAATTCAAACTGTAAATACTTCAAAAAATTTTAACTATAAACTTCAAATTTAAAAATCGAACTATAAATATATTAAAAAAATATTTTTAACTTTAAAGAACAGAAAAGATTTAGAAACTTTTAATTTCAAAATTTAATTCATGAGCCATATTTAAGATAACCATGGATAACTAGACAATAAAATTAGTAGACTAGTCTTCTCTGCAAAGTAGCTAACTATTTTTACTTCTTTGAACTGAACAACCTCTAATATATACTTCTTTAGCAAATTTTAAATTTAATCACTCATGAAATTCAATCAATACATGTCATTAAAAATAATACGTCAGATAATAGCTAAATTGCTTGAATTTCCATGACTTTTAAGTTAAAAATAAATTTTCTAAATTTAAAATTATAATAAATGGCCATTTGCTGTTAATAGCTAATGATAGTTAAACATGATTGATAGTACTACAGAAAATTTTATCCTTTACCTATATGTTTTAAAATCAATAAGAGTAATAATAAATAATTGCATTTTCCTGCAACTATACACTTTAGCAGTAACAATTCAATAAAGAAATGCAACACCTTGAAACCGACACAAGCGAGTCTTGCTCTTTTTTTTTCTTCATTTTTATTAAACAAATAATAATAGCTTCAATTTAATGATAAAAACACTAGTAATTTAACTAGGTATTGTTGTTCCATGGTTATATTTTGCATAGAAGAATTAGTTGAATGAGATTAATTATTTAAAGGAAATTTTGTTAACAGTAAATAGCTGAAATTAAGTTAAAATAAAAAAAACTGCAAAATGAAAATAAAGTTTGTTGAATGTTAAAATGAAAAAAAAACATAAAGATAACAAAGAAATCTATTTAACAAAAATAATAATGCAGCTTTAATATGCTAAACTTTATGTAAAAAAGTTCCTTTAAAATAAACTATACTAGAAAGATTAAACACTTGAAAAATTTAGCGTTATAATTCTGGTCATGAATATAAAATATATTTGTATTTCTAATAAAAAAATAGTACATGGAATTTTTGACAAAAAAGTCTACGAAATACTGAAAAAAAACAGTTATTCATAAATGTTGAAAGGGGAGCATGATCAAAGTAAAAAATCCAATAAATTCTTACTTTTGAAAAAATAAAAATTATTCAATTTTCTAATGAAAATTAGCACTGGTTTAACCCATTCATATTCTGTAATAACACATATACATTTTCTAAATTTGCATATTCTATAAATTGATGCTATAAATAATTTTTACGAACATATATGAACTGGTGAAAGAGTTCTTAAAATCGGAAGTTCATTAAATAGAAAAATAGAAATTAGATGTTAAAACTATTTTTTATCACACTGCAGTCTCTCTTTACAAATAAAGAATTAGAAAAAAAAATTATTTTGCAGGCATTATATAAAAATAAAATGTAAAATGACATTCATAATTAAAAAGAACTCTTACTTTAACAGATTTTTCCTCAAAGAAATTAAACACTTTTTGTCATTTCGAAGCTACATTTTAAAAAAAATTTAATGTGGTAAAACATTTTTCTATTGTTTTACTCTAAAAATATCCTAATTTTGTTAGTCATTCATCGACTTGTTTAGCAAATAGATGGTTGCAGCATTATCGCCTTCTTCATGTTTGATATCTGAAAGTCTTTTTTTGATCTCATTCATTATGCTCTCAATTATTTACTCATCCAATTATTCTTACAAATAAATCACACCTGAATCCAGATTTAAAAAAAAAAAACTCTGAAGTCTACTTTCAGGGATCAGTAAGTTGCTTTGTCAAAGTACACATGGATAAATTACTTATCTTCACTGAAATTGTCAAATAAATTAATGTCCTTCTTTAATTACAATGGTTCATTTAATAACACATGCAGAACAAAATAATTTTGATATTGTTTCTTGTCACATCACGACAAGCCTACATTCACAAGTGCACTATGCCTAAAATGTTAATTTCATAAAGTTTGATTCCAAGACATGATCCAAGACCAAAAATATTCTATGACATTTTTATTTAAAGTTGATTACACTCAAATGCATACAAAATAGGAAGTATGATTAAGTAGGAGAAATTCCTCGTGTACTGCTTCAAAATGTTTGGGGTAAATAATATTTGAGGACAATGTCTTATTAATATCTCAAAGTCTATTGATAAATCCCATTAGGATTTATGAAAAGTACTTTCCTCAGTTTTGACTTTTAATAATTTTAATATTGGAATGAAACTACTTTTTATTCATTACACTAATTAATTCTTAATGTTGCAGTGAGTTATCCTCAATTCAAGGATTCCAATAATAACTTTGATTCAAATTCCTCAATCATAAAATAAAAAGTGAACAAATCATCAGATAATAAAAAAATTCATAAAAGTGAGTTTGTAAGAGAATTTTCAAAAATTAAAATTTTTTGTCCTAAATGAGAATTAAAATTATATGAAAGCAATTCAATAAGGGATCACATTATGAATCAAAACAAGGAATTACACATTTTTATTTTCTAATAATTTTTATTCAATTCTATACAAAAGTAATCTTTAAAAAAATTATTTAAACATTTAAAATATTGATAGCAAGTTATATATCACTTAATAATAAAAAGAAAAAATTGATTACTATAATTTGTTTTTATAACAATTGTTAAAACTCAATATGGAAACTTAAAAAATAAGAAACAATGATACCACATATTATTAATGTTTTGAATGTAAGAAAATGAAAATGCTTTGAGACGTTTTGACATTTAACATTAGAATGAAAGAATAATAAGGAAGGGGTTTAAATAGAAAAATGAAATTATGAGTATGTTCCCTGGAATTAGGTAATATATTATAATTTATATAGCAGATCAGAAACTGTTATAGGAGTAATTCAGAAAGAGTAATTCTCTTATTAAAAACATTGTGAATGGACAATTTAGAAATTTGACATTTTTTTTCACATAATATTTTGGTTTTGAAATGTATGAACCATTCTGTAGACTCACAAATCATTAACATAAATGTTGCAGTGAAAAAATTCACAAAGAACTTTCAAATCAATTTGTATTTTTAAATGAACACATTGAAATAACTTTAATACATGAAAAATAAAAAACTCTAAATATAATATCTTCTTTTAAAATTTTTATTATTAATAGAAAAAAAAATAGTTTTAAAATAGAATGTTAATTTGATTTAAAAATAATGCAAGTTAATTTCATTTTGAACCTTTTTCCTAAAATAAGATTTTAGAAACATAACATAATTGTAAATAATCTTAAATCATTAATTTTCTATGCATATATTTTTTATACAAAAACTGACTTTTATTTTCATACAAGAAAAAGAAGCTAACAGTTATTGACTAAGTAAAAAGCAAATATCATTTTCATAAATAACAAAATATAATAAATTTATTATTGTATTTCCTTTCCACTAAATTATTTGTCAAAAGGTGACAAATAATTTTCTTTAAATATAAATTTCATTCGATATTCACAAAGTTATTAAGTATCGATATTAAAAAATACATATCTGCTAAAAGAAATTACTATTAACATTAAACTAATAAAATGAATTTCAAATGAAAATATGAACTAAAATTTACACTGTTACGAGATTCTAGGAATTCTAAAATTGCTTATACCTCCTTCATCTTCTGAATCACTCATAAATGTTTCTTGCATGGTCTCTGGTGCAACTACCTTATATTTTTCTTCTGTGATAGTTGTAGTGGTGGTAGTGACAACAGTCTCAGTAACTATCTTTAAAGTTTCTACAACTGAAATATAACCCAGCCTTTGTGCAATTGAAAGAGCTGTTTGCCCTTGCTAAAAAATTTAAAAATGGGCACCAAAGTTATTAATTAATATTCTTAAGCATTTCATAAAAAAATAAACAATAAAATATTGATAATTATTCTTGAAGTTATTTAAACAAGCTTTTATTTATAAATTATATACACAACAGCAGAAAAACATAAGCAATAAACATTTTGAATAACCTGTTACCAGGACATAAATTCATAAACTTTAAACAACCAACTTACATAGCTGAAAAAAACTAATTTGTTCAAAAATAAATGGTCCAAGAAAATTGCCCTGGCAAACATATTTGATAGAACTCATTGATAAGTCGGTATGAAATATTACATAAAATTTTCTCCGTGCTTATTTCCATTAAAAAAATTTTTTAAGCAATTGCCAAACATTCAGAACTATTTCTTAAAACTTGTTCTACTGGTAGTTATCAAAATAATGAAAACACATGTGAATAAAAATGACATTTTTGAATGAGTTTTGTAAGCATTAAAATATAATAATTACAAGTTTTTTTATTAATAGAAATTTATGCATTTCAGTAATATTTAATACCTTTACGAGAGTACTATAAATCTTAAATTTTTTTAAAAGGGTAACAAGTCAAATTCCTCAAATTAACAAAGGCCAAATTTTAAGAGGCTGGCTAACTGGATTAAGTCTGTTACAATATGGGCAACCATTTTTGTTGTCATTTTCTGCAGAAACAATGATATCTGAAATGAAGGATTATTTAGGGAAGTATAGCTAACCAAGTCCATCCTATGATGCAAACTTTGTTTCCTATTCAAGTTGAAATTTTTCAGACAATAATGTTGTAGGACTTGTCCAATAATGCTTTGCTGAACACAAGGATAAAGTTAAACACCTACCTTGGCCCAGTCAACCAACCTCAAAATAATTGAACTGCTATGGTATATTCTAGAATATTCACTACAGAAATGATATCTTCTAACAATATCTCTTCTAGATCACTACCTTCACAATATCTTCATAAAGAATTTTACTATATTCCTTTTAATTATTTAACAATTGTATAACTTGATTTCTAGGCAAATTCAAAAACTATTACATGCAAAAGGGGGTCCATTACTGTACTGATAAAGGATTCTTTATAAATCTAAGGTGTTTCTATTTTAATAAATAACTATATATATTATTTTTTTAAAAAGTAGTCAAAGAAAATCTCATGCCCAATTTCTCAACCTTTTAATCAATGCATAACTACAGATAAATTTAAGGTTCTGAAATCACTAGAAAAATTATAAATATATTTGAAATAAATGAATTCTTTATAAAGAGAAATGTAATGTTTGTGCATATAATGTTGTTGTTGCACCAGCATGCTTCTCTGTATCTAACCCTGAGTTGGGTTCTACCAGTTAGATAGAATCAGCTGAGTGTAGTCTTCATGATTTTGAAGCAAGGAACAAGCAAAAGACTCCAATACTTAGCCTGTCATCCTCAGAGGTATCATTTCACTAGGAGTACATTTGATCATGCTCAGTTTAAACGTGACCCAGCCATTTTTAGCAAACATGAGGGATGCTCAGTTAAGCAGGAATTTGAACTCACTACCTTCCGACAATGAGAACGCTTTAATCATCCAGGCCATCACAGCCTGTGCATATAATGTATGATATTGGAAGATTTATTAATGTAAGTTTTTAATGTAGCATATAGAATAAGAACCAATATAAAAAATTTAAAAGCAATTCTTAAATGAATATAAAATTGTTCCACTTACATTTGTGGTAGTATTTGGAGATGCTTTATGTTCCAATAAGAGATTGATTATTAAAGTATGTCCTTGTTGTGCTGCTTGATGCAGAGGTGTGTATCCATGCTAGATGTACCAAAATATTTAAACAGATAAGTTATATAAAATTATCACCACAAGCAATATCTTATTATAGAAAAGGCTTGTGGAATAAAACAAACACATACTCCATCAAAATATATAACTGATTCAATAATTACACAAGCCAAAACATTTAAATTAAATGAAGCGTATTAAAATTAAAAAATATATAATAAATACTAGAAAAGTATTGTAATTTACAAATTTTTAATTATTTTTATCTTACTATCCCAAATCAATCTTAAGCATATTGCAATTATGATTTACTTACAGAAGTAGTAGAGTTCACATCTGCTCCATGTTGTAACAAAAACCTAATCATATTAATTTGACCGAAATGGCATGCAACGTGAAGTGGAGTATAGCCAGCTTTCGTAGGTGGATCAACTTTTGCTCCATTTTTCACTAATACTGCAGCAACATTCACTTTATCTTCTTGTGCACATAAATGCAGAGGAGTGAGGCCATTCTGATTTGTGGGAAGAAAATTCAGAGATATTTAATGAACATATAATTTAATTTGAATATATAATAGACTTAATCAAAAAATTATCAAATAACTTGATAAGTAAAACTTATACCTTAGCAGAAGCATTAACATCAGCATGATGCTCTATTAGTAATGTAGTCATATCAGTATGACCTTCCTGTGCTGCCAGGTGTAATGGTGTAAAACCAGCCTAGATAGAAGTTTAAAGTTAAAATATTATCATTTGTTATTCACATTCTTTAAATAGTATAAAATTTTACACATTTCACCGAAAACAAAATATATATATATTTCATCAAAATTATAAAGATAAAGTACAACCTTTGATTCAGCACTGGGTTTTGCACCATATTCCAGTAGCGTAGTAGCAATATCCATTTGGTTTTTCTTTGCTGCTATATGCAACGGAGTATAGCCATTTTTAGCAGTAGCATGAGGAAAAGCTCCCTTATCAAGCAAAAGTAGTGCAACATTAACATGATCATAATGTGCAGCAACATGCAGTGGGGTTACACCATTCTAGAAAATAAAACAAATTCTTTGCATTTATAAAACATTACAAACAATAAAATATATTCAACAATTATTAGCAGTATTTCGTATCTTTTTTGTATTAATGTTTAATCTCATGCTTTAATATAAAGCTTGGTAATCAGGAAAGTCAAGAAATGAGCTTTCCAAGTATAAAATAAACGACATGTCAATTACAACTTAAAAATTCTTATTTATATTCTTCTAATAAGGTCTTTGCAAATTATCACATTTATTGCATAATCCCAAAAAAGTTCCTTTGCAAAATTAAAAATATTCAACATAGCCTTCCAATCATTTCAATATTGCATGCAATATTGAAATGTTACTATTGTTAAGTTTTTTAACTTTTCATTTGCAATTGTTTATAAATTTTCAATTGCTTGAAATTTTAACTTTTCTTGCTTTATTTTAAACTTTTTGGTAAACTAATATCAAAATACCAATTTTAATAACATTTGATCAAATAGTTTTCTAATTACCATTTCACAGTAAATCATTAATAATAAAAAGTAAAGTATATTAAAATATTCTTAAAGTTTAATTTTTTTGCAAACTGAAACCATTTAATCAAAAAATTATTAATTTAATGCATACAGATAAAACAATTAATAAAAACAGCTGTGTAAAATATAACAGATTGGGTTATTATATATAATGTTAAATGATATATAATTTACAATAAGGAATCATTTTCTCACCTTCCCTTGAGCATCTACAGGTGCATCTTTTTGAAGTAACAATCTTGCAACCTTGATATTTCCATACTTTGCAGCCAAATGTAATGGAGTAAATCCTTTCTGAAATTATTAAGAAAAGTAAACTTCACTGTAAAATACTGCAAATGAAAATTTCTTTAATCAAATACTTGTAAATATTCATGATTTTTATTTAACATAAAGATGGTCAAACTTTTCAGTATATTTATTATTCCTGTAAAAATCAAATTATTTTTACTGGTAATACTTAACAAAGAAATAGAAGTATAAGAAAAAAATAAAATGCTTTAATTCATATAATATATTAGGAATTGTAATAGCATCTTTTTATATTGATGGAGTTAAATACTCTTTACAGTTCATAAATGCATGCGCATGTAGATATTTAAGTATATGATTAAACTACATGGATTCTAGATTTCACCCATATCAATATTAAGAAGTAGAAAAAAAACAGCAATCAGAAATTTAAAAAGTTACAAAACTGTACAGTTTATGAAATATAAACTGAATATTTTAAACTAAATCATTCAATCATTCCATCTTCAGCTTTTCAAAAGGATTATATATATATATATATATATATATATATATATATATATATATATATATATATATATATATATACATATATATATATATATATATTGTCTAAAAGTGGCACTTTAATTTCATATACTTTATTCACAAATATTCACTTTATAAATCAGACCCCTTTAATAGATTGATTTACAAAATAAATTTCTATAAAATTTCACATTAATATTATTTTTAATGCAATGAAAATTACCAGACAAAACTAAAAGGTAACCATTTGAGAACACTAATGGATTTACCAAGTTTGGTGTGGTTGGTTTGTTTGTCAATCAACGGTCATTTTTTGCAGACGAGGGCTAATTAAACCGGAACCTACGGTTTAAAGTGGATTCCGAACTACTACAAATATCCATCCCCAAGGTGGGATTCGAACCCACGAACTGTTGAACCGAAGGCAAAAGCGCTAACTATTCGGCTGCCATCTCGGCAGTGGATTTACCAAGATACAGCATTTGATGCTATTACTATTTAACCTGATTTTATGCAAGGACTGTTTTAAGAAGAATTATAGAACTCATTCATTACTACAAATCAGATCAGAAAACATTTCATAAAAAGTTACTTTTACATTAAAGCAAATATTATTTATCAATTATAACTAATTGAAATATTTGTGTTAATCAATAATTAAAGTATAAGTATTTAAACAAACACCTCTGAAACTGAATTCAAAAAAAGGTTTAAAAAATAATTCAATTCTGCAATTAATTTTTTTTTTAATGAAAACAAATATTTAAGCATTCACCACATTTTCTGCCCAGTAATTAGAATGTTAAATTCATTATTAGAATGTATCAATTTTTAATGCACAATAGATGAGAATACTTCTTTGGTTTTTTATACATGCAAGAAATATCATTATAATCAAAGCAACAGATAAAAAAAGTCCTCTTACCTAAAATGAACTTTATTTTTTACTAAATACTCAGATCATTTTTAATGAATCAATACAACTCTCATACATATTTCCATGAAGGAGACTGCCAGTTTTGCCTTAATATAGAAGGTAGTTTAATTGTATGGCTTGAGAAAGCACTAATTAGAAACATCATAATGACTGCTAATTATTTGTTTCACCACAGCAGAAATTAATGTTTAAACTATCCCATATATTAAATATTTGTTTCTGTAACTAACCAAATATTTGGAATTCAGAATTCAAGAGAATGTAAAAAATTTCTGTCCCTAAAAGGTCATTTTTTAAACAAGGGCTAAATAGAGCAGTACCTACAACTTAAAACAAAAGATGTCTGAGCTACTACAAACACAACTCAAGCAAATAGCGGATTCGAATTCACAAGCAGCTGAACTATTATTTGTAATAAATTAGGTACATGCTCAAGTTAGGTACAACAAGGTACTAATAAATGTTTATTATTATTCTAGAATAAAATGTGATCCTATTATTTCATTTTTTTACCTAATGATAATAGTTTTATTTAAATATACATGATAATACTAAGTAGCTTCAACTTATTTTCAATCCTCATGAAAGAAATAAAAACAGAAATCTTATAAGTCATACTAAGCATATTTGTACATGCTTCTCATAAATATATATCTACAATGATAAATTTCTATAATATTATTCATTCAAGTATACTATATTAATAACTATTTGCTATATAATTAAAAAAGAATAAATTGATTAAAATACATCAAGTTAAGTGCTTATCTCATCACTAGAGAGCGACTCACAATCATAAAATAATTTATGTTTATGAACTAATTCAATCCTTTATTTACATATACAGATGGAAAGCTTCAATTTATTTAATATTTGTGATTTTTTTAAAAACTGTTTAGAAATATGATAATTTTAAATTAAACATTCATTTAAATTATTTTGAGAAATTCTTACAAAGTAATATCAAGTGACTAACCTTAGTTGTAGATGTTAATGATGCCCCATGGTCTAAGAGAACAGAAGCAACTTCTTCCTGTCCTTCTTTTGCTGCAATGTGCAGTGCGGTATACATATCTTTTGTAGGTGCATCAACTGCTGCTCCATGTTGAAGAAGCAATCCAACAATGTCAACATTACCAAGCCGAGCAGCAATATGTAGAGGAGTTTGTTGTTCCTGTGAATTTAAAAAATTCTCAAAATGTTAATGATTGAAAAATAACAAAACAGTAGAGTAATAAATATATAACATTACACACATGAATTCTTTAGAATATATATAATCCCTTTCAATCATTAAACAAACTATTGATTCTCAATTTTAATATATGAAAAAAATAGAAAAAAAAATAGAAAAAATTAAAAGCAACTTTACAGACAATGAAAAAAATATTTTAGAGCAATCTACATTATTGAGACTGCAATAAAATGTTTAAATTTAAGCTATTTAAAACTTCAACAATGCTCATAATGTAATACTTCATTTTTAATAAAATATTCTCATCTTTTGAAGATGTGTCTTGGAAATATGGGATTTTTTACTGGCCATTATAATTTCATGAATTTTTCATATTACTGAAATGACTTTTTATTTCAATGAATGTTGAAAGTATAGTTGATTAAGATTTGAGATTAAAGTGACAGTATTTGTCAAATAATAAAATTAGTTACATAACTGCAATGACCGGACAGAAAAAAAAATAAATATTATGCATTTTTTGGAGAAACAAACATCTTTATTCAAAGCATTTTAAGGGATATAATATTATTTCTAACACTTGTATCTATTAAAAGTAATTTTTATCGCTCAAACCCAGCCATTAAGTTATTCACCTTTATAGCACAACAAGGGGGATAACTGATGGCACTTTTACATAATGAGACACCCAGTAGATGTGCCATCATAGCACCAATAGTGAATGGTTCTCTGTAATTAGAGTGGGGACAATAGAAGACTCTAATGAGTTAACCTACCAACACAGAGGCAATTCACATGAAAGTCATTCAAACCAAAATTTTACAAGTCCCAGTCCCCATTAACAAACATGATGAATATTCAGTTGGCTTGATATAGAACTCATTACTCTCCAGCTCTAGAGCATCATCTGTCTCAACGAAATAGGCAAGTCAATATAAGTTTGGGAATCAAAGCTCCTGGACTGCATAAGTAATTTCATAAATTTAACATGCATAATGACACCCATTTAGAATAGAAATTATTATTACAGAAGATATACACTATACTAGAGGTTTATCCATAGCTTGCAGGCCACAAGTGACCTGTTGATGGCATTTTAATACCTTATATTTGAATTTAAGCAATTTAAAGAAAACTTGTATCAAATTCAAACTGAAGCAATTTTTATTAAAATTGCCTGGTCAACTTTTTGTGGTAAAATAGTTTTCTCCATTATTCATCATATTTTACGCATTTCATTTACATGTTTGACATCCATTTGCAATAAAATATTCTAAAAAGCTTTTAAATATTCTGAAAGATGACTTTTAAAAATTTCATTGTGTGAATGATTTAAATAAAAAATTTTAATATGCATGTAATTTCAAAAATTTCTTTAAAAAAACTGGTTTTTATCTGTAACAGATTTGAACAAATGTCATTCCTTTGCCAATTGTGACCTACAGCATGCTAATATAAAAGGTCTCTTCCTCTGTATAAACGAATATAAATGGTCTTAATCCTGTTTATTTTTGTTTTATAATCAGAGTTGTAAACAACCTGTCTGGTTGATAAGCAATTTTTACATAGTTGATTTTAAGCTAGATTACTTCCATTTATTCCGTATGCTGAAATTCAGAAATGTTTATGATTGTGTGCAAAATGACTAACTATGGAGACAAATAAAAGTTAAAAGGTAAATGAGATTAGTGCAAAGTCCATGATTGAAAAGAATATAAATCCAGGTAGTCATAATGAATGGAAAACTTTAAAATACATTAAGTGAAAAGTATTTTTATATGGAAAGTGGAACATGAGACTAAACAATTTTTATAAAATTATAAACTTTTGTGTTTCAACTAAAACGATTTAAGAAACATTAAAAATAAAACATGGAATTCATAAAGTATTTAAAAAATATTAATTTAAACCATCCTTCAATAAGTTTATAAAAAAATTTAAAAGTACTTGAATAATCTATGCTTGATTTTATATCTTCATAATTAAAAGAAAACAACATAAAGGATCATTTTTATGTTAGAAAATATTTTTCGAATTCACTTAAAAATGTTTAAAAAAAACAAAAAAAAAACAATTCCACAACTCTTAGAACATTGAAAAAGACTAAAAAAATAAATGCAAATTGATAAAAAAAATTTATTAAATCAAAGATGGTATTAAGAAATGTGTTTAATGTAATTAAAGAAGAAAATAGAAGATAAGTTATAAGATGATTTACCCTTGCAGAAGCATCAACATGAGCACCATTACGAAGTAGTATTCGAATAATGTCAGACTGGTTTGCTCGAGCTGCAAGATGTAATGGAGTTTCTCCTCTAACAGTGGGAACATCAGGATTCGCACCATGTTGAATAAGGTAAATAACGATATTCATACATCCCATAAATGATGCCACATGAAGAGGTGTTAACCCAGACTAAAACAAAAATAAATGTTACATAGCTGCAAAAATATGAAAAACATTTAAAACTGTATACTTAAATTTATCACATGACTGACGAATATTTACATTATCCTAATATACTGAAGAAATCTTGAATGATAAATCAAAGTTCTGAAGTTTGGAAACACTTTTTTTACCTGTATTTTTACACAATTCTATATGAACATTGAATTACTAATAATATAACTATGCTTTCCTGTGCCTAATTATTTAGAATATTAAAAGCAAATGAAAATTAAATATTATGTAATTTTTTTAAATTACAAAATTTAGTTGTTCTTTAATTTTATCAATAGATAAAACAATTCTTTCATACTTATTTTATTTATTAAACTTACCCTGTAGTTAAAAAAAATAGAATCAATTAAGCTGATAAGGAAATTCCACAGTATTTAAAAAAACTTTACTTTTATATAAATGAAATAGTTTAGTGTTTAATGGAACAGTATTATGCAATGTCACTCCAAAATTTTAAAAAATCTATAGAAATGTTGATTTTAATTACAGCTATATTTTAAGGCAGAGACTGCAAACATAAAAAAGATAGTTAAAACAAATAGGAAAAATATAATTCATATTAAATGAAAACATCTACAAATATTCTAGCAAATTTAAAAAAAAAAACAAATTTTATTTTTGCATAAAAATGTTGAACTAAGTAGGGAAAACTGAAGCTAAGTAGGGAATACCTCAGTAGTGGCTTCAATAGATGCACCATGCTTTAGAAGTAACTCAACAACCTTGATCCGGTTTTTCTTACAAGCAATGTGAAGAGGTGTAAAGCCATTTAATGCTCTAGCATTAGGATCTGCTTTGCGATCTAATAGTAATTTTGCAACGCGAACATGACCACAATGAGCAGCAACATGAAGCGCTGTTAAATAATCCTATAAAAATATTTACAAAATTAATGTAATATAAATGATTCCACAAAGTTCATCATTTGACACATATCATTGTAAAAATAAATTAGAGCAATAATATTTTAATGAAATGATTTTTTTTAAGAATTTTAATATTATGACAATCATTATCAAAAAATGTCCTTATAATGTTAATGAACAAATACACACACAAGTATATATATATATATATATATATATATATATATATATATATATATATATATACAACACACACACACACACACACACATTTCTATATTAATTGAATAAACTACTAAAAAAATTTTCCTTTTCATTTTTAGTTTACAAATTTTAAGTAAAAGAATTAAAAATTAAAACAAAAACATGACATATCATTCTATAAACATAATATTGGTTTAAGAGCTCATCATTAACTTTTGAATATAGTTTGAAAGAAAATGTTTTAATTTTTTAATAATAAATATAAATTTGAATTTCAATTGATGAAAAAACAATAAATACTAACTTCAAAGTTTCTTTAATCATTCATTGTTCAAAAAATCACAGGTATAATTTATACAATTGAATCTCAAAACACTATACCAAGTACAAAATTATATGAAGTAACAAAAAAATTACCACACACAAGTATGTTTCAGAAATAAATACTTGTATGAAATTAACAAATTGCATGGGTCAGGTTTAGTATTAATATAATACCCTGAATGCAGAGTACAACAGTCTTTAGCAGCAACACACAATACAATAACGTGAATAAATCAGTCTATCATTTAAAAGGAGGTCAGATTCATGAGCTTGTATAAACCATAACAGCATAACAAGAGTTCCAATAGAAAAGAAAGAATTTTTTAACCTTCTAAAACTAAATAAATATACTCAATATTTTCAGGTCAAATGATCAAGCTGACCTTTCAATTAACAAAATTATTTGTTGCTTAAGCAGGCATAATACAGCAATATAATTTCTTAATGTTTAAAATTATCTCATCTAGATTGTAATTTGGCTACAGGAAATTATTGCCATCATATTGGCATAAAACTATAAATTTTATAAAAATGTCCATAGTTTTATATGATAAACACAAGGTTCCTTTGTTTAGACCAAAGACACTGCACTTCACACAAACTTGTAAACAAATCTTGTAAATGTATGTTTCATATAGAAAAAGGTACTCCATGCTGTCACAAAATTAAGTAATGCTTGCTATTACTTGATTGGATAAACTTGAATATTTTCAGTAAAAAAGAACATCCCTCCATTAATCAATTTTTCGCTAGACACTTTAACAAGACCACCTGAAATATTCCTTTTAATAAAACAATATGAGCAGCAAATGAATAGTTACTTTCATTGAGCATTCTCTGTGTTCCTTGAAAATTAATATCAACCTAACAATTGCTGCAAAAATCAAAGATCTGAATCCTATTAGATTAAAGTTTATTATTATTATATATATATATATATATATATATATATATATATATATATATATATATATATATATATATATATATATATATATATCAACAAATATTATAATGTTCAGCATTAAAATTGAGATCTTTTTCAGTACTCTGGACCTAATCCCAGATAATATTACTACCTAAAAATATTTTGAGATAGTTGTTCTATGAATTAGCTACTAAAGAGAATTTATTTTTGCACCAAGAGTAAAACTTACATTTCTCTTCCCCAAACAGGTGGTATTTTGAAATTTCCTTCAGAACCTTATAATAACTATCAAATTCTTTATGAACGGATTTATTTTTTAATCAAAGTTATCTCTATTTTTGCAATTTTCCTTAATTTTGGAAATTGAAATAATTAAAATAAAATTTTAAGTATTCATTCAAATTTTTAACGAAAAATCATTAAGTACCACAAGGGGAATTCAAAAAGAATAATTTATTTTAAAATAAAATTCAAAAAATTAAAATATGTAACCTGTAAGTTAATATAAATCAAACAAGTTAACATTATAAAATGCACAATATAAAATGAGAAAATATCTCTATTTAGAAGAATTTGAATCACATTTCAAGAAAATTTTTGTTTCTGCAGCTTCAGAACACTTAATAAAACAATGAAATCATATTCACCACAATATAAGTGAGTTTGATCAAAGAAGAATCATTACTTACAGAAAACATTGATAATAAATGCCAAAAAAATTGGTTATTGTGTGAGACAAAGACTAAGAACAATTGAAACTGTTTTTTTAAACATATACACTGATAGGCAAAATTGTTGAGAGCGCTTCGAAAGTTTAAGTAATGCTCTTAAATATAAAATATTCTGCAAAATTTGTTATAATAAAAATATAAAAAATTCATTTCTTAATCTACATTTATTGAAAGTTAAAGTCAAATAATAGAAAAAAAGAAACACAACAAGCTTTTTTGATTTGATATTTTTTCTTCATCAGATGCAGCCAATAAATTTAATGCTGAAAAGAGCCAATTAGAATCGTTACTTTGATAATGACTGATTATTTACCCTACAGAGGGATTGAATTCTTAATATCATTAATTGTATTTAAAAAGAAATTATTTATCAAATAAAATGATTAGTAATATATTGATTGTTAATTCACTTAATAAACTTTTGAAATGTAGTAAAATTACAGAAATATCACAAAGAATATATTAGTCACAAAAAATATTTTAAAAAAGCCATTATGTAATAAGGACTACAGTTATGAAAAATAAGGACATATTGATAAAAGTTTAATCAAATGAGGAATTTTTAATTTCGAAGGCATAGTTAGACTTAATTACTAAAAAACAAAACCAATAGCCAGAAAAATCACACAACATATACTGATAACAGAAAATCTGAAACACTAAGCTTAGGTAACAAAAGAGAAACCATCTTTGCATACACAAAAAACGGCACATTGCAATGTATAACTGTAGAAATTGTTCAAGGAAAGCTGCACGAGTTTGGTCTGAATGTCAGAAATGCTTGAAATAGCTATTGTTACTTAATAAACAAAAATAAACTGGGCTAAAACATGTAACTGGACACCAGAAAAATAGGTTGTGTTATTTAAAGGTATAATATCGAAATATTTCTGTTAGATAGTCATGGTCAATAATGCATACTGATAAAAATATGGATCCTGGCTGCATTATATTGTGAGAAAAGTACCTAGTTAAGTGTTACAATATGGAGTTGCAATACAACAAAAGTTGCAGGGATAATTTGTGTGATAAATAAAAAATATAAATGTTAATGTATATAAATTAAAAATTTGAGACCAAATTGAAGACTCCCATACATGTTCTCTTTTCTGAAATAATGAAATATTTATATTTCAACAAGACTCAGCTTCTTGCCATGTGACTATTAAAAATATGACTAAAAAGTGGTTTCAAGATAATCATATTCTGTTGTTGAAATTAGTTCAGGTACAGATAGATTAGAAATAAATGAAAGTGATTAGAGAAAGTTCAGAGTGAAAAACAATCCAGTAATAAAACACAATAAACAAAACCAATAAATAAATCTTAATTTTCCCATAATAGACAATGAATAAAAAGTTAATTCACTCCATCAAAAGTATTGTTAAAGTTTAAATTAAAACTAAGACAACACAACTGGATATTAACTGATATTCTCAGAAATATACTGATACAGTTATTCTCATTATAACACATCTTTTTATTTTCTTTCATACATTTTGCCACAGCAAAATTTCCTTTACAAAAGTTAGTCAATTAATTAACTTGAATAAGTTACCTTTGCATAAATATATAATTTTATAAATACAATTTTAAAATATTTGCATTATAAAACCTCACACACACCTATCCAACGTTTTACCATTACCATGCATAGGATGACAAGTATGCAGTCGTGATAATATGCTCTGCTATTTGTAACTATTATAACAAATAATATTCCTATAACACACAACAATCAGTATTTACATGATTATTTGAAACTGATTGTGTGTGTGCGCAGAAAATTAGTATATTTATAATTATCCATCAGTAATATTATTTTTGAGTTGAAAATATAAATGTCTGCATTTGAAATAAAGCCGTAATAGAGGTAAACGTCTTAAGGAATGGGGCATTGTGAATTATTAATGCAAGCACTAACACATTAATTAGCTAGTAATATGAGATTCTTCAACTTTTGTCCTTTAAATTCAAGTTGTATTTGTAATCACATTTCAACAACAAGATCCTAAATTCTTCACATTGTATACAATGTCTATAGTTTCTTTTAAGCTCATTCAATAGCACAGCTTATGTGCAATATGCCTTTCGCCAGATTTATCGCAAATGGAATATCTGTTCATTGACTGAAAAACAACTGAGAGAGAACAAAGATTGGTAGATTGGATATAAATACAGAATCTATGGTTACATATATCATTTTAGATCACCAAGGATATCCACAAGGACAGCTAAGTTTTCCAACAATACACTTTTCATTAAATGTCACATCACAATAAGTCAAGAGGAGAATTCTTAATGATTTTATTCTCTTTCTCATCTAATGGAATAAAGTTTTTAATCAATATAATATTTATACTGTGTATGTAGTTCATGAAATAAGATTTACTTTCATTCATCAAATCCTTCTTAGAAAAAAATTCTCAGTGGCCAGCAATCAGTTTACAAATGGAAAAAAAAGTATTCATAAATATTTTGATCAAATAGAAATAGGAACTATACATACCACAGTTACATCATCAACGGGAGCCTTGTGATACAAGAGAATTCTTGCACTGTCTACATGATCACCTTGGGATGCCATGTGCAGAGGAGCCAACCCATTCTGAAAAATAAAAAATTTATACATTGAATGAAAGAATAATCAATATATTTAATTTTATACCATGAATAATGTTTAAAAATTAAAAAAACAAGAATGTTTATGAAGAACTGCAGTATTTTTTAGTTCAGTTTTAAAAAAGTCTTGAACACAGAAGTTTGATTTATTATTTGAAAGACAAATAAAAGAATAAAGAAAATGATAATGAAATTTTATAAATATGTATCTATTAAAATGGAAAACACATTTTATTTATTAATACAAAATCAAAAAATTTTAAATTGTAAAATCGGTTTTACATATTTTTATATATTAATAAAGAAAAAATTAAAGTTTATTCAAATTAAATTTTAACATAAAAAAATCTTGGGATATTTTTTAATGCATAATAAAAATGAAAATCTGGAATAAAATAAAGATTAAAAATCCTAACATTTGCTAATTCAAGTTTGATTAATAAAAAAATACAACAACAAAAATAACAATATAATTTGCATAAAAGAATAAAAAGATATATTCTCATTATAAGCAATTATAGTCCACATGTTAAAAAGGATTTTATTTAAAATTCAAGAAAAGTATTAAATAAGCAAATGAATAAATCAAAGTAATGTTGAAATAAAATATTGATAGAAAGTAACACACTTTAGTTTTAGCGGTAATAGGAGCTCCCTTTTCAAGCAATAAATCTACTACTTGGTCATGGCCACTTCGAGCAGCACAGTGAAGAGGTGTCAGCCCATCCTGAAAATCAAGTGTTAAATAAAAAAATTAAATTTCAAATTACAGTAATTGAGATAAATAGTTCTTAATTAATAATTATAAAACATACTCTTGTTGAGGCATCAATTTTAGCTCCTTTATCAATAAGTAAAGTAACCATATTTGATTTTCCCCATTTAGCAGCAACATGTAAAGGCGTAATTTGATGCTAAGTAAAAAAATAAAGGAAACAAATTGTTCAAAACTATCTTTAACAAAATACATAAAAAAATTATTTTTAAAAATTTTGAAAATTTTCATAGTTAAGAAAAAATTATTTTTATAAAAGTTGACAAATTACTCTTCAGCAAAATAAGGTTTTGAAAGTTGCTTTTAATAATAATTAATTTACAATATTTTTGTTACAAATTACAGTATTTAGAAAACTGAATAAAATATAATAAATTAAATTAATTATATTTTGTACATTTATGAAAAAATTCTGCTAAACAGATACATACAATTTTTCAATAATTTAAAACTAAAGAATTAAAAAGGATTTAAGATTGATAAATAATAAAGGATTGCATGAATATTCATATCTCTACTAAAGTTCAATTTATTTTCATACTGAAAATAAATTTAAAGATAAATTTAACAAAAGTCTAAAATAATAACTCTAGCAAGAATATCATCAATAGGATTGTCTAAAAACATAAAATGAGTTTAGATAAAGAGTGAAATATAATAACAAAAGTCCAAAAGATGTAAAAGCATGAATATTTTGTAAAATGTATTTTAATATAAGAATTATTAGTTCTAGAATAAATTTATTCTTACAACATTTACCAAAATTCATAGAAATACACTCCTTCAAAGAAGAAGAAATTCCAATAGTCTCTTTAATTTTGGAATATTCTACATAAAACTCACAATTGTAAGAGATATCAAGGAAATGAATGCTGAAATTTTTCATGTAACTTTAATTTCAAATCATTTTCATAATCTTAACTATAGAATTCATTTTTAATTGTACCTTGTTCAAGCAAAAACAAATTTTCTTTTGAATATCTATGGGAATCATGGTACTGAATAAAAAATTTTAATTCATGAATGATTTTATTATAAGTGCCAAGAGTTAAACACCACCTAATGCAGAAAAATGAGTAAAAGAATATTCTGTCAATCAGTACTTATAAAAACTTTTTTATTAAATTAACATTATAAAAGGGTATAGATAGGATGGAATATGTACAGAAAATAAAATAGTTTAAATAAAAGAACAAGAGTGAAATAAAAATAATATGCATACTTTAGCAGAATAATTGACATCAGCATTTTTCTCAAGCAATAAAGCTGCAATATTTTCATTTCCATAATGAGCTGCAATATGAAGAGGGGTGAAGCCACTCTAAAAATAAATCCAAGACATTAACACAAATAAGTAACACATTTAAAATACAGTTCAAATTTTCAGAAAAAAATTATCTTGCTTTTGAAGTAACATCAGGGTCGTGATCACTTTGCAAAAGCAATGCGGCAGCTTTGCAGTCATCTTTCTTTGATGCTATGTGAAGTGCAGGCAATCTAACACGTCCTTTAGCATCATTTTCCAAAAGCACAGCTACAACTTTATCGTGGCCTTGTTGTAGAGCTACAGCTAGGGGAGTGAAACCATCCTATGACAGAAATGCAAAATTTTTAGAATCACATCTAAAATACTGATAATTAATAAATTCTAAATTTATGATATTAAATGATTCTAATAGAACCAATTCAACCAATTTTCTTTAAGTATTTTAAAATCAAACAAACTGAAATACTTATTTTCAATTTCTTAACTCAGACAGTTATTATTAGAATTAAATTTTTAGGCAGAAAATATGAAAATTTATTGCAAGCAAACTGTTAGATTATAACTTCTTTGTTGCATCTGTTTTACAGGAAAAATAACAAAAATGTTTAAACCTTAAAATAATCAAGGACACAAATAATCAGAATCTCTTTGGAAATCTCTATCATTTCCTTTAAAAAAAGAAACAAAAACCTAGACTAAACAACAAATAACATTAGAATTCAACTAATTATATATGTAAAATGAAAATAATTTTGTCGAGAAAAATTTATTAAAATTAGTATAATGAAACAAAAAATATTCTACAGTGTAAAATAGACACAATAATGAAAAACAAATATTTTTTAAGTAAATTTACAATTACTTAAAATTGAAGCAATAACATATAAGTTTAAAAAATAACATAAGTTGATCATAACACACTCAAATGAAGATATTAAATATGCTAATATATATAATTCAATAATAGTTATAATGTATCATATACTTAAGATTCAAAGGATGATTTCTGAAATAATTATAGGCAATACTTAAATCATAATATTTATAGAAAACATCTCCATGAAACAAATACTTAAAAAATTATAATTAGTAGAATTTTAAGATTTAGTATAACTTACACAAAAATAATACATTGAAGTATTTTCTTTTAATATTAATATTTACTACATTTCTAATAACCACTATATTCCTTTATTTACCAATTAAAAATTATTTACATTTTTATTTTAAAATGTCTTTATAGTGAAACATCTAGCAAAACTAAATTTTTTATTAAACATTTTTACAACTTAAGATGAAATTTCCTGTTTTTCTAAAGCACTTAAACTATCATCTTATGCTAATTATAATGACGCATTGCCCTTCAAATTTATATTATTTGCAAAATGTTTCATTTTTAGATAGCTAAATTAACAAGTATGCAAAACTTCATGAGCATTTATTTGAATTAAATTTAAAAAAATGAATCTCTTTATTTAGAAAGAGAAGAGATGGTATATAAAATTTGAATTCTTCCCCCATCTGTAATTTAAAAATACTGCAAGTTAACTTCTTAATCAAATTAGTCACATTACATTACAAAAAATTTTATATAATAAATACTTACTTTATTTTATTCAAATTCATATTACACAAACAGAAAAGTGTTTCCATTTATTATAAACACGAAATATATCCAGAAAGTTCCGTTTTATGTTATCTCTGCTGCAGCGCTGTGATCGCAGTTCCGCACATGTGCGGTAGACGCTCTGTATCAAGGATAAGAAATATGCACCATTTTGAGATCGCTGTCAGCCAAGTACGCTTTGTTGTGCTTGTTTACAATGTCGGTGTTGATTGAAAATCCCGCCGCTTGTGAAATCAGATCTGTGATTCGTTTTCTGAATGCTAGGAAAGTGAAACCAATTGAAATTTATCGGCAAATTTGCGAAGTTTACGGACAAAATGTGATGGGTGATTCTATGGTAAGATGGGTCCGACAGTTCAATGAAGGACATAGTGAAGTGCACCATGAAGAACAAAGTGGGCGTCCACCTTTGGTTACAGAAAAACTGGTTCACGCGATTGATGACAAGATCCAGGAAAACCGCAAGTTTACAATTAGTGCTCTCGCTATGGAATTTCCCCAAATCTCACAATCATTAATTCATGAAATTGTTAGAGAAAAACTGAAATTTCGTAAACTTTGCTCCCGTTGGGTACCAAAGATTCTTACTGAGCAACACAAACCAAAACGGATGGGTAGTGCACTGCAGTTTTTGACCCGTTACGATGAAGGCGGCGAAGAATTTCTGACACAGATAGTCACAGGAGATGAAACTTGGGTTTCTTACAACACCCCTGAAAGTAAGCGGCAATCAATGGAATGGAGGCACACTTCATCCTCAGCAAAGATTAAGCCAAAACAAATCTTAACACCTCGAAAAATTATGTGCACAGTTTTCTAGGACTGGAAAGGCATCTTACTCATTGATTTCTTACCGCGTGGTCAAACAATCAATGCAGATGTTTATTGCAAGATACTAAGGAAATTGTGTCACGCAATACAAAATAAGCGCCAAGGATTGCTGTCAAAAGGTGTTGTTTTTCTTCACGACCACACACTGCAAATGTGATGAAAAACCTCCAACAGGGATTTGGCTGGGATGTGTTTGAACATCCTCCGTACAGTCCTGACCTCGCTCCTAGCAACTTTCATCTGTTCTTACATCTCAAGTCTTTCCTTGGCTGTCACCACTTCAACAATGACGAAGAGCTGAAAGAAACTGTTTCCAACTGGTTGAAGACACAGGCGGCAAACTTCTATGAAGAAGGTATACAAAAACTTGTGCTACGCTATGACAAATGCCTGCAAAATTTTGGCAGTTATGTGGAAAAGTAGTTTAAGAGTTGTAGAATTTTGTGCAATAAATAATTCCGTACACAATTTAATTTTATTACCAAATGGAACTTACTTTCTGGATATACCTCGTATATAAAAATGAATCCTATGAGTAAAAAAATATGAAATTACACTAATTAGATAAAACTTACTTACTTCAGTTGCTAAACTTTGATTAGCACCATTTGCAAGCAAAAATTTGACTACAGCATCATGATTTTCTTGAGCTGCCATATATAAAGGTGTAAATCCATTCTGAGATTGGGCATTTGGATTAGCCCCATTGCGTATGAGAATTTTAACTACTTCTTCTCTTCCTGCAAGGGACGCTATATGGAGAGCAGTGTTTCCTTTCTAAAAATACAAAGAATAAGGAAACTTTTAATAAGACATCAAGTTTAACTTCATATTGATCATGTATTTATTTTACTTAACAGTCAATATTTTTGTTTAGCACAAGTATTTCTGTGTTTAAAGAATTTCATACTTTATAGTAGAGTAAAATTATTTTTTTAAAGAAAAAGCTGAATTTTACACATTTTTTTGCATTTTCTTAAAAAGTAAGATTAATAATTTTATAAAAGAAAAAAAAAAGATTTACTATTATAACATTTATAGAAACTTACAAATTACACAAATCAAAAAAATAAAATCAAGTAAAAATACAAGACAGTTAACAAACATTCATACATGCATGCATACACATATGGAAATGAGAAAAACTAAAAAGAGTTATCTTACGGATTTTATCAACACAAACTCAAAAAATTCTATAATCATTTTTGCTGAAAGATGTTTTTGTCATAACTAAATTTGATCTCATTTAAATATTTGTAAAAATATTCTAGTTAATAAATAATACATATCAAAACAAACTAACATAAAACTATTCAATTGAAATACAAAATTTATATAAAATAAGCAAAAAAACTGTCATAAAATTTGAAAAAAAATATTGACTTTTTATTTACTTGTTGAAGAATATTTAATTTTAGTAAATACTAAGAGAAGCCACAACAAAATGGAAGAACTATTTTATGATGAATGAATATAAAAAATATAAATAACATTAAAAAATTTTAAAAAATCTCATTAACAGTCTTGCCAGAAAACAAAACTATCATCTATTCACTTTAAAAAATAATTTTTATAAGCATTTCTTGATTTCTAATTGATTTTTTCCAGTAAGCTAAACAAAATTTTTCATGGAAGCAGAATTTTTCCCTAGATTTAAAATTTGAAGTTACTAGTTACTAAAATGATTTTAATCTAAATCACAATTTATTGTAACAAAATTAAAAATCAGCATTAAAATTTTGGCATTTTAAGCACTTTTCAACATTTAATAACATAAATATATGTATTAAAATATTCTTGAAAACTTTAAATTAATTTCAAAAGCTATACGATATTAAATAAATAAAAGATACAATTAGCTTAATTACAATTGAAATTAAATTAACAAAACAAGTTTTTTTTAATAATACTGAAATGAAAGTCAAATTTCAAATTAGATTTGACAAAATATCTAAAATACATAATTAAAGAATTAATACTAAAACAAATTAACTCTATATTTGAATATTATGAAAATAATTCTTTAACTTACTTTAGTAGCTGCATTGACATTAGCACCTCTTTTCACTAGCTCTAAAACTATATTTACATGGCCTTCTTTAGATGCTAAGTGAAGAGCATTTAAACCATTCTGAAATTAATAATATAAATTAAAATTTAAAATGTTTTTATCACTCTATTAGGCAGCTGAAATTCTTTAAATATACACTATGAAATTTCTGCAAAAATGCTATTTTTACAAAGTCAGTTTCAGTAAAAGTTTCAGCAAAAATGTCAGTCAGTTTAATTAGATTTCATGAAACAAAAATTCTTAAATATTCTTCAAATGAAATACATTGTTCAAAATTTATTAATCAATAAGGATTTAATATTGTTAATAATATGATATTATGTAAGCATAATTTCTTCTAAGAATCTTGTTTTTTCTAACTTTTTTATTAGAGAAAAAAAGATTAAGTTTATTGTATTTTATTAGAATATGTTATGCATAAAAAAGCAAGATTAAATATTTTTTAAAAAATAAAATTTATTACTAAAACATATTATTGTAAAATTCCACATTAATTTTAAGCTATAAAAAAACATTGATTTATTTTCAGCAAAATTTTAGATAACTTTAAAAATGTTATAAATAAATATGTAATTAATGAAAATTTTTGAAATCACACTTTTAAATACACAAATATATATATATATATATATATATATATATATATATATATATATATATATATATATATATATATATATATACAAATTTATAACCAAATATCTTTAAAAAAAATAATAGTACATTTTTGGTACATTGAAATTTAAAAAAAAAAAAAAATTCGTAAGTTCATATTCAAATAAAGAATGCATAAAATCAAAAAATCTTCTTTTTCTACTTACATTAAAATTATATGAGTAGTCACAGTGATCAAATTAGCTGTTTCATAAAATTTTAACAGAATCTTGATATTCAGAAACATTTACAACATAACAATTTCTTAATGTCAATTTTTTTTCTGTATTTAAATGATTAGCAATATCACAAATAACAATTTTATAAATAATAAAAATAAGATAGATAAACTAAATATTTAAAAAATATTTATTTCAAGCATTATAATCACAGAAAAAAATAAAAGGATCAAAATTAATAAGACAATTATTTAAAATATAAATATTATATGCATATAGTAAAGTATAAAGAGATACAAATGTACTCACTGCATTAGAATGATTAATATCAATATTTCCTTTCAGGTATTCTATAATCTTTTCTAAATTTGCAGCACGAGCTGCACGCAGGAAGCTTGCATTAATATCGCTCTGGAAAATAAATTAAAAAAATCAAACATAATACCCATGAAAGTGGCGAAAAGAAATTTTTAAAGATAATTATTTTCAGATTATTTAAGCACATAAATGCATGTTTAAAAGGAATAATCATTACAATTAAAACAAGTTATTTTAATTTAGTTTCTAATTGGATTTTAACTATGCTAAATATTAATGCTTCGGTCAAATGTTTAGCTAATAATTACAATCTAAATATTAATGTTTAACACAAAAAATAATTTAAAATTATTACTGAAACATAATTGAAAAATTTTATATGTGTAGCAAAACACCAGTATTAGTACAAAGATAGATTTCAGAAAACATTAATATTCGATAAGTTGTCAGATAAAATCATGTTTGAAAAATCAATAAAATATACTACTATGAAAAGAAAAAAGTGCTATTTAACTTTGTCAGAAATAAAATTTTAAATTATATAGAGATACTATAAGAAACCTTCTAAGTTAAAATTAATCTCCAACAGAAATTTAGAAATGATTATGAGTGCATATATTTATATATAATTTTAAGATTATTTATGCAGCTTTAATAAATGTATACTCAAAATATTTAAAAACTTCAATTAATAAAAACCATATCATTTTATCAAACAACTGTTAATCTATAAACAAATTTTTTCTTTTTCAAAAGTCCTTATTTTAATCCTATATATTTTAAGATATTCAGCATAAAGAGCATATAATTACTGTATTGGTAAGACTAATATAATATAATAAAAAATATAAATATATTTTATATTTTTATATAAAAAATAAATTTATATAAAAAATAAATTTATATAAAAAATTATATTTTATATAAAAAAATAAATACAAAAAAAAACTAAAATAATGTAATAAAAAAATAAGACTAATATAATAAACTGGAAATTTTTTTGCGGATTATAGTCGATGTTTTCAGTTTTCAAAATCAGTACATGTGTGGAAATTCACAATTTACCTCCATTAAATATACTCTGAATAATATATAGAGCCAAGAAAAAATAATAAAATTCCTTTTACAAATTAATCTGTGGATATAGCAATTTAAACCGATAATAATTTTAAACTTTATATAAAGATGAGTATAATATTTTTAGAATTTACAGTAGGTTGTTATAGTAGTTTATTTCATTGGAATAATAACTGAAATGTCCTCTTTATTCAGTAACATACAATACGAAAATATTATTTTGAAGATCTTTTTAGAAATAGAACTAAGAATAATTGACAGAACGAAGTGTTAATTATTTGACAATCTTTCAAATTCAACATTTAATATCAAAATTTTAGAAATGATAAATAAAATTTAAGCTTTTAGTGACGGCCAATTTCAGAATTTAAGGACCAATTAAACCAAAATTTAGTAAGACCGAATCCTAGGCCTGATTATAAAACTCTATTTAAATAGGATACTAAGTTGATAATCAAGCATTTAAATTGATATTTAAACTACTTCTTTTAAAACAGAACTTTTTTTATGGAAGATTTATGTATAATGTCTTATTTAAAATTTTAAATATTCCAATTTCAAAATGAAAAAATACTTTTTTTTAAATGGTGATATTTAAATCAAATGTTTGCACTTTAGGTTAGCTTCTGTATCTCTTTTACAAAGTTAAATCGAAAATTTTAAAAAATATAATTTACTAAAAACGGCTCTAAAAAATATAAACAAATTGAAATTAATTTTAGTTTGTCATTATAATTTAAATTGAAAGCTTTCTATAAACATAAAACATTTCTAATAATAATAATTAATATATATATATATATATATATATATATATATATATATATATATATATATATATATATATATATATATATATATATATAAACTCAAATATTTTTTATTTAATTAAGTAAATTTAAATGAAAATTATATTAAAGCATACACTTATTGAATATATTTATTATAAGTATATATATATATATATATATATATATATATATATATATATATATATGCTAACAACTGGGAATTCCTTTTTATCTTACACACATCATAAAAATAAAAAATAAACTAACCCATTGCGATTTGCATAATTTTTTCAGTTAAATAATGTGAGTCTTTATTACTATGTATATAAAATTTCTAATTTCATTTATCCTTTTATGGACTTTTAAAATTAAATCCGAAAATATCACCTGAAGAGTAATATGAATAGTTTATTTGATTAACTCCAAATTTTTAATGGATACAAGCTGATAAAAATTTATAACAGACGGTCGAAATACATCAGCTAAAATGAATTGCAACGACTTAATTTTAAGAGTAAAATTTTATCTGTTTGATATAAAAAAATTTTGAAACAAAATTTGCAGAAATATCTTATTGAAACAAAATATATTTCAAACAAGCGATTCAAAAAAAAAATTTTTTTGACGATTTTAGAATAAATAAATAAATGGATTAATACAAGTTTGGAAGTTTTTGCATTTGAATAGTTATAATTACAAAGATTTTGATTTACTTTTTTAACTTTAATTACAGTAGTCATTGATCTCATAAAATGAAGACAATTCATTCGACAGAAGCGAGTTATGAAATTGTAAGAAAATATCGGCCTAAAAGAAAAGACGAGTTTATTTATAGTAAACTTAATTTAAACCGCACAAGAAAACGTTAAGTGAATAAAATCATTAGAATGTAGACGACTGTCTTATAGGAATAAAAATAGTGTTCAATAAATAAGTAAAATTTCCGTAAAGTCAGTGAATGTTGTGAATAAAAATTCTTTAGAAATTATTGAGGGAAGACAATTTTAATCTTCTTCGAATTTAATGTCTCTGTAACAATTTCATACACATATTATACATTTTACAATTCCAATCAAACCGCAAATAATTCACATAAAAATTTATCAAAATATTTGCATATACTTTGAGTAAATAATTTGAGTTTAGCCATTTTATGAAATCATATTAGTTATTTTAGAGATAATAATGAATTCCAAAAAATATTCACAAAAATATTTCTCGTAAATGTAGACAGTGAGAAACAAAAGCAATTTTGTAAAAACAAAAATTTAAATCGGCAATATTTTTTTAAATACAATCTAGTTTTTTTTTTTTTTTTTTAAAAAGAAGAACTCGGGCTATTTTATGTAATTTTACGAGGGTTGCTCTGAAATTTTTGAGATACGCGCAGACGAGAATTTACAAAATAAAAATAACGGTTTAATTTTAAAGTACAAAGTATTTTAACACAGAAGACGATTTTTTACTGACTTACTTCAACTTGTTTAGCGTGGAATAAATTTTAAACAGAAGAGAAAAAGGAGTTGACGCGAGAACATTTTCGCGCTATGATTTTCTACGATTTCAAAGCAGAATTAAATCAAGAATGCGTTCAACGGTTGCAATTAGCATTTGGTGATGAATCTCCAGCTCGTGCTACTGTATTCAGATGGTTTAGAGAATTTAGAAGAGGTCGCAATTTTCTTCAGGATGAAGAACACACAGGGAGGCCGCCGTCGGCAGTAATCCCGGATAATGTGTCTGCCATACGAAAAATGTTAATGGATGATAATCGCTGTACCTATCAAATGATACAGAAGGAAATTAACATTGGATCCGCAGCCATACACAAAATCATTCATGAAGAATTACATATGAAAAAAGTAGTTTGCCGTTGGGTTCCCCATAATCTAACTGAGCATCAAAAAGAGGAGCGTGTCAGAATTAGTAAAGAAACTCTTAATATGCTGAATGATGGTGGCCACCGCATCATTTCTAAAATTGTAACAGGTGATGAAACGTACATAAAGTTTTTTTGACGTTCCAACACGTCAAGAAAGCAAAGTATGGGTCTTTGAAGATTATCCTACGCCGACAATGGTGAAAAAACAACGCGGACTGAAAAAAGTGATGTGTGCCTTTTTCTTCAGAAGTACGGGATTGGTCAAAGCCATCAAGTTGGAAGGACAGAAGACAGTAACAGCAAACTGGTATACCACTAAATGTCGTCCAGAAATTCTACAAGAACTGAATGTTGGGAAACTAATGCTTCACCATGACAATGCATCTTCACATACAGCCGGATTAACAGTTGAGTTTCTTAAACAAAAACAAATTGAAATGATCGAACATCCACCGAATTCACCTGATCTAGCTATGTGCGACTTTTGGTTATTCTTTAATCTAAAAAAGAACTTACGTGGACGTCGTTTTCATTCAGAAGAGATTGATGTGGCTATAAATGCATTTTTTTCATCTATTCGAAGAAATGAATGGCTTGAGGCATTTAATCTGTGGAAAATTCGTCTACAAAAGTGCATTGATGCTGGAGGAGACTTCTTTGAACACACCTAAAATTTTGTAAGTATAACTTTAAAAACCTAGTTGTATCTCAAAAATGTCAGAGTGACCCTCGTATGCACTTATATTTCTTCCATTTTTAATATATATGATCGAAAAAACAGTTTACTAAAAATTCGTACCAATACAAATGGTTGAAGTCATTATTTTTAATAGCCTTACATGATCTCTTGTTTCAGTTTCTCTCAACAATTGAAACTCTCTCAAATTATTTGGCCTACACCAAACCATTTTATAATTTCTTATATGTTTAACAAATTCAAAGGAGTGTTTATTAAAAAATCTAGTTTATTCATTCAATAGGCAAATTTGTGTAGTCTTTAGTAAACTGATTAATAAATTTAACGTTCTATTATTTCTTGTGGCACATGAGGAATATTTCAATCCTTATCTACAATTTAGTGTTACAGTTGATTTAAAACCACTGTGAGCATCCATAACCGAAACGTTTTTTGCCTATCGCTAAAGGTCATTTTTGTACCTATCATGACCGAGACCTAGAGCAGACTCTAAACCACTACAAACATTTAAGACACGAGAAAAATTCAAATTACAAAATATTGCATGTGAACGAATATAAGAGAATAATGCTATATTGGTCACATGATTGACCAATGGAATTAATTCCAAGCGATGCGGAAGTGATGGTTTAGACTTTCTAATACCAGATCAGAGTTTTTACGAATTATTTTTCGGCTGTATGATAATTATAAAAATAATTTTAAAAATTCAATAATAAATTCCCCAAATATCAATGGGACCCCACGCATTTCACTTGAAAATGAAAATTGGCTTTTTCTTTTAAGCGTTATATTTAAAGATCAATCTTTTACAATTCCACAAGATTGCAGAGATAATATGCAATTATGATCCAAAATGCTAAGCATTCTTAAAAAAAATATCAAATATTTTTGATCATTCATCAGTTAAAAATTTACATTTATTTTAATGCCTTATTTAATCAAACTTCTATCCCAATTTAAATAATCATTCTATAATCTAAAATTCTACCAATTATATAAAGATGTACAATTTTGTTAGATAAATCTGACTTCAACTATTCCAAGATTTTCGAAAAACTCACAGAAACAAAAACTCGCTCTACTCTACAGAATTCCCCACTACTGCAAGTCAAAATCACAAAATTCCAAACAATCACAAGAGTCCTAACAACTACTACCAGAACTACTACAAATTACTAGAATTCCACTACAGATCTCTCACATAGTCACTAATTAGTTTCCTAATCATGAAAGAGTAATTATATTTAAAGGGAATGTTTATTTTATTTGAACTGTGCTCAATTCAATACCAATATTTAAATTACTTTGTACAAATTGAATACCCTTTTATCGAAATGTATATTTTTGTTTCTGGATAAAAACTCCAAGAAAAACACCATTTTTTATATACAATTTTCGAAAAAACTTATTTCTCATATGCTGCATTTAGTTTTACCACGTTTAAGCTTTTCTTAGTTTATTAAATGGTTATATTGAGGGCAATTCGTTTCATTTTTAAAGCGAAAAAACCATTTGTTAAAATGTCTGTTTACTAACTATTCATTGAAAAGATGTGCATAATAGATTTTAAAAAGAAAATGTTTATCATAATTATCATATTTGATCATAATCAAATATGTAAGAATTTGTTTTCCTTGTTCATAATATCATGAATTCAAAATATGTAACTACTTTATATTTTATCATTGATTTACAGTACCTAAAAGCGGTTTAATATATTCATTTGGAGCAGAAATTCCACATAAAAAAAAGACTTTAAATATTTTTTTACTTGTTTTTTATAAATGAATCACTTGTTTCAACTTCCATTTTCAGAAATGAAACAGATATTTATCAAAACAAAAAATTTGAAAAGCTCATCATTTAATTCTGTTGGTACTAAGAAAATATAAGGAAGAAAAAAAACCGCGCAATTATTCTTAGTACAAATATATTATTATTTAACATCGTTTCAAGAAATTCAATTCGCTAAACACCGCCAATTGCTTAACAAATTTGAGCCTCAATCAATAGATGAATTGGCACCTTTCTTTCGAAAGTTATACACTTGGGTGCATGGGGATTAGATCTCACGTAAATTTAACAAGACAAAAATAAATACTATCATAATAGTTAAATAATCAATGAGATGAATAAAAAACACATAGTTTATGAATTTTTAGTATTCAACATAATTTTATATGTATGATAAACATTAAAAATCATTTGAATGAGTATATTTATTTGAATCAAGTTCAAATATACATTCAAGTTCAAATATTCATTATTATAATTATTGTTAAATAATGCCGTGGAACAATATTCATAAAAACTGTTGGATCTAATAATAAAAAACAATGTTTAAATTAAAAATAAGTTTCAATATTTTTATTTTTTAGTATAGATATTCTAATTTTACCAAAAATAATTAAAATATTGAAGAAAAATACAGGAGTGAGTAAAAATCCTAACTAACGATTGATTCAACTCATCTCACACAAGCCACAGAGGAATTATCAGATTTCTACCAGCAGGGATTTTTTTGGTATCTTCCCTAGAAGCGGTGATTTAAATCACTATCAAGTAAAAAAACAATAGGATAAAAAGAATCATAATCGTGAAACTCACCTGGTGTCCTGATTCACCTTCTGTCACCATGATGGACTCAGAGTTATTATTCGTCTGACATTTATATTTTTAGAGAAGCTAAGAGGTGGGATAAAAATGGCGAAGGGCGGACTCCGAGATCGAAACGCAAGATGCGGTGGAACTAAGTGTGGAAGGGTTTGAAAGAGAAACAATTTTCACTGTGAGAGAAAAACTAAAGGTTACTTTCTAGAAACAAAAAGTGGGATTTATGTGGGGTGAAAGCCCGGTTCACATGGCTAAAAGTAATTAATAAATACGGTAGTAAACACGGAACGTTTATTTTAGCCTCCGCAGCGATGCTTGCCAAGTTTTATGTATTGATTGGAATGACCGCGCCTGCGCATTGTGCCGAAGACTGCAGTGGGGCGAGACCACATTCAATTTGTGAACACTTGGATGAAATCGCCCTCGATCTTTATCAACTCTATGGGATCATAAAAGGAGAGTTTTGGGGATGGTAATTGGAGTCAATGCATTATGTAGCTCAAAAAAGAAAAGCTTTTCACTCGCTAATAAGGGATCCAATGTCACAATTTGACACAAGAAAACGAAGCGCACATTTTTCAAGAATATATTTTATAAAAATTATAATCTACAATGAGAAGTTAAAAATTATTCAAAAAGAAAATGGTTGATATGAAAGACAATGAAACGTTTGCATCGCTGTGCGTCTGTGTACTTAGCTTATTTAAGTAATTAAACTAAAATCAGCCCTGTGCCACAATTATTACATCAAAAATAGTAAAAATAAATACCGGGATGTTTACAGCTAAAATAAACTCTGGAGCCATGTAAAATTAACATTAAAACCCATATTTCTACATTCGCTCTTTCAACCAAAATTTCTTGTGGTAAAAATTAAGACTTTTGAGTAAGGTAAACAACGTTTATTCAAAACTTAGGTTTAACAAATGTATAAAAGCTTGTGATTTGATTTGATACGTTATTTCATATTCTCTTTAGCATAAAATACGATGAATAATTCGATCACAACAACAGTTTATAGCTGATTCCGAATTGTAATATGCATTCATGTCTGAGATAGGAATCGAATCCATGAACTGTTTAACTGAATGACAGCATTAATCACTGTTACCAGTCAACGTATGAATACATCGAACAATAAATATTTCTAGTATATGACCCACAGAACTTTAAATGAAAATTTTTGTTAGAAGTTCAAACACGTAATCAAAAATGTAAATGCAAAGTAAAATATAACTACAAAAATATAACCACAAAAATGGGAGAAAATGAGTGACCTGTTTTTTTAAACTGAATCTCATGAGTGATACATTCCTTAAATGGGAACGAAATTTCTTATTTCATTATGTACTACAATGGAGGTTTTAATTTGAATGTAATTAACTTTTATTCTTGGCTTTGAATGTAAAAAATTGAAGAAAATTATCCCAGGTAAAAATAAGTAATTAAATATGAGTATTAAAATGAAAATTTGTAAACAGATCTTTATTCTAATTTGAATTTAAATCCTTCTATCCTCAATATTTTACAGAATAAAGAAAAAAAATCATGAAATATTCATATCACTGCATAAAATAACAATTTGTAAAAACTACTTCTAAAACATTTGAAAAATCAGAGTAAATGATGAATGTAATTTAACTTATAAGATATGATGCCTTCCATCATTATTTATAACAATGAGGTATACAAAATTTAATTTCAATATAAACACGCTTTTCAAAAATAATAAATCTTGAAATCTTGATGAAAATAAAGCAATTTTTGAAAACACATTAAGTTTCGAAGTTCCAATGCATATAAATACTGATGGATGTTTTCTGAGTAATAAATTTCTAAGTAATTTTTTTAATGAAATTTATTTTCAAAAAAAAAATCAGACCTCTAATAAAAAGAAAGTGAATTTTTTTTAAATTTTAAGAATAAAAAAGATCTTGATATTACCAGAGAGAAAAGTATATTTGTGATTACGATTTAAAAATAAGAGTTAACACATTAAAATAGTATTTTTTGTTTAAATTTGCTTATTGTAATAGTATTCAAAGTTGTCAACTTTAAACACTAATAAAGAGTAAAATATTTTACCATCACGATTGGTACATTTAAAATATTAAATATATACTATAAAAATATACATACCTTAAAAAGCAAAATTATAAAATTTAAAAGTCATGTTCGTTGGATTTAGGAAAATGTATTTTTATGTTGTGAAATATTATTAAGAACAAAATAAGAAATTAATATTTATTTTTTTACTAAACATTTATTTTTGACTGTAAAAAATACATATTTGCGATAAAATTTTACAATCAGTGTAAAACATCTGTTGAAACTAAAAATAATTTATGAATATAAAAAAATTCTGAGAGAGGTGAAAAGTGGTACACTTATACACTATTACAATTTCCCTTTTTTATATTAAATTTTAGAAAATATAAGAAGGGATTAAAAAAATTTCCATATACATTTGGGAAACAAGCAATAAAATAATAAGCAATTCATCAAACTCCCAGACTAAGATCAATCAACTCACTCTGAATATTAAATGAAAAAAAAATCAACAACCTCATCAAGTCTTAACTGTTTGTTAAGATGACTTCAATTGATATTCAATCAAACGTCCATAATGATGCGCTTTTTTAAGAAGCTAATGAGGAAGGAGCACGCAGTTAATACTCGCAAAAGAAAAAAGATTGACACAAAACAGGGCAGCTGCTGAGACAACATATGCTTAGTCTTTTAATTTTAGTACCTTTGAAAAGCTGGTATTAAATGCTAATTAGAATTCATATGTAATGACGTATACATGTCATAGAAAAAGATAGAAGAATGAATTTCAATATTGAAACGCATAAAAGATGGTTTAAGTAATTCAAGAGATCGCTTTCATGCCTTTCAATTTGCTATAATTTTTAATTGTGAAATATTTAGGCTGTATTGCTTGATACAAAATTTAAAGATATAATACAGCTTTAATTATTAAAAACTGGTGGGACAGAAAGATTTTTAAAAATATTTCAGGGATTATTTTTAATGCAGTAAATATAGTAAGATGATTAAGTTGTTCGGTTACATAGGCGAAAAGTAGGATTGAAGAGTAGTGACTATTATAATCCTATTTATTCCAGATGTTTTTGAATCCTGAATTTCGACATTCAGTTTTGATGAAAATTGCGCCTTGTTAAAACAAACAATAATATTCACTATGTAATAAATATATCTATTTAAAGGTCCTAAAACAATAGCACTTATTCCGCACTGTTGCTTTAAAATTGAATTTTCCTGCGATTAATGAAAAAATGAAGTTTTAAGTGTTGCTTGTAAAAAATTTATAGAAAAAAAAAATTTACTTGTTTGAAAAGAAAATATTCGACAAGAAATATTTCTGCGTCGTATAAATTTCAATATTATGCCATTTTCATATATTTTAAGAACATATTTGTCATAAAAATAATTAATTTATGTGCTTATAAATAAATATGTATTTTATTAGCTCTTCTCTAAAAGATATTTTAATTTTCAAAACGAAGTTCAAAACTTGTTATTTAGAAAAAAAACCATTTAGTACGTATATTTCACATAAGTTAATTTTCAAAAATAAAATTATACGTTCCATCTGGCTTATTTTTTTATTGTATATTAAATTTTAAAAAATTTTTACATACCCTTAAGTCAAAGCAATTAATATTTTTAACTTTATGCTACGGCACAAGTTATTCCAGAAAAGATAATGAAATTTAAAAGTATAAACTATATTCAATGTCGAAAATTTTTAATTTAAAGATTTTTTAATTTAAAATGTTTTGTCTATAAAAAGAAAAATGTATATGAAATAATTGAAGAACAATGTTAACTTTCCTGCATACATATTAAATAATTTTGATACATACATATTAAATGAATTAAATGATTTTGATATGAAAAGTTTATAATAAATTTTTGAACAACTTGGTATTGAAATGAGAAATATTTGCAGAAACTTTAATTTCATTTTATCCAAAAATTGAACTACACACGTTCTATCATATCATAAACATTCTTAAATGGGAAAATTTCTTTGTTTAAATGCAAGACGTGGAAAATGATTAAAAATTTTAATTTTATTTTAAATCAATGAATTAAATATTTTTACTTTCAAAATTTCTCGTCAAAAATTAGATTTTTCAAAACCAATCATGTAACGTTTCTTACTATATATTTTTGGAAATTAGGTTTGGCCTGTCGCTCAAATGTCTTCCCCCACACACACAAGAGAGCTGATCAAATTAAGACCTACAGTTTAAAATTGATTCCCGACCATTACAAACATTCAACGCAAAGACGTGATATTTGAATCCACGAACAGCTAAACCGAAGGCCAGAGCCCTTACTACGCAACAGAAAAAACTTTGGTAAGCGGAACTAAGGAAATTGAAATTTCAATGTTTACTTTTATAAAAATTAAAACAGTCAATTTACAATAAAGTTTCATTAAGAAAATGATAAAATGTTTAAACAAAGTATATTTATAATGTAAAAATTGTAACAATTGATCATCGTAATCACTAAAATTAAATATAAATTTGTTTTAATTATCAAAAGATTCCCTTCCGAGCAACAGAAAAGCTAGAGATAAGATTCCGAGCCCATACCTCTTTTTACTAACACAATCAAATCTTAATTAATTTTATAACTATTTCTAAAATGGAGAATGAAAATAAATGATATCCTGCTATCATTAACACTTCTTCACTAACTTTTCAAAACATTTGATACACTAATTATATTCACTATATATATACACATGCATATCTCATGTAGCCATACAAGAAATATTAATGATGGGTTTCTGGAGACTGTAAGAATTAATTATTTGGTGCCTCGATTTAGTTATTTTACGCGCGTGAATGCTCAGTCGATTGAGATCAACAATTTTAAATGGATTCCGAAAGATTGTTTTAACATTAATGTATGCACTGGGACTGGAACTCATTAACCGCTGAATTGAAGGCCAAGAGGGCTAACCTTTCAGGTAACAGTCAAGCTAACAACAAAAATGTTCTCAAATAAATTATAAAGCAAAATTCTATGACATTTTTACAAATACATTTTTATTTGGCATATATTACTTAAAATAATTATAGCATTGAATGATTTTGTACTTTTTTCATTCAAGTTTTTCAAAATTATTGAACTTCAAATTTTGTGTACACAATTCTTCAAATTTAAAGTTTGTTTTGTTTGTCGACACAACGGTCATTTTTTGCACACGAGCATTAATTATACCGAAACCTATGGTTTAAGTGAATTTCAAACAACTACAAACATTCAAATCCAAAGCGAGACTCAAACCCAAAAACATTTGAACAGAAGACAATAGCTCTAACCATTCAGATACCAGCTCGGCTTCAAAACCATAGTTAATAATTAAGTGAAGCACTGAAAAGCTTCATAGGTCGCGTTGTGCACTATTTAAATGATGTAACTCTCCGTTTTTAACCCGAAATCTAGCATCAAAAACACAGTAATGAACAGAAAATGTACCCTTTCAAAATTAAATTTTTTATGCAATTAATATGGGTACATATTCACTTTAAAAAAATACCCTCTAGTACGAATCACCTCAGATCTTGATAGATTAAACATTTTGAAACCTAAGCACAATACATTGGCTCTGAAAATATCGCCGATTGTGATATTGACAATAATCAATCACTTTTTACTTAATGGAAACGCTGTAATATAAAAAAAATTTTATCAGGAAAAGTTAACTCATTGCTAGCATGTCAGGAAAATAAATGACGTTAACTCTTCCTTTAGAACAATATACACTAAGAAATAGAAGATACTATTTTACTTAATTTTAAAGCTTTATTTTTATCCAAGATCATTTTTCAGGCAAACTGCCAAGTAAATTAAATTTATATTTTATCGAGATCCTTTATGACAAATACTCCATTTGTTCCAAAAGATTCCAGAACAATTTTGATATTAAACATAGCCTTGTCTGCTTAATTTTTTGTAACTTCTAAACAAAAGTTTTTCTTTATCAGCGGTAAGTATAACGAATAAAATCTAGCTTAACTGGATGATTTTATTGGCTTCAAACTTTCGCACGATCAATTCTTTAAAAACATTCTTATTAAAAAATATGTTGTTTCGGTAAACTTTTCATAGCAGGAATATTTTATTTACAAAAATTAAGAAATAATTATAATAAACTTTTAGTTCGGTCAGTTAATAATTATGAAAAACAAATACTGTATAAAAACTTGCCGGTTAATCTTTATGCAAGCAACTAGACATTTGTTATTGAACAAAAACATTATTCTTGGTTATATGAAGCAGTGTTTCGGAAAAAAAATGGGTACTCAACAAATATATCAAAAAATATAAATCAAAGATAAAGTAACAATAAGAGTGTTAAAAATATAAAAATGAATAGAAATTGTTAATGATTCAAACTGATGCGAATAAATTAACGAACTATTGAATCAAATGTGTGTGTGTGTGTGTGTTTTTTTTTTTTTTTTTTTTTTTTACTGAAAAAGTAATTTAAAAATTACGAAATATTTAATATTTTTCAAGTCATAAATCTAAACCAAAATACCAAATATGATTTACAATGGTTTTCTCTGGGCATCATAGCAAATAATTTGGTAATTTACAGCAAGTCACCTAAAATTTCATTTGACTGCATTGTTTTATTCAGTTTTTGTGCAGGTATTATTCAATTATTCCACTCGAAATGTTTAAATCAACCAAAACTGTCCTTGACATTGTGGTTGGTTTCAATTTCAAATTTAGTACATATTATGCAATTCTAATTCTACAATATTGGACATCAATTTAAGTCGGAACCAAAATCATACAACTCATAAATGTAAGTAGTAAACCCAAACATTACAAAAGATTAACATTACTATAAGAAAAAGCAAAACAATTGGCACATTTTAATAAATGCATATATTTGAATATCAATAGCAGCAGTATTTCCCAACAGTTTTCCAATTGGGTATATTGCCAGTTTCCCAATCGCAGATACGTGCAGTTCACAACTGGACTATTTGGGAGTAATTATTATGAAAACTACACGCACACATACATCAGGATACAAAACAATTCTTAAATTGCTTAACGGGTTAAATCTCATTGTCATCAAATACCTAGTTATTTTGAACAAGTCAAATAACGAGAGACCCTTGGTCTAGTTATCTCTATTAGATGTATAAACAGAATAGATTCATCTAAATTAATACCTAATGTGCATACATCCTCTTTAGTATTAGTCCCAATGAATATCCAATATGCGTAAAATCTCTTAACAGAATGGCTTGTAATTCTAATAAAACAGGAGTTGATTTCGTTTGTTCATCACTCACAGGATTTTTCCTCCCCAAATGAAAGCCTATTAGACCGGGAGCTACAATCATAAATGGATTCCAAACCACTAGATATCCGAGGCTGAGATGAGAATCGAACCCACGAACTGTTAAACCGAAGGTCCTCGCATTAACTATTTGGTTGCCAGCTCGATCAATCAAGCAAGATCGATTCTTCAAACAGGGCGTCTGTGCACACAAACCAAAGTAGCAGAGAAAAGAAATAAGTGGTCATTCTCAAGTATTGCTCAAAAAGAATGTTATTGTACTATGGTATTCTTATGGTAACATGATATAAACCATTAGTGCGATTCGTGTCTCAAGACAATGGATGAAAGGTTGAAGGGTAGATTTATGTTCACTTTTAACACACGAGGACTATTTCGGGTGAGGTGTACAATTTAAAGTAGATTTTGAAATGTTGCAAATATCAAGGATCTTTACACTAAGGAGACAATCGAACATAAGAATTGTTAAACTGGCAATCATGGAGCTGTCCATCCAACTTCGCAAGACGGGACCCATTATCAGATTGACAAAGCGAATTTTAATTTTATTGAAATAATTATCTCCTTCCTCACCGAAAATTACTATTTAAGTGGAGGAAAGTTAAACTACTTCATAGTAGGGGGGCGAGTACCTAATTACTGCTACGAAACCTTCTAACTCGCATTAAAGGTTTTAAAATTTTAATTTTTTATATGCAAAGAAATCTTTTTGATAGAATTTTATAGTGTAAGAAACAGAAATATTTTTACATACTCCTTAAGACAAAAAAAGGCCTTTAAAGAATACGCACTTCAAAAAGCAGTTTTAGCACCAATTTTCTTTTTAAAGTTATGGATACTAAAAATACACGCGCTGTCGATATAACAAACTTCCATAGTTCTACTAAGTAAGCATCTTCACTTCACAGTTTTCAATAGGCGGAAAACGGAACAAAAGTACAAAGTTATCTCGTTGCGAGATTCATAATCAATTCTTTGAAAGGAGACTCATTCAGACTCGACAGAAGAGGAGCCTTGATGTTTGAACAGGAGGAGCTATAAAAGTCCGCATCTGTCAACTCAACCTAGACACATAATTGGGGTCAGAGCACCAACATGCTGGAACAGAAGGGAAACATGTAAAAGAAATTAGATCAGCGGTGAACACGTTTGTGTGTCGGGTTGGAGAGGAAGCAATTCGAACGTCCTTGCAACCACTTAAATTGCATTCACTGTTCGCCATCAGATGACACGCGCTCCGTTGTCTGCTTTCTCTGGCTGTCACGAATTCAGAGCACGTCCGAAAGTTGAAATCAATTTAAACACTTATTTTTGGTGCCTCCGATTAAAGACATTTTTCAAAACTGAATGTCTTCAAGTAAACGAGCAATTTCATTTAAGAAATGTGTATGTAGGAAGTTAAAAGCAATAAATAAAATTCAAAATCAAATCATAAAATGTATAGTAATGCAAAATCAATTTAAAAGAAAATAATTGAGGTTTGAATAATGAACTGTTAATTAATCCTAAAAATCAAAACTAAAGGGAAATAATATTACATATATCAACGCATTTAAACTTTCGTTTTATCATCGCATTGAAGTCTGGATGGAATAAATATATTTATAATCCTTATTCTATTTGTTCGCCATGGTAAATTAAACTTATAGCAAAATGATGTGCCAAGGACTTAAAATATAGGCTGTTTTCTGTAGAAATTTTATGATCACAGCATTTGTAATTTATTTAAATGTTGATTAAAAATTATGGGAAATTGAAAAATTGCTCTTGGCATTCAGGAACTCGGCTCGCTTCAATCATGGAGGCGAGTTGGTTCGTCACACCCACTAATAAAATTGTCATACATGCGTAACTTCGGGGAGGGGAGAAAAATATGAACGGCATCGGAATATTTTTTCTTCATACATTGCAATTTAAAAAAAAATAATAACGACATTAAACTTTTTCCAAATTTTTGGAAAATGTATTGTTTTTGCTCTTTGAAAAACCCATATTTTTACTTTTTCCAATACTCCTCTGCACTAGAAGGCGAATGAAAAGAACCCAGAATATTTAGTAACTTTATTAGAAACTTACTTTGCTTCATTTTTGGCTACTTTGTACGTGAGACATTATTTTAGTTTAAAACAACGTTTTAAACAAAAGTTATTTAAGTAAATATCGTCTCGTTACTTTTCCAATTTTCCCTCGAAAGCTAAACACATTTTTCCATCTGGAAATCACTGCTCACTGGTGTGCATTCGATATATTGTTGTTGTCTTGTGCCAGCAATCATGGGGTGCGCTGCTCCATTTTTCCATCTGAACTGTAATTTGGTATGGAGCCCGACTTCCTCAGTACACACATACCATAGGAACCATTATAGGGTAGACAACCATTCACAACCCATTCATACAAGGAAAGGACAAAGACAGGATAGAGAAAGTATATCCATGCCCAAACTGGGATTCGAACCCAATATCTTCTTATCCGCAATCAGGCACTCTGACCACTAGACAGCGTGGGTAGCATTCTATATATTATGAGTTATATTTAAACTCAGAAAACAGATTGTCAGGAAAACGTGTACATCAAACAAGCATTTGAAAAAATACTAATAACTTTTACAGAAAATACACGAACTTTCAGATAAGACAGGTTTTCCTCTAAAGTATTTTAAATGCTGGATTCTATTTTATAATAATTTTATATAAAATTAGAAACAAATCTGGCAAGTGTGCCAAATATCGCTGTGAATTCAGTCAAGTATTTCTGCTTCACAAATGCAATTTGTAATTAATGTGTAATTAAGAATTTTATCAAATAAATGTGATGCTAAATCAAATAAATAAATTAGTAAATCGATACTTTTTTGCTTTCGATGACGCAAGATTTAAAGTGAATTCGCGAACTGTTATACAGAAAGCCATAGCAAAAACTGAATTAAAAAAAATGAAAAAAATTATTAAAATACAATATTACAAATATTCTTAGAGCATTTACAAACATTATAAAAACATATTTTTTCTATTATGACAGTGCTAAAATTATCGGAATTTCAAAGCACTTATTCTTCAATAAGAAAATGTGATTTTCCGATTAAATAAAATTCACAAATAATTAAAATTAATAAATTTACCTTTTTGTGCATTCTTTAGAATATTTAAGTTGAAACGCAAAATTTAGGTACTTAATGATTTTTATAGATAAAAATGAATCAATTAATTCAATTCTCGATAATTTAATCTAAAATAAATAAATATATCTATCTATATATATATATATCTATCTATATATCTATCTATCTATATATATATATATATATATATATATATATATATATATATATATATATATATAAGAGTACATGCATATAAAAATATAATTTATTATTATTTACTAATTATATATTTATTGTTTATTGCTACATTAAACGCAGATTTTATGTAGTAATTTTTTATTTATTTTATTTAAAAAAATTTCAACATAAAATTAAAAATGTAAGAAATGTACTCAATATTTTTTTCAGAAAAGATCTTTTAATAAATAATAAGGTTACAATTTCAACTTCTGAATTTTAGACACTCCTGTATATGGATAAAGGAAGATAACATCGCTAATTTTATGTAAATATGCCAGACAGATCTATTACAACACATTCCGTTAGAAATGCTTAGCAATTTGGAAACAATTAACAATCTTCGGAAAGTTTAAGGTCAATACAAGATGATAAATGAAACCATAAATCATGTATCCAGTTACAAAACGTGAGAGAGAAAACAAATGTAATTATTATTCAAGGAATGAGTTAACCTCTAAGTTTCAACTCGTCTAATATGTATATATAAACTGGTTGTGACAAGATTTTCAGAAACAGATCTTCTAAGCAAAAAAAAAATTTACAACCTACGCTTATTTCACATAAGGTTGTATAAAAGAAAAAAATTTTCAATTAAATTGGAAAAATAATTACAATTAAAAAATTCATGTAGTTCATTTATTATTGAATACGCCCCTTATTTATAAGAAATTTTCCAATTAAAGTAAAAAGTCTTTTATACTTAAATATCATTGTTATATTCAAGTTTTTAGTTTGTTTAGCACACAAGGCCCATTGGATTAGGACATGCAATTTAAAGATTTCCGAATTATTACTTTTAAAGTTAAAATAAAGGCAAGAATTCAAATAAAATTGCTGGTTCTGCAGTACTGTTAGATGTAAATATATTAGTGTATATTACTATTTAGTATTAAGTGAAATGATTTTAAATATGGAAAAAGAAACAATAGTAATATAAAATAACAAATCACACATTCTGTAAAAAAATTAAGGATTTAAAATAATTATCAAATCAAGATGTTGAATCGTATTAATGTGTGTGCTTAATGATTTTAAGAAACCTAGACAGCTATCAACTTAATTTTTTATTTATAATTTTAATAACGGGCAATGATTTGGTAGGAAACAGATTTACACAAAATATAAATTTAGCAACGTAATTTTAAACATGGAATTTTGAACGGCTATTTTTGAACGGCATTTTAATTTGCTCTGGCATATTATATAAATATTACCAACAAATTTAACCAAAATACTTTAAAAATTATTTTTGAAGAATTTTCAATAAAAACTCGATTTCTGCTTCAATATAAAAAATGAGATTAAAATTTATGTTCACCATAAAAGTGAAAAGAAATATAATTGGGCTTCTTCAAAACACAAATTGTTTATAATTTTTAGAAATATCCGTTTCATCTGTTTTTCAGACCTGAATATTTACGAACGAATTTAACATGAAAGTTAAACTAATTTATTAAAGTAACTTTAAATAGATTTTTCATCACAAACTATAAAAATTATTAAGTAAACTTCACATTATATGGTTATTTTCAAATCTTAAAATTATTAATCATTCCTTTCTTCTTTTAAAAATATAATTTGGGTCAAAAAACAATAACAAATACTTTAAAGAAAATTTAAGTGGATTAAATATTTAAAAATAAAACTAATAATAGTTAAAAAGCATATACAAGTAAAAAATATTTTTAAATACATATCAAAAATTTTTTTTCTTTGCCATTTCCAGTTAGATTTTCAATAGCTTACATAACGGATAATCTAAACATTTACTATTATAAAATGACTAAAAAACCAAGCTTAAATTTCTTTTTAAGCGTTGCGTAGAAATTAAATTTCATAAACACAATAAGTATTACATTTCTGAGAAAATGAAAATGCCCAATTAATAAACTATATGCAGATACGTACTTTTAAGAAACGCATATCAACTCATTCGCGACGCATCTCTAACTGAGGGCAAAAAGAAACCTTTGGCATCTAGGCACCCCAGAATTAGAAACCAAGTTAAATCCTTCTACGTTGCCATCTCCTAAAAATAGTTGACTAATTTTTTTTAATAGCGGTGGCATACAAAACATTGCTTGCAACATGCGATGTAGATGTTGTCAGACAACAGTATCCCAAAAGAGCAACTGTGTTTTCTGGAAAACGATTTCAGATTTTTTTTAAAAAAACAATTATTACATTAACCAGTGGAAAAGTGTATTAACCATGAAAATATTAAATGTTTATAAATCAACCTTCTCAAAATAGTAAAATTTAACATATTAAATATGTGCCAAATTTATTTTTAGTAAATAGATATAAAAACAGCGTCATGTGCATAGCGCACCATAATATACATATAAAAATTTAACTTAATGTTTAGTTATTAAAATTTAACTTAATGTTTACTTATGTTTAATTATTTATTTCAGTGATTTTAGTAATTCCGTTGTTATTATTTAAATCAAAAAATTTCATCGCACAAAGTTTCTATAAAATATTTGTAATTCAATTTATATATATACATTCACAAATGATGATCACAGAACAAAGAAAAGTGAACAGTTCATATAGTTTATGAATAGTCCACTTTTCTTTGCTTAACGATCATCATTTGCACAAAAAAATCCACTATAATAGATTAAAAACTGTTACTAACATCATGCGCCAGAATGGAATCAAAACCATTAACTATAGCAAAGATAGCAATTGCGTTGCCCACTGAATAACAGAAGTAAATATATGAATAAATAAGAAACTTTACAATACTTACATGAACCTTAAAAAAATTCCAATTATGAGCTAACAGAGAGTTAGTGGTAAGACAGTGCTCTTTAGAGCAGAAGGTTCCAGGTTCGATCCTTGCCATTGTTGGACAATGGATATGTCAAGTATTGAGCATATAAATGCGATATATACTTGTGTATGTGATTGCCCGAGTTTTTTTTCTTTCTTTTTCTTTGTGACAAGTAAAAATATTCCACTAGCTTTTAAAAATCTTGACGGAAAATAATTTACATGATGTATATTAAAAATACCTTAACAATCTTAGACCGTTCAGTGTTCTGCAGCCAGTATCAAAACTATGGAAAACAGATGCTATGAAATTTATTTGTTAATAACTTCTTATTAACAAATTAATTTCATAGCATTGTAATAACATAGTGTGCTTTGTTAATAATAAAATCTTGAAAACAGGAAACAGCTGATTCGATTCAAGGTATTACATAAAAATGCCGATAGTTATTTTGGACGATTTTGGGCTTATATGATTGTTATGTTTGTTCAAATAAAGTATGGCATACATTTCTGCTTTTTACTTGCACGGGTGGGTGCTTGAGAGATTTCCGAGTTTCTCTCCTTGCGATGCGTGACAACGGATCTCTGAAAATATCCATAAGCAATAGGTGTTCAAATTTCTTTCAGCAGTTAGGCTATGTAGTGAGAGGAATCAAATTTATTCTGATTGACAGAAATGCAATATAATATTCTGAATGTAACTAGAGTACATTGGTCAATATATTAAATTGTTGCTGGCGTATCTATTTTTAAACAGTTTAAAGTTTAAATAAAAAAAATTATCACAACTCATGATGGCCTGATTAATCAAGAAGATATCGATAACACATTAAGGTAATGATTTAACAGAAATAAGAGATCAAAACAGACAATGACAATCAAAAGCATACCTCATACTCTACCGTCACTATTACAACCATCTCGTCACGTCAAAACTATCACAACTCATAAAGGCCTGATGAATCAAGAAGAAATCGATAACACATTCAGGTATTGATTTCACAGAAATAAGAGACCTAAACAGACAATGGCAATCAGAAGCATACCTCATACCCTACCGTCACTATCACAACCATCTCGTCACGTCAAAACTATCACAACACATAAAGGCCTGATCAATCCAGAAGAAATCGATTACACATTCAGGTATTTAAATATAACAGAAATAAGCGATCTAAACAAGCAATCAAAAGGATACCTCATATTCTCCCGTCACCATTGCAATGGAACAACACTGCCCGTCCGCCAACGCCGCCCGCTTTAAATTAAATGCACTACAAAATGCGAAGGCTGACTGACTTCCTGGGTTCCTCTGGTCTTGCCACCCGCTTCAACATGACTCACGTATTAAATAGGGATGGGGAGACACTTCGTCAAGGAGAAAGAAAAAAAAGCACCCCGAATTCGACGGGGTAAAGTCAGAAAGACCCCTTCGCCACTTTACACCCTTGAAAAATAATAACAATAAAAGTTATGCGGTTCGGAGATTGCATCAGGCGGGGGTGGATGACTTTTCTCTCGCTCACAAAAATGAGATTTCAACCTAGCCACCTTGCAGCTTTTCGCACAACCTCTTCCTTTTAAGCGGTGACACAATCCACTTAAAAGCATTTTCAAGCGTACTTTCAACGGTTATGTCTGCATTTCCTGTTTCATCAGCATTATTTTCCTGAAACAGGTAGCAAATTTAAATAGGTTTGACAAGAATAAAAAAATACACTATAATTAAATGCGAAATTTTCAAATTTTAATATCCTATTAAATTCTGTTTATTGATATATCAAAAATATACTATAAATTAACTGCGCTTTAGAATGAAGGACGTAATGAAATATTGTTTCCTCAAATTATGTCTTTTTTACGAGGTAAAAGGCATTTTAAATTACTCTCCTGTAGTTAAAAGATTATATTTTTTAATCAATCAAAAAAATTTACTTTTTTTAATTAATCAAAAAAAATCAGGAGTATTCTTATAGAATTCCCTACAGAACAATTTGCTCTTTGTTACAAATTTTTTAGAAAAATTTCGATTGAAAAAGACAATTGGGTGTTTTTTCTTATTAAGAAAAAATACATAAACCACTATAGAAAAATTTAGCATGTTCATAAGAAAAACGATACATTTACAAACATATTTTTTATTTAAAAAAGGGAGGAAAATGCGGCGCTCTAGTGTCAGGAATGTAGACAGTTTGCAATTTGACACTCCTATCGCTCAACGTTGTTTTGCACACGAGGGCTAATAAGACCAGAAAGAGATTCCGAACCACTACAAACATCCAAGCCTACGAACTCCATTGAACGAAAGGTAAGAGTGTTCTAATTATGCGGCTACCAGTTCAATACTTGTTAAAGAAGATAATGCTTCACAGGGTTCAATATTTATCTGCTAATATGCAATGTAGAACGGATGGTGGACGCTCAAAGCTTAATTTTTTTCACACCAGGTTAACTGGACTGGGACCAACAGCTTAAAGTGGACTCCGAACAAACATCCAAGCCTAAAGAGGGAACCAAACACACGAACTGATGAACCAAAACCCAAAATACTAACCCTTCAGCTGTCGGATCGGCATGTGGTGTGGGAAAAGATGCCAACTTATGTATTCACCTCTTCATTCGAACATGGTTAAAAGAAACCCTCGATTGTGGAAAGTAATTGGTTTTTTTATTGCTCAACAGTAATTTTTTTGCATACGAAGGCTAATTAGACTAGAGCGTACGATTTAAAGTGGGTTCCGAACCACTACAAATATACAAGTCAAAGGTAGGATTCGAACCCACGAACTTTTGAACCGAAATAAAAGCGCTAGCCATTCGGCTACCAGTTTGGCGTGTCTACAAAATGAATTTCTGATGTCTCAATCTTTAGAACAAAGGCTCATACCTGATAATAACAAAGAATAGTAGGAAATTATTAGCATGTCAATCAAAATTAAACAGATTTTGAGATGCAATTATTTGCAGAGATTCATTTTTTTATCATCAAATTAAAGTGGGGGAACGCTACTTTGCTAGGTAGTACGACTGGGAAAACCAACAATTTTATCATGAATGTTAGTGTGTTAGCTATTTCAGCCTCTTTTATCATTTTTTTTCCTTTAATTTAATTTTTATCATTTACAAAGGTCTAAAAGCCATATTCCCGTTTTTGCCGCGATAGGCAAAAACAACTAGCCAGAAACATTGTAAAAATCTAACGTTAGCAGATGAAATGATTTAGTTTGTTCATCGGGGCTGCAGTAGACGCGATCAAAATACACTTGCACGTTTTGTTAGCGGCCAGCTGCTTTCCATGACTTTCGTAGGTGGTAAACATTTCGAGACCTGCACTAAGTGTTCTTCGGTGCAGGCCTCTCATGACCACATTTTATCTTCTTTGGAACTTCCCAAGCAAGACCTGATTCAGGATCCCCTTCTGGTGCTTGACTTTTTTAGGATGAATGGACTCATTGACCATAACTAGCTTTGCTGATCGCGGGGATTGAAAACAACAGTTTGTTCATTATTCAATAGCCATTTTTCACATAGAAAAGCTAATTAGACAGAGAGCTACAATTAAACGTGGTTCCGAGCAACTGCAAACATCCAAGACCAAAATGGGATTCGAACCCATTACCTGTTGAAGTGAAGGCAAGAGCGCTAACAACTTGGCTACCAGCTCTGCCCAAGCTTTAAATGAGAATCGAAAGAAAGAACGCTGGTCTCTCAGTTGGCAACTCAGCAAATGGGGATAAGTCTTATATTTCAATAGTATTATTTTATTTTACAATAGTTTTTGAAAAGTTACAGTTAGTTATTTTTTAAATCACGTGATTTAGCACGTGTAATACGAGGAGACAAACTTCAAAACCTCCAAGAAGAAAAACAAATGTAGTCCCTACAAAGTAAAGAAAGAAAGAACAGCTGTTCTTATTCACAATAAAAAAAAATGAAAAAAAAATTGCTACAATAAACTAATAACAGATTTTTCGACTTCAAATCATTTGATACAGAAATATCGCCCAGCAAAACTGATTTGCAAAAATTAATTGGTACACTTTTATCCAATTTGAAAAAAATGTTCATATAATAATACATTAACACCAATAACCCAAAGAATCACCAACACCCAGTTTCTCGCCCCTGGCATAAATCAAAATAATAGCACAGAGCGGCACTCTTTCAAAATAGGGAAAAAATGATTTTCATTTATATTCACCGGCGCATAACGTTACTCAAGTTTTGCGGAAGGGGAAACAGGGAATTTACCAGGGGATGGGGACAGGGTGAATTGCAACATATTCCACTACAGGGGTACATTGTGTGTCAACAAAAATCGATTCCAGACTCTGCGTAAGTGAAAGGAAAATGCAGATTAAAATATTCCCGATGGTATAATTACACCAAATAACCAATTAAAATAAAAGGGATTCTGGTTATTTTCACTCAGCGAAAGGGAATAAAAATAAACTTGTATAGGGTTTCCCCCTTGTACAAGTTTATTTTTATTTTCTCTTTAGACAGGAATATCCCTCATGATTAGAAACAGTTAATTCAGCCTTCGACTGAAAACATTAGAAATCGATACAAACGTGAAATACATTTTATTATTTCGTTTTTTATATATTTTTTCATTAACTTTTCGCTTTTATTAATTATAAGACAAAGTTTATTTCATTAAAATTGCTATCTATTGAACTGTAAACAAATTTTGTATAATAGCTTCTCGGCACAAAACAAGGGAGAAAAACTTGATAAGTGAATAAAAACATTGTCAAGAAAACTGATACATGTATGAAAAAATTAAAGATTGATATTCAAAAATAATTTTAAATGGAAAAAGATAACATACACAGTGATGTTGGATTAAATTTAATTTTTTTAAGAGTAATTCATCCCATTGAAAATAAACATTGGAAAGTTCGTTTATATATAACTTAATTATCAATTAAATTTATAAATAAAGTAAATAATAAATTTAAGAAAATTAATAATGAGGAAAAATTCAAGAGAAATTTTCATCGATTTTCTTTGCAAGGTAAAATATTAGCCACCTTTTAGAAATTATCTCTGTGAATAGATAAATTAATAGATCCGTGATAAGAGATTCTTATTTATTTATAATTGTGATCCTCATGTTGATTATAAATAACTAAATTCTCATTTTGAAATAACTAATAAGACATTTTTTATTCATATTTATATTGATTTATTCATATTCAGTAAAATATTTACATTTTAAAGTACATACCTAATTATGTAGAAATATTCGGCTCACAAAAAAAGTAAGTTCAAACAGAAACACAAAAATATTGAAAAATTTTGTCAAAAAATATTGTTTATTATCTACCAATTTCCGTAATTCCAATGAAAAATATGTATTCAAAGAATTACTCAACTAAAAAAAGTCTTTATTAGTAAAATTTTACTCAAAAAATAAATATTTATAAAACTTAAGTACATAAAAAAAACTCAAGAAATTAACAGTGAAAAGGTTTCCCCACCCCAATTTCCCAAATAAATAAATCATTTTAAATATTACAACATTTTTTAATAATAACATCAAAAATAATAAAGAATGGGAAATATTCTGTAAAAACGAAAGTTAAATGATCATTTTTCAATAAAATAAAGAATTTGGTGAAATCTTTAACACAACTCTTTGTACGTAATAATTTCATACAGAAATCATTATACCGATATATACTAAACTTAGAAAATACAGAATCGTATTATAAAAGGCATAAAAATGCCAAATATTTCTTAATTTTATTAATCGATGCATAAGATGCAGAGTTAAAATAAATCTAGCAACCAGATCCAGTCGATTACCTAAAAACCACTGCTTTTAAATAATAGTTTCAAGAAAACACAATTCCTCATTTCAAAATAAAAATTCCAGTGATCCCGGAGAAAAGACATGCTAATGCACTATATGTATATAAAAGAAAAGGTTCCAGGGATGAATGTTTTTCAGAATAGCAAGGAAAAACAAAATCTATACATAATGTCCGAAATAAAATGTCCTTTTATTGACTTGAAATACGGAGACAATAAACGTGGTCCAGCATAGTATAGGATAGAATAGAATTTGGTTACGTTTGTCTCTAAACATTGCCTTTGGCACACAATGCCCAGTTTACAAATGGTCTTAAGTTCAACCGTATAACAAAGCATTGCTTTTCCAAATTTATTCGACAACAAGATTTAATTATTGTAACTTTTTCAATAAACGTTTAACTTAAAGTAATTGACCATGCAACATGATACATTTAAGATTCCTAATCAAAAATTGTAAGCATAAGAATTTATACAAATTGCTTAAGACAAGCGCGTCTCTTTCATCTTTAAATTCCTGGAAAAGCACTTTTGTAGCAAGGTCACGGATTCCATGCAAATTTAGAATTTTCCCTAAATGCTTTTTTGCAACATGTTTCCCTGCTATGTTTATTCCTTTGCAAAACAGGAATTCGTTCCATTAACTTTGGAGTCTTTCGTTAGTATTAAGCAATAATTGATCAAAATATTTTTAGTACTACCAACTGGTCGGCTAACTACTACGTAGAATCATATACTTGTATGTCATAATAAAATAACAAAACAGGTAAGGTAAGTTAAAACTAAAGTTCTAGCAGTATGTTTTTTTCTGCACATGAGGGTTAATTTGAACCCAGTTTAATTTGGTATCAAATCACTAGAAACACCCACGCAAGATATAATCATCTAAACACAGATCAATTAAACTGAACGACGCAAGAATCTTTCATTCAGTTGTCAACTTGGCTGGAAATAAAGATATGTGAATTGGTATTTATACATAAAATGCGGATTCTTGAAGAAATGAAAAGAATTTTGAATACAAAATTATTACTGCATACAAAATTAACATTATGTTGAATTAATGAGATCGATTCTCTTTCTTACGTATTACCAAAAATCAAAATAAAACTGTTTAATGAGCAATAAAACTTGAACAAAATACAGCAGTTTAGAAAATTGTACAAGTCACTCTCAAAACATACAACAGCTATGATTAGAACAGCAGCATGTGTCTTGATGCACAGCATGAGTTGAAACACTGACTGACCTTCAGACACCTGGCAAAGAATGCGAAGCTATCATAGCAGAACAATTGGCATCAGTCTTGGCAGCACTAAGCTTTTTTTTCTCTTTTACTAGCGTCGCACAATCGCATACGTAATTCAGGAAAGAACGCATCTCATATAATTAAATAAAAACAATCTGAAATTTTAATTAATTTGAACTAAACTGAATTTTTTTCAATTGTGTACACATTACCGTACACATATTTTTAAGAAAAATGTGGTGATACACTCAAATATTTTAGTTTTACAAATACATAACTTCCCTTTGCTCGAAAACAACTACATGAAAAGTATTAAGTAAAAATACTCCTTCAAATATAAATGTCTGATAGTTAACATAATTATAATATAAGTAGTATATTGATATTAAGATTTTCTTCAATTTAAAAATAGTTGTACATATGTTTGGTGCATGGCTCAACGGCAGCATTTTGCACACACCGGCACTTACGATTTAAAGAGTATTCCGAATCATTACAAACATCCAAGCCTAAGGTGGGATTTGAACCAACATACTCTTGAATCGAAGGCAAGTGCGCTAACCATTCGGCTAGCAGCTGCCAATTTAAAGATTTCTAGCTTAAACACCATTTTTTCACTATACAATAACTAAATATTATGTATGCGTATTTGTGTACATATATAGAGAAAAATGTTTGTTTCACAATTTATAGAATAGACTTTAAGCTTTTAATTTTTGAATTCAGAAAAATAATGTGAGTAGGTTAAAGAAAGATTTCGTCAATAGAGAAAAGATTCTTAAAGCAAATGTTTTGTAGAACAAAGTAAAAGTTGAAATATTCTCAAGTTTAATAGAATAAGCCTGAGTAAAATAAAGTAATAAAATTATAAAATCCCTTCTTTTTATTTAGAAAACACGTTTATGAAATTCATTATCTTTACTCCATAATTTAGGTTTAAAATCTTTTAATTTATGCTAATAAATACCCATTATACTTCTGAAAATTTGCATTAGCTATAAATTAGCTTTCATTGTATTAATATGACCAACGAAAAATATGAAAATAAAAAAATCCTATATTTCATACTGTAGTCTTTCTTTAAATTCAATTTAAGTTAAAATAAAATTAAAGAGAAAGCTTGTTTTTCTAATTATATCAATGTAAATAATCCAAAAACATAATTAATGGGTAAAATAAGTATGTTAAATGATCAAACTTAACGAGAAATATTTTAAAAATTGAAAAACCCATGAAAAATTATTAGTTTAATAACTGATCAACCGAATAAAATTTGACACCAATCAAGCCAAATAATCAAAATAGTATTTGATTTCTCTCAAAAGCTCACTTGGTTTGATATATTTAAAAATGAATTTCGCATCACAGCATTGAAAGAACAAGCAAATATAAGATACAGAAGGTTGCTAAAAAATCTAAATAAAAACCTTTTCCAGGCCTTTAAAAAAATCTAAGCACTAAAACATATTTTGCTAAGTTTCCCGTGTACAAAGGTACCAAAATACTATATTTCTTGGTGTGCCGCGAATTTTTCTGATGTGCATAACGATATTTTTATGCAAATATTTCATTTTAAATTTTTACTTTGAGTTCTTTTAAAATAAAGTTTGGTTTTAATATTCCTGAACAGATGTCATAATATTTTTATACAGTTTTGGTGACAAAAATATCACCAAACTTATGTAGTCGTACAAAATAAAACTTTTTTAAATAAGAAAATTAAAGTAATAAAATTAACTAATGCCAATTACTAATGAAAATATATTTAAAATTATATTTCAATACAATTCATGACTAAAAGAAAAGACAGAAAAATCAAGCTCGAATAAATACACGAAAGTGAGCAAATCTAAACAGAAAATTCGAAGAATCAGTTGGAATTTCTAAAAATTAATAGGATAAATACTTGTAATAAAGCGATCTATAATAAAAAAGAAAAAAAAACAGAAAAGCAGTATAAAAATTCCCGATATTCTCGATTATTTAAAAGCTATTAAAATATCAAGTATAAAAATTACTCCAAAAAATTATGATAGTTTCCTTAAGAACATTCATGACACAATTTCATTGTTACATTTAATTTATATAATGAAAATATTTAAATAAAACACAATTGGAACAAAAATTAAAAGTCTGATCGTCTTTGGAATTCAACTATTCAGGCACTCTTTGTGAAACATATTTTTATATACAAATAAAACATGACTCAAGTCGTAATAAGAAATAAAGTTCTTTATATTTACTAACACTTTCAAATAAAGTTTATAATTTTCGATAAATTAAACTTTAAAAACCAAAAATTAATTTTTATTTGGAAAAAAACTAATATTCGTGTGAATGCACGAAAAACTTATATTCTGCTTTAGTTCCTTTATTATAACTGTAGAAAATTACATGTAAATATGAAATAATTTAAAAAATCATCTTATCAAATATATTTATCTAGTTTAAGAAAAAGTTCTCACCAAAATAAATTCGATAATGTGTATCATTTTTAATAAAAAAAAAGTAAATAGAAAGATTTTACATATTTAAATATCAAATCCCATTATTCACACGTATATTTAAATATTAAAATCAGCAAACGAATTTTTTAACAAAATATCTTAATCTGTCATTACAAAATGCAATCTCACAAAAAATTAATAGCAAACGATATTTCTATTAGTTACTCTATTAAATTTACGATTCAAATCCCCTAGTGTTAAAAATTCTAACTATTCTGGAAGTAAGATAAATACATTGACTTATTATTGCATGCATAGGGGGGAAAAAAGTGCCACATATAGAAATAAACCACATAAACTCATAAATACATTTTCATGATTACAAAACATGATATTGTTCATTTTTTTTTTCGTAGCTATCTAACAATAAAATAATAAAGGGTAAATGAAAATCGCAAAAGTAACAGCTACATTTTTATCCTATGATTATTCTATGAATATACATTCATTTATATCGCAATGGTATACAAAAATTAACTCCTTTATGACAATTAATATTTAAGTAAAATAAAAATTAAATATGCATCAAATAGTAAGTAAAATAAAAATAAACGTAACAACTAATTTTTTTTATGTACAAGAGCGAATTTTGAAAAACAAATTATTTGGCGACAATTTATACAGAAATAGTAGTCTAATCAAGGGACTGAAAATGTGATTACGTTAGTTGTTTCGCTTTTCATCACCTGCATGATGTGATTAATATAATATGCTATACTCTTTACAAGATTCTTGATTTTCTAAATATAGATCATAAGCTTTTTTTTTTTTCCATGTGAAGAATCATGAGAACATATTTGAAAATAAAAAGAATTCCGTTTGTTATTTTAAAAATGTGTTTATTGTTAAATCTTTGTTGAAAAGTTCTATTACGCTGAGTGCAGAGTGAAATCAATCATATATTTAAATTTCGATTTAAAAAATTGATGTGAGTATTTCACATAAGTAGTATACATATAAAATATACGGCATGCATATATGTGTATCAATACATGCATGCAGTTGCAACACCCCACATTATTTCGTCGTTACTCTCAGCGCATTTTTAAATCTCTTTGTACCAGTTTAAATATATGAATGATAACCGCCTAATCATACAAGTTGGTCATTTAAAATGAATACAAGGAAATATTGTTTTAAAAAAATGGTGTAGAATTGTACTACACTCATTAGATAATATGCGATTTCAATGAATTCGACAACAGTCAACTCAAATAATTTGTAATGACCAAAAAATTCTAACATTCAGGAACTAATTATTCACAATGTTAAATTTACATAATATTTAAAATTTAAAGTTTTTGTTGAATAAAACCTAGTTAATACATTACTAAAACTACGGATACTGCCTTATTTTTATTCATACCTTGACGCCGATCGTTGGGCTAGAAACAGTGTCAACGAATCCCTGAGACCTTTTATGTACTCTTATTAATTCCTTATTAATTCCTTCATTTATAAAGCATATTCAATACGAAATAACAGAACGAACTTCCAACAATAGAGAAATTCACGTCTATTGTTAAGATATACAATTTCAACTATTTGTTAAATAAAATGTGATTTATAGATTTACCTCGATTTCATTTTACTATAGGTATAATCAATAAAATATTATTATACTATATTAAATAATATATATTATTACTATGTCTACTAAAAAATCTGATTACTTTTCGGTTTCCCTAATAATATAACAGCAGAAGAAAGGAATATAACTAAATACTTAAATCAATAAGAATTCATAAATTCAATTTCATACTAATTTAATCAAATGTAGGTAAGGTGCAAATACTATTAAAAATCAAATGAATTTAAATTTAAAAAAAACATTTTTATCATGATCAAAGTAAATTACAATAGTCTATCATGATCAAATCATGATCATGATAGACTATCATGATCAAAGTAAATTACAATAAATTTTAAACAAGTTTAATACTCTGTGTTTGGAACTAGGCTCTAGAAAAACATAGAGGGGGAAATATTAATCCAGGGTTTAATAAATTTTACTAGAATTTATAGATAATATTTCAATAAACGTCTGTGTGAAAATTTAAAAATGTGTTAAACTGTACAAATGAAAAGAATTTAACAAATGTCCAGCTTGTAGCAAATTACGCATAAAATAAAGCATTAGTTATTACCAAATATAAAAGAAAAACTCATGATGGCAGAGAAACTTACCAACATAACCAAATTAGAGCAGCCGCTTTCTGTCAACTGAATACGTTATGAAGACGCTTAGATGGACTAAAAATATGATTACACAGGAGCAGCAGCTACAAGAACACTCACGTTACAGTCAATTGCCAAATTAACTCTCTCCTATCCTTTTTACTCTAAAAGCCCCCAAAGGCACACACATGGTAAAAAGTAGTCTCAAAAATAGAACTCTTCCCTCTACTTACAGCTGTGAATCCGTAAAGACCCTTTCATCGTTTGGCCATTTGCAAGGCAAGATCAGACACCAATATGGAACCAGTTCTATGTGATAGCTACAGCAGATGCATTCATACAGATTATTAATAGAACGCTTCTAATATTGTTCTATTGCTCAGAGCTTATAATTTATGTGGCATCCGTAATGACTCATAAAAGCTTCCAATGAAAGAACTCATAATAACCGCCGAAATAAATACTGAAGATAAACTTTACGGTGAGTCAAATGTAAAAAGTATAAAACATTTTCATTTCATAAGTTGGCATAATTTATGAACTTTGCGTGTGCTTAAAATATATATTATAAATTATCACTATAAATTGCAATACAATTACGTTAAAACAATGATTCTCAACCATTTTTTTATTTTCTCGCGAAGACACAAAGAAAAAAATTAGTTTAAAAATTGTTTACTAAACTATAATACACTCTATAAAATAGTTTATGGAAATAGTTTTGAATGTAAAATAGAATATATAGTATGTACTACAAAAACACAATAATAACAATACGTTTATTAAGGGATTAATTACATGGTAACAAAATAAGAATACTTTTAACGAGAAATGTGAGCTTGATGTTAATCGATAATTTCATTTAAATTTGGTGGTAAAAATGGCAATGCTATTCTCATATCGCTTTCTACATTCAACAATCCCGATTTTTCCCCCATTTGAAAACACTGAAAATCCTAATTCACACAAATAAGATGACAAAGAAAATTGTAATCGTAGATACTGGGAACACTTAAAATTTCTTCACGTGGGGGCAAAATATTCCTTTTATGAAAGGTCGAAATTAACAAAGGTAAAAAGTTTTAACTGTAAAATATATGGTACTTATCTGTAAAAATAGGTTTTCTTTAACGGGGTACTTTTCTTTAATTTGAATAAATTTTACATGCAATAGAAACAGCATTATAATTTTTACTATAAATATTTCTAAAATTTGGTGACATACAAAAGTTCCGTGGCACAATGGTTGAGAATCACTGCGTTAAGCAATACGATTTCATCCATAGGACTGTTAAACCACAAAAATAAATAAATAAATAAAATAATAAAATAATAATTAGTACTTCCTAAAATTTTCTTTACGAAATTAGAAAATTATATAAATTGAGAATACAGAATAAATTTTTTTAACCTAAACGAGAAAGATTTATAATATCTAGTGAGTATTTGCTACAAATTTTCGATAATAAAAGATAAGAAAGTTCAATATGGGGGCGCATATAATGAAGGAAACAAAAGATCACATGATTTTGAGTTATGCCGCAGATAGCTATTTATTTTTACAATTTATTAGTGACATAGTTAAGAACTTTCAAAAGCACGAAAAATGATTCTATTCCAACAACAGGAAAATGGATGTTGTGACTTTGCCTTTTGCAAGTACAGTGGATTATCAATTAACGAACATAATCCGTTACAAGACTATATTAGTTAACCGATCACGATTTACCATAGATTTCTTAGTGAGAAATCGATTAATTCCTCTAGGGATCCTAAAAATTAAATTTAAAAAAAAGATGTATAATTTCTCAGTAAGTTTATTAAAACAATAATATATACGTGTAGTCTGGCATACTAAACAGTTCTTTTCATTTTTTGTTTATGGAGCATTCAAGAACACGTCCAGTGTCGATTGCTTTTCCCTCTTTTTTAAGTCTTTCCGAAAGTGATTAATAGCATTGTAGTTGTACAGATCCCCAACCTTACTGACACCAGCTTGGTTTGGATGCCATTCTAAGAACATTGCTCTGACATCCTCCCACTTCTTCAACGAATGAACGAGGGAAGGTGCTCAAAATGAAATCAATTTCAGTTTCGAATGAAATCAAAACCGAGACTGATGGTCTACTTTGGCTATAAATATTCTATTGGAAAAAAAATTTTTCCCAGTATAGAACTATGAAGTTTAATAGGCAAGCAACATGATTCAAGGGAGATGAAAAATGATTTTTGGTCCGTTGGGTTTGGCAACTCGGCACATCATGATGCTACGAGAGCCGAGAAGTTCGTTAGAATTTCTTTTAGTTCGTTATCCGAATGTGTTCGTTGTTCAAACACAAAAATCTTACGTTGACGAGTTCGTTTTCCGATTTTTTCGCAGTCTGAACTGTTCGTTAAACGATCATCCACTGTACATTTATCAGGGTGGGTGGGTGCTTTAGAGTTTTCTGGCTTTCTTCCCCCCCCGTGTGAGACGTGAATACAGTGTACCATCTACGAAAAAGTCCACTCCCCCAAAACTTACGCAGTGGGTATGAACTGCTTCTCGACAGCTTCAGTCCGTTAAACTGCCCCTGACATTTTTAAAATGAACAAAGCAACATCTTTGTAATCTTACATCTTTGTAATTTCTCTTACGAACCAAATTAATTTTTATAAAAAGAGATAGTGTTAAAGGTAAATGATAATTATTTGCAAAAACATTCTTTATTTTTAATAATTTATGACACAACAATGAAAATAAAGCAACTTTTCACACATGTCACATGTACCCATTAATTTCAAAACGCATTTTTATGAAGCATAACATGTGTAATCATAAAATTCATTGCAAGAAAGAAAAAAATTAAATTTAAAAATGCAATTAATTTCTGTGATCAAATTTAATAATCATGATAATGAAAATAATTACAATTACTTGGAAATAATTATGGAAGAAGCACATAAAATTTGATAAAAAATGTCTTTGTGATAAAAATTCTTATCAAATTTTACATTTATTTTTTAATTATGTAATTTGGTTTAGTAACAAGTTGTGAGTAATTTATTTTAATGTTTTCATGATTCAAATCGCCTCTTACATGAATAATATGTAATCTCCCAAATAATATGAAACAAATACTTATAAGGAAAAAAAGATAAAAGATAGTTTACAGAAAAATTTTAACGTAGTCTCAAGCAATGATTTCTCATTATTTTTAGAAAAAAGGGTATTTATTAAGATTAACTTAGGAAGGAAACATTCGCTATTCCAAATTTGGATATAATTCTAATAGTTTTAAATATTGAGGTGTATTTAAGCAATAATAATGGATTTTGCTGTTAAAAATATTTAAGGTTCATCAATATTAGGCGTTGAATAAATTCGCTAATCCAGCTAATTAAACAATTCTCAAGCTAGGTAAAGTAGCCAAAAATTAAAAACGCGATATTTTATAAAACAAATAATCATGTTAATATTAATCTGAAAATTGGAAGCAATATTTAGAACTTAGTATATCATTAATTTCTTTTTAGCATATTTAAGAAAAATTTATTTAAGAAATAAAATTTGTAAATCTTAATAAAAGGTCAGCTTATCATAATTATGTGAATTTCATTATAACATAAAACTTCCAGCTAAAGCCAACAAAACTGAAAATTATACATTAACGCGATTTTCTTTCCAACAGAGCAAGTGAAAATTTTGTTTGCACGTGATTTCTGAAAGCACGACTTCCTTACGTGCCGGAGAGTTTACAGGAAAAATAACATTAAATTAATAAGCACAGTAATCCAATTGGAAAATCGCGGACGTTAATATGCATTAGACGAGCCAAGTGACGTCACCGTTTTACTCATCACAAATAATTGAATCAACCTAACAGTTTAATGGAACACTCGAAAGTGGATGGAATTATATAACGCGGCAAACAAAAGCCGATTTATTTCGTCGCATCTTTTCACGTGACTAAATAACAAAATTCAATTCTTTATAGTATAAAATTTGCTTTTTTTTCTCCGTTACTTATATGTAATTTTATAATATGTTTTCTTAAAAGTATACTAATAAATAACACACTTCTAAATAATTGTGTAATATGCAAATAAAAAAGCGATATTCCATAATAAAAAAGCGGTTTCTCATAGTAAAAAAGCGATATTAAAAATAAAAAAATAGGTAATATTTAGACACATAATAGATCTATTCTTACATGATCAAAATACTATAATTGTATCATAATACCGAAATTGAATATTGGAGAATAAAGGAGTTTATCTAGTCTAAAAAATACTATTTTATTATAGCATCAATAATAAAACCACAGCTATAATAAATAACTCACTATATTATTTTATTAAAGTATACATTCTAATAGTATTGTTTCGTAAAATTACAATTATAAAATGAGGCAGAGCATGTAATAAAATAGCAGCTACAAAATACGAATGGAATATATATATATACATATACATATATACACATACAAACACACACGCATATATATACACACACACGCATTATATAAAGAAACAGACTAATACTTATGAAAAGAACTCCTGAATAGAGCAATTTTCGGGGTGGAAGCTAAAATACCATTGGTAGTTAAAATCTTCATACGCAGTATCAAGATTTATATATATTTATCTTATTATCAATTTATACTAAAATACTTGCCATTCTCAAAATATCTTACAGAATGCATTATTTTATTCATTTCTAATAACTCCCTTATGTAAATATTCAAATTCTTATTCAAAATTCACGATAGATAGAGAATTCACGATAGATATGGAATAATTATTTAAGAAACGTTGTTTATAATAGCGCAACTTATTGGTGTATCAAGAAATTATGCTAAAATAGTAATAAATAAGTGTTTTTCAATTCATCTGTAGTGAATAATTACGTTTTAAAAATTTAGATGATGTAAATGCTCGGTATTTCAATAAAATACAGACGACATTGTTCTCAACAAAATACCTTTAATTAACGAGATATTGTTTAATAGTACATGCTTTTAGAGACTGTTTTTATCCGAAAATAGAACGGTGAATCTACATACATGGAAACCCTGTCTATAGGGTTTAATGTTTGCAATATTTCACAATAAACTGTATAAGAGATTTGAATGCCATAAGATTTAACTTAATAGACCTCATAAATTATACACTAATTAATATTTAACATTTCACTTTAATGACTGCAGAAACTATTAACGTTCAAAAGTATGAGCTAAATGCTATACAAAATCAGATAAAAAAATAATTTTAAAAAAAAATGAAAATTGAAACAAAAAGAAAAAGGAAGCACTAGAAAGTATTCCCACTATAAATCATTTTACTATCTGAGATCTTTTTAGACTTTTCTCGGAAAAATGTTCAGAAAAAACCAAAGAGTTCATTAAGAAAAAACGCATCCTAGCATATGGCAGCATATCGCTCAGCAGAACCTCTATTGCAAAGCGATAAAAAGTTGTCTTGTATATAAAAACATTGCGCAATGGGGGAAACAAAAGAACCCTGGGTCATTTTTTTTTATTAAAGAAATAAAGAAAGTTCCATGCGAACGAACTCGACTGAACTTGCCAGTCTGCCTACTCGACGCAAATAAAAAATGTGAATAGAATGTTTATGACACAGGCAGCCACGAACATACAAGTCAACACTGGAAAAGGTGGATTTAAAACTTGATTAAATAAAATCCGATTTGAAATTTTAACGTATCCGCCTACTTTCGATGCAACTTTTTTTTTAATTAATTTTAATTTTCTTTTGTTTTCAGATAAATTATGATGTAAAAACATAAAATTAGCCAAAATTTCACAATTACATATAGCATACTTTCTGTTAAACCGGTTATTTTCTGGCAAATTTTATTGAGATTTTAACAAAACGGCTAAAAACTCTACAGAAAATTGTTATGCAGCAATCTTATTTTAATTTGAATATGAGGTTTATGTGACTATATTCTTTGAAATGAAGCAAAATCTAAATACATTTTTAGCGATAAAGAAAATATGGTTGAAAATATACAGGAATATGGAGGTTTGCTAGATTTCAAAAGTGTTCAAACACCGGATTATTTACCCTCTCCCCAGCGTCGCGAGTATTCACGGGCACACACCTACAGAGAGCTTTTAGAATGCTTTAAAGGGTAGTTTAAGAGCTATGAATAAATGGTTACTGAATAGGAAACCTAAACCAGGGGTAATATAAATGACAAAGATAAATTTAAATACTATTTCCGACATGTTAATTTTCATGAATTACCTAAGAAGAAGCATTTTCAAAGAGAAATAAAAATTTCAGCACTTAACATGTATGACTTATCAATGGCCAGGACTTTTTCTAGAACGTCTTTTTAGTTTTATTCTTGTAAAAGTCTTCACAAGCTAATCCTTTAACCAAAGATTCCTTCATGAAACCCTTATCATCAGTCCACGTGTAGTTCATCAAAGAAAAGTCTCTACTGGTGCTGATGTCCCAGGTAAGGAAAAGCCATACTCAACAATCTTGATCAGATTAAGAACTGTGGTTATACTTAGTGACCACGTAACCTGAGCCATATTTTTTCACTTGATATAGTCATATCTTTGTTAACCTCTTCTTCCTACCACTATTTACAATTTGACTGCAAATACTCCTTAGCAAACACAACTTACAACTGGCGATATCAGACGATACCGATGACATTACTTATAACACAATCATTCTTCTATAGTTTTCCCTATTAGACAATCATGCTTCTAGTAGACAATCATTCTTCTATAGTTTTCCCTGTTAGACAATCATGCTTCTAGTAGAAAATCATTCTTCTATAGTTTTCCCTGTTAGACAATCATGCTTCTAGTAGACAATCATTCTTCTATAGTTTTCCTTGTTAGACAATAATTCTTCAATAGTTTTCCCTTTTCATACAGTACAGGTGTAAATAACTTCTTCTAAATAATCCTTCACAGTCAATTATTTTTAGATATTTTTGATCATATCTAAAATCAAATTTAATTTTTACCGGAACCTGAAGAAAACCGGCCGGGACACCGGAATTTTGTCTGAAAACAAAGACGTCTGTGTAGTCATTGATAGATATACTCTACTAGACTGAAATAAATACAAATCTAGATAGATGCATACATATACGTTAATAACAGATTAACGCAAGGTGTTCATAGCCTATCTAGAAAAGAAGTAACAAAAAATGATGAGTACAAACAGAATATGGAATTTTCTTCAAGTGATTATCTTAGCGTTGCAAATTCGGATACAGTATTGTGAATGATGAAATGTATGAATGCGAAATGGAATAGCAGGTATTACTTTTAGTAACAATGCATGGTAATGCTTGTTGTCAATTACATGTAATTTTTATAAGACGAAAATACCTCAAGGAGACGACATTCTTGCATTACTTTTTTTGAAAATCGAAATCTGTCTGTGGTAAGACTCATCATAATTACTAACACGTGATTGGTTCTGTCTGTCGGTGGTGAAACACGTCACACTAATCGGTATTGGACTCGTTCTAATTTCACATGTATGATACAACATTTGCAACAAAACACTTTTTGAAACTTGCATCAAAATTTACATAAATATGTCTCGTATCAAAGACTATTTTCACATTTCTCGAATTATTTTTAAAACATATCTTTATAGAACTATTTTTATTCTACTTTAAATATTTTCGAATAATACCATATTAAATATTAATTTTATCAAAAACAGAATAAATGTTTAGATCACATTTAAATAAATTTCACCAACACCTATTGATATTAGAAATATTTATACACTTTTCTAATAATTATCATTAAGATATTGTAATCGCATTTTTCTATTTAAAAATAATGAAAAAATAACGAGAACAAGACGATAAATAAAATTTCACGAGATTAAAATAACAATACAATGAAATATTATTTCTTTGATTTAAACAGCTACAAATTTGAAATACAAAAATTAATTTCATTTAAAATTATCTAAAATATACTAAGTTGAAAATCGTCACTGAAAAAAATCGTCTCTCTAGTAAGAAATACTTCCGAATAATACCATTAGGTTTGAATATATCAAGTACACACCTAATATCTTAAAATAATTCTTTAAATCACAGTAAAATTTCACTTACATTATTAATACAGGAAATATTTATAAACTTTTCTAATATTCGTCATTATCATTGTTGCTACATTATTTATCAAATACATTTTAAGATTTGGCTTTTATTTTTTCCGCAACACTAAAAAAATATTTTAGAATGAAACTTTAGGAAAATTTAACGCGTATTCAACTAACTTCTAAGTTTAAAAACAATCACTGTATTGTAAGGGGTGAATAACAGTTGGAAAATAATCAAATTTAAAGAGAGATCTAGTTATGTTAAACATCTCTTATCTCTTACACTGGTTTGCGTCAAGAATTGCAAATTGAAATCTATATGGATTAAGGCCAAGAAATGATGGTGGCCAGGAAATACTTTAAAAGAATGACATAGAAAGTAAAGGAAAGGTGAACACTATATTTTGCTGACAAGTAGCCAATGCAAGTAACAAAAATAGTAACAGTAACTTTAAGACTTCACATGCACATTACTGTGATAGGATTTTTCCAGTGAAATAATGAAATACACTCACATAGTACAGTATTAGTTTAACCAAAGTATTTACAGGGTATCAGGACGACCTTCCAAAAAAGCTTGTTTCGTTCAAGCAGATAACAGTTCTTTATTTACCGTGTGGCAGCCAAGATTCCCAGCAAAATTGCTTTCGTAATACTAACAGTACCTGCTGTGGTAACTTTCCTGCTTTTATTTATTTATTTTTTGTTTATAAAAAGTTAAGCTAATAAAAAAAAGATAATAAAAAGGTTTGGTTGTTATATTTAAAGGTATCTAACTTTAGTAAATTAATGAAATATATTAGATTTTTTTATACATTAGATTAAAAATCAAATTTCTCATAACTCGTAATTTTTTTTAATTCCTGTAATACAAACGCATAGTTAAAATATAAAATGAAACAAAACAAGTAAAGCACAAAATTTGAATCTGTCAGGTCCTTAGATCAAGAAGACTTAGAAGAGCTTGTAGACTAGATTTCCACCTTGAACCTGTTCTGAATGTACTTTTAAAACAATGGAACACAGTTAAATTAACCATTAAGTGTAAAAAATGTTCACAGTACGACAAAAGAAATTGAAAGGTACAAATTACGCGCGCTTGCAAAGAAAAATCTTACTCATACCACTTTCCTTCCTAGCGATACAGCCTATGAGAATATAAGCCACACCGTTTTTATTCAATCAATTCTTTAAAATAATAGCCTTAAGAAACGTTAATAATAAAAAGAATTGTGTATAAAATCTTGTATAATTAGCATTACATTCCCATTTCTGCCCACCGAAACCGCAAAGTCTCGTAATTTTGAGCTATAGTCAAATTACGAGATCAACACCTGGCAGCAAAAGAATGCCAATAAAATATTATATAGAAAATGACTTCTTTATTTTGATTTTTTAAAATAAGAACGGTGCTTAAAAATGATTTAAAAAAATATCAGTATAAAAAATTTGCAAACCAATACATTTCAGGTGACTTATTTCATCAATAGATGACTGCCACATTTAGTCAACTGCTTTGAAATTTTACACAATGATCAATTGTCAAGGTCAACACCTGAGCAGCCATCTTCTTCCGTCAATTCTTCACACATCAACGAAGAAACATTAGACACTATAAATATTTAATAAGCAGAGAACTATAGATGATTCACTTTGTCACTCAACGGTCATTTTTTGTACACGAGGGCAAACTAGACCGGGATCCACGGTTTAAAATGGATTATGGGTAGGGATTCGAACCCACGAATTGTTGAACATAAGGCCAAAGCGGTAACCATTCGGCTGCTTGTTCGTAGATGATCGGTATTCTGAAAATTAAGATAGTGGTTGGCGTAGGAACTTCATGTAGAAAAAGCATAAATTTACTGACTAACATTACATAGAATTCAATTTTAGTGTGTTGCATAAAAAATAATTATTAGCGAAGTTGCAAAATAAAAGCACTAATTTTGAGCCCAACAATTCCCACACAGAAATTATATTTCAAACATGCATAATATAAAATAGCCCGCACTACAAACGCATCGAACAACACTGTAAACGCATCAAATTTACAATGTAAGCCAAAAGAGATTTTCTGTGAAGTCAAGCGATACTGAGGTCACCGATACTAAGCAGCGGCAATCATCAAAAAAAAATTATGACTGAAAAGAAATAAACGCATTTCTTTTTTAGCGTGTTATCTTTCTGTGAAGATACTGATCACAGAAATAAGAAGGAAAAACGCGGAAGAAAGCTCAGCGACCGCTCGTGATGATCAAAGCCAAGGTCTGAAGATTCGCCTGAATGTTTCCCAAATTTGAAATAATGGATTCGCGGGTGGATCGTTCCATCTTTATTACAGGTATTGTTTTCGAAAACTGTAACATATCCAAGAGAAGCTGCTTGGTACATCTATCTCAAGGACAAAGGACGAGGAAATAAGTGAAGATAATATCATGACGTAAGCTTCTCACATTTCTAAAAGGATGTTGTTTCGGAAAGAAAGGTATTAACAAGGAAAACATCTCATTAGTTATCGTACTAATTAATTGTAACCGTAATCCCTCATATAGATGCGTTTTCTTGAACTAAGCTATATATTTATACATTACTATATTTATACATAGCTATATATTTATACATTATAATGCTTGTAGAATAAAGTACTTAAAAAGGTTCAAACTCATTTGTTTAAGGTAATGTAGCAATAATGAAATATCATTACTAACAAAGTTTTTAATTACTGGTACATTACTTTAAATACAAAAAAATATGTCAATATTTTCTCAAGTACTACACCGCGGGACTTTTGTGTGCCACAAAATTTTAAAAATGTATTTACCAAACTTTATTATGCCTTTTTTATTACGAGTACAGTCACAAACGTACTGTTGTTTTAGTTGTATATATTGATTTACTCACTCCGTAATATAGGTATATAAGTAAACAACTTTTAAACTTATATTTGTGTGCAGCAAAATTTTAAAACTCTTTAATAAAGCGTGCCGCGAGGAAAAAACGTTGAGAACCACTGACCAATGTATTAAAACAGAATTTTTAAAAAAATTATTGAATATACAACTGTTCAGTTTGATTTCTTGCTCTAATGACACTTAGAACATAAGAAATTATTCGATTGAGATTTATAGTTGGATTCCAACCGAAAAAACGCAATATTCATGCCCAAGTGTGAATCAAACACACAAACCTTTGAATTGAAACCCAACACATTAACTATTCAGCTGACATTTCGACGTTAACTAGCTTGTAAGTAATACGAGTATATAGATGTACAATATTTTCAGTCACATTATTAAATATTAATAAACATTTTACAGCAAAAAATTGCGAGGAAAATTTTTGTTTTTAGAGAGCGCAAAAACAATCTGTAACATTATTTATGATCTCAAAAATCAGTAATGCATAAATTTTTAATGCCAGAAAAATGTAAATGAAAAATAAATTTTATCTATAAATGCTTTTTACAAAAAATAAGTAAGATAATTTCTACATTAGGGCAAGGTACTATAGAGGATTTTAAAATAACTTTCCCGATGCATTTTGCTGGGATTTCTTGCTTTTGATAGTGTCTCACAAAATAGTGCCTTCATTATTATACTTTTCCACAACGCTTAAACAATTTAGACAAGGCTCTGAAGGCGTTCAATTGCTCATAGTTGAAAAAGCAAAATCTTCACTGTCCTAGAAAGCTGTGTATTTTGAGCAGTTATCGTAACAAACGCGTATATAATTTATCGGTATTTTCTATAACACTCACAATGGCTATTCTTACACATTCACCACAACACTTATTAAGAAATCCTTTTCCAAAGCATCTATTGGGCAAATCCCAAAGCTTAGAAAGGGAAATTGCGCTAAATCAATTTGACATCAATAGCCTAACCTGAAAACCGGAGATTGTTGTAAAGCATTCAAACACGCATTGCGTTTTTGTCTTATGAAAGACATTTTTACACATAAAGGGAAGATTTACACAAGCAGTAAAAAAATAAACCTGAAAAATTCCCGAGCACCTACCTTGACAGATGTTCAAGAAAAAAGAAACGCGTCAACGAGGAATAGTGATAAGACAGGTCTCATCGTAGTTGAATGTCCTGCGTTAGATCCCAAACTAAAAATAAATGCGCTTTTTGACATCAACGTGAATATCTATTGCGGCTGGAAGTTTTCTGTTTTCCTCCCTTGTGATACATAAATATAGTTTATAATCCATAACAGACTTCCCAGAAGGTAACTTCAGCAATGAATATCAAAGTGTGCGGGCCTTAGTAACCTAATGGTTATTGCATCGGCCTGCCGTCCGGAAAAGTTGGGTTCGATTCCCAATGCTGTAAGACACATCGAAAAAATGCGATATGTGTGCTTATTAAATCTGTGGAATTGAAAGTCATGTGGTCGGACGTTAAGCAGTTACCATGGGTGTAACGGTCTGGAAAAAACTTCCTCCCCTTCCAGATGAAAGTCAAAACTGTCGGAATGGATCCTTTGGTGGTGCCATCTATCGGAGGAGTCTTAGAGCAAAGACGTGACATATTTTCACTTTCGTAGTTATTTGATTAAACGAAAGACGCATCCTTCTGACTTAATTTCGCATAGCCTTCGACTAACGAGCTTGGCTAGTCCAAGAGTCATAAGTAACAACAATAACGTATCAAAATGCTTAAAAATAAAGTTAGGATGTTAGGCCCCATCAAAACATTCATTTACTATTGTTCCATAGTTATAAGAAGAACATTGAGCGTTATCTATTGGAAGGGATAAAACGAATGTCATACCATTTTAAAAATGCATAATCCTATCATTAAAACACGATACTTCCAGTGTCATTTTGACATAAAAGTGCTTCTAATAAAAAAAGACAGAAATACAGAAGAAGAGTTGTAAAGTATTTACAGCAGAAGCTTTTGCAAATAAACTTAGTGACACGAAAGAGCATATGATGGCCAAAGCCTACAGTACCTATATCTATTCTCCAGACCGAGCGCCCTGGGATATCCCGGTTAGGTAGTCAGACTGATGGGAGACCCCAGTGACTACTTTCCAAGTATGCTTGGTACTCAGTTTTATGGACCCACTAAAGGGATGAAAGGATTATACGATCTTGCCAAGGCCGAAGATTGAACCTCGGACCAGTGTCTGGGGAGAGGAAAACCTTACTACTAACCCACCGGACTTCAAACTTTCGAAATAGCCTTACAAAAATTCTTAATTTTTTACAGAATAAAAACTTAAATATGAAAGGAAAAACCCGGATGGGGTAATTGATATGAAGTGTATGTATTCACAAGTGGGAAATGATGTATAAATGATTGGTTTGGTTTGTTTATCGCTCAACGGTCATTTTTTGCACACGAGGGCTAATTAGACCGGGACCTACGGTTTAAAGTGGATTCCGAACCACTACAAACATCCATGCCCAAGGTGGGATTCGAACCCACGAACTGTTGAACCGAAGGCCAGAGCGCTAACCATTCGGCTGCCAGCTCGGCTATGAATAAATGATGGGAATTGCTTAATATTATTCAATTGAAATTATTCAACATATCTCAATATAAGAATACAAATGGAAAATATATAATGGAAATCATAGCATAAAATATAATAATTAATAACATATCTCAATATAAAAACGCTAAAATTTGACGAAATTGATAGTATTAAAAGGCAGTGTTAACTATAAACATTTATTCATTAAGTTCTAGAAGACATCATTTTAAGCTCAGCAAATCCACCTAATACACACGACGCACACAGAAAACGAAATCATTTAAACTTACAAATCAACGAATCCAGAAGTTGCTTTGAATTCTTCGCGAATCATTTATTTTAGCAGAGAGCAAACAGAAGAGAAAGATCTTTCAAGAAATCTGGGAAAATTAACTTTGAAATGAATGGATATCCGAGTTGCTTCAAAAGCTTTGACAATTGTCATTTTGTCGCAAAGTTGGGGAAAGACAGATTACATTGTTTCGAACTTTTCATTTAAAACGATTGTAAGAATGCCAGAATGGCAACGGTTCCTCTGGTATTTAAATTTTCTTAGCTTTTAATGTTGATTATAATGCAACTGATAGTAAGTTTGCGTTTGTATTTTATTAGATAACAGCCATCTTGAATGCAAACTGGGACTTGAATATGAATACATATAAGCATTTGAGTCAGTATATAGAACAATCTTCAAATTTTAAATTTCTCTCATTAAAAATAAATAACTCTTTTAAGAGAATTGTACTCATTAAAAATAGGTAACACTTAAGCAAATTACATTTTAATGTAATTTATTCTATGTGGGTTTCCCACAACTTTCTGAAAATTATACTCCAAAGATAATTTATAAGTAATAAGAATAAAAACTTATGAGTTATAACACTGAGTTATATATAGAGAAACCATTAAGCAAATTTATATTAAAATCTAATATCGAAATATATTTGTCTGAATTAGCAAAATACTCTATTCCAGAAAAGTTTATTAATATATATATATATATATATATATATATATATATATATATATATAATATATATATATAATATATATATATATATATATATAATATATATATATATATATATATATATATAATATATATATATAATATATATATATATATATATATATATATATATATATATATATATATATATATATATATATATATATATATATATATATATATAATATATATATATATATATATATAATATATATATATAATATATATATATATATATATATATATATATATATATATAATATATATATATATAATATATATATATATATATATATATATATATATATATATATATATATATATATATATATATATATATATATATATATATATATATAATTCAAAAGATATTGGGAAATAAATTATCCTTTTTTAAGAAACCATATCATTTTAAATTTTTAAATGATTGATATCATAAATAAGTTTCATTATATTTTAATAACATATTAAGTACATTTTTAAGCACAAGAACTAATGAAAAAAACTTCGACTAAAAGAACATTGACTTATTACAACAGAAAAATGAGACTAAGAAAAAAAGAATTTATTCACATAAATTTATACATTGCGATGAGAAACTGCCAGAATATTCTCAATAATTTACATCATTTAGATAGATATAAACGGAGATTAAGTATAAAAAAGTCAATAAAAAGTTATGTATAAGAAAAAAATGTAACGCAGGAATAAAAAACCTTCATGCTAGTTATCAAAGTTTATAAGTTGTGATTTGTTGGCATTTTCTTGGATTGGCGTTCATAGTAAATCATTTTAGAGTTATTTTCCAGCAAGATAATACCAATCCTCGTATTCAAAAATTTTAACCTGTTATAAATGATACATAATGAGTATTGATTTATATACCCAACGAAGATTATTTACAAGAATTACTTTATTCGAATATTTCATCACCTTGCAGGGCAACGCCATTCTAACGTTTTCGGAAATCTCCACTATTAATTAGATGGAATTAAACGCAATTTGGAGAGATCCGCCTGCCCACTCTTGGTATAGGGAAAAAGCCTCGTTGGTGGCAGCAGCTCAGTATCCCCAGGATACAGCAGACTGCTCTTTCACGTTTTTTGAGTGGCCACATTAGGTCCCTTTCTTTTCAACAGGGCCAGAAAGTCTTTCTGGAGTGTCACTGGCGCAAGGCTAATCAGGCCTCTATTTGATACCCATCGGTATCAAATAGATTCCGAACCACAACAGACATTTACATCCAAGGTAGGAATCGAATCCATGAAATGCAGAACCAAAAACCAAAGCGCTAACCATTAAGCAGCAAATTAATCATTTGACAGATAGCAATAGAAACTTCTTTATAATTTCATGACTGAATCTTAAAAAAAATTGCGCGGCTTAAGTTTTGCATGCTATCTGTATCACTGAAACACTCAATAACGGTAAGTGTCTCTAAGACCCTTATCAGATATCTTTAAACGTGATAATGATCAAGAGTGTCGCAAGAATTCAGAAATGTGTAAGCAAATTAAAACTCAATCCCATAACAGGATTATTTCGTTCGAAATGTCTGCAAAAATATCATGATAATTTTATAAGTGTTGTTTTTTAATATGTAACAAAGAAAAGAAATTTATGAAATATTAAATTTTATAATAGTAAACACAAATGTAATTAGTGTTTCATTATAAATCGATTCGTCTAACTTTGTTATGGAATTAAAAAAATACCGACATGTAATTGCTTACCTATCAGTTATCTGAAAAGTTTAATTACATGAATTAGTAATTACAAAATTTAAAAAAGTGGCTTTCATCAAATCCAGAGTTTGGAAAATAAATATTTATTTAAAAACTAGCTCATTTTCAAAAAATTAAACCTTGCAGCTTAATAAAAATAAATGATAAACATGCATTTATCCCGAAATCAATCGGAATTAATTTCTTGAAATTATTTGGACTTTTCTCATTAAATGTTAGAAATAAATTGAATTTCTTTTAAGCTGATGATTTCTTTAGAAAATATATCGATTTTTAAAAAGAATGATAGTGATATTTGTTTATTTAAATGATGTACAAAGTTAGTCAAGTATGACGTATCCTGACATTTGTTTGTTTAAATGACTATTTATGGTAGCTGCTGGTTGGCCGATTTATCGCTTTAAATCACTTTTTGCAAATGAGGGCAAATTCACGTGACCATAGCCGACAACGTATTTTTTCGAACTATAATCACATTTTTGCACACAATATTAAATGCAATCAGCTTGCAATTTAAAAAACTGTTTTTCCCCCGCTTTAGGGATATTTTTTGCGCAAGAGATTTATTTCAACAAGGACCAACAGAATAAAAAATGAAGTTCACATCATGTGGCTTCCACCATTCGCAATTCAAAATTATAGGGATTTGATTCAGGAATTTTCAAATCAAAATGCTGTTATACACGCTTAAAACGCAGTGAAAACACAAACATCAGTTTTTTAAAATTTATAATTAAACTCTTGATGCAGCTATGAATATTTCTTAAGTTGCGTTAAAAATTTCAAATGATGAAAAATAGCAACATTTTTTTTAAATTCTCTTCTAACTATCCAAAATCCTTTGCTCGAAAAAAAGGGAACATTTAAGCACTTTCTACACAAAAATACCAAATTTTTTAATTTGATTGATTTTTTAACAAATGTTCGTTTAATTACAATTTATTTACATTAAATAACAATTTCTCATTCTATAATTGCACCTCTTTTATCAATGCTTACCATGCGCAACTGTACGTTAACAAGAAAAGAAGACTAAATGGTTAGTGTAGAACAAAGATTTCCATTAGGGACGAGGTGGTATAGATCAAAGATTCCCAGTGGAAACATTACTCGGATTTTTACAGAGAGTCGATAATATACCTTTTGCACAGTTACAATCTGCGTTTTCGAAACCCAATTCATATTTTTGAAATTAAAGATAAAAATGTTACTAAAATATCAATTTAATAATTTGTTTAAAGTTTTTCTTTCATATTCTTCATCAAACTGTCCCCCAAAAGCCTTTTATGTGCAATTATTGGTTTACGATTTGATTACTATTACACATTGTATGTGTACTTTATATCATAATGAAATATCTCACATATTTTTTTGTTTCACAAAATTAAGATAATTTAGGTCTTTAATGGGTGCAATAGTCATAGTCTCTGCTAAAAACAAGAATTAACTTTGAATGTAATCACAGAACACTATCTACTGGGATATGAACTACATTAAATTCAACACTTACATATTCCATTCGTTATTTAAGAATATCAACGGGACATGTGTCCTTGGGACGAAAGGTTTAAGATATAATAATGAACAAAATTTTGATAAAAGCTATTTCTTAATGTTAAAAAATAAACTAAAAATAAACAATTCCCTTTTTTAGATCAAGCAAGAATTTTTATTACATCCTAAGATTTTAAGAGATATACATATCAAATGTATTTGATGCGGATATTAATTTTGATGTTCCAAATATAGATTGATGAATTCTCTTTTATGAATATATATTTTTCTTTAAAACCCTCGAATGAGTAGAGATATAATTATTTCAAGATCTTACATACTTAGTTTGTTGTAACTTAGTTTATAGGAATTTTATAGGAATTTTTCGTAAACATTTTTCAAATTTGGGAAATTTGGGATATTTAAATTAAAGATCTAACTATGTGTGTGTGTATGTATATATATATATGATACATGTAAGTATCAGATATACTTAAGATACATTCGTAAAAGAGAATCAATCGACATTTGAGGACATCAATCCTAATAGAAGCAACAAATAAATTGACCAGCCCATTTAGAAAGCTACAGATGCGATGGAAATGATGGGCGTAAATCGGGACCCCATGAAGCGGCTGGAGTCGATACATATTTGATGAGGACATCCAGCACAAAAAGCCGTGAAGTTGGAAAAAGAGGCATCAGTGTTAAGTTGGTAATGATTGGGTGGGGCAGTTGTTTTTTCCGGAACAATTCCTGGGGTTGAGGACCACAGATTCGTGAGGGGATGCAGGGAGAAAATAATTCGAAACAGTCCCAGATGTCGATCGAGAAGAAGATTCGGTGGATTGGTAGGGGGTCGGTCGGGGATAATCGACCCGGAGACCAGTGCCAAATTTTATCGCTAGAAAACACGCATTAAAGCATAATGCGGAAGAGTTGCTCTTCCACCGTAGCTTAATTTAGGCGCAAGATGGCCCAAGACAACTGCAAACACAATTTGTTTAGCCATTTTGGGATAATTTAAGAGAATTAATCACATTCATATACAATAAACAAAAATTGACTATTTGGTTTGCGGTATGTGATTTTACACACGGGAGAATTAAAATTGAAATAAAAAACACTTCACTTACATGGAATTTCTAAGTTCAATTTTTGACATTTATCTTGTAAAAATAGTTATACTACAAAAATACATAACAAATTTTTATATTATAAATTTAAATTCATTTTTATACAGTAAATATTTTTGAATTAATGAAAAATTTACATATAAATATAAATCAATGTATGCATGCATCTCTACAATGAAAATTTTTATTTTAATAAAATAAATATTTTAAGGTGATTCAAGTATTTTCAATACTGATTTGTCAAAATTTTTTGTAACATGTAATGTCACAGAATGTAGAAAAAAGTTCCTCCCCTTTTGATACACATTTACAGAGTTTGCAATAGTATTGTAGTTGAGAACGTCAACAATTTCTCTTAATGTATCAAATTAAATAAAACTATATTCTTAAATGTTAAAAATTCATAAGATATAATTATAAATAACACAGTTTATGAATTTTGAATTAGATTCCATTTCACAAATATCCAAGTTTAAAACATAATAACGAGCCTCTTCGATAAATAACTGCATGAAAAAGCTTTGTACGACATACATAAACACAATACAAATATAAGACTGTATGAATACAATTTTTTTTAATGGAAGTCGGTTGATCTTAAATCGAAACATATTTTGCAGTTTAAGTAAGAAAATGAAAACAGTTCAAATGTAAAACAACGAAAATTAAAATTGTATTTTTCCTCGGTAAACAGACGAAAGAGAAAAAACAATTATATAATTTGCTACATCATTAATCACGAATAAAAATACAGTAAAAGTTAAAAGAAAAATATGAAAGTTAAATAACAAAAAAAGTTTGCAGCTGCTATTAGCATGAATAACTATCTTTTAATGATGTGTAATAGATACTTCAAATGAAAATCATACTGACGATATTAATACGGTTTCAACACAAACAAGACCAGACTCAAATGAGAGTAGCAATTGTCACCAGTGACTTTGTAAATGAACAAGTATAAGAATCAGCTAATTCTTCGAAGGAAAGAAATAAATTTTCACATAAGGTTAATTTTAAAGACGCAAAAACAATTTGCATAATCTAGTACAGAAAAGGTTAAATAATTTACAGTATGAATATTAAAACAGTAATGTGGATAGGGATGAATGCATCAAAAAACCAAATATTCGATCGTATAGTAAAAACCTCCTTAAGAAAATTGAAAAGATTGTTAAAGCTTCATTCACTGTATATCTTTATAATCTGCAATTTGAAGAGCAAAAAATATTAAAAAGACGCAATATTTTGGGGAGAAATGTGTCGGGAAAAGGCGATTTTAACAGTCCATTTTCTTCATAAAAACAGCAATTTGAATTATACATTTTCTTCAAAATATACAGTATTTTTAAATTATTTTTTAAAAAAAAGATATTATTTAAAACAAACATAAAAATTGTATTTCAAAAATATGCACTCAGATTTAAATTTAATATGAATCAATTTATGTAAATTCAAAAATCGTACATTAAAATTATTTTACATTTCAATCATGAAAAATATCACTTTGTTGGGATAAATAATACCACACACAGTTACGAAAAAACATATATACTAGCACATTTATTCTATTATAAAACTAAAATTATAAATGTGTACTTCATGTTGAATAACATTTGTTAAATTAAAAAATAAATACTGCAATAATAGGCATTTCTTTTATTATTCATTATACAACCTTTGCATAATAATAATAGCTATGATCTATGACCAACATTTATCACTATTTTATAGACGTTTGCAATAAAGTAATTGTAGAGCAGAAAATTTATTACTTTAGAAAAATCCAAAGTTCAATTCCAGTGTTCAGCTTCAACTGATGATGAACAATATTTTAGCAGTTCATGGACATTTTAGAAATTGTGATTACTATACATGATCAACATTTATAGCTATTACATGGTGCCTGCTACAAAATAATTTGAGAAGCAGAATATCTTCCGCTTTAGGAAGATCCAGAAAGAACAGGTATTCAGCTTCAACTTATGATCATCAATATTTTAGCAGTTCATGGATATTTTAGAAATCGTGATCACTATACATGATCAACATTTATTACCATTACATGAAAGTCTGCAATAAATTGAGGATGCAAAAAAAATTCTCATTTTAGAAAAGATTCAGGAACCGGTTTCAATTTATGATCTAAATTCAGAATTTTAGCAGTGTACAGACATTTAAAAAAGAATTATCCGTCTGATAAATATTTTAATTTTAAATGTTATAGTTAATAAGGCTATTTTAGTTAAATTGGATAATCCTTTAAGCAAAAATTCTGTCAAATAATTAAGAGAATGCGGTTCAATGATTTGGAAAATATTTGAAAACTATCTTATAACTACAATAAGCGTTTCATAAGATTGAAAATTATTAGCCAAGTACTCAAAGAACAATTTTCTTCCCCGAAACACTCTGAAATCACTATAATGTAACTTCTTGCACAATTAAAAAGAACAAAATATTGTGAACAGAAACAATTATACTGAGTGGTGAAAAAACAAAATGTTTGGTAGAAACGAGCCAACAAAACACTATATTTTTGAGTACATGTGAATTGAAGAGAAAAAGGTGCGCTAATGGCAGGTGAAGTGATCACGTAAGAATAATTGAGTCGGCGACTAGGTCATCGACGATGGAATGCAAGGGGATCTATTCTAAGATCTTCAATCAGATAGTAACTAACGTGTTCCTTATACTGAATGGCTTGAAGCAAAAGATCCACTTCAACAAAATTAAATAAATGTTTAACTATTAATCATAATTGAGTGCTGAATTATTAAACATAAGCAAAATGTAAGGCTTGAAATGAATTTTTATTTCAAAAATGAAAGCTTTAAAAATATATTATTCAAGAAGTATTTCTTAAACAGTTTATCACTTTACTTATTTAACATGAGACTTAATTACTTTCACTTCATATCAAATGGAAGATTTCGAGATTAAATAGATGTCAAACACACGCACACACATATGTAAGAAAATTTCAAAACACTCATCGAAATGAGAATCGAATTTTCTAACTATGGTACTTAGAAATGAATCTGTCAAGCCAGAACAACAGTTTGGTTTTGCTTGCTTACTGCTTTACAGTAACTTTCCTAGCACGAAGACTGATTTAAAAAAGGCTTACTGCTTAAAAAGAACATAACAACAAATTAATATCGATATTACGTATACTAATTTATAAGTGTAAATAATCAAACTTACATAACCTTCATCAAGTTACTAGTTTCTATACATAAGCATATAATAATTCATAAATTGATGCTTAATATCAAATAAGAACTATTCATAACTAACAGGACTTATTAAGAAAACTTGGAAATTGGAAACATAACGATATTCAATATTTACTCAGTTTTTTTAAGCACTTTTTACATCACAAAATGAAGAGTGACCGAATAAAGTGTTCCAGGCAGCATTTTTTAATTTGTGTTCTGGTGCATCCCCTACTAGAGATGTAATGGGAAAAGCGTAAACATGTGCGCTGCAGTAGGTAAAAATAACAATTTTCCAAAAATAAAAAAGAAGTAGATATTGTTACTTTAAAATAATGAGGAAATGTACAAAAAAAGTATTTGATGCCATAAATATTTTTCTCCATTCCCAGCGATTATGCACACATGACTTTTAAAAGAAAGAAAAGAACCACAAGTCTTAATTCTTGATACGGGAAGAATTCCGAAAATTATATCAAGGCTAAAACAACTTTACAGTGAATTCAATTCAGCATTAAAATTTAAATTAATTAAACACTAAGCAAAATATCAAAATAAAACTTTTTTTAAGAAGCCAGAAACCAATAATCTAATGCAGGTTTCATTTCATTCCATTAAGCTGTTCAGATTTCAACCCAAGACAAAAATTCCATAAACTAACAAAATAAAAATCTTAATTCGTAGGATTTCGACTGCTTAACTAGATTTGGCGCAACTTCTATCGTAAAAAAGGACAACTCAGTTTAGTCCTAACTAGCAGCATAGCGGAAAGTCAACAGACCATAGATGCCACGACGCATTCCCATTAGCAAAATAAGAAACCCTGGTAGTTCGATACGAAAGGGAAAAAAACAATAAAATACTGTAAAAAATGAGAATCTTTTCTGAAATAAAAGAGAGTAAAAGGAAAACAATGAATACGAAACAATGCCCAGCCATTAAACTGAAAAAGGAAGTGAAAGAAAGAATCCAACCATTTAATTAAAAAAGACAGCCGCTATTATTTAATTGAGCCGCACCACCATGCGGGAGTCAATCAGCAAGGCTTTTGCTGAAAAATTCAAAGGGAACCGCAAGAACGTTATACCATTCAAGTAATCTTATATCGATATTTTCGTTAACTAAATGTGAATTTCAATGCTGTCTTTTACCCACAATACAATCAAAAAAGTCTGTTATAAGCTGTACTTAAAATAAGCAACTGTTAGTTATACATGAAATAACTGGAGCTGTACATAAAAAATAAGAACTGTACATGAAATAAAACTTATATATGCACATTATAAACTATATATCAAATAAAGCCTATATACGCACGGTGACTGCACACTGAAGGTTAGGTATGCACATTTTAAGTATAGATTGAAATAAGCAATGAAAAGGTATAGATAAAATAAGTCTCTAAATTTATTGTAAACATATATGAAATAAAAATTTTCAGGCACCGCAAGCGGCAAATTATTACATAACTTCTGTAAATAAATTGAAACTTATATATGCACTGTATATCCATAGTATTAAGATTTTTTTCAAATGATCCTAGATAATTGCTAAATATTTTAGACTGAAAAGACAACAAAAAATCGCAAATCTGTTTTTCTGAAACAATTGTTATAAAAATTTTATATGTAATAATTTGCTTTTCTTAAAAGAAAGGTACTACGATAGTATCAATAATAATTTTATACCTTTGTATTATTTCCCGCACTATGTACTTATACTTAAGTACTTTAAATATTCGCCGAATTTAACTAGATTAAAATAGGAAAATATCAAGTTTATCGTTTAGAAATAACAGTAAAAAACTTAATACATAAATGTATCGTTCCATTCCATTAAGGTAGTTTACTTAATTAATAATTATAGATTACATACTAATTACATATAATTTCTGTATAATATATATATATTAAATGTAATATATAGAAAAAATAAATATTAAGAATAATTTATAAATAAATTTGCTTATAATTCTAAAAGTAAAAAGTAACAATTCTCGATTGAGAATGAAAAACTATAAAATGAATTCTGGATTTTATTATGTTTTTATTATTTATGATTGATCCTTCATTCTCAATCGAGAAACATCAATTAATATCAAAATAATATGACGATTCAATTAAGTCTTAATTTAATTAAAATACTTCTTTTATTTTTGTAACCATTAAAACGGGGAAAACAAAGCTTTAAATGAAATTCTAATTGCACCATATTTATTGATTTAGTTTGGTCTAATTGTTATATACAGTCACTTTTCACACGAGAACAATTTTTAAGAGGATTTCGGACCAATAGAAATATCCATATCCGAGTTAGGAATTGAACCCACGAACAACTAAACTGGAGATAGACCATTAATGATTCAGCAGCCAGATACCACCAAATTTATTGGAATTAGTTACAAATGGAGCTTCATATCAAAAACAATTTGCGTGAACCAACCAGAATGATTATGCAATATCATAAAAGAATACATATTTTTTGTACCAGTAAGTAATCTACTAAAAATTTTAAAAGTTTTTATCAAAAATATGTATTTTTATATTAGTAATGGTTTTCAATAATATAAACGAATGAGGGTGAACTGCAATATATAACTGACAGTACTGCTATAAATATGAAAATATTTTCAATTAGATACACATAATGAACAATGTAAAATCTTATTAAAATAACCAATGCTTTATAAATAAAATCTCAATGACGTAAAAAATATAAAAAAATGCGAGTTAGAAGGCTTCACTACTTGTTAAAAAAGAAGCATCTTTTCTTTAGTCAAGGTATTGCTCTTTCCTTAATCTCAAATTATGAAAGTTTGAATCTTACTTATTTACGAATTTTAGATATTTTAAACAGAAAAAAGGTGTTCTCTTCTAGTTTTATCATTCAATAGTTAAAATCATTACCACTTGCAATAGTATATTTTTCCAAGATAGAAAAAAACAAAAGTGTCATAAACAACACAAAAATTGTCATAATATTGGCGAACATTTTAAAGCCATACTCTTATGCATTATACATTAAAAATTCTAAAAATAAATAACTGATAAATTTCAACATTTTCACAATTAAAATATCATCTGTTAATTTCAGAATCACCACAGCGCTCTAACTTTTGAAATTTGCTACGCTTGAAACAATGCACACACGCAGACACATATACATGCAGAGATATATACATATAGATATATATAATGGTGAAAGCAAATATTAAATAACTAAATTAATTAAAAATAATGTATATTCTTAGAAATTTTTTAATTTAATTAGTTTAACTTATACTTTAACCATATATATATATATATATATATATATATATATATATATATATATACATATATATATATATATATATATATATATATATATATATATATATATATATATATATATATATATATATATATATATATATATATATATACGTGTGTGTATGTACATATACAAATACACACATATGTCCTTTCCATTAAAAATGAATTACTAAAAAATGACCAGTGCTTCTTTTTTCACCTGCCGATGATGATGCTCCTTGATTTCGATATGATGGGGCCTCACGGGTCTGGTCACCTGCACGTCTACGGGAATGTGGCTGACGAACTGTGTCATGACTCCAACAAAAAGAGCGAAGAGAGGAAATAAAAAGCTCTACGTGAACTTTCCTTCGAAGCCTAAGAAAGAAATCAAGAACTGGAAACTAAGAAAATCCCGCTCTCGGTACAGCGTCCGACGGTCTGGGGGGCTGCTCTTCTATTTGGGCTCTCCAAAAGAAGGAAAACTCGGGGGTCGGGGCCGCTGGAGTCAGTGCGCAAGAGCATGGGGATGGTGATGGGGCCAACATGCCCCTCCCACTAAGTCCGGAATAACGGGAAAGAGGGGCGACCCCGTTGCCATGGTGATTCGCGTCGCAGACCCCCTATTTGGGTGGCTGCTGCTTGAGGCCCTTTCTGCCAGACTGAAAGGGGACCGATTAAGGCCAAAACAAAGTACAGGGTCGAGTGCTCCCGGCTTTCAGGATCGATGCCGGAGGATGGGGAGCAAAATGACGGTCTTTCTCCGAGGGAGATCCCTGCTCCTTCGTTTCCCTTTTCACCAGATGAGAGAGGTTGGGGAGGAAAATAACATCCATTAGCATGATGGAACTGTGTGAACAGCAAGAATCAATAAGGTCTTTGGGGAAAAATATAGGAACAAATATGCAACGTTCCTTTCCAGCAGATATCATGATCAATAAAACCAGAGATGTTTAGTACAATTGATTTATAAATTTTCTTTAAAAAAAGATTAATTTTTGTATGTTATTGGGCATTCAACGGAAAATAAATTGCTTTTCTTTTTGTTTTCCCCAAGAAACAGAAATTTAGATCCTTACATGGGAACATATACTCAAAAATAACAGTAATAATTTCTTTGTTTTTTTATTTAGAATCAATAACCACTCCTGATAATAGAAGTTCTTCAGAAACCAACATCTAACAAATAGCATGTTTTTTAAAGAAAGCTTCTAAAATCTAGATTTGTTTAAAAAATATATAGAAAAGTTTCTAATCAATAAAACTTTAACATTTAACTTACGCCTCTATGATCGAAAGAGCAATTAAAATAGAAGGTTTTTGTTGCTATTTTGCAATTATTAAATGAATATTTCTAATGATAGGGGCGAAGACAGAAATAACGGAAGATGAGATTCAATTTTTTTATTTTATAAACGCAACTCCTAAAATACTGTAAAATATATGAAAAATAGATAAAATGAACTGGTTGTAGCATTTTATACGAAAGCCATGTTATTAAAAATAAGAGTAAAATTTAACTTTGAAAAATAAGGGTAAACCAGTAGTCATTATTGATAGATCTTTACATGCAAATATATAAATGGAAAATGAGTTATCCAAGAAAACGAGGTATGAATTGGCCAACGATAATATGAAAATTTAATATGAAACTTAATAATTCTTTGAGGTATTAATTTTAATTAAATATCAATTTTGAGTACGATATTGTTAATCACTTCATGAAACAAAACAATCAATTATACAGAACCAGGTTTCAAATGTTTGTTGTCATAAGTGAAAATCCTCATAGATTTGTCACGAGTTTTCTCGTACAAGAAACTAAATGTTAAAATGAAGTAAAGCACATAAAAATCGAAGTTTCTGTCCCAGAACTTTTTTTATATTCAATATTACAATGTCGACCAAAAAATTGTCACTGCTTGGGAAAGTCTTATAACACTTAATTCGTTAATAATTAACTTATTAATTAGTGGTAAGTTGTTTTCTAACGTTCTATTTTAGGCCCCATTTATTATTAATAAATATTAATTCTACAAAATACTTTGCTACAGTTAAAATTTCGACTTATATAACAATTAAAATCAAAAGAATTAAAAAAACAAAAGAAATAGATTTCGTTTTTTTATATCTCAACAGTTATTTTTTGTTTACGATAGCTATTAAGGCCCAGATCTAGAGTTTAAAGTGAATTTTGAACAACTACTAGAACATCCGATTTTGATTGAACCTGGGAATCGAATCTACAAACTACTGAACCGAGGATTACAGCGATAACCTTTCGACTTAGTTCGGATTGCGGTTCGTTTATGAGTTTTCCACTTCCTTAGCCCCTTTGATAATACATAATTGTATATTACATATGTATATAGTTACATAGATATATGTATATACATAAATGGTATTGTTATAACTACAGATTTGAGTCCTAGGAATATATGGATAAAAAAATATACAACTATGCCACCCATATTCAACAATTCCCGAATAAGTTGACTGCTGGTACTGCTTTTCATTTGTTCTATTGTATAATTTCATTAGTACACTTTATAAATCAGTACATAACTAATAGCTATGTATAAAACAGTTAAATATTTCAATTTCTTTTGGTACTTGTTACTCGTTACATTTTTAAGTTTATAACTTCTGTGACACCATACACAGTGACAGTCATTTGTGTTGTAATACATGTACCATAAAGTAATCAAAGTTAAAATAAAGGACAGCATAATTCGCATATCAATATAACGAGACTTGAAAGGGAAACACATCAAAAAAACTTTTTGGACAGAAAAAATGCGTTACGTTCAATTAATTCCACGAAGATTACCGATATTTTACGATACATAAAACACTTATTAAAGAGCGCGGTCGCTTCAATAACATCTGAAGCACGAATGAATCATCCCCGCCCAACATAAAATATTTTAGACGGCCAACGGAGATCGAGTCCCCGATTAAATGACAGGTACCGAAATAAAATAGAGAAAACGTTCGATCGGAGAGTCACGTGACCACAGCAAGTAGTGATCGGAATCTTAAAAATAGAAGCTCTTCCACCCGCAGCAGGCTGTGAGCGTTGTTCGGCCCATCCGGTATCCCTCAGCAGTGAAAATTTGTAGGTAAAAGAGGCGGTTAAATATAATTAAGTTTATTTACATTTCAATATGTTGCTTATAATAGTTACATAACAGTCATGGTTAAGAATTGCTAAATAAAGCCCACTAATTTCAGAAAGAATTCAACGCATACAAACCTGAACTTAGTTCAAGAAATTGTATCAAATTTTCTACTACAGAAAAATAAAAGTTAAAAAAAAAAAACAATTGCAGAGAAGCAACGTAATTTAAAAAAACCATAATATCAATATTGTTTCACTTTATTCTATGAAAATTTAAGTTTCCACTACTTTTTTTCCTCATCTCTTTACATAATTTAAAGACTCAATGATAATAAGTAAATGAGAATGTCTTTGCGTTTAAACAAAAGGATACATACAAATATACATACTTCAATTATCGGAAAAAAAACATTTTTAAATAAAGATTTGTGTAAATTTTTTACCAAATAAATCACTAAGCAGATGGATTCTGGAAGATTTTAAAAGATGCTGTAAATAAGGATCAAGCAAGAAATCTTAAGTTTTTGTATTTTAAATTCAAAATATTAAAAAATAACAAGTCTATTCAAAATAAAACGGAATTAGAGGCTAGCCGAAATAGAACGCAATAATATTTGCGTGAAATTTCTGGCACTTGAATTTCACACGATAGAATGATTAAAAACTTGCATACCTCCTTGAGAAAATGAAAAAAGAATGTCGACTTTGTCTTCTTAATAAATGATTTCAAGTTCGATCTCAGACATTTTGACCAATACGATATGGTAACGTGTTCTTGCCTTCAGCCTACACGCATATTTTGCTTAATATGTGTGTCGATCATTGCACAAGAAGGTTAATTGGAGTAGGTCTTAGAATTTAAATCAAATTCCGTATTACCATCAAGCATCCACACTGGACATAATTACCGAACCCACGAGATGCTGTATTAAAAACCCGAGCACAAAACCTTCATCTCTATAAGCACATCTGTCTGGATGGAGGCTTGAGAGGTTTTCCAGGTTTTCTTCCTTGCGACACGTAAGTATGTGACACTACCTATGTAATTTTTTTCGGTAAGTTGTAAAGTATGTCTAAATACTTTATAACTGCTTTAGTTGTTTTTGTCACTCAAAACAAGATCTATTATTTAAAGTGCATTCGGAATCACTATATGCCCGCTGTGGGATTTGAACCCATGAACTGTTAAAGCAAAATCGAGAGTATTTTTGGCGTGAAAAAATCATATGTTGCCATTTGTTTAATGTGGATTATATGAACGAATATATCAGGAATTGAAGAAAAAATGAAAATATTATACTAATCTAAATAAAATAAAGAGAGTTATTTTCCGAAACTTAAATCAATAATTACATCTGAAAACTTAAAAAGTAAAAAAAATTTATAAAACATATCACACTTTCCATCAAAAATGGTATGAAACATTGCATAAAGAACGGTTTCACTTTATTTCACATCGCGAACAAATAAGTCAAAAAGTGAGCATTTCTTCAGCAGAATGGGTTAAAAATAAAACGGCCGAAACTGCATTCCTGCAGGGAAAGTAATACTAAGGAAAATGGAAGCGGGAATGGAAGCAAAAATCGATCTAATATTGCTTCCGGAAAGAAAAGGAAATGACAGTCATTTCCCAAATATTACACAGCAAAAAGCGTGATAGCTCCCTGCGATAAAACGAGCGATGAAGACATTTGGGTGTGGTGTAAGACATGACAAAAATTTGTTTTTATGGCATAAAAAATTCGAATTATTGGCGAGTTTTTAGCTTTTTCGGTTCTTTTATAGTACAGAATTGTTTATCAAAATGCACCAGAACAAAAGCTATTTTTGTTCTATTCCTTTGATGTCTTAAGAGATAAAAAATTTAATATAACTTTATTTTATTTTCGTTTGACTGAACAGGATTAAATTGTAAATTAAAACGCATTTATATTTTCGTTTCAAATAAATATAAAAACCCTTTTTTTATAAAAATTACGTAAAAAGGAAACTTTTTAGATATTAGGATTTATTAAAAAAGAAAACAAAAATTTCAATCGTATTTCCCAATTAAACTACGTAATAATTATTCCACTTTCAACTTTTTAAGAAGTTTCGTTATCTAAAATTTTTTTTCATAAGCCAACTATAAAATTCTATAAAGATTAAGAAAATAATCATTTTGCTTAATCACACAGAGGTCATTTTTGGCTAAAGACAAAATTAGATAGAAACCTACAAATCAAAATGGAACACAATAAACAACCATAACTCAAGTGGGTATCGAACACACGAACTGTTGAATTGAAGGTCTGAATGCTTAATATTCGGTTGCCAACTCGGCAAGAGAAATCCTAATTAGGTATGAAAAATAAATGTTGTGAATATGTATAATAATAATTTATATTATATAATACTATTATAATTAACATAATTTGGTATCATTTAAATCTTATTTAAAAATCTGATTTTTCTCTAATACGCAAATTATTTCATTTATAACTGTAAAACAAAAGTAGAGGCCAAGGCTATTCGTAAAGAAAATTACTTTTATAAATTAATCAAATTCAGGAGCCGCTACAGTTTGGTGAGTAAATACTTCGTTTTCTAGCCTGGAAGTCATCAGGTCTGATAATCATCAGGTCTGTCGAGTTGAAGACAGTTGTTGTTGACTGTTGCAAAACAGTCCATAAATAATGAACATAGATTGTGTCTAAATCTTATCATTGGTTATGCCGGAAAGTCTATAACGGAAGGAACCAGCTCTGGTATCGACTTCGTCATTTGACCATGATTCAAAATTAGGAAACTGTTGGCCGTGTTCAAAACTTTGGTAAAAAGAAATCGGAGCCAAAAATGCTTCGAATGATCAACAAATGTGCTACAATGCCTTCACTGTTTTAATTATTAATTTTTGTATTAAAATTGTCGCCAGTTTTCATAAACATGTAGATATTTAGTTTGTCACTCTGTTCACGATGATTAATTCGTATGGAACCTAAAGCTATCAAGATTACGATCAACTACAAGGTTTCACATCAGATGTTGGAATCGAACTCACGAACTATTGAACTGATTTGGTTTGGTTTGGTTTGTTTATGCCTCAGCGGTCATTTTTTTCTTTATACGTGAGTTTCAATCAGACCGAGACTTACAATTTAAGGTATTCCGAACAATACAAACACACATGCTCAGACTCACCGTGGCCTGGCGGTAAGAACATTGCTCTTCGAAGCATAAGATCTCGGGTTTGATTCCAGCCACTGTTTACCAACTGCGTACGGATGTTGCGGTTCTGCATGCAAGTTTATCGAGATGGGTGCTTGGGTGTTTTCCGAGTTTCTTCCCTTGTGATACGTGAATACATCCAACTATCCATGAAAAGTTTACTCGGAAGCCAATTTACGCTATGGATGTTAAAATGCCTTACAACGGTTTTAGACCGTTAGGCTATCCATTACACGGGGTCAAAACACACATCCCAAAGTGGGATTTGAGCCCACAAAAGGTTAAACCGAAGGTTAAAGTGCTAACCATTCAGCTAGGCTAATTTTAAATTGAAGCTCAAAGCATTAATTTTTCAGTTGATTAATATATATATTAAATAATATAGCATTTTATATTAAATGTTAATCAAAAACTTAAAATTCTTAATTTTGAATAGAAAATTATTTTAATTTTGCATCCAAATAAAATGGCAACATTCTTAATATCCATAATCTAAAATATACATGAATTAACGGATTTGCAGGGTATAAAATAGAATATTACATTATTTTGCAAAAAATTAAATAGATAAACATTATTTAATATAGATTAGCCATTTAATATAAATATATATATATATATATATATATATATATATATATATATATATATATATATATATATATATATATATGCATCAAATACATATTTATTCCAAATATTTCAGTGTTTTTATTCTAAAAAAACATAAATAGGATAGACATACGCATTACAATTTTTTAATAATAGCTAAAGAAAAAATCAAGAATTATGCGATAAGAATTTTTAAAAAATTGAAATTTACAATTAATAATGAAGAGAAATTTAAATGAAAATATAGTTTGGAAAAGAAAAAAGTTACAGCAAATATCTATAATTATATCAATATCTGATTTTTTTTAAAAAGATATACACTTATCCCACTTTGGTGAAAATGAATTTAAAAAAACTACACAATAGCAATATATTAAATAAAAAAAGAATCACAAATATAGATTTTTTTTTATTATTAAATGAAAATAAAAGAACTAAGTTGTCACAATTTAACAAGAAATTACTGATCAAGTCCATGCGACAACCATCCCAGTACTTGATAATCTTTAAAAAGAAACAAGAACAACGTGAGATATTGTGCTTGTGACGTGCGCTAGGCAGGTGTTGCGGGGCATCAAACCGTGACCACTGCCCACGAGTGCGTGATGGCCGAATAAAGAAGTGTTTTACAATAGGTCACTGCGATACCAAACAGGTGAAAAAGCTGACCTCGAACCAAGTCCACAATAGTTTCCTCCACAAAACAATTAACGAAGTTTCAAGTTGGAGAAACTCAAGCGAGATATAAATCTTCACAACCATGTAACTGATTCTACGCTAAAACATTTTTTGATCAGTAAAAATTTTAGAACATGTAAACTAAAGCGATAAACAACGAACACTTCACTACCTCGTTGCTCATGTAAATCAAAATAAAATATAAATTAAGATACCGATTTAATTCATAGTAAGATATAGATTTTTAATGCATTCGAATACGAATTCTACGGTACTTAACTAAAATTTGATTGGGGGAGAAGATTAATTTAAAAGTTAAACGTTATGAAATCTGGTAACAGAACAATTGCTGGGAATATGCTATTTTAAAATCTCACGGCGATCGGAACCGTGAATTCCTTATCTCAATGAATTCAAAATAGTGCTGGTTCGTGAAAATACGCGAAGATTGTATTGATATACTCCATTTGACAGAGGTTGAGCAATTTTATTCTTACAAAAAACCGTGACGTAAAACAAAAAATAAAAAAATTTTGTTCTAAAATACCTGTTATATTATTAAATATCTCAACATGGAGAAAAATACGGAAAGATATCTGTAAAACAGGGCATTTAATTAGTAAATACTACTGAAATTTGAGTACTTTTAAAAACCATGAATATAAAATGCAACATCTTTTTCTCTCAGTCAAAACAAATAGTTATTTTATGAAATCAAACGTTAAATTTTGTTCTCTGGGATTCAACCGCACGATTTTTGTTACGACACATTTGTGGATGCAGCGCTCACAGCGGAAATTCTTTTAAGCGTCAGCATCCTTGAGTCAATAGAAGAGTACGTAATAAATTCAAACATAGGAGACAAGTCAATGCAGACGGTGACATATAATATCAAAACTTCAACAGCTTCCTTTTTGTAAAGGTACGCCGCGACTTTTCTAGAAACATTTATTATTCATAATTGCAAAAATACCGTCCGAAACAGGATATCTGGAGACAATTTTTCACCCTGTCATTCAATAGCTGCTAATAAGAAATGAAAATTCATTTGCTTCTTCTTTCAAGTCATAGAAAAATCTCATGCTTCCGTAATTATCCACGCATTCGAATAAAATGAGAAATATCTAATATTCTACATTTTGTTTCAGCGCCAATCTTTCAAACTCTTACAAAAATATTTGATGCAAAACATGAAAATTAAAAAAAATTTAAACTAAAATTTAAAACATCCAAAAATATTAAAAACTATTTAGTTTTTACATTTTAATTTATAATATTTTATTAGTTATAAAAGTAGATAAGGTTGTCTACAATCATTTTGTAACAGATATTTTAGTAAAGTAAATTAGTATTTCCCTATTTTCTGTATTGTTCTATGTCAAAAAAAGTTGTTGAGGAAAACACTAATAAGGACGAATTAAACCTTCTTAAAAAATTCACATTTATATAACCGTACAGGATTTATTTATTTTTTTAAGAAAATTAAACGTAAACAGTCATCAGCAAACTTGATTTACTTAATTCCATACACAAAATGAACACAACACAATTTGATGATATTTAATGACAATTTCCAGAAAAATGAATAACATTTATTCGTCATAAAAACTAAATAGAATAGAGTCTTTAAATGGCAATGCTTGTCAGAAATCGCTAAAATAATATTAAAATATATATCAATCAAACTTCACTTCAAATCCAGTGAAATTCCTTAACAGCAATTCTTTTCAACACCATTAAAAAAATTTTGAAATTTGATCATTTACCAGTTTAATCTTACTACTGCATTACTCACACGCACACAATTCAAACTTTCACTTTTCTACTTAAAATCACAATATAACCGCGAAGTATTTTTCTTAAAGAAATGGAAATATTATAAGATATTAAAACGTTATTAAACTATTATTTCAAGAAATTTAAAACATCAGAAATATTTATTCATCATACTAAAATTTTAACTAATTAAGTTCCATTATACGTGATCAAAAGAAGTTATGAAGCATAAGTAAAATAATTTTTACACCAAGGAAAATTTTGGGAATATAAATCAAAAGGAAACATTAAATTACCATTTTCTAAGATTTCATTCACTTCATTAAAATATCATAATTTATAAAAAGACTTTTTTTAAATAAATTCTTTTGTAACAGATATTTTAGTAAGATGTAACAGATCGTAACATATTTTGGCATAAATATGTTACGTTTTATCAATATTATGGTAAAATTTAATATAAAGAACCACAAATCGTAAAAGGAAAACGAGGCAAACCATTCTTTAAAACATCACTAACCTCAACTCAAAAAACAATTTTCGATTCTAAACTATCGAATAAGTATAATTAAATTGAATGATATCATCACGTGTAATTATTAATTATCTTAGAAGCAGATAAACTAATACCATTAACTAAGAATTTTTAATTTTCCGTAGTTAATTTGCTACAAAAAGAAAATATTTAATAATGAATTCCTTCAAATTTTTTTATCTGGAAAATGCCAAAACAAAAATATCTTAGTAGGTTACATATTTACATCATAATAAAGCGATAATATATATGTATTTACTACTTTCAGATCATTTTTCGCCAAATTAGCTTTAAAAATATCGTTATTAAACTTCATAAAATACCTTTTGTTCAATTCAAATTGACATTTCCAACTATCGATCTATAATTTTTTTCCTATTCGACACCCTATTCCATTCGTATAATCCAATTAATTTGGTTTAATTTTTCAAAACTAACCCAAGCATTTTCATTTATTTAGACTGTCTCCATTTTTTTGAGGCAAAACAAATTTGTATGGAAAAAGTTTTTTAGTATTCACTTTGAATGAAGAGTTAACTCATTTTTCTACCCATTAAAATCCTAGAGGCAACTTTTTTAGATTTTTCCCTTTTTCAAATACCTTTAAATTAAATTTCAACCCATTTATATACCCTGCATATTATTTAATTTGTAAGCATTATTGAAGAAAAAAATAATTAAGATAATTTTTTATTAATGTCAATCAACTAGATCCAGCATTTTATAAAACTAAAATAATAAAATAAGCATCAGTCTTGGTTTTAAAAATATTTTAAGTGTGATAATGGCTTGGAATTGATTCTTTTTATTATTTTATAGAGTATAGTGAAGAGTCAAATAACTGGAAGCTGTTATAAGATGTCTTTAAGAATCCATTGCACTTATTTACCTTTCAGGACAACTCTTTATATAAGAGCAAACTCCCATGTTGCAAGAAATGAAATATTGAAAACTCTCAAGCATTCACTCATACAATGCAAAAAGTAGACATATAACATTCCTCTCTTGTTTTTGAGTAATGGCTAAAATTGAATGCTGGATCATCCACTCCAAAAACGATAATTTTACCATCAAGTGTAAATGGAAAGGCCATTGTGAATTCTATTCAACTACTCATGATAAAACTGATCTCATTACTTCTGTTATCATTTTATCATTATGAAGACTTGAGACTCAACACATGAGAATCTTCTAATCATTTTGTCATATTGTAACTTTTTGCACACAAGGACCAATTTTACTGACATCTCCAATTTCAAAGTTAACTTCAAATCACTGCAAATACCAAATCATGAGGTAAGAGTCAAATTTGAGAACTGCTGAATTTAAAAAACCATACATATAATGAGCACTTACCATTCAACAACCAGTTACATCATACTTTTTTTACGTACACACATTACAATTATTGTTAATTAATGTAGAGTTTGATGCATTTCAAAGAGACACTGTAAAAAAATAATAAACTTTATGAACAGCTGTACTTTTCCAGTTACAATATGGTTTCTGCCACTGAATTTGATGAAACAATAAGCTATAGTTTCTTCAGAAATACATTATTCTAGCAATGATCACACTGACATCATATACTGGTTAATATGCAAGAAAATGCTTTGTTTATATTTTCAAACACTCATTTAACCTAATTTATTATCAGAGGCAATTATAATCAAAATGAAGTAACCTCTGAATGTTATCCTATTTCTGATTACAATTTCAGAGTTATTAAACACTGCATAGAATTATATTATAGGTCTATTGAATCTAGAAAAATTTATTTTCCAGTATTAAAAATTATAGAAATATGCATTGTATTAGCACTTTAATAAATGCTTTGTCATTCAATGGTTGTTTTTTCCTGAAGGCTAATTAGACTGGGACCTATAGTAAAAAATAACAATTGAATGGCTAAGATGGCTGGTACCTATTACTATCAATCCTAACACCGAATCCAAATCATTATTCTGAAACATCATTATTTGCGTAATTATGGATTATAATTATATAAAAATTATAATTGATTCACATATTTGTAATAAAATATTTTTGTTAAGTTCTAATGAACTTAAAAGAAATATTTAACTCATAATCAAATGCAAAGCTCTTTTGCTCTAGTAACAAAAGTAGAAACTCGTTACAAATGTTTGATTTGCTATTATTTGTTTCCCACATGAAGATCGAAACTTAAAGGATTCTGAAGTACAATGAATATTCACGTTTAGGAAATTGGATCCACTAATTGCTGGACTGAAAGGGGGAGCCCTGCATCATCGCCAATTGTTTCTTATCATGTTCATCAAAAAGATGATGGATGAAAAACAGAATGTTATAAGCATTATTCCAGCACATTATAGAATTAGTATTATATGTTTGCTTTATTTGTGGTTTAGATGTTCTAGTCTCTTGCAGCAATAAAGGCTAATATCAGCACAATAACATCAGCATTGTAATTACTATGTTTCATTTTCTTAATAAACTGAGATAAAACACATTTGAATCTGACAGACAATCTAACATATAAGATGAGCATTTATAGTAAAAAGTTATTAAATATTCAAAGAAAAATAAATAGAAATCACTTTCCAGCAAAAATGATATTTATAATATCATGTAGTTAAAATATGTGATTACTCAAATTATGAAAAAGTAATGTTCAATGTTTTCTAAAAATTGTAAACATAGAATGAAAAAAGTGTAGCACATTTGAAGGTGGGTGATTATGGATTTATGTATTTTATTAGGTGCATAATCATATAAAGTATATAATCATCCAACTTAGTAAAAATTGTCACAGCAAATATGATGATTAATAATACATAATCATCAGGTTTGTTAAGGCTCTAATATTACTAGTAGATCAATGAACCCATAACTCTATAGAGGAAAAATTTTTAATGGAAATAATAAAAAAAGGTTTCTTTAATAAAGTCAACAAATACATATTATCTTTAAGCATGGTTTCTCAATTAAAAAACACTACATAAAAGATGGAGCATATAAAGTTAGTTTACATTTTCTTCTTCAAAAGCAAATAGCCGCAATCTGGTATTGGGCAGTTGTGATAACCCCAACAAAACAAACTGTAGTTAAAATTTTCCAATATCAATAAAAGATTTTCTCTGTCACAGGCATGTAAGTCAGTGATAAAGCTTGCCAGAACAATATACAAGATCATTTGCAATAAACTTCATCTTTAATGTTTCTCAAGGTCAACTGATAGGCTCTGGATGGTTTATCTGTTGCTCAACAGACATTTTTGGCACAAAACTGATTAGACCAGGACCTTAAAGTAATAAGCTCTAGAATCATGTCATAATTTACATTTAGCATCTCATTATGATGCAAATGTAGAACATCCAGGAACAATAAATTTGATTATTTGTGATGAATACCCTCTGTTGGTTCTCATCACAGATATTTCATTGATATGAATTAAAGATTTACTGATAAGTTTCAATAATTGATATCACTAGAACACATATTTCAGCTATCAAGGATCCATCACTGGTCTATCAGTATGGTAATTATATCATTAAAAACTGAATAAGTGAAGAAGCAAGTAATCTTTCATTATATCCATGTCTAAAAATAAAACATAAAAAATCTTCCTCGTTACGGCAGTTAGTTATAATTATATTATACTCTTTATAAATGCAATAAATTAAAACATAACTAAATTTAAAAGGAAGTTACATAAAATATCAATAAAAATACAGTTAAAATCTCACAGAACAAGTTGGTAAATAGTGATATTACATACTAGGCAAAAAAAATACTACAGAAGTTATCACATCTATCCTATTTGAATTGTCTTTTTTCTTTTATTTAATATGGATACATTTAACAATACAAAAAAACTATTAAATATTATCAAAAAAAATTGCTGGTAGAGAAGATAAATGTAACACCCATTCTAGAGATTTGCATTGATAATCTGCATATTTTAAAGAATACTGAATTAAGTATCCCCACTAACAAATTTGACAAACTATCACTCATCATCAATTGTTAAAGTGACAACTTTAAATCTTGAATTTTTCACACTGAAAACACATTCAAATGTAAAAATTTCAAAATTTGATATTTCATCGACAGCACTATTACAGAATATCAGTTTACTAAATACGAAAATAGCAACATGTTGAAAAAATATTCATCATGCCTTAAAGCAACTAGTAAAAAATGCACTTTAGAAAGAGGGATAAATTACATTTTATTACGTCAACAAAAAAGTTCCATACCTGGAATTGATAAAAATTACAAGCCCCCAAACTACAAGAAACTACTTTAAAACTATTACTTATTGAACAGTAATTATTTTATGAGAATAAAAATTGAACAAATAAGGATTTTTACTTTGAAATTAGAAATGGTTTATAAGGAAATTGAAATTCAAAGAAATTAGATACTGTAAGCATTTTTAAGTATTCTTATGTTAAATTTTGGTGAGGAAAGTTATTTATGGAAATATTTGTAAACATTTTTATTTTTCTTAATGGATAAGGACACTAAATACAGATACCCGGTTGTAATACCGTAGTTTCATATTACACACACACACACACTATCATATATATATATATATATATATATATATATATATATATATATATATATATAAGAAACGCTTTATATTCAATTAATTTACGATATTGTTGAATATCATTTAAAAGAAAAAGGTACTTTTTGATCATAAAGTTCATGAAAAGAAACTATTTTCAACAACTGTTTTAAACGTAAGCTAAATATGATGACAGCTATCAAATAATGCCCAAATGTTAGCAAATTTAATGTTTAATGACAACATTAATATTAAAACGACAATTCATACATGCATAACGGTGGAATAAACGAAAATAAAAGTTCCCTCAATAATTCAATACAACTAATTATGCAATATAGAAAGTTATAACCAACTTACCTCAATATTAATGTTTGCCTTTTCTTCGGTTTTGGAACCGGCATCGACCACACCCTCTTTAGTCATTTCAAAGCTTGAAATGTCAACAATATAGATTTATATTGGTTTTTATAACGTTTATGTACACATATATTCGATAAATAATCACTGGTAGTCAATTGACAAGACGTCAAAACACACCGCAACAGTCAACCGAAACTGATTGCACGATTCATCAAGTCGGTAAAGCATACAGGCGATTTAATGTTTGTTGTTAAACTTACGTGTGTGGTAGGAAATATCAATTTTTACATTCAAATATTCAGTGTCGCCATCTATGGGTATTATTTTAAACTATTAGTCTTCAAACCGATTATTCTATTGTAAGATAATTTAACGGAAATTTAAGTAAAAATAAACTTTCTCTTAGTTTTTTAGCAGAAATTTTGTTTCATTTTCTTGTAAATAGAAAACTTTTGAATGCAGTAATTTTTTGATAACTTATTAATATAACGAATCTACTAAAAATAATATAATGCTAAAAATTGTCATTATTTTTCTATAAAATAATTGTGAATTTTATGCTCTTATTTATAAGCGAATGTGAATTTTAATATTAATAAGCGATTTACTTTTACATTCTACTATTAAATTTTTTATACAAATTTAACGCAAGCAAAAATTTGGATGAAATTTATGAAAAATATAACAAAATTTATATTATAAATATTTTAAATTATAATATTATTATAATTACATATTATTTTAAAATATAAATTATTAATTAAAATTATTTTATAATTTCTTATAAAAATTATTTTATAAATTATTAGACATGCTACATTTTTAAACTGTGCAGTAACAGATATAAATTCTGGTATATTTATATATCTCTCTAAATATACCAATATACACTTCGAAGTGTATAATGGAACTCTGATAAATATATATATATATATATATATATATATATATATATATATATATATATATATATATATATATATATATATATATATATATATATATATATATATATATATATATATATATATATATATATATATATATATATATATATATATCATATATATATATATATATATATATATATATATATATATATATATATATATATATATATATATATATATATTATTTTCTTAATATTTGCAGATTTTTCTTTATTAGTGTGTATAAGAAGATTATCACATTTATATGTGATACACACTGTAAATAATATACATTTCTTGACACACTCTTGAAAATTTGAATTTCTATATATATGTGCCAAGATTTTCATAAAGTAAATTCATGTAAATTTGCTGTATTTTAATAAATAATGAGAAAATAAATTTTAAGGTCTTGATTTATTACTCTGAGCAATTTGCAACTTAACATTCATTTCTGTTAAAATTCTTGTTTCTATTCAAAATGTATACAGTCTATAGACTTCCGTTTTTTGAATTGCCACTATTTTTTGTATAACCTTGGCAATTGGAAATTCACAACAAGGTGAAATTCTAGAATCAGCCTTCTAGTTAAAGATCTTTTGGTTCCTCTTTTATTTCAATTGTAAATTTTTTGTCCTAGGTCTAAAGTTGATAAATATACAAATTATAATAACTACCAAGGGAAACATTTAAGAAACAGAATAAAAAGGAACTTTGATTATTAGTCAAAATCCTATAACAGAAAATGCATTTGTTGAGTTTGATGAAGTTTTTTCTATATTATATTGGAAATGTCAACAAAATGAAAGTCCCAAAAAAGGAGAAAATACTAACACAAATCGGCAAAATTAGCAAGAATTCTAATATTCAAACAAAATTCTCATATAATTTCTGAGAAAGATCTGGACTTTGAAATATCTGAAAATTTCAGATATTCAGACTGAAACAAACGGAGTGCTTAAATCAAAAAGTTCTTTAAAATTCCTACTAAAAATGATCAAGTAAAACAACGGTGGACATTGAATAGACAGTAAAAAAATTCAACATTTTGATTTCTTTACTCATACTGTGGATAAAAACTAAAAATATTTTTTCAAGACTCTTGAAATGGCTTGCATATTAATTATGAATACATAAAAATTCCAGATAATATTATCTTGAAAGAATTAGGAAAATGCATGAAAGAAGTGACTATATCTGATTCAAAAATACAAAATGCATATTCATAAAGGTCAGCATACTGTTACGATATTTTTGGTGAATATTCTAATTCAAGAACTTCCAGTATTGTATGTTATTGGTCCTCAACCCCTGGTCCGTTGACTGGTACCAAGGTAGCGGTCCATGGATCAAATGATAACAAGTTTCCCAAAGAGAAGAACATTTAATTTACTGTAACGTATTTTTCTTGGATTTGAGGGATTGTACATGAATGAAAGGTTATAACAAAAAAATATCGTAGTATTTAGACGGATTTAGGCGATGTTAGACAACCGGCTGTAATAAGAAGCATTGAATTTTTACCTTTGGTTAAGAGAAAATGTGTATTACTTTTCTCTCTTCTCATTAGAATTTGAATTACAAAATCTACTGCAAAGATTTCTCTCAGAAAAAAGTCCCTGTCCACAAATTTCATTGACAGGGTATCGGTAGTAAAATTGGTGTACCTATGTGATATATTCAACTTTATTTATGAACTCAATCTATGCCTTCAAGGGAAAATGATAAGTTATCAAAATAGCTGCATTTAAAGGACTGGATTTATAAGGAAGGCGGTTGAACAGAGGCAAATATCGGAGATATTAAAGCGAGACTAACGATGAGAATATATTTTTCCAATTAGTGCACAAACACCTGTCATTACTTTTAAAAATGTTCCAGCACTATGCACATTCTTTAAACCACAATAGATCCATGAACTGATAAAGTAAAGATCTGGGATCCAATCGTAAGCGAATCAGACGAAACTATCGATCTATCCAAGAAAATTAATTACCGGGGATTACAAATGATAATTACATTAAATGACAGCAAATCTACCAATATCAGTTAGTAAATTTTAAATAAAAAATTTAGAAATCCGTTAAATTCTTTGAGAATTTTTTTTTTATCTTATAAAGGACTCAACATTTAAAGATTGATAAAAATTCTTCATTGATAATTTTTAAGAACTTATATTAATGAAATCCATAAGCCACCAAATGTTCTCGAAACTAGAAATTCCCTTCTTAAAAATATAAGATTCATTCTTGAGGATTAATTGACACATTTTTTAAATTAATGTTTTTATAATATTACTTAGGGAACAAATCAACATCTATATCTTTGTACAATTATTGAGACATTAATTCTCAAAACAATTGGATACATACATTTTATTAAGGTTATATAAAATTTCTGTTATAGATTTAAATAACGTTATTCAGGAAAAATGCAAAAATTACCATGTATAAGCTAAATGAGCAAAATTAATAAAGCATGTTCAAAGATCAAAAGTTAAATGCGTACGATTATCATTCTATCTAGAAAAATAATAAAAGAAAAACTTTTCAGCCAATTGAAATTTTAGAAATGATGCATAAGACTTGGTTATGATATTTATTTCTACTTCTGAAAAAATCATGAAATGAAAATTGATTAAAAATGTGTTTTCTATTTGAATATAATATTTAGATACTCACACATAGTTTAAACCCAAGAAAGCAATAAGTTTTTCGATATTTTATGTAATGGAAATCTCCAAATATATTTGTTTTATACTTCGAATATGGAACTAGATACACAATTTCAGCTCAAGAAAGAGATTGATTTTTAATTAGTTAATATGATAGAAATTTCATGATTCAATCCAAAAATTATACTATAGATTCTTTTTCCAGTATAATACTGGAGACTCTTTTTTGAAAATGGTACAATGAATCATCAGTTAACGTACTACACGAAATGTTCGTTAACCGATCATCGATTTACCATTAATTTTTTGTGAAATCGATTAAATTGTTCTAGAGATCCTAAACCTGAAATTTAAAAAACGATATATAGTTTCTTATTAAGTTTATGAAAAAATAATATATACATACACAATCTAGCATAATAGTCAGCCCTTATCATTTTTTGTTTACCGGGTGTTAAGAATGTGTCCAACATCGATTGCTTTTCTTTTTTCAGTATTTTCCGGAAGCAATTAATAGCATTATCGTTGTAAACCAGTGTTTCTCAACCTTTTAGTATTCACGGCCCAATTTTCAATCATAATTTTCATCGCGCCTTCCCCTACCCACCACATACAATAAAATGCATAATGTATTTTATAATGTATTTTGAGCATTTTGCCGCTAAACCTACACCACAACCTTAATTTTAAACTTTAAAAATTACCAAGAATACGGAAATTTATTGAAATTTTCCAACACTGATCCTCAGCATTGAAAAAACAAGAATCCTATGCCTTTTTATTGCTCTTGCGTCCCGCCATGTCGGGCATTCTCACTGTTTCGCGAGAAGTTTCAATTTGTCTGGAATTTGTTTAGTCAGCTTAAAAGTTAAGTTAGGAGCGTGTGCAGATGTAAACAAATGCTTTCTTATAGGGAGAAGGAGAAAATTCTATGACGCCAATTTCAATTCCAGACAATCTCATTCGAGTCGATCCTTCTATCGCTATTGAATCTATTCTGAATGTTTTATGTTATATATATTTTCGTGTAATTGCAATTCACCGTATTAAATATTCACGGCAGCAAACTTATGCAGAATCATGGATAAATTTTTAAGCGGGCGTAAGCGAGCATTAGACGATAGACAAGCATCAACAAGTACACAAATAAGCGTGGTTCCGAAAATAAAATCAAGAAAATATTCTCAAGAATACTTAAATTTTGGGTTCACTAGTACTGAAGTAAATGAAGAAGAAAGACCCCTGTGTATCATTTGCTCAAAAATGTTGGCGGCAGACAGCATGAAACAAAGCAAACGACATTTGGAAACGCTTCATGGTGAGTACATAAACAAACCCAGAGAATTCTTCGAATTAAAATCATACGAAAAGCAAAAATCATTTGCTTAAAAAAACTTTGTCTGTGAATGAAAAAGTTTTAATTGCCTCTTACAAAGTTTCATATAAAATAGCCAGATGTACAAAGCCTCATACCATTGGTGAAGAGCTTATTTTGCCAGCCGCAATTGAGATTGTAGAAATTATGTTTGGAGATAATTTTGCAAAGCAATTGCAGTCTATTCTTCTTTCAAATGATACTGTTGTCGAATTGCTGATATAGCTGAAGAAGTAGAGTATCAGCTTTTGTCAAAGTTGCGTGACAAATTGTTTTCAATACAATTCGATGAGGCAACAGATAGTAATAATGATGCTCATTTCATTGCCTATGTTAGATTTTGTGATGATTTTTCAGTAGTAGAAGAATTACTTTTCTGCAAATAATAGAACTCAAAGCAACAGCACTCGCATTATTTGTTATCTTAAATAATTTTATGAACGAGGCAAACATAGAATGAAAAAATTCCGTCGGAATATGCACCGATGGTGCTCGTTCTATGTCGGAAGATTCCAAAGTATTCAAGCACTTGTGAAAAAAAATCGCCACAGTGCATCTGGACACATTGCATGATCCACAGAGAAGTTTTGGCTTCCAAAGAAATGAGTCCTAGTTTGAATATTGTGTTAACTGCGGTTGTAACCGTAGTAAATTATATAAAAATGAGACCACTGAAATCAAGAATCTCTTCAGCATTTTTTAAAGACATGGGTGCAGTACATTCAGCGATACTATTTTATTGCGAGGCAAGATGGTTGTCACGAGGGAAATTTTTGCTACGTGTTTATGAATTAAGAGAAGAAATCGCCGTTTTTCTAAAAGAGGAAAACAGACCGGAAACCGAGGATTTTCGTGATAGTTTATTTGTGATGAAATTGAGCTACATGGTCGACGTATTCGAGGAATTAAATAACTTGAATCTTCAAATGCAAGGAGCAAATACACATATATTGGATACGAGTGATAAAGTTAATGCTTTTTGTAGGAAATTGGAATTGTGTAGTAGAAATTTAAAGCAAGAAAACTTAACAATGTTTGCAAATTTGAATGATTGTATTAAAACTTACAAGGCTGAAGAACAACATGTAAAAATTGTTTTTGTAACCATTGAAAATCATTTAGCAATGCTAGCAAAGAATTTTAAAAAGTGCTTTCTTGCTGACGACAAACTGATATCAAGTTACAAGTGGGAGAGGGATCCATTTCAAAATTCTCCCGAAGGACACTCAATTGAAGAGGAAGAAACCTTCATAGAATTCACGGCAAGCGGCGAAACCAAAAGACAATTGAGTAGTAAATAAATCACTCTTGGAATTTTGGGCAGGAATGGATGCTGAGTATTCTGCACTAAAAACAAGGGTATTTCTACTACCATTTTCAACATCTTACCTTTGTGAAGCTGAATTTTCTGCAGTGGCTTCTTTGAAGACAAAATATAGATCTAAGCTAAATATAGAAAAAGAACTGAGAGTGCCTATTTCTAATATTAAACCCTCCGTCAAAAAACTTTGCTTTGAAAGTCAAGCCCAAGGAAGTCCCTACTAATTATTAAATTTGTTTTTAATTTAGTAAGTTGTTTTCATTAAATATGTTAAGTATTAAATATGTCGAAATGTATTTTGTTTTGTATGTGTGTGTGTGTTCTTTCCTTTCAGTCACTTAATCAATTTTTTTAAATAACATTTTCTCTTGTATATGCTCGTGCCCCCACAGATTGAGAATCACTGTTGTAAACTGATTAATAACATTGCTGTTATTGCCATCTGGAATTTGTTGTTCAAGATTACGTAGGAGAAAGTGAATGAACAAAGGGGAAGAGGCAGTCAAAATAAAATCACTATCGATTTTGATTTCATTCAAAACCGAAAGTAATGGTCTACTTTGGTTATAAATATTTTACTAAATGAAAAAAATACGATATAAAACTTTGTAGTTCAATAGACAAGCAACATAATTCAAGAGAGATGAAAAACGATTTTTATCCTTTGGGTTTGGCAACCCTGCACATTATGCTCTGAGAACAGAGAAATGTTAGTTAAAATTCATTTTAGCTCATTATCTGAATTTGTGTTCGTTGTCCGAACGCAAAAATTTTTCATGAAAGTGTTAACTGTCCGATTTGTTCGTTGTCCGATCACCCACTGTACTTTTTTGTGAAGTAAAAATCTCAGAATGGGTTTGTTTTCCACTTCGAATACGGTACTAAATATAGTATCAGCGCTCGCAAGGAGGATATCAATGTTTAACCCTTTGACCGCATTCGACGTATCAGAACGTCATGCATTAATTTGACCAAAGTCGCACATGATGTTCTGATACGTCGTTGAAAATGAGACAATATTTAACATGTTCATTTTTGTTTATTTCAAAATAACAATGATAGTGGTGATGATGGTGAGATAAAACCAAGATGCAAAAGACGTACAAGATACTTATCAAGCAGTGATAGTGAATCTTCTCCTGAGAAATTAGATCAATGGACTTGGGAAGAAAAAGACAATGTACCTAATGTAAAACGGTTTCGTGAAGTGTCTAGAATAAATTCTTTGTGTCTGTGAAGGCTAGGCGCTAATCCTAAACTTTTGGATGTTTTGAATGAAGTCCTAAATGAAGATTTTTGGAATAGCATTGTGGAAGAGACAAATATATGCCTGACAAGTGACAGAAAAAAGTTTTGGAAAAAAAAGAAACAAAAGGTGGGAGACAATAAATTCTAATAATTGCATAAAATATGCTGTTCTTACAAATTATTCTACCCCAAAAAAAATGCAAAAATTTATTCGAATAAATGTGCATCCAAAGGGTTAAATATTTTATATGCAGAAGTCTCATAATTGATGTAATTTGTGTTTTCTGTTTCAAGTACACTGAACTAGATATTGCTTCAAATAAATGAAATTAGTTTTTGGTAAAATGGCACTAAATATGATTTCAATAAATATAAATATATATAAAAAGAGAGAGATAAATTCCTATATATTTTTTCTAACAAAAAAGTCATAAATCAGTTAAAAAAATTTGACATTTAGTTAAAAAAAATTTAAACATTTGACATTTTGAAACTGAGATTTATGTAATCAAATTAATGAAGATAAAACTCGCCTTATCGAAATTCATGACTATTTTAGTTAAATATGCAACTGCGCAATGAAAAACGGCATTTCAGAGAAATAGTGAAATTAGGAACAGTACGGACGTATCACTTTCTTTTTGAACAGACACTTATGTGCACCAGAAAAGCATACAAGTAATAAAGAATTATAGGCATAGAGGTAAGAAATCTGCACGCCTTTCATTTTTAACGACACTGTTAAAGCCTTTACAACATTCAGCAAACTTATTTTAAGAAAGTAAAGTTGATAAATCATACTTGTGTGTAGGAGCCATACAACTAAGGAATTTAAGTTGAGATTGTAATGTAACAAAAAATAACATTTATTTAAACACAGCAAAAAACATTAAAATGCCATAAAGGAAGACCGACAAAAGTCCCGTCTGTCACCTTCTAATGCCACAGCTATTCTCTAACAAAATTACGTAAACAGCTCTGTCACTTGGGTGAGTAGGAGCGCCATCTTTATTATAACAGACGTCTTAACAATTCTGTTTGCAAGTTAATATATTATGTTTATTGTTCGACGCATTTTAAACTTGATATATATAAATTTTTTTATCAGTTTTCATCAAGAACCATACATTTGTCATTTATTATAAGCTAGAAGGCGAACTTGTCTCTCTTCAGTTGTTTTTTACACAATTTTTTTGGAAATTCATTACATGAATTAAATAATTTCATCTTCATTTAAAGATTTAACAATTAAGAAATATTTATAACTATTAAATGTGCATAATGTGAAACTGTGTACATGAAGATAAAACACGCAAAACAGAACATGAATAAATGTACATTCCAAGTATCATACAGTAAATTTATCAGAGTGGAAGAGAATAAATTATGTTTAAATATAGATACAGTTAAGAATAGAATGTATATTAAACTAAAGAACAAACACATTTTAATTTTTAATGTGCATAAAGATTGTATTAATGGAAAATGAAAGTAAAAAAATTTGTAATTATCGAAAACGTATACAAAGAAAAGTTACGAGTAAATGGATAAGATAAGATAGGAAGAAAAGAATATAAACGGTTAAACATATTAAAACAAACTGGTTAAACCTGTACCATAAGACACAGAAGATTAAAAATCTATGAAATTTTTGGATTATTCGGTTTCTTGATCTTTCACTTGCTAGTTTTTTGCCGATGAAGGTTCTTTCGATCAAGTTCCTGTAACTTAAATTGGATTCGGGTCCATGGTAAATTGGCTCACCTAAGGTGTGGTAGTTGAACCTATGAAATGACGAACTGACTGTAAAAGTACTTTGACCTTTCAGCGATCGATTTGAGAAATAACATTCAAGAATCTTGCCTAAAATGCCTTTTATCAAATGTCTTGGATATTGTTTGATATATGTGAGCTGCAAAAGGGAAACGAAATGAATTTTTCTCATTAATTCCAAATAATATTTCATTAATACAAGACAGCACTTGACCACAAAAAAAAAAGAAATATTTGAGTAGCAATCCATGTGAGCTTAAAAATATGAAACATTAATTTTTCGTTCAAATAGGTTCAATACGATTTTTCAAATATACACAATCAAAACTTAGATTGATAAAAATCCATAGGGAAATATTGCTGGAAGATATCCAAAACATTAAGTTCGATTATTCTTCGTTGAAAATTTATCTGTGATTGATATATTTTAATAATATTTCCCCCCCTTTAAGTATATTATATACGTTGAGGATGCAACAAAATTTTCAAATTTCAAGTCACTTCATTCCTTTACTAACATGTAAAAATGATTTATTGAAGAACTGTCATATAAGGCTATGCCCTACTTGTGTTCCTTTTCAATTTCTTTTAGTCAACTACTTATCTTCATTTTGTTATTTATAGCCATGTTTTTCACGATATTTTTACATTGATAAAACTGGACTATATTTTTTGAAACAAATTTTCGTATTTTCCAATTAAATACTTTTTTAAGGTGGTTTATAATATTCTTCTTGGGTGTAGTTCTAATTTCTTAAATGCATACCTTTTTTAAAAAATCTTTAATTTTATATCCAATGCATTTTTGTGTGGGAATTGACATGCGTTATCATTAAAAAACTTAAAGGATTATCAAACTCATTTCTGTAATCTGAACAATAAATTACACGATTAACCTTTTTCATCAACCCTTGACATCGTTTATTTCTAAATAGCTCTAAATTTTTTAAGTCATACCTAAAGACTTGTTTTATGATAAACCTTTTACATATCAGGATTAATTCAATCGAAAAACTACAGCCCCTTATAGATTCCAAACCATATACATCACTGTGATCACATCATTTTATAAAATGGGCTTCTCAGCTGATGTTGATCACAAGCACTGTTTATTTTCTCTGTGAATGCATATCTGCCAAAGCGTGTGCTTTAGAGTTTACAGGTTTTCTCCTTAGAGACACGTAAATATGGCCCATTTATGTGTAAAGTCCTTTTGAAAAGTAAAATACAAGGAATATATATGCCTAACAATGGTGCTTAGCTGTAGACTATGCAATATCAAAGCGTCCACTCATAGTTTCTATCAAAAAAAAAATATATATATATTCAACTGATCATCAGAGCATTGTAAATTCAGTTACCAGATCATCTATTAAAAATAATTAAGGACACATTTTCAGCAAACTTACATGCAAAGCAACAATAGGGTCTAAGTTAAGGGTAGATTAAAATTTAATTTCATTCCAGAACTGAAGTTTCTCTGCTTTTTTGCACCATACATATGATCAGTTATAATGCTAGACTTACAGTGGGAAAGAGTGCCACTTCATTGTCCAAAAAATAGCAGAGCTAATATTTGATTCAGCTAGACTATTGTCCTGAGTGGACTAACACAGTAAAAGCACTGTGAAATCCATTGTCCTTCCGCTTTCTAGCATGATGCAGAGATAAGAGTGCCACCTGAAGTCAGTTTTGTTACTTGATTGTAATTAAAATTACAAAGCAGATGGTTATACATATTAGCTTTGATCAATAAAAGTAGATAGCAGGAAATGCATAATCTTCCATTGTTGTACATGAGTGGGGGAAAAAAACCCAAATGAAAATTTATCTATGCATATATAATGATGTATTTACTTTAGATAATATTTTATTAACGATTATCCAATGGTCATAAACAACCATAATCAAACTAAATTAAAAGTAGATGAAAATAGAAATATTGCTAAAAATAACTTTTTTCTTCCTTAAAGCTCTCTCTGTATATATGTAGCATATCTAATGATTGCTAACTATTATTTTAATTTGAATTTTGCAAGATACAGGAAAGGAAGATTTAATATTTTCAGTGTAATTTCAGAACACAATAACTCTGTACGATTTTATCATAAGCCTGTAAGAGCTTACATTTTAACTTAAATTACACTGTACAGTCAAATTGTATGATTTGACAGCTACACACAACAGAGATATAATTTAGTGTTTTGTCTGAGACCTTTGTATTGTCATTATCAATTCTATTCAAGTAGAATTATTTTTAAAAAATATCCTTTCAAGAATACATGATATCAGGAATACAAGATTAAATGTTTAAAAAATTTTTTTTCTTTGTCTCAGACATGTCTTTTGTATTGTTATTACCAATCCTATTTCAATTAAATATTTCTTTTACAAGAATAGAAATTTTTTTTTAATCATAAAACTGTGCAAAATTTAAAACATTGTAACATTTGCCAAATTATTTTCCTAAATTTATAGATAATCTGATGATATTATTACAAAACTAAATTAAAGACATATTGGTAATTTGTTTCCACATAATAATATATACATTTACCCCAGATTCAGACTTCAATTTGTTGACGTTTTTTTGGACTTCTGAAACTTTTTTTAAACTATTTTAATTTGAATTAATGCAAACAAAAAATTTAAAAAACACATTAATTATTTAAAAATTGCATGCCGGATTCCTCTGTATGCCTGATGAAATATTAAAACTGAAATAAATAATATTTTGAATATTGTCCCACAATTACTCTGATTTTGCTTGTTTTATTTAAGTAATTAACTAGTAATTTATCACATTTAAATATTTGATGTTATTTATATAATCTCACACGGACATATATCAAAAACAATTAAGAAACAGTTATTGCTTTAAAGGAACAATTGAATTGTTTTTGTGAAATACACTCCCTAGAAAGCAATATAGTTGTTTGAATCTAACGATAAAAAATATTTTACTTTAGATTCAGTTTTTATTTATGCTGTTATACTGCTATCTAAGAAACATTTAGTTTCTCAAAAAGTGATAAATAAGAAAAGTTAAATAAATTTAAAAGAAACTCAAAATTCATATTTAATAATATGTAATCTTTACATTTCTTATAAAGAATATTACAAATATTGCATACAGATAAACTACATACCTGAAATAGATAGAACAATTAATACTGAAATTATAATACAAAATATAAACATAATGATTCATTACAAATGAGTATTTTTGAAATATAAAAACTAAAAATTGGGCTTAAACATTTAGACATTTATCAAGTAGGACAGCCATGTAACACAACTTACATGTAATTACATTATATATAAAAAATTATATCAGACTTTCTAATTTACAAAAGTAATATATATATATATATATATTTATATATATAAGGATGTGAGTGTATACAAAATTTATGCAAATTTTAAAATGATTGTCATTAGTGTTAACAGTACAAATATTTTTAAGACAAATTGAAATACATAATATATGTATGAGCTTATACATTCTAATTTATACATGAATAGTCACATTCATGAAAATAAATTTCTAGAAATAACAATAGCCCAATACAAAATAATTTTAAATTTAATTATAAAACTAAAAATTTTATGACAGATAAAAACGATTTGCCTTAGCGATTGTGGTATTTTTTATAAGACAATTCCAAAATGGAAACAGGAATCTGAAAAAAAATAAACAAATAATAATTTACACAAATGTAATAAATCAGTAAATATTTTACTGCACAAGACTTTCTATACATTATTTACTTTTTAATTTTTATTATTTTACATTCAACTAAAATACTTGTTCATATAAAAACAAGTATAACATTAATAAACTGAGGGCTTAAATATAATAAATTGATTTATTTAAGAGGAAATATTAAAACATAGCATATATTTTATTAACAGGATAATAGTAATTAAGAATAATAAACAACAGTTAAAAATATTACTTATTATGATAAATTAAATAATTAATACTTTCATTAAATGTAATTAGAAAAGTGGAATTTTATATCCATTGCACAACATTTAACATTACAACATTATTAATATAAGAGTTGAAAAAAAAGTAAAATCCAGAAATCAATCATTTTTATTGAATAATTTTAGTAAATACAAATTTAACTTTACCTTACATTTTAATGATAAAATGTCATTAATAATTTTGTAATAATTATTAAATGTTAATATCAGTTTGAAACATAATTAATAAGAGAAACATACTTTGAAGTCAAGAAATTTCTTATAAATATTAGTCTTCAAAATTAGAGATGTTATAAGCATCTTTTTTGATATATTTTAAAGGAAATGTCAATAGCATAGGAAAAAGTGGTTAAAGAAGTAACTGGAGCAATCTTTAGAATCAATTATTATAGAAATTAGGAATAATTTAATCCTAAATGGGACTTTTGGATTGATAATTGTTTATAATATGTTTATCATTCAATGAAAAAGATACATGAAACATAAAAATTCCGAATAGATTTTTATATTACATATTCAAGGTCTTTTCCTTTAATGAACATTCTAACTGGCATTCAGAGAAAAAAGTATCAATAAAATATAAATCTATTTTACTATGCTTTTGGAGTACAAGTTGCCCATTTAAATTTTACTCAAAAAATTTATTTATAAACTTATATAGTTTTTAAATAAAAAAAATTGTATAATTATAGAATGCTAATATCATAGAAGTTTCCTGTTACTTTTAAGGAAAAATAACTTTCCATTTCAACTTTTTCCAAGTAACTACAACAACTTTGTTTATATATATATATATATATATATATATATATATATATATATATATATATATATATATATATATATATATGATGTCAGATCTTTAAAGAGGATAAGCCAACAACAATACATATATAAGAAAAAGAAATCCATAATTTTAAGAAATTTCTGAATTTTATTTAATATATTACAAATTGATATTAAGCAAATGCTTTAAAATTGCTTTTCAGGCTTTGAGCAAGTCATGGCTGTCAACATCATGAATGGGGTCATTTTCACCCAAAATCAATTTTGTTTCCAATTATCACAAAAAGTTACGAACGGAATTGAAAGAAACAAAAATCTTGACTTTTCCTATTTTTGAACCAATAATAATCTGTAAAAATATATGTTAAATTTTTATCATTTTTAATGCTTATACCAAAAAACGCTGAATGGGTCACTTTGACCCTCTTTATAAACACAAGTACTAAAAATCACAAGTTTATAAGAGATTACTTTGGCTGATTTTTCATAAAATGAAAGTGGGAATTGTTTGTAATTATGAATTATATTTTGCGTATGTTTCTTTTATAGTGTACACAAATAATTTTTTCTAATGCTTTATAAAAAAAGAGCAGAGTTTAGTATAAAATAAAGTTTAAAAACTATTTTACCAGCCCCTATATGTTCGTAAAAATGAGCATCTTTTGGATTTATTCATGTGAAAATTATAAAACCTGCCTAATAAATTACAGAAAATGAACATACTTACCATAGATTAGATATTAAAGTCATGAAAACTTAATCATACGTGTTAATGTAGAGTTGATGGAAGGCACTTGCTTTTTTAGATGCATATAAGGATCCTGAGGTACATAACTTTCAAAATGATAAGCAACTCTGTAATTTACAATAGTCATCATTGATAATAAATCCATTTCTTTGGCATATTCTTGTAGTACTTGGCACAATGCTTGAATGAACCATGAGCCTTGAGAAGTATTTCGCCAAGAATAAAATCCTTTAATAATTAATACTTGCAAAGATTAAAAATTAGAAACAGAAAATAAATTTCATACATGTTATATAACTAATTTAAATTAATAAACATTTTTGTGAAAGCTTTAAATGGAAATTATGAATAAATTTTTAATTATATTAAAAATAATGTGTTGCAGCAGTGTTACTTAAAAAAAATGCAAACTGAATTTTTTAGTGAAATAATCACATTTATACAGAACCTAAAGTTTATTTTAAAAATAATTTAGACAAAAAAGTTGACAGAAAAAAAATCAAAGTAATTTTTGATATACTAGGAAATTTGTCCTTAATAGTTTCTGGATCTGTACAGTAGCAACTTTCTCATTTGCAACAGTTTGGAGTAATATGTTTTTAATTTGTACTAATTAGATATAACATATTTAAATTATAGCAGTTTGATAAAACAAATTCAATAGGAACAACACTTTCACTAATTAATAAATAAAGAAATTGAACCAATTTGGAGTAACAAAATTTTTAAACTTAAAATGATCCCTGCTATAAAATTTACTTTAAATAAACACTAAATTTACTTCAAACGACAGAAGCAGCAAGCAACTACCATAGGTTAGTTCATAAAAATAAAAGAATTCATATTTTAACATATAACAGAAATTTTTTCAGAAAAGTTATCCAATGTACAGTATTTTCCTGTATATAATCCGCAAGGGCGTATTATCCACAAGCTCTTTTTTCGAGCGAAAGAAAAAACGTTGCATAAACTGCAACAATTTTTCTGACGAATTGTCAAAACTTTATATTACTGATAACTTGGTGCCAAATAAAATACACATTATGATTAAAAATATAATAACTTCTACAGAAAAAATATTTATAATGATAAAGATAAGTTTGAAGCTACCTCAACGCACAGTGTGATTAACGGAGATGATAGCACAACATTGATCAAGATCCAAGATTCTAGTAAAACTTATCGATTTTTAAATTTTAAGAACTTTTAAAATGAGGTTAGACATATTTTAAAAATAAACTGTATTTGTTTGGTTAATAGTTAAATGAAATAAATGGATTATTTTCTAACTGCGCATTGAATACATATTTTCTTTAGTACCGCACATGCTTTGTTTTTTCCCTTACATTACACGTTTGTCGACATTTTTTTAATTTGCCTTCACTATAGCTTTCAATTTAAAATTTGCTCTGTAACTTAATAATTTTTCTTTCCTATGAGGATATATAAATTTGAATGTTTTCAGAATGAACCAATTCATGTCAAGACAAAATACGAAATGATGTTAGCGATTTGCAAATTTAATATTGTTCAGAAGAACTGAATTTGTTCTTGAACATAATTGGACAATTATAGTTAAAATAAGTCAACCGAGTATTGTTGCCATCTGTTATTTATTTTATGAAACATAAACGGCGTTTCTTTCAAAACTTTATTGCAATCTTTTCTGATGAAAAATATTTTTTGTCAGATTGTCCGCGGCAACGTATAATATTCACAACGAAATTCGGAACTTTTTTAAAGCATAATCCACGGATTATATACAGGAAAATATGGTAATTTGAAAACAACTGTGAAATGCTAAATCCGAAGTATGTGTAACAGATATTTGTAATGCTGCAACTATTTAATTCCCTTCAAAAGTTTTTAAAATTTTTATATAGGCCAACACATAAGATTAACAGATGGAATTTTTAAAAATATTCAAGCTTAGTTTTCAAAATATAAAAAATTAATTTATGATTCTTATTTAACAAGTTTACCACAAGATAATTTACATGTAAAATAATTTTAAAATCTGATTAATTAAAATTTAACTAAAAAAACAGACTTTTTTCACTTTAAATTCACTCATAAACTAAAATAATATGAAAAAGTATTTTACAAGTTTTGCATATACACTCATTTAAATAACAGAAATTTTCTGCAGTGTTATTTTTAAAACTGAAAATATAGTAATAAGTGAGCTGTGTCAATAATTAATTGGAAACAAATATTAACAATAAAACAATTGACTTCAGAATTTCTTTTTTCATTTAACAAAACTTGCAAGAAATTATCAATTTGCAGAGCTGAGTAGACCTTTTATGTCTTTCTAAAAATATTTATTTTAGAAGACACCTTTTTCATTTTGTGTCTTATTTTTAGACTAATATACATAATTCTCATAAATAATAACAATAGAAAATACTTTCAGCATTTAATGTAATATTTTCTATTTTACTGATATGCTCTTTTGATTAAATGTATTGCTTTCTTTTCAAAGTAAGTTAGTTTCACAACTTATTTTAATTTATTATAAAGATAAAATGTCTCAATTACAGATATAATTTTGCCACTAGTATTAGCTCTTAATAGCAATTAAAATATTTTTTCAAGGAAAAAAATTAAAAAAACTACAAAGCACTAAATTTATTCTACCTCTTTAAAAGAATGAAAAAAGTATCACTTGCACAAGGAACTGTTTTAATCCATTTTATTAAAAGCAATCATTTAAATATGGCTACTATGTTTTTAAGTAGGTATTGGTGAAAACAATAAAATGAACTAAATAATTTATAAAACATTACATAATTAATAATGCAAGACATTACATTAGACATTATTTATTTAAGCTTATAAAAAAGTAATAAATTCTGAAAGATTATAACTGAGCTAAATATAATATTAAGTAAATGGAACTTTACTATGCCCAATATATATATAACATTTTTTACTTAATATTATGAGATATTATTAAACAAGCTTTAATAAGAATTCAAATATGTAGATAAAGTAAATGAAATGCAGCTTTACTGATTTTCCTTGGAAAATTTTAATTACATGTACATAAATATTTGTAATGAAATTATATTAATGTTTTTTTTTTAAGAATTGTAAATGTTCATCATTTAGAATTATGTGTGATACATTATACAAAAATCATTCAGAAATTTTTGAGTATATTCATGCCTGGAATCATTGTCATTTGAATGAAGACATTATAGTAAACAAATATAGTATAAGTGCTTAAAAAAGGTTGAGAAGATAAAATCTACATTAATTATGCACATATAAAGAACATTTATAATAAAACTTTTTTCAAATAAAGCTTAATTTTACACAAGATATTATTTTTATTTCCATTTGAAGTTGCAAAAATAAAATCATTACAAATGAATTGTTTAAAATAAACTACTAGGTTTACTTAATAACTTTATTTATTAAGAAAATTACTTCATACATTTATAACTTAAATTACAAATTTTAAAGCACAATTTATTGTATTAGTTTTATTAAAATGATATATAGTTAGATGTTAGCAAAAATAAAAATACAAAACATATTTTACTAACCAGAAACTGTAGAATAAGCAATAAGAAAATCAGCACATATAGGAATTTTGAAACTTGAGATTCTATCATCATCAGAATCAGCCGATTCTCGACATGAAACAGAAACTCCACCATCAAGTTGGTCACCTTGACATGCCTGAAAAAATATGAAACTAAAAAAATAAATAGTAAAAAATGACATTATGTTCATTGTTCATTAATATGATGATATGGTTAATATGTTCATTACAAATATTAAAATAAATTAATAAACTAGGTTAGTATTAAATAGATAATATTCTACACATTATGTTGCAAGATGAATAAAGTCAAAGTAAATGAATCATATCTTTAATAGGCACCAAAACTTTTTTTTAAACTTTAAATTTGAACAACATGAAAATAATTTTGGTGCTTTCACAAAGAAGAAAATCAAATCTCAAACCACAGTGAAACAATAGCACATAACTCTTTATCATTAACAATTTAACATTTTTAATCTTTATAGTTTATAAATAAATATTTTTAGAACTATTTTAGATATAATAAACATAGTAAGAATACATATTATGAAATAATTGCAATTTAAGATATTTTAAGTTGAGATTGTCAATTTCTATTCTAGCACTTGACTACAGTTTAAAATTTTTAGTTGTTTAAAACCTTTTAAGATATTCAGAAGAATATACAAAATTAGTTATACAGAAATCTCATCAACATTCAATTTCAGATCAATAAATTGATATTAAATGCCAAATTAACAATATTTTGACAATATAAAATGTTTGTCATTTTTGTAAGTTTTTTTCAAATATTTTCGTTTCATGAATATTTTAACTACATAAAAAATTACAAATATTCAAATGAATTATTATATTTATTTGGCTTTAAAAATCAATTTGAGACATTTCAAGTTCACTAAATAAATTTTAAATCAAAAATGAATAACAGTATTTAAGTCAAAATCATTAATTATATTACATGAGCAACAATGTTTTAAAAAGTAGTAATATTGAAAACAATATAAAACTGAAATGAGAAAAAAGATAAATTTAATTCGCAATTACCCAAAAGTAGCTAATTAAAATAATTTTAAATCTTGCATACAACTCTGAAAAATAAATAATACAAAGCAAAATACATATATAAAAGCAGAAGATAAATATAATGCAATCTGTCCATGCATCAAAACCAGAAATCACTCAAGTATTTCTATTTGACATTAAATTCTTGATGATTATGGTTGTTTGTTCTTAGAACTTTCTTCCACCATTTTTCTTTATTTCTCATTGGACTTTTTCTCAAATAATTTATAAAGCAAATCATGTTATTAACTTTAAACTTAACAATTTTATAAATCTAAATACACTACTTTGTACCAATCATTACCAAATTTACATGTTGGCAATATTTATCAGTAAAGCAATTGCTATTACAAACTTGGAGCATAAATGTTGATAAGAAATGATATAGTTAAAAGTATAACGTATATTGTAGAAAGAAACTAAATTTATATATAAAAAGATAAAAATAAAATATTATTATTATACCTATAGTTATTGCAAATCCATACTAATTAATAAAAATATAAGATTAAGATTTACAGGATTGACAATTTAAGAAACAATTTTTAAAAGTTATAACAAATTTAGAAAATATTGTTAAATGTTGCAAGTCCTGATCAAGCATCAATATTTGGAACATTTTCATACAGTATTTAATAAACTAAAAAGCACATATTTTTTAAAGATTTCTATGTAAGTATTGAATGATTTGTTAACAAGACATTAGTAACATTAGTTTACTTTCAGCAATCATTTGCTACTAATATTGGGAAAATTTATGTTACAAATGTAAGTAGTGATAAAAAAATTCAATACCACCATAAAAAATTTCAGGTAGTTATATCTAAAATTTTCAGTATTGTAAACACGGTACCAAATATAAAAATTCTTACAAAATGAAATAAATAATAGAATAAAATACTTTCTTGAACAGTTTTATTATTAACTCCATATTTTATGGATTAAAAGCTACTAATTATTTTACATAAAATTGTTAAAAAATGCTCTGAATAGAAAATGAAAAAACTGTTTCTATGTTTATTAATGTAAAATTAATTATTAAAAAATAATTCAAAATACAAGACTATTTTAAAGTATTAATGTAACAAAACATTAGGTAAAATAGATGTTCAATACTAACAAGTTTTGAGACTTCATTATACTTAATGTCTGGACAAAAAATTTGTTTATGTAATTGCTCCGCTATACCTTTTAACATTAGAATAGGCAATTTAAAACAATAACTAAAGGCAATTGATCAAACCACTCAGCAGGAAAATTTGGCCATACAATTAAAACAGAAATAATAAAGTTAAACATTTATAAGTCAATTTTTTAATTTACCTGAATAAAGAACATTTTTGGTTTTCCTGCAAGTGACGGACAAACATCACCTCGAAACAGAGTAAATATATAATCTGTAGAATATTTTCCATCAGAAGCATATAAAACTCCTTGTTCCCCATGACTTAAAATACAGAGAACAAAGCAACTATTTTCAGAATGATCTTCTTTAGCAACTATAACAGAATTAGGTAAAAAAAAGTTAACTATTGTTTCTATTTTTCAAAAGTATTTTCATCAGGAAAACTTGCATTTCATTAAATAATTTTATATAGTATTATGAGAATTATTTTATTTATTTATTAGTTGTATTATTAGTTATTTCATTTCAGTAGTTTAAGAGAGGAGAACAAATACAAATTTTTGAAATAAAATATTTTTTGAATTTTGAAAAATATGATAAGAATTTAGCAGTTTTATTAAACAATTTTTGCATTTAATCACACATTGTAGAAAAACTTAATGCAACAAACTATAACAGTAATGAGAGAAGAATCAATGAATTTATCAAATAAAAAGTTATTTTTATTGTATTTTCAATTATTTTTGTATAGTAATATATAGCTTTATTTTAAAATACTTAATATACAGTTTGACAGTAAAAATTTAAATAAAATAAAAAAACTTGGAATCCTTTGATTTTAAGAAATTTCTTTATTCATTTAATTTTATTTAAAAAAGACTTAGTGCAAAAACATTTAATCTAAGTCCCAATTTTTTTTTTAGAATTTAATAATCAAAAAAATTTTTTAATCACTGAAACAAGGGTTGTAAATAAATATATTAAAAAATAATTACCTTTCTTTACTTCTTTTTGAACTTGATCAACAGTAAGATTTAAATGCATAGTAACATCAAATTTCAATTCTTTGAACCTACAATATAGTCGAGCTGCATCAGCATCAGTGCCATTTCTAGTGTTTAAACCAGTGGAAGGTTTAAAATCCTAGAAAAAACAGTCAATAGATAAAAACAAGTTTAACTCATAAATGAAACTATAAAATGCAACTAAACAGTAAAGTAATATATTGTGGACATTTAAGAACTGAACAAACTGTACCAATCTTTCTATATAGCTATGAAAATATCTTATAAAATATTTAATAGTTGTTTATGAAAGACAATAAAAGATAAGAAATTATTCTTTTTTAAACTACAAACATTGAAAATAATATAAATTGCTTTTTAAATTAAATAAAACACTCAGAAATATTAATGTTTTTGTTAAAATGCAACAATCAAGTATGTATGTATATGTATGCATATATATATATATATATATATATATATATATATATAGTGTGTGTGTGTGTGTATTGAAATTTCAATACTTTACATTATTTTTATTATTTAATTAATGCATTTCTATATGAAACTCCTGATATTATTTATAAGAAAACAATATTTACATGAATATAGAATTATAAAATATTAAATTGCTGAATATTGAAATGCTGAATTGTTAAATTTTTATCCTTGTACATTTTTTAAGTAAAAAGTAATAATATTGATCCAATCTGCCATATCAACTCTAGCATTTTTTTTCGTATCTCAGAAAAATTTAAAATAATTTATAAGTCAATCATGTTATGCTGACTACTTAGCTCAGACATGTGTTTTACACCTCAGGGCCCATTTTTAGAAACAGATATGGGCACTGTAGGCCTTGGCTCCATAGGTAATGTCGTGCCACTAGTTTAGTTTTACAAAAAGTTAATTTTACCGATTAATTATGTGGTTATAACAAAAGTTAATTTTTTAATGTAAAATGCATGACCTAATCAAATTCAGTTCTTTAACTCTATTGCAGGTATCATTATTAGTCTAAAAATCAGATTTAAAAAAAGCATTTTCCTAACACCAATTTTAATTTGCATTAAAACAATCAAATAACTAAATATTTTGTTATTTATTTTTTTGGTTGGGCTAATCAGATCTGCTTTTGATTACTTTTATTTTTTGCCAATTTTGAATTTTAAAATGGAATGGTATTTCAATTTATTAAGCACTACATTAATAGAAGTTTGGAAATTTAAAGTGACATGCAATTTGAACAGAAAATCAAAGTTTGCACTCCCGAAATGAAAATACTACTAACACTACATTGAAGAAACATAAGATACATAGCACATAAAAAGAATTTCCAGAAGTGGTTTCATTAATTTGGATAGTTGAAACTGTACATTTTTTTTATTTTCATTCATTTAATCATTAGACATTTTTACTCACCTCATACTCTAAAACACTAGCAGAATCCTTTTAATTGCATTATCAATATCTTTAGTAATAGGTATGATTATATCTTCTGTGATTGAATAAGCATTCTTGCCAATATTGTGAGAAATATTGTACACTCATATAAGCCTACCTTCATATCAAATTCAATTGCAGTTTGATAAATTGTTTTAAGGTTGTTTTTAAGCTTTTTTTTTAAGTAGTTCTAATTTTTATTCTTTTTAACTGAATACATTTTCTGGAAGTGATCTTTTATTTTGGCATGGTAGCATAATTGAAATTTTTTTTCACAAAGACACAATAGTTTTCTTTCTCTCAGTTTCATTGTTGTAAATATAAAAGCAAAATTTAAAAATTTCACAAAATATTGTTGCCATTTTTGCTTAGAAGTTGATGGTGCCATTGCAATAGTAGTACAGTCCTAAAAATATTCAACCAGAAGAATCTACTTTTTGAAAGTAGTTCTTCCCACCCCCATTTTTTCAATGTAGTATTAGTAGAATGAAAATATTTCTAACACTTCATTTAAAAAATGGGGAAAGCTAAAATAAAATTGTCTATGCTACAAATTTAAGGAACTTAAAATCCTGAAATAAATAATTTTCTGCAAAGTCAGTGAATAGAAAGAAAATTTTACTGCCAATAAAGGAAAAAAAAATATGTAGGTGGTAAAGGTGGTAATTATACAACTTATAGGTGAAGATGATAACGAAAGTGTCAATTAAGTTTTATAATTTGTATTCTGTGTTTCTAGATTTTTTTTGAATGCAGTACAAATAATTAAAATGTTTTTATTACATTATTAGGAGAAAGTGTTATGCACTGCAATTACAATTATGTTTTCTTGTTTTTTAATTAATACCTATCATTAAGTTAAGTTGAAACTGTTTTGTTCGTTGCTTTATGATCACTTTTTAATCATAATTTGCAACAATTTACTTTAGATTAACTATTTTTTTCTGGGAAAAGAGCTATGGGCAATAAAATTTTAGAACATGTGTAATAAAATATCATCTCAAAGGGAAATTTCCTTTACAACAAAAAAGAAATACTTTTGATTATTTAAATAAGCTTTATCAATTTTTCTTTGAAACCAACTGATTACATTGCACACAGGTTGCCATTTTTTTCCTGCTATGTTTAAATATTGCTTTAATTTACTTATGCAATAATATTTAACCTACAATTTAAGACTTTTATGATATTAGCAATTAGGAAATAATTTAATTTGATTTATCATTATTATGTGCTATGTGCTTACTTTTTAAATACAATCACTAATTTGATTGAAATAGCCCTGATTTAATGAAAAAAATCTGAAATGAAATAGTAATGGGTTTCTTGGTCAAAGGAAATGAATAGCTCATCTTCATTCAAATCATCAGGTAAATATTCTTGGCTTTTTTCAGTTATAGTAGCTTTTTTAATAAAACCTACAAGTCAAAACAACCTATGTATCTTTTTTTACAGTATCACTTTAAGTATATATTCATAAATACATTGTGCATAGAATATGAATTTCATGAGGCGATTTGAAGCCATTACTCTTTAAAAAACTATGGTATTTGCATTTGAAATTATTAATTATACTCTGATGCATGGGCTCTAAGACAGAAGACTAATTAGGTGATGAAAACATCAAATAATCAGGAATTCCAACATCAGCAGTACTGTCAGCAATCCATACTTTGATACTACAATGAAAATGTTGGCTCAAATTTCTAAAATAAATTTTAAAAAAAATCTAGAAAAATTTTTAAAAAATCAACAAAAGAATCATGGAAATAAGACTGTAAAAAATGACTTAAAATTTTAGTTTGTTAATGGAAATTAAAATTACCATTGCATTTATGGGAGCCTGTTTGAAAATAGTAAAATTGTGAATATTCATAAATTACAGGTTTGCAAAAATGAGAATCTAGTGTATTAGCCTTAAATTAAGTATATAATAATTCAGAAATATTTGTGGTTACAAAAAAATTAAAATCACTGAATTATTTGCAATATATTATAACACATAACTATTGACTGATTATGTTTAAATCAAAATATGATTTCAAATATAAATATATTTTGAAACAATGCTTAACACATTTTCACTTCATTACCACCAATAATGGTAATAAGTGATTTAATTGTTAATATAATTCATTCTCTTAGTATATAATTTAAATAAGAGTTATATAAAAGTTTTCTTTTTTTTTTTTTTTACACTTTAACAAAGGATAATTTGTCAAAACTATAACAAAATAAAGCACAAAATAACCTTTAATTTAATAGATTCTATATTTAAACTTGATAGCATATATATATATATATATATATATATATATATATATTACTGAAAACTACATTTTTATTCCATTATTCCCAGATGAAAATATGTCCACTAATTTGAAACAGTACTCTTTTATTTAAATGAAATTTTGAAATGAAAATATTTTTTAAATTTAAGTGATATAGCATTTTACTTGTTTTTATAATTAGTATAAAATTAAAAGCCAAAATTTACATGTATATGCAAAGCGTACTCAGGTAAAAATAAAAAAAAAGAAAAGAAAAAAGTACCCAATTGTTTTTATAGTAGGGATATTAAAAGTTCAAAAAATCTATTGAAAGCTATAAATTTACTAAAAATTAAATATTTTCAAATAAGTTTTAAGAAATTTTGAGCTCTGGGTAAATTTTTGACCAAAAATGCAACCTCTTTTAGTATACATTGGCTTACATTCAGAAATGCATGTCATTTCTGATTCTATTGGATAATTAAACATTCTAGTCAATATAGCTTTCCTTTAAGTACATCCCTATCAAAACAGATATAACTCAATAATTTAAAATTATTAATATTTTTAATTAATGAGTTATGTATTAACACAATAAATTTCTCACCTTATGATTAAAGATAAGACATTTTCCTCGTTTAGGATAGTTCATAGAATACACAGTAGCCCCAGCAGATCCAGAAATAACATTTGGTGATTCACCAACAACAGAAGGTTTGGATTTCCTACAAAAGTTATTAAAACATTTTTACCACCACTTTGAGTTTTATAATAATTGAAAAAACTTGCATGCATTCAAGAAAATAACATAGTATTATATCTTATAATCTGAAACAAGTTTAGCTGCAATCACTATTGCAGTAATAATAATAATCAAATGTGTGATTTAAGAAGTTTTAAAATTTACGGACAGGATTCATACACAGTAGCCATCATAAAAATCAAATAAATTAAAAGAAATAAATAAGAAAGCTATACTACATTTACATTTTTAAAAAGAAATGTACTGGACAGTATAAATAGCTTTTTTCTCTTCTTTAAAGTTTATTGGAAATATGTTACCTATATCTTAAGATTGCGAACCAATTATGTATAAGAAAATAGAGAGAACTTCCACACTTTCAAGCTTATTTGGGATATTCATAAGTAAACCAAACTTTATTATACATTGTAAGACCGTACAACTTAACCAAAAACTGCATTATATGGGCAAAGCATAAATGTTGGTGATTATAAATAAGTAAATTAATATGAGTGCTTAACCAAAATTAAGCAGATATAAACTTTCCTGCATTATATTAGACAATAATGATGGCTGAGTGGTTAGCGTTCGTGACTCCTGAGCTGTGGGTCCCAGATTCACATCTCGGTTCGGGCATGCATGTTCTTTTCTTACTCTGTTCTCTCTGCCCTTTTTTCTGTGATGATGTATGAATGTGGCCCACCCAATAAATGGGTTTGTACTGGTATGGCGGGGGTAACAATACTCGACTCCGTGACTTGGTTCACAGGTGCCTGCTGGGTAATGACAAATGAGTAGAAGTTTCTGACCTTGTTATGGCATAGGGTTCGTTGCCTAAGTGCCCATCGTTGAAAAAAATATTAGACAATAATCAATAGAGCATTCTTAACAGATCAAATTGATCATTTAAAAGCAAATAGGTTAAACTCAAATATACACAAAGGCCAGTAAATATGAATAGAATGAATGTAATATAAATCAGAATAGAATGTAATGGATCTCAGCAATTATTCTACAAGAATATCAAATTGGAAAAGGGTATTTTTCCATTATTTGCCTATAGTAATGTATTTGGTAATCATATATGATACTGTTAGGTATATATTTTTGCATTTGATACTTTTTCTTCTGTATGCATTGTTTGTTTTTATCATGCTGCTCTACAAATCATCATCAACCAAAAATATCTGATAGAATTATTTCCAGTGATATTAAGCTCTTAAGCTCTCCCGTGTTCATTTCTAGAATAAAACTATGAGCACACAAAAGGATAAACAATGAAGCAGTGTAATATCAGTACAGAAGATGTCAACATTAGAATTAATTAGTTTGATACATTACATATTGTTACTGTTTAATCACCATGTTTTATTTTATCATATTACTTGTTCCAATTGACAGAGTAGCAACATTTTGTAATATACTTGGTAAAAAATTGTTAGTAGATAGAGAAATAATATCTGGAAATGCAACACAGATAAAATACATAAGTTTAAAAAAATTATATTTGTAAAATGCACTAAAATACAGAAACTTTTAAAACAAAACAAAAAAATAATAATAATAAAATTACTTTATTTTAAATATTTTCAGTGATACATTTGCCAATCAATTTTGTCACAATATATTTTAAAGACAAGATTTTGCAAGAACATTATAAGTAGTTCTAAACTTTTAATAAATATTAGTAAGAAAATATGAATTTTATCAATAAGTAAAAATTATAAATCTATTAATTTATATTTCAAAGTAAAAAATAAATAAATAAATAATGACTATGCGTAAGACATATACACATAAAAAAGAAGTTTATTAGACTAAAAACAGGTAAAATAATATTAAATTTATAAAAATTATAAAAAGAGCTGCAAATTAATAGAGCATTTTTAATACATATGAGAATGTAAGAGCTGTATTAAAATTTAAAAAATAATACAAAATATTAATTTGGCTGACAACAGTAATACATACCCAAAGAGACCTCTTGCATCACTTTCATCTTCTAATTTTAAACCCTCCATGTTTTTTGTAGTACTGTCTAAAATATAAATACAATAATAGGGAAGTTAAGATCGATGACTTTTTCATTCAATTTTTTTAAATGTTATTTGCTAATTACAAATGAATGGATTACAGAAAAATGGTACATAAATTCTTACATTAAATTGTGTGTGATAAATATTTATACATCAATAGAACATTAATAAAAGGCAAAGAAATATAATAAATTGTTTAGATTCACTGAAAAAAGATTTTTTTCATAAAATAGTAAGACTTACTAAAACTATGCTGAACTCACAAAAGTAAACACGTGAAATATATTTGACAAACGTTAAAATAACAACTTATTTCATTGCTGTTGTGTAAAACATCAGAAAAACAATTGGGTGGAAATATTTTTCGATAAAACTTTTATATTTTCCGAATGATAAGACGCATTTGGCGATAATTTGATAAAATATTATCTGAAATGAATGACGATATGAAATGACCATTAAATGAATATGTTCGGAAAATCAGGGATATTACACAACAAAATTTAAACATATAATGATGTATTAATCAAGATTACTAACCCATTGAATAAAAATAAACATTAAACAAAGCAATAACAGGAAATATTACATTTAGAAACTCTCCATGGAAACCGGCAGGAATAATAGTAGAAGTTATTTTTCTCAGGAAAGTTATGACGCTAAGTTTGGTTGGTTGGCGGCTTTTTGAGACTTTTAACCGCGTGATGTCTCTAATGGTAACAGAAACATTATTGTTTTTAGAATCTCTATCAAGAGATAAAAAAAAAACATTTTCATACAACCCTAATATATTTAAGATTTTTAAACATAAGTTGTAAACACTGTTTATAGGATAGATCTTTATATAACCTAATAGTTTATTCAAAATTTCATTTTTTTGACACCCATAGGAAGGCCCAAAGTAAATCTAAAGCTGTAATGTGACACCACTGGGGATCCACTGGAGGTCTGTACAGACCTCCAGTGGATAAAGGAGTGATTTATTGAAATTGGACAAGATAGGATTTCTGTTGTAGAAAATGCTACGTATTGAAGAATTAAAAAGCTGAAGCAGGTGCAAGAACGAGTTCTATATTTTTGCTTGCAAGCATTTTTAAAACGTTGATCTTTTTAAAGACTTTATGGTTTCCGCTTTGATCTATGGCGGTTCCAAGGATGGACATTTTGTTGTTCCATTGGATAGCTCCTATTTATACCTTTCTATATTGTAAACACAATTGCAAAGAGACTTGTTTAAATAGACTCAAGGCCTTCATGGATCCCATATATAAATTTATCATCAGCATTTGCTAAACTTTTAATTCCATAAGGTATATCCTCAAAGCAATCAAACATAAAAATAGAAAATAGAATAGAAGACAAGACTGATTCCTGAGGGATTCCTCCTTTAAGGAAACCTCCTGAGGATAAGCAATTTTACCATTTGATTTTATAGGATCTATCTTGAAGAAAACTGTGAATCTATCTTGCAATATTGTTCTTAATACCTATTTGTAAACATTTAGAATTAACCCATCAATATACTGAATCATAAGCCGAATGAATATCAAATGAGATGCCAATGACATTTTTAAAATCTCTTTTGGGTAATGACATTTTTTTAAATAGGAAGAAATAATGTTAAATAAAGTAATCCATTTTAAACAGGAATTATGACTGATCTTTTCCAAAAAACCAACTGGTCCTGAAGTGGAAATTTTTGTAGAATTAATTTCATATTCCAGCTCAACTAAGTTGATTGATTTGTTATGTTCCAAATGTTCAGGACTGAAGTAATCTAAAGGTATTGGAGGATGAAGACAATCTTTTTTTAACCGTAACACAAAAGCATTGCTTTAATTTAAGGGTTTCTATATTTCTTAGGCATTTATAATCATTTTATTATGAGAAATTTGGGTATTATGGACTCTTTGATTAACTGAATTAAGATTTTTAAACAAGAGAAGTGAGTTACCTTAAATTTTGCAAATATTATTTCAATAGTCTCTCTTAGCAACTCTTTTAGGCAAGCCGCACACTGAGGCGAGAACAGACAGGCAGCACGACATCGTGAGGTGAAAACTTGTTTTCTCTGTACTGCGCACGCACATTGGAACAGTATCTTGAATGCGTAAAATTAGCATGCGACTGGTATCTACCATTTGTGATTTACGTTATTTTTATTGCTCGTCGCTTGCATGCGTATATTTATGTCTTTGATTTCCTATCTTTATAAATGAATTTCCATTGCTCACAAATGAGAGAAAATGCTGAATTTAAAAAGTTTCCTTAATTTTGTAAAAAATATGCTGCATTTTGTTTTCAGTGAAAATTATTCTAATCGAAATAAAGCTTAAAAAAGTGTGGATAGAAATATCCATTGTAATGAAATTTCCCGTTTGTTTTTGTTCTAATTTTTAATATGATTTGTAATTTTCTTATATGTAAAAAATTTACGAAATTTAATTAAAATTAATAAAATTTACCGTGCAAAACATTGTTAACCAGTAATTATTTGTAGTTGAAATATTTAATCTTATGAAATAAATTTTATATAATATTTTTTAAATTTCTTGTTTAAGTGCATAAGTGTTTCTAAACTTTTAGTTTCTAAATTTTAAAAAATAATCTAACTATTTAATAATCTTATTGAAAAACTAATTTAAATACTACAGTAGAATTAAGAACATCTTCTATCCTTATGAGTTACTATGGATTTAGCAGTCACTTATCTTTTTGCACATTATTATAATATTGTGCAAACTAATTTTTAATTAACATGAAAAATCACAAAATTTATCATTTGGATTGCTCAGTTATTTTAAGCTAAATTACTGTTAATAAAATGTTTTAATACTTTCCACTGACATTCTTAATTACTTTTAGTTTTGTGCTGATTCGAACTGAATTATTTTGTTATAAACTAATTTTATTATTTTGAGTAAATATATACATTTGTGATTTATTATAAAGAGAAAGTTCGTTGCTCCTTTAAAAAACCTATTATTCTCCAACTAGTATTTCATACATCTGATTTAATTTAGAGCATTTAAAATTAACATGCCCTAACAAGAGATAATTATGATTTTATTTACAACAAAAATACTGGAAAGTATATCTAATTTTTTTCAAATTAATGTTACATAAAAAAATATAATTTGCTTTCAATTATACTTTTACATCAAATAATATATTTATCACAATAGCAAATTTAGCTACGTTTTATAAAAGAAATTCCAATTCGAGTATTTAACCTCACCTTAGCCATGGACATAATCTTGAAGAAAATAGTGTAAATTTAATGTTATGTGTTAATTATATTAGTATATTAATAAATTGTAAGAATGTGTTCTTTGTTATCAAAATACAGAGAATAGCATTCAATAGAAATCAGTTGTGATTTGAAGTAACAATCTCACATTTTATTAAGTTTTATGCCTTGCCTATTGAATTAATTTCATTTTTCGAATACAAGACTAAATGAAATTATATTTTACGTTTACAATATAAAAGTCATAATATCATTTTGTAATAAAGTGTTTCCTTTGGCATTTTTTCTTTTATTTTTCAAACTTGTAATATTTAATAACAGTATCAACGATTTAGAGGCTACATAAGTTCTCAGGCAAGCACAGAAGCAGAAGACAACGAAATAAAAGAAAGTGAAAACAGAAGAGTAGAAATGTAAACAATATCCCCTCTGATGTATTGCGCATGCGGCATGCGTAAGATCTTCCATCCTTCGCCTTGATCGCTCGCTTGTTCCACCGCTTTAGGATCCAGGACAAACTGTCTAGTTCCCTTTTGGCCTTCCTGAGGTATTTTTCAAAAATAAAAGTCTATTGCAATAATTACTTCACCATAGGGATTATACAGAATACAAAATCTTTATATAACTATTTTTTCTTATAGCTGAAGTAAAAATATTTTAGATTTGATTGTAAGAATAGGTGTCGTTGAAACTTAATTCGGCATTGATTTTTAATTTTAATTTTATTTTTTTACAAATTTATTCCATTTTTTAATAAAGACACCACGAAGAGGTTCGAAAAAGAAGATTAATTTTTTTCATTAATTACACAAAATAAGACCTATTTATACAAATTAAATCCAAGTCCAATTAAGTAGGAAATATATATGAAGCTTGCTTAAACAATTGTTCCTAGGTTTTTAAAGACAATTGAACGCTTCATCAGGATTATTTTGTAACTTTTCTATCAATGTGGAAGGTTTTGCCTTAATGCCGATTATGGATAAATTTATAGACGGGCTTGTAATGGAGATACATAGTTTCTCTCTTTCTCTACATTTCTTATAATGTAAATAAACTATTTATTGTTCTTCACAACGTATACATTTAGTTTGATTTCATAATTCAGTATTTTTGTATAGTGTTTTGGGTTTGATTATATAATCAATTTCAAAAATAAATTTTTGTATATATATTTAAACGTGGGCTTTGAAAGACATTTAATATAAAAAATTATACTATATAAGTTTGCTCCTATAAACAATAGAATTAGATAGAACCTGTTTAACACAATCTTCTGAACTCTAAACATAATAGTACAGTAGCATACAATTCTGTCGAAACTTGAAGTCTTCATATTAAAATGAATCGAATTCCCATTTCGCAGGTATTCCATACCCAAAAGTTTTGTGGAAAATGTCAATCAGCAGCAATCCACCTGATTCTGCCTGAACATCAGAGGGCGTTTTTTGCAACTTATATTTGTTATAAAGATTTTTAGTCGCATTTTTGTTTTTGCTCGCTATTGTAGGAGAACTTTATTTCTCAGCTCGGGTCGATATAATCGGCCAAAAATATTTATTTTTTTTGTGTTATTAAATATTTGTTACATTTTCAATTGCGTTTTTATTTAGAATACTTGCGCAGTGCCTTTGCCGGAACCTATATAATTTTTAGTTTGCCTTTTTTTCAAGTTTGAAGTGTTCTTAGTCTCAAGATATTGCTGCTGATGTATAAATGGGAAACAAAACCATGTGAAAACTTCAGAATTAATGAAGAACAGGATAAAAAAAAATACTTATCTTTGCAAAGGCAGATTGAAGACAATGAAACTGACAAGAAAGTGCATAAGTTAATAATTTCCAAGACTAATTATTCTGGACTCAATAAAATCAACTACAATCAACAAATCTCGAAACAAAAAGTATTTCAAATTTTTTTTTCGCTTACCAAATTTGAAATATATTAGACTTATTTAATGGTAGATAACCGTTTTTTTAAGCGAAATGTCGCTAGTTCGGTACCAGCCAACGATTAATAACGGAAGATACTAGTTTCTGCTTTCTATAACACAGTTTACTATCTAAGAAAAGTTCTGCCAGAAGGTATTGTTGTGAGCAAGTAGCTGCATAATACAAAGAGCTCTAGGAGTAGTTACTTCTAGCTCTATATTACTCAGTATTTTGAAGCTAGATAATGTGCCACGTTGTGTCAAAATAAGAGAAAAAATTTCAGTTAAGAGAAACATTTCTAAACTTTAAAAAAAAAAAAATTATGATACGCAATAGAATAGTGGAAAATTTCAAGATAAAGTAATCTAAAAGTATGTTCAATTTGTCAAAAATTATCAAACGATTTCATGCAAAAATATTAAGATAAAATTGATTTTAGCAATATTTTTAAAATTCAAAAGCTATTGGAAAATTTTATTGAAAATTATTTATTGAATTACTTTGTCTTGATAAAGTAAATTGATATTTAATCTTAATGCATCAAGAATTATTTGTGAATTTTACTGTGAAACATCAAGATAAAAATTAGATTACAAAATACAGAGAATGAAAAGGTATATGAAGAATTTTTGAAAACAATTTAAGGAAAAATAAACTGAATTCTTAACCATTACATTTTTTAAAATCTAATTTTTGTATTTTAATAAGTATTTTTTTCGATATGTTTAATTTTTCTTAATTTCATAAAAATATACAATGTTTCAAACTTCATAATTTTCACCGTTGATTTTTTTTAAAAATATTCTTTTATTTGTCTCAGAGATTTTGGAAATGACTATTTTCTTAACATTTTATGTATTTCATATTTTTTTAATCATTTTTTATTCTAGAATGGGGATTCTTTGTTGACAATAATGCTGATGATTTTAATCTCTTAAATACTTTTGCCTTTAATTTTCGTACCTTTATACATTTTGAATAATTCTAGTGTTTCAACTAAACACTAAAAAATAATTAAATTTAGTTGATAAAAAAGAAAAACTTTAATTTCTTTGTTTTTGAACGCCTGCTTATGCTAAATAATTAGGGCAGATCATATAATGTTTTCTTATATTTAAATTTCTGATTATAAATGCACTTGATTAAAATACTTGATAATTTTTTGATTATATGTACCACATAATTTTGATAATATTTGTTTTCTTGTGTGTGACTTAAAAAATTTAAGTTATCAACAAAAATCTCTCTTTTCACTGCAAAGTTTTTATTTTTGTGACATCAAATAAATTTGTGATATTTTAAGGTTTTAAAATTTGAGATATTTTAAGGTTTTATAAATTTGTGATTTTTTATGATTTTGTGATATTTTAGGTTTAAGGTTTTTATCTGAAAAATATGATTGTGTGAAACATGCATATTTGATAACTGATTACTTTTTATGAAAACAGAATATTAGAATTAAATTTAAGATATTTATAATTTGTTTTTGATGCATTTTTTAAGTAAAAAGGCCATTAATTTTCTTAATTATAAATTTTTGAGGAAGAAAATCGGAACAAATTGGTTTTATACATCCTTTTATTGTTTAATAATTAAAAACGTTTTTGTTAATTAAAAACGTTTCTTAGTATAATAATTAAATAAGCAATTTAGTATCTTAAAAACCGCACAGAAATATATAAAGTTAATTGTACATTTTTTTCACTTTCATTTATTTATTTTCATTTTGACAAATTTACTTACTTTCATTTCTGATTTCCCTAAAAAATAACTTCTTATGAAATTATTACTAGTTAAAATACTTTGTTATGAAATTATTATGAAATAAAGTTCTAGACTAATTTATAATTAGTAAGCAATTATGCATAAATTATTTTAAATGAACTGGAAGTAATTTATCTTAAACTTTTTGTTTCTGATTTTTTAAAAATTTCTTTTTCAAATTTTCCATAAATTCTGAAATAAATTCTTTAAATAAAACAATTATTTTTTTAAAAAATAAATTTATAGTTTCTTCTGGTTGCTCTTTACGAAATTTAAAATAAGGAAAAATAAATGAGAAATATAAAATTCCTATCTTTTTACATACTTGATTGAATGTCTGCAATAAAATTTCGTACTGAAACAAGTAAGCTAGTAAGTCTTGACATACATCGTAATTAAATTATCTTTTATCTATTCTTAGTGCGCAATGAAAAATTAAAATTTCTTCTTGCTTTTGTTTGGGGTTTTGAAATTTGCATGCAAAAATACATACAATAGGCAAATCATATCCATGAATAAGCCAGTATCATAATTGATTTCGATAAAAAAAGAACATTGCGCATCATAAGCTAAAGTGTAACTCCTGATAAAAAGTAGCTTTTTTTATTTGTTATCTTTAACTCTGGTTGAAATTAGAATCAGAGTTTTGCCTTTCACTTTCTTTCTCGCCACGGTTAGGTGAATTGATAAATTGCATAACATGTAATAATGATTCAGCAGTCATAACATATAATAATAACTCAAGTCAAAATACTTATTAACTTTTTTGTCGTTCACTGAGGATTAAGTAAGTTATCTTGTTTTGTCTAGTTATTAATAGATTTTATTTTGTATACATAGACTACAATAGTATATTATGTTCCTTTTACAATGTGAAATAAATTTTAAAATATAAATTACATTCTTTCGTATTAACTGCCATTTGGGGATATATTTCAAAGAAATAATTTTTCCTAAAAAATAAATAAATGAATAACATTTTATAGAAAAAGTTGCCTTAAAATAAGAATTATTAGGCGGTATTATCACCGAACAATTGTCGTTTTGTAATTAATATGAAACTCTAATAACATATATATATATATATATATATATATATATATATATATATATATATATATATATATATATATATATATATATATATATATATCTATATATATATATATATATATATATATATATATATATATATATATATATATATATATATATATATATATATATATATATATATATATATATATATATATATATATATATATATATATATATATATATATATATATATATATATATATATGTGTGTGTGTGTGTGTGTTGATGTAAATTTATTTCATTTTAAAATGTATTAAATATTTTTTGTGGTATTTTAAGTGCGGTTTATTTACGAAACAACAACAATTTAAAATATTTAATTTTTTCTAACATATATGATCTAATGTTTGGAAAAATTATTTTAAATATCTTAAAAATTTTCCCAATCAAATTTCGTTCATTGAAATTTTACAGTATCCATATTATATGAGATTAAACTATTTTAATGATATCATAACAATATTAGCATTTGAAATTATTTTATGTTTAATGCTCTTTAAAGAATTTTTTAATAAATATTTATATTTCAAATATTATATTAAAAACTTTTTTAATTCTTTATGTAACTCTAAGGTATTGATTCCTAAAATTTTATGACTATGTCAATACTGAATACGCTAATTAAATTAATTATTCAGTGGCATTTTAGACAACCAAATTTTACTCAACAAAGATCACTTAAGCAATATTTACAAATTTATTTATTTATTTCTCTAATAAATGTTTTTAACAGCTAATAATGTAAAAATATGTATAGGTTTAACCTAATATTATTTTTTAGATTATTTTAAGTCGATTAAGTGATTAAAATGAAGAATACATTTAAAGATGTTGCTTGAAAGTGACGAGCTAACATATACTGACGAGTTCATACGTGTTTAGACAAACAAAATGATGTAGCTATTAAGTTTCACAGATAAATATCTCTTTATCAATTCTTTATTTCATAATATTTATTATTAAGTTATGATTTTAAGATGAATTTATTGCAATTATTTTATTTTATGTAGGAGCCACATATCATTAAAATTTAACTTTGTTGTAGCATTTGCCTCTTTAGTTGCGAATATTCATTTTTTCAAGTGATTGTTCATCACTTTTGACATGTTGCTCTTTTAAAAGAACAAATAAATTATTATGCATAAAAAGTAATTCAAAGTTTTCTTTTATAAGCATTTTGATCGATTCCCACTTTTATAAAATATTTATATCTATAACACTTTTTTAATTTTTTAAATTTATGCATATAATATTTATAATTCAAATTGTAACAAAAATAGACTTCAAACTTAATATACATAATTTAATTTTGCTTGTGAAATTTATGAAAATAAATATTTTAATTCAAAATATCAACATCATTTTTTTAAAGAAAAAAAGTTTTGTTCTTTCAATTTGAATTTTGAAACATTTTTTTTCATATGTAAACATGAAGTGATTTTGAGTAAAATTATTCTTTGTATTATTAACTTGTTACGAAGAGAAGAAATGTGTCATACAATAAGCATTTTACTGTGCTATAATGAAAAATTGTTTTCATTATAGCTTAATTAATATAAGTTCTGAAAAAGTTTTAATGAAACGAAATGCTATATATTTAAATATTTTTTGTTATACTAGTATTTTAAATACTTATAAATCAAATATATTTTAGCAGTAAATATTTTTAATGATAATATTTCAATGAAAAAATATAAAATACCATATTTCCCTTGGCTTTCTTAATTATATTTAATCCTAATGCTTACACATATATAATTTTTTATAGGGAAATACAATTTTTTTTATTTTCATTGAATTTATATATATTATATTTCTTTAGCATTTCTTAAAAGATAAACTTTGTTTTTAATTTTGCTTTTTATATATTTCCATATGTCCTTCTTTTACACAAGTGTACTTTTATTTGTTATCCAAAATGAAGATTTAACTATATTTCTTGTTAGCAATTGCAATCGAAATGGAGAGTAAACCATTTTTAAAATTAATTGAAATAATCATTTGGACTTTCTGAGCAATGACACGCGAAAGAATTATAAACATTTTCTCAATAACTTTACCAGCTTTATTAAATCTTTAATAAATTTGAAACCGCGTGAAGCTGATTATTGACACAGCTGTAATTTGCCAAAAGTTATGGAACATCCGTAGTATAACGTCCAAAACAAGTTTTCACTGACAATGGACTATATTCACTTGTTGCAAGGACAGAAGCCCAGAAAACTCCCAAACACGTGTTTAACTGACGAACATGAAGAAATCAGATGCTTATAGTACTTATCTCCTACAGCTGAACAGTTTGTGGGAATCGAAGCAGGAACATTTTACTCCACAAGCATGAAATAAAAAGAGAGGATTTTTAATTTCCCATTTACAATTATGGAAAAATGTACGGGAATTCCCACTGATATTTTAATTTTTCTATTTATATATATTTTTTACATCACATAAAAGGCTGCTCACACTGTCTAGTGGTCAGCATGCCTTACTGCAGGTTCTAGGTTCGAATACCGGTTTGGGCATGCATGTGCTTTCACTCTCTCTCTCTCCTGTGAGACTAACATCTTGTTTGGAGACTTGTTCTTGTTTCCTGTTTTATATATTTTTTAATGGATGATATGCCGACCAACTTGTCTAGTGGTCAGCGTGCCTGACTACGGATAAGGAGGTCCTGGGTTCGAATCCCGGTTTGGGCATGCATGTGCTTTCACTCTCTCTCTCTCTCCTGTCTTTGTCCTTTCTTTGTATAAATGGTTTGTGAATGGTTGCCTACCCTGTAAACGAGTACCTATGGCATGTGTGTACTGAGGAAGTCGGACTCCACACCAAAGTACGGTTTAGTTGTAAAAGTGAAGTAGCGCAACCCATATTGCTAGCCTAGTGGGCACAAGACAACAACAATAGCAACAACATAAAATATTAAGCAAATTTTGAAAAATTAAAGAAAACAATTAAGCAGATAACAGCATTAAAGAACATTTAGTTACTTAAAATTTTTTATATCTTAAATTGTCATTTCAATTCTGACAGCAGTCCCCTTTCAAATTTCAACATATCTATATATTTAGACTTCCAATAGAAGTAATATATAATCTAAAATTCTTTCTCATAAGAATAATCATAAAATCATCATTGATGATCGTTATTGATTTATTGATCTGTGCATAAAGTTTGTAATTCAGAGAATATAAAAAAATGTGGGTAGTGCTATTGCTCCACTGAACTATGAAATATTACTAATTTTTTTATTGGATTTTTCAACTTTTAATCGAAAATAGGACAGCAAGCTTATTCTTACTCCGAAATCTCACTGGTAGGAGTGAGAATTATCATCAGGTAATACGAATTGTTACATGTGATATTTTTCAAATTTCTAATTGGATAAACTATTCTAGTTCGAAGATAGTTTGATCAATCATCCTATCTCATTTAGATAGATAAATTAATCTGAGCAGAGGTGAATTAATCTTTCTGTAGATATTTGGAATAGATATAGAGTAAAAATCGAAGAGAATTAATTTGAAAAATTATTATATTTTCATGATTAAAGTTTAATCGATACAGTTTTACTTACTTAATTGTCAGTTCATTGATTAAAAATTTTAAAACAATGTTAGTAATAACATAAAATATACTAAGCGTCAAATTTTTTAAATAGCGCATTCTTTTTTAAATATTGATTAATGATTATTAATTACTTTTAAATAATTAATTATGAATAACAATTATTTAAACTTTGAAACTGAAATCAAATATTATTTTTTAGTTGCAACAAAGTTCTGTTGCGAGAAATATGGCTGAGAAATATCCTGAAGGAAGTACTGGGAGTGGAGAGGATACTGATGAAAGTTATGAAGAAACATTTGAAAGTCCAGATGCAGTTGATGGCGGTTATGAATCTAAGCCTAAAAAGTAACATTTATCGCTTGCTATGCGGCTTGCAGTAATTTATTAAAACTGCGAGTATTTTTCCTTTTGTTCAGATAATTAAAGATTTTTTTGGGTACGCAAATATATTCAACTTATTCATTTCAGAATCAGGAATTTCTTATTCAACTTAATTCATTCTTTGAAATGAATAAGTTTCACGATTTATGGAAATTTCTTAAATAAACTTTTTACATTTCTTAAAATAAAGTTTTGTATTAAGTGTTATAAAATTTATAGTGATTCATATATATATTTGAGTGATTTTATTCGTTGGAAAATTTCAAGTAAAAGATCAGTAAAAGATTTTTAATTGAAAAATAATTATTAACATTAGCATTATATCAAAATGAACAAAAACGTAACAGATAATATTTTTAATTTCTTTAAAGCTTTTTTTCACCAATTAATTTTATTTTGTGAAATAAACTTCAGCGAAGTTATCAACAAAATTAATATTTTTTATATAACAGCCGGTTATAAGAATTTCTATCTTTACAGCGCTACAAAGGGAGCAAATGATGTCACCTTTTTCTAGAGGTGCACCTAGTGGGTGTGTCATCGGGACCCAGGAAGTGTGGGTCTTCGTAATTTAAATGGACGGACTAATCAAAAGACTCCCAGATTTGGCCTGCCATCCCATAGGTATCATTTCACATGGAGAACTTGCTACCACGGTGTATTTAACGTGTCCTAGAACACGACGCATCTTTGATTCGACGAGGATTCAAACTGATTACCTTCTGATAACGATAATGAACACCCTAACCTACCAGTTCACCACGACCACCCTTCTAAAATATGGCTTATAACATTTGCTCCCAATAAAGAATAACCCTCGAAGTAGGAAATGCAATTTTCTGCAGAATGCGTTTTGTAATAATGCGTTAAGTGATAATGTAACTAATTAACTTATGAATGAATGAATTCAAGACATTCTTTAGCAATTAAAGATGATTAAAGGATATAAAAATATTCAGATGCAGAGTTCGTATAAAATTTTTGCTGAGATAATTTTTAGACAAAATTTGGAGAAGATGAAAAAAATATATCCAACTGTTGGATCTGGAAAAAGGATTAATCACTGAATTGGAAAATCGGCTTTTAAGTTAGGTGATTAATTTGCCATCAAGATCATATGTTGTTATTATTTAAAAAGATCATATTTAAACAAAATGAATTGGTTTGTTGTCTGTAGCGGACGCAGTTATTATTTTGTTGTGAATATTGTGACTGTCGGTACTATAGACAGACAGATAGCGGTGCAGGCGAGCCCAGAACTGTACTTTTTAGGTTAAAGGGTTTGGAATACTCGCCCATCACCAAGGTCACTCCTGAGCTGGCACTCTCCTCTCCACATCCAAGCCACAACACCTGAAGGACTTGGGACGCCACATATTAACGTGGACCCGTCTCAAACCCACGGAGCTTGAGCAACCCAGTGAGGGAGAGAATGGTCAATACTATAGTATTAGAGATTTGATATTCTTTAACGACAACTTTCTTCTGCGCATACCGAACTAGGTTTAAAGGACTTGATCTGTGGCCACCAAGTCAAACTCACGTATAAATCAGCAACCTTAAAGTGACACTCAAACCAAAACAAACTGAACTTAGGCAAGCTCAATTTTGCTTAAAATAGATCGAATTGTGACACATTAGAATGAAAGCAAGTATTTTCAGATGTGGTCATGGATTTAGCTTGTCGATTGATAATAATTATGTTCCTCCCCGGATTCATTATTGTTATAATAAAAATCCTATCCATATTTTTTGGTAATTACACAATATTTGTAAAAGTTTGATATTTATATATTTAACTGATTATCAAATTCTTAATCTTATTCCACGATTTCATGGCAGGCAATAAAACATTTAGAACATAATTGAGTTTCATAATCACCATTTTAGGGGCTTAAAGGTATTATGAGCCTTATTATACAAGTTATCTTATCAGCGATATTTATTTATTCATTATTAGATTTAATGACCTTCAACAATATTTGCACCAACAACTGGTGTATAAAGTTGGTCAGGAATCTTATTCAACAAAGAGGGTATGTTACAACAGTTGCGGAATATGTTGTAAATTAAATTGTTGCAAAATGTCTGTCTACATTGTACAAGAGAAAGTACAATGTAATTCCTTAATCTTAAAGAAAGCGAAACTTAATCAGAGATACAAATCAATATTTATTTGCTCATTTTTAGTAATAAGAACTCATTTTGAGTTAATTCTGCAATCTTTTTTTTATATTACTGTTGCATGTTTTTTAACTACAAAATCTATTTTTTAAATAATGAAAAAAATACATTTGGAGAACATAAATATTAAACTATTATACTATTAAATTGTCAAGACGGATAATAATTATACTTAGTTTTTTCTAATTATTATAGCGGAGAAACCGAACACCTTATCTACTTACCTATATGACTTACGTTACTCATTAATTGGAAATTATTATTTTAATAAAAGGAATATATATAGTTTAAATTTAAGTGATTATATTTAAGTATTTCTCAAATTTGTGAATTTTCTTCATTAAAGCCAGAATTCAGAAGCGATTTATGGTCAACTATTCGTAATTTATTATCACTTATATACTATTCCTTTATTACTGAAAATTCTTAAAGATATAATATTTTTGTAAACTGCCAGAAAGAATTATCATTTTTATAAATTATCAGATAAAAGATGATATTTATAGGAAAAATAAAACAAGCTTATTTGTTTACTTACATGTTCAATTTATCAACTGTTTTATTTTAATATATTTGTAAGGAATTATTTTATTCATCAAAGTATGCAACCTATAATGTCTATACACTTCTGTAGTTTTAGCGGCAGATTGTTCAATGAATTCTTGGGAAATCAGTTTTATTTATTGTTGTTGATATATTGTATTATGACCCGTTACCTCTTAGAACTACAACGGCACTACATCGTTGTCTCTTCTGTTTATGTCCGGCGGCAAACATGTGAATAGCCCTCTGGTGGCGCGGTGGTGCTTTCAGTTTCCCCATATATATATATATATATATATATATATATATATATATATATATATATATATATATATATATATATATATATATATATATATATATATATATATATATATATATATATATATATATATATTATGCAAATAACGAACTTTTATATAAATTAACAACCATTCAGCTATTTCAATAATCTTCAAAGTTGAATCACAATACTTTCTCTTTGAAGCTTCCAAATTTAAAAATATAACAGCACTAAAATTCTATTTTAAAAATAAATCAATATATAGTCAATATATTTATTTATTACAAATGCTCAGAAAATTGGCTATGAGGCCATTAGTTTTCTTTGCTTCCAAGACCTTTGAACAGTAAATATTAAAAATACAAGTGCAGGTCACAAGTCAAGAGGGTTAGCGTCAAAATTGGATTTTGCTTACATAAAGGAGAACTCTAAAGTTTAAACCGATACAAATACGGTGGCAGGGCAGTCATGGCTGGTAGAAAGGCGAAAAAGTGCTAACTTTTGACCCCTTAATCAGTAAAGCCTAAAGCTTAATGTCAAAACGACACGCTTTCTACTTTATTCTTGAAGCGTGTCTCCATTTAGTCACTAATTTTACTGAATGGAAAGACAGGCCTTTCAAAGTTATCGCCAAAAAGTCTGCAGCCTCATTTCCAGCAACTAATATATTAGTTAGTTGTGGAATCCCACAACTAATATATAGTGGCAATAAATTTGGCAACCACTTCAAATATTATTTCTGAATAAATTGATGTCCAAATACTGAAGAGGAATTAATGTTATATTTACTGTCTCGAGAGACATCTATTAAAAAGGAATTAATCTCGAGAGTAGTTAGACTAAACATTTACATCTGTAGGATAAGTTTCGTGGTAAATTATGGTTGCAAGACTTTTACTCTGAGACAATCAGATATAGAATATTTATTAATTACTTGAATTAAAAATACTTAGAAAGATTTATGGGCTAATACAATTAAGTAATAATTGTTGGTGACTAAGAGTTAATGACAAATTAGAAACTCTTATTAAACATTAAAAACACAGTGAAATTCATCAACGCTCTGACACTCTCATGGCTTGGACATATTAAGGGATTGCATAACAAGGTTACAACAAAGATCTTGCTCTGGAGGCTCATCTTCAACAGGTAGACCTAAAAAATGAACGATTGATGTTCTGATGGACTAACAAGATTTAAAGAATTTTAGTAGGAGAATCAAAGTCAGAAACAGAGTCACCTTTAGAGACATTGTGAATCAGGTTAAGGCTCATCCTGAGCTGTAATACTGATAAAGAGAAGAGAAAGGATAGTCGAAAACAAAGTGATTTAATTAGGTTTATAAATGTAGGATCTATATAGGGTTCTTTACATTTAAATGAAAACAGTAATTGGGAGGGTGTCCACATTCTCCTTCATTGGATTGCTTGAGCTCCGTAGGCTGGAAACGTGTCCAATGCTGTCCAATCTATGATGTCCTTTCTCTGGTGTGGCGACTATGTGGAGAAGAGGGTGCCAGCTCAGGTATGACCTTGTTCTTAGATGTCTCAAGGAATATTCTTTTATGGATAAAGAAGGTATTTATTACATATTTTCATATTATACTTGACTTTTCCTTAATAAATAACTCTCTAACATACCTAACATTTTCCGAAGTGATATTGAATGTGTTAAAGAAAATGTTTTATTTTTAATCAAAATGTTTAATAACAAGTCAAATATTATTTTTTCAAATTTTTAGTTTCTTATTATATTTTATTAAATTTATTTGTGACCTATTTAATCAGGAACATAAAATAATTAATTCATGATAACAGTAAAGAAATATATTTTACATATTAATATCGATACAAATAATTACTGTTTCAACCCCTATAAGGAATACTGATTAAAATCAAATAGCAATATTTTATTATTTGTAAGACCATATAAATTGTTGACTTTGATATGAATAAAATGTTTTTGGAAATAACATGTTTTTAAAAAATTTTGTTATTGATTTTTTAAATTAATTTTTTAGGAAATCTAAGAAAAAGTTAAAAAAAGTATTATTTGATTGCGCACGGGTTCTTTTGAGTGAAAATCCCTTGGATGAAATATATAGTATGAACATTAATAAAATGGGAAAATGCATCATTTTCAATCATGAAGTATGAGCTTTTTTGTTCATTTATATCATTTCAAAACTGATAAATTTCATGTTGAAAAATTTTATATTGTATCATTGATTCTAAACATTTATTTTCTCTGTTTATAAATAACATTTGTGCTTTAAAGTTATCGCGGTATCGTTAAATTGTTGAAAATTGGCTACATAATGGCTTATGAAAATCAGTGACGAGGTCGACACCTGAATTCAAACGCTCCTCTTAATATCATAGCATGTGGAAAAACCTTGGATTACATTCAATCTTTAAAGTGTACAGGCCCTTTTATCATGGTAGTCTTCAGACTGGTCTGGTATCGAACCCATCACCTTTGGAACTCGAATTAAACTTTTTCTTACCAAGTAATCATAGCCTTTATTTAGACTGTCTGAGAGCCTTACTTTTTTATTTACAACTGTACTAAAAAGTTCAAAATAATTTCAAACTCTTGATACGCCTCTTGTTGATGTTTACATTTCATATTTTAATGGTTAACCAATCAAAAAGACCACGGTAGTATGGATAAAAGGTTGTGATTGTCCAGAAGTAGCTGTATTGGTACTTGATCCAACCCAAGATCATCATCCTGAACGAATGTACGCTAAATGTTTATTAGAGTTGATTCGTACAACTTTATAATGCTACGCATTCAAAGTTTGCACCCACTTGACTAAGTCCCACACTGCACGAATACTGTTTGAAGCACAGATTCTAAGCCATTACTGACATCAAAGTTTCATATGGTTATCGGAACCCTGAGCTGTATGTAAGAATAGAATGCTATTAAAATTGTAGAATCTAGTTGATTCATCCGAGAGCTATGTTTTAGTTCTCGTGTGCAAAACCTAAAATGACAAACCAGCTAAGCATATTAATTAAAGACTCATTTAACGATGTTAAATAAAGGCTAAACTATTAATCGATACTGAATGTGAACCGCGACTGATTCCTTAATGGGAATTATAAATTTTCTTGCATAACTATAATTATCTAATAGAATAAACGGTTTTTTTAAAGTTGCTTGTCTTGTTTAGCTTTCAGTATTAACGTTCAATTACGAATATTTCAAATAATAGCCTTTGTCAACTTTCTGTCTTAGAATTGATTACCATACAATTGTGAGAATTGTTACGATTTTCTTCGTTTCGACGAGGAAGTGATGATCCAGAAATAAAGAAGACTGTATTTTTTATATTCAAGTACTTTACTCACAGTCATAATTACTACAATTATTTCAGCTTAAAGCTTTTACAGAATAATATTAATAACTAAAAAAAAAAAAACAGTACAATTTCTATAATATAGAAACCAAACACAGCAACTTTCACATCTGATAACTCAAGTGTCTGATTAACACCTAGTTTTATTTTGACACTGCGTTAGTAGAGAACCTAACGGCCAAAGGCCATAAGGCATTTGTTCATTCACCGCGTATAATGCCTTTCATGATGATTTCTTATAGATAGAGGGCCATAATCAGATGTCGCAAAGGAGGAAACCTGGAAAACTCCTAAGCAAACTCCCCGACAAATTTACACGCAGAAAGCAGAAGAGCAACACCCATCTCCCATTTTTATCAGTAACTGCGTTCGAACTCGGGAAGAGTTGAAGAGCGCAATCTTACCTCTAAGCCACGGTATCCATCACATCACTATGTCCTGTTTCTCTTTTGATTAATTCACTGCTTGCTTGAGGCCGAAATTTATACTTCCTCTATATAGGCCCTGGAAATTTTCCAGAACATTCCTATTGATAGCCTGTGGTAATTCGTCTCCTATTGGTACTATCGACTTTGTTTTTTGGTGACAAACATATGTTTTGTCGCCAAAAATGTCCCCAAGCTGCCTTAGATGCTACAGACTTATTTCCCAGCATTGTAAACCACTATTTTCACAGAATATTTACCCAATACAGGTCAGATTTTCTCAAATTAAACAATAATAACACTTTAAACAAGTAATTAGAAATATACGACATTCATACAAATATTTATTAACCATAAAATTGGTTGTTTCTTTTATTCCAGATGAGATTATGATTACATCATTTTATTACAATTCTCATTGGTTTAAAATATCCATGACGTCAGATAACGTTTCATCCAGGTCACATCGTATTGAGGCGGGTGCCTGCCTTCAAATCGCCTTATCCGAATGGAAGTAAACAAGGCGAAGTTCACCATCGAATGACTGAGAATATTATCAAAATTCATTTTGTTAATAAAACGATTTCTTACATATCATTGGCTTAAGAAAACATTTTCCATTGATTCAAGCCATTAATACGTTGACAATGGAACAGAAGAAACAGCAAAATGAAAAAGACAAAACATCCATTTATGGTTTGTTTAAATCAGTAAGGATGATTTAAATTTTTAAAAATTTCATTAAGTAATATAATTCTAAATTAATAATTGCAATATTTGTAAACAATCTCTTTTGAATCTTAAGACTAGTGCCTTCCTTACGCCAACATTAATTTTTTTTTAAATTTATTAACCATAAAGTGATTATTTCTTTCGTTCAAGTTGAGATTATGATTACATCACTTTGTTACAATTCTGATTGACCTAAAATATTCATGACATCAGATAACCATCTAAATCACATCGTATTGAGACTGCGTCGAACATCCGAACTGTCGACGAATTTGCTCCTGCCTTCAAGCCGCATTCTTCAAGCGGCAGCAAACAAGGCGAAGTTCACCTTCAAATGTCTGTGAATATTGTCAAAGTTCATTTTGTAAACAAAGCAATTTCTTATATAAAGACCAAATACCAAATCATCGGTTTGAGAAGCCGTTTTCCATTGATTTAAGTCATTAACACGTTGACAATAGAAGAGAAGAAAAAGTAAAATGAAAAAGACATGACAAAACATTCACTTTATGTTTAGTTTGAATTGGAAAAGATGTGATTTAAATTTTTTAAATTTTTTTATCCTAATAGATTTGGTTAATAGATGTTTAATATACCTTATACTGTTACTGCTAGTTTCAGAGCATTTATTTTTTAATTTTACATGCGTTTGACTTACTTTAATGTTCTTTTTTATTTACATAAGAAATTATACTTTTTCATTGATATATTGTCATTTAAAGGAATACACATGTGGTATGAATCCAAGAAAAGGAACTGATAAAGATGCAGAGGAATTAGAAAGATTTTTTAGAAAACTTAAATTTGATGTCACTGTATACAAAGACAAAAAAGCACATGAAGTGATGCAAATTCTGTCCGAAGGTTTGTACTTTTTTTATATTTATGTGATAAAAATTAGTCAGTCTATATATTAATGTATTAAATTGAAATCTGTACTTGATGGTAATAATATATTTTAAGTAAAATTCACGTTATTGAAGGCAATGAAATTGCATAAAAGTATATAAAATATGAAAAATATTTTCTGTCATGTATTTAAACCTGTTGAGTTTTTGTTTCATATTTCTGCTGTGAAAATATGAATTTATTTTCTTTAAATGTTAAGAAAGTCAGATGGGCACTCATTACAATTTTGTTTGATAAACTGTCAAATGAGAATTAATTTTATAGCATTAAATTTGTTTTATGAATTATAATTCAAAGTACAATATAGAGATCTATGAATTTCTTCAACGTTTTCTTGGGAGAGAATTTAAAGAAAAAGTAAAACAGTACTTATACAATTCTTTAGCCAATAACAATCACTCTATAAATTTTTGAATTTCAATTTTAGATTCAAAGAACTTTGAGTACTATCCTAGAACATTTTCAGGAGCAAATGTTTCTCTAGCAAATAGAATTGCAATTATTATTTAACTCCAACTTTAATTTTGCCTTACGAAAATATTTATAAAAAGTGGAATATTCTCTAATTATTCTTAGTACTTTATTTAGTGAATGAATGCACTTAATGTAGTATCGATCAAGCAAGTTCAATATGGAAAATTATAACAACATGTATACATTTTTTTTATTAATCTTTATTAGGATATTGACTAGTTATGAATGTTTCACTAGTGGTGCATATATTATATTGCATATTTAAGTCAATTCTTATTATTCTTGAATAATTTATATAAAACATTTTAGTAACTCATTTATCATAATTAATTAGTATTCTTTGTAAAAGAACAAAATTTCTGGCTAACTGTCAGCTTTTGTATCACACTTAATATTTGATAATAGTTTTTAATTTATAATCGTTTGCGGATAAATTCTATTCTTGTTTTCGCTTTAAAATCGTTATATTATCAGTATTTAAAATAATTTGGTTGTTGTTGTTGCACCAGCACGCTTCCTTTTACCTAGTCTTGAGTTTAGCTCTACCAGTTAAATAGAAGCATCCAGGTGGAGTCTTCGTGATTTGAAGCAAGGACCAAGGAGAAGACCTACAATACCTGGCCTGCCACTTACAGAGGTATCATTTCACTTGGAGGACATTGCGACCACGCTTAGTTTTAAAGTGCCCCAGCCCCCATTAGCGAACCCGACGGATCTCCGGTTATGCCGGTATTTGAACTTACTATCTTCCGATGATAAGAACGACGCCCAAAGCATCCAGGCTACCGCGGCCTCCATATAATTTGGCTGTGTTTATGTATAAAATATCAGCCTTTACATAGCTAATATTTATAATAAATTGTTTTATTTAAGAACTAATCAAGTAGAACATTAGGCATTTGGTCAGTTGACTTAAAATAAGCTGATAATGGTCAGTATTCACATGCTGTTTTAAACTTGAAAAGATGTTTGAAATATGTTTCCTTAATGTCTCAAGAGACATTGTTTTAAATATTTGTTTAATGTATTGGATTATCTTAAGATAATTTATTCACTGTGTTAAGGAAATTGTAAAGAGAAAGAAACCAATGTTAATATGATACCAAAATCTTTTCCGTAGTTGGGGGTATTAGTAAACAGTAAAGTTATTGACTTTAGATAAATTAGTAAATGTTAAGTCCTTTTATTATATTTAAGTACAGGATCATTGCTATTATGTAGTGCGGAGAGAAAAGTGTGCTACCCCTTCACCTGACCGTGGTTTAAAATTGCGAGGCGTGTGCGTGTATTCCAAACTTGTTAATTTTTAAGTCCTGTATCGCTATGTATGTATGTTGTTAGTAAGTACATTGCTACTTTACATTGCCATAGCGTCAATCATATAAAAAGAAGATGCATAAAATTGTGTTATATAACTAGTTACATTATAGATAATAGCTATTATAATAAAGTTTCGAGAGATTGCATCATTTATTAAATAGAGATCCCTAATTTATCTCAGTAGACCTTTTTTATTTAATTATTTCAAGTTGTTTTCAAAATTAGTTTTCTCGAATAAGAGTGACATTTTGAGTGCCCTGTTCGTCATTAGACTTAAAAATATATGAAAGGAGAGTTTTCTTTAGATTTCTGCGAATAGTTATCTCGTTTTGTAAAGCGTGTATAATAATATTATTAAACTGAAAATTTCCAACAACTTCAAAAAGATTCAATTTGATGTCAATCTAATAACACTTGTCATAAATGTTGGAAAGTGTAATTCGCATAAATTGGTAAATATTTTGCCCCTTTCTCAGTTGAATTCGTTGTAGCCATTAAGGCATGGTCTGCTAATATGAAGCTTTAATATCAATGAAAATAATGTTATGTATATGAAAATAGTATCTGTTGGCTTCCTCGACTTAGTACCGAATTGTCAACAGAATGTTAGCGCTTTGCCCTTCTGTTCAGAGCTTCATTTCATATTTGCATGTGGTTTTGTATTTACATATAGGGATTTTGAATTTATCATACCTAACAATGTTTCTTTGTTGTAGCTCAACATGAAGATCATAAACAATCGAGCTGTTTCGTGTGTTGCGTGTTGACGCATGGCGATTTTGATGAAACATCCAAGCAAGAAATAGTTTATGCCTCAGACAAAGCTTATCCCACTGATAAGTTATTCATACCTTTTTCAGGCGATAAATGTGATTCTTTGGCAGGGAAGCCTAAATTATTTTTCATTCAGGTATTTCTATTTTCGGTATATAAATAAATAAATAAATATAGTAACTAAATCTATCTATCTATCTATCTATCTATCTATCTATCTATCTATCTATGTATATATATATATATATATATATATATATATATATATATATATATATATATATATATATATATATATATATATATATATATATATATATATATATATATATATATATATTTAAAATGTTAATAGTATATTTTATAAAATTAATAATCAAATATTATGATGGAGAATAATATATTTAAAATACAATGAAAATACTAAATGGAAAACAATACATTGAAAATACTTGGAAAGATTTCAAAGAAAAATATCAAAGAAAGATAGATATAAAATGGAACGAAGTACCAACATTTGGTATTTTCATTGTATTTTAAATATATTACTCTCCATCCAATATTTGATTGTTGATTTTATAAAATATACTATTAACTATATTTTAGTAATTCTATTTTAGCTGCTTTTGCGCTGAATATATTACTAATCATAAATGTTTTTTATATATATTCTTGTATTTTTCAGTTCTATATCTAATCTTGCATTATATATATATATATATATATATATATATATATATATATATATATATATATATATATATATATACAGTATAGGATCCATTATCCGGCAACCTCGGGACCGAGCATATTCTAGTTACTGGAATTTTCCGGTTTTCGGATCGCTGCCGAAAATTTCAATAACCATTGCCAAAAATCGCGACAACTCTTCTCCATCCATTAAATAATTTGTGGGAGGGAAAATGATAACTATATCATTAATATTTTTAGTGAAAAATACACGTCCACATATATATAATAAAATAACCTAAAATTTGCAAAATAAGATTATTTTTTGCTTATTGATGCAAACATATCGCTAATTTTTTTAAAATGCTTTGATTTTTCTGACAATAAAGCTTCTTGCTTTTGATATACAGGCATAATATCGTGTTTCTTTAAAAATGATTTTTGTTCCATTTCGAAGACAAGTTCTTTCTTTAATTTTAGACAACGGTCAATAGAAATGTTTTCTGTATTTTCTGTTTCCTCTACATGGGTGTCGTCAGAATTTGAAGAATCGGTTTCTTTCCTATTGAGCACTTCACTGACAGTCTCATCATCAAATGACTGAAGTACAGTCGGAGCATTTATGTCAGCACTTAAGAATCCTTGTATAGTTTTTTCATCGATTATTTCCTCACTTGAAATGTTTTTCGCATATTCTAACAATTCTTGGATCATTTCTTTTTCTTGTGACACGCGAAATTCACAAAATTCGTCGTTTTATTCTCCTTCAAGATAAATTGAAAGAGGCCAGATATTATGCCAAACATTGATCAGGGTATTCTTGTTCAAGGAATTCCAAGAATTAGCAATACTCCAAAGGGCATCCTTGATCCAAAACTTTTTTTGAAAATCTATCATTCCCTGTCTGGAGTTGCAAAATTCTAAATATTTTCGGATAAAAGCCGTTTTCTACAAGCATTTTAACGAATTTAGAATATCCTGATCCATTGGTTGGATCAAAGATGTGCAATTCGGTTGTATAAAGACAACTCGGACGTTGTCCTTTTTAAGAGCTTCTGCCTCGGAAGGCCTACAAAAAAAAAAAGGAAGAAAGTAAAAAAAAAATTACAATCTGAAAAATGCCGGTTTTCGGAACATTCCTGATTTTAGGAAGCCGGATAATGGATCCTATACTGTATATATATGCATATATATATATATATATATATATATATATATATATATATGTGTGTGTGTATGATATATATATGTGTGTGTGTTTGTGTGTGTGTGTTAGTGTGTGTGATATTAATTTCTTTCCAAATGGATTTCATAAGATGTAATTTTAACAAATATTTGACATTTTTTGTAATATTTTTATTTGAGTATGTGATAACATAAAATTACACCAATTAACCAAATTAAAATTATTTTGCTATGAATAACAAGAAATAAAGATTACAAATATACTAAGCATTCTTCTATGCTGTCAAATTAGATAGTTTCTTAAGTTTATGTGCTAAGCATAGAGGGGTTGTTTTTACATTCCAGTTGAGATCATGATTGCGCCACTTTATTACAATTCTCATTCGTTTAAAATAACCCTGACTTTAGATGACGGTTCATCTACGTCACATCGTATTAAGAAGGCAATGTAAATTCGACTTGTCGATGAATTTGCTGCCTGTCTTTAAATTGCATTCTTCGAGCGGTAGCAAACAAAATGAAGTTCACTCTCAATGTCTGAGTATGATCGGTGATAAGAAAAGATCCAGTCATGATTTTTACCATGAATAAAGAAGCATTTTGTATAATCATAACTTTTTCCTTTGTAAAAGTTTTCAAAATCATGAAAATTTCCTGTTGCTCTAAATGATTAGTTTTCAAATTTTCAAATGCTTAGCGTTATTGCTTCCAAAATTGAACACGTTGAAAATAGAACCAAAGGAAAAGCAAAATGAAAAACACAAGACAAAACATCCATTTTAAAGTTAGTTTAAATTGGTAAGGGCGATTTAAATTTTTTATTATTTTTAAAATTGCTTATGTATTTATTGTAATTGTATTCTAGGGTGACTGTATTCTTGACTAAATTTGATTGTCCTAAAAATGTATTTTTTGGATAGATTATAAAAATAAAGACCTTTATTACCAAAATTTATTATTTATTTTTTTCAATATTGTGAATCTTCAATCTGTGCGGTAACCAAGAATCCCATTTTTCCAGATTTCCTAATAATATAATGAGATAATTATCAGAAGATAACAGATTAACATCTTGTTATTTTTATCATTAAAATAAGATAAGTTACGGTTGATAGATTCTATTTCTATGTCTCTTAATTAACGCCCGATTATTATTACCTGGAATCAAATGGAAAAACTTTTTGTGGTTTTTCAATATGTCCATATTCCATAAATTGTGTTTTCATATAAACCCGACAAAATTTTAGGTTTTTGTGATAACTTTAAGTATAATATTTTCTCAAAATGCACGACTTAAGCTTTGTAATGCCTTATTAGAATTTTAGGCTTTGTTAGTATTTGCTAACCACACTGACACATTGACGGACATACACACATACGTGCATACATTGTACGTATTATTTTGAGTTGAGTTTTAGCTTTGAAATCCTTTTATGAATGATGTAACAAAATCTGAAATGTAATATAACAATATGTAAAAAAAAGCAAATATATAAAGCGTGTCAGATTATCCATAGGAATTTTCATTGCACAGTAGACTTCTGTTTTTACGAATATGTTCTGACTCGTAAAAATGGTGGTAGGATCCATTATGGCTGATTACATATATAAGATGTAACAAACATAGCACAGATTTGTTAGGCATGAGATATTAAATTTGGGAAACTTACTTTCGATAATGATTTGTAAAATTTTAACTTTGGCCTGTTTAGAAACAATTGCTTGAGACAAGTATTAGATTGTAGTTCAATTAATTCAAGTTCCAAATCTGACCTCACTCGTTGAAAAACATGGGGAAAATATCGAATTCAGTTTGAATGGCATTAACATCATGAATTCTGCGCTTGAACTCAAAAAGCAGTTTTTGCAAGCAATCTTCATAATTCTTAAGTTTTTTTCATTAACTGAGGGTATTGAATTTAATATCAAGAAATGAGCTAAGTCGCTCTAAGGTAGCTGTGCAGCATTAAGTTTTAGTTTGAAAGCTTTGAAATGGGCAAAGTTATCATCAATCAATTGGTATTTTCCTTGCATCTTGAGATTCAAGTTGCTCATATGACAAAGAAGATCTGTGAAAAATGCAATGCCTGAAAACCATTCTGTATCTTGTAACACTTCGCAGAACACTCTCTCTCATGGAAGAATGACACAATGTTGTCTTTCAGCTGCCAAACTTGCTCGGAAACACACCTTACACCAAGCCACCTTATTTTCACGTAATACATTACATCCGAATATTCACATTGCACGGACTGAAGAAAATCTCGAAATTACCCGCGAAAAAGACTAAGAGAAAACGAATAGTATTTAAAAACTTCACGACTACATCAAGCACAGGTATCACATTCAATACAGAGTTACATCTTGATGTATAACACAATGTTGAAAAACAACATTGTTCCCGGGATAGTTTTATTAAAAAAGTCCAAGAAATTCTCATATTTTTCCTGTCATACGTGAGGCTCCATCATTCATAATATTACATATATTTGTTATAGTCCCTTTCTATATAAATTACATGTCCTCCTTCAAATTCACAAAAAATATCGCGTCCCATTGTAGTTCCCTTTAAAGAATACATGCAAGACAGTTCCTTGGTAATTTCAAAATTCTCATCAACACTTCTTATAAATAATACTAATTAAGAGTACCATTATATCATTGCTTTCATCCTTAGCAATGCAGCAAAATTTATACTGGCCAATTTTTAACCCTAATTGTGCCGTCAAATTTTAATCACTATGGCTTCCATTCTAAAAGCACCGTTTTTCGAGATAAGCTTACAGTTTTAAAATTATTTTTCTTACATGGAACATAAAATACAACAAACTTGGAGCTTGCATTATTTAACGAACTTCCTTCACTAAGAGCTTTATTATTTTTAGCAATATTATATGCTAAAATGTAACTTTTATGTGTAGTAGCTGTTTTTATGCTTATGGTGAAAAATTTTTGTCGGCTTGAAAATTTTTTTACAGTCACTTGTAAAATTTTGTTTTCTTTTACATTCGGATATTGTTTCGCAACTGGAATTTTTATGCTTGGACGTAAAATTATGGGAAATATTACATTCTTTGAAGACTACTAAATCTTCCCTGCATATGAAAATTCCTGTTTTAGCTTTTACAAATATACAAATATTTTCAGGTCCTTTCATTAAAAGCATGGCACTTAGAATCAACTTTCCGTTTTTCAGAAGCCATTTTGGAGTTGAAGTATTGAAAATAACCCAAACAATCACTAGTTATTATACTTTTAGTAATTTCACCACTATTCACAATGATGCTATAGCCCGAAATCTTTCCATATACAATCAGTAATATTAGAACTTGCTCCCAAAGAAAAGCCGCTGGCTAGAACTTAAAATGCGCAGTTTGCTGCATATAAGATCTAATTCACTTATATTGGATTTTCCTAGAAAGCAATAACTTCTGTTTGCGTCAATTTATAATTATAACTAACAAAGAAATTCCGCTTTAACCCTAACTAACAAAAACATTTGTTTCAATAAAGAAGTTCCATTTTAACCCTAACTAACTAACAAAAACATTTGTTTCAACAAAGGAGTTCCGCTTCAACAGATCGAAAGCTGTCTGCGCTTGCTGTTTCCGTTGATTTATGTTAGGTAGAGCAGAATAAGAAAAAATAAAAAAAATCCTCAGTCCTTTTTGAAAATAAGGAACAAAAAGTAATGTTTAAACAAAATAAAAAAGGAGAGGGGTATATAAGTATGCATTTCTTATAATTTGCCTCGGATTGGCAAATTAAAATCTACCAGCGGGTTGGATGGAACCTTTTGGCGGACCGTAGTTTGCTCATCCTTGGGGTATAGTCAACATCCCTTAATGGTGCCGAATTCTAGGAGATGTTGTTATAGTGTCTTTAAATAAGTTAATTATTCGTATTTTCTGGCTGTGTTCAACATGATTCCAGAAGAGAATGTTAAAAAACTTCCTTATAAATAGAGCATCACGTGCCGGTATCAAACATTTAAAGATAATAATTTGGAACAAAATGTATGGATTATTGTCTGGAATCGTGTCACATCACCAAAAAGAAACATAATGAACAATTGTAGAGGGTATATAAATTTGGTGGCATTGTGGATATTTTCATATATCTTTCATATGTATACGTGTAATATTTTTGAAAATGTAGCCTTTCTAGTAAGAATGAATCATTTATGTGTTACTCACGTTTAGAAATTATTTTATAAATAACAAAATACATGTGCATTTAAAAATAAGACAATTAAAACTTTCCTACAATAAGTCTTGTGTTGATCTTTTATAAATTGCTTTTTTAAATTTCGTGATTTTAATTATTTGCATTTCCATAAATGCGTATGTCAATAGTCGACAGTTTCATATAAAAACGTTTTATAGAAATAATAAAATATTCAAATTGACGTAATATAATTTGTATTCAACAAAATGAATTAAAATAGTTTTGATTTGTCTAATTTTTTAATTATTCTTTTCTAAAATTCAATTTGTTTTTGAATTCTGCAGGCATGTCGGGGAGGTAAAAGGGATGGCGGTGTGCTGAATTTCTTCAATTATCTAAGAATTCAACCAATGCTTTTACAGAAGAAGAATAGAATGCTAGACATTTTTAAAAACGGGTTGAGTTTATTCAACATGTTCAATTATTTTAACAACCAATCAATGTTTTCTCGGTTTGAATATCGAATATCTGATATTGTTGAAAATGAATCTGCAGTGGCATTCAAAATTCCGCTACATGCCGACTTTCTCATAGCTTGTTCTACGGTTAAAGGTAAGTAGACTGCTTTAAATAATTTTTTAATTTAAAGAAAATATTCTATCCTCAAGGATTTAGAACTGGAAATGCAGAAAAAATATACATTTATAAAATAAACAATTTTGAAATCTTTCAATTGCTAATTTCATATATATATGTAACATAAAGTAGAGTATGTTCCTTATATGTTTCTCAAACGAATACCAAATGTTCTAATACTAAGACAATGATTGTATCACACATGTGGAAGAAACTTTAAAAAAGGATTAAAATTGCACTTGATGATGATATTGGTTGCTCCAAAACTTGATGCAGACATTTGTCTATTTAGTAATAGATAATTTTCATATTTCTTTTTCATAGTAGGAAAAAAGGAGTACACTATTGTATACTATATCGAAAAAAATGTACCATTGAAACTGCTTCAATTAAACGAATACTACTAACAAAATAACATTGAGCAAATGTACTTTATAGAAAATATACATAAGGGATTAAATTTTCAAAAAATTTGGAAGCATGTATCCTTAGAAACCAATAGTCAGAATCCAATAATAACAGGACATTTTGTACAACTAAGTTCTCACTTGAAATAGTTTAGGAGCATTTTCAAATTGTTCTTAAGATAATCTGTAAAATAATACAAAAAGTACCAATTTAAATTATTTTTTTCAATATAAAATAAGATTGTTGTGAAATGAATATTACCTTCAAATAAAATCATTTGGCTGAAATAAATGTTCCATATTTTAACTTTGTTAAAATGAGATCACCCCATCCATTAATGTCGCGAAACACACAAAGTTCGTAATGGAAGTAACGACATTTTTTATGAAAATAATCCACTGGCCAATTTTTCTTTTTAAAAATTGTTTCTTTTAAAAAAAGTATATAAAACAATATAACAATTTAAGTTACTTTTGTTTCATAGCTTCAGCTTATCTGGTCAATTAAATTATTTTTGTTTTATAGCTAAGGAGTTTCTCCTGTAACATAAGGCATATCGTGCAACGAATGTCCATGTTCGAATAAAATCGTCTGCTTTCGACAAATGTTCCATATTTTATGTTTGTTAAAGTTACCTTACATGGTTAGTTAACTTTGCTGTTTTAGTTCTGACTAAAACTTAATTCAAACTGAAAACTTAAGTTATTTTTAGAAACAACCCATAAAATGTTTTTGAATCTATCTCACAAGAGTTTACTATATATTTTTGTTTTAGAAATAAATAGCTATAATATTAACCTTAAAATAAAATTTGAGACGTTTGATGGACACCCATTTTCTCAATAAAGTTACACAATCAATTGAATTCGTGATATTAAGTTCACAGAGGAAACATTTTACGAATATGTTCAAGTGGTATTTTTAATAATAAATATTAAGTTACTTTTGTTTCATAGCTTTTTCATAGCTGTTTCACAGAAGGTGTTCACACATTTTTGTAAAGATTTTAATTTTTTCTATGAAATTAAATATTATTTTAAAAATAAAAATGTAATTGGTATCAAATTGTCATAAGCCTTAATTATCTTTTGCAGAATTAAGAATATTTTTTTTTCATTAAAATGTCTGAAAAATAAACTATGGATTGAAGGTTATATTTTTGTGCTGTCCGAAGAGAAATACTCTTATTCAGTTATTAAAAAAAGATGTAAAAATCATGGTTTTAATAGTTCTACACGTAAATTAAGTAATATAATTAATATGAAGGAAAAGAAATGTTAAATTTTCATTTGATTGAAAAAAGGCAAAAGATGTATACCCAACAAAGGTATGTACATAAATTTAATAACCCTTATTAAATTTATAGTCGCACCTCACGTTTTATGGGAAAATCCTTCCACGAAAATAACTGCAACAAAACTCTAAACTGTGTAGCATGTAGCATGATGTGGGCCAAGGCCTACAGTGCCCATCTCTGGTTTCCTGACCAAGAAGCCCTTGGGTGAAAAGCATATGTCCCGATTAGGGGGTCAGCCTAACGCGAAATTCCCAGTGTTTAATTCTCAAGCATGCTTAGTACTCAGTTTATCAACCCACTGAAGGGATAAAAGGCTGAGTCGACCTTTCCCAGCCCGAAGATCGAACCTTGGGAGGGTGAAACGCTACCATTAAGCCACCGGGCTTAGACTAGGCAAATAACTATTGCAAAAACTTTAAATATCTCGATTGGAACTATGAACAAAATTATAAAATCTAATTTAGAGTTAATCAAACCAAAAAAGCCCGGTGCTCCTTGCCTAACACCGAAACTTTAACCTCGCCTAATACCTAATACCGTAACATTATGTACAAATTGTTGTATGAAAATTATTTGTAGGGTAAAAAATGGACAATATGTACTTATAATTGCTAAAGCTTGGATATGTATTCATCTGATTACAACAAAAAATGATTGATTTACTTGCGGAAAAGGGGGAAAAAAAAGACTTAACAAATTAATTTAGAGAAAACAAGGTAAGATTTTTAAAGGTTTTATGGTTATTATTGGATTCCTTTGCAACGGAAAACTTAAAATAAGGAAAGGGGGAAAATGTCAAAATTAATTCGGATTAAATATGTTTTGACACCTATTTTCAAAGAAAAAACTCCATTCCTTCATCTAAGCATCTTCACTGTGTTAAGTTCCAGTTCAGAAAAAGAGTAAATCTTTGTAAAATCGTTGAAAAACGTGTGAACACCCTCTGTATAATGTATTGTAATCATATAAAAATATATTGTAAATATGGCTTAAGACTATTTTTTTGTATTTCTATTTCATTTAAAATACTTTGTTTTTATTATAGGATTCCTTTCATATAAAAGTGTAACTGAAGGATCCTGGTACATACAAACACTCTGTAAAACTTTTTGGGAAAGATGTAATGATTTGGATCTTTTGTCAATGTTAACTATAGTTAGTCGGAAAATAGCTTATGGCTATGAAAGCAATTCTGATGATTTTACTATACACCAAAAGAAACAAATGCCATGTGTATATTCTACACTTACTAGACAAGTTCGATTTCCTCCAATAAGTGACAACAATCATTAAAAACACGCCACGTAGTTAACAAAATAGTCATTACTTAAAATATTTTATAAATTGATTTTTAAATTACTTATTATTTAATTGAGCATTAATAACAATACAATGTTTTATAATTAAACCTCAATAAAGTATTGCATTGAATGTTGTTGTGTTGTTGTTACTTATGACACTTGGACAAGCCAAGCTCGCTATGCCTTGGCAGTGCAAATTTAAGTCAATAGGGAGCGTCTTTCGTTTTAATTAGAGCACCATGAAAGTGAAAGTACGTCTTTGCTCTTTTTTAAATCTTCCGATAGATGGCACCGCCAGAGGACCCACTCTCTCAATTTTGACATTGATCTGAAGGGGGAGGAAATTTTCTTCAGACCATTGCACTCATGGTAACTGCTCAACGACCGACCACAGAACTTTCGATTCCACAGATTTAACGAGCACGTATATCACATGTACTCGGTGGATCTTTGGCGGCATTGGGAATCGAACCACACCCTTCCGGATGGAAGACCGATACCACTAGGCTACCACGGCCTCACATTGAATGTACGTGTCATTAGGAAATGTTTTATTACATTGAAACAGATTTTAATTTAAAACAGTTACGTTGTATTTGGCCATTTTTTTTAGCTCGATTGTCCTGGCGAGGGAAAAAAATCATGCCAAGCCGCTAGTCTTATAGTTCATAAATTCGATTTCTTTGTCCAGTATAGTTGTTTCATGTTATTCAGACTTTATTTTAAAATGTAGTTTCTTGTAACTGTAGTACAAAAATCAATCGAGCTGTTTTTCAAGTGCAAAAGGAATCCTTAAAGACAGTGGAAACTCATACAAGAATATATTAACACTACGTAAAATAAGGTTAACGAACCAAGTAAGCTATATTGAAAAAATAAAATGAATGAAATGTAAATGTGGTCTTGTGTTGAGAAAAACTTTGTTCTCATTACTGGGAAATAGTACGTTCTGTTTCCAAAGGTTTTTGGTGCTCAGTCGTAGCGTCTTGGTTACGTAAAATATATCGTGATCGCAATGTCATCCAAATGAAATGATACTTCAGGGGATGGGAGAACAAGTTTGGGGATTTTCTGGGTCTCTAGAATACTTGGTCTTCTAAAACACGAAGATTTAATCACTTTTGGCACATAAAATGCATTTCAGCTACTGAGTGTCCTTACAAGAAAAACCTCCATCGAATCCGTCTCTTGTAAAAGGGAAATATTCCTAATGGCTGGTGATAGAAAAATAATATAATGTATAAAGCAAATAGTTATCTATCAATATATGAATTCCAAAAGACATTTGGATGCATAGATTCTGAGAAATTAGTACCCAGACTATGTAACAATAACAATATTAAAAACATATTAAGAAATCCATAAATAAAATAACCGATGTATCAGCACAAAAAAAAAAGTACGTTTTAACAGTTAATGGGTTCGATTCCCATTTCAAGTAGGATTTCTTAGCACTCTCTAGTACCCCTTCACTAGAATGCAAGGTCACAACAATGTGTTGCTGACCATGATATTGATTTAAAGTTATGATGTACATTGATTTTTTGTGTGTCTTTTCTGATAACTTGAATAAAGCGAAATTCAATACAGCGAAATACCTCGTAATTAAGAACAATTTAGGAGTGATTAGACTAACATCTGATCTGGCATTTCCGTCTCTGAACTTTTAATTTCTTGTCAGTTCACCTCACTAATGTCATCTATTTCGACGTTAATAAGATTCTCTTTCAATCACTATGTTTTTGTTTCAATTTCTCTAATTACATTTTCATTTTCATTACTAAGAAATATCTCTTATACTTTACATTCAGAAATGAAATTAAAGTTTGGTTCATTTTTAGAAATTCTGAGATTCTGTGAAAAAGAATTATTTTAATCAAACCATGACACACATCATATAGGAATTTACTTGAGAAAGTTTCAGTGAACTTTTGTGATGAAAACACTTTTTGACTTGTGTTCTTTAACATAATTCCGTCTATTTTAAAGTTAAATAAGTTAAAAACAATTTTTGTTCTTTAAAATTTTATATAATTTAGTTACATCTTTATTAAAGTTTGAAATGTTAAATCATAAATAAAAAGAAAAATTAATAATTTTTTTTCATAAAATATACGTAAATGTTTATGCTGTTTTAATGTTAGCTTAAAACAGATAATAAGGTTCTTAAAATGTTTCAAAGATTTTAGAATTACTATTGCAATATTTAATATGTAAAACTTAATTTCGATTTTAAACAACAGGCATACATATTAAGTAAAATTAAATCAACTATCAAAGGAAAAGTATAACTGTCCTTTTCTTCTTACAAATAAACAAGTCACTAACTTGATTTTTAAAATCAATTAATAATATAGTTATTAATCACTTATTACAGAGAGAATTATTCTTTAATTACAAGTAAAATATTAGAGAAATATATTATTGCTGTGCAGACTGTATTAACTCGATATTGGTTTTATTTTTCATTTTAAGTTAGTTTAATTATAAAGGATTACAAAAATATTAATTTATCAATCCATTAAAACATATAAATTTTTTATGATCAAGGCTAGTATTAGGCTGTAGCATAGTGGGAGATAATCTTGAATGATAAATTTCAAACTAATCAAAATGGCGAATTATGAGCATATATTTGTTAGCGATAAAAATGAGGGAATATTGAAAAGTGATTAAAAAATTAGACTTTAACCAAAAGCAATAAAAATGACTGGAAAAAATTTATTTTTATTTATTTTTGTCAAGAAATTAAAGCTTAAAAACGGCAATTTTTAACACAATGAAAATATTCAATTCTTATTCAAATATTGCAAAGATTCGAATAAAAAAATTAAGAATTCAAATACATTCTTCCTGAAATTTGATGTATTTTCGTTAGAGATATAGATTATAGATGGCAGCACCATTAACAATGCGGAAATTTATTTTACATCATTTGTTGACAGATGAAAAGAAAGCAAATGTGTTTCAAAGAGTAAAATTGGATGTATGAAATTCAGTGATATTTGTTAATTCTACATGAACAGCTATAAGTGCAATAATGAGATTTAATATTATATTTTTGAATTTTTTCATATAAAATATTTTTATGACAGTAAATCTCGATACTTCTTAAAAATCTTGTTGGATTCTCGTAATTAAAATAAAAATTTAAATTGTGATAAATGACGCGATGTAGCACATACTAAAATGATGTTGATTTTTTTGGAAAAAAATTATTGTTTAACAATTAACAATGGATTTTAACAAATAGATTTCGTTAGAGATTTATAAACCTCGCTCTAGCGAATCTAAATTTTGATTCAATTTCTTATATTATTATAATCTTATATTTTGATTCAATGTGTCAATTTATATTACTGATTACTTCACATTACCTTACAAAACATGATATTTGAAATTTTTGTGTCATCGTAATAAAATATTATAAATGGAATTTACAGTATTATAAATGGGTTTTGGTCTTGAAAGTCACAACGATCATAGCTGCACGTTTGATTTTTCATCTTATAGATAAGGAATTACCAAAATATTATTTTATTTGGCAAAAAAATGCAGAACAAAATTCTCACTTTCTTCAGGTAACAAAAAGTTGTTTTAAAGAAAATTTTTTGAGAAATTCCAAACGAGTGAATTAAAGTGTGTGTTGAATTCCTCATATTAAATTCTTCTTATTAATTTTTCATATTAAATTTTGAATATAAATATTCCAGTATTTATATAAAAAAGTTAATTTTATTTATGGACTCCTAAAATTTAAATTTTCAAGCCTGTAAAATATTTTCATTATCATATGTAAAGGCCATTGACACGTAATAATATAATATAATATATATATATATATATATAAAATTCAAAAAATCATCCTTGCTGATTTAAACTAACCGTAAAGTGGATGTTTTGTCTTTCATTTTGCCTTTTCTTCTATTCTATTGTCAATGTGTTAATGGCTTGAAGCAAAGGAAAATAGCTGCTGCTTTTTGCATTAGCCTTAACTTAAACGTAAAAATTATAATAAAACTTTTTTTCTCAGTAAAATAGAACAAGCATATTGATCATATAATTTACTAAATTATAGATTTATTTTGAAAGTCAGAAAGCATTTTATTTTTAATGCTTAATTAACACTAATAATTTATATTAACCATAAAGAGGTTGTTTCTGTCGTTTCACACGAGATCATGGCTAAATCACTTTATTATTACAATCCTCACTGGTTTAGAATATCCATGATCGTCAGATATCAATGTTTCATCGACATCAAACATAATTAATTACGACATCGTATTGAGACGTCGTTGTAAATCCGATTTGTCGATCAATTTGCTGCTTGCCTTCAAATTATATTTTTCGAGCGGCAACAAACAAATCGAAATTCACCATCAAATGTCTGAGTGTCGTCGGGGATGAGAAAAAATCCATCCATGACTTTTACCAATAATAAGGAAAGTGTTTTTTAATTATAACTTTTTCCGTTTGTAAAAGATTTCAAAATTGGGAAAATTACTTGTTCTAAATAATTAGTTTTCAAATTTCCCTAACTTTAGTAATATTGCTTCCAAAATGGAACACGTTGACAATAGAACAGAAGGAAAAGCAAAATCACAATAAAACAAAACATCCATTTTATGGTTAGTTTAAATCGGCAAGGACAATTTAATTTTTTTTTATAATTAAAGGGCCTTTACTTTATGGATGATCCCCACGTGAAATCTCATTCATAATAAGATTTTAACCACCAACCTTTTAAGATTTTATAAATTTAATTTGCCACTGTGTTACGAGAGCGCTGAGCTAAATATCTAGAAGAATTCCTGTCCTGCTTTCAGCAAATTTAGATTGTATTTATAAAACAAAAAACACAAAAGTGCATTAGTAAAAAGGGAAAGCAATGGTATATTAAAAACGAAAGTTATTTTATAGTAATTTTAATGAGTGTTTATTTGTTACATCTAACTATTGAGCTTTTTCTATAAATTCTTATAAAAGATACACTTAGAAAAATCTTATTTTAGTCTGGAAGATGGCATTCCTTCTTTAGGATGAGAATCTGTTGTTGAAACAATCTCCAATTCACATTTATTAACAAATCTTGAAGGATTAATGGGCAAAACATCATATCCCTCAGCTTGCAAACAATTGTTAGGATGTTCAATGCAGTTGATATTATTTGCCATTGCTATTTTTTGAAGTAAGACATCTGGTCTCACTTGTTGGTTCTTCTCAAGAGAAAGATACTGGACGTTACTTGCTAAGCAATGATTTCCATCCGTGGTATCGCTTTTTAACAGTTTGACCAAATCAAAGCTATTGTTCGATCTCAAAACGGAAGTTGGATCAAAACACAAGTTGGATGGAGTTGAACTGCTTGTCAGATTGGCTGATGTTGGAGAATATGTAGTGAATGTAAACCTGTTCAGATTGGGTTTTCTTAAATAGTTAAAAATTGTTTCAATCTTATGTGTAAAACTATCACTGGAATTTTCTGAAGACTCAGTATTTTTCTTTCGAAGTTCTTTTTCATTGCTAAATGACTTCTCAGAGTTTGGTTTCATATCTTTTGTCAACAATTTATGGTTGAGTAAATTTTTATCTTTCTTCAATGAAAACGTTTTCGCTAATTCCTGAGCTGCATTCCATTTTTTTATATTCTTTGAAAAATTCACATTGTATTGCTTCTTTTTAAAAGATTCTGAAGCAGTATTTAATTGACTTTCTTTGTTTTTAAGAATGACTTTTTCTTCATTAATATTAGTATTCTTATTTGCATTTCTTTGAATTTGATGATTTTTATTTAATATTTTACCTAAATCGGGTCCATTTTTTATTAATTTACTTGCAATACATTCACTTCTAAGTGGACAAACACTATCTTTGTGTGGAAATATAATATCTCTTTTGTCCATTTCATTCACTGAATATTTTTGATCAGATGATACATTGTCTTTCAATTTTGCACAGGTTTTGGACTCCAAAACATTCGGACTTTCATAATCTGTTTTGATATCGGAAGAGATATTTTTCTGAGATTTATTTTCCAGACTGTCTCCTCTTTTAATGCCAAAGGTGACTTTTCTTCGTTCCCATTGTTTTCTTTGAACTTGTCGTGGGGTGTCATTCACTGCGCTGAAACGATTCATTCGGAATCTTTGAGACAGATCTGTTTTCTTTTCCGATTCGGGATGAATTCGATTTATGTGTTCTTTTTGGCGAAGATTGTATAAAAAGTCAGTACTTGTCGTAAGCGACGATTTACTATTGCCTTTCAAGCATTCTTTTTGTTGTTCTGTAAGTGTTTTGTTTGTACCAGTATTTAATCCGTAGTAATTCTCAAAGGTCACGTTACTATGCTTTTGTCTAAAACTAAACCCAGCTGTCTCGATGCAATTCCTCTTCGAAAGAAAAAATTTCGATATTTCACTATAGCGATTTAGAAACTTGTCTGAATAATTTAGAAGTTCATCACGTAAAACACAATTTGTCAATGAATGTTTGCTGTGGGCAGGAAGGTAATTGTTCTCTTCCCGAAGTTGATATTCCCTTCTAAGTCTTGCTCGTCGAATTCGATTTATGTGCTTCACTTGAGAAACAATTCGAATAAGTTCCACTTTTTGCCTTAAACTAAATGTTTCTGCAAAACGGTTGATATTTTCAATCTGCTTTGAAATCATCATGTTATTCAATAATTATAAGTTACAAAACTGTGGATTTAATACCGATTGAAAAATAACTTAAACTGTATTTTAAATAAATTTTAGTTTTATTTAAGCTTACGAAATCTTTTCTGCTATAAATCTGGCTAATAATTTCTAAATACTAAATCTAAAATCAAATCTACATCAAATCTGATAGAAAAAATGAGAATTTTGAAATTATTATTAAAAGTTATGTTATTGTTTACTATTTTTATGTGTATGGCTAATCATGCTTATGCCATGATCATGAATTTAATTTTAATATTAAAAAGGAAAATATTTTTTTATTTGCTTGGTGCATGAACTCATCACTCAATTATCAAATTTTAAAATTGTTGCAATCTAGATTTTCTATTTTTCAACTATTACGTGTTGGCTTCTCTTATTTTAATGTGCTTATTTCTATATAGATGAGTAGTTTCATTATAAAATAATATATACATATATATAGATTTATTTACAAGAGAACTCACTAATTTACGTTACTCAGTTACTAGTTGCTACATTCCATGAATTTTTCTTTGCTACCAAAACAATTGCCATGAGAACTACTGCACTCAGGCGTATGAAACTTTGCGCTCACATACGCACTTGACGCAATATAATTATTGTTTTAAAACAAATTAATCGATTTTAATTTTCTCGCAATTTAATTTCTGTCTCATAATTGTTTTTTATTAATAATCTGTTGTTCTGGAAGTTTTATGAAACTTAGTTGACTCGCGATTTGTTCTAAATCACTCATAATCTCAATCAATGTTGATTATAAATAGCTTATTCAAATACATTTATTTAAAATTTCTTGAAAGTTTTTTTCCAATTCAGTGTGAGATCCATGCATTTGAACATAAAACTACAAAACACTTCTTGTAGTTATACATTCCTGGCCACCGTAAATGCAACACCCTGAAGGAAGCATGCAAATAACATGAAACTTACAACATGCGTTAGCGGAGGTGAGATATGCAGATGATTAGAATTTCAGTGCAGACGCACATCATGTGCACCTTTGGCAACACTTCAAAGTGCTATTTAAGATTTGGAAATTTCGACAATTTCAAGTTCAGCAATTGTGTTTTTCTAGCGGTTTTTTGAAAAAAAAAATCCATTATGTCTTGTAGAAAACAACAATAATTTTTTGATCAAGTATCCGAGTTCGAACGAGGAAGGATAGTGGCCTACTGAGATTGTGGGTTATCTTTCTGGAAAATTGGCAGTCTTGTTGGACGAAACCAAACAATTGTAAAGAGGATGTGTGATCGTTAGATGCAGGAGGGTACGACAGACCGACGTGTTCGATCGAATCCAGCTCAGTGCACCACGTGATGGCAGGCAAATATGGGAATGGCAGTGACAAATCGCTCAGTCACACCACGAACTACAGAACAGCATATTCAGTCTGCAATGTATCATGCAATGTCTGCACGTACCATCCGTCGCAGTTTACAGCAGAGTGGACAGTCCGTAAGCCGTCCATTATTTCGTCTAACCTTGAAACAAAACCACAGACAACTCCACCGCCATTGGTGAAATGAAAGAAGGATGTGAATGGCAGAATGGGATGAAATTATCTTTACTGACGAGTCACGCTTCTGTCTGCAGCACCACAATGGTCGCATTCGAGTCTAGAGTCATCGTGGAGAGAGGATGCTGAGCAGCAACATTATGCACCGCCACACTGGTCCTGCACCGGGTATTATGGCATGGGGTGGTATTGGATACCACTTATCTAGTACACATTGCCGGTACTTCAAACAGCCAGCTCTATATCTCCGAGGTGTTGGAGCCAGTTATCCTTCCCTACCTTCAGGGCTTGCCCACAGCCACATCTTAACAGGATAATGCACGATCACACGTGGCCCGCATTGTCCAAAGGTTCTTCTTCAATCGCCAGACTGAATTGCTTCCCTGGCCTGCTCGCTCTCCAAATCTTTCGCCGATAGAAAACATGTGGTCCATGGTTGCTCAACGATCGACCCTTATTACATCCCCAGCTGCCACACTAGATCAACTTTGGCCACTTGCGGAAGCTGCTTTATCTGTTGTACCCCAAGAACAGACTCAAAGACTCTTTGAGCCAATGCCGAGGCTTATGGCAGCGGTGATCTCCAACAATGGTGGGTGCTCTGGCTACTGATTTTGGCAGGAACCATACTTCACAGAAGTCTATAAATTTAATCATTTGATATTTGGTCTCAACATATTATCTACAAATTAAATTTTGTTGTTATATCTCTTGTCTTTCTTGGTGCAGCAATTTGGGTGACAGGCAGTGTATAAAACAATAGAATTTTGGTCGAACCAAAATCTTAATTTAACTTTATAATACAATTTTACTCCAACCGAAGATTTTTTAATTGCATAGTCATTATAATCTCAGTTTCATATAAAATATTATTGCAGGAAAATTAAAACTTTTTCAGCATTTACATGTGGTTTATTTTATTTTGTAAGTTTCGACGGAATTAATCCACATGCGCAAAAAGTGTAGTGCGACAAGCGAACCAAATCATCCACGTGGTTTCTTTTAAAGTTTATTTTTTAATTTTAATGAACATTGCTAAAAGCATTTGATACCGATGTTTTTCGTTACTTCGATACTGATGTTACTAAAGTACCAATAAATGTAATGCATTTAAATTTTTTATATAATTAGGAAACATTTTGTTTAAAAATCGTCAATTCGAACATATTCACGTTTAACGAACATAACACAAGAGTGTACAAAATAGATGATTGTGTTCCTTACATGTAACGTTCAAACATGATGAATAAAAATTTCTGGACATATTGGAAATCGTTCAGAAGGAAGTCTTCTAAATTTGGTAACAGCTATGTGTTATTTATGGTTGGAATGACGACGAAATAACATTAACCACTTTTACCAAAAAATGATTACGCTGAATCCATTTTTTTTGTCAAAAAATATTATTATGTTTTCACTAAGTCCCTAGACCTGGCATGGGTATTAAACGACCCAAATCTGTAGATTATTGCACCAGGATGGATTCTTTGGCATAATATATTTTGATTTGCTTCTGAGTTATCATTGATAATTTCCTATATGCGCAGAATTTAATGAAAAATTTGGTAATCCTTTTTCCATATGGAATGTTGTTAGTTTTTAAATTTTTATAAGGTAACTTTTAACTTCTGTTTAAATGTTTATTTGAAAATTGTGTTCGTAAATTTAATTTAGAATTCTATTTGAAGATTCATTTTAGAATTCTTTGTAAAAGTTTACTTTAAAATTCTGTTCGAAAGTTTATTATACATTCGGAATGGCTCCAATTGGCAATATTAATGGAATGACAATATTAGAAATTTGTAATTTTGTTAAATAGTGAAGTTATAGATTTTGAATTTTGGTTGGCGACGAAGTTAAATATCACGCTGACTAACCTCATGTAATAGGATTGTACCATATGTAAAAAATGATTACATGGCTCAAAAATTGCTTTACTCGATTTATTTCCTCATAAACAATATTCTAATCTGCAGAAATACATCTATAGTTATCAAGCTATATGTAATTTTATTTGTATTGCTGAAATGAACTTTATAGTTGAGAAATCACTGTAGAAAGTCAACGTTGAGGATTATTGCTAGTCTGTGGTAGCGAGGAAATGATCAGCAGACTGTAGTAGAGAATATGTATTTTTCTGAAGTTACTATTCTATATTCTGTCTTGCCTGACGAATTCGATTTACATGTTTCCTTTGAGAAACGCATCGGAGATTTTCAACTTTTTGAGTTAATCTAAAAATTTCTGCGAAATGTTTAATGTCTTCAATCTGTGTTGGAGTAAAAATATAATCTAGAGGTTCAAGTTTCTCTCTCTCTCCAACATCAAAATCTGCGAAATTAATTTCTGTCATGAAAGACATGTTTTTATAATTTTGGCTTCTAAAAACTTATCTGCTAAGAATTTGGCTGATGATTTTTGAATAAAAATTAATAAACTTACATTAAATCTAATATGAAAATGATAATTTTGTGGCTAATAGTTACTTGTTTTTGTTTATTCTGTCCCATTTTATTAATAATGATGGCTCATACTTACGCCAAAGTCACAAATTTAATGGTTTTAAAAAAAGAAATTGAAAAATCTTACAATAAATTTGAAGCAAGAAATTAATTTCGAGCAATGTTTGGAAATCTCTTTTTTTTGGATTTTTGATTTTCTTACCCCCCCCCCTTCACATGCAACAGACATGTACTCTTCTGTTTTTAAACTAAATAATTGATTCTAATTTTCGTACTAAGATTTTTGACGCCGTTGTTTCTCCTTAATATAAACATATTGCTTCAGTCTTGTTGTTTTGTGTTTTTATGATGATTAATCTGCATGCGATTTGTTCCTACTTCTCATGCAGTAAATCAGTTTTGATTATTTGTTAATTACCGAAATATATATGAAATATATTAACCATTCATCTCTTTTTAGGTTTTAAGATACAATTAGATACTTGCCCATGACGTCATTTCAGACGGAACTGTCTGTTTACTTTCAAGAAGGAAATGGAAAATAAACATGAGTTACGATTCGTCTTGTGAAATGTACACAGTAATCCTTGATGAATTAGTATTAATCGTTTGAATACTGAAATGAAGAGAAAAGGGAATTAGAATTGTACATGAGTATAGACTTGTGGTAAAAAAATATTTCTAATTATGCTTTCAATTTTCGTTAGTCGCAAAAGGTCTGCTGGAACGTATGGAAATTATATAAGCAACTGCCACGTTTTCCGTCCTCACTTGTCTTATCCTTCTCCTCATAGTGAAAGTATTTAACTCAATTTTGCTGATTGGGAGGTAAAAGCTTCGAAAGTTAAAAACTACAAAAGTAATTTTTGGCATAATCTAAATTAACCTCATCATAAATTTTTATTATTATCGAAGATTTCTTATATGATTACACAGTTATGATACTTTTATATAAAATATTATAATATGCTAATTAAAACTGTCCTTGTGGTTTACTTGCATATTTGTGGCTACTCTTTAACATTTAAAAGCCCACAAGCTAGAATCTACAAATGATACATATTAATGATTTGCAAGTCAAAAATCAATGGTTGCTCATAAATTAAATTAATTTATTAACAGTTATTTAACGCATAAAAGTACATTGTACATAAAAACAGTAAAAATACTTAACTGTAAAGCAGAGCATAAGATGGAGTTTATTATGTAATGCTCTATATTATTGGAACAGGAGTAATTATTTTAAGACTTCAAAATAGAGTCTATGACAATCAAATCTAAAATTATTCTTAATTGGAAGGCTATAAGATTTTGTATGGTTCAAAAGAGTTCCACTTTATACTTTTCTGTATCAGTAACCTTTTGACCTGCATAAAAGAATTTGAAATAATCGATATGCATTGTTATATTTGGTTATTTTACCCCAAAATCATTATTAAACATCTATGTGGAGAAAGGATCAGCTACTATCAATTACTAAGGTATGATTACTAAGGTATGCAAGCCAAACTGGCAGCTGAAGAATTAGTATTCTGGCTTTGAGCTTAACAATTTGAGGTTTTGATTTCAACCTCACTTGGAAATGTATGTTTGTAGAGCTGTATCATCTTTAAGCCTTATGTATCAATTCAATTTGTTCTCGTGTGATGTAAGTGAACAAGAAGAGCCACAAACGAATCAACAAAGGAAAATCCACTTAAGCGAACAGTATTATTCAAGTGCATTGAATAACGTAGATCATTAAATAATGTATATATTTTTATGGAGATAACCCTAAAAAATGAAATAATCAATTATTCGGAATATGTGAATTATGAATAAATATTATCCACTTCTGAATTGTGCATAGAAGTTCGTTTTGTATTGTGTTTAAAAATTTTTTTTAATCAATTAAATCTTTCCAATAATAGTTTGCTTTTGTTTTACGCGAGTTTTATTCACGTCCGTGAAACTTCTTCTCATAAAGTTCCTAGATGATTCACTGATCCTCTATAATTGATCATAAATTTTTGAAAGAACGTAGTTTGTTCAAAAATAAACAGTTCTTAAAGACTTTTTTAATAATAACTTATTATTACTGCGTTTATTGTTCTTATAAATAGCACATTTTATAAACTAAAATCTTCACGCCATCGTAATCAATATAATTTAACAGTAAATTTATCGCAATAGATGAAAATCGTTAATAAGAAAATTAGTTATTATTACATTATTCTCCGTTTGTTACCTACATTTGCTCAAGAAAAGGCACTTTAAATTGTTGCCAAAACATAATGCTTAAGATATAAAGCAATAACATACCGTTGTGAATTGATATTAAAAGCACTTCGACTTTAATGCTTCATATATAATTTTTTTCTCGATAATTATTTTAACTTTCGTATAAATAATGTAAAAAATGGTTGTTTTTATGACATATATTTAGTTAATTCTATTTTATGCACTACGCCCCAATCCTTATGTTAAAGTTTTTGAGAGAATGGATTCCGTGGCAAAATGAATGTTTATTGTTTAATAATTCGAACATCAGTTTAGTGCAATTGTTACTCGGCTATTATTAGTTCTTGTGTTTCCTTTATGAAAATGATAACAATCTGTAATTGGAAGAAATAAATGACGGGGAAAGGAATCGGACAAACTCCCCATTGTTTTGCGTCACTATTATTTTTCGAATGTTATTGGAACACTTTTCAATCGAATAATTCCCTGCTTTTATATTCGATAAAAATAGATGGCGAATTCGTAATTTTAGCTTCGTCTACCGACTTAGCAAGTTGTTTGACATTTCTGATGTGGATGAAATTCGCTTTTGCGAGGAAGTTACGACCATATTATGTTACGTAATTTAGTGTGACACATTTAAATGACATTCAGTGTCACGTAACGTAATGAGGGACGGTCCCACCCATTGTCTAAGCTTCTTTGGGTCATTGAGTCGCTTCAAATGGACAATTAAAATCCTTTCAACACATTCTGAGATTATTTCACACAGATACATAATATAGTATATTATCCTAAATGGAACTGTGCTTGAATCAATTCGTAAATTAGTCTGTGAGTATTTTAGATAAATTGTTATTAAGCAAAAATAATAATATGTAATAAATTAATAGTTGATAATTTACTCATTTTAAAGACAGGCTGCTTATTCATAAAATATAAGGGCCAGATTTATGTATTAAACAAATAAATTATTATTATTAAATGTTTTACAAAATCAACTGAAACTGATATTAAAATGTCTAACTGTATTTAGTAATTATATAATATTCATTAAAATCTGGTATTCAGTAAGAAAATATTTTGAACCTACTTTATCACAAATTTAATAATCACAGTATTTTTATTTGATTTGTTTTAAGAATATAAGAACCACGGAATATATTTTTTGAAGAAATAACGATTATATTTGCATTGTTACGTTTTATTATTTATTACTATACTTATTAAGTATAGTAATAAATAATAAAACGTAACAATGTTAAGATAAACTTATTAATAAAATAAGTTTGACATTTAAAATATACAAATGTATTTGATAGAAGTGGAATATGCATTAAAATTCAGAATTCGTTGGAAACAATGAAAGAGAGATAATGGGTCACAATAGTTTGAAGCAAAATAATGCTATTTTCTAAGCGAAAGACAATGGGTTCAATACCTGTTTCATCAAAAATTGTCGAACTAAAAGCGCCTATGCACGTTAAAAGGAATAGGGTCAATTTTTATGTTTCTAATGTGATGCAGACGTTCAACGAGGAGAGCGCTTACTCAATTAACGACAGCTTTTTTCGACAATAAGACAAAAAATTCCTAAACAGCCACTCCGACAGATGTGTACGCAGTAAACAGAAGAACAAAGCTCCTCCTTTATTGTTTAACAGTGGTAGGAATCAAACATAAAACCTCTCAGGTTGAATGACATGGTCTTATCATTGGGCGTTGATGAACCCTTGGCATCTTGTTTATTGAAATAATGTAAATAGCTGAAAAGAAATTTTGATTAACATAATGACTTGATATGATTTGAAATGGTATACTAATGGGGCCACTGTAGCCTAGTAAGAAAAAAAGGGTCATGTTCATGTTTGCCAAGTAGCGGATTTGATATCTGATTAAGCTGAAGACATTTGTGATAAGAGGGTCTGAGCACATTAATATCTTTCTAGTCCAGCGAGAAAGCCTGCGGAAAATAATATTAGCTGTTGACGATATATATATATATATATATATATATATATATATATATATATATATATATATATATATATATATATATATATATATATATATATATATATATATATATATATATATATATGTATATATATATATATATATTAGGGTTTTTTAACTCAATTATCGACTTCCACTTGAATAAAATTATGAGACAGTTGCCCTAGTCGTCTTCAATCTGTAGAAAAGGATAGCTGAAAATTCACCACAGTAGTCCAACCTTGAGATCGGTCAGTATCATTCTAACCACAATACAGCATTAATAGATTGTAGTTTGTTGTAAATTTGATAAATGAATATTATCTTCTTTGCAAAGTTTTTGTTCTTTTTCTCTTACGAAATCATATTTCATACGAGTTTCTTTTCTTGAAATTCACCATGGAATTTCGAAAAATTTCCTTAACGAAATTTAACGGTAATTTCCTACTCACTTCAGCTACCTATGCGTTTATGTTAATAATTTTATATATTAGATCTGCATTAATAAGCATATATTTTATGCCGTGTTGTTTCATTAATGCATCTAATCTTATTACTATTTTTCATTCGAATAAAAATGTTAGATGATATAAAAGAACCTTTTTCAGTAGAATCATCCAGAAAGTTTTAAGATTAGAACTCTTATTATAATTCATTTTATTCGTATAATTTAGAAAATTTACTTATTTCCATCATAATAATTTTAAGAAAAAGTAGATAACGAAAAATTGTTATTACTATATGTTTCAGTGATCTGTTTTTGTCAACTGAAGTCCTTTAACACCATTACATAATGATTATGAATCATAGTCAAGTGACGAGGTCGACACCCGAATATGGCGAAGATATTAATAAGCTGGAATATTACTTGATACCGAGCATTGAAGAGTATAACAGCTAAATACCGTAGTAAAGAATTATAATAACCATACCTAAACTGTCTTCCGTTAAGACATTTTATAAACATTGAACTATATTCAAGTATCGCAAAGGAATAAACTTGGAAAACTCCCAATGACCTACTCTGATAGACGTGCATGCAGAAGATAGAAAAACTTCGAAAAATAATATTTTGAAATTTTTAATATATTTTTATGACCTCAGTTATCTTAAATTTGGTTTTCTTGAAATTAAATGTTTCTGCTCATCGAAGATGAAATAACAAATTAACGCAATTTTGTTTCTACAAAACAACGAATACCAAGTAATTATGGAAATAAATCACAAAATAAAGTTTATTGGTTGTAAAAAGAAAAATTTAAAGCTTACTATTAAAAATAATGGTGTTACAGCAGAAAAGAATAGTTTCTTTAATTTGTATACATATTTTGTGTTGTTTTCAAATAAATATAAATATTTAATAATCTACAAGTTAGTAGTCATTTCAAATGCTTCAAAAAGGGTTTAAACAAGTAAAATAAAAAAAGTCATGAAGTGTAAATTATATCACAAATAAAAAGCAATTTGAATAATTTTTATCTTTCCGTGAATAATAGGTTTTTTAATTTTATATTATTTTCATAAAAAAATTATGTGTGTATATATATATATATATATATATGTATATATATATATATATATATATATATATAGTAGTAAGCATTATTATGACAATAGTTTAAAAATATAAATTTAATAATAAACCGGGTCAAGGAACCTTAAATAATATTGAGGGCTATATCTAAGAATCTACAGAAAACCAAACATAATCTTAACATCATCTATAATGAAAAGAGAAACTTTTCTATGGAAAATTGAATGCAAAGAATTCTGTTTCACTGACTTCATGCATAAATTATCTTAGAGAAATAATAATATCTCTTTTTATGTTTGATTGGCGTCTATTGTATTAGCTGCATGCTTCTATTTGGCTCGTAAAGCTCGAGCTCAAAAACCGATGAAAAGGATCTTGTCAAATTTGTTAAATATATTTAGCCACCAGACGGCTATGGAAGGTATCAATTATGAAGGTACAGAAGTCGAACGCGCGATTACTGCTTTCTTTCAAGTTCAGTAGGTCGCCAACATCTGGTTACATAAGAGCGTTGGCGATGAACGCTTGAGGAGCCATGGAATTCATTTGGCATGCAACGAGTGGTTTGTTTCCACAGTTGTGCGCCAGTTACGGGGATAGCCACTCGAATTAGCAAGCACACCTCGTTTTAATGGGGTACTTTTGTTAATGAAAACTATTCAATAGCCCTCTATAGTTCGAGTTGAAGAGAGAAAGGATAGTTTTAATTGGGTGGGCGTGTTGAAAATGTATGTCATCATACAAAACAGCTACATATTTTCGTAGATTAGGGGGTTGTTTTGATTTTTGGACTCCTGAAGAGAATGAGTGGCGTATTTGACAATGCTAAAAATATCGCCAAATGCCAATTGACTGATGGCGTTTGAATAGCTAAGTTGTTCAAGTGTGATTGACTTCTTTATTCCTGTTCAATAGAGGATAGTTTGAAGTGTGGTTAAAAATTTAGACATGTAGTGTAATATTTAGAGACAGAGAATAGCATAAAAGAGCTATTTTTAGTAATGAATAAAGTAGTTAATTAGAGTGATTCCAAAAGAAAAAATTAAAAAGGAAAAATATTCTTTAATAAAAGCTGAAGAGAATTATATACTTATAAAATTTTTCAACACTATAGAGAAACTAAATTCCGTATAATTCTATAATGATAAAAAGTTGTAAATAATGAACAAATGAAAAGTGCATTGATTCTATGATGTGTACAAAAACATATTTATTACACGCATTTTCATGCATTTTACTTGTTGATTTGTCATATTAAAATTTAAAACCCCCCACCACAAATCTCATTCTTTTATTATATGCAAAAATGTTAAATTTATTTGAGTTCGAAAAGCCTATTAATTAATTTTTTCTTATTTATAATTTGATAGGAATTTATGATAGAGATTTAATTCTTGAAATTCGATTGCCGTATGTTACTTTAGGTTCTAACTATTGGAAATAATATGTTTGTTGTTCCTTTCATTCAATCATTTTTTAATAATTTTGGTTTTACTCTCCAATATTAAATATATTTCATAGTTTATTTCTTTTTTTCAAATTATATGCCAGATCACAAATAATATTTAATAGTATAGCTTGAAGAACTCTACATTAACGCTTTATTGATTTCAGATAAATTATATACATGCACACCCAATAAGTCATCGTCTAATTAAATGACTTTGCTGTTACTTTTCTCATCATTCGTCTTCTTGCCATAAATACTCAAAAGACTGAATAGCCAATGAACTGTTTTACGGCCACCACTGTCTATTCTTTTTTAAAGTCTCTTAGATCAGAAAACTTTCTTGTGAAACACGTAATCACAGAAATGTTTCTACACATTCTCTGTAACAAGCTTCATACAGGGTCCACAAGATTACGTAGGCTTTACATCTTTCTTGTGAAATACGTAATGACAGAAATGTTTCTACACATTCTCTATAACAAGTTTCATACAGTGTCCACAAGATTACGTGGGTTCTACATTATCAAATTAGCTTCAATGTCAAATGGTGGTCAAAATGTTTTGTTTTTCATTATAATCTATATAATGCATTTTTGTTACAGTTTAAGTAATTTTATCACCAACTTTCAAGCTAAGTTTGAAAGAATTAAAATCAGAAAACATTAATGTTTGTTCTTATTGACGAGTTCATACTTTTATTATACAAATTAACTATTGTTGGAAAGATCTTGAAACTAATGATGTTTTTGTGGGAAATATTTTCAATAGTTGAGCAACAAGTGAATATTTATATATTACGTAACCATTTAAACACAACCGGATTGTTTAAAGGCAGTTTCAAAGCATAAAATACAGCTGTAAGTAAAATTTTTGAACGATAGAGTATAAATGTTTTTTGAACTGGAATTGACGTCAAACTATACTACAATTAATTGAAACAAAATAATAGAACTGCAATTGACTGAAACGAGACAATAGAATCAGAGTTATATCACAAATGTTTTTGTAATATCTGAGATTTGGTAGGCTTATGTGCTTAAAGAGAATCTCCGACTTATAGACGCTTAATAATTTAGAGAATTTAAGATGTTTTTTGATAGTTGAATAAAAAGTAATCATATTTATATTTAATTTTGGAAATCATAATAAACCTTTTTTATACCAAGTGGGTTTCTTCTTTGACTAGAGCAAAATGGAACTCTCTAATTTACTTGATAAAAGCCACACCTATTTCATTAAAATTGTTTTCTCTAATTCCTTTTTAAATATTAGGTCTACCGGAAAAATCAGTCCGTTGATGAATGACGATGTTGTTAATACTATGTTAGAGCAAAACCTTTTTTGATAACATCGGAGATCGTAGAAAGCTTAATTCAGCTCAGCACAAACTATTTCGGACCATATTCGAAAGATAGGATTGGTGTAGAAATATTCATAACAGGTTCCACGTGAATGAAGTCAGAAGAACTTCGATGATCGAGTCATCACATGCCCATCTCTGCTTGTTCAGAACAAAATTGAGCCACTTCTTGATATCGGATGATAACTGGGGCTGAAAAGTGGATTACCTACGAAAACATTGTAAAAAAAAGGGTTTATTGTGCGGAACACCTAGCCCTTCCAGCTCTTAAACAAATTTGACTCTGAATAAGAGAATGTTGTGTATATGCTGGGACATTTGAGTACCAATACATTATCAGCATTAAAAATTGAACGGAAAGCTTTATTTGGAAAAGTATTGTTAGCAAATGAATAATTTAAAGAAATTACTCCAAGAAAAGAGGCCACCGATGTACCCAGAAAGAACAGTCCAAGAAAGAGGCCAGGAAAAAAGTTCACCAGAAATTGCAAAACTAGGCTTGGAAATTCAGTCGCATACAGCATATTCCCTCGACAAGTGATAGTTGGAAGGTTGCATACAGCATCATCCAACTATCACTTGTTTTTGTCTCTAAAATGTTTTTGAAAGGCAAAAAAATTCAAAAATGAAGAAGATATATATCAAGCATTATTTAAATTTTTCACATGAAAAGATGAAACATTTTTCAAAAACGGGATATAAAAGTTGCCCTCACGTTGGCAAGAAGTCATTAATAATAATGTCAACTATATGATTTAATAAAGTTTATTGGAGTTAAGAAAAATTTGTATTTCGTTTTATTCCAAAAATGGACAGAACTTTCCGGTAGACCTAATAATTAAAAAATTTAAGGAGTTAAATGAATTCGATCTAAGTTAGTTCATTACGTTTATTCCGGGTACCCATTCTACTTACAGACTTTGATCTATTCGATTCCAAGCATAATTAATACCTGCTTAATTTTAATCCAATCTCATTATGAAATTGATACCTAATCTAATATTCCCCTATCTAAATTTCAGTACTAAGTCATATTGGCTGAGGAACATTAGACTGAATAAAAATTTGATGCATCAAACCCCTTTCAGTAAAACAAGGTAGGGAGGCTTTTGACCTAAGTTCCTAAGATGCAAAATTTTTTAATTTTGAATCAAGTTACGAAATCGAGACCTGAGCTCTTTTTTTATGCAAATTTAACAAGATCAAGGATATAGAACCCTATTAAAGGGTTTGGTTGCAAAAGTTCTTTCAACACGAAGACATTCATCTAGGATGGCATCGAATTCTCTACTTTCCCGACACAATAACGAAACTTTTTTTCCCAACAAATAATTGGAATGAATAAGTTTAAAATTTTTAAAATTGAAACTTACACAGTCGCGTTTAAAGTTTACAGCGAGTTCCTTTATTTTGCTCAAGAAATTTCATTCTCAAGACAAATATTCGTATTATTATTTCAGTGCTTTAAAAGTTATAAAAAATATTTTTAATTATAAAATAAAGATAATAATTCGTAGATTTTTTTTATTTTAAATTGATTTTCATATGCTATTGGATCAAGCATTATGACGTCATTGCTACTAATTGGCCATATTTTTCAATAAGAAGTGCATTTTTACTCTACTTTCTCTCTTATTCTCAGAAAAAATCTGAAGGAAATAAATGGAATAAAATTATAAAAAATTGTTATAGGATTGTTTATATATATATTGTATTCAGTCAAGCGAACAATATCAAGGATCATTATTTATAATTTCTTTTATGTTTTTGATTAGTGTTATTTTCAGCCGTGTAAACATTTCATGGTTAATTCATTTTAATTTACATAGTTTGCATTTTTTTCTGTATATCTGTTGTATTTTTACAGGTTTTACGTAGTTTTGTAACACTAGATATTAATGTATCATTTTTGGCAGCATGATGTATTAAATTTATGTTTTTAAACCAAAGTAAATAATGATTGCAAAACAGAGCATTTTTAAAACAAACTTTATTAAAAACAATTCAATAACCTTCTATCGACTATTATATTATATTTTGTTTTTTAATTTTTACTTCTCATAAGTAGATTGCATAGATAATTCGGCACATTGTAATAAATAGTCTACGTTTGTAAGTTTTTTATGACTTGGCACAACGTGTTAGTCAACGCTTGGAAATTTTATACGAATTTATTCTTCATAATGGATCATCTGAATTCGGAAATTTTATAAGACTTGATATACCGTAATGAATAATCTACTCTTGAAAACGATTTCACCACACCGTAATGGGTAATCTACGTTTGGAAATTTTTACCACTTCACACTTCACAATTTATAGTCTACGCTTGAAAATTTTGTACAACTTGACACATCATAATGGAATACGCTTGGACGTTTTCTAGGATTTGAAAACCCTTAAAGAACATCTCATACAAGTTGTTTAAGATTTGAAACACAATAATAGATAGTCTGAGCTTTGAAATTTTGTAAGATATAATCAGATATAATCCATCGTACTAGAAAGTCTACATTTGGAAAGTCTGTATGACTAGACATTTTGTAAGATTTGATCCATCGTAATGGAAAATCTACGTTTGGAAATTTTGTATGACTAGACATTTCCATCGTAATAGAAAGTCTACGTTTGGATATTCTGCATGACTAGACATTTTATAATGGAGAGTGCATGCTTGCAAATTTTGTTTGATTTGGTACACTATAATGGATAGTCTAAGTTTGGAAGTTTTGTAATATTTGATCCATCGTAACAGAAAGTCTACATTTGGAAACTCTGTATGACTAGACATTTTGTAATGGAGAGTCCATGCTTGGAAATTGTATACAACTTGATACACTCTGATGGGTAGTCTACCCTAGAGAATTTGAAATGGTCATTTTAAGTATTCATTGCGTTTTTTCCTTCCCGGATGGATTTCCTCAGACAGAGGACCGTATATGAGAAATCCAGAAAATTTCAAATATCCCAATTCTGATGGACAAGCATATAGAAAATAGGAAACTTAACCGATATCTTACATTGCTTAGCAGTGATTAGAATCGTACTCAGGACCTTTATTCCGAAGAGCGTAATGCTACCAAAAGTTTTTTAAATTAATGTTTTTTCTTTTCTCATACATAGTTAATATTCAAACTTATTCTAAATTTTTTGAAAAATATTCAGTGCATTACTTTTAAAGAGATTTTATTGACAGTGAGTTCACGTGTCTCAAGGGAAAAACCAACCACCTACACTTTTTCAAAAAAGTAGACGGACACGAAACTTCACTAACTTCATGAAAAAAAAACAAACATTTATTTAACAAATCTTTTGTGAAAAAGTTGTCCATATTTATACATGGATAATTACATAATAATCAAATAAAATATATTGCAAAACAGATGACTTTATATTGATTATCATAACATGATATTAAAAATGCAAAATGTTGTTGGTAAAGTTGTCAAAAAAAAAAATAGACGGATATTCATAAAAAGGGTGTGAGGTTTAAAGTTTTAATAAGAGGTTTTCTTACCACCTGATTATATTAGTTCTAACACACGGTTTGGCATTGAATCATAAAGTTTTTGGATGTCCTTTTGGCAAAAAGTATTCCATACAGAATCGAGAGATTCTTGGAGCTCCTTGACATTTTCATATTGCTTCCCTTTCTCATAAACATGTTCAGCAAACATAGCCCAAACATTTTCGAAAATATTGAGATCTGGACTTTTAGCTGGCCAGGGCAAAACCTAAACATTATTGTCATCGAACCATTTTTTAAATCCTTGAGCGGTATGAATGGAAGCTCCGTCTTGCAGATATATCCAGTTTTCTCCTCCCCAATCGGATCCGTATGGTAGAAGTTTTGTTTCCAACTGCGTGTGCTGTATATAATCTTTGTGATTTTGTCTATCTTTTATAAAAACTAAACTTGATCTACCACCGAAACCAACAGCAAGCCATACCGTCAAACTTCCTCATCTTTTTTGGCAAGTAGAGTAGTATTGTTTTTTTTGTTTCAGGTAGTGCTAATAATATTGAAAGCCATCTGGCCAATCTAAGTTGAACTTTTTCTCATCAGAGAAAATAGCAGATGTCCATTCATTGGTCTAGGACATGTATTTTTACTCCACTCCAGTCAATCAGCAACTCCACTTAGGATGGTGTTTTCGTTTCTTAAATTGAAACGGTTTACTTCTTTGCACATAATTAAACGCTGTCTGTCTTGTTATACGCTTAAGTCCAGATCCACACTGTGCTGTGGAGATGCTAGCCCCTCTCTTTTTAACCTTTCGGAGATTTCTTTGCTTTTTTGGCATTAGTTTTTGGGATCTTTTAGTTTTTTTCCTTTTACCATGAGCATCAGGATTCTTCAGAAATTCTGCAATAGAACTTTTACCAATTCTTAAGATATATGCAATCTCTCGAATAGTTTTTCCATCGTTTATGTAGGCTATGGCTTGACCTTTTTGGAATTCCGTTAAAGGGATTCCTCTAGGCATGACAGTCAACTTCGAATAACAATCAAAGTAAAATTTTGAAAGAAATTAATTTTATATTTGAATGTAGGTGATCTAACTAACTTTTCCAAATAAACAAATTATAAAAATTTGTAAAAAAAAAAAAAAAAAAAAAAAAACGTGATGCAAATAAATATTGTATTGCATTGCACATTGTCTATTCTAGTCCAATAGCTTTTACCATCTTTCTGATAGTAGCACGATTCTACAGTCATGAAGTGGTTGGTTTTTACCAGCAAAAAGCTGATCCATGTTGAAAAAACAAAATTATTTTCCGAACAACCCAACAATTTGAAACAGCAATATTCTAAACAAAGAGATTTGCATTTATAAATTTTTAGTGTCCGTCTACTTTTTTGACAAAGTGTAACTAGACAAATGTGCAACCAGAGAGAGGTAAAAGAGGAAAATATAATCACGAGTTAGATTGCCTAAACGAAAGTGTCGTTTAAAATTAAAAACATTTTTTGTCATTTTTGAAACAAATTTTAATATCTGTAGAGAATACTGATTATAAAAGATTCATTATACAAAAAATTTCATTTTATAAAGAAAGTAAAATTAAAACTATAACAGCTTTTAATAATATTTTTTTATCGAACATTTAATAAGCATCATTTATTATATAAAAAACAAAACATTCTGTCCTTTTAGGAACAAATTTTGATACACTAATTATGAATGTAATACACATAAATATGTTTACAATATACAATCGTACAGCCTTTTAAACGGAGAGTTATATACACCATCAAAGTGATAAGCATATATTGGAGATGTTTTGTGAATTTATGTTTCTTTAAAAAGTAGCACAAATAAAGAGAAAATTGAAGGCACATATTTAATAGTGATATTTTCTGTTACTCTACGCTTAAATCATTTTACATTAGTCGAGAATCTTTCGTGCAAAATAGGATTAGCAGCACAAAATATATTTAAATTTACATTTCGCCATTATCACAATAAAACTTATTTTTAGAATTCTATATTGTGTATAACAGTTTGCATATATTTAAAAACCAAACTTCCAAAGAAAGCGCTTAGTTTAAATAAATTAAAGGGTAGAAGTTTACAATCCGGTACCCCTTGATTTTTTTGGGGCCATTATGTGATTACCAAGATGGCCGCTACACAAATGCTTACATAAGATAAATTAAATTTGGCCACCAAATTTTTTGCCAAACCATGGGGTATCCATTTGACATCAAACTTAAATTGAAGATGGAGGAAAGTATGTAAGCAGACATGTATAAAAAAGATTTACTCAAAATCTTAAAACTAAGAAGATTAAAAGTATAATACATTTTTTTTACCAATCTTAGATATAATACAGAGAGTACTTAAGTAAAAAAAAGTTTTTGTGTGATAAGAAATTTTAAGCCATAGATTAAAAAAAGGATTATTGTGATGACAGAAGTCTAATAAGTTCTGAACAATCAAAATTATTCTAAATATATTTTTTTGTAGTAATATCTATCTATACATTATAAAACGTTCTTCAGTAGAAAAAGTTCTTGATTCCAATTTTTAGAGGAAAGATTAAAAAGACATGAAAGATATTTTAGAATTTTGTAAGTTACTCTCCCTTAAAATTTCTGATAAAATCATTACTGAAAAATAGGTTAAACTATTTGGAAAAGCCTCTTTGTGTAATATTAATGCATTTTTACATACAGAAATGAAAACATTTAATGTGTGTGTGTAAATACTTTAGAAATAAAACATCCGCGATATCTGTGGATTTTGATTTCTAAATTAAACATCCTTCTATACTTGACACCAAAGAAATTTCCTCTAAGTACCACGCAGCTTTTTCGAATGCAACAATACTTGAATATGAAGTTTATTTAGATTAAGAGAAGATTTTCTTTTCTTTTAAATAAACAATTTCAGCTTTCTTAGCAAGAGAAAAAGAGCTCGAAGTGCCTGACATATTGGGGTTTCTCCGCAAATTCTTTACAGCAAGCTAAACTCGTCACGGAATTGGAATATATGTGATAGAAAGGCGCTTATTACTGAAAGCTGTTGAGAGATGGGAATGTAGTTTTGAATAGAAGATTATTTTCACGATCTTTCTTAAGTGAGGTAATGAGTTCGCAAAATGAAGTCTTCATAGAGAGTTTAAGACCTTTCTCTTCATAAAAAGATCCAAATTTTGAATAAATGAATCAGGTTTTATTGATATACCATTTCATGATGAAGTGTGCTTATATATATACAGCGGATAATATGTTGTTTTCACATTTTATTAAAGACTTTAATCGTTTTTATTCTGATTAAAAAAAGGCTAGAATTTTATCTCTTATAAAAATACAGTCACTTAAAGATAAGCTATTAAAAAATTTTAGAGCATTTAATTGTAAGTGTACCATTACCAAAAGAAAAAAGAACTTATTTTCTTAAAACACTCTGGAATTCATTAAATGGGACGGACGCACACACACACACACACACACACACACACACACACACACACACACACACACACACACACACACACACACACACACACACACACACACACACACACACACACACACACACACACACACACACACACACACACACACACACATATATATATATAATGAATTTCCTACACATCCTAAAAATATTTATGATTCTAAGAAGAAAACTTAAAAGTACTTTAAAATGTGAGACATGAATTACTTAATTCATAAGTTAAAATGGAAAATTAAATTCTAAAAATTAAGCTGATACCTTGATATGAAAACTCTTTGAGGATTAACATTTCATTATTTGCATTGTCTTTTAAGAGAAATTTATTGCTTTTTATTAAATAGAGACTGATTTCAGAGATGAAAATAAAAGAATTTTCCTCGTTTTCTGCGTAAAATTTCAAGAACCGTTTTAATAGTAAATTCATATTTTGAGTTAAATCCAAGGTGACCTGGTTGATTAGATCGTCTGTTATCGAAACGTAGGACATTCGAATACTGACCTAATCGAAGATCCGTTGTGTTCGCTCATGGTGGCTGGGGTACGTCAGATATGTCATAGTCACAATGTCCTCCGTGTGAAATGATACATCTGGTAGTGGCAGATAAAATCTGCTTGTCTTCTGCTTGCTCCCTGCTTTTAAATTACGAAGACCTACTTTCAAAGGTACGATCGCACACCCGCTGTACTATGAAACTTTTTTGCAGCTGGGCATTATAGAACAACATGTTTTCAGCTGAATTTTTTAAGATATGCTTAATGATATATTGCCTTATACATATTTGTGTTTACATTAGTAACCATGGCATTATTATAAATCAAATATACTTTAAGTACACGAATATGTTTTGTGAAAATTTAATGAAGTAGAAAAATAATATTAGTTAAAGCAACAAAGAAATTTATATTTAAATATTATTTAAAATAAACATTAAAATTTGCGTGTAAATACCTTGTATAAAATTTTACATCTACTAGTTTCCTATTAGTAAAACTGTTTCCAAAATAATTTATTTTATAAAAAAGTACATTATCACTTTTAAATGATTTTTCTTAATTTGATATCAGAATAGACAATTTCATGTTCACTTCATAAACATTTTTATATTTAAAATGAAATGTTTGAAATTTAAATTAAAATAAACACGAAAAACAATAATTAATACAAAATTAAAAACTTAATTTTTAAATCTTTCAGAATACAATTGATATATTTATTTTGATGCAAAAATAAACAAATTTATCTATTCTGAATAAATAACCATCTTCAGATGACGTGTGATTTTTCGGTGTTCAATTTTCATCATTTTATGATTGTGGAAAACCATTCGATATCAGTCAAACAATTATCTTAAGATCTTATCTTGCTATCTAAGAGTTGCGATCATGGTGAAGATAAATATATTATTATTGTAGCTTTGCCGAATGAAAGACTGATAATTTAAGTGTAACATATATTCGAAACGGATTCTGGTAATACGACATCGATCATCTCAGTGCAGAGAAAGCTACATAATAAATAGATTGTATGCTTGAGTGCCGTAATATTATGTTCCTCTGTACGTTTAATCTAGAAGGGAAAGATTACAGTAAATTCCCATCCTGTCAGTTGAACCATGATCAGGGAAAAGTTATGTTAATTGTTGAATTGAGATTTGCCCAATAACTTCTGGACAAGCATTTAAAAGTCCGCGGAGAAGACCAACGCGGAGACACTCGCAATCCATTCCAGACCATCATCAATTGTCATACATTCAAAGGAGGAACCGTCATAGTCTGCGCAGAAATTAAGCCTGCATGTCTCATATTTACTGACAGTGTTCTATGATTAACTGTGTAGTATCAAGAGGAAGAATTAGAACTTATTGTAAGATCTTATGCTGCAATAGATGGTTTTGGTTACGTTTCAATGGCTAGCGAAGAGCGCTCACATACAATACTTATTGAGTAAGAAAATAGGGAATATGGAATGTATTTGAATTGTCGATTTCTGTTAGTAAGGGTAACAGAAGTCATTTAAATATTATTTATCCTTAAACACAAGGAGTATACTCGCTTGTTCTGAGTTCCTTTGAAAATCTTTGATATACTTCCAGTCATATTGTATGTACGCGTTTCCTAACCTGGCCCCGTTCACAGAGTTGGAAGCAATTTTACCAAAGCAATTCTGATTACTTGGCATTATGCGGTAATGTGTTACCTCATAGAGAAAGCCAGGTCAAACTCTGTAGATTTCGTATGAAAATGAGGACTTATTAAAATTCTATTTTTGTTTTGTAATTCTGAATTTAAGCTTCTTTTGTTAAGGACTCCAATATGACACCATCTTATTTATGAAAATTCAATTTTTTCCCTTTTAAACACAATTCTTTGTTTCATTTCATGAACAAACATATTTTCTATTTTACTGCAACATTTCGTGTAGATCAAGGCAACACTTGTCAATCTTTACGCACTTCACCTGGACAATCAGAAAAGTTATGTTGATTTTAGATAAGGCGAATTGTAAAAAATCTGGCTTACACGCGTAGTGATTTGCAAAATCCATTTTCATTATTTTTAAACAAGAAATATTAGATTTTATTAATTCAGAAATCTTGGATTAGCATGAACTAGTGGTAAGATAAAGTTCTTCGGATCATAAAGTTCTGGGTTTGATTTCAGTTACTATTAAACAGCAGGAGATGGATGTTGCACTTCAGCCTTCCCCATGTATGTCTGCCGTAGAGAATTCTTGGAAATTTTCCACCCTTTCGGCAGGTGAATACCGCCCACTATCCATGGAAAGTCCTCCCAAAAAGGGATTTATGGTGTGGATGTCAAAATGCCTTAAAACAGGCATTTTAGTATCCTATAAATCTCTGTAGTAGGGTGTCTACTATATGGTGTCAAATTTCAATTATCAAATTCAAAAAATAGATATACTTGAAACTTCATAAATGAGAGCGTTATTAGAGTATATTGTAACCGAATAAATTGAACAAAATTTTTTTTCCGGAGAATCCACAAAAATATACATGGTATTCAGCGAGGATGGAATGATTCAATTAATCAGGCCTCGAAATTTACTTTCTTGCGACGGAAAACTGTTGGATGCCCCATACACCACGAATTGGAACCTTGTCTTAAAGGAAGATGATTTTTAAGCATTGTGCGTAAAAGAGATTTCTTTTCAAGTATTCCAGAAACCAGCGAGTAATTTCATAGTTTCCTTCCGTGTATCAAGAACAATTTTTTGGCATTCGCTTTCACAATTTGACTATCATCAAGGGAAATATAAGTAACTTACATCAGTGAATGAAGTTCACGTTATCACATCAATACTACATTTCAACGAATTTTTTCAAGTAATTTTTTTACATTTGTTTTATTTTTCTGATTACCAGATATATACATAAAAATAAGAGATCTGGTGTATGGCCTCATATACATAAATTGATACTGTCCTCTTATATGCTCAGAAGTATCCATGAATTGTTAGATAACTATTTTTAAATAATTTTTAATGAATTTTATTTCACTTTCAGTTTGAGAACTACTCTAAAGTATATAATTTTAGTAAAAATAATAAATGGATAAAGCTATTCTCTTTTTCATAGTGTTATGAATTGTGTGATTTTATATTTCTGAACATTTATTCTGTACTTTAGTTCATTTATAATTTCCTTATTATGATTATTATGATTATTCATTATTATGATTATATTTTAATGAATTATTTCTTTCCTACTGACTAAGCTATGGATTGGTCCTTTTATATAAAATAATGTTATGATTTGAACACTAATGAGATACATATAGAAACACATACACTCATTTTTCTGATGAGTTGAATCAGAAATGCTGAAAAGTTGGAGTTATGAAAAAATATTATATGTAAATGATTTTTATCATCAAATAAAAATATATTAGTAAAGATGATCAACTATCATCGCATTGACTACGAACATACTCGACTATCATTGAATACTACTTATATCAGAATACAGAAAATACTCTGACAGAAATCTTTATTATTATTGACAATCAACGGTGGTTTTTATGAGCCTATCCCAAATATACTGATACAAATCATCAACTATTAACATATTTAATCATCAGAAAAGTAAATTAAATAAAACTGATGATTTCAATTTGCACATAAAAATATGCGAATTGAAATCGTTGTCTATATGCTGTAAAATTGACAAGCATCACATGTTGACAATCAGTATAAGATATCCATCAAATCAAAATGAAATAAATTTGCTCATAGTAATCGTCACTATAAATAACGCGATCAACTAGGATTTCTATCAACGTATAAAAATTAATTTATAGGAAATTGTGTGTAGACTATCTGTGTGTACTTGTGTGTGAGTGTGCATGCATTATCAAGAAGTATTACTTATGATTTCTATCGGTACATAAAAATATAACAGAAAACGTTAACTATTTATACAGTCGACTATGTGACAATTTCAATCAACATATAAAAATTTTCCAATAGAAATCATCAATTTATGGGATAATTTTTTTCATCACAAAATCACAACGATTTTGTCTAAAATATAAAATCTCAACTCTGTTCTAGATATTTTTAATGCTTCAGAATCAATCGTATTCAGAGTCACCACAGAGAAAACTAAAAAAACTTCAATTGGATAGATGTGCATTTTAATATCAGAATACGAAGTCATGATGAGACCAATTTATTGCACCCATGAATTTTCTAACCAAGAAATGGGAATGCTGATTCAGAATATGTCGTAAGTTGAACCATAGCCTGGAATTTGGACTGTGTAAAAGTTTTCTGGTTTGATTCAAAGTCATTATTGAACAAGTGGTAGATGTTGTTTTACCAATTTTTTTCTCTGTGGACACATGAATACTGACTGTTACCTATGAAATATTCGTTAACAGTAGTCTGTATTCACGTGTCTCAAGGCAATAAGGGCAAATATATGATCGATGTTTAAACGTTACACAACAGTTTTCAGCTGCTTTGCTTCCTGATAAGTGGTGTCAAATGAATCATATTGGTGACAAAATTTATGCTTTTTGGCTAGTTTACTTACTATTTTTAACTATTGATATTTGGACGTTAAAAAGTGTTATCATTTTATAGAACAAGTTTCCAGCTTATATATTGTTATAATTAGTATAAAGTAGTACTTAAAACTGTATACAAATTACTTTTATTGTAAACAAAAGCATAGCTTATTTGTAGGCTAAGTGCGGCTGTAAAAGACAATTAGAAAAAGATTTTTGTTAACTTAAGTGTATGTACTTTCTTTTGTCTGATAGTTTTTATCTAACAATAATAATTCTTTTCTTCTACATTTTCCAAAGTAAGTGAAAAAGTTTCCTTTTTCAAAATATTTGTGTTCTTCTTCACAAAAAATTGACGTTTAAAATTACATTTTGTTCGAATAAAACCCACTTTCACGACGACAATGGAATATTATAGTTCTTTTTTTTAAAATTAACGACCGAAGAGCAATGAACCAGAAACGAAGAAAAAAAAAGAAGATTCACGTAAAAGGGCGCTCTTTGAATTCGAAAAGAAGTTAAAAATGAGTTCAAGTACAATGTCGCTTTCGCATACACGATGAACTTCTTTTTCTGTTTCTTTTCGAAACCGTTTCTTTTTGGATCACGAACATATCTTCTGGCAATCATTCCCAGTGATCTTGTTTGCTTGATGAGACGAGTGTTCCTTTAGTTTGGAGCTATCTTGGTACAATCGTTACCAAATAGGATGCTAAGTTATCCCATTCTGAATTTTAATGGAGCAAAAAGTCATCACGTATGCGATTAATTCTTTTGGAGGGACAATTTGTCAAATTTGCATTGGAACGTTGAAATGTTACATAACGTATAATGAGAAACATTATGGTCAAATTAGAATAAAATATTATGAAATAAAATTTTAAATAGGTAAGGAATGAAAAATTTGCATATACCTCAAAACAACAAATTTTTTTGAATTCGTCTGTTTTTCGAAAATTTGTCAGTTTTTAAAATAATTTCTACGAGAATATTAAGAAATAATATATAATACGATATGATAAATAAATAAATAAAATAATAAATAATGCAATAATGAGGAGAAAGAAAATAAAAGGAAACGGCTTAAGCAAATAAGATATTTTCAAAATTTTTTTAATCATACTAAAGATTAAAATCAATGAGTTAAAAGATAATGAGAACAAAAAAATTATGAAATTCAGATCCCATTGGATCTTAAAATTATTAATTTATCTTTTCTATGAGAGTATCGGAAGTAAATTCACACGTGAGAAATGTTATATATGTATTTCGAAATAGTTTGTGTGAATAAGAACAGAACTTTGATAAAAATAATAGTTATGTAAAGGTCTTAAGATGAAAATCTGCATGTATGGAACAATGGTTCGATTGGAATTCTATCGAATATCAAAATAATTTATTAATTTAATATTTATCAAAATACTTTTCCATGAAAATAAATAAATATATAAAAAAAGAAAAGTACAACTTTCTTGAAGGAAATGTGATATTGTATACAATAAGAAACGTTTCAGTTTAGTAAGAACAAAATCATCGTGAAATAGTTCTTTTAAGTAGGTAAAGATAAAAGCTTTCATGCACAGCTAAGAAGTGAGGTAGACAATTTTTCTTATATTCGAATATTATCAAATCTTGAAAAAATCATTAATTAATTTATTTATCAATTATTTCTTTTAGAATATTAAATGGAAATAATGTTAAATATTTTTAATACATAAATAAAAATATTTTAAACGAATAAAAATAAAGAAAATATAAATGATATTTGTAAGTAAGTTAAACTAAAAAAATCATATGTAAAATTAATCAGAAAAATAACATTTTCTCGAATTTATTTTCTTTTAAATCTTAAAACAGTGCGAATATTAAAGCAAAGTTATAACAAGTAAAATTTTATATAAGAAATGTTATGTGACATATTGTAAGAAATAAATTGGTAGAATATAAAAACAAATAAGAAAATGCAATATTTTTAGAAGGATAAAGATAGTCTGAAGAATAATTTTTCTTGAATTTGAATACTATCGAATCTTAAAAGCATTCATTCGTCTTTAATATTACTTGAATCTTTTTCAAAAAGAAATTTAATTTTTAATCAACTAAATATTTAATATATAATAATTTAGATAATTTTAGGGAGCAGATTAAATGGTTAAAATATTTTACTAAAAATAATATTCCAGTAAATTTATTAAACACTATTTGTCTAATAGAGCATTTGCTTGTAAGAGTGAAGTAAGGCGTAGTTATAAACTACAGAAAGGTCAGCCAAGATTTGAAGGTCGTATAAGAAGCTTTAAAATGCTAATAGTGTTTACACTTAGTCTTATATGTATATTAACTTGCAGGTTTGTGATATGGAATTGAGAGTTAAAGGAAAATATTTGGGTTCACATGTTATTCATTAACATTTGATATTTTCTCTGTTATATTTTATTAGTCTTGTAAATGTTTTTACTTTTATACATACATACATACATATATATATATATATATATATATATATATATATATATATATATATATATATATATATATATATATATATATATATATATAACTGTGTGGTTGAAATTTAGAGTCATTAAATAGCTTTCATTTAAGATATTTATTATATTAAGTAAAGGTTTATAAAAATTAGAATAATTTAAAAGATGCATTTATGAAGTATTTAAGGTAAAATAAGAATACAAAAAATTCTGTGCTAAAATTACAAATATTTCTAAGACATTCGCAAAAACGTTTCTGATAAATGTGTAAGAAATTCGTAATTCCTGGCTGGATAAGTATGAACCTGTTTGTTTCATTCAGAATTACGCTATTAATATATTAATTATTTATCTCATTGTAGGAATGATGTATGAAACAGTAGAGGAATTCGCATTTCGCAGAACATATAATGTTTGCATATATTAGGACCAATATATTAGGTTAACCGTTTTGATCAATTGAAATTGAGGAGTAGTGTGATTCATCACCGTGAAAAGAGTTTTTTCATTTTAATTGTGTTTTGAAAAGAATTTGCTGAATTACTAAAAATTAGATAACCACATTTTTACTTTTTTATGAGGAACTTCATCTTTATGAAAGTTTTTGCTTTATATGTTCATTTTAATACTTAATAGAAAGCTTAATAGTTGGAAATTATTTTTACCCTTTTTAAGTACTTGCAGAGGATTTAGTTATACGTTTTTGGAAGACTTTTTAAGGAAAATAGTCAGCATTCATATATTGTAAGAAAAGAATTTAAAATAAACCCGAAGCATATATTACATGAGGAAAGTAGAAGCCGAATAATCATTTTTTCTTGTTCAATTTTAAATGTCTATTTTTGAAAATTAAGACCTCATTATCAAATATAAGTTAAAAAATTGATTTTCTTATGATTTCGAGAAATAGTTGAAACAACCTAGCCTGACATTGCACTAAATCTGATTGAGTATACTATGTTAGTAAGTCGTACATCTCTTTAAAATCTCAAAGTATTTCATTATTTATGATCTAATACATACATAAGTAGCGGTACAGAAGTGTCCCGGAATATACTTTAAAGCTAACGGCTTCGAATATTCATCCATCTCCAAGTACCTCTTAGTTTTGAACCACGATCAGGTCACACCTGAGCTGGCATCCTCCTTTCCACATCCCCGCCACACCAGCGGAAGAACTTTATACGTCACATATTAACGTGGACACGTCCCTAACCCACGGAGCTGCAGCAACCCAGTGAGGGAGGGTACGTGGTAATTTTCCCAATCACTTCCTGTGTCAAACGATGCTTCACTTTGCAGATCTTAACGGGAAGTTGAATGAAGCTACTGAGCCACTGGAGCTCTTATTTTTTAATAGTAGGATGGTGCTTTTTGAAATTTTTTCTAATGGAGGCACTGGGTGACTAATCCTTTGCCACAGCAAGAGTAAAACAGCTATTTTTTTTATCGTTACCCGGGAACAACTGTGGACCGAGATGAGTATCATTACCCACGTTACTCCATTACAAATTCGCTTATAGGGAGAGCCACATTCATTTATCTGCCCAGAAGAAAGGACAGAGAAACATAGAGAGATAGAAAGGCACATCCGTGCCCAAACTGGGATTCAAATTCCTGACCAACTGCTTGGGAGTCAGAAAAGTTAACGACTCAGCAATCAGTCGGTTACCGATGCGGAATGTTTTAGGTTTGATTCTAATCAATGTTTATGAAATTACGTTCCTGATTCTTCAATGTATATCTGTCTTGGTGGGAGCTTGAGTGTTTTCAAGCTTCATTGCTTGCTAAAAGAAAAAAAAGGACATAGGATTAAATGTTCAAAAAGAGTGTAATTCTTCCACTTGGATGGGGGAAAGTATCGAAAAACAATCGGAAGCATGAGATTGATCTTTATAAATGATAAATTATTTACAATTCCATAGGTGCAACAATAGGAGTTATTCTACTACTCTAAGAAAAGAAAGTAATAATTGTACAGGGAATAAATACAAACATTGGATACATGTGTGATTTATTTTATTAAATTAGCTAGTGAGGGAATTTAAGTATTGGTTATAGAAGAATATACAGCACTAAAACACATGAATGAATGTAAGTTATTAAGAGAAATATTTCGGAAAATGATGCATTAAGTATTGAAGGCATGGATTGATCTTCGAAAATGAAAAAAATACTTTGATAAAGTTGATGTAACTATTGAAAAAATGTAGTTGATCTTAAAAAAATATAATAGTTTCACATAAATTTGTGCAAGCATTAGAAGTATATGTTACGGATTTTTAAAAGGAAATCATTGTATAAATTATAGATATATGCGTTTGATTTTCAAAATAACACTCTTGCAAATGTAGGAGCCTCAAAATTAGATGTATGGAATTGATCTTTGAATAAGTATTATAAATATAGAAAAGGAGTTATATTCGAGACATATATTATATTCGATATTTAACAGGAATGCACTGATTTTTGGAGGTATGGAAGTGACCTTTCGAAATGAAACAGTATCTGAATATGAATGGGAGCGTTTGTTGAAGTTATGGGATTGGTCGTTCAAAATAATATTATCGCTGGTGGCTTAGATTTATATTGGAAAAGATTATAACAAATACACATGGATGAGTGATAGTAAAGTATTTGAATTGTATGGCTCTAATATCCGAAACGAATACAATATTTGCTTCAATGCATTCTTGTTTAAGTAAAATAGATTTGACATTTACTTAAAGAAGAATGCAACATTTATATTCCTAGGTTATTACCTTATTTTTCAAAATAATATTTCAGTGCCTGAACATTTTTTTGAAAAAAAGTATCTTACTATTGTTCCTTTTGATGTGTTTTATAATCAGTACTTCTTTGTGAGTTATATGTTTGTTATTACAGTTCTCGAAAAAAATTGAGTTTTGATCGATACAGGAATTTAATGTACATTGGGTGTTTTGTGATAGACTTTATATATATTTTTATGTTTTAGCTTCCAATAATTCATGAATTAATGTACTTATTTTGTGTTGTTGCACCAGCATGCTTCCCTGTATCTTACCCTGAGTTGGTCTTTACCAGTTAAATAGAAGGAGCTGGGTGGAGTGTTCGTGATTTTGAAGCAGGGACCAAGCAGAAAACTCCCCAACACTTGGCCAGCCAATCCCATTTCATTGGTAGACATTGAAACCGTGCCCAGTTATAACGTTCCCCAGCCGCCATTAGCGAACACGATGGATCTTCAGTTAAGCTAAGATTCGAACTCACTACCTTCCGATCATGAGAACGACACTTTTTTACCAACCAGATCACAGCGGCCTTCTACTTTGTTTGAAAGTGTAAATCGTTTTTCAATTAAGTGGAGATAACTATAACTTTTTCGATAGTTCCTTAATTTTATTAATTAAATTTTATTCATAAAACTTATAAATTAAATTTTATTCATAAAATTTTAATTAATTGCAAGTTTAATCGATAGCATTTCCACAGGAATATTCAACACACATCTTGGTAACGGGTTTATATCATTTTATAAAATATTCAAAGATTTTTTCTGACGTTTTGATGTTCAAACTACAAATATAATTTGAATTGTATCATTATTTGAATATATCGTATGATAAATTATAATCAACGAATGGTCTGCCATCTTCATACAAATTATTACAGTTGAATTGCACAGATGCTGTCTTCCTAGCGTTGCCATTTTCACAATTTATATTCATCCTATGAACGTTTTTTAAAATTAATCATGAATTTCAGGTATTCTTTTAAGTCTTAAATATTCATCCATATTAAAGAAAAATTAGAAATGCAACATTACTTATATTTACTTACAATATCACAATACACTGTGAAAGACTGGAAAAAATTGCAGATACACACACACACCTTGATATATAACCATATTAAATTTTTATTATCATCTTTCCAGTCATTAAGTAAGTGAAATTTAATAATTTGAATTCTTGCTCGATTCATATTCAAAGAAAATTATTGATAATACTCATTTTTTAAATTTAAATTCTTATTATATTTCTTTAATATGCATTAAGCGTTTGTTGGGAAAAAGAACACGATATAAATATTCTGTTTTTGTTTTTATAATAAAATATACATATGGATGTTTGTTTTAAATTCTGATAGGAGTTGCCCTAAATTTAAAATAGAACGCTTAACTGACTTGATATTTAAATAAAAAAGGAAGATTAAAAACTTTGTATAAGGAAAAATCGTGAAAAGAAACAAAATATCAAACAATATCTAAAAATTTGAAGAATTTACATATGGATAAAATTATTTAAAAAGGTATCGGGAAAGTTAAAAAGAAATTATTTTCAAAGCAAAATAACTGTAAAAAAACTTATAAATAAATGATTTATTGACAGTTAAATTATATAACGGCCCATTCTTTCTTCGTATTATTTAAATATTAGAAGCTATTTTTGTTTTATAGAAAGAACTGATTTTGATTTTGGAAAAGATTTTCGCTCAAAGCCCTTTACACTGGACAAACTACCTAAAAGCAATTATCATTAATGATTCTGAGATTTAGAACAAAGCAAAAAATAGAAAATATCTTATTATATCCTGATTTATATCTATGTTGGTTTCAAGTTCAACTAATATTATTGCGTGTTAGCTGAGATGTTCTTTGTTTGTTTCAGAAATTTCGCTAACAGATCTTACTTCGAACGATCCAATTACGTTTCTATATATAAATACTGTAGAAAAAACGATTGTTAAACATTTTTTATATTCTTACAGTTTATTTTCTAACAATTTTTCAAAAGCGTGATGCACAATTTATAATTTAAAGTACCAAATTTTGAAACACTTAAGTCGCATATTTTTGAGAAATATCTCCATTTATTTGAAGATGCTCTTCAGAATTAAATGAAATGTAGTTCTAATTGTGAATATGTTTTACTAAGTTAGGAGGAAAATAGCTTTAAATATTTAATTAAGATAGTGTAAAAGGAAGTATGCTTCATTTTGTCAAAAAATAACAAATTTGTTCTCCAAGTCCATGGGAAATATTTCTTACCTTTCAAAATATAAATTTTCAGGATTACATTATTAGCTGTTATACTACTTGTGATATAAATGCCATCTATTTTATAAAATGAGTCGACTGAAGCAAATAACAAGTGAAAGCAATATGTTCTGTAATATTTTTCTAATAAAATTCTCTTATTGTTAATCATGTTTATCAATTCATCTTAATAAAACATTCAAATTCTAAATAAGCTTACCTTGAGCAGGTTTTTAATTTCTTTATTAACATAGGACATACTTAAACAGGACAAGACATGGAACAAAGAACATCTACATCTCAAGGCGCAGAATCTTATTCTGTTTGTAAACAAAGATATTCGTGCATGCGCCCTCTATAGACAAATAGTTGCAACATGTTCATTGGGCTGCTTAAAATATTTCAATGTGCATTAATCTGTATAATTTATAAATTATCGGTTATATATACACATAAAACACAGACTCTCGGTTTAGTGGTTAAATTGTTCGTAAAATAAGAAAATAAGTGATGGATCTTAAAGCTGAATTTTTTGTTACCAAACTGACCACTTTCTACGGATAGAATACTATTAGAAGAAATTAGTGTGTCTTGTATGAGAAAAACATGCAAAATAAAATTCATACTTATGAACAACTATTGCGTTCATTTCATTGACAGTAAAGTAATTATATTTTTTTGCTTCAAAATTAAATTAAAAAAACATTTTCTATTTTTTCGTTGTACCGAAGCATTATATTGTTGATTTGTTCAATTATACACCTTGGCCTGTTTAGTCATTTATCTGTTTGTTTTGCGACACCCCTACACATTTTCTCTTTCTTTGATATCTAAAAAATTATCTTCCGTTTTCCTTCAACATGTTATTCAACATTTAATTATACAATAGTTATTAACTACAAATTACATCCGCATCCACATTAAAAAGTACTGAAATAAAATTTCAGGTAGCAGTATATGGGTTTGCTTATCCAAGCTCATTGATGAGTAACTCATCTTCCTTCAAGACGTCATGTGAATTTCCTTGGAATTCTTCCTTTACGGTAGGAATAAAGATTGCATGTCTCAAAAGGACCTAGATATACTTTTTCTGCAGCATTATTTCAGATATAGATTAACAATGTATTGCGCCTGGTACGTCGATTTTATAAGGACATTCCACGAGTCATAATTACTCCTTGGATGACTACTTTACTTGGATGTAGCTGAAGCAATTGATTATATTTTGATGCATGAATTATAATACAACAGTTTAGATGTAAGGAATCTCAAACGAACTGCTTCAAAAAATCCAAGATTTCAACATCATCAGTGTAGTTAGCTAATTATAATTCGAAGAGTTTACGATCCCCCTATAAAAATTTTAACCAAGTTTCTTAACTATAAAATGAAAAATGTTTCTAAAAAATTTAAGAAAACTCTATAATTATTTTAAAAAATAAATCCTTACGAAAGAGGCATATAAATAAGGCGCAAAAACGAGAATATTAAAAAGTTTTAGCTTGTAAGCGAAAATTGAAATTGTGCATCTATGGCACTTTGTTAGAGACCAATCACCAGTTCGTAAAATCGTGAGTGTTCGTAAATTAGATACTTTTTAAAACGACAGTGTATATATATATATATATATATATATATATATATATATATATATATATATATATATATATATATATATATATATATATATATATATATATATATATATTAGAGTATAATCACACGTTTACATTGTGTCATACAATTTGGTTGATTATATGTGACTTGACCAATCTATAATAACCTAAAATAAATTAAAATAGCAAACTTTTAAACTATAAATAGTAGCCTGTAAATTAAAATTTGTAAGTATTTCATCAGCAGGTGTTCCGTTACATCATTTTAATGTGGAGTCATATTAAAGTGGCACTGAAATTCTGTGTAGGTGGTTTTAATAGGATCTGGCATTCAACCCTAATAATACAGGAAATAGTTCGTCACGATCTAAAAGAACGCTATCATCATTTAGGTCACATAAATATATGTGATTCCAGATATTGTGACTGCAAAAAGTACATAAATATTTATACTGATGATACAATTTATTTTATTACTTTATTATAATTATTATAAGTAATTATTATAGTTAATTAAAAAAATTAGGTAGAAAATTCAGAATATGGAAATTTTTTATGTCTATAATGATTGTTTAACATTTAATTTATTTTAACAAATATTATTTTTTAATAATTTATGCACATTTTTGTTCTGGAAGTATAAATTTTGTAAAATTTACTGTAATGTAGTTATTAATAAATGTTTACGTATTAATAAGTTAAAATAAATATTAGAGTAAAAGTACAGGAATTTAGTATAAAAAAATAACTAAAACTTTCCTACATTTTAAATTTGCAAAATTTAAATAGTTAAATTTACAAAATTTTATTTAAAATATTGAAAAAAATTATGTGCTCATAATAAAAAGAAACTTTTGTTTTCATATAAATAGTTAAATTTATTTTATATCTTGGCGATTTTTTCAGCTCATAGATAGCGTTAAAAGAATGACCTCCAAGAAAGTACAGATGGCGGAACTTATTTCCATTTCACGGCCAACAGAGATTTGCCGACATATTAGTTCGTGATGCCACCTGCGATAGACAAATGAAACAAACAAGAAGAACACAACGACGCTTGCCACCTAGCTATCATCCTTTCTCCACCATTTAACGGGCAAAACATGTATAGACAGACAAAGAAATAAAAAAAGTAGGACACTCAAGTTCAAGTTGTCGGAGAGGGAATATATATATGTGTCGTAAGAGTTAAGAGGCCCTATAGTGGGGATCTCGCTAATTTTATTTGTTATTTTTTGTTTAAAATCGTTGAATCACGAGGAAGATTTTGGCGGAAGAAGAAACAACTTTTTTTGTGGCACGAGTTTAAAGGCCAGTCTGGTGAGGGTGAGTTTAGAATATTGTGTCTGCGGTCACACCGGATGAACTCTAGGAAGCAAGTAAAACAAAAATTGCATCGATGTTAGACTTTTATTTTACAAGATAGCTTTGTAGGATTGTTTGTGAAATTTATGATAAAGATTTTATTTTTTAAATCATAATCATATAGTGATTTTCACAAAAGATAAAATATAAAAAAATCCAGTGGAATAATTGTTAACTCATAAAAAAATGTATACCTTATATATTTTTTTAAATCTATATAAGTAAAATATTATATATATAAATTCCATTTATTCATCGAATTTTTGTCCAAGATTGAATTGAGAATGGTAGCATAAAATGGATTGAAAATTAACAGTATGTATGTCTCTGGTTAACTTAAGTTAACCAGTAATTAGACCCACGTTTCATTTTGAAATTTTGATTGCATTATTTGTAATCGATTCAAGTTTCAATTAATAATAAATTGAGCTCATTGTAAGGTTCCTTATATGGCAGATGCTGTTGTTGTTTCCAATGCTGGGTTACTAGAATTTTCACAGTTCAACATTACAAGGGAAGAAAGTGATGATACATTTTATATACTGGGGCACCGAATGGGCTTCTCATGGTGGTCTGAAAAATGAGTTTTCGCAATTTAGAAACTAGGACCAAGTAGAAGACTTACAATCTTGGCCTGCTTTCTCCATATGTATCATTTTACATGGAAGTCATTGAGACCATGACAACTTTTTTAGATGCCTAGCTACCATTAGAGAACATGACGAAGCTTCGGTTTTATCAGGATTCGAACTCACTACTGTCGGATAACGAGAAGGATACCTAGACAAACATGGTACTAAGTTCACCAGATTCTATTATTTTGAATTATTAATATTCCGAAAATCTTATTCCCCTTAAAATTGTCATTTTCTTTAACTGACAGCGATAGAAAAAAGAAATCCCCGGTATGACCTGCGCTGACATCTTCATCTCCATGTTTTATCACATTATTAAAAGGACACAGCGATTACATTTATATACCTTATTCGCCTATATTTATGTGCCTTATTTGCTGTAAGTGAACATGACGGATTTTCGATTGGATAAACTGTAGAACTTATCACCACCAGGCTTACAGATATATCATCATCAGGTCTATAGCTTTCTGAACATTGCGAGTTTTTGACTGGATAATCTGAGGAACTTATTATTAACAAGTCTATAGCTTTCCTCTCCGGGCCACCCCATCCTGGATTTTGAGACATGCTTTTAATTTATGTATTTTTCTTGGATAAAATATTATAACATAGATTTAAATATTTTGACAATGAAGTTCATGTTAATATCATTCGTAGTTTATCTTAGTTCGGCATTTATGCTGACTTGGAGTTTCTGCGATGTTTTCAATTTCTTAAACCATTTTTTACAAGTGTGACATTTATACTGATGCGGCCTTTCTTCAGAAAATTACGGTACATTAAATTTTATCAATAAATGCTTTAAGAATGCAATTTGCGATATAAATCAAGAACCCATGAATCGCAAATAAATATTTGATAAAGAAACGCAATTTAGGACTAAGAGGTATTATGCATTATTTAGCTAAAAGAACAATAGATGTTATAGTAGAATTTGGGTGACAAAAATCCAACCACCAATCAGAAACCAGAATTGCATATGGTATGTGGAAAGATGCTAGTGTCTCAGGATCCAATTTCAGTGATAGTAAGAAACAGATTCTGTGTCTCTTTGAGATTACATCCATTATATTATATAATAAAGAGCAAATATTGGCAATTCATCAAAATTTTGCCGTAGATATTTTGAATTTCTGAAGATAAAAGAAAGAAAACCTATTACAAAGCCATTGTGTTCACCCATTGAAAATAGCTAATATAAATAGCAAATACTGACGATGAATTCAAAATTTTATGAATACTAGTACGCTAAAATTTATAAGTAATAACTTCAAAAGAAATGAAAAAGTTTGTTAAGTATGTCTGCCATACGTTCCGGTTTGACCTGGGCAATCCTGGTTTTCAGGTAAAATTCCTCTGTCTCTTCCGATTTATTTTACGTTCCGGTGAAAATTAAATTTGATTTTATAGATGACCAAACAAGTCTAAAAATAATTAACTTAGAATAATTTGTTATTTATTTATGCTGTATTGTATGAAATATTGTATTGTATGAAAAGTTAAAACCATAGAAAAGTGATAGCCTGAAAATAAGTAACAGTATCATTGTATCACTTTGTCTCGCCAACCGTAGCCATGCTCGAAGTTGGGTTTGCTAAGGAGTAGTAGCAGTCAAATTATAAATAGTGGAAGCAAGAAGAGACTAACAAAGAGATATGATTATATCAAGTAAAGAAAAATGACTCAGGTTGCTTGGTCATTTCAAGGATAACCTTATAGTTCCTAATTTGATCAAGTTTGTTGAGTATGGCTTCTTCTTACCTGGGACATCAGCACCAGTAGAGACTATTTTCTTTGATGAACAACACGTGGACAGATGATAAAGAATTGATGAAGTAATCTATTGTTAAAGATTAGCTTGTAAAATTTTTTACAAGATTAAAACCAAAAAAGACTTTCTAAAAATAATCCTGGCCAATGAGGAATAAAAATGTGAGTAATAAATCCAAATATTGCTCACATTTTTATTCCTCATTCAAAGTGTTTCTTGTTACATAAATAATTCCTTTATATATTAATATGTCGGAAATAAAATATTTAAATTATATGATTGTCATTTATTATATTGCCACTGATTTAGGTTCTTAATCAGTAACCCTTTATTCATAGCATCTAAACCACTGTCTAAAACAATCTATAAATTTTCCAAGGGTTTGTGCCCTTGAATAACCGAGACACTGGTGGGAGGGGGTGAGTTTCTGGGGTTTTGATCGAACATTCCAGAAATCTAGCAAGCTTATTTATACGAAAAGCATTTATAAAGCAATGCAACATTAATGAAGTCGTGAAAACGTAAATCAACAGTTGATAAATGCCAAAATATAATTTAATTTAAAACAATAAAAGCATAATTATTTCTTCAAGTGTTTGAAAGATACAATGAGATAGGCAAGATCTGCAGAAAAAATTTAAGGTGTTACATTTGTGGAACAGAACTAAAAAACTGCACGAAAGGTCAGGAAGAAATAAATCCCATGCAAGGTTAAATGTGCAGCATAATCACCATGTTATCTATTAAACACTCAGTGGACAGTATTCGTTCACCATTATCCATTAAAGAATCCAATAAATCATGAGTAACAATCGCAATTTTTTGAGCACGCGCGTGTGTGTGAAAGAGAGAGAGAGACCGTATGAGTTTTGAAGTCATTATCCTTGACCTGTTAAAGCAACAATGCTACATTTGAAGTCGATTTAAATTAATACTCTTTAGGAAAAAAATTGCATTTCACTTTAAGAAGAACAATGGCAACGTCTCTCTTATTTGCAATTCCCTTTTCTTTGTTTGATAGATGAATGACAGGAGCAAAGTGAAGCAAGAGCAACGTGTGATTATGAGGTATGGTTAGCACAGCAGCTGTTATGATAAAATTGAGGGTGGGGTTTGTGTTCTCGAGCAGACTGAATTTGAATTCCTGAGAACTACCCTACTTCCTTCCTCTTTCTTGACCATAGATAAAAAAATGCTTCATTGTGTTGTAGATCACTGTAAGGAAGATGACTAGGCAGCTATACAGTGACATTAATACGCTGGTTCCTGTATGTTGAAAAATAACCAAGGAAATTACTGTATTTATGAATTCGAGGAAACCTTACAATATATTATACAAGATAAATGAAGAATATTAGTCTAACATTGTAATAGGAATACATTCTTTGGAATGGAAAACTCTGGATTCAATTCCAGTCATTCTTGAACAAAGAGAAATGGTAGTTCTATTTCTGCTTTCTTTATACGCAGATGTCAGGATTGCTGCACCAGCATGTTTCCCAGTACATAGACCCTGAGTTGGGCTCTTCCAGTTTGATAGAAGCTTCCGGATGAAGTCTTCGTAATTTTAAAGCAAGGAACAGGCAGAAGACCCCTAATACTTGACCTGCCACCCCCAAAGGCATCATTTCACTTGGAGGACATTGCGACCACGTCCCGTTTTAACGTGACCCAGCCACTTTTAGCGAACACGACGGATCTTCGGTTGACCAGGAATAGAACTCATTGCTTTCCGATAATGAGCACGATGCCGTAACCAACCAGGCCACCACGTCCCGCAGATATCAGGGTGAGTGCTTGGGAGATTTCCACGGCGTTTTTTTGTGATCGTTTTTCTTTTTTGATACATTGATGGAATCGTTTATCTGTGAACAGTCACTACGAATGGCAGCATGCAGCAGATGTTCAAATAAATCCAGCTAATGTTGGTTGTCCAGTTCAAAAGATTTTAAAAAAAATTAATGTAATAATTTAGGGGTATAATGAGATTTTTCGAAATTTAAAATATATGAAATGCATAAATTAGATGTGATTTTTGATAAAAGAAATTAAACTTTGATGCTGAATAGGAGTATTTCTAATAAGTTTAATTGTGGAACATTGATAGTAGGCGTTGCTTGAACTAAAAGAATTTTGGAGTTTTCATTGTCAAATAAATTTTGTACATAGAAATTATACTGAATTCATAGAATAAATCTTTAAAAATCATTAATTCATAGAATAAATATTTGGCAGTAGGAAAATATATCCAAAAGTTGACTTACATGCTTTGGTTATCATGTAAAATTGTGTTATGGGAAAGAAACATACCTGTAACAGAAGCATGCAATAATTACTTAAAACAACTAATTTACTAGAAATTGCTTTGATCTGGTCATATATATATATATATATATATATATATATATATATATATATATATATATATATACATATACATATATATATATATATATATATATATATATATATATATATATATATATATATATGTATATATATATATATATATTCATCAGGACGCACAAAATTATCCATAAAATATTTATGAAAAGCATTTCATGTTAAGAAGGTAATATTCTACCGAATAACTTTTGCAAGCACTTTATTTATATAATAGAAATATGAAAAAGCTTCCCAAAATGATAGATATATAATTCGGGGGTAGTTTTATAAAAATCATTTAAATTTATAGAAGCATCCTTTTATTTTATTTTTCTAATTCATTTAATTATTGAATTTATTTAATTTAAATTTAATCGCAAATATCTATTATTTTCAAATATTAAGAATCACTTACAAGTCTCGAATAACACATCTACATGTAACAAGTTTTATATTAAAAATGTCCATTATTTCGAAATAATGAATCTTTTAAATATTTTGCGAAGAGCTTACTTTTTTTTGAGATATATTGACAGATTCTCTTATCTGTGGAAAGTTACCGCAATCATTGCCTTCCCAAATCATTATTCAGATCCGTCTTTTAGTCTAAGTCACCAAATTCTTTTTCAAATTTACTTTTTCCTTTTTTTGCTTCAGGGTAGTTTTGTTATTCTGAAGTTTCATGTAATTTTCAGAATATTTCTTTTTTTATTACTCTCTGACACTTCTTAATAGTTGCATTGTATTTCTGCTTTCCTTTTTATACTCTAAAAATTCATACGTTATGTTATATAAAACGATGATGATATAGATATTACGATTGGAACATGCAATGATTTTTTCACGTGACAATTATATAAAAAGATCTTTCAATATTGAGCTACTGGTAGTTAGGTTAACGTTACCAGAACCAACTTTTCTCTAAAACTCAAGTAGGATTATTTTTTCCTATAATTATGAAGAATTTACTAATAGTTAAAAAAATTTAAAACTATAAGAAAATTGTTTTGAAACTCTTTCCGCATAAAAAAGCGGCAGTGACTCTAATACAAAAATACCGGTCTATTTGATTATTGCTGTAAATGTACTTTAATATATTATTCATTAATATATACCTTCTCTAAAAATACTTTGTGAATTGATGGTTTTTAATTTTTTCAAATAAAGTCCTAACTCAAACTGAAAGGAAACATTTACCCCCATACATGGAACTTATCCTCGAAATAAAAATTAAAAGCGTATTATATATTTTTAATTGATTTGTTATTTCCAATATTATCGTTAACTCCGAAGTCTGATTTGCTTAGTGGTTCACAGATAAATTTTAACCACTGTATAACAAAATAAAATGAATATCGGATTTAGATCTTCATAGATTTTGCTCGAATCGCAACTTTTTCTGTATAGATATATATCAGGCTGGGTACTAAGGCATTTTTAAGATCTCTTTTTCAGAACAAGTGAATGTTGCTTTTCTATCTATAAATATATCTCCTCCGGGGAAATATCAATGTGGGGATGCTATTAAAAGACCTACAACAGCCTTTAGCTGTTATGTTATTTTCAACAGACAATAATTGTTATCATTATTTTCAATTTGTCTATAAATGCCTGTATATAAATATCTATATCTATCTATCTATCTATCTATCTATCTATCTATCTATCTATCTATCTATCTATCTATCTATCTATCTATATATATATATATATATATATATATATATATATATATATATATATATATGCATATATCAAGTATACATAGAAAGATACATATATATATATAGATCAAGAAAAAATGACTTCAACCAACAGGATTCTTTGTAAGCAAAAATAAATTTATATGCAAATACATAGTTGTTATTTGATAAACCATTTTATAAATAAGAGTTCAGTTTTAATTACTATTCTTCCTTCTTTTACACCATAATATGGCGAAAACTTTTACTTATGAAGCAATATGGTTGAAAATTTTCAAAGTTATGGGATTCTGGTATTTAAAACATTTTATCTTTAATTATTTTTGCAAACAAACTGTGTCAAAATATTTTTTAATCATATGTTTTAAAACATTAATTTCAATATTTTTAAGAAATTTTAATTAATTTTTTTCTTTTAATTCTCATTAAATGTGTTCAGGGAAATAATATATTGATTTGCAGTCGACAGGTCAGAATTTTTCCAATTTTTCTGAATGATGGAATTGCACTTACATATTTTTTTCTTATTCCTAAAATTAATTACAACGGAACACTTAAGACATTGACATTAACACATTAAATTGCTTAAGATATTGTATCACAAATGCGTTGTGTTGATCTAAGTTAAACATTCTGTGGCTATTTCATTATGTCGGCTTTTATTATTATGGATAATTTTAACCGCAAAAGAGTTCGGATATAGACAAATTAGAATAATCAAGCTATACCTATTGACATAACATTTTCAACAGCTGATATGTTACAAAAGCTTTAAACAAAATTTATCTAGTCTTAACAAAACGTTAGCTATTTTTCCCTAATGATCTTTTTAGTACAAATGTGATTTCCATCAAAAATTATTCATCTTTTTAAAGGACACACAGTTTCCAAAATTCATATCTTTTTCCTTAGTTTAAAAATTTGAAACGTTATTTACGTTTTCAAATATTTAATTTTTAACACAGCATTATGAAACTGCATAACTTATATAAATATTAAAAATTAAATTTCAAGAAAACTGGATCCCATTATAGGGGAATAGTTGCTTTTGTTTCATTGTCAAACATGCCGTAGACACTATACGTAATTCAAGTTAATCGAATTATTTACAACATGGTATTATGTAATTTATTAAAAACTGAAATGAAATAAAAAGTAATTGTCAGATAATGTACTTACAAATCATATTAAATATTAAACGAATAAACTAATCAAGGATGTAGAATTCGTCTGTCACTTTCCATCCCAACCTAACGCTCGAAGTAAGTAAAAAGTCGGACCACCCATACTTACTAAAGCAATTGGCTCTAGAGACAATTGACAAGATTCCTATCAGAGCAGCCAGGGCTTATACTGAAGGAAGCAAATTGGAGACCACTGCAACTGGCAGCGGAGTATGTATTGAACTCCCCGACCATTCCATCAAGCTTGAAAAAAGAACTGCTGACCACACGTCCGTCTTCAGAACGGAACTCATCGCCATCATGAGTGGACTTTCTTTGTTAGCTAACAATGCACAAAATGATTTCTCGGAGATATGGATCCTTACAGACAGTCTATCCTCGATCCAGCACCTTTTCAATTGGCAATCCATCGGTGACAGTAATAGTAGAAGTATTCTACTCTTGTTGAAAAGCCTTTCAGTTCAACATCCAATCCACCTCCAGTGGGTCCCCTCGCATGTTGGTCTACCTGGGAATGAAGTAGCCGATGACCTTGCAAAGGGTGCCGCCAGTAATCCTTTGAACGCGGAAGATCGCATGGCACTAACACCATCAGAGATCTCTTCCATTACTAAACAACTACTACTAAAACCTGGACTGACCCTCCTGCTCACCCTTGGTACTTCCAAAGACATCCTGGAGCCGCCACAACATTTAAGGGCTCCTGAGTACATCAGACGACACTGTCTCAACTTTCTACTGGCCACATGAAGTGTATGATCTTTGAAGACTGTGAAAGAAAATACCCAACATGTCCCAAGTGCGACAATGCTCCGTTTTGCCCACAACACAATTTGAAGTGCTTGGGGTTTTCTCGTGATGAGGCTGTGAAAAGTCCACATCTGCTTTTGGTATTTTTGGCTGTCTTTGATCTCATGGATCTGGTCTAGTTCCACTAGACCAGATGGGGATTAGTCCCACCACCCACCACCAGAATTCGTTTGTCATAGTAATTTTCTCTCATTTGAAATTTTTGGACGATCTAAAAGTATCACAAAAATGGTGTAATCGTCACGTCATTAATACATCATTGGCTTATAGTACACTGCTCAAAACAATTAAAGGATATTGCGGTTTTAAGTGGATCTTGTGGCTGGGAAATATTGTAGCTGATTGATACGTGGTCGACAGACGTAGTAGGTTATATGAGAATAAATTACACATGTTTCTCAGAAAAAATGCATGCATTTTATTGCGACTTTGTGTACAAAAGGAAAAAAACACAATTTGTGCATATGAGAAAAAAGAATAAGAAAAGGTGTTGTCTTCAAAGGAAGTCATTTTCAGTAGGGGGTATGGTTTCCACGGACGGCCAGCAACGTTGAGCAACTTTGAGACATGGAGTCAATGAGGCTATTAATAAAGAGTTTGGGTATTCTGTCCCACTCTTCCAGAAGAGCATTTCCTAGTTCTTGGCGAGTTTGTGAGGGTGGTTGGTAACCAGCAACTCGTCTTCCTAGAGCGTCCCAAACGTATTCTATTGGATTCATGTCTGGAGAACACGCTGGCCATTCCATTCGTTCGATTCTTTCCTTGAAAAGGAAATCCTCCACCAGGTTAGCATGATGTGGCCTGCAGTTATCGTCCATTAAAATGAAGTCATCTCCGATTGCTGCAGCGTAAGGGACTACAATAGGTCTGAAGATTTCATCCCTATATCAGCGACCAGTCAGAGGTCCATCTTGAATGATATAGAGGTCTGTGTGCCCGTCAATGGAGATGCCACCATACACCAACACTCCCCCACCACCAAATCTGACACTTTCGTGCACGAACGCTGGATTATTCCTACTGCCACGGTCCCTCCAGATGAAAATATGCCTATTGTCAGGATGAACAGAAAAACGGTACTCGTCAGAAAAGAAATTGCTCCATTCATTTCTCCTCCAGTTCACATGCGCTGTTGCCCACTCCCTGCGGTCACAACGATGCCTTGATGTTATTTTAACACCTACTATCGGTCGGCGAGCATACAGGCCTACACCATGGAGCCAGTTTCGGACAATCTGAGTTGAAACCGTGATGTCAGTAGCCAAGCGAAGGTGTTGTTGGAGAAGAGTAACGTTCATATTTCGGTGTCTCCGAGCCGTTAACACTAAATAACGATCTTCAATGGGCGTTGTTGACCGTCTACGACCTTGCCCTTGTCTTCGGCCTGCACTTCCAGTCTCCAAAAAACGGTTCCAGATCCTAGAAATCACACTTTGTAACACTCCAATGGCTTGTGTTACTCCGGCTTCAGTTTGGCCCCCTTCTAACCTACCAATAATTCTCCAAGCTTCTGAATCGGTTAAATGACTTCACTGAGACATCGTACTCATCGAAACAAAGCAGTCACTGAATACTGATCATTCTTGTATTCATTGTCTTTTATTCAGTTGAAAGCCAAATTTCATTCACTGCCGCTGAAGTGACGTTTTTGACGTCAAACCCAAAATTAGCATACTTCACAGTTTGAAAATTAGAAAAATTTTCCTTTGTGATTCTCTTCTTCCATTTTCAGCAAAAAAATTTCGTTTATATCTTTATTTTATGTAAAACTTACAATATCCTTTAATTGTTTTGAGCAGTGTATTTAATTCTCAACAAAAAGGTTTACGCAACTAAATAAATAAATTAAATTTGGTTGATAAAAAATAAAAGGAAAGTTCAGATTTCAATTAATGCATTATAACAAGCAAACGAAAACATAAATAATTTCAAAATATATCTTATTATTTTAAATTTCTACAGAAATAAAATTATATACTTTATTTTCATATTTAAATGAAATGTATTACAAGGAAAATAATAAATATTTAATGCAAAATATTAAAGAGAACTTAAAACTAAAATTCTATATTTCACAATAATTCTTTTCATAATATAACTTTTCGTAAAAAATTTAACAAATATTGTACGCAGAAATCATCATAAAATACATAAGAATTAAGTGAAAATATGATAATAAATAATATAACCTCAATTTTAATATCCGGAAAAATCACAAAATATCAACAGAAACGGCTTAAAAAATCATTTTGTATCAGTTCTTCAACAATTTTGATTAAAAAGAGGAATTAAAACAAATTGCTTTAAGTTATTCTAGATGGCATATAATGCAAGGTTGCCAAAACTGAATGTTGTTGAAAATTGAAGTTTCATATTCTCGATCTCTTCTGAAGCAGTTAAAAATATGGTAAATTATCAAAAAAATTCACCAAATTCAAAGACACTCCAAGAAGATTATATGGTGAGCTGTGCTTCATGGAATCACTTGGTTCGGTGCACAACTGTCTTCTTTATAACAAACCGTGGCGATTTATGACTGCCATTGAAATGCATTGCCTGGTTTCGAAATAAAAGGGTTTTTTAAGAAGTTTCAGATACATAGGAACTTGTGTGCAAAAATTAAACTTAAATTCATGATACCTCAAAGACATCAGATTATGCTTCCTTAATGACACTGAGAATGCACTCATTATTAATAAATTTAATGAGACAAAAATTTTATAAACGATCCTAATACCAGCTAAGATGATATTAACAATAATAGTGGTGGTGATAAAAACTGATAAATAAATCATGTTCTTTTCAATTTTTCCGCATGGAGCTTCAAACAAATTGGTAAACATTATGTAAAAAAAATACTGGTTTAAACAAAGGAAACCAATCTATGTAATGACTTTATATGAGTGAAAATGAAACTTTATATAATAGGGTAATAATATTAAATTTTTTATAAAATTACAAAGTGTTAAACATAGTACAATTATGTATAAATGATTTCTTAAAAAAACCGAAGAGCACATTTAAAAAATCATTTTCATTTGAAATTGATAAACTTTCTAAATTTTTTATAATAATTTCTGATAATTAGATAATTTCGAAAGTTTATTCATATGGTGGTGTATTTCAAACGATTCCTGCTTTTTTATTTAAAGTTTTATTTCTAATTTAATACATCATTTACTTTCATCCTTGCGTTTTCAATACATTAATTTTTTCACAAATGTTTTTGCCTGCGAGTTTCATTTACATTATTAAAAATAATTAAAAATCATTGCAAAAAATTATATTTAATAATAGGATTAAAACTATGAGTTCTATGAGCATTTAATAGATTTTTCTAGAACCAGATACAGATAACTGTGCTCTGATTACAGTGATGTCTTTGTAGCATAAAAAAATTCATTAACAGTGCTTAAAATTCTGTTCGTCCCCAGATAAAACGTTTGCGTAGCTCTTGATATAAGAGAGTTCCGTTTCAAGACAGCATGGCGCTTTGTTAGAACAATTGCCTGCAGTTCTACGTAAATGGCTTGATTCTTAAAATGATTTTGTTCTTCAACCCCGAAGGAAAAATTAAACACACTCCACAGATTTCTGAAAAAAAGGTGGCGTTATCTTTATTTCTGTGAATACCGGAAAAACTTAAGTTTCATGGAGCGTCGCATTTTCAACAGACTTGAACTCAATGAACTGGTCTATTTCAAAATATTTTGTGGTTGTTTTGAACGAAGAAGATATGGAATTGTGTGTGTTATTCCACAAGAATTTTTTTTTAAAAATAAAATTTGTGATTTTACGATTATTGCTTATTATATTATAAATGTAATTTATTAATTCAAGTTAATCTGCATCAAATTATTTTAAACAACAATAAACAATATTTGCATACTCTAAATCATGATATGTAATTTTTTTCATTATAGAACTTTTACCTTTAAAGTAAAATTCTTATATGCTTTTATTTTATTTTAATATTTTGCTACAGTTAATTATTTATTTATTCTTCATGAAATATTTGAAATATATTTTATGTTAACATACATTAATTTCACATACAATATTCCTATAAAACTTTACATATTCTAATAAAAATTTTGATTTTCAAGAAATATTACAAAAAAGGAAAAAAATAGTAACTTACATTAATAATGATTTTAATAATATTTTAAAAAATTATTTCAAAAAAATATAAAATATTTGGCATTAATAATCCATTTAAAACAATATTTTAAATTAGTTTTTCTAATTTGATATCATCCAAGGCATTGTTTCATCCTCCGGTAGGAGGTCGATAAAACTGAGAACCAAGCATGCTTGGGAACTAAGCACAAGGGGTTTCAAGTTAATCTGGCCACCTAACCGAGACATTCTTTCGCGTTCCAACACCCTTGGTCAAGAAAACATATATGGGTAGTCTTGGCTCCAAGGGACTGTTGCTCCACTGATATTAGCATTTTTAATCATGATACGAATATAATCTAATTTTCTCGTATAACCTAATTTTCTCCGTAACTAGACTTTATTTAGGTAAAAAACGTGTTTTGCTTTCTATATTACAAAGTTAATTTGTTAATTTTGCAGTCTACGTTCAAATTAACTTTGGATTTTTTCTGAAATTTACTTCAAATGATCAATATTAACATTTTTAAAAATTTTCTTGACAAAAACATTTGAGAATACACATATTCTTATAATTTTATTAAAATAACAATCCCATTATTTTTTTTGAACAATTAAATAAATTTTATTAATCGTGTAACAAAATGAATTGTACACAAAAGTGACCTAAATATAACTTGAAACTTTCTGGTACTTAAGGACGTTGGTTGTTCTCCAATTTATGTTATGTTTTGTTCGTTTAATCAAATTACCCCATTTAAACCTTTTTCTTGATATACTTTGGATTACTTTTCCGTTAAAACAATCAATGAATACCTATTCAGTCATCGTTTACATTAAGTCAATCATCATCAAGATTAAGTCAATCAATTTAATTTTCTATGAAGTTGTAGACTGAATAATTTATTTCAAGAAGGACCTCCTTTTAACATTCAAATTTTTAGAAATTTGTCGTAAAAATAGCATAATATATATATATTACATGAAAAATACCATCACCTTTTCAGTAAAACATTTGTTTATCTTTATTATGCATATTTATCTTAAATACCATATTAAATAAAATTAAAGCCTCTAAACTATGGAGAAATTGCATAATTTTTCTATTGCGAAATGAAATCTTAAGTGCATTAACATATGTTGAAAAGAAAGATAATTTAAAAAAAAAAAACAACTAATAATAATATGACGAATTTATTTCCCAGGAATTATCAAACTTTACAATGACTTTTTATTAAAACTATTATTAATCATTTTGATAAAAAAATGTAATTACAGTTTTCGTTACACCTTTCTTAAGAAATGATTCCAACCAAATTATATAATCATAATCTGACTTTCTCATTAATCACAGTCTTTTTGGCTATCACAAATGACCCAGAAGCAAATCGAAGTAGATCGGATATTGAACTACGTAAACTAAAGAAAACAATACAATGTTGAAACATAGAAAGCAATGTTTCATTTTTTTCTGCTTAGGTACGTTTGCTCTTTATCGCACATGCTTTTTAAAAGAATTTATTCATAAAACCATTATTTTATTGTCAGCAAATTGGCAATTATGAAAAGTGCATTCATCAAATGTTCTTGTTTTATTTTATCGCAGAATGAGCTTTATGAACACTATTTTGTGACGAATTACAGGTGCCACCTTCGGTGCCGACAGTTTTCTGAAACAGAATTGAATTCTTTTTCCGTGTATTATTCAAAAACATTTTAAATTTTCTAAATGTTGAATATTTATAAATTTATAATTATAAACAATGTTCGAAAACATTTTTAATTTAGAAAAAATTTGAAGTTAGTTTTTGGAGTAAAAGTATATTTATCTATGTGTAATTGTTGATGAAAGAAACTTTTAAAAAATAATTTCGAAAAATAATTTCTTCTTTGTAAGAACGTCACGACATCAAAGTAAATTCTAATCAAATAAAGCCAATCTATCAGTTCAGTAGATCATAAATTCGATTCCTATCTCTCGCATTTTTAATGCTATAGAAATGTTTTGTATTGCAATTCTTAATCAAGACAACAAATGTTAAAAGTCAGCATGGATCAACAAAACAACGCAAAAATTATTCATTACAATTTATTTTTCTAAAATCTACACTTTTCAAAAATAACTTTTTGAAAAGAAAATATTCTGTGATAATAATTAAGAAAAAAGAATTAAGAAAATGTAACATATAATGTTTTTAAGTTTAAGCTTTTAAAAAGGCAATTATGAATAACGATATTTTCAAAACAGACATTTTATACATTAGAAAAACAAAAAATTTTACTAACAATAAAACTTTAAATTTAAATCTTACATATATGTTCAAAATTTGAATAAAATAAGTATAAATTTTACAGTTAAGTAGTTTGCTCTCAAAAAATAATAATAATAAAATAAAAAAACATTGATTGAGAAACAAAAATAAAAGATGAGATTCGAAAAAGTTTATCTATATACTTATACATAAACTAACATAATTACATAAAATAACAAAAATATTTCTTCAAATAACGAACGAAAACTACACAAATTTAGAAAAAATAATTAAAATTAAAAAATATCTTTTTTATTAACTTGACATTTTCAATCAATTAATAGGATCATAGAAGCATACCTGCTACTGAGACTTGTGATTAACTGCGATACAAAACCTGTGATTATTACCTGTGATCCTCTTATCGATAGTAAATGTTTAAGAGTCGAATCTAAGCATTCATGAACAATGCGACGAAGGTATTGCGTTTTTTTCTTTCTGCGTAAACGTCTCTTGGCGCGGACATTCTAGAGTTTTCAGTATTTCCTTTCCTGTAGTAGTCATTACGACTTCTTATCTATGAGCTCTTTCAGAACATAATTTCTGGTTGAAAAAATCCTTCTTAGTTTCAAATGCCAAACTATCTACTTAGAAATCCCTGATTCATAATTAATGAATTGTTAAATATCCAACTCAAAATATTAGAAAAGAAATTTATTGAAGAAAACTCATTGAAAATATAACTTTATCGTATCTGGAAATCATCTTTATGGAGTATAACTTTATATTAATAATATAATGATACTCATTTTATAAATTTGATTTACATGATTTTAATTTAATGTAAATTTAAACTATCATCGTGTAAATTGAATTCGTAAAATTAACGTCATTAAAGCGTTCTGATTGGACTATAGTGCTGCTCTCCATTTTGCCTCCAAACGCTTCATGGCAGTGATACTTCAACTATTTTCACCAAATAATGTTGCCAATTTTGCAAATTTTAATCATTTTTCTTTTTACGAAAATGAAGAAAATAAAAGAGCAGTTAATTTATATCTTTATATTGAAACAAAATGCTTATTTTCAATTCATATTCCAATTTGACAATCAGAAATATTAAAAATTTGCATGTGATCTAAATCTAAAAATTATAAAATTGGAACTTTTTTTTCTGATGCCCGGCTGCCTTAGGCCAATGCCGTATTTCAACTCTATAATAGGCGAAGGGGATGCCACCTCATACAGTGGGGCACCCAGTGGGTGTGCCACCTACGCCCGAAAGCGAAGTGAGAAAGAAATATAAACACAAAGATAGAAAGAAATATCCATGTCCGAACCAGGATTCGAACCCGGAACCTACTCCAGTGAAGTTTGGAATGCTCACCTCTAGACCATAGGACGGCTTAAAATTGGAACTTCAATACAATAAAAAATAAAAAACATGAATGCATCACAAAACTGCAGCATTTAAAATTCGGAATTTCAGCATATGGCGAAATATTTTTCCTCTGAAATCGTCGACGTTATAATATCTCAGTGCTTTGAAATATCACCCAAGCATTTTTTAAGAGAAGGAGTTGATAATGCTTTACATTTAAAGTTGCCATTTTTCTTTATTTATATCTTTTTTGAAAAAAGAAAAACAAACAAAATAATCGAGCTCATATCTGTTCTATTGACCTTCTGTTTTCCATAGGTTCGATTTATACGAAGGTTGCCAAACATTTTCATCAATATTGGAAATTTGGATTCTTCTCTAGTGATAGAAGATTACAGTCTTCATATTCGAAAGTCCCTTGTTCAATCTTTGCTACTTTTGAATATAAAGAGGCAGGTGTCCAACAATACTGAGTAATATTTCGGTTTTATAAACTTAAGTAAGGTTTTTACCATCTACGATGTTTAACTTTCTACGAGAAGTTGTGATGGACAGTCAACCATAGTTGCATATTCCAAGATAAGAACTTAAATAAACACCCAAACATTAGGCCTGACAAAAAAAGCACGTAGAAAGTAGCAATATATATATATATATATATATATATATATATATATATATATATATATATATATATATATATATATATATATATAACAGCTATATTAAAAAGGAAATTCGGTAAAACGCGCTCGTGCACGCGCGGGTCTAAATTAAAAATATCCTTGACATTTTTATTATTTCTGTCTCTAAGACCCCGACTGCTACTCTGATTTCCACATCTCTATTTAGCACAACAAGGTGGAATTGATGGCAACTTATATATGAAGTATTCAGTAGTTGGTGTTCGTAGTTTAGAAGCAGGGACCAAGTAGAAGACTCACTCCCAGACTTGGCCAGCCAAGCCAGAGGCATCTTTCCACGTGGAGAACATTGCATATTTAATGTACTCCAACTGCCATCGGCGATGACTGGGTCGGGATTCGAATTCACTACCTTCCTTTAACAAGAACGAGCGCCCTAACCAACTGGGCCACCACGGCCTCACCCTAACGATGCTTATGTAAACATTCTATGAAATTACCTCTGTATTTGCCATCAGGCCTTTAAGTTTAACCTATAATTATATAATTCATCTCTTTACACTCACTTTTACAAAAAAGAGCCAATCTACAACAGAATTCTGAAACACTATAAATGCTATAAACACAGAATTCTGACAAAACACAGAAACACTATAAACACAGAATTCTGAAACACTATAAATAAGTCTGAACAAAAAAGGTGAGATTTGAGCTCATAAATTGCTTACGGAAGGCCAGAGAGAAAGAATGGTAACTCTTTTCCAACCTGCTCTGTGGTTAATCATACGAAATACATCATACAATACGAAAAAAGAATACATTATTTATGTACCTGGATATATATATAAATCGTATAAAATAAAACAGCAATATAAAAAGCAAAAATTCTGAATTATTCTAAGCCAAATTCAGTTTGTTCCTTTTTTATACATAAATTCATATCCAACATTTTATATATAGCTTTAAGTGATTAATAACTGAGGTCATAATTTTATGCAGTGTTTAGCACAAACATATATATTGAATATAAGGAAGAATGCGACCCAATCCCTCTTCAAGTAAGTGCTCTATATAAGTTTATATGCAGTCCACATAAATATAGTGGTAAAAGAAGCATCCCTTGAAGGTGGTTTATATTTGCTCTTTTTTCCAAGACAAAAAATTCCCTAAGGTGCTTGTATAACTTAGTTCATCCTGACTACCACTTATCCAACATATGCAAATCAGCTGTAATATCTTCTAAAAAAACATATTTTCTTGCGATTTATTTTTATCCAATGTAAAATTTTAAATAAATCCTTTTTAAAATTTTAGAAACATCTTTTCAACTATGTAAAAAAAGAACTAGTCGCATGAATCCTGAATTTAAAGTGCAGTCTCATGATCTACATATATCTCATGATTCCATATCAATTATTAACTTAAATTGTGACACAAATCAAGCTGACGTTGCGTCGGGAGTAAACATAAGGAGACAAAATTTAAAAGACACAATTTAAAGTTATTTTATCGCTTTAAATCATGTTAGTTGGTGCCATTTTTTTCTTTATATTCAGAAATTAACAAACGCATTGAAAATAATAACTATAGCTGTCAGTTAAGAATAAAAATTAGGAGACAAAATTTAAAATAAAAGGTTTTATATTTTAGAAATATACCAGGAAAAGAGGAAAAAAAACATGAAAGGTTGTTGATTCTAAAAAAGGTTAGTATAAGGGGAGCCAAATAAACTTTGCTTTTGGAGACTAAAATTTTTCATGAAAAAAATATGACCGAATCTGACTAAATCATTAATTAACTAAATCATGTATAAATCATGGCAATATTTTTTTAATATAAATAAATGGAATATATAATATTAAATAAATGACATATTTTTTAATATGATTTAGAGCAAGGTATACCAACACCGATTTTTACCTTTTCGTCACTTATATATTATTCCATCGACCTTTAAAGGGAAACAATTCTCTTAAAAATTGTGATTTAACACCAAATATTTCATATTAATGTCCTCACTGGCTAAGTTATTTTCTAGGCGATCAATTTAAGAGGCAAAAATTTTTGGAATTAGATAGCAATATTTTGTATATTATATATTATCAAATAATATATATTGTGATATTTTATTGCTATTATTATTTTATTTATTGCGATTACATATTGTGATATTTTTGTGATACATTATTTTGTTGAAAAACCTCAATAGAATAATGCTTAAGTATCTGATATTTTTCAATATCTTATATACACACACACTACCTTAATGCTTATTATAAAAAATGAAATAATCAAACATCAATGTCAAGCTTAAGGACGTTAAAAATCGTTTTTACAGTAATTAAAAACAATTGCTTTCACATAAAGTAAACTTGATTGTTTCATTACATAGAGTGGCTTGTTTAATGATTATAATTGCTGTAAAGAACGATTGTTGACTGTGTAAGGAAAGTTTACTGAAAGCAGAGTTTGTTTGATAACATGTAGTAGAAGTAATACATTTTCTTTATGTTAATAACAAATGTTTATTAAAAGAATAAAAAGTTTACGTTCACGCTTGAGTTTCCAACTAGAGTATTTTGCAATGATATCAAGAACTGAAAACAGTAAATAATTAGAGTATAGAAATCAGAATAAAATTTAAAATAGCTATTAAAGAATTTTATTGTAAAACAAACGATGAATCGTACCAATAATTTTACAGACTAATAAAACTTAATAAAACTGATAGCATTTACTATCCTAAAATAAGTTAAACAAATTAAGGTAATTATTATGTTTTCTTAAGCAATCGATGTTTGCTTAGAGTGACAACAGAAATGTTTCAACTAGTGCAAAAAATGGGAACGTGAAAAAGGTTTTTGAGATTGAATTAATTGATCGCACACTCTTATATATTTGTGTTAAATGCATTAAAATTGGCTTACATAAAAGAATTTTTAAACAATTTGAAGTAGTTTGCTTGGATCTGCTTTCTATATATATATATACACATAAGGAGTCTCTCTTGTTTTGTTAAAATAAGTTAAAAACAAACCTGAATAAAAAAGGATGTATAAATAATATATTAAAGATATAATTAAAATGTTTTATTTAATTAATAATTTCACTAAGTTTTGGATAGTGAATGGAACTTAATCACCTCTATTAATTCTTAATTTTGACCCCGGTGGACTGATTAGTTAATGCGTTCGTTCCCATAGTAGTGAGTTCGAATCCTGACGAAACCAAAGACCCATCATGTTCGCTAATCGCAACTGGGCACGTTAAATATGTCGAAACCACAATGTCATCCATGTGAAATGGTATTTTGAAGAGTGGGCGGCTAAATCCTGCTATTGCTTGGTCTCTGCTTCTATATTTACGAAGACCCACTTTGGAGGGTGCGAGGGCATACCTCTATTGGCTGCCGTAGTATATATTTAAGGTGCCACCATTACTTCCACCCCTTGTAGTGTTGAAAGCTGTAAATCCTAACAGTCAGGCATTATGCATTAACAACAATTATTAATTTTTATTTATGTAGAACTTAAATACTCTAGGAATCAATTAATTTATAATATTTTGATTAAAAAATTGGAGCTTTTATAGTAAATAATTAAAAATATGAACTATAATATTTACTTAGAAAAATAGTACAATAGTCTGTAAGGAAAAAAGTATACCATAAAGTAGTACCGAAACTTTATGAAATAAAAAATAGAAATTAGTTATGAAATTCGAAATTAGAGCATTCTTAGACATGATGGTAATTTTTTTAATGGTGTTATGTGAATGGTATCAACCATAAGTTGAAATTCATGATCAGAAAATGAATGTGGCATTTTTTAATGATAAAAATGTATTTCGATATTTAGCTTCTTGTAGAATAATTTCGTGGTACATTGTAAACTTTTTTCCTTAGATCTTCATAGCATAAATATTGTTTTTTTATATTTCTTTTTGTATAACTATACTATTGTTTGATTAAGTAAAATTAACGCGTAATGAATACTATTCAAATTTAAAATTCTTTCATAATGAAAAGTTTTAATCTTTTCTAAAAAATGTGTAGTAAATAATGCTTACAATAAAATTTTGCAGAGCTCAGAAAATCGTTTGAAGTAATTCGTGGCATGAAATCGCTTCGTTGATTGAATTTCAACATGGACATTTAAAGTCACTTAATCTCAATATTAAGTATGATATCTTACAATTTTGTGGTATGCTTTAGAGTGAAATTTTGGATCAGAACTTGAGCAAGTTATAATTATACTTGTTGTTTTTCATGTTCTTTTTATAAAGTTACTGTGATTTTTGACGTTAAATTTTTTCTTCTACCTTATTCTTATTAAGTTCATAATTTTCTGTTTGAATTTCTGATAAGTCTGTATGAAATACAACAACAGCAATGATTATAATAGTAATAGAGAGAGAAGAAGCATTTGCATCTTTGCTATCACTTCCATAGATTACGAAATATGTTTTCACTAAACTGTAAAATATCATTCTATTCGAACATTATTTACCCATTGTTTTGTGACATATTTAAACAATTCCTGCTTGAGATAATTTAATTGAAAACTTTTGAATCTAAAAATTTGAAGCATTCTCCAATAAAGAAGTATTGAATACAATTATATGGCTATATATTTTGTAGCACATTATTCTTTTCAAAATATACTACAAGATAACAATTATTTTTAAATCACCGAAAAGATGTAAAATTATTTTTTTATATTTAACGAAACAATATTTTTATGGCTATAATGCTGACGTCACTTTAGCAGAAAAAATAGTTATGTCATAAAATCTTCAAATATAAATGTTTTGATTTGGCGTTTCTGCAATATCTAGAAAAACCCTAATCTAAAATCCACTTATTTTTCACTAAATCAGTTTTTATCATCCAACTAAAACCAGGATCATGTCTTTCTTTGGTCATTCATAAAATTTAGTTAGTATATTATTGAAAATAATGAAGTTTAAAATTAATTTTCCGAAAATCTCTTATTTTATTGATCTTATATCCAAAGAACTTTTTTCAGTCTAATTCTTTAGTTTCCTCCTCAGCACTAAAAAGTAAGTCAGTAAGAGTTTCTTAAAAATTTGCCACTCAAAATCCTTTAAAAGATAAAATTAAAAAACAATATTTGAATTTCATCAGCACTGAAAGTTATTATGTGACTTCACAGAGATACTAAAATGTTTTATATACTTTTATTGAATATCTAAATATAAAAGAATTATATAAAAACTATTTCATACATTCACAAATGTTATATATTAATTATATTTTTACATATGTATATTGCCAAAATATCTATTTTATTGACTGAATTAAATGCATATTTTTCTTCAAATTTTATTTTTCACTTCATTAACTTTAATAAAGATTGCAAGTCTATTCCATTTTACTTTAAACAACTAAAATCAGAGGATAATTTTTCTTAATTTTCTAAATTCTTCACCCAATATTTGATATTTTTAATCATTCAATCTCCAAAGTTTGGCGATTCTTTTTACTGTTTATTGCTATAAATGACACATTATAGGAATTGTTTTACTCTGAGTAAAAGGTTTTCAATGTTTAAATTGCTTTAAACTTATGAAAAATTTGTTAAAAATCAAAAGGTTTAAAATATTATTAAATTTAAAAAACTTACAGAATATTATTTATTTTTCGATATTACTCTCAATACCGCAATTTAACGGAGCGAACAGTTTTCGAGTTTTATTGGTCACATTAATATAAGAAATTAATTAATGAACGAATAAAAAAATCAAACTAAGAAAAGATGAAATTTTCTTTTTCATTGGTTATTTCAATAAAAAGATTGCCTGAAAAGTTTTAAGAAAGTATTTATTTTAAATTGTTTTATTTTCAAAAATATGTTTTATATAAAACTGCATGAAAAAATAAAAAAAATTATGACAAATACAAAATGTATAGATATAATATTTAAAAAAATTGCTTACACGTAATTTATAAGAAAATTTCCATTTTAACTTACCCTTTAATTAGTTCATATATAGAAGATGTGACCAATGAAGATTAACAATAAAGTATTCTTAATTAGCTAACATTCATTCATATTCAAACTTTTTTTACGCATATTTTTCACATTTATTGAGTTAATAACTCGTTTGTCATAATTATCGGTTCGAGTATTTAGCGGAAAAATCAATTGCTTACACTGAAATTGGCTAACAACTCATTACATTGGTTTGGTATTTTTCTTTGCTGGAAAAGGAAATAATAAAAGTTTAAAAGCAAAAGTTACTGTCTATTTTTCGGGAATGTATATGAGTATTATGGAAAAATCCAAGGTCTTTCAAAAAACAATGTACAATATTGTGTAAGGAATCCATAAAAAACTTTTTCAAAACAGAAAAATTATATTTCTGACACTTTATGTGCAATGTTTGACAATTTTAAAACTGTTTTTTTAGCTGTGTTTTGAAGTATAGTTATTGTGAAACACATTTGCATACTGTATTTTATAATTATAAATTTTATTTTAATAGTGCAAATTTAATAAATACAAACACTTTTTTTATATCTTTTTTCTGTTTATCTCGTTGTGATCACAGTGTAATACTAAATGAAAACTATAGGCACATTTAGTTTCTTTTCTTTCTTTAGAAATTGTAGTAAATATTAGTTAAAGATAAATTGTTTCTACCAATTAACTGTCAACAAAAACTCATTTTCTTACTTTTAAAGAACAGAAGCATTGTTTGTTTTAGAAAATAATCTAAATGTATCAAAAATAGAAAAGGAAAAGCAAGTATTTTTATTTTATGCTTAATAACATTACAATGACACGTTTTTCAAATAAAACAATCATAAATCTTTATGTCGTAATTGTTTTTGAAAGCACGAGTTATTAGATTTTTCTATGATCGTAAAAAATTTTTAAGCAGTAAATTTAATAAGTAAAAATATTTTCAAATAATAATCTCGTCATGCTCTTTTCTACAAAATATTTTATAATAGTTCAATGACAATATTTTTATATTTTTTTGTAATTTGCTTTAACAGTTATTTTTGTAACTTTTTACTTTTATAATGTAAATAGAACAGCAAATTTGTAACTCATAATACTTTCGGTAAATTCTTGGCACATTTTAAAATGATTGTTATTGCAATTATCTGCTAAAGATTGACTTATTTCCCTCTGCACCCGATATTATTACTTACCTGATAGTGAATATAAAACTGTCTATCAATAGCAGTCAAACTATATCTCTCTTAAAGCTATTTAATTTCTATAAATAAAACACTTATTCTGCATTTTCATTGAATTTTGTCCTGCATTAAAATGTAAACAGTTGCATGGAAAGGAATAAACATATATCAAGAAATTGGTCTCTTGCTTTCTTAAAATGTCGACTATATTTCATTTCGAAATATCGATTGCATCGTTGCAATAAATTTAAATCTCATAACAGGTAGCAGGTGGTAAAGTTTCTTATTGCAGGAAATATATTACTTTGCAGCTTTGTTCGCTTCCAGAAGAGAAGCCTGTTGCTCGTTTCTACTTATAAAAGTGCCATCTATGCTTAAACTATAGTAAAAATAAATTATAGATTTACATAGGACTTCTTTCTACTTTATATTCTCTTCTTTCTACGTGCAGTTTACTTTTTTAATACCGAAATTTATTTCCTTTCAGTTTTTGTGAAGGTATTGTTTTTGCCTATTACAGCAAACATGTTTTCAGTTTCTTCAAAATGTTACTGTTTGAAAATAAATTGTAGAATGTGAAAAAGAATTTCTACATCAGGTAACTTCATAACAAAAAGGAAAAATTATTTTTTTTAAGTTTTCATTCCTTATTTTGAAAAAAATGTAAGTAAACAACAAAAATTACGACCTTTATGGAGAGTAATATGAGATTTATGTATTATTTTAGCTATCGTAAAATATCATATACTTATAACATATACTATTTATGATATATAAATTTTTTACTTTCATACAAATTGATTTATATTATATAAATACTCGTATTATATATTCTTAAGATTTTACACAATTCTTACGCAAGAAAAATAGAAATTTTTAGTAACATCGAGTTTTATTAATAATAAAATGAAGATAATTCTCTTTTTTTATAAGATATGAATGAAATACGCAATGTTACAAAAGCTATAGAAGTAAAAAAATTAGGCAAAATAAAAAAAATTCTTCATAAAAGTTTCTTCACAAAAAATTCTTCTAATTGATTTTTTCGCAAAAGGGTTAACTTACTAGAAAGTATATATATATATATATATATATATATATATATATATATATATATATATATATATATATATATATATATATATATATATATATATATATATATATATATATATATATATATATATATAAACATACATACATACATACATACATACATATATATATATATATATATATATATATATATATATATATATATATATATATATATATATATATATATATATATATAAACATACATACATACATACATACATATATATATATATATATATATATATATATATATATATATATATATAAACATACATACATACATACATACATATATATATATATATATATATATATATATATATATATATATATATATATATATATACACATACAAGCTTAACGAGCGCCAATTTATCACCAATGAGTAAGAAATGTTTTCCTAACTCTAATGGATGTTTTAAAACATCGTGAAAGTAGTTATTGAATCATATAATAATATTATTATTAACATTTGAGCATCAAAAGAGACTTCTGAGGGCAGATATAAAAATATATAGGCAGATATATTTAAAATAAAATTAAAAATTATATTTTTTAAAGTGGTATATTTCAATTTACAAAAAAATAGTGTAGCATGTTACAATTATTACAATCTGCTGCTCTGGTTTGCCAACCTAACATAACTGTTCACCTCGTGATTTTGAACACGGTTGACATTGGGTTTGGTGCCTTCCATTTCATTCTACATTAATCATAGTACGTTGATTCCCATGAAAGTTTTAGTACTTAAAGTCTTTCTCAGGACATGTAAATCTTCATGTAGATTAATGCAGTACATTTCTGCTTATTGCATGCATATATGTTGGTTGGGACGTGTGATTGCCTGTTTTTCGGGATGGTAAGTGAACATAGCGTACTATCGATGAAAAAAGTACTTCTAGAGTGAACACTGGTTTTTACGAAGAGCTCGTAAAATAGAAAAACAATGTATTAGATTATTAAGATGTGATTAAAATAAGTTTTTACCATACTACTTTTTAAATTGTACTACAAGGCCAGAAATTTCATGAATTTCTTTAAAAAGAACTTCTTCTTTTTTGGTTGTGTTCTTTTGCATGATAAATTAAAAAATTTTTTTTTAAATTTAAATAGAAATTTAAATAAAAATAAAACAAAAGTAACAAATTTTTTTTAACTCTTACTTTTGTTTTCCAGTTAATTTGTTATTACTTTAAATGTTTGTTCTTTTTAATATATTTATTCTTCTATTATACTTCAGCTATTTCGTATTTTGGATTGATTTTTTCAATAAGATTCCATTTATAACAATATAACAACTAATAAAAAATTATTAAAAAGAACCATTTAGAATGCACTATGAGAAACGCATGTAAAATAAGATTCTCTCATGTTTAAAAGCAACTCTTACTGTCATCTTATTAATTGTAATTTATCACACAATTTTCTAAAGCTCAAACCTGACCAGTTTTAAATTCTTGGAGTCAACCACTTGATGCTTTGAAATCCTATATGTTCAACTTCATAGCAGAGCAATTGGATTTCTCTTTAATGATATTACCATCAACAAGGAATGTTCATTCCTCTTATTTTTCTCAGACAAGCAAGCAAAGTTTTTCCAGTTTAAGATGTTTTGTTTCTCTACAATATTTTTGAGAAAGAAGCTGTTCTTTTGAATCTTATATTTTTTGGTAATTTTCGTCTTATTTAATAATTTTCAACTGTCAGAATGTTCTTATTTTTATTTCAATCAATAAACATGCTCGTTTCTTCAATTACGACAAATCCTCAACAAAATCGTCTCATTGTCTCTCAACAAACGCAATTTCATAAATTAAGTTGTTCAAATGAAACGAACAAGAATGTGAAAGAAAGAACTGTTCTTTCCCATCAACTATCTGATATCCACGTATCTTCTACTTTTGTTCCCACAATGTATTGAATGCTTGCACATTCCCTCGGTTGTTCCAGAATAAATCAACTTCTCTGGCATTATATAAAAAGGAATTGAATAAAAAATGGAAAAAAAAAATGTCAGATCATAACAAAATAAAAAATGGAAAAGAAATCTATGTACCAGAAACGAAAGTTTGTAGAAAAGAGTTATCAAAATTTTAGTTCGTAACAGCTAATCAAAGTTATCATTGTTCCCATGATGTGAGGTTAGGAACTAGCCACACTAGTTCATAAAAATGAGAGTGTTCGTAAATTAGAAGTTCCTATAAACGAGCGTCTTCTGCAGTAGGCAGAAAGTTACGGAAAATAAAACACAATTGTTTGGTGTTAAATTATTTCAATTAATGTATACAAATTCAATAATATTTCAATCAAATAATATTTCAAAACAAAACTAATTAAAATATTTTTATTAATTATGTAATTCATCCTAATTACAAATTTAATACATATTTTTACGCTCTAAATTTTTTTAAATTAGGCATTTAAAATGTTTGCATATTTGTATAAGAAAGTAATTTGAAACACTCATTTTTATAGTTCAATAAGAGAAGGAAAAAGTTAATGAAATGCTTAATGGATAATTTGAAGACACTCCAGGGCATGTGAATTTCAATCCAAAACCGTTAACTGCTGAGAAATAGTTCACCTAGCTTCATTTAATTTCTCTTGGAAGGATAATTTATCAACGCAATTTTGTTTTCAATACTCTACTTCCATGTAACAACTTTTTTTTTAAATGTGACTTTCGTTTCTCACACTGTAATGAAAAGTAAGCTGACAATCTCACAAAAAATATCTTCGAATTACTTTTATTTAGCACTTCTTACTTCCATCATGGAATTTCTTCCTTTTCCTAGATAAATGAGATCATTTAGGTCTCTGGGAAAACACGTTTTCATTAAAAATTCGTTAAAATGTCACTGTAATAAAGGTGTGATTCACTAAAGAAACCCTTCATTAGTAAGGGGGAAGAAAGGGAAAATTCGAGACTTCCGGTCATGTTTATTTCCCTAATCATACCAAGGCTATGATGTCATGTACGTCAGTGAAACTATTTCTTTTAGGAAGAGAATGATTTGTGGCGAAAACAGAGAGAAAGGAAGTGGACATTGGTCTAAACATAGCAATTCGAAGGTATATTTGATTTACGAACCTCTCCCGTCCAATTAAAAAAGGATGTAAAAAAATGACCTACATTTTGACAGGCTTTGTTCAGAAATTTGAGATGAAATCCCTACATTTTGTTTTAATATAACTTTCTTTACATTAATCCTCTGGGTTTTCCTGAAAAACTGAAGTATATATATATATATATATATATATATATATATATATATATATATATATATATATATATATATGTATGTATGTATGTATGTATGTATGTATATATATATAAAATTTAAAATGAAATAAAAACTTTAAATTCTCCGTGCTTTTTATCATTTGTTTATAATTATAAAAATCGTGGTACTCTAAGAAGATTTTATTATTAAAATATTTTCGTGAAAAAATGCCCTTTTTTTCCTCAAATGAGACAAATTATCATTAACTTTTATACATTGATTTATTATTACACGTGAAATTAGAAGGCTCAAAAATAGTTTCAAGAAAAATATAATTTTGTAATTTAAACTAAAACAAGCTGCTAGTAAAATATTTTTCAAAAATTTTAATTATATAAATAACCACTTACATGTTTAGTTTATTTTTTCAGTAAATGATAATTGAGCTTCAGAATGTCAGCTATTAATAATATTAGATACACTTCTGCTTCATTAATTTATTTTTTTGCTTAGTAATTCATTTCATTAATTTATATATCATTTTATCCACGTACTTTCATACTTTTGTAATTTCGTCATAATCACTCTTTTTATTAAAATTAGTTGCTGATATACCATAGAGCAGGAATTTTAAAAACTAATATTGTTTTAAATAATAAGAATATTTCATGAAAATAATTTTTGGTTCATTTACAATGTTTCCTGATGTTATCAAATCGAGCAAATACTATTTAAATGTTATCAAAATAAAAAGAGGCATTCCTTAACACAGTTTTCTGTATTAAGCTCGTTCAAAACACAATAACACAAATTCATACTGAAAACGCTATCTGAATATTTCATTTTCACTAATCGAATATTATGGGACTGGTCTTTAAAATAAGCCTTAAGGCATTATTTTTGCATTATTCATACAAGTAGTTTGACCTCTGCATAAATAAATTATCTATTGAATGTAAAACACAAGTCTCACACCTATTCGATCACATAAAAATTTTAAATAATTCATTTGAATCTTCTAGCAAAAAGTGTGCAACAATGATTCAATTGTAAAATCATTTACATTATTTTAGCTCCTATCCATGAAGACGTTTCCAATTGTTTACATATTTATAAACCGTTAATTAGCAAAATGACATGAAGACATAAATTAACACCGTTCGTGCGAAAGCCTGATGACTTGAGCTTGATTGTACTTTCGGTATTTAATTAACACTTGACGATAATTTATGACGCTTGAGTCTTTAATAAGACACCTGCTTATACTTTTATTGTTCAAAAACACGCAGATGTGCAAATGACGATCCAAATACTGACAGCCATAAGCAACGAGAAGGATAGAAATATTTGCCATGGAAATAAATTATCATTTCCTCTTTATCATTTTCCTGAGTTGAAACTTTTCATTAACCTTTTACATCAGTCATGGCGACTCGCCTAAATTATAAGTATGGAAAAATTGTTCTAAATAAATTATTAATACATATAATAGTGTTAACACGAATTGTGTTAAAGTAAAATTTTAAAGATTTATAAGCCCTAAATGTAACATCATGACCAAAAGATGAGACAGATGATTTAATGGAAGTGCCATAACTTTCATTAGAATATATTTATATGGTTGTAGAATTTTAATGAAGTAGACTTTAATGAATTGCGTTTAGTTTGGCTAAGATAAGTTAACTTTGTGTGACCAGAAAAAGATACTAAATATATTGCACTGGTACAAAGGTTAAGTTTTAAGTTTAATGAATGTTTTTAGCAAATTTTACAACAAAAATTTATATTTCTGAATGATGTATGAATATATATATATATATATATATATATATATATATATATATATATATATATATATATATATATATATATATATATATATATATATATATATATATATATATATATATATATATATATATAAGCTCAATTAGAGATTTGACTTTATTTTTCTTAAGTGCAAATTTAGAACATTATAAAGCTGGAAAAATCATAAAAAACTTGTTCCAAAGCTTAATCATGGGAATTTAATTGTTGCATAATGTATATAATCGACTTTCTAAATTTAAACATTTATTAAATTTTAAACTATTATAAATTGATTATTTTTTATAAACAATAATTTAAAATAAAAATAATTATAATAATTTTTCTCTCATTTAATTAATTTTTCTTCTTATTTAGTTTATGTTAATTAATTATGTTAGAAAGTATCTTTGTTTAAGAAAAATTTTAAAAATAAAATAATCCAAATAAAACACGCTTCTATGCCCACTCTCTGAAGTATTATACAACTTTTTCAATATTTAAATTTAATATGCTTGAAATATTACTTGCTATATTTTCTAATTTAAACACACAATCGTAATACTCATCATTTTCTGCAAATATTTTAATTTCAACAAGTTATATATATAGTACTTAAGAAGAGATACATCATATTGTACTATAATTGCATGGTGGGATCTTCGGACTTTGGTATTGATAAAGATCTTAGGCAAGCATGTTTTTAAAAACCAAATCCTGTCAAAATGATTAAGAAATGATCATCATTCTTCTTTTTAAAATATGTTTGATTGTTGTTATAAATTTTTGATTACCTATAAAAGTAATAAATAGGTCTAAAAAATGTTTCAAATAGTTTTTACACTTTTAAGAAGAAACTATTCAACTTGGTAAAAACTTTTCAGGAAACATTCCGAAACAATTTAGGCCAAGACTGAAAAAAATGCCCCACCGGTCAGTATCCATGCATTTACACCATGATTTGTAGAATTTTGACAGTTATACTAAAAAATTAGGAATATAAAAATAAATATTTATAGTAAATTTTACCTAACTGAATGATTTAAAATAGTTTTTAAGTAAATTTGATTGTAATTTCGATCTTAGTAGCATATATTTGATCTCTTTTTAGTTAAATGTTCTCAGAATATTATTTTATTGGTTTCAGTTTTGTAAAAATTCTATTGAATAAATACTTTATTTGTTTACTTTTCGCTACTATTTTCATTTTATAACAGACATTAATTGAGAAAAATACTAATTATGTTTTTTTATTGATAAAGAAATAAAGATAACTACCTTAATTATTTTGATTCGAAGTGATTACCTTGATTTCTTTTTCCTAAGTAAATCATTCCTACTTAAGCCTTTAAAGAACCTATGTATGGTATAGATAGAAAATGATTAAATAAAAAGGAAATACTCAGACGCGATATGAATTTTTAAAGTTAATTAATTTCTAAACAAATTAAAGCAAATAATGTTAGCAGAATTTTTTCTTTGTCATTCTGTATATAGAAGGAGTTCTGTGTCAATATTTTGATAAAGAAAGACATTTAAAAATGAATTCCGAATGACTACAAATGAGGTGGGACTCGAATCTAGGATGTCTTGAATTAAAAACATATTTATAGACAGTTTAATTTCCTGCAATAATAATTTAAGAGCTTATTGTTATTATAGTTAAAAACACAATCTCCTTTTAAATTGTGTTTTACTTTAAATTGTGCTAAAGTTTTTACTTAATTTGTTTTTATATCAGCATTAATTGGAAAGAAATAGTAATTTGGAATAATTAGTTGGATAGAAACGCATACTAAAATGCATAGTAATTATCTTGATCATAACAATAATTTCCTTATTTTAAAATAAAATAAAATTTTATTTCTTCACATAACTGCATTTATTATATACATGCAATTTTATATTTTATTAAACGATATATATTTTAATAAACGATTTCCGTGCTGCAAAATACTTTTTATTTCAATAAGACAAACGGAAAAATTATTTTTTTCGAACATATTTTGACTAGTCTCTTAGAATAATGTACTTGAAATAAAATTGTTTCATAAAAATAGAGACTTTTTATGATATAAATCTTGAGATATAGTCTTTTAAAAATAATAATTTAGTTTAAATTTATTACGATTAAATCTTAACTTAAAATTGAGCGCAATCAGTTTGAAGGACTGAACAAAGTTTCCTAAGTATTGACCTTGGATTTATTTGTGGTGTATAGCTTTTATAACTGTAGTAAATTTTTTTTATTATTATTGATTATTAAGTTATTCTAAGAGTTCACAGAATTTTTATACGACGACAGTAACATATCAATAACATATGTTATGGATTTAACATGTATTTTACTAGATTTAAATTATCACTAGAAGAACAAAGACCTGGTACATCTGAAATAAATTTAAAAATTATGTAAAGACCATAAGATATATGCCTTATTTATTATCAATAGGATTACGAAATATATCATAAGATATTATGTCAGTATCATAAATTATAATGACGTAAAATTGCTTGAATTCAGAAAATATTTTGTTAAAAATTTTATTGAACTTCAAATTTTTTTTTAAGTTGAATTGGAATTTCTACTTAATTTCTAATAGAGAATGATATTTTTTGTCATTATAAAAATATGTATTGTTGAACAATAGTTTGTACTAAATTTTGCTTTCACTTAGACCTAGATTCGGACTCGGGACCAACTGTTTCAAGTTATGGACTCTAACCATTTCGCCATGGGTTGGAAACTTTTATAGCCTTGAAACTTTTCTTAAATATGGTTAGAATCTTTCCTTAAATTTACCATGAGGTATTATTAAATAGTTTGATGATTAAACAAACTATGGGATAAAGTAAATGTAAAAATAATTTAAACCATATAATTTACAATTAATAATTATGAATAATTATTATGAATAATTAGTATATCACAATTATGTTACGAACTACGTTCATGTATAATTGTGAAGTACAAATTATAATTAGTAAATAATTATAATATAATTGTCAAGTACTAATTATTTAACTTCTGTTCGTAATTATATAGGAAAAGAATTTTGTATATGATACTAAAATTATACAAAAAAGAGTTATCATTATAAATATTATAAGCAATTTATACATATATTCTTTTATTATCTATATTTTCTATTAGACTGTAAAATATCAAATAGCAAATTTTTACCAAGGACTAGGATGCACTGAAATCTAGTACATAAAGCAGCATTATTTTCAATTTAGTGACTTTGTGAATTCTAAGATGCTAATTTACATGTAATTAATATTATTTTATTAACATACGTTTCTAACATTTATATATATATATATATATATATATATATATATATATATATATATATATATATATATATATATATATATATATATATATATATATATATATATATATATATATATATATATGTATATATATATATGTATATATATATATATATAATTCTTGCCGTTTTGAATGATACAAAAGAATATGACCTATAGGAAGTGTGGCCTATTGTTAGTCTTTGAGCTAATCACCATCGGCATCCAGCACTTTCTGCCCTCTCGTCTCCAGTTGTGCAATCCCCTTGCTATAAACTAAATGGTTTGTGAGAGCAAAGAAGTTCATGGGTGCTTGGGACAAGTCTGCTTCACTGGTGAAGGATTTTATACGGAATGTTTGTCCAGGAAATGGAAGCGATGGTAATCTGGTCTTTTGATGCAAGGTCAGGTGAGTAAGAAGGATTACATAAAGTCTCCTACTCAAGTCGTTGTATGGTATTTTTGGCCACCTACGAGACATGCGGCCTCACGTTATCGGCTGAGAACAGCATGGCCTTATGATTAACTAGTGCTGGCTCCTTCTCTTGCACTGCCTGTTGCACACGTTTCAGTTGCAACATGTACAGGTTCACAGTAATGGTTTGACCCGTTTGTAGCAGCTCTTATTGAATCACTCGACGACTCATCTACCAGACACCAGCTTCATGATAGAGGGACAAACTCCGGAGGTGACTTCGTGAAACCAATGCCTTGCCTAACGTTTATCCACAGTAATATTTCCAAAACGCTTGACATATTCGACGATCTAATGCAGCAGCTTATAATCCCACTTTAAAGTCTAAAGCAAACAAAACCGAACGAACTAATACACATCTATTTCACGTCGCTATTGTACGAGTTACAATTGATGAATGTGCGTTGTGGACCTGCTTTTATAACAACTGATATTCCTGTTCTCGACTGACCGGTGTTTAAATGACATCATACATTAATTTGCATGTTTATTCTCAATTCATTCAAAGGCAACATGAAAATGGCAAGAACTTTCTTACTTACCTTATAACACCTTAATTTTATTCATCTTTCTTTGACAATTAAATACACTTACTAATTTTATTTATATTAACCTTTTCAATGATTTTTATAAATGTTTGGGTTATGCATTTCATCAAAAATAAGAATTTTAAGTACATAATTATATATTCTCTGTATGAGACCTCAAATCGAAAGTGTTAATGCATTAATGGTCTTAAAAGGTCTCGTTTTGCAACTTTGGAGAACCAGCCAACATTTTAAGATACTCTATCAAGTGCAATTCTCTAATTAAATAAGGAAAATTTTTATGTCTTTATAGCTAATAATAATTATCTCATTGGCCAAAACTTACGACCATTTACGATTTTTGAAAGGTAGCTTGAATACTTTTTAAATCACGTAATTTTTTAAAGGTATCTTAAATTCTAAAAATTCCATGCTGATACAAGAAAGATAAGATGCCTACGTCAATACAAGAAAATCTAACAACACGAACTGTTACTAAAGAGGCAGATATCGCAAATATATTAGACATGTTTGAACACATGTAAGACTTCAGCAATTTGAATAATCCTTTCCTTTCATATCTAAATTTTCGATGAGAAAGGGATATTTTTCCTAACTACTCACCATTTTGTCTTTCTCAACCTTTACTTCAAAAATACTTTTTCGATTTTTACCCAAATAAAACAAATCACGTTATCATGCGTTAAGGCTTATATAATTTGCGAAAACAAAAAGATATGTGCAAATGAAAGTAAGTACCGTCAGAAAAGCGTGTGCAAGCGTTGACTGAGGTCATATAAATATGCGCTTTTTCGATTAGCAAGATAGGACTCTAAACCTGATATATTTTTCCTGCTATTAGCGGTAAAATCATAAGAAAAGAACAAGTATTACAGATACTTGTCTTATGTATTTAAGAAAATAAATGAATAAGAAAATCATTTTTGTCACTAGTGTTAACCTCAGATTAAACACAGACAGCGTAAGTACTTGTTTTTATTTGTAAATATTTTAATGTCTTATGCTTGTATCGTTAAGCATTTGAATTTCTGTTGGATATTGTGGTAATTCTACGTATAGGTTCTTTCTCTTTGTAAGAACTGATAACTTTTGTTTACGTTTGAATTTTACTTACTCATTTTCTTATTTTTTGTATTTGTATTTTGCTATATATATATATATATATATATATATATATATATATATATATATATATATATATATATATATATATATGTATATTTATAAAGAGAAAATTTCGATACTATATTAAGCCTATACTGTGTATGAAAAAACTAGCTCAGTGATTTAATCCCCGTCAAAAAACTTGGTGTTTTAAATACATAAATACAGGTTGAAAGAATAATAAGCATTGAAACTGTGCTTCTTCGGTACTATTTAAGTTAATGAAGTGTTCAATTCAGATTATAAAAAATCAATGAATAGAAGCGGTGGCATTTATGACACTCTAGTAATCAATAATTAATCTGGCTAACAAAAGGCAGGAAAATCTATAACAATTTAAGAAATCTTTCAATTGTATTTATAGTGTACAGATCGATGTATCGTAACAATTATCCCCATTGAAGATGATAATTATTCAAATCAACGATAGAAATAATTTCAAGATAAATTATTAATTTGTTTACTTGTATGGCCCATGTTAAATTAACAAAGATGAATGAAACGAAGAGTAATTTTGGGATTGTAGCTCGTTTACTGATGAATTATAACTGTTCTAGCTCTTCTTAATAAACCTACCTGACACCTAATTTAACGAATTCTTGAAGTCTTCAAATTTTTTTAATATAAATTGTTGGATTCAAAAATAATTAGCTCGCTTTCTAATTATGTAAGCATTTGAAATAAATTTTGACTGAAATTAGTTGCAATTGCCTAAGTATCTGTTTAACAATACACCATTGGCATAATTTTGCACTTAAAGTATAAATTACGTTCTAAATATTAAAATATCTTCTAAAATATAATCCAAGTTATTTTAATAAATATAAAACTATCATACACGCATATAAATATTGATTGTGATTTGTCAAGTCATATTCACATATTTGTAAGACAATGGCTACTTTACTAATGCTTAGTGATTTTGATGTTGGTATTACAATAACGTACGTCCTTTGTGAGAAATCGGTTTTCAACATTTCTGACATTTTACAGAAGCCAAATTCCACTGTGAGTGATTAATTGTGACGTAGAAACATAGATGCGGTGAAAATATTTAGGAAAAGCAGATGTAGAAATATAAAAGGGGTATTTAAAAAATCTTGCCATTGATGATTACTGAAAAATTTTCAAAGGTTCCAAAGTTCATCTGATGTCAATATTAACAGCATTGGAAATTAAAAATCTGGGATTCTATGATAGTTCAACCGTTTTAAAAAGACAAACAAACTCTTTCTTATATTTTACTGACTGCAAAAAAGACTGTTAAGTTTTGTAATGGCAGCATGATGGTGTGGGGATGTTTTTTATGGTTTGATTTGGGTTTCTTTGTTTCTGCGATTGGAGACATTAACTCTGAAATTTATTGATATTCTGGACTATATTAGGTATTCTGCTTTCCCCACTCTGGCAGCATTTCTGGACAACTTCTCCATTCAGATATGAAAATTTCACGGTCATAGTTTGATGAAATATTTTTCATAAACTTGATTGACCTCTTAAAAATCCGACTTAAATTCCAGAAAGTACCTTTAAAATTAATAAGAATGCTGATTACTTAGATAAACAAAGGACTATTCTTAGTGTTAGCATTCACTTCAGTCGTAATGGAAGCTAGAAAATTATTTCCTATGGCCATGTTTTAAGTACTGGTGAAAATTCTTCCCAAATATTTGAAGGTTGTTATCGACTCAAAAGGAGGACCAACATCATATCAATGTTTACTTCAGAAATCTTTTATTTGTTGTACTAAGTCTGTGGATACCTTTAGTCTGATAGTACAATATAAATTTCGAAAATGGCATTACCTCTGCTGATTCTCCTTGTATCAGTAAGATGACAAAGATTTATTTGTCCCAGTGATTTTAAGAAAATATATATATATTATTTGTTCACCAAGCTTTGATTTAATTCTGTAGATAAATAGGTTACATTAAATATCATATGAAATATCTCTGCGTTGCTTAAGCACACCTTTGTGGGTAGCTTAACAATTAGAAAATGATGTAAATCTTTTTAATACTCACAGTAAGATGTTCTTGGGAGGATGTTTTTCCCAACATCTGAATTCCATGAAATCTGAAGATATATTCTCGTGCTGCAAAAAATGTACTGAGGAAAATTACTATGCACGCAGATTTTACAGAAGTAAAGATTTGCAAGTTTTTGCCTATTAGATAACATGATTACTCTATAGCTTATATAAAATATAATAGTATGAGTAATTGGAATAATACAATACTAAATTACACATATTACTGTAATTTGCTATTAAAATATTAGGAGTAATTAGGTATGGTATTGTTAAAAACGTGCATAATAATACTTAGAGCGGCAAATAAAACCAGCCCGTAAAGTGAACACATAAAATAAGATGCAATTTATTAAATGTGGTTACTCCTCTGCGCTACAAGTGCTGAATGTGCCATCCACTCATTTCCCTACATATTTGAGCACTCATGAGGAAAATTACATACACTTTGGTCTGTTATTGTGCTATTATGATATCCGGGATCTAAATCATGAGTTATGTAATTTTGTATGGATTTGTTTCATATACAGTCCCCATAAGTAAATGCCACAAGTGGACAGCCAGCTGAGAGAGCAGACCACAATCCTTTACTGACAGTCCTATCAGGGTTGTTGTTGTTGTTTCTAATGACACTTGGACAAGCCAAAATTGCTATGCCTTGGTTATGCGAATTTAAGTCAGTATTATCTTTCATTTAATCAGAGCACCACGAAGGTGAACGTACGACTTTGCTCTTCAAATCCTCCAATAGATGGCACCACCAGAGAATCCACTCCCTCAGTATTAACATTGATCTGAAAGAGGAAGAAATTTTCTACAAACCTTAGCACCCATGGTAACTGCTCAACAACCGACCACAGGGCTTTCGATTTCCCAGATTTAGCTAACACGTTTATCTTATGCACTCGGCGGGGCTTTGACGGCATTGGGAATCAAACCTCACCCTTCCGGACGAAAGGCCGATGCCCTAACCACTAGGCTACCACGGCACTTTTGTTAGGGTTAAACACCTCATGCACGTGGAACAATCATGATCTGATCTGTAGAATGTTGCACTATCTTGCTGAAAGTAACACAAATGAAATTTTTCATCGGGAATGTTTGAATAAAACACGGAAAAGTTATGGTCAAAAACGTAATGTACAAAAATAAACAAATAATTGTAACAAACCCACTATTTTTATAATATTGCGTCGGGCTGGTTTTACGTTTCATATTGTACTAAACCTAAAATCCATTTATTGTGAAATTGTTGCTGAAAAACATACACCAAAATATTAACCATTTAAAATTTTTTAATATATTTCATAGTCAAATATAAATAATCATATATTATTGCATTATTCTACAGTATTACTGGTAGATTCATCAATACCAATGATTATTATAACTTTAACTTAATTTAATTATAAATACCATTCTCTCAATCTAAGATTATTACTCTTTGCAATTTAACATTGAAAATTAGAGTCCTAATTTTTAGGACTATAATTTTCAATGTTAAATTGCAAATCAATAATAAGAAATTAATTATTTTTTCTTAAATATAATTATTTCTTTGATAAAGCGTAGTGGACAGTTTAAATGCCAAAGGCTGCTGTAAGACATTTCAGCATTCATCTTGTAAATTGGTTTTAGGAAGGAGTTTCTAAGTATAAAATGGACAATATTCACATGTCGTAAAGCATAAAACCATTTCAAATATTTTTTAAGAGCTTAAAAAGTAATTTCCTCTATTAAACATTATTTAAGTCATAATAATAAAGCTAATTTTGCAAAAAATATTCAGTCCCGCATAACAATATTTATTTATTTAAAATTGAGGAATATAAATATGACACACAGTTTTCATTTTTTTTAAATCGACGTTATCAATATCTTCTCCAAATCCATATGTCAAAGATAAGAATTTGTATTTTATAGACCTAAATATCATATTGGGGTCGAATCACTGGCCGGAAATTTGCCGCAGAACAAATTAAAGTAACATCAACGAGTAATGAACAAATTTAAGTAACATAAATTGGGGTAAAACGTGGCTGAATACAAAATAGCAACTTTGATAATTTCTGATGAAAAATAAGGATACAAATCTTGCATCTTCCTTGCATTTAACTGTCAAGCGAAAAAATGATTAAATATGCATAGAAAGCAAATGGAAAATAATTGACAAAACATGATAACGTGTTATAAAAGACGTGCTATCACAATTTTTCCAATTCCTTAATGTCAAAAAAAAAAAAAAAAAATAAAATAAAAAAAAAAAAAAAGAACTGTCGATAGCTATTTAACATCATTGTACCTTAGATGAGAACTGAAAAATCAGAGCGCGCTCCAATTGCGTCATGGGTAATTAATTCTAAAAATGAAGAAGCTATTTATTTAGGGGATTTTTACGGATCGTTCAAAATAAAGATATTTCACCGCGAGGCAACTAGGCAGTTTTTGGCTCGGAAACATATCTTGACTTACATTTACCAGCACTTTTTTTTTCACTTAGGAGATTTCTTTCCCGAGAATCACGCCTGTTATGGAACATCCTCGACCTGAAAGATGTTTCTATTTCTGGTAGCTGCTGATAATGTCTAAATTATTTAACATCGATAATTGATTGGCGATGCTATGGCAGATTCCATAGCTGTTGAACACTTTTTGATTACGTAATTGATTAAAGATTCTTATCGAAATGATATTGATGATTCTTATTGGATGGGAGCGCCCACTTTGATTTATTTTCATATAACGTTTTTCTGCTCAATATTACTATGTTCAACGTGTATTTTAAAGAGTTATGGGCAGTTTTACAAACAAAAGAAAATGTAACAAGATTTATTTTGAAATGAAAAAAATGACCTTAATTTTATGAAACTATAAATCACATGGCGGATATGGAACTAATAAAGTATTTATTATCATTATATGGTAATTAAATTCATTAAAGATTCGAAAAAATAATAAATCAATTATATACATACATAATTAATTCTTTAACATTCATCGTTTACATTCAAAGAATGTAATTAAACAAAGTATATGTGTTCTTTGATTAATCATTATGTGTATATAATTTAATTAAAAATACAATATAAAGGGAAATTACAAAATGTTTAAGCAAAATTCTCTAAATATTAATAAAAATTAATATTAAGTATACATATAGTGTGAAAATTATGAAAATTAATAGAAAGAAAAAAAGTTGAATTATTAAAATAATTTTAAAACTGAAAAAATAAATAAAAACACATCTGAAACATTTTTTTTGCTATCAATATAATAAGAAAGAGAAGTATACATATGATAAAACTAATAAATTTAATTTCAATTAATTTTTTATTTTGATGTATATTACTGACATTCAAATATTTCTATTAAAATTGGTTTATATGTAATTTTTGGGTATTTATATAGATTATTTTAAATTTATAACAACTTATATCAAGCATAAAAAACACACAAATGAAAATAAAAAACTAAAAACAATAAGAAAATTAAAAAAATGCAAAAATATATAACAACCAATTACAAAATTTCATGGTTGCTATATTTGCATCTAGTTTTTAAATCCATTGGACTTTCCAGTGAACACATTTTTAATTATTTACATCTATTGGTAGAATGAAAAGTAATTATTGTACAATTTATATTGTGTTCATTCATTCATTTCAAACACAAATGTAAATTTTTGAGGTGAGCCATAAAATAAGAATAGTCAGTTAATTTTTATGATTTTGTAAAATGATATCCTATAGAAAATAATAAAAAAAGTTTTTAAGAGTTTTAATGCACGGAAGTTTTATCTGATTTAGAATTTCAAACAATTCCGTTTAAATTGCAGAATGAGTTGCTAAATATGTGACTGAAATTATGGATACTACGAAAGCATTTGTTGAAAAGAAAGTAGTTAGTTTTGTTGAATCATTATCACTAATATATTTAGACAGTGTGACATTTCAAAGACCAAGATATCAGCAAAATAATATGTTTTCTTTTAAAATATTATTTAGTGATGCTTTATGTCATTTAATGTGTCGGTTAGATTCTCATTTTTTCATCACAAGCAAATTAAAAATCAGTAGAAAAGTGGCGTTTAATCTATATTGGTGCTTGTAAGAACTGTAACATAATGAATGAATGAGCAAAATGAAATGAAATTTAATTCACGATCAACTCATATTGGTACAAATAATTAATTAAAATTTCAAAAAAACAAAAAATCAAAATTGAATCAGTATTTACTACAGCTACACTGCATGACAATAACGGATACAATACTGTGTGGCATGGAGTCAAGCAAATTTTGATATTTGTCTTGGGAAGAATATTCCATATTGCTTATGTATATCCAGTGTTCTCCTTAAAAACAAACAATTGTTGTCTTCCATACGTAAGCATAGTCGATAATGGCCCCAAGTGAGAAGCTAACCAACCAAGTCCAATACATAAACAATACAAAATAAATACAGCAAATAAATGAGACAAGGAAAAAATTTCTTACATTTTTTGAAGAGACACTTTGAACATTTTATGTAGCTCCGGAGAGGGCATTATTCTGTTGAAAGATAGTTTTAAGAGTGCCTAGAAAAAAAATAATTTCAGACATACATAAGAATTTAACAAATGTATTCATTGCTGTTAAAATTTCTTACCATTCATAAATACCGAAATTGTTCAATCTATGTAGTCACACTTAAGACTCTAAATCCAATTATTCTCCCACTATGACACTGGATAGTGCACTACAGAAATTAGCTTTTACCAGCATAAATTCAATCATGGATATAACTATCACGGTATCACAAATTTAAGTAGATTTATCATAAAAAACACTTATTACCAATAAACACGTATGCCTCAAGATTTGTGAACCCAATTCGGGAGCATTATTGATGGTTTTGCGTCAGGTGAAATTTGTATAAAGGTATTCTTCTTCAAAATCATTTAAATTAGCAGGCTTCAATAAACTGAAAAAGCTAATAATACCTGTGAACCAACGTGATGTCAATTAGTCTTGATGATGTTCTATGGTCCATTGCCACCTTGCGGACCAAGTGCCCATCATTGAACATTGATATCACTTTTCGACGTCCACTCTTAGATTTCCTATCTTTTCAGTTCTTGTGGGTCCAGACTTGTGTAACTGCACTGTTACACTGCAAATAAGTTGATAATAGACAATAAAAAATGTTCTTTCAAAAAGGCTAATGATTCACCTCCACCCAAAACCTCACATGCTGTGTATTTGTCACCCTTTTTTCAAAAGCCATACTTACTTTTTTCCTAACATTTAGCACTACAAATTAGCATAGATTTTCCAAAATCCTATTACAACCTTTTATTTACGTATTTTAAGCAACAGTTGAGTAGGCGTTTCTCAGATCAAGCACGTTTAGTGTCTTTGAAATTTTAATCTTTTGCATTACATGCTATAATTTACATTTTTTGAGCATTTCAGCTGGATCATTATTCCTTCAAAGTCTTGTATTTCTTACAAACAATAATTTAATAAAACATGAACTCCAATTACTTTCAATGATTGTTTATTCATGTAGTATTTCAGCAGCTTATACTAATGGAACTTTATACTATATGAAACAATAAGGTTTTGATATATCATATGTTTAATGCACAAAAAATATATAATGTGATATATCATCAAGTTTAATTTATTTTATCACAAAAAATTCATATATTTTTCTTATCTGTGTGTTATTAGATTATATCGTATGGAGAGCGAGTACTTTACATTAATTGAAAGATAGATATCATAATAGCATACAATTCCTGCCTTGTGAGATATGATGATGAAAAACATGATGTTGAAAAAAAAAGATAAATTCCTTTTATATTTCATAAAAATAATATTTCTTCAGCGACAGATAAAAGTTCAATTAAATCGTGACAAAAACATTAAATTTTGATAGGTCAGTAGTATCTTTTTCCTTATTTGGAAATGATTGTTGTTTGTTTACGTCGATTTCTCAATTGAGAATTATATATTTTATTACAAAATGTATTATTTTTTTGCAATTTTGTGGTACATTTTTTTATTGGAATTCAATGACCTGAATAGTTTTTATACACTCAAGATTATATGTATATTGATTTAGAGATATATTCTCTATTTTCTAAACAACAAAATATTTCTTTTCATTAAATACTGATTTCAGGATCAAAATGTTTTCCTTATATATATAAGCAGCGGAATTTTAAATATATAATTTTTTATTATGAGTTTTAATTGCTTTCTTATAAATTAAATAAAATTGGACTTAAAACATGAAATATTAAAAAAAAATGATATATTTCTGAAGATGAATATACTAAGGATGTAGATAAATAAGCATATTTTTAAATAATAAGAAGCCTATTTAAAAAAAACTTAATTTAACCAGATTTAGTAAATAAGTTTTTAATCGTTAAAAACTGAATTTATTTAAGAAACGAATTTATAAATTTTATTTCTAAATTACAAATTAAAATAATTGTTCTAAAATATATATCAAATATGAGCATTATTTAAATATTAATTTGTGTACTCCTTATAAAGTTTTCTTATCTATTATTCTCTAAATAATTAGAAAACGTATTAAATTAAGATAACTAAATTTATTTTAAGCCATAAGCAAATAAACTTATGTGAAATAAAACTATTTAGTTATTTCCTGGTTATCTTAAAAGGAAGCAAAAACCATTTATAATAAGCATTTTTACAGTGTCGCAATTGCTTTACTGTAATTAATTACTTACATTGTTAAACAAAATAAAAATCGCGCAAATTATTGTTAGAATTCTCTATTAAATCCTACATAATCAATCACCTGTTTTCACTTCCTTGTTCTGAACGTGAAAATGACCCTATGAGCTTCACTAAAAAGTAGATCACGTTAATATGACTGATAATTTCTGTTTCTACCTTTTCTCAGAATACAACCAAAGAATTAATGATCATACTTTTTCTTGATTGATCCATTGATTAATCAATATATACAAAAGAAAATGTAATGATATTCTTCTGTGATACAAACGATTTGATATAGTTTTCTTGCGTAATATCTACATTCTCCACGTCTTTTTAAGGTATGCGCCAGATAATGTCCGTTATACAATCAGAATGAATTACTCAGAACTCATCAGGTCTGAGGTTGGTTTTGCGAAAAAGAATTCTAAGGACACGGATCAGAGAAAGTGAACGCCTGACCCTCAAGGCATTTGACCAAATGACACCGCAAAAGAAAGAAAGTTGCCTGCACGAATGCCCCATTCACACAAGTGGTATGTTCTTCGAAATAAGCCGCTTATATAATCGTGGCAAAAAAGGGTTTTTATTAGCTTCTTGTTCTCATTTGCTTTTACGACTGTCAATGGCATAGCGATCAGAAAGCATGCCCCAGGCTAAGGTGCAGCGCATAACGAACAATGAAATGGCGGACTGATTTCCTTGGGATGTGACTGCAGCCATCTGCTATCGTGTCGCTTTGAACCTATCAAGATCTTAAATGTTCCCTTTGTAGAACGGACGTTGCTACTGCGTGGTTCTCAATTGGACTTAATTGAACCTTTGCGCAAGATGTCCGGCTTGATTCAGAGAAAAAAAAGGACTATCGATTATTTTGCGATTAGTTTTGGCAGCAACTCGTAATTTGAGAAGCGATTTCTAACCGCGGGGATATCCGTTCGAATTAGAGATAACGAATGATATGGTATATACGAGACCTTATTTTTTTTCTTTGATCAATTTAGAGACTATTATCTGGGTTATACTATATTTCATTGAAAGTAGTAAGGAAAAGTTAACAAATATTCAAGGAAATATTAAGTAATTTATGAAAAAAAATAGAGATTGATGGAATTAATTTTTTTTAGAAATTTTTTAGAACACGAGAATATGTAAAATGTTCAATACTAAGTATTTTCGTATGAGTACAAAAAATTATGGCTCTTTGAATAACTGCAGTTAAAATAACATTGTTTTCTTTTTCCATTCTTTGATTAAATTATTTCATTTATAGTAAGATTTAAAAAAGGTGTATAAAATTAAATTAATACGAATAAAACAATCTTCGAAAATCTTTCTGACATATTATATATGAAATATATATATAAATAAATATATGTATACAAATATATACATATATATATATATATATATAAATATATACATACATACATACATACATATATATATATATATATATATATATATATATATATATATATATATATATATATATATATATATATATATATATATATATATATATATATATATATATATATATATATATATATATATATATATATATATATATATATATAGATAGATAGATAGATAGATAGATATGATATACAAAATTTGAAAAGCTAAGTTTTATGAAATTGCCAGTAAGAATTGTTATGAAGCTGAACTGAGTTCAGGTGAGAAATATGAATAATTTACATTTTATTTTAATTGTATGTCAAATTTTATGTATCTTTGTTAAAATAAACTTGCAAGTAAACTTGAGAAATATTGGTTAGATGTTTTCATTACGTGAAAAATTAAAGGAAAATGTTAGCAAAGGAAAGAATCGAACATCCCCTATATCAAGCAAGGTCAAAACAGTATAAGTTATAGTCTGTTTTTGCATCTTTGAAAAATTGCGTTACTGTGGTTTAGAAAAATAAGGGACATTAGAAATTTTAAGATGATCATATTAGTTGCTGTTACATCATCATGCTTCTCTGTACCTAGCCCTGAGTTGGACTCTACCATTTAATTGGAAGCAATCGGGTGCGAGTCTTTCTAATTTAGAGGTGGGGACAAAGCAGAAGACCCCAGAATACTTCATCTGACATCCTCAGCGATATCATGTCACTGGGAGGATATTGCAAACATGATGGGCTGTGGTAGCCTAGTGATTAGTGTATCAGCCTTTCAAGGGCGGGGTTCGATTCTCCAATGCCGCCCAAGATCCACCGAGTACATGCAATAAACGTGCTCGTTAAATCTGTGGAATCGAAAGTCCTGTGGTCGTTCATTGAGCAGTTACCATGGGTACAATGATCTGGAGAAAATTTCCTCCCCCTTCAGATCAATGTCAAAACTGAGCGAGTGGATCCTCTGGTAGTGCCATCTATCGGAGGGTTTAAAAAAGAGAAAAGACGTACTTTCACCTTCATGGCGCTCTGATTAAAACGAAAGACGCTCCCTATTGACTTAAATTCGCATTGCCAAAGCATAGCGAACTTGGCTAGTGCAAGTGTCATAAGTAACATTAACAACAATACAACCAGGATATCAAATATGCGCAGACACCTTTAGTGACTACGACGGATCTTTGGTTAAGCTGGGATTAAAACTTACTACTTTTCGATAGTGAGAATGATTCCCTAACCAAACAGGCCTTCCGGAACTTTGCCCATATTAGTAAAAGATGGTCAAGATATAAAGTAAGCAGCATTCTATAGCATCAATATCAGATGCTTGTCCAAAGTCGGAGCATAATGCAAGCCTCCAACTTTCAATATAAGAAATTTCAGTCATGGTACTTTAAGTAGAATTGTCAATCATTTGAATGATGCTACTCCTATGACGAGAATCTCATTTTTTTACAGCTGTAATGCCATTTGTTTGCTTATTATTCTATGATCATTATGGTACACAGTCCCAGATAACAATTGGTGGTATTATGATTAAAAAGTCTACGAAGTTGGGGTGCATGATGTAATTGTTTGCATTCCTTCAAATGGACCGAACATGATTGATGAGTTCTGGACCGTAACGTTCAAGTTGTTTTAGGAGTGATCTGGACTGTATCTTTGGTTAACTAGGAATTGGTTCCTCATCAATACTAGAACAGAACCCACAAATTAGAAAATTTAATAGATATTTACAGAAGTGGGTCTTTGTTAATTCTGTGATTACTAGCATGGAATAAGAATCACACATCACAGTTCATTTACGGCAATAATTTAAAAAATCTTAATCTTATATTTAATTTGGAATATTTATATGATAAAGGTAAGTTTTGTGAAAAATCGAAGGAAACCGCTCTAAACTATCCCCAGTGAGCTTAACAAAAAGCAGGGTTTAGGTATATTCCAATATTTTGTGGTAAAAATTGCACGATCTCAATATCAACGGATTTATTGTTAAACAACAATCATATGGAAATGCTGTCAGACTAACATCTTGTTTGGAGACTTGTTCTTGTTTCCTGTTTTATATATTTTTTAATGGATGATATGCCGACCAACTTGTCTAGTGGTCAGCGTGCCTGACTACGGATAAGGAGGTCCTGGGTTCGAATCCTGGTTTGGGCATGGATGTACTTTCTCTCTCTCTATCTATTCTGTCTTTGTCCTTTCCTTGTATGAATGAGGTGTGAATGTTTGCCTACCCTATAAACGGGTCCCTATGGCATGTTTGTACCGAGGAAGTCGGATTCCACACCAAAATATGGTTCAGTTGGAAAAGTGGAGCAGCTCACCCCATATTGACAGCTTAGCTGGCACACGACAATGAATGAATGGATGGATGATATACTCAGACTACAGATCTTCCTGTTGAAAGAGCAAATTCAGTACAGCGAATCTTAATTTAACCAAAATTGACAGACTAAAGTATATATCCTGTAAACAGGAAAAATTTCTTTTATCCGAGAGCATACTTGCAATTGTTGAATTCAGCTTTTCTATATTCGTTTGGAAATGCTTTACCTAGAATAGTCTTGTACATTTGCATTTGGCGGTTTGTAAACTAAATAACAACGCAAGATTTCACATTTTGGATAATCAGATTTTTCTCATTCTTTGGCAATTGTTTGAATTTTGAGAACGTCATCAAAATTGAAACTATGACTTGTGATGTTAGAGCTTATGCCAAGCAATGCTATCTCGATATATGGACATGGATATAAAACGTCTTCCCTAAACTTCTGCTCGCATTCTAATCTTTATTAACCTTAAACATTTTTGGGACAAAATTAAAGATAAGCTCACAGAATAGAGATCCATGTAAAAAATGTATAACTGAGCTAGTTGTGGTTATTGCAATACGCATATTTATATATTAAACTCTCTTAAAAATTGTCTTAGTAGGTCATTAATGCAACCGCATCGCGTAAAGTACCATAAGCACTTTAAAGATGTATCATTTTCCTTATACTGTTCATTATTGTTGGGTAATGTACACTGGCCATATAGATAACTGAAAACAAGAGCAAGTATTATAAGGACAATAAATACTTTACAAATACAAATAAACAGAATATAGTATTTAAAATAACATTTATTTTTCTAATTTACTTTTTTACTCTCAAGTTTCGATTTTAAAATATTTTGGTTTTTAAATACAAATTTAAAAAGAAACTTTTTGTATCTATGTTTGTTTATATATTCTTTATAGAAATACAGTAAATACAAAATTACCTTGTAAAAATACAATTTAGGAGATAATTTGGTTTTTCATAGTAGTGTGATCATAATGAGGCTTGCAACAAATTTAATTTCATTAAAAACAGATTCATATAAAATTTCAAGTAATTTTTTTTAAATTTACGTATATACTATATTTACACATGTATATACTAATTTTGCTAAATGAATAAAAATTTGTATTCACAGAGACGATTTTTAAATTATTTTTACTATATAAATTTGCTAAATTATCCATTATTATCTTGTGAGCTATTAGTGATACATTTGGGAAATTTTTAATGTTTAATAACGCTTTTAGAATACAAAATATTTTGGTTTTTCTCTGTTTCTTTATTAGAATTTAATGATTATGTATTTAAACTGCGAAGGATAAGTTTAAAATAAATATAACATAAAAAAATCTTAATCGAAGTACAGACAAAATACCAATTTACTGTTTCACTACCATCAGTGTAATGTATCTTTCCTGAAAATATCAAAGTATTTCCTTATTTCAAAGAAAATATCAAAACTGCCACAATTTACTAAAAAACTAAATGATGCCTTGTTAAAAATAATATTTGAGAGCGTTTTTAAGTCTGTAAATACTTCCGACATTAGTGGGATGATAGATAACTTATCGCCATCGGAGGTGGTTCTTGATACTCCCTTGCATTTGACCGCACAAATCGATCATTTCTGTAACTATTTAACAAGAACAGCGTTACAGATTTACCTTAAAAACATGCTATCTAGTTTTCTGGCTAAATAAAAGAGCAGAAGGAAAAATATGACAACACTGAATGTCAAGTGAAACAGTTTAGCTTCGAGGAAGATATCATCCTCAGAGAGGAAATGTCGCCAAAAAGAAGACATCGCCTTATTCCTGAACTGTGACGGCTAGGTCTTTGATAGCAGATAATGGCCAAGAAAGGTAATTAGTTCTTAATAGGAGAGTACATTAGTGAAACAGAACGAATGGATAAGTGTTTTGTGAAAGATATGTGATAAATGAGATGCTGCCAACCATTTTGTTTCATAACCTAAATAGCAGAAACATCTACTGCAGGCGATCTTGAGTTTCTCGATTTATTTTATCGGAACTCTTGTGTTTTCAGATCAAAGAAACAAAGAATCAGTTACGCATATAAGTCGTGATAAAGTAAAAAATGAGAAGATTATGTTTAGGATTTTTTTGATTTCTAATCTTTCTAAATTTTTATGATTTTATATTTTAAAAGTAATTTGGACATTTCCGTCATGTTCTATATTATGAACGCATTGGAATAGTTTGCTATAATTTTTCTGTTCTTTTATAAATGAAATTTGCGTAAGAAATAGTTTTGAATCGAAGATTAGTTAACTAAAGAATGCAAATTGTTATTTCTTTGGTCAAATAAGGAAAAGGAAACGTGTATAAATTAGTAAATACAAGAATAAAGATTGTTTGTGACATGGATGTGGTGAAGCTACTGCTATTAAGTAGAAAATAAAGAAGCTATCGAATACATAATATTGACGAATAAATGTAAATGAACAAATACTATCGAAAATGTGTTTTATGAATTACTATGATGATTACAATTACTGTTATTAATTTTAATTAACGATAAAAATATTATTAGCAATATGAGAGTACCTTAAGATTATTGTTAATGTCTTGGTCATCAGTAACATCGTAACATATTCTTTCACCTGGAATAGGTTACATTAATTTTATAATAGAACACTAAAATTATTACTATTATTACCAGAACATTGACTATTCATAGGATTTGTTATCGTGGTAACTATTTAAGAGAACGAAACCATAACCTCATTTACTGAACTTCTGGAATCTTGTGACTACAAATACTAAATTGGCGAAGGAATTGACCTCACACATTTGATCTTTCTTAGACTAAATACAGACCTTCGTGCTGAGATGTTCTGTTTCTTTATGTATTCGATAAGATCAATGTTGTTTTCTTACGATAGTGTGAAGAAGTTACAGTCTCAGGTATTGTGTGCATGACTTGATTATAGGTCATATTTACGTATTTAAGTGTTATCAGGTCTATTAATATGCCAATTAGTAAAGGTTTTGTTTAATTTAACCCATTAACAAGCCAATACAATCTGGGGCTCTGACGCAGTTCTTTGTTAATTTATTATCACCAGTTTGAAATCAGACTTTCGAATTGGAAATCAAAACACTAATTAAGTGTTAAAACACCTAATTTGTTATGGTTACTTTGAGCTTATGGTGGAAAATTCAATATGGATTTATGGTTTATGGAAAACTTTGAATTCTAGAACTATTAATATTAAGGCTTGAATTGGAGCTTTGGTCTATTATATTATTCTCTGAGATTTTACATAAAGCTCATGGTAAATAGTAAGAGGAACAGCTGTTGTCCGAGGCCTGGTGCAGTCGATGGTAAAAGACTGACTTAGCATTGTTGACTTTTAGTGTTAGTATCACGCCTTAGCTGAAAGAAGCACTGCTACTCCTTCTTCAACTGATACTACCCTCACCTAAACTGAATTGCATTCTATTGGAAAAAGAAGTGTCCAGTTTATCTGGAGCATTCCACCTGCACGTGATTGGTACTGTTGTGGTGATCCTGATTGGTACTATGGTGATGGTTCCATTGCTTTCAAAGATTCTAGAGCTGACTAGGGTACATATTCTAGGTTTGTAAGTGGCCATATTCGATGGCCTTAAATTTGTTGGCAAACGTAAGTTCTATCCTACCTGTTGTAAATGTGGTGTCGATCATACTAGTCACCAACACCTTCTTTTGAGTCTAGGATTTACTAAAGAGGGTTTACCGGTGAATCTCTTTCTGTTCCTTGATTTTGTGAGCATTGAAAGATCTGGAGTATTAAAGCTACACCAGATGGAATCAGAAACAATTAAATAACTGTGAGATTAATTCTCCTTAACAGGCTCTTTTGGTTAATTTTTGTAGCGATCAGCAGTAAATTGACTCCCTTTCAAAGTGGCATGATGATACTTTTAGTTTAATTCTTATAGGCCTTAGATACACGCTTTTAGTTTCCTTTCTGTTATTAAAATATGATACAGATTGACATAGTAGGGAAATATGAAGCATTTTCTTCCAATTACAAGAAAAAGAAAACTAGGAGCATATAAATTTTCTTAAAGCTTTTGAAAAGTTAAAAACGTTGTTAATATCTGAAATAAAATGCAACAGTTTAACTCTTACATATTTTTTATTTTTAATTAAATAAAATGTGTTGGGGATATACTGGAAATTATAACAAATTTCAATTCTATTTAATATAGGTAATGAAAATTTGCTCAAGAAAGTACCAGTTTTCTCTTACAGTAAATTTGTTATTATAATTAAGTACATTTTTTAGATTTTAAACGCATTAAATATGTATAATTGATGTTTTCTACTTAACCTTTTGACATATTAATGTTAAAGTTTGTTAATTAGCACCTGCCGTTAACCCCTTCCTCCTTTGCCTTTCTTCCTTCAAAGCAATATAAATATCTATCAACGACGTAATGCATCATTTATAATAAGACTTTAAATTTGCTTGTTATTTTGTTTTATATTTTCAATTTATTAAATAGTTTAATTTACATAAAAGTACAATTTTTTATATAGAAAATTTTCTTCGGGAAATAACTCATCGTGCATTGAAAATAATATATTCTGACGCTAGAGAAGAAAGATGTTATCATTAATGAAACTATGTAAGTATATCTAATCGGAAAATTTTCCTTATTAATATTTATTCTAAACTGAGTGAAATATTTCGAATGTCACAAGATAAAATTGTATGGTTAAAATTTTCTTTCCATTCGTAGAATAGAAGTATTCTTTAAAATATACAAATATATTATCTTAACTTTTTCTGTTATATATAGAATAAAAAAGTACTTATTTGTATATTAAACTTAGCTTTTTTGTCAAAAATTAATAAATCTCGTTAAGTTACATATAATCTCACATAATGTGTGAAAAGCAATTGCATAAATATGATTATGATGTATAAAAAGTATATTTGGCACAACTCTTTTTTAGCAACCCTATATATAAATTTTCTGATCGATAAAAATATAAAAATGAAATTTGAGGAGACTTTCTTAAATAATTTAAAATACAGCCCTATTAAATTAAATTCGCTAATTTCATATTCTTGAATAAAAATATGAAAAGACAAACATTCAGATAAATGAAAAAATGAAATTTTCAGATTCCCTCTTAAATAACTTTCTCAGGTAGAAAATAAATTGTTTTCTAATTCAACAGAATATAATCTAATTAAGCTGTGTCAGAAAATTTAACTATGTACAATGAATAATCTTGAAGAATATTTATATGTTACTTTTGAAATATATGAAATAAATATATCATAGTATTTTTAGGATATTTATCTACATCCTTCTGTTATTGCATTGTAACTAAATTAAGAAGATTTATCGCATATTAATAAACTGGTTCTTTTATGCTAGTTACGAATTCCATTTTACTAGTTTTATTCCATCTCGCAAGAAAATAGAGCGATTCTCATCATTATGCAAAGACGCAGCTCAACATATGCTAGGAAACATGCCATTATATTTTTATTTCTACGTTAAAGTTACCGAGAGAAATTCTAACCGATGCATCAAGATTAAAGAAAGGTTAAAGCGGTGTCACAGCTCTTAAAGAGGCGTATTTCAACCCAAACGCGCGGGTGAAATAACCGTCGGTTCTTTTTCACCAATATCGTATTATCCCGGAAGTGATTGATTTACATACTTTTTATTATTGATTAATCGTTTACAAGCAAAGAGTAAATTTTAAGTCACATATTAATGCTCTATTAGGTGTAATTTTGGTATAGCACTTTTTAAAGAGTACATTTTACTTAAAAATAACAATTTTGTGTGTGTAATATTCATAATTTGAACATTAAATCACTGGTTTAATAGTAAAAAATGATTAAGCAGAATTTTTTGTTTCAATGAAAATCGGTTATACCCAGTTTGCACTACATTTTTTAAATCAATATAAAGTTAAATCTGATTTATAACTTAAGCATTAAGCTGAAAATAGTGTTCGCACTGCCATACACTCGAAACTGATTTAAAAAAATATAAGCTTTTGTTCAAAACTTTGTTTTTTGCTTGTGTTGATATTATAAATTATATGTTATTTTAGAAATTTTCAAAATCGAGCATGTTTTTTAAACATTTACAGATAAAGTATTAAGATTATGACATTTCAAATGATGAATGTAAAATCAAAAAATGTAGACATAGTATTTCTTAAAGATAATATTATTTTTTGATGCTTTGTTAATAATTTTATAAATAATTTTGTTTCATCATACTTTTCAAATTTTGCTTCTCTTATATTTATTTTAATCAGCTTCAAATAGTTCAAGAAACATTGATAATAATATAGCAGAAAACAAGATGGTGATAAATAAATTTAAATGTATTTAAATCAGTTCTGACTTATTTAAATCAAAAGTTACCACCTCAAAAAAGTCTTATTGAGATTTAAACGCGTTTAAAAGTGCCGTGGGAACGGAGTATTAGAAGTTTTCTAACTTTATTTGAGTTTAAGGAACAGAATGTTTCATAGCATATGAAAATGTCATTGATTCAAACAATTTTAGATTTCAATTTTTTAAAAGTCTTATTTTAAATGTTGTACAAAAATGGATCGAAGAATTATTATTAAAAGTGGCAATTCAAATTGTTTTAGAATTCAAAAGTTCTTGAAAAGATTAAAATACTATTATTGAAAATTGTTAGAGTTGTTTTACATTTCAAAATTTTTAATATTATTTGAAAAACATAGGATTTGTATAGACTGATGGATTTTTTTAAAGAATGTCAGTGCTGTTAGTTTAAACTGCCTTACATTTTGAAATTTTTAATACTATTCGAAAAGCATAAAACTCGAACTGTTTTAGTTTTTCTATAATCTTACAGTTTGATAGTTTTTGACTTTTTACATCACTAAATTTTAAACATCATTTGAAAAAATAGGACCTGAGCAATCTGCACAATCTTATAAAACGAGGCAACGCTGTCAGTTCAGATTGCTTAACATTTTAAATATTGTTCGAAGAATACTGGACTTGAATAAATTGTAGGATTTTTTTTAAATCGAATATGGAGTGCTGTTGGTTCAGCATGTTTTACACTATAAAATTTTGAATATTATTTGCAAAACTTCAAATTTGAAAAGATTGCTAGATGCCAAAGAATTCGACAGTGTTATTAGCTAGCATTGTTTCATGGCTTAAAGTTTTTAAATGTTTAATGTATATGATTTGACTTGATTGCAGAATTTCTTTCAGATTTGTCTTTAGAGTTGGCTCTTTCAGTTCTAGGTTCCCAAAATTTTAAATATCAATGAAAAAAAATACTTGATGGATTCCTGGATTTTGTGTACAATGAGGGAGTGCTATCAATTCAAACTGTTTTACTTTTCAAAATTATAAATATAATTTGAAGAACAAGAAACAAGAATAGCTTAAAGATTTGTTTTGTCCTTACCAGAGCCCCAGTGCTCAGTAGCTTCTCGTTTCGTTAAATGAGATTCAAAAAGTGAAGCATCATTTGCCGCGGCCAGTGATTGGGAGGGTGATCACATTCTCCTTTATTGGGTTGCTAGTGTGCCGTTGGTTGGGGATTGTCCACGTTAACTTGAGACGTGATTTCCACGGCTTAGCGTGGATGTAAGAAAGAGTTCCAGCTCAGGTGTGAACCTGTCACCTGATCGCAGTTGAAAATGGTGACACGCTTGGTGATGGTGGAGTATTCCAAACCCATTAATTTCAAGGTACAATCCGAGTCTCAACGGTACCGCTATACACAAGTTTCCTTTCCAGTTATTATAGGTAGGTAGTGTTTTATCTAGTGTATGAAACATTAATATTACACAACTATACCAATATATGGATATATGATTCCAATTCAGTGATTTTTATTGAAATTTTGTTTTTTCACAAATTTATCAATAAAGGAATGGTTTAATTTAACATATAATTTCTCATTAAAACAATCGAAACAGATGGAAAACATTATTGTATTTATATTAAGATAAAATTACATAGAGAGATTCACACTCAAATACGCAGAAAAGAATGAGAAAGTGAACGAAAAACTGCAAATTAAAAATGAAAGATCACCTTAAAAGTGTAATCGGTATGTTTAACATTAAGACACGCACTTATTAGGCAGTTAACTCAATGCCCGAATTTGAAAGTCATCCATTTCATTCGTACTAAATGGAAGGGCTTCACCATAAGTTATTAGTATCATAATTGTGCATAACTCATTTAAGAATGATCTAAGGAAAATATTAAATGGTCAATAAAAATATAAAATGGCGTAGCCTTCTAGCTGGTAAGTGTGAGGTTGTGATGGATGTAATACACATTAGATGTATACCTTAAATATTTTTCCATACACTTATACTAAATATCCTAGACATTTGCCTGGGTGTTCTTTCATTTTATTCATCTCCTTCTATTTCTATATTGTATCAGTTATTATCACTTCTTTTTGATTTGATAGGCTATATAGATTGTGACGTCACACACCATAGTGAAGGTTATATTACTCTTTAAAAACTGGTAGCCTTTTTTACTGTACTAACATTTTACGTAATAAGATAACATATAAGTAATATAAATTTCTCCTTCATTTACTGATTTTTGAAAAAAATTATTGCTATTTTATAACTTATTTATATATTATTTTGTATAAAATTTTTTTATCTTACTTTGATTTTCCTTTTGGAAAAAATTCAGCTTGTTTTATTTTGAGTTAATTATATTTTTGTAATAATCATTTTATGAAAATAAGAACTCATTATCCTTCTAAATATTAGCTTAAAAATGAAAATGAAACAGAATTTAATAATTTACGATTTTTTCTAACGCTGACGTTGGATGACCCTTCATTTCTATAAGGCCAAAAATTGCTTCTCATTTATCGTTATACGGTGGGCCGCTGTGAACCATGTTACGAAGGTGAGTGGCATTAAGTACGTCCCTCCACCACAAATCTATTTATAGAGTGGGCCACATTCAATCATCGTCTCAGCAGACAGAACAAGGAAGCACAGAGAGGAAGAAAGTAAGAAACATCCGCACCGCTTCGGTATTCGAACCCGAGACCAACAGCCGGGGAATCAAGAACACTAACCACTCAGTCATCAGCCGGCAAAATTAAGATTATGCTCTTATGTATTTGGCAAATTTTACAGTCTAATTGATAACTCTTGAATAAAAATATCTAAATATACAGTATCAGCCAACATGGAATATAAAATTTCAAGGAACTTTAATGGATTAAGTCTATAATTTTTAATATATATGTATATATAATCAATAAGAATTCTTATTTAATATCATATAATTAAAGTACTCTTTAATAAGAAAATGATTTCATCATTATTATATGCTAATATTCAAAACTTTTCAGCAACATTATCATTTTAAAAACTTATAAATATATATTTTTCTAAGTGCTTGATGACTTATAACGTCATAAAATATATAAAGCTTCATTAAAACTTTATTTCAAGTATTTTTTATTTGAAAATTTCTTAAATGACTTACAAAAGACATAGTAACAATTTTTTTCTTTTTAAAAGAATAAGCTAAAGTAGTATTAGAATGATAAAAAATGTGGCAATTGTTTAGGTATTAATTTCATGTATCGCAACTTATTTAAATAATAAATAAGTGACGAGAGACATTAAGCAAACACAATGATTGATTGCTATTAAGCTGAACACGTAAATAACTGAAGGCAGAATATCACTGTGGTTAAATAAAAAACAAACATATCACTTTTCGTCAGGATATTAATTACGCATTTATTTGCCAGAAGCAAACCTTCTCTTTTAAGGAAAGGAACGTTTCAAATAAACAAAGCATCAGTTGATATAATATTTTAACTTTTGTCCTATTTCCGGCGGCAAAAAATCACTAATGAATTCATATAAAACTTTTATTAAAACAACAGAAGTTCAAACACAGGTGTACCGATTCCTTTTCTTTAAATTGAAGAAGAGAAACCAGGAAATTCTTTTCTACGTTAATAAAATAGGAAAATAGTAAAAAACAGTGAGTGATATTAAATCTAAGCCGGAAGATTTCATGACTAAATGGTAAAATATGTTTGGATATATAACTGTAAATATAAACTACGGGCGTTTCCTTAAAACTTAAACATAAACACCTACTTAAATAATTTATGTCACCTTGCACAGTAGCTAGCGCGAAATAAATTCTATGGCAGCGGACGACTTTGACTGAATAAACGTTTTATTCATTTCCAATCGGGTCAGTTATGTAATAGCTAAAGAAGTCTAATTCATTAACGTCTGTTCTCAAACGATGAACTGATTCGTAAACATCTACATCTTAAAGTACTGAAATCAGACTTGAGTCTAGAGTTATGACTAATTTAAATTCAATAATTTAAAAATTTTAGAAAATGTTTTTAATAGGGAAATAAAAGTGAGAGAACAATTTTTGTAACATTTTTTCAAATATTTTTTAATTGTTTGAAAATTTACGTTATGTAAAATATTATTTTTATTTCAAATTATGGCCACGGTAGCTTAGTGATTAGGTCATCGGACTTCCGTCCGTGAAGGGTGGAATTCGATTCCAAGTGCCATCAAAGACCCATCGAGTACATACGATGTGTTCTTGTTAAATCTGTGGAATCGAAAGTCCTGTGGTTTGTCGTTGAGCAGTTACCACGGATGTAATGATCTGGAGGAAACCCCCTTTCAGATCAATGTTAAAACTGAGGGGGTTGATCCTCTGGTAGTGCCATCTATCGGAGAAGCTTAGAGCAAAGTCTAACTTTCACCTTCATGGTGCTTTGGTTATACGAAAGACTCTCACCCTACTGAATTAAATTCGCATAGCTAACAGCATAGAAAGCTCATAAGTAACAAAACAATTATGTAAATACTTACAAGAAATTTTCTGATTGAAGAGTATATTTGATCAAACTTTCCCATTGCATTTTGGCAGCCTGTAATCTTGGATCAATTTCATAAAACACCTGTGGAATGCTTGAAATTTAATCTGTATACTTTAAAAATCATGCTTAACAAAGTAAAAATCATACTTAGGTACATTTATTTCTTTAAACTTAGTTAGTTCCATATTTTAAAAAATGTTAAGTAACATAAAACATTTAAATAAATTTTGTTAAAATTTGTTTACAAAATTTTAATAGATATGTTTCTTACGACAGATTTATATTAAAAAAGAAAATTGTTAGTTAAGTTAAAAAATTATTCTTAGGAATATTGTACTCAGTATCATAGTATCTAAATCGAGAGACATAAATTTTTAATTTTTAATCAACACAAGAAATATGCATTTATTGAATTTTTCTTCCAAATAATTTTACCACTGAAAAATCTTATAACTTTAAGATGGAACTAAGTAACTTAATTATTAATTATTTTATTAGACAAAATATCTTAATAAACGAAATTAACAATTAATGTATTATTGACTGGTAACTATAATCCTAAAAATAGGTTATTAATAATTAAAATTTATGTAACCATTACAAATGAAAAAAGAGAACCAATTGACTAAAAAGTTAATATAACTTTCGAATTTTCATTATTCAACTGTAAAAATCTAATAAAAAATTATTGTAATCAATCTAAATGAAAAGTATGGAAAAAACCTATGATTAATAACTTCAAGTCAAGTCAAACCAACAAAAATAAATCATTAAATAAATTCTATATATTAATAAAATGAACAAAGATAAATTTCAATTTCATATTGAATGAATTTCAAAGCATGGCTCAGGAATTATTCGTATTTACTTCTTTACAATTAGATTCACTTTCACAGCTGGAAGGAATTGTTTGTCCAACACAATAAATATATACATATTAAAGCGTATCTAACATTTGATGAAAATAGTGACAAAATGAACATTTGGATCAAAAATGTTTTCAAATGAATCAATATTAAGAAGAGAAAACATTGAGTTAATAAAATTTTTCACTTGAATTTGCAAAGTTGTTTCGGCCGAAGGAAACAACTTGGCAAATTCTTTTTTCTCACCGAAGGAAGCATAAGACTTATTTGCTTTAAATAAGCATTTTGTAGTACATTATATCATCAATCTCATTATCATAAAACTATTTTGTTTCTTAAAAGCTTTATTACTATCTTAAATTCAAACATATTTATATTAGCTTTATTTCATAACGGCAAGAAATGATTTTCGTTAATATGTTATTTCTGACTCACAGTGAAATTAATTCTCTGTTTTGTTTCCGGTTACTTTATTATTCATCAGTTTCAAAATAGAACTAGAACAAAGTATTGGAATCTAGGTGCTTTGATGTTCGTCGAAGATCTTATTTCAATGATTAGATTTCATTTATTTTGTTGCACCTTTCTTTTTTATCTGCTATTTCTAATCTAAGTAATGATATTCTCAGTTCTGAGATTAAAATTTGTTTCCTCTTTCCGTTAGTTTTTTGTTATTCAATTGTAAACAATCAGTCATTCAGAATGACATCACTAAATTCATTTGGTTTTTATCTTATTTTAGTAAGTTTAGATTGCTTACGAAAATCGAAAGTTTTCCCTTTATTTTTCTATTTTCTGTATGTTTATGTCATACTTTCCTTCAAATATTCCCGAAATCGAGAAAATACAAGAATGTATTTTTTTTACGTAAAACTAGACTTTATGTATTGTTATTTATCGAATGTTTATATAGACGAACTCTGAAAACTTTGATGAACTTCTCAGGCAACAAAAATAACGTCAAAGCTTTTATTACTTTCACATATTTATGATTCATTTAATTAGGAAAATGTAACTATATATTTGTAACTTTCTATAGAAAGAGATAAAACAGCCCCATCATTTTAAGTTTTTTTCCAAGAATTTTTTGTCATCAACCATTTATAAAATAGTGATAGTTAAATATTATGTCTATTCATTAAAATATATCTATTATATTAACAAAGATTTTACTCGTTTCAAAAGAATCAAGTTCCATATTTAAAATGAATGATTTTATATTCATGAATTGTTAGAAAATGAAAATTCTTTAAGAAAGAATTTCTCAAGTTTTCAATAACAAGATAAAGGACTATTCCTGTTTAAAGCAATGTTGTATAACTTTCTTTATCCTAAAAATAAGCACAAAATTAATTATTTTCAGAAAAATTGCAAGTAAAGTTTTTTTCATTTTGGACAAATGCAATCTCCAAGTGCATCACAGATGTATAATTAAAGAATAAATTAACTTATAAGTTTAATGTTGCACGCATAAACAAAGCGAATAAATGTAAAGAACAACAATTTGGATTTTACCAAAACAGATAAATTCACTGGCCAAATCAATCCGAACATTTTCAATTAGTAAGCATAATCTATAACCATTAAAGGTAGAATATGAAGATATTAAAAATATCTTGAGATACTTTTTATGAACAGTCATATAAAATATATAATCTTAGATTGAAGCAAAACAGTAATTTGTTATTTTACAGTGACCAGATAAAAATTGAGAGGAAAGACTCAGAATTCTATGGTAAACAATAAATAAATTTTTAGTGATCTCAGTATTATGAGATGAAATATAATCCTTATACATTTTAACTAAAAGCTTTTTATTATAAAAGGGCTTCCAATAGCTCTTTTGGAATGTTAATATTGACATCTATAGGTAAATTTAAGGTATCTGTAACTAAGAAATCAGCTCCTTCATTTTTTTAGAATCCGTGATATAACCGCATATAAGCAAATCAGAATCAATTCTTCCATTCGATTTATAATATCTTTTGAAGAATATTGTTTGAAATATGCTCCCTATATATCGTAAATTGTCGAATTCTTATAATCCCATTAACTACACCACTTTATAAGTATTTATCCCTTCAAATGAAATCCACCATAAGAGCTCAGCGTATTCAATTTTAAAATATAGTCTTCAGAAGAAAACCACCAAACATCTGAAAATTGTTCTAAAGATCATTTGAACATCTTCTGTTCATTGCTTATCGTGATCTATTTATTTGAAAGTGCTCTTCAGGAAGGAAGGTTATGGGCTAAACCTCAGCTATACTATGAAATAATTGGAAAATTAGTATTAGAAATTTGAGAAGATTGTAATTTTTATGAAAGAAAAAAACGGACAACTATTAGAGTATTTAGTTGGATTAATTATTGTTAAATATGATATAACTCACTGTTGAAGTAACGAATGATTCATGCATATCCTTATAGAAAGAAAACATATACTGTACATTCAGCAAATTGCAGAACCTTTACTGGACACGATACAGACCAAAACATGTGTAGATACAGGGAGAAAAAGCATGTTAATTGTTTCTTAAGATATGGATACTATTTCCTCAAAGCAATTTGTAATAGTTTGTCTTCTAAAAGCAGACATAGCGATGTACGATTCAATCACATTCAAAGTATTACATGGCAAAGTTTCCTGTAGGCAGATTGTCATTGAGCAATCTAAATATCTTTCAGGCATATTGATTAGTACTTATTCTGTTTAATCTTATCTTTCTGTTAATACATTCATCACCTTCCGAAAGAAAAGTTTTATCAAATAAATTACCTATGAATCGATGAACCATCGTATTGCCAATAATAAGAATTAGTGTTGATTTATTATTCTTATAGCCCTAAATTATGATAGTGTATATGCACGAAGTATAGCGCTTCTTAGCTGTTGACAAATTGGATCAATCAACTTATTACCACTAGACTCGTGTGTGTGATTCTGATTAATTAAGAAAAAGAATGAGTTTTTGTAAAACTTACGTTATGTTAATTTGAAGTCTACTAGAGCTTATCGCTTCTCCATTTCGATTTCCCTAATAGATTTAAAAGTTATTTTTTTAATGGACAACATGAGTATATATCACAAGATAATAACTGACTAATATCCTAAAGCGCATAAAATTATTAAGAATGTCTTACAAATTGTGATTGTAGTTTCTGTAGGGTCAGTAGCTTATGCAGTGAGTCCAATGGTCTGGGCTTGCTGAATTCACTCTAATAACATTGCAAACCCTGGGACGTGCCATAATCCTTCTTCCAATCATCTTCAATGCAAATTGTACAAGAGATTATAAGTTTTCGTCCATTGTAGCAGGGCACAAAAATAAGCTCTATTTGCTCTTTTTAGTTCAATGGCCATGTGTTGCAGGGGACATACCTGTCTGCCGAAAGTAACTCAATTGTCCGTATCCTCTGCACTTTCTCTACAGCAGAAAAATAATTTGCAACTAATGTTCGTTGGAGCTTCGCAACCATTGTTTTCTGTGCAAATTTCTCCCTTTACACCTTACTTCAATCACAAGACCATGCAAAATTATTTTACATTGTTTGCATTACTCGGCTTTCTACTTTTCTGGTGTAATTTGTGTGTTCTTTGGAGTACATTTTAAAATGTAACTGAATACAATTGAAAAGATTTAAATAATTTTCTCTTTTCAAACTCAAATAGTTGGAATTCAATTTGTTTATTTGATGTATATAACAACTAAAATTTGAGTGAAAATTTTATCTCTTATATAACTTCAAATTTGATGTTATTGAAGCAGATAAATTGTGTTTCGTTTGCATACAGTTGCTTAACTATAAAAGAAAATAATTTATTGATAATTTGAGTTATGAACGGAATAGGAATAATTGCAGTAAACATTTCACATTTTTGTTTTTCTGAGTATTTTAATTAGTTTAGTAATCACAACTCATAAATTCTAGATTATTTGGATCTTTTAACAGAAAATGGGGTAATTTTTAGCAGTGTATGTAAACTGAAAATTTGAGAATAATTGTTGTATAATTATGTTGATTAAAATGAAAACTGTAAAAATGGAGGCTGATGATTATTACTGGTATGATACAAATATTTTATGAAAAATTATACCTTAATCAAATAATTTGATAATTGAAAGATTCGTCTACTATCAGGATAAGGCTTAACACTTACACAACCAAAACTTCAATTTAGGGTGAAATATATAATTTACTTTATTATTTTTTTCTTTCTACAACGATTTGATCCCACGCAAAGCTAAACTGCTTTTTTGAAAGCGGTTACTATGGAACGAGGTTAAATGGGGTTACAAAGTGAGAAAGGGCAGTAATTTCCATACAAAACAGCACTTTATCTGCTGTGAATATTACGTTAGAGGGCGTGTACAGTTGTGAAAAGAAAGTAAATACCATTGCTTACACAAGAAAAAGTGATTTGTTGTTATTTACACGCTCTTAATAAATTTTTATAAACTGTTTGTTTGAAAATGTAGAAAATATGTAAATAATCGTTGAAACAGAGAGTATGATTGATTGTTACTTTTTTAAAGCATGCTTTCATCAAGGATTTTAAAAACGTTTTGTAATTCATTCCCATGAAGTTTTTAACAAAAAATAAGAGGCCCACATAAGATTTTTTAAATGATTTTGTGAACGATGAATTAGTTTAAAGCGTTAAAGTTTTGCTTATATAATTCACATACTAAAATGGACAAAATACCTGCGAATTAATAATATAATTTCCTTTCTTGGTAGTCTGAGACTTGATCATAATTTTCGTAATATAATTTGGTAATATTAAATACACTAAAGAACAAATTTGCATTATTCAATTACAGCTGTGTTAAACTCTGAATAAATTTACAAATTAACTCACATGTGTTAGACGCACTTGGTTTGCATTTTTGCAAGAATTTGTTGTGCGTGTGAGTACTTGTAGATTTCAGAGGATGTTTTCCATACATACTGTTGAATTCAAGACTAAGTATATATTTCTTTACAGAAATTTTTTTATACCAAAAGATAAGTACCTTAAGTTAACTGGAAATGAAGTTCACAGAATCAATTTAAAACTTAATGAATCTGCAAAAGGTCCAAAGCGTGTTCAATTTGTAATAAAGGTTCCTTGAATTCGAACCATATCTTACTGTGTAAATAATTAAACAGATAGTTCCAGGGACATGGGGATGTCACACGAAACTTTATAAGGTACCTCTCATGAACTACCAACAATTATAGACATTTAATTAGGCTTGCTTCTCTTTTAAACTGTTTTCAATTACATTCATTATTCATGGTCATTTTAAATTTTTTATTGTTACTTTTTTGTTTTATTGTATTTTCTGCATCTGTCTTATTTAAATGGATTGGTTTTCAAATAAAGTCACATGAAGCAACAATGAGTCTGCAAACATCATAAAAATGAGATTCCAAAATCATAGAAAAATTAAAAGAATAACTGTAAAATAGATGAAGATCAATACTTCATTAATAAACATTGTAAGCTAAAACTTTTCTATGTCTATCAATCACCAAGTGTAATTGTTAGGAAGGCAATCCAAATAATTCCGCATTCATTTTATAAAAATAATTTGCTTATTAATATGTAATCATTGCAGTTTAAATCGCAACTATGATCTAAAATTTGAACCCATGTTGTATAGATTTTTTGGATTTTCCCAGTTCTTAATATGATTTATACAATTTACACATTTCAATTTTGGATTATTTTTTGACTTGTGCAGTGATGTATATACTTTTGAGAACCTATTAAAATAAACCGTGATGACTTAAAACACTATGTTTGTAACGGAATTTTTTCCCAGAAGCATTTTGACTATTGAAGTGTTTTTTATAGTTAAATGTATTATAAAAATAAGAGTTTTGTATTTTTATACTTAAATAGCCATTTTAGCCAAACGCATTCCTTGGATTATAATTTTAAAGAAAACATACATTAACATAAGTTTGAGATAATGAAATGTTGTAGGAATTGTTGCGTTGCTGTAAATGTTCTGCTTGTAAAGATTCATTTACTTAATTATATATTCATTCATTTACTTAATGATTATCAGTATTATGTTATATATCACAAAAATGAAAGAAAGTTGATTCGCTTATATTTACGAGACATTATATAAAATATTATTTTAAATTATCTTGGTACTTCAATAGTTAACTTGACATTTGTGGTATTTTTACTTTAAATAAAGAAATTAAAAAAATTAATAAAAAATGATAAATAAATATTAAAATGCTTTTATAACTATCAATACATAAATTTGAAAAAAAAACTAATTAAGTATGTAAAAGTACGAAAAAATCTTTACTTTTTTATTTTATTTATTAACATGAATTTTATGAAATAAATACTGAATTTGGAATAGCAGACATTTCACAAAATTAAGAAAAGAGGAGAAAGATCGACGCAATTAAGCATTTAAACAGTTTATTCACACATTGTGTAACATAAACATGTTTATTTACTATAATTAGGAATAATAAAATTCATTTCTTACGCATTCAAGAATTTTCTTACTTAGAAAGTTTTTCAAAAGTTTCTGTTTCTTTGTCTTGAAACAATACTTTATAATTAATGATGTGCTTTGTAGCTGAGACATCTGAAAACTCACAAAACGGATTAGCTGCTCATGCAAAATCAGATTACTTATTATTATTTATATTATTATATCCTTATAATATATTATTAATATTTCATTATGGAAATAAAATATAATATTAAAAACTTATGAACTTTTTATGAATATTTATTTATTCATGAGATAAAGGTATACAAGTGTTTATGCGATATAAGACCTGTGCGACTATGTATATTCATACAGGTGCACTATTTTTGAGGTGGCTCGCATTCTGCTTAAATATGAATAATAATTAGTATCGTATTTATTCAGTTCGTATAGCATCATAAGACAGTTTTTAGAACTTAATATATTTAATGGCATATCTTACATGCCAGATAAATGTTAGATATAAGATTTGGTGCAGTTGATTTGAAATTCCTTTCACTTTATTAATTCTTTATGCAAATATTTTTGCTGCTTCATCATGAAAATCCATCGAGAGATTGGTATATAACTATTTGTTTGAGAAATTTATAAGTTTATCTGAAATGCTTTTACTGATTTCATAGCATCTTTAATCTCATAAACAATAAATTATAGTATCTTAAACCATAGCGTGTAAGAGTTATCTTTTTAAAATTATTTATGTACTAAGTGCCATTGAAATATATATTTCCATTATATCTTAGAATAATTTCATATTTATACCAGTATTGACTATTTCACATTCTAAGTGTATGATTTTATTAGGCATATATTATTTATCGAGACCTAATATTTTTATTTTATGATTATTTTTAAGTTCTTAACTTTGTTTGTGAATTTTAGCTTTTCTGTAAAATTCAAATATATACTTGGATGTCAAAAATTCATTGTTAAATATATTATCAAATTTTTTGTTCAATATTTGTTAATCTTAGGTAATATAATTTTCTTATAAGATAATTTTTTTAGATAATTTCTCAGTTAATAGTAAACGATTTTCCTTTCATTATATTCAAGACAAGTATTAGTACTTAATTTGTCACAACCAAATTAAAATTAGATTAGTAGAGTGCTTAGTTTTCGGACTGTAGTTCGTTTAGTCCATCGGATTGTAGTTGAAACAGACATATTTGAGCCTATGTTGTATTTAAACTGCCAAATCAATTACTGAAAAATCATGAAGTATAGCTTAAGTGCATATGAATACACCTTAATATAGGGGTATTCTTCAACAATGTTTTATACTAAAATGTAATTGTGCTGGTAAATTTAATCATGATTAAGAAATAACTTTATAAAATACAATATTTGTGGTAAACTCTTTTAAAATATTTGTGTGCACAATGCACAAACAATTTAATTTTATCTTATCGAGGTACAGCTTATAGATCAGTATTTTTTTGCATTAATTACATATATAGTTAAATTATGTATAACTAACTTCATTTTTTCTCTCTTTAATTTTTTAAAATGTTTTAATAGTATAAATTCATCTATTAAAATAATTTCATACGGATGACATTTTTATATATTTTTAATACTAATCTACAAATGTTTAAATGTTGAAAGTATATCTATACCGCAAATTATTTTGTAAATTATTAAAAAAATATAGAACATGTATTATGAGTATAATATAGTTTCAAATTTTCTTTCGTGGTTATGAACAGATTTCTAGTTAGTAGCTAGTTTCAACAGTTGCTTTCTCTTATAATAGTTACGAAGATTGATAAATGTAAGTTAAAAATACAATCCTATCTAGCTTCCTTAAAAATTCCAAATAGCTGTTCTTATTTTTAAATATAATATAAATTATAGTTCATTGTTTCATATTACACATTCAACTCACTTTCCTCTCATATTTGCGATAGACAATACAATAGAATTTGATAAGAATTATGAAATTTCTTATTTACCATCTCAGCAATAAATCTAACTACTTATATTTATAATTTTGGGCAGACCATAGACCCTTATTATTTAGACACAAATTTAAAGATAATGCAGAGAGTTATTCAGTAGAAGTAATTGAGAATTCTATTCTTTAAAATTTATTTAAAAATAAAAAATAATTAAATTGAAAAAATAGAAATGAAAAGTATGATACGAATGGAGGAAAAAAATGTATATGAAATTAAAAATAAACAAGAAGTATTAAAATACAACAACATATATTTACACACTTATATAAATATATAGACACCCACACATCCCTATAATATATATTTGTTACTTATAACTATTATAACTAATTAATAAACCTGTTAAAAATGTTACTTTTTTATCACTTTCAAATATAAATTTTGTGAAAATTTTTTATTTTTTAAAAAATTATTACAATAATTTTAAATGATAAAAGGGTGATGTTTTCACTCTTTTATCACTTAAGTTTTATGCCTTGATGATAAAAGAGTGCAAACTTCAAAATTCTTTGAATGAGATTATAAAATATGAGGAAAGTTAAGCAATTTGCAATATTAAAAATAAAGATATTTTTGTTACATTTAACAGCATAATTAGAATTTCAGTAAATGAAAACATTTTGAACATTGAAGAAATTTAAATTCCATCATCGAAAAGAAATTTCTATGACTGAAAAAAAATTAGGTTGCTTCTAATAATGTAAGGAAGCCTAGTGGTAGTGTTTCACATTCCCAAAGCACAGATCCGAGGTTCAATCCTCAGTCTGGGAAAGGTCGACACAGCCTTTCATCCCTTCAGCGGGTTGATAAATTGAGTACCAAGCATGCTTGGGAACTAAACATTAAGATTTTCGCGTTAGGCTGACTATGTAATCAACGAATATACTTCGCAGACCAGGGGACCTCTGTCGGGAAAACACATATGGGCACTGTGGGGTTTAGTCCACATATGGGCTGTCTTTCCACAGGTTTAGTTTAGTTTATCTCTGATGATGTAAATACATAAATTATATCTTAGATCAAAAGAATAATTCATCAGAATTTACAAATGTGTTGATGTATCTAGAACTTTGCATAAGTAATTTTTTGAGTTAAGTTATGATAAGTTCTACAATGACAGTTTATACATAGATCATGCTGTAGTTCTAAGACAATTAATTCTCCCTCATTTATGACTAGGTGCTTGCGACCACTGTTGTAAAGGAAAAATAGTTACTTGACAAAGTACATTGGCAAGGTATACATAAGCATGACTTTGCATTGTGTTCTTGGATAACAGGTTTTTCAGTGTTTTTATTGAAAACAAAGTGGATTCCAATAATTTATATTGTATTATTGATCAATTGTTTCTTTGAGTCTAGTCGCAACTACAAACTAACGAAAACTTAAAAACAGTAACTTTCGAATGAATATGAGACAACGCATAAAATGTTAAAATTTTCCATATTCTATGCACCCCATAGGCTCACACATACAAAAAAAAGTTCTGTATTTCAATGCAATAACAACGAGTTCTGTTGTTTATATTGACAATTTCATAAACTGTTTAGACTCTAATGGAAGTTCTGATTGTTCACTAAAATATATTCATCATAATTTTATTCTTTATTTTAATCTACTATTAAGATTATAATATTTTTCAGAGTATCGAGGAATGCATTACCTATTTACCAGAATATTATACTAGAACATTGCCTTTTTTGATTCCCTATCCACCTCTGTTTGTGATTCAAGGAAAAGAATTCATTTATAGTTTTGTATACAGAATATTTCAACAGCGTAACGACATCTTAATAACATTTTTTTTATTTTTTGTCAATTGTAATGCATGCACTTCAAGTGTAGTCTTACAGCAAAAACATTGCTCGATTACATTTCATGAAAAGTCACATGTGAATGTCAATGACACATTGAATGCCCTTCAGCAATCCTCGTAGAATGACACATGATTTAAAAATTTAAAAGATTACAAAGCAACGCCAATTCAACATCCTACAGCTTTGATTAGTTTAAACTATATCTACTCCACTCGTGATCATTCGTCGCCTAGGATTTGAGCCAACAGTGTTTTTTTACCATTATTGGCAATATTTTATAATAAAATTGTATTGAAACATCAGCTGTAGAACCCTATTTAATTTTCCTGACATTTTCGGAAAATAATTTCTTATATCAAGACTGAAGTTTTAAGCAATTTCATATCGATCACATGAGTTCCCTATCAGCAGCAGCAAAACTATACTCTTGCATTCCTGACATGTTTGTGGGTTCGAATCCCTATTTAGGACTGGATGTTTGTAATGATTTGGAATTCACTTTAAACCATCGGACACGGTCTACTATTGGCTCTCGTGTGCAAAAATGAAAGTTGAGCGAAAAGAAACAAAACCATGAAAACTTAGTTCCAATTTTTCTGCTTATATTTTTAGAGAGTAAACTGGCAGCAAATGAAAGATAACTTCATCCTCTACCAATATGTATTAAAGTAGAATATGCTTATATATTTTTTTATTATAAGTATACAAATATTTTAATCTGACTTTTATAATTTAAAAATAAAGTGCTTTTCTTGTACACTATCTTTAAAGAATCAAATTCATATTTATAATGCTATAAGATTAATAATTCAAATGAGATAATTTCTATATTTTAGAAAAAGTAATGACTTTCTTCAATAAAATATTTGATGCCTTATACAGATGCGAGAAAAAATTGTTTTGTAGCAGTTTCCTTATTTAATTTTTTTGAAAAAAAGTTACAGCACTTAAGTTGATAAGAATGTCATCAAGAGATAAAACTGTTTGTGCGATTAAGTTTCGAAAGATGCGATTAATTCAAATCTAAATGCATGAGCAACTCAAACATGTCTGCTAAAATTTAGAACTACAACAAGGATAAGATGACTCTAAAGAAAATACAGTGTAAGTTAAAACAGTTTCTAATCTATGCAGCTAATTTAATTAGAAAGTCTTTCATAAATTTTTAGTAAATACGTAATTAGTTGTCTGTTTAATTTTTTTTTTAATTTTTACTTATTTAGGAAGATTTATTTAAATTTTAAATGTTTTTTTAGATATTTATAAGAAATTATGTTAAGGTTTTTTAGGAAAATAATGATTGCGCAGCATTACAGATTTTTTTTTAATTTTCCGGAACGAATAATATTTTTCATAATCATTTTTGTAAGAAAGCAACATTTACTAGTACTAAAGTGATTTTAGAAATATTGCACGTCATTAAACATGCAGCCTTCTGTTTTAAAATATTTTTCTCATATTTGGTATTGAATTTACATGCTTCATTTTTTATTTGGTAAATATAACACCATATTTAATTCTAAATTTCTATGTTTACTATCTCTGATTAAATTAACATTATTTTTCCTAATCTTGAAATATGTTAATTTTCTTGAGATAAATATATTTATGGATATGTTGTCTTTTAAAAATGAAATTATTATTAGTTTTCAAATTTTATGTTGTTGTCTAAAGAGTAGTAAAAAAATACCTAGATTTCTGGAAAGAAACACTGTGACGTTTTTAAAAGTTGATTTTAAGAAGAACGGTATTTTTTTTTTACCGAAATGACAGTTAGCGCATTAAGAATTTAAAATATTTTACTGCACCCTACAAACTAGATAGGGGAAATATGTGATAACCAGAGGAAATATTATTAATAATATTTGAATTCAAATATGCTTAAATTGTATGTGTAGAAAATTACATTGCTTAGCTTATCAAGGATATGTATGTATAGAAAATTATATTTGCTTATCAAGGATATATGTAGGTGATCTACAGATAAAATTATACAATTTAGATAAAAACTTGCTATAAATGTTTAGTTCTGATAGTGAAAAGTTTGACCTTTTTCATATAACATACGCCGACCAATGACTAAATGGTTAGCGTTTCTGACTCATAGCCTGATAATGCCGGGTTCGAATCCTTGTTCGGGCATGGCGGTTACTTTCCCTCTGTGTTTCTCTGTCCTTATTTCTATGATAATATATGAATGTTGGCCCAGTCTATAAACGGGTTTGAGATGGAGTGACGTGGGTAATGCTGGTCGCCTCATTGACATTGTTCACAGATGCCCACCTTTTAACGATAATTGTGTTGCTGTTTTCGGCATTACTGTGGCCAAGGACTAGTGCCGGCATGTAGCAAAAAAATCACATTGTAAAAGTTTCTGTTATTTTTTTCTGGCTAAAATAGAAATTTATTTTATTCATTTAAAACTAAAATTTTTTATCACATATTCCTTATAATGTAAAATATGAGTGTTAATCCTTTTTAATGGTAAATCTAAGTTTATTTTCAATCATTAAAATGCTTTCAACATTTCTAATGTATATTTTAATTTTATACATTCTTTTCTAAAATTCCCTATATCATAAAATGTGGGTCAAAATTTTGTAAATTTGACACTCACAAAGATATTACTCTTAGTTTAATTTAAGGAGATATTTCACAACTGTTATTGTTTTAAAAAAATAACTGTACTATTAAATTACTTTTTGGAAAACTATTAATTTGTGAATATTATTATTTATATATATTAAAACAATTTATTTAATTTTAATAATACTGGTTAAAATTATAAATTTATCCTCTTATCTATGAATTTTGTCACTTTGAAGCAGTGATGTTTTAAAAATAATTTAAAAAATAAATAGTTTATAAAAATTTAACACTTTTTTAATTATAAAAATTACGTTACGTACAACACAATTATCGTTAAAAATTTTGATATTCTATTTAAAGTCACAAAATACTTATAGTCTTGATTTCATCTGAGAAAAAATAGCTTTTGCATATCATTTTAGTAATCTTACATAAAATAATATTAATGATAATGGATCTGAGTATTCTAATTTTTATGAAAAGTATATGATGCATAGAAAACATATAAATTATACACTTTGACTATAGAAATTTTATTAAGGCAATTAAACTAGTAAAACAATTTCAACTATGCATTAATTCGATTTAAAAATTTAAAAATAAATGAAATAATACATCATTCATCTATGTATAACTGTATAATAATGCATTTGTTATATGTTTTATGATATAATTCGGGGTTATATGATAAAAATTGTATTCTACTAATAAGAGTCAATGATATTATTCACATCTAAATTCAACTTTATTTTAATTTGATTTTTTATTTGTATCCGCAAATCTTTATTTATCCTACAATATCATTACCAATATTTTTACAAAACTATGATTTCAAGGAAACTTTAAGCTGAATGAAATCATACTCAACAGCTTAATATTAAGAAAATGAAAAATATCTCAACAAACTGGTTTATTTTCTTATATTTTTTTCAATAAATGTCTATAGTTGCCTAAGCTCGAATAAGTTTCCTTTATATTTCCACTGTAAAAGCTCAAATGAAAGAGTCTACTATTTTTGATATAAATTGCAAATACTATTTAATTAAATGATTTGCACATATTATTTTCAGAATAAAGTTAATTTTAAGTCCTTGAATATTTAAAGATACATTACAAAACACACAATAATTCACTCTATACGCACAAAGATATTTCAGGGTAAAATGTTAATAATAAAATGCTTACTTGGAAATTTGAAATTATTTATTACATAAAATAATTTATTTACTAAAAATAATCTAATAGACTAAATTTTTTTATTTTTTTTTTGAAATCACTTTAAAGTTCACCTCTTTGCAAGCTGTGTGCCTTCGAATTAATATTAATTTAATTATTCTGCTGTGTGAATATTGATAAGTAATCATAATAATTATACAACATTACAGAAAAAAATTGAATTTTTATGGATTTTTTTTATAATTTTAAAGATATTATAAAAGTTTAGACACCCCGTGATAAAAGTTCCAAATTTGTAAATAAATTCCTGTTACAAAAGCATTAAATTATCGTCATGTTCAATTATGTGAACAAAACACAACACAACATTGCATATAGAATATCGAAAATTAAGTGAAAAATAAAATATGAAAATTATAAAAAGGAATTCTCCTTTACTTTTTGAATTACTAATTATCAAAAAAATTCTACAACAAATATATTTCCGATATTTGCAATGGAATTTTATTAATCTAACTGCAGAATAAAACAAGTTGTGATTTTTATAACCTTGCCAATTCGATCTTCATGAGAACCACTTGATGACTGAGTTTGATTCTCCAGTGGATAGGGAAATTGCGCGCTTAATTCACTTTTTAGGGATTACTGCGGGTAAGTGGCTACATATTCATAAGAAAATAACTACTAATATTTTGAATTTTTACTATACATAATGCAGTTATGTGGATGAATCTGGTTGGCTGACATGAAAGCATATTTTTTCTCTAAGATGAGTTGTAATCTAATTTTTTCAATTATGATAAACATTATTTGTGATTAATATTTATTTAAATACAATAAAATGTACAGTTATATTTAAATATTCTAGTTATTTTCATGTGTGTCCTTCTGCATCGTTACAAAAATGTCATTTCGGAAGTCAATGCTGAATCAGAAGGTTCCTATTATAGAGCGGCTGTAGTCGAAGTGGTACCTTTCTCCGATCCAGCGTTGGCTCCTATGGAAGTAGTCCAGAGGACTTTGGCAGTATTTGAAAAGGCTGTTGACATTGCAAAGTCAAATGTAAGTTGATTTTCTGTTATAATATCTTTGTATTTATAAATAATTAAGCGAAACACAAATTAATTGCATTTACCATCAAGGCATTTTTAATACAATATCAGGACTTACTAGTAATTCAGAAATATTAGATTTACTCATGAGATAGAAAAGTATAGATACATATTTTGTGTATAATTTTGATCAAGTATAAGTTAATAACTAAGAATTATCAAATTTTGTCAAACATTACAATGTTAAATTATTTTATATGATTTAATTTTCATTTGAATGTTCTTTATTCAGTTAAAAGTTTTATTGAAAAAAGAATATTAAAAAAGATCTCCTGTGTATTATATTTCTTAAAATCAGCATATTTATCTAATTTTTTTTGATTTAGAAATATTTCCTTTTAAAACTTTGCAATGTTTCTGAATATTTTTCAGAAACTTGTTTTACTAGGATTCTTTCAAAAGTTTTCTTTCCAATTGTTGTGAATTCTAATATCAATCAAATCTAGTTCCTACTCATTCCAATTTTGTTTTTAAAAGAAAGGTCTAAACAGTATTCTGTTAGAAAAATGGTAAATAAGCTAGGATGAAATTGCATTATTGTCTTTAGTAACAAAATGTGACTGACGGAAGATGATAATTTACTTAAAAGACAAATTATGATTATTATTATAAAGATTGACACAGGTTTTATTAAATAGTGATTAAATAGTGCTGACCCTTATCAACGTGAAAAATATGAAAATTAAAGCAATGTAAAATCATGTTTTTCTCCAATAACGATTAATATGAAATAATTAGCCTATACTTCTTTGATTTCCTCTCATATCTTATTATTTACTAAAACTGTAAACATTGTATAATTATTGCTTATGTTCAGTACAATCGTAATTGTAAATAAATAAAAAGAAACTATTCTGCAACAGAATGAATTTATAAATTCGTCCAAAAATGTTACTGTAATAATTGAATAAAAGTGGAAAAGTGACTATTTTTTAGCAATGCAACAAACAAAATACGACCTTGTAACATGAAGGCAAAATTTGTCTCAAACCTTAGTCAGTGCATAAGTTTTGAAGTTCAGTTTTATTTCGAGTTAAGTTTATAGAGCTTGTAAATTGGTTTCCTAAGAGTAAGGACAAATTAATTTTAATTGTTCCTATTATAAGACACCTTCTATGAAATATATCCAAAAACTGCCCTCCTAAATTAAGTTTAATTGAGAGTTTGAAAAGATTTATTTAAAGAAGGATAATTTAGAGAATAGGATGATATACAATATGCCTATACAGCAAAAACTACGAAATTTTCTGATTTTACAAAAAAATATAAAAAATCACATTGGAAAGACATATATTTAAAATTTTATGTAATGTTCAATTTATATCTGTTGTATAGTGACGGGATACTAGAATTACAGCCTTTCAGCACAGAACGGGGTGGCACTGATAGTATTTTACATAAGGGGACACCCAGTGGGTGTCCCATTGTAGCCACCAAAAGAGGGTCTTTATACTTTAAAAGCAGAAACCAAGCAGAAAACACAGCAGACTGCAACCCCAGAGGTACATCATTTCTCGTGAAAGACATTGCAAGCACGACATATATAATGTGTCCCAGCCACTATTAGCGAACACAATAGATCTTTGATTGGGTCGAGATTCAAGCTCACTACCTTCCGATGATGAGAAGGAGTATCCTTACCAACCAGGCCACTGCGTATGAGCTAACATCAAACATTTAGTATTTTGCAAATAAATAACAACAACTAAGGATTTCGTGTTGACCTTAACACACACACACACACACACACACACACACACACACACACACACACACACACACACACACACACACACACACACACACACACACACACACACACACACACACACACACACACACACACACACACACACACACACACACACACACACACACACATATATATAATCAACTGATTTAAAATAGACATAATAAAATGTAAGAGAATCATATTTCAGATGACATATAAAACTCATACGTTTTAACTGATCTGGCAACACCTGAAGAGGAATGAGAAATCTAATTAGAGAAAAATCTTCGCCGATTTAAATTTGCTTGCAGAATTCAATGAGTTGTAATTTATCTTGTCCTTGAAATTAAAGCAAGACAGCAATCAGTGGCTTTTAGTTTGTGTAAATAGGTTTACTTAGTAAAAGATTAGTACTAAAATACAATAAGTATTAGTAATATTTTTACAATAATCATTATAAATAGTTTTCAATTGCTTTCGGTTAAAAAGTTTTTAATTTCTTACCTTTCAAACATTTATGCTTATAAAACAAAAGTCTATTTTTGAATAAAATATACATATATTTTATTTATGATAGAGTTCACAATGTTATAGGGGTCGAACCCTACTCAGCTGAAAAATCCAAGATTCCCTCTCAGCTAATGCTAAATAATGATAAACGTTTGTCGAAATTTTGCTTTTAGCAGCCAGATCTCCGTAAATATCTGTTGAATTATAAATAACTTTGTGGGCTTCCTTCTTTGATACATGTGAATGGGGTCCAATAGTTAGTTATAAGTCATTTCTCGGAACTCGGAAAATTTTTTTAAACAGCTTGAAATTTTCAAGTTAGTAGACTTTATATGATTTGACACCGTGTAGTGGAAAACTTACTATCTCTCTACCATGAAAATACAACCCGTCACAATTTGCCTGTGCTTATCTGTTGTCGTAAGAAACAAGACAAGCTACATTATCGACAGGAAAAAGACATCAATTTTGGGTTACTGGATACCTTTAGAATAAGATGAAGCACACTGTCCTAAATGTCAACCATTCGTAATATTCTTAATACTTATTTGAAATATACAGCTCTTGTTACTATAGCAACCGCAACTAACCAGACTGTTTGGCGGAAGGTATTGCTGTGATAGACAGAAAGTAACAGACTAAGTTTTTGTAAGGCTTTTTAATACATAAATCGTATTATAGCCATTTTAGGTGAACTTTTAATTAGATAGTGGGCACTATTAACATGTCACAAGGGAGGAAACCCGGAAAAAATGCCAAGTACCCATCCCAATAAATGAGTATATCTGCAGCAAAACATTATTCGTTTCCCGCTTTTCAACAGTTTCTGGAGTGGAACCTAGTATCTTTTATCTTGAAAAGTGCGATCTTACTGTTAGATCCTAGATCATGGTTTTATATGTTTATCTATTACGTACATTTTACATGTTATACTTAAAGAAAATGTTTGACATTAGATTTTAAATTTCTATAATTTGGTCACGCGATATTGTCATATTTTATTTATCTCGATTTGATGTTTAAATCAAAAATATTTTTAGAGTTATAAATAAATGGATTTCTTGGACATGATTAATTAAATTTTCACTTTTCGAAGTTACATTTCTGAACAAAAAATTGCGAGGAACGGAACTTTTTTATAAGTTTCTAAATTCTCCTCTGATGAAAAAGGAAAATTATTTAAGTAAATGCTAAAAATGAATGATTGTTTAGATACCAATATATATATATATATATATATATATATATATATATATATATATATATATATATATATATATATATATATATATATATATATATATATATATATATATATATATATAGAATTCATAACTTATTCTAAGAATCACGTTTATTATTTTAGGATGTGGATATCATAGTATTCCCAGAAACTGTACTATTCATAAATGGGAGAAATCATGCCCATAATCGCACTGCTTTGATAGGATCCATGGCGGTTGATGTTCCAGATCCACAGCGAGAAGATTATAATCCTTGCAAACAGGAAAATAAGTTCCAAATACCTTATTTGTTGGAACAGCTAAGTTGCTTAGCTAAAGAAGGAAGGATATTTTTAGTGGCCAACCTCATTGACTACAAGAGATGCAACAACTTTTGTGAAATTCTGGACGAAAATGACACTTCTCCCAACTGCCAAGGAGATGATGGTTGTCCTGAAGATGGTTTATATTTCTACAATACCAACGTTGTCTTCAACAGAGAAGGGAAACTTGTTGTTAGATATCACAAAAAACATTTATTCTTCGAGCCGCTTTTCCGCCCATCGGAAACCACAGATCATGCGCATTTTGAAACAGATTTTGGTAATTTTACAACATTTGTTTGCTTTGATATGGTACCTGGTACGGCTGTTGAAGCTATCGAAACGACTCGTGCCAATAATCTTGCTTTTCCTTATTTCTGGTATAACCATACACCTTTATTATATTTCGCTCCCGCTCTTCAGCAGTCTTTTGCATCACAAAATAGAATAAATGTCCTGGCAGCTAATGGCCACTTATCTGGTCTTGGAACTTTGGGTAGTGGAATATTTTCTTCAACCAATGGTGCTCTTATTTACACATATAACCCAGATGGGCGCAGCAAACTCTTGATATCAAATGTTCCCAAAGATCCCAAGTTAGATATCTCACTAAATTTTGATGATTTATACAGGAAACGATATACTTTCGATGGTGAGGAGTTTGTTGAAGATCAAATAGAAGAAAACCCAGCACTTGAAAACGAATGTGAGACTAAAGTAGTTGGACCTTCCAATGATACTCTGAAAGGCCACCAATGCTATTCCATGAATTTAACTACATATACATTTGTCAAACTTGAGCATTCTGAAGGAACAGTTAGTGCTTGTTCAAATAATTTCTGCTGTTCAGTTTCCTATAAAGCCAACTCCATGGACGAGAGCTACTTTTTGGCTGTATCAGGCGAACCCTTCCAATTATATGACTTACACATTTACAGTATCGAATCATGTTTTTTCACTCGTTGCCATTCGGAGGATGGAAATACATGTGCAAATTTTCTTTTGAAATCAAAGACAGTGTTCCAAACTGTTGATTTGAGAGGAAATTTTACTTCAAAATACATTTATCCTCTTTCAATGGATAGTAAATTGAGGTTGACTGATAAAGAGGAGTGGACATTTGACGGAAAATCTCACTTAAACTACACAAATTTAAAGAAAAATTCCTCACTTTTATTTTTAAGCCTACATGGAAGAAGTTATTTTCAGGACCTATTAAATTTAGAAGAAAATAACAATTAAATATATTTCTTTCATTTTTAAAGTTAATTGATTTTGTAAAATAAAAATAACATGAAAGTTACTTTTTAGTTGCATAAGATGAACGGTTCAATGCGAAACCTATACATCATGGATTCTAGCATTTTTTTTAACTCGTTCCACTTAGAAGATGAGAGTTCTTGAGCAAATTTCGTTTTGAAATCAGAAACATTGTTTGAAACGATACATGTGCTAAAACAACTGATAAAATATTTATTTTTGTTCTTTAGTAACTAAAGAATGAATGTGAAACATGTTTGGATATTTCATAAAACATCCCACTTATAAAAAGTTGAGAAACCATTTACTTCAATAATGTTTTTATCTATAATGGTTGTATGATCTTTTTTTTGTCTGCATAGAAAAAAGTACTTATAGAACTTTTTTATATTTAAAAAAATGAAATAAAAATAAAAATGAATAAATTATTTAATATATTGTTACTTTATATTTCTAATAAGTTCGTTGGATATTTTCTACTTATTATATGCACCTATTAATAATATCAATTATGTAAATAAAGATTTATTTTTTATTGCTTCTTTATCACTCTTGGTTAAAATTGAATTTTTTTCTAATATTAATATAGATTTGTGTTAAAGCAAATCAAAATATTTGATTATTAATATATATCAGCATAAATTTTTGAGGTATTCACTAAAACATCAAAATCAAGAAACTTGTTGCAATAATGTTATTCGTAAAACTAAATGCATCTATATGCATACTTTTATATTAGTTTTTTTATCTGCTTAAGGTGCATGTTTATGTCTCTTTTTCAGTCTCAATTTGTCATTCTTTTTCTCTTTCAGTCTCTCTATCTTTGTATGTATATACATGTGTGTGTGATTGTATATATATATATATATATATATATATATATATATATATATATATATATATATATATATATATATATATATATATATATATATATATATATATATATATATATATATATATGTATATATATAGTCATTTTATATACTTCTTTTTTGCATATACAGCTGAAATATTACTTAATTGAATTTAAAACAGATCACTGAGTGTCGAATTTCACACTTATATCCACTTTCTTGGTGTTATTATTTCTTTAAAAAACAATGAATTATGTGAAACAATAAAGTGTAATAATTTGTAAGATTTTTCATACATTTTGCATTCAAAACGCTTAAGTTACTTATAAAGTTTTTCTCCAAAAATAAATAGATAATATTTGATACTATTTTGGAAGTATATTGTTCACTTTTTTGACTATAGGGTTTTAGTAAAAGTTCAGTTTACAAAACACATACAAATTAAATTTTGTGTCTTAAGAATTAATGCAAAAATATTACGAATGATAAAATTTAAAGTAATAATTTAGAATGGGAACAAAAATAATTTTAAATAGGCTAAATTATGCATTAACTTTAACAGTCAGCCTTTTTTAAAAGATTTCTTATTTCTTATTTGAAGTTGCCTCGCTGAATTCGATGGATATGGACCTTAAAAATTTTTTTTTTGAATGTATACTGTATTTGATAAAGGAAGAAAGGTTAATAAATATGTAATAAATAAATGTCATTTTCAAAAGATTTGGTGAGGAAAGAAATCTATAACGTGAAAATTTGATAAGGCGTTGTGGAAATCTAACGCTTATGCTTCAAGATGACAATTGTATAAATAGTCATTTTTAAGCATTTTTCATAAATAATAGGCTTATTGATGTGTAAAAAAAACGGTAATAGATGTTTCTAGATGACTATACATTTATGGTTCTAGATGCCTATCATAAATAATAGGCATCTAGAACCATAAATGTATAGGTATCTAGAAATATCTAGTACCCTCTCATAAATAATAGGCATATTCATGTATGACAAAAGAAGAAAATAGCAAAACTTCCAAACACTAGCCCTAGTAGTGCATTCAGAAGTAGAAGAGCAACATCTATTACCCTTTGTAAAAGTATGACTGGAATCGAACTGGGGACTTGAAGAACTCTGTCCTATCACTAGACCACGGTGAGCCCAAAATAAATATTATGAATTCGCGCTGTAGATAACCAAACGGCCGAAGGCTTTTGTAAAGCATTTTAAATATCCATTACATAAATTTCCTTTAAAAAGAGATATTAATATACAGTGGATAGCATTCAGTGTAGTGGAAAAGAAACTCAAAATTCTTAAAACTGTGGAGAATCATTCATCTCCTGTTATTTAACAGTGGCTTCATTCAAACCAGGACATGTTGATCTTTAAAACGCTTTCCTATCACTAAGCTATAGTAATCTTATTTTAATCCAACATACACTCTAAAAAAAAGCACTGTAAATTTACAGCAAAATGTGCTGGCGTTTTGGGCGCCAGTACAATATGCTGTAAATTTTACAGCATATTCGTAAAACTTTAACAGTTCTTTTTACTGTAATTTTTACAGTACTTTTCGCTGAATTTTTACAGCACTTTTCACTGTAATTTTACAGCACTTTTTACTGTAATTTTTACAGCACTTTTTATTGTTATTTTTACAGCTTATTTTACTATGCATTTTGCTCCATATTCTACGAAAACCTGTTGCAATAGCTCTTTACAGCGATCAGCATGTTTTATAAAAATAATAGTAGAGTATGAATCAATTTTTAATACACAATAGCTAATTTCCTAATTATGGGCCAACTATTATTAAGCAATTTTTTATTTAATATACAAAGCACAAAAACATAACTAATGTTATATTGCATAAGATGTCATTTTTCAGAACATTTTGTGATCAATAATTTAACTTTCAATACCTAACGAGATTGTTTAACTTTCTTACCCCACAATCGTAACTTTAACAGAAGTTTGAATTTTTTACTACGTATTTTTTTAAAAAAAGTCAAGAAATAACAGTTATATTGAATACGATACAAATCTATGCATAAAATTGATTTTTGATATCTGTGATTCTATAGATTTAGGATAAAATGAAACCTTACAAAGCATTCCATTTTACTAAAATTACCAAAGGGAAATTAGTTAATGATATAGTATCTTAATTACACTGTAAAGACAATAAAGTTTTCTTTTTGATATTGTTTAAAGTAATTGATTTTTTACATGATAAAAGCAAATAAAGATTCTGAGGAAAAAAGCAATATAGTTGACAATACACTAATAATTGAAAATAATTTTTTTATTTACATTTTAATAACTACAGCCATTTAAGTTGGATACATTATTTAAAAGTGACAAAAACACATGCTTGGACTCCATTCTTGACATATTTTTTTGATTTCGTTCCCCGCCAAGGATTAAAGTTGAACAAGCACCTGGAAAAAAATATAAATCAGACACACATGAATATCTAATTTGAAATTTCAAGAGCTGAATATTTCAGTGGAAAAATTGTTTAATAGTTCAATAAAATAATTAAAACTTTTTATTGTTTCATATAACTGATTTAATTTTCCTAAAATATACTTCTTTTAATAGTTAACAAGTGGTTGTTACATTCAGGCAAGCACAATCATTTTGATGATAAAAATTATTTCAAAGGGTTATAGCAATTTCATGATAAGAATTTTTGGTAATGAAGATCTCACTTCTTATGAAGATGATATAAAATCTGTACTTCAATTAAATCATTCTAACTGATGTTTTCTATCTCGAAAAACTAATTTATAATTGATTTAATTAAAAGAGAATATAGAATTTGTTTTATAAGGATTCATTTATGTTATCGAAAATTATATCCTCTGAGAAGCAAATCACCACATTTCCAATGGGAACTGTGAACCACATTTTAAAGATAACTTAAAAAAGCCGATTTTAAGTTTAAAAAAAACTTAATTTTGTAAAGAATATGGAAACATTTCTTTTGCATACATATATACACAATTTAAAAATATTTCCATCGAAAATAGACAGAAAAATTAAAATCCAATAATGTGTCAAAGTAACAATAATTTATGAAATAACATTTTATAAAACATTTGCTTAAAACTGAATTTCTTTAACTCGTAAATAGTGACCTCAAAACTGAAATCTAAGTTGTCTTAGGGAGATCATGAAATTACATAAAATAGTGCAAAATTAGGAATTATATAAAAAAAATTTTTGCTGTTGATATTAAGCCTGCATATACGGCATTATATACATACTTAGAGATAAATAAAAGAGAATACAATTGAAGTTGTATCAAAAAAGATATATTTAACTAAAACAATTTATTTAGATTTTCTTAGAATTTTATATATTCATATGATTTATTTTAAATAGAATGTTAGCAGAGTAAACAGTATTTGAAGAGGTCAATAAATGTAACAACAAATTTTTGCTTTTGAGTTAAAACATTCCAAACCTTACGAAATATATAAATAATACATACCACAAATTCATACACATGGTGTGCAAGGTAAGTCTATATGATATATCTAGTTCATCCTGAGAAGATGTGGAAATCTAAAACTAATAAACAAATTCCTGATTAATTTATTTATGATTAATTTTTATGTTCATTTCTAAATTTTTTATTTACAATTTACTAAGCAGTAAATTTTTTTAAATAAAGTTTTGAATACTTTATTACAACACTTCTAAATATTTTTCCAATTTCTCAATGATTGAAGATTGTATTTTACAACCTCCAGGAGAAGTTATTAAATTAACAATTCTTTTAATTTTGTCAGCTAATGCAAACTTAAGTCTTTTATTTAAATCTACAGATGTTAAACACTTAAAATGGTCCAAAATGCTTTGCTTTAAAAATATGCAAGGCCATCTTTCTTTTAATGTGGAAATATCAACAGGCATGTAATATCTTTTCTTTGAAACGCAAAAGTCTCATCAATTTTACAACCTCTTCAATCATAACAACAAAAAATACACTGCATTTTGGCTTATTGTCGGACAGCACAATGAAGGAAAACATTTAAAAATACACGTGCTTACAAAAACTCTCTCTCTCAATACCTATTCCAGCTTTCAAATATGGCTGAAGTTTATATGAAGAGGCTTTACTCTGAATAGTCTTAATACTAAAAGTTATTTGTGATTATTCTATTTTTAAAACTTCCTTTACAAATCACACACTTTCTTCATATATAAATTCTTATTTTCCCAAAACATAGATATATTTTTATAAATTTTTAAAAAGTTAGTATTTAATGCACACAGTAGTATTAGAAAAATCTTGAGCACAATATATTTTAAATATGTTAGGCAACAACAAATTACAATGTTTTCACTCGTGTATTTGTTTCTTAATTATAATTTTAAATTAGCTTTTCTTTTTATGAGCTTCTGATTCCTTCACTAACATGTAAATAAATCATAAATAGTACTACAAATTTTGCAATTTGTTAATAAAATAAAGTAAAGTAAAATTTGCAATAATAATGTAATTTTTTGCAAAAAAATGTGTTGTCTGAAATTTTGTTTTATAAATATCAAACAACCAACAAAATTTCCCAAATAGACTTTTAATTAAAGTTCTAATTAGTAAGATAAATTTAAGAAATTAATCATGGTCATGAAATAATAAACATTACATTTTCTAAATGAATGACCTTAATTCGAATAGTACTTCCTAATATGTATTTAATAAAGTAATATTTCTTATATATTTGTAATAAAATAATGATTTTAAAAAATAGATATTTAAAAAAGCATTACATTTTTCATTAAAATGCATTTTTACATCTCATGCAAATTCTAAACACAAGACCATTTATTCTAATAAATATCATTATTTGTAATATTTTATTGAAAGAATTAACAAACATTTATGCCTAAAAAATGATTATTTTAATGCATGTTACAGAATGGAATTTAATTAATGATCATAATTAGAATGCAATTTAACGATCTGCATTAAAAAATAAACATTTTTAAATAAAATTCTAATCAAAAAGAATTATTTAGAAAATATAAAAAATTATGTGATATTTAGTTAATATACAATAAATTATATCATTTTACAACGAAAGAAAAATCAGGAATTTTCAACAACACAATAAAATAGAAATTCCGTTAATATATTTAATTATCTATATCTAAAAAAATAGAACAATAGATGATTATGCAATTTTAATTTCGAAAGAAATATAGCTAAGCATTTTTATAACAACAGAAGCACTTAAATACAATTCGAATTTCGTCGAAAATTTGATAATTAAAATATTAATCAATTATGTTACCAAACTACTATAAAATATTTTAAATATTAATAAAAAGTAAGTAAAAAAAATATCGACACTGAATTAATACAAGTGAATATGATCATTCGTAAATTCAGCTTAGAATTTTTTAAATATTCAGTCAAGTTTATAAGAATTTATATATATCAAAGTTAGCTAACAACTTGCCTAATAAACAATATGAAAAATATGCGTTACCTTATATTTGGTGATTAAATTTCAATAGAAATTCAACAAAAGGAAAAATTACTCTCAAAATATCACCAACTTCACCAAACGAAAACAAGGGCAAATAAATGGCGAAATTAATTTGATTAATTTGTCACAGGAACAGAAGAAACTTTTATCCCGCCAATTCAATGCGCATGCCCATTAGCAAACGATTTTCTGGGGCTGAATTTTACAGCAAAATTTACTGTAATCATTAGTGTTCCTATGACAGCTATTTAAATAACAGTGATTTTTACTGTATTTCTTCCGTTTTTTACAGTGTAGGGGACAATATTACTATCTATGGTCGCTGTAAGGCACTTTAACGTCTCTACATATATTGATTCCCAAGAGGATTTTTATATAATTAACAAGGCGTATTCACATATCTCAAAGGAAGAAACCCGAAAACTTCCATGGTTTAACATTTTACATATAGCTGGAATATTTTTAGTTTATAATGCTGAATAAGTAAATTGTTAGCAAAAATGAAAACACAATTTCTAATATATTTCACAAGCAATTGACAGAATTTTATTCCTTTCATTTTCTTGATATAAATATTTCATGTTTATATTTTAAGATACTTATAATTGACTTTATCTTTTTAATTAATTATTTGTTCATGAAATTTGTTATTGTTTATTCGCATTTATGTATACTTATGCAATAATTGCTTAGAAGAAAAAATCGAATTTTAAAACATGTTTATTTTGATCTTAATTATAATTGTCCTTCATTTAACACAAATTAAAAAATTAGATTGATAAATGCAAATAAACATTATTTTATTTAACTAAATATTCAGTATTCTGGTCAAGGCTTGGCATTTATCATTTAGAATTTAATTTTATGTATCGAAGCGTAACATTTATCGATAGAAATATTGGAATAAAAAGTAAAAAAATATTGTGTTTTCAGATATTACTCTAACAGTTCCCAATAAATTATATTTGAAAAATAGCTTTTCACCCACAACAATATATTTTTACAACATACTTCCATTGAATATTTTTTATTCAAGGGGAAAATAAAGAAATTCATAAAATATATTTGTTCTTTAAAATATTATTCTTCACAATTACAGCATAACAAAGTCTACGATAATTTTTATGACACTTTGATTTAAAACCATCTTTCAATTGTTTATTTCCATCAAACTTTAAATGGTACATTACAAAACACGGCATTGATTTTTTAAATTCAATGTCAAAACTGAAATATGGTTTTTCATAAGAAATTATGGATATCAGTGTGTTTTTTTGTCTATATATAAAGTATTTCCTTTAGGTACATATTTTACAGACCTTTGTGGTATGATGTCACTTAAAGATAAAATTGGTTTTTACCTTATTCTGATAACGCAAAAGAATGAAGCTGATATCATCATGTTTGTCGTATCGATAACAATGTAGTAAATGATAAGATACTTGTTTATTTATAATTTCTTTTAAATTATTTCTTATGTATACTTCGATTATCAAATTAATTCGTTCTAAAAAAGAGAAAGAAAGGCCAGCATGAGTCCACCATTTAAAGGCATAGCAGGTAAACGTATTTTACATAAATATCCACCATTTCATTAACATATTACATTTAAATATAAAGATAATATGTGCATATCATAAGGAAATGTAATATCTCAAAATTATTTGTTATGTAAATGCCTTGCATAAAACTTGTTTTGCTTGCATTTAATACAAATTTATATTCTGTGCTTGATTATTCTAAAGACATAAGTAAAAACTTAAGTTAATATTTAAGTTTATGTAAAATTATAAAAATTTAAGTAAATGTACAAATGTTAAATTACAGATTAAATAACGCAATTTTTTTTGTAAATTTTTTACTAACTTTCTTTTCTAATTTCTGTGCATTTTGTCTTGCCAAAAATTAAATTAAATTAATTTTAACTAATGCAGTTTATGCAAAATTCCAATATGTCATACTTATTTGTAGTATGTATTTTTACAGGTTTATTTGTTTTCGCATTTAACCCATATTCATGATATATGCTTCATCATTCAAAAGATAAATATTTTTCATTTTAAAAATGTATATAACTAAATACATGAATATTGAATTACATATAACACAAATAAAAATTCCTAATAAATGTTTTTTACTAACTTTCCTTTCTAATTTCTGTAAGATTAGTCTTGTCAAAAATTAAATTAACGATAACAAGTGCATTTTACGCAAAATTAAAACATCTCATACTTATTTGTAGTGTTCATTTTTACATGCTTATTTGACTGTTGCATTTAATTCATATGTATATAATCTGTAGATCATTTAAATAATAAATCATTCACTTAAAAGTGTAACTAAATATATGAAAACTAAAATATAAATAAAGTATAAATCAAACTTTTTTATAAATGTTCTTTTACTAGTTTTCCTTCCCAATTTCTGTGTAATTTTTCTTGTCAAAAATTCCAGTAAATTATTAACATGTGAAATTTAGATAAAATTCTAACATCTCATGCTAATTTGTAGTGTTTGCTAATTTTTATATGCTTATTTGTCTCTTGTTTTTAGCTCATAGATATATTAATACTTGATCCTTTAAAAAACAAATCTTTTTTATATTTAAAAAGTAACAAAATGTATGGAAATTAAGGAATTGATAATATAAATTAAAATTAATTCATATAGGTTCTTTTATTAATTTTTTTTCTTATTTTTTGTATAATTGGTCTGAAAAATACAGTAAATTAAACTAATGATAACATGTTCTTTTTATTAACTAAAATGAAATGTGTCTTGCAATATACACATTTTGTGGTATTAATTTTCTTTTGAAAAAAATCATATTCTGTGTACTTGCTTATTATGAATAAGTAATGTTAAAAATTACGTTAATACCAGTAATGTTAAAAATGTTCACAACAATATTTGATTAGAAAAAAACATAAAAGTTTAGTTAAAATCTTGATTAAAGTATAATTTCATTCAATTCTTTAGAAATATCTATAATTTGCTTATATACATGCACTTTATATAAAAATGTGTTACCTTATCCTCACTTCTAAGAACATGTTTTTCTTATATTTTATTTTGCTCTAATTTAATCGGAGGATTTCGTGGTTGTTCTCATTCTGCCATTAAAACTTTAAAAACAAAATCCAATATACTATTTTAAATAATGAAATCAAAAATAAAGGTTAAATTGGAAAAAAGTTTTAAATCGCAGATAAAATAAAACTGTATTACTTTTTAAGTGCACTTTCCCTAACATTTCTTCCAAATTTTAGTGCGAGTTATTTTGTCCACATACTCAATTGAACTATAAAAAAAACTATGCACACACTTTATGCAAAATGCAATACCTCATTATTACTTTTAATTATTTATGTTTTGCATTTTCTATTTTTTATGCAACTCATATACATATTCTTGCTTTATCTTTTTGAAAATAACAATAAAACATCTTTAATTAAATATGTAACTAAATTTTCGAAATTATTAAATTATGGATAATATGGATCGAAATTTACGACTATAAGCAAAGCATACTTACTTCACCTCTAAGCTTTTAAATAGTTTTTTTTTAGAAAAAAGAAGCATCTAAACTTTTCTTTTTTGAATATCCTTATAAAAAACGCATTATTATATGCGTATTTGTAATGTTTGTCTTGCATTGTCATTGTGTTTTTCTATTTAACTCATACAAATACTCTAAATTTTATTATAAGTAGTATGATTTTTTTACTTAAAAAATGCGATTAAATGAATATTAAATAACATGAAAAATTAATCAAGTTAATGAATGCCTTTTTACTAGCTTTCTTTCTAACTTTATGTATATTTTATTAGTTAGTAGATTCAATTTTAGTAATTATTTAATCCATGGTTATTGGCAATAGGAAGAATTCCTAATAGTAGTAAAAGGATATTTACTGACAAATAATCCAGTTAATTTACTCTGTTGTTTTTATTACCCAGGGATAAAAATTTGTAATTTCAATAATAATAAATTAAGTAGTAATTTCAATAACAATTAATTAGTGATTTTAATAAAATCAATTAAGTAGTAATTTTAGTTTTAATTACTACTTAATCGATAGTCATAATCGAAAGATTTCCTAAAAGTAATGAAATAGTATTTATTGACAAATAACCCAGTTAAATTAACTCTGTTGTTTTTATAGCCCAGAGATAAAAATTTCTAATTTCAATAATAATAAATTAAGTAGTAATTTCAATAACAATTAATTAAATGGTAATTTTAATAAAAATCAATTAAGTAGTAATTTTAGTTTGAATTACTACTTAATCGATAGTCATAATCGAAAGATTCCCTAAGAGTAATGAAATGGTATTTATTGACAAATAACCCAGTTAAATTAACTTTGTTGTTTTTAAAGCCCAGAGATAATAATAATGTCATATATTTTAAATTTTTTGTAAGCATTTGTATGAATGCAGTAAACTGACAATTACTCACTGAAAATAATCGAATATCTATCGCAGATAAGCCAGTTTCTCAAATAATCAATAAAATTATTAAAATAAAGAATATGTCAATTCAAATGTGTATCTAAACACTTTACACAATATAGAGAGACATACAGTATGTCCACTAAAGTCCCTTGCTCTTAACTTCGGAACGGCTGCTACTATAATTATAAAAGTGATGTCTAGGTAGAGTAAAGTAGCCATGCGCTAATGAATGAAACAAACTACTGCGCCACCTGGTGGAAAACTGCGAAGTTAACATTCCTATCTCTAAAAACTCTTCTGATGAAAGGATTGTTTCTCGATGCATGTTGAAAGATTAGGTTGAAGTTTTGTTTGTATTCGAGTTTGACTCAATTCTCGGAATTTGTAACAGAAAAATTTGTTGACTTTACCGGTACGTACTTACTTCTTTGAATTCTATTAGCTTTGAGAAGAACTCAAGCATTTTATTTTCACTTATTTAAGCTTGTTGGAATTCGGGAATTCCAATAAGATTATTTAATAATTAGTTTCTCAAGAACCTACAAGATGGTACATTCACCATGGGAGACTCATAAGACAATATACCCTTTATTGAATGTGTGAGTATTGCATACCGAAACATTCATCATACTCTGTATTAGACTATGATGATAATGCACCTCTAGCTATACAATTAGCTTCAGAAGCCGGAATCTCAAATTTCACAGTGTTTTTGTGTCCCACAGCAGGATATGCTTCTGTTCCCAAGAGACCTTCACAGTTAAAATCTGAAGTATTAAACGCTATTTCCAATAAAAACGGTGTTGAAGAAGTCAGACATACCAGAAACGGAAAATTAATTATCACTGCAAATGATTATAAAACTGCAACAGAAATTTGTAGAATCCAAACAGTATTAAATGTCCCTGTAATTCCCCAAATACAAATAGAACAACACACTACGAAATTCATTATCCCGTTCATATCAATGGACGAAAGTCTAGAAAATCTAGCATTAGAAATTGAAAATAAAGGCCTTATTGTATCTCAAATACGACGTTTCAATAAAAAGGGATCTTCAGAACTTTCAGAAACTATTTTGGTAAGAGTCTACGGACATAAAATCCCGTCTCAAATTCAAGGGTTTTTAACAATTGTAAGTGTAAAGATTTTTGTGGATAAAGTTCGTCAATGTGGAATTTGTTTTAAATTTACACATGCAACAAAAAATGAAAAGTACTATCAGCTTTATGCAGACTCTGTGGCTCACATCACAATATTGATCCTTGTAAACTGCAAAGGTTCTCACACTTCAGATGATCCTTCATGTTCATCTCGCGAAGAAGAAATTTGGTTTTTAAAATTTAAGGCGATAAACCACCTATCTTTTATTGAAGCAAGAAGACAATTCAAAAGCTCTAAAACCAATTTTGCTACAATTGTCAAATTTAATCAACCATCAGAAATTACTCATGCTAAAATAAATGAAATAGTCACCTCAATACTTACGAAATTTGAAGAGTCAGTAGACAAAAAATTTTTAGCTATTCAAACCCAAAAAGAAGCCATTCTTAATACTATTTTGCAAAAATTTGAAGAAACTGTAAACAAAATTTTTGAAACAAGAAGTCTCTCGTCTTCCCCTGCTAGAAAGAAAACTCAGAAAAGTAGTCGCATCCTAAAGCAATCATAAAACCCAAGTAATAGCGACATTAATTTCAATCCAACTTTACCTGTAAACAGTGTATTTAATTTTGGCAACTCTTCAGAAGAACAGTCAGAAGTAATTGAAAATGCAAAACTTAGAAAGGGAAGCAATAAAATTTCCTAACAGACAGGACGTAACTTTTATCTTGGAGGCATCATTCCTTTGAAGTCTAACTGTAATCATAATAATTGTAACTTTTCTCATGTGCTCATTAATTTCATGGAATGCTCAAAGTGTTCTCAATAAGCGCCCATACACGAAATTTCATTATTTTAATTCTGCAGATGTTATTGCAGTACAAGAGACTTGGTTAAAAAAATTGACAGGATATCTTTATTTAACAAAATAATTATTCGTCAGGATGAAGAAGACAGCCGAGGTGGCGGCCTTCTCTTAGCAGTAAATAAACACATTCCAACAAAACAAATTTCTCCTATACGTCTCTCAGATGATGGCAGAGAACTCTTAGCTGTCAAGATCACAGTAGCAACGACTACAATAACTATTATTAATGTTTATATTCCTCCTGGCAAATTTTCTTCAGAATGGCTTCACAGCACAATTCAAGGAATTGAGCCTCCTTATATCATCATAGGAGATTTCAATATCAGACATACATCATTAGGAAGCAGTTCCCCTTCCTCAAGGGCAAGGGACTTTCTTGAATGGATTCAGGAAGAGAATTGCTGCCTCCTGAACTCTGAAATTCCAACACATTACTGTCCACATCATAAGCCTTCACTCATTGATTTCACCTTTGTATCACCAGACATTTATCACCTAAATCATATTGATGTTCACCCAGATTGTTTTGGAAGTGATCATTTACCATCTAAAACTACCATAGCTATTGGAGACATTGATCACCATATACCGAACAGATCACGTATCCTGTTGTCAGAATTCTTTGTATCCATCAATACTGATCATGAAATTTCTAATCTTTACTCTATTGAACAATTCAATCATCTCTGCATAAATAAACTTCATAAGTTTCGAAAATGGCAGAAAATACCATGTAAACCTTATCCCCCATGGAGGTCTTCTAGATGCGGTTACCTCCTGGGACAAAAAAGACGTCTTTGGCGTAAAGCTAAACGTACATGTGGTAAGTATGTTTGGATGGCATATAAAAGAAGTGCAGCAGAACTACATCGACTACTCATATATCTGTCTCGAAAATATTGGGACAAAATAATAATTTCAGCTGGAACATCAAAAATTTTTTTCAACTTATTAAAAAATCCTCAAAATAGAGTTATAGTATCTCCAACTTCACATATGATCTTATTACATAAAAATTCTCCAGTGACAAATCCTACCCATCAAGCTAATATGTTTACAGACTTCTACACTTGTTCACCAGTTTTAGAGGTTATTCCACTAGATTTAAGTACATGTGAGGATTTCTCTTACAATAAACACTTTACTGTATCTGAACTGCAAGAAGCTTTGGCAAGATGCAGAAATTCGTCTGTTGGTCCAGATAAGATATCTACAAAAATATTAAAAGGCATTACTACTACCAACCTAGACTACCTCCTCTTCCTGATGAATAAATAATGGCTTACAGGTATTATACCAGAAATATGGAAATCCTCCATTGTTATTCCAATTTTAAAATCAGGAAAGGTGGCCAATCTTGTGACATCGTACCGTCCTATATCTCTGACTAGTGTCGTGTGTAAATTAATGGAAAGAATGATTTTGAAGAGATTTATTGATCATATATCAACCATATCTTTCTTTCATCCCAATCACCATGGATTTCTGCCACATCGAGGTTGTGACAGTATTTTATCTATCATTCATCATCACATAATTTTTGCCAGATCCTCCAGAAAATTTGTTGTTTTGGTTGCAGTGGATATTTCCCAGGCATATGACTCAGTTTGACCAGACGGCCTTGTTTATAAATTACTTCAAGCAAACATCAAAGGAAACGCTGCTTTGTGGATTCAACAGTTCATTTCAACTCGCTATTTTCAAGTAGAGGGGAGAAATAAGCTATCTTCATCAGCCACCTTATATAGGGGAGTTCCACAGGGGAGCATGTTATCATCTTTCCTGTTCTCAGTATTTATGGCAGACCTCTACGATATCCTCCCCCTGACATCAAATGCGTCATGTACGCTGATGATATATTTCTACTCTATGAATCTGTTAACTTGGGAAAACTTCAGCAGAAACTTACATTTGCACTTGGAATATTACAAATTAAAATTGGTGTCAAGAATGGAAGTTATCGATAGACCCACAAAATGCTCTGTGATTAACTTTTCTTCAAAATGACAACAACCTAATTTCAAATTGTTCATCAGCAACCAGCCTATCTCCTGGAGTAAAAACATTCGAATTTTGGGATTACATTTTTAACACAATTTATCTTTCCGTCATCATTTTCAGGAAAAGAGAAAAGCTATATCAAAAAAATTGAATGCTTTAAAAGGTATCGCAGGTAATAGATGGGGTGCTCGTACCGCTCATCTTCAAATCATGAAATCCTTTATTGTCTCCAGTCTGGATTATGGCTGTCATATACCTCAGCATGCACAACAGACCACAAAATCTTTGAAACTGTATATCATACTGCCCTAAAAATTGCCACAGGTCTTTCTAAGTGGACCCCCATACCGATAGTTCTACAAGAAACAGGAGAAACTACTCTTCACTCTAGACATGAAATGCTCTCATTAAACTTTTACATTCGGAATTTAAGCAAATCATCATTATCCCCCTGTGCTTCAGCTTGGTAAAAGCTAACTTATAATCGAGTTAATCGTAATCATCCTCTGGCCATTAAAGCCAAATTGTGGCTCGACCAATAAGGAATAAATACCTCGTGCATATTAAAAGTCCCAACAGACTGGCCAGAAATGTCAAAAAAATCTCCATTTGTTCCTCGAGTCTCCCTTTTCAGATTAAATCATTGCCAAAAGATGTAATTTGTAAGCTATTTCACCAGGTTTATGAGTCATCATGGCAGACAAATACGCTGATTTTTACAGATGCTTCCAAGCAGGGATCAAATGTGGGCATTGATATAGTCAATTTTACAACTAGTTTATCAATAATAGGGAAATTTAGTTCAATAAACTCCATCTTCTCGGCAGAGGCTATGACACTGCTTATTGCAGTCTCTAAAATTTGCACTGAACCCAAAAAATATGTTATTTTCACAGATTCACTTTCTTGCATCTCTGCTCTTTCAGATTGTTCCAGGACACGACCAACTATCATTCAACTGCTTTGATTCCAAATGATTCAATCTACTCAAAAGTGCTTGTCAATACAGTTAGTTTGGGTTCCCGAACTTTCAGGGATTGCAGGTAAGGAAATCGCCGACACAAAGACGAAAGCAGCAACAGTGAGTCAATATGCTATTCGATCTATTTCTCCTGAAGATCTGAAACAACATATCAAGAAATATTACTTTAAAGAAAGTCTCAATCAATGGAAAAATAGCAAATATGCTGAAACATTCACTCATCTCACATATATTCGCAAAAATCATAGGCTGTTAGCGAGATCGCGACTAGAAGACGTATGACTAGCCAGAGCAAGAACAAGATATTTTCCTACCAATTCGATTCTATTTAGGTTTAATCTCTGGCACTCAGACCGCTGTCAGTGCAGTGAACCTGAAACCATAGATCATATTCTCCAAGATTGTCCTTTATACGAACATCTGAGGAATTAACTACGAAAAAAATTAGGAAAAGGAGCATTCTCATTCGCTTGGATATTTGAACTATTTACAAATCCGGAAATTAAAATTCTTGCATGCCGTGAATTTCTACACCTGTCTAACAGATTCTAATCTTAATGAAAAAACGAAAGTTACAACTCAAAATCCTTGAACTGTTTTCTAGCATAAATTTATAAATCCGAATTTTTTCTTCTCACATCAAGACGTTTCTGTTAGTGATCACTGATTTCAATTGACTTTACTTAAATAATGTTAGTTGATTGACTACATAAATCCTCGCCTAATACCTTCTGCAAGGAGAGCTACAAGCATCCTAGCATAAAGCTCCAAAAGTGTATCCGCCACAACCTACCTACCTATCTCTAAAACGGAACGAGATAGAAATAGAAAAAATGATTTACAAAGTTGTAGAGCATCCTTGATTTAGTACGAAAAGATACCTTGTAGGCATTAAAGTAAAGAATATAACGGTAAAAACGCGCATTTGTTGTTTCGTGCTGTAACGTGATAAAACGATCTAAGAAAGAAAAAAAAACAAATAGTTATAACAATATATTTTATTTAAGATGTTCAAACTTCTCACCATCAGCTGCAATGCACATTTGGATCCTCGCTTGAAGATCACGTTGCACACATTGGAGCATACAGCGTGACACGTTGGAACACGCGACCGTAAGGAGCCGTTTAAGGTCCTGCAATTTTTGTGGAGGGGCCGCATACACCTGCTGTTTTAAGTATCCCCACAGGAAAAAGTCCAGTGGAGTCAGATCAGGAGAACGTGGAGGCCACTCTTCGATACCACCATACCCTAGTATTTAGTTTCCAAATTCCTTAACGAGGTATTGCTTCACTGGAGATGTCTTGTGAGTAGGCGCGCCGTCATGTTGAAACCACATATTCTTAAGATTAAACAATGGCGGGTTCTCCACAAAATCAGGTATTACCTTCTGTAGTAATTGTAAATATCGTGCACCCGTTAACGTGTCATTGTAAAATATTTGGCATATCAGCTTGTTATTGTAAATTGAGCACCAAACGTTAATAGTATACCGTATTTGATGTGGAACTTCGACGAAACATTTAGGATTTTCCAGTGCCCAGTAATGGGTGCTTTGCCTACTGTGCATGCCATTCCGTGAAGAGCATACCTCATCCATGCTTTTCACGGAATGGCATCATTATATCTGCCACATTATATCATCCATCCACATTATATCTGCCAAGAATGTTGGCTGGACCTGTATATGATTCATGACGAAGTTGACCATTCATAGCGTCGCTCGGCATCCCCGTCCACTAAAACCTGTTCAGGCATTGGTCGGTATAGATGAGCACCTGATTAGTTTAAGATTTTCCAAACCTGACTTTTGGAGAGACCACAGTGTTGACTGATCTCTCTTACGCTGCATTTCGGATATGCAAGGGCATATGCGTATACCTCATCCGGTTGAACTTGCCGTCCTACCTTAACTGGTCTGCCAGATCGAAGTCGACTAGTAACGCAACCTGTCTCCCTTAAACGTTTTACAACAGTTTGGATGGTTTGACGAGAAAGATGGGGGCCTGCAGGGAAACGTTGGCGGTACAACCTTGTGCTGATCGTGCCTTGCGTCAACATTCACCGTACAGTTAAAACCATCTCACAATACTCAACTTTGGAATACTCAGCCATGATATGAGCATCAACTAACTACAGCCCCAAGAAGATGTTTCTTTTATAGATGAACATGCGTGACGTTTCTTAGGTATTTGAATATTGCATACAATTTGTTGGAATTATTTTTAATACTTCCGTTCTTCCCATTTCAAAATAAAGTGAAAAATGTAATCACGAAGACAATTTTTTGTTTTTTCAAATATGCACACGTACGATGTGCCACGTCACAGCACGACATAACAAATGCGCGTTTTAACCGTTGTATTCTTCACATTAATGGCTACAAGGTATCTTTTCGTACTAAATCGAGGATGATCTACAACTTTTTAAATCACTTTTTTTACCTATCTCGTTCCGTTTTCGAGATGTCAATGCTAACTCCACAATTTTCCACTAGTTGGCGCGGTAGGTAGTTTCATTCAGTAGCGCATGGCTACTTTACTATACCTAGACACTACTTTTGTGAATATAGCAGCAGCCGTTCCGAAATTAAGAGGGTGGCAAGAGACTTTAGTAGACATACTGTATATGACTTGAGAAATTATAAGATTATTCATTTCTTACAAATTTATAGATTTATTTCTTAGAAAATTATCCAGAAAAAGTTTTTGTGTTTGCATAGAATTACTTCTTTTATTAAGAACTAAAAATTTTTTCTAATTTAAACATCACAATCCACAGCAACCAGATAAACTGTTCATGGTTATGTAGGAGTTTATTGTACTTTATTCTTCTGAAGGATTCTAGATTTCACGCCTGATTAAAAGTTTGTTAACTCTGTAAGACGGTAGAAAGGCTTTTAACTTAAATTTTTTGTATAATATATAAGCGAATATTTTTATTTTTTATATTATACTTTATACATTATTATGATTATATTATTAGTTATTTTTTCGAGTATTTAAATCTATAGAAACAAATTATAATTGAAATTAATTATAAAACATTAACCAGAATACTTATCATATGATTATGTGAATAAATTATTATATTTCTATTGAAAACAATTATGGAGAGTAATTAAAAGGAATAAAATTTGAAATTTGACTGATATCGATTATATTTTATTTAATTTGGAAGCTCTTTTAAACATTTGTGAGATTTTAACACAAATAACTGTGACACAAAAAATGAATGTACACACAGTTTTTAGCAGCCATTTGAACGTCTATCATGCTGACAACTGAGAGGTAATGTTTTGGTTTCTCATTCAGTAAGTCGTGAATTCGATTCCAATATGATGCTTGTAATTATCCAGAATAAATTTTAAATTGTTTATCCCAATAAAATTAGTTTGAAGTGTAGAAAAAAAAACATTTGTAGGGCAAACAAATCACACTCCGTTAAAATAAGGACACAGTTATTTATAAAAAACAAATAATATTTTGATAATAACTTTTAAATGTCACGAATTGTTAACTTATATTAATAAAAAATTTTGAATCTCAATGATTTTTTTTATTATTTAAAGTCAATGTGTTAAGAATACATGATCTTTATATTAAGAATAAACATTATCACTTTTAGCTTTATGTTTATTCTTAATATAAATCTTTATTTTAGTTTTTCTGAGATTCAAAAATCCAAATGTCGTGTATCATTGTTTATTTTGCTTATCAAAGACACGTGAAAAATAAATTTCGTTTTATTATACCAACAATTTGATAAGGATATTTACAGTAAAAATTATAAAAATAACACTATATTAGTTATTCCTAAAATAAAGAGTCATAAATCCATTCGAGCTCAATTCGAATAAATTGGCTAAAACATAATATTTAACGAAAAATATTAATCGCAAAAAATTTAAATAAAAAACTAACAATTTCAGTTTTAATGAATTTAAATAACCTTTATCAATACTCTTTCTAAAATTATTAGTTTGATGTAATGAGTTAAAGTAAAATATCACTAAAACTGAATAGAATTTACATTTTTATTAAGTTTATAGATATTTTTAACAAAGTAGGATATATTTGAAATATGAATTGTATTATATTTTGTAAAAACAAAAATTGTTTCAATAGTAAACGGTGTTTTTTTTACAATATCCATTAAAGTTACGCTTTTGATTCTTTGATCTATTGCACAATTCTGTTGCGCAAAGCTTCGTTCTACTTAAAAGATAAATTGATAAGATAAATAATTTGGTTATTAATGAAACTGAAAATTGCGTTTTGCTCAGATAAAACGGATTTTATTTACAGCTATTTTTAGTAGGATAATTTATTTATTAAAGATGTTATATAAAAATGAAAATAATACTATAACACTAGTAAATTGTAAAATATATAAAGCTTCTTGAAATTTACAAAGCTTCTAAAATCTACTAAGTGTAAGAGATAAAACTTGCATTCTAAAAAGCAAACTTTAGTGTTTTAGGCATCATATTAATTATAGTAACTCTTATAAAATATAGTAAATTCTCTAATACTAGGAAAATCTTGTTTTCCTGGTATTGGAGAATTTACTGGCATGAAGATGCAAATAACGGTGATATGCAATAAATGTTGGTATGCCGTATAAAATATTTTATATAAGACAACACATATCTGGAAAAGAGTTAGATATGTTAGCCCTGTTACAATATCAGATTATAAGGATTCAAATATTTTTGTAAAATTCAGTCAACCTATGAGAGACGGGACATGATATCTCCGAGATAGTGGAATTTGGATTTTCAAGCATGAACTTTTTGTGAATTTACTGAGTATACCGACTATCTCTAGCAAAGCATTAAATCTCTGATAGTGGTGAGGCTAAAAAGAAACATTAAAAAAAAGAGATCTTTGATGTGAGTGATGAGAATACTTACACTAGAGAAGAGACGTGCAACATTTTCTCTAATTGCAGCGGGTTTCAGTAATGGGAAATTAATACGAGTAAATGTTCACAGAATGTTATTGATATAGACTTTTTTAAAACCAAAGGAACATTCATCTATTATTTTTGACTACGTGATACAAAGTTTTATGCCTCAACTCGGCATGATTAAACCATAAGTTTGTTGATGAATGGAAAGACGTTTTTGGGTCTGATGTTGTTTCTTGGTGGATGTGTGTTTCAAATTGCCTTTAATGGATAGGTGTATGAGGGGATGAAACAATTCTCATGAATCTAAGAATTCTATGTTCTAACAGAAGATTATTTAAACTAGTGGAGCCTTTGTGTGATGATATTAACTATGTGGACATGTAAGGATATATTATGTTAGATACAACGAAGACCTATCCTACAAATGGAGCTTTTGTAAGCTTCCAGTCTGATAGTCTTTACTTATTCAAAATCATTATGAATTATAATGATTATGAATAGTTTATTATGAATAACGTGACACCAAACATGTTGAGAGCTGAAACAAGATGGATTTTTTGATACTAAACACTTCTTTTCACTGCAAGACATCGATATCATTAAGCGCTCTAAGATAGGATAATTATTAAGCTTAACTGTTATGCTTTGCAGTAGAAAAATCTCCACTACCTTGTTCACTGTTATGGATTTAGATATTACTCAGCAGAATCTATGGTGTGATTTTTTCTATAAATTTCTAACTTTAAATCAGATTAATATCTGATTTATATATAATATCTGATATGGGCTTTTCATGGCCTACTAGCAAGACCGTTATCACCGAAGTGAAAAATCCAAGTTCGAATTTTATGATTGGAGAATATCATGGGATGGTTGTTGGTATTTTGTTTTTTCGCATGCATGTTTGCAATGATGAGGGCTGTGAGTTTTCAGGGTTTTCTCCGAGGAAACAAGTGAATGCCAATTATTATGAAAGTCCTTCCAGAATTCAATACGTGATTTACAACAGAGCTTTCATTTCGTTCTCTTTAAATTACGATGTGTAAAATACATTCCACTTTTCCGGAGATCAACACCCATCCAGAAAACTTTCTAGGTTGAAGAATTAATGGAAGATATTTTAAGCGAATATCAAACCAACAATTCATCATCACTGAATAAAAATTAATTGACAAATGACATTCATTAGAGAGAAATGATGTTGTTAGAACAGATATGAATAAATACATTCGTTGCATTCGAGATCCATGTATATTATTTGAGTTTCTGGTCTTATATCTAATCCATACAGTTGCCAAGGACATGTAAATAATATGACGCTTCGATCAATTTGCTGGTTGATATGCCTGATCAACCAATCAAAGTTCTTTTTGGACAAGTGGAGAACAGTGTTTTTTGATGTGTGTATGGTTTTAAATTTATTCTCAGATAATGTTTAACAACAGAAAATAGATGTTGTATTTCCCTTCTTTTGCATGCACCCCTATCAGGATTGCGATCTATGAAAATTTACTGGATTTCGTCTTTTGCGACAAGCAAATACGAAGCTTTATTAATGGAAATATTTTCTATAAAGCAAAAATTTGAAGAATTTTCAAATGCCTTGCATCAGTTCTTAGTTGTTAGTATGCAACCTACGGTCCAATCCATTTCTCTAATTCAATTTTTGTTATCTTTTCAAAGTCAGGTAATGAATTATCATCAACAAGTTACGTAAGCAAATACATCTTTGCTTAAAATCTCGGGTATCTACACAACAGGGCAAAGCAATTTCAAATTCTTCATAATTCGGGCACAGGTTCTTTTAAACGTTGTTAGTTTGGAAGCTTTGGTGGGTGTAAAATTTATATATAGCCAAAGATTTATCATTGTTCATTGTTACTGGAATCCTAATCATTTACATAATTTATGAACGATTATTACCATGTTAACATTGATATTTTGGCTCAATATTTCTTCTTCCCAATTTATTTTTTCGCATATAGAGATTTGAATAAGACCCCAAGAGCTAAGAGCTTTCATTGGAATCATCTGATACAAATGTATGCAATGAATGGGAAATCCTGTCTTAAATGATTCATTTGTTCTTTTACAATCAAAGAAATTGCCGAATTTAGAGTCAACAGTAAAACTGATTTGTTTGTATGGTCACTTTTTACGTAAGAGGGCTGATTTGACCGGGACCTAAAGAAAATTACGAATTGTTAAAACCTCAGTGAAGGAGATGAGAATAGGACTAGTGAATTGTTGAACGGAAAGCCGAGTAATTTTCCATTTCTCTACTTGAAATTGTAGCTGAGTCGGTATTTATTTTTGGTGACAGAAAAGAATACAGACGAAACAAAAGTTAATAAAGCTAGTTAACTAGTATGGTAAGCTAGTTAACTAGGTAACCATTTTGATGTCAATTTTTAACTTTTGCTACAAATAAAATGTTTCAATTCGTAATATTTTGTTTACACAGTTGTATTAGTTGGCAACTTTATCATTTACAATACGAAATGCAAAAGTACCGAAAATAAAAGCGCTATCTTTTAGTTAAAAAAGCTCACTTACAAAATATTTCGTTTTTAAGAATAGATAGACGTAAAAAAATTTTTCTTTACAAAATTCGAAATTACACTAAAAATGCCTCCATTATATAAAATTCATAATTAAAAAATAAAAATTTCATATTCTCTAATTACTGATAAATATCGTTTTTTGTTTTAAAAATAACAATTATTGTGTTAAAAATAAACAACTGTTGTTGTAAACTAGGGCAGATAAACATTATTTTAACCAATAAAAGTAACCAAAAAAATGTTGTTATTCTTATGTCTGTGTTAAAATGTATTATCACACAATTTACGGTGTATGAAGAAAAGGTAAACTTTTTTAAATTAAAATAGTATTAAATAAATTGATTCATAGTCAGAAAAAAGTAAATATTATTTAAATTGAAATAAAATTAAGCTTCACTTAAAATAGGTTTTGCATGTTTTAATTTCGATTGTCTTGATTACGTAATAAAGTGTTGTGAATACGAAAATGATCTCAAACTTCCTATTTAAAAATAGGAATTAAGGGGAAAAATGATTTAAAGTAAATTAGCTATAAATCGTTATAATTTATTTTAAGTATTTCATTCATACTAAACTTATTGTCAATATTATTTTTAGTTATTCTAATACTCTGCTGTCTTGTGGCCTTATTTACTTATCTTTCCATGACGTTGATTCCTGGAATAAAAAAATCTGAGGAGAAAGCAAAGGAACCAAAATATTACAGAGCAGCTATTTTGGAAGTAGCACCATTTTCAGATAATTCACTTTCCATTGAAGAAAATATAGAAAAGAATTTAAAGACATTTGAATTGGCTGTTGAGATTGCGAACACTAGTGTAAGAATATTTGTTTATTTTAGATAATGAGAGATTTTGTTTTAAGTTAAGACTGTTTTTTTACAATTTTCTACTTTTTAAATCTAATTTAGAAGAAAGAATATTTCATTTATTATTAGGGAATAAATGTTTTTTATGCACAATCAATATTTAATTGGTTAAATTTGAAATTCGGCAAGAATAAATAATAATATTCGAATATAATGTTAAAAAGAGTATTAAAAAGATTTATCGGTAATTCATTTATTTAAAAATTCTTAGAATTTTCCTTTTTAAAGTATTTAGATTTAAATAAGAAATGATGTTCTAAAAATAGTTATATATAAAAAAAGCCATGTTTGCAATGTAAAAAAATTTGTTTCATGAATAATATTAAAAAATATGCTATTTTGTAGATGAATATAAAATTCCGTGTGAAGTTTTTAAGGTATTCACAGACAAAAAATGTTCGAAAAGATTTAAAGTGACTGATTAGAAGCTATGAACTATTTCATCCCAGAAAATAATCTTTTTCAGCAACTGCAAACCATTTAGGATAAAATAAATTTTAGAATAAAAAGTTGACCAGCGAACTTTATATTGCTATGATTTAAAGTGAGAGTAAATTTAAAAATAATAGCTTTTACACACACTGTATTAACGCTGAGCTGGCAGTCGAATGGTTAGCGCTCTTGCCTTCGGTTCAACAGTTCGTGGGATCGAATCCCACCTTGGGCATGGATGTTTGTAGTGGTTCGGAATCCACTTTGAACCGTAGGTCCCGATCTAACTAGCCCTCGTGTGCAAAATATGACCGTTGAGCGACAAACAAGCAAAGCAGCACACAGCATTAACAATTATCATCTAAAAATATAATATCCATCTCATGCTTCGATATTCAATTGACTTCAAAACCACTGGTGGACAGTCTACTCGCGTAAGTCTGTTGATGCCCACTGGTAAAGAAATCCCATCACAGAAAGATCGCAAGACCCCTTGTAGGACCAGGAAAACACAATCGCTCCAGCAGCTGCTTTTCTGACTAGACAACTTGATGAACTACAAGACCAATAATAAGGCCAAGTCCTCCTAATAAAACATCGGTTCGATGCCAGAACAAGCTAGACGAACTATTCCAACAATCAAACTTGTATGATGCCCTTCCCGAGTTTATTCATGAAACTGAAATCACATGATGAATCCCGGACGCATAGTGAGGGCCTTTAAGAAAACTTCATCATTACATGTGTGAGCTGGGATCATCTGCCCCCTTGGGGTATTTTGGGGGAAAATGGGCCGGATTTACGTGCAGCTAGAAGTAAATTTATAAAACCTCTTACACCCACCTCGAGCTGACAAGAAACGCTACTACTACAAAGAAAGCTGCAGTCTAGCCTTTGATATTTTTAGCTTTTATTGATGCTGGATTCTCCATCTACCTGGAGAACCTAGGACAATTGTTTCACCAGTTTCACTATGTACTTGAATATGGTGGACTTTGCTGTTTGATGGTACCTTTACCATAAAATAACAAAGTTTATTCAAATGATTTAGTAAATTTTACAATGGTTGCAATCCTTATCAAGATTACGAGTCTTCTAGTAAGACAGTTATATATATATATATATATATATATATATATATATATATATATATATATATATATATATATATATATATATATATATATATATATATATATAGTGTAATCCCAAATAACTTATCTGCGATATGAAATATGTTTATCAAGGAAAGTATCTGTAACTACCAATTGAAGAATTACATGAAAAATACATAAAACTATTAAATAAAAGCATAAAATTATTTATCAATAATTGCACACGAACAGCTTTGCTTGCTGTTGGGTTGTCTATAATGTAGCTGATCAAAATCGTAAAAAAAAGACTGTATCATTAAAGGCACTATCTTTAAAGAAATAATTAATTTATTAAAAGTGGCAGCCATTTTCTTATTTCTAAAATCATAACTGGTGAAGAAAGAAGCATATGATTTTCTTAAAATTTCCATTACGTAAGGAAAGTGAAATATGGGCTTTTGAATATAATTCCATGCCTACATTGATGAAAAAAGAACATACCATGAGAAAAGTAATCTCTGTCATACTCTTCAATTAGTAAATTGCTGTGATTGGAAGGATAAAAGATAGTCACAAACAAATAGAATTATAGTTCTTCCAGAAGTTTTTTAAGAAGTGGGTGTTACAGAGGATATAAGCTCTATCATTTCAGTGAATCTTCCTATTCACCAAAATTAACATTTGAGTTTTTCCAACAAAAATACATCACAGTAGTAGATGTGGTACCTTATTCATTTGTCTTGCTAAGCATGAGTTTTAGTTAGCATTAATTAAAATAACAGCTAACATGGACGTCATTTATTTTTCAAAGATGAAATTGATTGGATTATAAATATATTGCTTCATTGATTCCAAGACATGGATTGCTTTATCTTATTAGAAAATTCAGCCACAGAAGTGCATTGATACTGGAAGAAGAGACTTGAAATTTCGTATATATAACGTTGAAAACGTAGGTGCATCGAAAAATTTCAAAATGACTTTTGTTTAATAGTTGTTAATTATGCAAGAGGAAATACATAATTTCTATGTTTAATCTTGAAATCCGGTGGCGTTGTAGTAGCATTTCCCCTTCTGAAACACAGGTTCAAGGCTCGGGCTGGGCAAGATCGATTTAGTCTTTCTTCCCTTCCATTGGTCGATAAAGCTGACTACCAAGCATGCTTGAGAGATAAAAACTGGGACGGGAGTTCACGTTAGGCTGACTACCTAACCGGGAGATATGTTTCGTACCTCAGGGTTCTCAGTCATGAAAACAGATATAGGCACCGTAAGCCTTGGCCCCCCTATGGACTGTTGTGCTACTGAGTTTAGTTTTCTCCTATTGTTAGAATAAATTTAAAATAAATATTCTAAATTAATATAAAACTTATCAATTTTCAATAAAATAAAATTGGATGCTGTTTATTATGAAAGTAACTCATAAAATGTCATTACTTAAGCATCGTTAAACTTAAATGTGTCAGAATGTAGAATTTCAAACACGTGGCTTAATTAGAGAAAGGAATATCTATTTATTTTTCATTCCGATTTTGGGTCAATAGGAATGCACACGTATTTTAAGAGTTTAATAAATAAATGTAGTAATTTATATAGCTAGAAACTTCTAATTTTCACATACAATTAAATTTATTTAAACTTCAAACAATTACTCGCATTCCCTTGATGAAATCAAAGAATTTCAGCACTTCACGAATGTCAGATTTGTCTAATTCACTTAAGATCTTACGTAAATCTTTTCAGCAGTAATTTTTAATTGAGTGAAAAAGAGTTGACTTTCAGGATTGATTCTCCGTGATATATTTTAAGAATTATTATTTTAAGAGAAGTTAGTGTTTTTAGGTAATGTCAGGCTATAAGTTCCTTCCATTTAACTGAAACTTCATTGGATATTTTAAACAGTATAGAAATTTCAATAAAAGTTAATTTTAAGAGGGTTAATTTAATAAAATTTCGATCAAATAAATTACACTTCAGAATTTATATTTAGTCCTTTCTGTCACTTAAAAAGGATGTCACTTAAAAGACACTTAAGTTGTCTCACCCTCTTCTCCATCTCTTCTTTACTTCCAAAACTTTTGTTTCTTAGATGGTTTTTAGTTAAGGTAAAACTATGAAGTTTACAGATGCGAAATCCAAATTATATTAGATTGCAATGACGAGTTGGCTCATTAGTCTTAAAGTGCAATAACAAAGTGATGACAGGCAGAATTTGTGGAAAATGTAAGTTCTTCCAGAAAGTATTTACTCAATTTTCGAAGGGGCTCCCTAAAATTTCACTAAAATCTCATGAGAGATTTTTTTTATAAAATTCTTTAGAAATTTGATTCGACCGTAATGCATTTTGGCATGAAATGCAGTGAATAATGCAGGCTTATAAGCTTTTGGCAAAAAGAGTCTAACAAGGGCAATTCTATATCTCATGACCACACACACAAAAAACATGCATTTTTAAATGCTTTATATAGAGGATTAAGGGATTTTCAATGCGCATAATAGAAGTGTTTCTCAAAAAATATATTATATAGTTTTATCATAAAATGATCTATGCTTTTTCAAGATTCCCTTTAAAAAATGAAAGAACATTTTATGGAAAAAATTATGACATTGAAAGAAGATTTATTTTTTAAAGTAACTTGTGAACAGTATATAAAATAATTAAAAAATAACTGAAAAATGCTAATAGTGGGGAAGCAGATAGAACATTTTATTTTATACTGAAGTGTACATGTTCTTATAACATAGAGCATCTTTCATTTCTAAAAATAAGGAAAATTTGCATTGAATTTTTACGAAATTAATTACAAACGTAATTTAAATTTGAAATATTTGTATGTTTTATAAAATATTTGATTTCAAGAAATAACCTGACTGATTTTACTCAGCTGAAACATCTTAAATAAAATATAAAATGGAATATGTAAGATTTCATATGAAAATATTATCTTTTCTGGTTATGAATGAAAGTTTTTAAAAACTCTGACAACAATTTCTTATAAAATGGAGTATTACTTATTTAAGTAAAGATAATGCATTTTTAAAGTGATATTTCATTTCAAAATCTTTTAATTTTTACAATTATTTCAGAGAAAAAGTTATAAAATTATATAAACACATAAAAGTAATTCTGAATTTGGAACTAATTTGAAAGACTTATATTAATTGCATTTGTTGATTTTACTGGCAATGAAAGAAAAGAGAAAATTTTTCAATAAATTGTAAATGTAATTCAATATTAAATAACATTCTTTTATAAAGGAAATTCAAGTAATATATATTTTAACAGCTGCATTTCAGAATAATAAAATTTTTCTAAATGCAGTGACTAATTTCCTGATTTGCTGGTAAAACCGACAAGGAGCTAAAAATATTGTTAAATAAATTCTTAAATCTATTTTTTTAGGGTGTCGATATAATTGTTTTCCCTGAAAGTGTTCTTTATGTAAGTGCTAGAAACTATTTAAGAAATCGGCGTGATTTGATTGGATCCATAGGACAAAATGTACCTGATCCAAAGATAGAGGATTACATTCCTTGTGAACAAGAATACAAATTCCGGAAAAATAAATTGTTGATAAAATTGAGCTGTTTGGCAAAAAAAGGTGGAATGTATTTGGTGGCTAATATAGTAGATTATAAGGGATGTAATAATGTTTGCGGTGTTACAGATGACGACGCTTCATCAAACTGTGTAAGCGATGAAGAATGTCCAGAAGACGGAATCTATCTTTACAATACAAATGTAGTATTCAACAGAGAAGGTAAATTGATTGCTAGGTACCACAAAAAACATCTTTATTTCGAACCAATACCTGATCCGTCTAAGTGCCCAGAGAGTGGGTACTTTGAGACAGAGTTTGGTACATTTGCTACGTTTATCTGTTTTGACATGATGTTTGAAGAAGCACAAGACGTAGTGGAACAAACAAATGTGGACAATGTTGCTTATCCTTACCACTGGTTCGACCACACTCCACTAATTTTCTTCGCGAATGTTTTCCAACAAGGTTTTGCAAGTTATAACAAAATCAATGTACTTGCTGCTAATAGCCATCAACCGGAAAGGGGAACTATAGGAAGTGGAATATTTTCAGGGTCAAATGGTGCATTAATATATACTCATATTGCTGATGGAACCTCTAAACTTTTAATATCTAACGTTCCTAAGCACCCTAAAGAAGAACGGGAAATAAACTTTGATGAATTGAATCGTCAGAGATTTGTAATAGTAAATAACACTTTTTATGAAGATAATATAGAAGAAAAAGCTAGATTCTACAACACATGTACTTTACTTGATAACAGGCCAGTGAAAGAAGTAAAAAAATACAATTGCTATTCAAATTTATTATCTAATTATGAGTTTGTGAAGCTCGAACATCCAATAGGTACAGTTGAAGTCTGTTCGAAGAGCTTCTGTTGCTCAGTCTCATACAAGTCAAAATCAATGACCGAAGATTATTTTGCTGCTGCCTCAGCCATGGCAGGCAATATGAACGAATCATTTGTTTTTGATATACAATCATGCTTCATTACTCGCTGTAAATCCAACGATGGAAAAAGCTGCTCAAGTTTTCTTCTCAATTCAAAGACAGTGTTCCAAACGGTGGACATCAAAGGAAATTTTTCGTCCAAATATGTTTATCCTATCATAGTGGACAGTAATTTGAGATTAACAAAGAAAGAGAAATGGGATTTCGATAGAAAATCACACATTCAGTATCAAAATGAGAAAGACAATTCGTCTCTGTTATTTCTTGGTATATATGGTAGGGAATTTGATTGAAATGTGGTCTCTCTTAGTTATTTATACTTACGTTTTAATAAATGATACATTCCAAACTTGAAATATAAGGATAAACCGGTATGATAGCCACTGAAATTTACATTCAATTTGTTATATACAAAATGAATTATAAATAGAATAATTATGTATAATGTTTTCTCTTTCATTAATTATGAGTTCATCAGAAGTATTTCGTTACATATAACAGTGCATTGCTTGTTGCAGATTTTAAAATTTTACTTTCATCTTGATTTATACAAGTTGAATTGTAAATAGCATAAACAAGTATCATATCGTTTTTCATTATTTTTCAAGCTATCAACAGTATAAAATTATATTTTATAAAATATAAAAGTTATATTTTGACAAAACAATATAAAAGAACAAAAATAAATCAGAAATAGCTATGATAAACGTTAAAATTAATATTTATCCTGGATTACATAAGTTGAATTACAAATGGAAATATTACTTGTCATTCTTTTATAACCATAAAATTACTGGTCCTTGAACTACAAAAATGTATTGTACATGCCTTTGTAAGTTTTTTATTTCAATGTATGATATAAATAAAGCTTTTTTACATAATATTTTACATTGTTTGTTTTGTATAAGAACAATATGAAGAGAACAAACACAAGAAAAGGAAAAACAACAACAGTGCATACATTTATGACAATGCTTGCTACCTTAAGAAAAATAAAATTCACTTGAATTTTTAAACTTTTAACATTCTTTCAATTTTGATAAAAATAAAAAATGTAATTTTCAAACTATTTATATGCAATTTAAAATTAAAAAGCCACATTCAAATTACTATGCTGTAAATGCCTTAAATAATATTTAAAATAAACATTAAATTTTATATTTTATTTTTCACATTAATAAGTAGTGAATTGTATATTACCTAAATTTTACACATTAATGTAGCTGAAGTTTGCATTATGAAAATTTTAATTAAATATTAAATCAAAATTTTACTGGTTAAAAACATAATTAAAATAAAATGCAAAAAAAAAAGAAAAATATTACACATTGTATGGAATACAAAGTATTTTCTGATACACCCATTAGAAAAGTATGGAAAAGTAATTGTTTTTTCTTCGAAGTTTACTTCATTTTCTTTTTAAAATACTATGTTCATTTTCACAAATTTCATTTTCAAAATATTGTAAATAAATCATTATAATTATCAAACATGGATTGCTTCTAATTTTCCCATCAATGCAGTAAACTAATTATCTGTTTCTATTAAAATCCTATGGTTAGATAAAATATCATTTATAAAATAGGAAAAACTAATTATGCCAAATAACTTCAAATCTATTACTTTGCAATGTTTCAGTAATACATTTGATATGGTTCTCCAGATAATCACAATTTAAATATATCACTTATTATTTTGTTGCGGATGATGAATGTAAATAAGGTATATAGCACAACCCGCACATGAGGAAACCTCTTCTGAAAGAAAATTAGCTATAAAATCCTTCAGAAGTTTCGAAATTGCTTTTGAATCTTAAAACTGAAAACAAGGCAGAGTTTGAATATGGACTTTAAAGGATGGAAAAAATTTGCTCCACCCTGTGATATAATCTCTGGAGGTTTACCAGAACTGACCTTCATAAGATTTTTTTTTGATTGGCATGTTGGGCTGGGTTCGTTACAGTTTCGTGCAGAATGTTGGCGATTTTTTTATTTTCTCTTAAAGATTGTGTCTGTCACTGGGTGATCCCTCAGAAATTTCTCCATATCGTTTTACAAATTGATATCAAAATGCAATTCACATTCTTTTCATACTATAGGCTACCTAGTTTTAAATCCCATTGTTGATAAAAATTAGCATGAATTTCTTTCATGTCCAAATAAATGAACAATCAAAATATTATTCTCAAATCGAATTGGCTCTTTTTTTAAAGAATGTTTCTATTACTTGTATTTACTTTAAAAACAAATTCCGTATATCTGCACTTTTATTAATATATCATCATTTCTGACATTTTCTTTATTTTAAAAATAGTTTCCATATTTTTGCTCTATATATTAGCAAATGTTTGCACTTCTAGTATTCTCTTGACGTTAAAAATAATTTGTGAAGGATTACTCTGGATTTTATTTATGAAATATGCAATTAAAGATCTAGTATAAGCCATTGTCTCCTACTTAATATTTAGTAAAATCATGCAAATTTAATAATACAAACAACATTTAAGTATCATTCATAATTTAAAGTTTTTTTGTAAATTTATACATTCAAATAAAATTGCAGCTTAATTAACATTTCACTGTTCGGTACTGGAGTTTAAATTATGCTTCCAAAAATTTGAAATCTTAATTGAAGAGAGAGACAAACAAAACCATATTTGTTATCTCTATTGTTGTAACACCAGCATGCTTTCCTGTATTCAGACTTGAGTTGAGTCTACCCATTAGATAGAAGCAGCTGGATAGAGTCTTCGTGAGTTTGAAGCAAGGACCAAGCAGAAGAACCTCAGTACTTGGCAAGCCATTCCAGAAGTATCATTGCATCTGGAGGGCAATGTGCCCACTCTCAATTTTAACGTGTTCCAGCTTATGGTTATACCAGGGTTTGAAATCACTACCTTCCGATAGTCAGAATGACGCTCTAACAACCAGACCACCGCTGCCTTTGTCCGTACTTGTCTCAGTACTCATGTACTTCATATATATACTTTGCAAACTTTGCATATGTCTTTCATGTAAATGCTCATACATTTTATGTAAATACATGAGATATGTATTTCTTTATTTTGGGAGATTCATCATCAAAATTAAAAGTTGTGGTGTGAATCAGACGCATTGTTTATTATCCAACTATAATAAAAGCTTTTATTGTTTAACAAATAATGTTGCGTAAACTATTAAAATATTTTTGCCTCAAAATTACTGCCATTTCCTGTTAAAATTGGGAAAGCAAATTGTTTACTATTTACTGAATCTCTTAAATAAATTACGAAACATTTCAAGAAATCTCAAGAGAATAATTTTGAGACATTTTTTTATCTCTATATACATGTTGCAAGTATATATATATATATATATATATATATATATATATATATATATATATATATATATATATATATATATATATATATATATATATATATATATATATATATATATATAGATAGATAGATAGATAGATAGATAGATATTAAATATAAAATGATAACTTAATCTAATCTTTTCTTTAAGGTTTTCTTTGAAACGGAAATAACGTTGCTAGTTCCGATTGGCTTGAGGAGAGAATTATTAAGATACTCCCTGATTTAAAGGAAAAAAAAGATCATAAGATAAATTTATTTTAAAGAATTATTAAGGCACTCTCTGTTTTAAAGTGAAAAAGGTCATAAGATATATTTTTTATTTCAATATTTCCTTGAGTCACATTTTTTATATTTAAAAAATAGTTTTAAATGCATCTATTTTACAAATCTACAAGCTAAGAGAAAAGAATCAAAGATTCGCAGGAATGATTATACGATTAGAATATTGAATATCTGGGGATTCACTATCCCCATATGATTATCTCTATTCTGTGATGCATAACTGTCATACAAAGTGTTATCTTCATCATGTTATTTATTATATTCCAAGTATATTTAACATTGGGAATTGTTTATACAATTTTTATAATTTTAATGCGGTAGAATTCACTTACAATTATATATAATTTTTTATAACTTATCATATTTAGTAGAGTATATAAATTTAAGAAAAATGTGCAGTATGTTACTCTGTAGCTTCTGATAAAATATATAATTGGAATTGTGTCTTATAAAAAGCTGCAAAATACAGAAATATACAAAAAGAGTTATTAAATTATTCTGCAACATATCATAATATTTGTATTTATTAAATTATTGGAATTATTTTCCTATGGGTTCAATTTTACTAGCAAATTAAATCTTATAAAATAGAAGCTAAAAAAATTGGTTGAAGTTAAAGACATAGACATTTTTATAGCATAATAGCATTATATTAGAAAATTTTTTTCCTTAATATTATCAAAATACATAGTCATAGTTCAATACCTATATCTGCGTATCTATCTATTTATTTATCTATCTATCTATCTATCTATCTATCTATCTATCTATCTATCTATATATATATATATATATATATATATATATATATATATATATATATATATATATATATATATATATATATATATATATATATATATATATATATATATATATATATATATATATACATACATATATATATATATATATATATATATATATATATATATATATATATATATATATATATATATATATATATATATATATATATATATATATATATACATATATATATATATATATATATATATATATATATATATATATATATATATATATATATATATATATATATATATATATATATATATATATATATATATATATATATATATATATATATATATATATATATATATATATATATATATATATATATGCACACGTATGCATGCATATATAATCTTTTTATATAATATTCTAAAATATTTGTATAATAGCATTCACCTAGAAATTATGTAATCTCATATAATTTAACACTTACCCCGAAAATAAAATTTTACGAAACAATGTTAACTATGTAACTCAGCAATTTCCTGAAGGACATAAAATAATATGCTTTATGAAATGCTTGCAAAATATAGAATTTTGCAGAGAATATAATAAAGTTATTCTGTAACATCTCATAATTTATCATTAACTTTTATTATAAGTATATTTCCACATATACAACTTTGCCAAAAAATGAAGCCTTACATTATTTAATAAAATACCGATAGTTTTATCAGAAAATTAAATATTATTTTATCTAGTAAAACATTGATAGATTTATCAAAATATTGAATATTATTTACCAAAATATCGATAGCTTTATCAAAATATTAAATATTATATTATTTACCAAAATATCGATAGCTTTACAGGGATATTAAACCTTATATATTTTCTAACAAAATATTAACAGTTTTATTAGGATATTGAATTTTGTATTATCTAGTAAAATATTGATATCTTTAAGAAGGTATTAAATCTTACACTGTCTAGAAAATTATTGATAGATTTAAGAAAGTTTTAAATCTTACACTGTCTGACAAAATATTGATAGCTTTACAAAGGTATTAAATCTTACACTGTCTCGCAAAATATTGATATCTTTAAGAAGATATTAAATCTCACACTGTCTGGTAAGACATTGATAGCTTTAAGAAGGTATTAAATCTTGTACCGTTTAGCAAAATATTGATACATTACTTGAAAACTAAATCTTATATTGCCTAGCAAAATATTGACAGCTTTGTCAGCAAATTAAGTCTAAAAGTATAAAATTAAAGAAAAAATAATGGTATTAAAATACTTCAGTGACAACTATCTAGCAAAATAATATGATATTAAAGATTTAACGGCATCATAATTTTACTCCGAAAAATACTTTCATAAATTTCACTTTGTCTCCAGTATACAAAAGTTCTCACACGTGCATTTAAGCTTCAACAGACCTCAAAACACAATTCCGTGAGAGCTAAAATTATCGATTCCGATGGGGACACTTATACCGGAGCTTCTTCAACAATGCCGATAAACAAGAAACCCCAGAGCCTTCCGATGACCTTCCGCCCGTGATTGATTGAATCGGGGCCATTGATTGCCATTGATAAAAACACTGTTTTGGCAGCACAGAATCTATCAGCTTTTGACACCGAATCGGACTTCATGCCCAGTATCTACCATGGTAGATACGTAATATTTCTTAATTCCAGGATGATTTATTAAACCACGCGTTCTAGTTGTCTACCGTGGGACGTGACCAGATGATTAAGAATTGTTCCAATCATTTGTTCAAGGATATTTTTCTGAAAATTATTACAACAATGCTACATTTGTGTTACTGGTGTTGTAAATTGTGACACGTTTTTCAGATTTTTTATTGAAGCAATAAAATTTCTAAATTAATGAATCATAAAACAAATTTCAACTTTCTTATTTAAAGCCTAATAATTGAGATATTATAAGGCGTTTCCTATTTAATTAGTCACAAAAGAAATTAATTAGAAACAAATTATGATTCTTGATATTAAAAACATGGCAGAGCATTATATTATTCAGTTAAATATTTTGCAAAATAAAATCAGTTTCATTATTTATTAAAGGAATGTCAAAGTTCATTAAAGAAACAATTATTTATATATAGATATTGGCATTCAGCCTTTCATCCCTTCAGTATCGATACATTGAATACCAAGTACGATTGGGAACTAAACACTGGGGGCTTAGCTTTACTTATTACGAAGCCCCCAGTGTCTTAAGGACACTGGGGGTTTCGCTTTATTTAATTGAGACATATGCTTCGCACCCCAGGGTCTCTCGGTCAAGAAAAAGAGAAAGGCACTGTAGGCTTTGGCCCACATGAGCTGTCATGCCACAGAGTTTAATTTAGCTTAAAAATTGTTATTAAAATATTCAACAAAAAGTTCTAAAATTTAGTTGCGTAAGAAAAATTATAAGAAACATTATTTATAAATTCGTAAAAACGTGTTGAAAGAATAAGCAGAATTATCTTGTAATTATTTAAAAAATAATAACTTTCTAATCAGCACTTTTATCTCTAAGGCTGGATTTTTAAATTAGAAACTTATTTATGAACTTTCTACAGCAAATCTTTTGAAACAAACTCTGGTTTATAATATTTATGTGGTCGAAATCGTTACTGTCAAACTAGCTTTTGGACCTTCAATTTAATAATTCGTGGCTTCAATTCCAGTGTCTAGGATGGGTGTCTTTTGAGTTCATTTTATAATGTAGATCCCTTCTAATTATCGCTCTTATGTAAATGCAAAACATAACCATGGATACACAAATGAACCAGATCGAGACTCGTATTTCTTAATTCAGATAAAAATTCAGATGTATAACTTAAGTTAAATTACTATTAATTAATTTATTAAAGAAATATTTATCAATAATAGAACAATGTTATTAAATATTTTAACAATAAGGGTACAAGTCTTTTTCTCACACTAATTTTATTAAAGATAAGGGGGAGATCAATCAATTCTTATAAATAAAGTAATCAACATTCACAAACAATATAATACAAGAAATAATACCACATAAATTTTGCACAATAATTTCAAAAAATGATTTGATTAAAATTATCATATACGATAATTTTTTATGTGATAAATGGAGTATTATGGTTTCACATAATGAATATGGGTACCTTATTTTAACATATAAATAATGATAAAGTTATTGAAGAACATATTGATGGAAAAACATCTGTAACAAAATAGTTTATGCCAGGCTTTTTTATAGTTTTTTCCTCCATGGGTGTCTAATAATAATTCTTTCGTGTTCCTTGCTCTAATCATTAAAGTTTTATAGTGTGTACTGTATTATAGTTAAGAGATAAAAGCAAAAAATAGGGTAGTATTTGCCATCATGCTTAAATTTATTGTTACTATTCGACAAAATACAATTGAAACTATTCGAAGCTAGTTTTCGTGATATACAGGGGAAAACTGCTACATATCTAATTCACAAAAATTAATATTGCAATAGGAAACTTGTTATGGTTTTAAAGAATAGACTAGTGATAAAGATGTGTAGTTCACAAGAGAAATGTTTTGGTAAGAAATACTGAATAAAATTCGAATTTACATGATCTTTTACCGTATGATCATTTTCCTTGTAATAATCATGATCCATATAGGGCTTAAATGATGTGCACAGAGGCCGGTGAGTATTATCTCACTCTTTTACTTAATAATACCAAAGAAGCATGTTATCTGTAACCAGTTTTATGCCAGTTGGCGAAATGCCACACTATGCCAATGCACTGTAATGATTATAAGCCTTTATCAACACAGAATGATGTGTCGATTCTAGAAGATCCGCTATCATCTAATATTAGTACCGCCGACTTCTGGATGTGAGATTATTTTAAAGAACCAGTTAATAAGATTCGTTAACATCGTCTGAACTCAAGTATTCAGTCTATCTTGAAATTTATGCAATTTATTCTGATGTGTTCCATGCAGCAGTAACAGGTCTCACTAGACCTGTTACTGTAGCGTGTTACTGCAGCATCTTGTGAGTTAACTTTATAATGTCGTAGTGCACGTTTACTGTCATGTTGTACAATTGTTATTGTGTGAATTAGTAAATGGAATCTACAGTTGTGTCCTATTCATGTTCATTATGATACTAATCTTTAGTGCTTTCTTTTAGAGACCTTTTTTTAAAACTCAAACATTTTTTTTGCTAAATAAAATCCAATTTCTTTGCAAGAACTTTTATGTAAATTACACATCTTTAATATTCTTTCATCTTGTCTTTAGAATAGCAAATATTTTATGAAACCTTTTGGTCACATGGTATGTACATTTGATGAACTTTATGCAGAGTTGTATTACATCGTATTGTTTTTACCATGGCTTTTTTTATACAATATTCAATAGGTATTTGTTTTGGAAAGTTAACTATTTATCTTGGTAACCAAATTATTCAATGAAATAATGCTTACTGCAGCTCTAATATACTTTTTTCGTAATGAACTTATAAATATATTTAAAATAAAAACATACGAAATAACATAAAATTATTCTTTTCTCGGATTTGTAATTCGTTCTACGGTCCAAACATGTATCTTACATGTGAGGGATAACTCAATCTCTAACTGCAGTTTAAAGCGGATTCTAAACCACAAAGGCAGAGGTGTGAGAAGTTAAGTCAAAAATATTTGAACTCAGCATTTAGCAGAGCTTGATTATTTTACCAATGGTTATGATTTAAACATAGAACTAAAAGAGAAAATTGCAACTAATTAATATTCTTTTTATTTTCTAATATTTTTTAAAAAATATTCGAAACCATGAATCAAATAAAAAATATTTTATTATTTCATTAAACTATATCTAAGATACAGCCGCATCAATATTGCTCATTTGATATCTTAATGGATGATGTTAGCTGCGTCTATTGTAAGTCTCCTTAATATCCTCAGTTTGTTATTGCTTGCCAAGACAGCTTTTCGTATGTTTTGCAATGTAATTAAAAGTAATTTTCGTTATAAATATGTTCGTTATATAAAAACGTTCGTTATAAATAATTTCGTTAGCAATATCTTTCTTCCATACTCTTAATAGAAACTATAATAAAAGCAGTATTTATCTACTGTAAAGTGTTCTATACTTCTGCGAAGTTATGTCAGAAGATTTCTCAAAATAATTAATTTCAATAACATATGTCTTTTTAGCTTGTTTTATATCTTCCTCTGTGTGGTATCCGTTTTTGATAATTCAACCATTTATTGATGATAAGGGATGTTTCAATTGCGAAATCTACAATTTAAAGCGAGAATTTCGAACCTTCTGCAACACCCATATTCGAGGTGAAAATCAAATTGATGAACTGTTTAATTAAAAGTTAGACTTACTAAGTAGGTAGTTGGACCAAAATTACAGTTAGGAGCTTTAGGACGATTAAAATAATTAAACTTCTTGAGCCACAGAGAAGCATACTTTTGCTGAGAAAAAAACTTTTTAAATAATTTTCCATGATATAAATTTTTATGAACGATTTTTTTTCCAGATTCAATTTCATTACAACTGTAACTCTTATATATAAACTATAACATTTTTTTAATCTAATTTCTGAAATTTTTGTATTTTAATATTTATATTATTTTGAAATTCCTGTACATAAGAATTTCAAAAATCAAAGCTAAAAACGTATAATGGATTTGTTATATTTACCTATTATTAAAACAAAAATTATTTTTAATTAACATTAATAAAATAAATTTATTTTTTGAAAAACATAAAACTCAGTCATTACTACCTAATTTTCTTGTTTTCATTACTTATTGACATATTAAATTATTTTTTTTAATTTTAAATAAACAAAATATCTTAACATTGTTACAATTTTTCGTAAAGGCGTAAGAGAATTTCTTAGTTAAGAAATTATAAGAAGTAAAAATATTGTTTTCATTATTTTTGTGGAGATTATTCATCGGTGATGTATAAAAAATGTAATCACTGTATTACGAAACACACATTTTTTGAGAGTTTAAGGTTATTTAAATCTCCCATTTTATTTTTAGTTGAAAACCTTACACGTCCTTATAAGTAAATACACTAAATATTTAATTACTGATAAAGCGATTAATGCAGACATTCCTATTATTTGATAATATAATTTAAAGACAAGGATACAGTTCAAGATCGTTGTTGATTAAAGAGTTATCCCTTAGGGTCTCTAAACATCATTTTAGATGGGTGTGTCAATGTTCAGACATCACAGCAGTGTGCCATATGTTTACGGTTTTCTGCTGACCTGAATATGCAATCAGTTTTTCAGTGTATTTAATAGAATTTATATTGAATGGCAGGTGCTATGAATCATAGTAATTATGACACAGGATACATCGCCCGAGGAAAATAACTACTTAATTTGAAAGTCATAAATTATAAAATTATGAAAATTCAAAGTACATTTTAACCTTCTGCTAATAAGTGTGCATAATTTGTCGGCGAAATAGTAATGTATATATTATCTTCAAAATTTATTGATAAATTTAAAGTAAACTAAATGAGATATTTAAATTGCTGCATATATTTATTTTTGTTCCAAAAATAGCACAAAAACTGATCACAATGTTTTAATTTATAAAATATAATCTAGATTATCCTAAGTTTTCTATGTTATATTCTTTATAAGGATTTTACAAGCAATTGAATGCAATTATTCTCGATTTTTTAAATTATATAGTTTTAACAATTATCTAGAATTAATAAATTATTTTAATTATTTTATAATTGATGTGCTTGCAATGATTAAAACTTTAAAATAATAGTTTCTATTATTTAGGGAATAGTTATGGTTTTACGCAATCATTACTTAATATACAAAATAATTTTAAATAATAGAACTTAATACAAAATTTCTAAATATGAATAACACAAATAAAATATTTTCCCTTTTCGCAAGTGCATTATTTAATGCATAAATTAGGTTAGTTAAAAATGTTTAATTATTTTTACCATAATTAAAGTTACTTAAGCTTTAATATCAATTTCAAAAACTTAATTTCTAAATCGAAACTTTATGTAATTGAAATATATTTTAAAAATAGTATACATAGTTTTAAATATTTTATATTAAATTTAAATACATTAATTAATGGTATAAAAAACTAAATAATTTATATCTTATTTATTATGTAGTATGTATACTTGTCAGCGTTTCCTCACAAGTATCCTGACTATATGAATGAAAAAGTGAAACCAATTTTTAAAATCGATTCTATTATATCGATTAAAATATAGCATTAGATTGATACTAGAGTTGGATACTTTATTCTATCGACTATTTGATACAATAAATGTTAAGCATGCTGAAATGTAATGCGTAAAGAAATGATTATTTTGTTGTTTAGTTTAATCATAATCTATCAGAATAATGTAGTCACACAAACCGAGTAGATTACTCTTCCTTATCAGTGACAACTTTATGCTCATTTGACCTGTTTAATAAATAAGCAAGTTGACGCAAGGCTTACATCATACCTTACAATTATGTTTTTTAAACAATAGAATTTAGTTTCATCATTTACTTTACAATCTTTTCTTATAATTTAGATGTCCGATAAAAACGTGACGCTTTATATTTTTCTGTTATGAATTTTGCTGTGTGATTAAATTATTTATTAGACTTTGTATGTGCATTAAATTTAGATTAAAAAGGAATATTAAAAGGGAACAACTTGCAATAAAAAGATATGATAAATTAAAGCAGTCACTTAAAGGAATGATTTCTTCTGTAAAAAAAGTAATTCAGTTAGTTCTAAGTATCCTTAAATCCAAATGACAGATTTTTAAATACTTCTTGTTGGGCAATTTAAATATGCATTGACCACATTCCTTAATGTCTTTCGTGCTGAATTTTTTATTTTAATTAGCTCATTAAAATTACATTTTTATTCAAAGTTTTTTCTCTTCTACAAAGTGGACATTTAATAATATAATTGATTCAACCATAAGGACATAATAATTTATTTAAATTGAATGGAATATTTTGTTCATATTTGTAAGAAACTGATAAGAGTTAATAAATCTTCCTGGTGTGTGTGTTATATATTTGATCCTTTTCTTTGGGGAATATTAATTGTAAACTACATGTCAAGATATTTGTTGAATAAAATTTCATTTATAAGCTAAACTATAAATTAAATATGTTTAAAAATTTGTATATTTCAAATATTAATTTATATTAAAAGACTGGCAACCAAGTCAGGTAAAGCATCAAGCTATTTGTGGAAATATTGGGGTTTCAAAGCTTTGGTAAAACGTTATAACCACCGTTCTTACTGATAGCAATTAGAACACGATAAATAGATCATGGCTGCATTATCCTTCAAGTGAAATGATACTTATAAAGCGGTAAGTGAAATATGGAAGAATACAAATCATTCTGAAATCTGATTGGTCACTGATATAAATTACTAAGACCCACTCATATCGGTGGGACAATAACATTTTCTCTGAATGCTTTACTATACAAGTTGTCAGTAATTCTGACTCTGGCAATGTGAATGGTGAAGTAAAAGAATTTGGATGTTAGAAGAAACAAATATTTAAATTTTTGTGATATTAAACCAATATGAACGAAAGTACAAGATTTTTAATAAAAAATAATTATAGCTAAGAATATATCACATTCCTTAACAAATAACTTTAAATTTAGACTATACAAGAATACAAACTACTCGGAAATGTTTGCAATATCCATTTGTGCATAATATTTTGAATTTTTATTCACTTTGAGTTTGATAGAAGTTAGTAATATATCATAAAAATAATCAGCAAGGTAGTACCGTTTAATTTGAAGAAGTGTGAGCATTGCATTCTGATAAATATTTATTAGTGTAAAATGGTATGAGGAAATTTTTAAATACTCACCTTGTGATAGATATGATTTTTAAAAGAAAAAAAGGCCATCTTGTTGCGAGCAAATGCAACGGACCCAACCCAAAATATAAATAGAAATTAATGAAGGTCAATCTCAATAAGTTTCGGCAGACTATATCAAAGTGAGGATTTTCCTATCTTGACAGCAAGTGTCTACTTCATTTTTCAATTTATAACTGGAGTAGAATTTCAAAACTTCAAAGTTAAAAACACTATTTTCATAAAAATTTCTGTACATTATGAGGAAGAGAGTGTGATATGATATATTTTTTATTCATATTTATACTCGTAAAGAATGAGATTAAAATTTAATGCACAATTTGAATTCAAATTTTAGAAACCAAAATCAAATGTATTGCAGAAAATTTATATCTGTAGATTGGTTTATTTAAGATTTATTAAATTCATCCACATATAAATAAACATAATAGAAAGTACATGCAATCTTTTGAATTCATAAATTAGTAATCCAAGTTGGCTCTGAATAGTTATGCTCTGATCATCGGCTCAACAGTTCATGGGTTCAAACTCCATTTGGTCAGGTAGTGGTTTGAAATGCTCTTTAAAATGTATGTTTTCTTCAAATTTGTTCTAGCTTGAAATAAAAAGGATTGTTGAGTGATAAACATACCAATCCTAATTTATCAAATTTAAATAAATTTTAAATTTTGGGATTACAATTAAATATATACCAAGAAATTTCTGTTTGAAAATTGATAGATTTTGTGTATTTACAATTTTGATGTTCTTCATTTTCGATAATCTTAATTAATTGAGAAAATAATGGAGCTCACACATTCTTGATTACTGACAATTAGGATTTATAAAATTAAATAATTTCTGAAAATTTAAAAATAAAATGAAGTTTAAGCTTAAAATAGATTATTTTGGTTGCCGTACACCTATTTCTGCTGACCAAAACCATAGTATTAACTTTTTTTATTGCTTCGTAATTTTGAATCATTGCTGAGCTGGCACACGAGTACATGTCATGGCAAACAAGTGGAGAAACATTAAGTGCTGATATTTAAAGCGCATTGATCCTCTCAGGTAAGTACACGATACGATATATTTTTGATCGTTCATATATCGAACCCATGACCAGTCGGAGGACAACCAGTTTCTCCGTCAGGCAATAATGAACCCAAATAACCCCAGTGAAAGTGAAAAAAGATTTCGATGAAATTATTTTGTATAAAATTTATATTTTAAATTAATACAATTTTATATATTATACATAACATATGTATTAAAAAACATTCTAAATTTATTGAAATTTTAGAATTAAATTAAGTACTGGCATTGAAAATCTGTAGCAAATTTAAATCTGTTTGGAATTAATCTCTTTAAAAAAGGTTTTTCATTACATTAAGTTTGACTTAATTTATTTTTATTCTTTGTGCTTTCTTTAATTTGTGTTTAGTAATGTACATAAAATATTTATAAATTAAATTTAATTTTCGATGACGAAATTTTCTTATTTTAAAGCATATAGAATAATATTTATAGTTTTGAATTTAGAAAAATAGCAGCTTGACATTACAAATTACCAATAACTGCAGTTGTCTTCAGTAATTTAATAATGATAAAACACTCATTGTTTTTAAGTAACATATTTACCATTGTAAATTTCTTCTGTCGTACAATTTTCTCTCGTTTTTAAAGCTAGAAACTTGTAATTTAGCACACTGTGCTATGTTACAAGATTATTATGATGTCTGAAATATGATTATTCACTTTGCAGCATGTTTTTAGTCTATTGTGTTGATTTTGGCGAAACTAAAAATCTGGAATTTCTATCTTTAACCGCTGTCTGATCACGCGAAATTACCTTGTATCCGGTTTTAAATGATTAGAAAAATATTTACATTGACAAGTTCTTTTTCTCTAAAATATAAGTTGAAAGATTTTAAATTATTTAAATTATTGCTATTTATGAAAATTGTGATGGCATTTTCATAATAGCATAGAAAATAAAACGCATTTTTCATGCATGAAATCATTAACACATTGCATTCCAAAGAAAGATTTTTTGTGTATTTTGATAAACGTACAAAAAAATCTTGCTCCATTTTGAATTTCGAAAATAAAAGAATATATGTTTTTTAAGAAAAAGGCAAAATTGAAAATAGGATTTTTTAAAATACAAATGCTTAATTGAACATTCAGCATTTCTTGATAAATAACGATTTTTGAAAATCAACTGTAATTTATCTAGATCTTAAATATTAAGTATAAATATTTTTAAATAAGAAGAGCGTTTATTAACGTGGTTTCACACGTCAGCTAAACGCTTACAATGGTTAGTTATTTTGACGTAAATAAGTGTATATATTTGCCCCTTATTTACGAAATAAATGTTACATTTTAAGTTTTAGCAGGAAATATTTATTTTTCCTGCTGAAACCTGAAATGTAACGTATGCTCTTTTTAATCAACAGGGGTCGAACCCGTAGTTGTTAGCTCCAAAGCACATGATCTTTACTATTAGGCAATGATCATTTGATATGTAAATGACGATAGCTAAGAATAAAATAGATAGATAATTTTACTGAAAGATTCACTTAAGTGTACAAATTCATTACATAATTCACACACACACACACACTCCTTTTTTGACCCAAGGAGTAGAAGTGATAACATCTTCATACAGTAGAGTAATAAGTGGACATGTCATTATGATCCCAAAAGTGGATGGGTCTTCTTAATTTAGAAACAGGGACCAAGCAGAAAGCTTACTACCACCAGAGATATAATTTTTTGAAGAAAGATATTGCGCCATATTTTGCACGTCCTAGCCATCATTAGTGAATACTACGGACCTTCTATTGGCACGGGATTCAAATTCCATACCTTCAGCTAATGAGAATGTGGCTCCAACCAACATGGCCATTTCGGTCGCATACAAAGTGAATATTTTAAATAAGATATTCACTCTAGATTATTTCTTTTCTGTATATATAACTTATATTTTTGCACATGTTAAAACATTATCTATAAATTTTGAAATGGTTTCTCAATACTTAAACATACCATACATATTGTATTTTACTCACAAATCAAAGGAATTTATTGTGGGTCCCACATAGCAAGGGCAAAAAACCCAAAATTTCCCCTGGCACCATCTCAACAGACACGCAATAGCAGAAGCTCCAAATTCATATCTCTGTTCATTAAGACTACGATCAAATCAAAGATCGACCACTACAAAATGAATTGTCTTATAATTAGGGACGACTATTTATTGCAGATAATCATTACAGATAGTATTTATTAGTGTAGATCATTAGTGATAGTAATGATTAGTGTAGAGGATCAGTAATGGTAGTGATTCATGTTAGATCATTAGTCCTTGGTACATTTTGTCAGTACTTCTTGAAGAAAACTCTTCATCAAACATTTTAAAATAATATAACTAGACTAGAATATTTTAGGCAGCATACACAAAATTTTCCACTATTTAGTCGTTATTTTCAGTGCATTGTATAATGTAAAAATCATTATTCTCTTCATGTCAAAATAACAAAATATATAGAGACCTACAACTATAGAATTGTTTATTAATATTTCCTTACTTCCTTAGGAAACAGTATATCGAAAATATGAATATGTTGGCTATTTTTTGTAAAACAGAGCAAAAAACGCCAGTAACGTTCATAACATATCTGTTGCATAGTCGGATACTTAAGTATTATCTCGTACTATAAACTTCCACGAAAACACATATATTACCCTAATGCAATTTAGAATCAAATGTTCTAATTTTGTGACAGCACGACTTTATCTATCTCATAAGCTTTTGTCTTATATTTTTTTCTTAGTTTTAAATTTATTTAAGGTTTTAAATTTATTATTGTGTGTGTGCATTTTCTATAATTGAACCAATATAAACGTATACATCATAGTTGGAATATAAATTGGAATTAAAGTTTTATCTATTTGTTTCTTTGAAGATACAAGTTAAATTTTCTATTTTCTTCAAATTTTGAAAAAAAATGAGCTAAATTTGCAATATTTGATGGCTTATTTTATTTCGTCAAAATGGTCCACAGGGTAATACCTAAGTAGACGTAATCACAAGATACACATATTATTGAGATCATTTCAAAATAAAAGAATTTGTTTTATGTCATAGTGTTTCATTTACATAGTTTTACAAAAACAATATTGAAATCGTGCTAGAGCTAATTCTATGGGAAAAATTAGAAAAATCGTAATTGGATTCTTAATATTATAATAGTTGATTTTCAAATTCAAGACAAATTCTAAATTCAATTTATCAACAACACCTAAATTCCTCCTTTAATATATTAAAAAATAATAATATATTTTGGCCATAATGTATTCAGGAGATATTATATCCGAGAATTTTTAATATTTAATTTGAACCCACCTTTCTTTATGTAAGGAAGAATAGGAAGCGATAAATTCAATGAATTTATATTTTCAATAAGTCATCCTCTAACATTAATAAAAAAGATATTCTGATTAAATGTTAAACCATTCAAAAGAAAGATATCTACATCAATAAAATTCTTGTACTTATCATCAAAAAGTTATTACTATTGTCTTCGTTTCCATAATGTCCGTATCGGATTTCACTTTTTGTGAAACCACCACAGACTGTAGTTGTCCGACACCATTTGTTTTCTCTTGCAACAATGTTGCCAACCATACAATAGACAAAAGTAAAAGGGAAAGTTCAAAAATTCCAGCTGCTCAAGTGGGATTTTTTTACGACTGCTAAGAATGGTCTGGAGCATTTCGCATTGTGTTATTGTTTTATAAAAATTATATCTTATCCTTCGCCTTCTTATTATAAATATTTCACATCCTGGACTGGTTTAGTAACACATTTCGATAGTCGTTTGAGATCCTTAAGTAGAAATATGACTTATTCCTAAATTAAATAATTGATATTTTAAACTGATTACTGAATGTATAAATTTTTTTGAAATCAGTGTTGTTTATTAATCTACCCACATTATATAAAGTTTAAAAGTTCTTGCATTAAATTTTTGATGAGCAGATGCTTCTATAAAGTATGCTTATATCAATCTTCTTTGCTTTCTGTTTAAAAAATAAATCATAGTTAAATGTTTTCAAATTTCTGGTTTTGATTCTAAGTAATTGATATATTTATTCAACAGAACTCGGCATACCACTATAGTTTTTTTGGAATAAATAGTCCATTTCTATAATAAGTAATCAAATAAAGAATCTCTTCAGGAAAACAAACTGATTTGAATTATTGATAGGAAGTTTTTGTTTACATATCATCTTTCTAAAAAAAGTAATACGATAGCAAAATTGATTGTATGTTCGTTAAGTAGCTAGGGAAATTACAAACTTGTGCTATAAAATAGGAATCAAAATTTAGTAAAAAGTTTGAATGAAGATTATATCTTTATTTAAGTTTTCTCTCTACTATTTACCTTATTTCAGAAATTTTAAACGCACTTTAAATTTAGATTTGGAATTTATTATGAGCAGTAAATTGTGCATAAAATATTTTTTAATAAATAATTCTAAGACAATATTTTAATAATATCACAATACATATTATTATCAGAATTTTTCTTAGGGATTTTTAATTTTAATTTTGTAAAATGTTTTAAACTTTATAAATTTTTATTAATAAACATGAAGTTAATTTTCTATAAAAATTAATCTTATCTTTAATGATACTGATAGCTGAATTTAAAGGGGAGATTTTTTATAATTAATTGCTCTGAAAATTAGTTTTATAAGCAATAATTTGAAATTGTTAATGTGTTAATGTAATTTATTCGAAATACATAATTTTTATATCGATTAATTTTCTCATTGTTTAGTAAATTTGCGATTTTTAATTAGCAACTAAGTATCAAAATATTGTTTAAATTATTCTTGAATTAATTGCACCAATCATTCGTGAAATTATTCTGTAAGTTTAAGGAAGGTTATACGATAAATTATTAAATAAATAATTTATAATAAATAAATTGTCCTTATTTTTTAATTAATTATTATTTTATTTCCTAAAAAGACACTATAAAATCCATTTTTATTGCGCAACATATGTGCAGTTACCCCAACCCCCCAAAAAAGCTATTCATTTATGTAATGAAAAGTTTATTTTTTCTTATAGAATATAATAATTAATTTTTTTACAAATAGTTTACTAGTATAATGAATAGCTTATTTCATCTCGAAATTGTTGTAATATGATTAAACTAAAATAAATTAATAATGTAATATGAAAAATTAATGTCAGTAAATATTAACCTTAATAAATAATACAAAGAACAATTATAAATGGCACAATATATTTTTGTTTTCTAAACTATCAACTCATAGAATTTTCATGTAAAAAAACATTGCCTTACTTTGCCCACATTATTATAGGCATACATAAATAATAAAATATATATTGTATTAAGAAAAAAGTAGATGAAATTACTAATCTTTTTATTGATAATTTTATTTTTATTTTTTCGAGGAAAGGATTTTTTAAAAATCAATATTTACTGATTTTTTTCTTTTAAACAAGTTGCTGATAAGTTAAATAACTAAGCAAATGCATTGATAATTATATAACATGTGATAAAAAAATTTAGATAAATTAATATAACTCAATGCTAATAAAAGCAAATTATATCTTTAAGTATTCAAGAAATTTTTATTTTTAAGCTATCCACAAAAATACATTTTAAAAAGTATTTTAAGCAGTTTTAAAACGTAAATTAAATTACAGCTACTAATTATAATTATAGCTTTACATTTTTTCATCCTATATTATCTCAGAACAGTTTTAAATTCAATAAAACTATACAGGCATTTAAACTCTAAAATCCTGTACAAAGAAAAGGTTTCATTTTATAATATAGTTATTATTCAGCATGCAACGTAGTAAAATGACTTAACAATTCAAAATATATTTGTAAGTAGGTTAGGACACCATGATTGATAATCATATTGTTCATTTTAATTATTAAAATGAGTAACTAATTTATCAAATAAAATAGAACTCACGTATGAAAGAGAATCAGAAAATATAAAGAAGATATTATATGCTTCAAAACAATATACCACTGTAATTTTATTATTACCTAATAAAACAAAACACTTTATTTTATCATGGAATGATATTTATTCATGCTATAAAAGTTTTCAAAATTTTAAATATACCCTTTATAAAAACGAGTTGCTTATAATTAAAATTTTTTTTATTAAATAGATTAATTAAATAAAAATATTTGATTTAAAAAGCATGAGTAAAAGATCAATGAATTAATATTTTAAAAATGTATTATTTTATGGAAAATTTATAGCTCCTATCGAAATTTTAGTGTTAATGAAACTGAATGTTATAAAATTAAACTAAACTCAGTAGCACGACAACCCAAGAGGGATCAAGGCCTACAGTGGACCGTATCTGTTTTTCTGACCGTGGGATTTGTAGTGCGAAGCATGTGTTCCGATTCCTTAATCGGCGAAACGCACAAATCTCAATGTTTATTTTCGAAGTATGTTTGATACTTAGTTTTATCGACCCACACAGAAGGAGTGAAAGACTGAGTCAACCTTGCCCATGTGAATTGGCAGCAAGAGGCAGAACTAGTAGGGTATATTCCCCCATTTGGCAACGTTTGAGACTTTTTTGTCGTCAAGCAAATCTTACGCTAATGCAACTTAAAAAACCATATATATGACACAACAGTAATGTAAAACACTAGAAAAGCCCAAACCTGCCAACAAAAAATCCAAAAAGGCAACAAAAATTCAAATTGGCAACATCAAAGGGGAAATTGGAAACACTATAGCAAAACAAAGGACGGCAGATTTGGCGAGAAATCTCTTGGGTTGATATATCATTCATTCATATACCACACGAAGCTCTAACACTACTCCACCAAGACTCGAATACTGTAAAAAGTTAATATATATTTACTCATTTCGAGGTTAATATGTGTGTATGTGAAAAATTTGAATACATAAAATAAATAATAAAAAATAACATTAATTCATCGGAGACTTTTGCATATCCTAATTCACAAATATTTTATATCTTTACAAATATTAAAATAATTTAAAGTATGTATATTATTCTAAAATCTTTAAAATCTAGCAAATTTTCAAATGGAGAAATAAATACTAATAAAATATTAAAAATATTATTTAAATAAATGAAAAAAAATTTGAATGAACGTAGATTCTAACAAAAATTGATTTCAATGATATTAATTTTATATACTTTTCGAAAAAACTGTCGTATTAATAAAACTATTTTTCCAAAGTTGTGGCATTGGTTGGTTTAGTTTGCCCAGATTAGCAATATGACTCGAACTTCTCCCAAATTTTAAGAAACCCAAATTATTAAACTTTTCAGTAACGTCTACTTTTGATCATTTTAGAATTTTTTTTTTGCTGATTCACATTATTGTCAAGTGTAGCGTGACATAGGGGAGGTATTAGCGATTAGTTTAGTAGGCCTGTGTTTGTGACTGCAGTAACTAATTTCTTAGCTTTGTTTACTTTTCTGTTTTTTGCTCCACGATGTGAAGTCTCATGCTTAAGTCAGTTGATATTACACCAAATGAGAGTGACATGTTTGAGGAATTTTTTAATTATGGATTTTTTAAATGCTGAAGCTCATTGGAACCCCACTAGTCTTCTTCCCTTCACGTTTTTAGGAATTTCAATCGTCAGAGTATTGGGGAAAATCAAGAACACATTACTTGCAAGCGAGTAAAAATAAACTTTCAAAAGATGAAAAAAAAAGTAAATATCATTATTTTTTGAAGGAAAAACATTGCGGCAACACATAGAATGATAAAGACAGATCATATTTTATCTACCTCCGTCAAATATCTACAGATGACAATCTTAGAAGAAGATGGGAAATCTTCAAGTTTTCCACTTTCGAATTTTACAGATCTTCAGTACAATGTGCATCACAGATAAGCAACTTGATATTGAATTCAAATAATCTTTAGTTAAAAAATAACATATAAATAAGAAACAAAAATGTTTATATACATATATACTTCCCGCTCCAAAGACCTTGTTCAAGAAAACAAATTTTGGCACTGTAAGCCGAGCCTCCTTCCCTATGTGCTGTAGTGTACATGAGTTTTTAACACACACACACACACACACACACACACACACACACACACACACACACACACACACACACACACACACACACACACACACACACACACACACACACACACACACACACACACACACACACACACACACACACACACACACACACACACACACACACACACACACACACACATATATATATATAGAATAATTTTAAAGTATATGAAATATTTTTTAAATATTTTCGCGTGTAGCGATATAAATTTATGATATATAAAATATATATCTATCAGTATTTAAAAAATAATAGTGATAAATTACTAAAACATGTGAAGCCAATGATTTTTATTTGAAATTTTACAACTTTAATAATATTAAATTGCTTAAGGTTAATCAAATATTTACATATATTTAAATGTTAATTTTGCGTTACATTGATATTAATTGTATGATATTTTTGCATACAAATATTGGATGTTTTTTAGATTCTAATAAAAATAACTCAGAAAAATATTCATAATGTTATTAATTTATTTTGGTAATTGTAACTGATATTTCCTAATGGGACAAAAATAGCTTTTCAATTTTAAACTTATTAAACACACAAAACATTAATAAATACAAGCAAAACTATTATAGTGTATTTATAATGAATATAGAGTAGTAAAAAAACACGAGCGAAAATAATTGCTCTGTTATTGTAATGCGAAACTTTATAAAAATGTCTCAAATACCTTAGCCTTTAAACACAACAAACATGCGAAAACCTTATTCTAAAACAACTTATTGTTTATTATGCTTTCCAGAACAAAACAATGTGATTATAACAACTAATGAAACTCGAAACTTCTTAAATGAAACATTATTACTCTATACGTAAAAATCTATTCGAAGAGTTGAAAAAATATTAATAGTTTTCTTTTGTGACAGCCTCAAGCCAATAAACTCGCCAAATGATTACAAAAACTAAAGATGGAATTTTTGGCTTCATAATTAATCTACTTTCGCATAATGCTGCAGGATACACGGAAAGAAAATTAAAAGAAGAAACTCCTTTCTAAGGAACTCGGGAATCATTATACGAGTATTTACCTTTACTCGGAATTGTAAGAAAACTGTGTTACTATTGTTAGGCAGGCAAGATACTTCTTGCTTCTTCAGTCGACCTAGACTGGAATTTTCTGTTTGATGATGCTATCAAGGTGTAGGCCAATTATTTATACCTGTATATACATTCAAATATCAATGGTGAGATTTCTAATTAAAAAGAAGGTGTTACTTTTGAGTAACTATTCAGTGTATAGTTAATGAAAAGATCACGTTTTTGACGTGTTAACTAACTTGAATGATAATGGAAACAAGTTTCAAATTATCTCTGACAATGGGAATAAGTCTCAAGTTCTCGCCCAGGAAAATCTTTGCGAAAAATTATTTATAAAATTCAGACCAGAAGTTTTTTTAATGGAAATTACTATTTTCTATGCAAACTTAACTTTAAGGAAACTAAAATAATAATTAAGAAACAAATATGCTTCTCAATATTTTTTATCTACAATTGTCATAAATGTTGTAATAATAAAAATCATTAACAAAATTATGTGCAAATTTCTTTCAAGAGAATAAATTACACATATACATTAAAGGAAAACAAAGCATGTGAAGTCAAATATTTCTTTAAGTAATCGAATTGTTCAATTTTTGATTATGAACAAAATTTTCATCACTTTATCTAATTTTTTAAATTATATTAGTTACGTAGCATTGAAATGTCAAATGAATCTTCCTTAGAGAAATATTTCATAGAAAATTTTCTAAAGTATAAATTTCTAACGAGCCATAGCTTTTAGCGAAAAATATGTACCCATTTCTTGGGGAAAAATACAATTTAGAATAACAATTTTCACAACATTTTCTCTATACTTAATTTTGCTCAAAATGCTGTCTGACAACACTAAATGTGTTCCTTCACACAAATAATATAAAAAAATATCGAAAGAAATATAGAATTCTTAAGAAATACATTTATTTGCAAAACTATTAAATGATGAATTCGGATCTCCAATCATTCGTATTTCCTATTGGCGATGTATTGAGAAGAACGCAAACACGTGGCAAAAATAGATGGAAAAAAAGAAAAAAGAACATTTTTTGGAAATCGTTAGAAATTATTAACATCATTAGCTTTAAAAAACTGTAGTAAGCGAATGTAAAAAGACGGGGAGATTTAAGACCTTTGCATTTTATTGTATTCCAAGCGGTTACGCACAGAGATGTCAGTTATAAAAGCACATTTTCATTTTAAAAAGGAAAAGAGTTCGAGCAGTTTGCTACAACCATTGAATTAATCACATCGATGCTTAAGCAACTTTACAGAAGGTTCAAATCAGCTTTTATGACGGTTTAAATCAATTACAAACGGTGTAACCAAAAATTGAAATGGAACATAATTTTTATTTTAAGTTAATCAGCTACCAACATCCTATTATAAGGTTTCATCTCATTTCGTAGATAATTCTCAATGCAATCCCACACAAAAAATATGGTGAGTAAACAGAATAAGCATATTTACATAGATTTAAATTAATATAGATTAAACTCAGAAGTTTTTTTTGCATTACTTGCTGGTTTATCTAACATCTGACAGGAGTAAAAAGTTGAAAAATGCAGAAGCTGTTTAATTTCAAAACAAAACATAATATATCAAAATTAAAAGTTAGTTTAAAATACAAAAATCATTAATTAATTAGAAAAAATAAATATAATTTAGCTGCAAATTGAATTCAGTCACATATTTTAAATTAAATTCCTACTCTGGTTTATTGAAAAAAGAATATTTCTTATAAATATATATATCAGTGTTAAAAGTTAAGAATTTTCAGATACAATAGTGAACTAATAGAAATAATGTACTGAAAAACGTCAAAATCTATAATGAGACTTGAAATTAAACAGACTGAAATTACATAATTTCGTGACAGAAATGATTAATTTAAGAATTTCTGTGGCATATATATTTGGCTTCACTTACTTGTAATCTACAAGTGTTGATGATTCTTTAAAAAAATTGTTGTCCCAATTTATTCCAAATATGTTCTATAAAATTAAGAATAGGAATCGGAAAATTTGATTGTCAATTCATCCAATAAATATCTTTACTTTTCACAAAATCTTTAACAATAGGAGCTTTTTAGAGCAAAGAACAAGCATACATTAAAGTAAAATTCGTTTCAGTTGCATTCTTGAAAAGGGGAAACTGAAAAGGAAACATAAAATTCCAAGATCTCACCCTTATATTTCACATCAATTATAATTCCTTTTTCAAAATTATAGAGCTGTGGTCTGCAGCAATTCGACATGAATCCAACTTAGATAGTCAAATTGTAACCATTTAGGAATATCATGTTGGAATAATAAATCGCCGACCGATTGGCTGAGTGGTTAGCGTTCCTGACTCCTGAGCTGTTGGTCCCTGGTTCGGGCATGGATGTTTCTTTCCTTCTCTGTTTTCTCTGTGGTGGTATGGCGCGGTTAACGCTACTCGCCTCCATGACTTGGTTCACATGTGCCCGCTGGGTAACGAAAAATGGTTAGCAGTCTCTGGCCTTGTTGTGGCATAGGGTTCAACCTTCTTGTGCCCGCCATTGGAAAAAAAATGTTGGAATAATTTGTCTCATTTACATTTTAAATCAATTATATTAAAATCTTATTTATTTTTAAATTTTGTTTAACTGGCACTCTACGATAACTAGTTTGCACATGCGAAATTTATAACACATATCTCATGATTTGCTATGAGTTCCAATCCATTGCAAATATTCTCTATTTTAGTAAAGGTCAAAGTCATAACCTGTTTAATGGTAGATATGCACAAGATTCAGTTTCAAGTCATAGTTAATTGTATGAAAAACACATTTTGAAATTTTGTTAGTATTTCCTTCCAAATTTTTTAAAAATTTAACTATAGATTCTTTTAAAAATATCATAAATTTATATCTGAGTTTGGGAATAATTTATGAATTGGAGTGAATAAGTAGTTATATTAAATCATCCAGAGATTTCGTTGCTCAATCTGAAAACATATTTTAATATTTTTAAAATTTTTAAAAATGCTACAATTTATTTATATTACTTAGTTATGAGTTTTTAAATAGAGCTTTAAATACTAAACACATTGCAATATTGTATTTGTTGTATTGCTTGCGCTTTAAATTTCTTAAAAATAAAACTCAAAAAAAGAATGGTACAATTTTTACTATAAAAAGCCATTATTTTGTCTATGTTTATATATTTACATAACCAGTAAAATTGTTTTTCAGAACTAGACATTTGCGTGGTAATACATAATGTGTCACATATGAGTTTATATAAAAAGTCTGATTTTTCAATATAAATAAAGACTTTACTTTATATGAGAGTAAGCATATTTTTAAATGCAAAGCTGTACCAGAAACATTAAATAATGAGGGAACATGCATATATTAAAATCTGGCATACATATGTCAACAGTTAAAATAAAACATTCTTAAATCTATTTTTTCCCTGTTATATACTATAAAAGCATAAAAAAGCATGTTACAAAAGGAAACGTCAAGAATCAAGAGCTTTATCCTTTGTTTTGCACCCAAAGGCATGATCCCATATTATTAAAAGAATAAAATAAAGTGCTTTTTTGAAAGAGAAAATTTTCATTTCTTTTTCTCAAAATGTTAGACTTATTATGTCATTTTCCTGAAGATAACTGTTTAAATTATACCTTAGGAGTCACGCTGCTTTCTTCAGTTCTACTTAGCCCCAAGATATGTACAAAAAGATGTATTAACTTTTCCAGTCATATAAACATATTTTGATAATTCATCCCTGTCTGGAAGGAAATTATCGGGAGCAATATGTTTGACAGTAACTGGTAGGAACAACCACTTGTCAAGAGAAAAGAATGGCAATCGCTGGCTTGGTTTATTAAGGAATATTTTGGAATAAGTAATGACAAGCAGGATGGGGTGTATATCTAATGCCTGTCATTTAGAGATTAAAATAATTTACAAAGGGAATTACAAGAAAGAATTGCCAAGTTGAAACATAGTATTTTAGATGAAATTTCAATTATCTGTATGCCTGCCAGCCAGTTTAAAAATATGCTAATAATCTCATAAATCATATGCTAATTGAAGTAATGAAAATAAGCATCTACGACTTTCATTTAATTTGATTCTCACGATTCAATTATAAGAATAAAGTAATACACTAGTTTGTAATTTGGAAAATACCAAAGTCTTTTCCTATTTGTTTACTTGTAAATGTGACATATTTTATTAGTATATAAAAACAACTCAATAATGTATTTTTTAAAATACGTTAGAAGAGAATAATAGTTGAAATTTATATTAATTTACAGTATTTTAATGGTTTCTTAAACCTTTATTCTCAGAAAGATGTTTATTACTTAATGGAAATTTAAATCTCAAATTTCCTTGGCAAATTTATATTTAGAGACAAGTTTGAGAAGGAAATTTTTGTGTGAGTGATTTTCTTTGGAACATAAGACTTTTCTGCAGATTCCATTTAAATAATATTTTAAACTGGTGCACCTTTCATCTTTTCATGACCTTTTTAGGGTCCTTTCATTCTTTTGCATTTTCAATGGTTACCTCTCCATGTTAATATACATGGTAAGGAGATAGCGGACACTATTTCATCTAAAGCAGGAGCTGATGGGTCATTAGACGAATTTGTACTGCTGACTCATTTAGAGCTGTTCTCGAAAGCTTAAAAAAAGCTTTTAACGCTCCTTGAATAATCCCACCTGTTTCATCTTCAAAAAATAGTGGGTTCAAACCCCATCTTAGAGTTAGATGTCAAACCCCACCTTAGAGTTAGAGTTAGAGAATCTATTTTAAACCATAGATCTCGGTCTAATTAGCCCTCATGTACAAAAACGGACTGTCGAGTGACAAACAAACCAAACTAATGGTTATCTTTCCTTTAATACATGCATTCGCCTATGGGTCAAAGTACACTTGATCGTAGAGGTAGAAATATCAGAAAGGTCTGTAAGCCTAATATTAATACTATTTAAAGCAATTATATCAGGTAGTTGTAATTTTTACCTTTAAGGCACCATTATTTAACACTTTTTTTGTAAGCAACATCTTTTCAAATTCATGATGGTAAATGTTGTGTAATGTAATATCAAGTGATCTGTTTACCGCAAGAACAAGAATCCTTTTTTCTAATAACTGAACGACACGTAGACAAAACAGATGTGTTACTTAAAAAAATATAATTATTTACTATTGAAACTTAAGAGTAGGATATTAACAAAATAAAAGCTATTTAAATGGGTAAAGAAAAACGCTTATGAAAATGTTCCCTTTTTTAAACTATGCATAAGTTATTTTATGAATAAATGCCTCCGGTATGCTTTTATCTTCATTATTTTACGAATCATTAAATATCAAAATGTGTCACACAACTTATAAATTCCCTATAATTTAGGGAATTCTTAGCTAATTTGTTTGATTAGTTGGAAATTGCGTGATATCTAAAAGATATCAATATTATGCGTTGACAAATTAATACATATCGCTTAAAATTTTACCCAATAGATATTTGTACAATATGTAAAGTAAAACATACTAATTTACTATCAGACAAAATGAAATATATCTTATTATTTTAAAATGTCTTAATAATTTAACGTGTCTTACTATTTTAAAATATGAGTTATGTATAAAGATAGTAATGTTTTTTTATGATATGGTCTTCAATGAATATATAATAAACGCTTCATCACTAATGATTTTATTTAATTGATTTCAAGGAAGTTACTTTTCTTTGTCCTCAATAGCGTAAGTATTTATTTGATATTTATTTAAAATGGGTCCTCTCATTCTTTGTTTGAAGCAAAAATAAACAACTTTCGAAATTCTAAGATTTTTACTTTTTATTAATCTTCTCAAATGGCTTAAATATTAAGATTCAATATATTTCGAAATTGCAATACAAGCGTAATCAACTGGTTCTGAAATTATTATGTGATTTTCTTAAAAATGTTTTGTAAATGATTTTTATAATCGACACAGGTCTAGACATAATCCAGAATGTTAAATTCTGATTTTATTTAGCGATGAAGAAATGTTGCCAAGATAACGCATTGTGACGTGGGTGATGACGTAAATACTAGGGTTGCCAAAATAAAGTTTTCTACATAATTCTCATAGGTCTCCACATCTATGACACAATAAAAACCTGACTGCCACATACTTTTGAAAATCTACCAAAAAAAATCACCGAACTCAAAATTTGGTATTCTGGATTACACGGCATCGGTGCCTTATTACAATAATCAGTTTAAAGTTAACATCCTGAAACTTAAGAAACAAATATCAAAATAACATTTTTACATATTGTTCTTGAAATTTATAGAAGATGTACTAATTTTTTATCACACTAAGAAGAAATTTTACACATATACTAAATTCTGGCTTATTATGATGTTGAAAATTGAAAAGCTGATTAATAATGCTTTAAATGCTTACATCAATTAAATACATAGCATGAAATAAATTACTTATTATCTCAACAATTTTTCTTCACTTAATTCTACAAATTTATAGACAAGTATATTTGATAACTTTTATATATTTCAGAAGATTTATGAATTTAACATTTATTTTTTAAAGTTTTTAAAAACTGGGGTTTTTGTCAAGCAGTATAAAGCAACATTGTAGAAATAGAGACATTAACAAAAATTACAGAGTTTTGATATTGGATTTTTTGTTTCTTGATGATTCTTTGACGTAAAATCGTAAACCATATTCAAATATTCCGTTATTTTGGAAAAAAATTCTGTAGAATTTAAATCTTTAAAAATTTTATTTTTAGCAATGCAACAAGTGTAGCGTTCAGTTGCTCTTAAAAATTTTTTTTTGTGGTTTGCAAAAGGAGTTAAAAAATCAGAACATCCTTAATATTAATATCAAGGTTTAAAGAGATGCTAAAATTCTATCTTCATATAAGGATTACAAGAAGATTTATGTAGTGAGCTCTCAGAGAATTAAGATGTTCATATTTTATTTGCTCGTCGCTTAGAATTTCATAAATATTTTCAATTTGAAAAAATTGTTGCAGATTTTGTAATTCTCAACTGAAGCATAATTTGTAGAAGTTATATTAAAATTTTTTTTTATTTAAATTATTGTCATTATTCATTTAGTTTTATTTCCATATTACAATATTTTTAAGATTTAGTGATTATTTTCCCGATAGTGAAAATGTGTATATTTCCAATATTTCTCAAATATTTTTGAACTTAATGCATTTTTCCTACTTCATGATTTGATACATGCCAAATGAATGAGCCATAGGATATAATGCTGCATCTTGAAGTTCGTTGCGATTCCACAGCTATTTTTGACTTTGAGCTATACTTACATTGATGCTGCATTTTCATGGAATTTTAAATATTTCAAGCCATGTTCCTCAAATGTGGTATTAGAACTCATCGTATCCTAGTAATGGGACACTACTCTTCATAGCGATATATACCAGGTTCAATACCAGCACAATGTTAAACAACAGAAACTTGATGTCTTGTATTCGCGTTTTAGCACGTCTGTGGAGGTGAATGCTTGAGAATTTTTCAGGTTTTCTCTTTTGCAACATATTTGAATATGACCTACTATCTATCAAAAGTTCTCCAGAAAAGCAGTTATGCTGTGGATTTTAAATGAATTTAAACAACCTTAGATCATTATGAATCGGCAGCCCGGTGTTAAAGCAGATATGTCCTTCTTTCTAAACTTATGTTAGCTGTAATTCGGAACTAAAGTTATGAAATAAACTTGATTGAAAGCTAATTAATTTTCTTAAAATTTAAGTTTTCGTACCAGCTACGCACTTGGTTAAAATTTTCTTATCTACATAGAAACTATATCTCTCATAGAAACTGTATATATAAACTATATTATTACCCTATCTGCATAGAAACCATGTATAGAGAAATATTTTTTATCTTTCTTTAAAAAATGGAAATCTACAGTTAAATTTACCAGATTTTCTTATTTTTAAAAGGACATACATTTTTCCAAGAAGACGAGTATAAGCATTTAGAATTCCACACACACATTTCCGAATCTTATAATTATACTACTTATCATGAATTCATTGACTAATATATGAAATCTCTTGATATTCGAATGATGTTTCACATCTCCGGGGCTAAGCAATATTTGGTATTTGTCACTCTGAGAAAATATAACGCTAAAATTGGGCTTGTAAAAATATCAATTCTTGAAAGTCCCAGACAATATAGAGCATGGTCAGGAGTGACCTAATATACATACACTGCTGTGCAGGTGAGTCCCGAACTGTGATATTAGGTTAACGGGTTTGGGATACTCGCCCGTCACCAAGTAACTCCTCATTTTGAACCACGGTAAGGTGACGAAGTCACATCTGAGTTGGCACTCTTCTCCCCACATCTACGCCACAATAATGAAAGGACTTTGTACGTTACATATTAACATGGACACATACCCAATCCACGCAGCTCCAGAACCCAGTGAGGGAGCGTACGTGGTCACCCTCCCAAACATTGCCCGCGGCAAATTAGGTTTCACTTTGCTGATCTTAACGGGTGTGAAGCTGGGGAGCCACTGGAGCTGGGCCTGATGATCAGCACACTTCAAACAGACTGGAAAAACCTTTTTTCTATAAGAACAGGACATATATCTCAAGTGTCCACTGATAAGCCGGGTGACGGCTGTCTGGTCCAGCCTACAACACTGCAGTGATAGCTCACCCCCAGGGCACTTTCTCTGGTACCATTGATGAACAGGTGGGATTGTCCCAGAAGAATTAAGTTTTTTTTAGCTCTTGAGAACAGCGCCAAATGAGTCAGTGACTTAGGTATGTATAATGACCCACTAGCCTCCGCTTCCGCAAAAATATCTGTTCTGTCTCATTACCACGTACAATCAACGAGAAAAAGTATTCATTGAAAATGTGCATTATATGCATTTGTATGTAAATAAACTGATGCTTTTTAAAATAAATTCCTTTAATGCAATAATTTTTACAAAATTAAGTGAATACAAATTTAATACAAAATCAACAAAAAATATTTCTAGTTGATTTTTAAATATCCAGAAGATATTTTTTCAGTATTGAAATCAACCAATAAACACATTCAAATCTGTTATTTCGAACTAACTGGAAAAGAATGAAATCGAACAGTTTCACTCACAAAGTATTCTATTCTTAAACAAAACTGAAATTTCCTGGAAAGGTGGAACAATTATTTTGAATTCAATTTAATTATCTAATAATTATGATATTAAATATGAATTCAATGACCATGTAAATAAATTTGGCATTTGCGTGTAAATATGCTACATAAAGGAATTTTTTTTGAAAACCAATTGACTTAATTCAATATCAAGCACTGCATCCCTAAAAGTCACATGCTTTTGTTTCCTTCAACCATTTACTTTTAATTAAAAGTCCAATACATAGCAAATCGTAAAGTGAAACAATTCGTGATATCTCGGGCAGTAAAAGAGGAAAATGTTTGCTGTCATTTTCATCGCCAAATTCATCCATCTAGAAAATGAGGCGAATGGGCAATGAGCATTGTAATCGAATTTTATCGTTCTCTATTTGACCTTATTAGAGATTGGAAATATTTTGGAAAATTTTACTCGCCAATATGTTTTATTGCTAACCTTTTTTCATCTAAGCATTTTCTAATCTTCTCATTTTGCACCATCTTCTAATTGATTTTGGCTCCTTAAATGAAAGGTTAAATTGAATATATTCAAGGTCAAATGAATGAAATATTCTAACGACAAAAGCTAATTAATGACAGAGTAATTGAAAATTAAGGTTTTCACATCAAAGTGGGTTTTTTTCTTCCTTAAAGAGTACATTACGCAGAAATATTTTTGCTGTATATTCAATTTAATTCTGATTATAATTGAAATTTGAGGTGTTTTCATATTAAAAACATATTTTTAAAGTGTTTTGATTTAAAATAGTGCAAGTAGTTTGTTATCTTTTGCTATAATTCTATAATTGTTTTATAAAAATGGTTAGAATCTTCAAATTATGAAAAATCTTGAATTTTATATCATTGATAATTCATTTTACTTACCGATACACAAAGGGTTGTGAGTAGAAGGTATAACAAATTAATTTTGGATTAAAAAAGAAAATCGTAAAAAATCACTAGTGACATTAAAAGCTATAACTATGACATTATATATATTCGACAGAAATAAAATACTAGTAAAATGAAAAACTAAATACACTGATTTATAATAAATATACATTCGTATTATTCATTTATCATAAGCTATAAATTACGATAGATGAAAGTAATGTTTATAGAAATATGTAATTGAAAATTTAAAATTAATTAAGTTTGAATTAAAATATGTTAAAGAAATATAAAAATGCGGCTAAATATTCTACTAATAGTTTTATTCCATTCTACTCCCTCCTAAATTAAAATTAAAAGTTAAAAATACTTAATAACTAATATCACTATAGATTGAAATATAAATGTAAATAAATTAAGGAAAATTTAGGAAAGAGGATGAAAATAATTTTCTTCCTTATTTAGAAAAAAATAAATGTAAAAATTATAAACAAAATAAATATCATGCATGTTGAATTATTTATATAAAATGAAGGAAACCATAAAAAACTCTTTTCTAGTGAATATAAACAATAATGTCATTGAATAATTAATAAACTAAATTAAATATCTAACAAGAATAATATATATATCCAAGGTATATTTTTGCTACTCAATTCAAAATTTGTGTGATATAATTTTGTGATTGACAATAAAGAATGCATTATGAGTTTCATTTTTATACATTTTTAACATAAAAAAGATTTTCATTTATTAGCATTATCAATTGAAATATTAATCTAGTTTTATAAGCACTATTTATAAAGAATATAATGCTTACAAACATCTCTTTTCATAAGAAAATATTAGTTAATTTTGGCTAATAGCTTTTGTAAAAATTTTATATTTTACTTTTAATTTTACCCCTAAAACTTTAAATTTTTCATCTTTATACTTTTGCACTAAATCACTCGCAGAAAACTACTGTAACGTCAACTGTGAAATATAAAAAAAATTACAAAAAATGTCTGCAATTTGCTTCAATATGTTCTAAAAATATATTAAATTCATTGGATTTTGATAAACCCCTATTTAATAGTATCATTTTGTCAATTATAATGTATGCAAAACATTAATATAAATGGCACATTATTTTTTTTACTGGACTTTTTTATTTCTGGTTGAGTGAGCAGTGTGGGAATTTCATAAATTCTATTTCCTTATGGGCACCAAAGAAGAAATTCCAATTTAATATCTAGAGTAATTTTAGATAACTCCAATTTATTTGTTTAATGTTTCACCGCATCCTGGAATTCAGGATTTTGAAGACTTTAACCACGAAAAATAGACTTCAGAGGTAATATTTCACAAAAATCTAAGCACACTTCGGTGAACCTGAGAAGATTTGACTACTCTGGTGCATAAAAACTGTTTAAGCACAGTGTGAAAGCGGCATAATAAAGTTGCTTTCTATTATTTGGTGAACACCTTTTTCTTAAAAATAGTGACAAACAAAATGAAATGAATAATCATAAAATATTATGATGAATGGAAAAACCACGTGTGTAATAAAATCATGCCTTGCTGTTAATGTAATTTATTTTTCATTATTCCCAAGTTGATGTTTATATTTAGATGTTATATAACTTAATAAAATGTTATCGCTTGTAAATCAATACCATATTATTAGTAAATATTATTATTATATGTATGCATGTGTGTTTAAATTACTTATGTATGCATAGTAATAATTAATAATTAATTAAGTTTTTGTGTATAAATTTTTGTGTCAGAAAATTTAATGTTGAAACTTATCATAAAAATATATCTTTTAATTTGTGTAAATATTCTAAGAAAATAAGAATAGTATATTTTTTTAAGTTAATGTAATAAAAAATTTAAATTAATATATTCATCATTAAATTTAATGAAATTTCATATAATAAAGGTTTTTAAAAGATGTTAACTTTTATTGGGAACGTATTATATTTATTTATTACTTTAGAATTTATTGTTCCCTTGTGCATACTTTATTTGATGCTATACATTTTTTATGGTTCATTAAATACGATTATTATTATAATTATTAAAACTAGTAAAATCATTGAATAACGAATCTATGTCATATTTTCCAAATAATATTCTTATTTTTTCAAATATTAAAAAAAACTTTTTTGTTTTTAGAATAATACATATTATTTCTTAACATAATAAATATAAATAATTTGAATAGCATAATTATTTCGAAATTTAATGCAGACTTTAAAGTTCATAATTTTTACTATTTCATACAGTATATAATAAACACTTATAAAAAGTTTTTTTGAAGATTATTCCATTTAACTACTTATATTTCTTCATGTATAAGTATAAAACACTTGATTTTGTGGAAAAGTTAATAACAGATTAAGCAGCTACAAAACTGATTATTATGCTCGTAATCTGACAATCAGATTCGCGTATCGTTCAACAAAATACCATATTGTTATAAGACTTGAATGAGTCTTAACCATACCTAAGAACTTTTAATCGGAGATTAAGAACTGCATGCCTTTGTTTGACTCGAAATCTGTCTCGCTTCCCACAGAAATCTTTCCTTAATCACAAGTCAAGGCATAGGCGAAGAATCTCTAAAATCTAATCATTCAAACGAATAACTTCCTATACAAGAAATTTTCAATGTTCTTCACTATTCCATAAAACAATGGCTTTTAATAAGATCACAAAATAAGCGACAGATTTCCGGGTTCCCTGACTTCAGCAATTTAGTGACAGGAAATATAAGTTGGTAACACACTAGACGTTCTTTTTATGAACTACTGGCGACCGGTTAAGCAGTTCTTGAAATGAAAAGTTGGTAAAGTATAAAAATAATGTATTAGTTTATTAAGATTTGATTTTTTTCTAAAATACAATATTTTTTAAATAAAATATTCAAAAGAATTATTCGGAATGTATTGTAAGAAACTCATGCAAAATAAGGTTCACATATAAAACAACACTTTCATTTTATTGATTCCGCTTTTACCGCACAATTTTATAAAGCTGAAACCATGTTTGATTTTAAATTGTTTCTATTTAATCGCCTGATGTTTCACAATGTTTAAATCTCAGCTTTATATCAACATAGTTGGATTTCTCTTTAACGCATCACCATCAGCAAGAGTGTTCATTCTTATCTTTATTATCAATAAAACTTTTTTCAGTTTAGTATGTTTTGCTTCTCTACAATATTTTCGAGAGGAATTACTTTCGCTGGTATTCTTTCCTACTTCAAGGAATTATTTTCTGAGTTTTTAATTGGTCGAGGGGTTGTTCCTAAAAATTCCTACTTTTTTGATTTTTGTCTTTAATATTTTTGTCTACTTCTTTTAGAATTTTTTTTACTTCAAATGATTAACACCTTCGTTTCTTCAGCTGTGTCAAATCTTCTAGAGAATCAATCTTTCTCTCGAAAATCGAAACTTCATAAACTGCTTAAATGAAACAAACCAATTACAAAACAGGTGAGCTTGGAATTTTTAAAGTTTTTATTCCCTTTATATGTTCTTATATACGGAATGGACAGGCTTCCAATTCAGCACCACAATTCTTTCGCATCATATGTCTGATAATGTTTCCACCATGTTTGGACTGTGCTTGCACACGTCTTTTGTTCAAGAATGAATCACGTTCGCAGGTGTTATATAAAAAGAAAATCAAATAAAAAATTTTAAAAACTATCAGGACATAAAAAATGTAAAAAATGGAAAAAGAAAACTATTTGTTAGAAATGAAAGTTCTCAAAAAGAGAATTCGCAAAAGTTTAGTTCATAAATGGGAATTAAAATAATCACTGTGTCTATTGTGTCAAATTAGGGACTACCCAATAATTCGTTAAAACGTGAGTATTCATAAATTAGAAGATTTTAAGAACGATTGCCTTTAGTATTCTCTAGAAATTATTATTCTAGGTAAAAATAAATTTCTAGAGAATACAATTAGAATAATTGTATTCTCTAGAAAATTATTTTTACCTGGAATTCAGTCACTATAAAAATGACTTGTTTTTATTAATTTAGATGATTAATTTTTCAATCAACAATAATAAATAAATAAAACATTCACTAGAATGCTAAAACCAGAAGCTTATAAAATTTGCAGTAAAAAAGAAGATGATGAACTTCAATAAACACTAGTTTTATGTGTTTATTGAAGTTAATAGCTTCAATAAAAAATAATTTTATGCGATTGAAATTAGTTTGAAAATATAAATGAGCAATTACAGAAAAAATTGTTAATTAATTGAAAATAACTGTAAGTTAGGTCCTATATATATATTAATTTTATATTACCAAAAATATCTAGTACATAATAAGAAATCACAAGTTAAAATTGTCAATTTATTAAAAATAAATATGAGTTTTATAAATACATAATTTTATTCCAAAAAAATTAATTTAGAATTTTTTATTAAATGTATAAAGTCATATTTCGTATATTTTAAGTGAATTATTTTAAACGTTTTTTCATACACATAATGTTTATTCAAATGTTATATCCCATGGACCAAAAAGGAAATGGTGACAAACTACTCTATAGTTCACTAACCAAAGTAAATTATTTACCAAATACACATGGTCGCCAGTAAAATGATATTCTTATCAGTTCTTTTCATGTAAATGAAATTGTTTTATTGTTGCTAACACTATAAATTTAAAAATACTTTCATACTCACTTATTTTGAAAATAAACTTTTTCCCAAATAATTGTGTTATGTTAAACACTAACTTCAGCGTTATTTTTAAAATTAACTTGTTGTGTGTGTTACAACTCTCATTAAACATGCATTTCACTACAATGCGAAACGATATGGTATCATTTTGATGAATTCGCGCCAACGTTTTTGATCAACGGTTTCAAGTTTCCAAACTTCCAATTATCGGAGTGTATACTATTGGGTATATCGTACAAAAGAACAAAACTGCTTCCAGTGATGAGCGAAGAAAATTGTTATGTATTGTCTAAAAATAATTTTTTTAAACGAATCACGTGATAGCATACTTTAGTGCAGTGCGATTGGCAAGATTTTGCTTAGCTCTGTATGAAAATATTTGGTTATAATAATAAATAGATATAAAAAAGTTCTTAACAAGTCGTTTACATAATTGTGTTACACAAGATATGATTTTTTGTATCAGTGTAAATTTTTTTCAGGTATTTTAGATTAAAAAAATTTAACCATACATTGGAAATTCTTGTGTTGTTCACTTATCAGCTAGTGCAAAATAATTCTACGGACTTCGAAAGAAACATTAATCAAGCTCGCGTTTTCAATCAAGCAGTTTTGGTGTTGCCATCGTTTTAGATAATCAGGAATCGTTTTAGCATTATATATTTATAAACCACATAGTATTTGTTATCATTGGTTTGTTTCAGTAAAATGATTTTAAATAAATTTGTTCAATATAAACTGTCCCTATTTGAACTCAATCAAAGATTTGTGGGATAATTCAGGAAGTAAATTGAGGAAATACAAGTACAGAACAAATCTTCATCCAGTCATAACTTGGAAGAATATTTAAATTTTATCTTAAATTTGATTAGATCACTTGACACTGATCATCACAACTTGATACGGTTGCAGTTAAACATCCATCAAAGTGCATTTTTAAACATGATTGTAGCAAAATAAATTTTGTTTCATATATGAACTCTCAAACTTAATAACAAGGAGAGTGAAAAAACAATTTCCCACATTAAAGCAAATTTATTATGGCTTAATAATTGTTTCACACGTTTTGAAATGGAAGGTCACAAGTTCAATCCCAGGCCCTAATTAAAAATTAGTAACAGGTATTGTTCCCCAATTAATTATGCTTATATACATTGGAATAAATGATTGTGAATTCTTCGAGTTTGTAACAAGTAAATACCACCCGCTATCTATAAATAGTTCAACAGAAAGACAACAGCATACGGTAAATATTGGAAGACATCCACTATATGTGCTAAATGTATGAATATATTCATTTAATAATTTTATGTAAAATGTGAAGGCATAATATATACATTATTAAAATAAAATTTAATATTTTTCATGAATCATTAACATAATTTTATTAATGGCTTTTAAATCATCCAGTAATGAATAAAGAAATGTAAGATATTTTTATACATTTAGCATTATATGTAAGTAATTATAAGCTTTTTAAAAGGAATTTGTAATTTTAAAAGTATGTTGTATGAATATTAATTAGTAAATTTGAGATAACAAGTTTTTTAATTTAGATTTAATGAGTAAATCATGCATGATATTAAAAGACATCAAACATATGATTTATGCATCAAAGCCATTAAATGTTTATCACTAACTATTTAGTTTCACACAATTAACCTAATGAAAGATTTTTATTCAGTACCCATTTAGTATAAATTATTTTAATTTAGTTTTATATTTAATCCTATACACAATATTTAATAACTTTAATTGCTTATTTATAGATATGTAATTTTAGAAATGCATTACAACTTTAACACTTTAGACTGTTCCCTGCACGATGTCAAATAAAGAAAAGAAATAAAAAAAACTTAATTTCAGAATATTAATAAGACTAAACTATTTTTTAAAGTTAAACAGTAACTATTTTAACATTTTCCTAGTTAAAATATTAGAAATAGTTTATTCAAAGCCAGTTAAGAATGTTTTGAGAAAGAGGATAATTTGTTCCTAATTTGTAGAAATCAGAATCTCGATAAGTGTGTTTATAAAATTGAAAATTTGAAAGTAATTTTGATTGATCTTATGAATTATTCATTTGTATATTTTATTCACCTTTTCTATCGTATGATTGTTCTTCAAATGCTGCATAATCTATGAATGCCAAAATCATTTACCTTATTTTATTTGAAAGAAAGTATATCACTGAATGCTTACATTTTCATTTCACTATCAATGACATTGTTTCGTCATTTTTTTATTCTTATTGATATAAAAGAAAAACATACTAAATAAATCAATTAAATAACCTACAAACAGTTTTAATATGCTTTGTTTCTCGCCCAAATAGATTAATGGTTTATTTTAAGCAATGATTTAATATTTCATTTGTTTTATAATCAACATCTTTTTTTAAAGCTATATTTTATTACAAAATTTTCTTTTATTACTAAATTTAATCTTCAAATACAAATATGATTTTTACGATTGTTTAAAAGTTGTTTATTTTATTATACATACGAAATAGGATAAAATAAACTTGTACCAGGAAATGTATGGATTTTATTAAGTACCTGGAATTATTTATTAAAATTAATGATATAACAAAAAAGAAGAATTTTTTCAAACTGCATTAGATTTTCAGAGCTAGATAACAATCAATATTTAAATATTTGAGTATTTTCTGTGAAATTTAATGAAAATAATATATAGTTTTACAGAAGATAAAATTATAAATTTATGCATGCATCCATACCAGCTCATATTTACAACCAAATTATTTTGAGAAAAAATTCAATAGCTTAACTTAAAAAATATGAACTCTATGATCACTTGAAAATATTGGAATACTCATAATTTGTCAAAAGTGCATATTATTTAAGTGATTGCTAAAATTTGAAATCATGCAACAGTTGTATTGAAATTCTATAACAATGATGCTAAGGGGTTTTAAAAAGTAATGAAAAAATTTATAGAATGTAGAAATGTGTGATTCTATAGCAAGGTGTTTCCAAAATAAGAAAATCCAAACTGTCAAATTCGATTATTTCAAGAAAAATAGAGCTATCTCTTTAGACACATTTTGTGGGACTTAAGTAGCATAACGCTGCTTCCAATAAGATAAACAAAGTGAAGCATTACTTGTCACTGGCAGTGAATGGGAGACTGTGACCACATTTCTCTCTCATCAGGTAACTGGAGCTCTCTAAGTTGAGGACATTTCCACATTAATCTGTGATGTCCAAAGTTCTACCGCTGCCGTGGTATGGTTGTGGAGACAAGAGAGCTAGTTCAGGTGTGAACTCGTTCACCTGACCGTGGCTCAAAATGACGAGGCACTCTATGATGGGCTAGTATTCCAAAACCATTAATCTTGAAACACAGTCTAAGGTTGGCCCGCGCCGCTTTGTAAGAATGTATGTAGATGGATTTAATAAAACAATTAGTAATTTTTAAGCAATTTATTCCCTAGTATGGAAATGTAGACATTAGTTTTTGAATAAAGTATATCTCATGACTTATATTCCAGATTACAAAAGTCATAAATTTAGGAAAAAAAACAGTATTTGCTTCGCTGTACTTTTGACACCACGTCGTAGAATACCTTATAGTCTAAAAAACGTTTTAAGCTATAAGGTAGTCTACGCTTAGACTACCTTGCTAAAAGACGTTTTAACAGCCACAGTATAACTCTTTTTGGAAAGCTTTTGATAATAGTAGTGCGTATTCACATGCGCAAGGGAGAAAACTCGGAAAATTCCCAAGCACTCATTCCGACAGTCATGCACGCAGAAGCTAGAAACGCAACATCCATCTCCCGTTGTTCAACAATGGCTAATTTTGAACCCTTTCTTTCTGAAGAATGGTGTCCTTCCACCATTCTTCAAGCCTCGGCGAGTCCTAAGGCCTCATTCGAGGATAATGGCTTAAAATATTTAAAATTCTGTTACGTAAGGATTATAATTTGGTGACCAAAGATTATGAATAAATGTCAACCACTATTTATCGGATTGTATTAGATAAATAAGATGAGTTTTTTTAGGTAAGCATTTTATATTACATGTATGTGCAAACTTGGGGAGAAGATTAAAATACAAGATTTTTAAAATTCCAGTAAAAATTGAGCAATAATCTGACGGGAGCAAACACGCGAAGTGAATTTGACAAAGTGATGGAAATTTTATGATCACTGCAGAGATTAGTGTGATAAGAATATATCACAAACTTTCCGTCTTCAGTGACTGCATATTCAATGAATTTCGGAAGAGAGACAGGGCAACAAAGTGTTACAAAGAGAGTAAACTTGAAATTTACAGAAGCGTCACAATGAAGTTAACGTAGTTCCGTTTCATGCTCTACTTCAAAAGAAGATTCATTTTCTAATCCAGACCGAAGGTCAATACATTTTCTACTTTTTCTTCCAATTTTTTTCTGGGAAAAATGAAAAGAAGTGAATAAATGCTTTCATACTTTCACAATATTTTCCAAAGAGCTTCAAAGACAATATATGTCATTGTTTTATTTACGACAAATAAAAGAAATTACAGTCAAGAATTTAATATGCATGCTCGAGTAAGTTTATTTGGATAAACACATCATTTTTGGACCGAGAGTAAATTTCCTTTATTTATTATAATTTTTTATGGTATGACCTTTCTTTTTTTAAAGCTAGAAAATGTGGAAAACGGTTTTGTTCACAGAGAAGAATAAAGTTTCAAAGAAATGACTAATGTGACAGTTCTCAGACGATTTGAATGAAATAAAAGTATTTAGAAATATGTCATAGTCATTATAAGCAAATCGAAGAGTAATAAATATAGTTATGACGAGAAATAAATATTTTTGGATTCCAAAAAAATACATTTTATAGACATAAAGTTAGTCTGGCTTGGTTTTTCAAAGACTAAAATTGAACTGTTTGAAAAAGATCATCGACCTTTGACGCTAATTTTAAGGAAGAGAGAACTTTTTTTCATATATTTTAATATCCTTTCCTTTGAAAACTGGATCTTCAAGTAAATCTGCAAAGCTGAAGTTATATAATTCTTCCGTCAGATCATATTTTTGAAGATTATTGTAATCCTGCTATAAATAAAACTCAAATCCAATAAAAAATTTAAAGCCTAAGTTTTGAAAAAATAGTTTTCAACCAGAAGGTTTGATAAAAAATAAAATTATCCAGGAAAATAAAATTTAAAGTCACCAAAGAGTAATTGATTTTTTACTAATAATTTATTTTATAGATAAAATTTATACATTTCATTTAAATATTTCATGTTATTGAAACTCTAATTTTTATAATGCACAGTTCTTATACTTACTATTTATTTTTTGTATTTTCGATTGCTTTAATTTTAAGCTTTTATGAAATCTTCGTCATAACATTGGATGTTACTATTTTATTCACTTTCTTTTCTTATCCTTAATTCTCAAATTTTATGAACAGAAATAATCAGTTTACTAAGTTTTTTACATGATTTCTATAATGTATTTTACTTTATGATGTTTTAAATATAATTTGCATAAATTTAAATATAATTATTTTGTATATATGGCTTGATTATTTTACAATAGAATAATCAAATAATATATAGTTCACTCAATACACACTTTAGACTCACAATTTTCAAGCAATTTTGTTTTAGTTTATATGGGGAAACCTGTAACTGATTTAAACAATAAATTTGATTTACATACATATTTTGTTCTCTCTGCATAAATTATAGGTTATTACTGGTCTTAGTTTTATTTATAATTGGTGCAAATTTACCGTAATGAATGGGAATAGCATAGAATAGCCTTAATATTTTATAATTATTAAAAAAGGGTTTGTACTAAAAGACAAAAACATAATTGCTTTAGAAAGTCTAAACATTCTGTACAATCAACAAATGAAAGAATTGCGAAAATATTTTAAAATTTTTGAAAAAAAACTTTTCATCAATGAAATAAAAATGCTTAAGCCTTTGAAAGAAAATCCTATATTTATTCTATAATGAAAAAACATATTACAACCAGAGAAAACACACCTACATATTAGAATTTGTATGACATGAACAAACTTAATACCTAATATGGAACTTGATTTTAAGGACACAACTATCTAAAAAAATTGAGTGACGGGGTCATACAATTGACTATAAATTGCAGAGAAATCTGATGACAGTTAATATGTTGTTATACTGATATGCTCATCATCTGCGTAGACATAAAGTAAAATCTAATTGTAGCGTTGCAAAATAAGAGATACATTTTTGCAACTAATAGATGCTTGTTCTAGGTAAGTAATTCCCAGAGAGTTTGAAATAGTAGTTTTTAAAAATATTGTCTGTCTACCACAAGAATAGTTCTCATTAAGAAGTCTGGTTAGTGAAGGTTGCTATAGTAACTACAGCTGTCCATTTTAAATTGAGATTAAAGGTGTTATAAAATAACGCAGGTTAAAGGATTACCTCATGCTATTCTCAAAGGGTTTATTAAGTCAAAAAAGGTGCTTTTCTTTTAACTCTTCCTGTTGAAAATGCACATCTTATCTGTGCATTCAAATATCTTTAAAATACAATTATTAACACTGACAGAAAACTTATACTAATCACTTTTGATTAAATTTACACTATTGGATATATTCCAATTTAGCAGAGAATAATGATATTCGAAGTAATACCATTCCTTTTTCAGTTATGATAGCAAATATCTTATTTGCCCCCAACTCCCCGACTAGACAACAAGTATCTCTCAGATATTTAAGAATTATTTTATTCACTAAAATCATTCAGGTTAAAAAACAATTTTGAATCCATGTATCCATGATACAGGCACTGTTTGTTTTGCTCCTTATAATGAACATCGTTGGCCTTTCTATTTTAACGATAGTTGTGGTTCTCTGTAACTCTGATTTCAACTTTTCAATACTATTATGTTACATTAGCGAGTATCCTTCTTTTCAACGTATCAAAAGATAACTTGCAGTGTTTCTCTAATATGTAATGTCGTCAATAAATAAATTAAATGAAATTCGCAGTCAAATTCCTCTACAATTTATATTTATTATAATGTTTGATATCACTCTTTTCTGAATGCACCGGTCTTTTTAATTAAATTTTGTTAACTTTTCATATTTAATTGTTCATCTAATTCAATGAATTACATTCACAAGTCGGTATTTTTTTCCATTTTTTCTATACATGTAATTTAATTTATTACGTGTGTATTAAAAGGGATATAGAAATTTTTTATTTTGTTACTAAGACTTCTTGATCTAGCAAAGTTTAAATTTGGTCCATGAGTCCATGCAGAAAGGAGGGGGAAGATTTATTTAATCCAAGAGACTGGGGCACATTAAAGTATTTTTTTTTAAATTTTACAGACTGAAAGTACAAATATATATATATATATATATGTATATATATATATATATATATATATATATATATATATATATATATATATATATATATATATATATATATATATATATATATATATATATATATATATATATATATATATATATACACTACTTGCCATTAAAATTGCTACACCAGGAAAGCGGCACACCACACACGTGAAATTTGCATGACAGGTAGAACTTGCTGTGATATGCAAATGATTAGATTTTCAGCGCATTCATACAAAGCAGGCGACAGTAGCGACATCTACAATGTGTGTAAAACCAGAGATTTGACAGCAATTCAGTTTTGTCATACTCAATTTCCGTTTCAACGTTGTTTTCGGCAAAGAAAGTTGTTGTAATGCCTCGTGTAAGAAGAAATGCCAATCATCACGTGTCTGACTTTGATCGAGGAAGGATTATAGCCTACCGGGATTGCGGTTTATCGTACCGCAATATTGCTGCTCGCGTCGGTCGAAACCCCATGACTGTTAGCAGAATATGGAATCGATGGGTTCAGGACAATCATACAAAACGTCATGCAGGATCTCAGCGACCCCCATCACTAACAGCAGAGAAGACAGACATCTTATCTGCATGGTCACAAGGGATCGTACAGCCACGTCACGAGCCTTGAGTCGAGAAATGGAGTCATTTGCAAGGCAACAAGTTTCTGCTCGAACAGTTCGACGACGTTTGCAGCAGCATGGATTGTCTGCACGGCGAACATGGCTTCGGCTACATTTGACGCTGCGTCACAGACAGGAGCGCATTCAATGGTGTGATCAGCGACGAACCTGGACGCGAGAATGGCATCACGTCATCTTTACAGATGAATCTCGGTTCTGTATACAGGACCATGATGGCCGCATTCGTGTTTGGAGGCATCGTGGAGAACGCGCATTGCCAGCTTGCATTGGACATTGCCATACTGGCCCATCTGCTGGAGTGATGTTATGGGGTGCCATTGGATACACGTCTCGATCACCTCTTGTTCGCATTACCTGCACTTTGAACAGCAACCGTTACATTTCCGATGTGTTAAGGCCCGTAGCTCTGCCCTATCTTCGAGGTCTCCCTAATGCTTTGTTTCAACAGGATAATGCACGACCGCATACAGAACAGGTTTGACTGTAACCCTGGCCAGCATGTTCTTTTGAGAACGTGTGGTCAATGGTTTCCGAGCGATTGGCACGCCATTACTTACCATCCACTACTGTCGATGAACTGTGACATAGTGTTGAAGTTGCATGGACTGAGATCCCCGTACATGCCATACAATCTATGTTTGACTCGATGCCTAGGCGGATAAATGCTGTTATTGCAGCCAGGGGTGGCTGCTCTGGGTACTGATTTCTCAAGATCTATACATCCTAATTTCCTGTAAATCTAATCACTTGTTCTTTCCACTATAATGTTTGTGTCCAATAAATATCGTTCTGTTATTTGCATTCCTTCTTGGTGTAACAATTTTAATGGCCAGTAATGTATATATATATATATATATATATATATATATATATATATATATATATATATATATTTCTGTTTTTTAAATATCTAATATATTGAAAAAATATCTTTTTTCTCAGATATAATTTCTTTAACGATTGTGAAGTGTGTTTAAATATAATTCAATATAGAGTAATTTGCAAGAATTATTGTCAATAAAATATTTAAAAAAATAAAAAATATTACAAATTGTATTATCAAATTTTTGTTAGTAACGCAAAAAATAATTGGTTTAAAAGAGCTATCAAAATAATCTTTATTTAATGTAAATGATTATGATAAATAAAGCATTTACGAAAATTCAAAGATCAAATGGACTTAATTTCAATATAGTTGTTCAGTTTAAATTAATTCTAAGTTAAGAATTAAATTGTTCAAATCATGTTGAACACTGTAAGAGAACAAATGTCAAACATTTTATTACACTCAATAGATTGCTTTTAGAGGGCATTTATGTATCAAATGTTTTAAAATCTTACAGAACGACATCACATGTTACACAAGAAGAAATCTAGAAAAATTTTAATAATCATCCGACAGATACATTTTTCTATATTCAAAGATTCTACCGTTTGGCCATATTATCAAATTAATACCACAGAATTTCATAACAAATTGGAGTTTCCTCAGTGGGTTATTTAGTAGTTGGATATCATTTAACAAATAATATCTAAAAAAATGAACAATTTTCTTAAAAAATATATTTATTTACTTTATGAAATGAATTTTCATGGATAATGCGTCTCATTCAAGTGTTACAAAGGAAAATCTTCAAATCTTCACTCGATGATCATGCGGTAAGGAGTGACCCTATTTAGTTTTTGACAATGACAAGACTTCTAGTGCAACAAGCAGAATTCAGCATCGTATCTTTAAGTCCATTTTCAAATAAATAGCTTTTGTCCTTCAATAATTTGTAAAGTTTATATATAATAAGGATATTCAGTTTCACTATACAAAAAATTTAATATATTATTAGAAATTTAATTAAATAGAAAAATGAAACCTCCGTAACCACGCACTGAAACAGGAAATTCAACCTTTTGATTTTAATTAGAATTCTTTTCTTAATATGGTTATCTAATTTTGATATTTATTTCAACAATTCATAAGTTTGATTCCACCTTCAAATGTACATATTTGCAGTGTTTTGAATTCAGCTTCAATCCATAGTTCTAGGTGAATGAATCCTGGTCTTCAAAACATGGTTGCAGAAGAATAATAAAAAAACCTTTCATTTATATAATTTAATTTCGTGCCATGTTTGCAAATTAGACTTTAGCAATTTTTTCTTTAAAAAGAAGACCATTTTAATTATATTACATAAATAATCAAGATAAGTTACGCAATTTCCGATAAAAATCTAATTGAATTAGCAATTGCAGAACTAAATTGTTGACTTTTTTTAAATACCAACGCGATTCAAATTATTTTAATAAAGGATTGCAAAAAATCTGACTATGAACAAAAAATAATGATTGTTTTATAAAAGTACAATGAGCATTGTAACATTTGAAGCAAATTTTGTTCAAAAAAATATTTCAGCTGTTGAATAAGAATAAAATCTGTCCCTTGTTTGACATTCAACCCTCAGCGCAAGTAACAAATCATTACAAAATTTTTCTTCAAATCAAACCATTGTTTTTACTGATTTCATGCTGGAATGCATTCTTTTTTTGCATAAACTCATTCCAAACGAAGCATTTGCAAAAAATTCTCATTGTTAACAATTGTATCTGCTGTACATTGTTCTTTTCCAGTTCATGCATTTAATAAATAAATAAAAATATTTTTCATCATTTAATTTAGAAAAGCTAAGGTTTTCTAAAAATGATTTTTATTATAAAATTCTTACAATATTACTAGTTATCACATTCCCATAACACAGGCGTAATACATTTTTATGAAATTGGTTTTTTACAGAAGGAATACTTTTTTACCTTGCAGTTATCACTGAAATAAACAGTCACTGAATTTATTTATGGTAAAATTTGTTGATTCTGTCTGTGATTATCTTGTAGGATATATTCAAAGTCTATCTATCATAAATCTCCTTTTGGTATCAAAAAAATTTGATAAAAGAATTACTTTTATTTAAAGAGAGTATATATATACACATTGACTTTTATAATAGAGATAAGAGAATTTTGTTATAGTCATTGGTTATAATTGAAAAATGAAATATCGTGCACAGATTATAATGTATTGGAAACTTACATGTCTGATCATTAAGTCATCGTTTCTAATTAAGTGTGAAGAAAATGTAGTCACAAAAGTGTAACTTATTTTTTATTTCGTTGAAGGTATAATTTTGTTGTGCTTAACGCGAAATTGAGCTATGATATATACTATCATATAATTTTTAAGTTCAGTGAAGAAATAATATAATCAACTATAAAATATAAAAATGATGGAATAAATTATAGTATACGATATCAAAAAATTATAAGTTCATTTTTTTAAAGTTTCGTATACTTGACATAATGCTTCTTATTTTATTCTTGGATTGTTAACACTTTTGTTTTTATATATTTCAAATTTTTATTATCATATGATTTTTTTTTATCTTCTTTCGTGTAATATGAGGTATTTTTGTGAATCTTCGGAAAGCCATATTTTTATATTTAAAGCAAGTATAATAGTATAAAAGATAAATGCAAATTAAAAAAAGTAAATCAATAAAAAAACACAAACATCCCTCACGAAATGATGTTGACCAAAATCTTCATATTCCTTATCAGAGAATCAAATGTGATACAAAGAATAAGAAGAAACTTTAATATGTAGCTAAGTGTTTAAATCAAATAAATAAAAAGAGAAAATTATTTAACATATATGGAATGAAACTATAGATCAATAGAAATGAAACCTAATAAACAATTAGAGTAAAATTATTAACATAAATATAATATAATAATGTTATTTAGGATATTGAATAAAAAAGAACATTAAAAAATACTTGAAGAGATTTAAAAAAATGAGTTTTTATTCAATATCTAATCATTATATCGTTCAACTATAATATTTTGAAATTTTGGTGTAATTTATGGAAAATCATGCATTATATGAATCAATCTATAAACAGTTTAAGTTATATATGTGTGACAATTTTTCAAATCACACTCGTAACTAATGAAAATACAAAAGAATACAACAGAGTAAGTAAAATCAATTTTATCTCACAATCATCTATTATTATTAAAAATACATCACAATATTATAAAAAAATATATCCCATTATTATGAAAAATATTCCTTTATTACAAAAAAATGGTGAGCTTAAATTATTTATATTAATAATAAAATCTTTTTTAATAACACTTTTTTTATAATTATCGGCCACCAAAAATAAATGTTCCAACTTTCTCGTTGGAAAACTAATAGTTGACAAACATTGAATTTGAATTAGTTGATTTAATAGAATATGTGAATACAGTATCTAGAGAAAGCATACTTTTACATTATTTCAACATTAAAATAAATCTTCAAAATTCAAGCTCTTTGGAAAATTATATCAATTTATTTGTAAAAATATATATATATTTTTTAAAATGTTTAGAAAAGATTGAATAAAAATTTTTATTTTACTTTTGTAAACGTTTTTTTAAAAGCTTTGAAGTACTTCCATTTAAATGTACTAAAAATGAAGAAAACACAAAACTCTCTCTCTCTCTCTCTCTCTCTCTCTCACACACACACACACACACACACACACACACACACACACACACACACACACACACACACACACACACACACACACACACACACACACACACACACACACACACACACACACACACACACACACACACACACACACACACACACACACACACACACACACACACACACACACACACACACACACACACACACACACACACACACACACACACACACACACACACACACACACACACACACACATATATATATTATACACAGTACAAATTGGTAATTAAAGTACGTAAGGTGGTAAAACTCTAAATTCTCAATGATAAAATACTCACTAAGAATTTAGTGATAAAAGAGAAAGGCCAGACGTGATATAAAAACATGATTAAAATGTTATTAAACTTTGATAAAAATGGTAAAATAAAGCGTGATTTAAATATCGATAAATTTTGTTTAGAAATGCTGCGTAGAAGGTATGCGATTTCATTATTAATGATCAAATGAAGAGAGCTGTATGCTAAAAGTGGTCTGGCATATTAGAAATTTCGTGAGGAGTTCACATTTGTGACATGTTGCTTTGCAGATAGTACTGCCTGCAGAAGTGTCGACCTCATCATTTGACTTTGATTAAAAAAATTTTGCCGATTACGTTTAACTTTGTCAGTTCGAAAGCCCATAACCTGTTATGTATTGCAATAATCTAACCTAAAAACATCTGTTAACCTCGGGAGGAAAAAGTCTGTATTTTTCCAAATTATATACCAAGGAAAAATCATCATGAGAATTTCTACGCTCGTTAAAAAAAGCTCTGTAGAATCTGATGCCACTTTAGGTGTCGACCTGATGACAGAATCACAGTTCAAAAGTTTTGTTTAACGCTTTTGTTTGGCATAAATACTCCTCTGGAAAAAGCTCCAAATTAACTTTTACATTTTTTTTAACATAATAAGAAGATATAAATAACTTGAATTTTATTGATATCTTAAAATACATTTACCATTGTGCGTTTTTTTTTTTACATGAAATCACTCTTTTAGAGTGAAATTAGTTGAAAATTACCTTTATTGCTGCAAAATGTCATTTATTGTACTGGTGCTCAAAAATCCTTTTGAAAAGTGAACAAATAACCATGCTTAAAATGTATTTGCTGATTTACCATTGGGGTTAAATTGTACTTATTCTGCCCTTATTTTTTATCCCAAATCGTATTATACACAAAACTGAAGAATGTTAAAGGAATTTTCATGTTTAAAGCAAGTTTGTATAAATATTTTGCAGTTACGCATATAAAACATTATGTAAATGTTTAAAATAAATAGATTTTATTTTTGATATATTTGTAGAAAATAAAATAAGCTAGAATGATTTCTAGTGTTTCATTGCGAAAAATAATTTACATCCAATTATAGTCATTTTAATGATTTGATGTCTTTATTTATATTTTGTTCCTTATTTATTTAACATTTTCAGTTTTTTTAGGATTATCATGACAGTTATAAAATGCATCAATATCAATACAATTTAAGATTTTAGTTTAGATTTATAATAATTTAGTAGAAAACATATTTTTAAAGATTATCTTCCAGTTCATTTAACACAAAAAATGCATAAATTTGAATATTTCTACCCTAAGGAAATTATTTTGAAAGATCAATTTCTTACGAACTAACTTTAGGAACATTTCTATTTTTGATTACTTTCTTATGAGAAAAAAAAAGCTGTATACCTTAAACATCTTTAATTTCCGGCAGTAATATATTTATAGGTAAAGGCTTAGAAACGTTAATTCCGATCTTATTACATATAATAAACATCAATTGAAAATGCGTACTTTATACAGTGCTTAAGCGTATTTAAGATTTTTCATTATTAATAATGAAAAATCTAAAACATTTTTAAGGTACTTATTTAATATTTTGCTTCAGATATCCAAAATTCTTTAATGCAAAAACATGATAATTTAGAAATGTTTCTAATATTAGGCCATATACACAAAATACTTATGATGTATATTATTCTACTATTGTTAAACTAAACTCTGAGACTGTAGAGCCCATATGGGGGCCAAGACCTACAATACCCATATATGTTTCCATGGTCGAAGGACCTTCGGGTGCGAAGCATATATCCCGGTTAGGTGGTCAGCCTGAAGTGAAACTTACAGTGTCGTTTCCAAGCATGCTAGGTACTCAGTTTTATCAACTAAATAAAGAGATGAAAAGCTGAGTCAACTTTTCCCATATATATAGGTCTACTGGAAAGTTATGTCTCGTTTTAGAGTAAAACATAAGAATAAATTTTTCATACCTTAAATAAACTTTATTGAATAATATAATTACCATCATTATATTTATAACTTCTTGCCAGCATGATGGCAAATTGTGTATGCCATTTTTAAAAAATATCTTACTTCTAGAAGCCTAAAACTAGGCCTTGTGTGATTTCTTATTCGTTTTTTGTATTTTTTGCACTGAAAAAAATTTGCAAGGACAAAAACAAGTGATACTTCGAGAGTGATAAGTCCGGTGAATACGGTGCATGGGATAGAATTTCACAGTCTAGTTCTTCAGATTTTTAATGAACTGTTTTCTTGACCTCTTTTTTAGAGTGCTCTTTCTTCGAATATCACCGGCCTCTTTTCTTGGATTGCTCCTTTTAAATCATCCTGTTAATGACAATACTTTTCCGCATTGAGCTTTTTGTTCAATTTTTAATGCTCATAATGTATTGGTCTTCAAATGTCTAAATTTATTTACAACATTCCCTTATTTCCAGGAAAAAATTTTTGTAGTCGGAAAAACTAAGTTTTCCGCACAATTTACCTTTTTCTTACGATGTTTTCGGAGGTAATCCACTCTTAATCCCCAGTTACCATCTTTTTCAAGAAGGGCTCAGTTTTGTTTTGAACAGGCAGAGATAGGTTTATGATGACTTCATCATAAATATCAATATATATATATATATATATATATATATATATATATATATATATATATATATATATATATATATATATATATATATATATATATATATATATATATTGATTCTATTTATCCGGAATTGAACTGAAAATAGCTGCATGAAATGGGGAAAAAAATATTTCAAAATATCAATCTCTGCATAACTCAAAATAAAAATGATGTTTCATTCAGAAATTTTTATGACAGCGTTTGTTATTAATTAAAAATAATTAACGTTGGTATTAATTCTTTTTAAAGTTTATAAAACTGTGTAATTTATTTGAAATATGTATCCTTGTGTGTGTTTGTGAAGATCTTCTTGTAACAGAAAGAAATGTGTGTTTTTTTTTCTCCTTTTAAAATTACTATCTGTGATTAATATCATTTAAAGTAAAAAAAAAAGTCATAAGTGAGAATCATATTTTTCTTTACATTATCCAGAATAATTTTAAAAATAAATATTTAAAATTATTTTTATATTTTTAAAAAAGGATAATGACAGTTTCCATTGAGTACTTGGAAGCTCTTTCTCATTTTTCTTTTGAGCTAAAAAATTAAGTCATTTAACCTTCCATGTTATTTATAATAGGATATATAAGCTAAAGAGGCCAAAACTTATATATACCTCATAAGAAAGATTAACCAAGTTGTTGTTGCACCAGCCTGCTTTCCTGTACTTAACCCTGAAATGGGATCTACCTCAGCCGGGTGGGGTATTCGAGATTTTGAAGCAGGGACCAAGCAGAAGACTCCCAATACTTGGCTTGCTACCACCAAAATCATAATTTCACTTGAAGGACATTGCAACCATAGTCAATTTTAACGTGCCACAGCCACCATTAGCAAACACGTGGGATTTTCGTTTAAGACTAGATTCGAACTCACTATCTTCCGATAATGGGTACGATGCCTTCACCAACCAGATCACTGCGGCCTCAGATTAACCAAGTATAAGCCATTAATATTAATTTTTATTAAGATGACCATGATAAGAGCAATTCTTCAGAATAGTGAGTATTAGTTTCAAATTTAATTTCTGTAAAACAATGGGAGCTTATTTGATTTCTACCATCTGTTTAGCAGTTTCTTGAGCGCTTTCCGAGTTTTCTCTCTCAAGACCTATGACTGTATCCTATTATCCATAGAAAGCTCTCTAGAAAGGAAAGAAATATCATTTAAAATAATCGACAAATTCGCTATAATTAGTGAGAAAATTTTTATACCCTTTTCACACATAATGATATAGTTTTGTAAATTTCTTGTTTAAAAATATTTAAAACAAAATAATTTTACAAAACATAATATTTGAAATAATTTTGAGAAATAATTTCTAATCTCCATTTAGATTTAGAATATGTAAGTTATGGTCATATTCTCCTTTAAAAGTGGCGCGTATGAAAAATGAAACAAGTAATTACCACGCTTAAGATAGTACCACAATATTTTTTATGCAGATATGATAATAGTTGAATAAATTAGGTAATAGTAATTGAATACTTTTCATTGACTGTAAATTGTTTTCAGAAATTACAAAGGAGAAAAAAATGGGAAACACTAAGCAGCATCTTCCTCTAAGTCGAGCAGGTTAAAAAGCATCACATTCTTTACTCGTTATTTTACAATTGCAGTCCTAAGACCAAAGACCTTTCACTTTAAAATACATTTTGTTTAAATAAAATACAGCGATATATATGTATTGAATTTGTAATCATATAATTTGCTATAATATTGCTATATACTATATGCAAAAATTTTTATTTAAAATATGACTGATTTAATTTTTAGCTAATTATATTTTGGCTGTATTAAAATTATATTTTTTATAAGAAAATAAGAATAATTTGTTTCATATACCATTGAAAATAATGTTAAAATATTTCTCATGATATTCTAATTCGGTCATGAATAAAAAAATCGAAAAATTACTTCATATTAGTTGACATACATAAAAATCGATAGTTAAATATGTTTTACATAATAAGTTAATTATATCCTCTTCACACTCTATTATTTGCAAAAAAAATATGCTGCATTTTCGATAAAATGAGAGTTAATAGTCCTTTCGAACAGTTAAAGTGCATTTGGTCAAATGCACAATTAATGATTTGATAAAAATTGGCCACTTATTATGTGTGTGATATTGTAAAATATGTGTTGATTTTACCTGCAGCACATCGCGTTACGGTGAGAAAAACTAGATTAAGACAATATCGAGATCATTGTTACACTTAGAAGATTCGCTGGAAGACATCGGTATGAAAAAGAGAGTATCAGAAATAGCAAAAAAATTTAATTCAAAAAGAAAAACTTGCCAATATGTTTTCTGAAATTGCAATCAAAGTCATTTATGATGGTGAAAACCAGAAGATCACTCTCTAATTCGGAGTATAGAGGGGTTATACACTAAACTAGTTTATTACTTTTAGTTTCGCTCTCTTTCATGAAAAATCTTTTCTAAAATTAATAATTGAGGAATTTTTCAAGTATCGATACGCTTTTGCAATTGTAGTTTTGAATGTGTTTTTTCTATACATGAAAAACCTTTTACATCATATTAAATAAGGTTGATTATTATAAGGGAGTAATTTTTATGGGTTATAAGAGATAGAATTTAACTATCATTAATAAAAAATATTAAGATAAATTTTTATGCTGTTCCTATTAATTATGGGCAGGATACAATCAACACTTTAAAAAAATAGAAATTTTATTTTTACTCACTAAATATTCATCGAATATTTTATTTTGCGTTGAAAATTATGTTTCAATTTTTGTATACCACTTATGATATAACACATTAAGAAAAAAATGCAACAAATATACATGTTATTATTGATAAAGTAGTGAATTACTATATTTTGCCTAAAATGTAAAGAGACTTTTATAAGAAATGTGAAGATAATCGCAATTTAGAGAAGCATTTAGAATTTACTAAACATTTCTAAATGCTTCTCTAAATGAGACATTTAGACTACATTTAAAAAATGAGATATTTTCTAAAAATAAACCATAGCCAAAACTTTCATGAGCTAAAAAGGTCCTTCTTGGATTTAAATATTATGCACCAATAAAATACATTTATGTTCAATATAATGCTTGACTTTTATAAACATATGTATTTGAAATAAAATGATGCCAAAATTTTAGTTTGACTAATACAACTTCAATTGATCACTTTGTTCAATTAAGTAACTTTCTCTGAAAGAGAAACTCAATTTTAAACTATTTATAGTGAATTGAATTCTCAAATATAATTCCATATAATTCCAAGTAATACGTCAACAAATAAATCAAGCGTTACAATATACTTGATTAACAAATCAAGTGTAAATGTTTAAGATTGTGTAAGAGCTTATATTTTGAGCAATATTGTATCACTAGTTCACTAAGCAAATTAATAAAGCAGTTAATCTAGTTTCAAACTTATAATAAATTATTTTGAATCATGTTTGCAGTAAAATTAATTTATAGTAAAAATAATATAGTAGATTTATTTTTATGGTAATTACATCTATTTAATATAGTTTAAACTTATAATAATTAGCTTTAAAATTTAATTATAATTAATTTTAAAATAATTTTCAAAGAAAAATTATTTTGACCAATAGGTAATTCATTTTTACAATAAAAATAAATACTTAAATTAAAATTTTTAAGTAAGCAAAATTGTAACAAGGAACAAACATAAAAAGAAGCTCTTGGAGTAAATTTGTACAAATTTAGTAAGGATAAATTACTTATAGCTTTATGATCTCTTTTGGCCCACAGTAGATAAGATTTATTAAAGCTGAATCTAAGCAAATATAAATATCAAACTTTAAGATATGAATAGAGCCTACGAACTGATGGATAACGAATCAACTTCTTCAGGTGCTGGCTCGACTTGAAAAATCAAGAAAAAGGAAAAGAAAATAAACTGGAAAAACTTCTCAACATACAAATCCTACAATCACTATAAATTTTTAATAATATTTACTTTTCTTTAACATACAAATAATAGTTTAAATTTATTGAACTATCATTTGTATGCATTAAAAAATGTATACAAATAATAGTTTCTACAAATAATTTATGTGTGTATGCATTTTCTTAAATGTACAACAAATTTTTTAAAAAATAATGCTGTTTTAACAATTAAAATATTTCTTAATTTATCAATAAGTATTTTAAAAATCCTTTGATACATTTTATTAGATATATCATTAAGAAAAGTATTTTACTATTTTTATTTGAAACAAGAAATTATCCTACGCTTGAATTAATTTAAATGGTTGTACTCCTTGAATTGTAATAAAGAGATTACAAACTGTAATTTTGAAATTCATACAGTTTGCATATTAATTTATTTATTAAAATTTCAACCTCATTTATAAATTATTAAAATCTGAAATTTTTTAGTATATTATATTATATAACTTAAATCCTGCCCTTTTAATAATTAAAACCATTTTGAATACAAAATGAATGTTTGGTAGAAGTAATGAGAATGTAATCCTTCATTCACATTTGACTAAAGAGAAAATTCAATATTAATGATTTCAGCTGATAAGCACTTGTACCATAATTTTTCCTCATAAAAACCTTTGCTCATAATAATTATTAAAATTAAATAATCCCTTTTAATAAAATCAAGCAAAATGATAAGTTAGAAAATATATTATTTGTGATTTCGCACACACAGTGCTCAAAAAAAGTTGAATTATTCAAAATTATATTTCTTGCATATACATTTTTAATGAAACTATATACTTATAATTAAATGAATATTTGTTTGATTGCTAATAATCAAAAAATCAAACTTTAATTTGTTTCATAAAAGTAAGCATGCATAAGAAGAATAAAATTTCTCAGATTATTTTCATAAGAGAAATCTGTTACTCTTTTTGCCATTTAATTCGTTTCGACTTCTCAGCAAATATCCTCGAGAAGATGCAATTTGATCACAACCCCTCAACCTATATTTTTTTCTCCTTCGTTCCAACTCGAAAGAAAAAAGAGAAAAATCGGCGCGCCTCAAAAATCGGGTCGCTTTCTATAAGGATGTGGTTCTGAGGGGATAAAAAAACGAGGCTAACCCGCTGGACATTCGACCACGTGACTCAGAAAGCAAGGGTGTCGGTGGGTAAAAGATTCGGATGAAACAAAACCGTTAACTGCCGATTCTCCCTTTTCCACTGTTCCAAAGATTCTCTTTTAAGACGCACGGACGGAGAAGTTGATCCCGAAACTCTTGTTTCCCCGAGTGAGCGGTCGTACTGACGGATGCTAGTGTGCATGTGCTCCGAAGTTTTGCGATAAGAAACACTTTTCTTCTTTCGGGACTTGGGTGATAAAAATTAAAGTGCCATGACTATGGATTGGAGGTAAGGTCTTTGGTACATCGTCTCTAAGGAATTCAGATATATTTTAAATAGTGGTGAACTTATGAAATGCAAGGCTACATAAATATTTAAATTAAATAGTTATAACTATTCACATATATTAATAAAGATATTTTTTAATTCAAACTTAAAAATATTTTTTAAGGCTCTTATACTTATGATAATGATAATGCACAGTTACATACATGGATTCATTGATTAAATTCTTATGTGGTATTTTTAAGAATTACTAAGAATTTGAAGTATTATTTATATAAATAATTATTTCAAATTCTTAGTTCAAATTATAATCGACATTTATTTGAAATAAAATGAATTTCTTAAACTATTTATTCGAATAAATAGTTTAAGAGATTCATTTTCATAAAAATAAATGTCACATAGGAATGAATAAATAGTTTAAAAGGTTCATTTTATATCAAATAATTATTTACTTTATTTAGAAGCCCAAAATTTATATGAGAATTATTACTTTTACTTTTAAGTTATCTTTTAATTTCTATTTATGGAAACTTTTCTGATAATTATTAATGTTAAGGAGTTATTTTTCTATCATATGGCATACATATTAAAATTAAATACTAAGATAGCCACTCAGACTAAACTTTTGTTTAAAGAAATATTATAAGTTAATTTAAATATGTCTTGAATGGAAATTTATTTAAATATGGTTTTAAAAATATTTTTATACTGTTTTTTAAATAAAATAAATTGTTTTTTGATATCATTATCAATATTTAAATTAATTCAATTTTAAGAAAATCTGCACACCACATTAAAAGATTTTAATAATTGATTATTTTCCTAGTCATTTAGAAATTTATTGATTATTCATCTTTTTGACCAGTAAATGAATCTTATTTAGTTATAGACAATTTTATTTATTGGAAATTTATAAAATGACATTGATTTGCAATTTAAGACCATATGAATGTTTTTATTATAATAATTTTAAAATACAATAAACATTTTAAAATAAAAATAATTTTGAAATGCTATAACAATTTCAGATTTTAAGTAAAATAATTTTGTTTAAAGTATTAAATTTATTATTTACTAAAGTCTTTTAAATACTAAAAGTATTAGCTAATAAGAAATAATTAGAAAATTATGAAAAAATATTTAAAGAGTAAAATATTTTTTTAAACAATTTATGATTAAACGTATCAAATTTTAAACTTTTAATCGAATAAATAAAGAAACATTGCAAAATATTATTTATCACACTTTTTTAAAGTTGATTGTATAATACTTTGAATAAGTGTAAGCTGTTTCTTCCATAAAAATTTCAATTCTGAAAGAGAAATGACTTTTCTTTTAAATAAATTACGTTTACATTTCCTTTAAAAGAGATTTAGCAGAATTTATGTCTATCACTCCTAACATGTTGCTATGCTCTACAATAATTGGACCTGTATAATAAAATTAATATTGTCTGAGTAATAAAATTTTATTTTTTGTACGTAAAAAAATGAAATTCAAAAATTTAGGTTAGACTGATAATGAGTAGTGTAGAGTTGCTTTTACCTTATGACAGAATCACTAAATCAAAGCAATTCTCTGGTAAAAGAATAGTAGGAAATGAAAACAAAAGAAGGAAAATGGAAAAGGAAATTTGATTGCAGGAAAAATAGCAGATTTTAGTGTTTAATTAATTATGTTTTGCGGCCATAGTTAAAAGCATATTTTCATATGACATTTTAATCTTCATTAAAAACGTCATAAAATATCCAATCCTATTAGGTATTTTCAACTTGTGAAAACTATGGAATATATTTGTTTTATTAATATCCATAGTTAGAATATGAATACTAATACATTTTAATCTTACAGAATTTTCTAATTTTACTAATTCATAATGTTTCAATTTTAAACAGAAATTTTAATTTTTATAAAATAAATAATAAATATGAATTTTATAAAATATCAAATTATATAATTTATTACGTATTTTGAATTAACTTTTTGCTTGCAAATTTAACTTTTTTTTCCTTTTAACGTATTTAATGTTCGAGAATGTAAATGGAATAAATTTATGTAAGATTTCATTTGTCTCATATTATTCATATATATATATATATATATATATATATATATATATATATATATATATATATATATATATATATATATATATATATATATATATATATATATATATATATATATATATATGTTCAGGTAATGAGATATCTTAAATAATTGAAAATGCATAAGGTATCAAAACGTCATACGGAGCTATCTCTTGAAAAATGCGTGATAATTGGCAAATCAATGCACTCCTAATAATAAAAAAGAGGAGAATAAACTGAAAAATCAATTTATGAATGCAATAATTATGTTTTTATTACATAAAATTAATGGTAAAAATTGGATATCCAAATTAGCCATCTAAAACACTGCCAGCATTAAGTTTCACTTAAAATATATTTTAACAGATAAATTTAATTACATATATTAACATTTTTAATTCTAAATTATTCTACCGAAGGCAATCCATTCACTTACCTGCCAACAAATTACGACTACTTCTCATCTTTTAAAATGAATATGCTTTTAAGAAGTTAGCATTAATGGCACATTTAATTTAGGCCATTTTGAGAATGAATTTTAAATTTTCCTTAGGAAATTTAAAGTATGAAGTATCATTACTGATTACTTTAAAAGTTGACAAATCTTTATAATGAAATATATACCGATAGTTAAATTGAATTATTAATTACCATTTGTAAATCACAGTTATTCTAACGCAGGCAATCTATTCACTAAACTCTCAAGAAATTAAGTTTTCTCAATTTTGAAACTGGACATGCCCGAAGGCATTGACATAATTCGAAATCCTAACAAGGTCTAATTTATAATCAGCAACTTTAAGTTTTCAAATTATTAAATTATAAAATTTAGAATATGAAAAATCCCTACTAATTATTTTTAACATTAAAAAATCTTTATAAAATATAATATTATAGTTAAATTTAATTATTTATTAGTTTTGTCACTTTAAAACTATCCTTGCACAGGTAGTCCATATTCAGTTACAAATCAACAAATTAAGATTTCTCATCTGTGAAACTAAACATGCTCAAAGCGACCAGAATTGACTTCAATTTTAATTTGAGTTCCTTTGAACTTGAACCTTGAGATATCGGTTAAACATAACATGTTCTTAACCTGTGGTTATTTTGGCTATAAATCTACTTCATGTTAATTCTTTTAACAGACACAGTTGTCATGTTATATTTAACCTATTTTTAAATTCATGTCATGTCTATCTATATGGTAGGAATTTTGAACCTAAGACCTTTTAAGTAGAATTTATGGTAAAATGATATCTGCGATCTATATGTTAAAATATTATTTTATGCGCATGTCATGTAAATTTATTGAGGCGCTTACGCTTTTTGTGCTTAACACTATAAAAATATTTATTTTTATTGGCAGCTTTTCTGAAAATTTAATTATTATATCTTTCAGGTATTAATTTGCTTTAACAAAAATTACTGTCAACAAACCAATAATTTCATTTTTTAATGGTTATTTAATAAGAAATAATAAGCTAAAATAAGTACAGCTTATTTATAAATTTTAATTTATTTTTAAATATTGAGCGATATTTAATTGATATTAAGTAAGTACTGCGTAGCTTTTTTATTAGGAAATTTGTACATTTATTATTCAAATAAAATATTATGAATGAATCGTAGTAAAATTTCAATTCTTTAAATTTTAAAATATCTGCTTAAAATTTAAATTAGTTTTTCAAACTCTTAGAAAAGAATTTTATGCCCTATGTTGTTAGATAATAGTTATAAATACAATTTCTTTGAGAAGAGTGCATAGAATAGGTTTTAACCCGTTTAAAGCAAAATTTTACGTTTTATCACTCATTTTAATGAACAGAAAATCACTTCTAAATTTTATTCATTATTTATATATATTGTAAAGAAGATGATCCATAAGTTATTATGGAATCGAATTATCATAGTACTTACTCAATTATGTGAATCTTTTAAAGCATTTAAAATATAATTCATTTAAGAATAAATATCTTTTTGTAAACCAATAATAAATTACACAATAAATGATTTCTTTAAATAATAATTTTTAAATGAACGAAAACACTGAAATTTCCATGCTTTTAACTAAAACCTAAAAGGAAAAGTGCTAAATGAATTCATTTATTAATTACAATATATTCTTAAACTACATAATTGAATTTGTAAATGAATGAAAATTTATACAATACATCTTTTTATCTAAATATTTTTTAACATAAAATTGAATGAAAAGGGATTTTGTAAAAATTTTCTATCTTTTATAGACAATCCACAGCCAATATCACGCGTATATTTTATGACTCTCTTGTTGATTTGCATTAAATATTATATCTATTTTTGACTGAACGACTTATCTCCTTAAAAGAGAGAAGTAATAATTACAAGTTTACATAAAATGAAAAACAGCATAGAAAACTAATATAAGGCATCTCTTACCTCATTAGTAACTATTTAAAATGATTTTAATCCGTGAAAAATATTTTTGTTTAAATTTCTAGTAATGTATTCCTTGCATCATAGAATTTCCTTATTTACTAATTAACAGCGTTGAAATATTCCTCGTTAATTACTCAAACCTTAAACCAGTTAGTTAAATATAAAACATTCAAATGACTGATAACTTTATACGCGTTGGTTAGTCGTAGTGATACGTAATAAACTTAATACGTTTGTTAGTCGATTGTGAATATGTTGAATGAATGATTCTATTATACTTCTACTCGTATGATAGAAACATTCGGGAAAATGGTTTCGATTTCATCATATGGAAATGACTCTAAAATACGTAGCATTGTCACGTAACACTATGTTTAAAATGTATGTAATGTTTGTGCAACACGAAAGTATAGCAAAAATTAAAATATTTGGCTTTTATCTCTAGCAAACATTCAGTAAATTAGCTTTGTTCAATCGCCTTTGCTTTTCTTATTAGAATTCATATAATTTTTCCTTTTTATATCGAGACGCTTTACACCTTCTGTAAATATTTTTGAGCTGTGCAATTAACCGTGATTGTAATAGCAACAATGAGCTCATTTTCTTAATACTTTTATTATTTGAGTTTAGAGAGAAAAAGAAATCATTTCGGAAAAACCCCGGAAGGCCTAGTGTAGTACCGTTGTACACATCTCCAGCAGAGATTAAGGTCACCGCGTCTGGCCAATCAACTCTAATAACATAAAGGAGGTAGTCATGTGTAACCTTTCTTCTTTTGGCCCATTCGATGAGCTTCCTTCTACTTTTGATGCATGCAAATCAAACGAATCTTACCATTCAGTTTTCGCTGACTAAGAAGCATTGATTGGCATACAAATCACGTTCTGTAATTGAAAATAGAAGCGAAAGAAAAAAACTCAAATGAGTCGTCACGCAGTTGCATTATACCACGAAGATTTTATTTGTCCCTAAAATTACTTTCTATTTAGATTCCATTTAGTTGGTGAAGAATTCTTTTGTTTTCACAGCATAGCCTATTTTTTAAATTTTAAAATTCAAACAAATATTCATTTCGCTTGAATGGTACATTACTAAAAAAGGGTTCCTTTTTTTAGATTATACCTTACTTGAGTAGTTTTCTAAAGAGTTTTGAGAGAGAAAATGCTATATATTGTAGAACCTTTAAAAACATCATTTGTTTACTAAAAACATCAGTAAGGAAAAAAAAGAATAAAATTTTAATATATCTGATCTTTTAATACATCCACATTTGTATTTTGAATTATGTATAAATATCTGCAGTTTTAGGATAGGATTGACTACTAATAAAATACTTTGAACGTTTTATTAAAAGCTCCAAGAAAATGGAAGTATAATTTAGTATCCATACTTTTCAAGGAATAAAGATATTATTGGCACAAATGGTTATATATATATATATATATATATATATATATATATATATATATATATATATATATATATATATATATATATATATATATATATATATATATATATATATATATATATATATATATATATTATATACAAAAAATAAGGTTTTCTTGATAAAAATTCATAAATAATTTTTTATATTATTTCGATTTAAATACAGAATTTAGGATTTTGACAGTTAATTTTATAAAATTTCTCTTTTGTATTAAGTCTCATAAGGTTTGAATATCAGATAAAAATATTAAATATTCAGAAATTGTTGCAATTTTGTAAAGCTCACTGCGTCACTATTGAATTAAATATTTAATGTAATTTTGCAATAAGGAACAAAAATATTAAATGCAAGTATAAATCATATTTTAATACTAATCACTTTGAAAATATCTTCTTGTCTGAATACCATTAATAGGACTTATAGCAAATGGATCTTTTTGAAAAAATTGAATTTTGTTACGATATTGTGCTTTATATTAGTAATAAAACATTTGTTTTAAATCTGTAACTAAACTTTTCGATTTGCATATAAGGAAAAATTGAAAAAAATGCAATAATGTTTAAACTCAATATAACTAATAATTTATAATATGGCCAGAATAAAATTCAAAACTAATCAACTAAATATTTGTTTTAAGGTCAGACATTTTTTTCTTGAAATTAGGAGCTCAATCCATTACATCTAAAATAAATCGATATAAATTCGTTTCTTAATAAAACAAATTTGCGTAATTAAAGTAAGTCTGCAGCTTATACATATTAAATTTATAAAAGTAAAGAACGTCATTATTTGAGTGCATAAAATTAAATTCATTTTATAACGTGAGATTACGAATTTTATATAGGCATCAAAATTAATTTATTTTTAAAATTATAGGGTTTATTAATTTGGAGGTAAAATATAATTTAGCTTTGAAACAAATATATATAATATATTCAAATGATTTACATATTAGCAGTATATACAAATTAAATCTATAGAATTAAAAACTGATATTCTTTGATATAGTTTCAAAAAAGATTCAAGTGATATTCTAAAGATCAAGGGCATTAATTAGATCAAGAATTCTTGTAAATCCCAGTTATTAATAAATATGATATTTTATATTTCCTGTCCAATGAATACCTAACTTCTCATTCGATTAATCTTCACGTACCTTCAACCTATTAACCTTTATTATATTAATTTAATTTTAATTATTTCAGAGAGTTTTAGAAGTTCAAGATATTCATAAATAGGAATTTGTATATTCCTTATTTAATTAAAACCTATCTTCATTTTAGTAATCTTCTACTAATTAATCTTTATTTTCTTGATAAATTTTCTTTCAATTAATCGCTATGAAACATTTCAGAAAATGAATAAATTTCCAATCACGTTAACTTTTATGAAGGAAAGAGTACAAATTCAATTTCAAAATAGGTTAACAGGTGCATGTACCGTATCCAGTACACTTTCTTCAGGACTGTCGCGTTCTTTGTAAACTTTCAATTCAAGACATGCATAATGAAATTCGAAGTTCTAACATTGGCAGACCCCACAACAGCTGTCAATGACTCTTTTATTTCCGTCCTCTTTACACTTCGACGGCTTCTTTTGTCTGTAAACGACAGCGGAAAGAAGTGACAGTTACGTAAATTGTATAGCCACGGAATTCTAAGGGAAACAAGACCGGTGTTGCCAAATAAAAAAGCTTGAAACAACAATATTGTCACCTTAATCTTGTCAATCTCCTCCTCTTTCTTTATGCTCGCGTTATCAGGAGTAAACAATAGATTTTTTTAAAAAAATTGCTGCTTTCACATCCAATTAGAATGGATCAGTGATTTAATCAGTTTGCTTTAGATTTGAAAGGAAAAATATTCATCTAAATAAAAATTATTCTTAAAGGCAATTTGCATACTACTATTTTGTATTTTAGGAACGAGAATCCAAACATGATATATAATTGGTAGACTTTTAATTTCATTGTAATCATCATTTTATCAAATAAATTATAAAATAAATTAAATTTACAAAATAATTCATCACTTTAAAAATTTAATTTTTAATTGACTTTCAAAACTGAAATAAACTAATAGAGTTTTAAGACATTGTGTGGCATGAAATTCAAATATTTACTAAAAATACATACTTTTCTTTAAATAATTTTTAATAATTTTAACTTCAAAAACAGATGAATGGAAAACTTAAATGAAACCACAATCAATTATTGCTTGAAAAATACCAAACAATTAATTATAGTTGCATTAAATTAATAAAACTAATTACATCATACATGACTAAAAGTATGACATAACCTACTAATAATAAATAACAATAATTAAATCTAAATATATTAAATCTTCATTCATATATATAAATTTGTTAATCATAAATAAATTTAATACCATAGAAAAATGAAATCTCTAAAATTATCTAAAATTAATTAATCAATATACAACATTTAATTATGTCAGAGATTTGAAAAAAATATTGGCATTGAATTTATTAACTAAAATTATGTGGAGGCATTTTTCTTGTAATCTTATATATGAAAGTTTATGTGTTAACGATTTTTTACAACTTTTTTTATGAAAAAATTGTTTTATTCTTAAATATAAATTCAAGGTGTATGTTTAAGATATTTCTGTAAAATTGCTTCCTTTACAACATTTATTCCTTACTTTGTATAACCATGAAATAAGTGATTTTAACAATGCGTAAATCATAACTTTTGATTTCATGATAAATTAGTGTGAGACTCTTTTAAGGAAACAATAATTGACTTTGACTATATTTTTGTAATGATAGTTACTTATTTATAATAAAAATTAATTATTTTGTTTATTTCGATTTTAAATTTCTGATTTACTAAACAATATAAATAATATATTTTTCAATAAATTAATTTTTTTATGTTTAACATGAAGTCGAAAGTTAATTAATCATAAGTAAAGTTTTATTACTGAGCAAAGATTCCTGATATGATAAAAACCATTATGAAAGGTTATATATTTATAAAATCAGACAAAAGATTGGCATAGAAATTACAAACAAAACGCCTACTTACTTTCTTTTCTTTAAAAAAAATCTATTAATGGACAATTTATCTATTACAAAGTAGAATTTTGGCAGCCAGTTTCCTAACTTTTATTCAATTCATTGTATTTCACTTCCTATTTTGTCGTGTTTAATATTCATGTATCCCACAAACTATTTTCTCGTCAGAAACTTATAACACCGTTCCATTAATTCATTCTTGTTAATTGTGAAAACCCAACATAAACTTGGAATTTTTCATTGTCACCTAGATTCATACAATCTATTCTCGGCACACATTCATAAAGAAAAAATCACAATTAGTCCATATGAGTTGCTGATTTTGTACGTGAAAGTGACACAGCTTTGTGAAGGGCACTTTGACCCTGTGTCACATCCTGTTTGAGCATGATCAAAATTCTGAAGATTATCTTTAGAGAAATAAAAAAGGGTTTCTGAAACGCCCACAAGAGGAATAAAACCAAAATAGTTAGGTTTGCAAAGTGGAACAATTCCGTAAGTTTTTGGTGTTGCGTTGCTTTCCTTAAGAAAAAGAAAGGAAATCGATCATTTACGAATCTGGAATATTCTAAGCGAATGAGTGTGCAAAATAAATTCATATGTGCTGATGTAAAAGATATTTAAATCTCTCCATGGGTGATTATGGATTGTAGTATCATAATATTCTTTGGGTTAGGCTATAATGTTAATAAATACATATGTTTTAAATGTTTAATACTTTTGTTATAAAAATAACATTTATTAACAGCTGCATTATTTATCATTTTAAATATACCTTTATTAAATATTCTTACAGAAAAAAACATTTTAGGATTGAAAAAATTCTACTAAATATTGTTAGAAAAATTGAAACTAAAGTGTGTATTTTTTCTTTTTTGAAGAATATATGAAACAATTCAGTCAAATAGCATGTATAATAGTTATCAAAAGTTATAATCATACATTTGATGCATTTATAACTTCAGAAATGAATTCTATGACAAAGAGGAAATTACATATTTAAAGAATAAGTATACAATTAATTTGGAAAATTGTGGAAACAAGTATATTAAATTAAAAAATTTTTAATGATAAAAAATCTAAAATTATTGATGTATTCCTTTTTTACTCACTTTTAAAACTTATTTTGATTAACTGAATGTTCGATTCTCTATAACTTACATTTTTCATATTATTATTTCACAATAATAAGGAAAAATGATTTTATATTTTTATAGTTCCTTATGATAAATTCTGTTAGGTTATTTTTGTGCCTTAAATTATGAACCATAAAATTTTACATTAAACATTTTTTTTTCAATTCCGGAATTAAATTTTTTGATATTTAGATTTACAAATGAATGGATTATATTTGAAAACTGATATATCTATCTAAAATCCATACTGATCACTTTATTCATACATGTTTCAAATTTTAAAAATTGTACCATTTTTTATTAAAATACTAAGTCAAAATGATAGATTTTAATTGGCATACATAGCATAAATTTCAACTAATCATTAACTCATAGTAAATGCGTTTAATTATTTTTAACAATTTATTAATTTTTAAATTATCAAAAATGTTAATTTGTCATTTAAATAAATGATTAAGAAATCTTTTAAATTATATAACAAAATAAATAATTAAGAATTTATAATTTTTAAAATATATTTCTAGATGCTTTGCAATTTTCTATGCGTTTGCAATTTTACAATTTAAAATTAAACAATTTTCTATACGTTTGGGTTTTAGCTTTTGTGAACACATTCAATATATTAATTAATTTTATTACCAATCATTTTTATAAATCAAAGACAATCATTGCTATTTGTTTCTTTTATTACCTAATTAATTCGAGTATAGGTTTTCGTACATAATTATACTTCATGTCTTAATTATATATTTAACAGGATATACAGACCTATTTGCCTGATTAATTTTAAGTTAAAGCTGTGCATGGCGTGATATTAATATGGTCAAAAATATTAAATTAAATAGAGCTCATAATATTATGTAACACAGTAGGATGATAGTTTGTTGACTTCTTACAATTGAGAGAACCGGCCTGTTTTTATTTTTTACTGCAATTGTATAATCAGTCCACCATCAGACGCCGTAATCAAAATCTAACTAACACATCACGATGCTAAAATGTCTCCTTTTTCCATTGTTGAGACACCGCGAAGCATTTTACGCTACCCAATGAATCAAATCTTTTATTCTTCTTGTAAACTTGATACATTTTGTAGGTCATTACTAACACGCAATCCCGTAATAAATAGTTAAGTATCTCAGCACGCGACAAACCAGGGAAGTTCTGTCTCTGGTGTTAGTAAATGTTATCTCACAGCGTTTATTTTGTCTGCTTCGCTTCAAAAAGAAGAATGAAATTAGGAATGAGGTTTTTCAAGAAGAATTGAAACATTCAATCTCTTATTTCATCGGTTTAGCAAGTAAGAATGATCCTATTGTGCGTTCTCATCGTTACTTTTTCGGATTAAAAAATGCATGCTAATTTATTTTGAACCTAAATTGAAACGTATTCTCTTCAATAGGGATGCTCTATGATTGATAAGATCATATGATAGAAATTACTAAGATAATGAATCTGAACTTAATGTGTCATGCTTTACTTTATTAGATATTCACGTTTTGTAAGTTGTATTGTGGAAAACTAATTGCTCGCTGAAATCACTTTTTAATGTCCACTCTCTTTTCGATATTTATTCTTCAAAGAAATTATATAAATAAATTGCATTTATAGTTCTATCAAAAAATATAAGTTGAACTTACATAGTTTAATATAAAAGCTGTTGTCTATACTTTCAATAAGATTGAATTAAAATATAACTTTTATGATGTATTACCTCTCTCTCTCTAGTGAAATTAAAATATCGTTATACATACTAAAATTCTTAAATGAATGCTTTCATTTTTTAATCTTTACATTTTAACTAACGATATATTTTTAACGAAAATTTGATATTCGTTTTTACTTCAGAGATATTATTTGTATTCTTGTAGTGTAAGTGAGATTTATAAATTTATCATTTTTCAGGCATTTTTAAATTTATGTATCATTAAAATTTACTTCCACTTTAAATATTTAATTACTAATATTTAATTTAGATTCCAAAAAATTTAGCTGCATGTGAAAAGCAGAAATATTTCTCTATTTTTTTTCCAATTTTTTAAACGTCAAACACTTAAAAACAAATTTTTTAAAATATATAAAATTAAAAATATTCTTTTAAATGAAATATCTGGAAGCTAATACCCATAGATTTAATTCTTATTGAAAAGATTAACAGTTATTCAAGCTGTCCATGGTCCAAATTTAATTATTACATATAAAAAAACAATTGTTTCAACTCATAAAAATGTTCCCAGGAAAGCGAGTTATAAAATTTATTTCAAACATATTTGCTTTTATTACAAATGTAACAATTATGAAGTCTAAATATATCAGTTTTACATAAATTTTGTTAGCTTTTAGCATTAAATTTGTAACATATAATTTGATTTTTTGAACTTTAGATTTATATTCTTTTACGATATTTTTTTCGCATTAGAATTGGTTAGTTTATTGGGATATGTTCCCAGATTCTAGCTGTAATCATCAAACACAGCCAAAAGATCCATAAACTTGAGCCATGGTTAAATGATGAGAATCAAACATCGTTTTCAGCGCCTCACACTAATGGAAACACACTGACCCTATCAGAACTTGATGTACATTATCTATAAGCAGGAAAGACCCGTATGATGAATAATACCAAGAATAACGTTTTGTTCCACATGGGCATTCCACCTGTTTTCTTCATGTTTTTTTCGAAAATCATAAATATTACCTGATATCAGATTGAATTGAATATCAGCAAGAACTACGTTAGCAATCATGTATTATTTTACATCAACAAGGCCTAAAATTTGCAAGATTCGTTTGGAATTGTATGTCTTTTTCAAGAATACAGTGAACCATTAGTATGTTGAATATATGACTTCATGAAATTGAATTATATGTTACTAAAAACCTTGCATTATTCTAAATAAAAAAATTAAAATTGTGATAATTATTCACCGAAATCTAGCTTTTTTAAATGTTGAGAACAAATCTTAAAAGTTTACATAAATGTCAAAAATTTGCATTCTAGGTAAAAATCACAAAAACATGCGCACACTGAAAAGTTCTAAATTTTCACATACAACTTTTTATACTTTGCTTAACCAGGCAAATGAAAACATTTCAATAAGTTATTTTCAGATTTCTCATGATTTTAACATAATGTATATACATATGTCTAAAGTTTAGAAGGAGATTGATTTATTGTATAAAAATTCAGATAAATATTATTCTTATATTAAATTTATTAGTTCATATATTCTTATATTAGTTCAGATTTTGCTTTCGATCGAGGAAAAAATAAAGTTAAAGAAATATGATCTATTGATAATGATTACCTATTTTATTTTTTGATTGGTTTCAAATATTGTTTTTCCTGAAAATCGTAAAATATTGGTGTAATTGGAGCAACAGATGTACCAGCGTGTTCTATTTTTAAGAAAGTGCAGCATTTTTTTTCACTTCCGGTTGACCAATATCTAATCAACCCTTTAGCAACGAAAGGAGCATTTGTCAATCCGATCCACAATTTTTTACTTCAGAATTGCAGGCTATTTCTGGCCCCAATGAAAGAGGTCGGAAATTTTGGGCTGCATCTGTGACGTGACCTTACCTTATAATTGCGATTAAAATGCTCCCTAATTTAGGTCAGACTATCCTTGGGAAACAAACATTATGATCTACAGGTCAGTTAAGTTTCGAATTACACAGGAAGACCAATCCTTAGCAGTTAATGCAATATCAAATTAAATAATGAATCTTAGCGATTACAGCATTCAACTCTATATACATAACATAGAACAATTTTCTTTGTAAATGAATAAAATACATTTAACTGAAGTGTAAGGAAATTTGTCATCAATTCTCAAATTTAAATAACCTATGTAGCAGCTATTTATATTAAATTTGAATTTTCTATAAATTTAACACAAAGTAGTATGTTTGGCATTTGTAATATAACACAAATGCCGAATATTAGCGCTTAAGTCTTAAGTTCACAGGCCCTAAAATACTTCTTGACAATGTCCTGATACTGAGAAAATACAATGCAATTATAACACAGAAATATAACATTTTTCTCAGATAATTTAGATAATCAGACAAATTACATTCAGTTTTTTTCAAACATTTATATAGTAGCTATTTTCAAAACATTTTATAGATATTATTAATATTTTGTTTCAATAAGTCTAATAATTATTTTTTATTTTTTTAAAAAAAGACTATTAGTCTGTTAAATATTTAAGGACAAGTTTTAAAAATTTAATATTTTAAACTGATAATATAAAACAAATATTTTATATAGTCTCAAGAAAAATTATTTTCAAAAACATTTACCAAAAACAAAAACTTGTTAATGTTTTTGAGAATAAGTCTAAGCTCTTGAGATTACGTAAAACATCATATTATAAGCTTAAAATATTTCATTTTATAAAAATAGTGTACTTCGAAAAATTCTACGTTGCTTCAGTTGATGCTTTTTTACTAATATTATTTTGTTATATTTTTCATTTTTAATTAATTTTTAAATATAAAAATGATAAAATTTGATCTTTTTCGAATAAATATGTATAATAAAGCATAGAATTAGAAATACGTTTAGAAAGTTTCCTATTCAACTGCTACAACATGTAAATAATTCATAATCGTTGTTAAACGAAGTATGTGGAAACATTCTAATGTGTTTTTTACTTAGTTTATTTATTGCATCATGAAGTTATCATTAAAAAACTATCTATTAACATTTGTAGAAGAAATTTACTTTTATGAACACGGAATAAAATGTTTATTTATAATCTAAAAATACAAATAAAAATATGCTGTTGCAAAAGAACTCGAATTATTTTCACCTGAGCTAATATATTTTCTACATGCTAAAATTATATTTGTATTAGGGAATTAAAATTTTCAAATCAAGATATAACGGAACATTATAGTTAAAATGTAAAAGATCATTAAAATGTTTAGTAAATTTTAAGTTGAATGAAGTATAAGCTTTATTCAACTTAAAATTCAATTAAATAAATAAATTTAATTAACTCTGTAATAGTTAGAAAAGTATTCCAAAAGTTATATTTTTATTTATATAATACTCATTATGAATTCTTAAATATTACCTTATTATATCACTTCTATTGAAATAGAATGTTAAATAGACAGCAACAATTTAAAAATATTTTGTCCTATTTTAAATTTTAATAAAATATTTTTAAAATAAAAATTTTAATAAAAATTTTTTTTAAATTTTTTTTTTCATTTTCGACGTGAGAAATTTATCTTTTCCCGTTTTATAAAAACCAGTTGACATCAAATTCCATTTCAATTGCTATAATGATGGGAAATAAAACAGTTAAAGATTAAAACCAAATGTACTTTAGAAATCTAAGAAAAATAACAGCATTCCCTACAAATTATCAATCAATCATTTCCATTGATCATTGATACTTAGAAGATTTTTTTGTTCTAAATCATCATGTTAGATGGCTTTTAATAAGGTTGAATTCTTCGAAGCGCAACTAATCCCGCCATTTTTCTTGCTCGATTTTTTGATGAACTTTTCTTTTTCCCTGCAAAACATCTCCAGATTTGTGCCCATGGGCTGCTGGCATTACAATAAGGTCGGGCATAACATAGATCCAAAAGTGAAACAGGGAGAGCGAAACAATGACACACATCTTTATCTTGGAATTCTCGTCGAATATTGGGCGATATTACCGGGACGTCCTTTCCTTTGTGAACAGGCTCTTCTGCAGCTGGAAATAATTACCACCTGCGGGCGCATGGAAGGTTGTTGACTCATAATCGAAATAATATCAAGTTTCCAGTTGACATTTGCGAACGTACTTATTTTATTTATTTCAGTTACGTAAAATATATAATAAAGTTTAAAGTATTCTGATCAAAATAAAAGAATGAAATAAAAAAAACTAATGTAAATTATTTAGATAAAACTTTATGATATAAGAAAAATTGATCTTTCCTCTATAGAAAGGCTACGTGGTGCATATTTTAGCTTTTTGAATTTAATGGAATTTTAGATAGATGGTATTTTTATATTAATATGATTCATTTATATCCATCTTTATCATACAATTCAGAAAATTACTAATTGTTCATTAACTGTAAACCTGTAAAACTAGCAAAATTTACTTATTTTATCTTACATTTTTATAAATAATTTATAAGTAAGATGCGCTGTAAATATGATAAAAATTACTGCATCTGACTTATAAATTATTTACTATTATTAAGATCTTTTACTGTTATTACAATTGAAAAATGTATTCAATTTATTGAGTTTTCATCGCGATTTCTGTGTTTTTAACTAAGAAATATTAAAAATATTGTACATAATTTTAAATAAACATTGTAGTAAGTAATAAAAGTGTGATATAAAAGAATTCTTTTAGAATGTGCTTAATGCAAAAAATTCCGTTTAATATACAGGCTTTATTTATTCAATTGAAAAGAAAATTTATTTGAAGAAATAAGGTCTAGGGTATACTAAATAAACTCAATATATCCGAAAAAATTTCAATCAAGAATGAAATAAATTGAAAAAATGCAAATTCTTAGTCAAATTTGATATTTTTAATATATTTTTCTGATATGACTGCAACAAGTTATTAATATATGATGAATGTACAAATTATTTTATATACAAGAATGAAATAAATTGAAAATATGCAAATTTGAAAATTTTTAGTCAAATTTGTCTTATTTGATATTTTTAGTACATTTTTCTAATATGATTGGAACACGTTATTCTTATATGATGAATGTACAAATTATTTTATATACTAAATGTATTTAATTTAATATATATTTAATGTAAATTAACATAAATATAATTTTTAATGGTGATTAATTTATATTCAAAACAATTATGTTTTCAAGTTTTAAACAATTCAATATTCATAATACAAAACAAGAATTTATCAAATAAATAAGCATCGACTTCAAACTAACATGTGATAGCTGTCATAAAATAAAAATGAATTATTAGATCACAATTTAAGCTCAACATTTCTAGAAAGATTTAGAAAAAAGCTGGCATGACAGTTGGACAGTTAATACATTTTATATCTCACTTATTTAAAAAAATATATTTACAAGAAATAAATAAACAATAGATGGGCTAAAATTCCAATAAAATTCAACTGAGAGACGTTTACATTTTAAGTCAAATATAAACAGTAAAACTAAAATAAAATAATAAAATTACAACTTAAAAGTAATCCAGCTATCGCATTCCTTTTTTGTTTTCTAGTAAATATATCGATGCTTTTGATCCCATTAGACGGATGCATATGACAACATAAGAGAAATGATATATTATCCATAAAGTGCTGATGTAATTCAAACAAATACCTAAAGCCATTCTCGCTTATTTTCTTTCACTAATGTTGGTGCTCAGAAATATCTTTGAAGGCAAGAGTTGGCATGACATTCAGCGAGGTGGAAAGAGATTCATATCTCGATTTCCCATCAATTTTGTTCGCAGGGATATACTTCATTTCAGTTTTCTTTAAATAATTAGATGATACAGTTCTCAAATCACTTGAATCGAAATCTAGATGTTCTAAATAATATGCTTAACCCGTTTAGCACCAAAACAGGATTCATTAAATCATGCAACGGGTTTTTAGTACTTCGCCAAAGGCTAGATTTGAGGCAAAAGTTCAGTTTGGTTTGTCAATATTTTTTTATTCATTTAGATAAATATACTTTTATTTATTTATTTGATCGAGAAACATTGTTCTCTTTATAAATCTAATGGGCTCTATTTTAGCTTGAGGATACTTGATATATTTTTAATTAGCTCTTCAAATACTCATTTCTAGAATGGATGTCAAGAATTTTATGTATAATTATTATAATTGTTTTTTTACATCGTAACACATTTATTTTCATAGAAAAATCATAGATTTAAATATGGTTCTGATAAAGTTCAATTCATTTAACGTAATCGATATAATTGATAAAGTACTAATTTCAATTATCCATTTCTACTTTATTTGGATATTAAATTTAAACAATTGAAAATAATTGTTTCTTTAAAATCTCTGAAAACTTTTGCCTTAGTTTTATCATCGATGTTTTCGTTTAAAATTAGATGAACAGATTGGCTGTTTATTTTCGAAATATTGCTGACAATAAATCGAAATGAATGATAAACTGATAATTTGAAAAATAAAAAGGAAAATATTTTGTTCTCACAGAAATAAAATATATTATGAAAACTTTAACTGAATTCGATAAAAATGCTCTCTAATATGGAAATACCTATTTTGCTAAACATCATGATTCTAATTTCAGTTTAACCAAAATTACATTATTTTGCAAGACATTTATGTAAAATAATGTGTATCAATTCGCTTTAATTTACTTTTTATTCGAAATAAAGTTAAAAGTTGAAATATATGTAAATGTTTGCAATTTTTTATCCCGTTATAAAATCATAAGACTATAATACAGTGCAAAAATTTTGTTTTTTTCACTGATTCCATAAATGAGAACGGGAGAAAATTTTTATGCGCTTTCATTTACTCAATAAATATTTTTATATGCAAGATAACTGTACTATTTATATAAATTTAAAATTAATTTATATTTGAAATAAATTATAATTTTTGCAATGCGCTTTATATTTTTGTCTTGATGTTTGTAAAGTATTTCTAACTTATAACTGATACTGTGTAAGTCGAAAAAAGCTTTGAAGCGTGCGGAAATATCAAACATAATTACTAATAATTATATGTTTCATATAAAACATATATAGAATTCGTTTCGTAAAAATTTTTAAAAGAAACTAATATGCCTCATTAAGTAAAAAAACAAGAAGAAAATCAATGGCCAAATAAAAAATTACCACATGGAGATTGTTCCAAAAATTATTACATGCTATATTTGACAAAAAATGTAACATAAATTTAATTAAATTGCAGAAGAATTATTAATGGAAGCTAAACTTTTTTCCAGAAACATTTCTTTTTGTTTATTTCAATGAAACTTAGCTCGTTTATTAGCATTTATTTACTTTTGAAGATACTTAAAAAAAGAAGTGAGAAAAATAATTCAACTGTCATTTTTTTAAAACAGTGTATAAGATGTGAGAAATAATATTTGATATCGAAATGACTCTTTTGAATTTGAGGTGGTTTCCGATTTTCTAAAGCTTTGGTCTTCAGTTCAGCAGTTTCGGAGTTCGATTCTACATAAGACATAGATGTTTATAAAAATTTGGAATCCAATTTTAAATGTAAGTCTAAACCTAGCACTTGTGACGAAAATGATTACCATTGAATGACAAGCAAAACAATAGACTGAATTTATTAAACGATTGTATACATTTCGATATTATGGAATACACACTATGAAGAAGGAGAACAACACAGGGCCGATGCAATTAGAAAATGTCTTGAAGGAGGTATTTTTAATAAGTAATTAAAAAGAAATATGTGATTTATCAAAAAAAATTTACAAATAAATACTACAAAAAGCAACGAAAATATTAAAAAAGATTATTAATTTACTAGAGTGAAATTAGCCTATTATTCACCAAAATAATTGAATTCCTTTTATATATGCAAAAAGAAATTAAACAAGAAAATTATGAGAAAATTAATTTTCAATACATATGTAAATGGATGTATCCATACATAAAAATCTATATCTATCTATCTACCTATATATATATATATATATATATATATATATATATATATATATATATATATATATATATATATATATATATATATATATATATATATATATATATATATATATATATATATATATATATAATAAAATTAGATAAAATACGTCTTAGAATTTAGATGTTTGTTGAAATGCAGAAGCAATTACATGTTAGTACTATTATCTGAAAAATAGGTCTGGTCTGGCACCAACACAAACATTTATTTAAAAATACTTAAGTGGACAAAAAACTTAAGTTTCAAAAACAATTAATAAGTTTGTACTTGTAAGAAACTTAAAATAGGAATTTTTTTTTTGAATATGATTTTCATGTTCATTATTTCTGAATAATTAAACAATTTATACTTCAATGAAACTACATGTTGTGAATTTGATAAGAAACTTAAAGGTTACCATTGCACAAAATAGTATTTTAAACTGAAAATTTGAAATATATATTTAAAGGATTTTTGTTTGAACTTATTTTCAAAATTATTTTAAGGGAATATTAATAAAAGTAAAAACATTACTATTACTTCGAAGTAACTCAATGAGATTTTTTGTATTTGTTTTGTTGAAGACATTTTAACAAATAACAGTTAAACGAGAGATTCATTGTCAAACATACAAGTGACATTTCGTTATTTATTTATAAAAAAGGCGAATTTCTAGGGTACTATACCACATAATATTTCACATGCTAGATTTTTATTCAATTCCATATTTCATTTTTCAATGGTTTGCAGTCATAATTTCCTTAATTTATTACTGATAATTGAAGCGGAAGTTCTACAGCACAATAATAATTTTTGTCTTCAGTTCAGTTCTTAGAACAAATGTATTAGATAAACATTTCCTCTATGAGTCACTAAAATCAAATTTATTAAAAAAATAATTTTCCTTTTAATTTACTTCCTTTTATTCTAAAATGAAAAGTTAATTAAATAACATTAAAATTCTTCCTTTTTCAAATTAAAACGATTCCGGTTGCAAATTGATATTAGTTTCACTTTCATTCAAATCAAATTTCGACTTTTTTCGCAGCAGCTAAAGAAGTTCTGCGTTTATGCTCAGTGACTTTTATTTAACCTGTTGAACTGTAAAGCAAACATTGAATGGTTCGTTGACATTGTCATTCCTTTTTTCCATGCTTCATGTAATGTTATTTATATTCGTTAAGTAGATTTGTTTTCTTAAGAGCGTTCTGGTTATGTAACTTACATTATAAGAACTAGCTGTTACATAAAGATATTATGCAATAATGTTTAAAAATATAAACAGTCATTAGATCTTACTATTTTGCATTATTTCACGTCTGTGAAAATAAACACTTTTTACCATAAAAATAAACACTGGTCAATGGTTAATTGATGTATTGAAAATTTGGTGCACAAAGCGTTTAAAAACAGTCATTCACAATACAAATTAAAAATACAATGTAAAATATAAATAAAAATAATGTAAACGTAGCAATAATTAACAATATAAAAAGCTATATAAGATTAATTACAAACAATATTTCAAAACATTTAAAACTAATGTCTCCTTTTCGACCGATAAACGCTCTTTGAAACTGATTAGCTACTTAAGTTTTTAAAATTTCCTCAAAATAACAATCACAAATAATTTGCATTAGTAAAGTACTTTTGACACAGTATATTTTAAGTATATTTTTAGAATTTTAAAACATTTTTTTATCATGCCATAAATTAACAAATTATTCCTTTTTAAAATCTAAAAAATATTTAACTCATAAATAATGTTATAACTAGTGTGAAATATTATAAAACAAGGCACGAAAAAACATTATTTTATATACTAAAGTGGCATGAAGAAAAAATGATTCAAAATCTCCGGGCATAAATATTTGCATTTTTTATCTTAAAATGTACAGCTTATAACACTTGATGTGAATATTATCTCATAAACACTGCTTGTATTTTCTAATTTATAAAAGAAATTAAAGAAAAAAAAATAAGATTCGAAGAAAATATTTGTCTTATTTACACATATTTATTAAAAAGATTAAATCTAAAAGTATTCTAAATTTTGAAAAACATTTTTAAGCAGTTTTTATTTATCAGGTGTAATTTTCTAAGCAGTTTCACTTTTTTCTATTGTACTCTAATCTTAGAAATGTCCTTAAGAGAGTGAGCTATTATTACAAAAAAGAAGAAAGACGTGTGCATTAAGTGAACTTTGTAACCTCTAAACTAAAATCTGACATATTCTATGCAAACATAACACTGGTAAAACATCTTTTCAAAAAGAGGTAACATCATTAAGAAAATTTGAGCTTAGAACGTCAATAAAACTCACGCGTTTGCTTTAATTTTAACTTTTTTTTTGCCGCATTCTTCGCTGCAGGTAGAGTTTTACTTCTTATTTCTTCAGAGTTATTTTTACCTTTTGTAACACAATTCTTTTCTTCCTGCAATGTTCATGCCAGTAATTTAAGTACAAGTGAAGTATTTCTTTCAATAGTTTGCGCAATAATTTTATGAGTTGATCTAAATAAATTGACATAATTTTTAAAACTAATTCTATGTTGGGTTTCTTTTATTACATAACACAATTTTAGTATTTTTATCACTAAATAACTGTCAAGTCTTGAAATATTTGGGTGAAACTCATATTTCATTTGCTAAAGTGCTTAAGATATTATCCTCATAAAACATATGGTTTTGTAAAAATTTTGAAACTTTGTAAATTTGAACACATATGGTGTTGAAATTTACTAAGTTTAAAAATTTTGAATTTCATTTCATACAGAAATCTATAAAAATGTTTTAAATCTTTAATTAAGACTCCCATATTTGAGCTTTCTTCTTCGATGTTTGCAATTTTCCTTAATTTTTGAAGTACTAAAAAACTATATAACAATAAATAAACTACTCTTTTTAACATATTAGTATTATGCTGTGTTTGTGTGTATCATTTTTAATCATACCCTTTATTACAATAAAATGATTATATTTAAACATGATTTAACTATGGGGACATTTTAAGACATTTCGGCTTAAATGATTTTAGCTTAAAATGATTTTATCATGCCACAAATATGTTGGTTTTTTTAAAAAAAAGTATATTGATAAAGTATCATGTACAATTTCTAGTTAAATATCCTCTACAGAGCCAAATTTATAAAAATTTTCTTCAAAACTCATGTTAAAAATTATAATACATTATCATATTTAAAACTTATTACTTTTTTAAAATAGATTTGAAGAGTTATTTATAAATAAAAATTTTTTATTACATTATTTTACATTTTTATTCATAAAAAAATAAAATATTTTTCATTTCCATCCATTTCTATCTTCCATTTTTTTCCATCTTTCATTTTTCCATTTGATTTTTTCCATCCTTCATTTTTTCCCCTTCATTTCATCTTTCATTTTTTTCAGACTTCCATCTTTCATTTTAACTAAAAGTTTTCATTTTTCTTAATATTTTTTTTAGTATAATGCCTAGTTTCTAACATTCATATATTCATAAATTTTTGAATTCCTTCTTCTTGGGCAGAAGATTCTTTTCCAGAACTTTTAAGTATTTCTGTTGTTTAAAGTTGAAAGATCCTAAAATGATGAAAAAGGTATAGTTTTATCCATATTCTTGATATTAATAATTTGTAACTATATCCAAACTTATCACTAAGGGTTATGTTATTATATTGAACGTTTGAAATATATTGAAAACAGAAAGAGCAATGTAATGTTAAGAGTCAAATCAGATGATTTCACTTAGTTTTATCATGAAGCTCTCACAGAGAAATATATAAATCTTCTTTTGTCATTCTTTTAAAGATATTTGTTTTACAATGCTATTTTTCATAGTTCATTATACATTTACTGATATTTAAGAATTTTATGCATTTTTATGTATATAGAAGAAAGATATTTGCCATAAGCTACTCATTTTATGCCATAACATAAAAATAGAGTTTTTCAATTATGACAGCAATGTCTTCAAATTAGAATTTTTTTACCATAAAATAGTTTGTAAGAAAAAATAAAGAAGGATGAAGTTTTTCAATCATAATAACGATTTCTTTAAAAAAGAAATTGCTTTGCCAACACTATCCTAAAATAGACTGTACTACAAGTTCATATAGACTAATTTTTAAAAAACTATGATAACTAGATAAAAATGAAGTGGATGTATATTTTCAAGAAAAATGAAATTTAAATCTATACAAAAAGATCTAAACGGAAACTACTTATGAAACCAAATTAAAAAATATGTAGAAAGATATTTTACAAAAATACATAAAATATTGGTTATTTGAATATTTTATAATTTTTTTATTTTTATTTATTTGAATACGTGTTTTTTCTATTTCTCTTCATAACTTTAAATAAGATATTATTACATTTAATTTTATGTTAAATAAGGACAAAAAAAATTAATAAAAAACAAATGAAAAGGTATATTTGTAGTTTTATCAATGATTTGTGCTACTTTATTTACCAGTATTATACAGTATGTCCACTAAAGTCCCTTGCTACCCTCTTAACTTCGGAACGGCTGCTGCTATATTCATATAGTGGTGTCTAGGTATGGTAAAGTAGCCATGCGCTACTGAATAAAACCACCTACCGCGCCACCTGGTGGAAAACTGTGGAGTTAGCATTCGTATCTCGAAAACGGAACGAGACAGATAAAAAAAGTGATTTACAAATTTGTAGAGCATCTTTGATTAAGTACGAAAAGATACCTTGTAGTCATTAATGTGAAGAATACAACGATAAAAATGCGCATTTGTTGTTTCGTGCTGTAACGTGGCACATCATATGTGTGCAATGGCATGTACAACAGGCAAAGCACCCATTACTGGGAGCTGGAAAATTTTAAATGTTTTGTCAACGTTCGACATCAAATGCAGTATGCTTTTAACGTTTGGTGCGTAATTTACAATAACAAGCAGATAAGCCTAATATTTTACAATGGCACGATAACGGGTGCACGATATTTACAATTGCTACAGAAGGTAATACCCGATTTTGTGGAGAACCTGCCGTTGCTTAATCTTAAGAATCTATGGTTTCAACATGATGGCGCACCTGCTCACAAGACATCTCCAGTAAAACAGTATATGGAATTTGGCAACCAAATACTTGGGTATGGCGGTTTCGAAGAGTGGCCCTCACGTTCTCCTGATCTGACTCCACTGGATTTTTTCCTGTGAGGATACTTGAAACAGCAGGTGTATGCGACAACTCCACAAAAATTGCAGGACCTTAAACGACGCATTACGGTCGCGTGTTCCAACGTGTCACGATGTTTGCTCCAACGTGATCTTCAAGTGAAAATCCAAGTGTGCATTGCAGCTGACGGTGAGAAGTTTGAACATCTTAAATGAAGTATATTGTTATAACTATTTGTTTTTTTCTTTCTTAGATCGTTTTGTCACGTCACAGCACGAAACAACAAATGTGCGTTTTAGCCGTGGTATTCTTCACATTAATGCCTACAAGGTATCTTTTCATACTAAATCGAGGATGCTCTACAGCTTTGTAAATCACTTTTTCTCTCTATCTCGTTACGTTTTCGATATAGGAATGCTAACTCCGCAGTTTTCCACCAGGTGGCGCAGTAGTCTGTTTCATTCGGTAGCGCATGGCTACTTTACTATACCTAGACACCACTTTTATAAATATAGTAGCAGCCGTTCCGAAGTTAAGAGGGTGGCAAGGGACTTTAGTGGACATACTGTATATATATATATATATATATATATATATATATATATATATATATATATATATATATATATATATATATATATATATATATATATATATATATATATATATATATATATATATATATATATATATATATATATATATATATATATATATATATATAAATATAAATATATATATATATATATATATATATATATATATATATATATATATATATATATAACTCTTATCAATGAAAGAATGAATTCGATTACGATGAAAGGAGTTTCCATCATATTGTGATTTTTACTTCAGGTAATTAAGGGAAGAAAATTTCAAGGCAATAATACTCTATTTTATACGTGAGGTGTATGTAACTTTAATGGGTCATAAATTTAATCTACATGCCATACTCAATTTTATAAGAAAAACCAAAATATCTCCTAGAACGCTACATTTGTTTCATTATTAAATTTAACAAAAGCCTTGTAAGATAATTCTAAATTTTGTCTTCCAAATAAAATTGAACAACTTCTCTATTAATTCTTAAATTTGTCTCGTAACAATACAACCACTTAAATTTTAAAGGAGACTGCAAAATTGATAAATTTACCACACACATTTTGCTTTGTCATACAGTTTCGACGTATGAATAGCGAAATTAGAATAAATTGTATCGTAACGATACTTAGAAAGTTTTCTTTTCGTTACTCAATGCGCAAACAATTCAATTGTTCTTTAAACTCGTTAGTGATCAAAGGCGTGACAACAGAGAATATAATTGGTAGAATGATGAATGAACATGCTAACTAATCCAGTTTAGAATGGTTGTAAACATAACCATTTTCAAGGTTGGAGAAATGGAGCGAAATGTAATAGTGGAGAAACATGAATGGAGATTGAAATAAACAAGGCTGGTTATGGAAGCAAGTTCTACTGCATTTGCTCCTTTATACTATTAATTCAGTTTAATCAGGTTCATCAATTCAACCGATTTTCTGTAAGGTCAAACTGATGTAGATCACAGCATTAAAAATGAAAAATCTATTTCCTGATATCCAATAATAAACGCCCTTGCCATTGGCCATATGTTCTAAATAGCTTAAATGACAAGTCGTTTGTCAAGATTATCTCGAAATATTTCTCATCAGTTTTTTTAGAAGTTTTATTACATATTAATTGAAGTGTATCATTTCTAGTAGGTAAGGGATACTAACCTAATTTATCATGAAATTATGTTATACTTTTCAAGTAAATTTAAAAAATAAGTTAAAATGTCGTTATATTTCTCTTCAAAATTTTCATTGCTTTCAGAGCACAGAAGGACTTCGTGAAATTTTTATAATAATTCGGCAAAAAAATAATATAATTATCTTTATTGTTATGATTTATGATAATTTCTTAACTATCTACACAATATAAATATAAAATTAGATTTTTTGGATTAAGTGCTTGGAATTATTGTCATAAAATTTAGCTTAACACTCTGTTGTGATATTAGAAATAAATTTTCAATGCCCGTTGCTTATATATTTATGTACCCTTTTAGGTTATTATATTCTGCGCATTTTTATATATTACAATCTGATGCATATTTGTATTGATTAAGCAATTAGCTTAATTAGCCGACTAAGCTTAATTGGGAATTGGGGTAAAAACTTAATTGTGCGCAAAACTCTAGTTCACACAAACTGTTTTATTTTACTTTAAGAAAATTTTTGAGTGACAACATAAAATAAACTTTCTATTTGATTTGGAGGCCCCCTGATCACACCTGGGTTCGGGATATCTGCCCCGTATGACCCTACCTGGTCAGCTTCTGTGGCAATACATACATTATGTAATTTTAAAGCGTTTCTGCAACATCTATCGTATATTTGAATGAATATTCAAAGTTTTTTTGGTGTGCCCTTCATAGATATAGTCCTATTCACATGTCTCAAGAAAAAAATCACAGACATTATAAAGAAACTTTGTCAGAAATGCATGTCCAAATTACTAACACAATATTTATTTTCCTTAATACGCAACATATATTTCTTTAATCTTGGATTAAGGTATTGCATAAGAAAATACAACAGAATTTTTCAAACCCCAAAATGATTTGTCAATTGATTAACTTCTTTGATGAAAAAAAATCATGTTTTTAAATAAATTGATGAAATGATTTTAAATAAATCTCTTAAAAATCTTTCATGCGCTAATAAAATCTTCAAACCTGCCATCTTGAGAAGATGTGTATTTCCACAAACACAGATAAAACTAGATGCTCATGAATTTTTATACGCTCGAATTGTCTCAACTCAAAACCTATTTATGCTAGTGTTGTTAAAGGTTCAAGAGATTTTAGCGTATATTATTATGAAATTGAAAATACAATGAGTGAATTTTCAATTTTTCACCGATTTCTAAAACACAAAATAACTGATTGGTCACGAATCACATATTAATTATTTTGAAACGATTGTAGTGTGAACACAATCATATTTTAAAATAAATAAATAAATTTTTAAAAAGATGACATTTATATATCAGAAAAATATCATCTCAAGTATTTGATTCAATAAAGATATTTTTTGTAAGCCATTATGACATTCTCTCACTTTTTTTAACTCACAGTAAAGATGTGATTTCATAACTTTTTGGAATTAATTAATAAAATATGCTTTTAAAATGATGTCTGATGTATTTTTAAGAAAAACTGAACAAAATGTTAGCTGGAGCTTTGTATGAATTATTTTCAAAAAATCAGACCAAAAGTTTCAGCTTATTTAAAAATATAAAAATTGAAATGCATAAAAATTGGAATTCAAAAATGGATAATGCCCTATTTAAAATAAATGAAATCATTATAAAATGTTTTTGAATATTTTTGCTTCAATCTTCTTTCATAATTTTTAATTGCAGATTAGAAAACAAATGTAGAAAGAATAGTAAACATTAAGACTAGAACCAAGGTATCATGTTATGAGATTACAAAACTGAAACCACAATAATCGCATAAATCGTTCGATTTGTGCCGTACTCGATAATATCTCTTCCACAGGTGTCCCGAGATCAGTGCAGGGCAACATCGCAAATGGATAACATAATTTTCCTGATGTATGCTATACAGTAGACAAAAAGACTTAGCAGTATTTTTATACATTATAGATGTTTAGGGAGAAAATTATGGCAAGACTGGTAATAAATTATTCCCTAAGCCAAAGTAGGATGTGACATGCTGTGATTTGTTTCAATCATAGTTCATAAAGATTGACAGGATATAACTGCTTCAATTATTTAATTTTAATAAAGTAATAAAATTGATTATTATTAGAAGTAAATGTAAGTATTACTGCATTAGTGATGCATTATAAATATTTCATTAATGCAATATTAATGTGATTGTTAAGCTCATGAAATACAAAAATCTATGATGGTTTGGGCGTTTGTTTCTATCTAACAATGCACACTCAGTAAAAAAGCTTACCTTTACAAATCCCATGTGAAACAGAAGACGAGGAAGACCACCAGTTAGATGTTTTGAGTCCGTAGGAAAGGACTTTAATCTGATTAATAAAGGAAACTGGAGGAGCCTCGCAATGGATAGAACCAGATGGCAACACTATCAGGGACGGCCTTGGCTTGTAACAAGCTGTAAAACCTTAGAAAAAGAATAATAATAACAATATGAAATTCAGTTAAAAATTCTGGATATAACAATGGATTAATTTTCCTTAGTTTATAATGATAGTAGAACAACTGAATATTGGGTCCACAAACTTGAAATAAAAATGATGAATAATATACAATGAAATCGAGAAATTTTATTTGATTCTTGTTCAGAGATTGATATTTTTAGCTAAACTTTTGACTCTTGTGTTTTGAGTGAAAAGAGTGGTAGAAATTTCATAAAAAAGAGAGGCGTCTGTTGTTGCTGTTTATTCAAATGAAATACACAAAGCTGTAAATACATTTGAGTTATCTAATGTGTTCATTTATTTTATGCAGACTAAAAATGAAAAACCGAGCAAAAAGTTACGAACATTTATTTGGTCATGTTTCTTTTTACCTCACTTATCTAGAAGCACAGCAACCTTTAAAATGCAACAATAACAATGATCAAAAAGAAACATTTCCAAGAAAAAAATGTAAATTACAGAGGAATCAGAACCAAACAAAAATCATTACATTTAGAAATGGCGATAATAAACAAAGCGCCTTTTTCCCATAGAAAGCTCTCCACGTTCTATTTATCACATGATAGGGGAATGCCCTTTCAAGGTCACCACGGCGATGGCGTTCGAATTGAGACAATTTTGCAGCGAAAGCGAATGAAGAAGCGCTAAGAAAGCGAATGATGGTCTTTGGAAAAATAGAGCGCCGCTTTCATTTAGGTTAGGTATTAGATTAAAATAATCCTTCCAAATAACAAAACGTAAAAAGAGTTCAACAAATGGCGATAAAAATGATTTCGATGGGACAAAGAAACTGTGAAGTGTGTTTTTTCATCATTGTTATAACGAAAATGAGCTTTTTGGGAGTTTATTTCTATTTTTATTTTACTCCTGTCAAGAATATAAATAATATTTTATAGTACAATAAAATAACACGCTAACTAGATTAAAGCAAACATCTGTCAAAAACTTTTCTCATTCTAAAAACTTTAATCTAAGTTTGGCAGATATGACTATATGATTTAAGTACGTGGATATTAAAGTGTTTTAATCTAATTTCATTTTTCTATTTTTAATTGCCTGATGGAGAGTTAATGCTTTAGTATTAAAAAAAAACTGAAAAATCTGAGAAAACACAATTTTTAGAATTTTTCACCAATTTGATATACGGTAACCGTACTAAGGTGCTGAATTTGAATTTCAGAGCGTTATTCTTAATTTAGCTAAAATTAAATTATAATATTTTAATTAAATAATAATATATACAGGAAATACAATAACTTAATTTCAGAAATAAAAGTTCCAATATTTATTATATAAGTGAGCAGAGGAAATTAGTTAATTGGAAAATACTCAAATTACTATATTTAAATTGATTTCTTCATTTAATTAATAAAAAACCTTTTAAATAAGACTAGTTGCTTTTTAATTTTTTCCATAAGTCAAAATTTTAATTATATTATATTTTACCTTGCCATTTTTAATCTTTATTCTAAGAAAATTATTCAGTTTTTTCTCCTCTGAATCTCATTTCATCAAAATAACTCATTTTTAATAAAAGATAAATTTTCATGCCTAAATGTATTTTCAAGCCAGTTAAATTTCCTTGAAAATAATATTTCTGAATTTACTTAGGAAAACTCATTTACTGAATTTATTTTCTATAGTGTATAGTAAGTATAGTAATAAATTACAAGGATAAAACCCAGATTTAGTTTTTATTCAGGTTTTTCTTATAATTCATAACTAAAATAAAATCTGGTCACATTTGTTTAGATAAGTTTAATTCATAGTATCAGTAATATATGACTATAATTTTTCTGGCATTTATATTTCGTTACAGTATTTATTCATTATAAAATTGCAAATGAACACGAAAAATATGCTTAAAATCACCAAAAAGTCATGAGTTTATGAGAGAATTTTGTATTAATCCCTTTATCTTAAGAAACATGACAACACACAAGAAAATGAACTTTTTGCATTACTGTGTCTAATTAAAAGTGCAAATTTCTCATTTAACCTTAGACCTAATTCCATCGATTTATTCTCACCAACAACTCATTTCTATGTCCAATTCAATGTGTGCCAGAATATGCATTAGCATTTACCTCCCATTACCTCAACCATGATCTGTTCCTTGGGATCAACATTGTGTGGTATGATTACTGCTCTCACATGTGATTAATATTGTGGGAGTGTCGGCCATTAGGAACTACGCGATGAAGGATTGACTGCGGTGCTCTTGAATAAATCCGCTTCTCACGACATTAACCACGCTTTTAACGCATGGCCATGAGAAAATTATGAACTAGGTCACCTCTAAAAAGCAACCCTTTTATGACAATAAGATCGTGTTTTTTCCCTTTATTGAGAACTGTTAGAGTTTGATTTTTAAGTGATTAGAAATTCTGAAAGAAAAGAAAATTAAATCTCGGAGTGCATATATATATATATATATATATATATATATATATATATATATATATATATATATATATATATATATATATATTGTTGCTTTGTCAATTTATAATATTGAAGTTTAAGATATAAAAATTTTAGATGCAATTTTGTTTTATGTGGGAATTTAAATAAGGAAAAAACTGAGGAATTATGAGGTAAAAATAATTATATAATTAATTTTAAAAGTAATGCATTATATGCATACTTCTTTATAATAGTTAGTGTTATTTATTTCATTATTTGAAGAAAATAAAATAAATTAAAAATGCATGTAAATAATAACTTCTGAAGTTTCACATTCAGTATTGTATTGAATCGACTTTTGGACGATGACAGCTTCTCTCATAAAATTACAAGAATGATGCTGTTTTTATCGTTTCTAAATTGTATAAATTACACAATTTAGAAATATTTTATTATATATATATATATATATATATATATATATATATATATATATATATATATATATATATATATATATATATATATATATATATATATATATATATATATATATATATATATATATATATATATATATATATATATATATATATATATATATATATACATATACACACAAGGATATTATTATCTTAAAAGAAGGATTCGTAATGGGGTAAAATATATTGTAGAGAAGAGATGCAGCTAATTTAGAGTGAAAAGACTTCTTTCTGCTAGGATAATTTTTATATTCATTATCCATTCCTTTTAATTTTTTCTTTTTTTGATAGTTTTGTTACTGTAGGTCTTGATGAAAATATATCATTCATGTTTTCAATCACCAATAAAAAAATAAGGGTATTAAAATAAAATTGAATTTAATTCTTACTTTACTCATTTTTTAATATGTTTATTTATATTTATCAATTAATTTATGGATACTTAAACTCATAAAAAAATTTTCATTTATTTACAAATTTTAGAAAAAAATATAAATTATTTAATTTTTTTCAATCAAACATATGAAAAAAAGTGTTTACATTGAACATTTTACTTGATACATAAAAATGTCTAATTTACTTATTTATTATTACAGATTACTGTTGCGGATTACGCTAGTAATATGTGCATGTAAGCTGACCACCGGTCAAGGAGTCATAACGCCAAGATATGCCATTTTACAAAGAACTCATTATGAGTGGCTGCCACAGATTACTGAGTATGATATGGACCAAGCATTTGTTGTTGCGGAACACGTGATAAGAGCAAAGAGAGCGCATGAGCAAAAAATATTTAAAGGAGGTAAGGCCCTATTACAAAAGAAGTTTTTATTAAAATTACTTTGGTGAATGATTCATAAGCAGCGATGCAGACGAGACCCTGATTATACCTTAGGATTAACGTGATTAGTATACTCTCCCATCATCGAGCGCCTCGTCATTTTGAACCACGTTCAGGTGACGAGGTCACATATGAGCTGGCACCCTTCTCTCCACATCCACTCCCACACCAGTGGAAGGACTTTGGATTACATATGAGCGTGAACACCCCCACAATTTACGGAGCTAAAGCAACTTAATGATGGTGAATATGGTCACCCTCCTTATCATTGCCTGCAGCAAATGATGATTCATTTTGGTGATCTTAATGGGGAGCTGCGAGAATCCACTGAGCTATTACAGCTCTGATTTTATTAAAGAAAAATTTAGTTAAATATCAGTTACTTAATTTTAATTATTTACTTTTATTTTGTATTTATTTACCGTGATTCGAGGACAAAACAGCTCGATGATTATGTGCATATACAAGTTGATTTTTAGCTGAGTGGTATTTGAGCTTATGCATTGCTCAAAAGAAATGGAAAAATTAAAAATATTCTATTACAATTCTAATGAATTCACAGAAATCAAATATGGGAGCAATAATTTTATTCAAAGAATTCAAAACTAAATTTCCAATTAAAATGATTTCTAATCAGGATGATGAATGAGAAGATGGGGAAGGCCTCAGTTATTTAATTTAAACCGAGTTTATGGAATTCACAGATATTATAAAAAATTTCCAAAAATAATTAATTCAGATAATAATAAAAATAATTTTGGTTCACATGATGTACAGTTTACTGTAATTATTTTTTGTTAGCGAATGTAAGATTTGTTTTTTTTTTATTCATCTTAATACATCATACTTGTGATATTGATATTTTGTATAGCTTAGTATAAATGTTATGCATACGAACTTCCGTTAGTAAGTATATACTATCTGGTTAAAAGTATGCGGACACCCAGTGGTATGGGCTTAGAGCGTGCTTAAGGACATATTAATCTGATACTGGTTCTTCTTTTTGTATGGATGACAGCCTAAACATGTATGGGAAAACTCTTTCTCTGAGCTTTTGATAGTATTGACTTCCAAGCGTCCAGAACAGTTGAAATGAAGGCTTGCCGTGAGGACAGTCGATTTGGCTGATTATCTAATCCGCACTCTAATTCGTCCCAAAGGTGTTTTTTAGGGATTTTGACTAGAGCTTTCAGAGAAGGGCAGTCCAGATTTTGAACACCCTTTTTGTGAAACCACGTCTGTGCAAGCCTCCATGTGTGAATGGAGCAGTCATATACTGCTGGAAGAGAAATGGGCCTTCTCTGAAATATTGCCATAGAGTAGGGAATGCAGCCTCGTCTAGAATGTCCACGATCATCTTAGATATCAGATTTCCAAGTAAAGGAACAAACGGACTAGAGCTAAAATGCACGAAACACCCCTTACACCATTATAGGTTGTCCGAATATTTATACTTTTCAATATATTTTTTTTAATTTTATGCAATTTTTTAATTAAAATGGCATATATTATTAGATACTGTTAAAATTTTTACGTCGGCGTTGTTCGGGGAGATGAAACTCAAAATTCCACTTTATGAAGAGGTTGCCTAGATGTTATGTTTATTTTTAGTTTTCAGTTTTATTAATATATTTTTTCTCAAGCACAAAGCTTATGTTGATGTGACATTTTTTCTAAAAATTACGGGTAGATAGTTATATCATATGTGTTTTAATTTTATAATTATATTTTACTCTTTTATTTATCTTAACCTATAGCAGTCTTCAGATATTTTGATAATAACAAATTCAGTAAACATATAAAAATGCGAAATCTACAAAATTTTATTACAAAAATCTTGATTTAGAATTTATTTGATTTCCTAAAATTTTGAAATTTTAAAATAAATAAATTGCATTTAAAATTGCACATAATTTTAACTATGCACTATTTTGTAGCCAATTCATTTGGCATTCAAGTAAACAAAATATTTTACATAGGTTAAATTGTTGTTAATGTTCCTATTATAAAATGGTTATCCAAAGCAATGTTTCTTAACTGGATTTACTCCAAGGACCGGTAAAATATTTCTGCATGTTGTCTGTATGTTACTTGCAGACTGATAAGTTTAAAAAGTCTACCCATTGGTATAATTTCTACACATAAATAAATCACGAACACAAAAATAACTAAAGAATAATTAGAGAATTAAAATAATTAATTAAATTATTACGATAGATATTCAGCATTCAAGTAATCATCGATACTCAAGGTAGACAGAAGTGTACTAACTGATATAAAAAATAGAAGCATGGTACGGCAATTTATGAAGATGATTAAATACATAGTTTTCAGTTAGTTATATTTTTCACCATCGAATCATATTATTTTCTAAACTAGTAAGCTATTGTTATTGTAATGTATGCGCTGTTTTAATATCATTTGTCTGCGGATGACACTTTGGATTTTGGACAAATAGCTGGATATTTCATTGACCGGTGCCGGTCCACGGAACAGCGATTGAGAAACACTGATCTAAGGTACTTGAGGTAAAAGTTATAAGCATTTATATACATATATATATATATATATATATATATATATATATATATATATATATATATATATATATATATATATATATATATATATATATATATATATGTATACAGAGAGAAAGAGAGAGAGATAGATAGATAGATAGATATATACCTTGAATTTTTAAACAAGGCTATAGCAGATACCGAATCCAAAGTAACAGGAGAGAAGAATTTTAATTTTCTGTTTAAAAAAGATATAGAGAAGTAAAAGTTATGTTTTACAAAAAATGCTTACTAATTTTTATCAATATTTATATGAATATAGAGTTATTTACCAAAAGAAATTGAATACACTTCTCACAAATGTTTAAGTTACATTGTAAACATTAACTACATGAAAAACATTTAGCATAAATAAGATTAATAGCTTAAGAAAAATTAGTAATTTTTCTATTTTTAAACGATTTGTTTAATTTTTTCCAGGACGCTTAATGAAACCAGGACAGTTTCCTTCATCTCAGCGTCATCAACATCTTCTTGCTCCCAACAATAAAGCAGCCAAGATGGAAAGAGCAACAGAAAAATTTGAAGAGGCCACTAATGTCATAAAAGATATGTAAGCAGCTTTGATTGTAAGCCAAGACCAGTGACGTTTATGAAATCTTACCAATATTTTAACAAGTATTTTACTTACAGGTTCAGCCTTACAAAAGAGCAGGTAACACTGGCATTGCCTCATGAAGAGCTGAAGGGGAGAGAAGCCATGAAAGCAGCTGAAGAATGTCATGGACACTTCTCCGGATCGAATGGCTGTATCGATTCAAAATACAGATCTGTCGATGGCAGCTGCAACAATCTTTACAATCCCACATGGGGTAAAGCACAAACGTGTTTGCAGAGGTTACTTCCTCCCGATTATACTGATGGTGAGAATTATTCATTGAAAATTTAATAAAAATTTAATAATTATGATAGAGTTATATATATTATATATATATATATATATATATATATATATATATATATATATATATATATATATATATATATATATATATATATATATATATATATATATATATATATATATATATATATATATATATATATATATATATATATATATATATATATATATATATATATATATATATATATATATATATATATATATATATATATATATATATATATATATATATATATATATATATATATATATATATATATATATATATATATATATATATATATATATATATATATATATATATATATATATATATATATATATATATATATATATATATATATATATATATATATATATATATATATATATATATATATATATATATATATATATATATATATATATATATATATATATATATATATATATATATATATATATATATATATATATATATATATATATATTTGGCCCACATTTGGAGTCAGATCAATATCAAGAAAATAGATCATAAATTAAAGTACAATAAAAATTAAAGTGACAGCTGATGTTAAAAGAATATGTGATCATTAAACGCTACTGGGGTGGAATATTTTATGCTTGAAATTTTAGATTTTTAAGATTTTTTAACTGAAATAATGAGAAAATTTTGAATTATTTTTATATATTTTTTAAAATAGTGTTAGTAGAAACTTATGCTATGATGAATTAAATGATCTAACAAACTTGAAAACAAGATACTGCAATTATTATGTCGAAAAAAATGTGGAATACAGTGCACCCAATTTTTTATTTTTGTATTAACTTTATAAGCCGTTATACATTTCGTTTACAGTTAAAATTATGTTACTTTAAAAAATCAGTAAATTTTTATTTGGACTCAAAAATTAATTAATATGTTTTATTAGATCTATAAAACTTGAAGTAAAATATACGTGGATTGTTTTCTGGTTAATGTGGATTTATAGAATTCAAATAAACGGAAAAAATAAACATGTTCGAAACCTATTCTCATTATTGTATTTTGGGAATGTGAATTATTTTTCTATACCTCCTCCACAAAGATATATGTTTAACATATAAAGTAAGTTAATTGATTTTTAAAGGAAGGGCCATGTAGTGTCTTTTAGTGTTTCTTGTATTAACAATTAGAAAATATTATTTAGTTAGCAATAATGCATGATGTATGCTTTTTTTAATAAGGACAAAAGCAAAAGAATATTAAATAAAAAAGCAGAGTCTTCTTTTAATTCATTAATAATTATAATCTATAATACTTACTTTATATTTTCCTTATTTTTGTTCAGTTATTTTAATACTTTAGAAGTCAATAATGCTGTTTCAGTGCGATTCTTCAATTATATATTAGAAGATAAATTGCTGTCCTAGTGCAAGTTGTTAAATTAATTTGAAATACTTTAAATATGACCACAAATTACTAAAATTTTATGTTATAGTAACTTGACCTGGTAATATGAGAACCACTTATAGCCCGACAATTTGAAATGAACTAAACACGTCTTTTATAATTGACAAAAAATGTATTTTAGTTGTAAATATTTTTATGCAAAAGAAATGGTTTTTAGACGTTACATAAATTTAGCAGTTTCTGAAATTGATAAATTTAAATCTGACGTAACAAAATTTTTAATATTATCTCTTTCACATACTATTGATCTGTATTCAGTGTCTATTTTTTCTTCTTATTCGATTATGCCAATTATCTAGATATATGGTGTATTAATATCGAATTACCAAAGGATTTTGATATTCAGTTAAGTATTTTACAGAAAAGATTTATTGCCCTAAACGTAGCGTATTAAACAGGTCATGAATGCTTCTATTTGATAAAAAGTGCATAAAATTAATAAGAATATATCTTGATGACACCATAATTCAATAAACATATCTCAAATCTGTATTTTTAATCTAAATTATGAGACCAATTTTTTTATATAAATCTTACTTTTCTCAACGATACGAGTATAGTTAGTGTGATTCTATCATTAATAACTATTTAAAATTCTTTTCCATAATTGCTTTTTCTTATGTTCATCAAAATTATTTAAAACTTTTCTTTTATATTATTTTCCGTAATGATCAATTTTCGATATTCAACATTAAAATAATCAAAATAATACTTTTTACCGTTATAACTTAAATCAAATATTGATTCTTTCTCAGTTGTGATTGTATATTAATGTATGCATTTCTTTTTAAGGAATATCTGTACCTCGCATGTCAAAGTCTGGCAAACCACTACCGCCACCTCGAGTCATTTCCCTTTACATCCATCGACATATGGACCGTCCGGCTAAGGATTTCACTCACTTGTTGATGGCTTTCGGACAATTCGTTGATCATGATATTACATTAACGCCCATTACTGGTATGCCGGCTGGTACGTGATACGCCACTCCATGGCGATGTTTAGTTGTAAAACACATGTTTGAAGGAATGCAAGAAATAATATGTTTTGGTGCTGCCATCTAGTGGTGAACATTTAGAACAAATGTCTCACCACATATTTTTAAAGCAACTTTAAAATTTATTAACAATTACATTTATTTTTTAAATTAATTACAAGAAAACTAAATATCTAAATTTCATTTAGCATTTAATTTAATAATTTATTATTATAAATGAAAATATTAAAAAAACAAATATTTTTAATTATAGTTAGTAAATTGTAAGTATAAATGTAAATAAAAAATTAAAAATAAACACTTTATTAATACATCAATTGTACTAACTTTAATGTATAAGTATTTAAAAAATTGACATGTTTGAATTATTTTGAAGAGAAGTAGTATTTATACATCAATATTTAAAATTTTAATAGGTCATACCAGTTATTCATTATAACGTAATAAAATACTCATTATAATATAATGGATAGAAATAATTGTCATACTTAACATATGATACAAGGTGATTAAGAATCGTTAATATTCATATTTAATTTTAACAGCATTACTTGATTCCTTTTTAAATATTTTAAAAGTTTTTATATGTATGTAAAAGTTACTGTAAGAGATTCTAAGCACATTTCACTGTCAAAAGTATTTTTAATTGATAGTAATAAATATAACATTATAAATATATATATATATATATATATATATATATATATATATATATATATATATACTATATATATTACAAAAACAGAAATTAGAAAAATAAGCATCCAAAATATTTATATAACATTTTGTGATTTTCACTAAGGGAAAGTTATTTTCAACAAAACAATAACATCTTTCGAAATAATCCTAATTACATTTTTATCAGACAGATTGACAGATTAATATATTCGAATCAATTCACAACGTTTTATTTGATATATTCATTGAGTACATATTCACATTACAGAGATAAATCCAATTAATGTATCGCAATTAATAATCGCAAAATATATGCTATTATTATAAAAAATACTAAATTTTAAATCTTTCTAAACATTATAAATATTACATCACATTATTAAATAATTATCCTTTTGTTCATATTCTTCTCCATAGTGGAGTACAAAACTGCATTCCGAACAAACCGCTAAACATCGAAATGGTAAGTGGAAAAATAAAATTAACAAGCATTAACAAAGGCTATAAATGATTGCACGGTAAGCATGTTAACATTGATAATCCATACTGATCCTAATAATAGAGCTGTTCACTAACGTTAAACACATATTTAACATTAACACATGCACATTTCGTTTTCTAATATATTAATTTTCTTTAAATACAATTATCAACTAACACTCACAAATTTATAAACTATTAATAATATCTCACGGCACGTTTAAATTGCATTAACAATTACTTTTTTATTCCTGAATAATATAAATAGATTTTTAACTAAATTTATATGATTAATAAGTATTACCTAATCTGATTTCATAAACTATTGCTAATTATATTGTGCTTTTGCATTATAACTATTATTGCTAATATACTAATGATGTATGATATTGTGTATTATTGTTTACGATGTAATTCCTATGAACCATAATATATTACATCCAAAATTGAAATTTTTTGCTAAATACATTTTACTTACCTTAATTAATTGAATTATTTTTAAATTATATGTATTTATTTATACAGTGAAGAAGATATTCATTTCCACTATATATATATACATATATATATATATATATATATATATATATATAGTATATATATGCATATATATATGGATATCATATGAAATACATATATATGGATATATAATATAAAATTTTATATTTATATAGAAATAATGTATGCTTGTAAATATACTTTAACCAGTTTCCACCTAAATACGTACAGATATTATAATTACTGATTTCTGTGTACTAGATATTGTAATAACTGGTTTCGAAACTTGGCTAAAATTCTTGGTACAGATAATTTTAATTATAAAATTTAATTATAAAAATTTTTTAAAATTAATTACTCATCAAAAATATATTTCTGTAATAAGGGCCTTTTTAAAATAAGCTAAAATTAGTTAGAAGAGAAAAAACTTTTTAAACCAAACAGCACAAAATTAATATTTCTAGTAACATAAACTTACTTTTACCTGAGTTAAGATTAATATTAATTATAAACATATAATTATTAAGTTTCATTATTAATTAAACAACTTTTAGAATACAATATAGTAAATTTTACTATACACTGGAAGATTCTTAAAGTAGTTAATTAGTCTTGGAAATTATTAATTCTCCCATCAAAATATGAATTTCTTGATAAATATAATGCTTTTAATATTTACCATTAAAAATAAAATTAACTGATAAAAAGATGATTAGATACTAAAGAATTATTTTTAAACTTTAGTGTAGCACTAAAATTCAAGTGATACCTTATACGCTTTATAAAATATAATTTTCTTAGAAAAACACTTACTATTTTATTGTTACTTTCATTCTATGATAAATGTAGGTGGTCCTCAGATGATACAGTGCTGCCCACACTCGAATGACACCCATCCCCAGTGCTTTCCTGTTCTCCTCCCTCAGGATGATCCTTTTTATTCGAAATATGGTCAAGACTGCTTAAACTTTGTTCGTTCCGCACCCTGCCCTCTTTGTACTTTGGGTATGTTTTAAAAATTGAAAGAATTTTATCTATGATAAGGACGCCATTTTTAAATAAAAATTTTATTATTAAATCTTGTTTATATTCATGCATCCTTTAAAGTTTTATTGTATTATTTCATAAAATTATGTAAATATTATTAGAAGTTTAGTACAATTATGTATGTACACACACACACACACACACACACACACACACACACACACACACACACACACACACACACACACACACACACACACACACACACACACACACACACACACACACACACACACACACACACACACACACACACACACACACACACACACACACACACATAAAATTAATTTAAGCACACATCATAAGAATTTTATTGCAATTTACTGAGAGTTGAGTTCTATTTGATATATATATATATTATATAACTTTATATATATATATATATATATATATATATATATATATATGTATATATATATTATATAACTTTATATATATATATATATATATATATATATATATATATATATATATATATATATATATATATATATATATATATATATATATATATATATATATATATATATATATATATATATATATATATATATATATATATGTAAATCAAATAGAACTCAACTCTCAGTAAATTGCAATAAAATTCTTATGATGTGTGCTTAATTTAATTTTATGGAACATTAAGGCAAAAGACAAACTTTAAGAAACTTAAATCATAAAATAATTTAGTTATTGAAGACTTCTTGTAAAAGATTTCTATTTATACATGCAATTTTATTTGAGAAATGTTATTGTGTTTTATTAAAATTTTTTAATTTAAAATATTTATCTTGTTAATTTAAAATTAATTTATGTTAATTTGTAGGTAAACTGTGTTTTAAGAAAATGATTAAATATTTGTTAATTATATTTACTTAATTTTATGAAACATTAAGATAAAAAACGAAACTTATATTGAAATCTTACAACAATAAGATATTGTAACTTCTTGCATTTTGTTAGTGAAGAACTTTGCTTGTGTGATGTTCAAAAAAATATTTTTAAAAATTTAAAGTATTTATTATATTATTCTAAAATAATTTATAAATGGTTATTTTCATGTAAATTGCGTTTAAAGAAAGCATGTTCTTTGTTAGCTGTATATTACAAAATACTACGAAAATATTACTAAAAAACTAATTTTTAGTCATTTAAAGGTTAAATAAATCAAACATTATGGTAATTTCACTTTGTTTTTTTAATATCGCATGAACTTTTCTCTAAAATAGGTCCTCGTCAACAGATGGATCAAGTCACCGCTTTTGTAGATGGTTCAACTATTTATGGAAGTCAAGAAAATCAAACAGAAAATTTAAGATCGTTCAGAGATGGTCAGTAGTGTTTCTTAAAATTAACTTAATGATTTTGTAAACCTTAAAACTTTATTTCATTACATTATAGAAGACTTAATATTAAAATATGAACGACTTATTTTTTATTTTGAATAATTTGATACTTTACAATTTTTTGATTTTTTATGGAAGACATTTGAATTATTTGAAAAATGCTGAATAGCATAAAGATATTAATGTCTAAATGGAAAAAGTAAATTACTCCATTTAAGGTGAAAAATGCTTGAAATATTTTATGTATGAAGAATTTTTATTAGTATTGACTAACGGAGCAAAAAAGGCATAAAAATTGTATAGATTAATAGTTGTTGCCATATTTGAGGATAAACTGTTATACATTTTCAAATAAAAATAATGTCTGCATGATATTAGTTTGAAATTATATGTTTAAAATACTTCAAGTAGAGCAGAAATTGTGTTTTATTTTTGAAAGATGAAGTAGTTTTTATAACAAGGGAATCTTTGGGAGTTTTATAAATAGATTGTTTTTTTCAATAATGCAATTTTTATTTCTAAAAGAAGTATTCAGAACTTGAAGAACTATTATTTCAATAAATATAAAATTTCTAAATTTTAATTTAAATAATTTATTCTAATCGAATTAAAAATCCCTGTATTAAATTAACAAATCGTCATGTTAGATTCATTATTACTCAAATTTATAAATTGAAAAAATTAGTTATTTTATTAGTCTTTAAAAAGCTCGCAATTTCAGAAAATTAATAAAAAAAGGTGTATCCCACTTAATCTCTTTTAATCAAAATTTAAAGTTTACCCTTTTAATAATTAATAATCTAATAAAAATTTTTACACTGTGCTCATTTAATAGTCTAGCATAAAATTGATTAAATTATTGTTTATTTGCGAAAAGTGATCAAAAAGGTACAATATCAATCTACTATAAACATCAAATACAGAGTCATTAAGTACTTTTCATATGTATTTATCAAGAAAATATGAATTCCTATTACATTAATAAAAACTATTATTAATAGTATTTTGAATCGAGTATTCTATTGTGTTGTGCAGAAAGTGACACAAATTAATTGAAATTTTAATTAAAAATGAAGTAATTTAATTTTTAATTTTAAAAATAAAGTTTCTTTTGTTAGTTGAGGCATTACATAGCACACACACACATATATATATTACGCCAACTTACTTTAGAATTAATTATTTTTATTTCTAAAATAATGACTGATAATCAATATTATTTGAAAAATTCAATGATAAGCAAGCTTACGTTATTTGTGTAAGAGAATTTGTTGAACATTTTAAAATCAGACTCGCTTTATTTTGAAAGGTAAGCTGCTTGTTACTAAGGTGCCCCATGCAGGCGATTTATTGCCACAAACAAGTGATGCTAAAATGGATCAGTGTAGCGTCCCGCAAAGGAATTTGTATTGTTTCAGATCAGGTAATATCTTTATTTCATTTTATCAAGCTACTTTATTTTGCATTAAATTACAGTTGTTAAAATCAATTTAGTTCATTCAGTTAGCTAAATAGGAAAAAAGACAAATTATAGACAAACATATGAGGATTTAAATAAGTTGTCTTTTTTGTAGTTCTTTTTGGTTTATTGCATAGATAATTTGTTAACTTATATAAAATAGCTAATAAATATAATTTGTGTTGAACTGTTTTGAAAATATATAGCAATATAATGGATCATAAATGACAAGTTTTAATAAATTAGACATACAAATTTTGATATATTTTTTTAAACATTTAAGTGTAGATTATTTAAATACGTTGAATTAATTTAATGTGTTTTAATAAATATTTTGTACTCTGTAATTAGATTTAAAATTAATTTAAATATAATTAACTTAACGTGTTGTTATTGAAATAATAATGGAATTCAAATAGATTAAATGGTTTTATGACTTTATAATTTTATGCAATTTTCTTGCTCCCTATTTAATTTCTTTTTTTATAAAAGTTTAATATTATTCAAATTAATAAGTTTTAAAAATAAACTTAGACTCTGTGCAGTTTAGAAATATCCTTTTTTCTTTGAATGTATTCATATATTTACATCTTATGATAAATTTTATCATGAATTTACAAAACACGTAGAAGTTTTGAGTTAATAAAAATTTTCTAACGAATCGTTTTCTAGGAGAATTTATAGTTAAATTTGCTTCAAAATTTTTAAGTATTCAAATTTTAATGAATTTTTGTAAATTTTATCAAGTAATAAGTATAACTTTTGAAATGTTAAATATTTTCTGGCACAAAACATGTCTTTTTCAAAATGAATTCAATAAAATCTTAAAATTTATTTTTATTATATAGTGCTGCCATCTGTCTTTTAAAATCGAATCTTTGTTTCTAATATTTTTACATTTCGCACTTCTATCGGCTAAAGTGCTATTATATTTTGGTCTAAAATATAAAACAAACGTGATGAGATGTGATAAATATGAGACTTGGTAATTCATGTAAATTTTGATGCGAGAAAAAATTTGATTTTTAACAATTTTTAAATATAAACCTTACTGTCAATTTAAAGCAACTATAAACGAATCTTTAACAGGCTTTACTTTTATCAGAAAAATATTTTCATTCTTTAAATACTTCTACAGTTATTTGCAAACAGTATTTTGTTATATATAACTTAGAAAATGAGTGATAGTGAACTATTTTTCGTTTGAATAACTATGATAATAATGAACTATTAAGCGTTAGAATATATTAAAATTAATTAAAATTTTTCATCAGAAGTTGTTTTATTATCATGCAATATTTAAATATTGTTCCGTTAAATATATTTTTGTGATCATACGTATAAAAAATTATGATATTAAATTAAAGACAACTGCATTAAAATATTAAATTGGCTTAAATATTTTACTGGGAGTTTGTTTCCTTGCACATTCAATTGAAGAATGAGAAATAGCCTTTCAATTGAATGTGATTAATATTTCATTCCTTGGATAACTTCATCTGATATAAACATGAAGCAAAAAAATGAATAATAAAGTATGTTTTGCTTTGCTTCATTTTATATTAATTTTTAAAATTGCTTTATATTATTAGAGTTTAATTTATAAATACTTATTTGCTCCTTTATAGCAATTAATGAAAACTTTGAAATCAATAGAAAATAATGAATGCAAATTTACGTAAAAATATTAATTAAAATAATTGGAACAAATTACATCAATTATTTAATATATTTAAGATAACTTTTTTTCTGAAACAAAAAATATATGAAAAGTAATTTGGATTCAAATATGAGTTTTTTTTAAAAAATATATAAAAAAAACTATATTTTATTACAGTTTGTTAAAAGAATATCAATTTAAAATACGAAATTAAAATATCATTTTAATTTTAAGCAGTTTAAAAATGCAAAGCAATTTATTATATCGCTAATTACAAAATGTAAGAATATAAACATAAAAATTGTAAATTTTAAAATGGTTAATTATAGCTTAAAGGTACTGAATGAACTAAAATGTAACTTTAAAGTAGGTTTATTAAAGGAACATTATTTGCTTTTTTATAGTCCTGAATAATAACTTTAAAAATGAATAAAAAAACGTGTATATAAATTTACGTAATAATTTTGCTGTAAATAATTGCTATAAATCTCCTCACTTATTTAATATACTTACATTTCGTAATTTGCTGCTGAAACTACAAAATATGTGCAAAGAAATTAGGATTCAAATAAGGTGTCCTTTTTGTTGTGTATTACAGTTTGTCACATGAATAATCTATCAAATTAAAGTAGGGAATTAAACATATTTTTTAACTATTTAAAAAGGTAATTCACTTTAATGTCTTTAATTTCATAATTTAATAGCATTAACATAAAAAATTTGTCTCTTCTTGAATAGATAATTATAGCTTACAGATTTTGAATGAGCTGATATTTAGCTATAAAATGGGTTTATTAAAAAAATAAATAGAAAAAAAATAGCAGGTCATTTTTCAGCATTTGAGATGAAGTAAGCGAGTATTTTTACGAAAACACTTTACTTTAAAATTCTTTATATTTATGTTCAAAGACAAATGAAATGTATTTTGCCAAAAGAGTTTTAAAACGTCTTTACAACTTGTTGCCTTCAGGAGACGTTCGTGTTAATCAACATCCAGCTCTAACTTCTCTTCACACAATTTGGATGCGACAGCACAACAGGGTGGCCGAGGGCCTGAAGCACGTCAACCCCCACTGGGATGACGAGACACTTTTCTGGGAAGCAAGGTGATCAATCAATTAAAATTTCATGAATAATATTCTTTAATATATAAGAAATTGTTTTTGTTATAGATCTTCATTTTTAAATCCTCGTAAGTAGTAATGAACTTAAAATGGGAAAAATCAGTGTAGTTAAAATTTTTTTCAATCAAAAGTCCATATAATTTAATGGAAATATATTATTAATAAATAAATAAATAAATAATACATTTTAATATATATAATACTAATAGGGCTTACTTAAATAATTTTATGAATTTAACGAGAATTAACAAACCGAGAGTTCAAATTATAATGTAAAACGAGTCATTGAAGATTATATATATATATATATATATATATATATATATATATATATATATATATATATATATATATATATATATATATATATATATATATATATATATATATATATATATATATATATATATATATATATATATATAAGATATGATGTGTGTGTATTAACGTACCGAAAACACTTTTAATAAAACAATTCACAAAAAAATAATTTGTGAAGTATTATATACTTTAAAAGCATATATGAAGTCTTTAAATTTATAATAAATATAAAGTTATTAAAAATTTAGATTGAAAAATGTTTTAAATCAGAAATTGGATGCTGTTTATTTTAAAATATCAGTTATAGTGTTATTTTTTTCTGTTATAAACAAATGAAAAAAATTATGACAATTATTTTCTTAAATCCTTTATTGTAGTTGTGTTTATTAAATTATATTTTCGCGATATGTTTATGTAGTTATATTCGTAATTTAAATTACGAATAAAGTTATTAAATAAAGGAAATCTTTCTTAAATATAACATGTTATATAGATCAAAACATATAAATATATATAGAAACAGTTTTCAAATGATCGGATATTTATATTCTGTCATTTAAATCTGCGTTTTGGGATATTATATATATTGTCATACTTTATTTTTAATGTTTTTTACATTTATAAAGTATTGTAGAAACCCTCTTAAAATGAAATTCCTTTTAAGATTTATGTGTATCTATTAATACAAGATATGCACTATAAAATTTATTTTATTAAATTAAAATAATGAACTGAAACAAAATTGATGCTCTTTTATTACATAACATTCTGTTAGTTAATGGCATTTTATTTTCGATTTCTCCGTTCAGACGTATTGTAAGTGCGCAGTTCCAAATGGTTGTCTACGGAGAGTATTTGCCGACTATTTTAGGATCGCATTACATGGATTTCTACAGCTTATGGGTTTTAGAAAGTGGATTCACTCAATATAATTCAAAGATGGAGCCAACCATGATCAACGAGTTTTCAACAGCTGCTTACAGATACGGACACACACTGATTGACGGACTTTTCAGTGAGATTCAGGAGCATTCAGGACACATATCCGGCATCATGCTCAGGAATTACTTCTTCTTCCCGTTTGAGCTTTACGATGGTCAGCTTGACCCACTGATGAAAGGACTTACTCTTCAACCTGCTCAGAAGTTCGATCCATATATGGTGCCAGATGTCAGGAATTTCTTGTATAGGTATGAGGCATTTGAGTACAAATTGATCATTCATTTTAATTTCAGTGCCATAAAAGAATTTAAAATTTTCAATACCAATTCATTGTTTTTTTATGGAGTGCAAAAGCGATTTTTTTGTTATCAAATTGAAGTGTAACTTAATCGTTAAATGTGATGTCTGAATGGAAAAATATTCAAAAATCTTTTAAAAGATGAATAAATTTAATCAACAAGGAGAGAAATCAAAGCAGATCAAAATTCAGATGCATATTTTATAAGTATTCGTATGTTAATTAAACATTAATATATTTTATAATATTCAAAATCATTATCCAGGAAATAAATCTTGAAAAAGTTCATTAATTTATTTGTTATATCATCTCTTGAATATTTTTTAATAACCAACATATATATTTAAGCAATAAGATTAAACATTCGGTAATTCGATAGAATGATAATTATGTTATCGAGGTTTAAGAAAAGAAATTAATCTGACAGAATATTTGAACCAGATTAATTGAAACCTGCTTAACACTAACTATGTGAATTAAATCGTTTTTAACCATCCGTAACAAAACATAAACTCACTATTGATCAAGGTTACTTTCATTGACCGTCAATATGAAAATAAGAGATTAATAAAAGGGATCTAGAATTTTCTATTTTAAAGTAATAGCTTTCTAGTGAAGCATTAAATAAAATGGAAAAATATTATTTTTTATAACATTTTTAAAATTTCTTCATTAAATTGCTTCCAACATATACACTAGAATTTAGAAACAGATTAAAAACTAATTTATACAACTAGAAATAAAAATCTAACTTGAAATAATTAAAAACTAAAACCTAATGTATAGTTATATAGCATATTTCACATAAAAAATAAAAAAATATTAAATATTAAAAATTTTTGAAGCACAAAAATATTAGTACTAATTATAGATAAAATAATAAATTTGAGAATTAAGTCAAACAAATATTTTTAGGGCGCTGATGTAAAAGATACATGTAAAAAAGTAATTTCTTTCTAGTAATTTAACAAATACGATTTCAAATTAAATTTTATGAGTATTTAGTAAACATGAAATTTTTAAAGGCGACGTGGAAACGCAACTGGACTTGATTTGGCAGCTTTCAATATCCAAAGAGGTCGTGACCATGGTCTGCAAGGTTACACCAGCTATATCCAATATTGCTTTGGCGTTGAAATTAAGACTTTCGAAGATTTGGACAGATTTATGACACCAGAAAGAAGGAAACGTCTTCAAGACATTTATCAGTAAGTTTAAAGCCTTGATAAAAAATGTTTCAGATTTAAGTCTTTATAAATGAATGTGTTACAATATCAATGATCTTTTTCCATAAATGGGTCGTATTTAAAGCATCATCATGATTATAATTTAATGTCTTTGTGCTTAGCTCTGTCCACGACATTGATCTTTTCACTGGCGGTACTTCTGAAAGTTATGTACCAGATGGCGTTGTGGGTCCTACTTTTGCATGTGTCATTGGAATTCAATTCTACCATCTTAAATTTGGAGATAGGTATTATTTTGAACATCATGGAGAAACTGGATCATTTACTTTAGGTAGGATGAAAACACTTTTCTATATAATACATTTAAAAAAATAATAAAGGTTTATATATGAAATTGAAGGATGGATTTTAAAACTAAAGTTTAAGCCAACAGCAATGAAAACATTATGTAAAATAATATTTATAAAAAATTATTTGGAATTATAATATAATTAATAATTTATTTACTGTTGCAGAATAAATAAAGAAAAGGAAAAGAATATTAATGTTATTTTTTCGAAGGAAATTGAAAAAAATTCTATTTGATATCAAACTGTTGCTTTATAGGGTTTTTATACAATTAAAGACATGCAAATTTATTACATCTTCAGTATGCTAAGTAAATGAATTTAAATGGAAAAATGTTAATAACTGAGAATGTACTGAAATCATATCAAATATTTTTAGTAAAATTGAAATACGAAATGATCCAATTAATTATTCAAATGCATCGCAAAACTAATACAAGTTCGGATTAAATGATTAATAATTCAAGTAATATTTTTTATTGAAAATGTGTGTGGAGCAATTTAAACATCGACAATAAATTACTTCTAAATACTGTGCAATGATTTTGAAATCTCACGATATATAATATTAGCATACTTAGTGAAATTAACTCACTTGGTAAACGTCAAAGACCCTTGTCGAGTACGCTTCTCGGAGATTTTTTTGTTTGTTTGGTTCGTCCGCCCCATAAACTCTATTAAATGTGAATTTAATAGACAACAAGCAGCTCTGAATTAGTAATTATTTCTCTATTTGTGTTCCATTTTTATTCAATATCTTTTCAATTTGTCTCCACTTTTGTCCATGATAAGGATTTTAGTAAAACTTATTTCACTGAAATGCGAATTATGGACAACATTGGAGTTACTCTGTTAAAGTCAATTGGTGACTAAATTTAAGCAACGTAATTATTTTAGAAAAATATTTGGCAACTTTTGGTGATACAATAGAAATTGCTCCATTAGTTCACATAAAATAATTCTGATGGTAAATGTTTCTAGCCACAATAAAAGCTTCTTTCATTTTTTTACGTCAGCACATTGCTTTTTTACTTACTAGAGAAAATTATTCAGTTATTTCAAAAATAGAAAATTTTGGAAAAAGTAAATTAAATATTCAACGGTTTATTTATTATTTACTGTAATATTGTGAGTAATAAAAGGTACTGTTTTACAGTTGGTGGACAAAATCAAATTGGAGGCATTTACAAAATTCAAATACGAATTTACTCAGATTATAATGTAAAAATATACGTTTGATATTTGTCACATGAGAAGTACATTTCCTATTCTTAGAATGATTCTTTAATTGATTGTCCTTACTGAGTAAAAATGTGTTCAGTGTAATATAATTTATATTTATTAATGAAGTGTTAGATAAATTAACTTCAATTAATTTGTCTTAAAGTGAATGTAGGAATAAAACAAGAGACTTTATGCAGAATATATTAACGAATATCTTCATTATTATGTGAATAAGTATTTCATTTTTAAGTTAAATGACGGAAATTTACTTCATTCAGTAGAGTTCATTGATAATAAGAAGTTTCTTGTAATGATTATACTTAAAAAATAATAAAAATCTGACTTCTGATGCAATTTTCGAATTTGTGCATATGATAGGTAGTCTAAAACGATCTCGAATATCACATAAGTTAATTATGTAATATTGGTTATCGTTTTATGTATGAAAAACTGTAAATTGCATATAAATATTCAATTTTAAGAACTTAAAAAAATTATTGAATATTTTAGTGGTTTTCCAAATGAAATTTGAAAACAAATTTTTAAATTAATCAAAACTAACAAAAATATAAAAATTAGAAAAATAATGAATTAAGTAAAATAATTAATAAAAAATTAGTAAAAATAATTGAAATTAATTGTACATATTTGTTTACTATGCCGATATAATAAAAATAGCTTTGAAATTTTCTTAGATCAACTGGAATCGATTAAGAAGACACACTTTGCCAAGATTATCTGCGAGAACACACATCTTCATGAAATTCAACGATACGCTTTCCGGTTTCCTTCACAATCGTAAGTACAAAATGAACAAATTTCAAATTCTTTTATTATTATTTGTTCATTCTTATTGTTATTTTAGTTAATTAATTAATTGAATATAAACGTGTACAACTAAAACTTATTTAAATGCCAAAAACATATTCTTAATCCATTTTTATAGATTCTTAATCCATAATTTCATGTTGTTAGAGATAAAAATCAGAATATATATATGTATATATAATGAATATTTATGCATATTTACACGTGCATTACTAGATCGAGTCGTCACACGTGTGACAACAATTATGACAACACTCTCAGAAACAAGAATGACGGCTTTACTATCTACTAGACTGAACTCTTAATTTTTTGTTCTTTAAATAATTTACATAATGAAATGAAATATTTGAATGATTGAAGTAATTATACAATCCATATTTTAAATAAAGCATGAACATGGAATTTACAGCTTTGTTAATTCCAATGCAGCATTCAACAATAATAAATCATTATTAATGATCAAGAATAAATTAGGTTTTTCGTCGACATGAATTTAAATAATATAGGAAAAAATTCTTACTATGATTGAGTGATTTAATAATCTTTTTTTAAATATTTCAATGGATATAAGATTTCAGTCGTTAATCTTTTTATAATACATACATGAATTGTGATTGAAATATATTAAAACAAGGATTAATTCATGAGTTTCGTTGACAGAGAATTCATGCCGAACTATTCTACACTGTTCTTTATCTTGCATAATGTATTATGTTAAATAAGCTTATTTACCTAATTTAAAGTAATTTTTTTCAAATGAATATGCAAAACATGTCATGAAAACCACAAAACTAGGAAGAAAATTTGTTGACAGGCGAGTAAATGTTATCATATGGTAACCAAATCTGGATCAAAAATTGGCAACATCAGATTGAAGAACTCGCCAAAGCGTGACGATTCTAATTATGATAAATCCCTTTGTTGACGTAAGCGATCTGAATATCTGACACAGGTCTCCATCTGCAAGAAGTGCAGAGGCCTTTCCTTATACGCAAGAACAATAAAGCTTTTATAAAAAATATGTGGAAATCAGTATTATATTAAGCAAAAATTAACTAAATTCATTGAATATTTGGAACTTTTACAATAGAATCTTACAATAAAAGACAATAAAAAATTTTTGGGGGGTATGATTCAAATTTTTATAAATATTTAACAAAATAAAAAAATAAAGAAAATAAATGTCCAATATTCCTGTATCGCATATAATTGATGGATGATGATATTATACGACAATAGGTATATAGATAAGTATTTGAAATATATTTACGGTTTTTATAAAGTATTATAAGTTTATTTCTTTATCATTTATTTAGGAAAAATGATAATTTATTAATAAATTTTAATTAACTTTGCTGGAAATAAAGCTTATAGAAGTAAAGAAAATCATTAATTTTTTCCAACTTTATAGGAAATAAACCCAATATTAATTTTTCAAATTAATTGTTGAATTTTATTTATAAAGACAGGAGACTGAATCAAGTTTTCAAACAGTAACAAAATCTAAAATTTGTAAGGTGCAACTTATAATGTTCAATGTAAAATTATTAAAAATATGACAGTACATTAAATATTTAGATAATAAAATAAAAGATTAAATTACATTACATCAATATATATATATATATATATATATATATATATATATATATATATATATATATATATATATATTTTAAAACTTTTAAAATATATTTGTACATTTGAATTTAGAAATTCGTTTGAAATTTAATTTTCAAAATTGCTTAATTATTTGAGTTCACACAATGTAAAATGTATTTGCTGTTAAGAATCAGGATCAATTTAAGATTTTAAAATAATTTTAAAACTTTTGAAAATCATACTATATAAACTAAATGTATTTTACTTATTATTACAGACAAAGCTCTATAGCTTATTGAACTTGAGTAAAAAAAAGTTGAAAAAACATAATGCTTAATTAAAGTGTCATAATCGTCAATTATATATACTTAATTACATTCTTAAAGTGAGAAAAAGTTAATTTGAAAATTTTGAAAATAGTGCTGATTACATATTTTAAAAATATTTTTTTCATGCATCGAAAATCATTTCAGTGTTTGATATGATGATTATTTGTTAATAAACTTCTAATTTAAATGTTTCGTATTAAATATTAGATTTTTATTGTGTAATAGATTTATACTTTACCGAGAGATTGGAAATAAGAGGAGACAAAAAATATTATAGCTCTATAATTAAGCAGCTATTTTATAAATATTTTAAATTTAATGTAAGATAAAGTCTTTCAGGGGATTTGCTTGTTTATTTTTCTTAGACATAGTGAAGCATTTCGCAAGAAATTCTACAGCATGCCAATTTTTATTTAAAATGGAAAATAGTTTCCTTTTTCTTAAATAATATGTAAGGTTTACTTTAAGGTAAAGTTTACTAATTTACTTTAAGGTAATTTACTTAAGGTTTACTTTAAGGTAAAGTATGTAAGGTTTACTAATTTTTAATTTTAAAACGTAAATTAAAAATTATAATATTGAGTTTTAGAATTTGAGTTATCCATTAAAATACTATGTACTAAGATAGTTTTTTTTCAATATTTTTCAGAAATTCAGTTTCCCTTTGCAGCGAATTACCAGACTTAGATTTCAGTGCCTGGGAAGACTATGGCCACAAGAAGAAAAAATAATTAAATAAAGTTTATCTTTATTTTGAAAGAATAGCCTCAAAGTAACTTTCCAACCAGCCATACTTTAGAGATATATTTTATTTACCTGTAACTTTAACTATTTGCATTCTATTTCTTTCAAGTGGAATTTGAGAAATTCTTGTTTCAAAAAATAATGTTTTTGAAATGAGATGGACTCAACATATCTAGTCTAATAAAAGGAATGCATGAATTATTTGCCAAGCAATAAAGGAAGAAGACCTTGGCTCAGAAATGATGCCAATTGCCGCCAAGAAAATAGTTTATTACCAACCCGTTGGCACTGCTTCGGACATTCGAAGAATTTTCTAAACGATTTTCTTAATAAGAAGTTGTTGAAATCTCAGAGATATTTCAAATAACTTTTTAATGTAAAGTTTTATGTTTCTATACGATATATTATTTTTGTAACTGTATCTCACTTGTATACTAAACCTTATACATATATATTACTTTTATTTATTTGTTACTTTATTGCTTTAACGGCTTTTGTAATTTTAGTATATGTCTGAACTATTGGATTTTATTATGGTAAACAACTTGCAGTCTGCATATAATACATTGTCTGAGAGTTTAAAATGCTTCAAATACTCAAAATAAAAAAATCTATTTTAAAAGTTAATTTATGCCATCATTTTAAAATATCATATTCAATACTTGCTTTGGTATAAAGAATTTAATAAATTTTGTAAAAATTATTTAAAGACTTTTATATTTGGCAGTCAAACAATTCATTCATCTTAAAAAAAGTAAGATTAAAATTAATTATTCTTAAGAAGACAATATCTTCTAAACTTTGTAATAAAACGAATGTACATATATATAATTTACAAAGTTATTTAAAAAGACGAAATACATTAAAATAAATATGGAAATATTTAAAAATAAATTGACTTTTCAACAAAAAATTAACATATATTTTTATATAAGCATCAATTTACAAATGTTTTGTAACTCTTTTCCAAAATATGTTTGCTTAAAATTTGATTCAATAATTGATAAAACTGGGGAGAAATTAAAATTCGAAATAAACATGAAATAATTTTGTTGTTGTCTATTGTTATTTTTATTTTACAATTTTAAATGTTTAATTTTTTAAGCTCCAGAAAATTGCAAAAACTTCAACTGTTAGCAAGAAGTGTTGATGTATTGTTGTATTCAAATGTGTTTTTAGTTGCCAATAGAAGATGAACAATACCTGTATTTTTTGTAAAATAGTTCGGTGGCCTTGTATTTGTGTGTGTTTGTTTTATTTTTTATAATAAATATCATAAAGATATATTTGTCTTTAATTTATTTCTTTTTTACATAACAATATACAAGAACTATATGCTTTAAATAAAAGGTTTTACATGGATGATGAAATTATTAATACAAATTTTATTTAATATTATTTTTATGATTTTTATTTTATTTGATAATGATTTATGATTTTTAAAATGCGATTCTGTTATCTTCTTTAAGTCATACTAAATTAAATATATAAATCAGCCAAATTCTCAGCCTGTGGGTAAATGATCTCTTAAGGGGTGTGAGCATACTAAAAGGGGGACGCGAACATATTTAAGGGAAAATGTTATTTAAAAAATTTATTTAATGACTGAAAAGCACATACATATACAAAACAAAATACATTTTGTTGATAATTTTTAACAACTAACTTATTAAATTAAAACAATTTACTAAATCAAAATTTTTTATAATTTTATTTAAGCTAGTAAGTTTTTATTAAGAAATTAACGGAAGCTTACTAAAATAATTATTGGGGTCAGTCTTACATAGTTAAGAGCTAAGGAAAGTTTAATATTAGACATACACACCTTCAATTCTTTTCCCCGTATTTAGCTGAGACATATATTTTATCATTTAAAAAGCCACCACAGAAAATCCAGTTTCACAAAAATAGGATATTGTAAATGGTTATAGAATGTTAAAATCCCTTTGTTGTTTGTATGTGTTGTACGTGTGTGTTTTTAGGTTCTGAAAAAGATTTGAATTCAGTTTTGTAATGATTGAAATTAGTTTGTATGTGTTGTGGGTGTGTGTTTTTAGGTTCTGAAAAAGATGAAGAATCACAAGAATGTCCAACATGGGTGGACGCAAGAGCAAATCCCGGTGCAAAATGGCACCAGATATTTATTTTGTCAATGCTGAAAATCTGTATCGCCATATGTCAAAAAAGTTAGCTATTTGATAATTTTTAAGATTTAAAATTAAGATAGTAATGTAAATTTAGCGTCAAAATATTCAAAATACATCATTATGGTATACATTTCACTGTACACAGGGGGAGGAGGCAATATCAAAATTAGGATTGAAAATTGGGCAACGAATAATGAAAGGTTGAAAAACGCTAACATAAATGATTGAACTAAGTTATCTAAATTATATAAAACACAGTTATCTAAATTCAAGATTTTCAATTTTCATTAAATGACGAATGTATAATCAATAATGTTAATTTATGAATAAATATATGATTTATGATAATCTATAACATGAGCAAGATAAGTTAACTCTTTCATTAATCAAACATGGTTTTACTCTTTCATAAAATAATAATAATAATTTTATTACAGTTTTACAACGCTGAAATTTATTCTGCAATTTTTAATTATTTTAAGTTAAATTATTTTATAATAGACTAATTTAAAGACTTTTATTGAATTGCTCAAAAGATAAAAGTTATTTTCAGAGTAAGAAGAGTATCGTTTTACAAATTAGACTATTCAAATGGTAATTAGTGATTAGTTGTATGACTATAATCTGTTGTATTGTGGTTTATCCTCCTGAAAGATCTGACATTCGTCAGATCAACTCCAATAAATTGTTGACAGTCAGAAAGCCGATGACTAGCAGGGAATCTGAGGATCAATCCTCCAGGAAAAATCCGAAGCAATCCAGAATATGTTTCGGTGAGGCTAAATGGTCACAGCATTTTTTACAAGTGGGATAATATTTTGTACCACGTTCAAACGATAAACATTTTAGATATCCACTTGAAAATATAGCCAAGGCAGTCTGAGATTTTCGGTCACATTTTATTTCCATAAGAGTTTCTGGAGATGTTACAGAATACCATTAGTGTGTTGGTAAAATTTGCCGGATTGAATGTAGTGTAGATTTTTCATTAGAATAAAGTTCCTGATATGTAAGTGATGAACCAGTGGTCGTATCTTCCTCACTGACCTCTTTGGCCAATCAATATTCGGTCTCACATTGCCACTAATATTTACATGGGATAGAATCTATTGGAGATGTACATCATGTCTTGGGAGATCATTTTCAATTTCAGCAGAATAGATAAACTTGTTTCATCCTTTATAGAGGATCAGCCACTGAGATGTTGCAGTGCACTGCAACTGTCCAACAAAATCCAAAGTTCTCAAAAATTTCAATTCCTGGAAATGATAGTAGCAAGTCCACCTTAATCGCTATCAACTCACTTCTGAAGACTGAACAAGTATCAGGGTTATGTTGCTTTAGCGTAATTTAAGACTGGTGGTGGTGGTGGGACTAATCCCCATCTGGTCTAGTGGAACTAGACCAGATCCATGAGATCAAAGACAGCCAAAAAGTCCAAAAGCAGATGTGGACTTTTCACAGCCTCCTCACGAGAAAACCCCAAGCACTTCAAGATGTGTTGCGGGCAAAACGGTGCATTGTCGCACTTGGGGCATGTTGGGTATTTTCTTTCACCGTCCTCAAAGATCATACACTTCAAGTGGCCAGTAGAAAGTCGAGACAGTGTCGTCTGATGTACTCTGGAGCCCTTAAATGTTGTGGCGGCTCCAGGATGTCTTTGGAAGTACCAAGGATGAGCAGGAGGGTCAGCCCAGGTTTTAGAAGTAAGTTGTTTAGTAATGGAAGAGATCTCTGATGGTGTTAGTGCCATGCGATCTTCCGGGTTCAAAGGATTACTGGCGGCAGCCTTTGCAAGGTCGTCGGCTACTTCATTCCCAGGCAGACCAACATGCGAGGGGACCCACTGGAGGTGGATTGGATGTTGAACTGAAAGGCTTTTCAACAAGAGTAGAATACTTCTACTAGTACTGTCGCCGATGGATTGCCAATTGAAAAGGTGCTGGATCGAGGATCGACTGTCTGTAAGGATCCATATCTCCGAGAAATCATTTTGTGTATTGTTAGCTAACAAAGAAAGTCCACTCATGATGGCGATGAGTTCCGTTCTGAAGACGGACGTGTGGTCAGCAGTTCTTTTTTCAAGCTTGATGGAATGGTTGGGGAGTTCAATACATACTCCGCTGCCAGTTGCATTGGTCTCCAATTTGCTTCCATCAGTATAAACCCTGGCTGCTCCGATAGGAATCTTGTCAATTGTCTCTAGAGCCAATTGCTTTAGTAAGTATGGGTGGTCCGACTTTTTACTTGCTTCGAGCGTTAGGTTGGGATGGAAAGTGACTCCCTGGAGGCCAAACGCAGGGTTAATCAAAGATGTCAAGCAGGGCTCAACATAAGAATACAGCAAGTTCTGTAAATGTGCTTGGGAGAATGGACTATTAAGTTTTAATCTTTGGTTATTGCTCCAATTAATTAAATATTGTGATGTTCTGTGTTGGTCTCCAAAGCTGATCAGTTTATTAAAGTACTTGGTTAAGCAATGCTTCCTTCTTCTATGTAATGGTTGAAGGTCGCACTCGTACAGATCTAAATTGTTAGGGCAGCTGTTGCGAAGTCCTCCAATGATCCTAGCAGCGCTCTGCTGAATTCTTTCAAGCTTTTGTAGGTTAGAATCAGAGGCACAAAAATAACTGGCTGAACCAAATTCTAACAAAGATCTAATTAAGGAAGTATAGGTAATTTTCAGAGTAGAGGCATCAGCACCCCAATCCTGCACAGAGTTGTATTTTAATATATTTAGGCGTTTTCTGCTTCTTGTGACTAGATCTTCAATGTGTCGATTACAAAGAATCTCTTGATCCAAGGTAAATCCCAGATATTTGGGATGTTTTGAATATGGCAATTCATGGCCCTTTATGAATACTTTTGGCTTAAAATTATAAAGGTGTTTATTGGTGGTGAAAAAGCTGACCACTGACTTCGTGAGATTGAATGACAATTTCTGGTCTATAGCAAAATCGCCAACTCTGTCCAAAGACTGTGAAAGGGTATCTTAAATAGATGAAACGCCATGGCCTGAGCACCAAAGGACAATATCGTCTGCGAATAAGCCAATACAGCCATTTCCAAAAGTCCTCCTTTCCACACCTACCATGAACAGGGAAAAAAATTTGGGACTGAGGACTGATCCCTGGGGAACTCCTTTGCCGAGCTTAAAGTCCTTAGCGAGAGATTTATTAAATTTAACTCGTATTACTCTGGATTTCAAAAAATCTGAGAGTCAAGGTAGAGCTCTCCCCTTTATTCCAAAACTTTAAACATATTAAGAATGAGTTTGTTTCACCACACTGTGTCAAAAGCCCTGGATAAATCCAGAAATGCTACTATGGTGTGATTGGTGGGTTTTAAATTCTGGGCGTCTCTGACACTTTGGCAGAAGTACAGGACCTGGTCTTCTGTACTATGCCTTCTCCTAAATCCATACTGTTCCTTGGGTAGCAGATCATTGTTTTCGAGAAAGTATATGAGTCTTCTCATATTCTCTCTACGAGAAAGTATATGAGTATCATTCTTTCCATGATTTTACATGGTATACTTGTCAAGGCGATAGGCCGATAGCTCTCAGGGAACTAATTACCTTACCAGGTTTCTTAATAGGAATAATGGTGGCTCTTTTCCACTCCTTCGGAAGTCAGCCACTATTCCAAGACTGATTAAAGGCTAGTTCGAATTCTTGCATAGAGAAGTCAGTCAAGAAGACAGGATCACCCAGTTCCGAGCTACGGCACTTGTGTACAGCAGTTTTGGCCACTCTTTCAGTACATTTGTCGACTCTGTCAAAACTCAGTCTGCTCATTTTTTGATAATGACTGCCAAATATGTTAAATTACGGTAGATTTGTCATCTTTTGGAAAATGACCATCCGGAGTTAAAGTGGTGTTGCAGACCTCCTCTTGAGGTTGATCTTTACTCAGGGATTTGGCAATTTTCCATAACTTAGAGTTATTTTTTCTAGCATCAATTTTATTACAAAATTCATACTATGACGCTCGTTTCTTTGTTGCGTAGAGACGTTTAATTTCAGCATTAGATATGTTAAATTCAACACGATTACAGTCACTGTTGGTGTGCTTGAGTTCCTGGTACAGTCCATCTCTTTTATCAACAAGAGGTCGTATGTTAGGGTCGTTATGTAAGAAGGTGGCTTTAAAGCGCCTGAAATTCCCTCTGGGGATGGTTTTCTTAGCATTACGGATCCGATATCTTTGAAATTGAGCCAGTTTTCATCAAGTTGACGGGTAAGTGAAAGTGAGGTGAAGTCTCTTTCTGTTAGTTCAGCGTAGGCCGGCCAATCAACTTTTCTGAAGTTACAACTTTTCTATTGGGATCGGTCTCTTCTTTGGTATTTTATGCTCTATTTTTATCGGAAGATGATCACTTCCTATGTTATCCAAAATGGACCACTGACAGGAAGGGTAGATATCCGCGCTAGCAAGTGTGACATCAAGGGCTTCAGCGGTATTGTAACTGAACGAGTGGTGTGTTGGGGAGCCATCATTGAGGAAGAAAAAGGCTCTGTCATCAGCTGCATTTAGGAGATCACAACCTCTACTGTTATTAGCAGAGCAGCCCCAGAAAGTATGCTTAGCATTAAGGTCACCCATGAAAAGACATGGTAAATTTGATACCCCTTTACCATGAGTCACAATTTAAGACTGATGGGTTCTAATATAGACTCCGCTCCCAGTACGGTCTTTTGTACGACTACCATCGGTATATATTTACAATGCATTTCAGGAAATGCAATTAATAATTTGTAGTGCTTATTGTCTAAGATGATTTCAAATGTGAGTTTGCTTGTTTGCAGTGGAATTCAGATCAAAGTGGAAGATGACTCTAAGTATTCCCTCTGAGGGATCAAAGCAAGATTTCAAAGATTGAGGTTAAACCTCGTGAGATATTAGGTTTTGAGATTCTGCCATGCCAAAAGTAAACTATAATCTTCTAATGGAAAGTTTCTCAGTGGAAAGTATTTAGTTATATTGCTGGAATTATATATATATATATATATATACATACACACACACACACACACACACACACACACACACACACACACACACACACACACACACACACACACACACACACACACACACACACACACATACACACACACATACACACACACACACACACACACACACACACACACACACACACACACACACACACATATATATATATATATATATATATATATTATATATAATTCCAGCAATATTTTCATCAATTAAAATATATCACAGTCAGTTTTAACAGCGTTGAAGATAATTTATTTTTTACATGTGCATCTTGGAGCGTGAGTACTTGGGAATTTCCCAAGTTTCCCCTTGTTGGCTTTAAAAGTATAAACCATCCATAAAAAGAATATTAATAAAGGGCTTTCCAAGAAAATATTCTAGTATATATATTTAATAATATGTGACAATAACTTTTGCATTTAATCTGTCGTAACTTAGTGCCACATATGAAAATAAACTTTTTTATTACTACTAAATTATTTTGTTAGGATTAATTATTATTGACCTGTTTTAGTAGTCGATATTAGATTTATTAGTCATAGAGATGATAATTCTACGCATTCAAATTTCTAGGACAACCATTTAACTCAAAGATAAATTCGCTTTGTTCAATGGATATTTTTTAAATTATCAGTTTTTACGAGTTTTGAAAAATATTAGACGTGCTTTTTCAAATCTTTAGCTTACTAATGTGTATTGCAATCTAACAAATGCTTAATGGTATCCATAAAAATACCCTTTGTTTAGTAATTAATAATATGAGAAAAAGAGTTTCTTGTTTTTATAAGTTTGTTATTAATTATGACAACATTTTAGTAATATATTTTGGTGTATGAACGATATATTAAATGATATAGATGTTTATTGTAAGGGTACTCTTTTTTAACATTTTATTATGTCTTTATTTATTAAAATTTAAGTTATGTTTGTAGTAATATGTTACGCATGAATTCAATTTTATAATCTTTATGATAATTTTATCAGCTTTATTTTACTTTCTTCTTCAGATAAAAAAGAATGCATAAAATTAGAGTTGAACATACTAAGCAATTATCGGATCTACAAAGATTTAATATTTAGAATTTTCTAATTAAAGAATAGGGAAATACAGTCGCCTGATAAGCATATTTGGTTAAAGAGATTTACAAACTCTGTAGTGATACTGAATAAACAGACTTATATTTGTCGAGATATAAAGTCCATTAAACTAAAACAAATTTTTCCTTGAAAACAATTTATTGAGTCTAGACTAATAGTACACTATTTAGATAATTTCACATTCCTGTGTTATTTTTCTACCTGAATCAATATTTCATTAAATTTTGGGTAATGAGTCTTATTTCAAATGTTTGAAGGTTAAAAATTCAAATATATCACCCATAAGTTAGGCGACACTGATTCCTTTAAAAGTTGTGTTAATTGATTGAAATTCAAAATGAAATGTAAGGAAGAGTTTAATTTTTTAGCTCTATGTATTAACAATAACATGTAAGATGTGTATTAAACAATTACCTCACATCTTCGCACCGTGATACTATTTATTAAACCATATAAGGTTAATACGTATTAATTAGTTTAATAAACTGTTAGAAATTAACTTTCACAATGCAATACCTGCTGATAATAAGGTCTACCATTTAATCATATATATATAGTCATTTAAAGGATTTTTGTGTAGAATAATACCCTTAAGCCAACGGATTTCTTCAACTGCACATTTCTTTAAAGTACATAAAATTTAATCATTCTTATATTCATTATTCAAAAATAATTTCTTATTGAAAAGGTAGCTGTCAGTTGTAATTACATTCTTCATACATAGCAATGAAAATTAATAATAATTTTAGTTTATTACTTCTCATTTATTCCTAGAAAATGTTTATGTCATCAATTAAAAATAACTATAGACATTTTATTGTTATCAAAATACTGAAATAATATTTTGTTTTCAAAGTTACATACAATGTTAAATTTATGATAAATATGATTACAAATTTAAACTTATATTTACAGTAATATATATATATATATATATATATATATATATATATATATATATATATATATATATATATATATATATATATATATATATATATATATATATATATATATATATATATATATATATATATATATATATATATATATATATATATATATATATATATATATATATATATATATATATATATGTATACATATATTATTGACTAATATAATAACAATTGCCTGAAAACTGAAGATTTTGTTTATCCTTCTTATGTCGTATGAAAAGCTATTTTAGCATTTTTAATTTGAACGGATTTATACAAACATATTTAAATTTTATTAGTAAAGTGCATCTTTTGATAATCGCTTTAAAAGATTATCATGAGAAAATGTTCTCGAAATTATCTTCATAAAGAGTATTTTCACGGTGACATCTTCAGAAGGAAATTATTACTACTGACCTACAGAGAGAGGTAACGAGTTACTTTTTAGAAAAACATTATTCGCTCAATATTTTTACTCAAATGAGTTTGAAATTTTTGAAATTTGAAGTAATAATTTTTTTTAAACAATATTTTCGAAAAGTGTTCAAATTTATTGGTATTTTAAAGTAATTAAATTTTAATTCTAGGAATGGAGTAAATGATTTTTGTATTTTCAGCCCTTTTAAGAGTGTATCTGTAATATATTAGAATTATCATTTTTGAGAATAGAGGAACATACATATGTTTGAACTTATATCATTAAAACTTGTGGTTATGAGTATCGAGCATTTCATAATTCAAAAAGCATTTATTAATTATAGTTGCATGTAGTAGATAAGCTTATTCTTTTTAATTATGTATTCATTATCTCATGATGGAGAATTTAAAACAAGTTCGCGTTTCCAAACAAAATACCATATCAATGAAATAGTATTCAAAAATGTTTTTATTGTTCCCAAATTATCAACTTTGTTAAATTTTGCTGCAATTTGAATTCTTTATTTCAAAGCAATTAATAAAATTTTAGAATGAATATTTTCATTGAAAAACATACACGTTGAAAATGTATACTTAAAGTCTCTAATTCAAACGACATTATTTTATTATAAAATTTGCAATAATTATTGAATTTAAACGCTTTAATAATGCATTTAATATTTATGATGTTTTATTAGAAAAATCTATTACATATTAGGTAAATAAATAAAATATTTTTCTTATGATTAAATACGTTTCATTTCAAGTATGGTGCAAAAGATGTTTGTTAAAAATATAATTTGAATGGACTGTAATAAAATACGCACTTGAATTTATTTTAATTGTAAATTTCATATGCTGTAAATTGAAATAATAAATAAAACTTTCAACAATTTATAAATCCTAAATTTACATTTAGTATAAATTTAATTTATGATTATTTAAATTAAGTTAATTAAGTTTTGTTCTTAAAAGCTAAAATTCCACATATTTGATTTAACTTGGATATAAAATTTTATTAATTGTTAGCATTATATAAATAAAATATATTATATTATATTTTCTAACTCTTTCTTATGTAATAAATGCATGATATTCTATGTATTTTTAAAACTCAGAAGGAGGTATTTAAAATATGAGATTAATTCTATTTACCTATATATAATTGTTTATAAGACAAAAATTACTTTTATACAGTCTTAGTAAAAATTTAAGGCCAGTAGACATTTTTGAGAAAATGGTGAAATTTAAACTGAGGAAATAAAATACCACATTTGATAGATAATTATTGAGCTTAAATAAAAGTAAAAAAGTAGAAAAATGAATTTGCAAATATTTTATTATTAGAAAATATTACAGAACACACAGATGAATATTTGAGCCTGAGTAAAAACTTTAAGGCCAACATAAAAAATAACTTATAAGAAAAAAATTACAAATTCTTAGAAGGTTGTGTAGGAGTCATTTCTTTGAATTACTTAAAATATTCTTGTTTTCATGGATGAAATGAGCTTTTGACAAAGGGTGGGGTCGGTTTTATACCATTTATCTTCGATAGTTGATTTCAGCTCTGTTGTTGATGTAAAATGTCTCCCATTTGCATAAACTCTTCTTGCTAAGTCACCCCAAAGGTTTTCGATTGGGTTGAGGTCAGGTGATCTAGCTGGCCATTTCACAGTTTCAACATTGTTGACTTAGAACCAATTTTTTTGTGTTGTTAATTAGAATGGATCGATGCATTGTCTTGCTGATATTTCCAATTTTCTCCAGCAAGACATTCCGCATTTGGCAAAAGATGATTTATTAGGACATTTTGGTATACTTGTGAATTCATTCTACCTGAAAGGAATGCAATTGAGCCCACACCATTGTAAGCAAAACAGCCCCAAGTCATGACAGACCCTCCACCTAATTGGCGCTTGGAGAATATTTCTTTTTCATTTCTTATATCATGCCAGTAGAAATTCCAGCCATCTGATCCATCCAAATTCCTTTTTTTTCGTCAGAAAAAATAGTTTCTATGCCTAAAATAGTTTCAGGTCATGACTTTCTGGTTAAAGTTCAAACGCTCTATTTTGTGTCTCTGCAGTAACTGAGGCTTAGTCAATTTTGCTGTAGTGTACTTTCCAGACCTTCTAATTGTGTTATAATAATAATAACTTTGGTAATCACATTACCAAAGAGCATCGTCCCACCCGAAAGTATACGGTGGAGAACGTCGTCGGACAGTAATCCTGGAGGGAACCCAGGCTCAGCACTTGGCCAGGGCGTGTGAGTAGTGCTCCTTAAGTGGTGGACTGTCCAAACCGAAGGGACAAAAGGGGTTCTGTTGGGACTCATTGTGGCTGGAAGAGGGCCGATGGCCTTAATTAAGAAAGATACAGCACAAAACATATATATACAGATATAGGCAAGTTTACAGAGGGTAATTACACATGTACAAGGAAGGAGGAGGTGAAGGTTAGTCAGTGAGCTGAAGGCGGAGTTCAGCCTGCAGAATTTCCTTGGCACCTTTCCTGAATTCTTTAAAAGGGAGGAGCTGCTTGAAGTGTAGTTGGCGGAAGTTCTTGAGAAAGGTCTTTTCCCGAATGTTGGAGTAGCGGCTACAGTGGAGGAGAAGGTGTTCCGGATCTTGTACATCGCCGTCATGTGGACAGACATCTGATTGCCCGTGGAATCTGCTGCGATAGACATCTGATTGCCCGTGGAATCTGCTGCGATGATGGAATCTGCTGCGTGGAATCTGCTCCATGCCCGGTAAGATGCTGGTTTAGGAAGAAATCCCCTTGTAGTCTTTTCCGTGAAACTTTCGGGAAGAGTTCAAAGAGTCTCCTGGATTTGTTCGAGGTCTCCCATCTGTGCTGCCACATAGAAGTTTCGTGCTCGATGGTAAGCGTTAAGTGTAATTGTGTTATAAATCGTATTTTGACATACTTTTAAACCTGTGGTCGGAATCAGTTTCCTGGTTGAGTACTTTCCAGTAGATGCAAGTTTGCAAACTCTTCTTTCATCACGCGAGGACAAAGCTTTAAGTCTTCCCCCAGTATTCTTTTTATCATAATTGTCTTTCAATTTAAAAATTATTGACTACAGTCTTTGATCTTAATATCTTTATCGTAATAGCACGACTTCTCATTCCTGTTGAAGACAAAGCTTCTATCTGTCTTCTTGCACGATCAGTTAACTTCTTACCCTTCTCCATCTTCACAAAAATTACCAATACTTCGATGAAACGTATGAAAAATATGAAAATTGCAGCGTCATTACAAGCTAATAGCTGCAATGGTAATTACATGATTATATTATATTTACTTTTAAGAAATGACTGGTGGCCTTAAAGATTTTATTCAGGCAGAAATATTAACTTTGTAAATAACCATATGTTTCTCATAATTATGTATTTACAAATTTTGTTTATAGCATTTATTTTTTAACAATGAAATTTAATAATTAATATTATTTAAATCCCTTTTATTTTATTTTACATTTTCTCAAAATTTTTTACTGGCCTTAAAAGTTTTTAATCAGGTTGTAATGCAACACTTCCAATTAATAAAGTTGTGTTTTGCAAAATGAAGTTTTCCTATAAATCTTTCCTGCTATATTTAAAAATATTTTGGCTGTCTTCAGAAAATATTTCTTTTTTCCCAAAAATAACAAAATTTATTTTCTGTAGTTTCAGCAGATTATTGTAATAGAATTATAGTTTGTTGAAGCATTTTTGCCGATCCTTAAACCATGATAAATTTGCACGAAATTTAGAGCATGTCAGTTAGAAAGATTAATTATACTATTTATCATCTAGAAGGACAGGACTTTTAAAAAGTTTTTAACACTCATTATATATATATATATATATATATATATATATATATATATATATATATATATATATATATATATATATATATATATATATATATATATATATATATATATATATACACACACATCTATAAGGGATAATAAAATGAATAAAGAATAAAGTTTGGAGACTGTAATTAGAAACATATCCGTCACAACACTTTTAAGTATTATAACTGTGCTAATAAAAATTACTAGCCATCCCCAAAGGGTGTGTAAATAAAGGTGTGTCATTCAATTTCACATGTTTTGACAGGTTTAAATTAAGTCTGGTATTCATGTTTCTTAAATAAAATTACTTTCCCCTGAAATTCGTATAAAATAAGCATGTTTTGCAATATCATGTTTTGAATGATTAAATGACACTTATATCTTCTTTATATGTTCCGTTTCATGTATTTAATAAAATTTATGAAAACTTATTTCATCTTATGAATAGTAAAAATAAAAATAAAAAAGGGTTCTACGTGATTAAAAAACCCTGAATAGATATAAATAAAATTTGAAGTAAATGCTATTTATCATTTTGAAATCATTACATAAGATTTGTAAAACATGGTAGATTCTTAAAAAAAGCTTGTTATTTAAATTTAAGTGTTTTGATGGATTCTGGTTAAACTTTGGCATACAATATTTTTTGTTTCAAAAGATTAAACTAGTTTGGAAGAAACTGTCTTAAAAAATATGGTAAAAATGAAAAGTGGTATGTGACTCAAAATAAATAGGTTTAAGTGGGAATTTTACGTGAGCGTTTTGAACTCACTATGAATTAGTCGTAAGGATAAGAGCTTCAGAGTGAAAGGTCATCAGTTCAATCACAGACATTGTTGAAAAATTTAAGAAGGCTGGTTTTTTTTTAATTGATTCTTGAGAGATTACGTAGATGGAAGCTTAAGATAATAATTCTATAGTTTTCATCTGTAGGCTATATATTAACCTATCCTATGTACTTCTTGAAGGATTATAAGAACTTGACATAAAAATTTGTAAGCGGCTATTTGGAGAGTAACTAAAAATTATAAAAATGTAGATATTAATATAGTATTGTACCCATATTCATTCAAAATTCGAAATACATGCTTCTTATCATCATGATAGATTAATTTCAATATTTCATCCCAAAAGTTAAAAAAGCAGTGTTAGAAAATGATAGATGCTATAAAATTTCCAGCTCTTTCATGAGAATTAGAAGAACACTTATTGAAATAGAACGTATAAGTTTTACTGTTTCAAACGATCCCTAACCTTAATAATTTATTATATTTATATCCATAAGGAATTGAATTAAAATGAATATTGTATGAATTAATTCAACTGTTAAGCCATGAGTTTCTCAAAGTTATCAATGTCTATAAAATATTGCTTACAAAACGAAAAAGTTGAAAGTTGGGAAAAGCCAATTTCACCACATTTTGAGATTTAAAATATTCTACTACATGACTTTTAACCATAAAATGGTTGTTTCGTTAGATCCAGTTGAGATCATGATTACTCCACTTTATTACGATTCTCATTGGTTTAAAATCTTCATAACGTCAAATGATGTTTCAACTGCATCACATGGTATTGAGATGGTGTCGTACATCCGACTTGATGACGAATTTGCTGCCTGCTTTCAAATCACATTCATCGAGCAGCAGCAAATAAGGCTAAATTCACCATCGAATGTGTGAGAATACTGTCGAAGTTCTTTTTGTTAATAAATCGATTTTTGGTATAAACAGCAAAGCATCGATTTAAAAAGCCGTTTTCAGTTAATTGAAGTCATTAACACGTTGATGATAGAACAAGAAGTAAAATAAATTAAAAAGACAAGACAAAACATCCACTTTATGGTTAGTTTAAATCGGCAAAGATGATGTAAATTTTAAGCTTTATTAAAAAATTTTTTACCTCTAATACACTTTCAAAATTCTGATATTCATTTTAAAAAATAAAATTGAGAAATGATTATAAGTCTAAAATTATTTCAGTAAAAAGTTTTGAATTTGGTATTAAAATTTCAACATTTGATTTGAATGTTAATAGAAAACTTATACCGTTTGACCATCCTTTATAAAGTGACATACATTTCATTTCTAACTTTACATTGCATTTCTAAAAACAGTTTCAAGCAACAGAATCTAGGGTAGGAATTATGCCGACAAACTTTTGAAACGATTTGGAATTAAATTTTTCGAGGCAATAAAACTATTTTTAAAATGTATATTCAGATATTATAAATGATTTTATCAAGCCATATAAATTTTATAAATAATTATATACCTAAATAATATATAACTGATGTATTATTTTAAATATACGTGAATAACTGGTTTTGTTTTAAATTATTTATTTTCAAATTGTGACTTCTCTGATATAAATGTCATCGATATGAATTGATATACATATGTTGTTGTTGTTTCTAATCTCCCATCTGCTCTGACGGAGTCAGACCATATCAATGAAATCGTTGATATTAATGAAGTCCTATACAAGAAGTGGACAATATGTTGGACATCCTCCCACTCAAATCCAAGGCAGTCCGAGATGTGCTGTGGGGATGTTTGTTCTTGTCTACATTTAGAGGAAACCACTTGTCACCCCAAGAATATGTGACACCTTTCAAGTGCCCATGCTAAGTCGGGACAGACGTGTGTTGGTCTGTCAGTCACAAGGGAAAGTTCTGGTCTTTTATCTTTATACCAGTAAGTTATTGTATCAAGATTATTTTCTTGGAAAGTGTAAAATAAGTACAATTGTAAATTTTGAGGGAAAAAATTTTTATATTTTTGAATGAAGTTTGCGAATTTTCATTGGCTAGAGAAGGACATATATAAAATTATTGTTCAGATAGTTTTTTTCTTTTTCATTAAATTTAATATCTCTCATTAGTCATTATACTGATAAAACAATTCAAGTAAATTCTGGTCAATAATGTAAGAAATCTTATAATCATTAAATATTTTTTAGGATTTTACACTCATCATTTCATTTTTTAAAATATTTTGGCTTTTCATTTTACATATGCTACAAAGTTCATAAAATTATTCATAAGTTTGCTTTTAAAACAATTTTATGATGAAGGATACAAAATATATTTAATATTGCTTATGATTATGATAAATTTACACTTTTTTTCTATTTTTAAAACCACTAATAATTTAAAAAAAATAATGTAAAAAATATAAAAATGTTGATAAGATAAAAACAAAAATTTTTTCAAAAGTTTTAGCTAGATATTACCTTAAAAGTTACGAAATTTCTGAAAAGTAATCATACGATAAATTAGTTTGCTTTTTTAAAAGAAATCTTAACAATTAACACATTTAATGTTTCTCTGTATATAATGCTTTTACTCACATAATAAGCTTATTTGAGAAATGCTAAATTTAGTAAATAATAAGAATAAGGTTTGAAATTGAGGAAAAGATACTCAATAAGGTTGCAATTTTCTTTTTCTCGTGCTAAAAGTTAAAAAGAATAACCTTTTTTGTGCTATCTGCTGAAGGGTCACTATTTGTTTTTGCAAAAATAGATACTATCTGAAATATTCATAATAAAATAAAGCGAGATTAATTATATCTCATGCACTGTATTTATATTGAGAAGAATAAAACAAAGAGTCTTAAAACAAAGGAAAAGAAAAAAGCGGAAGGTATTTTTTATGCTGTTTTCGATTCTATATTTAAATGAGGAATTCAAAGATTTCTTTCTTCCTTTACAATGTAATATTTTCGTGTTTTTAATTATAAACAATTGATTTTTTAAATAAGCTTTCAGTTATATTATATACATTTAAAATTAAAAAATGAATGCGTTTTTAAAAGTTTCATTCCATGAATTTGGTATTTTGTAAGTAAAAGAATCAAATTATTTGTTTCACTTTTAAATTATTAGTTATGAAAATTCACATTTTTTACCTAAAATGCAACAGAATTGATCAAAATAAATTGCTTAGTTATTTTAATCAATTTTGTTTCTTATAAAAAATGTATTTTCAATATCAACTCATAATACAAAAGTAACGTTCTAATAAAATGTAAAATTATTCTATGTATTTGTAATGGACTCCCACTTATTTAGGAAATTTCATGTTATAGATTTTTATAAATTATTAAATTTTCTTCATAAATAAGCAGATTTACTAATTAAATCGCCTTCCTTACCAGCTACTGAAAAAATTTCACCAGTAGAAGAGAAAGCGCATTGCAATATCTATTGATCCTTTGCAATATAATAGAAGAAAGAGATAGGCATGGTGAATTTTCTATTTAATTTAGAAATACAGATCATACAGATTCAGAGAAACCATACCTGATGACTTTATGACTTTAACCAGTCAACCTAAATCAACACAATTCAGATAACAGATTCAAGTACAGAAACTTAAACTTTTGCTGGTTTATTCTTGAACTATTCAACCAGGTGTTCAAATTGTGGTTACTGACATAGTTTGCATAAGTCTAATATTTCTCATCAAAGAAATTCGAGGCAGCATGAACAATATACCATTTTGTTTAGCGATAAATGGCCATTCTAAACAAAGAAAGCTTGGGTATAAGGTAGAAAAATATCTTTTTACCACGTTCCACAAGCATCAAGAACATAAGGATTCACCGTGAGGTTTAGAAGTTGGAACACAGTGTTCGGAGTTAGATTCTAATTCCAGTCCTAGTTCCTATCACTGTTGAGCAATGGGAAATGAGTGCTTCGTTTCTGCATTTCGTAAGTACATTTATTGGAGCATGTCAGTTTTCTGGACTTAAACCTTTGCTACACATAACAACCCTATTTGCAAGACAAAGCCTTCTCTTCAAGATATGTACAAATGTCTTAAGTGGCTTTCAGTATTTATGTAACACTGTTGTATCGATATATTGCTTGAGGTACATCGTTACAGATATAACATCACATAAATTTTGCTATATCTTTTCGATTAATAGCATGGTTGTCAAATTTGATAGCTATAAACTCTTCAGAACACAAAGAAAGTTGAGCTGAATAAATATTTGGTAGATATTTTGAATTCAATCCCATATATTGAACACATTGGAAGAAAGATAATGAGTAGACAATCATTTTAATTTTCAGTGACTTCTCCCTTAAATAAAGATATCCTAATGCAGTAATTAGATGTGTGATCATTTTGAGAGACGATAAAATCCTTCACTATTCTTTATGATCCTGATTATTTGTTAAATCAATGGAATATTTACTATTGCGAACTAGAGATCTCTGCCTTGTAATGAAAGATGAGCGGCCCTTCTATAAAAGAAAATAAAAGAGATTAATTCAGAGATCAAAGTTCATCAAGAGGGGAATTGGATAAATCTTGATGGTAAAAATGGTTGATATATCTCGCAGTGTTTAGTATTTTCTTTTTCAACAGACTAATTTCATCTTTCCAAGAAAAACAGGAAATTAGGGTCAACACAAAAAATTGTTGCATTCAATGAAGATAGACTATGATACTTTCATCATTTAATTTCAACTCTTTCGCATTCGATTTATTTATTTATTTTTATCTTTCACAAAACAAACATGATACGATTAACATTGTACACGGATGAGTAAATGTGGCTTTACATTCGAAAAAATACAAATCGATATTTACCTTTTAAAATAAATATAAAAAATATAATTTTCTTAACATAAAAATGAGTTTAAATGTTATTTGCTCGTAAAATTTTGTAATGCAGATTTCATTGAAACTTAACACACGTTTTCTGTTACTTTCATAGTGCGTGCACGATTCTATAAACATAATTTTTTGAAATAAATTAAACAATCCCTTGCTTTATCCTTTAATTACAAATATATATGAAATATCTTTTTCTTTTTAAGTGAAAAGGTTCACGATTTTGTTAAACTTTTCGGCAGTTTCATCTCTGTTTCTTTTTAGTATTTATAGTTTTTCCCTTTAATATATATTCTACTTTTTTATTTTATCTTCAGGTTCATATAATTTGAATTTTTCTCCTCTTATTATTTTTATATATTATTGTTTCATTATGCTATTAATAGCTTTGAAATGTTTTATTTTATTTTTTTTAAACTAGAAGTTTAGTTTCGATAATTTTTTTAAAATCTTGAAAAACATGTTATGACATTTAATTGAATATTTTATTTTACTTAAACTAAACATAACTTTTAAGTAATTATCAAAAAGTAGAATACTTTTTTAGGGAATCATTAAAAGATTTTATTTAGTTATTTTTAACAAATGAAAATTACTACTCTAGAATATGAATATAGCAATAATTTTAAAACTGCTATTAACTTTATGAAACTTTGAAAAAGATTATTCTCACTGCACTTTATCGCTGAAAAAGATTATTCACCTGCACTCTTTTCTAATTGCTCATTGTTCTTTCATAATTAGCTTCGACAGCTTAAATGTGTGACAAAATCATGTATTATCAGTTTATTCAACCATCAACACTTCATAGAAAAAAAAAGGCTTTCGTTCTGAATATACTGAGATTACTGTTGTCTTTATAGATCAAACAAATACGATCGTGACTAAAAAAGAAAATTCCTGTATTATTTTAAGATTAATTTAAGTGCACTTTCGCTGGTCAATGTCTCGCTTATGTGTGATTCACTTTATACAGCTTCTACAGATATATCTTTTTTTCAGATTAAAAAATATAGAATTCTCTTCCCAAGGCAAATCTTCAAAATTTATTAGATTTTATACAACCTTGAGCAGTTGCACGTAATGAAGTGTGTAATTTGTAAGCCAAATAAATATTTGGTACATTTAATTTAATTTTTTGCTTTGAAAAATTATTCATTTATTTGTACCGATAGAAATTTCATGTATTTTAAATTTTATTTATTATTGGTTTTCAGTTTTTATTAGAATTATTCAATTTTTATTAGAATCACAGGATTCTGAAAAGAAAATATTTCTTTCACTTTATCTCTACACTCTACGAACTAAAAATTACGATTAAGGAATAAACATGTTTTCATGGATCTATTATGAATTTTGCTGGTATTATACAACTTTTTTTCTTGATATTACTGTACGGGATCAAATAAATATATGTAAGAGTTATCTGCATGTATTTCTTTGTACTCGTGATATGCTAGTGGTTATAATTGTATTTATGAAAAGAATTTTTTAAATTTTTTAGGTTGAGTGATTCACGGAATTTAAATTTATTTTCCTTAACTGATTCACAGATTATGTTTCTAATGGCAGTTTTTTAAAAAGCATGGGAACAGATGACAGATTAAACTGTCAAATATGTCTTCAAAATGTCCAAGGAATAAATATTTGTTTTATTCTTTAATTACAAAAAGACGTACAGTCAGTATATCGAATAAAAAATTATTGTGAATATTTATCCTCATTTATATATAGATTCAATCATAAAAAATGAGATATGCGTATTTTCAGAAATAAAATTAATGTAAAACAATTTTCATTTCTTATTTCAATTCAAAGAATTTCAGTGATTTGATTATTTTGTTAGTTTCCCCAAATTTTAAGAGTTAGTTGTAATTTTTTTTCAAATTTTCTTTTCTTACCTAATATCAATAGATCAATTATAGAACTAAGATCAAATGAGAATGAGAAGAACTTAATGAATGAATTTTTATTGTATGTGCTTGAACTCTCTGTGTGGTAAGAATAATTTATTTATTGATTCTGTAAATTATTTTTTAGCCAAAAAATATATAATTCTTGCATGAAAAGTTATCAAGGAATTCGTTTCATATGATATCGTATGGATAGAGAGAAATCATATCAGATATTCTTATGAAGGCACCAGAATCAAACTCTCACAGTAGGAATGTCTAATAATTATAGAAGAAAATAATTCGGTAATTACTCACTAGTTCAACACCCAAAAATTTGAGTTAATAATTTTAATCCGTTTTAACGAAACAAGGACTTATCAGCTCGGTATATTTTAACTAAAAAAGAATCAACCAAATGATTGATTAATGAGCAGAGTTATTACAGGTGCAGTAATCATGAGTTCACACATGTTAAAAATAGGAAATATTTCAATACTGAATGTTAAGAACTTAAGCTTCATGATATTATTAAAATGAGAAATAGAATTAAAACTAATAGCTCTCTAGTGAGAAATATACTTACATCTAATTTTTCTAATATTTTCTCACACTTTATTTTATCAACATATATTTTGACTTTAACGATGGGGATATATTTCAAAAGAAATTGTATATTTGCTCAGCAACATCTATGTTAAACACCTCCAATTTCCTCATCTATATCATCGTTAACATAATAAAAATTAAATACAAGGCGAAATAAGCACTTATATAGGCTTCCAGATAAAATGTGAATCGTACAAAGTTTCCTTAATTTTACTTCTTGTTCTATTAATTTATCTGATTTATATCTGTTCCTTTAATACTGCTTATAATCGGTTAAATTAATTTCATGCTTAAATTTTAATGTGCAATTAAGAATTTCCATAAATAAAAGATCCTCAACTTATAATTTAGACAAAATTAATGATATCTAGATTTAGTATGTGTAATTTATAAAATTACTTAAATTCTATTGTTTATGGACACAATTTGTATGCAGTTGTATAAATATGAGTTTCCTTTATTAAAAAATAAATCTCTTATGTTACTCATTTATTTGTGTCTTGCAATTTATGAATTTCAGTATTAAATTTATTTATAAGCGAATATGGTTTTTATCAATAAACATTAATATTTTCATGTTATCGGTATCTTTATGTATAAGGTTTCTAAACAATCAAACAGAACTTTAGTCCCCACAAAAATAAATGAGCTATTTTGTCCATTTGTTTATCTACCAAATTTGTATGTATATAAGAATAGTTTTCTTTGCAAAACTTATCGTTAATCGAAAAGAAAGTCTGATATAATTCTAAAAGTAGTTAAAAATTGTTTTTGGCCAGTTACGAAACAAATATTCATTTTTAAATAGTAACTTATTCATTACTCTATATTTTTTTATTGAATAGTTTCGAAATTTCTCGTAAACACTTTAATGATATAACCTCAATTAAAAAAAAGGATGCAGCAAGTGTAATATCACCTAATTAAGTCACCGCTTAAGTCATTTTCTTATTTTATTTATATTCGAGTGAGCAATATTTGTTGCTCACACTAAGGAGGCGATAAATACATTTGTAAGAAATTAAGTCCTTTGTGCTGTGGGTTGTATTTCGAAATTGGCAAATCAGAATTACTAAGCAATTACAGTGGGCAATCATTTTCGTTTCAGTTTAACGCTTTCATCGAAAAAAACTCGCCTAGAGCGAAAAAAAAGGAGCCAAGATGTTCGTGAAATGTGTAATGTTTGGCGAAGATGATAACAGATCTAAGCCATCATTAACTTTACGGATCCTTAGACAGCATTTGTTGGCGATACAACAGATCATAAAGAGCGAATCTTAACTTTTATTCCACTTTCGCTTTCCTGGGAAATATTGCGTGCAGATAGCGAAAGGTTTGTAGGTCGTAGCGTGTAAAAAAATAAAGCAGCAAAAATTACGCAAACATTAAAAGCAAGAGATTTTTGCTTTCTAAACAAATAGATAAAAGTAATTGAATGGAAAATGCTCTCTAAATCATTTTTACGAAGTAAAAGATAAGGGATTCGTTACTTTTTTATGGCGAAAAAGTAACCAATTATACTTTCGCGTAACCGAGAGAGAACATTCTCAATAGCAACAAGTAGTACTTTATTCTTTAATCTCAAATTTAGATATTGTTTAGGGCTAAATGGAATTTTTTACCTATATAATGAAAGAAATAATGTAGGTTTCTAGTTTTATACTATTTCTTACATCCAAAAAGATCTAAGAAACGACATAATTTAGTATGTGAATTTTAAAATAACTCATTTTATTTCAATTGCTCTTAAGAAACTGAGAGTATGCCTGCCACTGTTACAATATAACAGAAGTTTAGTATAATTAGTCTAAGCAAACAAATAAAAGTGCATTGTATTGAGGTCATGAATTTGTTAACACGAACTAAAACGTATAATTTTAACCAAATGTTAAAATTAAAGTTAGTAGGTAGTTCATTTTTATTATATGCTTTTAAATTCTTTCCTCATAAAATGTTTAAGAATTTAAGAATGCATTCAACAAGATAAATTAATTCAGAAATATTTTATGGGTTCTTACAAAACATTCGGATATATTTTACGAATAAACGCGTAAATATTCACTAGAAAGAACTTTTTATTTATAATTTAAGAATTGGTTTGAAAATATATTCATATTCAACAACACATTGCGTATAGTATCGTAATTAAACGCTGACATATGATATTTGAGCTTCCCTCGCATATCATCTCTTGCAAAAGACATTTTCACAGATTGCGAGCCATATTCTGATTTTACATTTGAGAAAACCGGCAGACACTTAAATACTTACTGAGACAAAAGTGTGCGCAAGTGTGAAAGCTGTTATCGTTTAGTTTACGTTGTTCCAACTTAAATGAAATCGAAATTACAAGTTTTAACTAAAAAATGCCCCTATTTACCATTCATTAGATTTTCTACTATTTTACAGCAAGTATCTATTCTATCTATTTAAAAAAATGTTGCATCAGTTTCAGGCTGTTTGGTTATCTTTACCATAGCATTAAGCCTTTATGACACGTTGTGTAAAATAGTTTTATGGGACACATATGCAGAAGGGATCCCTTGTCATAAGCATTTGAAATTTTCAATGATAATCCTTTGAGAACATGAAAAAGAAGTATGCCTAGGTTGAGATGGAGGGACTACATGGATGGAATTGGAAGACCCTAAGAGTAACTGGTTGGAGATATATTGCAAAACAGAGCAAAATTGAATAAAGTAAGTTCTCGGAAGGTTTTGGCTCATCAAAGGATGTCTTGTCAATAGAAGTAGAAGAAGATCTAATATTGTCTGGGATCGAGCCAGATACCCTTCACTTCGAAGAATGTTTGGACCACGTCTTTTGAATTGTAGAGACTTTGGTTCAAAAATAAATAAAATATTCAAAGGCCATTGTGAACCTGAAATTCCTATTTAATAGAATTTTTTTAACATTAGTGTAATATTTGATGCGCTTTACGCATCAAAAATCCTGATCCCTTTGAAACTTTTATTGATCGTTATTTAAAGTTCAATATGACAGTTGTCTCTAGCGACAAAAACAAGTGAGAAAAGTGTTTTTTGAAAAGTTTTATTTCGGTGTCACTTCTACTGACATAGATTTTTTTAAAAAACAAAAACATATACATATAGACAGAAACATATAGAATAATTCATATATTGTGTTTCTCCATAATGTTATCTTTGATGCCGTGATTATATTATCGTCTAATTTTTAAAAATTATGAATGGTTAATTTTACTCACCACATGGACGAAGAATATATTTTGAGACAACACATTTTTTTATTTTTATACTCAACATGCCATTGTTTTTAAGTGACAATATTTCATTGGTATGTCTTCTTGTCACCGCAGGTGGCTGTGTCATATTAATATCAATAAATTTTGAAGAAATGTTAGAAAAAGAGAGCTCTAATGATTATGTACTAATAAACACTAATAATTAAGATGACCGCTGTATATTTTAATTGAGTTCCAGTGGCGCTCAGTAGTTTCACCACACTTCCCATTAAGATCAGAATAGTGAAGCATCATTTGCTCGGACAGTGGCTGGATAGTTGACCACATACTCTCTCTCCCTGGGTTACTGGAGCTCCTTGGTTGGAGACGTGTCGACATTTATCTGTAATCCTCAAAATCTTTTTGTGTTGAGGTGGAGGGGAGAGTGAAAGCTCAGGTGTGATCTAGTCGCCAGGCCTTGACCAAAATGACGTGATGCTTAGTGATAGGAGATTAATCTAAACCAGATAATCTTAAGGTATAGTACTGGGCTCGTCTGCACCGTTATGGGTGGGTGTACAGTTTAATTGGTCTAATGCACAGCATTCATTATGAATTTTGCTTGAGCATGTATATTTACTGTAAAAAGTAATTTTATTTAATACTTGTTTGATTATTTACAATCTTTTGGCAAAAGTATTCACAGATGTACGCCATTATGATGTGTATTCAGCTTTCTTATTATTATAAATATTATATTTATCATAAGAAACCCAATTTGATATTATCTTTCTTTATAATTGTCTTATTTGCCTGCTTATTTTATAAACATATTTATTTAGCTGTATAAAAATAATTATAAAAATATAACCATACATTTATTTAATATATTTATGTAGAATCACAGTCGTACATATATTATTGATTTGTGTGGAACTCTATACAATTTCTTAGCATATTTTTAGTTTACAAAGAGTCAACTATTTTAAAGCATTTTATTATATACATAAATCAGGTGATTATTATGAAAACTAACAGAGAAATTATAAGCTGTAGTATATTAATTCATGAGATTATTATGCGCCCAATTTCCTTTGAAGGTTGTTAACTAATACACAAATAAAAATAGTTATTTCTTAATCTAATTACAGAAAATTTCATAAATTATTCCTCATATATAACTTTGACCATGTATTCATTATCCAAATAGCTTTATTTTAATAATTTCTAACGAAAATAACATTTGCAAGACACTTAAAGATTTTGAAGGAGTTCATTCCGTATGACAATTAAAAGATATCACCTACTCAGAAGGGTGAGAGAGAGAGAGAGAACACACACATGCTTGTGGTACACATTTTCTCCTACTTAATCTAGCAATGTTTTGATGACTCAACTAAGCTATTTAGTCACTGAGCATTAGTTTAAATTATAAGGTTATTTTTGAAAAATTTTAAAGCTACATTATTTTCGAAAGTCTCTGAAAACACTTGCGAAAATTTTGAAATATTACGGATATAATGTTGATTTTTTGGAATCAAAATGGAATTGTGTCAATTTTAAGAATATAATATAGATTTTATTTACAATTTACATGGTTATAATAATGATAAAAATATTTCCAATCACTTCTGCAAGCAAATGTCTATCATTTGCTTGTTCTTTAAATGTTTCCCACATGTAATTTTCATCATGTTTCCTGAACATTTTCAACATGTAATTTTCCTCCCTCTTATAATTCCAATTTGTAATTCTCTATTACATATTTTACACATATTTCATTAATAATCACTTTATAAATTAATTAATTAAAAATCAATTAATTTTATTAGGAGCTTTAAATATTTCACCAAATTTTATCTCTGAAAGGTTTAAATAATTTATTTTTATTACTCAAATTTTAAATATTTTAATATGTTTGAAATATTTTAATTGTATAATCAAAATCAAAAGTATGATATCGTTTGACTTACTAAATCAAATGATGAAATAAAAAATATTTTTGTAAATATTCATGTTTAAATTTAGTAGTCTTAATAATTTTGCAGAAGTTTCGCATTCATTTATCGATTAACTATTTTCACTTTTAAAATATTGTTTTAAATTACAATAATTTAAAGAAATGTAAAAAAATTAGCCTTGCGGAATTTATGATATTATTATTGAAATAAGATACTTTAGTCGTAAATATATTAATCTTCTTTAAAATATCATTCATGTAATAATATCTTTTGGTGAGCTGCAACGCCATTTTGCTGTGAATAATATTTATTTTATCTGTTAACTTCGTTGGAACTGCATAACCCTTTAAGAGGAGAAGAATACTAATTACCCATTGTGATTCAAAGTTCAGGAAAGGGCACTCCGTTTCTCAGTCGCCCATTTTCTTTTCGACAAGGAAACCTTGCCCACCTATCAATTTTATTTCTCCCATTGTTCTTTTTTATCCAGCACTCCCAATACTTTTATTCATACTCGCATATGCTGTACTTCGACACAGAAACGATGATTACAATTACAGTTAAACCGAAGAATCAGATCACGTGGGAAGGAGGATATTGATGGCTCTTCAAGACAATGCAGGGATTCAATGGGTACGAAAGTATACTGATGGGATTTTTTGCCCTGAATCTGAATCTCAGAAGAAAATGAAAAGTGTTACATGTTAATAATTTTCTAAGATGTAAGGTATTAAATAAAATAAAATTAAATTTTTTACATCAATAAACATTTTTCTTATTTGAAGTAAGATTGTTCAACTAAAACTCATTTCTGAGAAGTTTTGAACTTGCTTACAGAAGAGATAAAAAATTTTCTTAATAGAGAAAAAATCTCATTCTGAAAATTTATTGAAACAATGTCAAAAATATGCATCAATATTTTATTAGTTTAGTTTTTTTAAGGAATCACAAACTTAAAATAATTCTTAATTGGTTATGTTGCTATCAGACAATATATAAAACCAAATTTCATTTATGATTTTAATATTTTATTTAAATTGATGTCTAATAGTCTTAAGAATACAACAGCGTTGCCTTATATTTTGAATTTATAGTTTTGGGATACTATTGTTGATCAAGAAACTACAATGATTTATAAAAATATTTGCATATCTCTATTGCACTGTTTATATTTAATTTATAAAAAATAAATCGATAAATAAGACATTCCAAATGATCAAATACGTAAATGAAAATATTGCGATATTGTTATTCTATTTCATAAACATATGGCATTTTTTAATTTGAACATAATAAGGAAATTAAAAATTAATTCCAATTCTTTTATAGTCTTAGTCATAAATAATATGTAACACTGATGTTTTCAGCCGTATAAATTTAGAAATGAAAGTTTAAATCTTAATAAGAAACTAAGTTTTGGGTTTTGCAAGCACTGATAAATAAATAAAAGCCCTATACCCTTCTTGGTCTCAACATTTTATAAAATTTGACTCAATAAGATATAACCATTCAGAAATCAAAGGATCTTCAACTGATGGATATACTAGATAAATATGAATAACTAGAGGGTATTAGATAAGTACGAAAAACATGGAAGAAGATGCAACGTAGAAAATAATATTTTAATTTAATTAGAATCTAATTTATATTCCTGAACAAAGTTTCGAATAAAAAACAATTTATGTACAATAAAATTTACTTGCCGAATTTTCATAAAATAGAACGCAATTCGAGAAACATTTTCGATTATAATATGTATATATATATTCAAATTTTTTTATTGTAGCAAAGCATAAGAAGAGAATAAAACATTTTATTTTAATATACTTTAAAAAATATTTCTATCTTGTTAGCCATTCGTTTCACTTATTCATTATCCTTAATCAGGATCTCATTCATTTAAGCATCTTATTCATACTGCATCTGACGTCCCTTTCGAAAAGGCCTGAAATGAAATTTCGGCTAGCCTTGTGTTTCCGTGACGAAGTTCATGGATGAGTAATTCATCTTCAATCAGTTTATCAAATAAATGTTCTGGATATTTTTCAATTACGGTGATAATAAAACCGTCATGTCAAATCGACCTACACATAACTTTTTCTGCAATATCATTGCAAGAACAGAGTTAGAAGTACATTGCACATGGATCCTCGTTTTCATAAGACTACTCCAAACCATGATAATACTCAAAAAATTACATTATGATATTTGCACTTGAAGTTAATGATAATATGAGTTATAAGCTGTACGTCCAGAGTAAAATTAGGTGAGAAAAATTTATATTCGAGTTTTTTTAAGAAATCAGGAAGTTCAACATCAGTTGTACAACTAGGCACTTTGTTATTCACTATTTGAAGGGCTTACTATTCTCAAATTAAAATGTTGATCCAAATTTTTCAGCCATGAAATAAAAAAAATAAAAAATAAATTATGAAAAAATGCAAATAAAATAGATTCGAAAATGAGTTCGCAAAAAATGTTTTTCTAAATTTTGGTGCATAAGAGGGAAATAAAATTATCATTGCTCTTTTATAGATTGGTTAATTCAAATCAGTTATACTTTATTGTAATTTAAATGAAGAGCTTGTTCACTATATAAAGCAGATCGTTGAAGGAGAAAAATATTTTTCAATATTTATTCAAGTTGAGTTTTGTAAAATGATTAGATTTACAATTTTCTTGAGTTGTCCTCTAAGAAGTAAAAAATCATAAAGATTTATAAGCTATTTTTATAATTTCGTACACTGAATACTAAAGTTACTGAGTATCTCTTTCTTATTTCTACAGCGCGTTCACCACTTACCAGATATTCACATAGATAATTATTAACTATGCATTCTACTATCAAAAGTTTAGAATGCATTTGAACAACGTGGGATAGATAATGATTTTCTGTTCTATTTAGTTTCCCCAAGAAGAATTTGTATCTCTGAAATCTTCACAGTTTTCAGTAACTAAAAATAAAGTACTTACTATTATCTTCATGGAAGAATATTCTTTCCTAAAGGCAATGTATGAAAAATATTTCGGTAGTATTAAAAACAGCTTAAATATTCAAAGCTATTTATTTCACGGTGTTAAATCCTTTGTTATGATAATTAGGAATGTAAGAATGTATAACAGGTTGTGGAATCGAAAGCAATACACCCTTATGAAGAAGAAATTTATTCAATCATCAAAATGATTTATATGTTTTGACAATTTTAAATAAATAGCTCTTAAAAAAATAAAGAGTAATGATAAAACATAATTATAAAATATGGCAATCATAGATTATTGGTTCAAAAGAGCGTCATTGCGTTCTTTTGAGTGGAATGGCTCATGGTTCGATTCCAACCACTGCTGAACAACAAAAGATGGATGCTATACTTCTCTTTCTTTCTACATGTTTGTCGAAGTTGCTGCTGCTGCTTCAGCATGCTTCCTTGTACCTAGCCATGAGTTGGGTTCTACTAGTTGGCCAGAAGAAGCCGAATGGAGTCTTCGTGATTTTGAAGCAGGAACCAAACAGAAGACTCCCAATAGTTGGCCTGTAAACTCCCAGAGGTATCATTTCACTTGGAGGACATTGTGACATCTCCCAATTTTAACGTGCCCCAGCTCCCGTTAGTGAACACAACGGATCTTCGATTAAGCTGTGATTCGAATTTGCTATCATTATCGGAAGATATTTCTCATATCTTCCGATAATGAGAACGACGCCCTAACTAACCAGGCCATGTTTGTTAGAGTAGTACGATATTTAGATTTTCTATTATTATTTTCTATTACAATCTAAGTTTATTAGATTTTCTTCTTTAGAAAAATGTAAACATGCTACTATCTAAGAATCATTCTCTCTTAGGACACTATGCGGCATTTCTTACAATCACTAGCAATGATTTTTAACTCCTAAATTGTTGATCATCACAAAATAAAAAAGAAATAAATAAGATTAAGATTGAAAGAAACTTTTTGCAAATCGTCGTATGTTAATAGCAGTAAGAATTTCTCATTAATTTAAGCCTTTATTTCACATATTTCATAACTCTTAAATATTTAAAATTTTCTTAAAAATGCCTGACAATGAGCATGCATTTTCAAATTTATTTCATTGAATCAATGAAAACAGAGTGAAGTAAACATTCCTTGGCCTAACTGGAACGAGCAAACGGAAGTCAAAAGAGTTGCTTTGCAATGTAACCAATATATGTGCAATTACATCACTTTGCAAGGATTTAGGGCAGCGCTCTTTCCGGCACTCAACAAGAACAGTCGAATCCATTGTAGAAAACAAATGATGTCTCTTAGATGCGGCCATCAGCGCCGATTGACATCATGACACCAAGACAGACCATTCTTGATTGTTTCAGATAGTCCAGCATTAATGACCGGCATTTGCTAATGGTTAAACTCATATTTTTAATTAATTTAACAATGGAAACATAATACCAATAGTGATTTCTTAAGATTTCAATTTTCATCGTACAATCTTTTTATCTTATAAATTTTTATGATTTCTGCATAAAGTTTAAAATATATTAATCAATCACTAATAGTTGATATTATGATACTAAAACATATCCATATTGGTTTGCTCTGTTAGATTTTGATTTGAACAAAAGAACTATTTATTCTTAAATTCATAGTTATTTTTTCCACTCTTTATGTGTTTGTTAGGGAATGACAATAATTTTTTAGCAATCACTAAATTTAATTTACAAAACAAATAATTTTAACAACTTTTTTTGATGAAATTTTAAAGTTTTTTCCAATTACATTTTAATTCTGTAATATTTCGATAAGAATAAACCAAAAAAATCGAAATATTACAGTTTTATTCAAATTTTTAAGTTTTCAACAGATATTTTTTGGTGAATTTTCAATAAATGCATGGTTTATTAAGATTTTTATGCATTATATGTTCATATTCCCAAGAAAATGAGGAAATATTTCTTCAAACTTTAAGGTTTTTTTTTTTTTTTTTTTATTAGAAAGTGATTTTTGTTGAAATAAGTAGCCAACAAAAATCACGTTCTGGTAAAAAAATAAAATATGTACATTTTGTAATATTTGAATCTAAAATTTCAGTTTTGATTCCACGTTTAATTTATTAACCATATTGATAATAAATAAATACTTATATCAATTTATTAACAATATGGTTCCTTATGTGCGTTATAGTAAAATATCTAACTTTTCACATAATATAAATTTCCTTGCATTTTTTGATTTTCCCCTTCTTTCAAACACCAAAGGTAATAAAATCGTCAAGTTAGCAAAATGTGAACAGCCAATAAAATAATATTTAAAAGGATATTCCTTTCAATTTTTCTTGGCCATTATTCAACAATTTTAACAAAAAAAAATGTCAAATACATCATGATTTTACGCAGTCGTTAATTTTTGGCATTAATTGTTAATATGTACTTCATTATACTCGAAGTCCATACCAATGGGTGTTCGGATACTTTTGGATAGAGAGCGTACCACATGATTTGCAATTAATATTTAATCTCTGATTTTGAAATGGATGCCTAATTGAACAAAAGGGCATCTAATTCCTTTATTGTCGTAGAAAATTAAAGCATTTTTATGAAATATTTAATAACTGAAATAAATCTATTAAGCTTCTTATTCAACATATAAAGATTTTGCTAAAATTAGACAGATTTTATTAAAATAAGTAAAATAGTTGATAGTTAAATTTCTTAATGCCTTGCTTAATCAAAGTGTTTCTGTTAGCGGTTGCAATAGAACCATTAGTTTTTGCATAAATAGTAAAATTTTAATGATATATTTTGCAGTTGAAATATTTGTTAAACCTCATTTACAAAAGAAAATATTTTCAAGAAATGAATTGAAATATTCTATTATGAATTAAAAATTATTTATTAGCAAATATTTCGTAAAAGTTATGAAATATATATAAGTTAAAATAATGAGAAGATTGCATCAAAGTGGTTTTAGGGAATAGAGAAATTAATAAAATATTTTCGATTACAAAATGTTTATGGCATTAAAGTTTTGATTAAAATAAACTATAATTAGATGTGTTAGCTTTTGTTAAACGTTTTACTAAGGAAAAATGCTCATTTTCGAATATTTATTTTAAAAAAATAGCAATAAAAATAGATGTGTTTCATGTTTAGATACATAATTAAAATTTTAATACCAGTGATGAAACCATCGACAATTTATTAAGGAAATTAAAAAAAATTTAAAGTTACCAAAACTCATATTAAAATGAAATTATGTTATATGATTTAATAATGTATATTTTCTGCGAATTAAAATTTAACCTATACATAAAAACATTAATCAGGACTTTGTAGAATTAAAAATATTAAAAAATAAAATAATGATTCAATATTTTTATCAGAAAGTGTTTGTCCATAAACTAGAACAGAGATCAATGCTTGAATATAAGACCTCAAACTTTTTCAAACAAACCCCTTCAAGTTCAGAAAAACAAAATCATTAACATCGATAAAATCCAGTCTCAGTCAACCGCTAATATTCTAATATTTAAATTCCAGCCAAGTCTGTTCTCATTGCCAGATTCCTTAACTTAATTTATAAGTTTACGTCGCGATAGAACAATGAAGAGGACTTTATTCAAATGGTTATATTCGACGTTCTCTTCGACGTTCCTTCAACATGAACTATGTCAGGCCAATGGGCATCGTTCGAAGTGAAATTACAGTTGTCATTTGTATTTTTGTCATTCTCGGTGAAACGGATTACATAAGCTCAGGAAAAGTTTTGTTTCGGACTGTTTGCATTCCAGATCATTGACGCGATGGTTAATCTTCACGTCTTCGACAATCGCATGTATCGGGGTAATCATCATTGGCCTAGATTCGACGAAATCGCTTCCTCTTTTCAATTGAAAGTGCCAGAAATGAATTCTAATTGGCGGAGTTTTGATGAGAGATGTCGGAGTGATTTATGCCATTGCAACGATGTCGGCAGTGAAATTTTTTTAGTGATACTGAAATGTGAATGTTTTTCATTCTTCTTCATAAACCTTGGCACAGTTTTAAGCCAGTGTAGAAAATGTGCTTTTTCTTGATTTTCAGGATAATAAAAAATAAAATAATGTTTGCACGAGCTTAAATACTCTTGATACAAATTGCTATAAATGCATCAGATACAAATATATCTGTTAAGTTTTTAAATTGAAGAAGTTAAAATTAATAACTATATGATAATTTTGTTTCGTTAATTATTAATTTCACAAAATATATTTCATTTTAGAAAAAGTTTAAAAATAGCTTTTACTAAAATATATTCACCATAATTCAGTCATGATAATTTTATTATGAAAGAATGAAAACGAAGACATAAGTCTCCTTTTTAAGTGAATGAAAGTTCACTCAAAACATAAAACGATAGAAATACAAATCTTAATTTAAAAATTTGCATGAGATTCCAAGCAAATTTTTTAATTAAGTTTTAAGTTAAGAAGCATTTGGTATAAAGTTAAAATTACATCTGATAAAACAAATTTATTAAAGTTATATACTGTAAAAATTACAAAACTATCATTAAAGTGGACGCTTTTGTATCTTTTGCTAGTCATTTTCGGAAAAAAATCTAAAAAAGCCTCTTTACTAAAATGATACATAGAGGTAATTGAGTCATAAGGAATGTTGTTGTTGTTGTTACTAATGACACTTGGACAAGCCAAGCTGGCTATGCCTTGTCTATGCGAATTTAAGTCAATTGTCTTTCGTTTTAATCATTCACACCTCATTCATACAAAGAAAGGACTAAGATAGAAAGAGAAAGTACATCCATGCCCGAACCGGGATACGAACCAAGGACCTCCTTATCCGCAATCAGGCACGCTGACCAATAGAATAAGGAATTTAATTACATAATGTTTAATATGTATATTCATTGAATTTTTACACATAAAAAAACAAAGATCTAATTTTGAGTACAAAATGGTTTGCATACTGTAACTCGCATGAGGCATCTTTGCAATTATTTAACAATTTTTGATTTTTTATCCAGTTGAAAATTATAAGCAAATGTGCATTTATTAAAATTACAATTTTTATATAAATCATTGAATTATTTTTCGAAAATTGCTGTCAATATTTTAAAGGACATAATTTATAAATTTTTGAATGAAGAAATTTATTGATGATGTAAATTAAGAATAAAAGCTTTAAAATTTGCAATAACATCATATAAATATTTTGTACAGAAATTAAAAATTTAAAAATTAAAGGTTTACTAAAATATTCGTACTAGCTAAATATTTCTAGTTATATTCTTACTAGTTTTGTTCATAGGCTACATGAAGACATTGTTTGTTCCAACTAATATGTATGATTTTAACTAAATTGTAATTTAAATATATTATAAATAAGAAATATATATATGTATATATATATATATTATTTATATATATATATATGTATATATATATATTATATGTATATATATATATATATATATATATATATATATATATATATATATATATATATATATATATATATATATATATATATATATATATATATATATATATATATATATATATATACATATATAATTAGTCGTAATTAATAAAATTTACTGTTAATTATATTTTAGTGATTCTATTTAGACTGCTTTCACAATGAATTTCTAAACATAAGATTTTTGTATTTATTCATGCATTTTTTCAATTTATGCTTATGATATTTCTAATCTTGCTTTATACATATATATATATATATATATATATATATATATATATATATATATATATATATATATATATATATATATATATATATATATATATATATATATATATATATATATATATATATATATATATATATATATATATATATATATATATATATATATATATATATATATATATATATATATATATATATATATATATATATATATATATATATATATATATATATATATAATCGAAGATATGTCATATCATATTATCGATTTTGAACCATTTGAATAAATACTATTTGGTCAAAAATAATTTCAAAAAAATATTTAAAATTTTTCATTTGATGATACACTTTCACCACTTTTATGGAATGAATTGCGAGATTTATTTATAATTTCGTAATTTACATGTTCCTATTTGTCACTATTATAAACAAAAGTATAAAAATGTTATACATGCAAAAAGTGAAAGAGTGAATATATTCTACTATATTATGAATTTGAGTAAAAGTTTTGGAAGTTAGAATTTTTGAAAACAATTTTCTAAGAAGTTAAAAGTATGAAAACGTCGTCTATATTAGAATGTGATTTTTATCATCCATTGTGAAAAGAAAGATTGGAAGTCTTAGGAAAATTGCTTAATGATAATAATGCATGTTTTTATACACAGAAAAATTAATTAAAGATTGATTACTTATTTTTTAATATAATTTTTAGATAATAATTTTGAACATAAAATAATGCATAATAATAAACATTGGAAAATTATTTATAAAATTAGATTTAAGGAAGAAAACTTTGAAACTTTAAATCGCTTGTACTAATATAAAAAATTCTTTTAAAGCCAAAATATTTCGCCTAAAGAAATAATCTTTGGTATTCTTTGAATTAATGTATAGCAAAATTATTCATTAATAGTATGTGGCAAACAAATTTTAGCAATTATTGGTAAATAAAAATGATTTTTTATACGCTCTTATATATTTAACATTTATTCAGCAGTTAAAAGTAAAAAATGAACTTTTTATGTTTACTCTTACAGTTTATTTATAATAATTATAATATTACAAAACTAAATGAAATTTTTCATATTGAGCTAATATTTTTGTAAAGAAATGTTCATTTCTAATGATATAGCAAAGTCATTTTCTCATAAATTATACGCTTGGTTGACATGTTGATTGCCTTCAAATTGAAATAAGTTCTAGAAAATGACCACTTAGATTAAGATTTCAAATTACTAAGCAATTTAATTGAAAAAATTAACCCCTCCCTTTCTTATTCATATATCACAGGAGTTCGTAACGATTAGTGATTTTTTTCAGTGCCACATTTAATGATTTTTTTCAGTGCTACTGGAAATTCAATAAAAAAAATTAATACTCAAGGATGAAGTAAATGGAGAATCAGTTTAATGTGTAACTTTCCTTGAACTTTTTCCAAAGTAATGAAAGCAGCCAAAAGACAATTCAGATTATTTATACCATAGAGATCCAAAAAACAACAGTATGAAATTGCTTTTTGGAATCAAGAGAATGAAAACTATTAATAGATCTAACTGTACTGCACTTATTTCCGATTTTTTTTAGGAGAAACAATTATTACCCGGATGTAGGTCTTTGTGTCCAAACATTGGCATAACAGATCAAAATCGTTTGCGCAAGCTTTGTGATTATGATAATTACTATTTTCATCGTTATCGGTAACTGAGAAGAATGAAAAGTAAAGTGTGGATAATTCATCTTATGGAACACAAGGAAAAAGTCAAGATAAACACAGATATGTCAAGAAGTGTTATTTATATTCTGTATCTGTGGCAATATCTTTGTTTTTCATCAGTTTTTTATTGTATCTCAACTACATATTGTACATATCGTTTGCTTAAAACATAGAAGGTGAATATAATATTTATGAATGTAAACTAGGAAATACTTAGTTCAAAGAGTAACATAAAATATTAAAATTATATAAACAGATTCTATGTAGCTTTCAATGATTGTACTTTTTTCTAAAGATAGTGTATAAATAAGTCCTCCCTGTTTTTTATAATAATATTAAATTTTAAAAACTCATTTACAATATTACCATAGCTTGGCTTTTTTTATCAATATAGTTGCAATTTATTATATAGAGCTTAATAAATATATAGCTTAAAAATATTTTCGGATTTTAATTTTATGTAATTGAAGTTGCTCAGAATAATTCTTTTAAAATTTAAAATGTTCTGAATTCATTTAAAATTTAAAGCTGTATGTTATAAGCTACATATAATTGTATTAAAATAATGGCATACACACACAAATATTTATCTCAGTTTAAAATTGCTTAGCTTTAATTCGTTTCAATTCACTGCTCTCTTCTACAAAAAAGAAAAAAACATTAATTTAAATTAGGTGCAACTCCGAAATATTTAAAACTCATAAGCTGTTTGTTATCTTAAATTTAATCTAATATTGAATCATTCAAGAAAACTATTGAAATTATTTGAGCAAGAATTCGTTGCATTTTTACCCTTAATGAGTATACATAATGTTCTAACCAAATTATTTTACACCTTAAGGCAACTAAATGTATGAAATAAATGGCCTTGTGTGCTAGATAAAATAACTTTTATTTAGGCTGGTATTATTCTTTACTGTGAATGAGCGCATTTTTTTATATTAGTATTGTTCTAAAATATTAGTGGCTTGTTTCTACTTAATCTGCAATTTTTTAAGCTAAAAAAAATTAAAATGGATTACGTTGGAAACTTAAATATTCTTTAAACTATTCCAATTATGAATTATTTTGATCATAAAAATATTAAAAATCACTTTTGTATATTTACCTTTTTCCAGGAATAGAAATTTCATTGGAATACACACACAAGAAAGTATATAATTTTCTTTAAACTTTTATTTATTCTTATAATTTTATTTTCAGTAAGATAATTGCAATTTTTTCAATAAAATATATTATGTTAAATAATATAATTAATGAATGTTTACAACGGACTTGCTTACAAAATATAACATTATTATTTTACAATACATCTCAGAATTTATTGTAACAGTATATGGAAATAAAATTTTTTTACTACGCTACAGATATAATGGATACAAATTTACATTTTTAATGTTTTTCTCAAGAATATTTACTTATTAAACTCCCTGAATTCAGTAATAATTGTGGTAAAAATTAAAATTCATTTTAAAGACACAACTTATTTTTTTGAAGAATAATTATAAAAACTCCAACAAAGTAACACTTAGTGAGTCCACAATACAAATAATTTAAACGAGACTACATTTATGATATCAAACAAACATACCTTGAATTAAAACTTTAATAAGATTGTTTTTTCCTAATCAATGTTTTTGTACAGAGGTTCATGTAACAGTGCCACACATATATATATATAATCACATAATTTTACTACTATATATATATATATATAAATATATATATATATAAATATATAAATATATATATATATATATATATATATATATATATATATATATATATATATATATATATATATATATATATATATATATATATATATATATATATATATATATATATATATATATATATATATATATAAACTGAAATGAAAATATCAATAATCCAAACATAAAGTTTGTTCCCTTAATAAAAACATGAAATTCTGAATCCTAAAATTTTTCAGACATATAACATTTCAAACTGGTTTGGAAATAGTTTTTTTTTAATTTCAGTTATAATTGCATTAAAGTCTAGGAGTTAAGGCTTTTGAGGTTCCATCAATAAATTTCAATCTTACGAGCAAGATATTGTTGGGGCAATTATTTCTCCAGTTAACAATTTTAAGTGCTTATTTTAACTTTCTTTTTGCAATCACACCAACATAATGAATTGAATGTGTTTTCTTGTTACAGGTATAATTAAAATACACACAGAGAATGATATTATAATGCATGTTATTGTGTCTTATAATGTGTAAATGGAAAAATTTTAGTTAATTTGTATTTTACCATTGTTGCTCAATTGTGCATTGGCAATAATCTTGGAATAATACTTCAGAAGATAATAAAGGACAAATTTTCACTCACAATATATTTTGAAATGCAATATAAATATAATGTGTCTTTTAAAGAAAACCATATCAATATTTACACACTGAAATGTTATACAGAAATTCTGAGGTTTAACTTTAAATCCATCTGGTTGAATATAGTAATGGTAAATTCACCATTACAAAGACCAAACAATTTACAATGTTCTCATATAAATTTAAACTTTTGCTTATCTCAAATGATTACAATCCAACTTTACATTCTTGTTTATGACAGTATGGTTATTAATCTGCATTTTAACGTTACTCTCCAACGTCTTATTAGTGGTAAACATTGTGATATGTATCAGAAAGTTACAAGGGATAATTTTATTCGCTAACATGTGAAATATTAAATATATCAAAATGCCTTATTGCATCGTACCAATGTTTAGATATTGAAGTCTCACATAATATAGTGAAGTTTAAATCTAAACTCATCAACTTTAAAATAGAATGGATGGTAAACTGACTACAACGAACAACTTACAATTTCATTATTTAACTTAAGATTAGCTTTTAATCAAAAAAGTAAACAGTATTTTAAAACCTTATAAAGTAATATATTATATTAGGCCATATTAGGTATGATATTTACATTAAATGCTAAGATATTATATTATAAATGGCTGCAGTTGATATTGCCTTACATCTTTTCTATGAAATTAATTCTGACAGTTTATAATCTCTTACTTAATTTTCATACCAGATAATTACAGTCCTTTATTATCCTACATATGCTCATTTAATCTTGACAGTTTAGCTTGCACTTTTATTGTTTGTTGTTTAATGTAATTTCTAAATATTTTTCTTCTAGAAAGTTAATTCAACATGATTTACAGATTAGAGTAGATTTCCAAATCACTAGAGATTTTTTGTCGAAGGCAGTGATTACCACCTGAATCCCATTTCTGTATCTTAGCATTCACTTCATATTTAAATATTTAATAACATATAACATAAATTGAAATTTTCAGAAAACTTTTTGAAAGCATGTAGATCAAAATGCATATGATAATGCAACCTGATATTTTATTTTCATTTATCATAGAAAAACTATTGAAATAACATTCTTATTATTTTTATTTCTTAGCACTCAAGTTTATAAATAACCAATTTAAAAATAAAAATGCATTTCAAATTATTTAAAACATTTTTACACTAAATATGAAAGCCAATGGATAATTTGTAATTCGAATTTAGATTTAGATCATCTGAATAAAGCTAATAAAGTAGAAAATATTTGCTATTCTTTATTAATTTTGATCTACTTTATTTTTCTTATTTAACTGAACAAATAATATTAAAAGACAAATGTTTGCAAACTTAATATTCAGTAATCTAATTAAGATAGTCATAATTAGGTTAATGAATATTGCTAACGTGAAATAATGATTAATGTATCCATATACGAATTTAAAAAATAAATTTCTATTAGAAGGAAATACACATCTTATTTACTTTAAAAATAAATCTCGCTGTTTGATAGAAAATAGATACAAAATGATTAAATTATTTTTATTTTCCTTTAAATTCTTACTTAGATAGATTTATAAATAATATTAATAAAATTTGTGTTAAATTTTTTAAAAAATGTTCTTTTATTCGTTATTTGAACTAGAAAATCTTAAAGCTGTTTTAATGTATTTGATAATATAGAGAAAACCCCATATTTAATTTATATTATGGATTTTTAAATAGAAATATAATGCATAATTTGAGAAAGCCTTTCATCTTTATTGCTTTTTCAAACAATAATTTAATACCAATATTGTTAAATGTGATTTCTGAAATAAGTAATATAAAATAGGTAATAAATAAGTAAGCTAAAATAAGTTAAATAACAATACTGTATAAAAATAGTTTTAAATTTTAACATAATTCCATTCACAATTTTTAATCTACAAAGACTAACACAGATTAACTTTAATTGAAAATTAAAATGTTTATCAATAAACATTTAAATGGAAATAATAAATGTATAGAAACTTTGAAAAATGATTTACAGCAGGTTTCGTGCTTAGATCCATTTCAATTCTGAAACTTGTAACATTTTTAAATCACGCAAGATATGAAAACTTATTTCTCTGGATTCCAACATCTCGATATCGTTAATTAAATAAGTTGCGTGATAACAGAAATCTATTTTGTATTATGGAGGTGAGATCAGTTACATCAGTGGTTAGTAACTATACAATGGGAAAAAAATGTTTCATTTTAAATGTTGAAGACGTGATGGCGACTTATGTTGATCATTATTTTTCACCACCATTTACTTGTTACAATTAAGTTGATATAATTTGGAAAAGACAACAAGAAAAAACGACATTTCTCATATGATATGTCCTACTTTTTTTGAACAAGAATAAAAAAAGGTATTGTGTATCAAATTTCTTTCAAATTAAGATTAATCTTGCATACTAGAATGTAGTTTTCAATTTATTTAAATTCATCAGATTATAGCTAATACAATACAAGCACGTGCATGCGTATATATATATATATATATATATATATATATATATATATATATATATATATATATATATATATATATATATATATATATATATATTAAAAACAACATAAATAACAAAAAATGTACCATAATGTATCATAAGTGTTAATGTTAAATAAAAAAAATTATATTCTAAAAATTTAAATTTTTAAACCAAAATTTATAACAACTACATTTATTGTAACAATGTGTACTGAGGATATTTAAACTTAATTATATATAACAATTTAAGGACTGTTAGTGTATTTTTAAAATCATCGGAAATATATGACTGCTTCAAGTAAAACATTTTCATTGCTTGTTTTTTAATGTAAAAATAATTAGAAAAACAATTACTCATTTATTTTAAGTAATTTTAAACAAACTTAATATTTTATATTTATATGTTACCAAATTAAATGAATAAAATAATAAATGTATACATATGTGTTTATAATTTTTATACGTTATTTATAAATAAATCTCCATTTTTTTACGATATTTAATTCCCATTTATAGATTTTTGTTCAAATGCTTCTCATTAAAGTCGTAAGTTTACTTTAATTTAATTGATAATTTTTTATATTTTTATTCACTCCTATCATAGCTGGATTTATTTAGCTTATTTATTTCATTCTCTAATTTTTTATCTGTTAATTTTTATATTAAGAAGCAAGTACTTAACAATTTACTGTTTTTAGAAAATGTAATTTCGTATTAAACTATTATTTCTTTTGTCTTATGTATTGTTCAAAATTCTAAAGAAGTTTCTATTTTATAATTTTTAGTTTGCTTTAATTTATTTCACAAATTTTCGCATTAATACATAAAAATAACTATTTATTACTTTTGGGTGCATTTATAGCAAAATAATAAATAAAATAAGTACCATAATATTTCAAACATTAAATACAATAAGAATGAAAGTCTACATTTAGACCACACAAAAAATAATGAAGTTAAATTATTTCGAGAATAAATGAATATTGGTAATCATAAAATTTAATTGGAAATATGATGACTGGTTCAATTAAACTTTGTTGTCATTGCTTATGCTTTGATGTAAAAATGTTTAAGACCAAAGCTGTTTAATTATATCCATATAATTAACTAATAATTATATCATGAGTTTCTCTAAAATAATTTATGAGGTAATGTTTAATTTAAAAATGTAGAGAATTACCAAAAACAAATTTAAAAAACACCGTCTATTCATTATAATTTCCAACGTTCTTAAATAATTTATATTGCATTTTATATGTTATGAATTATTTTTTAAGTAATTAAAAATCACAGATATATTTTTATATTTTTGTTTTACATAACTAAATGACTATTCTATGCTATGGCACACTATTTTTGCATGAAGTATAAAATGGTAAATTAAGCTTTTTTTATGTTTTTACAGACACAAAAATTTCAAAAACAGAAAGTAAAATTTTCAAAATATTTTTGTATCATAACATTTAAACTTTTCAATTTCTTTTATTAAAAACATATTTCGTCCTGAAAATTTGCAAAAAAATTAAAGTTCCCTTATTTTTTCTAAATTGTACTTGATTAATTAGGTTATGGATTTGAGTGAAATATTTTTGAAGTTACTTATGAAAGTTATTTTATATAATTCTATTAAAAACAATAAAATCAAATAATTTTAAATCTTTCGTTCAAATAACAATTATATGCTAAAAAAACTTGTGTCTATTTTTTACGAAATTTCAATAACGAATGCGATATGAAATATGTCTTTAAACTGAAATCAATATTTCGAAATGAAATAAAAAATATGCAATATTTTTTTTAATTTCCTCGCTTGAATACTTTGAAAAGCACTCAAAAGAATATTTATATTTACTTATTCTTAATGAACAATAACAAAATGTTAATAAATAAGGGAAGTAGGGAATTTCTGTGTAAAAGAAACAGTTTTAGAAACAAATTATTATAAAGAAAACATTAAGTAAGCCAAGGTTTTACATCAAAATATTTTAACAACAGAAGCATTCCTCAAACTCCACAACCTTTTCGCTTCCGTTTTTAAGGCAAAGTATTAAATACTGTTCAAGCAATTAAAACTAAATTTTTATCTGAATTAATTTTTTGCTTGGATTTGAAATGATCAGTCCAATTTCTTCCGTAATTATTATATTGATGTTTAACTTTCAACAAATCTAATTTAGATTTTCTTCTGAATAAACAAATTCTTGTATGTCAAAATTAATATTTAAAATGCATGTAAAAGCTTATTATCTTCTTAACTTTTACATTTTTCGATAATTTAAAAGAAAGCATTTTAACTTTCTACGAAATTAGTTTTAAAATAAATTTAAGTAAATTCTATAATAGGATTGACTTCAAGTAATAAATGAAATAATGTTTGCATATTGTTTAATTTTCAAAGTTATTTTAAATTTTATTGCGTAGTATTTTGCATTTGCACTGTTTCCTTTCATTGTATAGGTTATTTTACATTTATATTATTATTTAATAATGATTTTTTCAGTCTTTCCATACATTTTATTTTCTAAACAAAAATATTAGAAAGGTATTTTTTCCGAACTGATTTGATGTCATTAAATTTTAAATTAAAAAAGTTAATTATATCATAAAAAGAGATGATAAATTAGAGATATAGACATTTCATAAAATTTGACTACTGTAATGAAAGGATCAATTTTTATAATGATCACTTTGAAAATAAAATGCTGGTGATAAGGATTGTGCTATGAGTTGGAATTAAAATTTGATCATGACAAATTTAACTTTTATTTTTGAATTTTATAATTATTATTTAACTTCAGTTTTAGGAAATAGAGTCTTATTTTTTCGAGTTATATTTTTTAGAAAAAAACTACACACATATTCAAACGGTACAGCATAACGTCTATTGAAATTACAAAATACATTTGTATATTAAAAAATTAGACAATGCTTACGATTATTAAAAACAATAGGTTTTACATTTGAGTTAATCAATGTCTGCTTCTCATAAAACAAGCATTTATTTCAAGAAGTATAAATATATTTATTAACAGAAAAGGAAAAGTTCAGTTGATAAAAATAACGCGAAATTTAGAAGTAGAATTGTCAAACGAGAAATCAGATTTTTTGAAGTCCTAAATTTCATTATAATCTTACATTGTTTCATCTATAGTTACTTGTAACGATTTTGAAGGATCAAAGTATTTTAAAACGTATTTTCAGAAAGAATTTTAAGCAGAATGTGGAATTAATATATTTTAAGCATGTTAAATTCATCCATTATGGAACAACGTCTCTTTCAAGGGTATCCCAACAAAGAAAAATTCACATGCTTATTCTTTTATATGGAACAACGTCACTTTTCTATCTTTTCTATGGAACAATGTCACTTTCAAGGTACTCCACCAAAGAACAATTCACATACTTATTATTTTCTTTCTTTCTTTTTGTCGGATCAATTTGAAAGATTTCAGGTCATTTTTAAAACAACTCAAATTACTTTTTCAAATCAAATAATCACAATATCTATAAAAATTTAAATATTTTGATAATATTTAATGTGATTTGGGATCCAGAAGGATTCTTGAATAATTTATAAAAAAAGCATTATATAATTTATTACAGATTTACATACAGTTTTCATTATAGCTACTCTTCTACAATAAACAATTTGTTTAATTCTGTTTAATGTTTAAAGCTCTCATTTTGAAGAGACATTTTTTTCATTTGTTGCAAAAAAATTAAGTTTTTAATTCTAGATTCAGCTCATTTGAAAGAAAAATTCATGAATTTTTTAAATAAAAATATGTACTATCCATAAAAGGCTTGATCGTAGGTATTAACTCAATTGTTTTGATATCTAAAAATAGTTGAACAAAACATAAGAAAGCGTTAAATAGTTTAATACAACATTAAATCAAATTTTCTTAATAGGTAGTCCTTTTCACAAAAAGAACCTCTTTCATTCTCTCTCATACTAAAGATAAACTCACATTTTTTTTCTTTTTTCCTGTCATTGTAAAAAAATATTTAGTTTTTAGTTTGTTTTATTATATCTTAAAAATTTAACTATTCTTATCTATTGTAATTTGTCTGGGATTCCTGAAGGTATCTTGAACAACAAATGAAAAAACTTAAATAGTTTACTATAAAAATACCTGGCTTTTGTATAGTTATTCCTATCCATAAAAAATGACAAAGAAATGTCGCAATGGTTTGACGCTCTAGTCGTTTGCGCACCAGTTCGTGGGTTCGATTCTCAAATTGAGCGAATATATTTATAATAGTAGAGAAACCACTTTAAATTGTAGCCCAAATCTAATTAACCCTCGCGATCAAGAGATAAAATTAAGTTGAAGTATCTTCAGAAATAAAAAACGTTATTCGCTAGCTCTCATACCGTAAATAGCTCACACACTTTTTTCCAATACTGTTGCAAATCTTTTTTACACTGTTGCTAAACTTTGTTTAAAAAGTTTCTAATGTTTAACTTCTTGAAAAAAATTCAATGATTTTTTTAAAATTAAAAGTAATATAATTTTTTAGAAATATTATTTATTTTATGCAGTGTAATGCATATTATAAAAATATTATTTTAAATACAATATTCAATATATAATTTAAATGTTTACTACAACTAGTGGTCTCTCCTTTCCAGAAAAAAAAAACAATTTCTTTTGTTAGCTCTGTCAAACCATTTCATCACATATAACTTTTTCTTTTTTATTTTATAGCAAACAATTTATCAGTTTTTAATTCATAGTCGTCTGCAAATGAACCAAAAATTCAAATAAAAATTCGGTTTTGCGAAAAAAAAAGTGGAAATTCAAATTACGAAAAAATTCCAATGAACTTTACTGTCGTTTCTGAAAAAATGTAAAAAATTCCAATAAAATTTATAGTCGCTTCTGAAACAATTTAAAAATTCAAATGAAGTTTGAATTATCTTCACTCAATTCAAATTATCTTCTGAAAATTGAAATCGAAATTTCAACTGAAATTCATAGTTATTTGAGAAAAAAAAATAAAAAATTCAAATAAAAATAATAGTCGTTTGTGAAGAAAATCAAAAGTTCAAATGAAATTTAATAAATTTTTTTAAATTATAAAAAATTAGTCATTTGATTAAAAAAAATCAAAAATTCATAGTCATTTCGCAAAAAAAAAAATCAATAATTCAAATCAAACTTCAAATAAAATTCCCAAAACTACTCTTAAAGATTAATTTAACGTTGAGAATATTCTTCAAAGATTAAATACAACAGTAATAATACACCCTTAGTAAAAGCGCACGTATTTAAAAATGAGTGAATTATAAAAGAAAGGGAACTGATATTCTATTTTGATTTACACAAACAACTTTCCTTTTCCATTTGAAGTTTCTCCCTCGACGAAAGGTGGAGAAAATGCGCACTCTACCGTGCATGACGGAAACGAACTAGTTTCAAGATAAAATGGCTATGCTCACCGGGGCCGTCACTCAAACGTTCCTTTGACACCCAATTGAGTAGACACCCACCGTCCAAATGTCTCGAATGCTGACCGGATAATTTAAACTGTCGAAGTTTTTCCGAGTGTTCTCCTGATTTCAAGGACTTTCTTTTAATACAAATGATGAATAATTATATATTTATATAGTAAGTGAAATTTTATATTTTATATATCTAGAGTCCAAATTATATTAATATAATATAATCTTTTTATTGTATGCAAGATAATGTAATGTAATATAACTCAACTTTACATAAATTTATTTAAAACATGTTACGCTGTGATAAATAACTTCAGTGCTATGATTAAAAAAATTTTTTTTTGAGATTTTTTATGTTTATAATAACTATTGCTTCACAGCGTATAAAGAATTTATAAAAGCAATGAAATACGATTACGGAATCTTATTATTATTTAACTAAAACTATTCATTATTTTAAAATTTAAAAACAAAGATACATCGGCATACTTTTTAATCAAGTAATTTTATAGATTAACCTCTTATAAGAACACTACATAACCACAAGAAGAAATAGTTTTTTTTATGAAATGTCTTATGTGTTTTTAAACAAAGTACTGTAAGAGGTCAGAAACTCTTTTAATTTAAAAATAAATCTATCATTAAAGATTTTTACTGATAAATTATTAGTTTTTTATTAAGGTTTTATTAATAAATACATGTCTCTATTATTTTAGAAGAACTATACTATAAATTTTAAAATTATTGCAAGGTGAAACAATTAAGCCATTTAAATTCATTATTGCAAGGAAGAATATTTTGTATTTTAAAATAGGATATTCGAATAAATTTATTAGATTTTAAATTATAATCCATGAGAAGAAATTTCTTTATTCAAGGGGAAATTGCTTTCACTGTTACTACTTAAGATGGAAGTAAAAAAATAATTAAATGATAAATATTATATTTAACATAAAATTTGTTGCTCCATATTCTCACTCTAATCTTTTTTAATTTGTACCATGTAACTATATTATATTTTATAATTAGTTACATATTTTATAACTTTTAAATGACAGCAAATAAGATTTTATTCTTCTTTAAGTTTTGTAACTTTACTTCGCAAATTCTCCTTGATTTCGAAAAATACTTATTTCGTGAAATTATTTTAATTACCATTTTTATTTTAACTATAAAAGTAGATAATTTGGGAAAAATTATAAGCTAAACAAATTTTTACTTATGTGTATATTATAGCTAAAATAAAATTAATTTAAGATTTTCACAAAATATTCAGATAATATAAATAATTTTGATGTTGAACTCAACAGCGTCTTTTTTCACTTTTTTATATTCTTATTTTTTATGTATTTACTTTATATGAATAAAATTGTCGCTATATGAATGAAATTATATATATAATAGTTTTTTTAATTAGATTTCAAACTCACTGTATTGAAATGCTTAACATAAAACATAATATTTAATGTTATGTTTCATGCTAAAATTATTTCAATAGTTTAAGAAAATCGTTAAAGTGTTTTAAACATTTTGATTTTTTTGTGAGTAAGTGATTTCATTGAAGTTTTTTATTGGAATTTCCTTTTTACCTTAGCATTGAACTTGAGATTGATTTCAAGTTGGAAATTTATTTATGTTTCTTGAACTGTTTGTCAAAGGGATTCTGATCATTAATTTCTTTTGTTTATTTAATAAAAAGTTTAATAAGTTATATGCTTTGCTCATAATGAAAAATAAAGGCGATTTTTTAATTCAAGCCATGCATAACGCAAAGATATGCTTTCATCCATTTTTATAGAAAGGAGAAATATAACAAAAATTTTGTATTTATTTATTGTAAGCTATAAACATTCGTCGAATAAATGCATGTATAGATTCTAAACTTATATGATATCATCTAACACAAATTAATATTATTTAAATTATTTATTCAACTGTCTAATTTATTTCAATGAATTTTTGAATGCTTCTACATGATGAAAATTTTAAATTTTAGTGAAAGAATTACTTTCTTTTTGAAATATTTTTGTTTAATTATGAAAATATTTTTGTAGTGATGAGTAAAATAGTTATTAAATTGGATAATGATTATACTTTCATGTATACTATAGATCAATTAAACTATAGATCAATTTACATGTATTTGAGAGAAAGTGATATTTGTTAGTGTTGAAATTTATATATAAGCATGTATTTGATATTGTTCAACAACATTGATATGAAAACAGAAAGAAATAGCATAGCAAATTTATATTAATACATTTATATTAAACTTGTTGAGGAAATAATATTCAACGGTTGAAAAGTTTAATAATTAATTTCATCTTATTTTTATTTTAATGTTTTTTCTTTTATAGAATTTAATAATAACAGATATTAAATATCTGTTATTGTATTTGATAGTAATATTTATCTGGTCATTAGAAATATTAACTGCTATTTTACTTTTTACATTTGGAGAACGAAATATGTTTTGAAGGAAGAAAACATCATGGCTCTTAAGCAATGATTAGGAATTTAACACCATCAGAGCGTGAAAATTACTGAGAAATATTCAGCCGCAAGCTGCAAATATGCAGCCAATTTTATATTAAATGGCTATTTAATGTCTGATACCTACGCATAGTCTTATATTATTTACTCATTTAAACTGGAAATATTGCGAAATGTGTTAAAATTTAAACAACGCTAAAGTGCAAGAGCAACCAGTTTATGCAAATAACATAATTTTAGTTTTGGACTTTAAAAGATGTATAGTTAAATTTTGAAATATAGTTTTTAATTAAAGTTAATGGATCGCTAAAGGAATGAATAAATTTTTTAACTACTCAATTTTTAAATACGTATATCTGAAGAATTAACAGTTTTGGATAGTTTCAAAAAATTCATCAGTCAGAGAATGTTGCATAAAATTGAGACATAACTCAACTTTCAGTCGTGATGGAAGTATAATTTTAAAAGGAATTTCATAAATATTTTTATAATTTCATTTTATTTAAATTTCGAAATATGATTTATGGATAACAAGCATTTTAATATTTGGGAATTATTTATTTTAGAAACTACAATCAAATATATTTCAATGAAATAATGACACTTATGTATTTAACACTTTCATACTGATGTAGTTTGCGTCGATTTCCTTATAATAAATGAAATATTTTAGTTAAAATATAATTAATAAGTATTAATAATGTGTTTAGAATTCAATGGCTAATTATAGATAAAATACGTAACAAATATTTTCAAAATTAATTTTACATCCACTTTATGTGACTTATAAGAGATTCGATATTTATATTTTTAGAGGGCAATTATGCAAAGTGTTTGAAATAAAATATTTAAAATAAAAAAATACAGATATATGTTTTAAAAGTGTATAAAAATATTTAAACTTGTTTATTGTAAATTTTTTAAGTAAGGATTTTATGCAATCTATTTTAGCATATGTGTTAAAATAAGTATTCAAAATGCACTCTAAATGCAAAAAATTACGAGACAATTAACAATTGTAGAATCACTTTGAGAAAATTCCTGAGCCTATGAGAAAGAATAAAGCAATGAATTAGGTGGTCCTACAAACTTAATTAATTATCAATTTTATTTTTTAAATGAAATTCATTTTGAAATGTATTAGGAAAGAATCAGTTTACTTTTTTTTTAAAACTTTTACTAATTTTGGTGTTGTAACATCGTTGTTTGCGAAAAGCATTCAGTATTTAAATAAAAAAACTTGATTATATATTTCTTATATTTTTTATGAAATTTTAAAAAGAATTTTCTTTGATAAAGTTATGTTTTAGGAAAAATACATTACTTTTTTATTTTTTTAAAGTTGTAAAAATTTAAAACATGTTTACACTTTTATAAATGCTCAGAAATGTAAAATCAAGTTGGTTTAACTTTTTCTTTCGTAAATATAATCTTATTTAGCTTAAATCTTTTGCTTTCAAAATGAATTTATGGCAGATTATTAAAATTATGAAATTTGTTTTTACATTTGAAAATAAAATGCAAAATTTTATTGTTGGTGAAATGTTTGTCATTTGTTTATTATGAATCCAATGTTAAATGGTATATACACTAAATTACATGTAATTAAAGTGATTTTCTTACAATTTGTGCATTGAATTCTGAAAGAACGATGCAAAAACTCAAACATAAAAATATAAGAGTGAATAGTTTCATACAATAAAAAATGCTGTTTGAATACACATTCCAGTTCTTCAAACAATTAAAATCAAATTATGAATGATTTATATACATATAAGAAAAGTGTTAAAAGTAAGTATTTTTTGCAAGTATTTTTAAGTAAGTATTTTTTTGCAGCTTTATGTCAACAAAAAACTTATCACCAATCAATTAACTCATCACGCACATCAATGCTCAGTTATCGTTTCTTATAATAGTTATTAAAGAATACGAAATGAGGAAATTTCTTTGATAAATTTTAAATTACTGTTTAATTTTTAGTGAGAATTTTGTAAATTATATATATATATATATATATATATATATATATATATATATATATATATATATATATATATATATATATATATATATATATATTTATATATATATATATATATATATATATTTATATAGATATATATATATATATATTTATATATATATATATATATATATATATATATATATATATATATATATATATATATATATATATATATATATATATATATATATATATATATATATATATATATATATATATATATATATATATATATATATATATATATATATATATATATATATATGAATATTAAACTTCAGTTTATCAATGAAATTGTTTTTGCATTTATATATTTTCATGAAAATAAAATGCTTTATTTTACAAACAATATGTAATTAACAATAATATAACTGAGTTTTTAATGTAATCAAAAAATTTTTTCAATATTTTAAAAAAAAATAAACTAATGTGTATTTAATTATTCGTTTTGATATGTCATGACTTTGCGAAATCAGAAAAATAAGATCATATTAACTGTAATTATCTAGAAGTCATTTATAATTTATGCTGGATAAAAACTGGTATTTTGATTTGATTAAAATTGTACTAATTTTGCTTGGAGCTAATTTTTGAATTCATTTGGGAAAATTAGTCATTGCAATTTTTAGTAAAAAAGTAATTAATTAAAGAACTGGCTATTTCTAACGAATAAAGTGTGTCAAGCATCTGTCAGGAAATCAAGGCCATTGTTTTCGGAAAACTAAAGTGAATTCCCACTCACCGAAATTTCAACAGTTCCTTAAAGTACCAGTGCTTCGCTCCAAGTTGCACTTGGGCTTTTTGTTGTTTCATTAAAGGGTAACAAACCGTTAAGTCTAATAACAAGCTGATTTGTATTTACATTAACTTATAACGTACACCTTTAAACCTTGAAAATTACTCGTTTTTCCAATGAAAACGTGTAAAACAATATTTTATTAAATTAGTTCACTATTTGATGATAATTAGGTTAAAAATTTAATTGCATTTAATTTAGTTTAACGTTTCGAGCGGATTTAGGTTTTTGACAGGCGAGATTTTTTGACATCAAGGTTTCTTTTTGCAGAGACCTGTAAGTACATTTGAATAAATTACAGTAGTTATTTTTTCATACAATTTTATTGCAGTTGCTTTTTCTTTTATTAGCTTTTAAACTTATTTACATGGTAAATAAAGTAAAAAATAATCATGCTTGTTGAGAGTGAGGAAGAGAAGATATTTTTCTATAGGAATATTTTTTAAATATTTATGATTTTCAAATAAAATATTTTACATATGAAATAGTATAATAGTTACACCAAAATTAAATTGAATAATACAGTTCTAATATTATAATATTCGTAATTATCCACAACAAATTAATGCTAGTCAGACTAGGCAACATGCTTTTAAATTAATGTATGAGTATTTGAAATTATTATTATCATAAATGAAATATATATATAACATGTAAATCCTAGTGTTTATTAATTTTTTAAATGTAGTTTAGGAAAAATCGCATTTTTTCATGTCTCTTCTGTATAATTCAATCATATATATGTATGTGTATATATACATTTATTAGCTTTTAATATCTAAGGAAGAGCTAATTAGATAAGAGCACTACATCTTCATCAGGGTCCGCATTTATTTAAATTTAAAAATTTTTAATTTAATTAAAAATAATTAAAATATAAAAATATATAAAATATAAAGATTAATAATAAAGTTATAAGAAATGATTATAAAGATAAATAAATAAGAAATATTTAAAGTTTAATATATATATATGTATATAATTTCATAAATGAAAATCATTTTTATGATTACTTTCAAAGGAAAAACTTTAAATAAAGAAATTCAATCAGTAAAACTCTGAAGTTAATCCTGAAAATAATTTTTCATAGTTTATTTTTTGTACTGTATGTTTGATAATTTAATATCATGAAAAGAGAGAGAGAGAGCATGAGAAATAAATTATGTATTATTTTTTAAAAATAAATTTAACAAAATTGAAAAACATAGGTTTATGGGATAAATAAAAGTTACTTTAACCAAAAAGCAAACTCCATGTATTAAGCAATTTATTCCAACCATTAATCAATTTACTCCAAGTTTGATAAACTTATACTTTATGAAGAAATTATTTTAAAGAAGTGAACTTATAGTGTTAAAAGGAAGGTTACAAATAAACTTAGGTACAATAATGAATTTTACATCATTTTTTTTAAAAAAAATAAAGTCAAATCTTTTACAGTTTGTTTCCAAAATAAAGCAATATAGATTTTGATGGAAAGTGGAAATACTGTTTCTTTTGCGTTTATCTTTCAACTTTAAATGTCGATCATCCTTTGTTTAACAAGTCATGAAATTGAATAACACAAATAAAGAAATTTATATTTATAATAATTTTTGTTGACCATTATATTTGCCGCAGAAAAAAATGCGATTAAATTTACCATGTAATTAAGCAGATTTTTATACATATTGCAATGCTTAGATTAGTTACGAATTTGAAAAATAATAATATTAATATGACAAGAAGTATAAAACCTAAATTTTCTGGAAATATATTCTACAAATATTTCATATTGATTATTTTGTAACAATGCTATTTTTATCTTGCATTTAGAAATTATCCATTAGCAATTCTAAACTTAATGTCTCATTTCTATATCTATAATTAAGTGGATTCGAAATTCAGATCTCTAATTCTGTAAATTTTAGGCTATTACTACTTTTTAATCAATCAATTGTTTTGTTAAAACAACTTAAATTTATGATGAATCTAACTATAATATTAATCTATATAACCTAACCTGATTCTACATATTGAATATAAAATTTTGACTTTTTACATGTTGTTTTAAATAATTGGCTTTTTACTTTTTACACTTGGGCCTTTAAGTATTCTAATCCAGAAAGTGTAAAATAATGGTCACTTTAACGAAATTTTCTTAAGTTACATACAATATTTAAAAACTTTTGATGATAAACTTCTTTGTTTCTATTTGTATAAAATAATTAAAAAAATATTCACATTGCATATTTCCAATTATTAAGTTAATTTTATTGCCACACAATGTCGTTTCTCATAAGATATACAATTTTATGACCAGCAGATAAGTGATGCAAGTGATGGGTCATGTAAGAGCTCAAATAGAAGAGCAGACATGTAAGTTAAATAGAGCAATTTTATGCACATATCTACATTTAGACTTTAATTTATTTTACATTAAAATTTAGTCAAAAATTCATTAAATGCATAACTTATATTGAGTCAATTAAAGTTTATAAGACACAAATGGATTTTTTGTATGACAAATGTAATTCAATTTATATGTTTTTAAATACTTATTTAACAACTTATATAGTTTTAAATTAAATAAGACAACCTGCATAAAAATGTTTTTACATCACGCTTATTTTAACCCTTTGTATAAAATTACGAAAATTATGATAAATTTACATTTCTATATTTATTTTACCTCTTAACTTTTAAAAAATATTACATAATTCCGTAAAATGAACTTTTCATGAATCTCAAGAATAATGCGAAACTCATTTTAAATCTGTACTCGAAATAATAAACGCTTTATAATCATGAAATTCCGTAAAAGGTAATCCACATCGTCATTTACTATTGAGCAATATTTAAAGTTGAGTATTATTCCTTAATATGTATTATTAAAAATTTAAATAATAATTGTTTGTCACGAAAATAAGTATTTTTGTAAGCAAATTTCAAAATTTTAGTTTCTGATGGAAATTTAAGATTGCGATTATCATACATAGATAGATGATTATCATACATTTATAATCTCAATCTGATTATATTTCAAAGACGCTTTCAACATAATGCAGTTATGTATATATATATATATATATATATATATATATATATATATATATATATATATATATATATATATATATATATATATATATATATATATATATATATATATATATATATATATATATATATATATATATATATATATATATATATATATATATATATATATATATATATATATATATATATATATATATATATATATATATATATATATATATATATATATATATATATATATATATATATATATATATATATGTATATATATATATTACGTTTGGAATTAGGATTAATAAAATATTTATGTAATTTATATGATATGAGTTCTTGATACTCATATGAGTAAGCAATGATACATGATTTCTTCATGCTAGTATGTGATTGTTATAAAGGACATTTTTATGCAAACTAATTTGAACATAACAAATAAAATCTTTACCATTCATCAAATATTATGCAGTAGATTTCATAGTTTAGTCTTGATATTTGACTATAATAAATTAGCAAAACTTACCGATTAATTTAAAAAACATATATATAATCATGTTTTCTTTAAAGAAAGCTGTTTATTTTAACCTAATATTTTGATTTACAAGCTTTTCCTTGGCTAAAGTATTTTACCAGATTTCTTTTTTAAAAATGACGAATCTTCTCAGAACCGAATGAGCCTAACCCCAATATTCATTTTCTGACGAATTAAAAAAAAGGAATGCCTAAGGGTATATAAATACCTTTAGGCATTCCTTTAAATAACACTTTATCTTGGAGTACCATTGTGTGAACAGGAAAGATAAGCGAAAGTCTTTCTACTTAATCCTGTCCCACCTTCCGTCTTACAAATGATCGTTAATGCTTCACTTAAATGAAATGTAAAGTAGATTACGCTCGAGGAAATTTGTTACTTTCTACACCAGTAAATTCCATGATAAATCGCAGCAATAAGTTTCTTTTTGATGAAATGTCTACGTTATTAGGTTGAATAACACTTAACTGTGAAAATGTAAACCGAGATAAATTACTTCATTTTAAAATTATGATTTTAAAATTTAACTGAATAAACTGCCTATCTGAATCTTTTAAAAGTTTTTTACTGTCCAACTCATTTACAAATAAATATATTTTTCCCAAAATAAAAAATTAAAATTATTGTTATTCTAGTTCTACCCTTATCCACATTTATTCAATTCATCCATGGGATGAGATAAAATTAGTTGACAGCCAAAGATTTACTTATAAATATTGGTTGATAGACTACCAATAAATAATTTGATGTTGGAATGATTATTAATGCTTTTATTAGTTTTGGTTAACTATATGTTATTAAGTTTGAAATAAAAAATAGTGAAATGTAGGCTGTTTAAAAAAGAACATATTTAAGATTCATTCATATTATGTTAATGCTCTAAGAACTATTTTAAAATATTATGTTCTAAGTATTCTAAGTACTATTTTAAAGTATTATGTTCTAAGTACTCGATATACTAAGTGCTCTTCTCATAATATCTATGCTGCTGTCAATTTCGATGCATATATGTGACAATATACGATGCAATATTGAAGTTCAATCAGTGTTTTTAAAAACATGACACACAAATGGAGTAAGTATTATGTACCTAACAATATGTATATATATAATTATGTATATGAGGAAGTAAACATAGAATATATAAGGCAAAGTAAATGCGTAAACAAAGAAATGCGTAAGCCTTGTCTTTACTGTATCTTTTTAAAAGATCACAAACCATATAATATAAGCAGAGGATATAAAAGGCTACTTGCTAAATGTATGGCATGAAATTATTTTCGTTAACTAGCTATCATTTCATAAATTGCTATTATCGTGCTACTTGGTAATTCTTAATTGAACTAACAATGGTATAAGAAGATGTTTATGATACAGTTTATTCACGGGTTATTATTACTAACAAGTCGACATTATATATCTGAAGCTATTGAACATCAAAACCGGATGAATCACCAATAATAGCTCAGCACTTTAATGGAAGTCACTCAGTTGCCTCACATTGGAAATAATACCTAATATAAATCATTTCTAATACTTACTATAAAAACATCTTGAAGAAGAAATTAAATTCAATTTTATTGTTGATTTCTATACCTACTACAAGATAGATTTTACATTCTTCAGATTACACGTTCAGTTTTCATTTCGAACATCAAAATTTATAGTAATTCAAAATCCACTTTAAATTATTCTTCTTGGTCAAATTAACTCAAATATAACAGAAAATTGTGAAACAAACAAGTGAATTCCATTTTTAGTTAGGTTTCTGTACAATTCAATCTCATAACAAAGTGACGCTTAGTTATTTGTATTAAAACAAATTAAAGAAATGCTTTGCAACAAACTCATTTATCTTCAGATTTCAGCTGTCTGAAATGAGATATAAAAGCAAATTCTTATGTATTTTAATAAAAGTGGTATAATAAAATAAACCTAATATCTAATTTAATTCAATTTGTTTAAAGTTATGTTCACATAAACTTTCCCAATATAGTTATATCATTCATTTTATACTAAAGTGGTATAGTTGGGTTTGTTTCTTTTTAAATGCATTTAAAGTGTGATGTTACTTTAAATCTGTATACATGCTACAATATATCTTTTCCGTTCTTTCGTAAATGTATATAATGCATATGGAAGTTAATTTGGCAGAAATATTTCATTTTAACAGACAGGAATAAAATTAAAAATAACCCTAAACATAATAGGAGTTTTCGTTTTCGATATTTTATCATTAGAAGTTGCATTTTATTAAATGAAAATTTTAAGGCTACCAGAAAGTTCCTCTTGCTTGTCAACCGAGCTGTTGATGCTCTCTACTCAGTAAATATTTAACAGATTGTACATAACATTAGCTGAGGAATCAATATTCAATAGAAAATTCAGAGTATGGAGAATAATTAAGAGAGTAAGTGTAGAAACTAAGCTTTTAACAAAATTTATGTGTCTGGTAAAATTTTCCAAAAGGTGCCAAATTTTATAACTATAAAGAAAAATAGAACGCTTTCTTTTATTTACTGCATTATGTATTAACTTATGAGAACTTGTGAGAAACGCCTTATAAAAGATTCCATTCCTAACAAAATTCCTGTTAATGACATAGTTCTAGCAATATAGTTTTTATTCAACAGGTGTTTTCAGAAGAATATTCCCCACAAAAAGTAGAGGTTCTGAATATTCATGTAGCTCATTGAATTTCGTAAGAAGACCAGAGTTTTTAAAATTTAAAGTGAAATAAAATTAATGTATATATGTGTAAATAATACAGTATAATGGAATTTTTTCATTCTGAATAACTGGAAGAAGCGAAACTAGTGCAATAAGAACCATTTCTACGTAAAACATAATTAACACTTATCAATACAACACCCATTTCTTTCGACGGGATCAAATATTGAATATATTTTGATACTACATAGTACACTATCCAACTGTTAGATACTGTTGTAAAGTGTCTTTTAAGCATCCACTATATATTTACTTTCTGAAAAAACATCATATATTTAGCCATATTCCCTTATTTTAAAAAAAGAAATATAGAAATTTCTTCAGCACTTACCACAATAACTTGTCTGCATATAACATACATTTAACGAAAATTTCCAGACAAATATGTACGACTGCTATACAAACTTTACTGAATCTATTAATTTCCCAGTGATATAGTTTAATATGTAGCTTTACGGTCTTCTTTTACTCATAATGGCTAATCTGGCTTAGAATTCAAATAAGAAATGTAATGAAACTATCCATGTTTGATGCGGATTCTGAATTTACGAACTGTTAAATTGAAAATAAATCCATTAACACTGAATAAAATTTAGTTCACTTGCAAATATTTCTTAAATTAGCAACATAGATTATTTACATCTTAAAATGTTTGATAGTTTTCCAATTTATTCCGATATAAGAGATTAAAATTGTTTCATGTTCACTGTTTATTTGAGAACTTTATCATTGCGCAGTTGAAAAAAATTCTGTAAGAATTTTTATTACAATTTCACATAATTAAATTTCTTTAATCAACGTTTTATTATGAATAAGAATGATATTCATTTACTTCAATTTGTATTCAATGGGAAAATAAAACCGAGAATCATTGATATTTAAGTACAATAAAATCAGCTTAAGCCAAACAATCGAGCAATTTTTCTTAAGAACAAATGTAACTTAGGAAGAACAAAAACTATGTTGCTGTAATTATATAGTAGTTAGTTCATACAAATTAAGAATGAAAGTTGTCAGGCTTTATATTGTTTATCGCTAATGGAATTGATAAGTAAAAACCAGAGAAAATATCGTACTCTGACACAGATCCGTTATTCAAATTGGAATAGAGGTTTTCTAAATTCCTTTTCCGTAGCCTGAAGCCTAAGCAATGAATAGGAATTGATGAAAGGAAACGACGAATGGAACTCAATGAAGCAAACAAACTCGCAGGTCATTAAGTTGTCATTTGTTTCTTTCTTCACTAAGAGCTTCAAGTGTAATATTGTTTTGATATCAGGCTGGAGGCAGCACAGAATTGTGAACAAACAACAGATTATCGGTTATTTTTATATCTTAACAACTAGCCATCTTCGGATTTTTTGCTTGGCTGCTGAATATTTATGATTGTAACATCATTTCTCATATAAAATGACTTATAGTACAAATACTAAAGAATAAAATAAAATTTCATGAATCATTTATAACCAACATAAAATAATGAATTGATAAGTATCATAAAAACAAATTTTATAGAATTAAAACTCGCGAAACAGAAAACAGAAAAATGTATTATTCGCGAAAAAAGGCATTTAACATGCTCATATGAAAAGGAAATGCAGAACGTCTTAGAGATATCTTTGAAAACTCTTTTCCTAGTAATTTCAATAGTCAAATCAACCTGTGATGTATGACTGAAGTAATGAGAAAAATAATTAGGAAAATTGAATTTGCTACCTCATGTTGACAGAAATTCTAAATTATAAAAATATAAATCCCTTTACAATTGCTGATTTATCGGCCGATAACGGAAGTAGATCCCGGATTCGAATCCTTGTTAGGGTGTGGATGTCCTTATCTCTCTCTCTCTCTCTGTGAGTGAGTGTGTTTTCGGGACAAAGATAGAATACGCACTGGGTGCCCCACTGTAAAAAACAAAAAGCTGTAAATAATTACCATCACTTTACAACACCCTTGTAGCGTTGAATTAGATTAAATTCTAAAACACAACTGGGCATTAGGGAAAAAAACAATACCTTAGCTATGAAAATTTTAAAGTCTAATATCCCATAAGACAGAGAAAGATAGTGATATTCCCATTATGAGAGGCTCTCAATAAGCACTTTTAAATAAGTGAATATATCTTTCAAAGAATTAAATGTTTAACAATATGTGATAAACATCACTGGTAATATATATATATATATATATATATATATATATATATATATATATATATATATATATATATATATATATATATATATATGGGGGGGACATTCCTAATCAATATACTGATCAGTTAAGGGACATTTTGCATAAGTTAAAAATCCTAGCAAAATACCAAGCTTATTGAAAAATGGCTATCGTTTTACCTTCCTTTCAAACGTACGTGGATTCAATTCCAGCGTCTAACATTGATTGTCTGTAGTAGTTTAGTATTTACTTTAAATTATGTATTGTTCAATATAATTAGCTCTTCTTTCAAAAAATAAATCTAGATGACTAACGAACCAATCTACAGGAAAAATCCATAGGACCAATTCACTGAACATGCTAACAGTAATCTCTATTTTCTGATCACCGTTTTCTTGAGTGACATGATGTCCTAGATAAATATTTGCCTATTCCTGGTAAATATTCTTATAAATAATTTCTTCATTCTTTAACATATAAACAGTTTAATTTTAAATTGGAAAAATGACAGACTCAAAATTTGCCCCAAATGGTGAGACACCTCAGACCATGCAAAAGTGCTAATTAAAAGTTCAGTTCAGAAAATTTTATTTCTTCAATTCTCAGTTCATAACAATTTGAAATAAAATCCTTTAAACTCAAAATAAACGCCTAAATTAAATTTATTAATTCTTTGAACATACTTTGCAACCTCAGAAACCTTATTGGACTCAGATAATAAGATTTTAATATGATATTCAAGTCATGGATTTTTGTGGGTTATGATACCTTTCATCTGGCTTTGATGCCACAAGAGATGAACTTCAAATTCATTTGATCATATTTAAGGTTCAATCATATAAAAGTAATTTCAGATCCCACATTATTGTATCCAATTAAATTAAAACAATGACATTTGGTTAAATAATTTAAATTTGCCGTTTAAACATCTCATATATGGTCATGATCATTTCATTATAAAACTAATAAATAATTTCAGAAAATTTTTTTTAATTTCAAGGTGAAAGTTATCTATGTTTTAGACCTAAATCTGATGTCATTAGAAGATTTATCAAAACATTTTTCGAATCATGGTAATAAAAAGTATGGGATATGCATTTCACGAACTGCTCTAAATTTTCTTATATTCTTTTCTAACCAGAATTGAAAGAATTGACTTATCAGACGAGCCATTACACAGATTTACTGTTCTCACGGTTCATGTGTAAACTCAGATTGTTTTACATGTAAAGCAAATTTCCTTGTAATCATAAATCAGCTTTATTATATTTTATTTTAACGTAAGAAATCTCATCCATACATCTTGTGAATAAACTTAATATTATACTAGACGAAATTGTTTTCTTATTCAGTGGTGTGTCTAGAGGATAAAAAATACATATCGCGCAGTTTACTGTGGTTTATAAGACAGCAAAGTGTGAAAACAAGTGTGAAAATGCTTGAACTATGAAAATTATAGATAAAATTTTGATGTAAGATTTTTAGACCAGTTGTTTATTGTGTTTTGAAATCTAACTTATTTTTAATATTTTTGTTAGTTTATATAGATTTGTAAATAACACATACGTTTGTGCTATAGTACCAATCAAACCAATGACCTTTCACTCTAAAATATAGATCCCACCATAAGGTCGTATCCATAAAATTCTGATACAACAAGCCAGCAAACGGCATTGCGAATATACAACTGCTAACTCCTTTATATGGTTTTCGCATTCTCTCCACGTATAACATGATATGGGTTATTTTCCATGTTATAGATTGTATATTTGTAAATATCACATTTATTTGTACTATCATAAGAATTTAACCGATGAAGTTCCACTCTAAAATATTAATCCCACCATACAGCCGAAAGAGTACTCATCTCTGAATAGTTGAACAACACAGAAAACAGCAGCTGAAACCTTTTTATGGCGTGTGAAATCTCTCCACGTACAGCTTAATAGGGGAATTTTTATATTCTTCTGTCGGATATCATACACATACGTCACATACCAGAGTCAATAAGTACTCAATTGTAAATGAATTTCATCATTTCAAATTTAGTCACAGTGTATTCTTTTTATTAATTGTAACATTAATTCATTTAATAATTGTATGTCATACGTTCATTTTAAGTTAAAGAGTATTTCATGTAATTCGCGTAAATGACATCAGGTGTATACTTGGTAAATATAATTAAATACAATACAGGAAAATGAAAATAATGCATATTAATTAATGTAGCTATAAATTTAAACATCTATTAAACTCTGAGAAAGTAGTGGCAAAATCAATTACCACAAAATTATTATATGATATTTACATAAAAAATAAAGAGGGCAAAAATGATTAGAGCATATTCATCCTGCAATACACAAATTTGCAAGTCAAATGAATAATAATATCAAACGTATTACACTCGAGAGAGATGATAATCTCTGCTACTATTATTTTATTACTCTAATAAAATTGTGCAGTAAAACGAAAGACTGCCTTTCCCAACAACGTGTAAGTACAGAAAGTGAAATCGAATTTTATTCGGGCCAGTAATCTTTACGATGAGTTTTCCGCGAAGTAGATTTCCATTTCTCACGCGAAGCCTCGTTCTCTGGAAGGTATCGATTTTCAAGCGTGTGTTCTTCATGCTTCAATAAGTAGTCAAATGTCTCCTTAATTCCCTCTTCTCATTTCTATGTAGAGCTGATTCTGGACTCGCTTCGATGAAGATTGTCAAGTGTTTTGAGAGGCATTGGGAGCACGGTCCGTTTTTCCACCAGTAAAAGTAGCTGATCAGTGGTTTTCCACTGAGCTAGATTCTTCTTGAATAAATCATATGATTTGTTACTCTAATTTTCAAGAAAATATTTTTGGAAATTTTAGTGGTATATGTTAACGTAATTAGAGTAGTTATACTATCGTATAGTTAGGAAGTGTTGTGCACCATTAACTCGGTCTGATTTGTTTGCTACTCACTCTATGGCCACTTTTATCACATGAAGGACCAACAGTTCAAAGTGCATTTTGAACCACTACAAACATCTCCATTGGGGATTTTCTGCTTCTTATTTCTAAATAATAAATTCTCAACCACCTTTTTATAGCAGCTTCAACCTAACTGTAAGAACCTAACTTAACATTAATCTAGGTACATGGAAATATGCAAATACCCACAAACAGCCACATCAAAGATGCAAGTTGATCTGACGTATTGTTAACTTGAAACTTCCAACATTAACCACTCAACTATTGGTTCGATTTTATTTTCAACATATAGTCAATAAATATATAGAACACGAAACTACAATGCTATATAGAGAACTATATATAGAGAATTGAACTGAAATTCATTTATGTGTAAACATATGAACTAAAGGCCAGAGGTCTAATTATTTTTTTGTCATCTCAACACCTGAATGATCATATCTTCACTTCACTTGTCATTAGTATTTCTATATATCCATTTCAGAACTTGACGAGGATAAATAGAAATACAGTTAATTAGATTAAAAAATATATATGTGGATAAAAGTTTGCTTTTTGACTTAAAAATAGTGCATAAACTTATCAACTTTTGTAAAAAGGTAAATAATGTCATTAATATATTTAAAAAATAAATATTCTATAAATGAAATAACAGTTAAGATTAGGAACTGAATTATTTTCACCAGTAAGGTACCTGAATTTCTAAGATAGAAAATAATATTTTATTTTCTTAATTTTTATTCAATAATTGTTTCTCCAAAAAAAATCAAACGTCAAACTTATAGTTTAAGGCATATTAAACGATTTATTATTTAAGTGATATTAAATTATTCATCACTAATTTTTATTTATGAATATGCATTAAAATAAAATCTAAATTCCTAAAGTAATGTATGAAACAAAACTTATAGAGCAAATTTATAGTAAATGTTTAAGTTGTCAAATACTATAAATTTTATGTTTATTTCTTTTACAGAACAGATAAAATTTGAAATTTCGGACTTCCAATTTAATTAATATTTATTAAACACTTTTATTACATGAATATGTATAGCAGATAATAGTCACATGTTGAACAACGGAAAAATTTAGATATATCATCTTCCTCTTTTCATTTTAATATTGTAATAAACTGAAAGATGGAAAATTCAATTGTAAAATAATGTATACAATAGAAATTTAATCTGAAATCCTACCAATAATAAGAAAAATAATATTACTTTTTAATCTTAATTTTATTAACATCATTTTTCAGAAAGATGGCTCTTTGAAACATTTTTTTAAATTTATATATTAAAAAAAGAAAGAAGAAAGGTTCACATTTTAGAAATTGTATTTCTTATGACAACAGTCTGAAATCTATCCTATGAGTTTCATTCAATTCAATTTTAGCTCGATTTTGTATAATAAATACCCAACTTAATCCAAGGCTATTACTCTGATTAAATTTTAAATATAAACGATATACATTTATTTAAAATATATTAGAATAGTTCTCCTTTTGTTGACCTTGCCCTAAATTGTTTTTACAAAATAAGGAAAATACTTCTCTCTAATAGTTTATTAATGTACAATAAAGTAAATTAAGGTATCCTTGATTTAATGATAGTTTGGAATTTTTTTAAAAAAGAAAATTACATTATTTTTAAATGATATAAAATGACACAGAGTATATGGATTTTCGGTATTAACCTAATTAGACTAAATCATACGTAATACGAATTAAATACTTGAAAAAGAAAAGGTTCTGAGTTATTGTGCATTGCTATCAATTAAACAGAGAAAGTTAACGAACAAGTTTGATTTTTTTGTCACCCAATGGTTATTTTTTGCACCTGAGAGGTAATTAGACCACGACCGATGCTTTGAAGTGGATTCTATAATACTCCAAGGGTACACGCTTAAGGTGGGATTCAAGCCCGTGAGTTGTTGAACTGAAGGTTAGATCGCTAGCCACTCGGCAACCAACTCGAAAAATTACCAAACAAGCTCTATAATGTATATTAATTAAATACGTGGTAATGTTGCTATATTTGTTAAAAATAAAGAAAATATTATTTTCATTAATAAAAAAATGAGCTTTACGATGTTATTTAAATAGCCAAAATATAATAATGATATGTGTAACAAAAAAAGAGAGCATCTAAATTTATAGAAAAAACATAATGTATAATGTAATATTAATAAACTGTATATATTATTAAAACTAAAATAAAAAAGAATATCTTATATTAAATTTCGAATATATGAATGTATTATTAACAGACTGCATTGTATTATTCATATGCATGGCTAAAAGATAAATTGGGTAAAAGATAGGATGTGTATTAGTTATTGAATAAAACTGTAAAATTTATTACTAATAGACTGCATTGTAATATTGATAAGCATTGCTATAAATAAAATAAGGAAATCAACATTCTTTAAGGTATAAACTGTATAAAGTGATGGGTAAGTTATATTATGTAACACTACTGATTGATTGGAAATGAATTATCCTTTTTTACGGATATGTTTGTAACATTTTATTGAAAGTAATGTTTTCTGAAATACAACTTTTGAATGGAAAGAATGCAAATTTTTTTTAATTTTAAAAATACATCAACTTTATAGACTTTTAGGAAATTTTAAGCTTTCAAAAATTTTAAAATAATTTATTTTTAACCTTTTTATTATATTTTATATGAAACTTTTAGCCGTTTCATTTTTGATTGGTAAAAAAATTTTAAATCTACTTTAAGGGACTAATCTTGATTATTTTCAAAGATGAGTAAATGAAGGTCAATGATTATCTCATTTCTAAATTAAGATAAAATTATCTTTGATTTATTAGAGATTTTATTATAATTCAAAAACAATCAAAAGAGTGATAATACCTAAATAGATTATATCAAAAACCTATCATATTAGCTCACATATATCCAAACGAAAATAATACAAGTAATAAAATGAATTGAAAAGCAATTAACTAAAATATCTTTAAGGACACAAATTTGGTGAAAATTAAGAAATGTATTACATGAATTACTCATCATTTTTAAATTATTTTTTGATTAATTCTATACTTAGGTGTTCAGAATTATGTTTTTTAATCTTGTATAGTAAAATATCTGAGAATAAATCTCACTGTTCGCTTACAATTTTATTATTGAACAAAACATAAGTTATATAGATAATTTTAAAATTTGTTCAGTATATTTATTACATAATTTTTAATTTCATTCAAAAGTAACATAATTTTAAATAATTTCGATTTCATATTTTTCAGTTTGAAAAATCCATTCGCAACAAAAATGTTTGTACTATTAATTATTTTCTTTCAACCTTTAAGCTTATGTATTTAAATTTATGAACATTTTTACAGTTTTTTTTGAAATCAGTTTTTATAAACACACATCGGTTTCAGTATAAGAATTAAATTTTAACAGTTTAATTTATATAGTTCTGTAAACAATTTAATTAAGTTAAACTTTCATTTTTGAGTGGTTTAAAATATTAAATTTGCTTAAACAGTTACGTGAATTTCATTCATCATATTTCACATCAAATAACATTCTATTGTTCTTTCTGCTTATTTTTGTGGTACATCCATTTTTAAAGATTTAAAATATATTGAAAATATGTTTTAAATCTTTAAAAATTTCAATTTTATTAGCAAATATCTCAAATTTCGTAAATTAATTATTTGAATCATATTAATAATTAAATTAATATGTATTTAATTTAATAAACAAAATTTTGTATAGTCTATAAATTAAGGAAATTCTGCTCACTATATATCTCATATACTTTAGCGTTCAATAAAACTTAACGTTAATCTTCCTCTATTTTAAATATTAATAGCATTTGTTTCCTTTTACACAATTTACTTAAATAGTTATTCTATACTTTATTAGCTTTTATAATAGCTAATTTAATAGATATTTGCAATAAAGGATTTTCTTGACTATTTGCTTTTGACATTATGGACATTTTTTATTCGGCCAAGCGGTTAAAATGAAGATACTTATCTCAATATTTCCGCCAATTTCACACGAATGACTGATTATTGAAAGCCTTCAAAATCCGAGAAATTCCTTCTAATATTCTGAATGCTTTCAGGATTACTCCTAATCATAAGATCTTTTTTAGGTATTAAAATTAAATTGATACTCTTAATGGAAATTAATTGACTAGAATATAACGGTTAGTTTCTTTTTAATCATGTTATCTTTGTTAATTACTTTAATAATGTGTGAAATTTACTTTTTTTTTTTAAAAATCTATAGTTTTTTTTTAAATCTACTCCTTTATTAAATTATAACATTCAATGATAGAGTAGAGTTAAAAATCTGAAATTAATTTGTAAGAACTTCAATGATTTATAATCAACAATAAATTAATATGATGTAGTAACTAATTAGTTGTAATACTATGTTCAATTAATAAACTGTCACTTAGGCAATTAATATATGACAATTGAGTATCATCAAAGATTTAAATTATGACAGTTAAACATTAACTATAGTAAAAGCTAGACATGCATTAAATATTCTGAAAAAATAAAATATTCATCAATAACATTGAATGATTGAGTAGATTTAAAAAACTGAAATTAATTTGTAAGAACGTAAATGTTTTGTAATCAACCATAAATTAACAAGGAAGAACAAAAGAAAGCATATTAACAATATTAAATAAGTTAATAAATATCACATTTTAAAAATAAGTAAACTTTTGTAAAATTTTAGAAAGAAAAATCTATTACCATTGAGAACTACTAATCATACACACAGTTAGATATTTTTATCAAATAAAAATACTTCACAAGAAACAATTAAGCCAAAAAAACAAATTATTTATACATATAAATAATGTTATATATTTTATGTATAAAATTTAATGTAGTGTAAATAAATTAGATTTTTATGCATTTAATTTTATATACAAAAGTCAAAAATTTCTGAAATATGATTCCTCAAAAAACTTCCTGTTAATTTATATAATAATGTATCATTTTTCTCTACTTCTGTCAAATATACTAAAATTAAATCGAATTTGCAAAGCGATGATTTTATTTGAAATATCAATGATATATAAGCACAAACTTTATACATTAATTACTAATTTTTTATTTGATTATATTTTTGATGAAACTATCAATAAGTGAATTTTTTGATGCTTCAAACCGTAAACGATTTCAGCAAAACACTTTTCTTAGGGATAAATCGATCTCTAAAAGCAAAAGAGCACTAAAATGCTTTTTAATAGTTCAAATAGAAGCTACACAAGAAAAATCATTTGTAAACTAAACCAACTAATTTAAATTCTACTTTAGTGTTTAAAATTCTTAATAGGCCATCACGTTATTTACTTCTGACGGTTAACTGAACTACTTCGGTTAAAATATTTCAATCTTATTCTTTTCTTGAAAATAAAATCGTCTCAAGTTTGCTTTTAAAACTCCATTTTTATTATTTTTTTTTTTGGTATTTGTTATAGTTTTGTTTTTGGATTCGACATTTATGGTCAAAGTCATCATTTTAAAAACATTAAAAAGCTGAAGGAACGTGTGCTTTAAGATCTCTATTAACCTAAATTCTGTGGCATTGACATTTTAAGATAGACGTGTTGTAACGGGCAAATTATTCTGTATAAGTTTCGAGAGCTGACTCCGAAAGTGAGTGGGTTTGTGAGATAAAATTCACAATGGTTCATTTGCCTCACAAATAACAATTTAAGAAGTGATAATTTACCTTTGCGTTTGTATTGCTGTCTCTTGTAGATTCTTATTTCAATGAATAATTTTTATAAATTCATTATTATGACTATATTTAAGTTTATTTAAAGCATTAAATACTTAATTTTTCTTTTATATGATAACAGATACTCTGTTCTACTTTTGTAAACTTGCAATGGTTAAATAAACCCCAATTAACTGAAATAAAATGTCCTGAAAATCGTAAAAATAAGTAGGGAGATGATTTAAAAAATATATTCTACAAATTATTTTAATGACATAGACCTCAATTATTTCAGTAATACAATTTATTTAAATTTCATAAATATATGCTATTACAGAAATTTACATCATACTTTTTACAATTATTGTTGAAAATATTTTATTTGAAATAGTTTAAACGTAGTTCAAAAGTTTTTTTGAAAAATTTATTTAAGTAACTTAAATTCATTTTAATTACAGAGAATTGCTAATTGAAACTTTTAAAAATATTTTTTTTAATTTTCTCAAGTAATTTAATTACACGTAAGTGCCATTTTCAAAGATTCAATTATCTTAAAACGAGTCTTTTTTATTTATTAAAGACTAACTATTTTATAAAAACATGTTTTTGAATTTTTTTTTTGAAAATTCCTATTGTTATCGCTTTAAATTTTCAAGATAAAATATTTCAGTTATTGTTATTATGATCTAATTTATTTAATTAATTCAATTATAGATAGAAATCCATCACATATATTACAGTTATTCAAATTTGTTGCAATTGTAATAAAATTAAAGTAAGATTACATTCAAATTCATTTCTTTAATGAAGGAATCAACCATTAAATTTGTATGAGATTTTCCAAATTCAAATGCTTACTGTGTATAGAATTGGAGGACTATATGTTAGTAAATTTGAATAGGACAATTTTTAATATAAAGTGTACATGTTAATTAAAATTTAACAAATTTTTAGAAAAAAATTATTTATGAAAAAAGGACTCTATATCTAATTAAATCATTGCATTGAGAATTGTGCTACTGTTATTGAATTCCACTTTTTTGTAACACAAGTGGTGGTAGTTATGGTACCTCATAATAGTGAGACACCCAGTGGGTGTGCCACTGTAACCCTAAAAGTGGGTCTTCGTAATTTAGAAGCAGGAACCAATCAGAAGACCGCATACTTGGGTGCATCCTCAAATATATCATTCATATGAAAGATATTGCAGCCACGATAAAATTTACGTGTCCCAGCCACCATTAGCAAAGACAATGGATCTCTGGTTGGGTTGGAATTCGAACTCACTAACTTGCGATAGTATAATCCCTAACCAATCAAGTCACCACAGGATAGGATAAAAAAATCACTTTTTTCGTTAGATACCTATAAAAATTTATTTTTATATAAGAACTTTTCACTGAACATTTTAACTCACCATGGGTTTCTTCATTGTGCGTTATCCATACGGTTATACACTTTGGTGGGTTTCCTGAAATTTGTGCATTCAGCATGTATTGTCTCCCAGAGTGCTTTAAGTAAATAGAAGCTGTATGTAGGAAAAACCTGGAATGCTTTCAAGCATGCATACTGATTATTGTGCATGCAGGTAACTGTGCATGCATTAGTCCTAATGCTATGTATTGGTCGATAGTGGCTGGAATTAAAATTTTTCTAAAGAAAACGATTCTACTACTACTATGCAAATGATATAGAAGCCTCGGTGGCCTGGTAGGTTAGTGCGCCGTTCTCGTTATCGGAAGGTAGTAAGTTCGATTCTCAACTTAACCGAAGATCCTAAAGGCGGTTGGGTACGTTAAATAGGTCATTGCTGCAATGTCCTTCAACTTCTGGGAATGTCAGGCTAAGTATTGGATGTCTTCTGCTTGGTCCCTGCTTCAGAATCACGAAGGCTTCACCCGGTTGCTTCTATCTAACTGGTGGAGCTCAATTAAGGGCTAGATACAAAGAAGCATGCTTGTGCAATAACAACTAAACAACGTTGAATCCTAAGTTATGGATATTATTTTGTTTCCTTCTGTTTTAGTGTGTGTACAAGAAATTTTTTCCTTTGAAAAACTTGAATGTGTGGTCCGCTATTTATTAATGGTTTATTACCAATTAATAAGAAATAAATACCTAAAAAGCCTTTTCAGCTGTTATTTTATCCACTAGATAATGTCAAAACCTATAGAAAATAAAGCATAAATAATTCTATTGCTTCTCTTCTGTTTTTTCTTGCATTTCATCGAAAGAAATTTCCTTTCTCTAACAGTCAAGCCATTTTTAATTTTCTCTTCTCAAACACTCGTAATAATTCAATCACTACTTTGTGAATAGATTTAAAAATTGTAACGAATTTTATGTAAATCTCACATTTCACTGAGTAAACATATTTCTTGACCATAATATTATCTGATAAATTATTCATTTCGGATGTGGAATGTTTATTTTTATTTTAAGTTAAACTGTGAAAAATTACTTTAAGAAAAATTTTATGAATTCAAGGTATCATTTCTATGTTAATAAAACAAAAGAGATTTATCAATAATAACTGATAATTAATAAATTTAAATTGATTCATTAATATAGAATCATTCCAACATCTGTAAAACATCTTTAAAAAATTATTGCCTGAAAATTTCATCTAACATTAACATCAGATGTTGTGCTTATATATAATGTAATTATTTTTTATTGAATTTGTATTAAAATTTTGAAAACATTATTTTACATCTTTTTTATAATTTCAAATGTATGAAATATTTGGTCAGATTTCTTATATTTAAATAATATAGAGTAGTGGTAACAACTGTTTTTTTTTACACAATCGATATGCATCCAAATTAGTTCTCATTAATTTTTTGATATGTCAAATAAAATATATCTGATTTCATAAAATGAAAAATACAATTTACAATGTATACAATTTCTTAAAATATATAGTAAACAACACTCTTTACAAGTTTCTTGCAATTGATACCCAAAATATGAGATTAAACCACAGTTTAAAATTGTATCGTAATAACTATCAATCCTTTTGTTTCTTAAGCCACTATAAACATTCCTTCCAGCTGTATTACATCATTAATAATATAATTCTATATATAAATATGTTAAGAAAAGGAATAATTTTTTCTGAGATATATTTTGTAATGTATTTTAATTAATAATTTTGAGTTCCATTATTATTTTATGTATGCTGATTCACATCATACTTTGATTTTCTTACAAAGTTTGAATACACCTCTTATATGACTCACATCAGAATATAATTATTTTTAAAGGTATTTGGTTATATTTAATACTTGTATTATGTGAAATATATATTTTTAATTGTGATCATCACTATAATTTCTGAAGCTATCAATCAATTAAGAAAATTATTTTCTATTAATATAATATTCTAACTAATAAACAAAGAACAATTTTTGGATTACAAATGAAATTTAATTAAAAATTGAATTTAAAATTAAATCATCAATAACACTTCAGCATTATATTAGAATTTCCATTCTTGAAACTTTGACCAATAATCTTTAGATTAATAATAAAATATCACTTTAAAGTACATTATGAAATGTCATCTATTATTTCCGTGTTTTGTTATATAATTTTACTAAATTCATAAAAATTAAAATTCAATGATTTCAGTTTTCTTACCCTTCATTCAATATCTATTATAACTTTACTAAATAATAAAAATGTTTATCGAAGCCCGGTGGCGTAGTAATAGCGTTTCGGGCTCCCAAGGCACAAAACTGAGGTTCGACATTCGGACTGGGCAATGTCGATTCAGCATTTCATTCATTCAATGAGTCGATAAACTGAGCACCAACCATGCTTGAGAACTAAATCGTGAGGGTTTCGCTTTAGGCTGGCCTCCTATCCGGGACATATTCGCACCCAAAAGATCCTCAGATAAGAAAACATATATGAGCATTGTAGGCCTTGGTCCCTATATGGTCGTCTTACTGAGTTTATTTTATACTTTAAGTGCGAAATTTATCTGTATACTTTAAATGTTTGATAACATGTATAAATAATGTTATGCATTAAATTGTATACTCAAAATTTGTGGTTCTTCATAAAATCTTATTTTTTAAATATCCATTTCAACAAGCCTATTCATCCAATAAGCATACTATCCTTATTTAAATGGATAAAATATAGTATTTGATAATAAACATATATGATAATAATATTCATTACAAAATGCTTCCCAAAAGTATATTGTACAATTTCTTTCCTGATCAAGAAATTTTTCTTCCAGTACAAAAGTTGCCGTATTTCTGTGTTGCTTATTTTCCACGAGTTTCAGTCAGAGCACAATATGGAACTACAGGCCAAATAGTGAAAGTAGTGGCATATTTATTTCAGGTAAAAATATGTTTTTCTTTTAACGAAGTAATTTTATTTTTTGATACTTTAGTTGATATAGTACATGTGATGTGACTCAGAATATCAATATATTTAAGAACAAAGTGCAATATTATTAATTACAGATAAAAATAAAGTTTGGCATACAATGAAATATTATTTAAATGCAACTAGTTGCAAGGAAAGTATGCATAAAAAGATGCTAGTTGATGCAGAGTAAAAAAAATGTACATCCAACAGAAATTGCTTTCCTTTCATTTTCAATAGGTATGAATATTTAATTGGTGTAATTGTTAGAATTATTTATTGACATATAAATTTAAAATTACTTGAAATACATTTGACTGTCAAATAATAATTGCCTGGCATCAGTTATAATACAATATTATATTTAAACATGTATAAAAATAAATTATAAATATACACATATGAATATTTAAAGCGAATATAAAAAAACTATAAGAATTTATATAAAATCTATTAATGTTTACTTTTCCTAATTTTCAATTTATTGTCATTTTTGAGTTTCATTTATTTTGGTATATAAAAACAGAAAAAAACATAAAACAAAAAACGTGAAATTAAAATTTATGTGCCCGATATCATATTGCTTTTCAAAATCCAAATCATACGAAATATTATAATTGTTATATTTTTCTGCACAAAAACTAAAATTAGATAAAATGATATTTATGAAAAACTAGAGTATAAGCTGCAGCTTCATTATGCATGTGAATTATTGGCAATATAAACGCCACAAATGGCAAATTTTCGTAAGGCTAAAGGAACGGAAAGTTTTCCATTAGGAAGATGCAAATGATTTATTGGTGACTCTTTATTAACATATAATTGATAATAACACTAGTGCCAAATTTGGCGATTTTTTGCTTTTGCATAGGAAAATACCAAAACCGACTTATCCGTTCATGTTAGATTTTCAGACATTTAAACAACAACTAAAATATAACCTTCCTGTATGTCTTCAAATTACTGTAGTACAATTAATTGATTTACAAGTAAATAAAGTTACCATTACCTTTTTATATTATTTTATAAATGTGAAGGTTAAAAACACAGCATTTGATTTCCTTTCTTATATTTCAATTAAAAGTAGTACTCAGTGTACTACAATAAATAAAATCGCTCACGCACGTGATAAAATGCATTCAAAAATAAAATTCAACTTTATAAAATCGTCTAAATTTTATTCTCAAAATTATTATTGATTTATATGATTTAAAATCAAAGATAGAGTTCCGTGTAAAAATTTAGAAGTTATTGCAAAAGAACATCATGTTTTCTAAGTAAATCTGAAATACTTTGGAGGAATTTGAAATATTTCTATTATTGAGCTATTTAGTTGCTGCAAGAAATTAACTAGACTTACACTATTTTATATTCTATAAAAATATAAAATGAACACCATTCTTCCATTAGACTGAACTGTATGTCAAATCTTTTTATCTTTATCATCTAAGATATTATTGAGTATAAAATCTGACTTATCTGGTGAAAACAAAACTGTTACTTGCATATTTTTATGCTTTTTTAACAGTATTTCATCAGCATCACTTTTTGTAGAAGTTTTTTCTATTATATACAAAAATATTCGACATCAGGCTAGCACTGCGTTTGTCAACATGACGCATGTTTTGAAATCCGTCACCATTAAGATAATATTGAATAATATGCACTGGACAAACCCGATAAAACTTAATTAATTAAACATTTTTTACACATAGTTGGAAACATTTTGGAAACAAGATCAATATTATATTTTTCAGATATTACATTTTCTTTAATATTGTGTAAAAGAATAATTAATCATTAACCCAAATAGTAACACCAGATAGCATTATAATTGCTTATACCATCATAATTATTAAAGATATTATTGCAGGTTATCCATACTGGAAAATCTAGTGGAACTAGATTAATTGAATATCTATTTTTACACTAGATTAAAAATATTTAGGCATCACTATCAGTGTTGCACTTTACACAAATTTCTTCTTTTGACAAATATACAGGGTGATTATAAAAAAACTTTGCCAACATCTGCACTTCTAGCGTCCATTCTATTTAACCGATCAAGATGATATTTCAAATATAGTTCTTTTGAGATATGCGCTCGAGATTCTGTGAATGGCAACACAGTGGCCCTCGCGGTTACAGTTATAGTGACAGAAACTCGAAATTTTCGAATGGCAACGTCTACTTTTTACCATCGCAAAATGTTCAGCACATGCGAAAACCCTAAATAGCGTTGAAACGGTACCGATATGTCTAAAAACGGACGTGTTCTGCAAACACAAAAAAGATTTCTGAAAACCGGCCAATAAAACACGATCTGGGCGCACGCAATAAATTTGCATGTGACAGAGTCAAGAAAACAATCACGGAACGCCGGTCGCCAGATATTCAGCGTAGGAAACCTATAAAATACCAAGCGGGTATGCGAAGTCGTCATTCGGGAACTCGCACATGCCGACGATATGAGTCTTCCTAGGAAAGTTCGCGGTGAATTGATCAAACTCTATTACCAAAATGGGCAGCCTTGCGTGTGCATCGCCGCAATCATCGACAACGACGCGGCCCATGTACTCTGCAGGCTCTGCGTGATTTAGTGCGGAAATTCGAAGATACAGGCTGCACCTGTGACAAACAGCGCTCCGGACGGCCAACTGTTTTAGAGGACGTTGTCATGGAAGTGCACCATACAGTGACTGTAGGACACACAGAAACCGCAAGAGGCATAGCGCGCGTGTTGGATATTCCGAACTCAACGGTCCGCAAGCTCTTGCGCTCGGTACTTCACATGTTTCCCTATCGGTTCCAGCGCGTCCAGATGTTGGAGCCGGGTGACCCGCAACAACGTCTGGACTTCGCAAATGCATTTTTGTTACGATATGATGCGGATAACGACTGGCTACTTCGCATACTATGGACGGACGAGGCGCATTTCACCTTAAACGGCAGCATTAACACAAAGAATTGTGTGCACTGGGGAGAGACGAATCCTCATGCTGCGGCGCCAGTACCATTATTTGACGCCAAAGTGACTGCGTGGTGCGGCATTACAGCTACATTTGTTCTGGGCCCGTTCTTCTTTGAGGAAACGACCCCGACTGGCCCTGCAACATGTTCTGTAACGGGCCCTTGGTATGCAGCCATGCTGAAAAATTATGTCTTACCGGAGTTGCGTCGGCTGAATGCACTCAATGACATTGTTTGGATGCAAGATGGCGCACCTCCACATATAGCGAGGTCAGTTAAAAGGCTCCTGGATCAGCATTTTGGTGATCGCATCATCTCACGCTATTATCCTTTTCCGTGGCCTGCGCGATCCCCAGATCTGACGCCTATGGATTTCTGGTTTTGGGGCTATCTCAAATCCAGAGTTTATCTGTGCAATCCTCAAACATTGTCGGACTTAAAGGATTCTATACGGCGTGAAATTGGAAACATCCCTCGTGCCATGTTGCGTGCAGCGACATTGTCTACCGTCTCCCGCATGCAATGCGTAATTGCCTCTGATGGCACTCATGTGGAAAATGTTTGAAATTAATAAAGATTTTTTTCTCTATGTGTTTTCATCATTGAGCAGTGTCTTGACTCTGTCGTATGCATTATTCCTCCGTGCGCCTTGAAGAACTGTTTGTATGTGTATAACACGTCGGTTTTCGGACATATCGGTACCGTTTCAACGCTATTTAGGGTTTTCGCATCTGCTGAACATTTTGCGATGGTAAAAAGTAGACGTTGCCATTCGAAAATTTCGAGTTTCTGTCACTATAACTGTAACCGCGAGGGCCACTGTGTTGCCATTCACAGAATCTCGAGCGCATATCTCAAAAGAACTATATTTGAAGTATCATCTTGATCGGTTAAATAGAATGGACGCTAGAAATGCAGATGTTGGCAAAGTTTTTTTATAATCACCCTGTATATAATCATGATGTGGTTTTTGATAATATGAAAAAGATATTGGGACATAATTTATATTATTTTCTCATAAGTCAATACTATTTGATTTCCTCATTTTGGAAATTACTTTTTATTCTTTGAGCGTTTAAATAAATTTAAAAAGAACTTCAAAGAATATTTTTTGTCTGTGTGTTGTTTTATCTTACAATCAAAGTTTTGTAATTTTATCAACATACCATTTTCTTATATTTCAAATAATATTCTTATTTAGCAAACATAAGTTTTTAAAAGTTCTTCAAAATCATATTATTATAAAAATCATTCTGGTTTTCGATCAAAAAGAATAGAATTTGCCTTACAATCGAACATTTTAGCATTTTTTGATGTTTTAACATTTTAAAAATTCCTCATGCTTTGTTGAAATAATATATTATTAGACTTAATCTTAAGAAATGATCCCCTCTTAGTTTATCACGGATTTACCAGCACAAGCCCAATTCACTTGTGTTTTAATGATTTTGAGTTTGAATGAAAACGGACAAGTTGTGTTTTGTTTTTGCAATCAGAGTTTGTAACAATCATTCTCGTTTAAGCAGCAAATGGAGAAAGGAATGACTTATTGACAAAGATATAAGAGAATCAATGTGTTGGGACATTGAAAAAGCCCCGGAACTCACACAAAACTCACAAGATCAGCAGCAAATTATGCAACATTTCGTGGCTACCGTAAGAAAGAGTTAAAGGTTAGCCCTAGATCATGAAGATAAAAAAAGAGATTAACAGAATGCGCGCGGAAGATTGCGTGTGAGTGCCCATATCTTAACAGGAACAATAACTTGTAAGAACAAAATAGGTCGACCTAGTATCCGTAATTTCGAAACAAAAAAGTTTTCACTTAATCCATATGTTTAGTGTGACTTTGCATTGCACATTCTATGAATATATGCTTTATGGATACTAAAACAATGACTTTATTAGGATTACCTTCGCTCTTAAATGAGTATTGTAAAGTTTTCACATTTTTTTACTTTCATTGCAGCTTGCAAACCAGATCAGGCCATATAAAATGAAGCAAAAGTGTTTGATTTCCTTATTTCGAAATCACTCAAGAAAATTTTAAAATTTAAATTGGTTCTTGTTTATAAAAATATAAAATGCGATCAAGGAAATGCTTACAGGTGACTCTAATTTAAATAATATTAATTAAATTGATCACAGGAAATTAAAACTTATAAATTTGTTTTATTTAATATTTTAGTTTAAATATATATATTTAGTATAAATTTTAAAAATCTCTATTATTCTAATCTTTATTCTGCCAATAATTTTTTTGAATATTCAAATCATCAAATTCTAATAATTAGTTTTAATTAGTAAAAGATATTTTAAAAATTAATTAGTATTTTTTCAGTATATTTCATTTTCTAATTAGCATTGCAAATGGATTTAAGCTGAAATATAAGAACTTCTAATTTTATTTAAGTATTTAAATTTTTAATTAATATTTATTAATAGCAAATATTTAAAAAATACTATTAATGATTTAAATTTTAAAATAAATGTACTTCAAAATTCTTTTTAAAATTATTAAATGAAGAAGTACATTTTTTTAATCATTAATTGTAATTAAAATTTTGTAATATGTTGGAGTTTAGATATTCTAGGACCTAACAACCTAAAACATTCTAGGAGTAACTATAAAACGTGAGCAATAAGGAATAACACCGAATGAAAACTAAAAAATTGTAAGGAAATGACCAATCTTTGTAATTTCAATGCTTTTCAGCCTCTATGTGAATCAGTGGAGTCTATAAAATTGAAATAATTTGTATTATGGCTTGCTATGGAAAAAGAATTTGTATGATGGCAAAAGATTGAGAATAGGAATGTCCTAAACTTCTAGTATAAATACATAGATATGAAGAAAACTGAGAAATGTTAATAAATGTAAATATAAAAATAATATAGTCTCTTACTCTTATATATGCTTGTAATGAAAAGCGCTTTCAATGTGTCATAAATGAAGATAGCAACAAAATGCATTAACATTAATATTTAAACTCACTTATCTACGCACTCTTAAAATTATCCAGGGGGAATTCCTGCAAAATAGAATAAAAATTTCTTAAGTCAACCAATCAATCTTAAAGAACCAATTAAATAATTTCTAATCAAACTTAAATAATTAACATTATTTAAGTTTTTTTATTAGAAGAAATTCAATTTTAAGTATATAAATGAAATTATATAAAATGAAATTTTAAAAATAAATACATAAATTCATCATATATATATATATATATATATATATATATATATATATATATATATGTGGATCCTTTGGTGGTGTCATCTATCGGAGGAGTCATTGAGCAAAGTCATACTTTCTCCTTCATGTTGTTATCGAAATATGCGCCTTTCTGACCAACCAATAATATATATATATATATATAATTACCTCTTTCTTTTGTAACATGTTGCTTAAGAGTTGCTGTATGCATTATGAAATTCATTTGACAATCACAGACTAATATTTTTGTAGGTCGCCAAAGAAGCAGGGACATCAGTCAGTTCCTGGATCCTCTTGACGATCGCTCACCTCGTCCTCTGCCTGTCTATGGACCTCTTCCCCGTAACCATTGTCCAATGAAGTTAGTAGATATTAATAAACGTTACAACAATTCATATTTAAAATAAGCTTTTATGTAGTTTTGCAATAATTACTTAAAGCATACGGCTTAAATTACCAATTCTGAAATACATAAGTTAATCCTCAAGTTATGATGTTATTTCCTGACAATTCTAGAAAATTTCTATCCTCAATATAAAATAAATGTTCGAAATAAATTATAAAATTTTAATATCAGATTAAAAGTATTAATAATTTATTAATTAATTCAAATGTAAATAAAAGAATAAAAATTTAAATGAACAGTTTATTTGAAATTAACGTTTAAATGAATTTACATATTAATGAGCTTTTTATATAAGAAACCATTATTATTTTTCCCTTGGGTTCATACTTTATGTTTATCAGAATATCAATCACTATCAAGTTACCAAATCATTCTATCGTTTTAAATTTCCAATGAACATATTTTTTAGAATAGAGAAGTCCTAATTATTTAACTGAATGCATTTCATAACTGATTATTCTAAGATTCAAAAGACAAATCCGTAAATTTTAATTTTTATAACTAAAATAAACAAGAAAAAATTATTTTGATCTTAAACACATATCATTTTAATAATAATATCTAATGTCAAATTCATAATTTTGGTGTGTGTAAAAATTAATTTAAAAATACTTATGTTAAAAATGATGTATTTATAATTTATAGAAATAGGAAAAAAAATCCTATTTGTTAATTTATTACAGATCTATTGAAGGGATTTGAAAATTAATTTATTGTTGATCATGATGAATGAGAATTATTTTTTTCCTAATATCTTAATTATTAAGATGGGATTTAATCTTAAGTTATGTATTTTTTTGATAGTGTATAGGCAAATAAATACCATTTGGTACGTTTTTCCAATTTGTAATAAAATCTTAAGCTATGCTGCCTGACTTTTAGTAAATAACATTGTTGCTAATTTTAATATTTTATTCATAAAAAATAATTCATAAATAAATAAAGCATCTTAATCAACTTCTCTAAATCAGCGAAACAACTGCATATCTACTGTAAAGAAATGTTTGTCAGACACAAAAAATTCAGTGCTTAATAAGAGATTAACGTAAGCGTGTGTTTATGTTTTGCTATAAATATAAAGATTCAATTTTAAATTTTCAATGTCAGTTCTAATTTTCAAATACATAATGAAAAATTCATTAAATAATTATGTTATATAAAATAAATAATTAAAATGATTTGATTAAAATGATGAATATTTATGACTTCTGGTTTTTACAGAATTCATTAGTTAATAAATGGACCGAAACACTTTTATCTTGTATTGCCAATGTTTTCATTAATCTACTTGTAACAATGATTAATATGTGAAGACAAATAATTTTGAATGCTAGCACTGAGATAATTTAACTTGATGTTACATTACATTTCTTCAGGTAAATGGTTTTGTCAAACTTCTTTAAAAGATTCTTTTTTATCCTACTAGTTGAAATTCATCCCGGTGGAAAAATGTAGATTGTCAACCAAGTTAAATTATAAAACAAAACTTAAATTTACATCAACTTGATAAGTATTACATTATATTTGTTAACATATATTGCTAAAACCTGTAAACAGAAGGAAAATATTGATGTATCGTAATGAAACTTATAGCAAACCGGAAAGTGCTTAGGGAAACCGAAAAAAGTTTTGAAGAAATAGAAGAAAATTTTAAAATATACCAAATTAAACTATTTTCAAAATATTTAAGAGAAATAACAAGAGAAAACAAAATGATTTAAATTTTTCTCATTCGATAAATAGTTTATATAATAAGTTCAAATTAAAAGTACATTACGGCTAAATGACAGTCTATGAAACACTGGTGTGCAAAATTTAAGTAACAAGTGCTTTCCTCCACGAGAAATCATATCAGAGGTAGGAAATTCAAGGATGATAGAAAATATTTTGCACTAAAAAGATAACGAAAGCACTGTTGGGCAAAAATTAATGAAATGCATATGGTATAGAATCAAATAAAAAATAGTTTCATGGTTTCGTTATCGCCCCAAAAAGCATCATAATTGTGAACCGCGGTTAGGTGATGATGTCACACCTGAGCTGGCACTTTTATCTCAATATCCACACTACATCAGTGGAAGGACTTGGACGCCTCAGATTAACACCCAACCCTTGGAGCTCCAATAATCAAGTGAGGGAGAATGTAGTCACCCTTCCAATCACTGCCAGCGTCAAGTAATACTGATATTAAAGGGGAAAGATTTAAACCACTTTTTCGTAAGCTACTGAGGCATTAGAGCTCCACGAAAATCACAGAAAAATAATGTACTTGGATGAAAAATTAATAAATTAAAAAAAAGCTTTATTTTCATGGTTATTGGAAACCGAAATTCAACAACCCTTGTCAGTATGTTCCTTGTTTTGGAAAGTACTGTTACTTGATCATGTTTACAAAGATTTTTATGTGCATTTACATTAAAACATAATAGGTATATCAACAATTCTTTAAATTCTTAAGGAGGATTTTAAAAGCAATTAAATTCCAATGTATGCAGAAATAAAAAAGTACAATTTCATTTCATTTATTTTAGAGAAGAAATACTAGATCCTAAAAATATCGAAGCAACTAGAGAGGCGATCGCTTACTGTACAGAAGAGCATACTAATTGTTACTATGCGAAAAACAGCAAATTTCGTACTATCGATGGCAGCTGCAACAATATAGAGCACCCGTCTTGGGGAAAAGCAGATAACTGTCTTCAGAGAATATTACCATTTGATTATGCTGACAGTAAGTATAGATAATTTGTCTTATACTTTCTTTTATCGATATGTTATTCTCTAAAATTAGTGTCACTACAGCCCATATGAGGGCCAAGTCATATAGGGTCCATATCTGTTTTAATGATAGAGGCCCCTGGAATGCGAAACATATGTCCTGATTAGGGGGTGAGCCAAATGCATAGTCAGCCTAAGGATCAATCAGCCTTACCCAACCATTGGATCGAATTTCGGACATGTGCTTAGGGAGACAAAATGCTACCACAGTACCACTGGGTTTTCCATACATTATTTTACAAAATTAGTATACTTTTTTACATAATTTTTTAAAATAGGAGAAATCTTTTCATTAGAAAAATCAGGCCTAGAATGTGTAAGACTCCAGAAAATTAGAATCTATAAAACTAAACACAAAAATGATTTCTTGAAAGAGAAATGATTACATTTAATCTTTAACTTAAAAACAAAATAGGGATTATACTATTTTTTAAATTTAGATCCTGTTTAATTTGAAAAACAACCAATGCTTTTAAATAATTATAATAATTTATCTCTCAGTAATTAAAAAATATAAATTTATTACATCCAAATTCATGTTTTATTATTAAGGTATTACATAAGGAATTAAATATTAAGTGTTTAATTATTAATTATGAGGAATTTATGAGATATATAGTAGATATGGTGTCTTTTTTATAATGGTGGGTATTGAGGGACTAACCTTTCACCACAACAAGGCCGGAAACTGTTACTCATTTTTCGTTATTTGTTGGGCACCTATGAGCTATGACATGGAGACGAGAGTATAATTACACAAGTCAAATCACTAAAACGCGTTTATTGGATGTGGGCCATATTCATACGTCATCTCAGAAGAAAGGGCAGAGAAATACAGAGAGAAAGAAACATCAATTCCCTAATCGGTATTTGAACCCGGAACCAACAATCTAGGAGACAGGAACGCTAACCACTCAGCCATCCGTTTTCTGGTAGATTAATGTAGGAAATATCATTTGTTTCTTAAATATTCGCTTAGACTCACTGTGACTTAATGTTAGGAGCATGCTTATAAGAGTACCAGGCCCAAAGTTCGATCTTAACTACTTTTTTTAACAAGAGATTAATTCTGAATGAACATTTATAAGGGTAGATGCTTAAATAAGAATCAATGTTAATCAAAAATAAATTTCCAGAAGGCCATATAAATGACAAGATAAATTGACAAGTGCTCAGCAAAACTTTCAGCTGCAGACTCTTCTTTATGGAATATCAAAATGCTTTTTTTCTACGGTGCAAAATGAATAGAATTCACATGAAATTTTTTCATGAAAATACAGTCATATACTAATTTATAGAAAAAAATACTAGTTTATGGGGTAATACAGCAGCGTACAGAAATACTGTCCTATTACAGGTGTATAGGTCTTTAGTGCAAGTGATGTACAGCGTATATCTTCTTATTTCTGATAAAATTCGCTTATACTTGGTTGACTAACTTATTTATGAAGGGAAAGATAGTTAAGAAGATACAGGGTAATGCTGCTCAAAAAAGAAAATTAACTGGACAAGAGTTTTACTTTTAAAATGTAAAAAGCAAATATACAAAATAAACAAAATGAAATAAAAATAAACTAAATTGTGTCACTCAAGGCCTACGCAACTACTGATTATTTTGGATATGAAACAAATTTTAATAGAATACTTAGGAAATATGAAAAAACAATAATTCTTTAACCTTTAAATAGGAGATAAAATGGAATTGAAAAAAATAAATAGTAATATTTTGAAGATGCTTACGAGAAACCCATCTGGTAATTTGATTGGAACTAAACGAAATTGATTGAACCTTTAAATCGAACTAAACGAAATTGAGATTCGGGAAATGCAAATTTATAAGATAATTTAGTTATTCCAAAGTTTTAATTCTTAATTTACTGACAAAAGCGATAAAAATCATGAAAAAATAAAATTTTTATAATTTTATTGATTTCTTATATAATTGGGGTCAGTAGTTTGAGGGTCATTACTGGTCAAAGTCTGCAAAGTACACTTCTTGCCAACTAGCATCGACTAAATTAGTTTTGGCCAGTATAATAATTTAACGAGCTTCTTGTACAGATACAAGCTAAAACTAATCTGTGTTATAAAAAGAAAAGAAAATCAAATGCTAAATATGGATCCATAAAAGTCATAAAATAAGTGTTTAAAAATTTTAATTATAAATTTGTTGAGCCTAAAACGTTTAATTGATTTATGCTCATTTAAACATATAATTTTGCAACTTTTTTAATGCAGATAATCTAATTCTTAATCGTCTCTTATATTTAAAATCCAATAATTGATCAACTATCGCCTTTTTACTCCCTAGAAATATCATATCCAAGAGTATCATGTACTGGAAAACTCTTGCCAAACCCTCGTCATATTTCGAATGTCTATCACAAGGAAATCAAACCAAAGCCAAACCATCTGACAACTCATTTTATGGAGTGGGGTCAAATGCTTGCTCATGACTTATCGCTGAATGATGTCTTCAGAACCCCAGGTATCAATATAATGTTATACTGTTATACATAATTACATTTGTTTTATGTAATTATATATTTAAGTATTACATTTACCAGGTATATGTATATAAATATTATTTTACGTAATAACATTTGTTTTAGGTAATTGCATTTTACGTCAACATTTACCAAATATCTGTATATATAAATGTATTAACGTTATTATAATTGTTTTCATTCTGCAATTTTAATACATAAGTTTCACTCCTTTTTAAATCTTTGCAATTTATTGAATTGTTGACTTTATTTGTAATTTTCCCGTGAAAATAGTTTTTTTTGTTCTTAACATCTTTATGACAAACAGAAAAGGAAAGTTTCAGAAAGAAAAGTGAAATTTTTTTATAATTTTTTATCTTTAATTATGCAAATGAAATCAACAAGTAAATCTGAAATTTCCGCATTATTATAGCTTAATAACAAGAATTGCTTAATGAAATTTGCTTGTAATCTATGTAACTTATTTTATTTTGCAACAATAATAGTAAATCTTAAAAGAATTTTTTATATATGTAGAGCTGTAATTAAAAATCAAAATTGTTATCCTTTTAAAAAATAATACATTGAAGAAAAGCAGCACAATGCAAAAGTAGCAGGATTGATAAAACTTTAAGAGTGAATAGCAGACCCTATGTGTGAAAATCATAACTGGCGAAAAAGATTTCTAATTAATTTATAGTAAACTCATACATAAAATATATTTGATACTATCTTTTGGCCTAAGCATTTTATACGATAATCCAAATGAAGAAAAATAATGAAGTATGCATTAAATGAGGCATTGATTCTCTCAATAACTGTCCTCGCTTCTTATGTTTTTTCATACCTTAGAAGAAAATTAAAACTAAAAATCCAATTTTTTGAACAGTATTATTTAATATATTTGTTAAACTCTTACTAAGATAATTTTAATTAAAAAAATTTATTCCCATACACACACATATAAAGTATACTCTGTAAATTAAAATATTAAATATGTTTATTTTCTAATATGGGATATACTTTTAAGTAATAATTCTAAAAATGTTTCAAATTATTTATTCTTGGATATAATTTATATTTAATATGATTCTGCAAGTAACTGTTATTAAGAAATATGAAAATTTATGCTGACAATTATGAAGAAAATATCATTATTTTAAAAAAAATTAAATTAAAAAATATGTACTGAAAATGCGTTCAACAAGCAAATAGTTTTTGTACATACTGGTAGGTGGCACCACTATTTTTCCAATAAATTTTACATTAATATTGGAGTTGTTTTTTTATGTAATTTATATAATAAAAATACAAAAATTGCTGACGCACATTAAAATTCTGTAAGATATAAAAATTAATATTAGCTAAAATTATGATTTTTCGCTATCATTTTTCAGAATCTGGCTATCATTTTCCAATTAACTGCTGCACTGATCAAGGACCGATTATCAGTGACATGTGTTATTCCGTCGCAGTCCCACCAGATGATCCATTCTTTCCACGGTCGCAGAAGTGTATCAGCTATTCCAGAACTGTACCTTGCCCACTCTGTAAATCAGGTGAGATTTAAACCGAAAAAGAAATAAATGAATGATATATGAATAAATATTTTGTTCGCAAAAAATGTAATTAGGTATTACTTACAATTTGTAGTTAATTTTGCTGGCAAAATTATTATAAAATTTGAGAATATGTTGACAGGACTGTTGTGAATATGTTAAAAGTAGCTTATGTAGCACATAGTATCTATATTATCGTAAAAATGCAGGCAAATAACTTTTTTGTTTTATATAATATTACATTATAATAAACTTACAGTACTTGAGAACATTTAAAGTGCTTGAATTGTGATTCGTTAAATTATTTTCTAGTAAGAAAAGAATATTACTGAATAAAAAAGAAAAATGGATTCTTTTGAAGTTAAATAGAAGGAAAGCGGATCTTTGTAAAAAATAACTCACTAATTGCATCACAATTTTTTTTTACATAGGGCCTATGTTTTTACTTCTTTAATTTTAAACTGACAAATTTTTATAGTTTAACAAACTCAGAGCAATACAAAACATATATAGTGTATCATTGTTGACTCTAAATCATAATTATTAGTGAAATTAGAGTTACAAAAAAATATTAAAAATATTTGTAAAACTTAGTAGCTCGGCAACCCATATGGGGGATAAGACCTACAAAGCCCATATCTGTTTTTCTGACCTAGGGCCTTCGAGTGCGAAGCATATGTTCCAGTTAGATAGCCAGCCAAACGCGAAACCGCTAGTTTTTAGTTCCAAAGCATGAGGTGCTCAGTTTTATTGACACACTGAAACCATGAAAGGCAAAGTCAACCTTGCCCAGCCAGAGCACTAAATTTATGCATTTCTTAAAAGTAAATTGTCAACTTTGTCTTACTATAATTTATTTTACTTTTTTGACTTTAATAAAGTTTTCTCACTTGTTTATAGTTTGTATATCATTACAGTGTGGTGCGAAGAATTCAGAAGAGCTCAAAATATGTAAAGTGAATTAAATGTTGATTCGAGATCATATTTATTAGTGATGTTTGAAGTTAAATAGAAGAACATAAATTAATCACACAATTTCATTTTTACTATATACATGTATTTATTTTACTTTTAATAAATACACTTAGTTTCATATATTTAATTTATATATTATTATGGGGTTTCGAACTCAAAGCAACACACTAGCTAAAGATGATAAGCAATGACATATGGTTGTAATCGGTAATAAAATTAAGTTTAAATTAAAAAACATAAAAACATAATTTTTTGAATTTTTTCATAAATTTTCTATTTTATTTTCTTACTACGCTGTATTTTTGCGTTTTTACTTTAGTAAAGTACATGCATTTTTTGCATTATACACAACACACACACACACACATACACATATATATATATATATATATATATATATATATATATATATATATATATATATATATATATATATATATATATATAGCTGATTTCCAAACGGGAAACGAGTGAAAAAAGCAATGCCAGTTTGACAAGTGACGACCTGCTTTTTTTGGAATCAACGAAAAATATTCCATGAAATGAGATACGCTCTTATGACTTCTTACATTAGTTGTTATGCAACATAAATTTCTTGGGATACTCCTGCACCTCATAGTGATCTGCTTAACAGATTATGTGAATACTGTGGTAAAGTATTTAACAAACAACAATATAACCACCATCAATGACACTTTTTCCAGACAATTGGCCGTATTCACGTCCTGCAAAGGAGGAAGTCAGGGAATATGGAAAACTCCCAAGCATCCACCAGAGCAGGGTTACATGCAGAATGAAACTCAGCTTCCATTTCTCAACGTTCAATAGTGGCAGGAATCAACCTTGGAATATTTCATTTTGAAAAGGATAGACTTATCATTACATCACAATTATCTTTGCATGTAACATTCAACTTTTTGATGTTGTCTAGGGAAAAACGTAACGTATTAGATTCCGGAAGGATTAATCATAAATACCATCTTGCATTTCTGCGTTCCAAGGTGGAAAGTTCAAAAAACTCTATCCTAAAACGCATGCGTGTTGTTGTTGCATCAGCATGCATTCCTATACCTTGCCTTGATGTGGGCTCTACCAGTTAGACAGTAGCAGTCTGATGGAGTTTTCTAGGTTTTGGAGCAAGAACCAAGCAGAAGACCTCCAATACTTGGCCTTCCAACCGCAGAAGTATCATTTCACTTAGAGGACATTTCGACCTTGCCCAGCCGCTATTAGGGAACAGGAGGAAACTTTGTTTAATCTGGGATTCAAAATCACTACCTTCTGATAATGAGAATGTCGCCATAACCAACCAGATCACTGTGGCCCCAAACATGCGTGCATGCAAACATAATTGCAAACCTATATCGCCTTGTTTACCAAAGCCCAGGATCGAACCCTGGAACTTCTAATCTAAAGAATACGATCTTATATCCAAAATTATATAGATTTCTCAAAAATGTTTTCTCTCGTCAGATTCTAATAGATTTTGGTTTTTACCACCTGAAAATCTATTTTACGTTTGTAAATTCATCAACCATATTGCTAAAAATCACTGCCATGTTATATTTATTATACGTTTAAATTAAGTTAAAGAAAATTGTTTTGAACTTTGTAACCAACAATTTGAACTAAACTCAATAATTTGTCGATACACAAATTTTGAATCAAAATTTTTTACTGTAAGTTTATGCAAATCAATAAATTTTGGTTGTATATTCTCTTTTCTTGTGTCACATGTATTATTTATGTTCGACTTTCTAATTCTAATAAAACATTCATGATATCTTAGAATACTTATTTTAAATAATATAATAAATGAACAACAATTTAACATCTTTCCCTGTAGGCCAAAGGACACACTGGAATCAAAATACTGGATTCCATGATCTGTCTTTAGTGTATGGAAGTAATGAAGAAGAAGCATATAAATTACGAAGTGGAGAACTAGGTATTTGTCTTATACATACGCACATTTATGCACATGCTTAAATATTGAGACGTTTATTTATTTACTTAAATTAATGTTTCTATTTAATCTTAATTTTAATTAAAAATATTCAAGAAAGAGTTTAAGAAAAACATATTTTCTTGAATTAATAATATTTGATGTGAGTGCTACAATAATTCCAAGTTTTTATATATTCAATTGTTTTCATATGTAAATAGATAATTTCCATGGAAAAAAGATTTAATATATAAAAACATAGCATTAATATAACACTCATATCATATAATACAAATTTTTTATACCTTAAAAATAAAATAAATTGATTAATTAATGTAGATTTTTCTAGATTATTTTATTTCCAGATGAATTTACTGTACTCATTACTAAAAATGAAAAGCTATCTAGATTGCATAAAAATACAATACTGATCACCCCATTATAAGAATATTCACTTGTTCACTTAAAAATTCATTAATTTATTTTTATAATGTAAAGATTAAAGGCTAAAACAATTTATTAAAAATTTATTATGTTTATTTTAGGGATGTTGGACGTAGAATACAACAGAAAATCTGGCCCTATGCCTCCTACTGTAAAAATCGAAGAAATATGTGTTTCTCCTCCTGGAGATAAAGCTTGTTACAAAACAGGTAACTATTACAATTGGAGTACTATTGGTATATATCTATCTATCTATCTATCTATCTATCTATCTATGTATATATATATATATATATATATATATATAGTTAATAGTATAATTTATAAAATATGCAATGAATATAATGAAACAAAATACAATGAAATGCCAAATGGAAAATAGTATATTCAAAAATTAAATGCCAAAAGTAGAATATCATATGGAAGACAACACATTGAAATATTAAAGCATTGAAATATTAAATATTAAATGGAAAAAAATATATTGAAATATCAAATGGAAAATAACACATTGAAAAGAATACAATAAAAATAATTACATTGAAAACATTTTAAAGAAAGATAAATATAAATGGAATAAATGGAATAAAGTACCAACGTGGCCAGCTTCATCAGGGGGTGTTGACCACATTGGCACAATTATGGCTTTTCTGCAATGGCCCAAGACATAGTCTTAAATAAGCCATCACACCCCAAAGCCATACCAAAAATCAAACCAGAATAAAAGAAGCAAAACCCAATCCAAAATATGCAAGTGGAATTCAATCCAAAATATACAATTCAAAATCCAATGCCGCCAAAATACAATGTTGCCAAAATACACTGAATACATAATAATCATTAGATTTAAATCACATCCATATTACATATCCAAATCTGCAAGAACCTCACCAAACATATAAATTAGTGACTAAGTGTAAACACTATCGGCATTTCAAGCTTCTTATAAGACCTTCAAGGCTTGGGTGACCCTTCTGTAGTATAAAACTACGCCTTACTTCACTCTTATAAGCAACGCTCTACTAGCCAAATAGTGTTTAATAAATTTAGTTGGAATGTCATTATGAGTTCAAATATTTTCTAGTCTGTTTTTTTGTTTATTAATAATATTTAAATTATTACATATATTATATATTCTATTAAGTTGATTAAAAATAATATTTTTATAAATTTTAATTGAAATGTTTGAATTCCAGAAAATCATCTTATTAACTTTGAAATTAAAATTATTAGTTTTATCAGAAATGTCAGTAAATGTGTAGTTTTCTTTTATAGTAATTGAAATATCTAGAAATTCAGTTTTTAAGTTATCAATATTGGTTTTAATTAATTTTAATTCCTTAGGATATATATTATTGTAAATTCTATCGAATTCCAGGCAATTAAAAACTATTAAATCGTCAATATATCTATAAGCAAAAGGCATTTGTAGAATAAATGATTTTTCAAAGTAGTTTAAAAATAAATTTGCCAATATACTTGAAAATTTGGAACCCTGGGGAATGCCGTTAACTTGTAAATAAATATTATCTCCATAAGAAATATAATTATTGTAAATACAAAATAAACTTAAGTCTTTCCAAAAATTTATATAGATATCCAATATTGAATTAAAATCATAAAAATAAAACATAATAATATCAAAAAGTTTTTCAAGTGGAATACTGGTAAATAAATCTTTGAAATCATAAGTGGAAACATCATTAATTTTATTGGCGAAAATAAATTCAATTATAGGCTTATTATTCTTAATTATCCATGTATTATTTGAATTATTAATGTTGTCTAAGATTATATTTAAATAATAAGAGAATAGATTACCAAATTTATCTGCATATGTGTTGCTTCCACAAGTAATGAAACGAAATTTAACAGGTTTTTTATGGAATTTTGGATACATTGTAATGTATGGAATTTTAAAGTTTATGTTTTTAATTTTAAGTTTTTTTGCAAATGCAAGAATTTTTTTAAAAATTGTTGTTTTACTTGAATTAATAATTTTGTAAGTAATTGAATTGAAAATTTCTTCGTTAAGTAATTGATGGTAAAATTTTTTGCAAATAAATGCGTAATTATTAAAAGCTTTATCTACTGGTGTGATAATGAAAAGATTTTGTATTTCTTTTATATGCTTTTTTAGATATTTTTTATTTATTCCTTCAAATTTTAAGTTATTTATATTTGTTTTAAATTTGTGGTAGAAGTTCCATTTCCATTGTGAGAAATATTCTATTGGAATTGAATAAATATTAGAGGTTTTAAAAATAAATGTATCGATATCATTAATAAAAAATTTTAAAATTTGTTTGTGGTTATAATAGTATTTTGGCGGCATTGGATTTTGAATTGTATATTTTGGATTGAATTCCACTTGCATATTTTGGATTGGGTTTTGCTTCTTTTATTCTGGTTTGATTTTTGGTATGGCTTTGGGGTGTGATGGCTTATTTAAGACTATGTCTTGAGCCATTGCAGAAAAGCCATAATTGTACCAATGTGGTCAACACCCCCTGATGAAGCTGGCCACGTTGGTACTTTATTCCATTTATATTTACCTTTCTTTAAAGTGTTTTCAATGTAATTCTTTTTATTGTATTCTTTTCAATGTGTTATTTTCCATTTGATATTTCAATATATTTTTTTCCATTTAATATTTAATATTTCAATGCTTTAATATTTCAATGTGTTGTCTTCCATATGATATTCTACTTTTGGCATTTAATTTTTGAATGTACTATTTTCAATTTGGCATTTCATTGTATTTTGTTTCATTATATTCATTGCATATTGTACTTTGTTTCATTTTATTCATTGCATATTTTATAAATTATACTATTAACTATATCTTAATAATACTATTCCAGCTGCTTTTGCGCTAAATGTACTGCTAAATTTAAAACTTAAAATTTTTATATATTCTTGTGCTTTTGGCTATACATCTAATTTTGCATTTATATATATATATTATATATATATATATATATATATATATATATATATATATATATATATATATATATATATATATATATATATATATATATATATATATATATATAGATAGATAGATAGATAGATAGATAGATAGATAGATAGATATGTATGGATAATATGTTATAAATTTTCAAAAGTAATGGTAACGTCTTTTAAAAATATTGAAGTTTGATATAATTTTTACAAATTTTTATTGAATCATGAAATGTGACAAATACCATAATATATATGTAAAATATATCATAAAAATTTGGCATTATAAGAATAAATAAATACAATAGAAATTAACCATTTGTATAAAAAATATAGTGAAAACGTATATTTACTTGAATTATAGTTTTAATTTATTGTGTGTGTCAATAGATGGTAAAACTAGTTAGAATTATGTTATAATTATTCTAATGTCACTGATATCTTTGTGCATCTTGCAATTTCTCAGGTCCGAATAAAATACAAGTGAAACCTGGAATGTTTGAATTGAAATAATTTATACTTGATTACTTGTCTTGTTTTTTTAATATTTTTGCAATTTGTATTACTAAAACACAAACCGATGTTTGTGAAGGAAAGAAATTAAGTCAACCAACAAAATTTGCTAAATTGTATACAAAATTCATACTTAGTAAATTTATTTAAATTTGCTCATTGATGTTCATATTTAACAATTTTCCTGAAGCTGAAATTTGTTGGTGCTAATTTATCAGGAAAAGAGTGAATGTCTCAAGGAATGATTTTTTTTCATTTCAAAACAATATACGAGAACCAAACCGATTGAATCTATGCAAATATTTTTTAACATATTCAGATAAGATTGGAGCCATTTTATGTATGTGTAAAATAACTCTTAACTCTTTCTTGTACGTTTGGCGGAAATGAATTTTACAATTCTACCTTTTATCTATAGTAATCAATGATTTTGAAATAAAGATTATTTGTATTTGAGGGAGAAATTATATTAATGTGATATTCATGTTTTACTCTGTCAAATTCATCTTAAGAAAATCAAATAAAATTATTTGTTTTACTGATATGAATTTATGGCACATTTATCAAAAAGTTCCAGTGTGTAAAAGCGCGAATAAAACTTTTTATGTCACAATTAATTTAATATTGATTACATCGAACAACAAAATTTTAAATGTAAATAAATTACAATTTTTCAGTGTGACTAATAAAGGAAGGTCATTATTGTAAAATAGAGATGTAGTAATTTCAAAATTATATATAATGCTCACAAATATTCCATTTTTCATTTTAATGATAATATTAAAAAATTTAAGATAGGGAGGAATTTGAGATATTTAACATGACTACATTTTTGCAATGAAATTATTATTTCAATTTTTCGCGTAAAATAATAAATTCAGAAAAATATATTTTCAATTGAACACGAACCAACCTATTTGGTTAAATGTGCTTATTTATTTTTTGTGTCTAATTTAAATGAGCCAATCGTATTTTATACAGGTGATCAAAGAGCCAATCAGAATCCCTTCCTTCTCACTGTTCACACCTACCTCTTGCGGCATCATAACTTCCTCTGCCAAGAATTGAATGAAATAAATCCTCATTGGGATGATGAAAGGCTCTATCAAGAAGCAAGGTATAAAAAAATGAACGATTTCACACTTATAAAATAAATTATTATTTTAAACTTGTCATTAGATATATATGAAAGCAATATTTTATTAAACTTCCACATTTATTACTTCAGTTAACACTTTTTAGAATTATTTACAGTTATTATCTTACCTATATGAAAAAGAAATTTCATAATAAAAATATTTTCACTGTTAAACAACTGTGTAAGTAATTTTCAATTTTCATTATCATTTAAACAACATTTAGCTTAGTATAAAACTAATATCATAACAGCAATTCATACACATATATTCATATTTACTATTATTTTAGCAACCCTTATTTCATTGGCTTAATTGTAATATTAAATATATATTTTAATAATAACTATTCCATTTTAATGGTCATTCATTGTCAATAATTCATTTATATTCGTTAATACACATACTTTGTTCTAGCTGAATATTTTTTCAATTTCCCGCTGGTACATTTAGACCTCTTGAAGTTACAAGAAGTGGCATTGATGGACAAGAGGGTGTGCTCTAGTAACCCCGATAATGAGTGGGTGTTCGTAACTTAAAAGCAATAGCTAAGCAGAAGCTTCTTACATGTATTAGCTCATGGAAGACACTGCGACCATAGACTATTGTTCATGTCCCATTCCACCATTAGTGAAAACGTCTAATGTACTGGATCGAACCAAGAACTTTTCAGCAACTGCCTACAGTCCAGATCTGTCCCTGTCATGCAGTGGCCCCAGCCTCTTAAATCAGTCATTGCGAAATTTGTTGTTGTTACTTATGATACTTGGACAAACCAAGCTAGGTAGCCGACGGCTATGCAAAATTAAGTCAAAAGGGTACGTCTTTTGTTTAATCAGAGCACTAGAAGATGAAATCACGTCTTTTCTCTAAGAATCCTCCGATAGGTGGCACCACCAGAGGATCCATTTCTCTCAATTTTGACTTTGATCTGGATTGAGAGGAATTTTTTTCCAGACCATTACACCCATAGTAAATGCTCAACGACCGACTACAGGACTTTCGATTAAACAGAGTTAACAGAGCACGTATATCGCATGTATTCTGTGGGTCTTTGGCGGCTTGGGAATCGAACCTAGCCCTTCCGGACGGACGGCCATGCTTTTTACGGGCTCATTGCGAAATTTAGCCATCAAAAATGTTTGTGGTTCTTAAATGGGAAGAGGTTTTTTTTTTCTTGTCCTTATTCCCTCCTTGCCACTCCTGTTCTCCTTTTTAATTGTTTGGCGCTTCCTGAAGGCAGCTGTATAAAGAGAAGGATCTGATTTATTGAGATCTGTCGCTTCAGAGCTTTTTGAGCTTAGTGTAAACTTTCCTACACGAGGGGAATAAATAACAATTACAACAAACGTGACATCATTCCCAACTAAGCCACACAGATGTTAGATTGAGCAGAGTGTACGAGTATTAGATCCAAGTGTATTAGAGAGAGCAGAGTGCATTAAATTCAAGTGTATTAGAGAGAGCAGAGTGTATTAGATTTAAGTGTATTAAAGAGAGCAGAGTATATTATATCCAAGTGTATTATAGAGAGCCAGCTTGTCCCAAGAGGGAAAACAATGAAATGGGTTTTTCAATGTTAATGGAAAAAATTAAGCAGTTTAAAATTAAATGGGTAGTTTATTGCAGCATAAAAGAAATCATGTTTATGAAATTGAATACTCCACCAATGATCAATCCTATTTTTCATGACATGATTCGAGAAAGGAGTAAAAGTTGTAAAATACTTCAGAAGTATTATTAGATTCCATCTTTAAGTATTTGTCTGATATCATTTATGTTCAAAATTATTCATTTCTGTACTGCAGTGATCCATATCTTTATTATTCTTCAGACGTATCAACATCGCCATAGCCCAGTACATCACTTATGGCCACTACCTCCCGAATGTCCTAGGCGAGATCATGGTGAAACAAGGTATTCAAATACTGCCTGGTGCAAAGTATACCAAATACAATCCAGAAGAGGACCCAAGCCTTGCTGATGAATACACCACCGTCGCTGCTCGGTATGGTCACACTCTCGTACCAGGAAAGATATCTCAAATTGATCCGAAAACGGAAAAAGAGGATGCAGTCTGGTTGAGAGATTATTACTACACTCCTTTTGGATTCAGATATGGAATGTATGACGAGACAGCTAAAGGAATGACAGTAGACAGGAAGATGAAGCACGATGTTTTCTTAAGTAAGTTTGGCCTAAATTAGTATTTAAAAATTAAATTTTTATCTACTAATAAGTGCAAGAAATGTTTTAGTAGTCGAGCATGTAGAAAATATATGGTTTGTTTTAAAAAGTTATTAAAATATTTTTTTAGCTAAAAACAAGGGGAAATTAATTATTTGTGAGAAGCTGTTTTAAAGAAAATCTTCTATCACAGAAACATTATATGTTGAATGTCGTATTTATTAAACACAGAATTCTTATATGCTTCTTATATCCTGATATTAAAATCTTGATTGTTAATTCACTTCATTAGAATTATTATATTCATCTTATTGTTTTTATGTTTAACGTCTTTATATATATCATGTTATTAGTTTTTATATTTGTCATTTAATTTTGGAATAAATGTATTTTCTGTTAAGAATGTTTTTGCAGTTCTATCGTCACATTAAATTATTTTAGCCATTAAGTATGTATAGAGATGAAAGTATATTTTGTATAATGCACAGAAGCTGTGCCTTATTGTTATTTTATTTTTTTAATAAAAAGAATATACTTATCAATATTTCTAATATCAATTCAGTTTTTTAGTAGTATTTAAAGATTACGAATGTTCATTAGGTAATTTTAATGCTAGTATAAATTAGTACTCAGATAAGATTTTTTATATATTTTCTTGAAATTTCAGTTGATTTTATTGAAACTATTCAATTTGATACTTTAAGATATTTAACATATATATAGATATATCGATATACTTTTAGCACAAAAATCGTAGTATTTCATAAGGCATAAGATAAATATTCTCCCGAATCAAACTATAATGCAAGTTTCAGTTATATAGAATTTTATTTATTCCTCATATTTAATTCCAGGTGATGACGTCAGAAATTATTTGTACAGGCGACTTTACATGAATGAGACTGTTGGCGTTGATTTGGCGGCGGCTAGCATAGTGAGAGGAAGAGACCATGGGATTCCAGGCTACACATATTATTTGTCTTATTTCTTTAATATTACAGTACGAGATTTCGAAGACCTTAAAGGTATTTTACCATCCAAGACAGTGGATATATTGGAAGATTTATATGAGTAAGCATTTTTTTTCATTCAACAGAGATTCTGTCATTCCTTATATGCTTTGCATCTGTAAAGCCTTCTTATGAACAGTGGGTCTTTCTCACTTATTTCAAGGGAGGGGTTAAGAAAACCCTTCCGCACCCATCCATTTCAATAGATGTGCACGCAGAAAGCAGAAATGTATAATTTAATATCATAGAACTATATCATATTAATTTAATACGATATCAAATATTTTTAAAAAGTAAAATTATTTAAAGTCTATACTACTTTGTAATTAGTAAAATTATTTAAAGTCTATACTACTTTGAATTATCTTCAAATATTTATTTTAGTATTTTATTTTCAATACTCACATGCCTAAAATATAAATATGTTTATGTTATCAATTGTTTTAATTTTTTCAACATAATTCTTTACCAACGAAATCAGCCACAAATAATATGTTTCAGCCATATTTTCTTGGGTTTTCCGTTTTCAATTTTTACTTCTATATACAGAGAGCAGCACGTAAAACTGACCTGCTGTAATATTGTAGAATATTGCTTTGATTGCAATTATTTGTTTATATTCGTATAGTATGAGTTTGATTAAATCCAAAAACAACATTCTTGTGGGGGGGGGACTTAAATTCTTTGAAACGATTGCGATGAATTTATACGATTTGGGAATCCTAGAAGAGTTTAATTCAACCATTTCAAAAGGGAAGCTTCAGTTATTTTCCTTTCATCAGGACAGTGCAACGTACCACAGATCAGATTATGGTTGTCCCTTGTGCATGAGTTATTAACACTTGAGAAAATGACCAGCAAAATATTGTGGTCTTCTTGGTTGTTTGGCCTGTCCATTTGTGACTTTTACTTTTAGGGACAGTTAAAAGAAAGCATATGTGAAACAAATCCTCATAATTGAAAAAACTCAAGGTCAGGATCAAGGATGCCACTAAAAACACAAATTAACAAAAGAAGTGACAAAAGTATAAGCAAAAGCTTCAAGAATTCTGACGTATGTGGTGAAGTGGGCTGAAAGCACTTTCAGCACCTGCAGTGAAAGAGAATAATCATATTTAATATAAACATTTTATTTTATGCGTCGACTTGTTTGGTTTGATGGTTTTACGTATAGCGCGCTATATAATATTTTGGCACCATATAACGGATACTGATATAATTGAAAGAAGTTGAAAACAGATAGCAATTTTTCAAATTGTTCATTTTCATTGTACTCGAATGATATGTCTACAAAATCAAACCGTAAGTTCTATCAATAATGAAATATCCAATGAGACATACATTTATTTCTTATGATAAAAATACTTTCAACAAACTTACACAGCTGAAATTGGCGTCAGGTGGTATTAATATATTACTTTACCTTGCTATGTCACTTTTCGTCATTTTAATATTATCAATATTTATTTGATTATTTAGTTTGTTTTCCCTCAGTCAGGAATACCATAGCTTAACAATATATTTCTGTTTTTCCTTGTAGGTCCGTTCACGACATTGACTTTTATTCAGCTGGCTTAGCAGAGTATTACGTAAAAGGTGGATTTGTTGGTCCTACTTTTGGGGCAGTTCTTGGACAGCAATACCATAAACTCAAGTTCGGTGATCGATATTGGTTTGAACATGAAAACCAAGCTGGATCTTTTACACCTGGTAAGAATCTCGGTTTCTATTCGGGAAGTTTCCTGCGTCATAATGATGGAAAATAACCGTAAATAATAAATGATATTTTTAATCACATAATAAAGATGCATTTAATCTCAGCAATAACTGGAATCCTTATAACGGAAATGTATCGGATTATTTCCATTTGTATAAGACATATTTTTCTATACCCTCTATCAAGATTGAAAGTGTATTCTAACTTGCCGGCAAGTTAACATTTTTGAGTACAGAAGTAAAATTTTATTGCTTAATTAAACAACTTGATAATGTGCTTTAGCTATAATCACAAATATTTGAGGATTCCAAATGCTTCGAAGCAACAATATCTCATCATCTTGATTACGAAATTCTTTTTTAAAAATTATGTTAATGTTTCTTAAAGTTAATATTTTAATCTAAAATCAAAATATTCTTCTATTTTTAATTTTTTTATTTTATATGAAATTATTAAATTACTAAGATTTTAATTTTTAACATATTTTAAGTTTCAAATTCATTGAAATCAAGGAATTGAATTATGTTAGAGAAACGCATTAATTAAATGCAACACATAGTGCATTTAACTTGGAAATCTAGATTACTGAAATGTATTCAATTATATACTTTTCAATTTTTCCATTTTTTTCCTTCAGTGGTAAGTAGAGCATTAATTTTGCATTATTTTCTAACAGAACAACTTGTTGAAATAAAGAAGATGTCTGTATCTAGGATATTATGTGAGACTACAAGAGTTATGAAAATTCAGAGAGAAGTCTTCAAGCCCCCGTCAATCACGTACGTCAATCTTCTTTCTGATGTGATTTAATATGTTTAAAGTGCAAAAAGTAATGGATAATTAACTATAAATTCCTAATTTCTTATAAACGTTTAACAAGTGCTTGCTGCTAATTTGATATTTTTGATTTATTTTACAAATGCCAAACATGAACACTTAAGCCATTACTTCACTGATTCTCCAATGATTTTAAGCAGTATCCTCTTACCAAAAAAGTGAAATACAAATATTTAAAAGTTCAAAACTCATTGACTAATAAGAGCCACTGACATTAGTCCAATGGTTCTTATTAAAAACTAATTTATAAACGAAAGGATGTAATATAAATACTTTTTAAATCAGATATGATTTTACCTTGCTCCTAGAAATGTAAGTATTTCTAAGACTTAATCACATAACATCTGCAAATGCATGTAACTAATTATAAGGATAATTAATACCTTCAATTGGTTGTTATTTTTAAGATTTCATCATTGAGATATATCTTGAAAAATTTATTTAAATCTGAACATTGAATAAAATCATTCAGAAACATCGAAACATTAAATAAAAGCTTGAGATTCATTTTTTACTTAGAATGCAAAAAAATGTATTACTGATTTTTTTAAGTTATTGAAATTGTTAGTGGTACCTTAATTTATATAAATTAAGAAACATGTTGTTCCAAATGGTTCTGATTTCTAAATTATTTCCTTGATTCTTTGGCAGTTTTACTTAGGAAAACCATTTTTATCACTAATTTTTGGTAGCTTAAAGTTAGTATAAATATGATCTTTATCGAATAAAATAAAAAAAATGAATGTAGATTTTTAATTATTCAATATTTTTGGGGCTTATATGTATATATTTTTTAATTGTTTCTAGTAGTATTAATTTAAGCTATTTTGATATTGCTTGCTCCTTTATTTTTACTTTAAAAACATTACACAAGTTTTCATTAAATTAATAAAAATTTAACAGCTTAAATGGACTTTTTTAAATAAAAATTGTAGATACATTTAGTGAAATTTTTCGAAATATCTTATTAAAATTTTTAATAACAATAAACGAATTTCATATAAAGAAGTAATCAAAATGAATCATTCCATGAAAGTTTGTACAACAAAGCACACAAATAAAATACTGAGAAATAATTTTACTATAAGAATCATTTCAATTGTTCTGCTTTTTGACTTTTTATTGTTTTGTTATCCATTAAATACTTCTTTATGTTACATAATCTTAAAAATATTCATGATACAGACTTCAGCAGGTTTTTATGCTATAGATTTATAAAATTCAATAATTATAACAAATTTTCATCTACTTAACTTTAGCCTTTGTCATAAGCAATATTTAGGTGCATAGTTTTTTGTGTAAACTTCTAATTTATAATGTGACATACTGTTCGAGTTACGCTATCATATCAAATTATCAAATTTTCTGGCTTTTTATGAATATTAAAGGAAAAAAATTACATTCATTACATTATTACACAAGCCATTACTAAAAATTAGCAAATAATTCATACAAAGGTCATAATTTTCTCTAAGATAAATATTAAATAAAATTACTGGGAACAAATCATTAGAGATTTGTGATAAGAATATTAAAGACAATGAAATGTGCATCAATAACATTTTCTTACAGGAATCCAGTTGTTTCTTGTGACCATATACACAGGCTTAACTTCCTATTATGGAAAGAATAAGATGCCAAAATTACGAAGTGAGTATATATTGATATATTGTTAAAAACATTTTGCCGGTGATTTTTATTTTATCTCAAAGTATTCCATCCATTCACATGTACATAACATTTTGAAGAAACGTAATTTTAAACATTTCTTTATTTTTAAGAGTGACTCGTAAATACATTTAGTAAAACTTTACACGGTCAAAATATTAAAATAAAACATTTTAATACGTGTAAAGCATATCATTAAATAACATATTGGTTTCGTTATTTCAGTTACTTTCATGTAAACATAATTGTTACTTTCCATAGTTTATAAGTCTGTCTTTATTAATTTGTTAAATTACTCTTATGGATTCATCTTAACACTTCATAACCAATCGTATAGAGTTCATTATGAATATATATTATCATATTAAACAATTGATACTCACATATTTTTAAAATAAAGATATATTATTGATATATAAGTTTGAAATAAATTCACTTATTAAAAAGCAATGCGAAAATTATTTTTAGAAATTAAAATAATTGAAATACACAAATAAAAAGCAAAAGTCGATAAATACAACAGGTAGAAACTTACAACTTTAATTTAACATATTTGTTTTTATGGAAATGCTGATATTTCTGATTTCTTTTTCAATAGATCGATAGCTAAATTATGCAAGAATAAAAAGTAATAAATAATAATTTAGATTAATTACTTTCAAGTCAAAGAAACTGCATTTACAAGGATACAAATACAACATATATAAAGCAAGTTAATTCGAGAAAAACAAGCAGTCTAAAATTGTGAAGGCAGAAGAATTCAAATAGAATTTGCATTAAAGATTCTTACGCTTTTTAAATTTATAATAGATTTATGCATCACAGAACAGTTTATTATTATTAAATAAAATAAAAACTTAGTTTTAACCGTAATTTTGATGTATTTATGTGACTTCATGAAATCTGAAAATGCCCTGAATAAACAAATAAAATCATATGTAGAACAAATGTGATACAATAGAAGATTGCGAATTGTCATTATATTTACTTATTAAGGTAAGTTCATACTTATAATATTCAAACTATTTTGTAAGGAATTTAGTAAGAATGATACATTAAACTGAATGAAAACAGCAGTTTAATATTTTACAATAACTGAAAACAATTACATCAAATTATATGAAATCTTTAAAATACTATTCTTCATTAACGGATTTAACAAACCCTGATCTAAAATGGTCTAATTAAATATCAAGTATGTCATATATATACATACACATACACACACATGTATATATATATATATATATGTATATACGTACATATATATATATCTATATATATATATGTATATATATATATATACACATATATATATACATATATATATATACATATATATATATATAATCACGACATAATTTATATTATTAAGTTAGTTACACATTAAATACAACAAAACACAAAGACACACATTAATTAAGCTATTCTGGTTATTTAAAATCTCTTTAATTTAAATATTTATATATTTAATGTGTTAAGAAAAATAATTTTTTATCAATTTCTAAAACAATTTTATCATTTTCTAGGATGCATTGATAGAAGCCATTGCATGCAAGTGCTGACTAAAATACATTGTTGTTATACCCTTAATGAAAATGAAAATTTCCTGCACAGTTTATTCATATTGTATGATAAAATTTTTTGTTTAATTGTATCATTTAATAAAATATTTCATTTATTCGTTATTTTATTTTATTTCAATATGATTTAATGGAGGGTAAATTCAACTTCAATTTTTCAGCATTTAAATTAATGCTCTTTTACGTAGACATAGACGATTTTTATAGACAATTTGTTTATTTGACAAATAATTTTCTATAAATCATGTTAGAGAAAGAATGGAAAAATTGTTATTGACAGATAGTTGCACGTCCAAAACCCAACTAAGGTTAATACTTTGTAGTAAGTTCTTTAATTTTAATATTTTTTTTTAATTTCATTTTTAACAGTTATTTTTTTAAACTATCGATATAAATGAATTTTGAAAAATTTGTAAAAAATATTTTGACATGAAATGACTATTTTAACATAAAAGGAACATTATTTTAAGCAAAAAGACATTAATGTAAATAGAAATTATATCTTATACCTTACTAAAATTCAAGGATTAGCGCAGCAATACCTAAATTAATAATTTCTATAGAATTTATCTTTTAACATTTATAATTACCCTATGACAAAACTATATGAACTTTACTAAAGTTGAATAGTTTTTTAAAGGCTAAGATTTGCCAAAATAACAAAAATTACAAAATTCAAATAATTATTCAATGTTGTTTCACTGCTTGAAGCAATCAATAAATGTGATAAATCTGAAAATTTTTGTTAAAGAATAAAAACTTTCATTATTGATCATTTATTATTGGAATAAAATTTCCATGTTTTGGTAAAGGTTTTGATGGTATTTAACCAATTATAAAGAAGAAAATTTTCTCTGATTCTTGAAATGCATTGAACCGAAAATCAACGTTAATCATACTATACTTAATACCTACTTCAATTCAATTCTTAAGATGTAAATGTTGTGAGAACAAATACACATTTCTCAACTGATATCCAATGTTTGAAATTTTCATGAAGTTTACTTGAAAAATTTTAAATTTTATAAGTTTTATTATATAATGAAACTAATAGAAAATAATTGAAAAATTTTAAACAGAATGAATTCTTAAAATGTTGCTTTCGAACTGAGGGAAATGCTCGAGAATCTACCTATATACTTGCTTAGATAATTCGGTGAAACAACCATCCATTTTCCAATAATTATAAGAACTGTTGACTGTTGACTACATGTTAAACATAATAATTCAAAAATCAATAATTTTAACTATTAAGGATAATTTATTAAAAAATGGCCTTCGGGCTGAGCGGTAAGGCATTTCCTTTTAAAGGCACAGGTCCGGGATTCTGGGCAGGGTCTACTCAGCCTTCTATCTCTTCTGCGGGTCTATAAAACTAAGTAAAAACATACTTGAAAGCTAAGCACTTGGGGTTTCTTATAAGGCTGACACTCGGGACATATGCTTCGCACTCCAAGGCCCTCGGCAAGGGACTGCAGGCCTTGTCGTGTCACTGAATTTAATTTCATAGAAAAACGTAATTTGCCTTTCTAAATATACTATTAAATTTTAATAAAAAGAAAAAGTAATTCTAAGAATTACCTTTTAATTAAGAAAAAATCGTTAAACCAGGATAATAAATAAATAAGATTACTTCATGAAAATAATTTATTGGTTGTGGAAGTTGAATCTAAGACACTGTGATCATTTACTTAATTTAAACCGTATAACGCAATTAATAGTAATAAAAATACAATTAATTTGATCACACTCTTGAAATATATGATTTTATAGAAAATCAAGTGTTATAACATTTAGTTAGAGAAAGTCTTCTAACCCGCACTTTATTTACTTACGTACACAAGTACACGTGCTTAATTACATACACATACCGTTTTCACTTGTAAAGGCAAAAAATTATTTGAAATATAGAAGATATTTTGCTTTCAATAAATAGTTTTCTCATAAAGTAATTTCACATTCATTGTACTTCAACATTATTCAATGTAACATTTCAGACAAGATTAAAAAGAATTTATTTTCTACTTTTCAAGCATTTAGAAAATTATATGATCTGAATTAATTATTTACAAAAAAATAATTTAATTTATTATACATAATATTAATGATACGCCGACTAACGGCTGAGTGGTTAGCGCTCTTGACTCATGAACTGAGGGTCCTGGGTTCGAATTCCAGTTTGGGCATGGATGTTACTTTCTCTCAGTGTTTCTCTGTTCTTTCTTCTGAGGTGATGTATGAATGTGGCCCACCCTATAAACGGGTTTCTGGTGATATGGTGTAGGTAATGCTACTCACCTTCGTGACTTGGTTCACAGGTGCACACTGGGTAACGACAAAAGAGTAGCAGTTTCCGATCTTGTGTGGGAAGGATTAATCACACCCAAAAGCCTTCTGTTATTTAAAAAATGTAGTTGTGATACTAGGTTGCTAATAAAATTTAAAAGCTATAAACGAATTTATTAAAATAGGATAGTTATGATAATATTTATTGATTCCTAAATTTAATCAACTGTTTACTTATTAAAATATTTTAATGAAGGATTCAAAAGTCTATTAATATCTTTATATATTTTGTGAAAAATGAAAATGAAACTATCATGAGCATAAAGGAAAACTAAAGGTTTTGCATTATTTAAACCTGAAAATATGAGCTTTTGATATTATATATCGTAAACACATACAATAAAAAATTTCTTTCACAAGAAATTACCAATATTTATAAGTATTATATTATTATGATCTACATTAAGTATTATTTACCTGAAAGTAATAGTTTGATGTTTTCTAGTATATTCTTTAGTAAAAAAATCTGATTAATAATCCATACACCTATATTAATACTTACGTAAAATAATTTAATTTTTAAATCAAGAATATAGGTGAAAATAAAAAAAAATCTTACTTAAAAAAGATAATTAATTCTATACTCATGTTAAATAAATAGCTTACTTTACATTGGCCGCACGGATGCATCAAAATGAAATAATATGATTATATTTCTAAGACTAGCGAATTAGAAGTAGAGAGAGATAAAACTGAATACTAAGGGCTATTTTCTTAATACAGATAAATTGTGGATGAAACTATCGGTCTCTTAGTTATTTGTTAGAGCACCATAAGTGGTGAAGCAATCCTACATAACTGATCATGAAAACTGACTGATACAGTGAATCATGACAGCTGTTTCACACAATTAAACCTACTTCTCATATATAATTTATTGACAGAGGTAGTTAATCAGTACATACGAAATGGATAGATTTATCTGGTAGTAGAATACACACACATTGTTGTTGTTGTTGTTACTAATGACACTTGGACAAGCCAAGCTCACTGTGCCTTGGCTATGCGAATTTAAGTCTATTTGGGGGCGTCTGTCGTTTTAATCAGAGCACCAAGAAGGTGAAAGTACGACTTTGCTCTACACACATGCCATATGTACCCGTTTATAGGGTAGGCAACCATTCCCACCTCATTCATACAAGGAAAGGACAAAGACAGGGTAGATAGAGGGAGAAAGTACACCCATGCCCAAACCGGGATTCGAACCCAGGACCTCCTTATCCGCAGTCAGGCACGCTGACCACTAGACAAGTTGGGCGGCACACACACGTAACACAGTAAATCAGTTACACGTGATTTCAATAATACAAGAGTATCACATTCAAAGCCTGACAGTTTTATTAATAAACACGTGTCATTCATCAATGGGCGCTATTTTACAAATATAAAAAATAGGAATGTATCAGGTATATATAACTCCAAGGAAGGCAGTCTATTTCTAACCATTGGTAACCTAACCATTGTTCTGCATTAACCTATCTTTCTAATATATTTTCCTTTTCAAATTGTTGTTTGTAGAGTTATTTACTATGTTGAATTTATTTTGCTAAGAAAAAACAGCTACATGGAGTTATTCCTCTCTTATGAGAAAGATGCGTGTAACTGCTCAGTAATTTAAATGCAGTATTAAGGTTCTGCGTATTCGTTTTACGTTAAGATGAAACATAATGCTTCCAATTTTTTTTAAACTAAAATAAGAAAAATAACAATGCAATATTTAAAATCTAATTTCAAATTCATGTTTCATGTTTATAGTAAAAAGAAATTTCACCTGAAAACAAAATAATAAAAATGTTGTTTTCCATTCTGGAAAGAAACAGCACTAAGCTGAAGTAAATATATTAAATTTCGTATCGAGAAATTTACATAAATTTACAAAATATTTTATTAATTTAATACAATATTAATTTTACACTTATGTAAAACAAGAATATTTTAATTAAAACAGGAGATTGTAATTAAAAATTATTTGAAGTATTTCGATATTATTTTTAAAGTCCAAACTATCAATGAGTTAAAAAATTTTAATTTGTAGTCAATGTTATTTCGCAATTTTATAATGCGAATAACAAAACTTTACTTAACTTATTATGGTTTAAATAATGCCTTTATTTAAACCATAATAAGTTAAGTAAAGTAAGTAATGAAATCCTTGTCATTATATGTATATATATTAATGTTAAAAGCTTTCCTCAGATAATTTTTAATGTCTTTTTTTATATTTAATAAAATTTACGAATACCAACTGATTTATATTAAAGATACAAATTATTTGCATAAATGTCTTTTGGTTAAATTTATTTTCAATATTTTCTTCTCTGAAATTCATACAATTTACCAATATTCACAATATTTTCTCAGGCTTTTCTTATCTCTCATGTTCATCTTTCATAATCATCAACTCATAGCAAAAAGAGTCAATTTTAATTGTGAGTTAGTTTTAGATTACAATAATTAATTTATTATGAAAAGATTTTAATAATTGTAGTAGCTTGACAGTTTTATTTAAGTTTGTGTGTGATACATTTTATAACAATTTGCATCAAAATTGTTTACATTGAAAATATATTTATATGAAATAAATTGGAATTCAAATTAATCAAATTTTTATATACTATCTTTTTTAATACTTTCTCACTGCTTAAAATTTTACAGGATTATGTTTTCCAATGAATGACCGTCATCAATTACATTCAACTGCTATTTAAAGGGTGGGTATATTACACTAGCATCATAACTTCGAATTTCTTTAAGTAGTTTACTGAACAGCCAGAAATTCATCTTCTCTTGAAATTATTAATAATGAATAAAATTGACAACAAGATAAATAAAAAATAAATTTATTAAATTCACGAAACGAATATTCCGATTTCATGCATTTTATCGCGAACGAAGATATTAGACATACCCGATGACAGTCAATGTATAAGTATACATAATATAACATAAACTAGAGTCGCCATCTGGTAGCAAAATAATAAAACCACAATCATATTTATTATGAGCATATGAAATCATTCAACAATATTATATTAAAACAACATTTAAAACAAGCTACGAGCATTACAAAAAACAAACAAACAATATTTGTGTTTACTTTTTAACATGTATTAAATTGAAAGTATTTAAAATACTTACAAATAAACAGGCCTTTTAACAAAACAAAATTCAAAAATTCAATGGTAGTATATATATATATATATATATATATATATATATATATATATATATATATATATATATATATATATATATATAATGCAATTCTCTTTCGAACATCTTTTTTATAGCAGAAATACTGGATTTTTGCATCAGAGTGATCGCTATGCATCCAAAATGCATGAATTGAGAGACAACACATTCACATGCAGTGATTTAGGTCATGTTATTAATTCTATTGCTTTTAAACTATTTATTAGCCCTTAGTCTAAGTAACTTTTTGCCTTGTCAGTGGAAATAAAAAATTTCACACTGACATCTTACACTTTAAAAACATAATAAATATATGAAGTTTCTTGAAATGTCTAACATTTTTTATGATGTAGACCAAAGTTTATATATGAATAATATGTATCAATAAAAAAGTTTAAATTTCTCATATTCATCGGGAAAAATATTCGTTTCACTAATCACAAATTAAGAATAATCTGGCCTTTTCTAGTGCCCTCATAAATAATGAAAGTTAGTTAAAACTCTATAGGTGTTTTTGAGAGTTCAGATCATTACTGGTTTATCAATCGGTTATACATTTATGATGTTAAATTGGATAAATCAAACACATTTCTTTTACAGTGTTATTCATTAAAATGGATTTACTTTGGAGTAATTCAGAAAATAATAAATACTTGTCCATATGGTTGAATAGTTACTTCTTATTCCATAGTATTTAATAATTGATTATTGTAGCTGTAGAAATTAGAAAATCAAAGAAGTTAGAAATATTTCTAAGAAATAAAATCTATCTGGAAAAATTTTATGGAAAACAGATTTTGTTCTGAGACATATATGTCATAAAATTTTGAAGTCTCAATGAGTATTTTATTTTCAAATGATATCGATATAAATAACAATTCCTTTTCTAAACATTGCAGCATATATTTCTTTTTTAAAATAGAATTTTTTCTGATTTACACTTTCAAACGTTTCAGAGGACAAATTTTCTGTTTTGCGTAAAATTTATTTTCTGAAATATTGAAATAAAAAAACATTCATTGATAAAAAAAATGTTATAATTATTTTATGCAGAGCCTAAAACTGAAAATAAAGACATTATTCGTAAATTATTCGATATGTTAAAAAATTTGTGGCAACCGAATGTTTTCACTTTATTAATTACATCATTTGCATATAATGAACAAGTAGTTTACTCAGTATTTACATTCTCAAGTACTGTATCTAAAGTAACAATTTTTTTGTTAATATCTGCACTGTTATATTGCACATGATTGTCATTTTGAGCAGGTTTTTTGTCAATTTTCGCTCAAAAGACGGATTTTATATCTAACATCTGTGACTTTAGTATTTTTTCTTCACTTTTACTACATGTTTCATCTTTCTCTATGAAAGTGATTCAAGGCTTTTGTATAACGCAGTTTTTTTTAATGAAAATGTTTGCATTGTGTTATTGTATATCTCATTTAAATAATTCTTTTAAAATATCTTTTTGAAAATTTTTCTCTAAGTTTAATTTTAATTATAAATTTAGTGAACTGAACTGGACTTCATTTGAATAATATAGATTTAAAATGAATTAGTTCATGACTGAAAATATATTTTGAAATGATAATATTGGAGCAAATAATGCGGCCATATCGTCTATGACTTAAAAATTAATATATGCTGTACATTAATACTGAAGGAAATTAACACTGGTATACAAAAAACTTTCTTTATGAGAACTAAATAAACAGAATCTTATTAACTTGACTCCTCAAATATGTGCTCATATTTGAAAGAACATTTTTAAAGCTCTAAAAGAATTGATACTTAGAAAACACCTAATGATAAATATTCAGGTTTAGTAAAAAAAAAAGTTATATATTTTGATTTTCTGCTTTATTTTGCATATAGCTCTTCAGCAGCAGTCGACCTGCATACTGGGACTCTCCTTGCCGTGGCACCTCTTTCCCATGGTTTCAATGTCCTGATGAAAATACTCACCATGTTCATCAGAGAAAAGATCACTCACTATTTCCTTATCGTTTTCTTCTTTATTATTTATACGAACTCTAAAATTTTTTTTTCAAATGACTTCCACGCTGCGTTTTCCGATGGATTCAATAGTTCTACAAAATACTCATTATGCAATATTACTGATCTTATATGTAGTGCTATAAATATACCTTCCTTCAATTTTGCATCACTTATTTTAGGAAACTTAGATTTCAATTACATAAAGACAGCGGAAGTCTTGTCTATAACTTTTGCAAAATTATTAATCAGCCTTATTTTTACATGTAGGGAAGATAAAGACACCGTTTCGGGTACTACAAAAGAAAAGTTTGATACATTTTTATGTCATGGAATAAGACATTCACATTAAGCCACTGTTTCCCTATGTTATGAAAGTGTCTATTCTTGCTCTCCCATTCACACAATAAACAAAATTTTATCTATCTAAGCTGCAAACTTTACAATAAAGTATTACCTTAAGTCACTCACTTATACTCCAGACTTATTTAGTATACTGAATCTTTACTAACAACGATTTCATTATATGTTTTTCTGTAACTCACTAACATACGCAACAGGTATTGATAGTAATTCCTTTCCATTATGCAGTAATACAGCTTTCTAACTAGTTTTTGATCAGTTTATGAAATATCACCGTTCATGTGGCTAGAGTTGATATCCAAGAGACCCCATTACTGAATAAACATTATTACAAATTACTGCATTGGCTTCTTTAGAAAATTAGTCTTTAAAATCCCACTTTCAATTACGATAAACAGATATCTGTACGTCTTCCTTAAATTCCTTTGAATCTGGAACTTAAAAGTTCCGCTGATTCTTTAGATAAATTTGAATCCTTTATAAGAAAGTTCATTAGGATCTTGTTGAGAGAAAAAATTGTATTCTGTGTTGAACTACGTGCTTCAAAGAAAAGGTCATTTCTCTTCTTTCCTTCATCAACAGTATGCGTTTGGTCCGAGTCGAAGTCGTATAATTTGGACTCTTTGGTACTGCCTCCCTTCACTATGAGGCACAGGCCTCACTGCAAATGCCAAATTGGGATATTTTACTGTATATTTTATTTTAGACTTTATTTTTCTACTGTTTGTTCATCAAAGGTAACAATCAGTTGAATTGTCCTACTATTTTCTCCAAATCATAAGGATTATAAACGGCATATGATAAGTACCATTTTTAGAAGCCTAATACATGATACACAGCATCCATCTAGGGCCCAATTTTTATCAAAATACCCAGATTTAGAAATGGAATACCGTTCACAATAGATTTTTCACAGGGCGTGTGAAAATTCAACTTTGAGACTTGAATGTTCGTTATCTAGAAATGCAGCAGAAGTTGTTAGGTTGATTTAAACATTTTCTTGGAATAGTAAAAAGTTTATAAAACTTTAAACAAATAAAACCACAACAAAATAAGTACAAAACTACAACAGAAATAAAAACAGCAATCACTTGCCCTACTCATTACGATTTCAATTTGTCCTTAATTTGCAAGAATCACAGAAAAATACTAATGACATTTACAAGAAAATTATGCCTGATGAAAGGAATCTAATTACAAATTTGGATTTAGTATGCAAAATTACATTAAATTCTTTTTGTATTTTTTTATGAAAAGAAATTATGTTGGCCAGTATAATTTAAACCAACAAATCAAATCAAATAAAGAAGAAAATATTCAAAGAATGGATTAATTTTTTAAAAAATAAATACATAAATACGTAGTCTAAAATAATAGAAATTATGAAAAGATATATATATATATATATATATATATATATATATATATATATATATATATATATATATATATATATATATATATATATATATATATATATATATATATATATATATATATATATATATATATATATATATATATATATATATATATATATATATATATATATATATATATATATATATATATATATTAAATATAAAAATAATTTAGTGAAGGAATGTAAAAATTAAACATATTTCATGCTAAAATCATAGCAGATGTATATAAAAGAACTCTGAGTTTATTTAGAAATTTTAATGTTATAAAACAGAATTATTCCGTTTAACCCTTTATTAAATAATGCGCTTATTCAATGATTTTTAACACATATAAAATAGTTTTTTTGATTTTTCATTGAATAATGAATCATTAAAGAATATTGAAGTTTGATAAAAAATTTTAATTTAATAAAAAATAGCAAAAGAGATTCAATTAATAGTTTTAATGTGAAATTAATAAACGTCTTACTTGTTTCAAAGAGATGAGTTTCGAATTTTAACTGTAAATAATTTTAATAAATAAATAAAAATCTATTTTTCATACTTTAATGCAATTTAAAAATATACCCAATATAATTTTATTATCCTATATATATATAATCTATTTTTCTGATTTTTCATTTAACGACAGCTGCATCATTGCAAGAAAGCTGTTAAAAAAGTATTGAAGAAAATGTCATTCAAATGTTACTTTGTGACGTGTGATTCATTTCCGTCTCTAACATGTGGTGATCAAGCTTGGTCAGTGCCGCCCAAGTACTTTATGGATTGTTTTCCTGGGAATTTATTGGGAAGATGTACGCTACTTTCCAAACAGTAAGTACTATGTAAATAATTAAAATATTATACGATTCCTATTATTTTACTTTTTAAAATGAATCTTGTAGGATCTATTTCTATAATTTGTATGTCATGGAAATGAAATAATTCAATGATTTCGTTTATTAGCAATAGGGTTTTTATCGTTATATTAAAAAAAGTCATAAGAAAAGGATTGAAAAATTTTAATAGAAAATAGTAAAAATGAAAGAATTGATTTAAAAACTGAAAATAAATTGCAAGCAAAATTAGCTTACTTTTTAATTTCTTAAACATATTTTAAAAAAAAATTCTTTTTGAATTGTTTTTCAGAAAACTTTTTTTAAAATATATATATTAAATAAGTAATGAATTTTCAATCTTTGTCTCCTTTATTTTAAAATTTTATTGACCATTTATTCGTTAAGCCTGTATGATTAATAGTTTTAATGTTTGTATGTATAGTATTTATAATAAAATATTCAAAGTATACTTTATAAACAGCATGAATTGTATTCTATTCAAACATAATTAAGGAACAAATTTATCGGGTTTTAAAACTATTGAAAAAATTGCAGTTTTTAATAGGAATTAAATATTGCATGTATGTATTTAATCTGCCAAACATTGTTCTAATCGTTATTATATAAGTACAATGAACTAAATTTCATGAATAAAAATGCTTAACAATTTTAAAACAATAAAAATATTACTTTTTAAAGAACAATGCATTTGTGAATATTATTAAAATATCACTATTTAGAGTAATTCAAATTAATTCAACACTTGGATTTATATTAAAAAGAACAGTCCAAAGATAATTTGAAAAACTTTAAATTATTTAAAGCAAATTTATTAAAATAAAAAGAAATATTTTAAAATGTTTTTATTAAATAATCATTACAACGAGTATTATTCTTGATGTAAACATGCATTTTTAAAGCTTATTACAAAAAATTATAAAATTCTTGAAACAGATTACTTTTTGAAGAAAACTGTAAAACAAAGAATTTATATGTGAATTTTATAACAGTTATATAAAAATACATTAATAAAATACCACATACATTAAAATACAGCAAAAAAATATTCATTAAATTAAAAACTATTCTATTTTAATTTAATCTTCCATCTTAATAACTGAGCAATGATAAAATCAAATTATTCCTTTGAAAAGTATGATTACAAAAATAGATTGTAAGAAAAGTCATAAAGGCATTTAATTTATATTTTCGAATATGAAAGTTACAAATGTTTGAAAGAAATCGAAAGAAATACAAAAAATATATTTATATGCATAAAATAATAATAATACAAAGGTGAGTAAAGAATGTAATATTAAAAAGCTTTAAAAATTTTTAGTATGTAATTCTTGCAAGTATAATTGATAAATCACTTTATTATTGCCTAAAATTAATTCTTACATATTATCTTTTAAAAATGTAAGAAATTTGTAGTTTGTGAATTCGGTTTTATAATTGTATTAATTTTACTATATTTTTTAAAAAATTTAGGTTTGTAAATTTTGCTTATTGTTTCTTAATATTATCCATTTTTAGACTCATTTAGAATTCACATTATCCCATACACGGGTACTTAACCATATATTTTGATGCTTAAAAATTAATTCTTTTTTATTCTTTAGGTAAATAGGTCATTGGATACATCGGACACTACAAGAAGAAAATGGCGTAAGTACAGGAAAGTAATTTTTAAAAATATTACGAGGAATACTATAATTTAAACTTTCATTTACTATATAATAATTAGAAATATTTTTTAACATACTATAAAGCAATGTACACTTGCATTAAAATAACACTATTTTTTTCCAATAAGCTTTTATTTTTATCTTAAAAATTTATCTGTTGGATTTACTTAGTTAGTTATTTTGACTTTATAAAAATAAATTTTAATATTTTCTAATAAATTATATCCAGCGTTAAAATTTTTCGTACTTGACATTATTATGTAAATTTACGCCCTTCTATTAAATTTATATATATATATATATATATATATATATATATATATATATATATATATATATATATATATATATATATATATATATATATATATATATATATATATATATATATATATATATATATATATATATATATATATATATATGTATATATTTAATAATATAATAACTTATATTTTTATCATACTTAGTTAAAATTTTCATTGGTCTCTACAAAAATACATACAGAAAACCTTTGTATCCGCTTGATTATGCAGTGGCTATTAGGGATAATAAAATTTTGATAAATTCTATGAGACTGTGTAAAAAGGACAAAATCAATTCAAATAGGCTTTTGTGAGAACAATTTAAAAATACAACAGCTAACATAAACGAACTTATTGTTTAAGGCAAAATGAAATTATTCACTATTTACAAATTTCTTACTATCAATCTTAAGAACTAGAAGAAAAAGTTTCAGAAAAACTTTTCTTAAACATACAATATATGATTTGTATTTCTATATCATACAATAAGAATATTATAAGTAAATACACTTCTACGATTAAAACCACACTTAGAAAAAAAAGTAAGGACAATATATACAGGATTTTTTAGAATTAGGTTGATTCAACCATCTCTATAGTTATTTGAGTGATTCAAATATAATGATTAAATAAACATCAAATTAGAACAACTAAGTGAACTTTTTTGCACAAAATAAATTTTTAATACAGTAGTAAATTAATGTTTTTTTATTCTTTTATCCATGTAACCTAGCTTCAAATTTCAAATACCATTAAATTTCTAAAGTCTTTTCAGTACTTTGAGAAATTTAGGGCATCTTTTTAACGCAAAGAATATTTAACGAAGTAGAACACGCTTTTAACTAAGGCCAGGCTCTAAGATAGATAATATAGTTAGTTTTAACATTTTTTGTTAACTAAATATTTTGCTATAAATTATGTGGATTTGAATACTTTACCACTCAAACATACATTCTTTTAATATTATGCTGTAAATTATATAATTATGTATTCATTTATACACATAAGTACAGCAAATGCTGGTTTTTACCAACCACTAGCTTATAAACAAGTAACTGGTTTTTAAGTCCCAAACTTAGTCTCATAACACAATGACATTTTAGTTCTCATTTATGAATTAAGGTTTGGAATTTATCCGTTCAGCGAAATCATTTTAATTCCCTTTCATTTACGTTTCTTACTATTGCCTTTTGTTTTTGTTATATTAACTTAAGTGTTGATCTACTTGTGAATAACGAAGCAATAATGATTGGAATTAATGGATAGTTGACATATGATTTGGAAGTAAAGCTGTGTCATCCTAATTTATCCCCATAGATGGCAATTTAAAAGGAGGAGGACATTTGTAAGATGTTGTATTTTTTGTTTTGTTGCTGATTTTGTTTCATTTGGATAACTCAATAATTGAAGTCTTATCATTAAAGAAAGAGATAGGGACATTTTCGTTGTGATATTTCAGTTATGTCCTAGTTCAATAAACAAAAATATTTATCAATTGAAATAAAAAAGAAAATTTTAAAAAAAGGAGACAGAAAAGTATTTAAAAAATATGGAATTTTAAATCATTAGAGAATTTTAAAAGCTTATAAAATAAATCCTAAAAAGTAGAAACAATTCCAGAAAAGATAATCATTCTTGAAAATAATAATAGAGGAATAAAGCATATTAAACTGTGGAAAACAACTTTAACAAACTGAAAGAAAAACACATCAAAATGGAATATCAATTTTGGGTTATCAATGCAAACAAAATTATTGCTAGGACTATTTCCAGACTTAGAGCCCAACATTTTTGTGGAATGACTATAAATACCGGCACCAGATCTTACTAATCATATAGGAACTGCCCTGAGGAGGAGCTCATACCGGAACACAGTTTTAATAGCCCTACCATCATAAAAAGTTTACAGGCTATTGACGAATTTCCCTTTCAGAGAAATCTCTATAATAATAAAATTGTACACATGCCAAGGCTATGATTTTGGCACTTGGAGTAATTTGACTTGACTTCAAATGGAAACAACACCAACCAACCAACCAAAAACAACTTTACTTGCTCGAAAAATGTGAGTAATTGTAATGTCAGGGAAGATCAACCGAACTATTTTGATTCAAAACTGAAAATAAAAGAATTCAAACATTTATTGATCGTAAATCAGTAAATTATCCGATGTCTTGAATGCTAGTACAGACCCGATTTGTGATTTAGTGTGGTGAATGTGGGGAACAATGAATAAAACTTCAGAAACTGAATGAAAATATGAAGAATTGAAACCCAAGTAAGAGAAATGAATAGAATTGAAATCCTGCATATGACAGGTGTGTTTTCCTATCTCAAAAGAACACTCAGTTTCCAAGGTAATATATGTGATAGAGAAAAAAAGTCAATAAAAGATTTCCTCGCGGCCATGATATGAATTGAATTCAAAAACTACCTCTACTTTTCATAGAAACATATTTAAATTTAGATGCTTTATAAATGACCAAAAACAATTCTCTGAACACCATGCTAACACCAACTTAACCATGACTGGAAACACTTGTCGAAAATGATTGAGAGGCTTGGATTGGCATCTTTTCTAGCAAAATCGTAAAGTATTTATAACTTTACTACCCATGTAGAAGTCCCGAGTTTTGAAGCAAATCGTGCAATTTGACCCACCAAATTTAACTCCGGCTTGAAGTTCATGTGTTTCAGGATATTATCAACAACTTTAAGTGAAAAAAATCATAGAATACTTTGGCAAAGATTGATAATGGGCTTGAAATTGAAGTAGCTGTAGGAAACTGATATTATAAATATAGTGCTCTTTGTGTCAACCTATACTTAGAATAATATTGAGCAAAAAAAGATTGTATAATATTTCGTTATACAAGCTTCATTAACAAAACCACTGGAACTAAGAAAAACCAAGAAATTTAAGCGTTACGACTTAAATGAAGATGAGTAACTTATGCATGAATTTCATCAAAGAAATCCAATCCTGCCGAAATTTTTTTAATGTTGACTTATATGTGATTTGTACAAAAGAAGTGTCGGATAATGAAGTTATTGAAAATATTTATTTATTTATTTATTTTACAAATGCCAAACATTAGTGCTTAAACCATTAGTTCCCGGTCCCTCAAATATTTTTGACAATGTTCTCATATTGAGAAAGTACGGTATAATAATATTATTGAAAATATAATAGATAAGATTTAAAACGCTTATTTAGAAGAACAGCGACTAACTTGATTATTTGACTGCCACACATTCTCTTTTTAGTTTACATGTAAATGAGCTTTATATGCTAAAAAGATTTTACAATTGGTTACAGTTATATTCAATACTTAATATTAAAAACTTTGTAACACTTACACCAATGTGACCAAAGTTTCGTTCACTTTTCAACAGAGTGTACTCAAGTTTTTGCCCTAAACTGATCATCAAAATATGAATTGATGGTGGTTGATGATTTTCTCCAATTTACACCAGTGTCTTTTCCTATTGTTTCCATTTTTTCTTATGGATTCTGTAAACTGTCTCACCAATAATTGCTTCTAGATTTATAAAATATAATAATGTAGTTCCTGGTAAGGTTGTATTTATTTTAAATATGTATAGTTACCAGAAAAAATGTCATTTTATTCATAGCATAAATTATTGACATTTTCATAGAGGTGAAGAAAAATAATACCAAAATACTTTTCTATAAAGGATAAGAGTTAAAATGTGTTTTTAGAAAGGTAGATTTAAAACAATAAAAAATATTCTCATTGGTTTGTTATATTTTTCATCAATAAAATGAAAATAATAAATATTTTAAGAATCAATTTTGTTTTACAAGTATTTCTTATTAAGTGCAAATGAAACGTCATTTTAACTTTTATTGCATTATACATACATACATACATATATATATATATATATATATATATATATATATATATATATATATATATATATATATATATATATATATATATATATATATATATATATATATATATATATATATATATATATATATATATATGTATATGTATATATATTTGTGTGTGTGTATCATTTTGTGTAATGTACATAAAGGGTTGCTTTATACAAATTGCAGAGTTCCCAGGAATTCGATACGTGTTCGTCGCTGTTGCCTTCCTTGGAATGGTTGAATTGTATGCTGTAAGAGTGAATCTTAATGTTGCCATAGTAGCCATGGTTAAGAGTGGAAGTGATAGCAGCACTTTAAATGTATCTGCAGTAAATGAATGCGGTGCCCATAAAAGTATGCCCAACAAAACAGCCTACAGGGATGATATGCCAAATGTAAGTAATCAAAAACTAAGTGATTTCTTTTCGGCAATTGAAAGAAGCAAGCCATACTTAAAAAAATATAACTTAATATAGAAGAAAACCATTGACTATTCGTAATTCTTGACTTTAGGGTTAATAACTTAAATAGATTTCCAATGTAATCTGGACTTTAATAGAAACAATTTGGAAATCTATAAGCTTCTAGAAGAAACATTAATGAGTTCACTCACAAATTGGTCTACAAACAAGAGAACAAACATGAATATGAAATTGCCTTTAATACTTTGAGCTATATCATAATCTGATTTGTTGCTTTTTTGCTACACATATGTTAATTCGTTTCTTTTATGTCATTGTTTTTTCATAGCGAGTTTTTAAATAAAATTATTTTGTTAAGATCAGTTTTAAAATTAGTATTTCAGTTGTTTTGTATGATAATATTGCTCTATAAAATTTAAATTTTGCTAAGAAAATTTTTAAGTTTTGCAAAATTCAATAATTTTTAATTAAAAAAATGACCTGTTTCATTACTAATAAACTTTTCTTAAATGATTAAAACTAACTTTTGTAACAAAAATTTAGTTTAATTCTTATTTGTTAAATAATATTATCCAATTTCTTGTAAAAATTTTCTTAAAATTTTAAATGTAAAATCATAATATTCTCTGAAAACTATTATAAAAATTTTTCTTTTAATATCCACTAAATTTAAGAGAAAAGCTCAAAAATTTTTTCAACACATCCTTTATTTTCTTTCAAAAATATTTTTATCTTTTCCATTTTAATAGGTAGCAAAATATGACTGGTCACCAAAATTACAGGGCATTATATTAGGTGCCTTTTATTACGGGAATTTTATTACTCCTATACCTGGTGGAAGGATAGCTGAAGTATACAGTGCCAAATGGGTTTTTGGAATCGGTAATTTCATCACGGCCATGCTCAACATGATGATACCGATGGCAGCTGATTTCAGTGTGTACGCCGTGATTGCAGTGAGAGCTCTTGCAGGATTTGTTCAGGTACATTAATCTCATTCCTATATTTTGCTAGTAAGTATAATACCCAAAATACCAAGGATCATATAATGTTTGTATATATCTTGTCATTTGATTTGAATAAGAATGCAGAAAGAGAAATTTTCCGATTACAAAATTAGAAAATTGCTTGAATCAACTAGCAATTTTGTGAATGTTTTCCTTATTGCCTAAGACACAGTCGAAAATGTAGAGTAAAAACTTAACTGAAATAAATAGCTTACTAAACAACTTTAGACAGAAGAATATAATATTTATGAACTCGTTTTTTTGAAAACTTTCTTGCCTTCCTTTTCAATCAATAAATTAGAAAGATTTTTCATAAAGATTTTAAATGCAATTAGTTTCAGCAGCTTCTTTAAATGAAATATATTTTATTAAACTTTTAGGGAGTAACTCTTCCAGCAATGTACTACATGCAAGCTCTGTGGTTGCCAGACAACGAAAAAAATTTTCTCTCGTCTATACTATATACAGGATTTAATGTCGGGACTGTGGCAGGAATGGGAATGACAGGAATACTTTGTGAATCAAGCATGTTTGGAGGTTGGCCGTCATCATTTTATGCTGTAGGTAAGAGTTTAAAAGCCCTTAAAGTCTGAATCAAATCTATATATCAATCAACCTATCTATGTTTTTATAGAAGAATTTCTTACATTTTTTTGTTCTTTTTGCACCTTCATGCTTCCTTGTACCTAGAACAGAATTGGACTCTACCAATTAGATAGGAGTAGCCGGGTGAAATCTTCGCGATTTTGAAGCAGGGACCAAGCAGAAGACCCTTAATACTTGGCTTACCGTCCCCTTAGTTAATATTTTAATTGGAGGACATTGTAACCACAGCATATTTAACGTGCCCCAACCGCTTTTAGCGAACATGACGGTTAATCCGAGAATCGAATTCACTACCATCCGATAATGAGAATGACGCCCTAACCAACCAAGCCACCACAGCCCATTGGAAGGTAGTGAGATTGAATACCAACTTAACTAAAGATCCTTCGTATTCCTTAATAGCAGCTTAGGCACGTAAATTGTGTCGTGTGGTTCTGTTGTCCTCCATGTGAAGTAATACTACTAGTGGTGGCAGGGCAAGTATGAGGATCACTTCAACTTGGTGCTTGCTTTTGTATTATGAACGAAACCCAATTTCGGAATCACGGTGACACACTCACTGCCTCTGATACCTGCAACTTTCAAAGGTATCATTCCACTTGGAAGACATTGCCATCTTGCCCAGACACTTTTCTTGTGATGAATGTCTACTTCGTAAGTAAATAACTTTCTAATTTCATTTTCGATTAATTTAGGTATACTTGGATGCATTTGGTTCATGTTGTGGTGTATTTTGATATCGAATTCTCCCGAAGAACACTCATGCATCACAAAAAGTGAACTAGAGTACATCATATCAAACATCAAGAGAGATGAAAACGGTGAAGTATGGTTTTCCTTAAAACTGATAACAAAATTCATTTTCGTTTCCGTTTAGGATTATAATAATAAGAACTAAAACAATTTCATATTTTACCCCATAGGATCTTCCAGTTCCTTGGATGAAGATTCTTACCTCTCTTCCTGTCATTGCGTTTATTGTAATGCAGTCAGGAATTGATTGGTGCTATTATACATTTCTTACTAATCTGCCAACTTTTTTTCACAACATTCTTAACTTTAATACAGCAAAGGTGATAATTCATTACATTTATTTATAACGACTAATTAAAATTTTTATCATAGTTTTATTTATTATATCTGAGGAGAAATGCCAATAAAATTTTTAATATGATAAACAAAGTGTGCTTTTGATAAAGCGAATGCATTTCTTTACAAAATTCCATGATCATTACCATTAACAAAATATAAATAACCCCGGAAATTAATGAAAAATTTTAAATGAATATTTTAAAGTTTAAAAAGAAGAGATTCAAAAATAGAATAGTTTAAATAAATGATACAGAATAAACACCTAGTTTCACTATTGAAGTCCCTCTAAATACTGTAAAGTTACGTACAAGTAGTTTCATAAATCAATTTTTATCATGTAAAAATGTAGGAATCTATCTAATACTGAATGTCTATCACTAATACGTTCATTAGAAGTGGTGATTCAGGATTCAAATTAACTAGTTGAATTTAACATCTTATTTCAACAATAGAAAGTGGATGTTGAAATTTTGTATTTTATCTCTAGAAATGGAACTTGAAACATTTCTGAGATTCTTCCCATGAAATAATATGAATATAAGAAATATGAAATACCATATATGAAAATATGTCTCTTGAAACAAAATATTGTGTGTGGTAAGAATCTTACATTAGTTTTCAACTGTCAGTTCATTTAGTTCGGAGTGACAATATTGAATTACTTAACTTTTTACTTAGAGTCAATACAACTATTTCATACACAATACTTATAATTATACATTAAATTTTCTTTTTCTGTTCCCTGTAATATTGTTATAAATATGCATTGGTATAATTTGCGTTTCTGTGTATTGATATACGAATGTACATAAATTTCCAAATTTTAAACAAGTAAAGTTTCTTCGATCCCAAACATATGTTTCATTTAATTAGTCAAAAATTTTGTTGGAATTGAAAAATATCTAAAACAGCCATCATATATTGTGCCATAAGTTTAAATACTAATTAACAAAATTTTAGAACCAAAATTATGCTTTTTTTAAAATAGTGAATGAATGATATTGAACTCGGTCATCCTGTATGTAAATCCTGTAAGAAGAAGCATATAATTTTATTAATCTACATTAATATAGAGCAAAAAATTTAAAATGTTGTTATTTTCTTAGTTTATAATTTGATAATTTCTTTTCTGTGAAAACAAATTAAAGTTGCAAAGATAATTCGCACGAAATAACTATTCCTACCTTCTAATGTTATCAAGTATCTAAGAAAAAAGTTATTGGCTTATTTTCTCAAATCTAAAAACTGATTATTATCCAACATTTGCCACAACTTAGTATACTCTACATGCCTGAAATGTCTTTAAACACGGATATTACAAGCTTATTACTTTTAAATATCAAGCTTAGATGAACTGGTGAAACAGAGATTGCCAGCACAACGTGGTTTGACTAGTTAAAATTAAAGCTCAAAAAGTTATCTCAAATACAATAACAATTGTATGAGACTCTGGACAGAGAAGAGGAACAAAAGGCCAATTCGGTAATTTTCCTATTCATTATTCTTTCAGCTTTCTCAAACAAAAAGCTTGGACTATAAATATTCTTTGCTATATCATACTTACTTACACTCCTTAAAGGTGGATATTGTTAAATCTCAAAAGTATTGAGATGGAGCCCTAGATTACTTCCTGAAACTCCTCCGCAGTGGTTAGACCAGCATTTAATTCTATCTCAAGTAGTGCGTATTCACATAGAGTGCACTTGTGGATATGCACTTTAATAACATAGATATTACTTGCATACATCGGCCATAATATTCGTCAGAGTTCAATAATGTTGAAAAATACATGATGATGAAGTCGTGTCCACGGAGTACGTGCAAAAACCCTAAATGTGTCCTCGAAGCTGTGGAAGACAGCTCTGGCGATCTCTGCAGCTTTATTTGTAAAAAGAAGCTCCACAGGACCCTCTATGATGATGTTAAAAAGCTTGGCCAGCATCGCTGGACACCTGAAGATGTGTTGTGGAGACAGTTGGGTGTTATCCGGGCAGTGAGGGTAAAACTTGGTGTAGCTTCTTTGTTCATCTGAAGAAACTCTGATGCTTTTCAAGTGTTTTGTTCTAAGTCTGGATATTATAGTTGAAACGGTTCTGTCGCTGTTTAATTCTGGAATAAAAAACTTTTTAACTTGTTGGCAAATTAATTTTCGGCTAACAAGTGCATTGGCGTCAAAGAGGGTCAAGCATTTGGATAGCTTAGGAGAATTAAGGGCCTCTTCAGCGAATTCATCGCCTATCTCGTTGCCAGGGATATCAATATGTACAATTTATGGGAAAAAAAGTTGCCAAAGCCCAAAAGGTGATGAACTTCTGCCTGTTGGTCCGCTAAAAGTATTTTCTCTCTACCACCCAAGAAATCCAATGTAGGCATTCCCCTATTCACCATCCGAGGACGCGCTCACTCGGAGTTACATGAAAAATACATGACTCCCTCCATTGAATAATAAACAACTGAATATGACGCACTTATAAATTTTTCCTTGGACAGTAACTGCTTGAAAATGCTTACTTACTTATTGAAAGATATAATATTCATAACCATATCAATATTACATAACTAGTGCATCTATTTAATTGACTCTCAAACTTAATGTTTTTAAATTACTTTTATGAACTTCTATAGTGAAGTACTTGAGTTATAGTAACTGATTATATTTAATTTTAGAAACAAGTATTTAATTTAGTAGGAAAATGTTATTTTTAACTAATTAAATTTGCTATTATGTGTGACATAATATCTCGTAGTAAGGCTTAAATATGTTGTAATATCTTAATATCATATTGAAGCATTATTCAAAATTTTAGAATGGTTTTCTTTCGTCACTTCCTCATCTGCTGAAAGCTACAGTATCACCTTTGGTTGGATTTGCTTGTGATTTAATGATTAGAAAAGGAATTTTGACTACTAATTTTGTTAGAAAATTCTGTGGTGGTGCATGTAAGTCTGTATTTTACATTTATCAATCACTACCATAAATACATTTAATAAAATTATGATAATTTTATTAAATTTAATATATTTACGATGAAACTAAATATAAAAACCATTTAGTTTTGCATAAATTTATTTCGAATGATGTTAAAAAATTCACAAAAAATTATTTAAAGCATGAATTTACACATAAATGAAAGAATATGCTGAAAATGTCACCTTAATTCCATTATTACTAATGATAAAATCTATAAATTCATTGATTCTTTCATATTGCTTTCATACTGCTACTTTTGAGAGAATTGTAGTATCTTGTGGCTGAACTATAAAATCGTGCATATATATGTGTATAAAAGTTCTTTTCCGTTTCCTTGAAATTTATATTTTAGTCTTTTCATTGTATATCTTTCTGTCGCCCTCATTTTTATATACATATGTATTAGCAATTATTATATGAGAGACAGCATAAAGCAGTATATAGAATATCTCATGTATAACTTTTTAATCAAACTCCATCTACTCTTTTGTTTTAAGCATCCTTTCTATTTGCTTTAAAATTAATCATTTTCTGTCCATAATAAGTAGTGAGCAATATCGATGCAGCATAATAGAAAAGAATAAAGGATATTACTTCATAAGAATTGTCAAAAAAAAAACCCTTTCCAAATTGAGTGTTTATAAAAGAATTAAAATTGATGAATCAAAGTAGACTTATTCATTTAGTAATCAATCTATTTAGTTATCAAAATGTAAATATTTTATTATCTCTTATTTGTTATCTTAATTTTTTTATTATCTACTATATAATACCTTATTTAAATTTCTATTATGTTATTATTATTATTTACAGTTATCAATTTAAAATTTAATTTTAGTTAATATATTTATATATATATATATATATATATATATATATATATATATATATATATATATATATATATATATATATATATATATATATATATATATATATATTTATATATATATATATATATATATATATATATATACATATATATATATATATATATATATATATATATATATATCACTTCAAATTTGCATAGTAATAAAGGAAAACCCGAGAGATTTTATATTCGTTTTACAAATATAAATTAATATAGATTTTGTAGATTTAAATGTAAAAAAACTTCATATTTTATTAACTTTAACAAGAGAGAAATTAAATTATTGTTATCAATAATTTTTCACAAAAATTTTAGCTTCACGGAAGTAATATATAGATGATATATTCGGAAATACACAACATAAATGTTAAAGTCTGATTGATAATTACATGAAAAATTTTATTTACTCATATTGCATACTTAAGACTTGATCCAAATTTTACAGTTTTCCATTAAATGTAAATTTAAGAACTATTTTGTTAAAAGAATTGAGTAAGAATATGATTAAAAATCCTTAACGAATAAGCTTTTTTTTAATCAAGTCTAAATCAGACGCAGGAGTTACCTTGCTGAATTAAAGTGAAAATATTTAAATTTCCTATGCATCTAAATGAGCTCCGGTGCCTAAGTACCTTCAAGCTGCTTCCCGTTAAGGTAAGCAACGTAAAGCATCATTGGCCATGGGCAGTAGTTGGGAGGGTGATCATGCCGTACTCTCCCTCACTGGGTTGTTGGAACCCCGTGTGTTGAGGGCGTGTTCACGTTAATATGTGACGTCCAAAGTCCTTCCGCTGGTGTGGCGTGGATATGGCGAGAAGGATGGCAGCTCAGATGTGACCTCGTCACCTCACCGTGGTTCATAATTGAGAGGTACTTGCTGTTGGGCGAGTATTCCAAACCCGTTAACCTAAAGGTACAGTCCGCAGCTCCCCAGCACCGCTCTGTATGTATGTATACTTCTAAATACAGTTAGAAAAAATTGTATACACAAGAAATTGGCCTTTCCTGTCTCATTCAAGAAGAATTCTGCTGTATTTTCCTTATTTATATCTTTAACCAATATTATTTTGTTAATTTAAAATTTTTTGATGATTTGCTCTGTGTAAATACGCGCAATTAGTTGTTATTTTTTTACTTTTTATCAATGTATAATCCACAAATTTACTGGTAGGAATATATATCCCTATATGTTTTTAACAGGTATGAAAAACCAGTTCTGTTTGTGTGAGACTTATATTCATTAAAAACAAAATGGAATACAATCGTTTTTTTAATAAAGGTTATTAAGGTGTTCACAATGGTGTAAATAGCCATTAAACAGTTTGTAATTATCATTCAATGCTATTTAAGATTCTTGTTTAATTAAAAGCAATGGTCACCATCTATCGAATTAATTGCTTAATAAATAAAGGAAATTTTAACAAATATTTCCCGAATCATTTCTACAAATTTATGCTTTCTGATTTCTGTCAAATTTCACAAGTATCTACAAATCCTTATACCATTAGTTTCATTTAAATTGAATTTATTCTGAAACAAATGTAGAATCAGACAATGTTAATTAACTATTTCATTCATAAATATTTGTTAATTTTAAATTTATTTATAAAAGCTAATTTTTTGATTAAAAATATTTAATTATATTTACAATTTCAGCTGGAATTCTTCCAGCACTTGGTTTAGTTGGAGTGTGTTTATCGGGCTGTAATGTTACTTGGTGTGTGATATTCTTCATGCTATCAGTTGCTAGCATTGGATTTTGCACATGCGGTGACATGATGTCACCATTTGATTTGTCACCAGAATATGCAGGTATTGTAAATTCTGTTAGAAATATAGATTATTATTTAATTACACTGATGGGAAAAAATCCCAACACCAAGAAATAATTATTGTAGAGTAATGAAATTTCAGCAATACATTTATATTGGTAACGTACGTAATTGATTACAATTTTAAGATCACGGGTTAATTTAAGCCCGAGAAGAGCCACTGCAGAAGTGAAATACAGGTACATTAATAACCGGTGTAACCGCCAGAATTTTGAATGCAAGCATACAAACGTGCATGCATTGAATCATACAGGTGCTGGATGTCCGTTTGTGGGATGGAGTTCCATGCCTGTTGCACTTGGTCGATCAATACAGGGACGGTTAATGCTGGTTGTGGATGACGCTGGAGTTGTCGTCCAATGATATCCCATACGTGCTCAATTGGAGACAGATCTGATGATCTGGCAGGCCAAGGCAACATGTCGATGCCCTGTAGAGCACGTTGGGTTACAACAGCAGTATGAGGTCGAGCGTTATCCTGTTGGAAAAGACCTCCTGGAATGCTACTCATGAAAGGCAGAACAACAGGTTGAATCCCCAGACTGACGTACACAATTGCTGTCAGGGTGAGTGGGGTAACCACGAGAGTGCTTCTGCTGCCATAAGAAATTGCTCCGCAGACCATAACTCCAGGTGTAGGTCCAGTGTGTCTAGGTCGCAGACAGGATGGCTGCAGCTGCTCACCTGGCCTCCTCCTAACCAACACATGGCCATCACTGGCACCAAGGCAGAACTGGCTTTCATCAGAAAACAGAACAGATATCCACTCCATCTTCCAATGAGCTCTAGCCTGACATCACTGACGTCGCAAACGGCAATGGTTTGGCGTTAGTGGAATGCACGCTACAGGACGTCTGGCTCGGAGCTGTCCTTGAAGTAACCGATTGGTAACAGTTCGTTGTGTCACTGTGGTGCCAACTGCTGCTCGAATTTCTGCTGCAGATGCAGTATGACTCGCTACGGCCATATGCCGAAAATGGTGGTCTTCCCTCTCAGTAGTGCCACGTGACCGCCCGGAACTCGGTCTCCTTAAGACAGTACCTTCCCTTGACCACTGCTGCCAACATTCATGCACAGTGGATGCATTCCTGCCAAGCCTTTCTGCAATCTCGCGGAAAAAAAATCCACCTGCTCGTAGGCCTATTATACAACCTCGTCCAAACTCAGTGAACTGTTGATAATGGCTTCGTCGTCTTCTTAAAAGGCATTGTGGACTAGCATCAGCTCACTACATCAAATATCGACGCTAAACAACGCTCAAGAACGTTACAGCTCGTATTTAAAGTTAACCTGATTTGCATCTTCCGTGTGTCGTTACTAGCGTCACATTGATGCGCCGAGCTCAAAATTTGAATCCACGTCATCTTTCAGATGTAAGAACACGCCTGCCAAATTTCGTTTTGCTAGCACAACTCCTTCTTGGTGTTGGGATTTTTTTTCCATCAGTGTATATACTCTATTTAATATGATTTATACATTCACCAACATAAAAATATAATGTTTGCTTGTCCGTATTCAATATTTCTTTTTCTTGAATTAAAATCTTTCAGTTGATCATTTACAGTATATCTGATTTGATAACAAAGGAATTTGCAAAATTTTTCTTGATAATGTCATCATATTAAGAAAGTACAGAACAATAATTTAAATATTCAAAAATAATTAAATCTGATTAGAGTTACACAAAATACGATTTGAGGAATCCGCCACTCTAATTCTGTAGAGATGGTTTTACAAGCCGTCATATCCAGTCAGTTCTATAAATAAAGAAACCGCAGTCATTCTTGGAAAATTGTGAGCAGTTTTTTTCCTCCCAAAATCTTCCATCTCTTATCCTTTGTGCATTGAATCATATCCTGTTTAAGAATTTTTCTGATAGTCAAGTTAATTAACAATCTGTAATGTTAATAAGCAATTTAGCCGTGTGAAAAGAAATAGGGCGATTTATACGTTGTTCTGTCAAAGGTCCCTTCTTAGCCAGTTTATCGGCTTTTTCATTGCCTTGAGTTATCAGGTATGTAAGAGCCAAACAATTTCGCTAATTGTAGCTAAGACACGTTAAATATGTTTTGATCACAATGTCCTCTATGTGAAATGATACCTCTCGGGGTAGGAGCCAAACAGAAGACCCCCGGAGTTATCATTTCGCATAAAGGGCACTGTGATCAAAACATATTTAACGTGTCTTAGACACCCTCAGCGAACATGACTGATCTTCGATACGGCGGGATTTGAGCCGATAACGAAAACGAAACCCTAATCATAGCCATAATGAAATATTAATATTATTTGTTAAATTTGAATCAACACGCGTAAAAATAACATCAATAGGTCAAACATTTTCAACTGTTATAACTAATCATTAAAATTTGCTTTTATTATTTATTAAATTATTATTGAACTTTGTTCTAATAATAATTAAAATATTAACTAATTTTAATAATCATTAATTGCTTGGATGACATTCCTCTTTAATATTAATGTTGATAGAATGAATAATTTTATAATATCAATAATCCGTTTTATTTATAAAAATTAATTTTATTAAAAACTTAAACATATTTGCGTTTTCACAGAGGTTGTTAACATAATATATTTCGCAGGTACGCTCATGGGAATCGGAACAACTGTTGTACATTTAGTAATTTCTTTCACACCCCTTGTCGTTGGTGTACTGACTGATGAAAATGTAAGTTATATAAATTATACAAAAATAATAAAACGGGCGTTAAACCGGAATGTACAAATACATTACAAATCTTTTGCAGTTAAGAAAACTAGAAATTATATGCATGAATTTTCTATTTATTCTAGTATCTATAATCATTAAGTATAATATTTTCTGACATTCCTTTAAATTATAATAGATCACTTCATGGGTTGATTTATAAACATAAAATTATTTATTATTTAGTACTTTATTCTAGAATTCTTTGTGCATGAAAAAAATCTTAAATATTTGCTGAGAAAATTAATTCCTTTAAAACTTATATGCAACTATAAAATGTGTCTTGCCAATATTTTTATAAAATTATTGTATTAGAGTACAAGAAAATATAGTGTATAATACAACAAAAGGATATTTTAATGAATTTTATACTTTTTCAATAAACCACTTCAAATATTAATATTTCAAATACTACATTATTAGTATTTTTTATTCGAACGATACATTTTTAAATCTATAAAAGCAAAGCATATTTAGAAAATTAATTTTTTTATATTTTTTCTGATATTTTAAACATATTTAAATTTATTATACACATGTTAATGTAACTATTCTTATTAAGATTTATCATTCCTTTATTTTAAATATGATATTTTTTAAAAAATTGATTTATTTTTATTTAAATGAACTTTTTTGAATAATTTAAGTTTAAAATAATAATTTATTAAAAATTTCAATATAATATGTTTAGGCAAAGAATACAATGAAAAATAAAAAATAAAAAACTTTGTAAGTATATTTACGCATCAATTGTTTCAGAAAACCTAATGCTAAGTAGTTTTTTCTGTCTTTATCTGATCCTATTATTTTAATAATATAAATTTGCTTTTTCTAGATTTAGAGTTTACCAATCTTATACATCTTTATATCTGATTTAGATTTTTTAAATGAACATTATTTTTCTCTCTATTATTATCAAAAAATACATAGTACAAGTGCTTTAATGTTACTTTCATTTTTTCAGCAAACCCTTTACAGATGGCACATTGTTTTCGGAATTTGCATTATTATTCTGGTTTTGAGCACATTATTTTTCCTGATTTTCTCAACCACTGAAAAACAAGACTGGTCTTCCAAGAAACCTGAGAAGAAAAGCAATGAAGTTATGAAAGATTCAAATTATATTCTGATCACATAACAGAAATATTTCACAATAAAGTATTCTACATTCAATATTTTTGTATAAAAATAATTAGAATATAACCGAAAAATACTTATCATGATTTTGGTTTTTAGATGTAAACATTAATGCTACATATTCTTGTCCAGTATATTTATTTAATAAAGTTTAATATATTTTGTTGGTATTAATACCTTAAAATGTTGATTTCTTTGACATGAAACCTTAATCTCATTTTATTTATATTAAATACATATTTAAAATATTATTGGCAATGACATTATTTATTTAAAAGATACATAAATACCAGAATATCAATTACCCATGTGCTTTATTGAGCAAAGATAACATTTTTAAACTGTAAAATATTAATTTGCAGTTTAAAAATAATGTAATCTTTAATCTGACATGATGTGTGTAAAGAACATTGTATGTATAATGACATTATACGTAAAAAAAGATGATATGTATAATATCATGAAATGTGAAGAGAAGTTGTAAATGTTTTTCTAATATCAATTGTTTTTGTGTTAATGTTCAAAATAAAATTTTTAATTAAACTATAACTCTACAAGGCAGGGTATTTGTGCAGTGCCGATGGAATCACCAGAAGTTTCAATGAGAATTTGGTACAGAATATTTACATTCAAACTTAGGCTTATTATCCAAGAGTTAATGGATTTAAGAAATAGGAAATAACGTCATGTTTGTTCTTCACAAAACAACTAAATCATGTACTACGGCTTAAATCTTCATACGAGAGTATGAACACCTTCTCAATTAATGTGTTATTCATAGTTTACAGTCACAGAAATCTGACTGACAGAGGAATAGGCCTTTGTTACTCTCCTCACACCCAATTAGAGGTTGCCGTATAGAGAAAGCCTAAAACTGGAATTAAACCAATGACACAACAGTCCATATGAAGGCTGACACAAAAGATTGTCAAGTTTGAATCTGTTTCACACTAAATTAATTTTTTTATATAATTCAGGATTCTACTCATTAAGAAATATTGTAAACAATCAAAGTAATGTGATATGCAAGTAGAGCCAAGGAACAAAAATCAATAGTAGAGATTCAGAAGATTATTATATATTAATTTTGCACCCTGTAAACATATTTATTTATATATTGATTATTCATAATCAAAGGTATTTAAAATTGCTTAATGAGCTTAAAAACTTCTGGAAATTGAACTTCGTCCCAAATTTGGCACTTGTACCTAAGGTTCCAAAAGTCTGGTTTGTATTCCTTCTTCTATTTTATTATGATGACATACCTTCAACATTTAAAAAGTTTAGCAATGTTCTGCTCAAAATGTCACAAATTACATTAGCAAATTAGCTTTTTAGACCGCATTTTTGAAAATAAAAAGAATAAATATGTACACACAAATCGACAAACATAATAGTTAAATTATTGACATAAATGTTTTGTAAAAGCATTTTGAAGACACAAGTAAAAACGAAGTTACGTTTAAAACAAGATGATCCAGAATATTTAACAGCATAAGTAAAAATAAAATAATCCCAACCACTATGAACATCACCAAAATGTGTTTATCTGATCTATCGGGAAATATAGCAAATTTTTCACAAAAATTGATTTTGTTTTACCGATAACACGATAATTTTCATGTGAAAATAATTTTAATATCGTCCCAATAAACTCTCTACCTTATTTTACTTTGTAGTTACTTTGTATGTTGATAGATGGCGTAACTAAACTTTAAATAAAAATAATTTTATATTTTATATAATTATTTGAAATATATACATTTTAAATAATATATATAATTACAAAAATATTAATTATATAAATAGTTAAATAAAATAAAATAATAAATTTAATAAAAATGAAATGTGAACAATATATATTCAATTTTGTTTTCCTTCATTTACCTATTTATTATTAATTACTCCGATATCACACATCGTCCAGAAAAAATTCTTCACGTTTGTTATACGATCTTCACCATAACACTATGGTAAAATTTCTGATTTCGGGCTTCGATGTTGTCAAGAATCTTCAAAATATCCCAAGAACATTCGACTGTAATAGTGTTGGCACCATAAAAAGATTCACAAAATATTCTTAGTCACTAACAGACATACTATCATAACTTTAACTCTTATAAGCAAAGTATTCGCCACCACATATGTATTTCACGGCTTTATTTCTTCTTTTGATTTCCCAAATTTCCCCCCACCAAATTTCAAACAAGCAGGAAAGCTATTTTTGCAATGTAATTTGTATTGTTTAAAATTCTGTACATCAATACTAAATTTTACATAAAATAAATTTTGTATATTCAGAATTATGAATTCAAATGAAAAATTAATTCATTGAAAAAGATTGATAAATCAGTTGTTAGTGTGTGTGTGTGTGTGTGTGTGTGTGTGTGTGTGTGTGTGTGTGTGTGTGTGTGTGTGTGTGTGTGTGTGTGTGTGTGTGTGTGTGTGTGTGTGTGTGTGTGTGTGTGTGTGTGTGTGTGTGTGTGTGTGTGTGTGTGTGTGTGTGTGTGTGTGTGTGTGTGTGTGTGTGTGTGTATTGTCGTGTTGAGACTGCCTACATATCATAAAAGTATAACAGAATCCAATGATCGTCTAGTGTTGCATCTTAAAGAGGAACGTGCTATTCCAAATGCAGACTTCGTTACTTGATCACGGTTCATAATTACATAACTATTGACTCAGTTTTACCCTATCTGCTTATATGACATAGTTTGGAGAGAAAAGTTACAGCTCAGGTGTTGACTTCGTTACTGTACTTGGATTAAAAAAATATTAATTAAGTATCTTCAGCATTTCAGCCGTGAGAAATAGATACTTGTTTGTGGGAAAATTAAATTTTTAATTATCTCACAAACATATGAAAAAAAGTTTAAATTATCAGCACAGCAAATTTATTATTAAATCTTACATTCAGTATGCTACTTCTCAAGTACAAAATATATTTATTGTTTGAGTTTTCAAGAGAAGTTACATTAATTAGCAGCAGCAGAATAAAAATTTACATTTTATCGCTGACACTGCTCTAGCCTTTCTCATTTCATATTCCGTTAATATTTTTCGTAATTGTGATTAAATGAATCAAATAGTAAAAAATAAACGATATTACCAAAATATAACATTCATTACATTAACAAAATCAAAGATTATTCTAACGTGCCTTATAAAAACACAGCGAAAAGAACTTGCATCTTGCCTTTAATTCAACAATCTGCATGTTCGATTAGTACTTAGGAAATTTTTAATCTTCGTGTAAAAGGTAATCAAAACTCAAGGATGTTCTAAAGCATTTCAACGCTAATTATGTAATTCGTCTTCTGGAAGAACCCCTCATAGATAGAGGGGCTCCCTCACGTATCGCAACAGAGAACATGGCTAACGCTGAAGAGCAACTTTCCTCTCCTCTTGATTAAAGTGGCTGGGATCAAACCTGAGATCTTTTGCTTTGAAGTGATTTATCTTACTTCTCGATCATAATGAACCTACCCCCCTAAGAGTTGACTAGTTGTAGAGATTCTTTATCTGATTTAAAGTATAACTCATGGTAAAATCAGCCTTCATGTGCAAAAGTAACCGTTAAATCGGCCAACCATTTAAATCTTGAAGGTCACCATTTATTACTATAGTACACATTTTAAAATTTTGTTCTAATAGCCCTCCAAAAGCCAGAATATTATAACAAAACTCTCCATTCGATAAGAATTACGTCAATCAGGAACGTAATACAAAACACATTGTTTAACTACAATTGGGAAGCCTTTGCTACGTTAAAATTTCATCATCAATAGATTGCTTACAATGTTTTGACGCGTATAAAATGATGATATTTCAACAGCACTCACTTTGATAAACATGCAATTATTTTGACGATTTCCTAATGGAGGGTTGAAGCATGTAAAAATTCCAAAAATCTTTGTAAACATTGAATCTGATTTTGTAAACAAATTTTGCATAGCTTTATCAAGAGGAATGTAGTTTGGTTGCTTTATTATCAGATGATTTAATTACATTTGCCATTTCGCTGTCTTTTTATGCACGTTCAACGAGGAACTGCAACTTATAACAGATTAAGTCATTACAAACATTCACACTCAATGTAGGAATCGAACCAATGAATTGTTTTACCAAGTGCTAATCACTTTCTACCAACAAAATGAAATAATGAATAAATGTTAATTATTATGGATTTTCTTAAAGAAAGTTATAGATGTTTCAAATAAAATAACAAATTATCTATTGCTGTCAAAACTAACATTTATGAACTTAAACTAATAAAGCTTGATAAACAACAATATAAATTCATAAACTTAAATTTAGTTAGTAGTTAGTTTTGGTCAAACACGCTGATAAGACATTCTGTAAAAATTTTGAGGTATTACCATTGATATGAGGAAAGAACATTCCGCTTCAATGTGGTTTCATATAAAAAAGTATATTATGTATATATACAAACTTAATTATTTAAAAAAATACATTAATTTAATTTATAATGACTAAACTAAGTTATTATTGAAATAAAAATTATTAATATTTAATTTTATTGTTTTTAATTTTGGTTTTTAAATATTTTATAATTAAAATATTTTAATTAGTAAAATTATAATTTTATATAACTGAAAATATCAAATATGTAATTAACGATATTAACCACTTGATTGATGTCTATTTATAGAAAATATATATAAATAAAAATTAAGAATTAAAAATTTATTTTTTCAGAAAATATTTGTAAAATCTCTAAATCAGAATAAGCTTTTTTTTGTTCAACATTTTCCCATTGTTTTACACATTAATATGGTTTGAGATATAATTAATTTAAATTAATACAGAATTTAAACTATTCGAAATCCAACTCTTAAGCTAAATGAGCTATTTTGATAAATGAATCGTCTCAATCAAGCAATTTTTTTTTAATATTCTATCAACTTTTCTGAGCATTTATGATGACAATCGAAATGTTTCATATTGTGGAGATAATATAATGATGCGGAAAGTTTTTCATTTGATTTAAATTTTCATTTGTATATTTTAGGTATAAAATGAAATAGAGAAAAAAACTGGGGTGCACAAATAGACGTGTTTAATGACAACAGACAATTGCAACACAAATCATTACAATAAAATAATAACAATGAACATTTCCAATCATACACTCGCAAACAAAGCAGAAAAGCGTCTTACCAGAAGAGCGTTTGATCCCTAGAGGGCACTGATTTATTTTAATCAAGAGGATCTATTATACAGAGAGAGTAAATGCAGAAACGAAAATACTTTAGTATCCTAACAATATATAAATTGATTTATTTGCTTGCAATATATTACTGACTGCATATTTCTATCGACTGAAAAGTCACAAAACATAGGCCAATTGCTTCATAATATGAATTATAGTCAAGTGACGAGGTTGATGCATGAGCTGGCATCCTCCTCTCTACACTTTGTCCTTAAGAGAGAGGGCATTGCAAACCATGTTTTAGTATAAGCGCCGCTAGTGAAAACGACAGATTTTTTTGGTTGGACCAATCACATTACTCATTCATTACCTCCCGGTCACGTGAATGATATTTTTTTCAACTAAGCCACCATGGTTTTCAGTTAGAAAGCTGTGCTCCATTTCCAAGAGTTCAATTTTCATTCACAGGAGCCATTAAATATCGCCAACTACCTCTTAATTGTAAATCACAGTTAAGAGAATGACACCTAAAAGACATCTTCATCACACTACAGTACCAACTGAACTTCAGACTGTATAGAACCTTTCCATATGTGTAAAGATACCCCAGATGATCTAGTTTAGTCTTTGTCTAGGACAAGAGTCGAAATTGATTCCTTACGCACAAGCACGATATGATTTTTTCCATCGGGTTATTAGAATTGAACTTTTTATTATATGATTTAAATTTCCTTTAAAAGTAACCTTCATTGGAAGACATTGCATTGAATGTCATATTTTTGTGTAAAGTACAATAAATAATATTTTATACTTCAAAGAGTTACAATGCACATTTTCATTCTACATTCATTCAAAATTGTACAATGTACATTTTTAAACATGTGAAATGGAAGGAGGTGAGTTGTATTTCTAATTTCGTCTGTGGTTTTTAGAACATTTTTTGCATTCTTTCCACTTCTTAGGACGGACAAAAATATAACAAGGTGAAGGTTTTAATCGTAATCCAAAAAAGAATTTACATTAGCCTCTTTAACTTTTTTCCTCTTAATGAAATCTGGTAGTAAAAAAAGAATGTTAACTGCTCGAATTTCAAACTCACCTTTTGACCTAGGCTCAAAGTTACAAGGCATTATTTCCAAACAGTAGTTAACAAATCAAAGACAGTTGCTTGTTATGTAGACAGCGTTTGAGATAAAAGCATAAACACACACTGATTAACTATAAATAAAATTTTACACATTCTGCACAACTTTTAATTGCCAGGTGCTATAAGAAATAAACAAGATAAATTAAGTATACAAAATCATCCATTGTAACCTGATAGATAGAAAAATCATACTCACGTCTGTACGGAAATGGCTTTGATACATAAATTAGAAAATTGCTGCATGCTGCATAGGCATTCTGTTAAAACTTCCATCTATTAATATCTCTCCATTGATTATAAATGGAAGTTATAAAGGAGCTTACAGTTCAGATGTCGACTTCGTCACTTGATAATGGTTCTAAATTTCGGAGTGTTTGAATGTATTTAGTGAGATTTCAGTCCTCATAAATGGATAACTGGAAATGTTTTTCTGTAACTTAACTTAATCTCTATGAATTTCTGTTTCCAGAATTTGGCAAAAGTAATTGAGCATGATAAATCAAATGTATAAAATTTTCCAACGTTTTTAATAAAACGTGTGTCTTGATAGCTCGGTGATATTTCTTCTGTTCTAAAGGCTATGGGTTCGATAAAGAACTCAGTGCAAGAGCATCGTACTTAGAGGGTCTATTTCTCATTAAAAGCTAGATATGTTGCTAAACCCATTCCGTTGATATAACACAGAGAAATAATTACCAACTCAGATGTCCTTTTTATTGCTGGAATATGGCTGGTAATAACTGACGAAAATATATTGCAAAAGAAATCTCCAAGTCACAATGAAATTATATATTAATTTTATTTCCCAAATATAAAAATTTATTCAACAATTTTTTTCTAAATACGAGTTTCCAGCCCTTCGTCCCCACAACAAGATTGGAAACTGCTATTCATTTACCGTTACTTAGTGAGTAATTGAATCAAGTTAAGGAGGCGAGTAGCATTATCCACGTCATACCACTGTTTTAAACCCGTTTTGTACGATGGGGCACATACATTCATCATCTTTGAAGAAAGAACAAGGAAACACTGAGAGAAGAAACACCCATGCCCGAATCGGGATTCGAATCCAGGGCCAACAGCCAAGGAGTCAGAAAGTTAACTTCTCAGCCATCGGCAGACTATACAAGAAAACAATAATAAGTGTAAGATTTTTTTCAAAGCATAAAAAAAGTCAAGAATGAAAAGTAATGAAAATAAAGATCTTATTTTGTTAACGTTAATGGAAAAATACTAAAAAATAAATTATTTTCGATGTCATGTCACTATTGGTTACAGTTTACACAAAACTTCTACTATTTTTCTAACGCAAACCTTGTTTTATAAAATATCTTTAAAACTGTTGTATTTCTCATTCTTCCTTTAATAACATTCTTATTTATTCCTTGATTTACATCTCGAATACATTTATTTGTCCATGGAGAGATGACCATGCTTTTATGAATTCCGTCTTTTTCCTAAATCATCCTTGAGATTTATTATTAGATAAAGTTAAGGTCATTGCGTTTGAAAATGATTTTATCTTTACTCGTGAAAAGGATTTATAGAGTGTTATTAATCCAAATAATGTATTGTGTTAGCATTTTTAGAAATTATACACATTAATAAAATTGAAACAGATAATGATAAATAGTAATCAAATTAAAATAAATGATGATAAGAAAAGAAAAAACGAAATTTTTCCGATATTAGAAAAATTAGATGAATCAACTGCCTTTAACGACTAGATGAATTTTAGGTTAGGTAAGGTTATTGTGACGAATCTCTTGCTGCGTATTTTGTTGGTTGATTTCTTGTCATTTGCTTGGTTTATTGTCGCTCAATGCTAAGGTTATGCACAAAAGGGTTCATTGGATCAGGATCTACAGTTAAATGTGGATCTCGAACCACAACATTTCCCCTTTTACCAGGTTAAACTCGAACCTATTGAACCGATGATCAGAGCATTAACCATTCGTCTGACAGCTCTTCGCTTGAAACCCTAAGCACAACCAATGCTAACACAACACATAATTTTGACCACTTATAACAAGGTCGATACCTGAACTAACAGGAATCTTTTCAGACTTTACTAGCATTAGCCTCAACGAAATCTGATAGCCTTTTTTTTAATTAAGGCTCTATAGTATTTATTTTGAAATAAATACCTTAAGTAAAGCTCATCATAAAATGTATTTCTAACAGAGCTTTAACAGTTTACTAGTTTTAATAATTTTTATCCGTAAAATAGTGAGTGCAATTTATAAAAAATGTTTAGTAAATATAAGACTAGAAAAATAAAATGGTTTTTAGGTGAACAATAGTTTAAAAAGAAAAATATTTACTTTGCACTTTAAAAATATTTGTAAGTTTTTAAAAATAAAAATAATGCAAGTAAAATTTATTTTCTAATATATGAAAGATTGGTCACAATGTCCTTCATGTGAAATGTCGCCTTTGGTGGTGGCTAACTTTCTACTCCTAAGTTACGAAGGCCAACTATCGGGGATACGATAACCCCCATTGGGGGTCTCACTGCATACCATCACCTCCCCCCTTATTAATGCTGAAAAGGTGAAATTTCAGCATCTAGGCATAATAAAACAATAGAAACTTATATATGGTTTTTTTTAAAATCTTTCAACAACAAACTCAAAACCATAAATTATTATAACGTTTTTTTTTTTTTTCACATTGTATACATAAATTATTTACATGTTATACATATATATACATATACGCATTACACAATACATATATACATACTTAAACGAAGTTTAAGAAAAAAATCGCTTTACTGCGTGAATTAGATTTTATTATATGATATGAGAAACGAAGTATAAGTATCAGTATAAATAATAAATATCTCAAAAAAAACAACAAATACATGCAAGCACATTACAGATTTCATAGAATATGAAGGCGTTTTCAAAATAAATGGATCACCAAAAGTAAATAAATCAGTCTTTTTATTACAAAATTTATTAAAACGATTTTGCTCAACTAAACATAAGAAATTGCATATTTTTGTTCTTGAGATATATATATTTATATGAGATACATATGCAAAGAATTTTAATAAGATGATATACAGAAAGTGACATCACAAAACCCATCATTATGGCAATGGCTATAAAATTTTAGAAAAGATATTTTTAAATATAGCTTGTTTTTATTGCTGAATTTATTGAGTTTTTGATCTTTTTGTTTTCGATATTCATGATAAATTTTTTTTAACTTTTGAATCTGCTACAATAAATAATTTATAAAGTATTTTTACTGGACATTTTTTTTAATATAAAATGTGATGCTATATTATATATATATATATATATATATATATATATATATATATATATATTATATATATATATATATATATATATATATATATATATATATATATATATATATATATATATATATATATATATATACATATATATATATATTTGAAAATTCTATATTTTCTTATTGTAAAGTGGTATCATTTGTAAAACTTATTAATGACATTAGAATAACATTTGACAGAACTCCCATTTTGAATTATTGAAAGATAAATTTTAAAACATAAGTCTGCATTTTAAATAAATAATATTTGTCTAATTGATAAAGAGTACATATTCATTCATTTTAACGATAAATAAATTATTTTTGCAACTGTTGAATTTTTTTATTCTTAAAATAAGTTTCCATTGAATTTTAACTGTAAAATATGTTATCTAGCTTGTTTTTTGTCTAGTAAAGTGTTATAATATTAGAAATAAACTAAAGTTTTCTTTTATTTTATATATAGTTTGTTTCAAGGGTATAAACTTATTTTATGTAATAGTCATTGCATGAATACCTTCATTTGACATGTATCAAATGAAGTTATTTGTGAATGAAACATCTAATAGAGAAATTTACATTTTAAAGAGAGGGTGCTTGTAGGAATCAGAAAAAATATATCATGTTTACTATCAAGGAATTGATTTAATTATTTATTTATTTGCCGGTTTCTTACAATTCACCTTGATAACAGTAAAAAAAATGGCAATGAAGAATTTTCCCCGTTGAATATAATAAAAAAACAAGATTTTCAAATTCAATATCATTATCAACAAACAAGGCGTGGTTCTGTGAATTATTCTATGTATCCAGATTTTCTTTTGCCCATGCTAGACTAAACAACACTCATTAACACAAGCGACCTCGATTATATTTCATGGTTTCGTTTTTCTGTGCTGTTTAGTTGTAGTCTAGACAACATTTTTCTGCTTGACCAATAACGAAAGTAGCTGTGTAACAGTTTTACTTCAACAGCCGATTTTGCGTATTTTTTCTCTGTGAAAGTTATTCAGTGCATGTATGTTAGTTTTCTCCCCACAGCTTCTTTCTACTTTCACTTCAAGATTAATGACTTATGTTGCTTCGTAGGTCATTTCCTATTTGGATATTCCATTGTCATCACAGCTGGGAAGTATTTCTCAAGTGAGAATAATCGTCTGAGTTTTGGGAAAAAACATTTGTTTCTGCAAATCACTTGCATGTGCAGACGTAAAAGTGAAATTCACAAACTTTCTGCTATATTTATTTGATACTAATTTCATTTACTTGATTTATTTGGTGTACTGCAGATTAGAGGTAATTACATTTTTTGGCATGAATTTCATTTGTTATAGTAGATCAATTTAATTTACAATTTTAGCGCTTAGAAATAAAAAAATTGTTATATTCAATAATAATTAAATTTCATATATCTTAAAATATTCTATATAATAGAATTTGATAAAATTCTTTATTATTTTGATGGTAAAAAAGACTTGCTGTTTTTTAATTTAAAAACATTTTTGATTAAAAGAGCATTATCTTATCAATTTTTTTAATAAACAGCTTAATTTTTTTAAAACAAAATTACATTTTGTAAACACTAAAAACAATACGATTCTGATTATGCACATTTAATTTGTTGAATTTTTTTTTTTTGATGAACTGTATCTTATTTACAAAAACTGTTATCCTTTAAAGTTTTCAGAACATTTACAAAGATTTTTGTTGTAAAAAAATTACTGATGTTTTTAACCTTAACTTCTTAATTCACTATTTTTACATAAATTTTCACTCAGTTCTCACACATTCGTATACTATTTAATTTTTATATCAAATAAATTATCTTATATTTAGATTAATTCATTATTTCTTCCAATTTACTGTTAATAACTTCCAGGTTGCCTTTAGTAACTAAATTTTTGGCAATAAAATTTTCCCAATTAAGATTATTTTTTAAATTTAACTTTACAGTTGTAAGGACTTACTCTAAAAATAACCAAATTTTTATAAAAAAAATAAACTAAATTAAAATACGTACAACATATTTAATATTAATAATCAGCCAGTTTTTACACTTACCGCTTAAAAGTAATTCTACTCATTCTTGTGATAAAGGTTTCTTATCTGGAGTTATCATTTGGTGCATTTACTGTCGGGATGAAGGCTTGAGAAATTTCCCAGATTTTACGTTTGCAATCAAAGAATAAGGCCCACTATATTTGATAATCTTCTGGGAAAACAGAAGCGCAAGAAATATTAAAAATGCCCAACAAAGTATCTTACATAGTCAGTCCCCTATATTGTGCAAAATTACCTTTCTTACTCTTATAGTTTACAGATAAACCGTTAAATTCCTAACGAAAGAGATCAATTTCTAGCAAGAGGAAATACTTGATACGATAATATATATATATATATATATATATATATATATATATATATATATATATATATATATATATATATATATATATATATAAAAGTAAAAACACACTTTTAATGACCATGCAAAACAAGCAAATCTTAAAGCAAATTTCGAACATTTGGATAATAATCGATAAAGATACATCGATTTTTATATTATTGTAATATTAAGAATTTGTCTCAGGTGATAAAAAAGACTCAACAAAATTTTACTCTATTTCCAAACAAAATAAAAGTTACCGTAGTTAATCTTTATCAATTTTTATTCATCCTTTCCCTATTTAAACATTATATATAAGCAAATAAATTATCATCCTCAAACTGAATTATATAATATTTTCTATTATTCTTTATTATCTACAATGCCTCAATGAAAAACAAAAATAACTTAATAAGCATATCTTTCATTAAGGATATACTTTATAAGGTATTTATTTGAATAATATTAAAATTCCATGCAAACATATGTTTAAAAAAATTGCAATTCATATGTAGCCTTTTGTGAAATGTTATCTTATTACAAATAAGTATAATTATTTAATAGTAATATTCAATATAATAGCAATTAACATGATGTGACAAGCATATTTAATTGGTCTCAATCGGTATTAGATTTGTTCGATAATATTTTCACAGAAGGAGTTGATTCCCTTGAGATACATAACTATAATCCAAGTATAAAAGTTGAGGTGATTAATTTATTTTTAACTATGAATAAAGTTACTCCGCAAAATAAAATTGCTAACTGAGCCAATGTTTTACCAAACAATTTTTAATTATAAATAAATTATAAAATGGTTTTACAAATAACAATTTTAAATGTCTTAACTCCAGAGTTAATCTCAATTTTTAAATTTCTGTAAAAATTTAGAGTAAATTAACAGGAATGATTGAAATTTTACTGGATAAAAAATTTTGAAAGTGTATGAAAGTTGGAAAATCTAGATTTTAATTTTTCTAAGACACTGGAATTGAATTTTATGAAAAAAGGGAACAAATTCCCAAACAAAGAAAATTCTCTGCAAATTCTAAACCTTAACTTACATAAATTATTTTTTATGGGAAAAAAATGTTTGAATTTGTTTTCTCATTTTATAATTGATATATAGATGACGATTTTTGAATAAAAGGACTTCTTAAACAATGAAACAAATTAGCTAAATTCAGAAATACTTCAACCCCGTGTGTCCTGCGCCTACAGCCCGTATATCTGTAATTGTGACCAAGGGCCCTGGGAAGCGAAGTATATGTCTCGGTTAGGTGCTCAGAGCCTAACCCGAAATCCCCAGTGCTTAGTTCCCAAGTATGATTGGTACTTAATTTTATCGACCCACAGAAGGAATGAAAGGCTGAGTCAAAATTGCGAGCCAGAGGAATGAACCGTGGAAATGTGGCAGAGGTCTTGAAGGGTTTGCAGACAAGTTTCTGATTTTCACTCTTAACTCTTATCACAGCATTTAATGCAAAAGTTTTTCGAAAATTTCAAATACTTTGACGTTGAGTAGTGGACAGATTAACTCCTGAAGATCATTATAAAGCCTTTTAATATTCACCTCTTAAATCGCTTTCTCTTTGTCACTCATCTCGTTTCTCTTCTTTATCTTTTTGCATCTAATTTCTAAATTTACTCATAACTTCATTTTATTATAATGACTCATCATAAGCATTGCAGAGAAAGCAGATCAGAAGACTTTTACATGCCTCATGTTTATGTGTTGAATTTTATTCGTTTATTTTTTAATCTTTAGTAAAAACGGCTAATTTGTCGAGACGAAAACAAACAAATCAGAAATACTCTTCTGCCTTTAATAATGCTTAACTTACTACGAGAATGGATAAGTCGCCAAAAGACTCACCAAATATGAAATCACACTAAAAAGATTAAATAACATCCATACTGAAAGCGTATCAAATATAATTTTCAGTTCAATTTTTTCTTGAGCAAATAACTGTTTACTATATGCTGAATCGTTTTTCAGCTTAAGATGTGCAAAAACCAACTGTGTGAAGAATATGACCTGTGCATTGTGGGTGCAGGTATGTTTGGCAGTGCAGCCGCTAGGCATGCTTCAGTAAATCCAGCTTTGAAAGTCTGCTTGATTGGTCCAGAAGAACCACGGGTATGAAAAAATAACATTATCGTTATTCTTAACTTTTACTTAATATTTTAAGAGAAGTTATTGATATTTTTAAGTTCTGTAAATATTAGATTTTAATCCAATTTTTAAACATGCTTAATGATATCTTATTTAAAGACATCTTTATGCCACAAAAATAAAGAAATATTTTGCAAAACCATATTTCTTTAAAAGTATTGAGCTCAAAATTAACAATGGAAAACAATTTATGGATTATTTTTAAAATTTATATGTAATTAATTTTTATGAGTTAGTTATATTAGAAGTATGTTTTTATTTTTACTTTTTTATAAAAGAAAATTTTATTTAAGAATTCAAAAATTATTAAGTTATACTTAATGGTTTTGTGAGCAAACGTAAAACTTTTGCTTCGTATGGTATTCTAATCAGTATAATATAATGTGTAAATATTATAAAAATTTCTACCGCATTTCACATACTTTTCAAAATTAAGGTAAAGCTCCTATTTATATTTATTTATTTGCTTTTATTATTAAATACTTTATTCTTTCTCTATCCTATATATATATATATATATATATATATATATATATATATATATATATATATATATATATATATATATATATATAACATAATTGTTTTACATGTATATAAAACAATTATGTTTTTAAATCAGAAATATATTAAGTGAAAAATGTTATAAAATATTTCATTTAAAATAGAAACAACACTTCATACTTTTTTATGCTAATTTCATGAACACATCAATTTGCAAAGAAAGGAAGCTTAAGAACAATACAGTTTTAATAATTCTGATTAGAATTTTGGAATGTTAAAATTTTTTTACTTAAAATAAAGGTATGAAAGTTTTCCCAAGTTGCTTTTATAAACGTGATTTTGCTTTTATTTTCCTCTCCTAAATATATTTATAAGCAACTAGGTGCATTGATTATAATCGATAAAAACAGCGTATAATCAATTCAGTTTTCTTATACATCATAATTAGTAATAGATTTAAAATAATAAAACGATTGTTGAAATTCGTTAAACGAACAAGAGTCCATGAATCGCAAGAAGAATGTTTATTAAAGCAACTTACACAAAGAAAGAAATTATAAATATACTAAACTAAGAGACAACTATATACACGTATATCAAGTGCGACCCAGAAGTCTTTGCTCCGTTTCAGGGGACTGAAGGAGAAAAGTAGACAAAAACAAATCAAATTGAAATACTTTGCGTATGAGGTAGAAGGACGACACAAAACAAAACAAACATAAACAGAAAATCCTTCATCAAGGGAATCAGATTAAATACCGAAAAAATGCGGATAAATGCGAGTAAATACGATTAAATAACATAAAAGTAGGAAATAACCTAAACTAAGAAAACAGAACCTCGTGTATTTATAGATTTTAGACAGCTTGAAGACAACCACCAATCAGAAGGCAGCGCTGCAGATGATTGGTGTAAAATTAGACTGCAACTTTACAGGCGAAAAGAGACTGATTTTGTGTTTTTTTGCAATTACTTGTATTATATTATTTACAACAACGATATACAAACAATGTGCCAAAACTAACTCTGTATTGATTAAATTAACAATTTTGGTGTGATTTAATTTTTGACGGAAGTAGAAACTTTACTAAATATTTTATGTGGAAAAATCTTTATAAGTAAATCTGTTTTTAACTATGAATTATAATTTCCTAGAAATGCTAAAAGGATATGGGATCTTCAACAAATACACTCCGCTAAGATTCGCCAAGTTTTTTGATAACCTTATAAGGTACTGAAATTTCTAAAGAGCAACTTTTACTCTCTACTCCACTGTTATTGTTGAAAAGCGCAATGCCAGAAATAACGGTCATTTGAACAACGTTGATAAATATATGGTGCTTTTTTTATTTTAAACGGTAATTAAAGCTACTTTTAACAAAAATACTATTTTTAATTTTAGTGAATTATTTTTCTAATTAAAAAATATCTTGTGATTTTTTTTGGAACCAAAACAAATATTCTCAAATATGTATAACCGTCTGTAAAGACAGTTATACAGATTTATAAGCCAATTTCTTTAAATAGAAGTTACAAACACCTTAGTGAATAACAATACCGAATATAGCGGAAAATAGAAATGAAATTATATTTTACTAAGATTAATAACCGAAGGTAAACAAAAAATCACAATCAAATGACACGGAAATGTAAATAGAAATTTTGAATATTAAAAGAGCAGAATTTTTTAACACTAAATTTTTTATTAAAAAATTTACACACATGTTATAAAATATAATAAATATATAAGCTGAAAACTTAACAACTCTGAAGTGTACCTAAACTCTAGATCACTTTGTGGATTAGTTAAAAATTCCACCTGCAACGGAAGTCGACAAAAAATTCACCAAATTCAAAGTAGCTCCAAATCATACGACAGGTGTTTAAGAAATTTGATAACAGTTACTGAATGTCATGAAATATTGCTGTGTCATAGTATATAATATATTGAGTACTTCATAAACTGGTAGGTCAGCAATTTTAATGCATATATATTTTAAGACAAAGTGGAACAACACTAGAGAAGGAAGTTTAAGTTGACGTAGCAATAAATCAGCGATTCAGTGCTCTTAAAAATGCCAGCATATGCTACTTAGCAATTCATCATGAGAATGCGTTGTATGTTTTTTATTATTTTTCCCATAAAGTTGTACTTGTAATCCACCTTAAGTGACACTGATTTTCTATTTAGAGTTATCAAACCAAAACATTAAAAAAAGATAATATTCGTAATATTGATTTAATATTTCGTTGTATTTGAGGTTTTCCGATAATTTAATATAGGATGTAAAGGATCAGTTGTAAATATCATTAATATACATACACATAATTTCATATACAGAAATATTTAAAATAATTGCATAATAATATGAATACGAAAAAATTTTAATTATTCCAAATTTTTAGAGGCAATGTGGCTGAGATGATCATTATTTTTACAATACATTCAAAATTAATTTTTCTTGCTATATCAAGGTCATACGAGTATTTTTAGAGTATGCAAAATATTTTTGATGTAAAATTATATAACCGCTTTATAATAACTTACCTTTTATTATTTAAATATTTTTATTCACACATTCCTTTGTGCATATATTTTTATGAAGATTGAAGAATACAAAAACCATGAGATATTTGGCTCCCATTATGATGAGGGAAGAATAATCAATTCTTCAGAAAGTTGTGAAGAGTTTCAGACATTAAACAGAGAATCTATCAGTAGATTTCATGAGTTAGAAAAGTTATCTGGTAAGTATGATACTGTTTATGTATATAGAGCGTAGTTTAAAATGTAATATGTGATCAAGACATGATGATTTTATTTCTATTTAATCTTGAATGCGGACCAATATGATTGTAAAATACGTATTTTGAAATGGAAAGTGCCAAAGCGCTACAAAAGAAGAGGGCTTGAAAGGATTAGCTGGTAGATCTTAAAGTTCCTTTCAAAACAAAAGTGATACGGGAAAAGTTAGTCTTAATATTGTAGATAAGCAGTGTTTTAAAAAACAAACATCATATTACCTACAAGACTGCGAATGAAAGATCACACAGCGTATATTGATTTAGACATGAATTCTAATATTGTCAAGTCACACAATGCATTATTAAAGACGTATTTTCTCCTTTAGCTTTAGCATTCATATAATTCACTCCCCTTCGGCCAAGGTAACCTAAAGTAGGCCGGCGCAACAATAATTTACTCCGAGGACCATCGTGGCCTAGTAGATGATAGTGTAGTATTATCGGAAGATAAAGAATTCTAATTCCAGTTTAATCGAAGATCTGTCGTACTCACTGAAGGTGGCTCGGACTTGTTAAATTGGCAATGTCCTCTAAGTGAAATAATGTCTTTGGGAATAGCAGGTCAAGTACTGAGGGTCTTCTGATTGATCTTTTCTTTTCAATTACAACGACATCCATCAGATTGCTTCTATCTAACTGGTAGAGACCAACTTTGAGCTTGGTACAGGTAAATATGGTGGTACAACAACAATTTTCTGCGTGTAGATTCATCACCAAGGTAGCTAATATACCTAGTAGCTATTAGTTATTCCTTTTTGCGTGTTTAATAGTATATTTGTAAAAGGATGGTTTTATGACTCCAGGTCCAATAATGGACATATTTCTCCAAGACTAAGATTTTATTTGTAATGGAATTTCCACAAATAAATCAAGGTAACAAGTATACGTTCTTTTCTTTGCAAGAGTTGTTTGATATTAAATCTCTTTTAATATATAATTTTGATTTATTTACCATATCCTGTTTAGTTTTGGGGATAGGGTTCTAAAGTTCTGGATAATCCTAGTATCACTGTAAGTCGTCTTGTTTTGTAGTACATTGGCATTTTCTCCTACAACTTATTGATAATAACTAAAGACGTTTAGAGGTGAGACCACACATTATAGAGTACTCTCTTCAAAGCCTTTACATTTCGCGTATTTAAGACAGTTTTTTGAAAACTAAAATTATTTTCAGAAAATATGTAGTGTCAAATATTATCGCTCTAATGTTCATTATTAAGTTTAATGATAGCACTTTCACAAGCATTTATTGACCTGAGAAAGCTTTGTCAAAAGTTTACGAAATATTAACGCTTGAGTAGCCGCCAGTCTTAGTCCAGAACTGTATAAATTTCAGTAATAATTTACCAGAATTCATTCATTGAATTTCAAACTGAGGTAATTTTATTTCTTCGCACTATTTGTTTTACTGCGAGGATAAAAATAGATGTGGTTCCTGATATTATGACAGTTATTTTAATATTTAGTTGAAGTAGAAAAACAAAAATTAGTAACTCCAAATAAAGTAATCATGTCTTGTGAAAATATCAGCTATAAGTTTGATAAAGAAAATATTTTTTTTAATTATTACGTCTTATATATGTAAAATAAGTAGAGATTTTGAATACTTTGTACTTTCAAATATATTACATATATAATAAAAAGGAAAGTGTCCACAAAATTTGACCATTTGATTTGGGTCCTTATTGATTCAAGCCATCTAAAATTTTGCATTTTCAAATTCTGTTAACAAATTAAAACCAGAAACAAATGCCGGAAAGGTTTTTCCTTTCTATTAATTTCTAGTGAAAATAACTATAAAAACACGAGCTGTGTGATGTTTTTAGCGATATCTTCCGGTAAATAATAAATGAAAATATTTTTATTCTCTTTTCCTTCATAACTAATAACCCCTCGAAACAATTAAACAATTTATATTTTAACGGTTATTAAATAATTATACTAAGGAACAATATTATATTGAGAATGTATACTATATATATAAGTTATGGTAAAGCTCGAAAACTATTAATATGAACATTAAATCAATTAATGTGCATATTAATTGATTTTCTCCAATAAAACATTGAATCAAAAGTTATCCCCGTTTAATTTAAATAATAAACACATTATTAACTTCTATATAGCTAACGTTCAAAGATTAACTGATGAAAAATTAATTTTACCATTTAATTTGTTGATTATTGGGTGGTATTAGTTTGAGCCATAAAATTCCAGAAAATAAATAAAATTTAAATTTTCTTAATTGTAATATTTTAAAATCTTGATTCTGGGCACTGAAATTTTTAAATGATCAATTATTTATTCAATCAACTAATTTATTGATTATTTGGTCGTGTTTGTTATATATTGAAAAATAAAGAAATATTTAAATTTAAGTGTATAGAAACGTTGCTATTTTTAGGAAATTTCTAATATTTTTTGTAACACTTTAACCAGTTCTTAGTAGAAAATGTGCAAATAATCTAAGTCATTTGCAGATTACTTAGGTAATCTGAATAATTAAACAATCTTATCTAGCTAATGTTATATATATATATATATATATATATATATATATATATATATATATATATATATATATATATATATATATATATATATATATATATATATATATATATATATATATAATATTTAACTAGAAAAGTTCTATTTTATATATTATGTTAATCATTCTCTACTTATTACTTTATTAAAATTAAGATACTAGTTACTTCGGTCCTCTCTATATAGGATACCCGTACCGTCGAAGGAATTTCTCGTCAACATTTTTAGAAGAGATAGCAAATGAAGAATGTATATTCTTTTCATAAAATGGATCCTCCACTTGCCAAATTAATTAACTCCACTTTCTGAATTTTATTAAATTTTAATCCCAAATTTGTTTATTATACATAAATGTAATATATTCAGAGAAAATTTTACGTCTAATAAGAATTAACACCACACGAAATACGTCTGCATAATATGAAAAATATTAAGTTAGAAAAGTATTGACTTTTTTTTAATTTTTCTCACTTCTTTTTTATATGGAATTGATCAATTTGTTAAGTGAAGCATTAACACACGCAAACACACACAATGTTTTAATTATAAAGAATAAAATTTATAATATATCAGTAAATTAAAAATACATTTTATTATTTCTAAAACATTAAAAACTACTTAATAGCATTTCTACAGTTCTCACTAAAGTATATAATTAATTAGGGGTTATAGATAGAATTCTGATACTCAATTTCCAGCATTGTTTTAATATTTATAGTTACAAAATTTACTACAATAAAAATTTCATAGGACTCTCACTGTATTTAAATCATGAGAAACAGTTAATCAATTATAACTATAATATAACTTAAAATTATTTTTGTATATTTACGGCATTGATGAAGTTATTACTTTAAATAGAGGAATAAAATAATAAAAACCATTTAAACTAAAGACAGAAAATATTTTAACATGCTTTGATATATTCTTTGAAATTCATTTTACATTTTAGAAGTTACATTCGCTTTATTATCAAGTGCGAAATCACTCAAACCATGGTAAAAAAATCATTTATAAAAATGGCTGACTGTCTTTACATTAAATAATTATTAATCGAACAGTATTATTTTGAAAGGAAACCTCAAAAGTTTCCTGACGCAGTTGAACTATAGGAACTTATACTTTCTGTAAACACACTTACCAGGATAGGTCCTGAGTAATTTTCCGAGTGGTTCTGTCTTTGTAGTTCCTAAATACAGCCCGATGTTTATTGAAAAGTACCCACATTAAAATAATTCGCGGTAATTATGAAAATACATTTTTAAAAAAGCTATTTTCATAAGTGATTTTGAAATTTGTAGGACTCACAAAAGTCAGAATCATTTATCAAACAATAAGAAATAAATAAAAAAATGGGAATAGGAAAGATATGTACTAGGATTTACTTTTCAATTGTTCTATAATTTCTTTGCAATAGATTTTGAAACGTTAAAGCTTTGAAAACAAAAATTGGCTTTTAAATTAAAATAATCTTTACAATATTTATATATGAGAACTTTAAAAAGAGAAATTAGACTTTAGTAAGTAATAAAAACAATTTTTTCAAAAAATGAATTTTAAAAAAAACGTTGACATCAATTCTCTCGAATAAGTTAATTTTACCGGAAAAAAGTTAATTGTTTTCTACTATGTAGATATAATTGCTACCGAGACAAATAATTACATATTGTAGATTTCATCTACTACCGCTTATTATGAAATCATTGAAATATTAATGTTTTCATTCGGAAATATATTCGAAATTAATCAAAATCCAATTATCACTGCTTTCACAACGTTTGGCAGTAGGAAGGAATGACGCGGTCAGTTTTCCTGAAATACGATACGAAGGTTAAAATCATACAAGGAAAAAGATATTAATTCTGAATTAATTACATAGTTAATTTGATCTGATGTTTATATATTTTGTGCAAATTTCGATTATATTGAATGGGTATGCAACATAAAATTTGATCGATATTTTTTTCTCCAAGGTTACAAATCAAATTCATTGAATGAATCATTCAAATGATAATTTCTTTTACTAGCATTTAAAAAATCTTTTTATTTTCGTAATAAATGTTTATTATTGTTATTTCATGTATTTACGTATTTTACATAATTGAACTAAATGCTTTATTAAGATTAATTCGCTTAAAAATTCCTATTACATTATGATTTACGGAATTTCAAAGAATATATTTTGGGAGAAAAATTTGCTTGAAAAAAAGCTAAATATACATAAATGCTTCTGAAGAAAAATAAGACTCTAAAATATATAATTAAAATGTAGAAAATTTAATGTATCATAATGTAAAATATATCATCTATTTTTTTTCTACATACATAACATATTAACTTATCAGAGTTTATATTAAACCAGAATTCAGAAGCATTTTGTATTCAGAATTTAAACCAGAATTTTGTAGAAATTTAAGCTCATAACAAGCAATTTTTATGTCGTTTTATCTATTCGAATACTTTTACAATTAGAAATACATACTTCTTATAATAAAATAAAATTGACAGAATATATACCAACTGAAATTACACAATGGATATTTAAAATAATATCATGTTGATGATGAATTTTCTAGAAAGTCGTAAAGAAAAGTCAAAAGTTAAAAATATTGAAATGAAGCGATAATTGATTGCAATTATTTTCAAACAAATGTTTGCTTTATTCCAGGTATAAAGTTTTACAATCCTTCTGGATCAATGTTGTTGCTCGAGCGATATCATTCAGAAAATGCAGTTGTTTTAAGCTCAAACAAACCTGGAAATACACAATGGGTTGAACTGACATCTAAAGATCTTTTCAAAAATAGGTGAGTGAAGAGAAGAGTACTGATGAAATATTGATTAAATATCTAAATATGCAACAATTACTGTTTCACTTAATGTGCAACGTTTCCTTTAATTAATATCTGACTAAATTTATAGCATAAAACAACTAATAAGAGATAATTGAGGTGGCATTATAATCCAAATTTTTTGTATACAGTTTTAAAGTTATTAAAATTCAAATAGGTATTATAAAATTATAAAAATAAATTATCATAAAATATTATATTAAATAAGTTATAAAATATTATATTAAATACTATATTAAATATATGAAATACAATTATAAAAATTTTAACTATGGGATTTATATTTAAATTTATTCATTATTTAAATATAAATCCCATAGTTAAAATTTTTCTGCTAGTGTTATGTTATTTTTGTGAAAAAAATAATTTAGAAAGAATAACATTGTTTTTAAATTTTACTAAACATTTGTAGTTACTGAGATCACAAATACAAAGTGATTTTTATTATAGAGCTCTTAGGAAGAATAAAATTACCTACCTTTGTAACAATCATGTAAATAAATTTTGAATAAAAATAAGTTAACCATCATTCTTAGAAATGTAATTATTTATCGATTTCATAGTGAAATGAAATAATAAATAGTAGTTTTAGTTTAATAAAACAACGTTTTTACTAGCTCTCTTCTTGAAGAAAAGAAACGTTTCTTCTTGTTTTCATTTGTTACTTAATGCTTTTCTGCTAGTTTATAGTCACTTGCAAATCGTATTAAACATCTGTTTTTAATTTAAATTGTTAAATTTTTGGTGAATTCCTACATTTTAATAGATTTTACAATGCTTTCTGATAATAATATATTTATTTATTATTTTGCACATTTCACTCACAGGTTTCCCTTTTTAAAATTAAAAGAAGATTTTCGCGCCTATTTGGACGATAAAGGTGCTGGTCACATAAGCCCTCGAAAAATGATCGCTGCACAGATGAAAGTTGCTCATTTACAAGGCTGCCACATTATTCACGATGTTGTTAAAGAAGTGAGGGATCCTATCAATGGAATGCACGAGGTAGAGATAAAAAGTTCAGCAACTATGAGTTTGGACTGTGATTAATTTTACTAGTTGTACATTTTATGATAATTTTTATTTTAAATATAAGTGCATTTGTTATGAATTAAATATTATAAAGTGATATCATTGTATTAGATAATAGAATAATTTATTAAAAATACCTGAGTTATTTAGCAACACCTTGGCAATTGCTTAGTTGATGTTATGAAGACATTAAAAGAACAATTTATATAACTCCTAAATCTTATTCAATAAAAATGACAAAGGATAATAAAAACTATTTTAATTTGGGATGCAGGAAAAGTTCGATTTTAAATCACATCTTTTTATCTTATAATCGAGACTAATCATGTCACCATAAATTTTGTTAGAACCACTTTGTATAAAAATGAGTCACAAAAAACAGAGACATATATATTTACCATTTTTTCTTTACAAAAGTAACATTTTGCAGATGCAAAGCGATAGTCTATTAGCCGGAAGCCATTTTAATAATTCATCTTGAAATTTTGATTTTCTGCATTAATAGGATTTATTGATACAAAGTAAAGGATAGTTGTTGTCAGGTTTTTTTAGTATTCATCATTACTTTTGAAAGGACTTTTAATAGATAATAAGACTCATTTATAAGTCGTCAAGAAGAAAACCCGGAAAATTTAAACGAACTGGTCTTGACAGATTCCCATGCAAGAAAATGAAATGTAATGCCTACTATAGTTGTTCTACAATGCCAAGGATTTGCACTCTACAGAGTATAGTCCTATTTACCAATAGGCCACTGTAAGCCTTAAAGATGTATTTTGCAAAGTTAATTTCGCTAGAATTTTTACTATGCATATAAATATCGTACGTTTGTTCGTGATTGTTTACATGTCTCAATTCTCCATCAAATACTGAGGATTTGGAGACTCTTGAATCTGATAACGATAACAGAATAGTATCAATTGCACATATAGTTGTCTTAATACAATGCTAGAGACCTCTGATGTCGAACGCAGAAAAGAGAGATTAGAATTCACTAGTGAATTAATATATACAGAAGAATAGGATAAACATATCAAAATTATCAAGTAACTTAAAGAAACATTAAAAAATAATTTACATTATTAATAATTGTTCTTGAAGTATGCCGAAATAAGCAGCAAGAGAAAATTTGTCTTACTGTCCAATAAAATATATTTATATTTATATAAATAAAATATGTATCACAGTTTTAATCTCTATATACATGTTTTTTTGAAGAAATGCATCTTCCAATAATAATGTTAGATTTTTAAGGTTTCTTTATGGCAAGTAATTCAGAATATAAAACGTTATTCCATTTGATTTCAAAAGCAATTATATTTTCTTATTTATCTTTCAGATCATCACTGATTCCAATATCATTGTAAAGTCTAAAAGAGTCTTATTGTGCCCTGGGGCATTTGTAAATTTTCGAAAATTACTTTCTGGTAAACAACTTAAAGTTTTTATACGTAGAGAAACATCAGTACTAATGAGAATTCCTGTTGAAGAATCCGTTAGATTGAGGTGAGTAAAGTAATATACATGTATTTGATCCATATTATCTATTACTGCTAAACTTATAAAGGTTTAAATATCGTATGTATGACAATTACAGTTGATAAAAAAATATTAGTTGTGGGATTGCACTTAAGTTAAAACCCATGTAAAGTGTTTCTAGTGGGCTTCTGTATCATCCACATAACTTTAGACTAATGAAGAAGTATATAGAGGTTCACCAAAATAAAGGTAATTCTTTCGAACAATTATTTCAGAAGATAGAGATAAATTCAGAAAGTTTATTCAGATAAATTCCACAAGACATGAAATGAAGTTAAATTCAGAAACTTCAAAAGTACAATAGAATTCTAATTATCCGAATCAGTTGGGATCGGACTCCATTCGGATAATCAAAATTAAGTTGGTTGGATATTTTCGAAAAAGAATACAACAATATTAACTATTTTATGCCGAAAATGGGGAAAAAATTACATTTTTTAGAATGAAAGAAATTTTAATCAATTAAAAGAAAAGACAACACTTTTACATGTTAAGGTACTTGCAAATCCTGTATATTAATACAATCTGTATGTACAGTGCTGTAAAGGAAAGTCAGTGCTTGCTGAACATCTCGGTCACTGTAAGCTATTTCACTGCCTTCATGCGTTGTCGGGTATTCAATTCACACATCCACTTGAAAGTGATAATGTGGATGTAGTTACACTCGGACTGATGCTCTATCCACTTCAAAACAGTTTCAAAGCCGGCAAATGCTTCAATAGTTGGTGGTCTCGTGTCAGCTTCAATTTAGACATAATGTTCAGCTTTTTCATCGACATTTTCAATAATTATACCAATATTTGCAATTTAAATCTTGTGCTGACTCATAATTTTTTCTCCTATGTCTCCATTCTGTTATGTGAGCACTATTTTCTGAACATCCAGGAATTTTCAAAAGAATGCTTCCAAATTCTTCAAGTGACACGTCTTTCTCATTTTCTCCCTTTTTACACCTTTTCTTTTCTTGGGTTTCTTCTTTCTTCTTATTTTCCATCTCTTCTTCAATCTAATTTATTTTTCTGAAGTTCTGAATAGCAATTCGGATAGACGGAGTTCGGATAATTGGAGTTCTGTAATTCAGAAGGATAATGGTAAAATGTAGCAGTATATTTTCAAAAACTAAAGAAATATAGAAGCAAGTAACTGCAAGGCGGCCAATAGCGACGATTCATTATCAAGCAATACATTGCACACAAAAATAGGAGGAAGAAACACATACAATGCACATAAGTTTATACACGAGCTCTAACAATTACATTGTGAAACTCTTAACTTCGAAAAAACAATCTGTGCTGCCATTAAACACTTATAACATTCGTCTTGACTTTTTGCCTTATCTATTAATCATACTGACTGTATTACTATCTTTTATGTAAGCATTACGACAGCGTCAAATTGACGGATATCCATAGAGAGATATAGACATACAACATAAAGAATTTCAATATTTTAAAAATTTTGAAGAAAATAGACTTTACTATATATTCAATTCGTTTAACAGATAAAAGTCAATATGAAAGATAATATATAAATGCGATTGATTTTTATCATTTCTAAAAATTTTAAAATAATGTGTAACGTAAATGAAGCATTGCGTAAATCTTGAGCTAAAGACAAAAACATTTCTTTCTTAATGCGTTACATGACGTAATACTGTTTACAAAAGTTGGTATCAAATCAATAGGTGTTTTGTTTGGCTTATGGTTCTTTGAACAATTTTTTGCTTAAGAGGTCTAATAAGACTATGATCTATGGTCAAAAGTTGAGTTCAAACCACTGCAAAGACCACAGACAAAAGAGCAATACAACTCACAATCTATTGAATTGAAGTTTAGAGCTCTGATTGTTTTGCTATCTATTTGACAATTAGTATAATTTACTCGTTCCTTTCAACACACGCTTTGTGTGTTTCAGATGAAATCGCAGATGCTTTAAAATTTAGTAATTCATTTTTCCTTGTTTCCTTTTCACTTTTATACTAGATTTTGAAATTGAGAAACTACGTTCTGAAATTTATCATTAAATGCTCTGCTGACCCTGTCATTTTGTAGCACATATTATATCGATACATTTTTATGAGCTTTATATAGGCAAAACAAAACTTTACTGAGCATCCTCCAGTGTTACAAACTATTAAATATTTTATAAGATTTGTATATTATTCTTTTTCCTATTCTTTTATATTTCCATGTTTCTATAAATATTTTAAATGAATCACAATTTGCACCATTTTTAATTTTTAGGATAACAGGTGAAAAATTCATGTAAAAAATTGTTTGAAATATTTTTAATGTAATTTATTTATTGTATAATATTTATATACCTTACGTTTTTCAGAAATATTTGATTCTTTATTAAAAGCACCAAGAAGTATTAATGCAAACTGAAAATTAACAAACTAATAACATCATAAAATGCATATATTAAAAAAAATTAGATTGAACAAATTACATTTGAAAACAAAATCAAAATGTTTGTATATTTAAATTCTCAGCTCTTAATGTTGCATACTTATTTTAATAGGCATTAACACCTCAAATTATTTATTTCATAAGCAATAAATTGTATTTAATTTTACATCTTATTTTCTATTTAACGAGGCAAAATGCATCCATTTTTAGCTTTAAAAATACACTTTTATAAATTAAACAAAAAGAACAATGCGTCTAATAATTTAATTCTATGACTCTTTTACTAAAAACGTGATTTTGCTGCGCACCCTCACAAGGACACAGAAAATTAATGAACCCAAAAAAGTAGCGTCATTCGGTCACCTACTTCATTCGCAGCGATGCATGATGAAAATATGACAGATATGCTCTTACGAAACTAATTCGGTGTTTCTTAAACATATTATAAATTGCTTACATATGATATGCGAATTCTTATTGTTATAATTTCAATAATACTAACAAAATGCCATACATTTTTTAATATTTTTCTTGGAAAGAAATCAAAAACTTGAATTGCAATTAAAAAAAGAAAAGAAAACGCATCAGATTCAAGAACAATAACATGCTTTAACGCGAGCTGAGATGAAACTATTATTCCTTGATGTTGAAAGCAATCGTTATTATTAAAAAATTACTTCAAAAATATACCGTTGTATATCTGTTTTATTAAGCTTATAATTTCTGCCCAAATATACCTATCATTCTAAGAAATTAAAGTAAATTAACAAAAGTACTTTCACAAAGCAAATCCCTTTTTATAATTTGTCTTATTCTCTGAATGTAAAATATTTTCTAATAAAATTTTACTTTTATGTCAGTGCCATGCCTGCTTTAATAACTCGAAACAAAGGACCAGATAACCAACCAGATTTAATCGGCGCTTATGTCCTCCCTCCCATCAACTATCCAGACGGTATGATTTGCCTAGTAATTATTTGAAAATATTTAAAGCGATTAACGGTATGTAAGTTTATAAATAACTAATTATATAGTAGATATAATTAATATATATTTAAATAATAAATAAATCATAACGCTGTGTGACCTTTTTATGATTAGATTGGAATTATTCATGGTTAATACTATTGGAATCTACAGTTTTGTGCGAATGCAACACTACAAACATCCGAAGGCAGAATTAAATCTTTCAGCTACTCTGTATATATATTATAGATTAATTATTCTCTTTTAAATATTCAGCTACCATCTTGACTGCTATTTAAGTGATCTGATTTTTTCTGTTGATAAAAAACGAGTTATATTCCTTTGTTTTTAAATTTGTTAAATATAATACACAGAAAAAAATTTCTAATTATAAAAATGTATAGGAATCTGTTCATAATTTATTAATAAATAATTTATTATTTTTTAGAACTTATGAATTATGTGATTAATCAATTTTCAATAATCTTTAAGCGAAAAATGAATGTTTAATGTTTATTTTTCGTCTTGTAAAGCCATGAGAAAGCTAACTCAGTATTTAACATAACATTTAATTATATACAGCGCCCAAAAGTAGATTAAATAGGTAAAAATTTGCGAATAATGCTTTAGATTGAATTCTTTGACATTCTAACAGCAGTCTAATGCAATGAAATTCTCACAGAAGACTATCTTTCAGTCATTACTAAACTTTCTTATATTCAAAACATTTTTAAAATTTTATTAAAAATGTTTGGAATCATTGAAAAATCATACAATTCAATAAAAAAATTATTTTTTAAATTCAAATCTTTTAATAGTATTAAATGTGTATTCATAATTTATAATTTATGATATTATCGCAGCTTAATTGAAATTCCATCTTTTTTAAGAACTGAGATTATCATCTGAGTACCAAACATGTTTGGGGACTAAACACTGAAGATTTTGCATTAGACCAACCACCTAACTGGGATATATGATTCGCATCTTAAAGCCTTCATTCAGGGAAACAGATATGGATATTGTAGGCCTTGGCATGCATGATATGTCATGTCACAAGTTCAGTTTAGTTAGATTAGATATATTCAGATAATTTTTAGATTATCATTTGAATTAAGCAAATAACTCATTATCATTTAATATTCTTGGTTTGTGAATAAGTCTTCGCATATACCCAAGGGCTTTAAGACTATACCATTGCTTCGCTTTTTCCAAAAATATCTGAAGCATAAAAATATCACTTCTAAAAATCAAATGAAAAACCTAATATTTCAAAAGTATATAAAAACAAATAAAATTCTAGTCATAGGACTGCAGAATTGTATACCTATATACAAATTTCGGATTTAATTTAACATTGAACTAAAAATGTTGAGATACAATTTCGCATACGTTATATTTATTTTTTTTTTACTTTTAAATTACATGTTGAATTGCATATAAATAATAACTTTATACACACTTTTCTTTGTGAAGTTCAAGGGAAGAGCTATTAGATCAGTCACCGAGGTGGTGACTGAATAGTTATTGGTTTGGCCAGTTATTCAGTTCATTAAACATAAAACGTTTTATAGGTCAGCTTATATGTTTAAGCTAGATTTACAAATATTGTATAAACTTTTACAAGCATTACGGAAATGTTCGAGGTTTCAATTTCTTATAGTAGCAACAATGTCTACTATACATCTATCTATGATAGAAAAGTGTGCAAAACTTAGTCGACTCCAGTTGCAAAACTATAAATTTCTTAAAATGTAAATTTAAATAGTTAGCCATGAAATTGCAGAAAAAAAGCTCTTGCGATCAGTACAATGATCACGAAATTAATAAGAAAGGTCAAGCATAAGCAAATCTCAAGACGTTACAGGCGATATGAGTGTACGTAAAATGCATGAGGTCCGCGCGCGCTTGTCAAGATTGTGAAAAGGAAGGATGGAAACTGAACCAAAGATATTCGCTGCGAGTGCAAGTGTGTTCGTTCATGAAATATAGCAATTAAATATTCACCTGCATGACTTCACTCGTGGAATGATGCTCGGAAAGCTGGAAGAGCGCCTAATATTTGACCAGTAGTGTTGCTGAAGAATTCGAAATCAACCAAAGTATCGTTTTGGGCATTCGCAAATCTTTCCAAAACATAGGTACAACTGTAAGAAAAATTGGTGGTGAACTTCCCAGGAAATAAGTACAATGAATGGCCAATATATCATCCTGCAGTTAGGATATACCAGTCATCAAGGGCCATTTCTCACCAACTGCTTACTGCAATAAGCAGACAAATGTCATTGTTTACTGTGTCCAGATGCATTCACAAATGTGGTTTGTTTACTTATCACCCTGAACACTGAATTTCTTATTAAGCTGGTGATCTTTGTCACCGCTTAAAGATGTGCAAGGAGCACAAAAGCATGACATCTCATCAACATCATCTTTTTTAAGGATGAGAATCATTTCAGTGCTAAAAGAGATTCTCAATATCAGTTGATTTGAAGAAAGATCAGAATATGCTTTCATCTCAGTAATGTCAGAGAAATAGGCCATCATGATGTTCCTGGGGTTGTCATCTTTGGTGACTGAACAAATGAACTTATCTCCACGTTTTCGATAGAGGTTCTGTAACCGCAGATTGCTGCTGTAAGGAGTAGATTCTTCCCCATGCGCATCCATTTCAAGATGCCATTGGAAAATTGATAGTTATTTATGGATGATAATGCAGGGTCACACTGAACTCCTGCTATTCAACAGCTACTAGAAAGGGAAGATATAACTGGACCTGTATTGGCCAGCCTGCTCCTAAGATTTAAATCCTATACAGCATGTGTAGACTGCTTTTTGGAGATAACTTAAGAAATTACATCATCCTGTCAACACGCAAAAACTGAATTAAATGCTGATTGGGGAAGGGGCATTGTTACCTCAAGAACTGTTGTACAATCTGTTAGTGAGTATGAAGAAGCTGTGCGAAGTTACCACTGTTGTAAAAGGCCTTTTTGTGTTTGATTCCATATGGTACGCATTATATTAACGTTTTATGCAACTATGATTTCGCGATCGCTTAAGTACAAAATGTTGTTTCTCATTTCTGAATTTCTTGTCTCTCAGATGATTTTTTATGGAAAAGTGACATAAAAAAATACCCGTTGTTTAAGTTTTGGACCCAGTGTAATATCTCAATAAGACAACTAAACATTTCAAACTACTCGTTGAATTTATGCTTAAACTGCTTTTATATAAATTTTCAATTGCGTCATTATTTTTCCGATGAGGTATGAGGATTTGCCGGTATAACTCTTTGACACTAAGTTTATGGAGATTACTCATGTACCTATCTCTACGAACACTCATCAATTTAGTGAATGAATAAATGCATACATTTAAAGAAAAATCTCTTAAAGAAAACAATGTTGTTAAATTGTACGACAAATAAACAATTTAAATACGATATATATATATATATATATATATATATATATATATATATATATATATATATATATATATATATATATATATATATATATATATCGAAAGTTCTTACCTTCAATAATATTTTAGAATAGTAATTTGATATTCGACTTTTATTACACGAATATTATACGCGAATAACTTAATTTCTGACTTCAATTCACATTGCTAACTTTCTGACTAAATTAATTCTGCTCTTTGTTCTTTCTACTGTTCCTTATGGAACTTATCTTACTTGAGATAAGGAACAAACTATCTCGCATTCATATTTACTATTGTAACTTATGCATAAGTAAAACTAATTTATTCAAAAGTTTATTGAACATTATGACTACGTCAAATTGGCGCATTTCTATAGAGATACATCATTCAAGTGCCTCATGGTGAATTTCAACATTTTAAAACTTTTGAAAAATAGTCTTCAATATACATTAATTTTCCCGTTCATAACTATAAAAGTCAATACAAGAGATATTGTGGGCTAGGTATAGGGAAACATGCTGGTGCAACAACAACAAGACATAATGTAAAAATGGGATTAGTTTTTATAATCTTCTTAAAATATATTATAATGCGTCAAAATGACGAGCTCCATTAACCCTAGTGTCAATTTGTAGATTAATATGGTGGTTGAACAGATAGCACTGGGGCCATTTGTTAAACAATTCTTGGATTCGAATCTCATCTTGGACTGAATTTTCGCAACGGTTCGGAATCACTTTGAACAGTAATTTCCACTAATTATCTCTTATATGCAATAATGACTGCAACAAACTAATCCAACTACATAAATGTTAAGTTCTAAATGCCAGCCGATGTATAATTAAATTTTTAACTGCATAATTTATCTTTTAATCTTTAAACATAAAAATTTATTTTCGCACAATCTTTATAAGAAATATAGGCGTTACGAATATCTTTTTAAATCTATGATATTTCAAGGATTAATAATGGTTTATTTTTATTACAACTTTTAAAAGGATATTTTCCTTTGCCTTGAGAAAGCCCAAGAGGCTGGCTTTGAAGGTCATCAATCATTTAACCTACAAATGCCAGTAAATGAATTTAGGTCGATTACAAATAATATTAAATTTTCAAAATTTTCCTTATTTAAAATATTTTTTTCGAAGAATTTTCGATGACTTTTTTGGTACACTTTTATAAATTGAATAACTTCCTGAACAATAAGAACATAAGAGAGATAGTCTCCATATACTTCATTCAATTAAAACTTCTGTTAATTATTTTCATTTTTAAGAAAGTATAGTTTAGTAGAGATATTTTGCAATTAATTGCAATGTCAAATTATATTCAGAGTTATTACTTTTCTTGAGTAACCCTTGTCTTATTTCACAAATAATTTGTATACGTTTTCTTACTGTTCACTGTGATTTAAATATAGGACAGCGTTCTTCATAACATGAGGTTCAAAATTCAATTCCAGCCACTGTTAAGTAACGTTTGATGGATGTTGCACTTCTGCCTTAACATGAGGTTCAAAATTCAATTCCAGCCACTGTTAAGTAACGTTTGATGGATGTTGCACTTCTGCCTTTAGCATGCATTTCCGCGTATGAATTTAATTTTCGAATTTGTAATCAGATTTGAAAGCAAGCATTCTGTAAAGAATAAGAATGATTATTTTTGTAGTTTTAGTTGAGCTTTTTCTTGGGTAATGATTCATAAAATTCCACACCAAAACTCTTGCATCAAATTATGCTATCACTTATTATATGCTTACAGGAAAGTAAAAATTAGTTTGATTACTTTTATTAATCTCATGTAAACTAAAAGAAGAAAGTGTTGTTATAGAATATTTTATGTTTGTTTTCGTCAATCCCTATCCATTTCCCTCACCATTAACTCAGTGGTATTGATTGCTTTCTGAAAAAAGGAAAAACAATATCTTCATCGCGAGGTAGCTGGTTTGATGCTTGAAAACTGCAGAAGACCATCATGCTAAGAAAATATACGTTAAAAGTTCCAAAGAATGGAATACTATTCATGGTGACTTGGAAAAGAGGATGACAGATCCAGTCTTTCACTTGTCATTGGCTTGAAATTATGAGACGCTTGGCTGAGTTCAGCGATTTCAGACGACAAAAAATAGTTATCCGTATCACAGAAACCTTGTCTTCTTCTTCAGCATGACAGCCCGGGATGGATCAAGACTTTCCTCAGAACACTCTTCTATTGTGTTTTCCGTGAGGCGACAGTTCTCCAATTTGTCACGTTCAGCACTTTAAAGTCCTCCTCTGCACAATCAGTCCATCTAACTTTGGGGCCAACCCCTAGATATGTTTGCATTGGGTCTTTAATTAAAAATTCTTGAAGTCAAAGACGAGGGTTCTATTCGACAGATATGGCCCGCAAATCTCAAGCGACATATTTTAATATAACTGACGATGTCGGCTTCCTTAAAAAGTCTGTAGAGCTAGAAATTATATCTGTGTGCCTCCAAACTAAAAACCTTGTCTATCCATGTGTAATTTATTTGTTCGTGGGTTTGACTCTCATTTTTGACGTAATTGTTATAAAAGTCCTATTTAATATGTATTATTCTATCATTTTAGCCTTCATATGGAGAAACTAACTGCAGAACTATAATCTAAACACAGGTCTCATCCACCTTTCGACTGTGTGTGTGCACCTACATACTTTCCTATACCTAGCCCAGAGTTGGGTTTTACCAGTTAAGTGAAAGCAACTTAGGTGGGAGTCTTCGTAATTTAGAAGCAAGGATCAAACAGAAGATTCCCAATACTTGAACAACCACTTTTAAAGATATTTATTTAGACGACATTACGACTATGATCTATTTCACGTCCCCTATTCACCTCTAATGAACATGATGAATGTTTGATTAAAACAGTATTCGAATATACGCTCTTCTGATGATAAGAATGTTGTCCGTAGGGACACCAGTTTTCCAACTGCATTATGTGAAATTAATCTAACAATATGGTTCAGGATTCTGTATAGGAGGAAATATTGAAAACAATTCAATCAGTACGATGACGCCAGAGTTAGGGAATAGTTATCAAGAATGTAATTTTTTTAGAGTTTTGACTATTATAATTGCAATCGTTAAGGATATTTAATTTATAGGGTGATATACAGTGAGACATTAAAATTTAAGCTTGTGGCAGATTTTACACGTGTGCTTTAGCTTGTTGATGCCTAATGGATATCAAACCAACTATAAATTATCTTCCACCGACAACTGTCTCTTTAATATTTTAGTGTGGTGAAACTTTAAAAAATTTAATGGCAATATCATTGCTTTAAATATCATAATTAATTACAATAAATAGTGTTTGACAATAAGTAGATTCTATCTATGCCAGGTGTAACTCCACAAAAAATAAATAAGATAATTGCTGATATTAGCTCAAACTTCATAATTGTCTCAGTTCATAAAAACTTAATAGTTTACAATTACTTTGCTATAGCATATTTTATAAAATTTCTAAATATTTACTTAAATTTAAATAAAATAGAAAGAAACTGAAAAAATATTCTTCATATATTATTCATTCCTTTACATGAAAAATAAAATAATATCTACTTTTATAAATTCAGCAGATTTTTTTTAATCTATTATTCAGTTCTATATTTCGGATCACAATAATTTACTAAAAATTGTCAAAAAGAACATGGTTATTAGAAATGCATCAATATGATAATTTACACATTAATTTTACATTCATAAGCGATTCTCAATAAGACAATATTTTTTCATTCTAAATTTTACAATATTTTATAATGCTATGTTTTAACATCTTAAAACTAGCAAATATATTAATAACATTTTGGGTATTTCATACACAATTATTGTTACATGAAAGGTTTAATTTTTGACGATTTTATCTTCTAGCTGACTACAATTACATGATATTGATAACTGAGAATATAACTTCAAGTTTTGAAGCAGTTTTCACTTTTAACTGTTAAAATATTTCCAAACATTAAGATACAAGTTTCATGATTAATATGACTTATTTAAGTTTTTTATATCTTACAAAATTGATAAAAATATTTTTTTTCTTAACAATAAGTATAGTTTTCGCTTACACAACAGAATAAACTTGCATTTTCCGTTATACAGCATTATGTTTTCAGACATTATCGCCATCATTTTTTTCAAATAATATATTTGCTTAGAAAAATATTCACTTAGTACTTTTAAAATCATTTTCTCTTTACAGATTTCTATTTATTTATTTTTTTACAATTATTCAAATATTTTCTTTACATTTTAATGAATTGAATATAGGAATAGGCATTTTAATGGAATGGATCGAACTTAATCATTTCCATTGTTCGTTTTTACAGGACATTATTATTTAAAAATTGGTCACATAGGAGAAATTGTCAACTCTGAAATGAAAACATTAAAAGAGATTAATCAGTGGTATCAATCGAGTGGAAGTGACGACGTAATCAAATTCTATTCCAGTATGCTTAAAGACTTGTTACCTGGTAAGTAGATAAACTTCCATAAAAAGTAATTACAACAATTATTTAATATTATCATCAATCATAACTTTATCCCTTAAACATAATCAATATTTACCTAGCTGACATCAAATTTTATATTTTAAAACTTGTGCTTAAATATGATGTGTGTTGTGACTTATTTCCTCCTGGTTGATAAAAATACCAAACCAGATCCATGATGCTGAACACCTTCAAAACATGAAGCCAGTTGCCAACCCCAGTCAGAACACCACCATGGTGATTTCCCATATTCCATTCATGCATGGAGGCTCTCCTCCAAGAAGAACAGATATCTTGCCTAGCCTGAGTGGTGATCTCTGAAAAAGTAAGGCAGCCACCACCTGGAACCAGGGGGTATGCGTACCCCTCTGGGGCTTGAGCTAGCCACCAGGCGCGTCGGCAGGTGGTGGATCGCCGAACGTCCTGTAGGAATGACAGGATAGCCTTGAATATAGAATAAGAGGCCGCGAACCAGCTCCCGTAAACCCTGGTGTTATGCGATCCGTGCCTAGAGCTAATTGGCACCGCGGTATTGGTGTCTTAACGGAGCCTCTAGTTGCCTGGCAAACTTCTAGAAAAATTTGCCTTGCCCAGTATCTCAGGCAATGCTGAGTGGACTTATATTACCTGAGCTTATTAATTGTTATCTTGTGGCTGAAAAGACACAAGAAATAACAAACCTTTCTGCATTTGCAGGTGAAGCCTCTGAAGTAGACCTTGCTGAAAAAGACAAGGGAACTCAGAGGCATTCTTGTAAAGGGGCAGTAATGAATCTTTTACTTGAGGTAGAAATGACCTCCAAACCATCTTCTGGTGAAAGCCAGAAAGCTATCCCTAGCATGACTGACTTTCTGACCAGATGGGACTGTTTCAGCAAGACCCTATCTGCTGGAAATGTCAAACGCAAGAGGAAACGGCAGAGCATATCATTTATGAATGTGAGGCTCTTGCCCTCCCTATATTAACTTCTTTAGGCATCATCCATACTAGAGAGTTACACCTAGGCTCCATTAAAGGGTTATCAGACTTTATTAATAAAGTGGGTGACCCGAGCAACTGGAACTAGGAAACATTGGGTTTGGAGTTAATGGTGCAAAATGCTGATAAAAGCAGAGGTGCCCAATGACATACAAACCCAACCTTAAGAAGAAGAAGAAGAAGGCAGCCACCATGAGCAGTATCTTTACTGTAGTCTTCTTAGGCCAGACCTTCAGCAGTTCATTTCCATACACATCCATGCAATGAAACCCACTGAAAAATGATCTTAACATTGGCAATCAAACGATTCAAAAGTTGGACGATGTTCCCAGTCTTTCTGTCTCCATGTCTTCACTATATAGATAAATGTTGAATGGAGCTAGGACTATCACTGTGGATTTGAAAATAATGAACTTAATGCATCGTCCGTCTCACAGGTTAAAAAGGGACGTGTTCGGAGTGTTAGTGGATGCCTCCGTTCGAAAATTAAGCTACAGTCTACATCATTTCCGTCTTCCTGTGGCAAGATCCAATTGAGAATATATACAAGGTAATATCAATGGACTTTGTACGTCGTCCACCAGGGTCCAACTTGATCAATTACTGGATTTGGCTGATCGACATAAGATGCAAATTATCGCAATACAAGAAACAAAGTTGTAGCCATTTTATGACCTTAGACTCCAAGATTATTGTGTTATTCTTAACGAGAGATAGATTTAATTTAAGAAGAGGTAGTTTAATGTTTCTAATCAGAAATATTAATTTTGAATCTTTTCAACTCTTTTCATCACAGGATTCTGAACTTGAGGTACAAGCTGTAAAAGTTAAATGGAATAATAATTACATTAATATCTATAATGCGTACCAGCACCCCGGCAATAATAGTCGGTCTTCCTACGGACACTTTTATTTCTATTTCATCATTGATTCATCAATTATTTTGAGTGATCTTAATGCTAAGCATATCCTCTCTGGGAAGCTCAGCTGCAAATGTTCGGGGCAATAACCTTTCAAACCTTTTGGATGATCAGATGGTTTTTTGTGTCCTGAATGTGAAGACACCAACTTATTGCTCATGTAGTTATTGCAGTCATGATGCTTTAGATGTTGCATTTACGAATCCAGATATCTTTTCAAGATGTAGCTGGACTGTGCTGGATTCGGTAGGGAGTGACCACTTGTCTGTATTTATAGGGCTTGATCACTTGCACAAAACTCGAAATAGCAAAAATTTGGAATTTTCAAAAAGCTAACTGTACTGAAATATGCTATATTTTAGAGCAAATATGCTATATTCAAGAGCAAATGTACTAATCAATACGATTATATTGTAGAATCCCCATGAAAATTTATCTTAAAGTTGATAAGAAAATATTCACTGAGGTAATTTTAATTATGATTTTAATTTTAAGCTAAAAATTGTTTATTTTAGTCATGTTTATTTATTGAATTCTTGCTGGCTTATTAACTAAAAATATAATGATTTCCAGCTAATATTTTACAATCTTTTCCACTGGAAATACATATACAAGTCAATCAATCATGATTTGTGTTAAATAAGTCTTTAAAATTCATTTTATATAAATTGCAAACTTACTTTAATTAACATTAAAGTTTGACTGGAATTAAAGTTTGGTTTAATTAGAATTAATGTAAATTAATGTCTTAATTTACTTTAAACTATTGTTGAAAAAATGCTTCGTATTTTGTTCTTTTTACCCAATTTTTAATATAAGGAAGCGAAATTGATGTAGATTTTTAAAGAATTTTAAACGTGATTCCGATTATTTCATTGCTAACAGAATATATTTACAGAGCTAAAAGTCGAAGAAATTCGAGGCAAGAGTTGTGTTACTGTTGACAGTCCTACAGGATTTCCATACGTCGATCGTATCTCGCCCACAGTTACAATTGCTGCTATCGGCAATTCCCGAGGTGCAGGTGTATGTGAAGAAGTTGGACGAATAGCAGCTCATCTGAGCATAACAGGCAAATGGGATTCAAAATTGTCCAAATCTTTATTTGAAGCCATTTATGAAGATAATTAACCAATTATTATTATCAAAAAGTCTTCCATTATCCCTGTGTTGAGTAAAATTTAGCAGTAGTTAATCACAGTGTATAAAAAGCATCATTTTACTGTGCATCTAAGTGTATTATATTGAATTTATAATTGTGATATTTTCTCTTTTTATTTGCCTATTTTTTCTTACATTTTGCCACACCTTTATGTTATAATAATAAAAAGTTTTAAATTTTAACGGTCAATCTAATTGAATTTAAAGTAGCACTTAATTCCATATTGAGCCTTCATATTTCAATGAAATATAGATCCGCTCACTTTAACTCTATAGTTATATATTACATGCCGAACACAAAATTGTTAGAGCAGAATACATACCAGTGTGGATTGCATGTTCTAGGTAATTCATGAAATTGTTTATCAACCATCACACAGATACATTGATATAAACTGAGATATAGGAGGATTTTTTTCCAAATAAATGTTTTGTATCAAAACAGATATGACAACTCATTATTTTTCATTTATTTGTGATATCAACACAAATATTCCTATTCTTATTCCCAAAATACCGAATGTCTAATTATTTAAACACAGAATAATTTTTTGCTCAAATATAAATTCATGCATTTCGTTTTTTCATGATAAATTTATTTTAATCTAGTGTACAAAATTAAATTTTAACCAAATTATAATACTCAAGAAATGAATTTTCAAATATGAAAATAATCGATTCATTTACCATAAATTAATTAATTTGCATTTTAATTAGCATACATTAAATAACAAATGAATAAAATCAAAGAAAATCAATCACTTAAGTTATTCGAAGCTTTGAAGCCATATTTAGAAATTTTTATTGAAAACTCAGGAAGAAATATAAATTTTTGAGCACTTTTTTATACATTTTGTATAAATCGATGAATTCAAATTCTTTCTATTCATCTATTCATCTTCCCAAGTCGACGAAAGGCATTAAAATGGCTAGAAAGGAATTCGTGTTCTAGTTGATTGAATTTCTAATTTATTAGAAAAGTATGGGAAAGTGTGCATGATGAGCTCTATCTTGTGAATAAAGATATAAATTTTTCTATCACTATTGATAGTTTTAGTTTTTATTCTTCTACATACTTTTTTACAATATTTATTGTTACTTTTCACACAGTCAAAAAAAGTTAAAGTAGATTATCGTTTCAAAATTATAAAGAATTCGAAATCCTGTTACATAAAAATAAATTGGAAAGTTTTAGAATTCAGTATTAATCTGAGAAAGTGTGTGTGTGAGCAATTCTTTCAGTATTACACAAAATATGGATGAAAAGAATTGGATAATAACTGTGCGATTCCGTGGAAATTCAACGGTCTAATTAACCCTCGTGTGCAAAAAATGACCGTTGAGCGACAAACATACCATAACATACCATACCGTGGAAATTCAAATTTGATTACCGATTAAGATTAGAATCTTTAAAATCACATTTAAGCTAAACCAAGTTATGTGGGTCTAAATTCTAAAATTGTTTTAATAGAAGAAATGGATAATAAATTTGAAGTTGAACATAATTACTTAATTTATTTAGAAAAGAAATTAAAGAAGAATGCTTTGGATTTTCATAATAATTAAAATTAAAGTGGGTAGGGAAGAGATTTCCAATAATTTTGGTTCATACTTAAAATATTATTTTAAATTTTAAAAAGCATAGGAATGAAAATGTGTTTAATTTATTTCTTTTTACTGCCGATAGAACGCGCTCACACATTTTATAAAATGCTATTTGCGATACAAATTAAATTTCATATTCAGCAACATTGAAATAAATGGGCGTAACTAATGTCTCACAATACAAATTAAATTTCTTTTGAGATCAGATTTCAATCTCTATCGCCAGTGCATTGAGAACAAAGTCGTAGAATTATTGTATTTTATTCTTTGAAAAATAATGCAAAGAGCATTTTATAAAACAAAATTATTTTCATTAATGCAATCAAAATGAAAAATTTAGAGCTAACTATGTGAAGTTTTTGAGAAGCTAATGAAAAAATTATATTATTCTCCAAACCATTATTATTTAATTTTAACAAAAATTCATACAATTTCAACTTTTTAATATATAACTCGCCTGTTTGAGTACCCTCTTCTCTCTCGGACATTCCTTTTGGAAAGCCCTTGGACTATTCACTCTCATTTATTTTATCTTTTTGGTGTTTAATTGCTCTTTAATGTGCCATTGAACACACACACACATATACATACACACACACACACATATATATATATATTACCTCATTGTGCCTGTGTGTATATACACTGAGATAAAGAAATGGCGTGGATACCACCTAATATCATGTGAAAAAAAATTTTCTGGTGAAATGAACAACTCAACGCGGCATATTCTACAATTGTTGCAACACTTGCCAATTAAGTTGTTGGAAGTCCACCTTCAGATATATATGTTGTTTTTGTAGATGAGTATAATTGCAAAAGTTTAACCAATGCAGTACTTTGTACACGAATTGGTCTCTTGATTTTGTCTCATAAATGTTCGATGATACTCATTTGGGTTATCTTGATGGCCAAATCATTCGTTGAAATTGTCTGGAGTATTCAGCAAACCAATCGTGCCCATTTATTAATTAATTATAACTGTATGAATAATTTTTATACACATTAAACATTGCTTTCTCATATCGTAAAAATTATGATCAAAACATTTCAATTCAAAACGTTTCATAGAATGAAGGTAAAGATGAGGGAAAATATTAACTGTTAACAATATTTCCAAGAAGGCGACTCTGTAATTTTTGTGTTCTACATCTACTCTTATGATCCGAATGAGTGACAAAAAACAGAACAAGTTCCGTTAAAGAAATGTCAGTGTGGCGTACTTGATACCAAAGATAGCAGATTGTAAATAACTATGAAATATGTTTATACACGTATAATCCAAAATATGCATATTTATTCCAATAACTTTAAATCATGACTTTTCAGCAAAAAATTAGATTGTTTAGGGATAGAAATCATTAAAGGTCAATTTTCTGTTTTATGTATCTGTGTTTCTGACGCAAGAAAAAGGTGTAGCGTGTATCAACCACTACAATTGCTCTGTGTGTGTGTGTGTGTGTGTGTGTGTGTGTGTGTGTGTGTGTGTGTGTGTGTGTGTGTGTGTGTGTGTGTGTGTGTGTGTGTGTGTGTGTGTGTGTGTGTGTGTGTGTGTGTGTGTGTGTGTGTGTGTATATATATATATATAATTATAAAATATGAAAAGACTTTTCAATTTTTGTACATAAAGTATTTGTGTTAAATATTTTAAAAACTGTATTTGCGTATTTTCTTTAATATCCTTAATATTTTTAATTTTCAAAGTTAATTTCAAAAGTTAACACTGAAATTTATTTTTACTCAATCAATATTATTTAAATAAAGGAATTGTGAAGAAAGTGACAATTGGCTCTTAAAATTAAGCTAGATGACTCTTAAAATTAAAAGCTAACTCTCCCCAAAGTATTCTGATGCATTAGAAAAATTGTATGATGCCTAAAAGAAGAATAAATTTGGCAGAAACAGTTGATATTTTAATTCAAAAATGAAAATCACTGTTTAAAAATGCTTTTCCAAAAATAACTCAAGTAATTACCAGTAACTACCACTTTTTTTCCATTTAGACTCATGCCGTAAAAAATGTGCTTTTTTACAACAAAGATATTCTAAACTAAAAACATTAAGTTTAGTTAAAGTCTAAACTAAGAGTAGTGATTTCAGTTTTATTTGAGATGAATAGAAATGTATAATGACACTTTGTTCATTAAAAAAATTTTTTTAATGAATGAAGATGGTATATTAATGGATAATATAAAAATGATAAAAACCTTTTGTAAATGCTAATTATTTTAGACGAAAATTTTCTCCAATTCAATAGACATATTTTCCCATGGTAAATTTTAATTAATTTTTGTAAAAGTTATCTATTGAATTAATATTTGTGTGATTGGCAATATTTTGTTGATCTAAATTTTGATCTACAATCATTCAATTCTTTCCCTTGCATTGCTTAGTATTTGGAAATTTGATTTTATACTAAATTTATTTTTGTACTTATAACATTTAGAATAAGATGTACTTTTTGGAAGAGTCACATTTTCAGACTGTTATGTGTGATCTTGAGCCGCATCTTAAAAATGTAGGAGTAGTTTTTAAAAATAACTCTTATAAGTGTTCGAAAAATACAGTTTTCCATTTTTAAGAATAGGGAGTTTTATAATTAATGTATTAAGGATATACTTCTCTGTTTTTTTATATTTCTTGAATCTTACTTAATCATGGCAATGATTCTTGTGTCTCCGTTTGTAAGAAAAATCTTTCTGTTGCAAATCCGCTTCTTGTACAGATGTTAATTAACTAACTTAAACGCCCCCATATGTGTATTAAATATTCTTATGTTCTTAGAAAATTATGTTCCTTCGTTGATGTTTAGAAATTCTGAGAAGTGTATGACAGCTAACGTGTTGAGACCCGTCAATCCCTTGTTATTTTAAATTAGAAAATAGAATTTTCTTTAAGTGGTTTAGGTAATTAATTCAGTTATGGTGTAAGCATAATATGTTTACTTTGTATTTTACAAGCTGTGATTTATAGATAATAGGTTGATTCAATATTTTAAAATTTATAATAAAAAATAAATATGAATATTGTGGAAGCGCTGAATTTCGATATGGTGTTGAAAGAAAGGTGCTAATTCAGTTCTTGTCTACGTCACTTGTCTGTTGAAAATTACCAGACGATTAGCTTGGGATGTGTTTTAAGTTAGTCACTTTTCAGTTAGCTACCGATAATGTAGTTCCCGAGCTATTACGGATGGGACCTTGTTACTTTTCTTGTACTTGGTTTATACTGATTACATTTACTTTTAAGGGAGCAAATATTTTACCGCTACTTTTGTGCTGTCATTTATTGGATTAAAAAATAATGACAGTTTTTTTTAAGTTTTATAAATAAATTTAATAAAACTATTAAAATTTTTTATTTCTAAAGTTTTGTAAATAAATTAATTATCAATTAAAAAAATAAATCCATAATATTTTATATAATTTCATAAAATTATTTCATGTACTTATTGTTAATTTAAATCATTAGCATTTATAAATAAGCATTCACTCTCTTAAATGTTAATAAAAAAAGTTTATGTGGTAATCTCTAAAAAATAATTGTTTTTATTTATGCTACATTTCATTAATTGTAATTTTTTGTTTTCTCTTGCAATGCTTTAATTTCTAGTATGAGGCAAGGAAGTACAGGTTATTTCCCCTACAAACAGTTTTTCTGCGAAAAATTTTGAACTTATAAATTTTCATAAACATATTTCCTTCAATAAATCATAACCTTTTTTTGTAAATTTTTATATTTGTTTTCAAAATTTATATTTATTCTAAGTAAATTTTCAAATTGCTCTATTCTAATTTTCAAAGATTTCCAATGTTAATTAAAATATAAAATTAGACGACATAATAAAATTTATATTTTTCAACCTAATCAGCTTAATTTTTGTTTGAATTTAGTAAGGTTTTCCAATTATAAAAATGAAATTTTGTAATTAATTAGTTAATAGTTTGAGAAGAATTGTAAAATGGGAGGATTAATCAATTACAAAGAGATTTTTTCTTATAAAGTTTGCTTAGAAAAATATAACAATTAATTAGAAAAATTAACTTAAATTAAATTTCTTATATTTTTTTATCTTAAACATTAACAAAATAATCATAGTAAAATTTCCTGATACATAATAGATAGTAATTTTTCTTATAAAAGATATTTATTTGCTTATATTTTTATGTAGAAGGTATATAAACCAGATTTTTTTTAAATAAAAATTGCATTAACTGCCATGTCTTGTTTCAGTTTCCTGAATCTTAAACAATTTATGGACAAATACAGTAGCTTTGGAATTAAAACTATATTAATAATGTTTAAGTAAATATGATTAGTCAATATTCGAGTAACTTTTATATTGCATAAAAATTCATTAAATATCAAAAAATATAAAACTATTTTACAAACAATCTAAATATGTTTTAGGGTAAAATACTGAGTGACGTAATGTTTAAAACGAAATCGAGGAACAAAAAATAAATATATTTTATTTGCATCAAGCCATAATTTAATAAATGGATATGACTGTAATACATGATGGCATGAATAAAGATAAAAATTAAAATCTGACTAATTTAAGTAATTTTTTTTCATTTCAAAATTCTAAATTAAAGTAATAAACTACCTTTATTACGTTTAAATCAACATTATCATTATATGAATAAAAATTATTAGTATGGTAAAAAGTATAAAAGAATATTTTTCCACAAGTTTAAATTCTATATATTTAGAGTAAAAAAAGTATTTTGAAACTAAAACATGGTTGAATAAAAAATAAACATATTTATACGGAATCATAATAAAAATACATATATTATTAAAAATTACAATGGAAGTATATAAATGGATTTAATTTAAATATTTCTTTTAATTAAAAAACCTGGCCTAATTTAATGTTCAAATAAATATATTCACAAAATAAAATTAAATGTATAAAAGATATAATAACAAAAATAGAAGTCAATACAAATTGCTAAAAACATTACAAGAATTTATATTTTTAAAAAACGTATTTTAAAAAGAATGATAATCACTGAATAAATAATGTGCCATGATTATATTGATTTTACCCACTCATTTATTTAATTAATAAAAAGGAAACAAATGAACGTGCTGATTTTATTAATTTTGCAATAGAAATTCAGAATCCCTCTCCAAGATCTTTCAATTACCAAGAATCACTCTTTTATTTTCCAGATAAACCAATCTATCATTTCCCTTCTCCCACTCAGCTTTAATCCTATCACAATCGCTTAATTCAGAGATGGCGAACCTCTTTTGATGTTTGTGCCAGAGAAAGTCATAAAAATTCTTTTTTAAATAGGTAACGTGCCACAGTAAAATTTCATTCGAAATGTTAATGGGGTGACACTATACGTAATTATTATTAAATAAACAAATAAAAAAGGAATTTTTCTTTAAACAAATTTTTATTAATCAATGTTTTACAAAAAGCAATATGCTAAAAAAAAATTCACGTTAAAAAATTTTTTTAATGTGATTTTTGTTGCTGTACACAAGATGATAAAGATTTAATATCTAGTTCATATTTAGTTAATTTCAACAGTACGCATGCAGAACTCTGCTCATCCATCATTCTATTTCTACATTTAATTTTTATAAAATTTAAAATTTGAATATAGAAATTCACGTGCCCACGTCGATGAAAATATTGATAAAATTGCCATTGCTAATATTTTTAAGCAATTAAACGTGGCAGGAATTGAATTCCATGTAGTTAGAATTTCATCTTCTGCAATTTTATTTATTTTTATCCAATAATCGATTACTTTCAATAATTTCTAAATAATTTCTTAAATCGACAAATTTTTGCTTCCATATGGTAATTGATAGAAATTCAACTAATTCCATTTCTAATTCATTAAAATTTAACCACTCAAGGACTTTTAAATTTAATTTTTTAAATGGTATTGTATATAAAATAAATTTTAAGGTTTCTTCAAATTCTTTAAACTGCGTAAATTTCGCAGAAAACTCCTGAATCAGGGATTGAATTACCATTGAAAATTCTTTCGTTAATGACTCTTTATTTGGCTTTTCGTGACATTCATTTTCAGAAAAAATATTTTTTTTATTCGGGAAATATTTATTTGAATTTGAAAGAATATCACGATTAAAATTTTTTAATTTAACACCTTGTAGTTTTATATTTAATTCATTTAAAAGAGAGCATAAATCAGTAAAAAAATATATATATTTGTTAGCCATTCTACATCCAATAATTGATTGCATTGGTCAATATTGTTCTCATTATTTAGAAATAATCGTATTTCCTCCAAACAATCTACAAATCTTTGCAAAACATTTCTGTGGCTTAACCAGCGTAAATTATTCTATAAAAGTAAGCTATTGTACGAGCTTACTTTGCTTAACAATTTTTGAAATTTTCTTCTATTTATAAATTGAACACTTTAGTACTGATATAAAATTGACCAATTTTGTTACAAAACTCAAAATATCAAACATTTTTAAATCTGTTTAGGCACATAACGCTTCTTGGTGAATAATGCAATGAAAATCAAGAATTGTGTGTCCAGTACGTTTTGTAAATAAATTTATAAATCCATTTTCCAGTCCAGTTGAGTTGCTGGCACCGTCAGTAGTAACTGACACAATTTTAGAAGGACATATTTTCTACTGATTTAATGATAAAATAATTTCTCATAATATTAAAATGTATTACTATTCAAAAATAATCAAAATAAATTATAAGTTAAGTAATTTTTAATACCTTAAGGCAGTTATAGATTAAAACTTCAGTCTTGACGCAATATGTTCTTGCAGACGAATGCAGAATATAAAATTTGAAATAATATGTGTAAAAATATTTACCTTAAAATAACACTATCTATTTACAATAAACGGTTATATTTTTTAACAAGTCACTGAAGTTTCAAAGACGACGGTTTACTAAAAATGACCAATACAGTCTGTCGGCTGATTCGAGCGCTGCAACGGCAACATTATGCAATAACATGAGAAGGCGAAACTGGATACGCAAAAATTTTTTTTATCTAATGCGCATCTTTATATACTTCGAGAGAATTCCTGCGATATTTTAATTATAAAATGTATAATTTGACAGTTCTAGTTAACTTATTAAGATATGTAATCAGTACTATAAATTTATATACATCATAAATCATAAATTAAGCATAGATTAATAATTTTTAATTCATTTCTATCAAAAAAGATTATTTATAAGAAAATTAATTTTTTTTGCGTGCCATCATTCAAACGTGCCTGTTGTTTGCCATTCCTGGTCTTGTTCATTTGTTTGTAGCGATCATGGAGGAAGGAACACAAGAACATTATATATTCCTTCCTCCATGGTATCGATCTGTCGATGACATACTCGCTCTATCACTTGCTCTCAATATTGGTCTGTGCTTGCTCTACGTAGTTGAAACTGTAACTTTCCATTGAGTGCATAGCAGCTAAATGATTAATTTGAAAGGGGTACTTCTGGTCGAGTACATTGTACCTGAGACTGTTTGAGTATGCTTGAGCCCGCGCTTACTTTGTTACTAGAAGTACCGAGTATTTGGTAAAAAAAGGTGCTGATTACAGGTTGTTACATTAAAATACTGTGACAAAATACCGATTACAGGTATTTCTTCCCATCGATACCCGCGATTGCAACGGAGGCGGATATTCTTGGTTATTTTTTGTAGACTCATTGTAAATATTTTGAAATTATTGTGTTTAAAATTATTCAATGAGAGAAGTATTTGTCTTATATAAAACACTACCATAATAAATTTTAAATACTAAGAAGTTAAAAATAAATGTAACAAATAAAAATATTTTTAGAAATTCTGCATTTATTTGAAAATTTAATGTTAAGCTATTAACGCTTTAAGATGCTTCGCGGCTGAGAAATTTAACAACTTTAAAGTCTTGGACTAAATATTATAAAACAGTAGTTAATTGTACTTGTACTTTTAGTTTAATAATAAAATTTGTTAAAAAAATGAATAAAACTAATTTTAAAATATTCTAATTTCTATTTACAATATTTTTCTGTTCATTTCATTGTAATTCATTTCCTAATTTTTCAAAATTTCTTTTAGGAAAAGAAAAATTGTCTTAATTTTTTTTATCCATTTCAGACGGTAACAAAAAGTTATCAAGCCTTTTTAATCTTACGTAAAATATACTATTTGTAAAAAATCCTAAAAAGAAAAATATCTAAATACAGATAAAATGCAGTTAAAATAGTGAAGTACATAGAAATCTCAACCTTACAATATTTTATTTAATAAATATAAAATTTTTTTAATAAGAGATATAAATAAGTTCATGTTGATCAATGTAAATACAAATAAAAATGTGAAATGTTAAGATTTGTAACCATGAGGAAAAAGTGAAAATCAAATTCAAATAGCTAGTAAAATAGTCAATAAATGCAAGATTAAATCTGATTATTATTCAGCTAGTTAGTAACTCTGCCTGACCCCCTTGATGCAGTGATCAATGCTAATCATCTTCCTGTATGTTCTGCCTTTAAAAATAACCATCTATTCCTGATATTTGGAAGTTGGCTTTCGAGTATCAGGAATAGATGGTTCTTTGAACAATTTCTTTATTTAATGTGTTTTTTATTACTTTAATTCATACTCAGCTCCAGTGTTTCCCTTATATATTTTATTTTTTTCATCTCTACAGTGTAAGGATGATGCCTGCAAATTGCTTGTTACATTGGAAATAAAAAAAATTCTGACAATTAGTCAAAATTTTTATTTACTAAATGCTTGAAAGATATGCTTTTAACATTTGATGTTACTTGAGTTGGGGTTTATTTAAGTTATGAAGATATATTATCATAATTGCATTAGAAAATTATAATAAAAACCTTACAAATAAAAAGTATGCCCAGTTGGAAGCATTTTTTAGCCTCAGGTTTCATCTGAACACTGTTTTATGCACGACATGTTCAGATTCAAGCAAACTTAATGGTAAAAAAAATTATGTGTGAACAATTTTGAAACAAAATAAGCAGATTTTTTTCTTTCTGTGCATATGTTACTTCTTTTCATATTTAAAAAAGAAATCTGCATTAGAAAATCTAAATCAAAACTTTTTCAAATAAAAAGTATACTCTTAATGTATATTGAAATATAGAGTAAGAGTATTTCATTATGTGATAAATATATTGATAACATAACAAAGATAATAAACGATTATAACAAAACAATCTGGAACATGTATATTCAGTCTTGTTGACACTTGAATTACTTTGATGTTAGAATTTAAACAAACATGAAAAATATTAACAGAATATAGTGTTTGAAGTATTAGTCACAAAGATTATACTCACTCACACACATTAGAAACATACATAAAGTCTGCAATTCTATGACAGTTAAAAATCTGAGCTACTTAGAAAATTTAAAAAACTACAAAATCTCTCCAGTACTGAAAGCATGTCAAAAATATTACAGTTGTACCTTGCCATGTGTATTATAAAATTTTAAAGAAATCTAAGATATTTTATGCAAGCAAAATTGATTTTTTTTTATTTACTGAAGTATTTAAAAATTGTTAATAAAGAATCTTGCAATGAATATGATTGCTACTCTGAAAAATCATTCCAAATTTTTAATATATTTCCTTGAGTTAATGCATCATTTAAGATGTAAATTATGAAAAAAGTACTTATTTTAATATACCTGGAGAGTAGTTCTATTTGAATCTCAGAATATATCTAAGATTTACAAATTTTATTGTAACAAATTGGCATAATGAAATTTTAAGGGCAATAAATAATAAAAATGTTCTTTATAGTTTATGAAACTAGTCATATTTAATTATACCTCCAATGTAAATTAATATATTCATTAGAGTAAGAATATATAAATTTTTTGGAATAAATTATCATTCATTCTCAATTTGATAGATTAAGATTATTTTAGTAATTTTATAAATATTTTTAGTAGTTCTATATAAAATTTTCCATTTTAATGAAAATACAAATTTTTATCTTAAAATATTTTGCAATCATAGAAAATGTTGAACACTGTTTTCTTTGTTATATTTATGAAGAATTGACAGTATTATCAAAATGCTATTAATAAAAAATATTATTTATTGCCATTTAAATATATACCATATTATTTTGCTTATATTTTTTATTATTTATATTTTTCAATTCTGTGTGTACCACAATTATAGTTATAAACTTATTCTTATTTTAAAAAAAGACTTATTTATAAAAAAGCATAATTTCATTTCAACTGTAGCAATAAATTTCAGATTTTACATTTCAAAGCTGCTGATGTATGGCATCACTTTCTTAGATTAATTAATTTATCTCTTGTTCCAAATTACTTTATATTTTACAGTAATTAATAAACTAATGACAGTTTGAAAAAATATTAAATCATTTTATAGATACAACTCTTTTTTTCCTATTTATATTATATGTATTAGAAATTGACATTTGCGTATTCTTGAATTTTGCAAAACAAAATGAACAAGGTACCTTATTTATTTTCTAAAAGATTAACTCAGTAATTAATAATCAAGAGATTGTTAATATGGATCTATATAAATTTTTAAAAATTGATGCTTTAGATATCTTCATGTCAGTAAAAAGTATATCTCTAAGGAAGTTTAATACATTTAAAGTTTGATTCCATTACTTTTAAATTGTAAAGAGAAATACATCAATTAAAAAATTTTATTTCTTTTAAAAGTTAAATTTTTTGTGTAAACTTTTAACATTAATGACTATTTGTCTTAAGTTTTAATTTTATTTAAGTATTTATTACATATTTTAACTTAGATGGATATTTAGGTACATTACCCTACATTTTTTAACTATGTAGAATTTTCTATGTAATTATGTTAGTTAATAATTGTTTTATACTGTACATAAGTTATGCATTAAAGCAAAAATTTTCCAAAACTTGAAATTTTATATTGAGCAAATATTTTGATGCTATACTTTAAATTTATTGATTTTTATCATGACTTATATTAATTATTTATTATCTAAAAACTAAAAATGCATTTATAAATTTTAAATGAATTAAAAAACTTGCTTTAAGTATTGTGTTAGCCACCCAAGCTGCAACACCTAGAAAGACAAGAGATATCACAACAAAATTTATGTAGATAACATGTTGACCAAGTATCAAATGATTAAATTTATAGACTTCTGTGAAGTATGGTTACTGCCAAAATCAGTAGCCGACATTGTTGGAGATCACCGCTGTTACAATCCTTGGCATTTATTCAGAGAGACTTTGGATGTGTTCTTGGGGTACAGCAGACCTAGTAGCTTTTACACATTGCCAAAGTTGATCTGGTGTGGCAGCTGGGGATGTAATCTGAGTCAATTGTTGAGCAACCATGGACCACATGTTTTCTTTTGGCGAAAGATCCTGAGAGTTAGCCGGCCAGGGAAGCAATTTAATCTGGTGATTGATGAAGAACCTTAGACAATGCATGCCATGTGTGTTTGCATATTATCCTGTTGAAATATCCCTGTACCCAAGCCCTGAATGAAAGCAATGACAATGGCTCCAACACTTCTGAGATGTAGTGCTGGCTGTTTAAAATACTGGAAATGCATACTAGAGGAGCGCGAGAGTGATATTCAATACTTCCCCATGCTATAATATCTAATGCAGGAGCATTGTAATGGTGCATATTACAGCTGTTTAGCATCCACTCTCCATGGTGTCTCCTGACTCAAATGTTACCATTGTAGTGTTGCAGACAGAAGCATGACTAGTCAGTAAAGGCAAATTCATTCCATTCTGCTGTCCACATCATTCTTTCATTGCTCCATTGATGGCTGAGAGGTCTGTGGTTCTGCATCAAGGGTAGACAAAGCAAAGAGAAGTCTTGCGGACAGAGCACTCTGCTGTATATGGTATCGAATGGATAATGCGTTACAGACTGAATGTGCTGTGCTATGGTTAGTGATGTGGCTGAGCGATCTGTCACTGCCATGCGCACAATTTGTATGTCATCACATGAAGTGGTGCACTGAGGTGGATGCCATCGAACACGTCAACCTGTCGTACCCTTCTGCATTCAACAGTCACATATATGCATTACAGTTGTTTTGGTTTTGTCCAACACAACTAATGATTTCCCTGAAAGGTAATCCACAATCTCTGTAGGCCACTATCCTTCTTGTGTCAAACTTGGATTCTTGATCAAAACATGATTGCTGTTTTCTACGAGGCATAATTGATGGTTTTTTAGAAAAACCAAAAGAAAAACCCAATTGCCAAACTTGAAATTGTCAAGATCTCCTAGCTTTAAATAGCATTTTGAAGTGGTGCCACAGGCATCTGTGATATACATCTGCACTGAAATTATAATCATTTCCATATCTCACCTCTGTTAATGCATGTTGTAAATATCATGTTATTTGCATGCTTTCTTCAGGATGTTACATTTACGGAAGTCAGCAGTGTATTTATGTATATTGTTCAGTTTAGGAAAAACAATTTATGTTTTTTATAATTCTTTTAAATGAATATGTAAAAGTTAATTTGCTATAGTATCTTATTCTATTTGCAGATGATGACTGAAAAGTATTTAGGAAGTTATGATTTGTGCATTATTGGTGCTGGTATGTTTGGTTCTGCAGCTGCAAGATATGCATCTTTCTCAGATTTAAAAATTTGCTTGATTGGTCCAACAGAACCAACTGTAATTATTATTTTATTTGTTTTACTTACGAAAATTGTATAAAATACAAAATGGATTTGGTGAATAAAATATAGTTAGTAGTTTGATTAATCTTACAAGAAACTATTGATTTATTAATCAGATAAAAAGCATTTTAGTATATAATGGTCATGCAAGTGTTTCCATAATTAAAGATAAGTTGATTTTTAAAATTTTTTCATAAGAATTGTTCCATATTAACCCAGACATACTTTGTAAGATTCTCAAGGTGTTAGCTATGTTTATTATTCTGATTTCAAATGTCTGTGACTTCAATTTTTCATGGCTTTAATTCATTATATGTATGGATATTTTGCATGGTTTGAAATCCATTTTAAACTACATGTCCCACTCAAATTAGGTGTCATGTTTAGAAAATGATAAGCAAATTCATTACATGTAAAAACATTGAATAGGTGAGCAAGACATCCAAATAAGGCATCTAAAGATATTTTTATTGGAAAAATATCTTTCCACACAACTAAGCTGAAAGCAAAAATATCTATATTTTTTTCAATGCCCAGATAATTGTAGGATTAATCTATTCAATGCTACAAGATACGAAGATGATGGCAACCTAACCCGAACTGTATCTCTAGGTTAATAGGTTTGGAATACTCATACATCACCAAGTATCTGATAATTTTGAACCACGGTCAGGTGATGAGGTCACACCTGAGTTGGTACCCTTCTCACCACATCCATGCTACACCAGTGGAAGAACTTTGAACGTTACATATTAATGTGAACACGTCTCCAGTTCACACAGCTCCAGCAACTCAGTGAGGGAGTGTAATTGGTCATCCTCCCAATTACTGTTCACTGCACATGATGCTTCACTTTTCTGATCTTAACGGAAGCAGTGTGAAGCTACCTAGCCATTGGAGCTTGGCAACTTATACATTAGGGTACCTAGTGGGTGTGCCATCTTTGACCAGAAAGTGGAAGGATAGAGAAATACACATAAAGAGAGAAAGAAACATCCATGTCTGAACCAGGATTCAACTCAGGATCTACTTCTTTGAAATTAGGATTGCTAACCACTCTGCCATCGGTTGGTCATCAATGTAAAATCTATCAAGAAAATTTGAGTCTATTAGAATGCATGTTTACCCTTTAGTAGGATTTCAACTAGTCTCCATGCAACAAAACATGAAATATTATCTAGCTGACAGGTTAACATTTGAGGGTTATTATAAACCATTTGAACGTCTGCCGCACCGAGCCTTCGAAGAATATCCTATGGATTATGAGTTGTATCTATATTTAACATTTGATTGATATTTGACTGACATTGCATCAAATATTTCTGCAACAGACATGTAAAACGTGGAAGTGTGCAGTCTATTTTCTATTTTACAAAAGTGGTTGGAATCCAACCCAAAACTTTCCACATTAAGAATGTAATTTTATCACTAAGGTATGGTAAATACAAAATTATCACATAAAAGGCTGTATTCAGTTTTTAAAATAGCTAATCAAGCTGCAGAATTTTCAACCAAGTCAAATAAAGTGTAGTTTACTATATCTTGTGAAGATATCAGGCACACATGTTCCTTAAGAGTTATATCTGGGTATTTTGGTGGTTGACACATCATTTTCCATTAGAAATTCCTTAACAATCTTATTGTGTTGGATAGAATTGTCCATAACAATGTAATTCAAACCCAAAGCCATGGTATCACTAAAGGAACAAATTAAGTTGTTAGCTGAATTGGCTTGTTCCCTGTCTTAGTTCAAAAATCTAAGAATTAATTAGAGCAAAAAGTTTAAGATTTTATCTTTTCCAATATAGAACATTGGTTATTATGCTTCTGCCTTATGTATGTACATCTATTGGAATGTGTGTTTATTAATTTTCCAATTTTCTTCTCTTATGACATATAAATATTGCCATTTATAAAAAGTTCTCTCAGACTGCTAGTTATGCTGTGGGCATTAAAATACCTTACAAAAGCTCTTAATTGTTTGGCAGTTTACTACAAGATATCAAAACTGTGGGTCCTAGTTGTTTTATTTTTTATAGTAAAAAAATTATAAAATGGCAAACTGAACACATCTGAAAGAAATCAGTCTAACAATAGATACTTATAACTTAATCTACTGTGAAGATTAAAACACTGTTATAACCATGTCATCACTCCTAATGATTCCTCTCGTTTTTATTGCTTATTGAAGTCTCCTTTTTTCATAGTATTTATATATCTGGAATTTTGCATTAAAAAAATTTTGACCTCTAAAGAGAATATGATTTCAGTTAAGTTATTAATGTTTGTGTTCTTGATACTAATACCATTATGTCTGATGCATAGCTATTAAAATAATCCTAATAGTAATACATATAGACCACCTTTGTCTAGATCCTTAACTATATTATAATATAAATTCATACAAGAAGTAATTTGTTTGCACGTACTTAGTAAGAAATTGTCTGATATGTGTTTTTAGCCAATGGAATTACTGTGAACACTTATTGTTATGAACCTGTATTTTATATATGCTCATAATTTTATGTACAAAATCCCACTGACTAAATGATAATTTTAATTCCCCTTTACAAACCTTGTTAAAAAATCTAGTGACTTGTTTCCCTGCATATTTCATAAAATCATGTAATAGAAATATCTATATAAATATTCTGTTTTAAAATCAAATATATTTGTTTGTAATTGTGAAAAAATTACAGATTAATTTTTTTGCAGGTAGAAGAATATAAGAATCGAACTATTTTTGCTTCCCATTATGATGAAGGACGAATGACTGGGGGTGATGACAGTGACATTTATAATACTTTGTGCAAAAACTCTATCAAGAATTTTGAAATGTTGGAAAAGTGTTCAGGTTAATAAAGTTTAAATATTAAACAAGTTCCATTTATCTAAACTTGTATACATGGTGGATTTTCCATATTGATCAATGAAGTATAATGTTTAAATTAAGTATGATAAACTAATTGAAAGCTATTTTAATTAAATCATTTTGAAGCTAACACCTAATGGTAGGATGATAAATAAATATGTAATTATGTAAAATTTAAGACAATTTTACAAAATTAATTTCTAAACTAATATTAATTGAAGAATGGTAAACTTAGAAATCTGTACATTTATTACACTGATGTATATGAAGTTATTTTTGCTATAGATCTTTTAACAATTTTGCTTATGGGTGTGAAAAATTATTGCTATGCAATTGATTTTTTCTACTTATCACTTTTTAATTTTCAGTTTTCATATGCTTTCTTTTAAATTATGTTTTACAGTATAATCAAAAAATAAACTATCAAATTTCTTCATTTAAATTTATCTGAAAATTAATATCTAAAGTTTTCTAATTATCTTATGTCTTTGCAACTGATTTGCTAAATTTTTACTTGATGTATTAGTCTAATATATTAGCAATATATGGTTTTTCTTCTTATTCCCACAAGAAAGATGATCATTCTAATTTAAGTTTAAAATTTACTCTTGTAGGTTATGTGATTATCATTTATTGTTTGGCTCATTTTCTCATTTGCTTTCAAGTTCAAGACAATTGATAATAATAAATAAAATTCTAAGTTGTCAAGAAAGTTTATAAGTTGGAATAAAATTTATAAATGATTTTATTTTCAAATGTAAATTAAATCAATTATGGTTTCTGTGAGCTTCTAACAATTTTATTGTCACCTAGGTAGTTGAATAATTTAAAACACTTTACTTTAAGATGTCACATTAATTTAGTCATTTTCACTACATATGAAAATATTCATTTTATGTGTAACAAAAGTGTGACTACTGCTATTCTTCTTGCATCCACCATCAAAATCAATTACTCTTCTTACTTGAACACGAATACCTCTGTTCCATCTCCATGCCTCCATCCTTGGCAGAGAATGGAAACAAAAGTTCTTGGTTACAGTTAATTTTCTCACAAAAGTTCTTGGTTACAGCTAATTGTAATGGAAACTGGAGGGAAGGTGTGAACCTTCCATCTAGTTTCCATTGTTGCACCATGTCCTACTTGCGAAAACTACAAATAACCAAGAGAGAAGAAATGCCTTTTCAGTATTATTTTTCCTTAGAGTGTTACTTCTTTTCCTATACTATTCCATTTAGAGCCAAGTAAAACAAAGAATTTCAAAATGTAACTAAAGTCTTACTTCTTTGCTCAGAAGAAATTGCAAAAAAACTTGTACATAATGTGAAATATTTGAAATCTTGATTTAATTTTTAAATTAAAAAAATGCTTTATTAAAGCAATGCAAATCTTAATTGATCTGCCAGTTTGTCATGTGTATCACTTTGCTGTGTAGCCTATTTATGCTGGGATATAACTTCAGCACCTAAGAATCTTTATATTACTGATATTTTCTCCAATTCCCATGAGCTTCCTACCAATTTTGCAATTGAAAAAATAGAAGTTATATTTTTAACTTCAAAAGATTGTACAAAAATGGAGACATCATGTATCTGAAAATGTAATTTTTAAACTGCAAATATTATTGCATTTTATTATTGAAATTATGCAACTTTTTTGCATACTGCAATAATGTATTTTAAGTGCATTAATACTCTAAATACTTGTATTTTGAAACTGGATCTAAGAAGCAAAATTTTAAATATTCATAATTTATAAAGAGATAAAGTAAAACATTATATTCCATGAGTTTAAAAATAGTAAGTAAAATATTCTTTATTCTAAAATAATTTTAAATGATTATTTACTTAAAACATTTATAATCGTTCCTTTCTTTATTATTCAAAATAGTTTTATATATCCTTGGAATGCCTTGTATTTTTACCCTGAAAATACTTAAATTTTTTCACATATTGCATTTTATATTATATATATTCTTTTTTTAGAGTTTTTGTTGTAATTCATTCAAATGTAATTAATGCAAACACTGATGAAAATTAATATTTTAATTTTAATCTTTTGTTAATTATTATCTTATATATAGGAATACAATTTTATAATCCATGTGGTGTTCTTCATATGTATCAGTGTACCCCAGATTATTTTATTAATGTAAGAAACTGCAAAGGTGATGAAAATGAATGGTTGAACATCTCTGACCCTAAGGTTTTCTCTAAAAAGTTAGTTTAAAATTGTGTTTTAATTTATTTAGATTTTGCTGAAAAATGTTCTTTAGTAATGTGCTTAAAATATTGATTTGATTGTAGAAAAAGTAAATAACCATAATTGTAGTAGTTATGTGCATATTTCAAGCACTGATATAAAGATAAATATTTTAATGAAAAACTACACTGTATATTTTCATGATACTTTATAAAATATGGATTTGCTTACAATCAGAGAGCTCATAAAAATATTTTTAAAAAATCTAGTCAATACAGTATTCGATAGAAATCTTTTATTTTTCATTAAGCATCTGAAAATATTAAATTTTTCATCACAAATTGTTAAATTCTTTTATTTCCACAATGTTTGAACATATTTTTCAACTAAAATTTTAGTGTGAGCTTGAAATTTATGAGTTATTAATAAATTATTCAGATTTTAATTTAATTTTCATATTTATGAGTTTTACTGCATTTATTTTGTAAAGCATTGCTATGTATTACCTTAACAGGATTAATGTATTCCTTTATTTTTAATCATAAAAGAGTAATATTAAGAAAAATTAAGAAATAGTTTTATAAAATTTATGTGGAATATAATGTATTTTTTGTTGTATAAATGTTCAATATTATCTTTATGTAATTGTTTAATTTAAAAAATATGTATAATTTTTCATCATTTTCTATTTGAATATATATATATATATATATATATATATATATATATATATATATATATATATATATATATATATATATATATATATATTCAAAATACTATTATAGAATTTCATTTATAAAATATTTTTTGCAGATTTCCTTTTATGAAGCTTAGAGAAAATAATGAAGCTTTCTTTAATGCTAATGGAGGTTATATTAATCCCAGAAAATTAATAAAAGCTGAACAAAAAATGGCACAGCAGCAAGGTTGTTGTATTTTTTCTGAAGTTGTAACTGAAGTAAAAGAAATAATTGATGATATGCATGAGGTATATATGATTTAAATCTTCAATTTTTTTAGTTTCCTATATATTATATATATTGTTAAGTGTCTGGTATGTTAATATGCATTAATATTATAATATATATATATATATATATATATATATATATATATATATATACTATATATATATTTAAAAAACTTAACTAGTACTTAAAAATCCTATTGCAAAATTTATCTAGCAAAAGTTTATAAAAGGTGAGGCATATATAAGATATAAAGTTTATAAAAGGTGAGGTATGACATAATAGAATTTTTCTTTTTTTTTTTGCGACATGCGGTAAATGGCCCTTTATCAATATTAGAAGACTTATAATATAGAAATACATTACTGATTTCCTAAAATAATTCATCACAGTATTCAGCTGTCAGTTTTCAATTATTCAGTCTCAATGTGATAAGTATATCATTTGATATTGTGGATGAAACTTCAATACTTCTCTATGAATCTTTAATACTCTTCTTTAGTACTTTAGCTGTCTTGTATTTTTTATAATTCCCTCTCATTTTGATTTTGGAAAAGTCCTTCTTCTTTTTATAAATATTAAAAATAATTATGCCATTTATATTTAGAATATATTATGTATTCATCACAGTATTCAGCTGTCAGCTTTCAATTATTCAGTCTCAATGTGATAGGTATATCATTTGATATTGTGGATGAATCTTCAATACTTCTCTGTGCTCAAGATATAATGCCATGTTTGAGGATCACTGTGGCAGAATTTTCGATCGTTAATTTATTTTGAAAAAAGTTTCTGGGCCACCTAACATAGATTGTGACTATAAATTGGATTTTATGTAAATACTTCTAATTTTTAAATTTTGTGCTCTATAGCCTTCTTTCTGTCGTCATTTTTCACCATCATAAGTGATTGAAAACTTTCTAATTATGTACTTTTTCCAAATGCTGAAGACTTTTTATATTTTAATTGAATTTATCAAGAAAGGTATAGTAACTTTTTTAAATTTTAAAAATCAAAAAGTCATTATTTCAAAAGAATAAACACTTTTTAATTTTCTTCATTATTCAATAGGAAGCTCCAAGTAAAAATAAATATGATAACTGCTATAAATGAATTTAAATGAAGAAATTTTATGTTATATATTTAATTTCTAATAGCTACCATTTTATGTAAAATACCTTCTCAATTTTGGCCTGTCGCATCTTTATGGAAATTTTTTAATTTGAGAGTTAATCTTCTGTGTATTAAGAAATATGCTTTCAAATAATAATTATCCTGATTTTTTTTCTTTTTTAAACTTTCATCTATCTAGAATATGTGGAATTAAAATACTGAGATTGGCATTACTAATGAACTTGTAAGTAAATTTTAATACCTAGTTTTTAACTCAAGTATTTTAATTTTTAAATTTCAGGATCATGTTAATTATTAACTCTGGTTATTTTTAATATTATTCAAGCAATATTTAGCTGTCTTGTATTTTTTAAAATTCTCTCATTTTTATTTTGGAAAAGTCCTTCTCCTGTTTATTAATATTAAAAATAATTATTTTGTGCCATTTACATTTGGAATATTACAATAAACTCTCACTATTAATTTTGTAAAGTATATATATTTTTTCATTTTTTGATAACAATGAAGATAAATAACTGTGATTAAAAATTATATAATTTATCTGAAATGTAAATGAACTGATATGTAATGGTTTTAGTCAGTTAACCAAAATTAAAAAATAACTTATGGAGAATTTAGTTTCTTTTATCAAATTATGATTTCTGTCAATGCAAACATTTTGCAAGAAATTAATTATACCAGTAGAGTACATGTGTTTTATATGTATGATTGAATATAGAATAAATTATGTATATTCTATAAGTATTTATTTAAAATTATACATCAAAGTTACTATCTTATTTTGTTTTTAGTTAAAATATTCGTATCTATCAATTGATTTTTATAGGTAATCACTGAAACACAAAAACTGCTCAGAGCAAAAAAAATTTTACTATGCACTGGGGCCTTTACAAATTTTAATTCTCTTTATTCTGGTAATCAGTTAAATTTTGCAGTCAACAAGGAAACTTATGTGATGTTGCAAATATCAGAAGAAGAAGCATTTAGACTTAGGTGACTGAGATACTTTATTTTGTTTTAAATAACATGAAAAATTTACAGTTAAAAATGTAATTTGATAATGAATTTTTCCAACAATTATAATTATTATATGCTAACATTAAATGTGAAACTGTCTTAGTTGAAACAAAATTGATTTTGGATTTCCATTCACTTTTCCAACTGAAACAAGTTTTAATAAATATATATCAAATTAATAAAAGTACAATTGGTATGCACTAAAGATATTTTATAGTAAATCTGAGAAACTTCCCATTTAAATTAGCCTCTACTACTTAATCAAGCTCTTTATATTCATTGTCCTTTTTTCAAACTGAGAGTATATTCTTTTGTAATAAAATGTTTTGTACAACATGGTAAAATCCTTTTTACATCTATAAATTGTGTTTTGAACTAACAAGATTTTTAACTAACTATATAACTAACACACACACAATCACATATACACAAACGCATACATGCTTACACAGAGAGAGAGAGAGAGATAATGCCTGGCTGCAGGATACCCATCTTTCAAAAGAAAAACCTATATTGTAGGACCCCCTGGATGTGCCATCATTGCCCCTTTTCTAATTATACATATATATATAATTAGAAAAAGATCAATGATTATATATATATATATATATATATATATATATATATATATATATATATATAAAAATTTTGAGCTATAAGTTAGTTATTAGAAATTACTTTTTTTTAAAAAATGTTCTCTTCATTAGCCATATTCTTTAATTTTTTCTTTTGTAAATATTAATTTCATTTATTTTAACTTTTTATTATATATATTATTTTTAAATATCACTTTTCTTCAGAAAATTGAAATTCATCATTTTCTTACCTTGTATACCTTGCAGAAAACTCGTCTATTTGTAATAATCTTTGTTTGAATATTTTTATTACCTGATTATATAATCAATAAGGCAAATTTATTCAGTTAAAGATGATAATACTTAAAAATGCTTATTGTATTTATTTTGTTAAGTTTTATAATTAATCACTATTTCTTTGCAAGGTCTCAGACAGCCTTATATTATAAATTTGATGCTTATTAAGTTTTTAACATACTTAACTTTTATCCTTAATTTTATTGAAAATTGCAAATTAATAGTTTTTGTACTAAAAAAATAAACTAATTCTAAAGAAATAATTCAGTTGTATGTAATAGTTTTTAACATAAATAATGCTTCAAATTGTAGTAGTTATTTTTTATAAATTAATGTATTTTCAATGTTCTACATCATTTTTAAGTGTTTTTTATTTTACAATTTTTCCTGTAAAATTTTGGGATGGTATAGAAACTTCTTTTCTGTGTGTAATTTCTAATTATTTCTGAGGTACAATAATTTGTCACTTTTTTTATTAGAAATTCTATGAGTCCGATTGTTAAGATTTTCATAATTCATCATAAGATTAAATAATATCATGCTTTTGAAAAAATGTATTTTTTATTGTTTATCAACTGTCATATTTATATAACAAATTCCGTATTGCGTACAGGAAAATTATGTATATCAAATTAAACATTAATTTACTTAATAATTATTATTTAGTCTAGAATTAAAGACCATTTTATTCCTAAGGTTTTATTAAAGATGTTTCTCTTTAACTATGAAATCTATGTAAATCGATAAATTTATTCATGAAGAATGTTTAAAAAAACTATTAAATTATTGTCAAATAGAGAACTATGTAATAATTGAATGGGAAATCTAAGTAATTTATGTGTATATATTTATAAGCAAATATTTTATTGGATTAAATTTATAATTTTTTTTATTTCAATTGAATTATTCTGTTTTAGAATTTATTTTAAAAGGTTTTACCAATTTTAAAAAATGAAACTTTCATATTTAATTTCTATTATTTTTTCTTTATTGTTCTCTTTTATTGTGTTTTAATGTTTCTTATAAAGCGAATTGTGTTGAGTAAGGTTTATAAATATCATATATATTGAATATATTATAACAAATCTTACTTTCATTTGTATTCTGGTATTGTGTTACCAAATTTCATAGAAAAACTCATATTTTCATACTCATGTTGGTATTCTATTACAGTTTCACAGGAAAACTAATGATTTTATTTTCTTGAAATTTTTTTGTTTTATTTACTTAAAAATAAAAGTTAATTTGCATTTATTTACTAAATTTTGGGAACTGCAAGCATGTATTCATATTAGAAATAAAAAAGTGTAAAGTTTTTGGAATCTGAAAATATAATATTTTTGAAAGAGGCAGACATTTAATTGCATTTATTTCTAAAATACTTTAATGCTTTTAATTCCATGTTTTTGCATTTACATGCATGATTAAAAGATGTCTTAAAATCATTTGGTAAATGTAATTTTAAATCTATTGTTATTTTTTCTGTTATTGCCAAATCATTATGAACTTTATATTGTGCTGATGAAAAAGTAAACATTAACAATTCCAAATCAAAAGAATTTGATATACTAGTAATAGTAACATTCTTGGAAAAATAAATTTTAACTATAAAAAAAATTTGGTACTTGAAAAATCATTTTTTCTCTACCCATATCTCAATACTTTTATCAGCAAATATATTTTATGAATTTCTTTTTGGATTTATGATGATTCACAAGAATAGTCATAAAAATGTCCTTTACTTGTAACAGTGTTTTTATGAACTTGTCATCTGCATTAACTAATCTTTGCATTTCTTTATTCTGAAGAAACATTTTTGTCACTATGTGCAACAAATACAATTTCATTACAAGCAAAGAATTTTATTATTTGTTGATTTTGGCTAACCTCTCTGAAGATATAATTTTAGTACCAAATAGTTTTGAATTACCTAAGGTTTTTAAAAATTGTGTGCTTTGTGTTTGCTTGTTTTGTTTTTTAAACCCTAATTAAATTTTTATCTTCAGTAGTTGCAGGTTGAGTTATAAATAATGATTGTGAGTCACTTTTTGCAGTTATTTAATAAATAAATTTTATGTAATCCTTTACACTAAAGTTACTGAAATTATATTAAAAAAATTTTTTTTTTTATAATTTCTTGATATTCTAGCTCCAAAATTTACAACATTTGAATAAGAATTTCCTGCTAATTTCTAATTTTAGCTTAGCTAAAATTTCTAATTTAAGAAAATACATTAAAATTCATCATAAGTGAAATATCCTATTTTGTTTTATCATATTAATATATATTAATTAGATGAATTTTTATTATTTAATTGAAATGAAAGGTATTCTTTTATTCATTTAATTTCAGTTCCATGCCTTCTATGATGATTGATCATGAAGTGGTTCTTAAGCAACCAAAACTACATGGTGCCTATATTTTACCTCCTATTAAATATCCAGATGGTAATTTAACATAATAGTTCATTGCTTATATTAAGAATATTTGATTACAAAAATGTTAGAAGTTTTTTTATTTCCAATTTTAATGCATCACCCTATGTTTGAATTTTTCTATTCCCTCTAATAATTTCTGATAAGGAAAAAGAAAATTTTACAGTTATCAAGAATTAATTGATGATAGAAATGATCAGTTTTTAAATATTTTATAATTTTAGTTCATAGATCTTTTACTTCTGTATAGATTTATTAATGAAAATTATTGTAAATTAAATTTAAATAGAAAAAATTTTAAAAATTGTTTCATTATAATATTTTATCAAATGGGAAATATTCTTAGGTACTTTTTAAAAATTTTAAGTTTCAGAACTAAAAGGTATTGTTTATCTATATTTATTCTTTTTATGAGAAATTTAAACTTATGTTTACATTTACATTTTTAAATTCATCAGGGAGTTGTTGTGCTTTTCACAATCCACATATTTTTATTTAGTAATCATTAATAAATTTCTAATTCCAAATTTGATTTTTTAATAATAATTATTTATTTTATTAGAGTACATTATAAATTTCTAGTATTATATCATTAAAATCTTTTTATAAGAAATTTTATACCACCGAATACAGTTATGCTTTTAGTTCCTCATTTCTGGTTAAATTAAACATTATTCATCATATCTTCATTGAGGAAAAAATAATTATTAATATGATAAATTTTTATTTAATTAATAATGTAATTAATAATGATCAACCAAATCTTGGTAAGTTTTATCAAAATCAGTTTTATTTCTCATTGCATGTTGTTTATTTTATCATAAATATATTAATGTATTTAAAAAATATTATTGATTGAAATTTAGGTTTTTGTTCTCTTTTGTAGGAAAATATTATTTAAAAATAGGGCATTGGGGTATGATTGTTGACTCAGAACTTAAAAGCTTAGAAGAAATTAAAAAGTGGTATTTGTCAAAAGGCGATGAATATGTTATAAACTATTATTCAAAACAGTTGTTAGAGCTATTGCCAGGTATGTAATTTTTGGAATATTTTAATATTTTTTAAATAATTTAACATTTACACAGATGGAATTCATATATTTTTTATAGGGTAAATTTATCTTTGTTAAAAATTCAAATGTTTGCTATTTTTTATGTATTTTTGCATAACTTTTTTGGCTTTACATATTGAATAGAACTGGAAACAACTGGAAACTGTTGTAAGGTTTCTTTAATCAATCTGCATATCAATCAATCTTCCTGGAGTCTTTTCATCAAAAATGTCATTTATGTTTTAAACTTTTCTAAATTCATGCTTTATCTAGAGTAAATTAAAAATATGCTTGAAAATCTTCGCACTGAACTTAAATGAAGATATTTACTGTTTTGAAGTTATGGATTTTTCAACAATTTTTGATTATCAACATCTGTTTAAAAGTTTTAAACTGCTAATGTTTAATTTTATATTTCATGATAACATAATTTTTATTGCATTGTGAATGAAATTTATTACTTTTAATATTGAATGAAAAATAAAATGGTATATTGTGAAAATATTTTATAAAATCATAAATTGCTATAATTAACATTTGACATATCTTTCAAATTGTTATTTGATACTGTAAATAGAATTTATTGTTAATTGAAACTGGAAAAAAATGCACATTTTTTTAAAAAAAATGATTAAAATAACTCATATTTTCCTTCCATATAATGTTAAACATATTGAAGTAAAATGTAGTACACTCAATCTAGTATACCTCTTATAGAAATGATTTTAATCTGTTTGTATTTATATTTTGTCTACTATTTTTCTACAAAACTGTTCAATTTTCTCATGTTAACTCTAGAATTCAGCTTTGCTGTGTATAGCTTTATTTTAAATATAGCAATTTTATTTACATACATATTTTACAGAAAATTATTTCTGGACTTTTTTATTTATATCCTTTTGTATACAACCTGTAATTTGAGCACAAAAGAGATTAATAAAAACTACTAAATTTGGTTTGATTTCAAGTAATTGTTATTTTTTTAACTCACTGTTCCTAAATCTCGGGTACTTCATAGAAAAATATGATTCTTTTTAAATTTTAGTTATGGTTTTTTCTGATTATTATATGATGTTGAAATTAGAATGTATTGATTGTGTAGATACACATACCATGTACACATACATTCATAGATACATTGATTATAAATGTGTCTAACAAGTTTTTATATTTTTAAGGATTGAAAGTGCAGGATTGCCAAGGAAAAACATGTGTTACTTCTGCAAGTTCCAATGGAATGCCTTTTGTGGATCAAATTACACCAAGGGTAACTGTTGCTGCTGTTGGTAATGGGTCTGGAGCAGCTATATGCGATGAAATTGGTAGAATTGCAGCATGTTTAAGCATAAAAGGAATATGGGATTCAGAAATTCTCAAGACGCAATTTAATGCAATATTCATAAATAAATAAATATGAGTTTAATAATATGTTATTTTGTAATTTATCAAGTCTGAATACATTAACAAAGGAATTTAATTTTTAATGGCGATATTGTTTGTTGAATATTTTATGTTCATATATAAAAATATGTCATTATAATATGATATAGTCTGAATATAGTTTCTGATTCAATACTAGGAGTGTAAGGATTTATGACTTCAATGAATATTGATTATTTGGTGTTTTGTGTTGATGAACATATAAAAAATGTAACATATAAAAAATTATTTTTGTAAATATAATAAATTAGAAAAATAAAAAGTATAAATTTTTTTAAATAATGTTTTTAATGTAAATGTGATACTAAAATTTCAAGTATTATATAAATGTAATTAAATTTTTTAGATTTAATTCAGAAAATTTTTAATTGCAAACATTTCTGAGACGGAAATGATAAGCCTATCGTAGAATGTGTTTTTAGGTAAGAATTAGTATATTTGATATTTGCTATTAGTAAAAAAGAAAATGATGTACTCTAAATTTATTGATTTAAATGTATCATACATTTGTGTTATCAACATTTTATAAACTGAAAAATTCTAAAATAAAACAAATTTTAAAATATGATCTGTCATTATTACTGTAGTTGAAGTTTTATATTTTTTACTATTTATTTATATCTTATTTATTTTAACAAAGCTATATTAATTCTTTTCATGACATAAACTATGCTCGGCAATTATGTTATGATTAACTTATATATTCTGAAAACTATTTTTGAAACTGTTGTGGGGAATACTATTAGTCAGGAAATGTATGATTTGGTGATATATTAAATCTGTAAATTTAAATTTGTAAAAGTCTGTTAAACCAAAATAAATTTTGATGAATCATTTTATAATGCATATCTTAATAAAATTAATGAAGATAAAGAATGGTGCACATAAAATTTGAAGCATTAGCTTATTTTTCTAAAATATTCTTTAAAAACCATCCCTAGAAAATACCTGTAGCAAAATTATGCTATAACTTTCCAGTGTCATATTAAAGGTGTAAGCTGAGCAATATATTTATTCAATATAATGTAGTCATAATTTTGAATATTATTAATAATACTTTTAAATATCTTTCCGTTAACTATATAGTGTCAAGAAATCTATTTTCATGATAGACTAATAGTTAGTTATAAACTCCATGGCTAAGCTATATAATTCACTTAATTACATATTAACTATCTTTAAAATAGATCAGTAAGTTAACAGTGTTAGTTTTTATAATATATGCACTATACAGCTTATTAAATAAAATTAGGGAAATTTAAAGTAATACCACTAAATGAGAATTCATTTTCATGTATAAAAGGGTTATTATATTTGACATAAAACTGTTACATATTAGTATTCGATTATTTAAGAACATATAAAATCAACGAGAAAATATGTTGCAACAAAAATTTAATTTTCTCATAATTACCTATTCCTTTAACATTAATTTGTATCAAATTGGGTGGCATCATAGTTTCATATTTCACTCTACCTAGATTCTTTGTATGGATCTAATTCATTAAAGAGACATTTTTTTTTTGGCTAAGCAGTCGCTATTTTAGTAGCATGTCACATTTTTTGATAATCACTTTAACTAATTATTCTTAAAATATAAGTTATGTTAGTTAAAAAATTTAGGAATGGTTTCTCAATTTATGAAGTTAAAACATTTATAAAAAAAATTAAAAAACTCAAAAAACTTTTTGAACTCATGTTTTACAAATCTGCTTTTTATAATTTCTGCAATATTAATAAAAAGAAAATTTCTAATATTGGCATAAGCAAGACAATCTTAAAATTCAAAATAGATTGTTTGCAAATATTGCAATTATTAATTTAGAATTCTATTAATTATGAAATTTTTAAATATTTAAATTGTCCTTGCCGATTTAAACTAACCATAATGTGGATGATTTATCATATCTTTTTCATTTTGCTTTTTATGCTGTTCTATTATCCATGTGTTAATGGCTTGAATCAATGGAAAACGGCTTCTCAAACCTATGCTTTGGTTCATATATAAGTAATCATTTGGTTGGATCCTAGTCCATACCCTTGGCGGGAATGATTTTGGTTGACAATAATTGTGGCTTACGCCAATCTTGATAACCCTACTTAGGTACACTAGATCTGGTAAACCAAGCTATTTCTGGAATTTTGTTCTAGCTTAGCGCGTTTTTTTCAGTTTGTCGCCAAGTGTGTGGGCCCTGGAACCAGGGGGTACGCGTACCTTCCTGGGGCTTGAGCAGCCACCAGGCGCGTCGGCAGGTGGTGGATAGCCGAATGTCCTGTAGGAATGACAGGATAACCTTGAATATAGAATCAGAGGCCGTGAACCAGCTCCCGTAAACCCTGGTGTTATGCGACCCGTGCCTAGGGTTATTTGGCACCTTGGTAATGGTGTCTTAACGGAGCCTCTAGTTGCCTGGCGAATTTCTAGAGAAATTTGCCTTGCCCAGTAACTCAGGCAATGCTGGGTGGACTTATATTATCTGAGCTTATTAATTGTTATCTTATGGCTGAAAAGACACAAGAAATAAATCTTTCTGCATTTGCAGGTGTAGCCTCTGAAATAGACCTTGCTGAAAAAGACAAGGGAACTCAGAGGCAATCTAGTAAAGGGGCAGCAATGAATCCTTCACTTGAGGTAGAAGTGACCTCCAAACCATCTTCTGGTGAAAGTCAGGAAGCTATCGCTAGCATGACTGACTTTCTGGCCAGATGGGACGTTTTCAGCAAGACCCTATCTGCTGGAAATGTTATACGCAAGAGGAAACGGCAGAGCATATCATTTACGAATGCGAGGCTCTTGCCCTCCCTAGATTAGCTTCTTTAGGCATCATCCATACTAGAGAGTTACACCTAGACTCCATTAAAGGGTTATCGGAATTTATTAATAAAGTGGGTGACCCGAGCAACTGGAACTAGGAAACATTGGGTTTAGAGTTAATGGTACAAAATGCTGATAAAAGCAGAGGTGCCCAATGACATACAAACCCAACTCTAAGAAGAAGAAGTGTGTGGGCTCTCTCTTGGGATTTTACCAATCATTTTATTAATAAAATGAGCTTCAACATTAATGTCAAACATTTGGTGAACCTCGCATTATTTGGCGACACTCGAAGAATGTGATTTGAAGGCAGACAACAAATTTATTAACAAGTCAGATTTATAACATCGTCTTAATACGGTTGGATATACGTGAAACATTATCTGATGTCATGGATATTTTAAACCAATGAGAACGGTATTAAAGTACCTTAGTCAAGATCCCAAGTGTAACAAAAGAAACAAATACTTTATGGTTGAAAAAAAATGTGACAATTGATTTGCATTTAGCATTATACAGGATATATATTATCAACTTTTAATAATGTATCATAATGTTATTGGAGCTTTTATGTCATGGAATAAAAATTTACTATTCTCTTCCTCTCAAATACCTCTCAATTTATCTTCGTTATGAATTCTGATAATTTATAAAGTAGTCCATCCATATTTTCATATAATAAATTTGTGAGATAATAGTTTAACAATAGCGATTTCACCTATTTTTTCCCTTTTTTGATCAGACAGATAAAATTTCTTGAATTTTATTGAAATTCAGTTATAAAATATTTCGATTACTGTGCAAAAAAAAGTCTCCATTTTATAAACATCAATAAGTTGGTGTGTAAATTATAGCTAACAGTGAAGATAGATTGAAAACTAAATTTAAGTCATTGTATTTTACTCATTAAGTTCATCTTAACTCAATTTTGTTTCTCTTTTAAAAATGAAAAATCAATTGTTGACTTTAACAATTTAATACATGTTTCAAGATAATTTTTAGTATTTTCATTTGATATTGTTATAATTACAGTGGTTTTTGTTTCTCCTCCAAATAAATTTGACTTTAAGATCCACTATGTTGTATCATAATTAGAATTATATAAGTTTAAACTGTTTTGAAGCAATCAGAGAAAATATATCATTAAAAATATGTAGTATTAAATCATTTTTATATATTTATTACCTAATTTAATTCCTGCTACAATCAAATAGTGTTTTCTTATGAGACATTCAAAAGCCACTATATTATTTTGCTTCATTAAAAGGTAAGTTAAAGATAATCTTGCAATGATCTTAAATACAATAATCGTTAAGGATAATCGGTACTTGCGTATTATGGCAACCATATTGGCGGTATAATATAAGACCATGTTACCTTATATTATACCACCATGGCCAAAAGAAACACAGGTTGCCAATTAAGCGCCTTAGATGTGTGTGACATTGGGGTTGCCAATTTGGCAAGTTATCCCGGAGGTTGGCATGGTTGCGATAATACGTAAGTACCGGATAATCTTACAATAATAAATATAAGTTTTCGTGTTAAAAAGTGATTTAGTTATCAATGCTTGAATTCTAAAATGGATCTTAATCAAATATATAATGAATATATTTTGAAACCTTGATAAATTTTATCATCTATAAATTGTTTAATATTATGATGTATATTATTTCAGATAGTTTAGTTTTTCAGCATTTAATTATAAATAAATGGCCTTAAAGTGTGATTTAGGCAAATTGCTGTTCCAAGTACTAGAGAGGGAAAGTTCTGCTGCTAATCTTCCAACTTCATCTGAAAACTTTGCTCCTTTCCCATTTCCTGCTGTAGCAATGGCAAGTGTGGTATTTATTTGATCTATATAGGGAAGTCCTGTTGGGGTATAACACATAACACAAGTATCGCTTGTTACAAAATCATACTTTAGGCCTGAAACAAAACACATTTTTCGTATTAAATGCTAAATGTATCGACTTCAGATAATTATTGAAACTTGCAATGAATATAAATAATTAAAGAAATAAGAAGATAATATTTTCGATATAATAATTTCTTGTTGATTAATTTTAATTATATTTTAATTCTGCTTATAAGTCTTGATGCATTTCATTGTAGAAAGATTTATTACATTTTTCCAACCAACAACCTTTGTTCAGCTCACACTAATTATATCAAGTGTTTGATTGCTTCTACTTCATTAATTTATAGTCTTCACATAATCCGTCTTATCAAATGAAATACATATTTTCAATGGAAAATGTATTTTAATAGTAAAGTTGAGCAGATCATTCTGCACATGATTTTATTACTCTGTATCATTAAATTAATTGTATATTATGTAGATGTGGGTATTTTTTAGAAATTATACGTAATTGGTTTTTGAATGATTAATTATCTGACTTGTAGTTCAGTGATTCGAGATTTCTATTCTAATTTTGTTTTCTATATCGAACTGTTTCACTTGTGATAACAACTATTAATTCTTTTAATGTAATGAATGAGATGTCACAAAATAATTTATGATTTGGAATTATGGTTTGGTTAATGTACTGTTTGTTTAGGAAAACTATTATTGACTTTTGATCACATAACTTAAAAACATTTTTATCAGAATTTTCTTGTGCTCATTTAACTAGTGGAATAATACTTTTGATCATTTAACTTAAATCATAAAATACAATTTTCAAGAAAGATCTTAAAAAATAAAATATTATAGATGATCAAAATACGTTAAAGGACGTATGCTAACTTGAGTATGTTAACGTTATAGTACGCATGTTATTTTTAACTTGATAGCTACCTTTTAATGACTGCATTAGAAACTTTAAAACACGCTTATTTTGAAACCTTCCCAACAATGCGGATTTTATATACGCTCATTCTAGAAGCAGGGATTATTGTCATAAAGCTTAGTTTACGATTTAAAATAGAGTAAAATTTTTGGGGCTAATCATTATTCCTTATGACTTAGATCGTCACTCAATGGTAATTATTTTTGGATATGAGTACTAATTAGACAAGGATGTATAGTTTAAACTGGATTCAAATACACTGGAAGTATACAAAAACTCAAGGTGAATATCAAATTTCTGATCTTGTAAAACTGAAGACCAGTGTGTTAACTGACTATTTATCTGCCAGCTTGACATTTTTCCAAATGACAGAATACTTCCTAATATAGAATTTGTAGATTTCTATCATTCCAAAAGGAATCTTCCCTATTAATTCTCAACATGAATCTATTAAGCACTTAATTCCACTTTAAAAGATTTATCCAAGCGTCATAATCGTAGCCAAGGAATAACAAATCTAATTTTTACACTTATCAGAATATGATATACCATTTCCTGTGGTTATTTTACGTTTTAAAAATAAATATATGCATGTCATATGCTGTCTTCGATAGTGGTGTAGCCATGTAATGATATCTCGACTATTTTATGTTTGTTTTGTCCCCTCAAAATGTGGTATAGTCACATTATAAATACTTTAACTATTTTTTTCAGGTACTTTTTGAAAATTAATTGCAAAATTGCGTTTAATACATTGGAATGACATTTAAATAAGATTATTACCTGGTAACATTTCTGCTAACAGTTTTGATCCCAGTGTAATTAATTCTGTATCTCCATCCGAGAGATACCAGTCTTTTATATCTTGTAATTTTTCAATTTCCACATTATTTCCATAGTAACCAATTTTCAAGTAATAATTTCCTACCAAAAGGAAAATATATTTTAAATATATGAACAGTAACATATAATAAAAAGGGGAAATGTTTTAGGAATTGTTTTTAAGATATTTAGATATAGATAGGCTTTACTAAAGAAATCAAAGAATATTTGCTTGAGTGAAAATTAGTTATTTATTTATGAACTTCGGAATAAAAAAAACGCTTTAATGTTCTGAAATTTTAGTTTAGTTTAGCGCTTTTCCAAAGATATCTGAGAGTAAGATTCGGATATATAATTTCTCTGTGAGATTGTTGGATAATTAAATGGTAAGCAAAATAAATGAGATTGTGAAAAGCATTTTAAAATAAAAATATAAAGAGATCTAGCAATTATTCTATTTTACGAGCTTAAAATTTTAAACTATTTTATCGATCTTCAGGGATTTGTGAAAAATGAGCGTCTACTGTACATCATTTGTCTAATCCATTCCAAGAAGCTTATGAAAGGCGATTGATGTGTGTGTACATTTGCTCATGTTGTCTTCAATGAGTTTTTTTCACACTATTATTTAAGCACTTGTTAAACAGTACATAAAAATTCCATCAGATATTTTTTAAGTCGGGATAAAATTAATGTTAGGGAACGGAAATATGTTTTGGTTGTTGTAGCAGTAAGAATATGATAGATATATCATAAATATAACTATAAATGTGTGTGTGATTTAGAATGAGGATTTTTTTTCTGATTCACCTAATTTTTTCATAAATTTGTTTTGAACTGTGCACAGTCGTTTTGCGAATATAGAATTTATGATGCGAAAATATTGAAAGCCGAATGTTGAAGGGAAATAAAATTGTTCAAAATAGATGTACAATTGGTAAATTTTTTAAAAAACATTGTGAAGTTAGTTACAAATTTGCAGTATAATTTACCATATTGTTTTGAAATTGAAAGTTTTGTTAATGAGTGATTTGTCACTTCAAAAGTAGTCATTACGTTTTAAGGCTTTGTTTGGCGAATTGGCAGACAGATGGTCGTGAATTTCCAAAATTGGTTATTTCATAAACATATTTTTTTTTAGTATTTTTACTCATTAAAGTTATAACTTTGACAAAAAATAATTTTAGTTAAAATTGGATAAAAAAGTATATATTACCATCAGGATATTTTATCGGCGGCAGAAGGTAAGCACTTATTTCTTCAGGCGGTGGATTTTCAGTTCTTCCTCGGTAAATAATAGAAGGCATTGAACTGAAATGATATTTACTTTAGTATTTTAAGTCCAAATGAAAATGTGTAGATTTAATCATAAAGTTTTATTCTGTTCAGACTGTGTTAAAGAATTATATTTTTGAGGGTACTGCCATTGTTTGATGCTTGTCAACAGGAAATAAATTGTCTCACTGTATGATAGTGTGGTAAAGCATACTACTGTAAAATGATCAAATGCTTTGAGGACTAATTTTCAAATTATATTTTTCATATTCATATGCAGTGAAACGTCGCTTAACGATCATAATTTGTCCCAGAATCATACTCGTAAAGCGAAACAATTTTGCTCATGTAAATTTACGTAAAGTACTATAACGCGTGCTCCACAATGAAAAAAACTCTTACGAAATGTTACGTGTAACGTTTATTTGGAAGAAAAATTAATTACATATTGTTACGAGAGGGAATCATCTTTTCTTCAACCGCGGAACGAACTCATCTTGTATGCGATTTTGATTTTTCAGAAAACAAAATCTAAATATATAGTAAACAAAGTTCATGCTGTTTTCGTGTGATCATTGAATGAAGTGAAAATAAGTATGCAGATTAGTATATGACGTGGTTGAGACACAGGTTAGTCGACAGTATCAACCGTTATAAAAGCAGGTTCACCGCGCTTATTCGTCAGTCGTAACTCGTACAGTAGCGAAGAGAAATGGACGAGTCGAAGAAGCTCATTCGGTGTTTGTTTTACTACATCAAAATGGTTTTATTAGCTTCCGTATCAAGTCACCGAATATATCAAAAATTTGGAGATAGTTCTGTGAATGAACGTAACGGAAAACATCGATTGCACAAATTAAGGTCGGGAGATCTGTCCCTCTAATGAAGAAGATTTCGGGTGGACTAGTCGTCAATATCGAAGTTCACTATGAGCTGCTACAAACGGTCACTGCTAACTAGTATCGCAGCAATTAGAGTGCGTACAGCTGAAGGAGCTAGCATTGGTTAATCTTAAGTGTACTGCTTGGCTGATAGTGCAAGGCCTCATGTCTTGTGATTAACATGGAATATGTCGTTGTTGTTGTTACTAATCCCAGATGGTTTAATTCCAATACTAAACTGAACTCCACAAGTCCATAAACTGCCAGGAAATTCAAAAACATAAAGGGCTTAATCAGGAATATTATAGAGTAACTTGGTTGAGAGTGAAATCATCCTTACTCATATGACCTTGCACCATCAGAGTATCACTTCTTCTATCCCTTTGACAATCATCTTTGTGATAAATCCTTCACTAATGAAGCAGACCTGCACCAAGCACTCACAGACTTCTTTGCGTTCAATAACCTCGAGTTATACCACTTCTGGATTGCGCAACAGAAGACACGTTGACAGAACGTGATGAATAAAGATTACTTCGAGGACTAACAATAGGCTTTCTGCTGGTCATACTCTGTTGGGATGTTAAAAGCGGCAAGAACTTTTCAGTTCAGCCTGTAATTGTGATACATATTCATTTACTTTTTACTAGAAAAATGTCGTGAGACGTTTGTTTTTGCAAACTCTTTAAAATTTGGCAAAAATGAGACAACATTATTATTAAATAAGTTTTTAGCGCGCATAGTCATTTTCATATTTGGATGATGCTTTTCAAAGTAAGATGAAACAATTTCCCATGCTTTTAGCATTTCGCTAATTTTGCTAGAAAATATTACCCTTTCTGTTACCTTCTTATCTGACAAACTTTCCTCTAAAATTTGCTGTGACACAATGTATATTTTTGGTGATTTGCTCTTGACTACTCTTCTATAAACCCTTCTATATCATTGTTATCCACATCTAATCCTATGATTGTGGTTAAAGGCATGATGTTTTTGATTACACGAGCCACATGTACTGTCTTAAGTTCCTCGAAGTCACATTCGACAACTCTCTATGTCCCAAAGTTTCCTTCAAGAAGAAATTAGGATTCTCTTCGTTACCCTTTTCCATGCCTTGATCATCTTGAGCAGGTAACGATATGAAAATGATTTTTCCAAAGCTACTTGAGAGTGAGACTGGTTTCTTCAATCATACAAAAGCAATGCTCAAAGAGTGCTTTAGTGTAATTTTTTAAAGTTGAAAATAACTTGTTGGTCGATGGGCCGGAAAAACAGACGGGGGTGCTGCGAAGCAAATACTGGATCTTGAACTCAAATTCTCTAGGTAGATCATATTGTAAGGCTGGAGGATGTTCAGGAGCATTACCCATCACAAACAAAACACCGAATTTCAAATTCATATAAAGCAAATATTGTTTCACAGAAGGACCAAACACTTCCTTGAGCCACTCAGTAAAATGCCCTAGTATCACACAAAACTTTCTCTTGGACTTCTTCATCACGTTTAACCTGCTCATCTGGATTTTGCGTTTATTGAAGTCTCATGAAGGTCCTTAAGGGTAAACAAACAGTGGCTTGGTTTTTAAATCGCTGCTTGCATTGGCACAAAATTGCAACGTGCGATGGTCTTTCATTGGCTTGTGTTTGGGCGATGCATGCTCCTTTGCTGTTTTATACGTTAGCTTTTTTCCAAAAGAGACCTGTTTCATCACTATTAAAATTTGTTGCGACAAGTAACCTTTAGAATCTACAAATTTCTTAAAATTGTCGAAGATATTATTTGTTGCTTTTGTGCCGAACTTGCTGTCTCACCGTGCATTATTATGTTGGGGATGCCAGTTCCCTACCTGAACCTCTCAAGTCATCCACGGTATTCTTAAATACTTCTTTGGCCATTGATAATCGTGGCAGTTGCTTATCGAGGTCACTGAGAATCGTTTTCACACCTTCTCTTAAATGATGTGTGTTCTCGTTAACGGTGTCACCATGTAATTACTTTTCTTTATCCATATGAGAAGCAACCTTTCGACATTGATAAGAATACGTAACTGTTACGCAGATATACCTGTTATTGTGTGAAGATAATTTTGTTCTTGCTTTGAGGATAATGCAAATCGTTGATGCATACTGATTGTATATGTGCATTCTAGATTAACCCCGCTTACATCTCTTTCTCGTTTTTCAGCGATTTAATATTTGGTTTCTATGGTTATTTTCTATTCTTTTGTGACTTTTCTTGAAGCTTTTTCTTCGTTGGCTCTATTGTAGGATTTATTAAATTTTTCACACAAAAAATTATAAATCTATTTCCTGATTATCTTCCTAATAATTAATTAGTTTTTATATTCACGTACATTTACTACAAGTATAAGAAAGTGCGTGATCGCAAGTGTCACTGCGTTGCTGCTGGAACGTGTGTTAAACACAGACTGATGTATCAAGCGGACAATAAAGGTCTCTTGCCACTCGTAATGGGAAATTTCACATGTGAAACAAATCATTCTTTTCAGATTTGTTTTGCTCAATATGTTAATTACTCATTAAGAGAGGTACTCATTATAGCAAGGTTCTACTGTATGTAAGCAAATGAAATTATATTTTTTTTTGACTTACTACTCTTAGTTTTTTGACTTGCTATTTTCTTGAAATTTTCCTAAACTAACTTAAATAATCCTAGAAATTCTTTTTTAGAATTTTCATAATGTTCTAAAAATTTTGTAAATGATAAATTACGAGAAATTTACTGTTAATGAATTTTATTGTACCAATTTCCTTTTAAAAGTGTTCATTTAATTGCATAGCTCATGCTATAACTACCGCAGAGGAATTTATTATTTTGTGTATTGCAAGGAGTTGCGAATTACTGAATTAATGAAATTATGTTTTACACTGGTTTTTTCTTAAATTAAATCGAAGCGATAGGTGCAGAAGAAATGTCTCGATATATAACATGTTGAGAAATATTCCTGAAATATAGGTTTTCTCGGAAAATGAGATTTAAAAAGATACTTATATTTTTAAAATAAGAATAAAAAATTCTTTGTTCGATGAAAACATACGAATCTAACTCATTTAGGGGAATTTCGAAATTAATATTTATTACTTTGATATATAATTCATCAAAATATTTTGAACCAGTGCTATACATTTTAAATATTCATTTTGTGGTTTATCAAGCGTATTTCAAATAATGAGTGCTCTTATTATTAGCTTTTACTGAAGAATAAAGTTTTTAAAGAGACGATTACGATTTTGCACAAGATATAGTTTGAAAGAAAAAAAAAACATTTAATGTTTGTAGAATCATTTGAAATATTTGCTAATTTTTTTGAGAAATTGATTAGAAAGAAATTCATCTATTTATTGCATTCAGTATAACGTAACGTTATAACGTAAAAATGAAATTTTTTTGAGAAGTAATTTACATATTTTGTATGCGCTATATTAAATTACAGGGTAAAAGTAAAAATTGAAACTCACGATCTCTTTGGTATAAAATTGCTTAAAATTTCGGGAAATGTTGAATAAATTCCCGGTTTTAATTAGTCAAGAGGTGTTTTAAAACTATGTTGCCTATTTGGAAAAAATTCAAATATAAATAAGGAACTATTGCAACAGAGCAAAGTACTGTTTAATATCGTCTCAGTAGGTTGAGATACTGTATATCAGTCGATATATGAAAAACAATAAGTCGTGTTTGAAAATCTTACTTACAAATGCAATGATGTACTTGCTGATTTCGTGGGAGATGAGAAAATTTTATTATTAAAAATTTTACAAAGACTTTGAAGTATGTAAATTTCTAGAAATAAAGATCCATATTTATATAATTTTAGAAATTTCTCAGAGGTAAGCGTAAATTTTTCAAGATGTTTAACGTCTCGTAATAAAAGTAAATATCACACACATGGTTACTTACAGTAACTATTTACTTTGTTACAATTTTGTATTATCATAATTAAGATTTGTTATTTCAAATCTTGATTATATCATACAAAAAATACTCAGTATTGTTAATAATTTGCCAAAGCACATATAAAAATTAACAGCGTTAATGTTATAGCTAAAATTAACGCTGAATATACAGAACTAAAATATTTGGGTTATTTAAAAAAATTGTATATATATATATATATATATATATATATATATATATATATATATATATATATATATATATATATATATATATATATACCTGCAAAATATTTTTATTTTAAATTTTTTCTTATGTTCAATAAAATAAAAATCGGTAATGCAAAATGCATTACCTACTATGGGCTATTATGTGGCACATTTACTATAAAAGTAAAAATAATTGTCGAAACGTAGCATATTCACTGTTACATTCAAGTGAGACACATTAATAAAGTATTAGTATAGTTATTTTATCACAAAATATGATTATAAAGAATTACTTGATAAGAATGCCCAAAAGCAAAATTTGTGCTGCGACGTTTGATGTCAAAATTGTATATGAAAAAGAGGAAATATTTAATTACTTAATTTTTAATTATATTCATTTAACTGTGAAATATATTACTTACCTCAGTCTTTTTACCTCATCTTCTGGTATTTTCACTAAAGTCACAGTTTTTTTGTAGGTTTTAACATTTAAAGGTCTTAGCACACTGAATTTCATAGCATTTACAAAGGATCCATTTGTAACTAATATTTTCTTTGAAATAATGGGATGTGGCATCATTTTTGTTTCTTTAGCATCTTGTTCAATTTCTATCTAAAATAATAATTTCCAAAATTATAGGAAAATATAGCACACATAATGAAATAAAATTTTAAAATAAAATACGATATTCTTATAAGTATAAAAAATTATTCCTGTTGAAAAATATTTGCAGTGATAGATGTCTGAAACACCCAATATGAGAGGTAGATATTAAATTGATCGAATATTTTCAATATAAAGGAGGGATTTTTCAAAAACAGAATCCTAAATAATTTTATTAAGAATTATTTTAAATGTTACCCCTGGTAAGTTAAATCATAGTTGTAGTAAATATAAATTATATTACGAGACAAAAAGATAAAAATAATTTTGTTCATTTTTGTTTTCCATAAGCCTTTCGATTCTCTTACTAATTACCATACTTTCCTAAGTCAGGCGAATTATTCAAAATAATTGAAATATGAATAACTTTAATTCTGAAATTTAGAAGCAGTATGAAAATTAACAATATGTGTTACTACTTATGACACTTGGACACATGAAGTTCGCTATGCCGTTGGCTATGCGAATTTAAGTCAGTAGGGTGCGCCTTTCATTTAACCAGAGACCCACGAAGATTAAAGTTCGACTTTGCTCTAATCTCCTCCGATAGATGGCACCACCAGAGGATCCACCCCTCAATTTTGACGTTGATCTGGAATGGGTGGGGGGAATTTTCTTCAGACCATGTGTACTAAGCCCTAATGTTGCACAATAGAAAAATATCGAAATTAAAAATTCTAGTAATAAAATCTATAAGATCTTTGTGCATTGAAACAAAATTTGTCCAGTATTCACTTTAGCACTTTCAAGACTGTCGGACTTTAACGATTTGTAGTGTTTGGTTAGAACGTCGCTTTCGTTATCGGTAGGTAGTGAGTTCGTATCCCAGCTTAACTGAAGATTAATCCTGTTCGCTAAAGATGCCTGTATCGCGTTAAATAGATCGTGCTCGCGGTGTCTTCCAAGTGAAATGATACCTCGGGTTGTCAGATTAAGTATTGAAGATCTTACGATTGGTCCCTGCTTTTAATTACAAAGACTCCCAACCAGCTGCTTCCACTAACTGGTAGATCTCAACTCTGGGCTAGGTGCAGGGAAGTAGATTGGTGCAGCAACAACGATTTGTAATTTGATTCATCAATTGATTGGATGCTTTTTCATTATTTTACAATGCAGTTGCGGCGTTTTTTGTTTCACTATATTCTGCATTCGTGCGATATTTATTTCATGAATGGTCCTGCGTGCTTGTTTTATTTACAAAATGATATCCTAAAACAAGTTAGATTCTTGCAATGTTTCCAACTGTCTATTTTAGAGATCTCAATCTTCTAAATACGATGTCGGCTACTTGTTTACCATTTAATTGCTTATTTATCAGCCAGCGTAATTCTGAGCCACAGTTCAGTAACAAGGTTAATACCTGATTTGGTATCCTTCTTCTTTATGCTATTAGATGCGTAATTTATTCACATTCAATTTAGATTCATATTCAGTTATTAGGTTGTGATATGTTCATAATAAATCAACAAACCTCAGTATCTATCGGCTATTTTATTAAACATTGAGCATCGATCGCATCAGTACAGCAACTGAACATGACGCTTAAAACAACACTTTTTTCCCCAAGTATAGTTCAGTTTGCAGTTAACACTGATATACAGTTAATAGATAGGAAAGTAAAACTACACAAAACTAAAATATAAATTATGACTATCTCTATAAAAATTAACAATAATTATGTATTTTTATATAAAACAAATTTAATATTTGTTACTTTATGAAATAGAATTAATCGGGTTTTGTTATAACTCTATCAAATGATGGAGTTGGTTTGATGAAAGCAGCTTCACAGGTGGAGCCATCGAGTGGCAATAATAATAATTTTGTACTAACAATTCCATTTTACACCTGTGAAGGCACATAAGAGTTTCCGAAACTATTAATGCGCAGTCTCAGTATACGTTTTCGGTTGGATTAAGTATAGAATCCGCTGTAAGAACGATATCTTTCCCCGCCAGAACTCCAAAACCCTTTTTAAAGTAGAGAAAGATTATTTACAATGCAAGAAAATGGAAATCGAAATTCTTTGCACCTTTCCAAGAAAATTTTGTGAATTGATTTCGCATATCTCAAGGACCAAAGGCTACGATCTGCCTATTGTTTGATTTATTGGGTATAGTTATAATATGATGCCTACTTTTAAATTAACATAACTCATTGATGGAGCAGCTTACGATGGAAATTTCCCAAATTAAGAACACTAAACTTTTTCAAATACATTAAATTCATTTGTTTATATCCATTGTAATAACTTCGATTGCAGCCCAGTCTATGTGGTGGTTATGACCCTGAACACTGAAAAATATCTTGTTCTAATATTTTTCGGCTCTTACTAAGTAGATTCGGGTTCGAATCTCAAGTAAGGTTTGGATGTAAAAAAGGAGAAGAAGTCGGACTTTCTGCCTGTAATGGATCCCCGTTTCAAAAGAAAGCAGAGCACCCTCTTTTTCCTGTCTGGAGTCTTCGTCAATAAATGTTTTCTACTTCTGCTTGTTATCCTTTCTCATGCAGACCAGATAAAAACACGCAGCAAAAAAAGCCCTTTAATTAATTAATTTAATCAGATTATTCAATGACATTTATATTAATAGCATATATGGATGATTCTAAGTTCCTTATAAGGAATGTCTTGTAGTGAATGGCTAGATAATGCATATAAATTTTAAATGTTCATGACAAATGAATTGAAAAGGAATATAAAATCTTTTATTTGCTTTCAGGTTTGTTAATATTTAAGTATAGAGAGAATCACAGATAAGGATTCAATATCTCCATTTAGTTGTGCAAGTAGTTTTAATTATCTCGAATGTTTTCAACATCGCATTTTCATTTCATTATTAATTTTTTTTCTTTACTCAATTGTTCTAATTCGATTTACAGAAATGGTTGACATGTTTTATTCATAATGAACACTGAAAAATATCTTATTCTAATATTTTCTTAATTATTGTTAAAAAATAATTATATATCTACGAATTATAAGAAATAATTAAAATTTATTTTCTAGAGCTAACTTTTTTATTTTATAATTATAATTTATAAAAAAATAAACATATTTCATATTAATATCATTCGCATGTACATTTGTATTTTATTGAAAGTATTTTGGCTTAAATATCTACTAAAAAAAGATAAATGTCGTAGAAAATTTTCTTTAAGAGTTAAGTTTCATTGCTGAAAAACTTATCAAAAATAAAACCCTATATAATATGTAGTATAATATAACACACAAATCATTATTTTACCTGGTATAAGCCATTATCCAGTAACCTTATTTGAGAAACAACATTATCATATATATCGCACCCTTGCTGTTTTGCGACTTTCTTTTGTGCTTCTACTATTTTCCTAGGGCTTATGTGTCCTCCACCATTGTTGTCAACAAGTGCAATTTCATCCTCTTTTAATCGGAGATACGGATATCTAAAAAGTATTTAAAATGTTTAATTTTTAGCAGCTTATGGAAACGTATTTACTTTTTTTATTTAATTTTACTATGCATTTTTATTTGAAAACTATTTAATTTTTATAAATATTATAAATTTTGAATGTTTAATAATTATACCGAGTTTTATTTGCATTCTCTCATAATTTTGACCATTTCTGCTGTCCAAAATATTTTTTTAGCTATAACTATATGAAAAAATATAGTGCTTCTCATTTGTTTCAGAATTCGAAAATAAAATCGTTTTTGGTCATTCTTTATTATTTTCTGGCATGAATATTTGTTAAAAATGTTGAAATAAAGTATTTAAGAGAATTTACAAAGTTTATTTCGAATATAAAATATTTACTTCAAAATAATTATGTTTCTTTTTTCTTGAACACGAGAAAAAGTTTCGGTCCATTCTGATTATTTTATTGATATGGATATTAACCAAAGCTTTGATTACTTCAAATATAAAGTTCTTAATAGAATTATCATACAAGATCCATTTTGGATATTAAAATATTGAAATATTAAAATGTAATTGTGTTTTATAAATTTTGTATATTTTCCTCAAATATAATTTATAATGTATTATTATCCTTATCATTATGCATCTTATTAAGATATTTTTCTATTTAATACAAATTTATCACTAAGAAAAATGCTAAGCTAAATAAATACAAATTTTATACATTAAAAATGAAGGTTTCTTTATAAAATATCTCTATGCTTTTATAAAAATGCTCTTGAAAAATTCTAACCAGATGTTAGAAAATCTCATCTGAGAAGTTTCATTTTAATGCTAAAAAATTTATATGCATTGAACAGTTAATTTTTTTAAAGGAATTTCATTTTACAAAGCAATTAATTTAATACTGGGAAATTGAATTTAATTATATATTGAAAGCATAACTGGATTTGAGAGATTATTTTTTAAATTCGAAAATATGCTTTCCTCCGATATTTTGAGTAAAGAGAATAAACTTAAAAATAAGATTTCCTCTTAATATTTTTTCATTTTTAAAATTTTATTCTTTTAACTAATCTTATAATAAATATAATTAAGTTTACAGTACATCCAATTAATATAATTAAGACATTAGGTTGTTGGGATCATTGGTCTGAAGTAATTAGTTTTAAAATAAAGAAAAAATTGAATTCCTTAAAATTTTCAAATAAAGAAAAATTAATGGAGGACATTAAAATATAGCATTTCACTCAGCTTAGATTTGAGAATTAAAACAACGATGTTACATTTATTGTTTTCAAGTGGAGGTACCTGGAAACAATAAATATAACTTTGCTGTCAGTTAGCATATCAGTTGAAATATTATTTTTAACTGACATGCTAAAGAATTATTGGTGCATTTGTTTTGCAAATTTAACTAGGAATGGTGTTTCGATTTTCATTTTCGTAGACGATTATTTTCATATAATTTTATCTTATACCGAAGTGTTGAAGAGAATTATGTTATACAGTACTCTAAATGAAAATTATATGATTATAATACGATTCCATTTTGTTTGTTTTTGCTCGCTGTTGCCCCCAAATTTTCCGCCTCGTAAATTTAAACGACGAGTGGTAGTGACACCTTAGTAACCTCCTGTCCTTATTAAATCAAAATTAATGTTGTGCTACTTATGGCACTTGGACAATCCATGCTCGCTATGGCTTGGCTATGTGAATTTAAGTTAGTAGGGTGCATCTTCGTTCAATCAGAGCACCACGAAGGAGAAAATACGACTTTGCTCTTCAAATCATCCGATAGATGGCACCACCAGAGGATCGATCCACTCCCTCAATTTTGACATTGATCTGAAGGGAGAAAAAATTTTCTCCAGACAGAGAGAGAGAGAGAGTTGCACCCATGATAACTGCTCAACGGCTGACCACCGGACTTTCGATTCCATGGATTTAATGAGCACGTATATCGCATGTACTCGGATCATCATAATTAATAATAAATATATATTATTAAAATATTACAATCTCTTTCTTACACTTTTTAACTAAATATACTGTTATAGATGGGGGATGTAATTCGTTCAGTGCTAAGCTTCGTTTAGAAAGGGTGACTGAATTTAAATACCTCGATTCAATTATCCTCAAAAAACTGAAATAAACCCTGAGATAAAGGCTAGACTGGCTGCTGGAAACAAATGATAATTTTCAATGAGTAAGATGCTTAGTTTTTTTCTGTGCTCTTAAGAAACTTAGTAAAAGTATATAAAAATGTAATAACTACATAAAACTACAACTCTTTTTAACTTATGCAGTTTGCATAAGTAAAATACTTCTATTATTACTCAGAAAGAAGAACAAATGCTTATTACATTTGAAAGAAAAATTTTGAGAAAAATATATGGACCAATTAGGGGATGAGGATTAGGAGTAATTCAGAATTAAGTAAGCTCGACAAAGAAAAAGATATAGTAAATATAATATAAATCAAAAGAATACAGTGGTTCGCGCGCGCGCGGATATCTGGAGCGAATGAGGAATAAGAGGAAGAGCAACAAAAGAAATATATGGAAGAAGATTAGAGCGTAAAAGAAAGACTGGACGTTCCAGAAAGAGAAGGCCGGATGAGCTGGAAGAGGATTTAAAAAAGATGAATATAAAAATTGGTAGATAAAAGTCAAGGACCTTAAAAAATGAGGCTAAAATCCTGAATGGATTGTAAGGCCTAGGAGTAATAGGAGCAGTCTTACACTTTTTAGTATTGTAATGTCTCACCATCGGCACTTTCGATTTTAAGATCCTATGTTTTTTTTCTTTTTTGTTTTAATTCTGAGACTCTCGTTGTACGCGAAGCAGGCGAGAGAGATTGTCGCGAACCCATACATGACTCCTTGTAAAATTTGTTCTTTTTTTAATTAAATGTGTATGTTTCAAAATTGGAGTCATTTATTTGTTTGTTTGTTTCATAACAGTATGCTATCTTATTCACATAAATAATAAAAAATGACAGACCAATTTATAAATGACGTTAACCAAAATATGATCAATTTATTTATGTACATATGAAGAAAAATAAGAGGAGCTACTTACTTTTTATTGAATTCTTCTTTACAAGATAACTGAATTAATGGAATATTGTTATCCTTTGCTGCTTTTAATGTTTTCTGTAGATATGAACAGTTTTTATGTAGAATAAGTAGAGTTCCAACTGGGTTATAGAATTTTATACCTGTAAGGCATTACTTGTAACGAAATGAATCAGAAGACTCAATATATAATTTTAATGAACAGTACAAGAAATTTATAGAAAACAGATTTTATTTGATACGTAAAATATTTTATTTATTTATTTGACAAATGCAGAACATAAGCGCTTAAGCCATTAGTTCACGCGCACTCCAATACTTCCTGACAATGTTCTCATACTGAAAAAGTATAGTGTAATAATTTAAATGTTAAAAAATCATTAGGCTGAATAGCATCAAACAAAACACAGTTTAGGGAATCCGGCACTATAATTCTATAGAGATAAATCCTGCTAGTAGTCATGTCCAATCAGTCCTCTAAATAGAGCCACTTCAGTCTTTCTTGGAAAAATGGGAACAATTCTCTCCTCCCACAAAATCTTCTATTTTGTATGCCTTGCATATTGAATCATACCTTGTGTAAGAGTTTTCCTAAAAGTCAGATTAATAAACGATTTAATCATGTAAAAAGAAATGGTATAATTTATATGTTGTTTAATCAAAGGTCTCTTCTTAGCTAGTGCATCAGTTTTCTCATTGTCTATAATTCCACAATGGGCAGGAATCCATTGGATAGAAATTTTTGTGGTAATACCTTAATAAAGCGTCTACATTCTGAAATTATTTGGAACTTATTCTGATTATTTAAAAGGGATTGAAGCACACTTTTAGAATGTGATAATTTGACAGGTCTTACACTTGAGTGGCCGCGAAACGTCAGTCGTTGAATAAGCAAGGAAATGCTTCGATTTCCCTATCAAAGGCAGTAAGAGGTCCAGTTGGTAAGTAAAAATTAAAAAAGCGCACTATTGTACGCACTATTTTGGGTATTTGAAATAAAATGTATAATATTATCTGTGATATGAACTGGATTGATTCCCATAGAAGTTTCGTTTTGTATCTGATTTTATTCAAGCGTGATGTAATCTAACCTACAAGATTGTTTTGCTATATATTAAATACAAGCAAAATCATGTGTAAATTTAAAATTGTTTTATTTTGATAACTCTTTAGCTATTCTAATGATTTACATTAATATTTATAAAATGTGTTTGAAAAAAATGCAAATTATTTCAACTAAATTATTTTGGACTGATTTTATTGATATTCATGTTAACTTGAATATTTGATACTTTATTACGTTATATTTATATTAAGATCTTTATTATATTTGTCTGGAAATGAACTGTGAGAATGGTTGCCTGAAAGAGAATAAAATTTATATCATGGTCTCAGTATCAGGCAAACTAAAAATAAAAATTAAATTTTATTTTGAAATTTTGATAACATCATTTATAATTAGTTTAAAATATAATTAGCACTGATATGAGCTTTCTGTAAAGTATTAATTTAAGTAACGTAACCTTCGGAATTCTTCTGGCTTTGAGAAAGTGGCTTGGAATTCTTTTTACTTGTAATATTGTCTTTTTATGAGAAACCACTAAGGGTAAGGAAAAATATTTGCTGTATTAGATCCTCCATTGTTTCTACATTTCCACAATGTATATATTTAAAAAATAACCATACTTACAATTTTTTTTTTCGATTTTAGAAAAATATCGAGTTTGCCTTCTTTAGCGAATGCGTTTTCGTCTTTTCCAATACGACATCGCTTGAATTGAAATAAGAAGAATAATATTGAAAGAAGTTTGGATTCGTTGACTAAAAATTAAGAAAGTCGCTCTCTTAGACAATCAATCTAAATGATTTATATAAAAATCTTGTAAACTTGCGATCTAAAAAACCTTAATTTACTATGGATTAGAACAGTGTTTCTCAAACTTATTTCTTCTACCGCCCCCTTTGAAAATCAATTATTTTTCATTGCCCCCTCATTTTTTATACACTCCTAAAACTTAAAAACCACAATTTCATTACTTTAATTAATTTAGTTATAGTGTGCTATATTGGTCGGTTCTGGTGTTTAAACTTACATTCTAACTAGAAATTTTTATCAGTGAGAGCAATTAAAACGCAACATATAATATTAATAATAGATTTTAATCAAATTAAAAGAAACAATATACACTACTGGCCATTAAAATTGCTACACCAGGAAAGCAGCACACAACACATGTGAAATTTGCATGGTAGGTAGAACTTGCTGTGATATGCAAATGATTAGATTTTCAGCGCATTCATACAAAGCAAGCGACAGTAGTGACATCTACAATGTGTATAAAACCAGAGATTCGACAGCAGTTTTCTCATACTCGGTTTCCGTTTCAACGTTGTTTTCGGCTAAGAAAGTTGTAATGCCTCGTGTAAGAAGAAGAAATGCCTATCAGCATGTGCCTGACTTTGATCGAGGAAGGATTATAGCCTACCGGGATTGCGGTTTATCGTACCGCAATATTGCTGCTCGCGTCGGGTGACACCCCATGACTGTTAGCAGAATATGGAATCGATGGGTTCAGGACAATCATACGGAGCGTCATGCAGGATCTCAGCGACCCCCATCACTACGGGGATAAGACAGACATCTTATCCGCATGGTCACAAGGGATCGTACAGCCACGTCACGAACCCTGAGACGAGAAATGGAGTCATTTGCAAGGCAACAAGTTTCTGCTCGAACAGATCGACGACGTTTGCAGCAGCATGGATTGTCTGCACGGCGACCATGGCTTCGGCTACTATTGACGCTGACTCAAAGACAGGAGCGCCTTCAATGGTGTGATCAGCGACGAACCTGGACGCGGGAATGGCATCACGTCATCTTTACAGATAAAACTCGGTTCTGTATACAGGACCATGATGGCCGCATCCGTGTTTGGAGGCATCGTGGAGAACGCGCATTGCCAGCTTGCATTGGACATCGAAATACTGGCCCATCTGCTGGAGTGATGGTATGGGGTGCCATTGGATACACGTCTCGATCACCTCTTGTTCGCATTACCGGCACTTTGAACAGCAAACGTTACATTTCCGATGTGTTAAGGCCCGTGGCTCTACCTTATCTTCGAGGCCTCCCTAATACTTTGCTTCAACAGGATAATGCACGAACGCATGTTGCTCGTACTGTTCTGAACTTCCTTGATACAGAACAGCTTCGACTGTTACACTGGCCAGTGCGTTCTCCTGATCTGTCACCAATTGAGAACGTGTGGTCAATGGTTGCCTAGCGATTGGCAGGCCATCACTCACCATCCACTATTGTCGATGAACTGTGGCATAGTGTTGAAGCTGCATGGACTGAGATCCCCGTACATGCCATACAATCTCTGTTTGACTGCATACCTAGGCGGATAAATGCTGTTATTGCAGCCAGAAGTAGCTGCTCTGGGTCCTGATTTCTCAAGATCTATACATCCTAATTTCCTGTAAGTCTAATCACTTGTTCTTTCCACTATAATGTATGTGTCCAATAAATATCGTTCTGTTATTTGCATTCCTTCTTGGTGTAGCAATTTTTTTAGCATGTAGTGTAGATAGGTAATCAATTTTAGTTTGTAAACTAATCTAATGGGATGGATGAATTTGATGATTTTTAGCAAGTTTGTTGATATCAGGTGGGATGTTACTCAAAAACAGTTGTAAGTCGCCACGTTTGGTAACTTGCAAATGATTTCTCTTTTTAGTAAGCAGCGTTGTCACAGTGCTAAATCTTTTTTCACGCAAATATGACGATGGGAATGATATCAAAAATTGTTGAACGATCAACCACAATTCAGGGTACAACTGCGGAATTGACTTTTGTAGTCAAAATTGTTGGTAGCCATTTTTAAATTTAATTTTTATTTCCTCGTTCGTTGTCAGTTCTATAAGCTCTTCTTCCAGCTGGGGTGATATTGCTATGTTGACATTTGAAAAAGTATCTAATACCCAGTCTGGTATTTCCAATTTCAAAATGTCATGGAATCTTTCAATGAAATCACTGTGAAGATTTTCCAAATGTTGACAGTAGACGAGCAAGTCATCGTTGTTGCAGAATACTGATAAATTGGGAAAATTATGGAACTCACGTGTGCCGATATTCTTCTTGGTTAAGATTAGCACGCACTTCCGTGTGAAAGATCAATCTGTTGAAATCTTCATGATTAGCAACACAAAGATGATTAAATAATCTGTCATTTAAAGAGTTATTTCGGATTTTATTGACTACTCTGATGACATGTTGCAATGATTGATACAGTCGTTCACTTAAATTTCTAGCAACTAAATGCTGTCGATGTATAACGCAATGTACAGCAATCACACCAGGAATTTTGTTTTTTAAGCACGACATGAAGCCTTTTTGAAACCCTGTCATAGCTGGAGCACCATCTGTAGCAGTTGATATAATATTCTTCAAGGGAATTCCTTTTTCATCACAAAACTTTTACAATGTTATAAATATGGTTTCTCCTTTTGTGTCTGTCTCTAAATTTCTAGCAAATAAAAGTTCTTGACATATTTTTTCATCTTTAATGAACCTCACGTAAGGCAACAACAATGCTCCATTAGTTGGTAAAGTGGACTCATCCAATTAAATTGAAAATTGACTAGTGTTCAGAGGATTGCACAGTGACTCTTCAATGTTTTCAGCCATTTCATCAATTCGTCTTTGCACAGAATTATAGCTCAAAGAAGAATTTCGAATTATATCTGCCGCCGGTTTATGGAGCACAGTAGTTATAACTTCTTTTATCGCCGGCAAAATTAACGCTTCTCCGATTGTGTGTGGTTTACCGGTTTGAGCAATTAACAGAAAGATATTGTATGAAGCTCGAAGTCCATCATCATCTTGCTTAGCAGCCATCGAAAAAAGTTTCGATATACTTGGCTGAGCATTATGCTTCTTTTCCAGCTCTTGAAAATAGGGTACATTTTTGTCCTTCTTATCTGGATGCATTTTATTTAAATGATCTTGAAGTCCTTAAGGCTTCATCGCTTCGTTTGAAAATGTTTTTGAACAAAGAAGGCACAAAGGCAAAGATGAGTTTGTCGAATTTTCTATGAATCCATATTTAATATATTCTGCACTGTATTGCCGTTTCTTCTTTTTTGCTTGCGACATGGCTTTTTTTAAAAAAATATGTAAATAAAGTGTTGAACTTAAATACTCGTTTAAAGATAGCGAGCGAAACCACTAATAAAAATATAAGAAAAATTGCGAGCTTTTATATAGGATTTAAATACAGCAAGCACCGACAGGAATAAGGTAAACACACATAAACTCGTTTATCTCTTTCGACGCTCAATCGTACTGAGCAAGTTAGGACAAGTATCGATGAACCAGCCGATTGCTACGACATACAGTCCATTTTCGTATTGCAAAACCGCCACCTGTCGACCATTCTATTCTGAAAAGGGGCGATACACTGGGATGGATGGATACGCCGGATTTTTCCTCAGACCGGTTTTTCAGTAGCACGCATGTTAAGTAAACATTTCTCTTTTGTCTCAACCCTATTTTGATGAACTCGAAGTAGACCTGACGTATGCGAAAAAGCGCTGAAGGTTTCTGCAAACGAACACGGACAGTATGGTCATCCCACTATGGTCTACGGAGCACAACATGATAAGTGCACCGGCTCCCGCAGTTAGTCCCGCAGCAGTCATCCCCGGAATGTTTGCCACATTTGGCAATTCATGCATTTACACAGCTGTATGCTTTTCGTCATTTTACAACGTACGTGCATACGGCGTGCGGTCTATTTACGAAATCTGTGTTAAGTATTTTTAAGTTTTTATACCATCATACAGGGTAGGAATATAAACTAAGTATTCGTTATTGTGTAGTAGGTAGGTTTTAATTCTAGTGAAATTTGAAATATAAAGTAAATCAAATTACAAATCTACCATCGCACCCCTAACCCATGTCAACGCCCCCATTTTTTTCTGGGCCCCTTAACGCCCCCCTCTAGGTCTCAAACGCCCACAAGGGGGCGTTATCGCCCACTTTGGGAAAGACTGGATTAGAATGACATAATTGACTAAATTTATTCTGTGAATAAATATATTCGAAAAAGAATCAATGCTTTCAAAAGTTTTCCTGCAGTTTCAATGGATTCAATGAAAAATATTCCACCGTGAAGGTATATTTTTCTTTCATTAAAATTAAAAAGCTTTTCTGTACTTACATGAGACGAACAATAATCTGATAGATTAACAATTAACTTGAATTATTGTCAATTTATTCAGTTTATATGTTGTTTCAATCAATATGAGAAATGCCTTTCATGAATAATATGTAAAAGAAAATTTGAAAGCTAACAGTTTTTAATGAAATTATATCTTCTAAATGCTGCACATATGTAAATTTGTCTCTAAAAACAAAGAACTTCAGTGTAAGGAAAATCTTGAACTTCATAAAAAGTTAATATATAGTTTCTGGAGTTCTTATTCTTTTAATAAGATTAACTTCTCACATTAGTTGCTAACTTTAGTTATTTTTACATATTTGTCTTGAGAAAAAACCCTATTCCATTACTTTTGACATTTTTTTCCTTTTTGACATAAGTTATGTAAAAAAGCCTGCGGTGTTCTTTTTATTTTTTACACCGTGATTTTTTTATTACACCTATATTCCTAGGGAATTTTTGTTCATAAGCCTGTAATTTGTCTTATAATTAATTTTTTTTTACATAAGACTTAATTCGACCGACACTTAGTTCATGGGTACGAATCTATCTCGGGTTTACAAATTTGAAGTGATTTGAAATTCACTTTAAACTGTAGAACCCTGTCTAACTATCCCTTGTTCGAGAAAAAAATGTTGAACGACAAGCGAACAATTGGCTGACTCAAGTTTTGTAGTTTAAAGAGAATTCTGAGAATCACACTGCAAAATTCCATACTCAGGATGGAAATCATAATTTTCAACTGTTGACTGCAAAACTGTAACGTAAAACACTGATAATGTTTAGGAATTGAAGAGAAAATTTAAATATTAAATAGTGCTGTACTCGAATCGAAATTTTTTTATCATCATTAATGAAATATTTTGACATTTCATTTTAGAAAGATCTTTCTTAAAGATATTTAAGATATTGCATGATTGGTTTAAGAAATTTTTCATCTACTAGAGTATTACTGAAAATAATGATTGTTGAAATAAGTTACTATAGGTGTTTGAGTTTTATAATTTATATCCTAGTTTTAGCATTGTTTATAAAATTGTTTTGTCATCATCAAATTGTTTTTTTCTCATTTCGTTCGAAAATATATTTGACTTTAACATCTGATTATATCTTTCTTAATAATTAACAAATTTTAGAAATAATAAAATGATTTACCTGATAGATTTTCTAATTCCCTATATCTATTTATAGAACATTTCGCTAGTATCTGGCAATCTGGATCCTCATCTAAAGTTCGTGTTATCCTGCCTTCGTCATAGTGACAAGCAAATACTTTCATTTCCTTTTTCTTTTCTTTCTGTGAAAAATATGTGATTCAGTCTTTATCTAAATTTCATTATATAGTGGGTGATAAGTTAATGAACACAATCAATTACAAGACTATATTCGCTAACCGATCATCGATTTAGCATAGATTTTTTTGTGAAATTGATTAATTCGTTCTGCAGACCTTTAAATTAAAAAAAGGATGTATAATTTCTTAGTAAGTTTATTAAAAATAATATATTTCTATTGTCTTGCATATTAATCAGTCCTTTTCATTTTATGTTTATGGGGTATTAAAGAACATGTCCAATATCGATGGCTTTTCTCTCTTTTTAAGACTTTCTAAAAATGATTAATAATATTGTTATTGTAAAAATCTCTAACTTCACTGATATCAGTTTCATTTGGGTGCCATTCTAAGATCATTGCTTTAATATCCTCGCACTTCTTCAACGAATAAACGAGGGGGTCTCAAAATGAAATCTCTGTTTTGAATGAAATCAAAACCGAAACTGATGGTCTACTTTGGATATAAATATTTTATTGGAAATTTTTTTTCCATAATAGAACTTTGAAGTTTAAAAGGAACTTTAAAGTATAAAAAGTTTTCAACATAATTCAAGTGAGATGAAAAACAAATTAGGGTCAATTGGATTTGGCAACGCTGCACATTATGCTCCGATTGCCGAGAGGTGTTCGTTAGAATTCCTTTGTTTAGTTAGTTCGTTATCCGAGTATGTGCTCGTTGTTCGAATGCAAAAATCTTTTGTGAAAGAGTTTGTTCTCCAATTTTTTCTCAATCCAAACTGTTCGTATCACCCAATATAGTACCTTAATATACCATGCCCATGAGCTGCTATCATTTAAACAAATTAAAGGATGCCTGACAAAGTTGTATTCCATTCCTTAATTTTGGAAAATTGACAGTTGTACTCACAGAAATATAATTGTAGAGATTTAAAAGCAATACCTTACAAAACATTCAGTACCTAAAGCAATGGAAATACGGATGTTAATTTAGCTCTAAAATGGAATGAGATAAGGGCATAAAATAAATTTCGAAGTTTCAGATAAATTGCGGATTAGCTAATCAAACAAAACTTTTTTTTTTAAATATACCCATGGAAAAAGATGCGAATTGATTTGTTTCCAACCTGAATTGTGCAGATGGGAGTAAGAAATTTCTATTATGTATCCTTACTGTCTGTGTTGATTTACCAAGATGCCATTGGTTTATTTTTATAAAGCTGAAAACATTCGATGCGTTGGATGATGTAGAAATGTTAGAACGCGTGGCTCACAAATTAGTGTTCTTCTCTGTATGTTTATGCTCAAGATGTCCGAGATAGGACCGTTAAGTTATTAACTTCTAGCTGTGGGTGCTGACAAACGTTTCTTATAAGCACGTAACACACTTTCACATATTTTTAACATTTTTTCATGATCACCGCTGCAGACATTCCTATGTTAAATAAATGAAATAAGATTTTATTCAGAACCTTTATAATCGAAATTACAATACTAACAGTTATTTTATTTTTTATATTTCAGTGTACATAAAAATAATTTAATTTGAAAGGTGCTATGCAAAGTGCAACTCCGTCATGAATATGTTTGAGGTCCAGCTAACATTTTTGGAGAAAATCGTGGGGATGGATATAATGTTTCGAAATAACATGTATAATAGCACCCTATTCTGAGCGCTGGAAACTGATTAACAAATGAATATATATTTCTTATAAAATGCACTTTGAGTTTTTGTTTTTCCAGACACTTCTGTTTAGGTGTCTGTTTGGGTGTTTCTCGGCTTTTCTTCCCAAAGTCATTGAATGCGATTCACTTTTGTAAAAAATATTCTTAGATTATAAAACCTGTTTAACGTATAAACGCCTCGCAACGTCTTTAGTTTTAAAGCTTTCCTCTGTGAGATGCCTTATTCAATTAAATCTGCTTATAATTGCAGACATTGTTCTTAATTTTTAGAGTAGAGATTATTGGCCATATTTTGGTTTTAAATACAATAACAATTCTTATGTTCAATTACTTTGCTCACTTTATGTATATTTATTAAAGATTGCATTTAATTATTTTGATATAAGAAGTGGATGGAATAGTTATCAAAAGCTGCTGCAAGCCATTTGAACTTCCAACTCGTTTTTACTTCTGAAAGGATTTTTTGTAGATAATGGGATGTTTGCAAACGTGCAAAATTCAGAAAACTTCTAAATAACCGCATAGACAGCGTGTATATAGGAAGCAGATACACAATATTGAATTCCGCTGTTCAACTACAAATTAAATTGAACCGTGACTTTAATTTCTGAATAGTTTGATCCATTTACCACGTGCCAAGCAATGCCGTGGTAGCATAGTGGTTAGGGCATTGGCCTACGGTCCGGAAGAGCTGGATTTGATTCCTGTGCCGCTAAAGACCCACTGAGTTCATGCGATATACTGTTTGTTAAATCTGTGAAATAGAATGTCCTGTAGTCGGTCTTTGAGCAGCTATCATAGGTGTAATGGTCTGAAGAAAAATTCCTTCCCCTCCAGATTAAAGTCGAAATTGATGGAGTTCATTTTCTGGTGGTGCTATCTAGCGGAAAAGTCTTAGAGCAAAGACGTACTTTCAACTTCGTGGTGCTCTGGTTAAACGAAAGACATACCCTTTTGACTTAATTCGCATAGTCGTCAGCTAGCGATCTTGGCTGGTCCAAGTGTTGTAAATGACAACACTATGCCAAGACGAGCCAAAAAAGTGAGGCGTAAATTAAAAAAATTGAAATATTGAGAGTTCAAAATTTGAAAATATAAATCGTATAATGTTATTTTAATAGTCAACCTTAAACGTACTTAACCATTTTAAATATATTTCATTGCATTGTGGACAGTCTAACAGACTAAAATTATGGAACGTAATGAAACATCTGATGCTTTAGTGACCTCCAAAAGACCTTTCGTAAATAATAAGTTATATTCATTTGTCTCAAACTTAAAAACGCCAAAACACCTAAGCATCTATTCATTAGAAAAAGCATACGTTTAACGCCCATTCAATTGACAATAGCTGGATTCAAATCCTGGACTTTACATTCCAAACAGCATGGTGCTACCTCAAAATCAAAGTGAGTCCATGTGAATTAAATATAATACTAAAAACTTACCGAAGGTTCGGAGGGTCCTATTAAGCAAATCTTTAAGTTTCCATTTTCTGAGGCATGTCTGGCTGCAGCGCTGCCGAACATTCCGGCACCAACTATGCACAAGTCATAAACCATGGTTTATTTCTTATCTGAAATAAGTAAAAGCAGTTTTAGTATTTACAATGAAATTTTCTTCGAATTGTTTTTAACTTTTTTTGGGGATTTTCAACTATTTATTGAAGTAAGTTTAAAACGTATTTTAGTTCATTTTATTTTAATAGACAAATGATAATCTACAAATTTTTTTTATTCAGTAATGCACTTTTCTAAAAATAATGCTCCATTCTGTTTCTATTTTATTATTAAATAGGTTTTATTAATATTTAATAAAAAATAGATTCTATTAATTTCAAATATTTATTTTTTAAAAAATTAAAATAAATAATTTTTTTGTCCACTTTTATTTGAAATGTATATTTAGTTTAATATGTATATAAAATATAACTTCTTTTTAAGAAATTTTTGAAATATCACTCTTAGGCTCCAAAATAATGTTCATTTTATTTCATTTATATTTTTTTTCGTATTTTGTTAAATTCAATAAAAGGATTGATGAATTTATTCTTGTTTTAGAAAATAAATTAAAGGGAAGAATTGCACCAATATGTGAAGGAGATAACTTGTGAAATTACTTCCACTCTAACAACTATATAATTAAACATAAAGTTATACAGTTTGCTGCTTTTAAAATTACATTTTTCTTTTTTGTTTAATGAATGAATTTAAGTATATATTATTATAAGCGTAACAGCAAAAATTATTAACTAAAAAATTCGATTAAATTTATTTTTGCTTACAAATGTTTCCAACGAATTATTAAAATTAGAACCCTCGTATAGTATAAAATGGGATGTGTGTCTGATACTTATGAACAACATGATTATTGGTCATTTTATTTGTGGTAGATTTCTCCCAAAATGATTCTGAATCTGCAGCTGTAGTTCCTGTGCATGCAGGATCAAGTCTTAGATATTTTTGGCACCTTAATGTCTATAAAATGTGAGCCAATGATTGCAAATGGTGCTAAAATACTAATTTAAAGATAGTCAATACAATGTAATTATTAAATGAACAGATGGGTTACAAAACAGACTAAATCTTTTAATAGCTTTAATCTGTACTACAGTACCTCTCATCTGTGCCAAAAGAAATATTTTTAATTTACTGTTGTGCTTAGATTCTAACAATTGGTAAAATTAAAATTTTCCTGTGGCTTAATATTTTACGGAACTTGCTAACATGTTTCAAAACTATGCATATATTTACTTATTAATACTGGTAACTACCTACCCGAGGAGAAATTATATTGAAGAAGAATAAAAACAAACACACACACACACACACATATATATATACATACAAATTTCAATCTAATTATTAATCACCTGATTATTAAATTCATTAAAAATCAATAACTTTTCAAAATAAAAGACTTCTAGTTGGAAAGAAATTAAGAGGAACGTTTTATAAGTCTATGAGTCAAATTATTCTCAGTTAAAGACTTAAGGTATTTTCACGTTTAAATAAAGTTTCTTATATCGATAAAATTTTTTCATATCAGTTATTAAAACAATCTGCCAATACCTTGAAAATTCTTGTGTTTGAAAAAAATTGAAACAATTATTAATAAACTGGTTAATAGGAGTTTTACTTATATAAATAAACCACAGAAAATTTTAGATTCTCTAATATGACAACAAAATTGCACAAGTTTAAGTATTTGTAATCGAATGTAAACAAAAGAGCCTAAAATTTTCATCCCCCAAAACAGACTGATGTTGGATTATAATTTATAGATGATTCTTTTTCAAACCAATTCAAAGAATTGCAAATTAGAGCAATATTTTGATATAAAAGTGGCTATATAAAACTAAATATAGCCCATCTAGTAATTTAATTAAAAAGCATAGATAATGTTTTAGAAAAGAATGAAAATTTTGCTGTATATAACATTGTTTAACAATCTTAAATTGAAATCAGATTACAAATCATTAAATTAAAAAGAACAATGAATTTTTCTTATCATAGGTTATAAGGATTATAATTTTTAATATATTATAGAATTTGTAAATATATATATATATATATATATATATATATATACAGTCCAGTCACATTAATGTGACCACCACGTACTTTCCACGTCAGAGTTAAATAACCAATCACAGAAGGCAGGTGGCAGCACAGTGCAGTTGAGCGTATATAAAGGGTGTGTGAGGGCTTCGGAAAACATTTCAATCGTTGGCGTAATGCAGAAACGAAGCGATTTATCCGACGTCCAAAAGGGCATGATCATTGGCTTTCGGGCCAAGGGTGGAAGCATTTCCGAAACGGCTGAGTTTGTGAACTGTTCGCGTGCCGCCGTGGTAAAAGTGTACCGTGCATGGCAAAATGGGACTGTCCAAAATCAGCGACGTGGCAAATGTGGTGCACCACGGGCCATAGATGACAGAGGCGAACGACGGTTGCGGAGATGCGTTCGGGCAGATAGACGGGCTACCGTTGAGCAACTGACCACCAAAATGAACCAAGGGGCTACCAAAAGTGTCTCCCAAACTACTATTCAGCGAACATTGCTGCGTCTGGGCCTCCGAAGCAGACGCCTGGTTCGTGCACCTATGCTGACTGCTGTTCATCGACGGCGAAGGCTAGAATTTGCACGCCAGTACTAGCAGCTGGACGTCCACTGAGTGGCGACAGGTTGCGTTTTCAGATGAATCGCGTTTTATGCTCCATCGGACAGATGGACGTTGGCGTATAAGGCGTGAAACCTCTGAAAGGAACCACCCTGCAACCATTGCCGGAACGGTCCAAGCTGGAGGCGGGAGCATTATGGTCTGGGGAATGTTTTCCTGGCATTCTCTGGGTTCACTGATCATTGTGGAAGGCACGATGGATCAATACAAGTACGCATCTGTCCTTGCGGACCATGTCCACCCCTACATGCGCATTGTTTTTCCTCAGGATGATGGCATCTTCCAGCAGGACAATGCGAGGTGCCATACAGCTGCCAGTGTACGTGCGTGGTTCGAAGAGCACCAGGATGAGTTTACCGTCCTCCCCTGGCCAGCAAACTCACCTGACTTAAACCCAATCGAGCATCTGTGGGACCATCTCGATCGAGTTGTTCGCGCCATGGATCCTCAACCGCGTAATCTAGCGCAGCTGGTTACGGCATTAGAGTCGGCATGGCTCAACATCCCAGAGAACGCCTTCAGGGACCTAAGTGACTCTCTTCCTGCACGTCTCGCAGCAGTCCGCTCTGCGAAAGGTGGTTATTCATAGAGAGAGAGAGTATATATATGGTACAATTGTTTTTTACATAAAATGTGGCAAAAATTATAATTTAATCATAACTTACTTAGCAAGGTTTATTTTCAAGGTTTTCAATCAAGTTGATTCAAACTTTGATTTAATTTCATAAATACCAACTAGATAGAAAGAGATTTGGAACAAAAGCAATCGCTTGTAATTATTATCTAATCTATGAGCTACTAAAATTAAATAAGTTACTAGATATTTTGCATTTTATCTGGTAACTTTTAACTTTCATTTTATCTAATAATGTCTTATAGAGTGTTTAATATTCAGACTGCACAGCAATAAATTAAAAGGAATTAGGCAAAAAATACTTCTCCCATTCCAAGTTTATTTTCTGACGAATGAAAACACTAATCTATTGAATCCAGTATATTTCGCCTCATGCTAGATATATTTACGCTTAAAAGGATTAATATTATAAATTAAGCTTTTTAATCGTAAAAGGAAAACAACTCGGTTTCTGGAATCCTTAGAAATGCCTCAAAGTAAATTTTATAAAATTATATACTTTTAGATCTAAATTAAAGAAACAAATACATAAATTTATAAAATCTGAAGAGAGAGGGAAAAAAGAGTAAATTCTCTTTAAAGTAGCAAATATGTAACAATTAGTAAATGTGACATTAGCTAAAGATATTTTTAAGATGCCTATATTTTTAATCTTAATGTTTTGGAGAAAATATTTGTAATTTACAAAGAAGGATGTGTATTATATCATGTTTATAGTACAAAAGGCAAAATAATTTATTTACAAACTATTGATCTTTGAAATTTATAATTAAGTGATTTAATTATTTTGAGCTATACACTTATTATACTCATTAACGAATTTATACATTTAAATATAAGGGATGCAAAAAAATAATTGAAAACAATTATTTGGACTGTAAATTTGTGTGTTGTTATTTTTTATGTAATTAGGAAAGATATTTATTGACATGCATTAAATTAACAGAAGCTATAATTTGTATATAAAATCAGGTTAATTACTCTAAATTCAATCAGGTTTTGTTTAGTAAAATTTCATAAGAAATAAATATTTCTTTTTAAAAACAAAATATGTTAAAAAATTAAATATACCTATAGGTATTCATTTTAATGTTTTAAGTTAACTAATCAAGCTCTTGGTGAGTTGTATACTGTTATATAAAACATTCTATCCGATTCTTTTTGTAAGGAATATCATTAGAGTTTATATTATAGAGTTATTTATATTGAGATATATAATTATACCATTCAAAGTGAATTACCTTTTTTTCAATTAAAAAATCAAATTTAATCTTTAATCCAATTAAAGTTTTCGACGTATAAATATACTAAGAGACATGTAAAATTTGATATACTATAAAATAAAAAGGCGCATCGAAAACTTTCTTCAAATGAATTTTAAGCTTGTAATTTAATAAATTAAATTGAAATTGTTTATGTATAATTATGTTAAGACAAAAATATTAAAAAAGAGCAATACTGTCAAATGTAATGACGCATCGAAACTTTTCTTATAATGAATTATTTAAAACCAAATTGTGTGTAAATTCTCTTCTTTTGGAGCTAATGATAAAATATTTAAGTTGACCTACCTATCAAGAGGGTTTATCAGACTGCATTATTTACGTCACTTGAGAACACTCTGGAATTTCTGTTTGTTTGATGATTCGACAACTCAATCACTAACCATTTGGTGTAACGTTTTGTTTCTTAGAAACAGATAACTATTTGTTTTTGTTATTTGATAACAAAAAAATTATCTCTTTATATTGGGATGAACTACACGTTTTAAGTGGAATAGAGGTCATATCGTTGAGAGCATTTACGCAGTTGTTACGTCAACTCACATTCCAGAATTTTGTTTCCTGTTTAGAAAAAGAATCTTCATATGAAGTCTTTTGCATAAACGAGTAAAAAAATGTTTCAAAATGTTTTTTTTGTAATAATATTCACAATATTCTTCATGTTCGTTGTGATATATATAGGTGTTTTCACATTAACGAATAAACTGTATATCAAATAAAATGCTTTCTTTCTTCTTTTAATCCAATTTCAGATTAAATTTCAAACAAATATATTTCATTAAATGTTCTTAGAGGATATGTTTTTACTTTATGATTAGAGATTAGATTTTCAAATATACAAACAGAACTATTTTTTATTCTCACATACATTCATGACAATAAGTAAATCATTGCAGTTTCCAAAACGAATTATTATACTATTCTAAGAAATGGGTTTATTAAAAATATTCCTACAAACAAATGAGATAATTACCAATTATACTTCATCATTTGTTTCATGAATGTGTATCAACATATAAGAAGCATTTTATGTTCCTTAATATGAGAGAAATATTTATCGATATTAGGACCTTTTGGAAGAAACTAAAATATATTTTTCACACTTAAATGCTTAGCAGTTTAATGTTTTCAAACCTGTGTGAAAATTATAAAGTGTATTCAAGTTTTATGGCAGTAAGATTTTATTTAATGTATTGAAATCACGAAAATTTCTGATAAGTAATTAATTGAAATTTTCGTGAAGAAAATGGCAAAACCATGAAATTGAATAAAAAAACGTTATATCATTTATTTGCTTACTACCGAATATAAATTTCTTATAGATAATTATGATGTTCCTTACAGTTAAATTGTTTCTTGAATGTTTAGATTGCTCCCTGTGACAGTTGCTTATTGTGATTTTGATTAACTGTAACATAACATAAAAGTAAACAGTAATGATTTTGATACATACTATATATATATATATATATATATATATATATATATATATATATATATATATATATATATATATATATATATATATATATATATATATATATAAGAATATATATATTTTTTTATATAGTAGTTTGGCTTATACATATTTTCTAACTATTTGTTTATTTGTTATCTGAAAATGAAGAATCTAATCTTCATATTATTCGATAAAATTAATTTTGGTTTCATTTTTTTAAATTTAAAATTAATAGTCAAATTATAAATTGAAATTTTCCCTAAAGCTTCACAGTATAAACTTGATTACCAATTTAACTAATTTAATTATATGCTATATTAACTAAATAAGAAATAAACTTAGTCTAAAACAGGGATGGCGAACCAATGACACGCGTGCCACAAGTGGCACGTTTGAAAATTTTGATGGCAGGTACAAAAACAAAATTATTTTTTTATAAATAATCTTTTTTGATAGAAATGAATTAAAAATTATTGATCTACGCTTAGTTTATAATTTATGATATATATAAATTTGTAGTACCGATTACATATATTAATAAGTTAACTAGAACCGTCAAATTATACATTTTATTATTAAAATGTCGCAGGAATTCTCTCGAAGTATATAAATATACGCATTAGATAAAAAATTTTTGCGTATCCAGTTTCGCCTTCTAATGTTATTGAATGTTGTTGCCGTTGCTGCACTCGAATCAGCCGACAGACTGCATTGGTCCTTTTTAGTAAACCGTCGTCTTAGAAACTTCAGTGACTTGTTAAAAAATATAATCGTTTATTGTAAATAGATATAGTGTTATTTTAAGGTAAATATTTTTACATATTATTTCAAATTTTATATTCTGCATTCGTTTGGAAGAACATATTGCGTCAAGACTGAAGTTTTAACCTGTAACTACCTTAAGGTATTAAAAGTTACTAAACTTATAATTTATTTTGATTATTTTTGAACAATAAGATATTTTAATATTATGAGAAACTATTTTATCATAAAATCAGTGTAAAATATAGAAAATATGTCTTTCTAAAATTGTGTAAATTACTACTGACGGTGCCCGCATCTTATCTGGAATAGAAAATGGATTTATAAATTTATTTACAAAACATCTGGGCACACAATTCCTGATTTTCATTACATTATTCACCAACAAGCGTTATGTGTCAAAACAGGTTTTAAAGTGTTTGATATTTTGAATTTTGTAGCAAAATTAGTCAATTTTATATCAGTACGAACACTATAGTGCTCCATTTATAAATAGAAGAAAATTTCAAGAATTGTTAAACGAAGTAAACTCGTACAATAGCTTACTTTTATACAATCATGTACGATGGTTAAGCCACGGAAATATTTTGCAAAGATTTGTAGATTGTTTGGAGAAAATAAGATTATTTCTGAGTAATGAGAACATTATTAACCAATACAATCAATTATTGGATGTAGAATGGCTAGCAAAGTTACATAATTTTTAACTGATTTATGCTCTCTTTTAAATGAATGAAATATAAAACTATAAGTTGTTAATAAAAGTCATTATAATGTTTGATTTAATCAAAGCGTTCGAAATCAAATTACAGATTTTTAATATTGATATTCTTTCGAATTCATATAAATATTTTCCGAATGCAAAATTTTTTTTCTGAAAGTGAATGTTACGAAAAGCCAAATAAAAAGTCATTAACGAAAGAATTTTTAATGGTAATTCAATCACTGGTTCAGGAGTTTTCTGCAAGATTTACGCAGTTTAAAGAATTTGAAGAAACTTTAAAATTTATTTTATATCTTGATACAATACCATTTGAAAAATTAAATTTAAGAGTCCTTGAGTGGTTAAATTTTAATGAATTAGAAATGGAACTAGTTGAATTTCAGTCAAGTACCATATGGAACTAAAAATTTGTTGATTTAAGAAATGATTTAGAAATTATTGAAAATAATCGCGATTATTGGATAAAAATAAATAAAATTGCAGAAGATGCGAAATTCTAATTACATGGAATTCAATTCCTGACACGTTTAACTGTTTAAAAATATTAGCAATAGCAATTTTATCAATATTTTCATCGACGTGGGCACTTGAATCTCTATTTCCAGAATTAAATTTTATAAAAATTAAATATAGGAACAGAATGATGAATGAGTCGAGTTCTGCATGCATACTGTGGAAATTAATTAAATATGAACCAGATGTTAAATCTTTATCATCTTGTGCAGAGCAACAAATATCACATTAAAAAATTTTTTTAAACGAGAATTTCGTTTCTAGCGTATCGCTTTTTGTAAAACATTTATTAATAAAAATTGTTTAAAGAAAAATTGCTTTTTTATTTATTTATTTAATTGTAATTACGTATAGTTTCACCACGTTAGCATTTAAAATGAAATTTTACTATGATCCGTTACCTATTTTAAAAAAAAATCTTTTGACTTTGTGGCACAGACATCAAAAAACATTCCCCATCCCTGGTCTATAACTTCTAAATTCATCATCCAAAGCGAAATAAAATAATATTTGTAATGCATTTCCTCGAAAGAGCTTATCACGGTAAAAAACATATAAAGATGAGATGTTCAAAACATTAATCTTTCACAAATTTCTGATATTGGGTAACAGATATTTCACTTATGATATATTTTGTTTCTCCTCTCATTGCTCCTCTCAACTCTATATAAAATTTTCTTTCTTGATTTATCAATTCTAAGAAATATAATCCTTCTTGATGAAAGCAATAAAATTTTTCAAGCGTTTCTTCAAAATTAGTGAAATTATATAAGATTAAAATGAACAATCTTTTACGAGTTTCCAATCTTAAAAAACTCATCTTTCACACGTTCAATGTAAATTTTTCAAGTAGCTCTTAAACTCTAAATCACACACACACATGTACAGTAAAACTCTAATTATCCAAATCAATCGGAACCGACACCATTCGGATAGTCAAAAATTTTGTTAATTGGAATTTTCGAAAAAAGGGTCTATTTTAATTAACTATTGCATGTCGAAAATTTGGAGAAAAACTACATTTTTAGAAGAAAAATGACTTTTAATCAATAAGAGGAAAAAAGCAATACTTTTATATGTTAAGGTAGTTACAAGTGCTGAAAATTAATACAGTATGCATGCACGGTGCTGTAAATGAAAGTCAGTGCTTGCTGAACATCTCGGTCACTGTAAGCTATTTCACTGCCTTCATCCGTTTTCGCGGGTAGTCATGTCGCACATCCACTTGACAGTGAGAGTTTGCATGTGGTCATAGTCCAGCTGATGCTCTATCCACTTCAAGGCAGTTTCAAAGCTGGAGAATGCTTCACTAGCTGATGGACCCGTGTCTGCTTCAAGTTGAATATTAAGGACATCTATCTCAACACATTCAATTAATTTACCATCATTTGCAATTTGAAATCATGGGTCTGACTCATTCCATTCTCTTATATCTTCTGTACAAACTTCTGAGCACATAGGAATTTGAAAAGAATGTTTCTGAATTTTTAGAAAAACACGTCACATTCTCATCTGTTCCCTTCTTTTACCTTTACTTTTGAGCTTTTTTCCATTTCTTCATTTTCCTTCTCTTTTTCACTCTAATTTATTTTTCTGAAATTCTGAAAATGTTCGGATAATCAGCGATTCGAATAGATGGAATTCGGATAATTTAAGTTCTTATGTATTCGTTAATGTTATTCTTTTATTTAACACAGTGCATTTAATAGATTTTTTAAGCTTCGCCACATGGAAGCAATTATATTACATTACTATTAAGAAGAATTATATTACTGTTAAGAAAATTAAGAATTTCTTAAGAGCAAAGTGATTGTTTCTATGTAGCAGAGAAGCAAATTTCTGAGAAATCCTTCTATATGCAAATACGTTTCAAGAGAAAACAGATATCGAATTTCATGTGCATAAAATTAAGAAACAAGTTTACAGTTCTCACTTGCTTATGAGTTTTTGGAATAAAAATATGATAATCATTACGGATAGCTAAGGCTTGTTTCATTGCGAAAAATTGAATGTGAACAATAGGAGATGCTTATAAAAATTGACAATAAGTTTATTTTATTAAATTCTCCAATGTGATTTTAATTTCTTTAATATGACGTTAAATAAACAAAGCTAAGCAGTAAACTTTATAACTTGCACTAACTGACACTATTTTTAAGAAACATTGCATGAACAGTATATTTTATCCTCAAAATTATTTTTACTATCAGGAAGCATTATTTTTTATAAATTAGAGTTAAAATTACATACCTAAAATCTGAATATAATTTCGGTCAACTGGTGATGGACAAAATTTAATAAATTTTATAAATAAATAATAAACACATTTCTTTAATATATTTCTTTATTTACACATTATAAAGCAATGTCTTAGCAGATCTTTTTTTAAATATCACATAAGACTTACATTAAAAGATTTCGTTAGAAAAACCGAAGATACCTCAACAAAAATTTTTTTATGCTTCCTCGATCAAATTTCTTAATTTTTATTTCTATCTCTTAACAATCACTTTAATTTGATTACATTTATCTCTGATATTAATACCATAACCTATTGATCAAGATACACGGCTGGTTTTACTGGTATTTTTAAAATATAACTGATAAAAAAAGAATTGTTTAAATTGCAACTTTTATCTCGGGATGGCAAGTATAAAATTATGCTTTGACAGTCAATATAAAACTATGCTTCGACCCCTCATAGTAGGCAGCCTAATGGTTAGAACATTGGTAAGGCGATGTAGCATCCACAGAACCCGCACTTCCGGAATCACTTCATAGAGAGTTGACCGTATTCATGTATTGCAAGGAAGGAAATCTAGAAAACTCCTACACACGCACTCCTACAGGTGTGCATGCGAGGCCGCGGTGGTCTGGTTAGTTAGGGCATCGTTTTTACTATCGGAAAGTAGTGAATTCAAATCCAGGGTTAACCGAATATTCGTCGTGTTTGCTAAAGGTGACTTGGGCACTTTAAAACTGGGTGTGGTCGCAATGTCCTGCCAATGAAATGATACCTCTGGTGGTGGCAGTTAATTTTTATTGACTTGCTACCCCAGGTTTTTTTTTTGGTTTGTTTGGATTTCGATTTCGTTTGGTTGTTTTTGTTCTGTGTTTTCTGCTTGGTCCTTGTTTCAAAATCACAAAAACTTCACTCAGCTGCTTCTATCTAATTGGTAGAACCCAATACAGGGCTAGATACTGGAAACCATCCTGGTGCATCAGGTGTGCATGGAGTGAAGGCAGCAGAGGGTAGAAGCGAAATAATTATCTCTTGTTGTTCAACAGGCCAGGATCGACCCCTTACATTTCGAATAGGAATGTTTTACAACAAGACCACAGAGAACCAAGAAATGATGCTTACAGTAAGTAGGTAAATTAAATAAGTAACTGGATCTGCCCATGTTATATTTTCCCAGAATTTCAATTACTTACACTTCCAAGACGATAGAATTTGCTCATTAAAGGATAAACATATCAATATAATTTTGAAGGATAGAAATTGGATCTACTTTTACTCTATTACGTATACATGCATACTTACGTTCTTGGGAAGTGTTCATTGTTATAACTGATAAATATTTATTTTATTTGTTAAATATTTTATGATTAGGAATATATAATCAATAGTTCTTCATGTTTTTTCATTATTTATAGAGTTCACTTAATTAGATTATTGAAGTAACTTTCTTGCTACTTATTACCGAATTTTTAAAATTCAGCCAATTGTCTCTAAATATGAGCCACTGTCAAGTAATAACACTAATTTCTAATCTTCCTCTTCAAAAACTGAGCAAAATTTAATTCAAAAATAAATTTGATTATTTGAATCAAATAAAAGTTTTAAAAAAAGTAATATTTGATATGAATCCATTTAAGTTACATAAAAATAAATACAAAAAATTTAAAGATCAAATTTGGAAAGAGTTCAATGATAGAAACGGTAAAAAAAAATTGAACCGAATTTTAAACTTTATTCAATTTGCTAAGTTATTTTTCAGATTATTCAGTCTCGTGAGCATTATCATCAAAAATATGAATATACATTGACATGAAAAAGATAAGACCACGGTGGCCTGTATGGTTTGGCCGTCGTCCTCCTTATCGGAAGGTAGTGAGTTTGAATCCAAGGCTTAAACGAAGATCCATCGTGTTCACTAAAGATGGCTGGGGACGTTGGAACTGGGCATGGTTGCAATATTCTCCAAGTGAAATGATACCTCTGGGGTAGCAAGCCAGGTATTGGGGGTCTTCTGCTTGGTCCCCTCTTCAGGATCATGATGACTCCACACGGCTGCTTCTATTTAACTGGTAGAGCCCAACTCAGGGCTAGATATAGGGACGAATGCTGGTGCAACAACAATAACATGAATAAGATAATACCATATGGAGGGTTGATTCATGGCTGATTATGAAATAATGATGTCGGATGATAAATTTCTATGAAGCGACAACAGGTGTCGTTTGAAATTAAGTATGAATTTAAAATGCAGGAAAGAAAATTACTATAAAAATTTGAAAAAAAATGTTGAATGAATCTCTCTATTTTTTATATTATTGTAGAATAAGACTTGTGCTTGATAACTACTTGATATTACAATAAATGTATTTATTAAGTAACTCATAGATTTTGAAAAAGAGCATCATTGCTACTATTTGTAGATAGTTTTAGAATAGTTTGAAATTAGTAGAATAATACTATTTGTAAAAATTTGTAGAATAACTTGAAAGCCTTTTCAAATGAGAAATCTTTTTAATAATTTTAGACAAAAATCTTTATAATGATATTTTTCTTATTTCCAATATAATTCTAATCTTCATAAATTAATTTTTCTTATTTTGTAATTTGAAAATATTATTAGATAAATTAATGCATTAAATAAGTTGTATTTATATTAAATTTAGAATACAAGCGTTAGATATTTTTGCCTAAGAAATTTTTAGAATTGTTGCACTGTTAAATATTGAAATTAGACAGAACCACGTGATACAAATTTACATAAATTGTACCTTTATTAAAATGTACTCTTAGTAAATAATATATTAGAAACATTTTCTTTTATATTAAAAATCATGCTTACAATGCATTTATTAACACAGATTTAATTTATTAAATCATTCATATTTTACGTCTACTCCTCATCAAAAACAGCTTCGAATCGGTTCTTTTCCAGCTCAGAGTCCCAGTTACCAGTAACACAGAGTTGAGCTGCTATTCTTCCTACTTCATCAGAGAATTTCGCGCCTTTACCATTTCCAGCTACAGCAACTGTTAAAGTTGGCGTGATTCTATCTATGTATGGAAGTGCGGTTGGGGTCAGGCAATTTACACAAGTCAAAGTGGTAACATTATTGTATTTCAGGTCTGTAAAAGAAAACGTTATTTTAAGAGACGAAAGGTATCATATATATATATATATATATATATATATATATATATATATATATATATATATATATATATATATATATATATATATATATATATATATATATATATATATATATATATATATATATATATATATATATATATATATATATATATATATGATAACTTTATATTGTATATACATATATATGTATACAATTATCTATATAATATTAAATTTAACCTATTTAATATAATTCTAAAGTTATGAATATTTCCTTATTTTATATCTATACTGAAGTCCTAAAAAGTGCTAATGAATTCTTAAGACCTTTCTTATACATTTAACAAACCTGTAGCATCCCCTATGTAAACCCTCTTCAGTAAAAATTACACTCAAATGATATCTTCTAACCACGGTAAGGGTCAAACCTATGTTACAGATGGACAATTCAACTTTATTTCTTATTTTATTTAAATAAATATTATTGGAATCCATCTGTGTCTTGTATTCACCGTATTAACACTCTGGTGCAGACCGCTTTTAAATTACGAATTGTATCCAATAGATATATATATATATATATATATATATATATATATATATATATATATATATATATATATATATATATATATATATATATATATATATATATATATATATATATATATATATATATATATATATATATATATATATATATATATATATATATATATATATATATATATATATAGCTTCGTTTTATGTACGCGATATGCACAATTATTGTCTTTACAATATTGTCAAAAGTTGATTGTTGATTTTAGCAAATAATTTATTGATTGTTTGAATGGATTAATTTGATTCATCAAAAACGAAAAATTAAACAAATAACGTTATATTAATTTTCTTTTAGCTAATTGATGATTAATTCTATTAACTAATTTGTTGATTACATTGTTTTGATTCTCTACATATGGAATAATACGCAGACATCACTGTTTCTGTAAACATGCATAAAAATTGATGTTTCGTCAGAAAATGTCTTATTTTACTTTTACAAATGACTAATAAGCAACCTGGAGACTATCTTGGTTAAAGTGAATAATGCATATGTTATTTTCTAAATGAAACATTTTTGCAGTTGACTGATCACCCTCGTTAATTTACGCATGTTGCAGATGATCTGCAAAATAACCAATATCTGCATTTCAGTTTAACGTGTACACAAACTTTAAATGATATATTATTAGCTTTCTTTGTTCAATTAAAAGTAGGGGCAAATAAAACCGAGTGCACTGGTTAATTTAGCTTGCATTTTATGTAAGATGACAGTTTAATATTTGAATAGTTTGTATATATCCATATCTATATCTATCTATCTATATATATATACATATATATTATGAGTTTCAGTATAAAATAGCCCCAAAATTAGTATGATTTGTGAGTTAATTCGTTAATCGTTTAATTAAACTTACTTGGAATTATTTGTAAAAGAAGTTTCTTTTCTAAATCCACCAAATTTTGATCTCCCTTTGACAAATACCACTGCTTAATGTCGTCTAAGCTTTTAGCTTCATTGGACCAACCATCAATGCCAACTTTCATGTAGTATTTTCCTAATGTTTACCAAAGAAAGAAATCCACTCTTCATCATATAAATTGGGATAAAAGCTATTACTTTTTTGATTTTATATGAAAGCAAACTTAGTAAAAAAATTATAAGATTAATTAAAAATTTTAATTTTTAATAAAATTAAAAAATATTACAAAGTTAATTTTTATATAATTTTTATTATAATCTATATATTCATACAGACATAGTTACATTGATTTAAAAAGTTAATGCTTCATAAATGTTAAACAAAAAGTTGGTGACTTATTCCTGAATGAGTTAATTTTATGATTTTTTGTAAAGGAAAAATTATTTTTTTACTATTAGATGAAAAATTTATTAAAATATAAACAACTTTTGATTTAAAGTTATGGAAAAATTATATTACGAATTAAACAAAATTTATAAATTACGTTACTTAAATACATTTTTTTAATTTTAAATTTGCAGTCATTTTTTAAATTTCTTTATACTGAACAAAATTTTAATATATATCTGTCAAGAAGATAAATATCAATTTTATTATGTATAAACATGATAAGGAATAATATTTAATCCTAACAGCATGACAGTAACAAAATTTAAGAAATTTGTATCAATTCTTAGTTTAAATGAAAACATTTTTTATTTTATTTTAATTTTTTTAATTATATTTTTTAAAAAATATTAATAAATTTCATGCAAGAAAAATTATTTTAGTACAAAATAATTGTTTGTTTTGTAAAATATATTTGCAAAATACATCTATATTTGTGTGAAAAATATTCGAGAAAAATTAAATACAGGTAGTTTTTCAAAATCATTTCATTAATATGTCTCTAAATGTTAAACATATTTATAAATATTGACATTACTTACCGTCTGGATATTTTATTGGTGGTAAGAAATAGGAAAATAAGTTTCCCACTTTAGAGGCCTGAATTTCCCCTTCATAAATACTGTCTGGTAAAGAACTAAAAAGTTGAAAAATTATTTTGTCATTAAAAATGAGATTCATGACTTTAAAATTCCAATTTGAATTCAAAAAGAAATAAACATTTTTGCGATATCTTTAATACTTCGATAATTTCAAAGAAAAGAACTGGTTTCATCCCCTCCTTCCAATGAAATATTTTGAAAAATAAGTAAACTTGTGTATGTATTAAATGTTTTTAAAGTTTAGTAATGATTAAAATAATTATGTATCGATAAATTAAAAAAATACTAAGACAAACCTAGTGTTGTGAACAGGATTAGTTTAATAATATTCATTTTTCAATTTAAAATCTGAATACCTATTGCCTCTGTCTCTTATTTAAAAATAAATTTTTAAATAATACTTTTTTAAATATAAATTTTGAAGCTAAAATACGAAATGTGAACGAGAGAATTTCTTTTTTCATATTGAACTCAGTATCGCTGAAAATGGATTTTTTCAAAGATTTTTTGTTAACTTGTAAAAAAAAATTGCTTTTAAATTATTAGAATTTCAATATTTTGCTCTAATAACTATTGTTTTGTTTTTTTGATTCCACATTTTATAAATTCCATTACACAGCAAACATTCCTTCTTTATTACTTTTATCCAAATGTTTAATTAATTTTTTTTAAATTATGTAACTTTTTTAAATAAATTAGTAAGTAGGATCTAGGGTTAATTAAAATATATTATTTTATATAAATGTTTGCAATTTTAATTAATTTAATTAAAAACGCTTCTTTTGAGTAAAATATTTTATGTAGTCTCATTACTATTGTTTAAATTTAGTTTTTTTTAAATATTAATATTATCAAGACGCATTAAATAGCTGTTTAATGAAGCATAGTTACATTTATAAATATAGAAATTTGTAGAAATGTTTGAATTAATCAACAACATACAATAGTAAATCGCAATCAATTATTGGCTAAAACAGGAACCATTGTATATGGCAATAACCATAATCAGAAATAAAATTCTGAAACATGGCTCTTAACTACGACTTTCCATTGTTTGATATGATGCATAAGCGATTCCTAATCCACTAAAGGAATTTTATTTCAACAAGGTCATGTTATGACTCATGACTGACCATAAAATTATTGGGGAAAAAAAAAAGTTCAGGAATATTACAGTCAGGGAAACAGCGCTTCCTTACAGTCATTTGACTGAGTCAGGAAAGCGGCGCTTCCTGAACTTTTGAAGATTGAAATCAGTTCTTGAACTGATTTCAGTCTTGTGGGCACATCAAGGATCTCAGTGAAAGAGAACTCTTCCAATCTTAGATTGCTTTCTATTTAATTTACATAAATTGTTAAAAATTATGCAGGTATCATAGTTCAAACTGTGAAGGAGTCACTGATTGCAATCAGATTGTGAACTTTTTGCTATCTAATTATTTCTGTCCCTTTATTGAGAATATACTACGAAGAATTACCATTATAATTGAGGCAAAAATGTGTATGGCAATTTACACAATTAAATAAATATGTTTAGCATTAACTGTACACTTGCGTATTTAGTTGGTTTATTGTTAAAAATGTACAATTCTCAACTTTGAATTAATTTTTATCGATATAAAAATTCTGCATTTTAATTACTATTAATTCAAATGAAGCGAAATTTTCCATTCTTCAATTTTAACTAATTATTGGATATTGTCTCGGAATTACCAAATTGCTGACATTTTTCTAAAAAAAACAACGTTCATATTATCTCAGCATAATCTAATTGCTGGTGCTTCTTTAAAGAACAACATCTATTTAATCCTGATTGGATTATTTGTAACTGTAAAACATCTTTACTATAAGTTATGTTCTTGAATGATCTTTCTTCTGTATCATTTGCATCTTTTGTAATCTCTCGACCAACTTTTTTCTGGTTATAATTGTTTGTCTCTCATGTGTCATATTCATTAATATTAATATTTTGCTAAATTATTATTGTTGGCATTTCAGGTTTTAAATTTACTGATTATTTGTAATATTTTTCAAATTTTACCTGTCTTGTCCATGTCTTTTTTCCTTCTCTTCTGTTATTCTCAAGTTCCTTAAAAATATATCTGACAAATTATTTCAGAAAAATTATTTGTTTTATATTAAATGCCTTAAGTCACTTTTCATCTATTTTGTTGTTAGCTACTTGTGTCAAATTTTGTCCGACTGACTATCTTAAAAAATTTCTTTAAAAGGGAAGATGCGATGGATGCTCAAATGCCTTAAGACAATTTTCATCTGTTAAGTTGTTAGCTACTTATGTCAAATTTTGTCCGACTGACTATCTTAAAAATCTCTGTAGAAGGGGAGATACTATGAATGCTCAAATGCCTTAAGATACTGTTCATCTTTTAGGTTGTTAGCTTCTTGTGTCAAATTTTGTCCGACTATCTTAAAAATATCTCTTTAAAAGGGAAGAGGCGATGGATGCTCAAATGCCTTAAGACAATTTTCATCTGTTAAGTTGTTAGCTACTTGTGTCAAATTTTGTCCGACTGACTATCTTAAAAAAATCTCTTTAGAAGGAGAGATATGATATATGCTCAAATGCCTTTAGGCGCTTTTCGTCTGTTACATTGTTAGCAACTTGTGTCAAATTTGTTTATAACTGGTTTTTTATGAACATATAATGCTTGATTCTTTTTTAATCGTTTTTCTTAATTTATTCTTGCAAGTTTCACAGCAATTTAGTTGTGAAATACAATTTTTAGAAGCTGAAGTTTACTGTCAGCAACAGAAATTGTAAGAGGTAAATTTTGCTTTTTACACACTTCTATATCAAGCAGTTTTAGTATTTTAAGAGTTTTCTCTCTTTCTCTTGACATGTAAGTGTGTTCTAATATGTATATAAATTTCTGCATGAAGGAAGTACGCGATGGTTATTTAAGTGTTTCACATTCTTAAACCATCCTACTATCAGCAATGTGACTTAATTCATATTAGGATTATGTTGAGCCACATTGCTCATGACAGAACATTTCTTTGCCTTTCACGCAAATTTTAATTTCACTGTAATCAAGCGAAGAAGAATTTTTTCTCTCTGAAAGTACGAACATCTAAAAGACTTAACACAATTAGCATCATTAGGAAAATTGTTCATTCATTATACTAAATATGTTTAATTTTATTCGCTGTATCAGACATTTTTATATCATTCAAAATGTTTTAGATATTTTAAATTATTAAATTTTTTTATCAAAAATTTTTAATGTTACATATAATGTAAAAATTTTGATACTTTTGATTACATAAAAGTTTCATATTTAAAATTATAAATTTTTATATTTTTAATATTTGATTGCTTTTAACTTTAACATTATAAACATTCAATATCTATCTACTCAGATATAATTAAAATATATTTATAATAGTTAATATATGTGTCATAAATTATGTTTTAGATTTATCTTTGAAAGTTTTAGTAGATAGTTTGTGATCATACTAGAGTAAAAAATTTTCATTCGTTATTAAGAAATTCTACTTGAATAACAAAAGCATTTTGAAATTTCATTATTTGAAAATTCTTTCATCCCCTTATTTAAGTTCTCAGATATTCACAACTTAATTTTTTTATCTAAAGCAATACCACTTATCTAAAGATATTTTTAAATAAAAAAAAACTAATATTTTTCGATTAAAATTTTTTAAAATTGAAGTAAAATATCGTTAAGTAGATGTTTATTATCCCTTTCTTATAATATATCATAGACGTATTTCATGGCACATTAAATTGAAAATAACATTTCCTTGAATTATTAATACAGAAAAAATATAAGGTTATTAATTACCTTAATCTATTTACTTCACTTTCTGGAATTTCGAACATAGCTACTGTTTCTTTTCTTCGTGTGAGTTTTAAGGGTTTCAATACGCTAAACTTTTTAAAGTTTGTAAAAGCTCCAGTTGCGATTATTAATCTTTTTGCTTGGACTATTGTTTCATTGGCTTCATTTTCTACCTGAAATATAAAAAAATTATGCTTCCACTTTAATTTGGTAAATGCATATTGGAATGCAATATCTTTGACAATTTTGAATGTTAATGATGGGAAAATTATCATTGTCAACAAACATAATGTTTTATATGATTTAAAATTATTTAAATAAAATGCCCTTGTATGTGATTGACAGCTAAAAATAAATAACTGGAAGTGTGTATACATTTAGAAAAGAGGATAATTACTTAAAACATTGCAAAATCTCCATTTATGTTTTATGAATAAAAATACAATACGAATGAAATCTCTCGACGAGTAATATTCTTTTCAGGTGTTTGTCCACTCAAAATATTTCTCTTTAACAAAAAGGAAAAATTGATACATTTCCCATTAAATATCAATTAGCCGTTTAGTAAAATTTTATTTTATTTAATGTAGGGTTTTTTTCACTTAGCATTTCATAAATTACAAGCCAAAAAAAAAAAAGTTGAAAGCAAACCAAATACAAATAAAATTTCTAAAGTATTCTTTTTAACTAGGTTTACTTAAATATGCGTACATTTTATTAAATATGTGTAGTTGTTTATATTTAATTTTAACATTTGTTGCCATTTTAATTTTGTAATAAAATTTGAAATTACTTTTTCTTTGGGAGCTCTTATACCTAATCATTTTGCTTCTATTTCAATAACACTACATTATAACTATCAGATACAAAAACTCTTGAAAAAATAATACTTCCGCAAATGTTATTTTGTTAAATTTCGACTAATCTATAAATACCTACATAATTTTCCAAGTCCATCTTTTGAAATGCGTTAATATAAGCATTTTTAATTTACAATTTTCACACAAAAATAGTAAATTAGTATAGTTTCATAATTGTATAAGAAAAATGTCACTATAAATAGAAAAACTGTACGTTAGTTATTGCTATAATTTCCAGTTATTTTTCAACTTTTTTAGTATAAAACAATCGAAGCATTTGCTGACTCAAAACGAATTCATTTATAAACCCCATACTTTTCCTTATCATCAAAAATCTTGAAAATAATAAATTTTACTACACCTACCTTATAAATTCCATTTTCAAATTTTACTTCTGATACAACTGATTCAATCAAATGACAGCCTTGTTGTTGAGCAATTTTCTTCTGTGCTGCCACTAGCTTTCTGGGACTGATGTGACCTCCACCGTTCTCGTCCAAGAGTGCAACTTTATCTGAACTGTAATTTAGGTAAGGATACCTGGGAAGTTTACAAAAAACAAACTACTTTTAGGCCATTTTTACGTAAATGATATCTAATTATTGAATTGTATACCATTTTATTGCATATATGAAGCCTCAAATTAAATGATTTTATTATGAGCAATTTTATGTAATATACTAGCAATAGCATCTGCGTCACTTATGGTAAAATATTTAACTAATGTGCGGTGTCAAAATATGAATAAAATAAACTAATAAAATCAACATTATATGGTAAAAAGTTGAATATTAAAGGAATTATGGAATAAATAATCCTTATCATGCTTTTGCTCTTCAATATATTTGAATTAACAACTTAAACATTTTTCACAGATGGAATATTTGTGCCAAAAAATCTCAGACATTTTGGAAAAAACATCAAAATCTCTGAAAAAAATGGTAAATCTAAAAAAATTTATAATTGATATGACGTTTGTTTCTCGCTCATCGGTCATTATTTTATCACATAAGCTCTGCTTAGACTGCGAACTCCGCGCGATTCAAAGTGTGTTCCAAACCACTACAAACATGAATGTGCCAAAGAGTTATTTGAACTGTTGAACTGAAATCAAAAGAGTGCTAACCATTCGGCTACAAGCACTGCAAAATTCATATGTAAACTTAGTTTTAATTAATCTGTGCATTAAAATAACTTTTAAGCAAGATTTAACTTTGTATCATCCACATTGGAAATAGAAGACTGCAGCAAACGAAACGAAGTAATAATTTCGGTTACTTGATAACTATTGGAGTGACTACTAGTTTCGATTCCAGAGGTATTTTTATAGCAATAAACTGTCCTCATGTGTCACAAAGAGAAAAATTTGGAGCATCGACTTCGTGCTATGTAAAGCAAAAATTTAAGATTCCTCAAATGTTTCATAACTAAGATCAAATCTTAATATTTTTGTCTTGAAAATTATTTATTTTTGATTTACACAAACAGCTATAATGGCAGCGGTGGCTTGGTTGGTCAGGGGGTCGTTGTTATTTTTGGAAGGTAGTGAGTTCAAATCCTGGTCGACCGAAGATCCGTCGTATTCATCAATGGCGACTGGGGACGTTAAAACTGGGCGTGGTCGCAATATCTCCCAAGTGAAATGATACCTCTGGGGGCTGGTAGGCAACGTATTGGGTGTCTTCTGCTTCGCCCCTGCTTTAAGAGTACGAACACTCCACCCGGCTGCTTTAATATAACTGGTAAAACCCGACTTAGGGCTAGATACAAGAAAGCATGCTGGTGCAACAACAAACTTTTATAAGATAATTTTATTAATATTTATTAGTTAAAACTGCCTTAAATTAAAGAACCTTCACCGGAACATAGTAATAGTAATTGCTGAATATCAGATATATCAGCCAAAAGAAAAAGTAAACTGTCTTTTTCTTTTGAATTTTGTTTATCTTTGTATTGCTTCGTACTTTACAAGAGAACAAATTTGATGGCCTCAACTTTTAATACAAGCATCTTCAGTAGTGGTGGGTTTTATAGCATTATTAATTTAATTCATCAAAGGGAATATTCAAATGAAACAAACATATTAAATAGGAAAAATACCTATTTATATTTTTAAACAGAATTTAAGTTTTTATAAATCTACCTTTTTTGGAACACTTCCTGATGAGATACATTCAATATTGAAACATTGTTTGCATCAGTTGCTAGCAATAATTTTCGGTGTAACTCACCATTTTTCTTGACTATGTGAAGACATCCTACTGGAGTATGAAATTTAATGCCTGCAAAATGTATATTTAATAATTATTTGATACTTTGAAAACAAGAGATGATGTAAAAATCCTCTGCTAAAATATAGAAATGGTTAGATTTATTTTATGAAAAGAATAATTAGCAGTAGATACAGCATATGCAATATTTAAAACATAACGTATTTTATATTTTTTGCAAATATTTATCGTAAGTACATACTTTTATTCATTTAGAAATATCAAAATAAGTGAATTAATAAATGAAATTAATATAAAAAGCATTTAATGTTTTAAGATAAATGAAAAAATTTTGCATGAATTTAATTTAAAAAACTACTGATGAATATTCCATGCATTGAATTATATGTATTAGTCATTTTTGTTTTATTCTAGTCATTATTTACTCATAGTTTCTTTAATTTGTGATTAAAATTGATATTGATTCGGCAAGTACTAATCAATTAAGTAATAGTTTCACATAAAATACGATATTTGAAACATTTAAATACTTCAATTAAAAATTTTTGTATGTTAATGCAAGATTATAGAGGGAAAGTGCCGCAAAATATTGCTGAGAAACTTATAAATAAAATAAGGAAAGTTACTTTTCAATAAAAAATTTATTAAATTTTTGGCTACTTCATTACAATTTGAATTTTTTATTATTTTCCTCTTTAGTTTAGAATATTAAATTAATCCAGTGATTCTCAAATTGTGGGCGCGACCCCCTAGGGGGGTGTGAGCATATCCAAGAGAAAATGTTATTTAAAAAAATTGATTAAGTGACTGAAAGGAAAGAACACACACACATACAAAACAAAATACATTTCGACATATTTAATAATTAACTTATTAAATTAAAACAACTTACTAAATTAAAAACAAATTTAATAATTATTAGTGACTTCCTTGGGCCTGTCTTTCAGAGCAAAGTTTTTCGAAGGAGGGTTTAATATTAGAAATAGACACTCTCAGTTCTTTTTCTATATTTAGCTGAGATCTATATTTTGTCTTCAAAGAAGCCACCGCAGAAAATCCAGTTTCACAAAGGTAAGATGTTGAAAATGGTAGTAGAATGCGAAATGCCCTTGTTTTTAGTGCAGAAAACTCATCATCCACTCCTGCCCAAAATTCAAAGAGTGATTTATTACTCAATTGTCTTTTGGTTTCGCCGCTTGCCGTGAAGTCTATGAAGGTTTCTTCCTCTTCAATTGAGAGTCCTTCGGGAGTATTTTGAAATGGATCCCTCACCCACTTGTAACTTGATATCAGTTTGTCGTCAGCAAGAAAGTACTTTTTAAAATTCTTTGCTAGCATTGCTAAATGATTTTCAATGGTTACAAAAACAACTTTTACATGTTGTTCTTCAGCCTTGTAAGTTTTAATACAATCATTCAAATTTGCAAACATTGTTAAGCTCTCTTACTTTAAATTTCTGCTCCACAATTCCTATTACCTACAAAAAGCATTAACTTTATCACTCTTATCCAATATATGTGTATTTGCTCCTTGCAGATGAAGATTCAAGTCATTTAATTTCTCGAATATGTCGACCACACATGTAACTCAATTTCATCCCAAATAAACTATCGCGAAAATTCTCAGATTCGGGTCTGTTTTCCTTCTCTAGGAAAACGGCGATTTCTTCACTTAATTCATAAACACGTTGCAAAAATTTCCCTCTTGATAACCATCTTGCCTCGCAATAAAATAGTATCGCTGAATGTACTTCACCCATGTGTTTACAAAGTGCAGAAAAGATTCTTGATTTCAGGGTTCTCATTTTTATACAATTTACTACGGTTACAACCGTAGTTAACACAATATTCAAACCAGGACTCGTTTCTTTGGATACCAAAGCTTCTCTGTGGATCATGCAATGCGTCCAGATGCACTGTGGCGATTTTTGTTTCACAAGATGATTGAATACTTTGGAATCTTCCGGACATAGAACGAGCACCATCGGTGCATATTCCGACGCAATTTTTCCATTCTATGTTTGCCTCGTTCATAAAATCATTTTAGATAGAAAATAATGCGAGTGCTGTAGCTTTGAGTTATATTGGTTTGCTGAAAAGTAATTCTTCTACAACTGACAAATTATCACAAAATCTAACATAGGCAATGAAATGAGCATCTTTATTACTATCTGTTGCCTCATCGAGTTGTATTGAAAACAATTTGTCACGCAACTTCGACAAAAGCTGACACTCTACATCTTCAGCTTTATCAGTAATTCGACGGGCAACAATATCATTTGAAAGAGGTATAGACAGCAATTGTTTTGCAATATTATCTCCAAACATAATTTCTACAATCTCAATTTCGGCTGGCAAAATAAGCTCTTCACCAACGGTGTGAGGCTTTTTACATCAGGCTATTTTATATGAAACTTTGTAAGAGGCAATTAAAGCTTTTTTATTCACAAACCAAGTTTTTTTAAACAATGATTTTTGCTTTTCATATGATTTTAATTTTAATTCGAAGAATTCTCTGGGTTTGCTTACGTACTCACTAAGAAGCGTTTCCAAATGTTGTTTAAGTTTATTAGGTTTCATGCTGTCTGCCGCCAGCATTTTTGAGCAAATGATACACAGGGGTCTTTTTTCTTCATTTACTTCAGTACTAGTGAACCCATAATTTAAGTATTCTTAAAAATATTTTCTTGATTTTATTTTCAGAACCACCTTTGTCTGTGTACTTGGTGATGCTTATCTATCGTCTAATACTCGCTTACGCCAGCTTAAAAATTTATCGATAATTCTGCATAAAAGTCTGCTGCCGTGAATATTTAATGCGTTCAATTGCAATTACACGAAAATATATATAACATACACATTCAGAATAGATTCAATAGCGATAGAAGGATCAACTCGAATTTTTCGATCAACTCGAGATTGTCTGGAATTGAAATTGGCGTCATGGAACTTTCTCCTACTCCCTACGAGAAAACATTTGTTCATATCTGCGTCCGCTCCTAACTTAACTTTTAAGCTGACCAGACAAACTCCTGACAAATCAAAACTTTTCGCGAAACCGTGAGAATGCCCGATATGGTGGTACGCAAGAGCAATAAAATGTCATAAGATTCTTATTTTTTCAAAGCTGAAGATCGGTGTTGTGCAAAATGTCAATAAGTTTCCGTATTTTTGGTAATTTGTAAAGTTTAAAATTAAGGTTGTAGTGTAGGTTTAGCGCCAATACTCAAGATACATTATAATACATTTTATTGTATGCGGGGGGAGGGAAGGGGCGCGAAGAAAATTATGATTGAAAATTGGACCGTGAATACTAAAAGGTTGAGAAACACTGAATTAATCTTTAGATTTTATTGAAATTATTATTTCTAAAATAAATCTACTTATTTAAAGAAATTTTTATTAATGATACTTTTCAATTTCGCTTACATACTCAATAAGATGCAAACATTTTACCCGATAATTTCTCTATTTCATTGTATCGCTTGATAGAATGCTTAGATAGTGTTTCACAAGCTGTATCCTCATCTAAAATTCGTGTTATTCGTCCTTCATCATAATGAGAACTAAATATTTCTCTGTTTTTACGTTCTTCTGTCTGCAAAGAAAAAATTATGTCATTGTATTTAATTTTTAATTAAGTTAATCTGGAAAAACATAGCTAAATAAGATTAATTAATAAATTAAATTTCTCTTTTCTTTTAACAATTAATGTTTTTTTATCTTGGTAAAAATATTTAATATTTTTTATTATGTAAATCATTATAAATTATTGAAATTAACTTTTAGTTAATTAAATTTTTTAATTAACTAAATGTGAATTTCAAGCATTTTTAATGATTTATAGTTATTACACTGACTTAAGTTATTCTTCATCTTTAAAAGTAAAAAATAAAATAAAAATGTGAATGGTACATAATATAACCAACTTTTTCAATTGATTAAATTACTTCTGAAGATTTTGAATTCAATTTGAATTCCAATTTTAGAAAAGTCTTTATTTATTGTGTGTGTGTGAATAATGAGAATTATAACATAATTTAAGTGAGTTATGGAAAAAATTTGTTCTTACATATCCTTTTTAGCTTCATAAAATTATTATGTCAACATGTTGATAAAAATCCAAAGATTGAAATGTTTCCTTGCAAACATTTTAATAGACAAATTTTTTAACATTATATTAAATAAGCTTTTATTAATTTTTAAAGCCAAGATGGCAACAGAATGGTTAGCTCTAGAGCCTTGTTTCAATAGTTCGTAGGTTAGATTCCCACTTCAGGCTTTGATGTGTGTGGTATTCTGAAGCCTATATTTCAAACTTTAGGTATCAATCTAATTAGTCATCGAGTGCAAAATGAAAGTAAAATGAGACAAACAGGCCCTACCAATTTTTAAAAAATTAAGGTTACATCTCTTTTTTAATAACTGTAAGTAAATGATTTTATTGTGTATGATTAAATGTAGGCGATATGTAGAAAGGAAGTTATTGTAGTTAACTTTACATGATGATGTTATGTTTATTATTATGTCATTTTATTTTAAATACTGATAAAATAAAAAAACTGATTATTATGCCGTTTTATTTTATTTCTTCAATTTATTAGAGTGTTAAACCTAATATTCAACCTATATTCAAATATATAAGCTTATAAAAAGTAACATTTGGTTATAAATTGTGAAATAAAAACTCTCTGTCTGATAAATGTTTTGTTAATTATTTATTGTTCTTTCTCTAAAAAAGAATATAAACATAAAAAAATTAAAAATATTTGCTACACATTTTTAGTTTTAATATATAATGACTGTTATCATTAAATATAGCATACGATGGAATATAGTTAAGCTGTATACAAATAATGCCTTATACTATTTTAATAAAGATTCGTTTGAATTGGTTATCAGGTTTAAAGATTTATAAATATATTATTTTGTTTTGTAGTCCTAATTTACTTTGCTTATAGTTTTCTTTTACTTTCTTACCATATTTAATATTCTAACAGCACTGCCTATGTGTCTTTTTTTTAAACAAATTTAACATTTTGCTATAAATTGCAGTAAGCAATTCCAACCCTATAAATTAAATGCACAGGCCTCTCCTGAACAAATTCTTCAATGCCTTGGTCTCTCCTTGAGAGATCTGATGTAGAATCCACTTATGGTGTTGGACTTTTTGAAGGTGTAACGCGCTTATGGACCTGGTCTAGTGCTGCTGACCTCTGGGGCATGCAACAACAACAACAAAAATCCTATAAATACTCTGTTTATAATTTATAATTACTCTGTTAACTATTAATTACCCACAGGATCTTTCAAACTTAAGACCGAGATCCCACCAAATTTATGTTTCATATTTAAGCAGGGTCAAAGAATATACCCAGAGAGCCATTGGTGCACAGCTGGCATGGCTTGCATAAAATTTAAATAAGACAAGGCTCTGCGGTACTCTCATCTGTTTTTAGACATTTTAGATATTTTCGGATTCGCGTAATGATTGTTCAGCTCTGCTAAATAATCTTGAGATTAGCAACAACAACATTTGTTGTTCCTCTAAAAATATTAATCATTTTAAAAATAATGTAAAGAAAAAGTCTTTAAGGTGAAGCAAATCATTTTAAAAGTAAGGTAAAGGCTTAAAAATAAGGTAAATAAGGCTTAGTTCAGTAAGGCAAAATCTACATCTAAAGCATTATTGCCATAAAATCTGATTAAATATTGTTGCATTGCATGAATAAATGTAACTTAGTTTATTTCTATGAGGCATAAAGTTAACATCTTATTTTAATATGATGCACATTCGTATGAATTTATAACGAAATTTTGAAATTAATTAATTAAATAATTTGTTTTGTGACTTCAATGTATCTGCATATTTTATTTAAAAATCATTACAACAAATTACATAATGATATGCATAACTATTACTTATTTAATTTAGATTAGTTGCAAATATACCGTTAAATAATCTAAACTAAAGGTTTGAAACATCTGCTATTAATATTGATATTTTGTTCCGTTTAAGTGGACAAAGCCTTACATTTCATTCTGATATATGTTTGTTATGAGAAATGTAAATATGAGAAATATTAGGAAACATATTTATTACATGTTATGTTCTGTAAAACTTCCTGTTAATTATGTTACTGCATTTAATTATTTATGATAAATATAGTAACTATTTATGTGAAATCATAAAAAAGAAAAGAAATTTACCGTGGGTTCACTGGCTCCAACCAGGCAGACTTTGAGGGAAGGACACGATGAAACATGCCTTGCTGCGGCACTGCCAAACAATCCACCCCCAACGATGCATATATCGTAGATCATATTTTCGGATACTTAATCTGAAAATCATTCTCTTTGATTTTAAATATTTTAATATCATATACCTATAATCTATATTCAATTTCATATACTTAATTCATACTATTATATCGATTGTAATACCAAATCCAATTTATTAATCCATAATAACATTTTGATTCAAAATTTTGAATTCAATAAGCAATATGTTAGCAAAATTATTTTCCTTTATTTCAGCTTTTTTGTTATTAATTTGTTGAATTAATTAGGAATTTAAGTTTTTATTACATATTACTGAAAACTGATTTTAATGTGTAGCAAAAATATGAGTCGTCAAAAGAATACATATGTGTGCTATCAGTTATATTAGACAAAAAATTTATAAGGAATTCCTTTTCGAGTATCATTTGGTAAAATAAGACAAATACTGCAAATGTTTTTTAATTATTGATTACATTCAATAAAAAGAAATAATAAAATATTTCAATAAAGTTTTTATGTATGTTTTGTTCTTTTTTATATACATTTGTCTTATTATCTAGTTCATTGAAGGTACTGCTTTCGTAACATAACCCTATTACAGACCTTTAAAAGTTAATTTTATTACAGAACTTTTAAAGCAATGTTTAGAAAAAAATTTACATGCATTTATATATTATATTACTATATAATACTGATGAATTCTAACAAAAACGCAAAATATTATATGTTACTTACTTAATTAATTTTTGTTTTTTTATTACAAACCAGCATTTAATTTTTTTACTAAATAAATTACCTTTTGATTATATCTTTACACATAAATTGAATTAATCCAACCACATTTTTCTAAACTGTAAAATAATGTTCTTAAGACACGAAACTTTATGGATGAAACATAACTCTTACACACATTACGAATTTTTCAATTCCACTTCTGACTACAAAAGTTTTGCACCCATTTATTTAATCAGAATCAAGGAAGTCGACGCTAGACAATGATTAAATTATGAGCACCATTATTGGACAACACATTCGTTATACATAATGATAAATATACGCACATATAGAATGCAAAAAAAAGAGGAATTCAATTTTCAGAAAAATAAAATGACATTTCTTAGCATAAGGTAGCACTGTGGCATTGTAACAGTTGGTAATCCAAGCGGGGCAGGAATTCACTGTGGGCATTCTTAAAACATACATTTAATGTATGTATATTAAAATATATTTAAATTTTACTTTATGACTTGAACGCAAGTATGAAGAAAAATTAATTTTGAAATGGTTAATAAAATGTGTTGAAATCTTCTCGACTTAAGCTCTTGCATTCCGTAAGGATTAATTAGTTTGACTTAAACACTGTCTTTATTAGTTCTCATCTTGAAAATTAAGTGATAGGTAGAAGAATTCCATTGGATAAAATGATCTGTGTATCTTATAAAACGGAGTGTTTATTAAGACGCATATAAAGAAATATTTTTTTTAAAAAGAAGAATGCGCGGAAATGAAAAGGAAAAAATCCTATTTCTGGCATGCTTGACAATACATTTTTTTAAACAAATATTATTTGAACCTATTCTCTAATAACGATTATTTAAAATTAATATATCAGAAGGAAGAGAGGAAGAAATGCTTACTGCTTATAACGCTTTTGAATTCAATTAAAATATATATATATATATATATATATATATATATATATATATATATATATATATATATATATATATATATATATTTAATATTATAGCATGATATTAATCAAAGTATTCTTAAAAGCCTGTCTCTTGATGTCTAACAGATAATATTGATTATTTAATAAGTCTGATGTAATATATAATATTTATACTACTAAGAGGCCAAAATAATTCCTTTAAAAATTTTTGATTTTTGTTATATAATTTAGTGATTTAATAATTGTGAACTATACTTTTACTTTAAAAATTTAAATTATATATATTTAACTCAATCAAAATAAAAAAATTTAAATGAAAATCATTATTTCTATTTTTAATAACCACTTTGTAATTATTTAAACTGCAGCTTTACATATATTTTCACATATATCATAAAATTACAAAAATGTTGAATGGATTGTATTATATAAATAGAAATTATATAATTTGTACTTAAAACTAAATAAATTGATAATACATTTTCTTTAATATTAGATTATGATTTACAAAATTAGATTTTTTTCATAAGATTTAATGAAGTCTTAGACAGGTTATTAAATACTTTTCATTGTATATCCTAATATTTTCTAAAACAATCTCTCAAATTATTGAAAAATTAGGTATAGATTATTTAACAATTTATTTTGATTCTGTTTATAAAGTTATATTATAGAAGTCATTAAAAGTTATATTATAGAACTATTTTATGTAGGTTCACAATTTTACGGCTTAAAAAATAATTATTTTAAATTTCTAGTTTAAAAAGTCTGATGAAATTCATAGAAAATTATTTATTTATTTGTCCTTAATTGTTAATCTAAATATAATCATTTGGAATATTTTTTATCCCAATATACTAATAGTATTATGGAAAAAAATTGTAAAATATAAAAAATTGCTAAATTATTCCTTGGCATCAAAAATCAATGGAAGGCCTTTTTATTTATAATTAAATAACAAAATATTTAAGTTGTCTTACCTATGAAGATGGTTAATTTAACTCTACATTGTGTTTATATCACTAAAGAACACTAAAATTTCCGTTTACAGGATTTTACAACTCAATTACTCACCATATGATATAAAAATTCCTTCCTTAAAAATAGTTATTTTCTGTTACTCGATAACAAGGAAGTTATTTCGCAATATAGGAATGAACTTCAAGATTAATGGAACTGAAGTCATATCATTATGATTATTTACGAAGCTTTTGCGTCATCTCGCATTCCAGAATTTGGCATTTTGTTTGGAAGAAACTTTATACGAATTCTTTACACATATGTCTGCTGTATGAATATGTAAAAATAACTCATAATGTGTCTGTTTTTATGAAAAAATTCAATACATTCTTCTCTAGTGTTATATATAAATGTTTAGTGTAATGTTCAAAATTAAAGAAAATATTAGATTTGTTTGGTCAAATATTGGATTAAGTTTTATAAATAAATTTATTATTTTATATTTATATTTGCTATCATCATTAAATTTTAAGTTTATATTTTTCATCCTTACATATATTTTTATAACAATGAGTAAATAGTTACAGCTTAAAAAATGAACTATTTTACTAATCTCAGAAAGTTGTAAATTAATATTCTGACAAACAAATAAAAATTGAATTGAAGAACTTATTTCTTTGTTGGTTTTATAAATGTGCATCAACATTTTATGCCTTTCTAATTGATGAAAATATTTTCCTAAATTGGAATATTTTATAAAAAACTAACTTTTTTATTTTTGTTCTTAAAAAGGTCTATAAAAATTTTGATATTTTGATATCTGATTTGCACTCATACTTATTTTAGTTAGATTTTACAGAACATATTTAAATCACGAAAATTACAGAATACAAAAAATGTTTCACAAAATATTATATCAATCGTAAAATTAAATAAAGGCTCAGATGATTTATTTGATTGTTTCCAAAGAATTAATTTCTTAAGGACAATTTTGATTTTCTTAAAAACTACAGTAAAATTCATTCATTGTCGTGTGCCAGCTAGGCTGGCAACAAGGGGTGCACTGCTCCACTTTTCCAGCTGAACCATATTTTGGAGTGGAGTCCGACTTCGTCAGTACGCACGTACCATAGGGACCCGTTTATAGGGCAGGCAACCATTCACACATCATTCATACAAGGAAAGGACAAAGACAGGATAGATAGAAGGTGAAAGTACATCCATGCCCGAACCGGGATTCGAACCCAGGACCTCCTTATCCGTTGTCAGGCATGCTGACCACTAGACAAGTTGGTTGGCTACAGTAAAACATTTTTAAATAATAGGTTTCCTATGAGTTTAATCCGAGTCCTTTATGATTATTCGATAAATCGTTCACAAAAAGTATAAATATTACAATTCAGAGAGTTAATTTTATTATATTTCATTAATGTAATTATTCAGGGACAATAAGGTTAATTAAATATTATAAAAATTAATATTCATTTGTTTTTTAGAGACACAGTTTATTATTTAGATTAAACAACACTACTAATTAAAATCTATGCTAAACAAAATTAATGTAATTTTTTCTAGTGATTTTAAAGAACTGGCTAATTTTATTAAATGTGAGTTTAATATTATGAGTAGACCAATTATAATATTGAAATTATATACAGTTTGAGTGTAGCAAAAATGTAGGTAAGTTCTCTTTTACAAACGTTAAAGAAAAAGCTGATTAAACTAATTACCGATAGTAAATATATTGAATAGAAAATTTAAATTTTATTTTTAAGAATTTAATGTACTGTGGTTTATTAAAGTTTGGGTGAAGTAAATATATGCTTTTATTCCTGGCAGCATGTTAAGTAAAAGTGTATAAATCAATTGAATAATAGTAGTTAATTATTCGCTGTTGATTTGATGCATTAAATGTAAGAAAATAATTTTATGTCACATATTTAAAATAAGATGCAATAAGTCAACACACTACAATGAATTACATATAATTCAATAAGAAATTAAATATTTTCAAATATATTTTTGTATCATAAGGGCAAACTTCTTCATTACGACAAAATTTTATTATCATTTAATTTAAAAAGCAAGTTTTAGTATTAAAGATAAAAAAATAAAACCTGTGGCTAGCCAGTCTATATTGTGAGCCAATTTGGGTCTATACCTGTTTTTCTGACCGAGGACCGTGGGTGAGAACCATATGGCCCGATTAGGTGGTCAGCCTAACGCGAAACCTTCAGTGTTTAGTTCCCAAGCATGATTGGTACTTAGTTTTATCGATCCACTGAAGGGATGTGAGTTGACCTTATTTATCCTGAGGGTCCTAGAAACTCGGACCTGTGCTTTTGGAAGGTAAGACGCTCCCATTAAACCACCAGGCTACTATGTTAAATACATTATAAAGATATATTTAATGTTGGAGCAATTTTTAGAAATCCAGCAATTTTAAATTAATTGCTTATTTTTTAGAAAACAATTCTATTAATTAATATTAAATTTTAAGTGCTTCTATACTTTTAAAATTCCAATACCTTGAAACAGTTAATTTACTTTTCTTTTATGAAAGTAGTTTTTACAATATCTATATAACTTATTCATATCACCATTATCTTATTTTGAAGACGGTTTTTAAAAAAGTTTCCTTAAAAACGAATCATTGGAATTGAAAGATAATAATTGTACTGATTTTTATCACTAAAAAATATTTTGTTGCATTTACTTGAAATTCGCTCATCAAATCTTTTAATGCATATAAAAACTAAAATTTTACAAACTTACCTGAAAGGCAGTATAATATATTTGAAAAAAAGTATCACCAGTTTCTTTTCTGTAGGTGGAAAAGTTTATATATGTATACTATTAATACCCATATTATCTTAAAATAGATTATTGTATGTCTTATCATTTTCTAGATAATTTATCAATTATAAGTGCTTGAAATTACAGCTTAACTTGGAAACATTATCAAATATTACAATAGCTTCCATTTATCATTTTATTTATAAGATAGTTAAAGATAACAGTAGAAGATTTTTTATTGTAATATTTAACTATCTTAAACAGATTGAAATAAAGAATCAAAGAAATGTAAATTTGAAATTTATTTTATGTGTTTCGTCATTTAAGACTTATTTGAAACAATTGAAACGTTAAACAAATACATTGAAATTTTAAATAAAAGAGTTTTTTGTACATCAACAGTTTATAGACTTTATTATGAAAACTTAAATAACTTGAAGTATCACGGGTTTAAAATGTACAATGATAAGCAATTTATTTTGAACACTATATTTTATATAATATCAAAATATTATATTCCAGATATATTATTAAATAATGCATGAAAATTAATTAATCTTGAATCTTACAATGATTTAAATAAGAGTACTTATTAATGAAAATCTCAACTGTTTTCAATTCGCTATTTATAATATATAGTATTTTTTCTGGAAAGCTTTTTTACATGAATGGTCAAGGGATTTCTTTTATTTTTAAAGATTATTATTTAGATGTATTTTTCATATTATTTTTTTAAAATATGCAATAATCAGTATTCTTATGTAATGTATTCAAAAATAAATGGAAAAATCTCATGGGGTAATTTTTAAGGACAAAAACAAAAAAAGTCACATTTCTAATTTTAATATCGATTATTAACTATACAAAATGCTTTCTATAAATATTTTTGTTGAACGAAGAATAGAGGAGAAAGTATAGCAACTAGAAAAAGTTTTATTTCATATATGAAATTGGTTTATCAGCTCTCTAAGTTGTAGATTACAATAGGTTGTACTAAAACATTGTAGTTTTACTGTACAGTAAACTTTGCTACAATATCATCGACAGCAATTCATTCGCCTGGTGGACTCGCTTTTGGAGAACGCCTAGAAATTGAATTAGAGTCTGAACTAGGTCGTCGGGAATCTGGTATTCTACTTCAAGGACTGTTGTGTCTCCTTGTTCAAATTTGTGGGCTTCTATTTGTGGCATGTCCGATACTGACCTAAGGAACCTTTGGTGGAAAGAGCTAGCCTCCAGGTTAGGAAATACTGCGCAGACAATGAGCAAGAATACCAAAACCTTTGATGCGTACATCTGGAAAATAGTATAAATTATTAATACTAGTATAATATTTAAAATTTTATTCGTATATCAGCTCAGTAATGTTGAAAAGTTGATTGAGAATAGTAACTCAGAAAATAATACTAAGCGACCCAAAACAAAACATTTATGAATTATACAGACTTCATTAAATGTTATATTTGATTTAACTATAAAAGTGGAATTATATGTAAATAATAATGTACTACAGAAATTGCATTTAAGATCTAAAAGTTTCTTTTTTTCCTTCATAAATAAGTGGAAATGTTAATATATTTAGTTTTGCATCAAAAATTAATAAATATCATTTCAACTTCAAAACACAATAAAAACAAATTCAATTGATTCATAAAATGAAACAATTCTTTAATATAACTTTATAAAAGTTAAATTCAATTTTTTCCCCAAAAATGCTTGTACTTTAATTCTGAATGGACGTAAAATATATACATTTGCTTCTTCGGATAATCTTATGAATAATAATGGAATAAATGAGACTTTCTAATTTATATTTCCTCACTCACACTTTTAAAGTCATTCTGATATGCTAAATATAATCTGAAATTAAAATATGATCTACAATAATAAACTCATTTTTGTGAAAGTTTGCTGTAAGAATTTGTTTGAGAATATGAAGATATTTTAATAGCAACAAAGTTTGTTAGCCATTAACTGAGTAAATTTAATGATTTGTTCAAGTTCTAATAACAATGATTTTAAGATAAAATTTTATAATAATTTATAAACAAGTTTAATATAATAAGTTTATTTTATAAAATTTTGACATATATTGTAATAAATGTCATGGTGCCTTTTATTATTTATAAAATAATAAAAAATCTATTTTAAAACATAATTTTGTCAAAGTTCTTAAAATAAGTTACAAGCAATACTTGTTTTAGTTTTATTTATTAATTATATTTGTTTTATTATTTCACGATAACTTATGTTCGCATATTACTAATCGAAATGTTCAAATACTAATTGAAAATATTCTACACCATATTAAAGGAAATAAAATTTCTTTTAATCTATTTAAATTATTAGTCTGTCTTAAATCTTTTTCCCCATCCATTATATATAATAAATCAATTTATTCTTTCTTGTGTTATAATCTGATAGTTCTGGTAATATAACTCTAATTACTGTAACGATATCTTACAGTTTCAATATAATCCATATTGAAAATTTAATAATCTTGTAATCATGACAGTTTATATTCATTTTATTTTATACGGCAACAGAGTTATATCCTCTTTCAAATTTAAAAATGTTTGTCTTTGCTTGTTATATTTAATAATAAATTATGTTTTAACTTCTTATAATGAAAACAATTGGTCAAATTTGCTGCTTATATCATTTTATAAATTACATGGTACTGAAATGGATTTCACAAATTTTTAATGATATATTTATTTTCGTGAAGTTTTACTTATTTCTAAAATAGGTAGTAATTTATTTATATAAACTATTGATATAAATATATTTTAACATTTATTTATCAGATTAGAATTTATATTAATTCATTGATGATTTAGAAATAATTCAGTTCAAAAATTTTAAATATAAAAAATATATTTAAGATAAATAAAAACTCTATTAAATTAAAAAAATTTTGTAATTGTTAACTACAACATCTCTAAGAAATACGAAAAGTTCCTACCTTGAAGCAGCTGGAAAACCAATATGTGAAAGAAATTTATTTTATGAGTGTTTTATACTTTATTCGTAAAATAATTCTTCATTAAACAAAATGACAAAACAAAATTTTAGGATTGATTATTTCCAATGCATTCCTTTCTGAAGAGAATCATCTTACGTAGATTTTTCAAAAGTACATTAGCAAAAATGCAAAGTAAGAAATATAAACAAGTAAAAATTCATTTAAAAGTGAAATTACATTTGATATTCTTCGAATAGAATCTTTGATAACGTGAGTCATATGAAAGACGTGATCTGTCAGGTTTAGGAATTCCTTTCCATCATTTTTAATGATGCATAGTTTCTCAGTAGCAAACTATAAATACAATTTTATAATTCATAATATTTATAAAATACACTATTATAATAAATTATTTATTCTGACATACCGTTATAAATAGATAAAAATGTCTGTATTCATATTTTAGTATAAGCACAAACGTAAATACCACTAAAACCGTGCAGGAGGGAATAATAAAAATAAAAAAATAACATCATATTTTAGTAATTTTTAATGATAATAAGAATATTTAAAATTTATGGAAACAATATAAAGTATTCAAAAATGTGTGTTTTTATTCATCATCTTGAAATAATGTTTTTTGATTTTTTCATTTCGTGAACTTTTCATCTTCTTTATTTTATATGAAAGATTCTGAAGAATACGTTCAAGTAAAAACTTACTATACAAAATATTAAGAATACAGACAGTTACTTTTGAGATTTAAAATACTTCTTGTTACTTTATTTACACATTGTCTTACTATAATCATCCTACACCAAGGATTATAACTAAAAATATAAATGCTTTTGAGAAATTTTTCATTATATATTTTAAGACTGCAGATGAAAAAAACTGCTTAAAATTACTAAAAATAATTCATGAAGCTAATTTAACTCAATTATATGTTAACTTCAAATTATTACACAACTAATAATTTAATTTTTGAAAATTTTTAAAACTCGAAGAATTAGTATATTTATTGTATTTTACATCATTCAATGTATGTTAATTTTAAAATTTATTTGATAGATAGGATTTATATGACAATATTTATTTTAGAGATTTTTAATGTTTTACAACTTGAACATCTATTATCATAAGCCTTTTAGAATATTTTAAAAATGAAAACTCAGTCAACACAAAATCTAAGCAAATATTCAAAATAAAATATTTTTCCTTATTTGTCATCAATAATATTAATAAAATCTCAAAATATGTAATCCCAAATTGTGTTGATAACTTTTGATTACAGACATACAATTAAAAACATTTAATTTTAAAAAAAGGTTGCTCATGCCTACAAAAAATTGTTTCTGATATTATAAAGTATGCAAAAATTTGTTTCATATTTTAGAGATATAAAAGTGAAAAATATTACAATAATGTTTTCCAGTTTTATATCTCTCTTGAATTTGTTGTATATATACTAACTTGAATTACAAAATTTATAGCATGGGACACGAACAGCAAATAGCAACGTTGCTTTGTTTGTATGCATAATGACTAATATTGAGATGTCGGGCATATGCTACTTGAATTACTTTATTTGTATGTAAACAGTGAAAAATTTTATTGTTTCTTTGTTTATACTTATTTGCGTACAAATGCTGAATATTTATTCTTTGTTATTTGTACAGAATTAAAGTTTTGACTCTTTGAGATATAAGCCTCGATATTAAAATTGCAAGTGAAAGATTAAATAGTACCGAATATTTTGTGATTAACAGGGAAATTCTTATCTATCAACAGTTAATATTTCCAGAATAAATTAAGAGATCTACAATACCACTTATAGAAATAAATACTAATATGATACTTTTTCAATACTGTGACACTATTTCAAAAAATCTAGAATATTTGTATTCTCTTGCAGGACTTTGCTTGAGAGATTCCCTAATAAAGTGTCCTTCCAGTGGATTCCCTCCCACTGTGGCATTGAGAGAAACCCCATGTGAAACTGAGATTACATTAATCTAAACTTGAAATTTCTAGAATCTCTAGGCGCTTTCGTCGTGATACTGCCTTACACCTTTCGAATGGCAAGCCTTGGACTGTACTCTTCTCTGCTCCACACACTATTCCTGACTTCCCTCGAGCGACTGCAGTTGCTACATTTAAAATGCTGACTGGTCACGTCTGTCTCTGTACCCATCTCTTCCGTTTTAACATTGTGGATTCCCCAGCGTGATCTCTTTGTATGTCTGAACATGTTATGACTGCTTCGGACGAGTGCTCTGCACTGTTTTTTCTTGTCGTGTTGCAAGATATTGGAGAGACCGTTGTCTAATGGCCTAGAGGCCAAACGACAGGCATTTGTAAATAGTAATAATCTTTGTATGTCTAATAACAAAGTTTGTGAGTACTTTTTCTTAACAGCAATATTTACTTTTATTTTGAATTTATTCTTATTATTTTTGTATTATATTAAAAACTTTCACAGAATTTTTTTATTACGATAGTCTTTTTAATATTTACTAGAAATAGAGAAACGGAAATAAATTAAACTTTTTCGAGCTACAAATAATATTTCCTCCTCCGTTTAGTCTCCTGCCTTTGTTTTATGGTCGAATTTAATTAAAAATGTTTTAAAATTGCTATTTTTTTATCCTTCGCCCATGTTTGGCATCTGTGCCATAATTTGACAAGATTCTTAATAAAATGATGATGAAGCAAAGAAATATTTAAAATTAGAGTCCATAGAGTTGTCTCTTTGTGAAACTTTAAGACAATGAGGCAATGCCTGAAATGATCACTATCTATATCCCCCTGTTGGAACAGAGAGAAACGAACCGAATCCATGATTCCGATAAGATGTAAATGCTTCTGCAAATAGTCACTCATGTCCAGTTATTCTTTAAACATGAACATGATGGACTTAACAAATTATATTAATAACATTCCATTCTTATTAATGCTATGTAAGAAAATGGTAATTATCCATTGGTAATAATTACAAATTTACTTTTAAATTTTCCTTCCAAATAAAAATTAAAATTAAGTGAAGCATCTTATTGAAAATTTTATCATTAATTTTTGAATGGTTATGAACATATAGCAGCTCTAAAGTGACATTATGATGGAAATCCTGTTGATGAAAATTCTGTTTTTTGAATGAAAATTCTGTTTTTGCATTTTTGTTTAACTTATTTGATTTGTATTTTTTAGACAGCTTTAAGTATTTTCTGCAAACTTTTCTGAATACTTGAATTTGGTGCTTATGTCAGCATCCTCAATTACACAGTGGAACAAAACAAGTTACTCTATTAATGATATAAAATAGTTAGATAACAACAAAGCTACTAAATACATTTAATTTATATTTGGTGATAAGATTAGGAAATGATAAACATTAAAAAACGATTATGAATAGCTGTATTTGCTATACTCCTATCAGCATAATTTTGATAAAAAGTTTTTATTTTTACAAAAATGAATAACTCATTTTGTTTTCTCTGTGTTTAGTAAATTACACTAGTGTACTGTTGTACAATATTTATGCATTTGTATTGATGAAAACTATTTTGGTCATTAACGAATTCGTTTTCTATGCTTGTATTAAGTTGAGTGAAATAGTCATACTTAAAAATCCTTTTCTTCTTTAAAATTCTGAAGTGTAAAGAAAACATAGTATTAAATACTTTTCTGATATTTTTTCAATGTATTGTTTTTAAATTTTAACTCTTAAAATTATAAAATATTATTAATTATTTTTAAATTAGAAAAACAGTGAAATGAGTTTTCATAAAGTTATTTTAATTTAGAGCTGTAACATAATGAAAGCCTTGTTTATTTTTGAAATTTTTGTGCGTCAATGTACTGTAATGTACTGATGGTTGTCAAAATGTTGAAAATTCCTTAGATTTATACAGACTCCATTATTATTTTAAAGTAGGTTTATCTTTGGTACGTAATGCAACTTGGATTCTCCTATGAATCAATTTATTCAAATGTTGAATATTGTTTAAAGGAATATTGTTCCATTATTCATGTATATATTTTGAAAATTTTGGGAGAGTTGTTATTGAAGAAAATTGATTCTGTATTGAACACTTTAAAATAGATCATATGTAGCAATCTCAGAAAGTAACTTATTTATCAAATATTTTTTGATATTTACTTACAATGTGTAAATGGAAATTAATCATATTTCAGTGCTTGTATTCTCGATAAAGTAACAAAATAAGTATATGTTTAAAAAAACATGTTTTCGCCAATTCAAAGTAAAAATTAAATACCTTCAAAACTCTGAAGTAATATGCTTTGGTATTGTTGAATAAGTTTGCTACAATAATCCAAAATAAGGCATTATAGTCTGCAAAGTCGAATTCTTAAAAGAAAAATTTGAATGAATTGAATCGCATTATAGAAATGAATATCGAGATAGGTAATCAAACATATCAAATAAAACCTTCTTTTTCAGAAATATACATCCTTTAAGAAAACAACTGTTTTTTTTTATTTAGAAACGTTTTGAATCAACCAACCTGTAAGATTTATGAAATAATTAAAACTTGTGAACGGAACTAAAACTAAAATTAGCTTAACTAAAATTCCAGCTCAATAAATAAGAAGCGAAGAGAATAATTCATTTGAAGAATACATAATTTAGAATTATAAAGGAGAGAATTTATTTTACTGCCATGAAACAGATTAATATTTGTGGTCTAGTAGAAACAATTATCAAGGAAAACAGAGCTTCAGAAATTCTCTTCTGGTGCAAAATGTTTCTTAATATTAATATCTGAAAAAATAATATTAAGTTCATTATGGATAAAAGAAATATTTCTCATTTCTGATAATCAGTAAGAATGATATCATTTAGTATGTATTAAATAGATGGAAAGAAAGGTTGGGCTAAATAATAATTTAGATTAATCTTTGTAAATATAATCCTGTGAGGGCTGAAATTTGTCTGGAATAACAGAACTCCAGTATGTCTGCTCCCTTTCGGACATTAAGGTCACCTTCTTGCTCATCACTTTCAATAAGTTCACCATCACTTTCGATATAAAATCCAGTGCTGACTTATAATCCCTTCTTCTATACCCCCAGCACAAATTTCTGAACATCCAGGAATTTTCATAATAATGTTTCATAACTCCCCATGTGAGACGTTCATTCAAATTTTTTCATTTTCTTACCTTTTCTTTTCTTGAGCTTTTTCCTTTTTCTCATTTTCCGTCTCTTCTTCAGTCTAATTTATTTTTGTGAAATTTTGAAAGCGATTTGGATAGACGGTATTCGGATACTATGCGTGCTGGTAAGGCTATCTTAAGCTTGAAAGCCATTCCATTAAGTCCAACTAAAGTGAACAGGCAGATGGACTTAAGGTTGTCTTCTAATTTTGGTGCTCCAAGTTTTCAGATCAATCGAAGCTGCTTTCTTCACAATACCATGAAACCAAATCTGAATTTGACAGCCCTTCTCTCACCATTCTCAGGTGGGTCGGTTTTACGGTTATCAAGATTTTAACTGTCTCATACCTGTTTTTAGGTTTTTAGAAAGTTTCTGTTTAATGGAGATGGAAAAACAACGCTACTCATTCTTGAATTAGAAACAACAATAACTTCAATAACAAACCGGTAAACTTAACTTATACGCAGTATTTTACTTCGAGATTTTGTAAGTACAGCATTTATAATTAATTTGATCCACAAATTATTAGAGATATAAAACCGCTTTTAAATTTGTATTCATCAATATACACAAATTCAAAATTATGCGAAACTTTAAGAAAGGGATTATGATTTTAATATGAATACGATTACAACGATAATTTATTTTTAACTGTTATATTTGCATTATTTTTTTTTGATAAATAAAATTTTCAATAATTAATCATTCTTCTTACTGTACAAAGTAACTACTATGAACGACTTAAAATTTATCAATTTAAAACAGTTTCCACATCACTTTTAAATCAAAATTTAGTAAGTATACTCTTAGTTAATTTTTTAAATATTCTTCTAAAATATTCTTGTAATGTTAGTGTGAATTGATAATTATTTAACTTTGTGGCTTATCTGATATCTTTATATCAATATAATGATATCACTTCTTCAAAATATGAAGCATGGCGAGTTTTATTGTTTCAGCATGTTGTATTTTTAGAAAATATATACAATGGTCATTCAAGTACTTATCATAGACATTTAATATAATCACAGTTAATTTACAAACATTTATAAATTTTCAATCATATTTCATTTAGAGCTGTCACGAAACTTCGCATTTTTGTGCTATTATTTTCAAGGTAGCGAACACTTATTTTAATTAACATTCATTTGTTCATTTTAAAGACATCACAAGAGTACTAAATAAAAATGGGTCTTTGAATTTTAATGTTTTATAGGAATTAAAATATTGGTAAAAGAATTTTAGGCACGATTGAGCAATAATTTTTATGTAAAATTGAAGCAATGAAAAAAATCACTTATAAATTTCTAATTAATTAAGCATTTTAAAAATTTATCTTTTGTTAATTAATATTGTCTGAAGAAATAAAATAATTTTTTTCTGAAAATATATAAATACTGATGGAAAATTGTAATAAATAGTTCTAGACGTCCTAAAGTCTTAATTTTTTAATATTTTATTAAATTCTAAATAAGTTTTCTGCTTTTAAGCTCCTCTGTTTCATGGATATTTATTTATTTTATCATTTTTTATCAATACAGATTGCGCAAAACGATATTATCAGATAAATTGTAACACGGTCAAATAATTTCAAACCCAACACAAGCCTTATTAGTTTAACATAAAATGATATTTAAGAGCTTATTTAAACACTCAGTTCTTAACTTCAGTTTTTCATATTAAAAATAAATATAAGATTACTGGTCACAATATTTTATCAATCATGTATGTATATATATATATATATATATATATATATATATATATATATATATATATATATATATATATATATATATATATATATATATATATATATATATATATATATATATATACATATACATATATGATTATATATATATATATATATATATATATATATATATATATGTTTCATATTTTTGGTGTTAATTAATTTGAAACATCTGCAGAATTATATTAAAAATTCTGAAACATAGTTGAAATTCTTATCACTTTATCGAAAAAAAGAAGTGCTTAGAAATAATGAGTTAGCAATAAGTTGATAAGTGTTACCTTCAATATAAAAGTGAATTATTCTTTTATTGAAGACAGTTAAAATAAATTTTTATAAATTTGCGATTGCTTTGTGATTTTTAAATTTCCATCAAAAATATGAAAAATGTAAGTTATATATTTTTATAGTTAAATTAGTTAAGCAGTTAGCATAAAATATATTATCTATGTTTTTCTTTTATTAGTATACACTTTATAATAGTTAGATGTTATATACATATTCTCTCAAACTGTAGTTTTTATAATTATTGGTATTTTTCATATTAAAATTACTATTAAAATTTCACTATTGCAATTTTTGTATTGAATTTTTTACTTAAATACGTTAGTTTTGTGCCAATTAAAAAATAATTAGCCGTAATATAAGGAAATAAATATTTTGTTGCTCATATATTCATCAATGATAGTTTTTTTAAACAAATGAGAAGTAATATATTAATTCAGTTTAATATTAAATTATTTTTTTACTATGAAAAGCACCCAAGAATCTTAGCAAAATTTATAACAGTAAAATTAAACTGCATACGACAAACCATATTGTTTAACATAAAATACATAAATATCATATTATTTCATACATCAAAGTATATAATTAAAAATTGCAATAAAAATTAAAATTTTAAGTATGTTATTAAGTTTTATAAATTGAAATCTTTCGCAAGTAAAAATATTTTAGTCTTTTTTGTTTAAAACTTTTCATTTTTTTATTTACTTTTGAATTCAAATGACTTTAAATGGGTTTATATACACAACTCCATACATACAGCTTAGTTTGTTGTTCTCCCTATAAACTCTTAAAATATTCTTTCTTAATTATTTAAATGTTTTCAGTTATATTATTCAAACACTTGTTGTTATTTCCTCTTAAATAAGAATAAATATTTATTGATTACTTATAAAATAAAATTTGCATATAAAATAAATCACTTTTTGAGGAAACTTTTAAAACTGTCAAGAATTAAGAAAACATTAGTGTCGTTGACAGCTTATAATTTTTGGTTATAAAACGATTTATATATAAAGTAAAATCTAAAATGCAATGAAAATTAATTACTAAACAGACTATGAAATATTGTGATTGAAAATTTCAGCGAAAAAATGCTAAATTAAAATATGAGGAGAGAATATTTTGGTACAATACTTTGATTAATAATCCTTTTTTATATCAACGATTGAAGTTTATGCGCAATTTTTTTACCTTCAAGCACATTTTTATGCAGAATACAATTGACATAAAAATAAAATTCTCATTCGTGAAGAGTAGATTAATCATATTTAATACAAAATGACAGAAAATAATAAGCACTGACTTTTATAACAACTTAATACAAATATTTAACTTCTGCAACAAGTACATCCTACCTTTTTAAGTCTTATCTATATTTTCAGTTAAAAATAGTTCGTTGAAACATTTATTTCAAAGGAAACGTATTTTCTTAATAGTTTTGGGCAATTTTGTACAAAATGTAATAAGCATTTTATAAATACATTTTGTCAAGAATCAATATTTTTTTAATTTACCAATTAATAAAAGAAACATGTATCAGAATACATTTTCAAAATTTCTTTACATTTATAGGGGTAAATCTGATAGAATAAATTAAATTACCAAACTCTAATTTAATATGTTGTCTGTTAATATCTAATATTAATAACTATATTTTACAATATTGTTAACAAATTCTGTTTCTGTGCCATTATGACAGTGTACTTTCAAAAAATTTGATGTTTGTAATATTAGACTGAAAAATATTTCAGAAACCCCATTTTTTCATTCAAATATAAAATTATTAATACCCTTTCAACTTTATATTAAAATGAAACAAAATGTCCAATACCAATTGATTCCTACAGCAGAAATAAATTTGTGGGTGTTCAATTTTACTGTATCTTTTAATAATGTTGAATATTACACTTTAATTCCACTATATTTTGCTTGTTCATACAGATATCTCATGAGAATATTTATTACATAATCTTATTAAGTTTAATTAATTTTCCTAATGGTGTAGCAGTAAATCTGAAGCAGTCGATTTTTTAGAAGATTGCTGTATATATAATAATAAATTTCCTCCTTCTATAAATATTTCGAAATAGTAATCCATTTGCAAATCAACTTTTGGAACAGGTTTTGGAGGAATAATCACAAACAAAATTACAGATGTTAGTTAGAATTTATTTTTCTAAGCGTCACAAAACAAAACAAATATTTGAAATCAAATATGACCTTAGAAGTTGATAGATGCATTAATGAGATTGGTGTCTCTAACACTCATAATTTATATGTAAATCTGGCTTAAGTAGCCCAAGCAATTATATAATTATATCATTAATTTAAGACTGACATCTCCAATACTACTGGGTTGACAACTAATTGATTACCGATTTCAAAAAGAAGGAAAATTCAAAATATTTGCTTGAAATATAACTTTATTCAATTAAAATACTGTCCGCTATTGTTGATGACCTTTTGCCATCGTTCAGCAGTGTAAAAATTTCATGTTCGTAAAATTTCTGATCTTTGCTATCAAAAAGCTGAATTAAATGTGATCTGACATCATCAGCGTTATTAAAAATTTTACCATTTAAGGAGTTCTGCGTGGAACAAAACAAATTGTAATTTAAAATCGTAAGATCATGCCTATATGTTGGATGTGACAAAACATCCCAACCCAGTTCCAATAACTTTTTGCGAGTGATCAAAGACGCGTGGGGCTTTGCGTTATCATGGGGGAAAACAACACCTTTACAATTTGATAATACCAGTGGCTTTTCTTTAATTGCATCGTTTAGTTTAGCGAATTGTTGAACATACACGTTTGATTTTGTGACATAACTTCAAAGTACAAAATTCCTTTATAATCCTACCAGACTGACAGCATAATCTTTTCTTGGTTAATCTCGGCCTTTGATGTCGTTTGGGATGGTTCATCTTGCATCATCCACGATCACTTCCGATTAACGTTGTTATAAGCTATCCACTTTTTGTCACCAGTAATTAGGCTTTTCAGAAAGGGATAAATTTCTTTGTATTTCAGAAGCGAATCGTAGATGCGTTGCGTCAAATGAATTTGCTTAAGCTGGTGAGGGATTTATAGATCGAGATACTTGACATAATCACATGTTTAATTTTTTTCAATGCATATATGCGATACATTGAGCTTCTCTGCAATATCACGTGTTGTGCAATGACGATCTGATTCGATAATGGCCTTGATATGGGTTTCATTGACTTCATTTTTCAGTGAAAAATCACCAGAACGAAATCTGACAAACTAATTTCAATACTGCCTTTCTTTCTAGGCTTCATTTTCATATACAGCACACAACTTCTTTTGTGCTTGCGATGCGTTCTTGTCTTTTCGGAAGTAATACTATGAAATATGTCTGAAGTGCACGTCCTGTCCTTTTACTTTTAAATTGGGATAAAAAAATTAAATCACTAATCGGTATAATATTTTTACTAAATTAAAGGTACAAGTCCAAACAATAAGAAAAAAATATAGTTTAGATGCTTTGACTATGTTAACATAACAAAAAAGAAAGTGTAAAGCCCATCCATCTACAAAATCGGCAGTTACTTAGGTGCTAACCCAATAAAAGTACTTAATCATAACATGGCTTAAGAAATCTAAATAAATTCTTAATTATGCATGATGAGATTGAAATTTCTAAACCATAGTTATCCTATAAAGTAAATCTTAAGAAGCCAAAATAGATATTATAGTTATAAAAACGATGTCCTCTTTGTACAACACACGCCGCAAGCTCCCGCCGTATTCTACGCTATTCTTTTTCTTGCGTCGCTAAGAGGGGCTCTTGTTATTTATTCCACTGATGTATAAAAGTCTACACCATGAGTAAAGGGCCCCCATGTGCCAGATCCCCATAGATCAATTCCTGCTCATCCCACAGCTGCCTCCAGGAAGGAGACAACAAAGTGGCAGAGAGGGAACAGGAATAAAGAGAGAAAATTTTCTTTCCATTCAAGAACCTCAAACATTTTAGGTGGCCACCTCTAAATCTCGTCATGGCCCATTGGAGAGACCGAGGGTCACAGCATGATAGGAACAGACCAGAACTGTTGACAGCCATACCAATACTGAAGACACCATACAAAGCAATTGCTTTCTGTTAAAGACTTGATTTTAAGGAGACAACAATTGTTTCCTTTATCTCGTGAAGAGAGGTAGAGGAAGGAACTCAATATGCTTTCGATTTTCACTGTAATAAAATTTATTAATATCACTAATTTTATTTATATTGAAGTCACTAATGCAATAATTACTTTAAAATCAGCGTTAATAATATATTGTGCCTTAACTAATTTCATTTAAATCATAGCAGTAACTTAATAACAGTATGCTTTAAATCATACCTACGAATTTTTCATTTATTTCAGATGTACATGATAAAAGTCTTTGTCATATTTTTCTGTTTACTTCTATCTGTTCACCATGGTAACTCCCAAGAAGCAACAACCATGATAGCAATCTCAGACAACAATAAGAAACTTCTCCAAAGCATTTTCAATTTAGTGGCATCATCACTTGGACTTACAAGTGAATCTTTAAGACTGCCCTTGGAAATTCTTGCTAAGGTGGCAAAGGCATTTAGGAATTTTTCGTAAGAAATATAATGATCAACATCTCAAAATTTGTATCAAATACATTTTTTAAAATTTCTTTGAAAATAACTTATTTTGAAATGCTGTATGATTGAATAAAATGTTTTGATGTTTTAATATAATGTATTCTATTTTTAATATTTGTAATAAGAATTTATAATAGAAATTAAACAAAATTCAAATGTGTAATTTAGAAAGTTATAATTATTTTGTTCCTTTAAATGACACAACAATGTAATATTATTAAATAAAAATTAATAATTAAAAATTTGTCTGTAGTTATTTAAATTATGGAAGTATTGCTTAAAAGACTTGGAAAAACGGCTATTAATTATAAAAAAATTCAAATAAAAATTAGTTAAACTATTTCATGTTTAATCAAAAGTGAATCATTAGAATGAAAAAGTAGTTAGTTCATGAAAAAATCTAGTTAAGTAGTTTCATGAATAATCAAAAAAACATTATTAGAACGAAATACAATAAATTTTGATATAAAAAATTTTTTTTCCATCGATTCTATTTTTTTAAGTTTAAATCAAACATTATCAAAAGATAATTTATTTTGCGGCATAATAACTGATTAATAATCTAAATATCACATTATATAGAATTTGAAACTTTTATGAAATCATCTTTTGTGAATTCAAGTTATATAGAATATTAAATAAGTCTTATTGTTTGAGAAACCAAATATTTACATGTGTGATGTTAGTATCTAACATCAGCTAACGAAATTCTTTATCAAAACAATGTGACAATTACTATTCACAAACTTGACTTAATATTTCAATAATTGCCTAAAAGACGTGTTTACTAAATATCTTGTGGCATTTGGAATCAGCTTCCTAATTTCGTGTAGCACGATTTTTTTCAGTTTTATTTTTGGTTCACTTACATGATTATTTTCTCTACATTTTGAATGTGTATTACATGGAATGCATACACATAAAACAAGAATATATGATTTTCATATCTTAATAAAACTTTGATTATTTAAAAATGTTATTGCAAAGCGTACTTAAGTTCATAAATCTGTTAGCTAGTTAACAGATTAGTTAAAAAATCTGTTAGCGAGAATTCGTGGATTTTTTTAAAATACCAAAGTTTTCTTTTTCTATATTTATAAGTATTATCTAATTTATAATAATGAATACATTATTTAAATTACATTTTTAATGGTTTTAATAATATCTTCATTTAAAAAATCCACAAAAAGTCAAAAGGGAGTTAGTTTATTTGTTTCTCTGCAAAAAAATTTCAAAAAGCATGAAGATTTTTTATATTTAACAAAACTTTAAAAATGCATAAAAAGTAGTTAAGGTCAAAATACAAATTTTTAGCAAAAACTGTAATTTATCTCAAAATTATAAGGAACAACATAGTAGTAAATTATAAGAAACAACAAGAAACTAATTCTTTTTTATTTTCAAAACAACATAGCAAATAGTCGTATAAGACAAAATAAATACTTTATATGTTAAATAAAAGTTGTCTAGTAAGTTATTTAAAGATAGTAAGTTCGAATTTTGACCCATCAGAAGATCCGTCGTATTTAGTAATGGGCACTTAAAATTTATCGTGATCGCAATGTTTTTCTTGAGAAATAATACGTTTGTGGTTAGTAGGATAAGTCTTGGGAAACTTCTGTTTGGTCCCTCTCGTTCTAAATTACGAATATCCACTCTTTTTTTGAGTCACAATATGCTCCACTGGTTGTCAAACTGTATAAAGTTGGGATCGCATCCTCCTCTTGCAGTGCTAAAAGTTAAACACCAAGTAATCGAGCATTGGAAAAAATGGATTAAAAATGCATCCTTTCTTTTAATGTTTAGTTAAGAAAAAAGGAATTACGCAAACAATTTATACAAATAGATGGTGTTAGGGAAATCAGTAATGTTCTTTCAACATGTTTTAATGCGAGTGATTTCGCCTTTATCTGCAAGATAAATACCATTCATCGTGTAATAAGCTTTTAATGTTTTCGCCAACATATTTTCAAGCGAATGTCTGCGAGAAACCTTTTTGTAAGCTTTTTTCCAATCAAATATGTGATCATACAAGGATTTTTTCAAAAGTCTTCAATGGTATTCGTTCTGATTCCGAAAGGAATAATGTAACAGTCAATCTAATGTCAGTCTCTTTATATTATGAATTCTTTTCATTCAAATGTGATAGGAAATCTTTAAAATTACTTATATCATCCTTCAATTTTGTAATATAGACAAATGTGTAGCATAATGATTTTATTAAAAAGTTAATGTATATTTTAACTAACAAGAATTTTGCAAATAATCAATTATCTTATAATAATGATTAACTTAATCTCTCACATCCTTATTTTAACAGTTTTGCCAAAATTATATGATGCAATTGTGGAACTTTGCTAAACACATTTTTGCATACACTATTTGATATGCAGATTATTATGTATAATTGAAGCAAAAAGAAGTTTAGATGAATGTATGTTGAACTCATGTCCATAAATTAAGGATAATTGAGAATCGCACAGAAATTAAACTCTAAAATAAAAATTTCACATGCAGAATTATCACACACATCTTGAAGAATACTATTCAAATTACAAGAAACCCACAGATGGCACCGATAGTACGTCACAATGGCGAGAGTGTAAGAGAGAGGTATATATGGAATGGTTGCAAAGAAGTAAAATTGTTCACAAGCGCTTTAAAAGCCTTTCAGTGAAATAATAGTTATGGCACAAAGGAAGCATTTGGATGATGTTTTACGTGGTGGAATTATCGGCCGTCTGGAATGTGAACGTATCCATCTGGAAGTATACGAAGAACTTGGAATCGCCCAGAGTGTCATCTACAAGCTTTGGCAACGGTTCCAAGATGATGGTAATGTGAGTAGACGTTACAGCACAGGTCGCCCCCGAGTTACAACGCCGAATGAGGACCGGTATTTGGCAGTTATTGCCAAAAGAAACAGACGGAGCACAACATCAGACCTGTCTCGTCACCTCTCTTCAGTTACCGGTACGACAGTTTCAAGGCAGACCGTGTACAGACGCTTAGGGCACATTGGTCTATATGCTCGTAGGCCTGTCAGATGTGTTCCACTTACCGCAACACACTGTCACCTGCGCTTAGCCTGGAGTAGAGCGCATGCATTGTGGACACCACAACAGTGGTCTTGTGTGATATTTTCCGATGAGTCCAGGTTAAGATTTCAATCTGATTCTCGGCGGACTTTCATATGGAGAAGGCCAGGTACCTGTTACCACCAAGAGAACGCCATTGAACGACACCGTTAACGGTGGTGCAGGATTGCTCGTTTGGGGAGGAATTACTTTGGTTCTAGGTCTAACCTGCATGTTCAGAATGTAACCATGACAGGCCAAATCTATCGGGAAGTCATTCTGGAACAACATGTACGTTTGTTTCGGGGCACCATGGGCGCAGAATTTCCGTTTATGGATGACAACTCCCGTCCTCACCGTGCAAACATTGTAGATGAATGCTTCAATCGGAGGATATCACCCGTATGGACTGGCCAGTATACTCACAGGACTTGAATCCAATAGAGAATGTGTGGGACATGCTTGACCGACGAATTGCAGCCCGCCAACCCCCTCCCACATGTCTACTGGAACTTCAGAGAGCATTGCTTGATGTGAGTGGTGTAATATTCCCCAAAATCAGATCGATAATTTGATACTCAGCATGCCTACGGGCTGTATTGCATCGTCTAGGGAGCATACTATGTATTAACCTTTATACCAACCATCTTATATTGGTTTATGTAAATAGGTTCTTTTTTGAAATTTGCTCCAGGGAGTAAAAATTGCAATTTTTATTAAGGATGTCAAACATATAGAATCTTTTTTGCTATTTACCTTTTGTTTAATAAAATAGACTTTACAAATAAGTCACATTTATTTTGCTTCTTTCTCTTTCTTTTCCTGAACTTGCATTATCCTTAATTTATGGACACAAGTGTATATAAAGTTAGAATAGGTTAACATTCGGTAAAATCACATAATTTTTTCTGTTCTTTAAGGATCTAAGTGATATTATTGTGAAACTTTTTAAGTGATATTCTTCTTGAAACTCTTGAGAATCGTGAACCGATGCTTGACGTGTACCTAAATTTAACGCGTATGCCTTTTGGTTTTCAACTGATTGAAAAAGTATTATTATATTATGGAAACCGATGATTGGCTTTTATTAGTACCAATATTATCTCTTTCTTGCTTCAATTTACCAATTATCCAATTTACTGTTGCATCTAGGTTAATGTGATCTAATAAATGCAGTTACTGGTGAGGCTGTATTAGTTGTTTTAGCTAGATAAATCTGTCATGGATGTTTATTTTTCTTTTAATATTTTATCAAACATCTTTTGGGTGTCGATTTGGCAGTCTAAAAAGAAGGCATACTTTTAAGTTCAAAGAAATTAGAAATCTGTATTGGTGAATTGTGAATGACCTAAAATTTCAAGTGCTGAATAACTGATAGGATGTCTAATATGATATGTGTTGTGATGTTCATTGACCTCCACAAGAAAATGGAAGTGCATTGCTTCTTCCAATTCTGATATAATTCGTGGCGAATGGTCTATGGCTGATTATAGAATAATTAAGAAAGCACTCACATAGCAAAGTTTTGAGGATATTTCTAGAATTAAAAAATATGCCAATCATTCTTGTTCCGATATATCTTCAATTCTTGCCAACTGATCGTAAAATTAAATTAAGAAAAGACTTAAAGCAGGTCTTGGGTGATGGAATGTGAATAGTTCGATATTAAAATTACTTTGCTGTTTTTTATTTATTTATTTTTTTGTTAGCATGTCAGTTATTTCTTTTACTTCTGTTCCTCTAAGTTCTTTTATCCATTTTATACTTAATTTCCAAGTGTATTGATATTGATTCAAGAATTACATTATGTTGTTAATTATTAAAAAAGAATCATTGCTTATATATTGTTATCGAAGATATCAACAGTAAGTAATGCTTTTGCTTATTAGAAACAGTATTTATCTTTAATCATTTACAAATTTATACAAAAGTATTCTAAAATATGATCGGAATTCTTATCAGTTTATAATTCCAACTATGCACTTAGAAGTACTGACTTAGCAATAAAATATGAAATTAACCTTCAATATAAAAGTAAATCATCATTCATTGTGTTATAGAAGACATTAAAGATAAAAACTTATATATATATATATATATATTATATATATATATATATATATATATATATATATATATATATATATATATATATATATATATATATATATATATATATATATATATATATATATATATATATATATATTACACATTTATTCTTGTTGAAAATACATTAGAAAGTGTTATTATATGCTCTCGTGTGTGTGAGAGAGAGTACGTTTTTTAAATTTATAGAGAAACCTTTTAAATATTTGATTTTCATTCTATTATCCTCTAATAATAATATATTTCAATTAATTTTTGTAAATGGTATTTAAAATTTTATATTTTGAAGATAACAATCTAAATACACATTGAAGTATGTGCTAAAAATTTGAATTTTTTAGCGAAAATTTGAGAAACAATACTTTTATTTTAGACCAAAATATTATTCCCCTCAAAATACCTTAATAAAATGTACGCTGGAATTTATGTAAATATTTAAAAGAGTTTAATTTTTTAATCTCACAAAAGTGAGAAGAGACTACTTAAATGCCTTTTGATTTAGAATTTTCAATGTAAGAAGTGAAATTTTTTTTTTTTTTGAAGTTGAAAGAATACTTTTTTTTTAACAGGACTCATTTAAGTTTAACATTATTCTTACATTATTTATTATATTGTGTCTGGAAAAATTTATTTTATACTTATTTATTTTAAAATATCGTAATTTATATTGAATATTTTCATAAATTTTCATTTTACTTTTCCTTTGAGATTAGAATAACTTTTTCATAACGAACAAAAAAAATTCATAATTTGAATATTTACAACTTTCTTATACTTTTCACTCATTTTACTTTTGTATATCTATTTTCTTCAATTAGGTTATTGGATAAAACATTTTGTATACATGGTTTCATTTTAAAGTTAACCTTCAGAGCAAAAACAGGCTTTTTCTTAGATCGATACTAAATTCTTTTAAGATATAAAGTAATATAATAAATTTCAAACGCATATAAAAATAGTTGTGAGCAATAAAACTCAATGCAGTAATCTTTGTAAGAAACATTTTTGTTGTAATTATTATAAAATTCATAAAATATCTTAATTTTTTTCTGCTTAAAAATCTACATTTCTTCCATTAATCCTTCCATTTGTAAAATTTTACTTACTTATTTTAACTTTCAAATGTTTAGTTACTTTTTTAGTAGTAAATAATTTATTTAATTATTTACAAAAATTTATTTTGGCATTTTCTTATTAAGAATAAAATGACTTCAATCAGATGATTGTAATTTACTTTATTCTTTTTACTATTATACTTCGTCAAATTTTTTATCCTTTTATTGAATAATTGGAGAGAATATATACATCTTGCATATGTATCTTGAGGTCATATTTTATTGTAAGAAAAACAAAATTTATTTCTCATTTGATATTCATTAAATAATCACCAAAATGCTCTTAGGAGTCATGAATTTAAGGAGTCATTTTAAGAAATAAAATTCCGTTGTATACTTTATACGAAATATTTTGGAGACGAATTTGGTAAGCTCATATGAAAATAGCGTCTATAAAAATAATAATTTTTATAACAGTTAATGTTTCAGAAAGATAAACCAGTTTAAAAATTCATAAACGTTTTGATGAAAAGTGGATGTTTCAGCACTGAATTCTTGCTCTTTGTACAAAAAATTTTCCAAAACTTTTTACTTCTATGATTGTTTGTATTATTTTGATTTCACGATAAAAATACGAAACAGGTTTCTAAAATTTGTAAAAATATATTTATTTATTATTAAAGCTTTTCATTCAAGATATCAATACCAGTAATACGAATGCAGAAGCCTTAAGAGAAAAAAGTGAACATTACCTTTTAATTAATTTGTTTAGCATTCTCGACATAAAAGTTCTACAATTAAGTTATAAGTTAAGTTTATTAAAAGGTAGTGATATATACGCAAAATTTTTAAATATTCCATTATTTATTTATAAAAGTTTCAGAATTCTTCTTAGTGTCTTGTGCAGTATTGCTAATATTAATTAAAACTAAAGAAAAAGCGAAAAAAAGCGGAGAACTTTTTGAATTATTAGTTATCTGATTTTCAAGTTATGAGTTCAGAAATTCGTGAATTTTCCTTCAAATGTCGATACGTGTACTGGTTCAAAAACTGCAACAAATGACAAATCACGATGGAAACAGATACCGTTTGAAAAAGTGGGGTAGAGCGACAAGGAGTGTTGGAAACCCTTTATTACTAATACGCAAAACAAACCGAAGGAATTAAGCACAAGGTGTGTTTCTAAAATTAAAAATTGTTCGTAATTATACGCAACATTTGTGATAGTAAGATTTGAAAACCCCGATTTCCTGGTTAAGAAAGGATCATTCTCATGGACAGGAGATAAGGAGTTTTTCTATTTATCCAACTGAAAATTCGTTGTGTTCACTAACTGCTATTGAGGCATGTAAAATGCAAATGCATTCATCAAAAATAGAACGTTAAAACAATGCTCCTCAGCTTTTGGGGAGTATTTGACCGATCAGGTGTCGATATATTCATTTGACCATAGTTAAAATTTAAAAAATTGTGTTTAGAAATCAAAGCCAACAGAAAAAAGGCAGTCAGATAAGTTTTACAAAAAAGCTAATATGCTTATTTCTGTATCGGTTTTGAAACTAACTTTTTTAATCTAAATACAGTTTGTCATCCTTACACCTTACTTGTAACGTAAAATTCAAATTTTAATTAATATACATTTTTATCTTTAAAAATAAAATTTAATTAGGATTTTAAAAGCGCGGTATAATTTTTAAAGAATAAATTATTTCTATAAGTGCTATGTACCAAAAGAAATTAAAGATGGTTGCATTTTCCTTCTTATTTGAAATATAATAATATCTAATTAATAATATAAATAATATCTAATTATAATAATATCTAATTATAATATCTAATTAATCGAATAATATCTAATTTCTTTTAGTAATTATAATCTAATGGAAATATCTTTCAAAATACGTTTTGCGTATATTATTTAAAAAAATATTTTTCTGCTTCATTTTTCATACAACAAGTATAACATAAATTTCTTTTAACTTTATTTTACTTAAAATGGAATATCGATAAATGCATAAAAATTATTTTTAAGTGATTTTTTATAAAGGAAATTGAAGATGGAGATGTTTTCATATCTAGTCGTATAGAATTATGACAGAATAAATGCGTCAAATTTGTCTATAATATGCTATTTTGATTCAATAACTAACAATAATAACTCGTTTTTTGTAGTGTTTTTCTTTTTATTGATTTTCTTGTAGAAAATTTTCCAAAAAATGATTTTTGAGTATAAATTTATGGTATCAGATATTTTTACGAGTTCTTATTTCCATTCATGAAAGTATCGAAATTTTTATAGACTTATTTTTGAATTTAAATTTAGAAAGAGTGTCAAAATAACTAATTTCCTTTATAAATTTCAATCATAATTAATCTATACAACAAAGAAAAATAATTTTACCCTTTCGTCAAACTTATGAATACATAACAACGAATGAGACAAAATTCTATCATGAATTATTAATATGTGTTTTGATTTGCATAATATTGCTTTTTTTAAATAAATGCAGATATTATTTAAAAATCTTCCAATTGCTTTTAATATTATGTTAAAAGATATTTTGGCCAGTAATGTTTTCTATTCATGAAGCTATCTAAATCTATTTTAACTTCTGTTTTTTAAAATATCAAAATAGAACGTTAATAGCTTGTGAAGATGAAAACAAGTATTTGTACTCATAGGTTCACTAAAAAAATTGATAGTAATGCTAATTTTACAATAATTAGTGATACAAATAATAGTTAAAAATCTGAATTATTAGTTTTTCTCACTTTAATTAATTTTATTAAAATAACAGCATAAAAAATTGCGATATTTTACCATGAAATTATAACTGAGATTTTTTAATATATTTAATGAATAATAATTCGTTTCAGATGTTTGTGATAAAATCGTCCGTGTTCTTCTGCTTACTTCTGTTTGTTTATATTGTCAACCCTGAAGAGATAACAGCCATTGCAACTTTTACAGAAAAAGATTTGAATCTGCTGGGAAATTTTTTTAAAGTATTGGCAACTTATTTCGGAATCGAAAGTGAATCCCTAAAAATACCTATTGAAACTCTCTTAAAGTTAGCTAAAGCTTTCATGAATTCCAAATAAAAAATGTGAATTTCAGTTGCATTTTGAATGTTGTATATTATCAATTAAACTATGTTGTTTTTTTCATTCTGATATTGTTTAATTTGTTGAAATGTTATAAAAATTAGCAAACTGTTTTAATGTATAAATTAACTTTATGAATTATATTCTTCCTTAAATTTTTTCCTATAAATATTTATATCAGAAACTCAATCAAATGCACATGCAATTTAAAAAGTTATAGTCTCATAATAATATAATATTATTAACTGAAAGGAATTTACATGGAATTTAAACCATAATAAAAACTATAAAATTTTAAATTATCTGTTGTTGTTGTTACTTATGACACTTGGACAAGCCAAAGTCGCTATGCTGTTGGCTATGCGAATTTAAGCCAGTAGGGTGAGTCTTTCGTTTTAACTATAGCACTACGTAGGCTATATTTCCATATAGCACTACGAAGGTGAAAATATGATTAATTTTTTTAATACATTATTATTAATTAAAAGAAATTTCCCTTCAATTTAAAAGCAAAGATATAATTTTAAAAAATGCTTAGCATCTTGTCAAATAGTTTATGGTGTTGCTAAAACATATTGAAAAAACAATTTTTAATTATAATAATATAATTAAATGTAACCAGTCTAATAATTTTTTTCATAAAAAAAATTTACATGATTAATTTGATTCATAAATAATCAAATATTTTTGATGAAGGAGATATGTGATCAAAAGAGTTTTTTAATAAAAAAACATTACAAAAGTAAATTTTGTAGTATATAAAAAAGAAATTTTTATTTCAATTATTATTTTATAGTCTTCAACTTGAAATGATTTTATTTTGGAAAATTCTATAATGCCTGGCTGTGTTATGAAGAGATAAAATGCTCTAAAAATGAAGTTCATTATCAGGTTTATATGTTTAATAAGTTTATTCATTTTTAGTCAATTTCTTCATTTTTTAAGCTAAATATTCTATGCAACTTAAATATAAAATTTTGTCGAATGTTTTTACGAAACTAATTTTCTTTATGTCTTACAAGTATTTATCAATAGTTATAATGTATTTTGGACTATATATTACTAATATATTCCTATATTCCTTTCTAGTAAATTAATATGTTCAAAATATATCTAATTTACCGACATATAACGCAAGACTTCAATTTTTAATTTATTTGATATTATGTTTAAAACTTTAAAAAAAAACTATTTACAATATATTTTACTAAGGTATTTTAAGTTTAAAATATACAAAAATGTTCTTGCCATTTCCGCGTTGCCATTTAACGAAGTAAGAATATGTATGCAATTTATATATGAACTGGTTAACACACTGGACATTCGAGAGTAGACATATCAGTCGTGACAAAAGCAGGTTCACCACGCTCATTCAACAATCGTCACTCGTATAGTAGAGAATTGAAATAGACGTGTTGAAGGAACTTGTTCGGTGTTGTTTGATTTATGACTTCATCAGCTGTAGCATCAAGTCACCGAACTTGTCCCGCATTTGGATATAGTGCTATGAATGAACGTACGGTAAGGCATTGGTTTCACAAATTCAGGTCGGGAGATTTGTTCTTCTGTGATAAATATGGTTTGTGATGTACTAGTCGTCAAGAGGCTCACTATGAGCTAAAGCTGGCTTGTGGTAGAATAGTCGTCAAGAGGCTCACTATGAGCTGTTACCAATGGGTCAAGCGATCACTGCGATCTAGCATCGCATCCATTAGAACGAGTGCAATAGGCTTTGCTACAGGAGGAGTCAGCACTGTTTAATCATAATGATTAACTGTTCTTGGCCAATAACGCGAAGTCGCATGTCACGCGGGTAGTTGGGACTACCATATAGTGATTTGTGTAAAGACTTTTGACCTCCTCCTCCTTACTCACCTGAACTTGCACCATATTATTAACACCTTTTCCATTCTCTGGATAATTATCTTCGAGAAAAATCCTTCACTAATGAAGTTCATTTGCGCCAAGAAATAACAAACTTCTTTGCATCCAAAACCCACAAGATTAACCGTAAGGGGATTGCACAACTGGAGACACGTTGGCAGAAGGTCCTGAATGCCGAAGGTGATTACTTCGAAGACTAACAATAAGCTACACTTTTAATAGGTCATGTCTTTTCGGGTCATTAAAAACGACGAGAACTTTGTATTTGGTTAAACTTAATGTATTATTTTGAAATTTACCTTAGAAGAAATTGAGGTTTGACATATTGATGCAACAAACTTTTTGAATAATTTTCTCGTCAGTTATAAATATTTTCTAAACACATTTCTAGAAATTAAGAATGGATATAGATGCTAATTACATTTTATATAATAATAAGAAAGTACGTATATTGTATAGTGTAATTAGAAATTTGCTTAGCAAAATACTTATAAAAGTAAAAAAGATTTTGGAGTATTGTTTATCATATTTGCTTTGAAAATAGAGGGGGTGAGTAAGAATAAGAAATATTCATAATGACTCATAAAATTATTTTAAAGTTTAATACTGATACAGCAAATTTTTAAACAAACTCACTGACAAAAATATTTCTTATAAATATTGCAATTAATATTGAAATGTCTTGCGCATACATTACAAAAATAATAAGAGAAATTCTTGTCAACCAATGTGTCTGACTGCTTTAACTGTATTATACACCAAGGAAATTTCAAATATTTTCAGAATTCCTTTTTGTTTCCTTATTTATATTATTATAGTTAATTACAATGATGAAATATAAGTAAAATAAAAGGGGTAGCATATATCCTTATGGAAAAATAAAACTTACACTTGCACATTGATTTCAAAATTTTTTAAACAAGCTCATATAAATCCTTTTATATATATTGATTTAAAAGTAATCCTTTTAATATCATTTCTTAGTATTGCAAAGTTATTTGTTTGTTTATCTAATTTTTAAGTAACAAAAATTTTTAAAATTGAAATTGCATAGTAATATTAGTTTCAAAATCAATTGTTCCACCTAAAACCTCAAAATTATCGCACGTGTAGGCTAATTTTAATTTTGAGATAAGCATAACAGGTAAAATTAAAAAGATGATCTTATAAAAGATGTTAATGATGAAATTTAATTATTTAAATATCTAAAACACTTTTTTATAAGTTCCAGATTAAACTACATTCACCCTTTAATGTAACTGTACGAGTATTTATAACAACAACCATAACGGTTTACTTCTGATTAGTCAAAATATGTGATTCTTTGCCACAGAATTTCCTGCAGAATCCTCTATAAATTACATTTGTTATTGTATAAGATTTGGATATATGTGGTAATTTTTATTTTCAGCAATTTTTCTGCACAAATACATGATTATTTCCTAAAAAATGAAAAAAAAATCCTTTTACAGTTGAAATGTATGCATATTTTAACTGTAAAAGGAATATAGGTATAGCCTCTATTTCCATTGCTTGTTACATCAATAATAAGCAAATGAAGTAAAATATAAAATACAATTCATTTGCTGTCACTCATCAAAATCTGAATTAAAAATACATATCCTGAATGTGAAAGAAGAATAACTTTTATGAAAACCAAATCTATCCAAAAGTTATCTTTTGTGCCATTTGAATTAAAACATTCAGAATTTCAATACATGTAAACTTAATCAACCAATTGGAAACAAAATTTTAAGACAAGGGAAAATAAACAAAGCTGAAAATGTTAAAAAATGGATTAGGTATAAAAAAAAGTTATTAGCTTCTTAGAAGGTAAAATGAGTACTTAAAGCATTTAAGACGCCTTACCATGCTTAATACTTTCTTCTTTTATTCATTAATTTTAACAGTTCATATATTTTTAGATTCAAATGAAATGCAAAGAACTCACAATAAATTTTATATTAGCAAGTGTAATTTGATTTTAAAAAATTCTATTGATTTATTGAGTTTTAAAGCTTATTTCAAATGCAATTGCTTCAAAATTCATTACAAAACTTATATTAATTATTTCCTCAAAAAGCTACTAAACCTAAGTTAACAATTAGTAGTAATTTTGCACTTTTACTCTTATTTTTAAATAATACTATTGGTTGAATGCGTATTGAACTGCTTAGTGTATGAGAAAATATAACTTTTAAATATATAATGAGTCAGAAGAAAGCTCAAAGCGATGTATCATGTTTTATAGTTTTATACTTAGTGAAGCAGCTACCATTAGCTAAAATGAATTAGTTAAATTTATTTAGTTCCAATTAACACACATAAATAACTAAGTAAATTTCTTTTGATTTCCTTCTGATGTTTTTATATGGGCAAAAGGAATCAATATTTTGGAATTTCTTCTATTGGTTAAATCAAAAATTGGCAACTTTAATTGATAAGTGTTTATTTTCTATAAAAGTTTATTTATTTACTATTCTAAATTTATTTTTGGAAAATACTGATTTATATTTACATTGTATTACAAAATGTTAACTTATAATGAATTTTAAGAAATATTTCAAAACAAACATAAACAGGAAATTAAATAAAAATATCAAAACACAATGCTTGAAAATAGTGGCAAGGATCCAGAAATTCTTGAAACAAATGTAAAGTGAAACAAATTGATTAACTCTGCAATTATAGAAAATGTAAAAGAACCTGCGTATTTCCAGAAAACTCATTGAAAGTTTGTGAACTTAAAATTAGTTGCAAATGAAAGAAATTTGGAGAATACGAAATGAGTTGCAATATTCTAAGAACTTTCTTTACTTTTAAATTAAGAGTGAATAGTAAAACTATAAACATCAAATCAAAAATAAAATCCAAATTATAATTAATTTCTGATATTAAATTTTATTACAAAATATAGTCGTGAAATAATTTTACGAAAATAGAAATCGTTAATACTTACCAATCTTTGATAAGATTTATTGAAACATTTTCGGAAATCATGTTGCTATAAAATTTGTATTTTTAAAATTATGTATGCAGATAATTTATGTAATTATTATTGTTTTTTTATTTTAAATCATAATTTCGAATTTAAATTAGTTAATAAAAATATAAAGATAAAAGTAAGACCCATATAATAAATATATTTTGCTGTAAAACAATATTGCATCATATCTACGCATAAATATAATTAAGAAGTATTTGAAAAGAAAAGATAAAGATTAGTAAAAAAATGAAGAATAATAAAACTTCTTGATACATTTGTGACTATTTAAGTTTCTAGTTTTAAAAATTTTAAATTTTATATAGAATTTTAAATAAAGTCATGCTTGAAACCTTTTAAAATGACAGCTTCATAGAAGAAAATATGATTTTAACCACATCATGTATATCTATACAAAATTATTATAAAAGTATAGTTATTAAGAAACATTTTTAAATTTGTTAGTTGTTAGAGGCAATATTGAAAATGAAAGCTTTAGACTCTGGAATATTCTATAAAAATGAATGCTTTTGTATACAAAGAATCATAAGGAATCAACAATGACAATTCAAGTATTTTATAAAGTTAACAAAGCAATTACATATCTATTTTCAATTCAAATATTTTATCTTATATTCTGAAGTTTCAAAATATGATTCAGAAAATGACAAATAGTCCAAGTATTTTTATTGGTGCATGACATCATGCTACTGTAAAAATCTGCTTAAAAACAGTGAAATAGCATTTAAAATGTTTCGTTTCTATCCTCTGCCCCAGGCTCATGATAGGGACATTTTGAAATTACAAAATTCATGTATATTTATGCCAAATTATCTACCGAATCGAGTTCATTTATCAAATGTTGAAAAATATAGTTAGGTAATTATCTGAACATTTATATTCATTCATATATATAAAAAACATTTTTTGGCATTTTATATTTCTCATTACTTACTAAAATATATAATTCCAGTTGTTGGTTAATGTACTTTTCAATTCTAATAGAACTCAAGTAATCAGATTTTTTCAGTTCTTGTGTAAAATGGTTTTCTATGCTTAAATTCAATATTTTTGAAAATGCTTTCATTGACATTATATTTACTCTTTATTAAAATATTTACTTCTGGTTATAGCTTAGGGATATTTTATTTCCAAGATTTTTTAAGTAATTTTTATAGATTTTGTATGAAATATATATTCTATTTTAATTCCAATTTCCTGAAACTATTTTCACTTTCTTAAAAATGTTATTTTATTAACTTAAAGTATTTTTTAAAGTGCTTTCAACTAATCAATTATTTTATGTTATTCTGTTCCACACCAAAATATGGTTCAATTGAAAAAGTGGAGCAGCGCACCCCATATTGCCAGACTAGTTGGCACACGACAACAACAACAACATGTTATTCTGTGAAATGCTTCTTACACTTTAAATATGTGTTCTTAGAGTGATGTTTTTCACTGTTTTTGAAAATATACTCCAGTTGTAGCTTAAAACATTTTTCATCTTCAAGAGTTTTCAAATAACTACTTTTTTAAAAATTTTGTGTAAATTTTTTTTATATTTTATTCAGGGATTAGATTATTTAACCCGAAATTGCTTTCATTTTTTTCTTAAAAATCTTTATTTAAGAGAAAAATGAAAGTAATTTAACAACTGGAGTATATTAGGTCCAAATTTAAGTATTTTTCATTTTAAAATTTCAAATAAGCACTTTTTTCCAGAAATTTTGTGGTATGCTTTTTTTCTTATCCGATGTTCCTAGAATGATTTCTCTAAAACTAAACTTTTCGTGAATGCGAAATTAAGTAATTGACCCGTTAGATAAATAATCACAATATCTTAAAAATAATGATAGAATATGTACGCATTATCATTGCGATGCTATATAGTTTGACTTTGTTTATTGAATAATATACTATTAAAAATTAATGATGCAAGTGCTTAGCATTTAAATAAAGATTCATGACTTTGAAGCAAAATTCTAATTGGAAAGAAAGTAATTAATGAGAAAAAGTAAATTGATAAATGATTTGAATTTGATTCAGTCTTCGTAAAACAGAACTATGAGTTAAAGCTTTTGAATGTAACAAATTAATTTCTTTCACAAAAATTAATAAATTTAATAAATATTTATCCAAAATCACACTCAACCATTTTACAGGTTATGAAAGTAAAAATAGCAATGTGAATTCTTTTTTATTGCGCCAAAAATAAAAAACTCAATTTCATTCCATGATTTCTTGACAACTAGCTTTTCTATATAGAATCTTTGTTTCTGTTTCTCAATTCATATTTTACCACTGATGCATGTTGATTATATATAAATTTTTAAGTCACATATACATTCCCGATTTATAAATCATTTTGTAATTTAATAACAATAGCGAAGAAAAATCTTTTTTTTTACCAAAAGTCTGAAATTGATTTTCTCGGAAATAACTTTTAATACTTTTAAATACTAGCTTGTTGTATAAAAAACTATATTTTATAAATTTATACCTTTTAATATAAAAAGTTTATAAATATATGCTCTGATGAACAATTGATGCATAAAAATCATTGCTTACATCGAGATAAATGTAAGAGTTAAAATTTAATCATAATTTTAAAATTAATTTATTAAAACTTTTGAATTAAATATTCCCAGTTATATTTTCAGCATTTTTATACAAGAAATTAATAATTATAAGAAAAATGGAAGAATATTTGTCTAATAATTATTATTTTCACCAAGTTTTATTAATCGTTGTTAATTCTTTTCAAATCAAAACCAACTTTTAAATAAAAGTGATCTTTCGTATCTATATTTCTAACTGTATTATTTTCATCCTTAAATATATTTCATTCACTTTCACTCTAGCATGTTTCAGTCATACATTTTAGAATAATGTAATTTCTTGTGGCATCATTATAACATATAAACCACAGTTGTTTCATTTATACTCAAAAATTCAACCCAGTGTTCGTAACAACTAGCATTGAATGTAAAAATAAGTACAATGATTATGAATCAATTAAAACACTTGAAAAACACCTTTCTTTTCCTTTTGAAATGATTATTCGTAAATATGAATGAGGAAGACAAATGTCCTTTATTTCAAGATTTGGTGACGTGATAGTATTGTACAGTCATATGCAAAAAAAAAAAAAAAAAAAAAAAAGCTATTATGATTTAGCCCATTCTCTAAGAAAATGTAGTTTACCTGTGAACACCATATTCAATAATGAGTAAATCAGAAAAACAACTGTGTATTCATTAATAACTTGGGGAGTGATATCAGAGCGGATTTAAAAAGATTATCATGAACAAATGCATAGTTGATTTGTCATTTTTATTAAAAGCATCATATAAATGAAAAATAAAACATCCACTTGCAAATTTAATATTTGGCCTATTATGTTTTAGGGGGTAATTTGACAGTCATATTTCAAAAAATATTTTTTGAATATAAACTGCAAAATTACAAATTACACTACTTAATCATCGTTAAATCAAATGCTAAATCAATGTAATAATATGTTTATAGTTTCATTCAATAGGAGTGAATGAAAATGCAACATTCCTGTTATGAGACTGCAGGTGCATGCTATCGGAACAGAAATATATATACTGAGTTAGACAGAAATATCTTACATTGCACATGATTATGTTGAGTAATAAGAAATTAGAAAATCTTCTTTATAAAAAATTATACTAGCTGAATACTCTTTTCAGAAATCTAGCCAGTGCCAATTTAATACAAATACTGTTAATTCGAACATTGCGAAGAATTATGGATGGTCCTCTGAAAAGAATTTAGTACTTGAGACTCTAGATTTAGTTAACGATTTATATTAGTACTATGTCAATGCATTGCATACTATATCATTAGAATTTTTATTTCTGGTAAAGGGTAAATTCTCCTCTTATACTTTTACAGTATAGTATATCACAGGTTAGACCTTATCAATATTCTAAGTTACAAAGTTTATCCAATGATGGAAACTTTTTTTGATTATTTGTTTTGTTTCCAAAAATAATGAAGATCTTTTTTCACCCTTCTCACAGAATCCAGAACAGTTTTGTTGAATTCTAAAGTGAAGTTTCGTAAGTTGATTGCCGCAAGTTGTAAGTGAATTTTTATTAACAATACACTTTTGTGAAATATTTGGCAATAAAATGCTCGGAGTTAAATATTTACTCCATCAAAGTTTTTTCACAAGTTTACCAGTGAAAAAGGGAGCATAGTTTCTGGACCCAAGAGCTATTTAATGAACTTAAAGAAACAACTAATTCTGCATGTCAATAGTAATCTTATAATGAAAGCTCCAAAACTAGGTGTGTTGTTTACAGACTTTTCCTTTTTTACATTTAAGATAAGAATCCAAAGATTCCATTCACAAAATTTGTTTTCATTTTTTAGATACATTTTTAATGAATGGAGTCTTTCCTAAACTTTCTGTCCGTAAGCATTTTTTTATTGTTAATAGAATAACTGTATTTACAAGAAATAGTTTCTAAACTGCGTTTTTTAATGAATCTGAGATGGCTGGAGAATTATTAGAAAACTCATTCGCTATTCAAGTGCGATAAAGTGATATGATCCTCATTTTGTACTGTCTATTCACCCTAACTCAAATCCAAATGTAAAATGCATAATTTTATTCAACTAGCTGTCGAAATTACGTTATTTACTTTTAAGGAAAGAATTCAAAGATTTCCTTGATAATATTTATCTAATTAATTATTTAGGCAATTTGTTATAAATTGAATTTTTTAAAGCTTTCTATCACTAAATTTTTCTCCTTTATTAATAACAGAAGATTTTGGTTCTCTGTAATATATTTTCCAAATTGAGCTTTTGAATGAATTTGAATGGAGAATTAACAAAAAAAAACTGATTAGATATCGAAATATGATGAAGTAATACGAATAATATTTTGAAACTCTCTTTAAGGAAAAATTGTATATCTCTCTAATATAAATCTATAAATTAAAAATATATTATTTTAAAAACAGTGATGCATATAGGGCAAAAATTGCTTGTGCAGATGATGTATTTCATACTTACGCTAGTGAATTTAAAACAACAAGCAAATCAGTTGCTACTGAATTTAACAACAAACACATAAAAACATATTTAACACTTAAGGATAAACTCATGCTAGTCAATTTATTTTGAAGAAAAGGAAATTTTTTGATTAAAAAATATGACTTTGCAAAAAAAACATATTTTTAGATTTATTTCTTGAAAACAATGTGATTCAGCTTTTTTTGTAATTAAAAATTCAGTTAAATGTAATGTATTATGAAAGAAATTTATCAAAATTTTATTACTTTTTCAACATGGTAATAGGAATTTTATTTTCAATTTACCAAATTTTACTTTTATACCAGTCACAAAAAAGGTAAGCTTAAAAATATTTTTTTAATTAATTTTTAGCTTATGCTTTCATAATACAGGACATATAAAAATTAATTAACACATGATTTACAGTAGAAATTTTGAATTTAACAGATGTTTTTAATTAACTATATATGCTGAGAAGTATCCTTCCTGTTTAAATATGAATGAGCTTTAGTTTGGTTGATGATGAATTTATAAAATTTAATGATCCAAAGATTTTCTAATTATTTTGGGTTTAATATGATTGTAGAGTTTTAAATTATATATTATAAAAATTATTTTAAAATGCCATCCCACTTTTGATCAAAGTGTTATAAGCAAAATAAATGTAATTATATACAGTATTAGCAAATTAATTTTTATTTATGCAATAATTGGTTATTAATAAAATTTGCTCCAATCGAATTTTTACTGTACTTACTTTTATTCATCAAATATTCTATAAAGTGTTTTGAATTCTTAGGTAAATAAATTAAAATAAAAGTTTTATTTGTATTTTTGAAAATTTTTGTGCAATATTTCATTTAAACAGAAAATAATTAAAAACATAATTTATCATATTGAAATCAATAATTTTCATAAAAATTACTTCAATAATTAAGAGGACAAATACCTATAAATTACTTTTTTTGTTAAAATTACTGAATTATTTTATAAAAATAATTTAAATCAGATTATATTTTTAATGAAGTCATACATAATACAAGCATAAAAAATTAAACTAAACTTAAGCAGCAAGAACTTGACATTGTTTGTTAGGAAAGAAAAAAACAATGCTATTAAATAAGGCTTGTATGTGTGGTTGCGATAATAATCATAAATGTCAAAAGACATTTCTCATTATTTGACACCCTATATAAGTCAATCTAACAGCCAATGATTGTTGTAGAGCAGGAATGGTGAACCAATGACACGCGTGCCACAAGTTGCACGTTTGAAAATTTTGATGGCACGCACAAAAACAAAATTATTTTTTATAAGTTATCTTTTTTGACAGAAATGAATTAAAAATTATTAATCTACGCTTAATTTATAATTTATGATATAAATTTGTAGAGTACTGAATACCTATCTTAGTATGTTAACTAGAACCATCAAATTATACATATTATTATTAAAATATCGCAGGAATTCTCTCAAAGTATATAAAGATACGCATTGGATAAAAAAATTTTGCGTATCCAGTTTTGCCTTCTAATGTTATTGCATAATGTTGACGTCGCAGCACTCGAATCAGCCGACAGACTGCATTGGTCATTTTTAGTAAACCGTCGACTTTTAAACTTCAGTGACTTGTTAAAAAATATAACCATTTATTGTAAATAGATATATTATTTTTAGTTAAATATTTTTACATATTATTTCATATTTTACATTCTGCATTCGTTTGTTGTTGTTGTCGTGTGCCAGCTAGGCTGGCATTATGGGGTGCGCTGCTCCACTTTTCCAACAGAACCATATTTAGGTGTGGAGTTCGACTTCCCCAGTACACACATGCCATATGAACCCGTTTCATGATATTTTGAGTTTTGTAGCAAAATTATTCAATTTTATATCAGCACGAGCTCTAAATAAATGAAAATTTCAAGAATTGTTAAACGAAGTAAATTCGTCGTACAATAGCTTACTCTTAAACAATAATGTACGCTGGTTAAGTTGTGGAAATGTTTTGCAAAGACTTATAGATTGTTTGGAGGAAATAAGATTATTTCTAAATAATGAGAACATTATTGAAAGATGCAATCAATTATTGGATGTAGAATGGCTAGTAAAGTTATATTTTTTCACTTAAATGAATTAAATATAAAACTACAAGGTGTTAACAACACAGTCATTATGTTTGACTTAATCAAAGCATTCGAAGTCAAATTACAGATTGTTAATCATGATATTCTTTCACATTCATATAAATATTTCCTGAATACAAAGCAATGCTGTTCTGAAAGTAAATATCACGAAAAGTCAAACAAAGAGTCATTAACGATAGAATTTTCAATGTCAATTCAATCCCTGATTCAGGAATTTTCTGCAAGATTTACACAGTTTAAAGAATTTGAAGAAACTTTAAAATTTATTTTATATCCTGATACAAAACCATTTGAAAAATTAAATTTAAAAGTCATTGAGTGGTTAAATTTTAATGAATTAGAAATGGATTAGTTGAATTTCAGTCAAGTACAATATGGAACCAAAAATTTCTTGATTTAAGAAATGATTTAGAAATTATTGAAAGCAATCGATTATTTGATAAAAATAAATAAAATTGCAGAAGTTGAAATTCTAACTGCATGGAATTAAATTCCTGACACGTTTAATTGTTTACAAATATTAGCAAAGGCTATTTTATCAATATTTTCATCGACGTGGGCATGTGAATCTCTATTTTCAGAATTAAATTTTATAAAAAATATATGTCGAAATAGAATGATGGATGAGTCGAGCTCTGCATGCTTACTGTTGAAATTATTTAAATATGAACCAGATATTAAATCTTTATCATCTTGTGTACAGCAACAAAAATCACATTAAAAATAATTGTTTTTAGCGTGAATTTTGTTTCTAGCCTATTGCTTTTTGTAAAACATTGATTAATAAAAAATTGTTTAAAGAAAAATTGCTTTTATTTGTTTATTTATTTATACTTACGTATAGTTTTACCGCGCTAGAATTTCGAATGAAATTTTATTGTGGCACGTTACCTATTTAAAAAAGATGTTTTATGAATTTGTGGCACGGACATCAAAAAAGGTTCGCCATCCCTGTTGTAGAGCATTTGAGGACCTATATACACATAAAACATTTTAATAACATAAATATTTTGTATGTTTATGGTCATAGAATATCATATTACAATAGATAGTACTTTTGCTATTGAAATACCATACTTCCCTGTAACTAGCTTAGAATGTTTACCAGTTACGTGAAAGCAGCATCATTAGAATTAAAAAAAGCTATTAAAATGCTCCGGCCATCTTAGTAAGCACAGCGCATATGCAGTTTAGACAGGATTGGAACTCACTACTTTCCAATAAAGAGAACAACGCCTTGCCGTACCAAATCCCCATTGCCGTATACAGTATTGTCATACATATTAGATACTCACAGTGAGTAATAAATTTTTTACGAGGTAATTTTTTGAGATGAAACTAAAATAGTATATTAGTCTGCTACCGATTTAAAATCCTTATAGGTTGAACACAGTATTTATAAAAGTGACAAGCACTTTTCTTTTCAGATGTTTTACTTTTGTCTGTTTTAATCATTGTTCCCAGAAATCATTGTCTGTTTTACTTCAGACAATGATTTCTGGGAATTATAGTAGTCTGATTGTTTGAGGAATTACCCTTAAGACAGTTATTCTTTGTGAAATTCAATGACTGTCGTTCTGAGAATTCAATATCTCTAATATCCAAGTATTGATATCAATAAAATCACCTGGATCTAACTCCTTCAAATTTTCCTATTCGAAGTTCATTAGGAACTGTTAGAATCCTTTTTATCGGTTGTTAAAGTAACAGATTCTCTAATGAATTCTGCTCTTCTGCCTTTTAGCAACAAGAATACATATGAATGCGACCTCGTATCAATGAAAAGTCTTTCAAGAAAGAAAGTTACAAAGCATAAATTTAAAAGCCTTAAGCCGTTTGACTTTTCAGTCTTTCTTTCAGTCGACTATTTGATATATAAGTCCTTTATCATTAGAATTCTCACAAGTATTCAGCCAAGCATTTGCTACAGAACTGTAAAAAAATAAGTTTGCTTTGTCTAAAAATGAATTAAAACATACAAAACATACAAATATCCATGATTATACATATATAAATGTGAAACATGCTTAAAATGTTTCAAAATTGAAATAATAGGAGTCGTTCCGTAAAATTATTTGTTTTCAAAAAATTCCCTTGTATTCTTGGGAGATCTCCAGTGGCTCAGCAGAATCATTTGATTGGGAAGGCTGCTGGAGCTCCGTGGGTTGGGAAAGTGTCCACGTTAATCTATGAAGTCTAAAATCCTGTCGCTGGTGTGGCGTATCTGTAGAGAGGAGGGTGCCACTTCAGGTGAGACCTCATCACTTGACCATGGTTCAAAATTAAGAGCCTTATGGTGATGGACGAGTATTCTAAGCCCATTAATCTTAAGGTACAGTCCACACACACACAGGACTCATCTGTATCGCTATCTATGCATATTTTTGGAAAAAGATAATGGTATTCTTTATGTTTGTTAAAAACTAACCTGTGTTTTTTTATGTAAATAAAAATATTTATTCGCATATTTCGAGAGTTCATGAAGATTTTTGTCAGCTTTTTTAAAATTTCCAATTAATTTTCTTGAAAATTCTCAAGTAAAATATGCGAATGAATATTTGATTTTAGATTTTTAATAAGTTTATTCCCGAAATTTTGTTTACTTTACTAGAAATTTCCTTACATTATGCAGTTTTCTCTGAATATTTTTGTTCGTCATTGAAAATAATGAAGGAGGAGGAAATATCAGATGATTAATAACATTTAAAAGAAAGAATAATATATCACCATCTTTTGTGTTTATGACTATTTATTAATAAATTAACAGGCAAAGTATGAGCAAGTAATTACATTTTCCTATTAGAAAAATGTTGTAACTTTAAAAGCCATTTAAATTAAGCATTATTTGATGAAGAAAAAAGAAAATTATTGATTTATAAAATATATATATATATATATATATATATATATATATATATATATATATATATATATATATATATATATATATATATATATATATATATATATATATATATATATATATATATATATATATATGTTAGAAAAATCCAGCTGGAAAACAGGTTATTTAAATACATAGAATAATGAATAAAATGAAATTAAAAAAAATGTTCGCAGTTGAAACATTTGAACCTAAGCATTTCTTTCAGTTAATTTAAATCTAATTTGTGCATATTTAAACATTCATAAAATGTTTAACAAGACAATTTTTTTGTTATAAAAATTGAAGAAAAAAGTGTACAGATTACTTGAATCAATATGTGACAAAATATAACTTAAGAAGATTTTACAATTCGAAGAAATTAATAGTACTAAATAAATAAATCTTATCGTATTACCACATATGGATGTATGTAGAATTCTTTTAACAAAATTTGCTTGAATTTATAATTAAACTGGGCCTAAATTTTTCCAAAAGTTTTTAAAGCTGATTGCCAAACTTACATCTGAACCATTATTACATTTGTCTTGAACAGTTTACATGCTTGACTCCCCACTAAAAGTAGATATTTGTTTAAAATGATAATTAAATTAAAATGATAATTCTCGGTAAATAAGTTCTTCATAATCAAAAAATAAACGTAGAAATAAAAAATAAATTCATCAACTAATTAAAAATATTTTAAAAATACTCGTAGACAAAAATTTCTTTGTCATAAAATTGTAATATATTAAAATAATATTTTATGATTGAAAAATAAAATATTTATTTGATATAATTTTATTTTTAAGTTATGTTTTTGCTGTTTTTGAAAATTGCATTCCCATATTTGTTATACTTTAATTTTCTAATTTTTCAAACCGTTTTAAAAAAATTGGTGATTTAGTGGTTTATAGAATTTTGCAATATTTTATGATTTGGAGTAGACTTTATGGATAAAGAAAATTAGATTGTCTTAACTTCTCTAACAAAGCTATTTATTTAATAAGTTATTTTCTTAAATAAATTAATAAATATTCATTTCATAAAGTTATAAAAAATTAATTTACTTTTAAAATATATTATCAGAGGATATGATGGAATCATTCTTAAAGAAAATCTAAAGCTTCCTTTCTCAAATCTCAGTAATTAAAATTTAAACATTGGTATTAGTAATAACAGCTATTAAAATATTGTCATCCAATTTATCGCAGAAATATTATCAACATATTGAATTTAATAAATGAAGACACATATGTAAATTAGTAATGTGTACTGAGATATAAATTAATTTTTGCATCACATAAATGTATTATGAATACAGCAAAACAGATGCTCAGGTGTAAGGTAAAGTACGGTATATATAAATTAAAATTTGTTCAGACATAAAATATTTATACAATTTTGTTAATTTACTTTTTAATGTCCCTTTTTTTAAATGAATAAAAAGCAGACAAAGTTGTTTTTTAAGTGGATTCGAAACCACTACACACATCCAAGCTGGGGGAAAGTTTTGAACTAATGAACTGTTGCACAGAAAGCTAAAACATTACCTATTCAGCAGAAACCCGAGCGCTTGTGTAAGGAAAAATACATTAAAATTACGAAAATTTTTTCTGTGAAGAGGAAATGACTAATGAGAATTTAACAATGTAGGAAATGACTAATGACTAAAGAAATGACTAAAGAGGAAATTATTAATGAGATTATTTCCTGATTAGTAATCTACAATAACAAAAATAATCGTTATTGAAGATTACATTATTGAATAAATTTGTCTTTGATATACTGTTTGGGAAATGGTGGTCAAGGCTGTTTTCACATGTAAAAAAATATTTTTGATGTATTCTTATATCAGCTTTGGAGTAAAGAATTTTGCAAATAAGAAAAAGAAAGGGATTAGTCAAAATCTTAGAAAGTAATACTGACTGTGCCAATATTTTCTTTAGAGGAATATATTATTGTCCATATGCATGGATTATTCAATATATGAATAAAACTTAAAATTATTCATCAGTAACAAGTCCTTCAAGCATCACAACCTGACCTCCCACACACATCTTAACAGTCAGTTGTCAAAAAAGCCTTCAGAGCTGACTTTTTCAAGAACTCGTTTCTATTAATAATAGGAAATATAAACCATGGATTAATAAAATTCATACAGTACCCAAAAGGATAAAAAATATATATCGCAATGTTTCCCCTAATTTATGGCTATGATTCTCTTTTAAAGCTTTTGTACCGGATCAGTGTCGTATCATCAGATTCTCTCTGCCCGTTGTGCAACCTTAGAGAGGATATGGATTTCCTGCATCTGCAAAAGTGCCCTGCTCTTCCAAGTATTTCCATCTGGGAGCAATATTGGGTGGCAAGTCACGCCATGAGTTTAAAGAGTTGTTCTTTTTTTGTTTTGTAACTCTGCCATTGAATATATATATATATATATATATATATATATATATATATATATATATATATATATATATATATATATATATATATATATATATATATATATATATATATATATATATATATATATATATATATATATATATATATATATATATATATATATATATATATATATATATATATATATATATATATATATATATATATATATATATATATACACACACACACAGGTTCTCTCAAAACGATCGCATAAAAACTTCCCAAAGAAGCGTTCCTGTACGATCAATAGTTTACTAGAAAATTACGAAAAACAAAGTATGACGTCATTACCGGAGTAAGAAAAAACACTTTATTGGACATATCAACAACAGTATTTGCATACCTTTCCAGACGATAATGTTGAAAATGTTCACCTCGCATATCGCGTTATTAATGCGCGCGTGCCATGGAATGACGAAAAGGCGTCGTTAAACTAGTATTTAAAAGACTGCATCTTGCAGCTTAGCAGTATTCTTCGTATGGTGGCTATGTATTCCGTTCGTGACTACTACGACATGTACTTGATGTAAGGCCTATGAGTCTTTTAGTTCCAGCATGATGGGGCTGCAGCTCATTTTTGTGCTCCTGTACGTGGTTTGCTGGATGTGGAATACCCTGGCCGCTGGATCGGACGTAAGGGTCCGGTTCTATGTCCCCCAGATCTTACACCGTGGATTCTTCCTATGAGGCCATCTCAAGGAACTGGTGTATCGAGACGTAGTGCCAACACCAATGGACTTAGTTGCTCGTCTGCACGCTGCTTATACTTCGGTAGACCCCGCAATGCTTCAACTTGTGATGACAGCTATTCCACGGCGTGCTCAAGTCTGCCTCGACAATCCAGGCGGATACTTTGAACATCTGATTTAAATCGTACATATACAGCTGTTGATATGTTCAATAAAATGTTTTTTCTGGCACCGGAAGTGACGTCATACTTTGTTTTTCGTATTTTTCTCGTGAACTATGGATCGTACAGGAACCCTTCTTGGGTCAGTTTTTATGTACTCCCAACGAGGAATCTAGCTGTTAGGTGTGCAGAGTTTATGCGGTCGTTTTAGGACACCATTTATATATATATATATATATATATATATATATATATATATATATATATATATATATATATATATATATATATATATATATATATATATATATATATATATATATATATATATATATATATATATATATATATATATATATATATATATATATATATATATATTTACAAGAAATAAGTTGCCTATTTTACAGGTCCGAATAAATTAGGACCTTCAACAAATTCAATTGAAGCATAATATGTATTAGATAAAATAATTAATACAAAGTCCGTTGATAATTAGCACTGTAAAATACATTTGATATTCTTAAAAATGTCAAATAATATAAAAAATATTCGTTTAAAACTGCTCAATAGGTCTCCCTTTATTCTCAATTATGTGTTCTAATCGTTTCCTAAAGCTTGTTGGAATATCTAGAATACATCACCGAATAGTATCATTCTGATCTGTCATAAAAGCGGCGTTTTACTGTAAAAATTTTTTTACAGAAATGCTACAACCAGAACAGAGGTTGTTATCTAGTGAATGAATTATAATGCTAATAGGAAAATAATTTTGCTTGTATTTGTGAAATGTTGCATTAGCATTGCTTCACATGACGATAAATGTAAGGTGGTAATTCATTCTAAAATATTGAAATCATCTATGCTTTTTTAATTAATAAATGTGAAGTGCAATATTTGAATTAGCTACAGTCTTAAATTTTAATGTATTTGGACCTTTGGAACGAGTTCTAGAACCTTCTAAATTAAACAATTTATTTCTTGTAAACATACTCTTCTGTACATGTGTGCGCTAAAAGAGTTTTGAAATGAAGCTTTCAACATATTTATTAAAGTTTTTCACAGATTAGAAGAAATAATGACTAATTTATCAAGAAATAAAAATTAAATTTTGAATTTGTAGGGAAGAAAATTAAGAAATCTAATCACATGTTATTAACACACAATGAACTGAAATATAATTTTGGTACTACTCAAAATATATTTCTCTCAATTAGTTAATCTATCAATTGTTTTATACTGAATCAGTAATAGTGATACATTCTTAAAACCTTTTATTAATTAATAAATTTTTTATTTCAGATTTGTCTCAACGCAATGTTGATCGCATCGATGTTTTTGGTTTTAATGTGCTCCGTGTGTTATACCCAAGAAGCTGCTACTAATGAAGTAGCCACTAAACCACCTGTCAGTGTACCTTCAACTCTGTCAACGGGAATATCGTATTTACTGCAGTTGCTTATAAGCGTGTTATTTTCCCCTCTGACAATTTTCTCATTGGTTGTTAGAATATTAAGGGATGCTTTCTAAATACCTAATTCCTTTTATTTCTGTATTTACAACGTTAGATTTAATGTTAAAGATGCAGCTATAATAAATAATCATTTCATCTTTTTTTGCAATAAACATATGTACTCCATAATTACTTTTCTTGTGTACTTTTATTTTTTAACACAATTCTATAAATTGCAAAACTCTTTATTAAGATTTATCATAAACAAAAAAGATATTTTGGAAACAACATTTTCACAATTTAATAAGTTGTTTGTGTTGTTGTTGCTTATCCGCTTTGGCATAGATAAATAAACCAAGTCCAAAAGACCATCTCACCCAAACAAATCATTAACAACATCCCCTTCATTCAACAATTGCCTCATAGCGAAACTAATACAGTTTAAGATATGAGAGGGTGAGGAGTTCTCAGAACAATGGTAAGATACATAAATCTTCTCATTTCCAATGAACATGAGACTCTTTAAATGACCAGACTTAAGTCTAGCTAGACAAGTCTGGTCACGTCTTGGGCAGGCAAAATTTAATACAAATATACAATTGACAAATAGCATTTTATTAAATGAAAATACTTTATCATTAGATTTACGCTAGTTTAAAACAATAATTCAGAAGGCAATACTTATTTAATATATAAATTATGTAAAATATGCATCACTTTTTATAACATTATAACTAAGGACAAAAATTATGGCATAAAACAAAGACAAAAATAAATTCAGAAACATTTAAACCAAAAATACTTGTTTTAATGAGAAAAATGGAATTCAAATTATTTTTTAAATAAATTTCTATAATTTTTGTAACCATTTGAATAAGTTATGTTAAAATTACGTTACTATTGCACATATGTATTATAATATACAAAATATAGTAATATATTAATATAGATTATTAAAGGAATTCCAATATTATTGGGGAATTATTTTAATGTTGAAAAAATTGTTGATTAATTATATAGTGTTATTTTTAAAAAAAGAATTATAGCTGCTGATTAATGTTTTAAAAAACTATTTTAAATAATTGAACAAAATATATAAATTACAGCAAATAATAAGAATCAATTATTGTATAATTCAAACTTCAATGTAAGATAGCGAAAATTATAATAATGATGATCCAGTATATTTTCAGTACTCAATATTGATTAATTTATTTTAATTTAATAGTAACAAAATCCAGTAATTTCTTGAAATTTTGCAATTTAGCTATTTTTCTATTTTATTTTGAACACTATAGGCTAAATAAAAATTTATCCAAACATTTTAAACTTTAAATTTAGCATTTAGAGATACGCTTATTTTGACTGCGGAGATTTTTGCATATATTTTTTTTAAATATTAACAAAAATATTTCAAATATCATAAACAACTCACACATTTTCAAAAATAAAAAATTAAATATTATGTACAAGGAAACTTAATAACTATGGTGGTAAAATAAAAATGCATCATTTTTGCATAGCTGATACTATGTAGATAAGCAAAGATAATACATAAATATTACACATACCACATTGTGAGATAAATTTCAAAAAAAAAAATGTTAAATTTTTAAGGTATTTTTTAATAAGAGAAAATAATTATTACTCGTATTAATCACATTTATACTAAGCTAACTAATCTTATTAATTTTACTTTAATAAAACAGTTTTTTAATATTCCTATTTTTAAATACCCACAAGCATTATGAGAAGAAAATTGTATCAGGTCATATAAATTAAGTAAATACACAATACTATCTTACAGTTTGCGTTTATATTTTAATTAATTTTAAAACTTATGAAGTTAATTGCTTTTTCAAAAAACCTAAAGCCACAGTTCTAATAATTGATAAATAAATTAATAAGTAAAATATATTGAATAATTTTTTCGGTTGAACCTGAATTTTGCATTGAAAAACTTATTTACAATAATTCTAAATATGTGATATTATGCAGATTTTTACTAACATGATTTAAAATATATTCTTTATCAAAAATATTGTATTTAATAATCAATAATATCTAATATTCAAATTATTATATCTTATTTTAAAATAAAAAACACGTGATTATTAGGCAGCATGATTTAAGCCCCCCCCCAACAGATAATTTGTAAAACAAACTTGTGTTTAATATATGAGTATACCTTTGTCAATTTCATAAAACCTATAAAGATAAAATTATCAATAAAATACAAATTTTCTATATTTTAAAACCTTTTAATTATGTTAGAATGTTGAGAAGATAATTTCAACATTTGTCATGAAGATAATTTGTAACAACGTTTGCCCTAATCTATATTATTTTTTATCCAAACTTTAAATTAGATTTTTAATCATAAAATATTGCTAGAAATATTTCGAAAAATAGAGTCAATGCTTGTGAATTTACGCTGAAAAAAGTTCTTTTAGTAAGTAATATATATAAATTATTTCTTAAATTATTCTTCGAATCAAAGCAAGAAACTTTTATAATTAAATTTGAAAATGAGGTAAAACTTTAAATTCAACAACCAAATTTGCTGAGGAAATAAAAAATTACATGCTTTAATTTGTATCAGATAAAACGCAAAATTACACACATTGACATGACATTCATATGAAATAAAAGCCCAATCATATATTTATAATATTTTTAGATGTATTACCAAAAATATTTTTAAAACAGTAATTGTAAATGCGTAAATATTTTCTAACACGATTCTCTTCTTAGATCAGATTATAATCTAAGAACACAATAAGATGAATTGAGTATGATATTCATAATCTCTTATCAGTTCATATTTGATTATCCAGCTGAATACTTCTGTGGTAATATTTTGAAACTTACATTAATATAATTATTACTTTTAAAAAATAAATATTTTTATTCAGTTGCAGTTTTATTTATCACTTTAAAATATTAAATATAAAAAGAAAAACAAATGAATTGGAAGAAATTGAAAGCATTTATAAGCCTTACGAAATATATATATAGATATTCAACCTTTATACAATCATTATTTACTCAAACTGGATTTTTACGCACCATATCGCTTACGTTGATTGAAACTTGTAATTGTCAAATGAAGGGGAGAAAACTAGATCAAAGAGGAATATCGATATCAATTTTAAGCTAATTCTCTAGTGATCAGATTTGCAAATCTGTTAGCCATGCTTTACGCCACAAGGACTTTGTAAGAACTAGGTTAATGTGTAAGACAATAAGTGTCTAAGCAGATAGCATAACTCATCTTGAATACAAAGATCTTTCAACTTATTGGCCATGACAACTCTATATATAAAATCGTAAAAAGACAATCCAGTCCATTGTACGATAATGTATGAGGACTTGTTTGTCCTCACTGTCATGTCAAGAAGTGGTGTTTAGAATAATGATATCGTAGTAAAGATATTGAATTTTTGTTCCCAAACAAGTCACAAAATCGTACAAAATAAAATGGCAGATGTATAACAATTTTGTAATACTGTTGTATTCCAATATGCATTCATCATTGTCTGTTGAGCCAAGCATGTGACATGAAGATATACATCTTTATTAAATCTTAATAGCCTAATCGTTAATAATGTAGATGGCTTATGTTTCTCTAGTATTGTGAATAAAATTCTGCCATTAACTATAACTCTTATTTTGGCAATTTTAATAGTCAGCAGTGTACACCTCAGAAATTTTTCCTTAGATGCATCTGATAGAGTTCGATATTTTCCTTTGATGTTGCTTTGACTGTGATTTTATTTTGTAAAATTATACAAGTTTTAAAATTTTAGGCTTAAAACTTTTTTTTTAAATTTACAATAAATTTATAAAATTTTTTTAAAAGAAATAAGCGAAATTTTTATTTCAAGTTTCCAAAACATTTTCTTAATGCAGTACGAACATAAATTATTTTGGACAAAATATTATGCCTCATTCTGGAATTTCATTATTAATTTTAATTAATATAAATGGAATGAAAGATGACAGCATGTATTTTAATGACATCAAGAGTCGGCCACATTTTAATACTGCAAACTTCAAAACTAAAAAAAATGAGAGTAATTTTGCTTTATCACCTTTTTTTACCTTGAATTTCTACACATTTAACTGAAATGATTCGCAACTCTAGAAAACGCAATGCCACGTTTTTCTCTGGAATTATTCAAAATTATTCTTTCAAATAGTGACGCATATACGCAAATTACAAAATACTTCACATTTCAGAAAAAATACAATATCATCCTCGGATAATTTTGGTATCATTAAATTAAAAATTGAAATGTAATATTTCTAGAAATTCATAAATTTTTCAGCGAAGCAAAGGTTTACATTACAGTCCTCTCAAATCAAAATTTACATTAAAATTAATCTACATAATATTTACTTGAAAGTAAGTACTACATTTGATTTATATTTAAAATTTGTCATGATTTTAATAATATGTTATCTAGAATAAGAATTTACAGATTATATTAATTTTTAACAGTTGAGATTAATCCGAAGTAAATACAGAGATACCATTAAACAAGATCAATAGATATAACTAATTTAAAGTTCTAACAGTAAATTTTGTAAGAATAAAGTGAATTGTTCCTTATTAATTTTCTGTATATAATAATGTTATTTTTAAATAGAATTTTTAGAATATAACTCAGTATGCATATGTAAGTAAAATGGTTTGCATTAATCTTGCCTATTTTAATTTCCAAATAAATTTTTCCGTTCCTTTTTGATATCACTTTGAAATATTAAGAAATATTCTACCGAAATTTTCTATTCCAACTTTATTTGAAAATCATATAATTCCATGTAACATCATTTGTTTAATCATTTTTATTGTATTCTAAGACATAAAATATATTTTTACGTATACTAATAAAAGTAACACGCCCACACAATAAATAAAAGTAATCAAAAACAAATGCATTATTTTTGAATTCAATCATACTATCTTGGTGCCTTTTTAAATTTAATGATATTATCTTGGTGCCTCTTTAAATTCAATGAAAACATTTCTCGGTGTAGAATCTGAAATTTAATAAGCATGCTAATTTCTTTACAGATGAACTCATAAATTTTTAAATAAAATTTTTATCTGTTTTAAACGGTGAAATAATGATATCAATAATTATAGTAAAATAGTTTATATTTACTATCAACTTTTAAATTTGCATTATATATATATATATATATATATATATATATATATATATATACATATATATATATGTGTGTGTGTGTGTGTGTGTGTGTGTGTGTTTGCATGCATAGTTCTACTTTTTTATTTCTACGAGTATTATACAATGTTTGTTGATTATTTAAAAAATTATATAAGTAATGATAAATTAATCTAAACTAAAGCCATACCTATTAAATAATTTCAAATTTTACTACACAAATTTATTTAGTTTTCATATACATAATTCCCCATATTTATAAATATACAACCTTTTTTATATGATAAAAATAAAGCCAGCTCTTATGAATCAGTTTCAGCACCCTTAATAAAATGTTATTACAGTGAGAATAATTTACATTAATGCAAATGACATTTTATTATAGATATTTGACACCAATATACTATTAATTGATGTATCACTCAGTAAAATTGTTTATAATCTGAGCTTTTATTTAGATTTAAACTTTTTTATTATATATATTTGAAACATATAATCATACTATTGAAATTAATGTATCCCTCAGTAGAATTCAATATAATTTTAATTTTTGTTTAGCTTATATTAATTTGAAATGTTGTAGTTGAATTTAAAATTTTCTAAAACTTTATGAATTCGTGCAGAAACTGAAACAATAAATTTAACATCAAACTTTATAAATCTTTTAATGGTTTTCAAATGAGATAAAATTTTTGTTATGATGAATAAATAATTTTTTAAGTAAACACACAGAGATGTACACATGTATATAAGAGTTTCAGACAAAATAAAATATATTAAGGAGAAAACTGTCAAGGGAAAATAAATATAATCTAAGGAACACTGAAAAGCACTTCAGGAAATGCTACATAAAGGCCGTGTTTTACATGAAGACGTAGAAGCAAAAAAAAAAGTTTCTTGTAATTTTTTTTTTTTTTTTTTTTTGCAAATTTGACTATGTATTAAGCAACACAACTAAAAATATTGTCTTAAAATTTAAAACTAATTTATAAAAAATGAATCGAAAATTATCATTATTTAGATACATAATTTGAAGCGCAATTTCTACTCCCAAAATATAAACTAAATTCATTAGAATTAATTCAATTGTAATTATTTAGAAGACTGAGAAACTTAAAAAAAAATTTTTTTCCCGCCGTTTTCTACTTTCCTCATTTAAGTATTTTCCAGGATGTTGACCCCATTTATAAGTGAATTATCAAAGTTTGAAATACCTTATCGATATTTTTAATCTACAATGAATACTTATTTTGGTGGGTTGCAGTCAAGATTCATAACGTTAAATTTACTTATTTAATTTGATGTTATTTTTTTATATATACTGGGAAAAATCCGATGCACTTCTTTGTAAATAATTCCTCTTTTATTACTGAGCTATAATAATAAAATAGATTTAGTCAGCTTCTTAAAGGCAGCATTGTGAACAAATTTCTTGGTGCAACAGATGTTCTCGAATATGTTTCTTTCACTGAAATTTAAAATGAAATATTATTTAAATTGATAAATATTTTTACATGCATTTTAAATTAAAATAATATTTTCCCCTTAAGTATGATTTAATTTTATATCCTAAAGTTTATTTTTGTTTTTATTATGCAGCATAACTTTTCCTAAATATTTCAGATGTTGCCTTCAAGATTTCTATCTACTTTGGCTATTTTATTGGCAGTATTTCTTACGTCATCACAAGCTTTTCCTAAACCTCTGGTAACCTCAGGAGAAATAGATGAAATTGCTAAATTCATCCGAATAGCTAAAGACATTTATAAATCTTTCACTGATCTCAGAAAGGCATACCAGGATGTTAAAGTGTTCCCAAAGGAATTATTGAACGTGGGTAAAGCTATAGTCTATTTTCCTTTCGATGTTACCAGAGAATCCTTTGCCTGGATTAAGAGTCTGATTTAAAAGTTACATAAAAATTGAAGAAAATATACCATTGAATATTTTTATTTATTAAATTTATCTAAATCTTCATTAAAATGAGTAAATTTTACTAATTTTTTGTTTTATTCAGCATCAAATAAATAGTGCAAGCTGTAGCAATTTTAGACAATTTGTTTCATGTAAACTCTGTTAAATAAAATGCCTGCTTCATCATGAATAAAAATTAAATGTTCTGTGTTATTTGCTTGTCTGTTTTTATGTATTATATTACTTTCTTATATTATGCACTATTAGAAATGAAAAAATTGATATTCTTTACACATATTTTCATCAGAGAACAAAATATAAAATTACAAACGTTTGTTACCTTTGATGCCAGTCAATAAAAATATAAGCTATTTTTATTCTTTATTATTACAATATTAATTTAATTCTGAATGGCATGAACATATATATTAGTATGTCATTTGTAATATTAATAAAGAGCAGTAGAAGGAATAGCCATAATAAAAGATTAAGTTACTTAGATACAGTCATTATATTAATTGCTTATTGTTTATACAGACAAATGAAATTATTTTTCTAAATTTATATCAGTATTATAAAATTTGATTTGTATCTATATAATTTGAAATGAAAATAAAAAACTTAACTATTAAAATAAAATTCTAACATTTTCCTCCGATATAATTTTAAAATTACATTTATGTAAAGGATTCCACATTTAGCGTGAAGGATTAATTAAAATTTGATTTTAAAATTTATAAATGTCTATTTTATATTGACATAAAATTGTTACTCAAACTATTTAGAAACTTGTATGTTAATTAAGGAAGTAAAAATAATGAACGTAAAACAATTAATGACAAGTCACGAATTTTAATTATTTCCATTAAAAATCAATTTAATGGTTTTGATGATTTATTTAAATTTATTTCTGTTTAAACTATTAATGTTATACTAAATAAATATTATTAAGAATAAGAAGAGTCTTGGAAAAAATGATAAAAGTAACTCAAACACATTCCTATTAACAAATCACATAGTCTCATTTTCTTAAATGTAGAAAATTTCCTAAAACAAAATGGCCTTTATTGAGAATGCATTTGGACATATATTTGCATTTTAAGGAAATAATCAAGCTAAATAAAAGGAATTGTTACTGATTATTGATTAATTTTATTTAAGATAAACAGACACGTAGGAATATATATAATAGACTATTAAAAATAAATAAGTCGTTAACAATATTGTTCATTATGTCTACACAAGCATAGTTAAAAAATTTACAAAATAAATAGTAGGCTTATTTAGAGGCAAACTATTTTTGATTAATGATAGCTGCTGGGAAATCAATTGAAGAAAAAGATAAGAATTTTGATAAGAGAATAAATAAATATAGAAATATTAATTGAAGCATAATTTTTCCTTGGATGACAAATTTTTAGTGAAAATTTAAGATACAGAAAATAACAGAAAGGAAATACACTTAGCTTGTCTACACAGAACAACTCCAAGAGACATTTTTACACTCATGTTAAAGCAAGCATACTAAGCACTACACACATTTTAACTCCGGTTTAAAATAGTAATCATTTCTTCTCACAAAGATTAGTATCAGTAACTCAAAAGCTGTAATTTATCTTTAATTTAATGTCATCTGTTTATGTAGGCAAATATATTTAGATTTCGATTATTTTATTAAAGATTTTAATGTAAAACCCTAAGAACTGACCGGATAAGCATCCCGAAGTTTGCAACATGTCTTTACTAACTATAGCTATCTCATCGCTTAGCCTCGACCTAGTGTTCTAAAAGTAAAATGTCAACAGTCTTTCACAGTATCTTGTAAGAATAAACTTTACAGAAAGGCTAGACTATCTTTTGCAAGGGCTTCTTTTCCCTACGGCAAGGAATTAAATTTGATATAAATATATTGCTATTTCTGTAACAAAATACCTAAATTATTTATTACACTTATAACAGTATAAACTATATGCAGGAGAATTAAAATCAAAGAAATTTTGTGTTATCTCTGAAAATTACTTATTGGGTTCGATGGCTGTAGTATAGATTTAATCTGTTGTTTATATATGATTTTTTATTCAAAATTTGAATTTTATGCATCAGAACATTACATCGCTTAGTCTTTTCCAATGTACATAGAATTTGAAATAAAAAAATGTTCTGGGTAATTTTAAAATCATCTTAATGATTCTCTTAAAAATGGGACTATGAAATTCCAGTTTCTTTTTTACCTTATCTACTAAGATTATTAATCAGCTCTCTTGCAAATCTGTGTATTAACTCTATCAGGACATGAAGAGTTTGATTTGGTAAAAAGAAAAATGTGCATCCTGAAGGTATTCAAAGAGAATTTTACGAAGCTAGCAAAGATCATGACTATAATATACATAAGATGCATAATAGCCAGAGTGAAGTTCTCCCTCCTTCTAAATAGGAAATGGTAATCTGTTGTCAAAGAATTTCTATTGCTAAGGTCTTGGAGGAAAGAATGCGATAACACTATGTCAGATGCTAATTTTTAATTTTTTTTCTAAGCATCACATAAGAAAATTCATTAGGAATCAAATGTGGCTTGTGAAGCTTATAAATATATTCATAAGAGACTGGCGTCTCAAATATTCAAAAGAATTACATATAAAGCTAGCTTAAGGAGCCCAAACAAATAATTAATCATTAGTTTTGAGACTGGTGTCTCTAATAACAGAGCACTTATTAATAAAACGGCTAGAGAAGCCTTTTTAATTGGTTATTTAGACAAAAGGAGACTGGCGTCTCTACGAGCACAAAAATGCATATCTAGGCTTAGGGAGCCTAAAAAACCACCATTTTCGTTAACAAGGCGAGGTCCTTTCTGTCCTGCACCCCTGCCGGAATTCAACTCCAAACTAAATTTAAAAAAAAAAAAAAAAAAAAAAAAAAAAAACTCTTTTGCCTTCATGTTACTTTTTTCCTCTGCGGTTGTAAAGAGTGGTGATAGGTAGAGGAAGTATTGCCCGGATGTCGTCTCAAGAAGTTTCCAACTTTCACAGCTGTAGTGATAGTGTCAACTCTTTTATAATAAACAAGTAGAAAACTTACGATTTTAGTGTTCATGATTCTTAAAAACCATGACTGAGAGTCTATTCAGGAATATATTAAATTTTTCCATCATGTTACCTAGAAAATCTAGAGAACATTAATAGTATCATTCATGCTTTCTTGGTCATTATAAATTTCAAAGCACCTAAAATACAGTTCATATAAAATTCTTCGTGGACGATGCGAATTTAGAGTGTACTTCCAAGCCTGTGGGGCAACTCATACCATTGTCATGACAGTCTTTTGATTAGGAATCGGAAATCCCTTTGTTTATTTTACAAAATAATCAATAATCTATATCTGCTTGAACCCATGATTTATATCTTCAAATAAATAATTGACTTATATCTGTTAGATGTCCATGGGTAAGATTAAAATACATCAAGGGCAATTTTTCACAAAGGCACTCGTTCACTGTCCCAGTGCAGATTCCCTCAGTACTTTAGTCCTTTTTATATGTTGTTTATGTTTTACTTGATCTGAACCACTTTTCAGTATCTGTCCTCAATGAATTCCATAAGAAGTGCTTCTTATATTTTTTTGTGTTCTTTATAAAGCAAAAATGATTATCTAACTTATTGCGTAGTTTCATTCATTGATAAGCTTTGAAATGTTATCAAACTTGGTTGATTTTTATTTCATAGAAAAGGTGAGGAACTTCAATTTTTTGCTTATGTAAGTGTCTAATAGAAATTTTTTGTAAATCAAAAATGTGCAAATACAGGATACATAAGCTATCTTAAACTAACTAAGGGATTTTGCGAATTTCTCAATTTACATAGACTTTTATATCAGCATATGTGAAGACATCCTGTAATATTTAAGAACCTCTTCACAAAACTTTGATGTTGGTTGCAAAGTTTTAGAAAATGAAGCAATTAATGAATATCTATAGATAGTTCTTCATTCTTATTTAGTGATATCTTCTTTGATTTAGTTTCAACATCTTCGAAGGCCTGGTTGGTTAGCGCGTTGTTCTCAATACCGAAACATACTGAGTTCAAATCTTAGCTTGACTAAAAATTCATCGTATTTACTAAAGGTGCTTGAGATATGTTAATAGAGAACTGGTAGCAATATCTTCAAAATGAAACAATTTATGTGAAAGTTCCTCATAAATTATATTGCACTCTAGAGGCTCTAAGCTAGTTGTTAAGATTTCTTCTGCTTGGTTCTGTTTAACAATAATATTCTAATTACTATTAAATTAAGAAGATTCTCTCTTGCCTGCTTCAAAATAAATGCGAAGTAGCCGGTGCAGCATCGTAAGAAATGAATATTTGCCATAGTAAATTAAAATCATTGCTTCCTGTAGTCTTCCCAAGCACAATGTAGTTTTCTTTATTCAACATGGAATCTTGAGAATCATTCTTTTTTCTGGGAAGAAATAATTGGATTGGTCCATATAAAACAATAATATTCTGTTTGCAATTTCTAAATTAAATCAATGTAATATTAAAAACATATAAAATATCATTTTGAATTTTGTTAAAATGTTATATATTTCAATACTTCACAAAATTACATCTTGGTTTATATTGTATGAATAATAAACTCGTATGATAATATACAGGATGATTCTAAATTATTTTTACAAATTAAGAGGGGTTACAGTGCCCATTCATACACGCAATAATTACATAAGAACATAGGGTTGCATCCCCTCTGAGAAAGAGAGAAAGAAGAAAGTAGAAACGTATCAAAAATCTATGCTAATTTCTACAGAAATAAAGCAACATTTTGCTCTAATAGGTTACCAAATAAATGTAATCAGAGTGGAAGTTGTCTTTTAAACACGGCGCAACATCATCACTTCAAGTATTATCTGAATAACATCAACCAAAAATTTTCGTTAATGCTGTGTCGGCGTATACGTACGAAGAATTGACTGTATACGCACCTCTTATACGGTGAAGCAAAATGGAATGGACGTGAAGCACGAAGATTGTAAGAACAGTGGTTTCCAACGCGTCGTATTCCAAATCATCCTACCTTTGCCAGTGTTGTTTCTTAGCCAGTGTCAACTGTGCAACGACACACGTGGTCGGCATCTTGAGCATTTGCTGAGAAATTTTCGCTAAACAATAAATATGATTGTGAATCTTTTGGTATTATTCACTAACCAAACAGTGCTGTAAGTTCAGTTGTGAATTCCTCTTTTTGTCTCTCAGAGTGGAATGCGGCTCTGTATTCCTAAAAGTAAAAAGTAAGTATATATATATATATATATATATATATATATATATATATATATATATATATATATATATATATATATATATATATATATATATATATATATATATATATATATATATATATATATATATACATATATATATATATATATATATATATATATATATGTATATATATATATATATATATATATATATATATACCCTGTATGAGTTTCTCTTATTCTTATTGAGAAATTTTGGTCATGAACATTGCTAAAAACATTTAATCTTAATGATAGAAAACTGCAGTTTTACTAACTAATTTTCTTTCAATATAATTAAGCCATAATCTCATTACATCTTTTTCTATTTAAGCTACACTATTTTCATTAGTTTGAACTATTCAAAATTAAGTAAGTAGACTGAAGTAAGATTTTGAGATATAAGGTGTCTAGAAAACGTATAAGCTTTCACATAAATTGAAATGTTTTGATATTTAACTTTATAGTCAAACATGCTGAATCTTGAAAAGTAGCAAAATATTTTAAATTAGTATTTTTTCATTTTTTAGCCAATCAAAAATGCATGATCAGTATGAAAGATAAATATTTTATAGTGCATATAGCAATAACATTTTCAATAAAGTCTTTAACGGCTAAACATATGAATTCAACAACTGGGTTGACTTTTGGTAGTCTTCAAAAATCCGTGATAAAGAGCCAAATAGATTCAAACGATTGACATCCTACAAAAAACTGACATATTGGGCACTACAGACTACCATCCAGTATACTATCACTGTTGAAGAACTCGGCACATCTTTTGCTATCATTAGGAATACTAAGTTATTCTCAACGGCTACCGAAGACAGTTGATAAACTATCCTATAACTGATTATCAGTCGAGCAATGGTGGAAAAAGAACTCCTAAGCTACTTTGAGGACAACCATCAATGACGTACTGCATAAGTTCTTCATCGAAAGCATTTTGCCTCTCTAGGCTGTTGTCAAGCCACAGTTTTGGAAGATTAAGATTTTAAATCCTTATTGGAAAGTAAGGCCGTGATTTTTCAAAATTACTTATTGGCTACTATATTTACAAGGAAAAACATATTTTTATTAGATTTTTATCGTAAAATCCTAATAGGCTCTTGAGCTTTCTCCAACCCTTCATCTCAAAAGCATTGAGAGAAATGTAAGAGAAGGTCATATTCTTCCGCAAGGGATGTAATCCTGTAGGTTCCCGATGGTAATTATGTAATATCATTTGTTATACATGTATTTCAACTGATTATAAATTACCAAAAATAACTTCCAGATTACAATGCTTTAATGCAACCATGGCATCGTCTTTGGCTTTGTGAGAGTATCACAAGCCATCATTTACCACGGCTAAGTTGATTTTATATTTGACGAATTTTAACAACGGTAATAGGCGTATAGTGTGGAGTAGTACAGCGCCCTTAGAAGCATAAGATTCAGGGTTCAATCCCTATCGCTGATTAAAAATGGGGGGTATGTATTGAGGTTCAGTCTTCGGCTGGGTCGTCTATTGGAGTAAGTATTTGAGAGTTTTCAGAGATACTTCCCCTGCTGTATGTGAATACACCTTACTGTTTATGAACACTTCTCTTGGAAGGCAATTTACTTGGTGGATGTTAAAACGCTCTAAGCGGCTTTCGATCGATAGGCAATCCACTAGAGGTCAAAGGCCCAGTTTGACTAAATTATTCCTGGACATTTTTTAACCGTATTATAATGCCAGTCTTCGAAGTACACAATCACATAGATCTAATAAGAAAAATAAGAGTTTATACATCAGCTCATGAATTGCTCTCTCCTATTTTATAAATATTTTCTGAGTGAGATAGAAAATATCTTAATGTCTGTAATGGGTAAGCAAAAGCATGCCATATCATAAAAGTAAGTACATTTGTTTCACTGTCCATCAATCATAACTGATTCAATATAATGAGGAAAGTGCCTTCATATACTGTTATTGAATCCAAGAAATGACTGAGCCCCGTTTCGACGAATAGTGATATATCTCCTAGTTGGACTTCCGAATCTCCTGACAAGGAGACAAATGGAAACGAAAATCAAGTGGGATATAAATAATTAGTTGTATGTCCTGTCTATATTTTACATCACGTACTTCAAATCACATTTCAAGCAAGTATTTTTACTAAAATGCCTAGAAGCACCATTTTTTTTATTGGAGAAGTCTTAGGAACATCATCCTTGGTAGATATGATGTTTTCCAGTCAAAGATCGCTGCTATAAGGTCAACAAATAATGCCCCTCAATTTATCATATTTTCTTACAACACAGCTAAAAAAATAACACTGGGTTGCTATGATTCCAAATATTGTACCCTGCAATACCTGTCAAGAGATTTAGTTTGAATCTATATTCGAATCTACAATGTAGTTCACTGCGAAAAGCTTCACAAAAGATATTAGATTTTACTTTTAACTTCTGCAGCAAATTTTGATGTTGGTTATGAGCTCAAGATTTGACTGTGCATCCCGAAGATGTCAGCAATGTTCGTGTTCAATATTTTAAGTAGCAGAGCGAAGTATAAAAAAACCTGTTATCATATATATATATATATATATATATATATATATATATATATATATATTATTAATTGCACTTGAAAAAGATAACAAGGTAAAAAGTTTAACACTTTTAGACTGAATTTTGTAATTTTTCTGCTTCTTATTCTAGATTAAGCATTAACTAGTGTAGCATATTTGTATTAATAGCTCCTTAAATAACTCATAGTTGTATATCATTAAATTCAAGAATACAAAATAATTTTACACATAAATTTTATTAAAGAAGGAATATTTCAGCTAACAATCAAGATAAACATCATCTACGACGATCAGGTGCTTTTTGCTCATTTGTCTACTTCTGGAATTTATGCAAAATGTTCGACCAATCCTCTAGTATGCCTTCTGATGCAGACAGAATTTGTTGGTACATCTCTGATTTCATCCTCACTCCAAATACAAGAGATGCCTCATCACCCGATCCTTGACTGGCGTCTCTCCTCCAATGAGCTTCAGTCCTGTCAGGAACAAGAGTGCAAAGTACAGCCAAAGCTACCAAGAGATGATGGGCTTGCATCTAGAATTTAATATAAATATAAAACACGTAAATATGGAATTATCTTTTTTCCGCTTTAAGCTTTTGAAACATTTAAAATTCAAACATTTTTGTTAACTTTACTTAATTTCTATTTTTGAATTTAATGCAAGATATTGTTAAAAAATTAAGAAATTATAAAATGCGGAGTAATAATCTACATTATTTTTTTTCTAATTTCTTTTATTTTTCAATCAAATTCAGGAAGGAAATTTTAAATTATTAAATAATTGATTTTCCATCACGGCACCACAATTCTTATCACAACTTTTTCCTCCAAATATTTACTGTTTAAAACAAACCGTTGTTTTAACTAACACTCTGTTAAGATTACTAAACAATTTACTATTTTCTTTGTGTTTATAACTCTTTTTTAAATTAAATTATAAATAAATTCTAATGATTAAACCAGAAAGCACAAAAATAGTTTTCATTTCACTTTTTCGGGAATATTACTTTTGTAAATAATAATAATAATAAACATTATTTCAGTGAAATATATTGAAAAACCTTTTCAATTGTTTTAATACTTCTGATTATAAAGTAAAGATTTCAAAATATTTTTTAAATATCTTTGATAAGAAGCGCTGTATTTTTTACATTAATATCTTATCTAAAGGAAAGTTGTTCATTTTTAAATGAAAGTTAGGTAAAAAAGTATTCTATTGATAAAAGTCTCTTTTAGATATTTAATAATAATCACACCTTCTTCTAATCATGTGATAGTTTTTAAAAATTTTTATCAAGTAAAAATATCACTTGCATGAAAAATAATAATAATAAAAGCAACTACAAATCTGCCCGCATACGTTACTATGAAACTTGAAATCAACATGATGAATATTGTAAGAAAACATATAGGAATAATCATTCAATTTTACTCCCCTAATATATTCAGTACTCATGAATAAGTTTCATTACATGGGGATTATTAGTAATTTGATTTGAATCAAAATCTCTTGTAAATTTGTGACATTCTCATTATTTTAAACTGATAAACTTTCACATTTTAATTTAGGTTAAAATTAATCATAGGTTTAATAATTTTACTTGCATTTCATATATATCAGGAAGTGTTCACGTTATTTCTTTTCACCATCCAGAGAAGTTAATAGAAATTTCCTGATAACGAGTGATTTCGTTGCACTCACCAGTCCATGAAATTAATTTTGAAATTGTCTGCCTTTTATAAACTAATTTTCGTGGAATATGATGCAATACAAAATTTTGGAGCATTATGTAATGTCTAGCAATACAATTATTGTAATTGAAATCAATAGCTAATAGTTTTGTTTTAAATTGAAGTATTTAACACAATATGATAGCATTTGAAGGCTGTTTGGAAGTTTTAAAAGCCGTAGTGTATTATCATCCATTGAGAGATTTTTATACACGTACAGAGCTACTGACGAGTTTCACAGAAATAAACTAGAAAATGTCCCAAATACTCACACCGATAATTGTTCATACGGGAAACAAATTTGCAATGTCTATTGCATGCAGTTTTCAGAATGCAAAGTGTGAGATTCGATCCTAGTCATTGTTATATATAATGAGAGATTTTTGCTGTATTTTGCTCATTGCTGTTCGAAACATTTAAACATAAAAATGTTTAAAATTTTTCCGAGTTTCCTCCTTTGAAATATTTTTCAATGCAACCTACTGCTTATAAAAAAATTTTTTCCAATGCAAAACGAGATTCTTTTAAAAATATTCACAACAGTTTTTGGTTAATATACTGTAATTGTATTTTCTCTAGTATACATTTTTTGGATACTCGCCATTCGTCAAGAGAGGTAGCCCGTAAATATTTTTAACCAACCTGATAGCTGAGTACTATGTGCTCTAGCTTTCGGCTCAATATTTCGTGTTTGCGATTCTCACTTAAGGAATGGATGTTTGTAGTAGTTAATAGTCCATTTTCGGTTCAATTGACCCTCAAAAGCGTCTATACAGCGGGAAATTCTTAAGTAACCACTATACTGACAGATATGTACTATGTAAAAGTGTAATATTTGAGCCCCGTTTACCAAATTTCTTTGACTAAATTCGGAATTCATCATCTTTAATAGTGCAAACTTTACCATTAAACCATGATAAATTCAAGAAAACATATCTTCATTAATTTCGTAATATGATAAAAGTAAATAAAATATGATAATTTATAGGATCATATCTTTGAATTTACATTTCAGATTTATTGTTTGCAAAATCAGTTATTTAAATTTATTAACTAATTTATTAATAACAAAAAAGGGAAATGAAAAAGCTAAAATGCTTTTTATTGCTACTTTGTAAAACATTCCTCTGCCATTATGAAATAATTAGGCCGAAAATTATTGAAATGATACAATTAATTAGCCAAGATTATTGCTGCTACTAAATTTAAATATGGTACTATTAACATTCATCACTTAGAAATTTAATTTTATAACAAATAATTTATGAGAGAGAAACCAAATATAAAAGTTACTTACTTTGAAGTTACTTGCTTACAAATTAGACAGAATAATTTTGGGAGATCAGCTTTTATACCAATAACATTGACAAAATTTCATTTTCCTCTATGATAAGAAATCCGAAAAATATTTTGATGTTGCGTAAGAAATTTTCATGAATATGTGCTGACATGTCATTTTAAATGAGTGCTTTATTTTTAAATAATGATTTTAAAGAAATCATTTATTATAAAAAATATTCTCTTAAAAAGAAAAGTATCTCTGACAGTAAAGAAAAACACAATCATGAATTCCATTCTTAGTTATAATTTTGACTAATTTTTCGCAGTATACATTTTACCTATTTTTAATGAGCAAAATTATTTCGATGAATAAACTTTTCTTTAATAGCATAAGACTCGAAAATTATAATTAGAAATTAATTTGAATATATGCTGATATATTAATACTTAGGCAGCTGTGACGTGATTGGTTAAAGCGTTTTTATCATTATTGGAAGGTAGCTTTTGTTGCACCTGCATACTTCCCTGTACTAGCCCTGAGTCCGGCTGTACCAGTTAGATAGAAGCAGCTGAGTGGAGTCTTCGTGATTTTGAAGCAGAGATCAAGCAGAAGATCCCCAATACTTTGCCAGCCACCTGAGTTATTGTTTCACTTGGAGGACATTGCAACCACAACATATTTAACGTGCCCCAACCACCTTAATGAACACGACGGATCTTCGGGCAAGTCGGGATTCGAATTCAGTACCATCCGTTAAAGAGAACGACATCCTAACCAACCTAACCGACCCATTGGAAGATAGATAGATCGAATCCCAACCTAATTAAAGTTCCATCGTATTCTCTAATTTCAACTTGGGCACGTAAAATGTCTCTTGATTCTGTTGTCCTCCATATGAAGTAATACCACTGGTGGTGGCACGGTATGTATACGGGTTATTTCTACTTGGTGCCTGCTTTTATGTTTTAAATACCCAATTTCGGGATCACTTGGACACAAACACTGGATTCCCTACTATGTTAATGTGCCACCATATACCCCTAATAGTACTGAAAGGTGAAAACCCTAGAAATCAAATAATGGAAACAATTCCATTTTAATAGTTTATGTTTCATTTTAAAATGTGTATTTAAATCAGAACTGTACAAGTCTAAAATTATATAAATAACAAAAAATAAATTTTAAATTTAAATCTGAAGCATAAAATCCAGTTTAGTTTATAAAGTCTATTACAAAAGAAAATTTGCTATTCTAAAACATAACTTTTATGCAAAAATTTTTTGAGAAAATGAAGTGTTCATTCATACGCTGCTAGTAACTAATTGTAATCTAATGAGACCGATCTCACTAATACTAAGTAAGTAAAATAAAACATAATAAAATAATTCACAAGAATTATCATAAAATATAATTAGAGAGCTTGTTTTAGGTTGATTCACATTTTCTGACAACTGATTGGGTATTTATAGAAATTTTGATTGTAATTCATTGAAGCGTGATTTATCATTTAAACTAATAATAACTAATTACTGGGCCGTTGAGATTGCACCAGCATGCTTCCCTGTACTTAGCCCTAAATTGGACTCTACCAAATAATTGGTTCATTGTAACCTAGTGGTTAGGAAATCGGCTTTATTACTGGAAGAGCTGGATTCGATTCCCAAAATGCCGCCAAAATCCCACTGAGTATATGCGATATATTAGCTCATTAAATCTGTGGAATCGAAAGTCTTATTGCTGGTTGTTGAGCAATTAGCATGGGTGTAATAGTCTGGAGAATATATTCCGCCATTCAAATCAAGATCAAAATTAAGGGGATACATACTCTGGTGGTGTCTTCTACTGAAGGAGTTAAGAGCAAAGTCGAACTTTCACCTTCGTGGTGCTCTAGTTAAACTATTGACGCACCCTATTGATTTAAATTCACATAGCCAACAGTGTAGCGAGCTTGGCTTGTTCAAGTCTCATAAGTAGCAACAACAACATAGCTAACAATTTATTGATGAAGCGTTTCGAGCTTCTGAGGTGCAGGTCCAATATTCGATGCTCGGTTGAGCAAGACTGACTCAATTTTTAACCTTTGAAAGGGTCGATAAACTAAGTACTAAGCATGCTCGGAGATTAAACACTGGGAATCTCGTGTTAGTCTGACGACTAACCGGGACATAGGCTTTGCATCCCAGGGTTCTCAGTCAGGAAAAAGATATAGGCACTGTGGCCTTGCCCCCACATATGGGTTGTCTTGTCTCAGGTTTAGTTCAGTTTCTTAACAATTTATCAATACTTTAAAATTCAAAAATCTCCTGTCAGTGTTAGATTCTTGAGAAGTGGACATTATACAAGTCTTGAATCGTAGGAAGCAGTATATGTGTATATATATATATATATATATATATATATATATATATATATATATATATATATATATATATATATATATATATATATATATATATATATATATATATATACACATATATATATATATATATATATATCATTCTAAAATTATTTATTCACTATACCTAATAATATATTTTCCTTATATCACGTTTAGTGGTTCATGTATTAATCCATATTTTTCGTGTATAAAGGAAGATAGATCTAGAAAATATTTAAAGAAATATTTTTGAAATTTGGTCAATCCCTGATTATACTATTAATTGTATATTTTCTAATTTTATTTTAAGAAATAAACTCGGTAACTCTTTCCAATATTTTGATTGACAAAATTCTTATGTTAATCATTTATCTATACTTAAACGTAAGCAATGAATGAGGAAAGAAAGATAAGCAAGGATAATATACTGCAGTTTGAGTTCATTGGTAATTTTTAAATAAAATTACTTTTCTTGTAAAAAAAAATTTCAAATTAATTTCTTATAACATTAAACTTTATATTTTCTAAATAAATTGATAACATATCCACAGCAAAAATTTCAGATTGATGGGGAAAGGAAAACCATCTATTTTTACCTTAATTTAATATTTTTTATAACATAAGCAGCATAATTTATATGGAAGTTTTTAGGGTGTATGGAATAGAAATTTAAAAATACTAGAACTTGTGTTCATCACTTAAAGGTCAATTTTTGTTTGCGAGAGCTACACGAGCTTATAAGGGTTCCAAACCACTACAAGCATCAGAAGTTATGATCGAATCCACAAGTTTTTGAAACAAAACCTTGAATGCTAACCATTCGGCTGCTTACAATGCTTAAAGACAATAAATCCCAGTGCATGATATAGGAATTTTGTTTTACTATTTAGAGTTGCTTTAGAAATCTTTCTCTTTTGTAACGCATATTTTAGAATGAGGAATCACATAGTGAGCTATTTAGTATCCGAAATATTGCCATTTCTCAAAATTCATCTCTTGGAAGTCTGAACCATGAGTGATTCATAAAAAAAGGAAGAAAAGTGTGTAGTAGATGTGTTATCTAGAGTAATCAGCAGCTTCACCGGCTAGTGGAAGTGGTGCATAGTTTCATCTGAAAGCAAAAGATACTTATTTTTAAGGATTTTGTCTGTATCTAATAGCTTTGATTTTGTGGTTGCTTAGACATTTGGACAAAGAAGCTCAATATGCCGTTGGCTATGCGAATTTAAGTCAAAAAGATGCATCTTTCAGTTAACCAGATCACCACAACGGTGAAAGTACATATTTTCTCTAAGACTCTTCTGATAAATGGCACATCAGAGGATCCCCTATCTCAATTTTGACATTGATCTGAAAAGGGGGATTTTCTCCAGACTATTACACCCATAACAGCTCATCAGCCTTTCGATTCCACAGATTTAACGAACCCGTACATCGTATGTACTCGGTAGATATTAGGTTGCATTGGGAATCGAACCCCATCCTTCCGGAAGGAAAGTTGACGCCATAATCCTTAGTCTACCACGGCCCCAATAGTTTTTCATATTTTAACCATTCAAAAGAAGTCCATTAAATCCTCGTGTCATTTAGAAATAAAAACGAATTGTTTAGTTAGTAACATCAGTACTCAATGATTTATAAATCTTGATTTATTAGAAAACATTCCATAGCTGTGCGCTGATTAATTGATTGCAATACTGCAGTAGGTCAATATTTGTTTCAACTAATCAAATTGCTCTTGTTTCTAATGCCCGCATACCAAGATTTTCTTTTTCAATAGCACAAAAGTAGCAGAAAATATGGAATCTTTTTACAGTGGGGCAACCTGTGGGTGTGCCATTGTAGCCCTGAAGCGGTATCTCTTAATTTAATAGCAGGAACCAAGCAGACTTGTCTTGACGCCCCCAGAAATATCATTTCACGTGGAGTATATTGCTATCGTGACTTTTTTACGTGCCCTAGCCACTATTAATGAACACAAGTGATTTTTGATTGGGTATGTATTCAAACTTTCTATCTTCCAATCAATAGAGCAATTTGGAAATGGTTCTCTTGAAAGTTGTTATCATGGAAGAGAACAACTCTTCCATGAGAATTAGGCAACCAGTTAGGTTGTTACGACCTGGATCAATCAAAATTGTAAAAAACTAAGATTTGCTATACCATGTCTAGCTGTATAATTTTAGTATTTACTTCTGAAACAACCAAGCTGAGATATTGGGTATGTGTCATTATGATATAATCTACAGCTCAGCAGTTAGTATATTTGTTTTCCATCTCTGAAATGGATATTTCTGGAGATTTTGAAACTCGTTATAAACCAATCTCATGGGTGCAAATATTTAACCATAAAACTTTCAAACAACTAAATATCACTAGAATATTTTTTGGGGATCATTTCCAACTCTGTCACTAACAATATTCTGGTTCGTTTCAAATGGTTAAATTTGAAATTCTTTTGTATTCTTTCTCTTCCTTCTTTGACATTGAATTTTCCAATGAAATAGCCTTCATATTTCAAGAAAATTGCACAATCAATGATAAATTTTAAAATCAATAGTATGTTATGCTACACTGGATAAATAAGGAATTAAAATTCTTATAAATGCCATTGAATATATGAAATACAGAATACAAATCTGACGTGAATTGGATGTATCCCCACAGATTTGAAAACTCTTATTTTTGAATCTCAAATTAATTTTGAAAACTTTTGACATCCCTGCAGCTAGATTTTATTTAATTATATTTTGAATTTGTAACATGTAATTAATGTGCATTTAATTTAATTATAATTTCAAAGTTGTTAATACTTAATGAGCTCCGATGTCCGTTTAATATGGAAATTTATTTTATAAAAGTACATTTTTGATAGTGAGGTGAAAAGTGTTATTGTTCCGTATAATTAAGCAATATTTTTTAGTCATATGCCTCAAAAATAGGAATAATAAAGTATTAAAATTTAGATTTAAAAAACTGCAATTTTATTCAAATTTGTTTTGAAAATAAACACTTTTCATTTGGTGAATTTGGCTGTTTTTTTAAAATTATTATGAGTATATGTCATTGAAGATATTATTTTTGAGACGTGTTCTATTTTATTAGTAATTCCGGGAACAACTTTAAAATTTCATCCACTATAAGGAAATTTTTACCGAATGACACATAACAGAAAAATGTAGGAAAATATTTCAAGGACTTTTACGGCGCAAAATTTTTTAAGTATTCATTTTCAGAAGTTACATCAGCAAAATATTTTAGACTAATTACAAAATATGATTTGCTTTTTTTCACTATTTTTTAAGCAATATGCTAATGAGGATCTTGTGATAATGGTATTTTTTAAGAAAAGTAAATGCCTGAAATGTCATTTGTTTAAACTATAAAATCTACTTGCTTAAGAATAGAAATTTCGTCAGCTAAATGCTTCCGTATATGCTGTTATTTAATTATTTCATATAAATAATAAAGAAATTATTAAGTGTCATGAATATTAATTATGATCATTTTATATAATCGGTGAAATATCTTTAACATTAATCAATCGTAATGAAAGAAATACAATTCAATTTACCTGATACACTAACTATTGGTGAGTGATCAATTAATCTTTGTATTCCTGGTCTTCAAGGCACATGGTTTTTTTCTTTCTAAAATTGCTTACATTGCCACATATAAGGAAGCATTTGACTTATCTGAGTGTAGGTGAGTTATAGGAATCAAATCAAAGTTAAAGGTTCTGATAGGGAGCAGGAAAAACCTACGACGTAATTGATTGAAAATTATTATAATAAAAAAATTAAAATATCCCAATAAAATCACCTTTCACTGATTCAGCCCTTTATATAATGCTTTAGAGATTCTTAAGATATTTAATATATGAGATGCTTACAAATATGACGATGGATTTTGGTGACCAAGGTTTTAAATTTCGAAAAGATGTAAGCAGTTTTCATCAAATCTGAACAATGTTGTAAGAGAGACAATAATAAAAAAACATAAAAAATTTTGTTATTGTAGAAATTAGAGTCAATAATAAATTGATAAGAAAACAAAATGTGCATGCCAAATCTACCAAATATAATTACCATAAATAAATTATACGAGACAATGTAGATACTTATTCAGAATACATTTTAAACTCTTATTCATTTTAGCTATATCTTATTCACGAATCGTTAGTTCTGATAACTGAGTGTGAAACATTCACATAGAGACGAAGGAAGTCGTATGACTTTATATAATTGGTTATGAAGTAAACTACGGTTCACTTCTATGGCTTTATCTTCAACTAGAATTGAACATATCTGATGATCTCCGTTTGAAGATTATTTTATTCACCAAGATCATCCGTGATATATTCAAGTTTGTTTTTATTTCACATTTATTATTTATTTCTTTGGAAAAGAAGTACAAATTTAACATCAATGACTTGTATAGTATGTTACACAGTTTTATAAATTACTTATATAAGTTTTAATTAACTTTGATGATATTATAACAAATTTTATAAATCATGTTTCTGCATTTTAATTCTTTACTGTACATTTAATCTCATAAATTTTTATTTCGCAATAATTGTTGCTGTAAAGTAAATAATTGTAATTTCGATGCACTAATTGTTATTTAATTTGAAAACTGTAAATAAAATCTACAGAAGATCAATCTGTTTTCCTGTCTATTTAAATATAAGCTTTTTTTAGAAATCAAAAATGCTTTTTTAAAATCATAGTTTCTATGCTAATTTTTTAGTCTTGGGAAATAAAAAAGGATTTTAATTTTTATCATCTTGCATTTGAAATAACCCTCCTATAAGTGTGATGTTACAATAGAATAAAAAAAAGATAAATATAGTTTAAATTAACCAATAACAAAGCTTATTTTATTAGCCATTTTGAAATATCTTTTCTTAATGCTTTAAAAACTAAAATAGACATCAATTGTTTGAGTGAGTTGCTTTGCCAATATTCCACTCAATTAAATATTACATGCATCTTAACATAAAAATCTCTTCAAAGAGGATACTTTTTGGAAATAAAATGTCTGTCACTTAAATAAAGAATTTTATATAAATTTATGAGTTATTATATAAATTTATGATATATTTCTATAATTTATGAAAAAAATATGAAGTTTTTAATATGTTATCTTTTTTATATTTGTAAGATCATATGAAAACAAATTTATTTATGGGAAGAAGAAATAATAATAAATTACACTTCCAAATATTTGTTGATCAAACTTGTTTCTCTAGTATGTAAAGAAAGGAAATAATATAAAAGAATGTAATATTCCCAAAGTGATAGAATTAAGACTAAACGTCATTTTTACAATTTAAAGAATCCACACCTATGATGCCTTAATTCACATCAACAGAGCTGTATAAAAATGAGATACTTTAAAATTATTCTAAAGAATGTATTTTATATAAAATGATATTTTAGTGATTGAAATATTGTGCTGTTTCTCTTCATACGTTGAACAACTTGACTGTAATTTTCAGACACGTTTTTTAATATTTTGAGTAGTCAAAATATTGTTAATGATTATGTAAAACTTCTGAAATTTTGTCTAATAGTGCAAGTAATAATTTTTATAATGAAACTAATTATAAATGTTATGAAGACAACTTTAATGAAGCATCCTTTAAATTGCTAATTATGAAATTAAAGTTCCATGTTATGAAATAATTGTTGAAAAATCCCTAATGATATATTTGTAGAAAATTTATATAATTTCATTCAAAGTGATGCGTGAGCCAAAGCAAGTTTGCAAATTATTTAGTCTTGATCTATCAGTATTTAAAATTAATACTGATTGGTAATGGGTAAAAATACCTGTGGTATTCCATGCAAAGACTAGTTTTTCCCCTCACATTAATTAAATAAGTGATAATTATATTGACATTTTAATCCATTTGTATACATTACATTCATCTTTAAGAATCGCCTGTCAGTTCAATATTATTATTTCTCTTTTCATTAAAAGTATTCTAAAAGAATTCAGCAATGACCAACTATTCTTATTCAATAAATATCAAACTTAATCTAGTAATATTATTCGTTAGAATATAAATGCATAATCTACGTCATAAATACAAATGTAACTCATATATTTTGAAGTTTGGAATATTTTTTAAATTATAATCCACTTAGACAATAATTATCATTGAACATTGAATGGCAATCCACTATTAAAATTTAAAAAAGAGAAGATGAGTTATCATCTTAATTTCAGCTCACAATAATGATAACAAAGTGATCGAATGTTATAAAGAGTTCTTTGATCTGATTCTTTGTACTCACTCGTTCTTTTCTCGATTGCCAGGATTTTAAAATATTCGATAAAATAATTTGCATGCTTATTCTCACTTTATTCAATAACAAACAAAATGGACAAACGTTTACTGATTACATCGTATATTAATTTTTTTAACTTCTTTCTTATAAAGTCTAAATGAACCGTTCCAAGAAACACGCAAATATTAATTTGAAGAGACTAGACCTTTAAATTTATTTAGGAACGAAAAATAGGTCATTAAAATTTATTCGTAGAATTTAACTTTAAAAACAGTATTGTTGAAATATTCCCAAAATTAATGCTTACCGTTTTTAATCAGTAATAATTTCATAATTTCTCAGAACTATAATTTAGTTAATTATGTGTAATTGTCTTATAATTAAATGTTGAAATTTGCAATGGATTGAATGTTGTATTGCCATGTTGAAATTTGCAAATATAGGTGTGAAATTCTTAAGTACTCTTTCCTATAAGTTACTAATTCCAAACGCTATGCAATCCAGCTGAAAACCGAATGGTTTTTTCTGTCCTTCATTTCAATTAGTTTGTGGGTTCTTGTCTCACCTTAGCATGGATGTTTGTAGTGGTTCAGAATCTATTAAAATCCTATAGAACTCAGTATAAATAGTCCTGAATGTAGAAAATGACCATTGAGCGACAAGAAAGCAAGACATTACATTAAAAAATAGGAAATTTTTCATTTGCGTTTGGGATTTATTTGCATACAGCATATACACTGTGTTAAAAAATTATAAGATAAATATGGCTTATGTGATTTTTTATTATAAATAATATTTTTAAATTAAATTAAGTTGATCAAAACCAATGAAATATAAAATACATATAATTTTTAGAAGATATTTAACTATACTAAATATTTTATCGATAAATTTAATTCAGTCATTAGATTACTACTCAATTTTTTTTTGCAAAATTAAAAAGATGTAGATACATTATTTTTCTAGATAACTTCACAAACAGGATTTTTTAATATAATTGAAATATTAAAAAATCCTGTTTGTGGATTTTTTTTATAATTGTCTAGGTAAACGTCTGTTGACAAAGTGACTGTAGAGATCAATCAGTGTCAGTACTCTTCACTGTTAATAATTGCAAATAGGTTGAATCTATATAAACAAGACATTCTCGGTGGATAGTAATTCTTAGTTCAGTAATTCCTAAGACATTTAATAAAAAATGGTGTTACAATGGTGTCACTACCACAAACACTGGGTCATTTATAAATTGAAGCCAGTTATATTCAAAGAAAAAGTCTCTCTTATATTTATACCCAACAAAGAAAGGTTCCTATCAGCACAATTCATTTGGTCCATCTTAGTTCAGTTTTAAAACAGTTCTCTTTAAAGAAAATGGTCTTATGTTGATACCAGCGGCTGTTGAATAACAGGAGAAAAAGCTATCGCTTCTGTTTTCAGCATTCACATCAATTGGAGATGACTTGAGATTTTCCTGATTTCTTCCCGTGTAACATATGAACATGATACACTATCCATGAAACATTTCTCTCAGGACATTAAAATGCCTTTCAACGGCTTTAATGTCTTAGACTGTCCACTATGTGATATCAAAACACTGTTCAACACTCTTATAATTCGATTCCCTAGTGAATCCAAACAGCATTTTTATCAAACCTGGTACCATTTGTCATATGTGGTGTTATGTTATATTAGTTAAGAACATTTTATAAAACTTGAATGCTTTTATTATGTACAATTTAAGGGAACCAAATATTTCACATAATGCGAGAAGGGAAATACGATGCACTATTAATATAATTTTATCAATATTTTTACAATACCATAAATTTCTTGTGATATATGACGCTCTAATACTCATTTAATAAATGAGATATTCCCAATATGAAAGCAAAGTTTCTTGTACATAAAGACACATAGGCATTTGCTTAAATAAAATGAGTGTCTTAGAATAAAAAGAAACTTGTAAAATCTTTCAATGAAAATAGTTGAAATTTCTAGCTTAAAAAAATATTCATGAAGCAAATTATAAATATTTTACTTCGAAAATTCATTTGTTATTCATAAATTATTTCATTAAGAGCTTAAAATTTTTAAAATATACAAGTATTTATCTCAATTTTTTAATTTTAAAAGTACTTATTTTCAAAAGAAATATACTATAGTTCACAAAAATATATTATTTTATTATTTGTATGAACAAAAAATAAAATAATTCATATATATATGTATATATATATTATTTAAAAGTGACTTCATTATTTAGTGTTGCAACACAAATTACTCATGAAACCTTCCAGAAGAACAGAAGACAACCGACTCGAATTAATTCAGTGTATTTCATTGTATAGTATAAGAATAATAGTTTCGGTTCCTCTAAGGATACTTCACTAAGAGAATAAAAGTGACTGTTCTATTTTTTTTTCTATATTATGGATGCTTTGAGAAACTTAGAAGATTTTATAAAAACTTCTATAATAAGCTGAACACACACACGCGTTTTAATTACACTTTATTACATAATTTACACAATCTCAACTATAAATAAACACATAAATTGAAATATACATTGGTACAAGTTTTTAGAAATTGTTCCATTGTTCCTTCAGAATTATTAATGAAGTGATAGTATTTATTTCATTAATAATCACATAAAAGATAATTTTCATATTTTTGGTCTTAAAAAGTTTAAAAGAATAGCTATAAATTTCCATAATTGAATGCATAATATAATGCGAACAAAAACTTTTTCCACAAAATGATCTTCTTTGATGTAATACATGACAAAAGAAAAATTCAATCAACATTGTTCTGGTTGTTACTATTCATTTAACACAATTATCTGCTTTTAGAACACTCTACTTACTTCAAATTCTACTTCGATATCAATTTTGCTTACATGGATTCCTTGTATCAACATTTCTTGAGAATAAACTTTTTGTGTTATTATTGATCTATTTTACATATATTAATAAGTATATAAAGCGTATATATTTGAACAAAGAAAAACACAAATTTTCAATATTATGATATTTTTAACTTAATACGAAAAAGAAATTTACTGACTCATTTATTTAAACCATGGAATAAATCTAGGTAAGAGCCAGTAACTCTCCTCTTCAACAACGACCACTTCAACTGTGATTTCATCAGAGTCTGATTCATCGCTTGTTGGCTCTGTTGAAGTAGACATAACAGAAGAAGTTCCAGTTTCAGTAACTTCGGTAGATGGATTTACTGTTTCTTCGCTTGCTGTTGGCAACTGTGTCACATCTACATCAGCAGCTCTTTTTTGCTTGAAAACCATACGAAAGCCATCTGATATAGCAATAAGAAAAAATATTGTGACTAACACTATTCCTGGTAACTTCATTGCTGAAAAAAAAAACATTTAGCATTAACTACACCATTTTATGTTAAAAGTGTAAATATTAACCCATGATTAATATTTTTTCCATGACGGACACGCAGTAATCATTTAAAATAATGAAATAGGAATAATATAATGTAAATTTCTCTTTATATGTATCATTTTTAAATTTTTTGAACAATGAATTGGAGTAACTATTTGTAACCATTTTCTATTTGTCAATAGAATTTTTCGTCCGGGCTTGAATATAGAATTTGCACGGAATGGATGAAAATTATATCAAGTTGTTTGTTTCAGGCTAACTTATAAGCTCTATGTTTTATTTTGATTTTAATAACATTTTCAGTTAATTTCAAACATAATTAACGGTGTTATTTTTTTTTGTCGATTTCCTGTAAAGTTGCTTATACTGCCATGTAACATTCCGCTCCTAAGCTGTTCTAGCTTCAAAAAAATCTGGTTTTAAGCCCTTATCTTTTTTTTTAAATTGTAATTTATGCGTAACCGGTCGAGAAAAAGTGAAATCTTTAAGATATCGGATCTCATATTCTTTTTAACATTCCACACGTGTATTTTCCTTAAAAGTAACTATATTTTCACTTTCTTGCGATTTTCGAAAATTATTGTTTTTGATCATTGAAGTTAGAGCACATGTTTATACTTCTCAAAAATTACCGCTGGTAGAAAATGGATTGGAAGACGAATGAAAATAACCTTGATTTCAATATTAAATAATTTTATAATTAAAATGAATTTTGTACGCTTACACACGTCATTTAATTTACGTATAGCTAATTCATGCAAGAAACTTGATTACACGATGCAAAACATCGATGCACGATCATTTTTAAAAGCAAATTAATTCAATTACTTTGTAATTAATACACTTTCATATGTTAAAATGTATAACTTTTATGTTTTTACGTTTAAGCTGAAATGTCAGTCAACAAGGATTTTTTAATTTAGTAGGATATTGCTTATTTTTGTAAACCGCGTATAAAAGATATCCAATGTAAGTGATGTTTCTGTTTTCACTGCATTAATTTAATGTTGGTTTGGATATCATTAGAAGATTTAAACTTATATTATGTTTTGTAATCTATGCCCTTTCATGTAATAAAATATAATATTTCTTTAGGTTTAAATTATAATTTCAATCAGAAATGATTTTAATAAATTCTTTACGTTTTCATTTTTTCCTTATGCTGTACACAAAGAATATCTGATGTCCATTCTGCTTCGACATTCGTTGCGTTTAATTTAATGTTTTCTTTTTAGTTCATAAATACGGGATCTCCAAAATCATGATACACGTTTCCGCCTGATAAAATCTAAATTAAATGAATATGTGTGCTAAATCGAATGTAAGCAAAGAATTCAATAAACTAGATATAAAATTATTTAAATGAAACTAAACTAAGTGGCAACCTTAAGAGTGTCATTCCTTAAACATTTTTCTGTCAAATATTAAATTATCTCTATCATCATTATTATTATACTTATACTTCGATATTTATTGTTTTCCTCTTATTTCATTGAAAAAGAATAAAATTTCAGATGAATACTTATAAATTAATTTTTAAATTAAGAATCATATCGTGTATCCTTAGATATTTAAGAGAAATTTAATAATTATATTTTCATATTTACTGTTTTTTGAGTTTTATAGAAAATTTGAAAAATTTTAATGTTTCCAGAAAATCTAAAATTAATTTCAATAAATATGAATGTTGATTAAGACATTTTAGTATACAGTTTATATAAACTTCAAAAACCTTTTACATACCTTCATTTTTACACATGTTTACTTTTATGTATGTATAAAAACATGTTTATTTGAGAAATGGAAGAGAAATTTAAAATGTAGCAGTAAAAATAATACATAAAATTAATAATGATATTAAAATAATTTTTAACAAAAAACAGATTTTAAACACATATAATGTAGTATTTGTTATTACAATGTTTTAAAATTTTAATTACAAACGCAAATAATTTATTATTATATAAAAGTAATATTCATCGATTAAAAATAATTTGAAATATCCTTATAAAACTCAAATTTAATTATGAATACAAACTCAACACACGTTATATCAATATATTTTAATATTGTAAAATTTTTATTTATACTTGTGTATTTTGATTAGTAGGAATAATATTTGTGGAATTTGTCACTTACTCAATATTTCTATCGAACTTATTTTAAGCAGTAATTTGATAATGTTTGCTATTATAAAAACTGTATATTTTAGTCTTAAATATTGCTTTTCTTATTTGAGTTAAAAATAAAAAACTTGAACTTGACATTATTTTAAATTTGAAGAATAGATTTTAACAAATTATTGTAATTCTGGTTAACATTTATTCAGGAAATTAAATGTTAAGAAATTTTACGGAGTTTAATTGAATACAAATTTTTATACTAGTATTATTGTATGTTATAATGTACTAAAAACAAATATTAATTAAAAAGCCTAAAAAAATTTTAAAAATAATTTATAATTTAAAAGTGATAATAAATTAATGATGTAGGATAATTATCATTTAAAATACTTTAAAAATATCTTGATTTTTAATTTCCCATATGTCCTTAGTAATGTGTTCTATTATTATATTAGTTGAAGTTTTCATAAGCGGCATGCAATTTAAATAAATATTCATAATGCATTCATGATTATCTTTCAAATTATCTCCATTTATTAATTATAATTTGACATATGCTCCATGATTCAGCTAATTTAAAAATAAATGAATGACTTTACCACAATTTGTGAGTGAAAATGAGAAAAAAAAGGATATCTGATTTAATCTGACTAAAATACGAAGCATAATAATTATCACATGATTTTGCTTGAATAATAAAATTAAATAAGTCATAGGATTTATAATTCGTTAAAAATAATTAAAATGACAAAAAATAATATTAATTTGTTTACAGGAATACTTGAAAATAATTTAGGAATTCTGAAACAGACAAAAGAAAAGGTATTAGAAAATAGATTTATGGAATAAGAAAGATATTTAATTTGCTTGGCAATTTCATTTACTATAAATATCAAATTTCAACTACATTTTATTAATTTTTATTATTTCAACAATAAATCTTATTCTTTATAATAATACTTCAAAGAATAAACCTTCCATCATAATCATTTCATTTAAAAAACATATTGCATTCATATTAAATTTTAATTTCTTGCACATTAAGGTATGTATTATTTGATTTTTTAAACACTAGTGCACTTTTGAATCTTTAAATATGGTATTATGACTAAAATCTTAATTTTACTTATTTTTGAATTAAGAGATATGAAACGAAATTACCGGAAAATAAATAAAAATATATGTATTGAAATATTTCATAAATACTTATTTGTTAGTACTACAAATCAAGAATTCAATGAAACTTTTATCAATGAAATTAATGAAAATATATTCATGATTAAAGGTTGAGCCGATCAAAGTTAAGAAATTAAATTTATTCCTATATTTAATAGGAAAGTTTTAAGCAAGTTATTAGTAAATGTGAGGAATAAATAGATAATTTTATGACACGAAGAAGTTTAGAGACTTCTAAGCGTAATAATGTATCGTGTTAGCATAATTGCATATTATGCTAATTAATTAATCAATTTATTTATTTATTTCAACGAATTTAAGTAAATAATTATAAAATAATAGGAATGATTCGTAGATATATAGTGTTTTCAAAATGTAATTAAAATCTCTAAATATTCTTTTTTGCTAATATGTTTGAAACCCTTTTTTGACAATTTATATATTTTTTATTTATGTTTTTGTAACACTTTTTTTATATTTTTTAACATTTTTAACATATTGAATAGTCTTGTTTATTTCATAGTGTACTAATGACTGCAAACATCCATAAATTCAGAACATGATGTCTCAGTAGTTTTAGGCTATTGTCAAAATCTAATTTATTTAAAAAATATTTTCGTGAAGAATTTTGTCACTTAAAACGTATATTATATTGATTATAAGTTAACAAATGACAGATATCAGAATTTAAAAATATTGAAACTCATAATACATTTATTTTATAATTTATTTAGTTTAATGAATACATATTTTAACAATTAAATTAGTAATGCATAGAAATTAACATGAATTTTCCAATTTTAATATTAATTACTGAATAATTTAAACTCAATGAGTGTAAACAATAAATTGAAAAGCATTTTTCAGAAAAAAAAATTTATCAGTAAATACAGCTGCATGATTTATTTATAAATTTCACAGCATAAATTTAATTAGAATTATTAACGAAAATCATTTCTTTAAAAAAAATAACGGAATAATTATGCATTCTTTAAAAATCATACTTACTGATATATCATAAAGTCGAAAAGTATTGACGTTATTTCGCTTCTTTCTTTTATATAAATGTCTCAGCAAAACTAAATTGCAACATTCATCGTATTTTCTGACACACCTTGCTCAATGTCTTGTAAATTGCTGATCTAAGCTTCCTGTTTAAATTTAGAACAGGATAAATGGAACAAAAGAAGTATTACTGCGGAAATAATACGGTGTTCGTCATATGTTTAATCTAAGAATTGAAATATTGCCTGTCAGCTTATACCTTGGCAATATTTTCAGTCACGAGAAAAAAATCACATATGTTTCATTACAATTATCAAGAGGTTACTAAATTTATGGCTTAAAATCCGTACAAAAACACTTAATATTAATACCATAAGGAAATTAATTAAGTTTATTTTTGGGTTTTATTATTTGAAATATATAATAAAATAAGTATTAATATTTTTTCAATGAAATATACGCATAGTGTGAATAGAATTCAGTAATTAAGTTTACATCAATGAAATTTGTTCTAAAGAATAAGATTGGTTTCGCTTTCGCTATGGATCCAATTAAATGAAAACTATCTCTTAAAGTAGATACCAAATCAATATGTATCCATACTTAAACTGTGAGTCAAACTTGCAATAATTTGTTAAATTGAAAGCCAGAATGTATCCGGAAAACTAAAATGTGTTGTCACTCTTTCAACTAAAATATTACAATAAGTATTTATACTAATTTTAATCAGAACTTTTAGGTAACAAAAATATATGAAATATAGTATAACACTAGATATTAAATATTTACAAAAATATAAAAAAGATGTCTTTAATTTTTATTTTATTTGTAAATCTAAAATCAAAATAAATTATTTTTTTCAAAAATATCTAAATAAATTTAATTTGTTTACAAAAAATTAATAAAATGTATGCTAGACACATATTTCCTCTTATCCTACATGTTAAGCGTATTATTTTTATTTTACTAAACAAAAGCCATTGAACTTTTCAGTGGTTTAAAATATGAACTATTATATATATTTTTCAACATTACATAAATCATCTTGTGAGGATTTCTCAGGAATAAAATTAGAAACCAGTTACAAATGTGCATAACAAATAACCGAACATTTTATATAAATTTACAAAACATTAATCTTGCTCAAATCAGGGAAACTATAAATTAAAAAAGCAAATAGTATAATTTGAAAATTGAGATTCAAAGTAAACATTTTCTTGCATATTAATTTTCTGCTTACATTTTTTCTTGAAACGTTTGCTTTCTAATGTTACAGTAATGCAAATTATCAATATTTAAGCTTTAAGAAACAATCAAAGAAAATTCAGAGGTTTTAAGAGTAGAATATTCAATATGAACAATCTTCTGCTTATAGTTTTTTTTAACAGTCGTCAAAAAATATAGAAAATTGTGTATGACTCACATAAAGTATTACAGTTAATGACCATTCTTGAAGCAATTTGATTGCGGAGATATACTTCTAGGAATCATTTACAATGATGAGAAATGAGTTTCAGTTAATGTTGTTGTTACTAATGACACTTGGACAAGCCAAGCTCGTTATGCTTTGACAATGCGAATTTAAGTCAATACGCCGCGTGTTTCGCTTAATCCGAGCACCACGAAGATATAAATATGTTGTTAAGTTTTAACTAACTCGTTTAAGTAACATACACGCAATTTCAATTTGTTGTTAAGTTTTAACTAACTCGTTTAAATAACATATACGCAACTTCAAACTAATCTGTTTAATGCTTAACCTGCTCAAATTAATTCATTTAATAAAACAACAGTGTAACTGCTTAATATTCAGTTCGAATAAAGCAACGAAATTAAACTGAACTTTCGTATTTAAAGTTCTGTTTCCCTACAAAAACTTTATTGAAATTTCGGCGATTTTATAGTAATATTTGAATTGAATATTTCAAGAATTACTTTTCTCTTCAAATCCTCTGATAGATGGCACCACCAGATGATCTACTCCCCCAATTTTGACATTGATCTGAGGGGTGAGGAAATTTTCTCCAAACCACTGCAGTGGCGTACTGAGCATAATTGGCGCCCGAGTACGATACCTTTTTTGGCACCCCCTCGAAATTAAAAAGAATAATACAATATAAATATAGTAAAAAAATTAATTAAATAATAAAAGCTATAACTGCATACAATACATTATAATAAATAGAGAATACTTGTAATAAGAATACAATGCAAATAACAAGAGAATGCTTTACCTTCTATAAGATAATTGGAAATATATTAATTTAAAGTCTCAGGCTTAGCTTCAATTTTGAAACAAAAATCAATTCTAGCTAGAAAAAATACTTATATTGGATTCGTAAAAGTGTCAAAGGAATAATCGGACTTACATGACTTAGAATTTTTTAATTAAAGAGATATTATTTATCTAATATACTTACAATTATTTTAAAAAACATAAAAAAATTTAAACAGGAAATAATTCAATATATATTATAGATATAAGTAGATGTAATTAGTACAATCATAATATAATACAAATATTACACTATATACATTTTTCTTGCTTTTGCTGATGCAAATTGATCAATTACTTCATCGAAGTTGATCATTTCAAAATTTTCTTTTTCTATGCTTAAAAATGTTAAATCATTTAGACAGTTTTAACTCATGGTTGATCGTAAATACGTCAGAATTAATTTTAATTTGCTGTGAATGAACGTTCACAGCTTGCTATTGATGTAGAAATAGTTAAGAGTATTTGAAGGGCGATTCTCATATTTAGGAAAACATCTTCTCCGTAAGAGATTAGGAAGATTAGAAGTTCTAATGGAGTTTTTAGTTTAATTTCTTTTCTACTGCAGAGTAACATCTGGCAGTCACAAATTTCTGTATAGAGTTCTGTTCCATTGAAATCTATATCATAAAATTCACCCAAACATTTACAATTATTTTCAAGCTCATTATCAAAATTACCATCATTAAGTACATTTTCAACATCGAGTAAAAATCCAAATTTGGAATTAAGGTCTCTTAGTCGTATGAATCGCATGTGCATTTCTCGCTTACAGACGCTTTTCATAACACGAGAAATTTCCTTTTCCACTGAGAAGCCAACACCTGTAGATGATTCTCCAGGCATTTTTCGACGTCTTCTTACACGGACATTTGTATCAATACCCCATTTTTCACAAAAGAACTCAGCCTTTTTTATTGACACCTCGCATATCTGGTCTCAAATTTCTGCAAGTTCTGTCTCTAGTGATTCAAGCTCATGAAAAGCTTCTCTAAAATTCATTTTAGGATCTTGTAATCTGAGCTGTACACGATCAATTCTTCTTAAGATTTCATGCCAGAAATGAATTAAAGTTATAAAATTAAAGTTAAGTATATTTTGCAATAAAATTGTGGCTTCATTTCTGGTGGTAATATCTTCTGCTAGTTTCTCTAATAATTCTATTAAGTCCTCCAGCCCATTAAAAATAACACTAACTGCTTGAGCTGTAGAACTCCATCGGGTTTCAGATTCACGTTTAACTGTTTTATTTAAAGAGCATTTTAATAATTTCAGCGCAATGTTGAATGTGAGAAAAATGCATATATATTTTCAATTATTCCAAAACATGTTATGATGACTGGATCTTGCTTAGCTGCAGTAATTCCAACTAAATTTAAAGAATGATTATCGCAATTTACAAATAATGCTTTATTATTTTTCTCTATAATTCTCTGTTGAACTCTAGATATGTGACCTGACATCACTGCGGCATTATCATAACATTGAGATCTACAGTTTATTAAGGAAATCTGACCAGAATTTAATTTTTCTAAAATTGTATTTTTAATTGAGGCTGCATCTTTAGAATGTATTTCGATAAATCCTAAAAATAACTCTTTAGCAGAAACTTTTCTGTAAGTATAATCAATATCTACGTACTTGAAAACCTGAGACATTTGTTCTCGATGAGAGAGATCAAGATTCGAATCAAATAAAAGTCCATAATATTTGTTTCACTTGATATCACTTATTATTTGATTTCGAACTGTGGATGCCAAAAGGTGAATAAATTCATTTTGAATTTGTGGTGATAGGTATGAGATAGTTTTTAGCGATTTCTGAGAAAGTTTTTGGAGATTTCTGAGATTTTTTTTTATTAAATATATTTTTAATATATTTAATAAGATTATTTTCCTAAGATAATGAAATATATTTTATCATTAAAATAGGAGTTAATTTTTATTAAAATCAAAATTCATTACTATTATGAATCATTTTGGAAGTACTGTTCATGCAATAGCTTAAATATTTCTCTTTCAAAATCATTTAAAGACAACACTAATTTTTAAAATTTTACAGTACAGAATGAGAAATATGTACAATTTCTTGACAATTTTCTTGAGCGATTTTTTCATATAATGTAAAGCCAATAAAATTACAAGACAAATAAAAATTATTTCCCCGAATAAATACATTTAAACATTAATAAATTAATTTTAAAATAATAGTTTTTTAAGCAATGAATAATTTGATATTTAATTTTCAAAACTCAACAAGCATGCTAGTAAATATTTACACTGGCATAATGTATTAAATATTGAAATCTACAAGAAACACATAGTGAGCAGAAATATAACTTTATTTCTGTTCATATGCTGTAATATTTTTAAGGTCGAAACTCCAGATTTTCAAAAATTTTAATTTTCGTTTCCGACGAAGCGATGTTAGTGAAGAAATGATATACTAACCATATGAACTGTACAAAGGGAAGAAGTTCATGTGTTTTTCTAAAATTTGGAGGTAATTAGTACTTGATCCCCATCATTTCGATTCTAGGAAGACAATTCTCCATAGGGGTGTTAATACTGCATACTGCAACGCTATTTTGAGAAAAATTTTCCCCCTTTCGTTGAAGGTCAGTCAGCTGCAAGACACATTATTAATTTACATTATTAATTACATTTAAGAGATAAGTCGTACTTTCACCTTCGTGGTGCTCTGATCCATAACGAAAGACGCTCCCTATTGATTTAATTCGCACAGCCAAAGGCATAGCGAGTTTGGCTTGTCCAGGTGTTATAAGCAACAACACATTATTTTGGCCAAAGGGGACAACTAATAGGAAACACGTTTTCAGTAAGAATTTTCTCACGAGTATAAAGTGACACTAGACTAAAAGCCTACAATAAGCTTGAGATAAAAATACAGGGTGGCGCGCGGCAGACGGATGGATTTGAAAAGGCCATTGCTCGCTTCCTAACCGTTGGCGCTGCTCAAAGAAGGTGTGGTTCGAAAGAGCGAGATCGGAAATTTGTCTCCATATCAAGGTCAGTTCACAAGATGGAATGGTATGTAGCGCAGCGTGTGTTTTGCGTGGATGCATATTATTCAAATGGCCGTTCGATTGCCCACGTGCAGCGCGCTTTCCGTTCGGAATTCCTCATCGCCCCGCGCGGTCGAGTTCCCAATCGTAACAGAATTCTTGCGTGGGTGAAAGCCTTTAGGGACACAGGAAATGTGTCCTCGATAAGGAGGGGCCCTCGGAGAATGTCTCAACCCCGGAAAACATCGAGAGAGTTCGAGGTTCGGTTGAGCAGTCTCCTAGGCGTTCCCTTCGTAAACAGGCTGGCGCCCTTGGAATTTCAAGACGTTCCCTTCAAAGAATCATCAAAGGACACCTCCATTTACACCCCTATAAGATGGTTATTGCTTAAGAGTTAAAACCACTTTATTATGAAGAACGTCAACGCAGTAGCGAAAACATGCTTGCTGCGTTGCCTCCAGACTCTGTTGTTTTCTCCTCTGACGAGGCACATTTTCACCTCAGCGGTTGTGTAAATAAACAGAACATGCGCTACTGGAGTGGGACAAACCCTATGGAACTCCACCAGAGGCCCCTACACTCTGACAGAGTCACAGTGTGGTGTGCTTTGTCGAGGGTGGGGATCATCGGGCCCTACTTTTTTGAAGAAAATGATCGAGCGGCAACTGTGACTTCTGTACGTTACCTCAATATGATCCAGACATTTTTCTTGCCTGAACTGGAGCAGATGAACCTGGATGACATCTAGTTTCAGCAGGATGGGGCCACGGCCCATACGGCAAGAGTTTGTATGGATGCTTTGCATGACCGATTCCCTAGGCGACTCATCTCCAAGCGAGGCAATTTGCACTGGCCAGCGCGGTCTCCAGATTTGGCCCCCTGTGATTTTTTCTTGTGGGGCTGCCTAAAATCCCTTGTCTACAACAACCGTCCTATGACCCTGGAAGCCCTTAAAAGCAACATTCAGGCCAGCATCCAACAGATTCCTATAGAAATGCTGGAAAGAGTCCATGAAAATTTCAGGAAAAGGCTTAGGCAATGTGTGGAGTGTGAGGGCCGCCATTTGGGCGATATTTTATTCAAAGCTGTCTAAACTCTAATTTCCCTTGTCAGTGTATAAGAACAAAATTAAAAATATCGTTGTTCTTTAATATTTTGTGTTTTATTGACTTTTGATATCCATCCGTCTGCCGTGCGCCACCCTGTACATGTGTTTTTACTTTTATTTTCAGACAATAGATAATAATTTCACAGAGTCTCAATAAAAACTGAATTTGATCTTTCTATATCGCTTCTTGATAACTTAAGTCAAATTCTTCAAATTTTCATTAATAATATATCAATTTTATGCAATTTTCTTTTTTGCAAGTAAGGTTTCACTATATTATTGTAGTCAAGATTTCAATAAGATTAAATTTCCACATTTTGTACTATAAAAGAAAATCAAAAATACTAACGAAATGTATAACTCGTGAAATAAAATAACTTAATCTCTTATGAGAAATTAAATAATAAGTAAAATAATATTTCAGAACATTAAAATTTCGAAAATAATTTCGAAGTTTTGAATAACTATCACATCCAGAGAGGTAAAAAGGTCAGTGGATATTCATTGAACTTTTTTATTTTTTTTTGAGTGCAAGAAATTTATTTGCTTTGTTAACATTACTGTTACCACTTTCACTAGCGTAAAACTTGATTTAAAACGTATAACAATTAGGAGTCATATAGGGAACTGTGCATCTTGGTGTATTTACAAAATTAAATAAGGTCATGTGCTTACTTTTTTGTAATCTTCCTGAGATAATAGATCCAAAAATTACCATATAACAAAGACAAAAATAATTTGATTAATAACTTTATACTAAATTTAAAATTTCTCATATGCATAAAAATGAAATTGACTAATCGAATTTTCCAGAAATTTTACATGAAAAAATTAAAGTATTTTCGATATTTACACATTTACAAGATTTGTTGCACAAAACAACAGTATCACAAATATTGAGCAAAATATGCAACTTATAAAAAGAATTTAAAAAAATGAAAAATGACAATCGAACTTATTAAGAAACAAAAATTGAAAGTATGATTAAAAGTACACAATTTTAAAAAGGAATTAAGCTATGCAAAAATATTATTAATTAAGAAATCTAATAAGTGTTTCTATTATGGCAAGCTCCATTAGCTCTTTACTCGTCATTTTACATGAATAACCTCTTCTCTCTTCCAAGTCTAATTTTTCCATGACATTTTTTCTTCTGGGCATGACACAAGAATCATAAAAAGCAAAACATATTTCTCCGAATAAAATTGATATTATGATCAAATTAAGATTGAAATTTTCTGAAATTTTTTTTTTATCTTTGAAATGATTTTGGCCCCCCTCTGCAAGCTGTGCCCGGGGCATGATAACCCCCTTGCCCTCTCCTCACTACGCCACTAGACCACTGCACCCATAGTAACTGCTCAACGACTGGCCACAGGACCTTCGACTCCACAGATTTAACGAGCATGTATATTGTTAGACAATGGGAGAACAAAATAAATTACAATTCAAATATTACTATAAGATCGCGGCAATTTCAATAAAGTTTTTGTAGGGAAACAGAACTTTAAATACGAAAGTTCAGTTTAATTTCATTGCTTTATTCGAACTGAATATTAAGCAGTTACACTGTTGTTTTATTAAATGCATTAATTTGAGCAGGTTAAGCACCAAACAGATCAGTTTGAAGTTGCGTGTATGTTACTTAAACGAGTTAGTTAAAACTTAACAATATATTTATTAATATAAGAAAATAAGACGTGAAAAACATTCAAACATTACAGATGTCGCCAACGAGTACAATGCTGTGCGTTCAGATTGTTGCGCGTAGGGATGGGAAGAAATACCTGCAACCAGTATTTTGTAATCAGTATTTGAATGTAACAACCTGTAATCATTACTTCTTTTTTCCAAATACTCAGTACTTCCAGTAACAAAGTCAGCGCGAGTTCGAGTATCCTCAGACAGGTGCAGGTACAATGTATTTGACCAGTTTCAAAGACAGATCGGGTACGTGAGTACGTGCCTGTTACAAAGTAATCAGTGAGTACGTGAGTACATGCTTGTTACAAAGTAATCAGTGAGGACGTGAGTACGTGTTTGTTACAAAGTAATCAGCGAATACGTGAGTACTTGCTTGTTACAAAGTAATCAGCTAGTATGTGCGTACGTGCTTGTGTACTTGACTGAATGTAACAAGTACAGAAGAGCCAATGACAGAGGGAGTACAAGTAACAATGTCATCGATATATCGATACAGACGGATGAATTATGAGATTGTGGTAGCTTCTTATAGTAGGGAGGCTGGGTGGGAGAAGGGAAATGACAGTTGGTTTGACTGGTAAATAGAAGTAACTGGTAAAAAGAGAGATACTTGTGGGAATTGAAAGATCTCTTTGGGTTGGAAAGCGAGACATTATGAATTTATATTGCGAAATAAAATACGCATGTACATTTGTTTCGTTTCGGTTAATAAAATAAATGAGTTGAGAAAACCAATAATCGTGGTATATCTATTTAGTGATTATCGTTCTTTTTCAAATATATGACGTTTTTTTAAATATAAGAAAAACATGATATTCTTGTTATGTATTTAGCAATTTTTATTAACTTTTATTTTTGTTATTATTTCTTTTAAAAAATTAATTTTATTTTATGAACATATACGAGGGTCACTCTGAAATTTTTGAGATACAACTAGGATATAATATACTATTCAATATTACTGTACACCTTAATACTGTGTGTGAACTTCATGAAAGAAGTAATATACCATTAAATACTAACCCATTCAATATTACTGTACACCTTAATACTGTGTGTGAACTTCATGAAAGAAGTAATATACCATTAAATACTAACCTCAGTGATCCAATTGTTTCTCAAAAAATTACGAAATGACAAGAGTAACGAAAAAGTAAAAATGAATCTCAAAATTTTGACGAAAAAGAATTGACATACGAAGGCACACATTATTTTAATGTAATATTGCTTATATCATAGACATTTCCTTTAACCTCAACAAATACGCTTTTATGTTGTTGTTGTTGTCGTGTGACAGCTAGGCTGGCAATATGGGGTGCGCTGCTCCATTATTTTAACTAAACCATATTTTGGTATGGAGTCCGACTTCCTCAGTACACACATGCCATAGGGACCCTTTTATAGGGTAGGCAATCATTTGCAACACAATCATACACAGAAAGGACAAAGACAGGATAGATAGAGATTGTACATCTATGCTCGAACTGGGATTCGAACCCAAGATCTCCCTATCCGTAGTCAGGCACTCTGACCACAAGACACGGAGGGCGGCAATACGCTTATATAGTTGTCCATTTTAAAAAAGTGGAAAGAACAAAATGTCTTCTTTCCTAAGGAGAAGAGAGTTCCAAAACTGTTTTCAAATGTATTTTATCAATTAACAAGATCCTTTACTGATTCCAGAGGAGCTTTAATAACGGCTTAAATAAATTACAAATAAAGTGATAAAAATTTCAAAAAAAAAAAAAACATATATATGTGGCTGACTGACAACATATGTTATAAGTAAGCCAGAGACACTATTCTGATATAAATTATGTTTCATCTCATGCAGTCATTCTCAATTCAATCCCGAACAACATATACGAGAGATTAAATAAGACTTTACTCCCACAGATATTACATACATTATTTTGCTTAAAATAACGTTTTTAAAACATGAATCCATTTATATTTTTCAATAAATGTGAAGGTATATTTTAATAAAACACAATTATACGTACCCTAAAATAATGCATTTTTTATTATTTTTAAGCTAACAAAACTTTACTTTAAATAATAATCATGAACGGATTTTCCCTAAACATCGTCACTGCAAAAATATCCTAATTAAGAATTTGTACGATGACATCAATTAGACTTAGTATGGGCTTAATCACAAGCAAATCCACCTTAATACTGTTTTCAGTCAATTGAAAAATCGATAAACTAAGGTTTTCCTTTTCTTATTTTGAAAAGAATGGATTCTTTCTTTTGATTATTTAATTTTATTACAATTTTCGAGGGACCTAAAACTAAGTTAAAAATTCGGATTCATAAATGATATTGCGTATTAAGCATCCACTAATTTACAGATAGCACTCTCACTCTGAAAGAGTTGTTTGTGTGATTTTGCATGTGCAACTGTAACACAGTGGAAGCTTACACACAGGCGTAGTGTATGGTCTTACTTTATTCCTTCTTTTATGTTTTTTGTTATGTTAATATAATTACGATGATGTTAAAATACAATCCAAAGTCTTAGCAAGACGTTTCGTACATTGCTAAATAATAGTAATACCTACTAAAATGGATTATAGCAATCTAATAATCTTATTATAATAAGTTTTATTAAAAAATATTAATTGATTTCAATTAACAACCCAAAAAAAATGCTAGATCATACAACATATATCTTGATCAAAGTAAAATTCATAATAAATTATTCAAATGATTAAAATTCATTTGACTTTTTTATACTTTAGGAATTTTTTAATTATGTTAATTTTTAAAGTGTTCCCTAAAATGTAAGGGATTTAGCAATCAAAGATAACATAAGTCTTCATTTTTAATTTTCGTTTTTACTAACAAAAAGAAGTTAAGATTTATAAAAGTAAATTTTTTTATATAAAAACTATGGCTTTTACAATGTCAAACGTATTACATTATTAATTAGTGCAATATAGTGTGGGTTGAATTTCCTAAATATTAGCAGATCAGAACGTAAAACGTAATGATGTATAATATTTAAGAAAATTAAAGTGAATTCATTCTTGCTTTGTTAATAACACTACCTATTTCAAGAGAGTTTAATACAGGAGCGTCGACGCTCTCAAGAAATGAACCTTTTTGTACTAAGACAAAGTATACTATAGATAGGAAGATATTGTTTGGTATTAACATACAATAATTATTCAGCCTTCTTTTAAAAAACATCTCTTCACAATATATTATTATCATCGTTGAAAATATCTTTTTAGTGTAAATAACAATTTAAGTATCAAGAAGAATTCAAAACAAATGATATTTGCTGCGAAGATGAAATAGCAAATACCGATTGCTCATTTCTTCAAAACTATAAAAATCAAAGTTCTGAAAGAATTCTCTGTTTGTCTGCACTTTCTATTATCAGCAGTTTGCTGCAAATAGAAATTGTGTGAACACTTGTAAATTATCTGACTTATGTTTTTACGAAACATGCGCATTAAAACGAATCCAGCAATATTTTCTCATCACTTCTGATGTGTTCCCACAGAGGACCAGTAAAAATATTTTGATTAGCTCAAAAAATGATAACTTTAATTTAAATAAGATATACGTTTTAGAAATGTTTAGAAAAATAATTTGAATGAAAAATGTGTTATCTGACCAGCTGAGTTCGAGCACTCTCTTTTATCGTTGTTTGGAATTCTATCCATTGTATGCTGTTAATGTTTCAAATTTAAATTTTTTACTTAAGTTATTGTGATACTTTCATAAATTATATAAAAGTATTACAATTTAAATTATTGTGATACGTTTTTTGTAATTTATGAATACTTTAATTTTTGTTAAAAAAAATATGAATTTGCTAGAGAATTAAATAATCAATGGAAATGTGTTCTGTTAATAAAACTGACTGAAATATTTACATTGACATAAGCATGAACATATTGACTTTTAGTCAGGTCATAGTTCAGATAAGAGGGAAGAAAACAAAATTGAAAATTTTTATCTGTTTCGAAATATGTATGGTATGAAATACGATATATATTAGAAGTTGTTCTTTTCTTGTTATAATTGCTTAAAACTATTATTTGAAAACTATTTATATTTTTGAAGTTGCTGCATGCCTTTTACTTTTATCGGTATAATCATATTTCATATTTTTGCAGACTGGGTCAACTGATAACTTCTGTTAAAATTACGTGTATTAATAATTATTTTGAATCTAGGATAGCCATGATAAAAGTTTCTATAGCTGTTGATGATAAAAAGCAACGATCGAATTTAATAAATGAAACTTTGAATGCTGATATATTGCTGCCTGAAGTTGAAACTAGAAATTTATTTGTGAAAAATCTTGAGATTGGTGATGTTAACAAATCAGAACGTGCAAATGGAGCTCCATGTCCAGAATATGATTATAATATGTCTGTTCCAGAAATAACATCCAATGATCCGAACTTAATTTTTAAAAATCTTTGTTCCGAAATTTCTGCGAATTGTAAGTATGAAAAATCAAATCTTGTTTCTAATTCTTACTCTGTTTTGAATTCTGCACCAATACTAAGGAAAGTAGATAATAATTTATCCATAAATCCAAAGGAAGAGGAATATGTTGCAGACATTTATAATGTTGATCAGAGGTATGAATTATCTACCAATACAGAACTCAATGGAAAAGCTTATGAATGTAAGTTTTGTTCAAAAAAATTTTCTAATAAGCAGAACTGTGATCGACATTATCGCACACATACTAATGATAAACCTTACCAATGTGATATTTGTGAAAGAAGGTTTCCTTTTCAAAGAAGTCGTGATAGACATTATCGTACCCATACTAATGTAAAAGCATATGAATGTAATATTTGCAATAAAAAGTTTTCTCGCAATCAAGGATTAAAAAGTCATTACTTAACCCATACAAAAGAAAAGCCTCATGAATGTGAAATATGCCACAAAAGATTTCCACGTATAGGATCTCTTCGACAGCATTATCGACTGCATACTAATGAAAAACCATATGATTGTGAAGTCTGTAGTAAAAGTTTTGCCCTGAAGCGAAATCGTGATAAGCATTATCGAGTAGTTCACATGAATGAAAAACCTTTTAAGTGTGAAAAATGTGACAAAAGATTTACTTGCAAGTCTACGCTAGAATGTCACTATTCTACACATACAAATGAAAAACATTACTTGTGTGAAATGTGTGATAAAAGATATTCTCATAAAACATCTCTAAAATTACACTATAAACAGCATATTAATTAAATGAATAAATAAATCCAATTAAAATTATTATAAGATATAAATCTATTTTTAGGCCAAATATTTCATTTGAAATACTTAGTGTTAGCAGTATGTTTATTATTTTGGTATCACCTCAATATTATTATTAAAAATATATTTATAGTGATGTATAATCCAATTTAAACCATATTTCATGGTTGAATTGTCTTCATGCTTGTAAAGTTATCATTCAGCCGCACATCAATTTCAGAATACCCATGATGCTTATCATTTCTAATGTGCTGTATAAATTTATAATTACTCATATTTTAATTCTGTCTCTGAAATTCTTTTATATTTACCACACACAACTAAATGATTTGTTTATAAATATAATTTTTAAATGCTTTGAAACTTGTAATGTAATGCTGATTTTGTTTTGAAAACTTAATATTACTTTAAATAAGTTTTATTAGTGAACCATAGCTATAATATTAATGGTTATTTTTCTCGTAATATTTCTACTTCCAGATAAAAAATTGTTACAGTAGTTTATTTTTTTAATCAAAAACTTAAGAGTACCTTGTTAAGAAGTGTAATCTTTATTGTAGAAATATAGTTAATGATAATTTAGTTATATTGAAGAGTTGGATTGTTTTACTGTCTAATAAAATATATTCACTTTGTTTAATAACAGCTTTTGTTGAAAGTTGATAAATTATAATTATTTTGATTGTAAAATTATTTTGTCATTCAATCTGATGGTTATTCTTTTAGTTTTAAGCATATTTTAACATATACTTAGTTCATTAGTATTAAAATTCTATTTAGTACATTTTTCATTATTTTAGCATGTAAATTATGGTTAAGTTAGGTTTTAGGAATAATAAAGATTGTAAATTATGAAACAAAATCTCTGATATAAGTGAAAATGCTGCAAAATACCAAATATTGAATGTTCATTGTAATCTCTACTGTAATGATATAATGATAAGGAATAAAAATTCTAAGAAAAAAATATAATTTATAAAAACTTTGTCTTTATAATAATAGTATATACTTTGTAAATGTAGCTTTTGAAAGCATTATTGTAGTTTTATATTTGTGTTAAAATACAATTAGAGTACTTTAGTATTGGCATTATTATTGCCAAGTATTAATTATAACATGAAATTACAAACTGTCTTATTAAAATCATAACAAAACCATGTATACTAATAAAGTAACCATTCATAAAAATATCTTAAAAGAAAAAAATCATTATATTTTTAAAAGTTAAGTCAATTTAAAAATAAGTTTATTTTAAACTAAATTCTTGAATTCATTAGTTTTTGAATTCAGTGTTTCAAATTTGAATTCATACCTTGGATATAAAGTATTAATTTTACTATGCTTGCCCTCATTTTCATTTCTTTATAGGATTCCATGCTTTTCGTAGCATAAGAACAAACTTTAAATTCCTGTCTTTGTTGAACAGTGGGAGATATTCTTGTTTTTATTTTCTGCTTATGTATATCAGTGTTAATACTTGAGATAATATTTTTCTTATAATATTTAAGTACAACCTACTGTCAGTAGGAAAAAAAACTTTTTTAGATATGTGACATATTCAAATTTCTTACAAGTCTATTTGTTAAAACTATTTCATAGCTGCTGTGAAATTGATTATCTAATAGCTAAAGCTACTCCTATATTACTGTGGTGAATTTTTACATTTTATGCTATTATTATGTTTAATGTATTCTCAGTTTAGAAATAACTTTGATTTGAAACATATTTCATTCCTCGTGTTTTGTTTAAAGATAGCATAATATTTTGTACTTGAGGATATAATCTTAGATTCTATTTAAGGATCATACAGTCTCTTTAATCAGAGAATTGTTTCTTATATAATAAAAAATATATATAAATGAAAATTCATATTTTTATGAAACTTATTTTAATGTTTATATTATTTTTTGAAAAAGAATATTCAGTTTGAAATAACTATTTCTCAGATGTTAGTGACATAAGCATATTTTTAACTTGTAAAAAATTTATCTGGAGTTAACTGCCTATAACAATTTATAAAATTTGAGCTGATATGATCATATCCTTTTTCATTGTTATCAGTTTAATTTTTACAAAATATTTTGTTTTTATTTAGACTAAACACAGAACAATATACCAATGTTGTAATCTACCTTCTAATAATTGATATATATATATATATATATATATATATATATATATATATATATATATATATATATATATATATATATATATATATATGCAAACTTGTTTTAGATCATAACCAATCTTAGTATCAAATTATCAATCTATTCCTTAATGTTTATAAATTTGATTTTATTATAGTTAGGTATAATGTGATTTCATTTGTTTATTGTACATAATTGGGATATTTAAAAGAGGTAAATTTTAAAAAGGCTTAAATTTATTTTACACTCTACATAAAATTCTACAGTGTGCTGATTTTTATATCACTGTCACTATGTCTATTATAAAATTTGCATTTTTTATATCACAGGATTTGTAATCTTCTACAAAATTTACTGTTGCTTGGAAAAATGACAGTCATTAAAAATACAAGCATCATATTTTCAAGGTCTAATGTTAGATAATTTTATTGTTCTTAACGTTGCAAATTTGCTGGATTCTCTTTGTGAAAGCCACACAACTCATTTGTTATTATTATTTTTACTCAGTTCTAATCTGTGATCTTTTTAGCTTAGTTCCATGAGCAGTAATACTATCGTTTATCTGAAATTAGTAAATTTAAATTGATAGCTATTAAGTTATCTTTTATAATTTTATTTTTAAGAAGCTTTGATTTTTATCACATTCTAGATAATATTTTATCTTTTATACAGTTCATTTTAATAAATACCATCATTTATTATCTTTACCAAAACATTTCATTAACATTTTAGACGAAAAGAATATTATGAAAATTGCTTTTTAGATTCATTTCAATCTACATTAAACTCTAGAAATGCATCACTAATGTAACAAAATTTATAACAATTGCATTTAAATGTTATAGTTAAAAGTAAATTTCTGTTTTAAAAATACAATTTTATAATTATCTAAGATTTACACCTCTCATAATAAAACAAGCTTCTGTTGTGATGAGTAAATTTCATGCAAAGTGGAGAAATATCTTGATAACTAAAGACATGCTCTGAAATTAGCTGTGTATGTCGACAATTTTTACACCAAAAAAGATTATGATGTAGAATTTTTATTCAGGAAATGTCTTTATTAACTTAAAATGGCCAGTACATAACCTTTGAGGTGAATGTGATAATTTGTAAACCAAAATAATTGGCTTTCACACTTTTTCAGATTGTATGTAATCTCATTAAACAAGTTTACTTGCAAATTGTGCAAGTCTTATTTGCAAATAAAAATTTAATATGCTACAGTTTTGCAAAGATATTACTTTGCTCCAAAGAATTGCATTTTTCATTGCTTTTAGTGGCTCATTAATTTTAACAAATTGAGTGCTATAATGACCTACAGTTCTCTCCTGTGGGAGCCTACAATTCCTGTTTTGCTCATTAAGGATCAATAAAATAAATATTGGAATATGTAATTATGTTGTGTTTGTAATAAATATCTTTGAAACTGCCAATAAACTATCAACTACTCTGTTGAACATAATTGGTGTGTTTGATAATAAAAATAATGAGTGGAGAAAAGTAAGTCTTATTTCATAAATTGTAATTTTATGAATTGAAATCATATTGTAATAAAGATTGTGCTAAAATATTTTCTCTAATATAATTGAGCTGTATTTAAAATCGACATCAAATTTCATGCATAAAATGAATAACAAATTCTGTGTATACTGTAAACTAGTTATGTTCAAGGAAGTATTTCACTATTGATCTTTTTCTGAAGTTATATTGCCAAATAAAACCTCATTCCATTGTGAAAATGCTACATTGTAAAAAATCATCTTGAAATCACAGTATGCTATTACTCTTCCAATTTTTTAAAAAATTATATTCTGATATTTCATTTGGATTTTTATATAGACCCAACTCACATCTGCAATAGTCCATTGTGTATATTGAAAGATCAGCGAGATTTATTCTTTAGTGTTTTGTATAATATTATATAGTATAAATTTGAATTAATCTATATTTTTGTGAAAATATGTTGTATATAAATTTATAATTTTGCGTTTTATATTAAACATATTATACCAGCCCAAATTTGGAAAAAAGTTTATTATTTACAAATATTTTGACAAGCTAGTAGAAAATATAAAATATATATTTTGACAGTACAATATTACTTATTTTAAGCAAATATATATTTAAGAACTCACAAAAATAGCTATTTTTATTTTTTGATTTTTGTTGAACTTCTAATTATTTTTTTATTTGCATTCTATAATTTTTTATATTTAAAATTTCATAATGTCTAGCATATAATATTTATGTACATAAAGCGTGGTTAATTGTACAATAGAATTTATCAATTTAAATTGGAACTATTAGCTTAGAGCAGCCAATAGTTTTAATAAAATAACTATTTTTATTTGAAACTAATAACATAATAAAATTTGAGCTAATCATTCCTTTAAAGCAAAATATCGAAATTATGTCTAGAATTTCCATTTATTTATAAATTGTAATACAAATTTGTATAAATTGAATTCAAAAACCATGCAGAAGATTCCAAACTAAAGGATTAGGGTAAGAGTTCTTGTATTTAATGAATGCATTTGCAATCAGAAAACTATACATTATTTTTTGAGACCTTGTTTCTTGTTGAGATCTTGATTCATCGAATATGTTGGAAATGCAAATGTCCATATTATGACTCTAAATGAACATAAATCATTTATTAAAAAGGTACATCAATATTTATCATGCCATACTTGAATTGATATAAAGAATATTTTTGCTAGAGCTGTAAATATCAATAGTTACATTGAAAGCATTATAAATAATTTAAAATTTGATTTTGTTACCAGTTTCATATATATATATATATATATATATATATATATATATATATATATATATATATATATATATATATATATATATATATATATATATATATATATAGTTTCAAAATGTATTAAATAATTAAATTAAAGAAATGTATTCAATTCTCTTATGTTATATTAATTTGGACATATCATATATGTGTTTAAGTGAAACTTTTTTTTAAATAACGGTGGTCAGTTGGGTGATTAAATTTTTGTCACAACATGACTGGAAACTGCTACTTATTTATCTTAACCCAGTGGATATCTGTGAGCCAATTCACTGAGGCAAGTATCATTACCAATAACATAGCACCATAAACCTGTTTATTTGATGGACTACATTCATACATCATTTCAAAAGAAAGGACAGAGAAACTCAGAGAGAAAGAAACATGAATGCCTGCATTGGATTTGAGCCTGGGACCTACAGCATTAGAGCCAGGAACGCTAACCACTCTGCCTTCGGTTGGCTTTAAGCAACAGCTTCAGCATTGATTGGCTTTCAATTCAATACAGTTCATGGGTGTCAATCCCACAACAGGTGTGATTGTAGTCTTTCAGAATTTACTATAAACTGTTAGTCTGGTCGAAGTAGCCCACATGTGGAAAAGTCATCATTGAGCAACAAACTAACCACACCTAACCTATATGTGTTTAGTTTATTAAAACAATTCTTTTTCTTTATATATGAGAACAATGGAATCCTAGTTATGTAAAATAAATAAATGTTTGAATTGGTATTAAAATTTTAAAATATTTTATTAATTTTCATTTAGTGTATTTATGAATTTTTAGTATAATTTTATTAATTATATTCACCACAAATGGTTCAGAAATTTATTAAATATCATTTTTTTAACACAATATTTTTAAATGAAAAAATCATGAGAGAACTACTCCCATTACTTTTTTTTATAAATGCAGTTGACATTTTTCTATTATGCAGATTATTTCTTTTGAATCAAAAAAGTTAATTGTACTTAAAGTACTATAGACTGATTTTACTTGAAAGATAATCTATGATATGTTCCCATGTTATTTCTCATGTTTGTTATACAATTGGTTTATGATTGCACTTTTATATGATTGTTGTCTCATTGATTTATTGTTACAATTTGTTTAGGAAATTGTTTTGTCTTATTTAATACCTTTTATTATCTTTTTCTGCAAATTTTATTTTTTGCTTGCTTAATTTTAAATAATCAAAGCATTATTGAATGATATCATAAATAATTTTGTTCTACATGTAAAAAATTTATTAATTTCTTAATAGTTTACAATAAAAATTAGAATTTTTCTACAAATTATTTCATGTATCTTGTATGCAATTCATATTTAGTTTTTATTAATCTTCCTGAAAAATATATAGCTATTGATAATTTTTATATGCGTATTTTTAATTCTCTTAAATCCATTTGTACTTTTTCTAGTTTTTTTAATACATTTTTTTACGAAAAACATTTTTAAATAATTTTATATTTCTAGAGTATAATTTCTAATTTTATGTGTACTTGCATGTATTAAATTGATTTCTTTTAATGTGGTTGCTTAAATTAGTAAGCATGATAAAGGAAATCAATAAGAAATACCCATCCTATATTTTCACTGAAGCAAGAGAATAATATGTATCTAATCAGACTTTAGTAATATCAGTATTTTTAGTTTTACAAATATTTTTTATTTTACATTTAAGTTGGTAATTATCATATTAATTAATCTAGTTTTTGCATTTTTCAACATAAGTTTTAATACTAATTATATTAATATTTCCAGTAAGTTTTTTATAATTTATAAAAAATATAACTTTATCCAATAAATGTTCATTGTTTGAATACATATTTGTAATATTTAGCATTTGTTATATATATTTAAGACGCTATTACATGCATCAAACACGTGTATTACATTTTAGTCCCAATAACACTGTAAAAAAGTATATAATATAATGGAAAACTATTTCTACTGTTTATACAAATGTTACTCATATTTTATATTCATGCTATATTGTGCCCCAAATTTTTCCTGAAACTATTGTTATATCTATATATTTTTGTATACTTCTATTATATGTTACATTTATATTAGATATTTTATGTAATTGTATGTTTGATATAAGTAATAAATATTTATTTTCCCTTATTTTCAAAAGGAGTTATATTTTTTAATTGCTTTATATATGTATATACACATACATATATGTTAAAAAAACATTATAAAAATAAATGATAAAAAATTTTTTTTCAATGGTATATCTGTCATTTTGTTACTGATGTTTATGAATAACGAATGTGTACAATACATATATAAAATCAAAGTATGTATCTTTTTATGTAGGAACTTTAGTTGGGATTTTTCCAAATAATTCAAATTTTATGAACTCTTACAACTTTGTCTATAATAATTTGATGTGTCATATATTAACTTGCAAATATTCCTATCTTGAAATTAATATAAACATGCGAGTTTACCTACATTAATAATATTAAAATTCATATTAATTTTTTATGTATCACATTGTTTAAATTTTATTTATATTAGGTTGGGGAAAAAGAAATCCATTATTTTTATGTGAACTGCAGGGCTATTTAACGTTATTGGAATTTACTTTGTGCAAATAGTTTAAAACGTTTTGGTCCTGAATGATGCTATACGATTGATAATATGCGGTCAATCTTTATCATTTCTGTGATTTTATCAACATTGTTGACGACGGCCCTACCCTTGTTTGAGTTGCATCTTTAACATCAAAAGTACTTGAACGGAATACACAAATTGAAAGGCGCACTTAATTGGTTGTTACAGTAACAGAGGACTACGAGCACCACATCCACAATATCAGCAGCCTACCTTTCATTTCGCCTTTATCAAAGAAAACTTCCTTTTGATTGACTTTCATTTCTAATACCGTGTATCTTACAACTGAATGGTCCAAACAAAATCAGCAAAATAATTTTTTTTTCACTGAAATACCCTTTCCAACGATCATAAATCTGAAATTGCTTGTGTCTGCATAAAGATGTTCAGAGTATAAGCGCAATAGTATTTGGTAGATGTATGCATAAATAATTCTTAAAGGAATCGAACAAACAAATCTTATAAAGGGAAATAACCTTAATTAAAACATTTTAAAATTATATAAACACAAGACAATACATAATAATGAAGTGATCCCTTTCTCACGCCCTTAATTTGTTACGGAAATGGCATTTCCCTTCTCAGTCCATCTGGCAAATAGTGAATAAATTCCCACGCTTCGAGGATGGACACACAGTTCGAACAGGAAATGCATTCCGACCCTTTTCCTCTTGGGGGAAGCAAGCGCACCGGACCACGTGATAGTCCAGTGGAGAGGGGAAGAAGATCGACCCCAACCACTTGGTACGCGAACGTCTTATGTTGTAGGAAGATATAATAAATGTTCCTTGGATTAAAGTCTTGCGATTCTCTTCTCCACACTGAACACCTTCACCAAATCCTGAAAGTGGTGACCCGGGAATTCATGAACCTCATATCTATGCTCATTTTTCCTGAATAAAAACTGCATAATTATGGAGTCAGCGGCTGTTGTCATACCTGCATTCATTATAGCAGACCCTTCGTTGGGGCTCTATATGGTAGAAAGTACTTTCGCACTAGCGACTCCTAAACCTATAAATTACTCTAAAACAAAGTATAATTATGTAGTCGCTCATCTTCCTCCAGAAACGGCAACCATCGTGAGGGATGTCGTTATGCAACCAGACACAACAGACCCGTACCAGAATCTGAAGGGAAAACTAGTGGAACGGTGTTTGGAAAGCAAGACTCAAGAAATTCGGCGATTGTTAGCCGGAAAAAACCTGAGAGACCGGAAGCCTTCGAATTGTTACGGAGTATGAAACGTCGAGCCGAGAACCACAACATCGATGAATCTTTACTCCTAGAGCTCTTCAATCAAGCAATGCCAGTTCCAGTGCAGACGATCCTAGCATCGATTTCTTCTCTGACTTCCGACAAAGCTGCTGAGATTGCCGACAAAATTCTACAAAATCATCCTCATAATGCCTTTGCTGTCTCCAGTCAAGATCATACTCAATCATCATTCACTGTAGAAAAGAAACCCAACTTCGATTCCCTTTACGTGGAAATAAAGGAGCTACGTAATAAAATTGCGGAAATACGATCCAGATCGAGAAGCAAGAATCGGAGCCAGCAGAATTTTCACCATCGGCAACGATCTTCATCACGGGAAAAACTCTGTTTTATCATGCCCGATTTAAGGAAAAGGCTCGAAAATGTACTCCTCCATGCGCATTCCGGGGAAACGCTACTCCGGGGGAGTAGCTTCGACGGACTCCTCCCCCGAAAGTTTTACATCTCGTCGCATGTTCATAACGGACAAAAATACAGGTACGTGTTTTCTTGTTGATTCAGGGAGTGAGGCTTCTATAATTGTCGCCTCTAAACAAGAACGCACACTTCCCGTTCTTCAGACATTTCGCGCTGCTAACGGCAGTTCTATCATTGTGTATGGCCGGAAATCGGTAACTGTCAATTTTGGATTAAAAAGGAATTTTACCTACTCATTTTATATTTGTAATGTATCCAGTGCAATATTAGGTGCAGATTTTTTTTATATCGTTTTAATTTATACCCAGACTTAAGGAATAAACGTCTTGTAGATAACACAACGAATTTAAAAATATATGGTAAAATATTTAGCTGTAAAATATTTTCTGTTTTTGTAAATAATGTATATGGTAAAATAATGTCAAAATACCCCGATATTACAAAATTACCAGATCCTGATATGCCTATAAAACATAATACAGTTTATTATATTAATACCAAATCTCCACCAGTTGTAGCTAAGCCTAGACGTTTAGCACCTGACTGTTTAAAAAGTGCAAAAGCTGAATTTCAGCGTATGATGGAACTGGGCCATATGCGGCCATCAAAAGGCCAATATGCTTTTCCTTTGCATATGGTGCCTAAAAAGGGTACTGTCAAGTGGAGACCGGTCATTGATTTTCGTGCCCTTAATGCACAAACTATTAAAGAGCATTATCCGATTCCCTACATAACCGATTTTACCTCAGATTTGCATGGCAAACTAGTGTTTAGTCTCATGTCGACCTCGTCAAAGCATATCACCAAATTCCGATTAATCCTGCAGACGTATACAAAACTGCGATTTGCACCCCCTTTGGTCTTTTTGAAAGTCTGTGCATGCAATTTGGTCTTTGTAACGCATCCTCAACATTTCAAAGCTTTATTGACGAGGTAACGCGAGACTTACCCTTTGTATACGCATTTGTAGATGATCTACTTAAAGCCTCCAGTTCGGAAAGCGAACATCTAATTCATTTAGACCTATTATTTTCCAAATTAAATGAATATGGATTATGCATAAATACAGAAAAATGTGAGTTTGGTAAATCAACTATTGAATTTCTAGGATTTAAAGTATCTAGTAGTGGTATTGAACCCTTCCAGACCGAGTAAAATGTATTTCAGAATTTCCTCGACCGAATACTCTAACTTAATTACGCCGATATTTAGGACTTTTTAATTTTTATCGTAGGTGTATTCCCAAAGCAACTGACATTCTAGCACCCTTAGTAAAATTTCTGGAAGGCCATAAAAACAAAAAGAAGCACTTAAGTTCTTGTGCAAATGACAAGGAGCAATTAAATTGGGACGAACAGGCAAATTTTTCTTTTGAAAATTCAAAACCAGCAATTGCTAAAGCAATGTTATTAAGACACCCTATCCCAGGAAAAGAACTAAGTTTATGGGTAGATGTTTCAACTGTAGCAATCGGTGGTTCCTTAATGCAAATGTCAAATAGCAATTGGGAACCCATAGCCTTTTATTCAGTTAAGTTATGCAAATCTCAAAGAAATTGGTCCACTTACGACCGCGAGTTATATGCTATATATTCCTCTATAAAAATTTAGACACATGCTAGAAGGTAGATTTTTTGTCATATTTAGTGATCAAAAACCTCTGAGCTATACATTTAAACAAAATCCTGACAAATGCAGTCCTCGCCAATTACGTCACTTAGATTTCATTTCCCAATTTTCCACTGACATTCGTTACACAAAAGGATCTGATAGCACTGTAACAGATACACTCTCTCGCATTGAGATAGACGAAATATCTACTTCAGTACTAGACTTTAAAGAATTTGCCTCAGCTCAATCAAAAGATGAGGAATTGCCAAATCTTTTAACTGAGAATAATACTTCCTTAAAGCTAGAAAAACATTACTTTCCTCTGGAAAATATTAACACCTATTGAGATCTTTCACAAACTACCCCTCGTCCATTCGTTCCAAAATGCATGCGCAGAAAAATATTTGAAAATATACACTTTCTTTCTCACTCAGGTATTGCAGCTTCTATTGAATTAATTACGAAACGCTTCGTTTGGCCTGGTATGCACAAACATATTAAAGATTTGGTTCGCAGCTGTGTTAAATGCCAAAAAGCGAAGATAACTTAGCACACTAAATCTCCCAGTGGTACTTTTGCCACACCGGATGCTCGTTTCGCACACATACATATTGATTTTATTGGACCCTTACCTCCTTCCGAGGGAAAACAATATTGTTTGACCATTATCGACAGATTTACAAGATGGCCTAAAGTCATTCCGTCAGAAGATATGACAGCAGAAACAACTGCTCGTGCAATAATACGTGGGTAGATTTCAAGATTTGAATCCCCTGTCACTATTACTACCGACCAAGGCAACTTCGAATCACACCTATTTCACGTACTCACAAATACGTTAGGGTGTAATAGAATTTAAACCTCACCTTATCATCCTCATGCAAATGGCATTATCGAACGAATGCATCGACACCTTAAATCCTCCTTAAAAGCTCACAATCAAACAAATTGGACAGAAATATTGCCAATCGTATTATTTGGTTTACGCGCGGCTCTTAAAAACGACATAAAAGCAACTAGCGCTCAACAAGGGTAAAGCACAACTCTTAGATTACCATGTGACCTCGTTTCAAGTAATTTAACTAATCAGTGTGTTAACTCAACTTATGTATCAAACCTAATTAACATGATGTGTGAGAGAATTAAATCCAATCACCACCGCAATCCACGGGAAATCCAAAACTTATGTAAATTCTTCGTTAAAAACCTGCACTCATGTATTTTTATGATCAGATAAGGTTAACCTACCTTTAGCACCTTCTTACACTGGATCACATTTAGTTAGCAATAGAACTGATAAAAATTTTGTTTTTGACATTAACGGTAAATCTTACACCGTTTCCATCGATCAATTAAAACCAGCAAATCAGTCCTCAGATGAAATGGATAATGTCGAATTAACCACGTCAAACAAAACTGCTGATAGTTCTGTCGTTCAGACTCCTTCACAACCACTGCGCATTAGATGTGGTAGGAAAGTTCATTTTCCAAAACATTTAAATACTGAATACGTAATATAGTTAAATAATGTCTTATGTATATGTTTAACTAAAATGTTGTAAAACATTGCGAGGTATATAAATTCATGGTTTCATCTGTATTAAATCATCAATATATGTCAACAGTTTGTTATAATTCACTAATATTGAAAATAGCAACATGTTTGTATGTTCATATATTTTTCTTTGTAACTCGAACTAAGTAGCTGGGGGCATAGTTTGTAGTGATCCCTTTCTCACGCCCTTAATTAGTTACGGAAATGGCATTTCCCTTCTCAGCCCATCTGGCAAATAGTGAATAAATTCCACTATGACAGAAGTTTTATTTAATTACTGACAGTTTGATCAATGCTTTGAGATGAAAATCACAATAGACATCAACCGACAAAATACACGACTGGCCATTAAAATTGCTACACCAGGAAAGCGGAACACCACACACGTGAAATTTGCATGACAGCTAGAACTTGCTGTGATATGAAAATGATTAGATTTTTAGCGCATTCAAACAAAGCAGGCGACAGTAGTGACATCTACATTGTGTATAAAACCAGAGATTTGACAGCAGTTTTCTCATACTCAATTTCCGTTTCAACGTTGTTTTTGGCAAAGAAAGTTATTGTAATGCCTCGTGTAAGAAGAAGAAATGCTTATCAGAACGTGTCTGACTTAGATCGAGGAAGGATTATAGCCTACCGGGATTGCGGTTTATCGTACCGCAATACTGCTGCTCGCGTCGGTCGAGATCCCATGACTGTTAGCAGAATATGGAATCGATGGGTTCAGGAGAATAATACGAAGCGTCATGCAGGATCACAGCGACCTTCCCATCACTAACAGCAGAGAATACAGACATCTTATCCGCATGGTCACAAGGGATCGTACAGCCACGTCACCGTCACGAACCCTGAGTCGAGAAATGGAGTCATTTGCAAGGCAACAAGTTTCTGCTCGACCAGTTCGACGGCATTTACAGCAGCATGGATTACCTGCACGGTGACTATGACTTCGGCTACCATTGACGCTGCGTCACAGACAAGAGTGTCTTCAATGGTATGATCAGCGACGAACCTGGACGCGGGAATGGAATCATGTCATCTTTACAGATTAATCTCAGTTCTGTATACAGGACCATGATGGCCGCATTCGTGTTTGGAGGCATCGTGGAGAACGCGCATTGTCAGCTTGCATTGGACATCGCCATACTAGCCCGTCTGCTGGAGTGATGGTATGGGGTGCCATTGGATACACGTCTCGATCACCTCTTGTTCGCATTACCGGCACTTTGAACAGTAACCGTAACATTTCCGATGTGTTAAGGCCCGTGGCTCTGCCCTATCTTCGAGGCCTCCTTAATGCTTTGTTTCAACAGGATAATGTACGACCACATGTTGACCATACTGTTCTGAACTTCCTTGATACAGAACAGGTTCGACTGTTAACCTGACCAGCACGTTCTCCTGATCTGTTACCAATTGAGAACGTGTGGTCAATGGTTGCCGAGTGATTGGCACGCCATCACTCACCATCCACTACTATCGATGAACTGTGGCATAGTATTGAAGCTGCATGGACTGAGATCCTCGTACATGCCATACAATCTCTGTTTGACTCCATGCCTAGGCGGATAAATGCTTTTATTGCAGCCAGAGGTGGCTGCTCTGAGTACTGATTTCTGATCAAACAGAGATTTATGTTGAAACCCAATTATTTTGAATACTATTGAATATAAATGTACAACACTGAACGTTACTGCTAGATTCATGGACTTGGGAATCAATTAGTTTTTTATAATTAAGTATAATGTAATCTGATAAATATCACTAATTTGTTTGCAACTGAATTATTTCCAGTTCTCTTACTATCAGGTGTCGTAACTTTAAAGTAATTGAAAATGCAGTGTAATACTTGGTGTTACATTCAGAAAATTTTATGGTATAGGAAAAAGCAGGTTTTCTGTTATTGGTTCTTAGTTTATTTTGTATTCTACACGTCAACTAGTTTGGAATTTAATGATCAATATATCTGATCACGCGCATTCATAATTATTTGGTGTACCTAATTTTTTTACTGGTAATAATGAAGTAAGAGTGGTTGAAAAAAAATTTATTGTGGAGAGGAAAGAATCTATAGAGTAATGACATTATTTAATTATTTAAAAAAATTTTATTTTTGGATTTGAGAAAATTCTTGATTGCCTAGGAAAATTGAAAATTAATGTGATTTCGTTTTTTAAAAAAATGATTATTAAGTGGCGAAATTCATGACAGCTGAAAATTTGATTCATAATTTTAAAGTTCTTTAATGATGTATGATTTCTGTAGAGCTTACTAAAATTAAGGAGTGATTAAAACGAAAAACACTTACGAGAAATATTTTTTCTAAAATTAAAAACTGCTAATTTCGACATTTATTTTTTACTTTAGGTAACATTTTCATGTATTTTATAATAATTTATTTACGAACTCGGGTTTAAATCATTTGAAAATTAATTGTATTTTTATTCATTTCCCATAAAATACAAAAGTTAATGTTTTTTCTTAAATTAGAGAAAAAATTATCATCAAGTATGTTTTTATTAGAGACCCGACACCTATAGAATTTTTTCAAATATATAATAATTAATAAATGATTTTGTGTAATATTAACCTATTAAGAAATGGCGGAATATGGATATGATCTAGATTTAATGTAAGACTACATTTTAAAGGTATGTTGAAGTAAGATTGCTATTTATAGAACTAAACTATTAAACGCACCAGACATGCTCAGTTGTTAACTAAATGATTAATAATCTTATCTTCATTTTCATCTTGAATATCGATATTTGAAGTGGTTAAAAGTGTCAACTTCAAATCATGATTCCTGATCGAATTAGTTTTGTTATACAAAAAAGTGCTTTGAGGCAAAACAAACACTTAAGTTAGCAAATTTTACTTAAATATTTGAACATTTTTACCATATCAAGAGGTACAGAAAAGTGGATAGCAATTAATATTGAAATTATATTAAGTTGTTTTTTTATATACTCATAGTGTGTTAATTATTATTTGTGATGGTGTTAAGTGATATAAACCAATTAATGCATTATTAGTTTGTGTTGACAAGTTCTAATTTTTTTTAATGAAAAATTGCAATAATTGCTGATTTCAAATTAATTTTGTTTTCTTTCAACTATAAAATTATTAAACTTTATAAGCTTAAGTCTGCATTTTAAATTCTTGGTTTTGCAAAGAACGTATTTAGGTTTTCCCGAACACGTCGTTTGTAGGAAATACATTGAAATGTTTTTAAAAGTGTCCCAACTTATCTCTCTCAATATTTAATTACTTCGTATTTAAAGGCAATTTAGAAATGTTCTACACTTTATTTTATTTGGTTTTAGCTAAACATTATGCGTGATTTTTTTGTGGTATAAAACAGTATTTTGAACATAATTTGAAATAATAAATATCGCTATTCCTCCAAATTACAATTTTTCCCGAAAGCTAAGTACATGTTACTAATTGGAATTTAGAGCACGTTACTTTATGTAAGTTTTTATTTTCATTCTCTTTCCAAGGTTTTATTTTTTGATGTTTTATTTTTTAATATAATTTTGCTTAAAACTAATTTTGTAGAAAATAAAATTTTAATTCTACACAGAAAACACAAGGCTCTAGAAATATAAGTAGAAATAATTCCTATCAGTACTAATATGAAATACTTGTAAAAAAATATAATACTAATATAAAAAGGTATAAATTAACGCTCATATATTAGAATTTTGAATACCACATTTTGTAAAAATTTGTAATCACAAGACTAAGATATTTTTGCCTATTTTTATTTGTACTCTACTTTTAGACCAATATCTACGCTTTTTAATATTTAATGAGATACGGTATTTTATATTAGGTATCATAAATAATGATTGTATATTAATTTATAATATGATAAAATGCTTAGTCACACAAAATTAGAATGAATTTGGTGGCTTTTGTTTCTTAGTCAAATAATAATATCAATCATTTTGTAGTGCGATTGACTATAGTTTATAATTAGTTCAATTAGCTTATACATTACATAAGGATTTAACTATTAGCTTGAATTCTTTCATTCTAATGGTGTAATTCACTAGTAAAATGTACAGTGCAATTTAAATAGTGACATCTCGTGCAGCGAATTAATGGAATCTAGACCTGATGCTGACATCCATAAAATGTTTGTATTTAAGTCACTACTCATAAATAGGAATACATTTTTTATTCGTCAAAGAAATATTAATCTCTATAAACAGTGTTCTTGCATAAATAATTTTAATTTAAATAAACGGTGATCTTACTATCAATTGCATCTCATTTGCCAATATGAGGAAATGTCAAATATATATATAAACATACTATATTCCGTACTTTTCCTCCTAGGAATAATAATTAAAGGTTATATTTTAATTTTTTAAATGGAAGTTTAATTGTATCGTAAATTGACAAAGAAACGCATTTGTTACATTGTTTAAAATATTTAAGGAATAACCAGCAAAATATTTGTAAATGTTATAACATTTATTATGAAAATAATGTCGATAATGTTAGTTAGTAAAATATTTAACGCCTACACTTCATAATTTTAAATACAAGTTAACGCATTCGTAAAAAGTTATTTCATAATTTTTTACATATGAATTCACTTGGCAAAGAAATCCTTCCATAACTGGATCATATCCAAGAGCAAATGATAAGTGTCAGAGCAGATGTTCCTAAAATTAGTTATTACTATCATCAGAGACTGCATTACAGTCAGTTTGACAGGAGGTGCTTCCGTTACTTCTGTAGAGTTACAAGTTGCTAAGACAATGAAGCAGCATACCAAACATAAAGTAATCATCCAGTTACTTGCAGTCATCTATAAAAAATGGAAAAATATTAATATGAAATTTTATATATAATATGTAAATTAATTGTCATAAATTTTTTAATTCTTTAAAATTTAGCTGTGTAAATTTGTGTCATATTTTCTTGAAAATTTCTAAAATCAACATTCAGTTTGTTGATTTATTATTACTAATTAATAGTTTAAAAATAACTTTAACAAATATACTAATAATTCTAAACTTTCCTGTATTCATAATTTGAAATTTCATCTGTAATTTCTATGTTTTTAGTTCACGTTAAATATTCGGATACACAAAGAATTTTTAAATATTCTTTTGCAAAATCAGATAAAGATGTTTTAAGTAAAATTTTCCCATTCTTTGCGTAAAATATTTGATATTTATTATATTAAAAAATTCTTTTGGAACTTGATTCTTTCCATGGCATTCTAAAATTTTTTCCAAATGATTTTCTTACACAATTGCTTTTTTTGATTAGTCCTCATGTCCAAAAAACAATTGTTGAGCGACAAATAAACGAAATCATCACAATTATTGTAGTTTGAATTGGTTATAGAGTTTGGAGTAATTTGGTCATATGTAGTTATATTGTCCTGAAATAATCTTTTTTAATAAGTAAATGTTTCAGGAAGCTAGTTTTTTTTCTCCTGCTGTGTGTATCGAACTAGCAAGTAAAATTTAGTATTTTGGTGTTTTGTTCCTAAGTTGATGGGTTATATTCTTTTCTGGAATATGAATATTTGTTTTGATTTCGAAACCACTTTAAACCAAAAATCTCGCTTGAATCAACGTTAGTATGGAAAATAGTGATTGTAAAGCAATAGGTGGAATAAATCATTATTCCACCATTTTCTCAAGTATTCATATGTGAAACGTCAATTTCAATGATTTGTTACTTTTCATTGATATTTGAACTATTTCTAGATATACTGATTCTCGATGCATTAGAAAAATTGACTCTAAAATATAACCCACTTAAATAGACTAAAAATTTATCGTTCTTTAAACTTTAGCGTGTCACACATAATTTACATGAAAATAAAAATATAAAATTATGCTTTAAAAAAGGGAACATCTGCGTGTGAGAAAAATAAATTATGGTTTAAATTTTATGTTCTGGTCTAAAGGGCCTGTATATGCCAAAAACAACAGGAGCGAGAAATCAAGCATTACTCTAATGCAATACAGGAATCGAATTTATAGTTTCCTATATGCTTGCTTGATTGTCATTTTAGGAAATTTGCCCGAATTTCCTTTGACTCGCTTTCCCATGAATGCTATAAGAGACTTTGAATTGATTTTGTTAATATGTATGCAAATAACAATTATAAAAGAAACACTTATACATAAGCATAGAAATAAATAACCTGAATTTAAATGTTACTATGCAGTTGTTATTTTATTTAGAAAACATAATTTAAACTCAAGATTTAAATTTAAAATCTGAATTGGATTACATTTTCTTGAATTTTTTAAAATTGCATAAAAAAATATAAAGACTGCACAAACTTAAGCTCTTTTAAACTACTGTGTATTATAGTATTTAACCTTTATTAAATAATAAAATTATTGATTATTATCTGCAAATAACTCACTAGCTGCTATCGAGTAATATTTATTATTAGTTTTTTTATTTTTAATAGCAGAGCAAATACAAGGAATAACACAAATAAAACACAAAATAAACATGAGACGAAGGTAGGACAGGTGAATATAGTACATATACGTAAACGAGATGACCGGATTCCTTGCCCCAAAAGTTCTGTGGCTTGCCAATAAAGAGATGATTCCGTGCTGTCATGCAATGCATGACAGTGGTGGAGGTGGGTCCTATTCATGGGTTGTGTCAAGTTGCAGAGCGGACAGCCGGGTGAATTTAAGATGCAAATCCGATGCAAGTATTCAGCCAGGCAATTGTGACCCGCCAGGAGTCGAAACTGTGCCACAACTTGACAGTGTGGATCATCAGGGATATTCTGAAAGTCATATTTCCACCTCTGGGTTTTTATCATTTCTTGCTGTTTAGAAGCTTGAATTCCCTTAAAAAATTTGTTTTAAGTTTAATTTCATAGTGCGGTAGGAAATCTCTTTGTATTTTAGCCAAGGAAGTCCTGCGCCCCTCTTTGCGAAGAAGTTCACCTGCTCGTTTCCATAGATGCCACAGTACCCAAATACCGACTGGAACAGAACAAGTTTCTCTCGTGATGTCAAAATTTCCAAGAATTCCTGGATATGATGAATTTCACAAGATGAGGGATAGATTGAGCTTATGGCCTGAATTGCAACCTGTAAACCAGAGAACATGGCCATTCTGTCAAAAATATCAGGAAGAGCTATGAATCGTTTTAAAGCAATTAAGATTTCCTCGACCTCTTCGTCAAATGCTGCTTCTGCAGACACCTTCAGAAACATTGAAATTAAACAGCTTTGAATGTATTACTCCATCAGCTGACAATTGGATATCAGAGTAGGAACCATCTGTAAAGACATTTAGCCATTATGATTTAGGGTACCTCAAACGAATAATTTCCAAAGCACATTGTCTCAAGACATCTGGGGGAATGTCACTTTTGAATAGCTTTTCTTGGAGATCTATTTTATTTCAATATCTGTTATTTAGAGGGTTTAATGGTTTAATGATTTTCTGTACATTAACGGGGAGATTTAAAAGTTGTCTGGTCTTATGAACACACTAGATGAAACCGTTTTGAGTCTTTAGATTTCTAGAACTGATACAATTAATGATCCAAGAGCTGTTACCGGTTCTAAGCAATTTCACATATAGGATTAGGGACTTTTCTTCGATGGTGTCTTTTATTGGTACAGTGTTGGTCAGAAACAACAGCGCATCAGTAGGTGTCGTTTTAATGGCCCCAATAGTGAGTCTCAAGCATTGACTTTGTAGAATTTCAAGCTTCTTTATAATTTCAACTTTTGCTGCTATAATTGGTTCCCAGCAGCATGTAATTAAATTATTATTATTAATAAAATTTATTATATAAATATGCATTATCAGATGATTTTAAGTATTCCTAAAACAATAGCAAAAAATAACTTGTTGCTTTTAAATCAAGGGAAATCTTTTTTTTATAAAAACTTTTTAACAACGCACCAAAAAAATATCAATTTTATAAAATATTAACTTTTTCTAATATCTTGCCTTTTACAACCAGGTACTAATTTTTTTGTTGACTAAGTATTAAAACATCTAATGGCGCAACATGTTCATTCAGGGATCTAGCGCCATAAAACCCAACAAACTAACTAATCCATTAAAACATATAATATCACTAATATCAGTAGATGTTTTTCTCAAATTACATATCTATAAAAGTATTACCCACACATCTATATAATGTTTTTATATGAAGAAATTACGTTTTAACATTGTTCTCAAGTGAAAATTTGTTGATATAATGCATGTAAGGATTATATATGGCTATCAATATTCTCCTTACACACACTATATCAGCCGCAGTCACAACATTGATTAGAGGAGGAACAGTTTTTGACATTGATAACGAATGAATAGTTACATACTAGAACTGCGGTTTAGCAATTCGCATTATTGTTGACTGCATTTATCGAGATCTTGGGACTGGAGAATATGGAATCGATGGGTTTAAGATGGTCATATGGAATATTGTATGATCTCAACAGACCATTATCACTAACAGTCATTATCTAAAAGCAACCATCAGGACATAAAATATCTTACAGAAGTCATGAAATTGGATTGAATACTGGACAGCAAGTGACTTCACAAATAGTTTGGAAATGGAATCAGTATGGGATATATGCTCTATTATCACAGCTTTCATTACCTTTAAGACTATTACATCATAGGCATGGGGGTTTAAATGGTGTGGTCGGCAACAAATATTTTTTTCAAAGAATTTTGCTTACAACATCTTGATTTTTGCCTCCACATTTGGAGATATCGTGAAATCTGCTCGTTGCTAATGCCCATTTAATACCTTTATATTTATCACTGATCTTAAATAATGGTATGAGATGCCATTTGATATACGTCATGATCATCTTTTTTTATAATGATTGTTTTTGGACTGTGCCAATTATATTTTTGCTATGCTAAAGTTCTTAGCGTTATCTTTTATTTCAAAGATTTGAAATGATAAGTTTGAACAGGATAATGCATGTCTTCCTGATATCAATAATGCTAGGACTTTCGTTAAAGAAAAAATGTTTGCCATTTTCTTGGGCAACATGTTATCCTGATTTCTTACCGACAGAAATATGTAGTCGATAGTTGATGAGCAGGAGCTGTCAATGAACTGTGATTTCTTGATGCATGAGCAGTTATGCGATCCATCTTTGTTTTCTGCGATGCCTTGCTGCTTAACAAAACATGTGCCATGCCCCTGCTACTTCCACAGAATAAATGAATTCAGCTCTCGATCTTGCATCTGTGACCAAACTGGTTCACTATAGTATTGTATCACAGAATACCCTCAAACCAAAGATCTACTCATTAAAAAAATCCTCTAGCTAAAGAAATTACCAGTTCCTAAAATTCTGGACAACAAATAAGTTCAAAATACAAAAACTTACAAAACTAATTACTTTCCTCCATGAAAAAGGTCTCCAAATATATGAATAACAGGTTATCCACCAACAAAATTCTTATAACTCAGAAGTAGAGGCAACAGATTTCGAAGACTAACTAAATTCTCCAATTCTAGTAACAGACAAACAAATTGATCACCAGTATTTAAATTTCCAAAAATACTGGGATTTAATACAGATCTAAATTTCAAGTTCTGTAAAGAACTAACTGCATTTTATTCATATAAAATTCTAATTGTACGTGTTATAACCAATTTCTGTTTGTAAACTGTGTAAATAAATCAGCCATCTCTACTCAAATTTATTTAATTTCTATTAGCAATCAATCTTTTGTTACACTTGATATCCTATTCTATTAATTCTGTTATTTCAAATTTGTATTCTAAACTCTGATACAGTGATATTTTGAAAGTCCCGCCTTTGTAAAGCTTTTGCCTCTCAAAAAATGTGCACTTGGATCATACGTTTTGGGGTTGCCTCTTAAGGTTCACGTTGCGAAATTGCGGCTCCAAGTGGGAGCCTGGCTCAGCTGGTGTCCGATATTCTAGACTGAAGTAGAGGCACAACCTGATAGCCAATAAAAATAAACCAGGGTCTCTTCTTTTCTTTATTTGTCTGCTGTAATCTCTGTCACAAGAATGCAAAATTAAGCTGAGGAATAAGAGTCTTTCAGGCAGACGCCATAGCCATTTTCGAAGCTATCAACATCATTTATGCACAAAGCCTTAGATCTGTAACCATTTGGTCTGATAGCGCATCAACTTTGCATGTGTTACTTAACCCACTGCAAACATCACCAAATTTACATACCATACAGAAAAAAAAACTAGCAGCTGCAACTTCACACGTCAAACTAAGTTGGATTAAAGGGCATCAAGGTGATGTTTGAAATGAGTGCGCAGATATCGCTGCAAAGGAAGCTACAAAAATTGATGAATCTGAAGCATTAGTGATTCCATATCCAAGATCTTCCCTTATCAAACAATTGAAGCACTTCACACTTCAAAAATGGCAGTCATTGTGGGACAATGCAGCAACAGTCCGAATGACCAAAAATCTACAGTCAGAAGTCTCCAGCAAGCTGACATATGATAATCCATACCTCAACCAGCTGCTTACATTTCACGGCCCGTTTCCACAATACTTCCAAAGATTCGGAAAGGCAGTTTCATTCACCTGTATGTGTGGAGCCCAAGGGGATCCTTTCCACTATGTCCTAGAGTGCCCAGAGACTGAGAAATACCACCTAGAAAAGAACTCCCAACAGACCAACATGGAGTTTCTGAGATTTTGCTTGAAATTTCGTCACCGCAGATTACTCCTCACAAAGCTGATGATTCATCTCAACAAACGATGATTAGAACTTTGTCAAGATTCAGGCCACGCTACCGCAGACGATCTAGAAGGTTCTACAGACGAGTCAGAAAACTATTCTTAAAGTTAACTCTTTTCCATATTTAGTAATGGTGTATAAGTTTTTAATGAAATTAATGAAATTTATGAACTATATGTTTCAAATTGTTTGAAACTTCTTAGAATTTTAAAAACTTTTTAAATCCTATTCACTTTTAGTATCTTAGAAACCTTTTAATTTTTTTGAACCTAAAATTCTTTTAAAAGCTAAGATGCTTGTCAAACTTACATAATTTCCTTACCTGTATATAGTTATCAATTTTCGTATCAAGCCATTTTTTTTGCTTTTCATAATTTTATAATTTTCAAGCTTTCATACTATTTATAATATTGCTTTCAATGTATATAGCGTTTTTAATGGCATAATTACCCTAGAAATTGTTAACTATCTTTTCATTGATTTTAAATTGCTTCTCCATTGTTTCTTGTATGTGTCATCATGTTTAATTTTATTTTTAACTCAGAGAAAATATTTAATGCTATTGCCTGATGTTCAACAGGGCTTAAAGCCGCTTAAAATGTTTTGTAACTTCTTGCTACCAATTTGTAGGCACAATTTCTTTGCCTTGTTAAATACCACGATGGTGGCGCCCTCAGGGACCTCATAGAGGTGGAGCACACTAGGTGTTGGGGAAATGGCACCCGTTAACCTTACACAGTTAGTATGTATGTAATCTCTATCAGATAATTGCTCTGAATATGATTTCTCAGAATCTGCCCTTCCAAATATCTCAAAAATTGAAATGTATATTAGAAAAATACGAATTTTTTGGTTTCGTTTCTTTCTTATGTAATGGTATAAAAAGCAGAATTTCTAATCACACTCTTATCGATTTATATTTAGTCATACTTGATAAAAATTGAAGAAATGCTCTAATTTATCAAATATTCTAAATATGTAATCCTTTTGAATTTATGGATAATTTAGCAAAAATTATTTGACTTCAACCAAAATTTTATGAACATTTTATAAATATTATTAATATTTTAAAGATTTTATTATTATACTTAATTACAACTCACTTTTAATAATATGTTTTCCTTCTTAATAAATGCTTTTGTTCAATTTAATTCGATAGGGAATAAAATTTGATTTAATCATGGGATTAAAAAGAAGGTTTTCATTGATTAATAAATTTTGAAGTAAATATATTTTTCAATTATATTCAAAGATTTAAAATTAATGCCATGGAAAAATGATTCTTTTATTTATTTTCAACATCAAAGTAGGTGAAAAGATATTAAAATTAATTTTTACTAGCCGAATTTGAGAAGATAATTTAATATCTGAAAACAAAGAGAAATCCTTCTTCTTGAAGAAGATTTAAGAAGAATTTTTATATATTGAAGTAAATATATGATTTAACCTGGAAAGTTTACCTTAGTATCAAGATTTAATTTTAAGTAAATTTTGTTAAATTGAAATTTTATTAAATAAAAATATCTAGCTCAACTTATGATATTTTTGATGAAACTAATTTTTAACTTTAAGATTATCACACACACACACACACACACACACACACACACACACACACACACACACACACACACACACACACACACACACACACACACGCACACGCACACACACACACACACACACACACACACACACACACACACACACACACACACACACACACACACACACACACACATATATATTATTAACGCAAAATATTACCTTGACTATCATAGCACAAAACTGACATAAATCTTTATCAATCTTTAAATTAATATTTTTTTAGTAAGTTATGACAGATATTTTTCACAAAAGTTAAAAACGTATTTTGAATAGCTAATGTTTAAAAAACTTCTAGAAACGAATTTTACTTCATAATAATACGAAAAGCTTAAAAATTGAAAAATAGTAATTTCATTAAATTACAAAAAAATGTTTACTTTAGTTTGCTGTATTTTCAGTGAAAATTTTAAATTATATAAATTTATGTCATCTCTACAAAGCGAACAGTTTCACTTATATTCTACGGAAATAACTTACGGACAACTTTACTCAGTGGAGTTATAATGATAACGCTTGTATTAGTAGAAACTAAAACATTTGCCTTTAAGACGAAACTGGTTATTAGCAATGTAACATAATAACAGTATTCGCACTTTATTTATATAGATGAGTAGAGTATTTCTGTTAGAAAAATAATTATGGGTATACAGTTTTTGAATACATATTATAAACATTATGAATGTATTTTGAATAATTTAAAAATAAACACACACATATTTTAAAGCGAATTAAATTTTTTTATAGAAATGATAAAATTAAATTCCAAAAATATAAACAAATATTCTTTTTTAACATAAATCTGATGCAGAGTATATTTTAAATGTAAATAAATATCTTTAATATATCAAATACATTTAAAATATATTATTATATTTATTTATTTCATTTTAAACGCAACTTTTTAATTTATTAAAAAATACGTAAAACTAAAAATATTTATCTGTATTATGATATAATAAAGATTATTATATATTATTATAATTTTAATTATGTGTTTTGCAAAGTACCTATCAAGAAATGACAAAATTTTACATAGAAGTTTTAATTATTTAAAGTTAAAAAGCTGTATATAAGAATATATAACTATTTTTAAGCAATATAAAATTACCTTCACTGAGATTTAATGTCTGCAAAATTTACGTTACTTTTGAAAAGGATTGATTCTTTGTAGAGGAAACTTGACGAGCTTGATTTAGGCCAGTAGATAAAGTATATGAAATAGTTTTTTCTCTAGAAAGTACAGGAATGAAATCTGTATAGGTTAATTTTCCTTGGTAAATGATCTTAAAAATGACTGTGCATATTTGGGTTAGGAAGTACATTTTTGAATTGAAATGTGCTTCATCACTAGTGAAATTATTTCTTTTGTTTAAAAGAGTGTTCCTTGAGGATTTTTGAATTACGTAGGGATTACATCTATCATTTTTGCACATTCTGATATTTCTTATTTGCAGGTTTAAAAAGAAATATTAAGAATGTGCACATTTTATTTTTTAATCACTGTTCCACTGGAAATGCTGTTACATACTTCAAAAGTTCTATACTTATATTTGTATTATTAATATATTAAATATTAATACAAATATAGTGTCATACACATACATATTTATCACATAAAGGCATCTTAATGATTTAATTTTTAGTGTTTGGACGCATTTACGGAGTTAATTTTTTTATATACTATTCACACATTTCAAAAATATCATCATCCTTTTTTAAATTATCATTCGTTTGGTTTTTAAATAAAATATTTCTAGTTATCAATAAATAGTCATCAAGTGTCTCTCTCTATATCTGTCCATATACACAAAAATTGATATACGCAATCATATGTGACACACAGTTACGAGATGCTTTCTAATATTATATCGGATCATCTTTTGCCAAGTGAAATGCAACAGTTTGTCATAGCAATCATTGAAAGGCTCTTGCAAAAATATTTATTCATGTTGTCCTTATAGATGACCATCAGTGGAAAAATGTTGCCTTGCATTTCATGCACGTAATGACCCCTGGACTGTCTCATAAATATTCTAGGAGATAAATGCCATGATAAATGTAGCAAATCATTTGTCAGAACTACCCAGAATGTTCATTAAAATAATTGATCACAGTTGTGGCACTAACATGGTGGATTGTTGTTTGGGTAAATACAGTCAATTAAGCCCTGCAGGTGGACTTCATTGTAGCTGAATATAACCATATGATATCAATGATTCTTTCTGTTGGAATAGAGGAACCAATGCATTCGGTATGAAAACCACCTACACCATAACGGATCCTCCTTTAGCTTCTACAGTGTCCAGTTTACAGCTGAGAATTTGTGACTGTGAGAATTGCAACCATACCCGATCTCTCAAATAAACTCTAAATAATTCTGTGTCTTTCCCGAGCAAGCCATGATTTTCCAGTTGTTTTGAGTCTAACTGAAATAATCAAGAGTCAAGACGATGTCTTTGACTTAGTAGAGGTACCAGAATCGCTCTTTTTTGAGCATTTGCTCATCGAAAATATACCTGGTACGTCCCCGTCTAGTTGATTTCTCCTTTTATATCAAGCAGCGTTGTTCGACTTATTCTCATGGACTAAGCTCACGTTTCTCTAGTCTTGGTTATTCAATACTGCAAGTTAGGAGGTTACGCTTAGAATTAGAAACTCACGCAAATTCTTCACATAGTTCTTGAAGTATTGAATTTTCTAAAAGAAGCGTACTTAAATAATAGATAAATGCGTACTAAACTAATTATTCTCTTGGTTCACTGAGGAAGCATTGAATTCTCCGCCATTTCACATTAACGTCTGACAGTGCTGACACAAGCACTTCGTAGTTTTTGATGTCACACTGTCATGCGGTATAAATAATAAACAGTGAAAAATCTATTTCTTGCTGAAATGTAATTTTTTTCATTAAAAAAGTACGAAGTTACCTGGAAATTTATTAACATCAAATTAAAAAACCGTTTTTTTGAAAAATAGTTTTTACCAATAACATTTAAAAATAGCAATAAAATTAACTGTCTTAATTTTGCTGTCCAACAGCTTCAGGGTCAACAAATGCCAAAATCTATTGGTCCACTTCTTATCATCCAGCTCCGGCTCGGTTTATTTTGGCCAGCACTCACACCTGGCCGTAATGGCCGGAGGTGGGCCATCAAACAACAATGAGCGTTTTGCCATGGCCCCCCCCCAAAAAAAAGGAAAAAAAAAAGAAAAAGAAAAACAGCTTAGCTAGCGGTGGCTTGGATTTTTGTCGGCAGCTTGTGTTTGCTTAGATGTTCCGGAAAGTTGACTATTTTTTCGCTCTTAAGATAAAAAAAGAAAAACGTTTGACATCGAAATACAACTTTCTTAACAAATGCGTATACACAGTTTTTCAATCAACATTTTAGTAACACCATTTTATTCGTAATTGTCTAAGCTTTACGTACAGAAAATTTGAAACTTGCTTCTTCTCGTAGTCCATCCTTGCGTATTTATTTATCTAAATGCAGATGCATCCCTAGATGTTACACACATTTAGATCATTTGATTAGCAGGGCAATTTTTCTTGAGTTATAAACTTTTTTTAAATAATAAGTAATGGCTGACTAATAATCTAGTCAAGCATTTTAATATCTATTATGTAAATTCACTTTAGGTAGGAATTTTCAAAGATAGTCTGAAATATTCATGCTACAGTGAATGAAGAACCATAATTTACAAATCTTCCGTTTCTCGTTTGCGAATGAGACCAAATTTGAAACCTTTCTTTTTGAAGAGCGTTACTTCGCAAATATCCCATATTAAATTTTTTACGTTTTTAACCTTTCATTGACTGGGTACTAGATTTATTAACAGTTGTTTGATCGGTTTGAAAATATTTTTCCATATTAATTAAATTACACAGTTGTGATCACCGGAAATAAGTATACTTATCATTCATTGTCTAGAATTTCAATGCGTCAAATCATAAGCTAGACGCTAAAGTTACCTCTTTCCTAATGTCATAAAAAATATTTGTCTCTAAAAGTTGTAACAAAGTTTTTAGTTCCACTCATCTCTTCTTATCATTCAATTTCTTATATTTTGGGCAATATTGGATACTTTAAGACTTGTTTTATAAAATATTTCTTTGATGTTAAACATAACTGAGTGTTGATTAATGTTGATCGTAACTTTATGCATATGGTGACAAAACGTTTGCGGCGAATTACAGTCTTTCGTATATAAATTAGTTTCAAAAGAAAACTTTTTTCTGACAGCATATATACATATATATATATATATATATATATATGTATGTACAGTAACAAAACGTGAGAATAATATTTTCATATTTGGCTAAATAAACATATCTACGTGTATCGTGTATCTTTGTAAGAAATTATATTATCATATGTTTATACACAAATTTGTATCAAATGATTTATATCTTTATTTTAAGTGTTATTTATTTAGACGTATTATATAAAATACGCTGAAGAAATTTCGAGTTAACATATGCGTAAAAACTGTCATTGTACTCATTGTGAAAGAAATATCTTAGTTGTTCCACTGATGTTTTCAGGTAATTTTTTATAATCATATCATACCATAAACCAATTATAAATTTCAAATGTAAATTAATAAAACAGTTAAAGATAGGAAACAAGGTTTGTCTTTAAAACTACTTTATTTCTTTGAGATTTTTTTGAATTGAGCTTAAATATTAATTTTCGAAGAATACTAAGTTTTAAAGTAAAATAATTGTAATTTATAAAGAAAACAAATTTTTTTATTCTCTAAAGAGTGAAAGAATTTTCTGTTTTAGAGGATTTTTATTAATATAATTTTGAAATTATAAAAATTCATTAAAGCATTATTTTATGTAGAGTTGTAAGAATATGTCAGATATTTCTTTTTATGTACTTTTTTATCCATTGGTATATATTTTGGAATTCAGTGAGGTGAATTACGATATTTTAATTAAAAATGGCTATTATTCCTCTCTTGATTGAGTTCTAGATGTCATATAATAAAAATATTCAATTATAATATGAAATTCGATGGTAATTTAGTTTTATTGGTAAATTTTCGGGTTATGTTGAATTTATCGTAATTGAATGCTAAAGAAAAATTTATTTTGTATTAAATTACTTTTATTATATTAAATTACCTAAATTATTAAATTTTCCTTATTCAAAAGCATCGTTTGAATACATATATTTTCAATAGTTTTTATAATTTCCTATAAATAAATTTTTTATAAATTTTTAATTTTTATATTGGAATGTTTAAGATTTTTAATGAAATAGCTATTTTGCATTCATAAATGTATGTTTGAATGTGCAGGATATGCAATATTTTTGTGAACAACTTATGAGCACATAAATGGCAGCTTCCTTTTTCAGAAGAAAGTAATTATTTCAACAAATAAAAAAAAGAACTAAAACACGTTTATTTTTGCTAGATATATTCAATTATAGTTAAAAGATTTTTTAAAAGGTAAAAAAGTATTTTCAATAAAGCGATTTTCAAGTTTATATTGATTAAAAAATAACAAATAAAAATATTTCATTAGTTATATTAATGTTAATTTTTATCAGATTTAAAATATAAAAATTCTTTCTAATTTAAATAAATTTATAACATTTTTAAAATAATAAAGAAACATACTTGGGAAAATTGCAAATTTATTTGAATAACAAAATAACTTTTGTATTGTTAAGCTAAATTTGAATATTGCTAATTATGAAGCTAAATTTTAATATTTTCTTAATGTATAAGAGAAAATAAAAAGAGGGACAGGTATTCATTTTATACTTTGATATCTATTTCAATATTCTCTATAAAACAATTATTTTTCAAGGCTAAAATTCTCGAAAGAAGGATGGCCGCGTGATTAACATTTAGTCAAGTATATTGATTACATCCAATCTGACTCTTAAATGAGCGATATGTGGGAAGGAATGTGAAAATTTTAAAACAATATTACTAAAAACAGAATGTAGAAGTCTTTAATTTTCAAGACATAAATTGTATCGGTTTCAGGTTGGCACTGACCAGCAGAGCCCCAAATGAGAAATCTATAAAGAGAGGTTTACCGTAATTGTCCGTCTCCTCAGAGAGTAAAAGGCTCCCTGGGCGTCCCTCTCACACTCACCTTTACCTCTCTCCTTGTGGTTCCTTCGCAATCTTTTAATTCTTTGTTTACCTCCTATCTCCGAATTCACATTTTTCTTACCAATCAGAGTATCAAGAAATTTGCAGCCACTCAATAGTTACACTCTTTATTTGTACATATAACTTTTTTTATTAATTTCAATTTTCCATCCATATATTGTCACCCCTGCCTGAAACCGAGCGGTAACGTATTGGTCACTCGTGACCCAATAAAAGACTTTACAGCCCGACCATTGTAAATCTTTCATTTCCAATAACTAGCTGGGATAACAGCACAGGTTTGGGATGGTGTTCTGGCCACTGGAGGGCACTGCTTGCTGTCAATGGTAATCAGTGGACTAAACTCGATAACTGAATGTTATATTAAGGGGTCCTCTCTGATCTTTTATAGATGTACCTCCAAATTCATTGAGCAATTCAAAGTAAAAATTATTCTGATGGTGAGGGCTTTTTTCTTTGTATGTTTATTTTATTATTTATTTTATATTGAATTGTTCTTTGGTATCCTGCATCGCTAGCACTTGACAGCCATAACTTCATTGCCTTTCTTCTGAAAACTGTTAAAAAATGATGTCAATTTTTTTCAATTTTTGGTGTTTGAAGGAATTTGCACATCTGTAAGATTATACTATAGAAAGAATAAATTTCTTAATAATTTGAATTGAGGGAATTGTATGGATAAAAACAATCGTTTTAAAAAGATTATTTGTATGCATTGCCAAGGGTACGTATTGTAAAATCAACAAAATTACCCTCGATACTTCTGCAACGCATCAAGTTAGACATGTAATGATTTCGTTGTGTTATATATATAATTTTCGGATCAATATTTGAAATTTCTTGTATGTTTAAAAAAGTTATCATTCTATGTTTCTTCATCTTTAAAATATTTGTTTATAAAAATTTGAAGATCTTCAAAAAATGCATTAAATTTTATTGTTTTCCTCTCTTGAGAGAAAAATTAAATTGCCTTTCAATACCTTTTAATGTTTAGTACTTATAAAAATATTTTTATAAAAAAAGATATATAACTTTTATAGAAATTAACATATTTAAAAGACTTACATTAATCTTAAAAAAAAAAAAAAAATTTGATATATTTTTTGGGAATATAATTCTTAATTTTAAAGGTAAGTTTTTCAAACTTTTCTGTTCAGAGGAAATTTTTTTTGTTAAGGCGAGTACTTAAATGTGCCAGAAAAATATGAGAATGATTTTACGAAACAAGCATTTGCTTTGTCAATTTACAGACAATTTTTCTCTTATCTTCACAAAAATGCATAAAATATTTTGAAAATTCTTTAAATAGAAGGAATTTTTATATTCAATTCATTATAAAACTTGAGTCAACAAATACTGTAAGAATAAAACTGTCTAATTTTTTTCAATATATATAACTGAAACTATAATACATACACACATTTATATAAATTGTGAAAGATACAAGTATTTTAATTATCGCATATAGCATAACTGTAATGCATATCTATTACATGTATTAGAAAATACGTATAGCCAAGGCATAGCGAGCTTGGCTTGTACAAATTATCATTAGTAACAAAAACAACAACAGAAAATACGTAAGTTAAGATGTTATCATTCAATTTCTTTCTTATTAAATTGGTCTAAATTTGGTATTATCTTATTTTAAACTTGACACTTTTCAAAAATTTCAAAAAGTCCTTAATCTTGTATTAATATTTTGTATATTAAATTACAATAAATATTTATTTCATGAAAAATTAAGACGTTAGTCTTGCATAAATGTTTTTGAAATTTGTTTACATATGCTTCATATTAAATATTTCAATACAATTAAAGAAACTTATTTTTCTGAATTTTTTTTATTTATTTGTCCTCACAATTAATATAAAACAACTAAATTTCGTCTCAAAAGATTATTTATTGATTTGATTGCAAATGTAATACATATTTCATTAACAGAGATATTGTAGATGCTAATAATATACATGTATAGTTGTTTGTTCTAATATAATTACTGTTATGAATTGTGTATGTATACAATATCCGTCGGTCTTTTTTACTGAGCTTTTCTTTCTTATTTTCTGTTATCAAGCTTGTCTTAATACGATATGCTGTGTGTATGGTGACACGAGTTAGATACCATACCTTTGAAAAAGTCTAAAAGTTGCAATTTTGGTCATACTTATTTCACTTAGATTAAATACTTCGTTATTTCACTGATGCCAACAATTTGGCCATTTTGGAAATATGAGAGGTCCAAAATTGTATACTTGCATACGATCATTTGATTGTCCAAGCATATTCCTGTCCAAGCGTTTTGAAAAAAATAATCTAAGACTGATATTTCGTATGTCATTAAATTTATATTCAAGTTAAATAACAATTTTATTAGGCAGAAGATAAATAAATTTGTCCTGAAATATAGAGCTTTATGATAATCCTTTTACAGAACATAAAGTTCAAGGCCTTTGATTATAGATTTGGGTTATTAATTTATAACAAACTAATCACTATTTTGTATACATTGTATCCTATCACAAAGAGTGACCTAATATCTAGTTTTTTAAATTATTATTTGTTTTATGTTTTACAGTAGATTGTGATTCTTTAAATAATTTCGTTATAGTTCTTTCACAACTAAGTGTATCTCAATTGCTGAACTCAGTTTTACAGATCATTCAACGCTTGTATTAATGTTGACAAAATAATCTCAATTTTATAAAGTTTGTATCTCTATTACAATAGAAATTTATTTATTTTCACATCTAATTAAATTTGTATTCCTTATTATAGCTAAGCAATGAGTATTTCTTTTTATACAGTATCTTTTCATCAATTTAAAGTTATTTTAAGCTTAATTTACTCATTTAAGTTGAACAGTTATATTACAGTTTTGAAAGTAAAATATTTGATATAAATTGCTAATATTAGAAAAAGGTACTAAAGTGCTTATAATCTTTACTGCAGATGAAATTTTAGGTATTAAATGAATTTTTATTTCTTTAATAATTTTTATAAACTTTCAAAAATTAATTGTTTATACTTTTAAAAAATAAATAATACTCATAGTACTTGATGTGAAAGGACAGTAGTTTAATTACTTAGAATTTTAAAGTGATAAGAATGTTTAAAAAATATTTTCAAGGCTAATAGCTAACAATGATAAAAACAACTCTAGTATTCTAAATTGGAACTCAGCAACTGTGATATAATTAATTTGGTTTTAAGTCCCATTTAATGTATAAGTCATGAGATAGAGATTTAGTTATTAATTTTTATGAATTGGATTCACACAGCTTATGAGAAATTACGCATAGTGATAAATTATAAGGTAAGTTTAGAACTCAAATTTACTGACCATTATTTAGAAAAATTTTAATTAAAAGTAATTTATATTATTTATTCTAGAATGCACCCTTTAACCCTTTGAGGGGTAGTGTTGGCAAATGCAAACACCGTTTTCTATATTTTTCGCTAAACGCTAAAGTGTTATTTTATTGCAAACACTAAACAAAATCCATCATTTAACTTCCTTTTATACATAACAGATGGCAGCACAAAAAAATTGAGTATTCAACTGAGAACGAAGCATACGAAATTGACCGTTTTTAATCCGTTTAATTAAAAATTCTGAAAAAAAATATAAAGCATATTTTTTTAAATTCAGTTTAAGTATTATTTTTCTTCGTTCATATGATATTCTAGGTGTGCAATTACAACCAAATAATGTGCATTTATGTACTCCATTTTATTAGTTTTTTCCAAGTGTTGTCATTTGACAACAGTGCCCCTGTAGGTGATTCTCTTTCTTACCCCGAAGAGATGGAGCGAATATTGCACTGCGTTTTGAAGAGTTCAGTGCCCCTCAAGTATATGCAATTGCGTTTTATTTACACTGTAAGAGAAAGTTGGGGTTGATTTCAAAGGCTGGATTGGAGGTGGGGTATGGGTTGACGCAGGGTGGGAAACTCACAAGGGATTGTTTTTGTCTCATTTCTTGCATTTTATTCTCTTGAAATGGATGCTTTTATTCCTTGCGCTAGCTCCATTTATTTTACTGATTTGCTTTACTGATTCCGTTAGTTTGAAGTTTCAATTTGTATGTTTTATTAGTTAATTTTTTTTTACTCAAGATGATGTATTTATTTATTTTGAATGATATTAACTTTTTTTAAAATATGTCACTGAAAAAACTTGATATTCACTAATGCATTCATTTTGTACACCCTTTTGCCAGACTTTGAAACAGATCCTAAAAAACCTTTCGAAGGGAAATAGTAATGGAGCTAATAGCTATGGGAAAAGAAGGAAAAACCATAAAAAAGAAATCAACACCCTCTCAACGTAAAAATAAACTAAAATACCAAGTTTATGATGAAACTCGATTGAAAAATGCTGACCATCTTCCTACAAAATGTAAACTAAAGAGGTGCGGGTTTTGCCAAATATTCAAATATTTTCAATATAGTGGTTTTCTTACGGTTTTATAGCATTAGCATTTAATATTTATAGAATAGTGTAAATTTATATATTATTATCTTTATTTGCTATGTCATGAACCTTTTTATCATGTAATCCGAAGTATTATTTCCTTTTATCTATAAAAATTAATGTAGCAAAAAAATGTAATTTTTGAATATCTAGCATATTTTATTTATAATTGAACCTTTTACCATTTATTTCCATCACTTTTCATGTTTTTAATATTTAGAGTAAAAATATTGTTTCAAACAACATCTTAAGCTCTAGTAGGGTAGTGTTGGCAATTGCCAGCACCACCCCCACAAATGTACAGCAGTTTGAAAATTTTTTTGAATGCATAATTTGTGATTTTAGACCCTTATGGTAAGATAAAACCATTTTTATACTAAAGAATGATAAATTTCTTAAAGTGCCCTTCATAGGGTTAAATTATGCTCTATAGTTATACAATGGAAGTCAATATTTATCATTAAAAACATCCACAATGTTTATATCACTGAAATACAATTTGAATAAAAATAATTTAATTGAAAGTAATAGTACTTGATGTAAAAGGACCGTAGAATTTTCACTATAATTAAATAAGAACTAGTAGGTTATCCCCGACCCTTTAACGAGAATTGCGACTTGTTTTCTTCGCCAAGTTAAACGCATGTTTTTAGAATGGAAAATTTCCAAAGTTCCAAAAATACGCATTTTTGAAACTTTTAAGTTACATAATAGTAAATAATCTTAAAGATACTACTGGAAAATATAGAATAAAAAATTTTTATGTTGGGTTTGTCTTCTCTTCAAAATAACCGGTAAAAGAGGTAAGTAAATAACAATAACCGACTTATTTCATTTGACGTCAAGCTCACATGTCGAATATACTCGGCTGTACTTTCTGTTTGATGCATCCGTTGCTTAAACTATATTAAATTTGAATACAATATGTTACAAGTAATTCTAAGGTGAGATTTATTTCGTCATTTTGTTTATTTGTCTCCAACGCGTGCATTTTAGTTAGATTTCAATGGAACTAATTTTGTAAAACGTTACGATGGTAAAATGGTGACTAAATTTAAACTAAACATATTTTTGCACAAAAAAAATTTGGCAGGCATCAATTTTACAATATAAACTGATTTATTATCATGTAAATAATTCCTTATAAAGCAATTCTGACTACAAATTATGTTTATTGTTTTATAAATTCCTTATAAAACAACTTTGCCATGGTAAAGATTTTTTTCTTTGTCAAAATACTATTAATTTATTTGCAGAAAATACTCAGTCAAACGTAGAAGAATATTCAATGGTTTTCTTATTATCAAATGTGAAATTGCAAAAATAATTTTTTTTTCAGTGCTCGACTGTTACTAGGATTTAATACACCTCACTCCATTGATTTAAAAAAGGAATATATATGATAGTTGATTGATTTAAAAAAGATACAATTTAATTAAGAAGTATATATAAACAATTCGAATTGAGACCCCTAACAAAAACTTTGAATTGTAAGTAAAACAACAAATGCTATTGCCATTGAAAATATATAGGACGTAAAAAAATATGTAAAACAACAGAAAAACCAAATCTGGACACAAAAAAACCAAAAAGCAACTGAAACTCAAATTGTCAACACTATAATCAAAACAAAGGACGCTAGATTTGGCGAGAAATCTCTTGGAAAGGATATCATACTTATACCTTAAATAAATATTATAGTTACATTTTTAATCCATTAAAATAAGGCTGTCTTTTTTTCTTTATCAAAATATTGCTCTGTAAATACTTAATAATATTTTAAATAATTTCATTAAATTAGTAATTATAAACATACATGTGAAGATAACTATAGCTAACATAAATGTGAAGAAAATTATAGTTATATTAAGAATTACTGAAACTCTATTTTATAAGAAGTTAAAAATATATAAGAGTATATTAAAAAGAAAACAATTTCTTATCATGATGTGAAAACAGCTGAAGAGTAAAATTCAAAGTTATCTAGGAAGTTCAACGACATTTAGTCCTAGTTTCACTCAGAGTAAACATGTTGATAACATGTTGTTCAAGGACAGATGCAGTAAATGTCTAGTTGAAATTTATTAGTAACTTAAAATTATTTAATGATGAAACAATAACGCTTTATTTCTTAAAAATTGTGCTAAATAATTTTCAATCAATTATTAAATGAGAAAGATAAAATCATCCAGATTAATTTGTATGTGATTACATGACTCATAAAAATTATAAAATTTAATTTTTGAATTCGTAAGCCATATTAGGTTTTCAAAAACATTTGGTAAAACTAAATTTAAAAAAATTTTTCATATAATTTCTTTTAAAATCTATTGTAACATAAATTTTTTGAATTTCAATATTTTTTAAATTAATTTACATTTGCAAGAAATTAATTCATTAAACCATTGAAAGTCAGATATTTGAAATGCTAAATTTATATTGTAAACTTTGTATCATTAAAATATAATTTTAGCTTGAACTTATACATGTTCATGTGTTTCTGCTTAAGTCTATAATTTTTATAGGATTTTCATGTTTGTCTAAATTCTTCAAAGAGGTTCATTTCTTTTAAATCTCTGGAATTATGTAACATTTTTGTAAGTATATATATATGAAAGAATGGAAAAAAGTTTTGTTTATCACAAAGAAAAAATTTTTTGACGTATTCAATAAGCATTATCACTAGAAATCACTAGTCTATATTATCAATATCACTAGTATATATATATCACTAGAAATTACGCTTCACTTAAAATTACTCGCTAACTATTTACTAGAATCACTAGAAGGGAAATTTCTAGAATCCCTATCATTGCTTTGAATGATATAGATATAAATTAGGAAAGCAATATTATTAATAAAAATATTAGGAATTATTTATAAAAAGTATAATAATTTTACAGTCTTATTAACTTTCATTTTGCTACCTGAATAGAAAATTTTTAAACATTTTGGAAGAATAAGATGAGTCTAATTTTCAATATTTTTAAGCGAAAATTTGTTTATTTAATAGTTTAAATTTTAAAAATTGTACATTAATATTTACTAAAAAAACTGTCAATTAATTGAGAATCATGTAAAAATATTTGGACTCTTAAATTCTAATACATGTTTTAAAATTGTACTGTTTTTAAATATTGAATAATTTACATATGATGGAAAATTACATTACATCATTAAAAGAAACCGGAGTATAATTAAAGTGTAAATATAAAATTTTTCAATAAAAAAATCTGAAATTAATGATAAATAACAGGTAACTAAACAAATGAAACTGTTTCATCATCCGATGTATATAATTTATGAAATGATTTATAGTATATTTTTGTATATCTTCATGAGTATCAAGAGAGTTAATCCTTTACACTTTCAAGACACTTACCTACAGAGTCCATACAGAAAACAGAATTCAAATTTCATAATAATGTTTTATATTAAACCTGAAACCTTCAAATTCAAAACTCGGTTCAACCATCGTCCGTGGTGAATTCTGCTGGGAAAGCGTGATAAAGACCCTTAGAATATAAATAAGTTATTTTTCTTGTTAAAACTCATTTAGTGTTAATTCACGATAAAAAAGTCTTTATAAATAGTTTTAGGAGAAATAAATTAATTTTATTACTCTTATTTCTTTCTAAGAGAAAAACATTTGAACTCACAGAAAATATGAATATTACTTGAATATTTATATCACCTAATCATGCCTACGAATTACTTCTGAATGTATTAAGAGAATTACCAGAAGGCGTTTATGAATGTCCATAGCATAATGGTTCTATATTTCCCTATATATAAAAGTTCTATATATAAATGTATTGACAATTTATTTCAAACTATAAAATTTAAGCTACTGTTTGTTTGAATTAGAATGATATTAACTGAAACTACAATGTTAAAACTGTATTTATTGGTAAAGGCAAAAATGTAAAGTACTTTGCCAGAAAATTGAAGCATGTACTTATACTTCAACGTAATATATCAGATTTAAGTAAAGAAATCTTTCCAAAAGACACAAATTGTTCAAAGGCAATCTTCAAGTAATACTGATACTTTTGATTGTTTTGAAGTCAATTAAGACCTTTAAGACCTAAAATAATACAATAACGCATTTCAAACTATCGTTATTTTGACAGACTAATATCTCGGCCCTGGATATATGAATTGCCACTCATTCACTCCAATGAGATTCTAGTTATTCAAATATATTCTCACACGCTTAAGTTTTATGGAGTCAGTTATGGTTGGTGTCATTTTAATAATATTATAATACATTAATAAATCTATTATTGCCTTCAGGCATAGAAGGTACTGAATTTTAAAACAGTTATGTTATTTATTGCTTTGAAAAGAAACTGACATATTTTGGTATTATGACACACAGTCATTCAAATATCTTTTCTGTACATGCTGTTTTATGAAATATTTAATGCGAATTATTTGTTGATATCTATTATCATGCAGAATATGTAAATAATGTGATCGTCATAATTTGTTTACATATGTATTCAAACTAATGCTCATCAATAGTATTGTTTCGTTGTTTATTACAAAACTGTTGAAAAGTAAGTGTCAATTTTCTTTAAAAATCTGAAAATTTTTTTACTTCAGAAAAATAACTAATATATCATCATTATATCTTTTAGAGATTTATACCATACTTTATATTTTTGAATAAATCTTCTCTGACCTATGGTTATTTTAGATTTCTTAAATTTAATATATTTAAATGTGAAATATTTTTCAATCAATGAAGCTGTAGTTATGTTTAAAATATTGAATTGTTTCCAAAATACGAAGAAAAATTTTAGCAGAGTTAGTTGAAGAAAATTTCCTTTTATATGAATAAGGACAAATAATTATAGAAAAAAAAATTATAAGAACAAACAATTTATACAAATAAAAATGGTAAGCAGTAATCTTTATTTGTACAAATTCAGGACGTATATACACTAAGAATCATATTAATACTGTTATTCAAATTGCGCAAAATTAAAATGTAATCTTAAGAGCGTTTTTTAATTAATAAGACTGGATGTTATTATGATTTTAGTAATCGAATAAGAATCAATTTAAATTGATGTTCAAGAAACATTTCATGTATTCATAAATATTATTCAATATGGAAATATAATTTCTGTTAGAAGGAATGTAAGTTATTTAGTAAAAATAATTTAGCAAAAATAAAAGCTGCATGTTATTATTTTATTTTAATGAATGTTTAAAATATTTTGTTGTAATATTTAGAGATGCATTACGTCATAGTATAAAATCCAACATTCATTTCTGTTATAAAATAATTACTTAAAGGTCTCAAAAGAGAAACTACTTAAAAAAGGCTCCGTAATCTCGAAATATTAACACACACACACACAAATTAATATCCAATTTATTTCATTCAAATAAAAAATAATAATTATTATCTACGTCGTTTTCTTAGGTTTCATTATCTAATCCCTTTTATATGATTAATTTCCTGATGTTACCTAATTCAAGACCAAAAAAATGAGCTATTAATGACAATTAAATTCTAATCTAGATTAAGTGCATTTAGACAATTTTTATTTTTAAATAATTTAGATAATTTCATGAAATTTATTCATGAATTCATTAAACAATTTTAATAAGCAATTTTAAATTCAAAAAATTCATTAAACAATTTTATTGAAACATACTGCTTATTTGAAAATATTTTCACAATGTCCCTTACACTTTTACTATGATAGTTTTCTAAATTGACAAGTTTTCTTAATATAAGGTTTTATTTTTTTACACTAGATTTAGTTATCAATAATTCCGAGGTTAATTAATTTTATTTTGGTTCAATTTACATTCTTTCTTAAACTTAGTTAAATGGTAAATAGTTTAGTTAGAATTAATTCAAAAAATTTAATTTTTATTAATGAATAACAATTGAAATTTTTAAGTTTTCAAATTAAATAAAATAAGAAATACATTTTTAATTGAGTAATCATGATAAATAAGTTACATATAAGCGATGTTTTCGAGAAATTTGAATTAAACGTTAATGTCAGAGGATTTTTAAATTTCAGTCAAATGTTGTTTACCAAAATCGCATGAAGAATAGTGTATGATGAAATGATTAATGATTATGATAAGAAAATAAATCGCATTCTTAATACATTCAGAAAATTAATTTACTTGTTTTGCAGTGTAAATAAATATTAAAATCTGCAAATTCATCTCTTTTATAAAAAATATGATTAATCAAATATATGTGAAATTTCTATTTTCACAATATCTTTTACAAACAATCTATACACCAAGAACTGGGCCTATAAACGTTTTGTAAAAGTATGTCACTTGAAACGTGACAGTTTCGCTAATATGTTATGCATGCTCTAAATATGTTATGATATGTTCTAATTATGCTGTATAAGGAATTATGTAATGAATATTTTTTATCATGTCATTACAAAATATTGTCAAAAATGTAATAGTTTAAAATAATAAACTTAGTTCTAACAAAAAAAATTATTTATTAATTTCTTACTTAATTATTTTCTAAAAATTATTTTGAAGAAATGCTACTGGCTGTAGCTATAGAATGAAATAGCAACATTTATACTGATCATATATCAATAATGCTGCTGACGCTTATTAATAGCCTTGTGAACTGTCGCATTTAAATAATGATGCAAAAAGATACAAATATAAATGAGAAAAATAGAACTAGAAGTTTAAATTATTCATTTTTTTAAGTATTCACAACTTGAAAATATGTATCCTTTTGAAAGTTTTTTTTATTTTGGGTTTTATGTTTATTTAAAAATAGAATAATATGAGAAAATATTTAGTAAATTAGTAAACTATTGTTATAATTTTCGATATTTGTATGCATAATATTTTACCATCAGTTTATAAATAACAATTAAATTTATATTATTAATTAAATTTTTTTATACAAGTTTCATATAATTTCTAAAATAATATGTTTGCCATACATTAACATACATATTTGTGTACATTTACTCGTAGTTTTAATATGATTCTCTAGATTGCTAAAACTTAATTAATTTTGTATTAATTAAGTAAGTGGAATGTAATTAATTCTGAAATTCAAATATTGAAATATGAAATAAAATTATAAAATTCATGCTGAGATATTGTTGTGTTGAGAGACTTCTTTAAGGGGACTCTTTCCATAAAATAAATCTAGAAACGAGCTTCAGCGCCACCTAGTGCAGTTGTTTGGTCTGATTGGTGAATTTAAACTTATAAGCCACATCAAAGCACTTTTTTAAAAAGAAAAAACAGTTCCTAGTTCAATGATGGCGAATTTTAAGTGGGGAATGAGTCGGAGACCACTTAACCGTGGTAGGGGTAAGGCAGACATCATAACCCCCCACGCATCTTAATTTCCTTCAGCATGATCCGACGCAGATTTCCTCCGCATATGTGGTTAGTTTGTCTTGAAGGTGGTTTGTCCTATCTTGGCTACCAACAATCGCCTCTGGGTACTGAGAAAATAGGGTTTTCTCAAATGCTTCTCAAATTTGACACCGGAAATCTCCGTTGCTGACTTAGTCAAGCATTGAGGGAGAATAAGCTACTAAGAGATTTTGAGGAGAAATATTATTTTAATTACTTTTAGAGTTTAGTAGAAAAGCTATGCAGATGCATAAAAAATTTAGCAATTTTGCTATTATTACTCAAACTTCAATATCAATGTTCGAATTAAATTAAAAACATAAAATACATTGAAAATATGCATATTTTATCTTTCTTAATTTAATTTCAATTCAATTTGTTGTGATTTTATTTGATTCTTTTTTAATGTCTTATGAGAAGGCAAAACAGTTGCGCTTCTCTCCAAGTACTCCACTTTTATAAATATTAGGTTCGGGAATAAGTTTGTAGCGTTTTTACCAAAGACTTTTATTAAAACAAAAAAACAATAATTATATCAATAAGTTAATCAATTATATATTCGCAGCTGTTGTTTACAACTTCTTCTCACCTCTCGACCAATTTGTTGATGCTGTTCCGCCAAAAATCACCTGGTCTGGTGTCAAAGAGGTTGTAAACAAATAATTTATAAACATTGTGCTAGGCAAACTGAATGAGAAAAGAGCAATCCTCTAATCGATTCCTAAAGACGTTACAATATTACTCTGGGGTCAAGGTGGGAAAATGTGTGCGTGATGAGCCAACTTTTCTCTTTTTCATAACTGTAAGTAATTCCCGTACGCAGGATCTATTTGCTTGGTAGTTGAATTGAATCTCTGCTCACATCCTGGAAATAAAAAGGTAGTTCAGCAATAATTTCGATTTTTGTACTTTTCTAATTTTCAAAATTTATTAGAACTCTTATTCTCAATTCAATATTGAGAAAAGAATAAAGCTGTTCATTGAAAAATCGTAATTATTTATATGCTCATTCAATTTTGTTTCTACATGTAATCCATTTCAATTTTAGTTAATTTACTGTGGCTTTTAATAATTATTTCATTTTGTTTAAAAATAATAATAAAATTCTGAAAAGGAATTTCTGTATGTAATTACTTTCGATTGATGTATTATTTTTTTACACTAAATTTATTCTGTTATACATTTGTGAACGATTTATTCAATTTCTGTTCATTTTATGTATCGATAAATACAAAAAATGACATTAAATTGTTGGAAAAGAACAGCTGTGTGAATGTAATAATCTTATCAAATATAATCTCATTTGTTTTATTTTATTCAATTACTTATATTACATTACTGCTTCATAATACATATTCAATTCGGATTATGAGATTAAAAGAGATCTCAATAAAAATAATGTATTTATAATCTGTATGTGTCAAGTGAGAATAAATTGAAGCTATATCGGTACAAAAATAAAGAAAATTGTTGCAATATCGAGGAAAATATAGACAAACAAACTAATAAAGTCTATGAATAAGTCGAAAACCTCTATGAAGACTGCAATTGAAGATAATATTACTCCTCTTGTCGTTCTTTAAGCCGAACTGGCAGCAGAATGGTTAGCGCTCTTGCCTTCGGTTCAACAGTTCGTGGGTTCGAATCCCACCTTGGGCATGGATGTTTGTAGTGGTTCGGAATCCATTTTAAAACTGTAGGTCCCGGTCTAATTAGCCGTTGTGTGCAAAAAATGACCGTTGAGCGACAGACCAAACCAATCTCGTTCTTTTATGAAGCTCAATTGAATTCAGTTCTGTTTTTGACTCAGAATGAATCATGATAAAATAGTTCATTAGTAGCAAATAAATAAGCCATATAACATGGTTTCATCTGCTTAGAAAAAGAAAATTTGTTAAATTATGTTTATCTTTAAATTTTTGATTGAATGTAAGAAATGAATAAGGAAAATTGAAATAGATACTTAGTGATTTTTAGAGTAAATAATTTTGAAATGATTTCATTTACAAATTCAACAATCATTTAGAAATTTTGTGAGCAAAAGCTTAAAATTCTAAAATAAATTTTAAAAAAATATTTATGTTACATCTTAAGTTTCATAAAAAATACTTTTCTTAAGTTTCATAAAAAATTCTTTTTTTAAGTTTTTTAAGTTCTTTAAAAAATACTTTTTTAAGTTTTTAGGAATGCTATATCTTTTGATAAGAAGTCTTAATGCGTAGACAAGCATCCAATAATGCAATAATGAAGGTGACATTTTAAAACAAATACTTCATAGTTATTTCGTAGCAAATATTGTTAAATTACATAAAATATTACATGAAATACATGAAAAAATATTTACATCTGTTGTATTATATTGTCTTTATAAAACTGTCAAATTCAATTTTAAGATCAGTAAAATGACATTTTTTTAACTTTCTATTTAATTTTTTCATTTAAATATGACTTGAAGAAAAAAAATTTAAAAGTCTCATAAATGAAATACGTAGTATGTACGTAAAAATGATTAAATATAAAAAGTAATAAAACTTATAGATTTCATTTATATAAACAATTTCAAATAAAATTTTAAGCTATATACCTTAATATTTTATTTAATAACTCACATAATTAATATTTATTTTCAATGAAACCTTGGTATATTGAAGATAATCATTTTTAAAGTTAGTTAAGCGGAATTACATAAAACTATACAAAAATATTTTCGGAGTTTAAATTAAACGTCAAAAGATAAAAAAAATCTATTTATTTAATTTTAAAAATATGTTCCTAACTTTCATTAATATATTTACATTTCAAAACATGTAAAGGAAATTTAAAGTTTATTCATTCATAGCACATATATATGTGTGCTTACTCAAGGTATAATCATTTATTTTAATATTAAAATACTTTACATATAGAAAAAAGGCTTAAAATACACTTGGTTAAAAAATCCTGTTAAATAAATGAGTAATTAGCAATTACTTTTTATTATTGCGATTTTAGCATAGTCATATTTCCTTGAGGTTATTCTGAACATTAAAAATTTTTGTTTTATTAATTTGCTGAGGATTACTAATCAACTTATTGCAAATGAGTTTAAATCAAATTTGCAATCTGTTCAATATTTATAAATTTGCGATATGCATTTTAAAATTTAAGGAAATTTTCTAGCAGATATTTTCTCCTTAAATTTATTTTTCAGATAATGGGAACAATGATAATTTAAATAACTAATTTTTGCGAAAATTTAAATAATAATTTTAAGCAAATTCATTTCACTAATACAACTCTATTGCATTTGCACTTATTGTTTACTTTTACTGTCTATATTATATATTATTTTCAATTTATTTATATTTGAATACAAATTATTCAACATATAAATTTCATATTTGATTCTCTTAAATAAAATTCTCTAACAATACATTGAATGATGTTTGTATATTGATGATTTGCTTTATCTAAACTCCTCATCGGTTTTGTGAAAAAGGTAAGTTTTTGGCATATATAAATAATATCTAAACTAATTTTGTAATGTATTTAAGGATCCGAAAATATACGTAATTTTGCATAAAATAATTCATAAAGTTGTTGAATAGTAATTATAAGATATCCTTCTGATATCTGGTTTTTGAAACTTTTAAATTAAGCGATAAATACTTTACTAAATATAAGCAATAAAAACTTTTAAATTAAGCGATTATATTGATATTTAAATATTTTTCTGATTTATGATGTCATAATGTTTTCTACAGAAGATAGTGTTAAAGTAAAGAAATTATCACATTAAAATTCTATATTATTACAACAGTAAAATATTAAAAATATACATCAGATAATAACAACAAATAGACTACTATGAATTAAAATAATTGTGAGACGACTTTCATTTAGAAATATTAACACATACCTTGTAATGAATAAAATGTGATGAATTTACATTCATTTTAAGCAACTTCTAGATTAAATGCGTTTGTTCTTTTGCAAAGATTCTGATGTATTCATTTAATGTTTTCTAAGTATTTAATGACGACATAAAGAATGTTTTGTTATTTGTAAGACATTTGTTATTCCTTGAGTGCTTATCAAAATATTTTAATGGGGTGAATTACATTTACAACTTATACACACAAGTGACATAATAATTAGTAAATCTTATTTTTCTTCATATTATAATTCGTGACTCAGTAATTATTTCAAGCTTCAATATTTAGTTGATTCTACTGTTATGATATATTTTTTATAAGGGTTACATTTGTATTTAATGATTAAGTATAAGAAAATATTTTTCAAATACTGTGAAAATAGAACTCTTCAATCTGTTTCTCAAACTCTAAAAATAATTGGAGCATAATATTTAAAATAACACGTGATGTTATTATCAAACTAAGGTTAATTGAACCATTGGATTGATTATTTTGCTTAAATTGAGGTACAGGGGAATTCAGGCAAGATTTTTTTACACTTTTTGATTTATAAGGAAGTTAAAATAAGAAAAAAAATTGCATTATAAGATTACGAATATTCATTAAAATAACTGTTATTATTACTATTAATGAAATACAATTTTATTTATGGTAAGAGTACATTTAAAAATCATACTTTAATGAAAATTTCTGATTTGAGTTAATAGTCATCTGCATTTTTATTACCTTGTTTATAAATGTTCACAATTGCGATTAAATTTCTTTCATTAATTTCACTAGTTTAAGATTAGTTACTTAGTATTTTCCTTTAATCTAAGATATAAATTCTGTTTAATTTAACATTCCTCCTAAATTAACGTGAAATTACAGTTGTATAGAAATTATATTTTGACTTAATTAATTTTCGGAATACAGTTATGGCAAGGAACTGCAAAGTACTTAAATTTTCTTATTTTAGTTTTGATTGGAAAATATGCTTCTCATAATTTCTTTTGATTCAAATTTAAGAAAATGAATTTAATTTAAAATATCTGAAATACAATATGATGATTAAATAATAAAAATGTGTTAAAATATACGAATTGGTAAAATTATTATTATAAAATAGTTGTTTTAAGTAACATTTTATCTTTCTCATGCAAATTTTTAGAATCAAGTTATAGAGATTATTGAGTTTGTTTGACTTTGCGTACCATTTGTATCAAACATGTTATAATAACGATAATCATTTTACTCAAGAACTGTTCAATTATTCCATAAAAGCTTTGAAATTTAACAATAATTTTTATTTATATATAGAAATTATTACACAGTATAATCTAAAATTAAGATTTAAAAACTATTCTTCTCGGTTAACGCATTTTTTAAAAATAATACTTTTTAAAAATAAATAAATAATTGCTGAAATTTTATTAAATGCAAAGTATTCTATTTGCGATTTTGATTTTCTGAAATATGGATTTTATTCCATGTGAAACTGTTTATATTACATTTTATAAATTTTGAATAAAAAGTTCAAATGAAACTAATTCAAGGAATTGTTTAAAACTAAATATAAATAAAGTGAAAGGAATTATTTTTAAAATATGTTTATTAATATATTACATTTTTATGTGTGACAAATAAGAGAAAATACAATCTATAACGGCGTTAAAATAAGGAAGAATCTTATAATATCAAGGAAAAAACTAACAAATACACTAAAGGAATCTATGATTATGTCGAAAAAATCTATGAAGACTGCAATCGAAGATGATATTACCCCTCTTCTCGTTCTTTTATGTAGCTCAATCGAATTCTGTTCCGGTTTTGACTCAGAGAGAATCATGAGAACATAGTTCATCAGCATCAAGTAAAATAGCCAAATTACTAAAGATTTCATCTGTTTGGGAAAAAATACGGTTAATTTATTAATGTGATTCAATATACAAAGTAAATAATGAAACGTAAAATAAAATTTAAGCGGCTTTCAGATTAATATGTTTTGAAAAGATTTCATTTACAAATTGTATAGAAAATTTCAACAACTTGGGTATTGTTTTGGAATGTTAAATATTTTTCTTAACTGTAGAAAAACAAGGGTAATGTTCATTATTTTAGAAGATTTCTGCAAAACCATATTTTAAAGAGCAAATAGTATTAGACGAAAATTTTAATGCAATATAATTAAGCAACAATAAAAAGGAACATCCTACATTTATTTCGTACCAAATAACGAAAAAATACATAAAAAATAATTTGTACTTTTAAATAAATTTGTCATCATTTAAAATAATTTTCTTAAAAATTATCATTATGTGGTTCTATAAAAAGTTTTTTACTTGATTTCATAAAAATGTATTATATTCTAGGAATAACTAATTCCTAGGTAAAGTTATTATAAATTTGTACTACATTTCAATAACACATTTTTTTAAAGATATTTTACTCCTAATGCAACTATGACAATTGGAGTAAAGTGTCTAAAAATTCACTACTGAAATATAGTACAAATAATTATAATAAGATTATCTAAGAAGTAGTTATATGTAAAATGTAATAATTTTTCCATCAATTTTACTTATAAAAGAGTAATTTCAGTGTTGAAAATTTTAATATTTTAAAGTAATACTACTTCTATTAATGTGTTCATATATTTCTTATTAATTTTCTGTAAACCACAATAATTTAAAGTAACTCCTTCTTAAGCTCAATGAAGTATCTTTATATAAATCTCTACGGTATATGCTGTTTAACTAATTATTTCTTGTAATACGTAATTTAATGTTAAAAAGTAAAACACCCATTTTAAATTTTAAAAATTATATTCCTTACATTCAATCATTAATATTTTATTAGACTGAGGGAAATTAAGTCTCATGCGTATCGACGCACATGTGTATGTGTTAGTGGATAAAGAAATTGACATTGATTTAATTATTTAAGTAGTTATGTGTGTATATATTACAGAAACAATTTTAATGAATAATTGTCGAATAAACTAGTAACAATTGCCAGTTGAACTGACTACAATTACGCGTCTGTTACTTAATAACTAAGCAATGATTAATAATTTATGTAGCATATTATTGTTATAATTGAAGAGCTATATTCATTTAGGTTGATTTTAAACACACAACAATTTCTTATTTATAATTAAATTACTACTTATCAGAAATCAGCTAAATATATTATTCATTTAAAATTATAAATTAAGTTAATAGTAAATTTCAAAAAGGATAATATTTCTATAGGTTAATAAAAAAATTATTGTAAAATAATGACTGTTTGAAAGAAATTTAAAGAATAATTTCAAACAAATGCATTTCTTCAATGTATAATTTTCTATATTTTTGAATTTATCTGTATTATCTTATATTTAACTTTTAAAGATTTAATTTTGAATAAATTATCATATGATATACTTAATCTACTTAAATTATATTTTTCTATCACACATTGTGACATGATGATGATAAAACTCTTCTTTGTTTTCATATAAGAATTGAATGTTTACATATTTTCTTACATGAAATACGAACTCTATTAATATTACTTTAAAGTGAAGTAAGAATGTAGTTGATATTGCGTTGATATATTAATTAATAACTTAAATTTTAATCATAAAACATGCTTCTCATGCTTGTTATTTGAAAATCTTAAAATCACATACAATTTTAAGTAAAATATATTAGTTCTGAAATATTTTTTTTTCTGATTCGTAAGTTTAACAATCTTACTAAATACTACAATTAAGTAAAGTTAATTTACCACCATAAAATTCTATTTTTTAAAGTAGTAAAATGTTTAAATATAATATAAAAATTAGGATGAACCTAAAAGCCCAGTGTCTTAAGCAATTGAATTTTTTTCTTTCAGAAAAAAATAAAAACATACCTTATAATGAAAGAAGAAGCAACATCTGTATATTAATTTTGTAAGTCTAAATCATTCCTAAATTTGATAATTGCTCTCGTGCAAAGGTTTTGATGCATTCACTTAATATTTTGTAAATGTTTTATGAGTAGAAAAAATGCTTTGATTTTAAGTGTTTATCAAAATTCTTGAATTAGTGAATTTTTTACAATTCATTCAGAAGCACATAATAATCAGAAATATTTATACCTCTTCATATTATAATTCATGACTCAGGTATTATTTGAAGATTGAATATTGATATGTTAATTCAACATTCAATCTTTAATGTTTAATTCTAATGTTCTAAATAACATGATAGAACAGTAGGATTAATCGTATAATAATTCTACTGTTATGATATGATATTCTTTTATGTGAGATACATTTGTTTTTATTTATAAAGTATAAGAAATCATAAGAATCTATGATGTTATATAATGATGATTAGCAACATTTATTGAAATAATTATTATTTACATAAATATTAAAATATATTTTAGTCTACAGCAAGATAATTAGAAATCGTACTTTAAGGAAAATTTCTGATGCTAATTAGAAAATTACTTAATTATTTTTTATTTTGTTTGTCAATATACGGATTTCCTATTTAAAATTTTCTCATTATTTTCATTAGTTTCAGTTCAAAAATATTTTAATTTAATTAAACTATATTAAGAAAGAGTTTTAGTTAACTTAAATGACTGCCAAATTAGTTTTAAAGCATAATTGTATAAAAGCTAAATTTTAAGTTGAATTGTTAAATCAACTTAAAATTTAGCTTTTATAAATGTTACAATCGCTCTCATTTATATTTAGCGCTCTTAGCTTCTTACTAGAGGTATTAAGCCTAAAATCAATACAAAATGTGTGTGCTTAATAATAGTTTACAGATTATATTTTGATTGAAACAATATATGAAACTTATACAGAGACCCTGATATTGAAGTATTGGCATAATTTTTGATATGATAACCGTAATTTAAAACCTCTTATTTTACACCCCATTTGAAAAAAAGGTTTCTATATCGATTTAAATCTTATATAAATGATTGGCTTTGTCAAATGGAGTTTTAAATTTTTCAAAATTAAATGATTTTCATGATAAGTTCAATTTAAATGTAAATATTTCATTAATTTTTTTCTTTCTAAAAAGTTTAATTATGATGCAAAATATTTTCAAAATCTTTGAATTTGTTAAACAGAATACTTGTCAGCAAAAGCTACTTTTTATAAAGTGCATAGCGTTTGAGGTTATTCTTGAAATAATACTTTTATACGTCGAGGTACATAACTAAGAGTGCCTTTTAATTGAAGGTATATTAATAATGATAGTAATTAGTGAAATATATAAAATGCTTTTCATGCGTTTCGTTAAAAATTGAGGAAATCTAATATATAAAAAGCAAAAATATCAATGAATTATTTTCCCAATAATAATATTTTTCTTGTCATTATAATTTATTTATACCTTTATAATCATATACGCATCATTAGTTTTCGTGAATGCAAAATCGGTCTTTATTAAACATAAAATTTTATATCGAATAAACATTTTTGTCATTAAAAATTTCAACCCATTTATAAATGATGACAGACAAATTTAAAAATTGATTTAATGAAATTTAAAATACGAATATTAAAAACTTCCAATTAATTATTAATTCCAATTAGAATATTAATAATTCCAATAAAAGAGGAAAAATTATTTTAACAATAAAAAAGAGTACATATTTTTAAACTCTATGCGTCATATTATTCTTTACGAAACAATCATAATAATAATCATTACTTAATGCAAATTATCCTTATATGGAAAATTTAAGTCTAACTAAAGTAAATTTTTAATGACATAAGATTTAATTATTAATGAAAGAACAATAAAGTAACTATTGAAATATATTTTATACTTAAATATCTGAACTTTTAAATACACCTACTATTTCATTAAAAATATTTATCCTTTGTTGTTGTACCACCATGTTTTCCTGTACCTAAACCAAGAGTTGGGCTCTACCAATTTGGTAGAAATGTTCGGATGCTAAAAAACAGGGATAAAGCAGAAAACTTCCAATGTTTAACCTTCCACCCCTAATAGAAGACTCCAATACTTGTCTTGAAATTCCCGGGAGCAATTATCATTTGCGGGAGTTTTGAACAGTTAAGGCACACTAACTGAAATACTTTAAAAAATTACTTCAAAAGTGCTCTTAGCGAGAAATTAATATGTGCAATTAGAAATGCTTCGATTAAAGCTGTTTTTAAAAGGAAATATTTCAGTAAATGTACTCTTAAAATGTATAAAATGCAGCTTTTTTTAAATTTTTTGCTCTTCGATTTGTAAATAAAAAGAAATAACTTTTACTTTTGAATGGAGATTGGCAAAAATACACTTTTTCCTGCAGGAATTCATTTATATTTATTAGCATTTTTCTTTTATTGCAATTTATAATAACTAAAAAAAAAACGTTTTTAAGAAACTCCTCGTTGCAGGAGCTTCTGAAAAAATTTTCATGCGGTGTGCATAATTTAATTTTGTGATTTTTTGCATTAAAATTCGTTCTGAAGCCTTACTTATACATACATGTATCTTCTAATTTTTACAAATCTATTTGGGAAGAAATTAAATATTTTTGCTTTAGTTAGAATTTAATTATTACTTATTGATTGATACTTCTTAGTTTTGATTAATACTCCTTAGTAAATTGTAAGAAATATGCAGTAGAAGATGTCTTTGAGTAGCAGATATAAATAGTTTAAATTTATATGAACCTATACATAAAAGAAAACAGAATATTTTAATGTCAAATATTGGCAGTATATAAAAAAGTTTCGTTTCATCTTTTGTTTATCATTTTGTCTAGAAAAGTAATTTATCAATGAATCAAGCTCTACAAAAGTTTTATTTCTTATTAACTCTTCAAAAATACATAAAAAATGAGTATAAAGTTATATTTATAAGTAGTACAATGGTACTTCGTAAAAATACAACAAATTTATAGGTAAAGTAGATCAGATACAATATCCAGAGAATTATCAAGTAATTATGCAACGCTACCCAAGAGATTAGGAAAAAGTCCACCAGATGAGTTTTGAGTTGTAGATGTTGAATTTTCATTTTCCTCATTCAAATTTCACAAAGGAAATGGAAATAATTGCTTATTAATACAAGTTACGTATAAGCAATATAGCATGGATGCTAACAGTAAAATTTTAGTCAAAGAACATTTTACTTTTATTACAGAAGTATATTTTAACCATAAAGATAATTATAAACATACATATATGTATATATGCATACACACTTTCAGAATATCATTCATTCATGGAAGTGCATTTATAATTTTTTGAAAAATATGGTATTAACAAAAATAATTTATTTAGCGGGAGTATTTTCAATAACATTCTTTTGAATTATTGTTATTATTTTGGCATTCTGAGATTTTACATCACATTATAATCATAAATTATTATATATTTTTGAGAAATGCTTGAGTAAATGTATTTCTCTCGTTGAAATACAAGCCAATACAAGCCTTTTATTTTGAAATACTTTTAGAATAACATTAAGTATAAAATAAAATTACATATTATTTGATAAAAATGAATGTTATTCGGCTTTTATTGTGTTACCGATTATTGTAATCACTGATTTAATTAATGATATAAATAAATAAATGATATAAACGTTATGTATGATGTATAGTTAATTTGTTATGAATATTTTTCAGGTTTTTACCATACATACAATGCCGACTGATGGCTGAGTGGTTAGCGCTCCTGACTCCTGAGCTGTGGGTCTTGAGTTCGAATCCCGGTTCGGGCATGGATGTTATTTTCTTTCCCTGTTCTCTCTGTGTTTCTCTATCCTTTTTTCCGTGATGATGCGTGAATGTGGCCCACCCTATAAACGGGTTTGTGGTAGTATGACGCGGGTAACGCTACTCGCCTCCATGACTTGGTTCACAGGTGCCAACTGGGTAACGACAAATGAGTAGCAGTTTCTGGCCTTGTTGTGGCATAGGGTTCAACGCTCAAGTGCCCGCCGTTGGAAAAGAAAACATACATACATTGATATATGTGATCTAAGTAATGTTATAAAATTTTTGGTATTATAACATATTAGTATATGTAAATAAAAATTTATGCTAATTTTTCGTTATTACTGTTAATTCCATAAATTATGAAGTTTTAAAATGATTCTAAAAATATTTTATTTCTGATGCAGATTATAGATACAGCATATTGGATTATTCTGAATAATATATTTATTCCATTGAATCAGCACCCACATAGGTATAGATTTTTTGATATTTTTTTTAAAATTAAAAATAATAATCTGCTTCTTCTTTTACAATTATTTGATGATATATATTTTAATTACTGTGACATTTATTTAATATTTGAATTACAAACTTGCAGCTCATCCCAAGAAATTAAAACACACAAACTTCCTATTAGTGTAATTCTTGTATTTGAAAATAACTCTATAAAAAGTTAGTTTAGAAAAGTAACAAATCAGTTATTGGAAATTTTTGATAAAGTAATTTTGGAGTTTATTGCCATTATAAATCTTCGACTATTGTTTCTAAGACTATAGAAAATAAATAAAAACTTTGGCTAACTGAAACGAGATGTACATTGGATGTGCTTACGTTTGATGGTGTTAATAAAGAAATCAAATTTTTATAAGCTTGGGAAAGGAGCATGAAATGTTCTAATGCTTTGAGAGAAATTCAATGTTATAAAAATTTTAAATTAGCTATGTAATTAATACTCTTCAGACGATTAAAATTAAAACGAATTTATTTACTACACTACTCGCCATTAAAATTGCTACACCAGGAAAGCGGCACACCACACACGTAATATTTGCATGACAGGTAGAACTTGCTGTGATATGCAAATGATTAGACTTTCAGCGCATTCATACAAAGCAGGCGACAGTAGCGATATCTACAATGTGTATAAAACCAGAGATTTGACAGCAGTTTTCTCATACTCAATTTCCGTTTCAACTTTGTTTTCGGCAAAGAAAGTTGTTGTAATGCCTCGTGTAAGAAGAAGAAATGCCTATCAACACGTGTCTGACTTTGATCGAGAAAGGATTATAGCCTACCGAGATTGCGGTTTATCGTACCGCAATATTGCTGCTCGCGTCGGTCGAGATCCCATGACTGTTAGCAGAAAATGGAATCGATGGGTTCAGGACAATCATACGGAACGTCATGCAGGATCTCAGTGACCCCATCACTAATAGCAGAGAAGACAGACATCTTATCCGCATGGTCACAAGGTATCGCACAGCCACGTCACGAACCCTGAGTCGAGATATGGAGTCATTTGCAAGGCAACAAGTTTCTGTTCGAACAGTTCGACGACGTTTGCAGCAGCATGGATTGTCTGCACGTCGGCTATGGCTTCGGCTACCATTGACGCTGCATCACAGACAGGAGTGCCTTCAATGGTGTGATCAGCGACGAACCTGGAAGCGGGAATGGCATCACGTCATCTTTACAGATGAATTTCAGTTCTGTATACAGGCCCATGATGGCCACATCTGTGTTTGGAGGCATCGTGGAGAACACGCATTGCCCGCTTGCATTGGACATCGCCTTACTGGCCCATCTGCTGGAGTGATGGTAGGGGTGCCATTGGATACATGTCTCGATCACCTCTTGTTCGCATTACCGGTACTTTGAACAGCAACCGTTACATTTCCGATGTGTTAAGGCCCGTGGCTCTGCCCTATATTCGAGGCCTCCCTAATGCTTTGTTTCAACAGGATAATACACGACCGCCCATACTGTTCTGTTGCCCATACTGTTCTGAACTTCCTTTGTACAGAACAGGTTCGACTGTTACCCTGGCCAGTACGTTCTCCTGATCTGTCACCAATTGAGAAAGTGTGGTCAATGGTTGCCGAACGATTGGCACACCATCACTCACCATCCACTACTGTCGATAAACTGTGGCATAGTGTTGAAGCTGCATGGACTGAGATCCCCGTACATGCCATACAATCTCTGTTTGACTCGATGCCTAGGCGGATAAATGCTGTTATTGCAGTCAGAGGTGGCTGCTCTGGGTACTGATTTCTCAAGATCTATACATCCTAATTTCTTGTAAATCTAATCACTTGTTCTTTCCACTATAATGTATGTGTCCAATAAATATCGTTCTGTTATTTGCATTCCTTCTTGGTGTATCAATTTTAATGGCCAGTAGTGTAAAAATTATTTGGAAGGTTTTAAAATTAAAAAATTTAAACCTAAGTTAGGTTAAAAGACTTATTATTTATAAAACTGGTCACTTTTTCTTCACATTACTTTATACATTATAGTATAATGACAAATTATAGAGAATAAACTTTGTTTCAAATATGAGAGTTTTTTCCTTTGATTTAAATAAGAAATTTATAAAAATGTATATGATATATGTGTGTTCCTTCATATTTCATTTTCCTGGTTCTTAAAAAAATTATGTTCTTTGTCTAAGTTATGGTATTTTCTAAATGTTTTCAGGAATAAATATCCCTCAATAAATATTTTTAAATTACTTTAAAAATTGAAGGTGAATATAAAAACTTAAAGAGTTTGGATTTTATATTATATTATGAAATAAGAAAACACAAAATATTGATAAAGGAAGTCTCAAAAGATTGCCAATAACTAAAATTAATTGATTGTTTAATTATAAATCAAAGGAAATTGTACCCCCTTTTAAAAATTAAATAGTTAATTTTAATCATAGTGGAAACAAGTGAGGATGTGTGTTATAGGTGTTTCCTGGCAAAGACGGTGTCTTTTACAAAATACATAATTTGGATTTCCCTAACATTCATAAGAATTTTCTTTGCAAAATTAACTTTTTACAGAAAAATTAAAAACTTTTATGCAATGTGAAGGATTACTGAAAATCATTACTGATAATACTGTAAGCCATGGCTCTATATTTAACAGAAAAATATCTTATTTTTTAATATATGAGAAAAATAAGATTAATTATATATAATTTATATGATTTGTCAAAATGACTTTTTGAAAGTGAATTGAAGGATCATATTTACTATGATCAGATCAGCACTTAACAGGAATGCGCTAAATTAAACTCCAATTACATTATGTACAGCATATTTATATAGTTCGTGACTAATATTTAAAAAGTAAGTAAATTCATTTTGTTATAAATTGTTATAAGAGGTATTCATTACCACAAATTATATTAAGGAATCACTTCAGAGGTATAAAGAAAATTTTTTATTGAAAACCAGTATTGAAAGATATAATATTAATCAGCATTTGTACTGAAGACAGTGTAAAAGTTTTATGTTAGAGTAATATTTCTATCAATGGATCATAATTTATTCGGGGTTTCTGTAACTGTAATGAATGTTGTATAATCTGAAATCGATAAATACTAAACTTTTCTCAGATATTATGGAATAAAAAAATAAAATTAAGCTGCAAAAGAAAAATAAATATGTTATTTTTTCCATTGATATTGCTTAGTGGATAGAAATATTGTTGAAAGTTATTACAAAATGCTTTGACAACCTCGTTATTGCTTACAATATTGAAATTTATGGATCGTGTTTCGTTTATTAAAAGTAAGAAATTCTTCAGTACACTTTTATTATGATATTCATAATCTGGAGGTATGGAAGATCTGAATTGTAGTAATTTCTCTCATTCTGCTGACTTGATGCCGAATAAGTTTGTAGTAAATATGTGCAAAAAATATAAGTTTACTGCTTAAGTTTGAAATTTTTTTATTTCTATAGATATACTATTGTTTCCGATCTCCCGTCTGGCCTGACTCCGTCAGATCAGATCACTAAAACCAATGGGATTAATGAAGACCGAAACAAGAAGTGAACAATTATGGATATTCGCCCAATCTATTCCAAGATGTGCTGGGGTGATGCCTGTTCTTGCCGGCATTTAGGGTAAAGTGAAAACCTTTTGCTGCACAAAATATTTGAGATCATTCAAGTAGTAAGAGGCAAGTAGGGGCAGACATGTATTAGTCAATCTGTCACAGGGTAGGGATACGGAGAGACATAGTCTTTTCCAATCATATCAGTTGTCCATTGGTCAACATGTTCATTGCAGTAAAAAGCAACTTCAGTCATTACAAAGTTGGAACACTTTAATTAGAAGTCAGACTTAACTTCATATACATTAGTGTTAGCTAGGAAATATAGAGTGACCTTCTGGACTTGGGTGACCCAACCAGGAGTACATGCTGCTTATATTAACATGTACAAGAATGTTATTGTATTTCGTATTTATTATATAATTTATAAAAAAATAATAAATAGTTTAAATAGTCTACTCGTATAATTTTTTTCTCAATAATTTAGTGAATAATTGTCTTTTTCTATTTTATTAAATTATTTTAATATTTAGTAAAGTAAATAAATTAGGATTACTATCTTTGATTCTGTCCTTGTAGCTCCATTTCAAAAGCTAATTTAAATGTTTCCTATGAAGATATAAGTTTCACTATATGTTAAAAATATTATTAATATATTATATTTTTAATATTAAATTAAAAATAATAATTATACTATTATAATAAAATTATTATATTTTTAATATACAATTAAAATATATATTTAATAACTTTATAATTTTAAAGAGCTATATTTAATTGTTAATATAAGACTAATAGAATTACTTTAATCAAGATGAAATTGATAAAAGAAATTTTGAGCATACAAAACTTCACAATGTCAACAAAATTTCTGTACTCAATAAACAGGCTTAATTGATTAAAATTCTATTAAAATTTCTTAAATTATGGAACATGACAAAATTTTGATAGAATTTCACGAAAATGTAATGGAATTATTCGTATTCATACAGTCGCAGATTTCCTGTTGTAACGAAGATGAAAAAATCTGTTTAAATTTATATGAACTTTTATAAAATAAAAAACATGGTATTTGTAAAATAAATGTGAAGTATCAAACATTTGTCGTGTAAAAAGCCATTTATTTTTAGCTTTTGATTATAATTTTTATCCAGCAAATTAAAGTAAATCTATGAAAGAATCAAGCTTTATAAATAGTTTATTTTTTCTTCATTCTTCAAAAGCATAAAAAATGAGCATAAAGATAAATAAACAGTACAAAGATACTTCATATTTTATACAAAAGATTATAGGCCCCTAAGTAGATCAATTGCAGAATCCAGAGTATCACTAAGTAATTTTCCAACGTTATCCAAAAGACCAGATAGAAGTCTACCTGATGAGTTTTCAGTTGTAGACGTTGAATTATCATTTTTCTTATTTGAATTTCATGAAAGAAAGGAAAGTAACTGCCCATTAATACAAGTTACACTTAAGCAATATAATAAAGTTGATAATAGTAAAACTTCAGTCATCTGCATCTATAAAAAGTAAATTTTTTAAAAATTTTTATTCAAAGAGATGTAAAAGCTATGAACATAATACATAATTATTTATTGAAAAATTTGGTATCAACAAAATTCCAAACTTATTTAGAAGAGCAGTTTGTTTGTCATTAAAAAATATTATTCAATTGAATTATCATTTTTTTAGTTATATATAAAATGTCCCATTATAACCATAAATTATTGAATCTATGGTTATGAGAAAAGTAGGCTCGACATTATATCCTTAAAATACTAATGATTTATTTTAAAATAATTTCAGAAAATCATTAAACATTGCATGAATTTACATATTACTTGCTAAAATGACATATTATATGGTTTTTACTATACAGTTGCATACAATGAGTAATGATTCCATTAATTCTGCAACTGAATAGGAATGAATACTATATTTTTGGACAAATCTATATAAAATACTCTACTTGTTCATAAAAATAACAGATTTTTATAAGCAAGCAAAATATTTTATATTCTACTTATCTATAATAGCAGCTGTTAAATTAGAGAGGTACACAAATTAAAATAATGTGAATTAAGTAATAAAGAGTTACATGTAAATAAACGTAAATAAAAATATATAATTCTCGTTTTTGCAATATGCTTTAATTTCCACAAATAAATAATTGTCAAAATGATTATGTAAAATATTACATTTTAGGCATAGATTATTAGAAATCATCCATTGTGAGTTATTCCGAATATTTTCATTCTATGGAATCGGGAATGACTTTTTTAACTACAAAATAATTGAGAATAAAATTCATTAGAAAGTCAATTGTATAGCCAAAAATTCCAAAAACTATAATCTAAAGTGATTAAAAAACATTTTAATTCGGATATTTCCCTATAGTATAGATTAAAAATAATAGATTAATAGAATAAAGATTACGTATTTAGAGTAAAGTTTGATTTTAAGCATTCTCAATTCTCTGTGAAATTTATCTTTCTGCTGTTCCGCACCCATGAAGGGCTGTGACAGCAGCGCCATCTTTGTATGTGAGAAAAAAATAAAAACCGTTAGAGAGGAGGCGTCGAGTTACTGCCTTGAAGAACAGCAGTTGTGATATGAGTGAGGTGAATCAGCTACGAAAAATAGAGTTTTTAATTATTTTAAATTCTACAGTCCATTCTTTATAAACCCGAGCTATTATACACAATCAACTGTCTTTTGCATCTTTATGATTTAGATGTGTTTGAAAGATAGAAATGTTTAGCTTCTGTGTGTGTGTGAAAACATTAGCTATCCCCACAATTTTACACCCTTCTTTTTTAATTCTTAATATAAATTTTAAAGATATTTTTCAAAATGTGAGATAATTACTAATGTTTTAATAAAATTAAACCAAATAATAAGGAAAACGTTTTCCTTTTGGCATTGTTTTTTATGAATCATATTAAAATTTGAAAGCAATAATTACAAAATTTACCTAGTGTAAGCCAAAATACTAATATTTTCTTGTATTTATTCATAGAAAAATATTTTTTTCTTAAAAGTGAATAAAGTAATATTTGTTCTATGTATAAATCGTGTTATTTCATATAATTTGTGTTTCAATTAAATCATTGAAATTTAATTTATAAACATAATTGAAAATTATGGAGAAATAAATTTTAATAGTTGCCTTTAAAATATATTTTAGTACTACGCATAAGAGTACTTACTTATTATATTTTTTAATCCCTATTAGTCTGTTTTTCAGCTGATTTGGCTTATTTTCCATTCAATGGTTATTGCTAACACTTGGATATATTAGATTCGGGATGAAAATAGAAACCAAAAACCACTTAACCGCAGGATAAATGCCACACACTCCACTGTTAATCCACTGACATACATTTCTCTTGTTAGACTTAAATGATTATAATTGTAAAATGTGGAATGTATACTGCTATCTCAATTTTAAATGAGACACTTCAGATTTCACAACACAGAATTTTAAGGTTCAAGATTCAAAGGCCGATAGATTATATTCTATATTAATATGTAATTTTGATCTGTATTTGAGTTGACTTATTTGTCATTTAATGGTTATTTTTTATACACTAGAGTAATTTATATGAGGATCTTCTATTTAAAGTGGATTTCGAATGTGTTAACAAACATTCAAGCCTGTGGTGATCAAACTCTTAAACTAATATACAAAAGACCTTACGCTAACAATTCCACAAACAGCTTGACGATGTATGTTCCACTTGCCGTACTTAAAATTATGTTTGTCAGATGAAAAAGTTGCATAATTATCTCCTTTTACAAATGCCATCTTTACAAATGTTTCATACCATATTCTTATTTCAAGTTTCATATACGGTTTCAATATAAAGTATATAAATAATTAGTCATATAAATAATTCAAATGAAAAAATTCTTACCTTGAGTATGAAAAATATTGCAGAATTTTATAATTGCAATGTGTTAGGAATTTTATTATTTTATCTTTGTAAACTGTGTGTGTGTGATAGTAGTGGTTTCCTAAGCTGTAGCTAAATGCATATCTGCAAATTGTACTTATATACTGTTATAGTACAGCTGAGTAAGGTATTTTAACTATTAAATTAAAAATAATGAAAAAAGTGCAAGTATTTGATACTAAACTAGCAATTACTGATTGTGAAAAATGTCTTAAATCAGATTTTTATTGCTATTTCGAAATGAGAAAATTTTATTTTTAATCACATTATTGGGAAAATTTAAAATGTTTCCTGATAAATATCAAATCATATTTTTAAATTATCATATTAATGCTATATTTAGCAAATAATGAAATAAAGGAAACATAAATTAAAAATTTTTGTCATGCTTATATTTTGAATAAAATTGATAAAAACAACCTACATTTTATATGTAATCCAATTTGCATTTCAGCAGTTAATCTTATACAATATAATAGTTTGAAAGAGTTTGTGTAGTTAAAAAAAATAGGAAATACATATATAGATGTATCATGAAATGTTCAATCAAATCAACTATAATAAATATTCTTCTATCGCAGCATACTTCTAAACATTTTGATTTTTATTATTAATTGAAGAGTTTAATTAAAGTAATTTCTGATTACTGACGAAATATCAAAAAAAAAATTGTTTATATTGGATAAAAATTTAAGTACTTTTGAAGTTTTTGCACTGATAGATCTTGCGATTTATTGTTTGAATCAATTTTATGATATACAATATAAACTCAAAGCTTTATCATGGCAAAAACAGAAATATGATTTCTAAACATGGCTGATTATTAAGAACTTAACGTTCCCTTTATATAATTATATACAGCTTTCAGTAGAACAAAACTGAATTGCTTGGAAGATATGAAAGTAATAATACCTAAATAATGACTGAAAGGAGGAATTTTAATTTTTTGTTAACTAGTATTTGTTATTTTATTTGCATTCATTAAATGTTAATAAAAAATTATAATGCTTTGAAAACTGTTCTAAAATTTTAAATCACAATAACTTTGTATTAATTTTATCTTCTTTAAAATTATTGCTTCAAAATTGTGCACAAATGCATATCACTATATTGAATAATGTTTACTATTAATTAAACCATGTAATTAAACCATTGCATTCAATAATGTTTATAGATTCAGAGACCAAGCGAACGTTAAAAAAATGCTACACCATAACAAAACTTTAGATCATACACTTTTATAAATATGCAATAACTTTTTATACATATGCAACAAATCAGATCGTTGCAACGATATATATTAATGTACAAATAAAAATGTATAGAAAATGCTTTAATGTTATGAAGCATTGTCAGGACCTTGTTGTAGAAAATATGCAAACAGCAAAAGAAAAACAGAAATTATGGGGTGAAAAAACGCTGAAAAGTGACAATTTAAAATTGGCAATCTAGTTCTTGTTGTGGCCCAATCAAAACAAATAAACTGTCCGTGAATTGGGTTGGTCCAGAGGAAATCGTTAAGCAAATTTCAGAGACAAATTACGTTGTTCATTCTCCGAACCGTGACAAAAGCCAAGTTTACCATGTGAATATGCTAAAGCCTTATTTTCAGAGAGAAGAAAATGTTAATTTGATGTCTTTGGAGGAAAATAATAACAAAGAGGACGATGAAATTCCTAAGCTTGAATTAGAACCCCGAGATTCTGATTTAAAGGGAGTGTGGCAGTCAATTCTATCAAATACTCAATTATCTGAAATTCAAATTAGTGAACTTTGTGAACTGATTACAAAATACTCTAACATTTTTTCAAATGAGCCTGGTTGTACCCATCTGACTGAAAATGACATTGAACTAGATTCTGACAGACCTATCTGTGCCAAACCTTATAGACTTTCACAGAGACAGTCTGAAATTTTGAAAGCCGAAATAGAAAAAATGCTGAAAGAGCCAGGAGATAGTGATAGAGCCAGGAGAATCTGATTTTACAGCTCTTCTTATCTTGGTAGAAGCTCCTGGAAAGGAAGAAAGACCTTGCATCGATTATCGACGATTAAACAAAGTGACCAGAACAAAGTTTTTCCAACTGCCTAATACAGAAGAGTTGATAGAAAAAGTACTTGTAGCGAAATAAATCACAGTTCTGGATTCAACCAGAGGTTACTGGCAGATACCTTTGAGTAAAAATGCACAAAGATATGCAGCGTTCATGACTAGTTTTGGAACATACAGACATTTGCGCCTTCCATTTGGATTGAAAACCATATGATTTCAGTCGACTTATGGCTAGTATATTAAAAGGATGGGAAGAATATGCAATCCCTTATTTGGATGATGTGGCTATTTTTTCCCAACATTGGGATGATCATTTAAAACATCTAGAGGACATTTTCGTTAAGCTAAACGTGGCGAAGTTGCTCATAAAACCATCAAAATACCAATTTGCCCAAACTTGCGTGAAACACATTGGTAAGACAAGGGCGAAGAACGCCTGGCGAATTGACAGTTTAAGCTATCAAAGATTTTCCTATTCCTGTAAATAAAACTCAAGTCCGTGCCTTTTTAGGCTTAGCTGGTTATTATCGAAAATACATTTTTAACTTTTCTGTCATAGCAGCTCCTCTAACCAAATTATTAAAGGGCAAGAATACAAAATAAACTATAGATTGGAATAGCTCTTGCCAAAGTGCCATCGATGAATTGAAAGAAAAATTCTAATAAACCCGTTTAGTTTTAGCCGCTATAGTTTTTGCTGTACAAAAATTAAAATATTACTTGAATGGTCACCAAAGTTTTATAATACAAACAGATCATAATCCTCTAGTGTGGTTGGAAAAGAATACCGGAATTAATCCTAGACTTTTACGATGGGCCTTGATTTTACAGTCCTTTAACTAGGAAATAGTTCATAGTAAAGGAAAAAAAAACATCAGAATGTTGATAGTTTGAGTCATAACCCTTAAAAATTTGAAAAATTAAACTTAAATACATAATTGAAGGGTACATTTTGGTATATATTTTCATGTGTCTTAATGAAATTTGTAAGTATTCTTTTTATTTATGTGTTTTTTAAAATGTTCGTTAATTAGGGATGAGATGAGTGCATTTCTTAGTGTAAGAGGTACTACTTAGATAGAACTGGTACGTATATAAATATATATGTGTATTTCTAAACATACTGAACACTTATGAACTACTATTTGGTTTTCCTGACTTGAATCGAAAACACAAAACTTTTCATTCCATGAAAAGTTTCCTCTAAGTGGGGAGGGAAATAAGTCTGTAATGATTTCGACGACTCGAGCATGTTGAGAATGTAATGTTGGTGTTCTTATTACAAAATATTCCTGTAAATTAATGTTATGTTATGTGCAATCATAGATGATACTAAGAAATTTGATTGCTAATATGCTGTGTGATAAATTCACGGTGGAAATTTAATTCAGCGTCAGAACACTGTCCTCGGAGAGACTTAACTGTTTATATATTTTGAAACAGTTGCGTAAATGAAATTGGAACAGGTTTTGTATGAATTATAAATGACACATTTATTTCTAAAAATAAACATTTTTAATATGAAAGATATTTAGAGTTTAAATTAATTACGCTTTAAAATAAGGTAAATGCTCCATTTTCTCAGATTTAGGACGGATAGAACTTATACATCAAACTAGTGGAAAAACTTCATATTTTTACTGATGAAGTATTTGAAAAGTAAACTAGCATAACGAGGATTTAAATTTTCAGAATTAAAAAATTGATTATAAAATTAAGTATCTCCAAAATTAGGTATGTACATTTTTTAAATATCTATGTCAAAAGAAAAAAATTTCACATTATGAATTAAATTTCCAAATTTAAATTTATATCATCTATTTTTTAAAGCGTAATATTTTTCTATACTTCTGCTAAAAAAGGTATTTTGTCTATCCAAGTGTCATAGTTTAATCTTTAAATTGGAAATAAGTTATTTAATTAAAATAAGTAATAGTTTTAATTACTTAATTCCAATTCGCAAACTAAAAATAGAAATTCAAAATCATGTTCAATCTGGCATTATCTGACATCAAATTATAATTTTTATTTGCAAGCGTTGTTTGTCAAAAACTGAGAATCAACATATCCAAAGTCTACTCAAATATTTTTAAACAGAAAATGTTAAATAAAATTAAATGAACAGTAAAGAAAACTTTTTTTGTTGATGGTTTCAAAATATTAGAGATAACTAGAAATAATATCTGTATTACCATTAGCTTACACTAATATAAAAGTTGTTTTCAACAAATTTTATGCTTTTTATTATACTTTTCGTTAAATTGCATGAATTTGGTGTTATTAATCTACATGTTTTCATAATTTTCCCTAATACATGCAATCGACAGTTGTATCATACTTAATGTTATTCTTATATTTCACTAAGATATTTTTAAAATTTTCAATAGATAACTGTTATTTTATTGTTAATTTTAAAAATGGCTGTTCACATTTCTGCATAAAATATCTAAAAACTCACTGATTTAATAATTACTTAAAAAATCCTTATTCCAAACAAAGTGTTCATAATTATGTAAAGTATCAAACGATTAATACTTTGATGAATACCCCGATGAAATTTTAAAGTTTTGTTTTTATTAAAATAATTTTTTGCATAAGTTTCACTTAAATGCTGTTGAAGATATCATTAGTCAGTGTCATCAAATATTCTTTTCATGACCTTGTCAGTTAGTTTTAGAAAATCAGAAAATATGAAAAAATTAAGAAAAGCTTATTGATAGTCGAGTGACGAAAAAGTTCTAATAATTATCAAGTATGAACACTTAGTTGAACTAAGTCATACCACACCGGTGAAATATTGATGAAGTATTTTTTATTTAGTGTTTATTCTCACTGAAGAGCATAAATTGTTCTTTTATAACAACTCTATTAGTTGCTATTTTTTCGTTTCTTTGGTAAGACATTATTTTAATTCTTTAATTCTCTTAAGAAAAAAATTCAGGGTCTAAAAAAACAACTTTTGAAGCAGTTTTTTGATGTTTTAAAAGTAAAGCTATAAAGAAGTGTTGCAAATGCTCATTTGAAAATTTATCAGTTTATATTATGCTGAATAAGTTTTTATTACTTAGTAAATTCTTCAATTTACTACATATTTAATATCATAATTAATAAAGCTATAATTCAATTTAAATAAGATTCTATTACATTATGCCCTTAACTAAAGCATCATATTTCTGTAAATATTATCTCCATAATTAGCAATATATTCAATCTGCATGTAATAATCAACATATAATTTAATAAATCATTTGCAATTGTCTTGAGTAGATTTTTAATTAACAATCGAAATAATTTAGTTTAGAATGAAGTAATTAAAGGGCAATCATGAAAATATAGGTAAATAATTTTTAAAGTACTTATGATTTTTCAATTCGTAATTGAAAATAATAAAATTTCAAAAGTTCCCTTACGAAACGAAACTGTTTTGTTACATGGTAAGCTACAACTAAAATTTTCACTTTTGTTTATTTCACATTAATTTTTTATTAGATTAAGAGAACAACGTTTATAAACATTTACATTTCATATTTCAAGCGTTTGTCATATTTTTAAATTATAAATATTTCATTTAACAAGTCGTGAAAACAAGTGAAGTGTATCAAGATAAATTAAACGTACACGAAAACATTCTGAGCACAAAATTACTTTATTTATAAATAACTAAACATTTTGAAACAAAATAGAAAACAGATTAAATTTTGATAGTCGAAAACAATTTACACTGTATCTGTCTAAGTCTGGGCATGCTTCATCTGTAATAATCTGCTGCATTTTAATATCTGCTAATTGTATACAAATTTTATCCATTCTGAATGCATTTGTCTGAACTGCAGCTGTGAATTAACAATTTATTATTGGTCTGTATCTATTTAATATAGTTTTTCTTTTTCCATGCTGCTCCTTTTCATCATGGTGCATGATTCTTGTATTTAAGATGTTCTTTTTAGTCTTTTTAATAAAATAATTCGGTCTTTTTGGATGGATATTATGAACATAAGGTGGATTAAATCTTAAATACATAGTTTTCTTCGATATTATATTCAAAAATTATTCTCCGCAGTAGGCCTTCGTTGCTTTCTTATTACTTTTTCCCAATAAATGTACTTGTACAAATTACATAAACAAAAATTTTAGAGTTTCAGTTCCAAAATATCGTTAAATAAACTTTCCAAAATATTACAATTTTGTTCCTTTTTATAGCCTTTATTGTATATTTTGATATTAATCAATGGTTGGTAAAAAAATAATAAAATTAGTTACTTGCCTTCTGATTGAGTATACCCTTTACGTGAATATTATTTGTTTTGCTTTCAGTTTCTATATATATATAACTATTAATGAAAAGAATATTTATAAAAAGTATTATTGTGCATAAATGTTTAAAAAATATTTTAAAGAAAAAACTGATACTTTTAGAAGAAAAAGGAAAATTAATATTTTTTATACTTTAAAATAAATACTAAAAGATTAAAAGATATAATTTCATTCTAAGTATTAAATATTTTTTATAAAAAAATATTAAGTAAAGAAAATAGAGAAAAAAATAATAGTTTAGATTAAAATCAAACTTTTCGGTTTCCATGATTGCACCCATTTTCTTTTGTGGGGTTGAAAAATCAACAGAACTTAGGGCAGTCTCGACTTTGTTCTTCCTCGTGGGTGGGAAAACGATGTCTTGTGGAAGCTGCGCATCTCACCCAAAGTAGGGGAGAGTGGGTGCTGAGGATGGCGTTGCAGTTTGCGCAGTCTTCAGTTGTCCGTTCTTGCAAGGTGGTTGCTAGGCTTAGAAGAATGTGTGATTCGCACAAAGTAGGCGAATGTGGATGCTTCAGGTGGTAGGAAGCTCACACTCCTTCAATAAAGTCAAACTGCAATCCGTTTAATAACAAAAGCAAGGATGCAATCATGGAAGCCGATAAATTCTTTAAAGCTATTGACAATTAAGAAAACAAAAACTAATTGCTGACTTTAGGTTTTGTAATTAATTTATAGATAAGAAAAACTGTGAGACTTCCTGTTAGGCAAATGGCTGCTGTTTTAAAGAATTTGGACTTATTGAATGAGGATTTTGAGTTTTGAGAATTATTTTCTATTGGAATTTTCTGAGTTGAAATTAAAATATTATCTTGCTGTACAGTGTAGTTTTGATCTTGAATTTCTCCTGAAAAAAAGAGTTGATGTTGATTTAAATAAATTTCTTCTATTAAGTTTTCTGAATCAGAGGTTTTTACAACCTCTGATTCAGAAAACTGTAATCTGTAATCTGTAAATAAAAGTAATAAAAGTATTCAATACATGACATAAAATAATTGCATAAATTCACGGAGAAATTTAGTTTTACAACAGAATACAATATTTTATTTCTTGTAAAAATTCTATTTCTGTTCCACTTTAAAACGACACATGGTCTCAAATTCTGAATTTTTTTGCCGACGACGAAATGGTGCCAAGATGACGTAATTGTGACGTAATGCTGTGTGAATATTGTAATTGTGACATAAAAAAATTCATGTTGGATGAACTTTACATATCTAAATATTCAATTTAAATCTGATACATAAAGAGCGTGCATATATATTTTTGAAATAATAAGACTTTTAAATAAATGAAACATTAGAAAAAAAAGTGTGAAATATTAGAAAAATTATAATGAACCGTTAGAAAAAATACGATTACAGGTTACCCTCCTATAACACGGTATCTTATAACACGGATTCGCTATAACACGATTCGTAAATTGCGGGAAAATTCCTACAACACGTCATCCTATAACACGGTTTTATTCCAATGTTAGAGCTTGTTATCGGTCGGCGGAAACATGTTAACTCCTTACTTCTTTTCTAGGTTAGCGGCGACTCTCCGCGTCTTTTCTTCCGCGGATTTTAGACGCAACCGATTCGGAATCAATTAGCGTAATGGAAGCTTGGAAGAAATTTTCAATCAAGCACTGTATCGAAATCATATCTTTGTCGCTGAAAGAAATAAAAACATAACCTTAAATGCGTGTTGGAAGAAGATATGGCCCTCTTCAGTTGAAACAGAAAACATGCGTGAAACATCAGAAAACGAAATTGGTGCCATATTAAAAGTCGCTAAATCAATCGGAGGCAATGGTTTTGTGGATATGGCTACTGAAGACATTCAAGAATTATTAGTGGAAGAAGAAGTTGACGAAGCGGATTTGATGGAAATGGCATCCCTGGATGCAAATCAAATAGATTTTGAGGACGCTCTGATGAAGATTGTGCAGTTAAGAATTTAACATTAAAAGAATTACAAGAAGGCCTATGCTTAGCGAAAAATCTCGAGTCATTTTTCTTGAAAACAGGCCCTTCCACGGAAAGAAGTCGAAAATTCAAAAGGGAGCTGCAAAACAGTTTAACTCCATACCGCGAAATTTACAATGACCTAGTAAGAACTAGTCAGCAAAGTTCGATTACAGATTTTTTTAAGAGGGGAAAACATACAAAAACTTTAATTAGAGAAAAAAGTTCTGAAAGTGAAGGCGATATCGTTCCACCCAAAAAACGTTCTCGATTGATTGTACTGAGCAGTGACGACGAATAAATTCATTAAATTAGGGTTGCGTTAGATTAAAATATTTTTTTCTTACTTTGTGTTGGATATACATTTATTATTTAATAAAAATTAAGTTGTTTATGTCGAATTAAAAAAAAATATTTATAATAAATAGTTTATAAATATAAATATAATAAAAAGTTTTTGGAACGTAACCCCCTTTTTGTACTAGTTCTGGATCTCATACAACACGATTTCACTCCACACGGCATTTTCTAGGAAACGAACTACCGTGTTATAGGAGGGTTACCTGTATTTATCTTATTCCTATTCATTTCCGAAATTTCTTCGGAAGAGAATGCAAATAAAGAAAATAATTGAACTTCGAAAATGTAAATACGAATTCTAAGACAATCGGCATACGAATTCCAACGAAAATTCCAGAAGAATCAGAACTCGAATTCTAATGAAAAATAAAGAAACATTCGCAAGAGAATAAATATAAATTATTGGGTAAAATTTAAAGTGTTAATTATAATAACCTTAAAATATTAATTAAAGAAACAATAATTGTAAAAATGTATATACAAAAATTTTATTGTATTTTATTTTAATAATTTAAATTACAAAAACACACACTAAAGAAAAAAATGTCAGCCCAAGTATATTTAAATTCATCCCAATTAATGTTCCTAACGATTTCCCAAAAAACATTAAATGGATCCAATATCTATTCTTCACAGTATTTATGGAATTAATAAAATGCCAAATAAAATTAAAAGTCCGTTTGAGGATTATGTGTCGGCAATTTACTTTTTACTTTTCTCCATGTGCTTTAAGTAGTTTTTGTATGCCATTTTGTAGTTGCATCCACGAAAGTGACACCGTGATTAACAGTCAGATGATCATAGCTCTCACTTCCTAATGAATCATAAGCTTTCCAAAAATCAGAATAAATGGCTGTCCCTGGCTCAATCCACTGTTTACTAACACTAACTAAAGTTTACCTCGTTCTATCATGTACTGCTCTACCAAAAATAACTTTCCGCTACCTCTCTCGATACCACTAAGCACCCCACTAACCTTAATGCCCTTTATTATATTTTCTCTTTCCATGATTGACTCGTCAATTTCAACAATCATATACCTTCACCACCTATCTTCTCTGAAGGTGACTCAATTGAGTAAAGCCTTGTTTCATTTATGAACTTCCTCCCTTCTGCTAAATCACGTTTACTAAAAGAACCCTTTGAATACCAGTTGTTTTAATACCGTGAACAATTCCATAAGTCAAATGAAAAAACTCATCAATCTTCAATTTACTGCAAGAAAACCAAGAACCATACCTAATAGACTTTTAAAAACCACAAAACTCTTCAAATCTTTTGCTGCTGTAGAAAACATATCCATCTGAGAGGTTTTTTCGTAGCTGAAATTCTCATTTGACTTCTGCAATTTAAGAATACTAACTCTGATTTCAATACTCCAATTTCACGCAAAAATAGTAAAAAAATTTTCTTTTTCTCACTCAATTTAAAACAGAAAAAACGATTAGCTCTTCTCGATCCTGACTTAAATATGCTTACCACCGGAGAAATTGAGCGTCAATTCAAAACTAAGAATACTTTTGTATTTTAAAACGATATTTTGAGGTACCAGACATAATTAATCATAACAATTTTGACAAATACAGAAAAAAATAAATGCAGAACACAAAAATGATTATTTAAAGTAAAGAAAAAAAGAAATACAACATGAAATTTAAGTATTCAAAATGTCAAGAAAATTGTAAAACACACTAAAGAAATTCTTATAGTTTCCTTGCAAAAATTTCTAATAAAATGTGAAAATGGAACAAAATAATATAAATCTCATCGCGATGAAGCAAACACTAGGGTTGTCAAAATTCAATTTTCAACTTAACTGTTAATGGCTTTCATCGCATGACGTAATAAAAACCAGGTTGCCAGATAAAAATGAAAATCCGCCAAAAAAATCACTGAAATTAGAATCTGAGACCATGATTTATACGGCACCTTTGCCGAAGTTTATTAATAATAATTTATTTAAAAAATCTCATATTTCTATCTTATTCTTAATAACTATAAATACAAAAAGTATTGTAATTACCTGCTATTGATAACGCCAAAGAGTCAAAATTGAAGTTTTCTTCGGTTACTGGAAATTCTTCTGCCGAGTTGATTTGAGCTATAGTCTCATCTTCCTCGAAAATGGTGGGCAAAACCTGGACTAAATTTAGAGGCTCAAAATGTACTATGGAAGGAAACTGGACTATATCTGGAACTGTGTAGGGAAGTTTTTCAACTGGAGGAACAAGACTTTTCTTTATGTAGTTTTGCCAGAAAAAGGATTTTATTTTGAATATAAAGACAGTTATGAAGATGCACCACGCGATAATTGGAATCAGCATTGCAGTGGAAAAACTAATTACCATTATATTTTCGAAATTCATTTTCTATTTTTCTAATTTCGCAGAGGGATGGAGTTTTAAAAGATAAAAGTTGGAGGTTAAACTTTATATTGCGTTAAAATGTGTTTGTTTTAAAGAAATAATATTTTTCTCTTTGTTTTAAATAACAATGTGAACCTTAACTGACTTTGTTGTAACATAAGTTTGCTGTAAATAACAATGATTCCTTTATTACTAAAAAATTTAATTAGATCTAAAACAATCATTCACTTAACAATACATTTTTGTTCAGTGTTAGAATTTAACTATAAGTTGAAATTTATAACTGATGAATTTTGAAGTTTTGATTCAAGCATATTCGAAATATTTATGCAAAAATCAATTAAAATATATTTATTGCAGATGTAACATTATTTAAACTACCATTTGTTACCATAACAAAAAGTTTTTGAGATTTTTAAAACAATTAATTTTTTAAAAATGAAACTACTAGTATTATTAAATGTCACCAGATAGCACTTGAACAGGCAGTTTCATGTTGGCAAAACATAATTTTCAATAAGTTGTTTTCATTGAAAATTTATTGATTTGAAATTATAGTACAAGTTATGCAGTTAATTTTCACGATAATGACATTTTCGTTTAGGTTTCAACTCTATAATTAAGTGGTATAAAGAATTTATAAAGAATAGAAATAAAGTAGTTTTATGAAAAATATTCTATTCAACAAATTATTTTTACATGTAAAACATTTTAACTGTTGAAAATGTTATATCTGATTTTTATGCTGCTGATGACATCGTTAAGCCATCTGTAAGTTGACCTTACAGAAATATGTTTAAATTGCTCTTTCAAAATATTAAAATATCTCAAATATTTATTACATATTTTATGTCACATTAGGTGCACAAGAATTCATTGCAATTTTTTCATTTAAGATACATATTGTCTCTCAAGTAATATATTATATATAATTTACTTATACTAAAGGCTTTATAAACATCCCTGCAAATATTTGATGTAATGCATGCTATTATTTTTTTTACAAAATTCTTCTTTAAATAAAAGATATTCTTTAAGAAGTTACTTTCTTTGGAGCCTTCAATTGAAGAAAAATTAAACTTGTTCACAAAATATAAGTTGTTTCTGCTTATAATGTTAGCTTATTTTGTCTTTCTAAGATTAGTTTGCTCATGACGAATTATTGAAGAGATACCTATTCTTTAAAAAATTTATTTCAAAACGCTACAAATATCCATGTTTTAGATGGGTGACAAGTTAGTTGAAATGGTAGCTATTGTAGGTTTAAGTATACAATTACTGACTCAGACAAGTGCCACTACACTGATTGCAAAATACTGCTTTATCAAACAATTATTCCCATTTATAATAGATTAAGCTGAACAGTTTGATCAAAAACATTGAAAGCACTTTTGATATTATCTTTCATGACAAACAGAAAAATTTACTTAGATATACATGTTTGATAATCCTATTTTATAATAAAACAATTATTCCTAATAAAATGTAGAACTTATTCCAGTTGAAAGCAAGTAATAAGTTTTATATTAAAAAGGTAAAATATGTTTTATATTTTATATCGTCAAAAAAAAGGAATAAATAAGACATATTATTCTTATTATCACAACGTATATATATTTTTAAAACATAAGCTGACTGCAACATGTTTTGTCGTAAATGTGAATCCAGATTCTTATTTTACAGTTTCAAGACGGAGAACCTTAGACATTCTGTCCTAAAATAGTATTGATTTACTTTTGGATTATTGTGAACCCAATCTAGATACAGGATATTTCTTAAGCATTGTTTAATTGGATTTAAATATAAAACAAGCTGTAAATGGATTTGTTTGCTTGCTTATTATTTATAGTACATTGAAAAAAGTTTAAAAAAGCATGACAGTATCTGGAAAAAATCTTTTTTGTTAATTGATAACTAATGAATCATAACTGTTAAATGTGGTAATTACTAAAATGTGCTTTTATTATTTTATTCAAGGAGTTAACTCAAAATTGGCTTATTGAAATGTTTTGTACCATTTATAATTTTATAATTCACTAAAAATCACTCTTAACTACTTTTTTGTAACATATAATTAACTACTGAAGCTCAAATATCTAACAATATTTGTGAACAGATTGATTAATTTGCCTAAGCAAGCGAAATCTTCTGATGAATTATCAGATGAAATATTTACAATGCGAATTTTTTTATTAAAATGTATTGCAAATGATTAATATTTTGATAAGCACGATAAAGTGCATTATTTTGATTTGTATAATAGATTAAAAATCATTGAGGGCATATCATTTGGATTTCAATATATAACTTAAAATTAAATTTAAAGGACCATCTCTTAAATTAGGAGAATACATGAAAAATTAAACGCTGAAAATGCACATAAGACAAGCAGTAAAACATTTTGCATAGATAAAAAAATCTCCATTCTTCAAGTTATTATCTACGAAATTAAAATATTTTCATATTGTAAGATTATTTGCGCCGAAAAATTTACAGCATTGAAAATGAATCAATCATTCAACGATATTGTTCAGTTAAATTGAAAAATAAAATGCAGTTTAGTTTTATTTATTTTTCTAAGATATGCTTAGATGGCTCATTATTCATTCGGAAATATCGAATGCTACCAAGAATTTTATACTTCATTTTATCAAAAATTGAGAAAAAATATATTTGGTGAAATTAGTAATCACTATTAAACGTTTTTTAAGCCGAATAGACTTCAGCGTATTCTCATCAAACTGCTTATAACACCTCAATAGAAACATCACCTAGATTTAAAAAAATATTGGTATGCATGTAGGGAGATTTGCATTCAGCGTTTTTCGATAATAAGATCTTGTTCTTAAACGTGAAGTCTATTCGAATAAATCCTAGTATTCAAACCGATTTATTGTATTCGAATAAATCCTAGTATTTGAGTATAAGAACACGACTCAATTTATGCTACAAAATAAGGAACAATATAAGAATATTGAATATCTGCTTTTCGCATGCATATTTTTAAAATTTGCTTCGAAGTTATCTAAATTTACTCAATAATTGAAATGAACATGGTACTTCTTATTCTTCGTCTCTGCTTCGAAATCGAAAAAAATTGTAGAAGCTTCTCAGAAGATTCTACAATTTTGTTCGATTTGGGAAGGTGCTTCAATTTGTTAACTTTGTGATTGTAATATCTTCATCAACACAATCTGCTCATCTTAATTTTTCCCTTAACTCTGCTTTCCATTAGTTAGTAGTTGCAGTTACTGAATGTCAATGAGAGTTGACTCATTTAGATGTGGAAAGGTATTTTTATAGAAATAAAGTGCTTGAGATTACATCGGCTTATTTGTATACACTGTGCAAGGCATTTTTATACATATTTCGCTAGATATTATCTGTATTTACTACACTTCTGAAATTTTTTGTAACCTGATCGTAAACAGGCGCTTTAGCCATTAGAATTACTTCAGGAGATCCTATAGATCCTTTTATCTAAGGAAATGAGCTTGAGAATTTATAATGAACTTGATAAAGTGTTCAAATGCATGAATCTATTTAAATCAACATAATGTGTAGTTCAATACCTAAATATTATTGTTAGGTTTACGTTATTTATGTCGTATTCATATTCTATGTGAATACGTCATAAAGAATGTGAATACGACCTGTAAACCTAAATAATACGCCATATTCTATAAAAAATACGACAAATTCAATATCGTATTCATATATTACATTTTCATATGTTACAATGAAGAAATCCTGAATATTCCCCGAAATCTTGCGACAAATGTGATTGCAAGAAGTAAATTAAAATCCATATCAGTTGTTTTATAGTAGATAGGAAAGATTCACGCTTCAATAGTTTTGTCATCTCGACTATCTAACAGTCTGAGACTGCAGTAAATCTATCGCGTTAATTTGTGTTAACCTTTCAAATAATGTGGATAGTATTCATGTGTCACCAGGCATTAATCTGGAAGGCTCTTAAGCACTCATCCCGCCAGCTACGCATGAAAAAGACTAAAGGGCAACACCCATTTTTTTGTTCAATTGTGGATGATAACCGGGAACTTTTTAGCTGAAAATCAGTGAGACTATCACCCTATCACTAGGCTACAGTGAACATACTCCAAAGAGATGAACAATTCTTTTACGTTTTATAATGCAGGCTTTCAGAAGGTATGAAGTTCTTGCTTAATAAGCTGGAAGTATCAATCTGTGTTGCAATGATGCCGATTCATTATTAAACTTATACATTTGGTCTCGTTATGTATCTATTTTTCATGATGTATCATGTTAATGGGAAGTAATTATTGTGTACCTCTTAAGGTCAGCATTTATTACTGTTGTTATATTTACTAGCTAAGAATGAAATTAGTAGTAGTAGTTATTTTTATCTTCGCTAAGCAAATGTTAAAATTTGTATCGACAAGAATGCTTATACTGAAATATTTGTCTCTTTTTAACTTGATGTCTGCCTTTTGAGAGAATGAAATTTATAATACCTAATTTAAGTTTATTCTTATGAGAAAATTATTGCCTTGTTTTTGCCTTTTCTACTAATACTTCCTGTATTTCTGTGTATGAGTTATTAAAATAGAAAAATAATATCAAATCACAAAATGCAAAATTTGTTTTATGAAATAAATCAAATATGTTGCGTTACTCACTATAATGAATATTTAGATTTCTATTTATTTTTTTAGGCCTTGGCAACCTTAATGTTGCTAGGTGGTCACTGACGTTTAATAAAATTTCATGAAAAAAATAAAATTATATTTCATGAAAAAAATAAAATTTTATTTATATTTAAATAATTATAAACTAATAATTTTAGTTGATTATTTAAATTTAACTATGGTTGGAGATAAAAGTCCTAAACGAACAATTGATATTTTTATCCATAATATTTGTAAAACGTTCTGCCATTTAAAAGTGATTTGTGTTGTTTACAATCAAATAAAAAACCATCTTAGTCAAAAAATATAAATGAATCGAGGATATTTTGGTGCAATTATTTTTCATAGCGTTTGGATTATCTAGAAAAGTGTTTTCGATGAACTTCAATATTTATGCAGTGATGATGCAGTATGCTACATTACTGTAAAACTCTGATGTAACCAATTAAATCTTAGTCGACATTCACTCAGGAGAAAGTCCTTGTACGTTCTTTTAACTCACTTATTGAAACAGAAAATACTGATGATGTGGGTCAACAGATAAAGCAAAACCCTAATGAGACATAATTTGAAACTTCAGCATGATTGCACATCAGTATGAAAATATTCAATAGGAAATTACATGAACACTTGACCATAAAAACGTATTCGCTTTGAATAAAGCAAAATCTGAAAAACTCTTGTAAGAAGTTTCGTGTCGATTGATCCAAAGTAATTAAGAAAAATACGGTCAAATATATCCGAAATAGAAAACAACATCTACAGGAATGACATATAATGGATCTATACATATGACACTACAACAAATTCTAAATCAATTGCGTTCATCTTAAAGTTCAAGCAAATTCCAACGAAAGTGTTATGTTGATGAAGCACATCGAAGTAAAGGGTTGTCTACTTCTTCATTATCAGTCATGTGGTTAGAATGACGTTGGAGAAGCAAAATATGATCATATATCATTGGTACACGTGACTATTCCCATGAAATTAATAACACCCCATAAGTAATTTTAATGACATGATATATAATTTCAATCTTAATATACTTTGATATATTGAAAAAATTAAAATTGAAATATATTACAGTTTTATTTTATTGATCCCGTGGAGCCATTTTTAAACTTTGCATTCTGAGATAAATGAATAAAATGTATAATAAAGTAACTGCAGAATGTCATCTAAATTTTTAGGCTTTCGTATAGTTTATTTAAAAATTAATATTTTTTCGAGAACTTTGACAAATGTCAGGATTTGAGAAATGATATGAATCTCGAAAAATACATGAAAATAGATGAACACCAAAGATTTCCAACTTGGCGACAAATTTGGTAATATATAACTTAAGAAATTTGGAACAGAATTAAGACACCAGATATGGTACCAACTTGGCGAGAGAGAAAAGTTTCCCATAGAATCAGTGTATTTCCAAAATAAAACCTGTCAATGGATGCTACTAAAGGTAGATAGTGCTTTAAGAACTCATCTAACCAAGCTATCTACACTAAACTAATTGTAACTAATGCGTTCTAAAATGCAGCATAAGAATATATTAACACGTCAGGATAAAAATAAACAATGTTTACAGAATTCGCAATATTATATATATATATATATATATATATATATATATATATATATATATATATATATATAATATTTTTACTTCTGTATCTTCCCTGAAACAGCATAATAATAAAGTTATGACAAGACATGTGAACATTTTTTCATGTTGAATTGCAAGCAGATTTATCTCATAGGCAGTCATTCTTATTAATGTGGTTCACAAGTTAATAAATTTAAAATATTTCCCATTGCATATTTTGAAACACATTTTTCTGGATAACTACAATAATAATTTTTGATAATTGTAGAGTTAGATTAACTTAATAAAGTGTTTAATTAATTTCATGAAAAAAAAACAAGTTGTTTTATACTGCTACTGGATAAATACACTATTTGTTTTTATTAGGAATTCAAGTTAGGAGTCTCTGAAAATCCATATTCTGAAACATTTTGACATTGCTGTAAGTTGGTATTGCGAATGAGGTAAGAGTCATGATTAGGAGGATACATGATATTGCCTTCAAATTATTTCAGATACGGTGCTTAGCTTTGGAAAGTTAATTATTACCACAATCATATTTCTCTGCTGATCGAGATACAGCTTTAGCATTAACTTGATGAATAATTATGATGCAAATAAATATTCAATAGAGGAGGGCTTCCTTGCGTTATATTTCATAAAAAAAGTGTTATTTTTCATAAAAAAAATTAATTTTATGAACATTTTTTACTTTTTTAGTCATTCACGTTTACCTTCATATTCAACGCATGTTTGGAGTAAATTCATCATAGATTCCCTCACTATAGTGAGATAATAGCTAGCGGTTTGTATAATAAGTTGCGTAAAAATACCTCTATCAAAAAAGAATTTCCAGATTACACAAATCTAGGTATTACATTGCTTTTGAAATTAGGATTTGCGTATTTTATCACTAATTGTGCATGATAGAAATAGCTAAAAAGACTTGGAAGCTTATTGACAAGAAGCCAAAATGACAAGAAACTGTTTTTAGCAATAGTTTATTTTATGATGGACATTTAATTTTGAAACGCATTTTTCATGCTTTATTTGAAATACCGACATTTAGATTACTTTTTGAATTCTGAAAATGTATTATATAGTTTTGATCAAAAAGCCCAAGAAAATTCAATAATGATATAATTTTTACATGATTATTCACATTTATTTAACATATATTCTCTCAGCTTTTAATTTCGTAATATTTAAATCTAACGTAATTATTTATAGGTAATTTCACATTTCTCATAATATGTTAAGTTGGGATTATTTTCAATTGTTTAATTAAATAAACAACACGATTTGTTACGATACTTTTTTTTAATAACGGGTGACTTACCCTTCACCACAAGGCCAGAAACTGTCACTCATTTGTGGTTACCCAATGGACACCTGTGAACCAACTCACGGAGGCGAATAGCATTGCCTACACAATACCATCACAATGCCCTTTACAGAGTGGGCCGCATTCATACATCATCTCAGAAGAAAGGACTGAGAAGCATAGAGAGAAAATAACATCTCTGACAGAACCGGGGATAAGAAAGGACCAATAAAAGCGGTTATAAAAATAACTAAAGTCGTAAATATAAATTAAAAGTAGAAAAAGGAAAAAATATGTAAAATAATTAAGAAAAATTATTCGAATTTGATTTAACAATACAATTATTTTTTATTTCAAAAAACTAGAAGATTAAATTTTAAAAGAACAAGAAACTATAAATTTGAATTTTGATAGATCGATTGTTAGGAATTTTATGAAAGAAATTGAATCTTTGAAGACAAAAATTCCAAGTTTTTTTAGTTGATTTCTCTTAATTTTAAAATAAATAAACCACACACACAAAAGCTGCATTCTGGTTCATTAGTGAACCAAATCATGACATAGTTTCAAACTAGGAACTGTTTTTGTAAATCAAAATAAAGTTGCATAAATTCTGTAGAAAAGTGGTCAAATCATATAAAATTTATGACTTTTTATTTTTAAGAAATAAAGACAAAATGGAGAAAATTTAGAGACTATTTTTTACAAAATTAAATTTCAAGAATATAATTGACAAGTATATAACTTATAATTTAAAAATTGTTAGTATATAATTTATACTTGCATTTTTCAAATGTGGATTTAGGGAAATTTATAAATTTTACAATGATAAAACTTTTTGTTATTTAAGGAAAAAGTTATTTCACATATATGTTATGATTTTTTTTGTAAAATGCAAACGTTTTTGCTTAGCAACTTTATTTATCCTAAAAGAAAAGCCTATTTACTGGTATTTTCAAAGTATTAATATGCTGTTGCTCACACCTGTCTTGTGAAGTTTTCTATTATTAACTCTCTCTCTCTGACACTTATATATAAAACATTCATATTTAATAGTTAATGCAGACATTTTTGAAACACATATATTAAACGATTTTTTAAACTATCAAATCTAAAGCTAAAGAAAATCATAATATTATATTGTCTTGACATGCATATTTTACCCATGAAACATGAAGTGAATATTTTAAAATTTACTACATTAAATATAAATTTCCCATTATATTTTGAAACAATAATTTAATTTGGGCACAGGTGCCGTATAATATAGGATGCCAAATTCTGAGTTTGGTGATTTTTTGGTGGATTTTCTTATGTACCTGACAATCTCGTTTTTATTACGTCATAGATATGGAAACCCATAAGAATTATGCAAAAAACTCTATTTTGGTAACTCAGTATTTACATCATTGTACACGTCACGATACGTCATTTTGGCAACATTTATTCATCGCTAAAAATATTCAGAATTCAGAATCCTGGATTATACAGCACATGTGCCTTAATTTGAAAATGTTTGCTTTTTAATTTGATAAAATTACATTTATCAATTAATTCAATATTTTCATGTCCATTTTATAAATTATTTGTTAAACTTAATTCCTTAAAACAAGTGAAAATTGTAACATATTATCAAAAAATAATATCAAAATACACTGAGCTAACTATCTTTATTGATAAATATTAATAAAAATTTTTGACCCGAATGAATAAAAATAGATAAATTTTGTCTCACAAAAAAAGATATTTACTGCTTTGCTGTAAATCTGTGTCTCTTTATCTGTAATAATCTTCTGTTTATCCAGCTGCTTTATATACAGTATCTGCAATGAATATATATTTCTCAAATTACAATATTAGATAATTTGTAAAGTCAACTTTTTCCAGTTTATTAAAATATGCATTTCTGTCCCATGCTGTTTCTATTAATCGCGGTACACATTTTCCTTTGAAGATGTTTTTACTTTATAAATGTATATTTAAATAATTCTTGGTGGAAATGTATATTTCAATAATTCATGGTGGAAGTTATAGAGCTATGATATTTTAAATTGAAATCTTTATCCTTCAAATCTGATAAGAGAGATATTAGGCATAGATACGTATTTTCATATATTATTATAAGTTGGTTTCAAAATGGTAATATTCACTAAATTCTGTAAAAAGAATGGTTATGTTCCAATGGTTTGTAGCTTCCTTGGATTCTGAGATTGTAAAACACATCTACCTGAGTATTTGCTGTCTATTATTTTAGTGTGGCCGTTTTCAAGACTTTCGTATACATTTCGCCAAGAAGTTAATTCAGCCTGATGATGTATTTTTATTTTATCTTTTAATATTAAAAAAAAATCAATCATATATTATATTGTCCAAGCTGCTATTGTAATAAACGTGCTTTAGAAGTTTTTTGAAGAGTTTCCACGTGTAAGTTAAAATAAAAGAATATTAATAATTTAAAAAAGCAAATATGTTTTATAAAAATAATTAGAAAGTTTAATTAAAATACTAAAAAACTTATATATTGTAGAAAAAAATATTACATAAATTTCAAAAAATGTAAAAAAAAAAATTTAAGAAAATTCTAACCTGGATATTAAATTATTTATAAAAAAATTATTAAGTAAAAAAATTAAGAAATAATTTAAAAAATTTATTTAATATCAAACTTTTCGGCTTCCATGATTGCACCCATTTTCTTTTGTGAAGTTGAAAAATCAAAGAAATTTAAGTCAGCCTGGACTTAGCACTTCCTCGTTGGTGGGAAGACGATGTTTTGTGGAAGTTAGGCATCTCCCCAAAGTAGGGGAGAGTGGTTGTTGCAGATAGCGTTGCAGCTTGCGCAGTCTTCAATTGCCCTTCTTGCAAGGTGCTTGCTAGGCTTTGTAGAATGTGTGATTCGCACGAAGTAGGCGAATGTTGGTGCTTCAGGTGGTAAGAAGTTCACACACCTTCTCTGAAGTCAGACTGCAGTCCGTTTATTAACAAAAGCAAGGATGCAATCATGGAAGCCGATAAGTTTCTTAAAAGCTACTTACAGTTTACCAAAAAAGGTTAATTGTTGGTTCTTAGCTTAGTGATCAGTTTATGAATAAGAAAGACTGTTATACTCCCTGTTAGGCAAATTGCTGCTTATTTAAAAATTTCGGACTTATGGAATGAAGATTTTGAGTTTGGAGTGTTATTTTCTATTGGGTTTATTGGTTTGGGAATCAAATTATTATCTTGCTTTTGGATCTGATTTTGAAAAAAACTGGAGGATTCGGGTTGCTGTTGAGTGGAAAATATTTTTGCTGTTGTGTTTGGAGAATCCATGGGAGAGAATAGCTCCAACCTGTTGTCTGTAAGCAGAAGAATATGATTTAGTTACTAGCTTAGAGGAGGAACCTATTGTCAAGCAATTATTAATTTGCCATATTTTATTCTTTACTTCATTGTAAAAAATTATCTTATAGAATTAAAATTATGTTATTTTTCTATGAACTTTAGTAATCAGAAAAATAATGAGAAGGTTTTCAATAGACTTATTGTTTTATATTTCAGGACAAAAAAAATATAATTGGCCTCTCTTTATGTGGAGAGAACAGCAACGTTGTTAATGAAATTAAATTTTTATTCCATTGATATATTAATTATCACTCCTTTAATTATCTCCTCTTATTTGAAAGAGGCAATAATGGTTTATAAATTATGTATGTATGTTATTTTGAAAACATTGCTTAGAATAATGTATTTGATGAAAATTATATATATATATATATATATATATATATATATATATATATATATATATATATATATATATATATATATATATATATATATATATATATATATATATATATATATATATATATATATATATATATATATATATATATATATATATATATATATATATATATATATATATATATATATATATATATATATATATATATATATATATATATATATATATATATATATATATATATATATATATATATATATATATATATATATATATATATATATATATATATATATATATATATATATATATATATATATATATATATATATATATATATATATATATATATATATATATATATATATATATATATATATATATATATATATATATATATATATATATATATATATATATATATATATATATATATAAATAAATGTATTTTGATGTAAACTGGTTTTTGTATCAAATATTCTAAATAATTACGGCTTTATTATAAGACAATTGCTAAAAACCTTAATATCAAAGTGCTTACATTATTAACTTTCCTTAACATATTAGTAAAAACATTGCTTTGCATTGTTCCAAAATATGTATTACAATTTACTATTGGCCTAGCTGGCAGTTGAATAGTTAGCGCTATTGCCGTCGGTTCAACAGTTCGTGGGTTCAAATCCCACCTTGGGCATGGATGTTTGTAGTGATTCGGAATCCACTTTAAACCATAAGTCCCCGTCTAATTAGCCCTCGTGTGCAAAAAATGACTGTTGAGCAACAAACAATACAAAAATAAAACTGTTTTATTATTGTTAGTAAATAAATGTTTAAAAATGCTATCATATTATTTTCCACAATTATGATTGAAGTTCCTAAACATTTTAATGCTTTTTCTTAAGATGATCTATTCGATAAATGATTTAAAAGAAAAGTGATAAAATTAAGGTGGATTATTTATAAAAACTGATACTATGAATTGTAAATTTACATAATATTTTTGATACATACTTAATTACTGTAAATGCAAAATTTATTTGTAGCTACCTGTTATTGGTAATGCCAATGAGTCAAACTTGGATTTTGCTACTCTTGTAATAGTTTCTATTTCTACTATGGATTCATATTCCTCCGGAATAGTGTACAAATATTTGATTATTTTAGAATGCCGGGAATGTGGACTTTTGATGGAAAGTGAGCTACTTTATATTCAGTGTGAGAATTACTATTTACTGGTTTTTCAAAGGGAGAAGTAGTCTTCATCTTAATATACTTGTTCCTCAAAAAGGTATTACATTAACTATGAAAGCAGTCATCACGTTATTGGGCGAATCAAAAAATCAGCTAGGACAATAAAAGCAATTATGTTTTCAAAATTCATTTTCACTTTTATAAACTTCGCAAATGAATGAAGTTTTAAACGTTAAAAGTTGGAAGTTGGATTTTATCACATTGAAATTGCAAATGTGATAAAATATATATTTATATGGAATAATAAATTCCTCTTTGTTAAAACAACAATGTGTTTTTGAGTCTGTTATTGCTAAACAATTTAATTAAAAGTAAAATTATCAATTGAGTGACTAAAATTATAACAAATGAAACAACGCATTGTTTAGAGTTGAAATTATAACAATTTGTTGAAATTTATAATAAAAGCATTTTGATACAAATATGTTAAGAATATTTATGCAAAAACATACCAATAATTGTATTTATAGTCACATTAACATAGTTTAATTTTTTATGTATTTCTATTTTTACTAAGTTTGGCTCTTTGAACTTTCACCCTCGAGAGACACATAAAAAAAATTCACTAAGTTCTCATGCCAGTCAAAAATATAAATGTAATGTAATCAGAAAATTTGTTAAAAAAAAGAAGCATTTTACAGGTGCGTGTCAAAACTGATTCTAAGGGAAGAAATTTTGTTACTGGGGAATGTAGTTATTTTAATCTGAATGTGAAATAGAGCATTATTTTTGGTGGACTAAAGATTTAATATCCAGTCTATTCTGTATCGAAATTCATAAAGTACCTCTAAAGTTTGGAGACTAGGTGTTTGAACTAGTATGTTCACACCATTTTATTAAGAAAAAATACGTTCATATATGTCCATGTTACCGAATATAGTAGAGAGAAATAATACATGTTTGAAATTTTTTCTGTCAGTGACATCGAAAAAAAATTAATTATCAGCTGCTATTCATGAAAAATGCATTTCACAATAGATTAATACTATAATTCATGACTGAAAATTAGAGGAAGTATTATTAGTGTATACTAAATATTGTAAAAAAAAACATTTTCATAATAATTTAAATCTGATGAAGATCTGAAAGTCTGTTTTGTGTTATTCTTTAAAATTCGACATGTACTATACATAACCTCATTTGAATTCCATGTTGCAGAGATCTTCACACACTCTATCAGTTTTGGAAAATGAATGGATATTGTTTTTTGAAACTATCTTTTACATAACATTGATTTTCTTTCAAAAGATTCACAAATATAATAAACTATGGATCTGTTTCTAGTAAGCAGTCATTGAATGCAATGGAATCGTTAAGATCGCCTATAATACCTAAAAGTAATGCAAAGTTTCTAATAATCATCATAATTCAATAATCAATGAATTTCTCCTTGGGTTTATAAATTGTTGAATTACACTGTTAAAGGAAACAAATGTTAAAGCATTTTTATACAGCTCAACCAAAGTGCTGTTTTAATAAACAGTGACACAGAATGCAGCTTCCAAACCACTCAAGCACTGAAGAACTATTGAAACTGCCTGTAATTAAATATTTCAAACCAGTTTAAATTCATCATTTTACAGTAACAGTCATCACATGCTTTGAAAAAGATTTCTTGTGCCAATTTTCTTCGGGAATTATGCAGAATGAAAGTCCCACTTATTATATTATCCCACAATTATAGTATTTCCACTTTTTCAAACACAAGAAAAATCTGGAGCAAAAGCAGCTCAACTTTTTAAAATTTTTCTTCAAGGAAGCGACCAGAGCTAAATATTTGCCCTTCTACTGAAAAACCTATCCACACAAGGAACCTTAAACTGAGTAATTATATTTATATTCCCTCTGAAAGCGATCTGTCCGAAACCTCCCAGTTGAAGTAACCATGACACCCCTTAATATTTATCCCTTTGTTCTTTTACGCAGTGAACAATTTAATCAACAGTAATGGCGAATCAATATTAAGAACAAAATCTTTATAAACTTTCGAACACTTACACTTAACGAGAATTAAATTAATTTAATTGTTATTTTATCTCTCGCTCATCAATGTATTTATTTAGTTATATCATAATTATATTTAGGTCAATGTTACTAGAATTATCACCTTTTCTCTCTTTATTGGAGCAATATGTCTCAAATTGCTACATATTATGTTCTTCAAGTATATTGGATCAATCTCTCTCTTTTAGTGTTTATTTTTAACAATACAAAGGTTATTTCATTCATTAGAGCTGTGATTTCGGCTAAATTATACTTTACAACAATTCTCATAGGTATAAAATATTCATGATTTTAGATAACGTTTCGGCACAAGGATGCCGTATAATCCATGCGCCAAATTCTGAGATTGGAGATTTTTTGGTGGATTTTCTTATCTCTGTGTCTAGCAACTTTGTTTTAGTTACGTCATACATATGGAAACCTATAAGAACTCTGCAGAAAATTCTATTTTGGTAACCCTAGTATTTATGTCATCGCACACGTCTCGATACGTCATCTTGGCAACATTTCTTCATCGCCGAAAAAATGCAGAAGTTGGAATCATAGATTATACGGCACCCGTGCCAACGTTTCATTAACATCCCATCATATTAAGACGGAGTCTTAAATTAGACTTGTTGCTTGGCTTCAACTCCTTGCAATCAAAATTAAAAACATTGTCGAATTTCATTTTGTTAATAAAATGATTTAAGCATGTTTATTCTAGATCACAATTTTTTTTATAGATAAACAGTCCCGGATAATTATATATTAATGACTAAGTACAAATGCAAGTATATTGGATCAATCTCTCTCTTTTACTCTTTTTTTAACAATAAAGAGGTTGTATCATTCATTCCAGCTGTGACATGGCTAAATTAACAATTCTCATAGGTTTAAAATATCCATGACTATAGATAATGTTTCCTCTATATCATATCATATTGAGACGGAGTCGTAAATCGGACTTGATGCTTGTCTTCAACTCGTTGCAATCAAAATTAAAAATATTGTTGAATTTAATTTGGTAATGAAATGATTTCTTATATGAAAACCAAACCATCAGTTTGAGAAACCGTTTTTTATTGATTCAAGCCATTAACACGTTAACAATATAACAGAAGAAAAAGCAAAATGAAAAAGCCAAAACAAAACATTCCCTTTATGGTTAATTTAAATCGGCAAGGACATTTTAAATTTTTCTTTTTTTCTTTTTTTTTTGTATACATTGGCAAGTTCGAAACTTTACTTTACTTTCAAAATAAATAACAGAATCTATCAATAGATATATGATTTTGATTTTTTATGAATCCCCACAAATTGCAATCTGTTTTGGGTATTTCAGAGTATAATATTTATTACAATTCAGACTTTTTATTTTATGATTTATTTAAACATTTTAATGATTTACGAATGGTGTGAGTTGTCATTATTTCTATTTATTTCATGTAGAATTTCATTTAAGTACGTTTTAAAATATTTTTAATTTAGGCATATGTATTTCTAAGCAAACTAAGAAATTTCTAGGCAATTATCATTATATATATGAAATAAATCATTTTTTGCTACACTAGAAAAACAATTCTTTTTTAAATTAAACATAAAATTGAATGACGTCAAATTTTTTAGGCAACTTTAATCTTAGTTTTCAACAAAATAATTTGATTGATTAATATATAAATTATGCTTTTCATCTTTGTTATAAAGTTTGTAAAAATTGAAGTAAAATTTCTCTTAATATAACAAAACTTTATTTAATTAAATATAAAATTTTCCTCAAATTGAGAGATGTAAAGTGTATGTTATGTAAGTAAAACTTGAAATATCAAAATAATTTACATTCTCAAAGTGATTTATTCAACTACTTAAATTTTGAAAAATGTAATGGCAAATAATACAATTGCATTTTTTAGAAATTTAATAAAAACTTTTATTAATATTTTATTTTACTTTTCAAGGAAATCCCAAGTACACCATAGTCCTTGTTTCACAGACAACATGTTGGAAACTTATGGATACATTATGAAAATTCAATTTCCTCTTAGTATATCAGATACTAACTGAAGAGTATCTTCAATTGTTTTTCCAACGTTACTCAATAGATCAGGTAGAAATCTACCGGTGAGTTTTGGAGGTGATGCAGTGGTTGAGGCTATATTTTCTTTACTTGATATCGAAGAAGTGTAAGGATAGCTCTGGCCGTGAATTATAGTTATACACAAGCTGCATAATATAGCTACTAACATCAAAATTTTATTAATATGCATCTGAAAAGAGAATATTGAATTAATTTAATAGCAAAAACTGCTTTTAATTTGGAAAATTTATAATTATATTTGTATTTAAAACTTATGTGATTTTTCAAAATCTTCATAATTTTTATTTTTAAAATCGTCTAAAAATTGTAATTTTGATTTAAAAAAGTGAAAATAATATTATATGAAACAAATTCAAATTTTCTTTATTTGTTGTAATAAGGAAATTTATATTGTCTCTTGAAAAGAACTATCTTGGTAGAACTTTGAAAAATTTTCGTTTATAAATGTTACATGTATTAGAAGTTTAATCTGATGTTGACATTGCTTGAATTTAAGAATTTATCTTATGAAAAATATAAGATAATTCAGTGAAAAAATAAATTAACATCTTGAAATAATCGGCAGATTTTCATGATTGTAACTAAATACAATTAATCTAAACTTAAAATAGCTCTAGAATCAATTACAATTATTTCAAATTTAGCATTTCAAAGTATTTAGCTCTCCAGCAGGCCAAATTCAAATATTACTCTTCCAAAATTAAAAGAAAACCAAGAATGCTTAACATCATTGAATGAAATTGGACTTCAAAATTTTTACCTGGAATAAAACTTGAAAAATCTTTCTTCGATTAAAAAACATATTTATGTTTGATTTATAAAGTGTATTTGCTGTCATATATAAAATATATTTACTCAGAGGATAATATTTACTACTGACTTGATTCACAAACACAAGACATCAAGTTTTTACAACGGGCCATTTTAAAATTTATAATTGTACATTTTTGTGTTTCAGAGGAGTTTTGGAAAATACTGGGAAAAAATGAACAGCAATAAATTCATAGAAAATAGATTCAGTTGTTATAAACCATTCATTTACAACCACAATTTTACGTTTTATCTGACTTTTAGGAGATTAAAATTATAAATTTCAGCAAGACAGTCCATCATGCCGATTTTTAATTGCCGACTTTTTTTAAAAATTTTTTTCAGCTGGTCAATTTATAGTCATGACTTAAACTCGTTAAAAATGTTTTTAGAAGATAGTCATTTGTTCTCATATAATTGTCAATATGTTTCTGTGTGTGAATTGAGATAATCTGTCATGGGTAACTAGGATAAACTTCCCAAAACTTTACTCAAAAATCGATTAATTTCATGAGAATTCACGTAAGTGATGTTATAGAGACGTTGGATTAAGATTTATGTTTTAAAAAATGTTTACTTTAAATAGTATCTTATCATTTTAAAAGTCTTATTCTATCACCATTTTTTTAAGTTTATAGTTATATAACTAAAGTTAAAATATTTTCCAAATTTCAGATATTTTTTTCCTTTTGATCGTCTTCTAAATTCAGTAGTGTTTCATTGGTTTTATCCCTAATACATATCTATTGTTACAAAGAAATTCTATGAAATTATACTGACTCCTCCTGGTGTAATACTTAAATCAAAATACATGGTTTTACCTACTTTTGAATAATACTAGCTGTTGATTATAAAGAAATCATTTACTGAATATGAGATGATCAATAGTTGAATATTACTATCATTCATTTAGCATAAATGTTTGTCGGGGTGATTATGTAGAAATTTATCTATACTTCTAGATATCTTTGTGAAAAGTCAATCTCCTGATATTGAAATAAAAACTCTTTTAAGATTAAACATACATTAAATATTCAAATGCTTCATAATTACTTTGAGTGTTCAAGAGTTACAAATTTATTTTTATTAAATTATAAGCAAATACATTCTAATTAACTTTACAAATTTGTATTTATTTTTGCAGTTAAGATCAAAATGAAGTTTTATACAATTTGTTTATTTTATAATGGAGTAGTTTGCCACCTTAGGATATTTAATAACTTTTGAGGGTTTGAAAATTAGATATATAGGATTTTAATTCTAACTTAAAGTTTTTAAAGTTTAAAGTTTTACATGTTTGTACAAAAATAGATACTTTTAATAAAAAAGATTCAGGATGCTGTGATAGACGCGTGCAATTTTGGTAAAATGCAATATTAATCTCGTGTAATAAAGAATAAATTAAGAGTGATTTAATTCTATCAAAAAATTAACAGATTTCAACTCAATTTCACTTAAAAGTATTTTCTCACCAATGACAGCAATAAGCGTTCCTATAACGCTAAATCGTAGGAAATTTGATATTATTAAGCATAATACCAAATAATTAGCTTTCAACTTAATAATATCAAATCTAAGTTCTGAAATGACGCAGAACAAAGTATGTAAAGTTTCTGGTGGTCCAAACTATAGGTGATATCAACATTTTCTCTAAGCCTTTTTTACTTTGACTCTTTGAATAATCTTACCACTGATTTAACTAACTTGTCACCAATCAAAATCTATATTTGCAGTTTCAGATGATTTTAGTACACATATATACTCATGGATATATATTAGTACACAGATATATATTAAAATTAATACGCTTGTTAACTATTATGGAATAACTAAATTTCTAAATGCTACATTACATTTGTAGTTTATATATGGTTAATTGTATCAATAATACAATTGAAAAAATACTCACCTTGATTTTGAAAAATTTAAATGTTTGATATGAAGGAAACTTTATCAAATGTTAGAAATGTTATTTATTTATTATAACAAGCAATAAGATTTTTGAATTTGAAGTAAAAGGCATCTTACTGGGTGTACTTATATATAATTTAACTATAGCTGAGTAAGGCACATTAATTATTAAACCAATTCCAAAGGTAATGATAAAAATAGTAATGCCGAAATTGTGATGCCAAAAATAGTAATTCATAACCTTGAAAAATAAAAAATATCTTTAAATATAATTAGAAATTATTTCATCAGATCATTGTTATTTTATAATATAAAGTTACTTTTAAAATATTAAATTGTTTGTCATTCAATTATTTTGAATGAAAGAGATAAAAAAGTTAATTTTTTTAAAACTTTAATAATCGTATAAGGGTTATTTTATACAGTGTCACCACTAACATATTTTGCTTGCTATTAAAAAGATAAAAATAAGTTTTAAGTCGTAGCCGTTTGCAAATTTTTTCTAATCTAAGAAGAAAACCATTCAACTATAATGTAAATGTATGAATGAGAAGCATAGAATTAACATGATACAAGATAGTTGAAATAGCTTTTTTGTACTATTTAATTTATTAAAAAAGTGAATTTCATATTTATATTTTTAGCTTGATAGATGTAATTTATTCTGAACTAATTTCTTTAAATGGTTGCAAATTATAAAATTTACAAAATACTAGAAACAATTTTCCGCAAAACATTTTAGTAATTATCTAGTATGAATTTCAAAACATTTTGTAATTATTTTCAAAATTATAATGCAAAATTTGAATTAAAACAGGAATAGTTTCTTTATCAATACATTTGTGAAAAGCGTAATTTTAAGGAAATATTTCTTATTTTTAATTGCATTGTATAAATTTTTATTGCATAAAATGAAAACGGAATACCTTTTCTTACGCTTAAAATCAATAATTAAAAACTTTACATGTTTGAGAGTATTTTATTTTTTTCTATAGACTCTATGGATAAAAAAGCAAAAGAATTTAATACTGAAAAATCATTATGATGAAATTGATTTCTAATTAGCGAAAGAAAATTGTACAGTGGCAGTATCTTGATCGCCATTATTTAGATAATGATTGGTTAAGCATGTCTTTTAAATGTAAGTTTTCATTAAATAATTACAAAATATACATATTATTCAATGAATGGTTGAAATACTACAGCTTTTTTAATATATTATAAAATAAATGAATATTATTTGAGTTTTTTAAATATTTCATTTTTTATCAATGAGATTGAGAAATCAAGATGTCAATCGATTAAAATTGTAATTTATCTTGAACAAAGGTTTAAATAAAGAAAAATTATTACTATTTTGTGAAACGTTTATATGAATCCATTGAAAAGGAAGTGCAAGTAATAAGCAAACATTTATATCATTATATTATACAGTTACTTATAGAAAATTGTATTTCTATGCATGTAGTTCAAGTAAAGTATACTGAATGTAATTTTGTATGCCTTTCATTATGCGATGAAAAAAGAGGCGTATACAATGATGCAAGAAAAATTAATATACTGATATAAAATAATAATATTGTAAACAGAGTAATATTCGATTGAATTAACAATAATTGTGATTTAAAAAATTTAATTTTGTGGTTTAAAAGTGTTAGATATTTTGTCTAAAATAAATCATTTGTAGAAAAATATGTAATCTGATGTACTTTTTTGATGAAAACTTCAAGAGCATTTTTTTATTCATAAAAGTATACAATATCTATAATTTTCAGTGATAAAGGTTGTTGAGGAATAAAAATACTATATTATATTTGGAGTCCTATTAGAAGATCTGACATTGTGACACCGAACGTAGAAGTTCCCTTGCTGCTTTTTCAACATTGACTAAAAGGGTATGAGGAATTATCATCTTGGCTTTTTTTGACATCATTTGTCGGTCCTGGTTCAGAAGTTCCCATTTTAGAAGATGATGATGTAAGCTGAGCATGTATGTGTGCGTGCATACTGTATATATACTGCATAATACAGCCTACAAAATCAATGTTTTTACAAAGTTTATCTGTAAGGAAAATTGTTTTTACTTAAAGTAATTCTTAAATATAATTCAAAAATTTTTCCATTTTAAAGTAAACAAAAAAATTATATCAGTTTCTAGCAGTATTAAAAAATGCGCATTTTCGTTGATAATTTATACAATGAAAAATATGTATTTATGTTTATAACACATAAGATCCCTTTTCTCTAAAAGCAAGCAGATTATGAATAATATTATTTTCGCATATTTATCTTATGAAAAAAATTTGTCGGTAAATAAAACTAAAATTTTTGACACCCGTGATCAGTGAATTCTCATTTATTCTTATAATTCAGAATTGAATTACGAATGTTGGTTGAAAATGGTTCCTCTCTCTTTCTCATAATTATAATAATCATAAAATACATATAATCTTGTTACTTAATATGAATATTGAAATTATGAATTACAAATATTATATTTTGTGTAATACTGAGATGTCTGTTATTAAACATGAATATTATTTCAACAATGCAGTTTTGGATGATGCTATATTTATTTTATTAGAATCAATTATCTGATTACAAACTGTATACATTTTTTCTGTATTTCTTAAAAATCCAAAATAAATGTCAATGAAATTGTAAATTATAAAATATTTAAAAATATACATTTATTTTTGATAAAAGTATAGATAAAAATTTCTCAACGGAAAATAAAAATTTATATTAATTTTCTAAACTGAATGTAAGGCATTATTATAACTTTAAAGAGGCTAAGAGGGCCTAGTTGGCTAGGGCATACTCGTTATTAGTAGGTAGTGAGGTTGAATACCAACTCACATGTAGATTCATCGTATTCGCAAATGGTACTTAAGAATACTTTACTTATGTCGTGGTCGCAATGTCCCCCATATGAAATGATAACTGAAGGGGTCACATGTAAAACAGAGTGATGATGACTTGTCTACTGAGTGACCCCCTATAAAAATTACTTTAAATGCCGCAACTTGTAAGAATGAAAAGAAGATATTCTAAAAGCCTGGTATTATACAACATAATCAAATTGAATTACAATTATAAAAAACGTTTTTTTCAATTAATTTATTCAATATTAATGCATTTAAAACGATTATATTTTTTGTATTTATGAAATTAAAGGAAACTTTTGTGATTTGAGTAATTGTATTTAATTATCAAAACATAGTCTAAACTAAGACTAACTAGTTTTATTTAATTTTGACAAATGAATTTTATAAACTGTTTCAAAATTTATAAATACTAAAAAAAAGCAAAAAAATCATGCCGTAAATTTAAATTTATTGACTTAGAGATGTATTACGTGAGATTTCCGATTTTATGGGTAAAATATATCAGTTCAATGTGGCTTATAGAAAAGTCTCACAAATATTGACAATCGCTTGGAAAACACAATAAAAATATCATTGGAATATTGAATAATTAAATGTTTGATCTCTAAAGTGTAATATGATATCACAATATTTTTTATCTCACAGAACAAAGATGTTAAATAAATTTTAATCATCAAATTGCATGTTATGCAAATTAAATTTAAAATGATTTCAAAATTCACATTAAATAATTTACCATTCTTTATCAGAATGGAGTTCAGCATCTTATTTTCATCGGTAAATTTTTTATAGAAATGTTTAACTTGTTACAATTGAAAATAAACACCTTCAAATTTTATAACGAATCTTGTTATTAATTTTGAAAGTGGCTTAACTCCATTGTTGGTAAGAAAACGCATATTATTCTTTTAATAATAGTCAATATCTTAATAGGAACTATAAATTTAACACCCTTAGATACACTTAAGCAGTATAATTCATTTGTATCCTATACGTATAATTTTAAATTCGATGAAACGCAAGTCCTTAAAATATCTAGATTTGAAAATAAATAGACTTCGGCCACTTTAAAATTAAAAAGCTCATTTACTCATTTTATATTTGCCTTATGAACCAATAAGAATAAATTAACAATACATTGCTTTTAAATTAGGCAGAAAAAATAATTGATTTCAAGAAAATTGCCAGAACAACCATTCATTTAGCTTTTTTTATTTTGTCTTTTAAGGATACGTATGTCGAGAATGAAAGAAGGAATTTATAAGCAAATCCATGTCATTACAAATACATACAAAAAGCAGACTTTTTAAATTACTTATTTAATACAATCATACCTTATTTTATTCTAGTATATAATGCATTCTTTATGTACCTGAATTACATCAATGTATTTCATTCATATTTAAGTTCTGCTTCAAAAAAGTGTTAAATATAACTCCGAAAAAATATGATCTTTAATTTTCTTTGGTAAAAAATAATCATTGAAATTACAGTAGAGAGAGATTTTTGTCATTGCTTGTTATGTAAAAGCATATATGAAATGCGCTATATTTCGTATATTAGTTTAGTATATGTTATAGGAAAAAAGCATATGAATTTATCCAAATCTTACGTAGACAGTATTTGAAATATAATGAATTTTTAATAAAAGTTGTTATTTTCTGTCACATCTGTTGAGATTTTGGCTGATGTACTGCAGTTATGATCTGCTGTTGGAAATTCCATGTTGAAATGGAAGAATATGGAAACTCGGAAACGAAATACTTACACTGTTAGTCCTAGCCTAAAGACATGAACGTAATAATGAAAGCCCAAATGTCTTGAATTTAATATAAGCACAAATCATCCACGCTTATATTCAATTCACAGGACGAACAACAGTAATTCCTAATACCTTGTAGAATTGCTTACCATCAGTATCTACTGATATGCTGCAGCACAAACTTCAAAAGTTGCCTCATTCAATAAAGAAATGTGACTTGCTTGATATTTCCGAAGTAACATGTTAGTCACACATCACTAGAACACTAATTTCTGATATGATGTATCTCAATTCAATAATTTCTTATCAGCAGGATGAACATTTTTTGCAAAAAGTTCAGACTATGAATGTCAGAAGTGAAGGTGTATTTGTGTTTAGAGAGAATGGTCTTGTATGCCATGACTTAAAAATTTTATACTCATTTCTTGTTATTTAAAGGATGGCGCCTTAATGAAAAATTTTAACAATTTTATTCTTGTTCTTTGTCAACCAGACTGAATAAAATAATGTTATGAGTATATATCAGAAAGTTAGGAGAAATGTCTTGTTACAGTGTCCTTCATCAAATAATATCAAGATATCGATACGTTACATTCTCCTTTTTCTGCCTAAATCCACAATCTAAACTACAGAATCAATTTTTAGGGCGAGTGACATCGATGCTTCAAAAATAGCAACGTCTTTACTTTACAGCTGAAATTAATGATATGCATGTAACAGGATTAGGCTAATATACCTATAAGGGTTATCAAATTAATAGAAACGGATGTGAACAAATGTAATATTTTTAATGTTTTTCTTAAATAATAAACTATTACAGTAGCTATCAGATTTTCTTATAAATATAAAATCTATACTATTAGTAATTGATAACTTATTTGAAATTGTCTAAGTTGTGAATTCTTTTGAAAAACAGAGAATTTCGGACCTCACAGGTTTTCAGTGGGAGCAAATTTTAGAAGCTCTTCAAGTTTTATCAATGAAAGAGATCTATGGACATTCATGAGCACAATAATGTCTAAAAATAGAAATACTGCAGCAAAAGTGACCACCGATCTAAATTGACATCAGGATTTTCAAATGTCAGTTCTTACTTTCAGCAGGCAATTTTATGCACATAATATATTCGATGGAGCAACAATTCTCATGATGCTCATTGCAAATGATAATGCCAAATGTCACTTGGATGGTGTCCCTGCCTCGAAACCTCGTTGATTGATAAATTGAAGAATGTAATATGCTCTGAGTAATCATCTTTGAAAATGTTTCTTACAGCAGGACGAGTATTGTGTTAGGCACGTATTCATCAAGAAGAGATCTTGTAAGTAATTCATCAGAGAAATATATCAGTTGTATGAACAAGTATAAAAATTTTCATAATAGCCAGCTCCCTCTATTTCTCTCATTCTATTTATCGAAATATTTTATTTTTGAAAAAATGTTATGTGTGATGCAGTAAATTTATAATTCACTAAACCAACACATGTTAATTCCATACATAACAAAATCTTTATAGGAAAGAATATATGAAAATTTCAGATACTGAGGTACCTTCATCAGAGATTTGATGTCGTCTTTTTCAGAAAAAGTTTGTTGCTTCCTCATTATAATTGCATTGCTCTGATTTTTAGAAGGTTCATTTTAAATTAATTAACTTATCGGAAGATTTAGACTTCATGTAGGTCGTACTATGTATAAACATCCACTGTATAAGGACTTTGATTAGAAGATTTTTTTAATAGTGAAACATATGTTTCAAGAAAAAAAATTCTAAATCTTTTGACAGGGAAATGTTTTGGAACTTAGAAATGTTGACTGAAATAGCAGCAAATATTTCGAAGTAATCAAACAGTGGCTGAATTCAAACGTGTGACCTTCCAATCCGAAGATTGTGATTTTACATTTAGTTCTGATGAGATGTAAAGGGGACCAATTAGACAGAATGTATATAAAGGAATGGATAATATTATTTCTTTTATGAATTGTATTAATTTATTTTTTCTTTTAAAATTACTGTTGGTATTAATGATACACCCCCTAATGCATGAAATTGCATAGCTAAATTGAGACAGTTAAATGAAAATATTATAAAAGAGCAAGGGGCTGTTTTTTTTAAAATTAAGAATCCTATCAAATATATAACATTAATGACGATTTGGAAAGAGAAACGCATAAATCATCCATGTGATTAAATTATAAATAGAAAATAACTGATATTTAAGTTTGTGTTTTGCTTTCTGTTCTAAAGCTCAGGCTTTTTTAATGAATAAAAATAATTCATGTAAGAATTATTAGCAGCTAAATTAAATAAAAACTTTTAACTTATTTTTTGTGATAATATTCTGTATGGGAAGCAACTTTACTAAATTTATAACTAAAAATAAGTTTATATATATTTAGTAAAATGTAATGAATAATTATATGTATATGCAATATTTTTTCAGCTTATAAAGTTTTGTCTAGAAATTTTTTGTCTTGCTTGGAAGTATAGATGTCTAAACATAAACTATTTCAATACATACTTAATTGGAATTACATAAAAGGAATTAAAATTATATAAAAATGCAACCTCTTTTCTGTTTAATAATTTAAAATTCTATAATAGTTTATAAAAATAAATTATGGGAATTAGAACCAACTATTATTTTCTTAAGCACTCAAAATAGATTGAAATTTATGGTGACTCAAGACTGAAACCAAAACTTATTTTTCACGATTAATTTTTCTTAACTTTTTTGTGAAAACAAGATAGCAACAGCTTTGGACATGCCTATGCTTACAAAAGATATAAAATCAAAGATTTATAACTTTGGCTATTTCATTGTTCTGGTATATTTGTCTTCCTATTTAGTCATCAATAAATGTGTTTATTATAGTTTTATAGACAGTTTATCTACAAAACAAAAATAAAATAAACATGCTTAAAGTATGTAGGATCAGTTTCTTGCCCTACATTTTCCACATTTTGTAAGAATAAATCTTTCATAAATGAGAATGTAATCTGATATACTTGCTGCATGAACCTCAAGAATACTTTTTATTCATAGAAGTAAGCAATATTTCCTTGATTGAGTGCACATTGCAACAAAAGTACAAATAAGTTTTCAGAGTCCTAGTAGAAGACCTGACACAAAACTTAGAAGATCGTCCACCGTTTTTTCAACGTTGGCTAAAAGGGTATGAAGAAATTTCAGCTTGGCTTTATTTGACATCATTTCAGTTGTTGATTCTTGTTCTGAAGTTGCCATTTTAGAAGAAGATGATGTAGCCTGAGCCTGTATGCATACTGTATATATACAGCACACTACAGCCAACAGAATCAAAGTTTCCATAAATTTCATCTGTAAGAAAATGTTTTTATTGAATGAAATTCTTTAATACAGTTTGACACTTTTTAGTGTTCAAACAAACATTAAATTGGCTTCTGGCAACATTAAAATGACACCAATAAGAATTTTCATTGACTTAATTTACAAAATGAAAATTCTGCATCTATATTTCTAGTTTTCAGCAATTTATTCATATGGTTGTTTTTGTGTCTAAAAAGCAAACAATGTATATACATTATATCTTATATTTATCTCAAAACATTTTCTCTATAATTTAAAATAAAATTATTGAAAATCATAATCACTGAGTTTACTTATGTTTCATATTTACTATTATTGATCTGCGAGTGTTCTTTGAAAATTTTTATCATTTTCTCTAAATATGATAATCATAAAAAAACACAGAATCCTATTTCTTAATAAGTATTGAAATAATGACTTCAAAATCGAAAATTATTTTAATATTTTGTATAATATTGGATTGTCCGTTAGAAAGCTATTATTTAACTACAAATTGTATAAGATAATACTGCCAAATTTAAAAAATTAAAAAAATAACAATGGACAAGTGAATAATTAAATATTTAACGAATAATAAATTTTTTTCTGCGCAAATTATCAATAAAATTTCGTAATGGCAAACATAAATAGTAATGTTAAATTATCAAGAAAATTGTAAAACATTATATTGAAATTAAAGAGGCTGCAAAAGCTTCGTATGTTGCCTCATTCATTCTCGTTTTCGGAAAGTAATGAGTTCGAATCTCGATAAATCGAAGAACCATCATGTTCATCATTAAAAGCTGTGGTACATTACATTTATCGTAGTCGCAATGTCTTCCAAGTTAAATGATATGGAAAGGGGTATTAGGCAGAAATTGGGTCTTCTGCATAATCTTTATTTCTAAATTATGAAAACGATTATCATGTTGCTTCATTTTATAAGTTGTTACTACTTCCACTCCTTTTAGTGATGAAAGGTTGAAATCCTATTAGTCGGGCACTATACGACAATATAATCAAATTAATTTCAGGAGAAAAAAATTAGTTTTTTATAATAAATTTACTCAAATTTAATGAATTTAAGAAAATGTATTCCTGCATATTTTAAAGGGCAATAATAATTTTGTGATTAGCTTAATACTATTTAACTATCGAAATATGATAAATACAAACTAAATGCATTTACTTGATTTTGAGGGATACATTTTATAAAATATTTCAAAATTTAAAAGCAATAAAGTCTTGAAGTTCATACCTTAAAGTTTTAGTTTATTTGTTTAGAGATACTTTTCGAAAGAATTCCAATTTTATGGGGAAAATGTCGCAGCTCAATAAGGGTACAGTAATGTCTATTAACTTATGTGATTAAAAATTTAATTATTAAATATTGGTTAATTTTCCAAGCAATATTAACTGATTAAATGCTTGATCTCTAAAATATAATTTAAAATCACATTTCTTTCTTATCCATAGGACACTGATACTGAAGAAATTAAAATCCTCGTTCGTTATAGTTCATACAACTGAAATGATTTTACTATTCATGTAATAAATATAACCTTCTTCATTAAAATAGCATCTAACAACTTATTTTCAGTAGTAACTGTTTTATAGAAACTGCTAACTCTTTACAATGAAAATAAAATGGGAACAGTAATGTTTTTCCATGTAGAATAATTATATTTTATGTTGAAAACCAAATTTATGATACAACCAAATCACGCTTAAAAACATTTATAAAGATATTCGCACAATAAATATATTATGTACTTATATCTAATAATTTTATTGCTATTTACTTCTGTTACTTAAAACTATTACTTGAAATTAAAATGCTTTATACAAAATATTCCAGAGATTACAATGCTTTATACAAATTAATTGAAAAGAAATAAAATATATTAATTAATACTGATGTAAATACAGGGTGGCGCACGGCAGACGGATGAATATTAAAAGTCAATAAAACACAAAATATTAAAGAACAACGATATTTTTAATTTTCTTCTTATACACTGACAAGGGAAATTAGAGTTTAGACAGTTTTGAATAAAATATCGCCCAAATGGCGGCCCTCACACTCCACACATTGCCTAAGCCTTTTCCTGAAATTTTCATGGACTCTTTCCAGCATTTCTACAGGAATCTGTTGGATGCTGGCCTGAATGTTGCCTTTAAGGGCTTCCAGGGTCCTAGGACGGTCGTTGTAGACGAGTTAAATTTTAGGTAGCCCCACAAGAAAAAATCACAGGGGGCCAAATCTGGCGACCGTGCTGGCCAGTGCAAATCGCCTCGCTTGGAGATGAGGCGCCCAGGGAATAGGTCACGCAAAACATCCATACAACAGACAAACATCCATACCTCGTCAGAGAAGAAAACAACAGAGTCTGAAGCCAATGCAGCAAGCATGTTTTCGCTACTGCGTTGATGTTCTTCATAATCCAGTGGTTTTAAATCTTGGGCAACAACTATCTTATAGGGGTGTAAATGGAGGTGTCCTTTGACGATTCTTTGAAGGGAACGTCTTGAAATTCCAAGGGCGCCAGCCTGTTTACGAAGGGAACGCCTAGGAGACTGCTCAACCGCAACTCGAACTCTCTCGATGTTTTCCGGGGTTGAGACAGTTCTCCTAGGTCCCCTCCTTATCAAGGACACATTTCCTGTGTCCCTAAAGGCTCTCACCCACACAAGAATTCTGTTCCGATTGGGAACTCGACCGCGAGGGGCGATGCGGAATTCTGAACGGAAAGCGCGCTGCACGTGGACAATCGAACGGCCGTTTGAAAAATATGCTTCCACGCAAAACACACGCTGATCTACAGACTATTCCATCTTGTGAACTGACTTTGATATGGAGACAAATTTCCAATCTCGCTCTTTCGAACCTCACCTTCTTCGAGCAGCGCCAACGGTTAGGAAGCGAGCAATGGCCTTTTCAAATCCATCCGTATGCCGCGCGCCACCCTGTATTAACCAATAAAGATTTTGAGTTTATTTTTTGCTAACGATATACTGATAAGTTCTTAGAGTTATTCTACTACAGCTTTGATTTAAACTGCATTTTAAATATTTTTATGTATAATATTTTACATTTTTATTTATAAATAATTAATGCAAGCATAAATGTTAGTACATAATTATATTTTTAAATAAATTTATTTTAAGCGTTATTAGAAACTTTAAAGAAATTTTCTTTAAAGTAAATGCTTAATTCAAAAACTTCAATTAAAAATGCTATAATTTAAATATTAATGTACAGTAAAGTATTTCTCACCATTATTCTAAGAAATGAAGAGTTTAATTTTTTAAAATAAAATTAAGTATGAGAAAGTTTTCGCAATAATAATTAAATATTAAATTGTTAGAAAATTTTTAAATTGGCTGAGTAAGAAAATTTAATAACATTTTATCTTAAATATCACTAAATAATTAAATTTTCTTTTTATGAAAGGGACTAGAATACAGAAAAGAACAGAAAACAATGTGTTAAATAATTTATTGCCAAAAATGTTTTTAAAAAATGGCAATGACGCATTTTATGAGTCAATTCGAGCTACTGTAGAACTTATATCTGTTATGTAATTATATTTATGTCACCATTCATTTGAATTCGATTGTATTTATTTTCGGAATTAATAAAATTTCAAATATGATAAAATAAATTATCATTTAACTTAAACAGCAGTTCATACGACGTGCTATCAGAGGATTACATAACCAACTTGGTTTGGCAAATTCATAAGTTGTTATATATTTATATATAAGAGACTGAATTCCAAAATTTTTTCAACACACTTATAACATATTATTTTAAAATATTAAAATAACCTTTGCAAATATTGCATTTAATATTAAATCTGAAAGTAAATAGTTTATATAGAATTGAACATTTACTAAAATTATAAAAAAATTGATTTTGTAAAACTATTTGCAATAAAACGAATTTATGGTTCAATAATAAGTAAACTATTATGATATTTATTTCATTTGATAATTTAATAGGTCCAAAAGACATATAATTGAATTGATCTGAATAATTGTGTTTGTATAACATATAGATATATGGTTAATAAATTGTTTACTCATCTTCTTTTAGCTTTATTAACATTTGGAAGAAATGAACAGTATAATACTGTCAAATTAAGTAGAGAAAATAATAGGCGCCAAGAAAATTGACAGAAAAACTATTTCTTATGTATTTTAATTATATTTTTTTCTAGTTATAAATGTCGAAAAGAAAAGAAATAATTTAATTTATAAACAGATATATGTAGAAACGTATACGTACAAAAATCAGACTTTTTAATTACACATTTATTATAATATACTTAATGTTTACTTATTATATGTTATATATATTCATGAACATATAAATTATCTTTATATGTACATGAATCCCATTTGTGCATTTTATTCATAGTTAATATTTCTTTAAAAAGTGTTAGATTTTAAAATCCGAAAACATATGATCTTGGAAAAGTGGAACAGCGCACCCCAATTTGACAGCCTAACTGGCACAAGACAGCAACAACAAAGCATATGATCTTCGATTTTCTTTAGTGAAAAATAATCATTTAAATCATAGTAGCACGCGCCATAGATTTATGTCATTTATTGCTGAATAAAAACATACACAAAGAGCCCTAAGTTTCGCATATTAGTTTTGTATTTGTTATAAAACAGGGCGTACACAAGAGAAAATTTCCAAATCCTAAGAATAAATAAGAAGTCTAAAGTGAGATTATCACTAGAATATGGGATATGTTACACTTAAAATAATAATGATTTTCTGCTGTATCTTGTTATTTGCTCACATATGTTGAACATTTTACAGGTATTCGTAAGATTTACTACAGCTTTAACCAACTGTTGGCGATCGCATGTCTAAATGGAAGAATACGAAAATTCGGAAATGAAATGATTATGTTGATTGTCCTGAATGAAATACTTCAACATGTCAATAAAAGTTCCAAAAACCATGAAGTTAATAAAAACATAAATTATCCACTCTTATATTCAACCCACAGTAGGAATAACAATGATTTTAAATAAAATTGCACTCCTTCGGCATCCATTGATACACTGCTAAACGAAAACCAAAGATTGCCTAATTCAGTAGAGAAATGAGACTTGAGTAGTATTTACAGAATCACAATCAGGATTAGACCATACAGTATATTTTTATTGAATGGTTTGAGACAAAATAATTATTTCTAGTCAGCTCAAAAACTTTGATATGGCTAAACAAAGCGAATATCCTTTACTCGAGTTTCAAAGTGTGGATATTGGAGGTGAAGATATATTTGCTTTGAGGATGTGGTTTTGCGAGTCATGTTATAGAAATTTTAAACTATTTTGCTGTACATAGCATGGTGATGCTTAAAAGAATAATTTAATCAATAACTTTTTACTGCTCTCTCTTAAGTGTATAGAACTGAAACATGTTACACGTTAATGAGTCACGCCAGGTAGCACTTACTTTCTTCGAATGATATCACGATATAGATTTACTACATTCTCCCCATCCTATTTGGAGCCACAATATAAACAAAAGTGACCATTTTGACGGGATTAATATCAACGTTTCGAAATAATCACGTCTGAATTTTATGGCTGTAGTAATAAAATTCTTGTATAAGGATGGGACAATATACCTGTAGAGGTTACCAACACAACAGAAACACACGTGAATAAAAGTAGAAGTTTTAATTGCTTTTCGTAATCAGAAAACTATAATAATAGTTACCAATTTTTTTGTAAAGTGAAATGTATATACAGTAGAGAACTTCCATAATTATTGGTAATCTATGGAAGTTCTATAAATCTTGAAATCTTTATTAAAATGTAAGGTGTCGGACCTTATAGGTTTTCAAACAGAACAAATTGTAAGAGTGTTCAACCAGAATAAAGTGTTACAGGAGCATCCTAACTTTTTGGCGTTTCCAGAGTTATGGTATCTTAAGTCATGACAGTGTATACATAAAGTAGCAAGACAAGCAGGGAAAAACAGTTGACGGAAAAAGAAGCTATTGTGAAATAAATATAAAAGTGTGATATCATTGTTCTTGAAATGTTAAGAGGCTAAGAAAGTCACCACCGAAAAGGAAAAAAAATACTCATCACAGAGAAATATTACATTTTATGTGTGTGTGTGAGCAAATATAAAAGTATCATGATAGTGAACTTCCCATTTCTCTCATTCTACGAACTGAAAATTACTAATTCAAAAATAGAGGTACAATTTATGAAGTGAATTTATATTTCAATAAAAAAACATGAATTAATCCATGCATAATACAATGTTTATTATAAAGGATATATAAAAATTTCATATTCTGAGATACATTTCATCAGTCTTATAATGGCGTTTTCTTCAACTGAATTTTGTTGTTTCATTAATATAGTTGTAATACTGATTTCTATAATTTTTATTTCTAATTGGAAGAATGAAAATTAATAAACCTTTCAAGAAGATTTAGACTTAAAGTACATTGTAAAAAACTAGAAAATCCAATAGATAAGGAATCTGATTTTTAATGAAATGCATTTATTATCATTTATAAATGGAATGAGAAATTTAATCACAGAATTTTTAAGGCAAATTTCATCTAAGTTTTCAATAAAATAGTTTTGTCAATTTATTAGAAAATTAAATTTAAACAATGATTATTATAAAAATTCATTAAAAATTTTAAAATATTATGGAAATTTATTTAGTAAAATTATTAAATTTTGTCTGAATTAGAGCAAAATGTATATATATTATGTATGTAATAAAATTTGTAATATCAAAACAGTTGCTTAGCATCTAAAAAGGGGATTTTTTAGTATATATTCGGCTATTTGAATTTCAAAATATTAAACGATATAACTATTTACTTTCATACGAATTTATTCAATCCTTATGGACGAAATTATGTGTTTTCAAAAGGGAAATCGTGAATAAATACGAATTACGTATCAGCTTGTAAAATGCACCCAGTAATCCTTGTTGAATTGATATTAATCATTTGCATTCGGAAAGGAAGAAAAAAAAATTATAATTGTACATAAGAATAGACTTGTGTTCAAAAGCATTTTTGTGCTTTCAATGCTTGATTGAGCAATGCTTTCAATTTTCATGCCTCTCAAAAGGTTAGATGAAATCTATAGATAAAATATATAAACAACAGTTAAAATTTCCGTTTTAAGTGGTTTTCTTCTCAAAATGAAAGTATCTCATTATAATAAAAGGAAATTTAAAACACAAATTTTATTATTTCTTCATTTTCCTTATAGATTTTACAGAATCCAAAATTACACAGATATGTTTGTTTCAAAAACAAAATATTGTAAACTTATGGATACATAAATAAAATTCAAATTCCTCTTAGTATACCAGATACTAACTCAAGAGTATCACCGACTAATTTTCCAATATTTCTCAAGAGATCAGGTACAAATCAACCAACAACACCTGAAGGTAATGGAGTAGTTGGAGCTATATTTTCATTATTTGATTTCGAGGCTGTAAATGGAAAACTCTGACCATGAATTGCTGTTATACACAAGCTGCATAATATGACTACTAAAATCAAAACTTTAAAATGCTGCATCTGAAAAAAATTAAGCTAGTTTAATGGCAAAATATTTTTCTTAATTTAAAAATACGCACATATATATATTTACGTTTGTGCATTATTAAATGAAACAGATTTATTTTATTTCCCTTATTAAGTACTTTTTCGAAATCTTAGCGATACATAAATCAATTGAAATTTTTTATTCAAATCGATTGAACTTTCGATATTATTTTGATTTTTCCTTGAAAATCATTTGTAAATTAGTTTTAGTTTAAAAAAATGCAAAAAATTTTTTTGTAAAGAAATAAGAAGTTACTTATTTATTTTATAGAGGCTATTCACTATGTCACTTAGAAAGAAAACTTTCTGATTAGAATTTAGAAAAACTTACTTTTCTGAAAGTTTTGGAATATTAATAAAAGTTTAAATAAGTAACATGCTTAAGCGCTCTCAAAATGTTGTTTATAATGTTTAAATTAAAAAATTTTTTTAGGAAAATAAGAGATATTTCAGTTAAAAATTAATTTACCAGCTTCAGGTAATAGATAACTTTTCGAGACTGTAACTAGCTATAACTTACTTATTCGTGAGGTATTATTAGAGATATTACATTTACACTATATAAAAAGATCTAGCTCTAGTAGTATATTTTAAGTCAAATGTTGCTGTTTCAAAATGAAAGGAAAATCAAAACTGTTAAACATCATTATATGAAATTGACTAAAGAAACTTTGACAGGGTACAAAAAAATGGAAAAATCCTTTTGTCAATGAAAAGTCATTTTCAGATGAAATTCACCTTTAAGAGTATTCTTCTCTTCCACTATTTTTAGTTCTAATAATTATTTAATTAAAATTAAAAAAATTGTCCCGAATCTTAGATATTTTTCCTGTATAAGTGTTTTTTGAATGCAGGATTTCTATATTAATTTTATCCCTATTAGTCGAGAGAAATTATATTGATTTCTCATGGTGTAATTCTAGTAGTGTATGAAAATAGAGGGTTCTACAATTTGTTAAATATGTAGGTTGCAATTTTTCTTTTGCATGAATATTTGTCAGAATGGTTATATGGAAATGTTAGGATATTTTATTTTTCATAGTGACAATAAAATCGGACCCTTTTATAACAAAAAAAGCTCAAGAAGGGAAAGATATGTTGAATGTTAAAATATTTTGCAATTTTGTCTTGAGGAATTAGGCTATTAAATGCATAAACATTTCCTATACATTTTTTCTAAATTGTAGTATTTATCTGCAATTAATTACTACATATTATAAACTCATATATTCTATTCCATTAATCTTAGTTTATAATGATGCATTGTGACTCTTTGGAATTGGAAATAACACTAAAGTTTTTAGTAGTTGGAAATGTAGCATTTTAAAATCATTTAAAAATTCACCTGAATCTCTAAAAACTAATGATTTTACTAAAGAAAAAGGTACATCAGAGTAAAATCTCCACATTGTTTTTGAATAGTACAATATTAATCTCATGGATTGAAAACTGAATATTACGAAATATACTGAATATCAGCAAAAGTAAGCTTTAAAATTATGCAGCACAATGAAAACTAAAATTTGTGGAATCAGAGTCATTATGGTCCAAATTTTCACACTTCTGTTTTAATCTTTATAGTTTTACAAACATTAAAAGTTAAAAGTGTTAATATCGTCAATAATATAGATAAATTATCAATAATTAATGTAATTATCAATAATTTTTCAGATTTTGAAGTGTTATGCATATAGATATATTTATATTTAATTTAAATTTTCGATATTTTTGTTAATAATTTTCCTTATGTCAGTGATGAATTAAATAAAAAGTATTTCTTTTGCTGATGATGACTTAATATTAAGTCGTGTGAAGAACATATACTTCGTTATAAATTCGTTTAGAGTGCAAGTTCATTAAATGCCCTAATTTTGTAAATAGCATGAGTAAACAATAAATTCATTAATAATACTTGGTATATATGCAGAAACTGCACATTATTTCAAATTTAATATAAAGAATTGCACTTTATATCAGCACTAATATTTTTCTTATAATTAATATTCCTATTGAGATTTTAAATTTTTATTTAAATATTATTTAACAATACTTTTAATCAATGTAAAATTTTATTTAACATCTTTTTAAGCTGTTAACTAAAATTTTGCAATTCAATAAAGTACATTGTTTTCTTCATGATTGCTTTTAACTCAATCCGATCCGAAAAAATTACAAAAGAGAGAGAGATTAAATATTAATAATAGTTACTTATATACTAATTATTACTAACATAATATTTTACTGACATAATATAATATTAACATAATATTTTAATAGATTTGCATTTATAGACATTTCCATTGTTTCATTCTGAGGAGAATATATGTAGATAAGTCTTGAATCTAATAAATATTTTAATAACTATGAATATTTTATTAAATTACTTTCAGTAATATTAAATATTTTAATAAGTATCTATTTGTAGATATTTTGATTATTTTATTCTAAGGAGAATATTTGCAAATGAGTTTTGAATTTATTTAACATTTTAATTATATTATATATTTTGATTAAATGATAGTAAGAGTATTGAATACTTTTATAAATTTATATTTGTATACATTTTAATGGTTTCTTTCTAAGGAGAATATATTTAAATAATTCCTTCAAGTAATTTTATGAATGATATATATAACATTAATGATCATTATTTACGAAGTGAAATAAGGTTTAGTATATATACACATATAAAATAATAATAGTTATAATGTAAGATAAATGTAAAGAAATGCAACCTGATTTCTGAAATTTCGAACATTACATTAACAGTTCACATGTGCTTAATAATTAAAATATAAAATTTTTTGACTTTAATGTCAGTAATGGAATGAAAAAAAGTATTTACCTTGGTGATGAAAAAGTTCATTGTTTGGATATTATAGAAACTTTTTTTTACAATAAATATTAATATTTATTTATGATGACAAACAACAAAATTATTGAAATTCAAGTAAATTGTATTCTTATAGAGTATACTTATATATAGTTTAACTATAGCTGAGTAAGGCCTATTAACTGTCAAGTTAATTTAAAAAAATGCTAGTGTAATTTATTACCGAAATCGGGAAGACACAAATAGAAATTGATGACAATGTTTTAACAATGAATAAATGAATTTCTATTTTCAGCCAAGGATTAATTTAAAATATATTGAGAAGTTACATCACCAAATAAGTTACTTTAGAAGAAAATAAAGATATATTTAAAATTTTAAAATGTTGTCCTTCAATTATTTTGGATGAATAAGAAAAACACACACACAATGCTTTTTTTTTATGACTTTAATATTCTGGTCAGAGTTACTTTATACAGTTTCGTTATCAATACAATTTACATAAAAAATTCAAAATTTATTGTTATAGAAAATTTACAAAATGAATTTTTTACACTAAATATTTTAAAGAACTTCATTCAAACTTAATGAAATTTCTTAGAATAGTTTACTTATCGAAAGAAATATTTTTGGTAATATTCAAATAATTAAATGTTTTAAATCACTTAATTCAATAATTTTTTTTATAAAAAATATGTTTTGCAATGATTTAGCATCAGCAATCTTGACAAATTATTTTGAATCAGTTTTTGAGCAAAAATTAATGAGCATTATTTAATCAATGTAATATAAAATATCACACATTCTGTTCCACGGTAATTTTATAAATTTAGCTAATAAATGCATGATGTTTGTAATTTTATTAAATACACAATGAATGCATTCCTATCCTATTATATATATATATATATATATATATATATATATATATATATATATATATATATATATATATATATATATATATATACATATATAAAGGTAAATAACAAAATGGCAAAATGGTAATTGAAAAATATGAATGAATTTTTTTGTAAAATAATTACATTATTATATATGTTATATGAAAAATATATCTTTAATTGTACTTTTCATCTTTTGTCCTAAAATTAAATCATGACATATTGTTGAACTGTTTTGAAATGACACATTGTTGAGTTGTTTTTAAATCACTTTCCAGAAATTAAAATAAATGTTTACATATAAACCAATAAATCAACAAACTTAAGTCTCGATTAACTGCCCAAATTGTGACGCCAATTACAGTTAGAGATTAGTTTCTAAATTTAATGTGAAAACATGAAAAAAAAATAATATTTTATTTAATCTTTGATTTTTTGTCTTGACATTTCTCGATATGAAAATAAAACACAAAAAAAACTGAAAAACCAAGTATTTAATAATATATTTTGCTTCAGTAATTAAAGATAATAGTCTTATACGAACAAATATTAATATATTTATTACACCAAACATACAACATTAACATTTACATATAACGTTTCATCTATTAAATTTTTAAAGACTATATGAACTGTGCCTCGAAAAAAAGAGTGAAGCATTTTTCCTAACATAATTAAATTAAGAAACACGAGAGAAAAGATTTTCACTAAATTTTTATTCTTGCTCTTTTGACAATGTTACAGTTTGATGATAAAACATTTAAAATGTAAATCTAAATGTGTAATACAAATTTGTTTTGCTTGAGAAATTTAATCTGATTACAAATTTAAAGATAATTATTGATTCATTAGATCACATTTCATTTAATTTTATATCTAAGGATTCCTTAAAAACAATATGAATTGGGGTTTTTAATGAGAGATGAAAATATTTTGTAACATACAGAACAAAATAAAAAATATATACTCATTAGCCTTATAAAATGCATTTTTATTAGTTATATTAAATATATACTTTATTAAATACATATTTTCTAAACTGATATCTGATTCTCTTAATCAAAAGAATATTCGAAATCTCAAAATAACTTGCTGAGTTGTTTGATTATTTTCCTGAAAAATATCTTGTTTACTTCAAATTCCTATTCGAAAGCATGTTATTTTACCTAAAATAAATAGAGCTATAGAATGAAGAAACATATGTAAAAAATATATAATATTATGACAGATATAATGTAGATGACGATAAATCATTACATGCAAAATTAAATTCTGTTGAAATTAGAGTAGTTGTACATTTGAAAAATTATATTTCTTGCTCGAGACATTTTCCACATTTGGTAAGCAATAAATCATTCATAAATGAAAATTTAATTTGATACACTTGTTCCATGAAAACTTTAAAGAATTTTTTATTCATAGAAGTATGCAACATTTACATTTTCCATGATAGGGAACATGTGGTTTTAGAAATAAATTAGTATTTATTGTCCTAGCAGAAAACTTGACGCAAAACTTAGAATATCTTCCACTATTTTTTCAACGTTGGCTAAAAGGGTATGAAGAAATTTCATCTTGGCTTCCTTTGACATAATTTCAGTTGTTGATTCTTGCTCTGAAGTTCCCATTTTAAAAGAAGTTGATGTAGACTGAGCTTAATGCATACTGTATATATACAGCACACTACAGCCAACAAAACCAAAGTTTCTTCAAAAAATAATCTAATTCAGTGAAATTTTTAAAGCAACGAAAATAATTTAACTTTAGAATTAAAAAAAACAAACATTTAAAATAAAAGATAAAACAACTTTTGATTGCAGATATTTAAATAAATTTGCGTTTTGTTGATATATATTCGAGACAATAAATATGTTTTCTTTTACAGATTTCAAAAATTTTATCACTTAAAATACCTTTTACTAAAACGTAAATATTATGCGTGACTTTCTATTAAAATAATGTTTATACAAAAAATTATCAATTAATGCTTGTTTATACAAACATTTGTTTACACCCAATAAAAGCTGCTTGTTTACTGAAAAAGATTATTATTTGGTACAAAACATTTTAGAAGTTATTAATCAGTAAATTTACCTTTACCTCATTTACTTTAGAAGTAATATTAGAGAATATTAATATAATGAGAGATAAATGACATGAAATTTTCATTTTTTCTAGTTATGAAAAATCATAAAATATTTTTAACTTTTTTAACTAAAAAATAATGATTTTAAGATTATATTTTTAAATATAAGGATTATTTCAATACTGTTTATTACATTGCGTCAGTCATTAAAGTGGCATAAAAATTTTCTTGACATGTCATTTGTAGTTCCATTGTAATTAATTGAATTAAATTTTTTTTACTTAACCTCTTAAAATGATTATTATGAACAGATTTTAGAAAATAGAAGTTTTTTACAAAATTTAGTTAAAATAATATGGAATGTTACATAATTAAATTTTTAGAAAATTATAATTTTTATTTATGAACAAAGTTTCGGTTAAAAATTTCTAATGATATTTATAATGATGAGAATAATAATTTAACAAAATAAAATAAAATATTATAACAAAATTAAAAATAAATTCAATTTTTGAAACTGGTTCAAAATTTTGTCAAAAATTTAAATATTATTGCATTTTAAAGAGTAGAGTCCTTTGTTTTAAAAATCAAATAATAGTAACATTCTAATCATTTTAAATCTTTGAAACTTTTATTCGATTAGTCGTTATGTATTTATTTGCAATAATTTTGCTAGTATTTTCTTGTACTTCGAAAAAATTAAAAATTAATTACTTTGTTTCGAAAGTTCGAAAGTTTATTTACTTAAGGGTAATTAAACAAATTATTATCTAGACCCATTCACGTAAGTTTTAATCCAAGAAATAATTGTTTAAATTTATGTTTTGCTAATGATATAACAACAACTACTTAAAATTTTACTAATAAAAATTTAGATTCTTTATATTTATTGTAAAATAAATTAACTAAATTCAAATAAATTATTGATATTTACATTAAATAAGAATAATAACTACAAATTAAAACAGATTTATGATCAACTCATAAATAAATAATATTTTTCACAATTTATAAATTTGTTTTACATACAAAAATTTATGCAGTATATTATATTCAGTATAACTGCTATACATAAACATTTCCTTAAATTCATAAATATAATAAAGATATTCCATTTAAGAATGACAGGTCATAATTCTGCATGAGTAAGGAAAAGTATCTCTCCATTTTCCTTAGAAATGAAGATATTTTAATTCTTAGGATTGAAAATATTTTTTATTTTAATATTATTAAATATTAAAATGTAAGTAAATTCCGGACGACTGTTAACTATTATATATCTTTTTAAAATCAATGAATTAACTGAGTAAGAAATTTTAATAACATTTTATTCTTAAATACCACAAAATAATTAAATTTCTCTGTGTCTAAGATAGACAAACACGACGAATAAAATGTTTTATTGCCTTAAAATTTAAAAAAACTGTCAATTATACACATTTATAAATCTATTCAATTTGCTTCAAAGTTTATTTCCATCATAAAATTATTCTTATGTCACCGTTAATTAAAATTTTGCTGTCTCGTATTTATTTTTGGTGTAATAAAAGACAAAATGAGACAAAGTAGATTTAAGAATGAGACAGAGTAGCAATTTAAACAATATATTATAAAAAATGTTATGAAAGAAATACATAATAAAATTATGTTCTCCAAATTGACATAATGATAAGAAAAGAAATTCAAATGTTTCCTTCTCATATCGAATAATATGTTATTTTACATCATAAAATTGCATGTATAAATATTAAATTTAACGTTTAATTAGAACTGGTTGAAAATGTATTAAAATTTGAAGACTTTAAATTAGAAAAAATTAGCAGAATACATTAAAAGTTATAAGTAATAATTATAGAATATATAAAATTAATTTATCTTACAAATAACACCTAAAATACATTTTCATTATCTTCATCTAAAATGTTTTGAAAAAGTAGTTACAAATAACATTTAATGGAATTAATATGAACAGTTTTAAATTTCATTAATTTTTTCATAAAAAAACATTTGAAATTTAGAAACATTACTCAACTATGGAACTGTGCAAAAGATTTCAATTGATACAAAAGACTTAAATATTATTTCTTGTTTGAAATTATAAATGCTGAGAAAGTAGAGAGGGAGAAGTAACAAATATTATTTATGTGCATTTAAGTATATTGTTACAAAAATTTATCAAATGCAGACTTTTATCTTAAGTAAATTTTTAATACAATTTAATATCCATACATTTTTTTATTTTCAGAGGCAGAGTTACAAGACAGGTCAATACAAAAAAAGAACATTTTAGTTAATTTTTAAATTTTGGGCTTGTGACTAGCTGCCCAATAACACTCCCAAATTTAAATGCTTGGAAGTGTAGAACAATTTTGCAGATGCAGGAAATCCATATCCTCCCTAAGGTTGCTCTAGGGGCAGAGGGAGTCTGATACGAAACTGTTGTAATACAGGAGATAGGAGATTTTCAAGACAATCATATCCAGAATATTACGGATTATTGCAACATATTTCTTTCTGGGTCATTCTAGTACTGCATGAATTTGATTAATCCATGGTTTATTTTTATTAATAGAAATCAATTCCTTTAGGAAGTCAAGTTGGCTCTGAAGGTTTTATTAACAACTGCCTTGGTTGAATTGTATAGGAAGGACAGGTTGCGATGTTTGAAGGACGTTTGCTCCACTCTTGACCAAAAAGTCGGTGGTCTCATTATATCGAACACCATAATAGGCAGGGATCTATTGAAGGACAAACTTTTTTCCTACACTTGAGAGCAACTTAAAAAGATCGAAACAGTCGTTAACAACTAAGAAACGGGAGTCACTTGCGAGTTAATGGCCATTTTTAGTCAAGAGCTGCTTTAGATTTCCACAAGAAAACTACATTTGGAAAGAACTCAAGATGATTTTGTAGCTGTATAAGTGCTTGACAAATTGGAACAATTTCACCATCAAAAGCTGTTGCAAAAGGGCCCATAAATGTGTATACAAGTATCTCACAATGGAGCCTTACTCACGCATTGGTTGAGTCATCCATCTAAAGCCGTCATTACATACTTTCAGATACTCTTTTTTTCGGGTAGCAGTAATTTATGCTTTCGTAAGCTAAAGCCTTTAGTTCAGTTTCACTTGTCTTATCTTAAAGAAATTCTTATTAAGATCAAAGTGTATGTGGAAAAGTCCTTATTTATAATAGGATTACATGGAAGGAAAACTATTCAGCTTCAAAATTGAGACAACCTAGCAAACCTCCTGTACAAAACCGTTTTTTGAATGAATGATCGTCATCGTAGATTACTCCTCACAAAGCGGAAGATTCATCTCATCAACCGAGGAGTGGAAATTTGTCGGGTTACAGGACACGCTTCCACAGATGACCTGGAATTTTCCACAGACTATTCAAAAATCTATTCTTAAAGTTAAATCTTTTCCACAACTAGCAATGATGTATAAATTTTTTTATTGAATTTATTGAAATTTATGAACTATATGTTTCGAAATGAAATAACTTTTTGATCATTATGAACCCATTTTTAACTTTAAATTTTTTTAATCCAATAAACTTTTAGAATATTAAAATAAACTATTAAAACTTTTGAATCTAAATTTTTTCAAAAAAAAAATAGCTTAGGTTTTTGTAAACTTACGTAATTTCCTCGCCATTGTATAGTTATCAACTTTATATATAGTTATCATGCCATATTTTTATTTAATTCATTTTCATAATTAAGTGTTCATACTATCTATAAAATTACCTTGAATGTATATAATGTGTATATAGCCAAATAACCACTTTACAAATAGTTAGCTGTGATTTCAATGATTGTATATTGTTTCTTCATTGATTGCTATAGGTGTCATTTTGTCAAATTTTGTATTTAACTCAAAGAAAATATTTAATGCTATTTCCTGATATTTAACAGCCTTAAAGTCAATTAACATGTATTGTAACTTCTTGTTACCTATTTGTAAGCACAATTTGATTGCCTTTATAAATGCTACGATGGTGACGATCTCAGGGACCTCGTAGAGGTGTGGAGTGCACTAGGTCTTGGTGAAACGCGGCAACCGTTAATCTTAAGGTGTAATTCGGGGTCTCCCTACAGCGTTATGTATGTGTGTATGAACAAAACCGTTTTATGTCTTCGGTTCCGCCCAGATGCAAATTAAAATTTCTTCCAGATGAACAGGCTTTCCTTAGTTCTAAGAATGTTTTCCCAAAGTACTACATTACTTTCCTGCATAATCACATGGCTATACACTGTTAATTGCATATAGCTGCATGGAATCAATATTATTTGCTTTTACAGCACCTGTGATCAGACGCAGTACCTGATTCTGAAAGATACATACATATCTATCTATTTTTATTATTTTATAGCGTGAAAAATCACAAAACACATTCTACCAACCGTTTGGACAGGATTAATTATTCAAATTACAAGAGAATGTATTTTACTCAAATGCGGCATTCAAATATGTAGCTTAAGTAGCAGAGCAAAATTTGAATTTAATTGTTTAAAAAAATAAATATCCAGTATTTATTAACTTGACCATAAATAGTTTTTATATTTATGATATTATTGAGTAAACACATTTGTGAATATGTATGTATTTTTCCTTTCAGATAAAATGATTACAATTTGAAATGCCTAGTGAAATTCATTGAGAAAAAATATTTGAACTTATAAAAAAATGTCTAAAAATAAATAATATTTTGTGATGAAAAATAGACCATCTATTGTTCTAATCTATTACAGAATTTATTTCAATAGGTATCCAAAATTGGCTGCTTTCAATGAAGCATTGGTAATAAAAAATCTGTATTTTTTGCATATTTGAGTATGAATTTAAAAATATTCATGAAAGTTCTAAACTATTATTTTCTAACAATGCCACAATGACTTAAGCACACCAAAATTTCCAATTCCTTACATAACTTGTATATCTGGATTTTTATTGGTAGAATATGAAACATACTGTGCATGCATTTCCAAATTTTTTGATTGCATGTGAATAATAGGTTTTAAATTATTTTATAGCCAAAAAATTTAGTTGAAATTTTATAGAGAAATGGTTTTTTTAAATGAAAATGGAAAAAATATCTTATTGTTATTTTGATAGTTGTTTAATGATTCCATGATCAAAAAGAAAGTAATTAAAATCTATATTTAACAAAATATGCAGTATTGTTTGTCTTTTATTACATTGTTGTTTTCAATCTTGTATTTAAAAACATCATTTTATTTTTAATGTATTTGAATATTAGTATATGTGATACAAAAACAAAGTTTATATTTTTTTGTTGTAATTTGTAAAAAAAAAAAAATTATTCATTTATTAAAAAAATTGTCTTTTTTTCAGTTACAGTTGATTGATACAAAAATGCTTTAACATTAGAAATAAATTTATGTATGCATGTATATATTTTTATTTAATGTTTAACAATCCATTTCATTTTGTAAACTATGATAGGGGCTATATCTATTTCATAACAAAGAAATAATGCAAAATTATTTTGTATTTGTTTCATTGTATATCAAAAAGTTATCATTTTTGCCCCATGCTTATAAAAATTTTCAAAAACTGCTAGATAATCATTAATTTACTAAATCCAGTTACTAAATTTTAATTAATCAATTAATGAGAGTGCCATTATTTTAACATTGCCATTATTTTAATTTGCAATAAAAAGTTCTATTAATTTAATATAAATAATTATTCTCTTTATTACAGATAGATTTGGAATTTGATATTTAATATCCAGACGCTGACTGTTTTATAATATGCTCTTAGAATATTATCATATATTTAAAAACCTGTTCTATAACATGGAATAAATATGTGAGAATTGAGGATAGTATTATTTTTAGGCTGAATATAATTTTAATGGAGAACATAATTACATAGATATCAGATTCCTAGCAGAAAAAATAAGGCTTTATTTTTTGAAGTATTATTCTTATTTAATTTCAGTATTAAAGTTTATATAGATACTAATGAGATTGCAAATATTATAGAAATTTTAGTTATTATGCTTTTTTTGTCGTATTAGGTGAAGTGATCTTTAGAAGAAGAACAGCACTCAAAAGTAGTCAACAACACTTGCTTGGCTGTGATCAAAAGCAAGACCTAAATATGAAAAGTTTATTGATGTCAAATTTGCAAGATTAAAAAGCATTCAATACTTTATATAAATGTTATCATGTATTTAATGTTAAGTACGATGATAAACTTACTGTACTTATGAATTAAAAAATGGTTCAGTTGGGACTTTAATAGAAACAATGCATTCTTACTATAATCGATTAAGATATAACTTTTGCAAAATACATGCATTAAAATGCATATTATCATTTTTATTCTATACTAATAATAAGATTACTATTTTATTAGTAATCTTATTTTGTCTTATTAAACTGTCAATTTAAAAAATTAAGCTCCAATATTAATTTGACATCATAAACATATGAATTTTTGTTTACATATTTTTTATTTTTAATTAATTTTTTCTGTATTAAAAATTGAATAAATGTTTTTTGTATACATTTATTCAATTTTGCATTTTATTTGATTTGATTTTGTGAGGTTTACTGATGCAAGGTCCAATTTTGGACATTTCTGCACCCTACAATATTTAAAACTGTTAGTAAAAACTCTGTGATAAAATACAAGTCAGATGTATACAATGGAATGTATTGAAAATTCAAGAAAAGCATATGTCAAAGACTATTTTGGATAAAAATCTTAAATAGAATTCAAGAAACCTATTGCACGTAAAAATGCAAACAATGTGGTTTAAACCCAATCAAGTCTGATAAAATTAAATTTGTGGTATTAAAAAACACTATGCGTAAATCATTGAAATTAGGACCGACGATTAAAATGTGATGTACTGTATATGGTATATTACACATGTCACAAATTGGAGCACTCCGAGACAAGAATAAGTGCTTGTGTGTAAATCTAGTATGTCCAATACGAAGCCCAATACGATGTCCAATACGAACAATACAATGTGTGAGTTTTACATCAACTCTTCGCATGGGAGCAACTGGAAATGGAAGAATGTGGGAGGATATACTATATAATTTATTGTTCTTCTGCAAATCCCATGTTTTTTGCCAGAGGGTGAAAATGAAATCTTTGATAATTTGCTTAGTGTCAAAAAATGTTATTGATTTATGCAAATTGTCAGAGATATTTTTAGCAGCATTATCTGCAAGTTCATTCCCAGCAATGCCAACATGACTAGGAACCCATCAAAACAAGATATCAAATCCTTTATTCTTCAATATATTTAAAATATCCAATATTTCCACAATAATTGAATGACATTTATCTTTAAAGTTATCTAATTGCATGACCACACTCATGCCATCTGTATAGATACAGTATTTTCAATGAGAGCTGGATTGAATTATTTCTAGAGCACGTTTAATAGCAACAGCTTCCGCTGTATACGCAGAATATGATACATGCAGTTTATAGCTGTAAACTGTATTTCCAGCAACAATATCACAACCAACATGACCACTTGATTTTGAGCCATCTGTATATACAAAGATATGGAAGGAATAATGAGAATGAATGTGTGAAACGATTTGTGGCAAAATAAGGGAGGATGTAGCTGATTTATTGTATCCAGTAAAGGGTTTGATTATATTGACAATAGGAATACTCCAAGGGGGAAGTCTTAGAGCATCTGTGATTTGAATATATAAATCGGAGAACTCGGATGAAGACAGGAGTGAATTTGTATGCTCATAAAAGGGTAATATGTTATGTGGCCGTGCATTATATAGCCTTCTTAAAGAGGGACAAACAAACATCGATCTCAAAGGGTGTTGTGATATTGATAGCATTTTAAAATAATAATGTAAAGAGAGTTGCTTACGTTTCAGATCAAGAGGTAACTGATTGCAAATTAAATAAATATTCTTGACAGGAGAAGTCCAGAATGCTCCAGAACAGTTTCGTAAAGCTGAGTGATGAACAGAGTCTAATTTGCGCATAACTGATGATCTGGCTGATCCATAAACTATGCTACCATAGTCAATTCGAGATAGAATAACTGACTGATAAACTTGGAGTAATGCTTTACGACCTGCACCCCAAGAAGTATTAGAGAGAACTTTCTGAATATTTATTTATTTTTGGCATCTTCTGCACAAATCTAAGATATGTGGTAGGAAGGTTAACTTTTTATCAAACATATGCCCAAGAAATGATATCTGATTAAAAACGGGAATAGTTGTGCCCGATATCTTAATTTCTGGATCGGGATGAAGCCTAGTTTTTCTGCAAAAATGGATACAATTGCTTTTACAAGAGGACAAAGTATGGTCGAAAAGAAAGTCGAAATACTTTATTTTCATTGCACTAAGCAACTAGGTTACTGACAGCAGTCTGTAATTGCCGTTGAATCAATCGCATGTTGGAACCTTGGTAAGAAATTTGGAGATCGTCAACATATAATGTTCCATGGACAGATGGTTGCAATACATGAAGAATGTTGCTGATGCAAATATAAAAACAGTAAAACTTAAGACACTTCCTTGAGGAACCCCCTCATATTGGATAAATGGATTAGATAAAACAGATCCTATACGGAGATTAAAAATGCGAGAACTTAAAAAACTCTGGATAAAAATCGGTAAATTTCCTCTGAAATTAAAATTATACAAAGTTCAAAGAATTCCATAACGCCATGTCTTATCATAAGCTTTTTCTATGTCAAAAAATATAGACACCAAATGATGTCTCCGAGCAAAAGCATTCCTAATTTGGGTTTCTAGGTATGCAAAATTGTCCAGAGTAGATCGACCTTTCCGGAATCCACTTTGATAAAGAGATATGTACTGATTGTCTTCAAATACACAAACAAGTTGGGCATTGGCCATAGCTCCAAAGTTTTAGCAAGGCAACTTGTGAGAGAAATTGGACGATAGTTTTGAGAATTTGTTGGATCTTTCCCAGGTTTAAGAATTGGAATAATAATTACTTTGCTCCAAAGACTGGGATAGACATGCTCATTCCATATTCTATTGAATAGAAAAAGAATGTTTATTAAAGATTCACATGATTCAGATGACAAAGCATCTTATATGTGATACCATCTGGTCTCCCGGACTAGTATTTTTAGTTTGGGACAGGACTCTCTGCAGTTCCAGCCAAGAGAAATTGCAATTATATGGATGTATGGGTTTATCATGAAACTTTATAGGTTTCTTTTCAGCTTGCTCTTTGGTTATTAGAAATTTAGGATCATAAGAGGCTGGACTAGAAACCCTTGCAAAAGTTTCACTTAAAAGATTGACAATATCATATTGAGAAGAAATTGTGTCAGCTCCTGTGCGTAGTATTGGGATAGAGAAGTCCAGATATAAACCACTGGAAGCTTTAACTTTTTTCCATAACTCTTTGCTAGAAGTTGATGATGTGATGGAGGAAACATATCTAATCCAAGATTCTTTTTGACTATTTCTCCGTACTTGACGAGCAAAAGTTTTAGCATTTTTTGAAAGCCATGAGGTTTTCCATGGTAAGGCACCTGCGAAAAACAGTCCACAACTTTTTTTGTTTTTTGTATGACACTTGGCACTCATGGTTCCACCATGGTTTATGATATTTGCGTGGAATTGGGGAGCGCTTGGGAATTGTGTTTTTGGCAGCACCTAGAAGTGTATCAGTTAATTTTTGCACGGCAGCGTTGATATTATCACTTCTAACCATGCTGTCAGTAATCACTGCTAATTGAGTGTAGAGAGACCAGTCTGCACGGTGATATGAATAAGAGAAGTGGAAGACTTGTGGTCTGCTTATACCAGTTTGATTTATAATTAAAGGAAAATGATCACTGTTATATAAATCCATATCAACATTAAGATTTAAGGAATTTAGAATTGAGGGAGAGCAAATAGCTAAATCTATTGAATGAAAATTTCTTAAAGCTTGATGGAAATAGGTTATTTTTCAGTGGAATTTAGAAGGCAGATATTGTTATTAGAAATGAACTGTTCAATTGTCTTGCCACGAGGATTCATATTATCACTACTCCATAAGGTGTTATGTAAGAAGTAAAATAAAGGGTGTAGGTGGTTGATCCAGCAAACTGTTTAAATCGCTTTCATGGATGATCGCATGGGGAAGTAAGTAAAGGCTACAAATATTAATGACAGATGTTGAGTGTATGCGTACTGTGACAGCCTGTGATGAAGTGTTAAGGGATTGTATAGTGCTAGGAATATTACAAGACTCAATAATGCATACACCTCCAGAAACTGAATCATGATTAACATCATTCCTTACACAATTATATCCACGCAATTTTAAACTGTACTGAGGTTTCAAGAATGTTTCTTGGATATCAAAACAAACTGGATTATGCAGGATTATAATTGTTTTTATATCTTCTATATGAGTGCGAAAACATCGACAATTCCAAGAAACGAAGGTTCCCATTAAGCTACGCTGAATGCTCTGGCATTGGAGCAAGCCATCTGGGATTCAGATGAATCTCCGCTTAGGAGTGTTTCATCATCTGATGGGTCTACGTTCTTTATACATGTCTTAGAGGCAGTTGAGCTTCTTTTACTCTGTAAATATGATTTATGGAGTCCTTCATTTGCATTCTTTAATTTTAGGGATCTTTGAGTTTTAGATTTTGCGAAAGAGAGTGGAGAAATTCCTTTTGGAATAGGTAGGACATTTATATTAGAAATATTTGAGGATAACTTTGAAAAATTTAAGAAATCTGTTTGGGTACTACAAGATTTCATGACTTTTTTAATTGCTTGTGAATAGCTAATACCTTGGTTAGGGGTACGAGATGATACTGTATGCCTGGCTTCAGGGTAAGTTTTGTTTTATTTTCCCAGTAATAATTTCCTTTTTAATATCCAAGTTGGGCATGACCGGGAGTACGCGGGATGTTCAGCCCTGCAGTTGACAAATTTTTCTTGTAATTGACACTGACTACTGTCATGTCCAACAGATGCACATCGAGCGCAAGTCAAATGTCACCTACAAGTAGTTTTTGCATGGCCGAATCGCTGACATTTAAAGCAACGTAATGGATTTGGAATGTAGAGGCGAACACTACAATTTAGGCAGCCAGATTTAATAGATTGAGGTAGTATAGGAGTAGCAAACGTGAATATAAGGGGCTTAGTTCTTATAATTTGGCCCTATCTCCTGACAGTAATGCGCTGCACATGTTGTACTTTTTGGTCAACGAGATTTTCCAAAATTTCCTCCTCTGAAAATTTAAATAGATCATCTGCTGAAATTACTCCCCGTGTAGAATTTAACTTACTATGAGGAGATACTATAACATCTATATTACCAAGGCATTTTAGTTTTAGTGTGGCTTTGGCCTGTTCAATTGATAAAACTTCAACTAAGAGGTCACCAGATTTCATCTTGCGAACATTTTTGACATTTTCAACTGTACCAATAAGACTCTTATTAATTAAGAAAGGAGAAACATTATCAAAATTGCCCTCAGTTCTTTTAAGAACAAAATATCTCTGATCTTGTATCATTTGTTGCCCCAAAGGGAGTAAAGAATTAGAAGTACATTCCATAGAAATAGGTTAATTACTTCAAGGCCTTACTGCACCACCGACCACTGAGCCCAACAAGGGGATGCAGTATAACTGCATAAGTGCTAGCCAGACCTTATACGCTTTCAATGTATCTCTGACGTGGCCTCCACCCTTATCGAGTGACACAGCAGATATATGATTGCTTGATCCATGGAAGCTGATTGGTATGCTGAGGACCACAACACACCTCCCGTTTACCTGAAGCAGAGGCCAAAGTAATGTGTTGGTCTCTGAGAGCCTCAATCACCAGGATTCTCCTTTCCAGGGACACGCACGGCAAAGACGCGGGTGATTTAGTCCCCAAGATAAGTTAATAGCAACAGGGTGACAATAGCTACTGAAGGGGAGCCCTCAACCACTTACAAGGCAACCACAATGAGGGAGAAGAGGAAGAAAAAGCAGAAGAAGAGAGGAGAGAAGAAAAGAAAGAAGAGGACAGTTCACTAGGTATCTTGGGATTGTGACACTCACTTGCATTTTATTTTTAATTTCATTATTAGTATCAGTGAAGTTATTTTCAGTTTTAACTAAACTTGTAAAATATATCATAAAACAAGATTTATTGGCAAAAACAAGTCAGTTTTGTTCTACAGATCTGTAAATATTTTTCTTTATGCTCCTGTAACTTCAAAAATGCATATTATCAATATAAAAAATAAATTTTTTTACAATACTGTAAATAAAGGATTTTTTCAAAAGAACTTAAATTATATTTACTTATATAAAATATTTAGGTATTTTTAAATTGTGCATAATTTGTTGTACTAATAATGTTTTTAAAAGTTAATTTTGTACTTATGGGCCCATAGTAAACTAAATTGAAAAATAAGTAGTGTAATAGTTTTTTCTTGAGAGTTCTACACTCACACATAAAACCAAATCTATATAAGTAATGTAATAAATGGCTGAACAAATTGCTTAATATTGTATGTAATTTAAAAATCACTATAATTACCCAAATCAATTAAAATGTCATATTCAATTGTACTGTTATATTATCGATTAAATAAATCATGTCTTTATAATGTAATTGACAAAGAAAAGAAAAAATAAATCCTTAAAATAAAGAATTGAAAACCTAATTTCTGCACTAAATTGTAAATATATAAAAAATAAGCAATACTTCTACAAAAGATTGAAATTCACTCTTTTTTCTATCTAATTTACCCTTTTAGACGATATGTTGTTACTCCTCTTAAAAGGAGTGGTTTACCCACATCTTTCAAAAGAGTGAATTTCTATCTTAAAGATTGGTTGAGTTTTGTGAAAAGGAATAAGTGAAATTTCACTCCGTCAGACGGGAAATCCACTCGATTATTTTAAGAATGTAGTAATATAAATTTAGGGCTTAAAAAATACTTGTGTATTTGAGGAATTATATTTTCTGTTTTAAAATTGCTTTGTGTTTTTTTGCAATAAATCATTAGTAGACGAATCTGTAATGTAGTGTAATTATAGGTGTATAGAATATTTATTTCAAATTCTGAATATAATATAATGTTATACAATTAAGAGGCTATATTTAATATATAAATAAAAGGCTATATAAAATTTGTAATGGTATATAGAGTAATGCCGTGAAATGTATTGAAAGAAAATAATATTATGAACAATTAGTAAAACTATTGTAACTTGTATGTACCAAGTAATATAACCATTAAATAAAACTTTAATGAATTCAAAATAGTTTTGAATTTGAGTAATTATATTTCTGCTTTAAATGTGCTTTGTGTTGCAATAAATCATTAATAAACGAATCTCTAATCACCAGTATTTATTTCTGAAAAACTCAAGGAAATGCTTTTATTCATAGAAGCATGTATTATTTACATTTTTCTATGACATATGGGAATAGCAATGCAAAATACTATTCAGAGTCCTGTTAATAGACCTGCTATAAAAGTTAGAAGATCTTGCAATGTCTTCGCAAGATTGGCTAAAAGAGGTGCAACAAGTCTTTTTTTAGCTTCATTTGATAACTCTGTTTCTGAATTTCCTGTTTTCGAAGAAGCTGATGTAGACTGAGCTTCTATATAGGACGTACATATACAGCACACTACAGTGAAGAGAAGTAAGGTTTCCAGAAATTTCATCTGTAAAAAAATAGAATTTATTTAAAGGTGTTCATGAAATAATTAAAATCATTTACCTTTTGTAAAATGCAAATGTATCATTTTTATGTATATCATTTTTTATAAAACATATATTTACAAAATATCGTCATTAAGTGCCATTAAATATTTTTTTAAATAATTAGCTATAAGATTACAATTTCCTCACATAATATAATAGTATTGTGGAGATTTGAAGTGATATATAGGTTTAGAAATATGAATCTTAAAAAATATTCATTCTTCCATCTATCACAGAAAGTTAACTTTCAATTTACACATTTGAAATCATAATTATGATTTCAAATGTGTAAATTGCTTCATTTCCGCGTGCAATATTGGGAATGAGTAAACTTTCAAGTATGCGAATTTTTGGTCACCCAAAACTTATTTTACTATATTTAATTAATCAAATGATAATAAAATTCATTAATTAACAAATTTTAGAAGTGAAATGTTTTGTTTGGGAAAAGACCAATAAAATAACAATAAAAGTTTATGCTACTAAAAGCTTACTAGAATAAAATGTTTATTATTGCACAAAATATGAATGGAAATTTTCTAATGTTAAATAAATGCATATTTAATTAAAGAAAACAAAACATAATAACAAAAGTAAATTTAAATTCAGTTTCAAAGATCATTTTAATGTTTTTATTTATTTAATTTTTTACACATTTTAAAATACACAATTATATATTTTAATTTTTTGGAATAAAAAATATTAGCGTTATGATTAGTTATATTTTATTAGATTATTTAAATATTATATAACTTAAATATAATCGTTTTTATATATTTCAACTACATTTTTTTATAAATTTATTTAAACTAAACTAAAAAAATGACATTATTATTGCCCTTTTTATTTCTTTAAGTCTTCTTGATTTCTTAACTGATAATTTCTAATGCATTGAATTTTTATGAGAACTATGTATCTACTAAATATGGTTTTTAAAAGTATGTCGCAATTTTTTGGCTATTTTAATATTAATATTTGATTTGTAAAATATATTTAATTATTATAAATTTTATTACATGTAATGGAACATATAATTTAGGAATTTAACTATTTACTTCTGTTATATGGAAATAGTTTGAAGTCTATTTAAAACGCATGTCAAAGATTTTGTACTATCTTTAATCAGAATGTAACTCCTCAAAAAATAAAAATGCTGAAATATATAGTAAAAAAATTAATTTTTTTATTGAATTAATGGAAAAAATTTAATTTTTGACTTCTAGAGTGAATAGATTTCTTATAAAAATCATTTGGTTGTGTATCAATGATATACTTAAGCAATTCATTAACATGTATGGAATTCGAGTATGTTATACGGTTTATTTCTCAGAATTTTCCATTATTTTCTTAGATAATGTCTAATTAAAAAATATAGTTACTTTATTTTTGAAATTATTATTATTGTTTTGCTGAAGGAAATTCCCAAGAATAATAATGAAGATTCACATATTGAAATGATAAATAATGGATAACAATTTTGTTTAGATCTATACTTTTATAATAATATGCAAACAACTTCTTAAAATTATTCTGATTTGGTTTAAATGAACAAAACGTTTCTAGAGTAAAACCTTTCTTATTTATATTTAATAAGCCGTATAAAAATTTTAAAATACATCTTTATGAACAATTAATAAATGCATGTCATATTTGCTTTTTTGAATCAATTTATAAAGTCGTGAAATTTTTAGCTTATCAATTTTACCCTTTCAATGTAAATACTATTCAAATAAACTTTTCATTAAATAAAGAATTTTAATTTGTATATTTTAATTAATGATATAGTCATAATTATATAAGTTTAATAAAATTTAACTTACCATTTTTCTTAGAAATGAAGGTATTTTGATTCTAAAGAATAAAATTTATTGAAAATTTTTTAGTCTATTATTGAATGCTAAAATGTAAGTATAATCCTTGTAAACTGGTAACTTTATATAGATATGAAAAATATCTAAATTGGCTGAGTAAGAAATTTTAATATATTATTATCCTTAAATATCTCTAAATAATTAAATTTTCCATGTCTAAAAGTAAATGAGGATTTAAAAGAAAGAGAGTTATGAAAAAATGTTATGTCAACTTAAAATTTAAGAAACTGCCAAAAATAGATTTTATAAATCAACTAGAACTGCTGCAGAGTTTATTTTCATCTCAAAATTATACTTATGTCACCACTCGTTAAAATTTTGCTGTCTCGTATTTTTTTATGGTGTAATGAAGTACCAAATGTGAAAAAGTAAATTTCTAGTATTTTAAAGGTGTCTGACACAAAATGCTATCAAGGACTTACTTAATAACATTACATTGTCTAAATTAATGGGATGCTAAAAAAATAAATTCAAACTCTTTTCTTCAATACGCTTAAAAATAAATTAGGGAATATTACATTTAACGTTAAGTTAAAAATTAAAAATTAAAATTGTCTGATGGAAAATGAATTACAATTTAAACACAAAAGGTTTTTTAATGGGTGTATATAATAAAATAATTTATTTAACATATAACAACTAAAATACAATTGCAAATATTTCATTGGATAATTTTGTAGTGACTTAAATTGCAAATAACATTTAATTGAATTAATATGAGGAAATTTCAAATTATAGGTCAAACTAATAATTTGTTATTAAATTATTTTATCATTTAATTTTAGAATTGTTTTTTTATGAAAAGAAATATTTGAAATTTCAAAACATTACTCAACTATAGAGCTATGTGAAAAATTAATTTATTACAAGATACTTGCCTATATATAATATTGATTTTTTTGAAGTTGTAAATATTGAGAAAAAGAGAAAGAGAATATATATTCTTCTGTAAATTTTAACATAATTTTACAGGAATCCACGAAATAGTAATTTTCAATTCAAGTGTAATTTTGACGCAATTAAAACATTTTTATTTCATAAAAATTTTTAATATTTTTATATGAATAAATTAAAAATTACATAAATATGTGTTTTCGTTCATATTGACACACTATATTCTTAAATCTGAAAATTTATAATGTTCTGCGTTTTTTTAGTGAGAAAATGCCAATAAAATAACTTTAGTGAGATTTACTATTTTTGGTCTTAAAAATTCTACAGAAAGTACACGATGCATTTAATTTAGTATTTTTTTTATAAAATGTATTTAAGTTTTCCATCATTATTTCTTAGGGATGATTGCATTTATAGTATATCTCACGAAATAATTTTCTATATACAAAAACATAATTTACGAATCACAAATCTTTCAGTTTATTTTTAATGCAATTTGGGAATATTTAATTACTGTTTATCACATGCACACACTTCACATGTTAATAACACATAAGTACACACACACACATAAATATATGTATATAATGAACCACCAAAAAATGAGAGAATATACAGAAAACTGAACTGCATCTTAAAAAATTCTTCTCTTTTACAATTTCTTAACCTGACTAGTTTAAATAAATGGTTTCACGTAAACCACTGAATGAACAAATTTAAGTTTTGATTAATAATACAAAATGCAACGTCAGTTATAGATTAGAGATGAGTTTCTAAATTTAATGCAAAAAAATGAGAGAAATATAATATGCAAAAAAATGAGAAGAATATAATCTTTTAAATATTTTATTTTTGCTTTTTTGTCTGAACAATTCATAGTATGAAAATAAGCGGAAAATGAAAAACTGGAAAGCCAAATATTTAATGTTTTGCTTCAGTTATTTAAGATAATAATTTTATAAGGAATAAAATATTTATATATACATTAGACCAAATAATATTTAACATTTTATCCGTTAAATTCTTAGAGGCTATATGAACTGTGGTTCTAGAAAAAAGAGTGAAATATTTTTCCTAATGTAGAATTGAATTATGAAACACGAGGGAAAATATTTTTACCAAATGTTTATTCTTGCACTTTCGACAATGATACAATTTGATGATAAAACATGAAAAAGAAAAATCGAAATGTGTAATTCAAATTTGTTTTGTTTTTGCAATTTAATCTGATTTTCATTCTACAGATAACTATTAATTCGTTAAATCACATTTAATTTAATTTTATATCCATGGATTCCTCAAAAACAATATGAATTGTGGTTTTTAGAGAGAGATGAATATAATATTTTCTAACATTCGAAAAAAACAATAAATGCACCGTAGCCTTATTAAATGCATGCTTATTAGTCATATATGCTTCATTAAATATATATTTTTTAAACTGAGATCTAATTCTCCTAATTAAAAGAACATTCAAAATCTTATAATAACTTCGTGTTTTGTACGATTATTTTCCTGAAAAAATGTTTTGATTTTAGTTTTTAAAATCGTATTCTAAAGCATTTTATTTTACCTGGAATAAAGAGATCTACTGAAAGAATAAACATAAGTAAAAAATAACATAATGCTTACATTAGAAAATTATATTTCTTGCCCTACATTTTCACATTTTGTAAGCAATAAATTATCATAAATGAAATTTTATTCTGATATACATACTCCATGAAAACTTCAAGAATTTTTTATTCATAGAAACATGCAATATTTACATTTTACTATGATAGCGAACATGTGGAACAAGAAATACAAAATTGCCTTCCGAGCCCAGCTAGAAGACCTGACACAAATCTTAGAAGATCTTCCACTGAATTTTCAACGTTGGCTAAAAGGGTATGAAGGAATTTTATCTTGACTTCCTTTGACATCATTTTAGTTGTTAATTCTGGATCTGAAGTTAACATTTTAGAAGAATAGCGCTCTTGCCTTCGGTCAACAGTTCGTGGGTTCGAATCCCACTTTGGGCATGGATGTTTGTAGTGGTTCGGAATCCACTTTAAGCCGTAAGTCCCGCTCTAATTAGCCCACGTGTGCAAAAAATGACCGTTGAGCGACAAACCAACCAACCTATTTTAGAAGAAGTTGATGTAGACTGAGCATGTATGCATGCGGTAAATATACTGCATACTAAAGCCAACAAAATAAAGTTTCCAAAAATTTCATCGATAAAAAATGATTTATTTCAGTGAATTTTTAAAGCAAAGAGAATCATTTAACTTTAGAATTTTAAGAGACATTTAAAATAAAAGATAAAACAATTTATGATTGCAGTTTTATGATTGCAATTTATGATTGCAATTTTAAGAGACATTTAAAATAAAATATAAAATAATTTATGATTACAAGTAAGCAATACATTATCATACTTACCTGTATGATAATTTATTGCTTACCTGCAATCATACGCAAATTAATAAATTTGCGTTTAGTTGATATATAATCGATTCAATGAATATTCTTTCCTTTACAGATCTCAACAATTTAATCACATAAAATACCTTTTGCTAAAACGAAATTATTATGTGTGATATTTAATTAAAATATATTGCTGATACAAAAATATTTTCAGTTGATGCTTATACATGCAAACATTTGCTTACACCAAACAAAAAAATAGTTGTTTGTTTGCACAAAAAACGATTTTCATTTGGTACTAAACGTTCTAGAAGTTATAAATCAGTAAATTTACATTTTACTCATATAATTTAGAAGTAAGCAAAGAGAATATTAATTTAATGAGAAATAAATAATTTTCAATTCTTTTAGTTATGAAAAATCATAAAATAAATGTAACTTTTTTTTACTAAAGAACCATGATTTTCAGATTATATTTTTAAAAATAAGGATTATTTCAATACTGTTTATTATATTGTGTCATCCATTAAGTGGCATAAAAGATTTTCTTGACATGTTGTTTGTAGCTCAATTGTAATTAATTGAATTAAAATTTTTTACTTAACCTCATAAAATGAATAATATGAACAGATTTTAGAAAATAAAAGTTTTTTTACAACATTTGTATTGTTAAAATAATATGGAATGTTAAATAATTAAATGCTTAAAAATTTAAAATTTTATTTATGCTCAAAATATCGGTTAAATATTTCTAATTGTATGTAAATAAAAAATTAACAAAACAAAATAAAATATTGTAATAAAATTAAAAATAAATTCTATTTTAGGCACTGGTTCAAAATTTTGTCAAATAATTAAATTTTACTGCATTTTGAAGTGTACATTCCTTTGTTTTAAAAATCTAAAATTAGTAACATTGTAATCATTATAAATCTTAGTAACTTTTATTGCATTTGTCGTCATATATTTCCAATGATTTTGCAAGCACTTTCTCGTGCTACGAAAAATTTTAAAATAAATTTCTTTTTGTTTTGAAAGTAATCTTTTGACTTAAAGGTAATCAAAGAAATTATTATAGTCTTATTTATGAATTTTTTAATCGATCAAATTATTGTTAAAACTTGTATATTTTGTTAATGATATAACAGTAACTGCTTAAAATTTTACTAATATTGCTTGAATAACTTATTGTTTATTGTAAAATATAATAACCAAATTAAAATAAATTATTCATATTTACGTTAAATAAGAATAATATAATATAAATAATAACTACAATTTATACTAGTACAAGTTTTATGAGCAACTCATAAATACATATTATTTTTCACATTTTATAATTTTCTTACTTACAAATATTTATGCAGTAAATTATATTAATTCTAAACTGCCATAGTTAAACATTTCCTTCAATTCATAAATTTAATTTAGATATTCCATTTAAGACTATCAAGTCATAGCTCTGTGTGAATAAGGAAGAAAATCTTACCATTTTCCTTAGAAATGAAGATATTTTGATTCTTTGAGAATAAAACTCAGGATTGAAATATTTTTATTATCAATATCATTAAATGTTAAAATTTAATTAAATTCCTGAAAACTGTTAACTTTATATACATTTTTAGAATCAATGAATTAGCTGAGAAAGAAATTTTAATGTAATTTTATTCTTAAATACCACAAAGTAATTAAATTTTTCTGTCTTTAAAATAGAAAAGGATTGAAAAAAGACAATCACGATGAATGAAATGTTTTATTGCCATAAAATTTAAAAGAAAACTGTCAATTATACACATTTATAAATCTACTCAATTTGCTTCAAAGTTATTTCCATCATAAAATTATACTTTTGTCACCGTTAATTAAAATTTTGCTGTCTTGTATTTACTTTTTGGGGTAATGAAACACCAAATGTGACAAAGTAGATTTCTAACTATTAAAACAATGAATTATGAAAACTGTTATGAAAGAATTACATAATTAAGAGACGAGATGGAGTTATCCAAATTGTGAAAAGAGAAGGAATTCGACCTTTTCCTTAAGTTATCAATAATGTGCTATTATACAATCTTCAAATTACATGTATAAATATTAAATTTAACGTTTAATTAGAACTTTGTTCTACAAATGTATTAAAATTTAAGGACTTCAAATTAAAAAATAATAATTTCTCAGAATAGATTAGAAATTATAATTAATATTCCATTGAATATATTAAAAATAATTTATCTCACAAATAACATCTATAATACAGCTGAATCTCTTTTATGGGAACTTTTGTGAAAAAGTAGTTGCAAATAACATTTAATTGAATTAATATGAACAATTTTTAATTTCATTTATTTTTTATATAAAAAAATTTAAAATGTATGAACATTACTCAGTTGTAAAACTATGACAAAAATTTAATTGATTCGAAGGACTTATGAACATTTCAGTATATTGTTACAAAAATATACCAAATGTAGATTTTTACTTAAGTATATTTTTAATATGTACGTTGTACTATGGGCAGAGGGTGTCTAATATGAAATTGGTGTGATACAGCAGCTATTGGAGTCAATTATATCCACAAATTAACGGAACATTGCAACATATTTCTTTCTTGGTCATTCGAGTACTGCATAAATTTGATTAATCTATGGTTTATTTCTTTTAATAGAAATCAATTCCAGGAAAAAGTGAAGTTGGTTCTGAAGGCTTTATTGATAATTGACTTGATTGCATTGTATGAGAAGGACCGGTTGGGATTTTTGAAAGTTGTCAGCTCCTTCTTCAGCCAGAAAGTCGGTGGTCTCATTACACCGAACACCATAATGGCCAGGGATCCAGTAAAAAACAACCATTTTTCCCACACTTGAAAGCAGCTTAAGAAGATCGAAACAGTCGTTAACAACTGAGAAACGGGAATCACTTGTGAGTCACCGTAGACAACTCCTGAGAAAGCTGATGATTCATCTCAACAAACGAGGACTGGAACAATGTTGGGATAAGGCCCACAATCCTGCAGACCACCCAGAATTTTGCATAGACGAGTGAAAAAACTATTCTTAAAGCTAACTCTTTTCCACGACTAGTAATAGTGTATAAATTTTATGAACTTATAAATTTATGAGCTACAGATTTTGAAAAGTATTAATTTTTCAAACGTTATGAAGCCACTTTTGAACTTTAGAATTTTTTTAATCCAATACACTTTTAGAATCTTAGAAAAAATTACGAATTATTTTAGCCTAAAATGCTTTTAAAAGCTTAGGTGTTTATTAAACTTACGTAAATTCGTCCCCTGTATATAGGTATCAAATTCTTAATCATTCCATACTTTTAACATTTCATAATTAAGTGTTCATAGTATCGATAAAATTGCCTAAAATGTATATAATATATTTAATGACATAGTTGCTTCACAATTTGTTAACTGTCTTTCCATTGATTTTAAATTGTTCCTTCATTGATTGCTATAGTTGTTATGATGTCAAATTTTGTATTTAGCTCAAAAAATATTTAATGCTATTTTCTGATGTTTAACAGGGCTTGAAGCTCCTTAATATATATTGAAACTTCTTGCTACCAATTTGTTAACACAATTTGATTGCCTTTATAAGCGCTACAATGGTGGCGCCCTCAGGAACCTCATGTAGGTGTGGAGCGCATTAGTTGTTGGGAAGGCGGCACCCGTTAGTCTTAAGGTACAGTCCGGGTTTTCCCCAGACACTTATTGTATATATGACCAACACAGTTTTATATGTACAAATCCGTTTTATGTCTTTCGGTTCCACCCAGATTCAAAGGAAATTTCCTGCCAGATGAACACACTTCCCAGAGTTCTAAAAATTTTCTCCGAAATTAGTGCATCACTTTCCTTCATAATCACATCAATATATCTGTTCATTCTATATAGCTCCATGAAATCAATATTATTTGTTTTTACACCACCTATGAGCAGACGCAATAGCTGGTTTTTCAAATTAGAGATTTTGTAAAACACTAAAAAAATTTTAGGCAATAATATTTAGTAATATTCCTGCATGTGAGGAAAATGCCTTAAGCAATTGTTTTAAAATTTATTTCAAAGCTTTTGAATAAACAGGGAATTAGTTGCTTCATTAATTGATTTGAAAAAAGCATTAATTTATCGAAATATTTGAAAATTTTAAGAGAAAATTAGTAATGAATCACATATAAATAAATTTAATCTCAAAGATTTTAAAATGTATAATATTAACACGCTTAAGAAAATATTTTCACTAGGCATTTAACGCTCCTAACAACATTCTATTATTAACATTTCTAAATTTAATATAAATAAAAGCAATTAAAGAAATTTTTGATATAAAATTTATAGTCATCGAAACATTTTCATTGAGTTAATTGCAGAATTTAGTAACACTTTCCTGTCATAGTGTTTTTTTAAATTTCATAATTTAAAATTTTGTTCATAAAATAAAAACGGAAAATTCTTAGTTAATTTTAATATTAATGTTTAAAAACCATCTTTTTGAGAGTATGCCAATTGTTTCGATAGACTCCACGGAGAAAAGCAATAATACATTATTCTAAAAATATATTGCTTACTACAAAATTCTTTTAACGGGAGAAGAAGATAATGCAGTGTCATTAGTTTGATTGATGTTAGTTAGATAAAAATTATTTAAACAAAGAATACCTTATAATCGTTAGCTTTTATTATAACAGATCGATCGATATTTATAGATATTTTGATACTATTATTCGTAATGCGATTTGAAAATTCCTTCTTTCGAAAAAAAATCAAATGTGTAAATATTTAAATTTAATTTGAGTAAATTACTAAAATTCTAAATTTTTGAAACAGTTCGTAGATGATGTTTTAAAATTTCCTAAGATAAACGAGAAAAATAAAAAAAATTATTAGAATAAAAATGTTGTAATGGTAAATAGAAAAATGAACTGAAATGTATTGAAAGAAAATAATATTAGTAATAATTAGTTACTATTATAGTTAGAATATATATAGAAATCTAACCGGTAAGTAAAACTTTAATGCATTCAGAATAGTTGTGTATTTGAAGAATTATATTTTCTGCTTTAAAATTGTTATGTGTTTTTTCAATAAATCATTAACAGAAGAAGCTGTATTTGGAAATACCTATTTCAAAAAAACTCTTAGAAAATATTTTTATTCATAGAAGCACGTATTATTTACATTTTCCTATGACATATTGGAATAGAATTGCAAGTTGCTCTTCAGAGTCCTGTTAGGAGACCTGCTACAAAAGTTAGAAGATCTTGCAATGTCTTCTCAAGATTGACTAAAAGAGGTGCAAGAAGTCTTATTTTAGCTTCATTTGATGACTTTGTTTCTGAATTTCCTGTTGTAGAAGAAGCTGATGTAGACTGAGCTTCTATATAAGAAGTACATATACAGCACACTACAGCCAAGAGAAGTAAGGTTTCCTGTAATTTCATCTGTAAAAAAAAGAATTTATACAAAGGTGTTCTTTGAAATAATAAAAATCATTTAATTATCAAAATTTTATATTTTATAATTTATGTATTAGAACTTGTATAGTTAAAGAAATCAATTTTTGTTAGTTGAAAATGATATCAATTAGCACTTTTTTGTTATAAAATTTATTCAATGAAAAATACTCTTACAGATTTTCATAACTTATTAACATAAAATGTCGTTTTTCTAAAATGCAAATATACCATTTTTATGTATATCATTTTTTGTAAAAAATATACTAACAAAATTTCGTCATTTTGCACCGTCTAAATCTTCTTCAAATTAATAATAAATAAATTTACAATTTCCTCAGTTAATATGAAAGTGTTGTACAGATTTGAAAAGATGTACATCTTCAAAGTTACGAATTTCAAAACTATTCATCTACTATTTAGCACAATGGTTAAGAGTTATGATTTAAAATGTGTGAATTGCTTCAATACTGCGATCAATATTGTGAATGAGTAAACTTTCATGATGGGGACTTTTGGTCACTTAAAACTTATTTTATTATAATTAATTAATCAAATTTTAATAATATTGATTTACTAACAAATTTTAGAAGTTAAATGTTTTCTTAGAAAAAGACCAATAAAATAATAATAAAATGTTATGAAACTAAATGCTTAATTGAATAAAATTTTTATTTGTGCACGAAATATCAGCAAAATTTTCTAATGTTAAATAAATATTAATTTAATTTAAACAGAACAAAACATTTTAACAAAATTAAATTTAAATTCAGTTTCAAAGAACATCTATTTTTTATTTAAATAATTTTTAACGTATTTAAAAAATACACACATTTACATATTTTTATTTTTTGGAGTCAAAAATATTAGCCTTATGATTCGTTTTAATATATTAGATAATTTAAATATTATATAACTTAGAGAAAATTTTTTATATATTTCAACAATACTTTTTTATAAATTTATTTAAACTAAACTTAAAGAATGACATTATTATTGCCACTTTTATTTCTTTAAGTCTTCTTGATTTCTTAAAAATTATATTCTAATACATTGAATTTTTATAAGATGCATGTATCTACTAAATATGGTCTTAAAAAATGTATTTCAATTTTTTGGCTATTTTAGTTACAATGTTTGATTTGTAAAATATATTTAATTATAATAATATTTTATTGTATGACATGGAACAGATAGTTTAAGGAATTTAAATATTTTTTTCTGTTATGTGCAAATAAATTGAATTTTTTTCAAAATCCATGTCAAAGATTTTGTTCTAAATTTAATCAGAATATAGTACAAAAAATAGAAATTCAGGTATCTTTAGTAAAAAAAATTATTAAAATAAAGCAAGAAACATTAAACTGGCTTTTAGAGTGAATGGGTTACTTATTAAAAATCTTTATGAATTTACTTTGATATACTTATGCCATTCATTAAGATTTATTAAATTCGAGAATGTTATAAGGTTTATTTCACAGTATTTTCCATTATTTTCTTCGATTATGTTAAATTTAAAAAAATGTAGTTACTTTATTTCTGAAATTCCTATTATTGTTATTGTTATTTTTGCTGAAGAAAATTCCATATAATTATAATACAAATTCACATAGTGATATAATTTACAATCAATAAAATTTTTGTTTAAATCTATGTTTTTATAAAAATATGCGAATAACTTCTTTAAATTATTTTGATTTGGTTTAAATAAACAAAATATTTCTAGAGAGTTAAATATTTCCTATTTATATTTAATGAACCTTATAGAACTTACAAAAACATCTTTATGTACAATTCATAAATGCATGTGGTATTTGCTTTTTCGAATCAAATTATAAAGTCGTAAAATTTTAAGCTTATCATTAATTTTCCCCTATCAATATAAATGCTAATCAAATAAAATTTTCATTAAATAAAAATATTAATTTGTATATTTTAATTAATAATATAGTCATAAAATTATATTAGAGTAATAAAATTTAACCTACCATTTTTCTTAGAAAAGAAGATATCTTGATTCTAAAGAATAAAATTTATTAAAAATATTTTAGTTCTATTATTAAATACTAAAATGTAAGTAAAATCCATGTAAACTTGTAACTTTATATATATATGAAGAATCCCCGAATTGGCTGAGTAAGAAATTTTAATATCATATTATCCTTAAATATCTCTAAATAATTAAATTTCCCTCATTTAAAAATACACGCAAACTTAAAAGAGACAAAGCTATGAATGAAATGTTACATTAACGTAAAATTTAGAAAACTGCCAATTATATACACTTTATAAATCAACTAGAACTGCTGTAGAGTTTATTTTCATCCCAAAATTATACTTATGTCACGTCTGTTTAAAATTTTCGTGTCTCGTATTTATTTATGGGGTTATAAAGTTCCAAATGTGACAAAGTAAATTTCTAGTGATTTAAAAGTATCTCACATAAAATGTTATCAAGGACTTACATAATAATATTATGTTGTCTAAATTAATGGTATGCTAAAGGACAAAATTCAAGCTCTCTTCAAAACACTATGCATTTAATTTATTATTTCTTTTATAAAATGTATTTAAGTTTTACATCATTATTTTCTAAGGGATAATTATCATATGAAATACAGCTCCCGAAATACTTTTATGTATATAAAAGCACACTTTGCAAATTACAAACCTTTCTGTTTATTTTTAAAGCAATTTGTGAATATTTAATTACAGTTTATCACACTCACAATTTATTAGCTAATGATGCACAAATACATACATGCTTCTCCCTTACGATCTCTAAATCTGAATATAATATTAGAAGTATTAACATCCTTAACGTGAGATATCTGTCGTTGTAATGTGTCTTTATAATTGATTATAAGTAACTTTAAAGTAACTTTAAAATGGTTTTATCATTTGAAAATATTGGAAAAAATATTAAACTCAGTATAAATTTACTCATTTGACGACTTAAATTTAAATACGATGAAGATTATTGCAAATTTTAATACTTTAAAATTCTTACTTTGAATAATTATTTTTATTAAAGGTATGATAATTACAATTTAGGGTATAAGCATGCTTTGTTGAATTTATAAATTTCTGCTTAGAAATTCTAAGCCTTTAATACATTTAAGGAAATTTAGCGTAGAAATTAATACTAATTCAGCAAAAAATTATAACTAGTTCAACACTTATTACTGTACTAAATTAGTTCTAGTTTTTAAAAAGCTTTACTTCGCATTTTGTGTTAAACTTTTTACTGCTGTTGGAATTTTCCACATTTAATTTGAAATCATATTTTTGGGTTATAAATGCTACAATAAAAGATCTAGATTATGCTACCAAATTAATTTCTTTCATGCATTTCAGGTGGATTTGTTACCGCAATTAAATTTTACACTAAATACCAACAAACTCTATGAAATCTTGTACGAAAGTTCCTCAATAAAATGATATATATTTAGTAATTTTATATTAATTGAGGTGTATAGAATAAAATGTTAATTTTTTTGTCTTTAAAGCCTTAAAAGTATCAAAAATTCATGCTAAATTTAAGAAACTATTTTAAAAATAACAAAGATTTGAAACATGAAATTTTTTACATTGCTTTTACTTATCATAAAAGTAAGATATGCGTCCAATTTTAGAACATATTTAATTATTTTAATAATACATTTATACATAAGCCTTTTAGTACTTAAAATTCGAATACTTATATTAAATTACGATCTAAATTTTCAAACATAAAAAATTTCTTAATGTAAAAAATTAATAAAATGTAAATTTCTTTAAATGTATTAAAGTTTTAGAATTTCTAAGCAGAAATTTATAAATTCAACAGCGTATGCTTATACCTAAATTGTAATTATTGTACCTTTAATTAAAATTACTCTTATTCAAAGTAAGTATTTAAAAGTATTAAAATTTGCAATAATATTCATCGTATTTAAATTTAAGTCATAAAAAGTGTAAATTTATACTGAGTTTAATATTTTTTTTCAATATTTTCAAATGATAAAACCATTTTAAATTACAAAATTGCTAAAATTTGTGCATCTTTTGCATCATGCACATATAGATATTGATCCATGTACGTATATATCGATAAAATATTCATAATAACGATTGTCTTGGTACTATTGATTTCAAATTAATTAAAAAGGCAGTCTTTCCTTTATGGTATCATTCAATATGAGTGTTTTCTTTAAAAATTCCATTCTAATAAATGAATAATAATTAATTATTCATTTATTAGAATGGAATTCCAGAGTTTGATTATAATAAAATAAAGTACTTGGCATGAGAAAATATGAAGTAACCTTGTTTAGAAGACATAAAATTTATTTATAATTTTCATTAGAAATTTATATTTGGAATTATCAACTATTGTAGCCAAATATCAGAAATTTACATTAAGAACATAAAAAAAATTTTCAGTAAAGATTGTTAAAAATTCCTGAAAATGTAGTCTTAACTGTGCAAATATTTGGAAAGTCATAAGAAAAATATTAAAAATTATATATATAAAGAGTAAATTTAATGTAAATATTTGAAACACTTAATTGCAGTCATTTTACATAAACTCAAGTACGCTTCAGAGCTATTGTTTTGAAATTAAATTTTATAAGCACTAACAGAGAATTGTGGCAAGGAAAGCTCTTAAGTTTCGCAATCATATTAGATAAAGGGACAGTCATGGGAAACTGCTTTAAAGTTACTTATAATCAATTTAAAGACACATTACAACGTCAGATACCTCATGTTAAGGATGTTAATTCTTCTTATATCATATTCAGGCTTAGAGATCTAAGAGAGAAGCATGTATATATTTGTGCATCATTAGCATATAAATTGTGAGTGTGATAAACTGCAATTAAATATTCACAAATTACTTTAAAAATAAACTGAAAGGTTTGTGATTTGCAAAGTGTGTTCTTATCTATATAAAAGTACTTCGTGAACCATATTTTATATGATATTATCCCTTAAAAATAATGATGCAAAACTTAAATGCATTTTATAAAAGAAATACTAAATTAAACTGCATAGTGTTTTGAAGAGGGCTTGAATTTTTTCCTTTAAAATACCTTTAATTTAGACAACGTAATATTATTATGTAAGTCCTTGATAACATTTTGTGTAAGATACTTTTAAATCACTAGAAATTTACTTTGTCACATTTGGTACTTTATTACCCCATAAATAAATACGAGACAGGAAAATTTTAACGAGCGGTGACATAAGTATAATTATGTGATGAAAATAAACTCTGCAGCGGTTCTAGTTGATTTATAAAATGTATATAATTGGCAGTTTTCTAAATTTTAAGTTAATGTAACATTTCATTCATAGCTCTGTTTCTTTTAAATCCGCGTTTATTTTTGGATGAGGAAAATTTAATTATTCAGAGATATTTAAGGATAATATGATATTAAAATTTCTTACTCAGCCAATTCAGGGATTCCTCATATCTATATAAAGTTACCAGTTTACATGGATTTTATTTACATTTTAGTATTTAATAATAGACTAAAGTATTTTTAATAAATTTTATTCTTTAGAATCAAAATATCTTCATTTCTAAGAAAAAAGTTAAATTTTATTACTGTTATATAATTATGACTATATTATTAATTATAATATACAAATTAAAATTCTTTATTTAATAAAAAGTTTATTTGAATAGTCTTTATATTGAAAGGGGAAAATTGATAAGCTAAAAATTTCACGACTTTCAAAATTGATTCAAAAAGGCAAATATGATATGCATTTATTAATTATACATAAAGATGTTTTTGAAAGTTCTATAAGGCTCATTAAATATAAATAGGAATTATTTAACTCTAGAAATGTTTTGTTTATTTAAACCAAATCAGAATAATTTAAAGAAGTTATTTGCATATTTTTATAAAAATATAGATGTAAACAAAAATTTTATTTATTATAAATTATTTCAATATGTGAATCTGTATTATAATTATATGGAATTTTCTTCAGCAAAAATAACAATAACAATAATAGGAATTTAAAAAATAAGGTAACTACATTTTTTAAATTTAACATAATCGAAGAAAATAATGGAAAATTCTGTGAAATAAACCGTCTAACGTACTCGAATTACATAAATCTTAATGAATTGCTTAAGTACATCATTGTAACTTCATAAAGATTTTTAATAAGAAACCCATTCACTTTAAAAGCCAGTTTAGTGTTTCTTACTTTATTTTAATATAAAATTTTTTACTAAAGATATCTGCATTTCTATTTTTTGAACTATATTCTGATTAAATTTAGAAGAAAATCTTTGTCATGGATTTTGAAAAGATTTCAAGTTATTTGCATATAACGAAAAGTAAATATTTAAATTCCTTAAACTATCTGTTCCATGTCATATAATAAAATAATATTATAACTAAATATATTTTAGAAATCAAATACTTTCTTTAAAATAGCCAAAAAATTGCGATAAAATTTTAAAAACCATATTAAGTAGATACATTCTTCTCTTAAAAATTCAATGTATTAGAATATATATAAGAAATCAAGAAGACTTAAAGAAACAAAAAAGACAATAATATTGCCATTGGTTCAATTTAGTTTAAATATATTTATAAAAAGCTTTTGTTGCCAAATAGAATAAATAATTATTAATATAATACAATAAGTTTTGAGTGACCGAAAATCCCCATCATGAAAATTTACTCATTCCCAATATTGCACGAAGTATAGAAGCAATTCACACATTTTAAATCATAACTTTTAACATTTGTGACATACAGAAAATGAATAGTTTTGAAATTCATAACTTTGAAGACGTATATCTTTTCAAATCAGTACAACACTTTTATATTATTTGAGGAAATTGTAAATTGATTTATTATTAATTTGAAGAAGATTTAGCGGTACTATGACGATATTTTGTTAATATATTTTTTACAAAAAATGATATACATAAAAATGGTATATTTACATTTTAGAAAAACGATATTTTATGTTAATTAGATAATTTTAACGATAAACGATATTTTATGTTATGAAAAGCTGTAAGAGTATTTTTCATTGAATAAATTTTATAACAAAAGAGTGCTAATTGATATCATTTTCAACTAACAAAAATTGATTTCTTTAACTATACAAGTTCTAATACATCAATGATAAAATATAAAATTTTGATAATTAAATGATTTTAATTATTTCAAAGAACACCTTTGTATAAATTCTTTTTTTTTTTTACAGATGAAATTACAGGAAACCTTATTTCTCTTGGCTGTAGTGTGCTGTATATGTACTTCTTATATAGAAGCTCAATCTACATCAGCTTCTTCTACAACAGGAAATTCAGAAACAAAGTCAGCAAATGAAGCTAAAATAAGACTTCTTGCACCTCTTTTAGTCAATCTTGAGAAGACATTGCAAGATCTTCTAACTTTTGTAGCAGGCCTCCTAACAGGACTCTGAATAGCAACTTACAATTCTATTCCAATATGTCATAGGAAAATGTAAATAATACGTGCTTCTATGAATAAAAATATTTTCTAAGAGTTTTTTTGAAATAGGTATTTCCAAATACAGTTTCTTCTGTTAATGATTTATTGCAGAAACACATAACAATTTTAAAGCTGAAAATATATTTACTCAAATACACAACTATTCTGAATGCATTAAAATTTTACTTTTTTTAGATTACTAGATATATATTAACTACAATAGTAACTAATTATTACTAATATTATTTTCTTTCAATACTATTCAGTTCATTTTTCTATTTACCATTACAAAATTTTTATAGCCTCTTATTTATATGTTATGTCAAGCCTCTAAATTGCATAAGTTGTATTATGTTAAAAAATGACATAAATATTCGCTTTACCTATAATTCAACTACTGTTAAAGAAATAATATTTTCTATACACTTAATTGTGCATTTTTAATAACTATAAAATGTTTATTTAATTATTTTGAATTTTTTTCATTGGTCAAAATAAGTGTTTCAAAAAAAATATCAATTCCCATTTAATTAAAACTTTATTCTAATAATTTTTTTATTTTTCTCGTTTATCTTAGGAATTTTTAAAACATCCACTACGAACTGTTAATAATGGTAGCAAAATATCGGAATTGTTATAATAAAATATAACGATTATAGGCTAGTCTTAGTATAAATAATTTTTAACTTACTAACAGCATTCACACTAATGACACTGCATTATATTCTTCTTCTGTTACATAAATTTTGTAATAAGCATTATATATTTAGAATAATGTATTATTGCTTTTATCCATGGGGTCTATCGAAATAATTGACATACTTTCAAGAAGATGGTTTTTAAACATTAAAATTCTTAGTTAATAATATTAAAATTAACTAAGAATTTTCCGTTTTTATTTTATGAACAAAATTTTAAATTAAGAAATTTAAAAAAACACTATGACAGGAAAGTGTTTCTAAATTCTGCACTTAATTAAATGAAAATTTTTCGATGACTATAAAAATTATATCAAATATTAACTAATTATTTTATTGGTATTAAATTTAGAAATGGTAATGATAAAATATTAAGAGCGTTAAACTCCTATCGAAAATATTTTCTTAAACGTGTTTATTTTATGCATTTTTTACTCTTTGAGATTGAATTTATCTATATGTGAATCATTACTAATTTGCTCTTAAAATTTTCATATACTTCGTTCAATAAATGCTTTTTGCAAATCAGTTAATGAAGCAACTAATCCCATGTCTTATTCAAATTTCTTGAAATAAATTTTAAAACAATTGGTTAAGGAATCTTACTCACATGCAGTTATATAACTAAATACTATTGCCTAAAAATTTTTAATGTTTTAGAAATTATCTAATTTGTATAATTTAAATTGACATTTGTCGAATTTCAATATAATCATCCAATTATTTTTTTTCTTTATTCAGATATTATTTTCTTTATTCAAGTACAGAATCATAAAAAGTTAAATTGCTTTTCATTTATTGATGATTTCGTAATTTCTCGTTCAAATAATAAACAAAGTACGAGATAATAGTTTAAAAAGAATAATAAGGAAGTAAAAAATATATATAAAATGTGAATTATAATCATTGGAATCATTATAAAAACGTACAACGCAGTAAATAAATAAAGTTTATGAAATCAGTCATTTCAAGATTATAAGAAATGCAATAAAGCTGCTCCAAATATCTATTACTTTTAAAAACACATCATAATACAGTGTTCCTAGTGTATTTGTAATAAATTTTTAAAGATAATTTTACAAAAGATCATGTACTAGTTTCGATTATGTAAAATGAAACTTTGTGGTCTTAATAAAATTTTTTATGATAATGTTAATCAAAGCCAGTATCTCAGAATTTATATTACTAATATTTACCTTTCAACATTATGTGTGTAATAAATTTGAAATCTCTAAATTAGAATTTCAGTATACTAAGAATGTGTGAGCAAGAAATAAAAATGCGTTTGTGTGTGATAGTACTAAAATTCAAGTTCATAAAATTTTAAGTAAATTAACTTGAAAAATTTTTATTAAATAAATAATAAATAATTTAAATAAAAAATTATAATAAATTAAATTATAATGATTGATAAGCAGACATTTCCAAAAGCTAAACTTGAAATTGTTTTTTGCTAAAATAAGTCAGAAACTAGAAAAAGACTCATCTTTGAGTTTTACTCTATTTAATCATAGAAAACCTGAGTGTAATTATGTTTTATAAGCATCTGACTCCAGCTCATTTTGAAGGCAATTTGTACGGCTATTAGTCAATATAAAGGCAAGTTCAAATTGATATGGAGAAACCATACCACTTTTGTACCATTCAGTTAACTGGACATTTTCTTTTATCACACATATTTATTGAAAAATGATCTGAGATACATCAGAAGAGCTCTATGGAAGCCTGATGTAAGTTATTTCAGTAGGTGCATATTATAAATTAAACGTAGTATATGAAATATAGTAATATAAGAAATAAGATATTATATATATGCATGAATACAATGATATACTAAACGATATTACTTGATAATTCTTATGTTTAAACAATAGAGTTTTGTTCTAATATATAATTTTCTACAATCTAGTGTATTAATAAATGTCATCAAAAGATTTATATTTGTGATAATCATATGTTAAAAAAGCTATATGGTGAATGTATATACTTATGTTAAAAATAATATAGTGTAGTGTACATACATGCGTAGTTTCCAAAAATGCTTTTCTTTTCATGTCATCTTTATTTTTATCCTCGTCAGTAAAAATATATGCATTATATTTGACACATGATACGCAGTCTAAGCAAAGATATTTCATATTCACAAACAGTTTTGTCATTTTAAACTTTTTACTTTTTAATTAAATTATTATGACATTGTAAAAAGACAGTTACCGTGGCGTCAAAATAATGGCTTGATCATGTTGATCTGACTGATTCGTTTGTGTTCCACGAAAGAGCTGTAACTATTTTGAGATATCAGTATGTGATTCTTGATCCATATGTCCACCCATTTTCCTGTACAATTTGTAATGATTTTATACTGATTGATGGTAACACACAACCTAATTCAGCTGTAGTAGTTCAAGAATATCTTGAGGGTCTGGGTTTGGAGTGAATGGAATGGCTGGATGAATCTCCAGACATGAATATCATACAGTATCTATTTGGCTATGTAGGTAGACAAGTTTTTGCCTTTAAATTCTCATTCAAGGTATGTTGCAGAATTTCAAAATGGTTTAAGCCGAATTTGGTCTTCCCATTTCGGTAAACGACAACTTAATTGACAGGATGGAAAATCAATGCCGCCTATAATTCCAGCTAAGGGGGTATAGCCCTTATGAAAATTATTTTGTGTTATGTATCTATGGCATTTTATCAATTAAAACTACAATTTTTCTTTTTTCCATGAATAAACCTTTCCAGTGCAATTGCTTTTTTTGTTGTTAATCATTTATGCGTTTTTTTGTGTAAACTTCTGTATTACAATCTAAACCTACCTGTTTTGTGTATATGTCATCACATTATGAAGTGTCTACATTGATCCGTTTGAAATTAGCCCAAAAATCTGATGTTTCCATAACATTTAAAAACTAGAGTACTAATCCGAATTTAGAAACGACTCAAACATTTTAAGTAACATTAACTTGAGTAATTTTTAAAAAATAAATAATAAATAATTTTAATATAAAATTATATTAAATTAAATTATAATGATTGATAAATAGACATTTCCAAAAGCTAAACTTTAAATTCTTTTTTGCTAAAATAAGGCAAATGACAAAATGAGTTCTCGTCAATTGTATTCAAATACCATTTTTTCTCGAAAGTAGCTAAAATCCATAGCTACCTCAGTTTAGAAATTTTTGTTTTTTCTAGAATGGTCAAATATTATGAATAAAATTATATTTCTGCAATTATTCAAAATCTCCTCTTAATCAAACGTGAAACAAAATATAGGAATTACACTTTAGAAGTATTAATAGGCTTTAATTTAAGACGATCATGCACTTTATTTTTTTGACAATTTTAAAATAACTATTAAAGTTTTGCTTAGTATGATAACTTGGTTCGATAAAAATAAAACATGACACACGATCAACAAAGTTATATCAGAAATTCATATTCCAATAAACATCTGAGAGATTTTACTAATAATTCTTAAAATTCACTTAAAAAATATAAAAGAAATATTAAATATTTCGTAAAAAAACTAAATAAAATAACCATACTATTTTATTTTACAGAAAAAAAGGAAAAAAAGTTAAATGCATAAAGAAAGATTATGTGCTGGAAAATGATGTGGTTAACAGGTATGCAGTAAAAAATATTTTTAGTAATGGAATACAGATTAATTTATTCTCAATAAATATTTTAAAGACAGAATCTTAAAATGTCAGGTAAATTCTTTTGCTACCTTTTGCTAAATATAATCAAACAAAGTTTTGTTAAAAATGAAAACTAAATGAAAACCCATTTCGAAATGGATTAACTTTGTGAAGCTAATACATGTGATTCCAGGATAGTCTTTCTTACAAAATGAGCTATAAATTCACTCTAAATTTCTGTAGAAATCTGAAAATTTATTTAAATAGAAAGTTTTTCATAAAAATTTATAATTAAATACAGCATTGAACACAGCATTTGAAAAGAAAATCTGAGTCATTTATTGCAATTACTCAAATATAAATAACATTATTTTAGAGCTTTTATTGATGGTCATTGATTGGCTGATTAATCTTTGAGAAGGGCCATGTAAACGTTTCTAAATTTGCCGAACCATAGATAAGCATTTTAAAGTAATGTTTCAACCAAATAGATGATATAAATGAAGTTTCTATCAACATCTCTTGACTAAATGACTACTGCTTATATAGGAACTTGCCTAGACAATTATATTTAGTTTATCTTGCCTTCCAAATAATAATATTCAGCGAGAAAATACCATTGTTTAATGTGACTACACATTCAGCCTCAATCAAATTTGCAATACGTAAAATTTACTATTCTAATTTCTTAGTGGAAACAAAAATTCTTGAATTCATCCGAATAAAATGCGAATAAAATATTTAATATATACTAATGTTAACGGTCTGAATATATTGCTGTTCTAAAAATATTACTTAAGACAAATTTTGAGTTTAGTATTTTAGGTTCAACTGCTATCAACTTCTTAAAAATATTCTAAGATATTATTATTGTATCAAGTCTATCTTCAACTTGCATGACAGCATATATAAAGAATTTTAAAAAATAATTTAAATAGTGATATCTTGGAAATGTTTCCTCAATAAGAAGCATAAATGACTTTCTTGTATTGTGCTATCAATATGCATTTAAATTAAATTCCGTTTTTTTCTAACATTTTGTGATGTAATTTCAGTGTTGAGTATTCACTAAAAATACAATCTTGCTGAAATTAGTAAAGAAAAAAATTAAAAATTTTAATAAAAATAAAGATATGATTTTTCCTGAAGTAAAATCGTAAGCAATAAAACAAATAATGTTCTCTGTTGTTCATCAAAATTGCAATGAACAATATTAAGAATGCCAATATCACTTTAAAACAATAAAAGTCTAAAATAATTAAATGATTAGAATTTAGCAGGTACAACTCCCAAATGTTCTTAGCGATGCAGTTGTTACAGTGCTCGTATGAAACACAGCATAAAAACATTCTTTAAGTAAATCCTTATTCGGAAATCGCTTTATAGGGTGACTTGAAGGAATGACACTTTGTAGAGGCGATTTTCAGTAGTGTACAACAACATCACTGATTATAATTCTAGAAGTGGATTCATTTGTTTCCCATCTAGTACCCATTATTACATCAATATTATTCTGTAAATCCTGTTTAGAAAACATAATAACCAGAATCCTTCCATGATTTTTTTGAACAATAACAAGGTATCAACAAGGTCATATTTTTTCTTCAGTATCCCTTAAAAATACCATATAAAAAAGGTGATTCTGATAGGGTCACAGATAAAACTAGTTATAAAAAGGGTTCAGTGTCGTCTTTCACATGTCCTCACTCCTTGTACAGCATTTTGATTAGTAGCATGTATGTCTACAGAAACTAGAAAAGGACTCATCGTTGAGTTTAACTCGATTTAATCATAGAAAACCTGAGTATAATTATGTTTTATAACCATTTTTCTCCAGCTGATATTGGATACAATTTGTACGGCTATTAATCAATATAAAGGCAAGTTCAAGTTCAAATTGGTATGGAAAAACCATACCACTTTTGTACCATTCAGTTAATTGGATATTTTCTTTTATCACACATATTTATTGAAAAATGATCTGAGATACATCAGAGGAGCTCTATGGAAGCCTGATGTAAGTAAATTCAGTAGGCGTATATTATAAATTAAATATAATATGGTATAAAATATAGTAATATAAAAAATAAGAAATTAAATTCATGAATACAGTAATATATGAACGATATTACTTGATAATTCTTATGTTTAAAGAATGGTGTTTTGTTCTAATATATAATTTTCAACAATCTAGTATAATAATATATGTTATCCAAAGACTTATTTTTGGGTGATAATTAAATATTAAAAAAGATATATGGAGAATGTATATACTTATGTTGAAAATAATGTAGTGTGCTTACATACTTAGTTTCCAAAAATGCTTTTGTTTTCATCTTCCTAATCTTTATCCTTGTCAGTAAAAATATATACATTAGATTTGAGAGATGATGCGCAGTCTCTGCAAAGATATTTCATATTCGAAAATAGATATATGGACAGTTTTGTCATTTTACACTTTTTATTTTTTAATTAAATTATTATCAGCAGTTAATGTGAAGGAAACAGCTAACGATGGATTTAAGTTTTCTAAATCTGGGTATATATTGTACAAAAGGAACGCATGAAATTAAAAAATATTCAAAGAATATTTTAGACAGAAGAATTTTAGTTGATATAAAGGGTAAAATATATATGTGTGTCTACCTTGTGAGACTGAATCAAACAGTTGGGACATTCTTGGTTGATTTGATATTTTATTTACTTTTAATGGGAGATCTAATAATCATCTGTAACTCAGTGGTTTTTCCCTATCATTAAGATATGCAAAGACACATATTTCAATAAAATAACATGAGACATAGGTTGCATGTTCTGTTTTAACTTTACTCGGAACAATAAATATTCGATTGTCATCATATTCTGCATGGTCTCTAGATTTCTGAGCAATAATAAATGTCCATCAACGAAATGCTGAATAGTTAACCAACTACGCCTCTATATACTACTGATGAAGTGTTGAAAAAATTTAAAAAATGCCCGAAATAATTTGACTATTTGAGTTACTGAAGCCCAGTTCAATTTCCAGCCTTATTAGAAAAAGATAAATTAATTTGTAATGCGCAGCAACTATATGTCTATGAAACTCACATCCTGCCCTTTAAAGCACCTAATATCTTGAAAATTAAATCTTTTTGCTTTCATATTACATTGTTTTATTTGATTTCCTCCTTACGTTGTAATTTTGATGATCAGGAATGTATTGCAAACGAATGCAAAAGTTAACGAACAACATCTTTTTCACTGTTCACACTTAAAAAATTACTCTAAAAAAATTTTTGGTTTATATAAATGACAAATATGAACTGGTGAAAATTTATGTAAAAATGCTATCTACCCTTTTTTGCTTAAAAAACATGTATGTATGAATGAGAGAAAAATAAAAACATAGAGCTTTTATAACAACTCGCGTAAATTTTTTTGATTTTCAAGTTTGTTAACAAAATCATTCACAATAATATTTGGAGTCCCATAATGTCTGAGAGAAGCCATTTGTCCAATGAGTTAAGGTGGCTCTTGTTCAGATAGATTTAAATAGGAATGTAACATGCTAGGCGTCTAAATGTGTTTTACATCATGTTCCATCGCCTCTATAATCAATCTCAAACTAGTCATTGTGTGTCAAGAAGACGTGTTCTAGGACGAACAAGAGCTACAAAACCTACAGAAGACTGTCTTACAGATCTTTCGGGTTAGAGTAGAAGAAACATTTCTGGTCTTCCAATTTGTTACAAATCAGTCTGTATCATCATTGAGAAGAATATCCGTTAGTAGTGTGAAGACGTTTTCACTATGCAAGCTTTTCTCTTAGGCGATTAGTTTTGTGTGTCTTTATTACCGGATGACCGAAAAGGCTCGCTTCTGTACATTTACTCAAGAGTCCAAATTCACATGGAAGAACAATTCAGGACGTGTGCTGATCTGAAGGAAATAACCACCTGATTTAATCAGATTGACACTGATGAAAGGCAGTTACCGTGGTGTTAAAATAATGGTTTGGGCAGGTTGGTCTGACTGACCCATTTGTGTTCCACTAAAGAGCTGTGAATAGTTTGAGATATCAGTATGTGATTCTTGATTCATATGTCCCTTCATTTTCCGGTACAATTCACAACGATTTCATTCTGATTGATGGTAACAAACAACCTAATTCAGATGTAGTAGCTCAAGAATATGTTGAGGGTCTGTGTTTGGAGCGAATGGAATGGCCGGATGGATCTCCAGAACTGAATCTCATACAGTATCTGTTTGGCTTTGTTAGTTCACAGGTTGTTGTCTTTAAATTCTCATTCAAGTTATGTAGCAGAACTTCGAAAGATCTTAAGCCGAATTTGGCTTTGCTTTCCGTTTCGGTAAAGGACAACTTAATTGTCTAGATGGAAAATCAATGCCGCCTATAAAGTCCAGCTAACGGGGGTATAATCCTTATTAAAACTTATTTGTATTATATACCTATGACATTTTATCAAATAAAACTACAATTTTTCTTTTTTCTAAGAATAAACTTTTCCAGTGCAATTGCATTTTTCCTTGTTATCAATTATGCATTTTTGTGTAAACTTCTGAATTGCAATCTATAAATTCCTTTTTGGTGTATATGTCATCATAATGTGAAGTTTTGACATTGATCCGTTTGAAATCAGTCCAAAAATCTGGTGTTTCCGTAACATTTAAAAACTGGTGTACCTATCAGAATTTAGAAAGGAATCAAACAGAAGACCAATTTTTATCAAAAGAGCACTAAGAATATCATGTAATTAAAATTTAGTCCAATATCAAATTAAACTGAAATTTTTGTGGAACTAAAATTATAGCTTCCATTTCTTGTGATTCATGATATTCTGTAGTTAGACAAAAATGTGTTCGAATAGGCTTTCAACAAGTATTTTTATACAAGACAACACGTATTTGAATCTATTATTTTTACAGAAAATCATCACTTGAAATGTAGACTTCAAATGTTGCTCTTTATTTCTTAAACTTTGTAAATCGTCTTAAAATATTTTATGGGACTTATTTTGGTATTCTAAATAGGAAAGGGTGAATGTAAGAATGCAATATCTGGATATCATTCACTTAAAGAAATTTCAATATAATGTTCTGTAGGGATGATCTTTCAACATGATGTATTGCATGGGATGATCTTTGGTTTGTATTCTGCAACACATCATTAGATGCTGAGGAGGAGTAATTCTAAAAAGGATTAAAAATCACTGTAAACCCCACTTCCGGTTGAAAATAACCAGCTATGATTTGGAAGGTATTTAATGGTTTTCATATGAACATCAAGCTTTATGTATGTCCATTTTGTCAGTTTACAAGTTTAAAAAAATAAAAAAATCCGTGCAATTTTTAACTAAAATTTCATATAGATTTCCACTTCTTCATGAGATAAGTAGCAGATATTCTTCGTAAAGGAATCTCTTAAAAATTTACGTAAGTGTATTAAATAATGTGACAGCAAATGAGAACATCTACTTAAAAAGATCAGATACATATTTTTCTGAATCAAGTACTATGTCTGATCACATGTGATTTTAAAACAAATAATATTGATTCCATGCAGCTATATATAATGAGCAGATCTATTGATGTTATTATGCAGGAAAATGATCTACTACTTTCGGAGAAAATTTTTAGAACTCTGGGAAGTCTGTAAATCTGGCATCTGGCAGGAAATTTCCTTTAAATCTGTGTGGAACCGAAAGACATAAAACGGTTTTGTACATACATAACTGTGTAGGTCATGCATACATAACCGTGTGAGTCTCACCAGACCTAGTGCACTCCAAATCTCTAAGTCGTCTCTGAAGGCGCCACCATTGAAGCATTTATAAAGGCAATCAAATTGTGTTTACAAATAGGTAGCAAGAAGTTACAATACGTATTAAGGGGCTTTTATATCTGTTAAACATCAGGAAGTAGCTTTAAGTATTTTCTCAGAGTTAAATACAAAATTTGACATAAAGATACCTATAATAATCAATGCAGAAACAATATACATTCAATGAAATGACAGTTAACAATTTGTAGAGTGGTTATAGCTATAGACACATTAAGCTATAGACACATATAGCTATAGACACATAAGCTTAAAAAACCTAAGCTTTTTTTTTAAAAAAATTATTATCAAAAATTTTTTGTATTAGATTAAAAATGTTTTAAAATTAAAAACGGATTTATAATGATCGAACAGTTCATTCATTTCGATACACATAGTTCATAAATTTCAATAAGTTCATAAGAAAATGTATACATCATTGCTAGTTGTGGAAAAGATTTAACTTTAAGAATACTGTTTTTACTCGTCTGTGGAAGCGTGGCCTGTATCCCGATAAATTTCCACTTCTCGTTTGATGAGATGAATTTTCCGTTTTGTTAGGAGTAATCTACGGTCACAATCATTCATTCAAGAAAAGGTTTTGTACAGGAGGTTTGCTAGGTTATCTCAATTTTGAGGCTCAACAGTTTTCCTATCACGTAATCCTATTATAAATAAGGACTTCTCCATAAACATTGGTCTTAAATAACGATTTATTAAAAGTGAGACAAGCAAAACTTAACTAATAGGTTTTAGCTTACGAAAGCATAAATTCGTGCTACCCGAAAAAAGAGTATCTGCAAGTATGTACTGATAACTACAGGATGGATGACTCAACCAATGCAGACGTAGGTGTCAATTGTCTATTATTTTTTATAGACATTCTTAGGCCCTTTTGTAACAGCTTTTGATGGTGAAATTATTGAAATTCATCAATAACTTCTACAGCTACAACATCATTTAGGGCTCTTTCCAAATGTGGTTTTCTTATGAGACTCTAAAGCTACTCTTGATTCAAAAAGTGTCATTGACTCACAAGTGATTTTCGTTCTTCAGTTGTTAACGATTGCTTCTATCTTCTTAAGCTGCTTTCAAGTGTAGGAAAAAGGTTGTCCTTTAATGGATCCCTGCCCATTATGTTGTTCGGTGTAATGCATTCCAAGTGATCATTTCTACTATTGAAGCGTGAAAGGAGGTTAGCGTACCGAAGGAAGAGATTAAAACCATGTACTCCATTGAACAACGCGTTTTTCTGGTGCTAGAGTACCACAGGTTAAACAAGAGTCCTACGGCAACAAGGCGCAGTTTTTAAGCACGATTTAATGTTCTAAAAGGACCCGATGCGAAAATCATTCGTTCGCTCTTCGCCAAATTTCAACGAACAAGCAGCGTAACTGATGATCCAGTGGGGAATGTTGGCCGCAAGCAAACTGCAGTTACACATGAAAATGTCGCCACAGTTTCTGGAATTATTCAGCGAAATTTAATGTCATCCGTCAGTAGATTTGCATCTGAGACTGGTTTGCAAGCAGAAAATACTGAGAAAGTGTCTACACATGTTTCCATTCAAAATTCAAACTCACTAGGCCATACCTGTACGAGCTGAGCAACAAAGGGTTGACTTTGCTAATCAGATGCTCACAATGGTTGATAGTGAAGGATTTGATGTTGTCTGTATCTGGTTTACAGATGAAGCACACTTTCACCTGTATGGAATCGTGAATAAACAGAACTGGCAATTTTGAGGTTCCGAAAATCCATATTGGTGTGAAGCGAACCCCCGTTTTCTCCTAAAGTTATTGTTGGGGTGTAGTATGCAGCAGAGGCATTATTGGCCCTCTTTTCATTTTAGAAACGGTCACTATTGAACGTTACGTTGCAATTTTAGAACAGTTTATCGCAACACTGCAAGTGTTAGAGGATCGACCACGTACTGAATGGCTTATGCAAGATGGAGCCCGACCACATCGTACCGAAAACTGTTTCGCTTTCTTGATGAATACTTCGGGTATCGAGTCATTGCTTTGGAATATCCCAAATTTACTGGTGCAGGCATGAATTGGCCTCCATATTCACCGGATTTGACACCCTCTGACTATTTTTTGTGGCGCATATTGAAAGACATTGTCCACTCGAAGCATCCCACCATGCTGGACGAGATTGAATCGGCGATCTGTGTGGCATGTGAATCCATTTCTGTTGAGACACTACGAAATGTGATGGCAAATTTCATTCTTCGTTTGCGCCACCTCTGTAGTGCCAATGGTGAACATTTTGAAAAGATTGTGATGTGAATTTTTGCAAAGGATGTTTTCATAGATTATTTCATTTATGTATGCTGATTTGAACTGTACAGCGTACAGCGTCATCTTCTAGCAGCTTTTGTTACAATTATTTCAAACTGCTGTATAATATTCTTACAAATTTCACAATAAACATACCGTTTACTGCCTTCCTCTATCGATCTTTGTTTTCGAGATATTTAATTTTGAAATCAGGGAGTCCTTTTATATATATATATATATATATATATATATATATATATATATATATATATATATATATATATACACACACACACATATATATATATATATATATATATATATATATATATATATATATATATATATATATATATATATATATATATATATATGTATATAATGTATATACGAAACATTATTTTTAGAATTTAATAAATCTTGATAAATCAAGAAATTTACTAGTCATGATAATTCCAATATTTTAATTCACGTCACTTCCCACGTTATATTTTCCTCATATATGAAAAATTATTTCATTGGGGTCGTTCACATTGATAGCTAACAAGCAAAATCATTTTTATATCATTAATTCTCATATTACTCTGACATAAATTCATGATCTTTGGCATATTGTAAATCTTAATATTTATAATTTTTTTCATATAATAAGTGTATATATCTTATTATATGAAAAAAGGCACTTTTCTACTACTTTCTGTATAGAAAAATGCACTACTTTCTGTAATGTATAATTTCTTAACTACGATTCCACAACATAGAATAAATGTTATCCATGACGGTTAACAAGACAATGCAAATTTTCTTAACTGTTTACTTTTTGTAAAATTTTTGTTATTAAAATTTTACAAAATGTAAAAAGATTTAAAATAATAAAGTTCTTTTATAAAAAGATATTTTTACTGTATTTACTTTTGCTTAAAACTGGCCAGTCAATTTGCTGGTAGTAACAAACATAGTGTAATGTATTCCCACTAATGAAGAGAGAATTCGAGGTGGAACCATATCGCTACGCAGTCGCATTTATTTCATCAGAGTTTTAATAAAACACTGTCTACCGTTAGGCTTAAAATAAATGTCAAATTTTTTACGATTTATTTACATATTCAGTGTTTCAGGATGATTAAAGTATATAAAATTTCAGTATAAAATACATAATAATTACAATTACATAAGTAACATATTAACCATGCAGTCGTATGCAGGCTTCTTAATTATATGTGCTATTATAATTATTGTATACATTACTTGCACTTATTAACCTTAAAATGGTTTGGTTTTTTTCAGAAAATACACATTTCAATAAATTATTAAATATTTATTGCATATAAATTATTAATTACTCATTATTTAAATAAAATATTGTAAAACGAAATGATTTTATTATTTTTGATATTACAAAATTAAATTAGTTTCTCTTCATTTTAGCTTCTTTGCATACCATTTGTAAAAACGTTTTATTTGATAGCTTATCTTTGGTGTACTTTTATTATTAAAAAATATGCAACAAATCTTTTTTTATGGTTAGATCATTTTTCATATTTTCTTAAAAAAGCATATATTATTAAAATCATTTGTTATTTAAAATTGGAATTCAATATCCATTATATTAAAATTGTGCAAAATTATGAGTCACGTTATTAATTCCTCTTCTGGACTACAGGAATGTCTTTTCTCGATTAGTTTCTGTTCCCTTTGTAAATTTATCAGTAAAATTTTAGATTTTTCTGATTTAATATTAATATTGCTATGAATACAATGTTTCATTTATCTAAGTATACAGTATCATTTATGAATTGATGTATTTTTAAATTCATGTTTACAATTTTTTTATTTTACTTAGTGTAACTGCTTTAAATTGCTTTTTCTTAATATAATAATTAATATATTAAATGTCAAATCTTATATATTAAGGTATGTTTAATATTTTATTATATTAAATTCCGAAATTTATTTCGTTTATAAATATTCTATTCTAAATACTTTTACACTTTCTATATGGTAATTATCGAATAACGTAGCATTTTAACCCTTTGGATATAAGTATGAATCGAAACATTTTGAATATAGTTGAATGTTTTATAATATTAACTGCTTTAAGTTACACTAATAACAAAATAATTTGATTGTTTAACGGAGAAGAATTTAATAAATGCTTTACCAAAAGGTTGTGAAAAAAACTCGTTAGGTAGAAATGTAGATATAGAAAATATAATATCTTTTAATTTTATTGTTTTTTAATTACTTTCATTTATAATTTTAAATTTCTATTTAATTTTGAGATACATAAAAAGTATGAATATTTATTTGAAAAAGTTCAGTTTAATCTAAGAATTTGTATTGAAGTATTTTTTCAAATATTTTTCACGGATCATTCATCTTCAATCTTTTATATATACTATATGTTTACTGAAACCATGCATTATATTTAACAAAAGATTCACATAGTTGAACATTTTAAACAATAATAAGAAATGCACTTGCAATCATTATGTCATGTGTGTGTGAATCTTACAATAATATCTTACAAAAATCAGCGAGTATAACTTGTTCGAAAACACGTTATCTTTTATTTAAAACATATTTAAAATGTAAAATTTTTGTTTCTATGATTCACGAAAATTAATTTTTAAATAATTTTCCTTTCTTTTGTAAACATTTATTTTTTGCATCCAATATTGCAGCTACACAAAAGTATATAATCGATGAAGCGAAAGAATGTATGACAGCACTATATTGATACGATGTTATAGTATGCACACGCACAGCCACACTACCTACCTTCTTACTTACTTACTAAAACTATTGAATTTGCTTCTGTTCTATCCACATCACACTAAGGATGAGATATTGTATTCCACTGAGATTCTAACGCACATAAAGCCTATAAGGATGATGATTTTCGGTTAAACTAAGTATCGAACTCATAAGTACGAATACGCCGTTTTTTCCCGCCAGGCTAAAACAGTTTGTATCAAATTAAAATCAATAATTTTGAACATTCTTCACACAATGCCATGCTAAATATTAACACTTCGACATTCATTATTCCAATTTTTTTATTTCGAATAAATTTTCTGTTTATTTTTATTTAAATACTAATTTTACCATAAATTTGGTAAAAAACATTTTTTCGTAAAATAAGTATTGAAATTTATACACCAACAAAACAGTTGAATCATGGTTAGAGTGTGTTTAGAGTGTCTTCTTTAAAAATATTTATGTAAATCGAAGTAATATGCATAATCTTAGAAAATGATACATATTTTATAATTGAATAGAAAATTATGTCATATGAAAACTAGGTTAGTAAATTAAGAAATATTTTTAAATCCTAGTTCCTAATAATCATTTATGTATCTTGATTTCATTCATTGGCGCAGTATTTGAAATAGGTAAGTAAAAATACCAGGAATCTGGATTTTCTGTACCTCTGAGGAGCTTGAAAATTTAATAAAAATTATGTAGACAATATACATTCACGGAATAAGATGAAAGATTTCTGAATCATTTTTCTGGAAAATAAATGTGTTTTACAACTTATAATAAGTTGAATTCATTATTTCAAACGAAACAATTATTAAAATATTTTTTTGCTAAATAATATGTACTATTTGGAATTAATAAAAACTGATTTGAAAACAATGTGTACATTTTTCATTGAACAGAAGCTAGGAAAAAATAAATTGTATATATCATTGTTGAGTTAAATACAAAGTTTTTTATCATGGTTTATTTATTTATTTTTTTATTTGGGAAAACAAAAATATCTCCCTGTGCACCAAGGAATACCATACAGGGCCCGAAGGTACAACAAATGTACTACAAAACAAATCCAAATAATACATAAGATGAAAAAAATAATAATAAAAGAAGGCAGAGAGAAAAAAAGAGATATAAAAATGAAAAATGAATTAGATAACAGCATGGATAAATTTTACAAAAAATTCAAAATTCTCTTTCTTAACTAGGTCCACCATAATCGGGGGCCACCTGTTATTTAAGTCTTTACAAAGCTCGTTCCTTACTACTGAAACAGATGGGCATTCAAGAAGAAGGTGAGAAGGGTTGTCACTCCCAGAGTTGCACTTGCACACCTCACTGTTTTTAATGTGGAAACGGTGTAGGTAACTATTGAATTCCCCATGCCCAGTGAGGGATTGCGTGATTTTAAAGTCAGTGTAAAACCAGTAGTTCTTAATTCTGCATTGAACTGAAGGGAAAAAATATTTTGTCCACTTACAATTAGGAGAGGAAATGAAACCTGAGTTCCATTCTGTGATAATCTTCTTTTTGTAGTGGCTTTGAAAAAAAACTTGGGTAAGCTGGTATTGAGTTTATTTGGAAGTGAAAGAGAATATTTGGCCAGGAAATCCACTCTTTCATTTCCATACACACCACTATGACCCTTGACATGGAAGAGAGTGAAGGAAATATTCTTGATATCACACATATTAATTGAAATCTGGACTTCTACTATAAGTCTTTCAAAACTAGTTACATCTTGTAGAGCCAGTAGGGATGACATCGAGTCACTGCAAATTAGAAATTTTTGAAAAGACTTGCTTATTGCATCTTTAACAGCAAGATTAATTCAGAGTAACTCCGCTTGGAAAATAGAACTGTAATCACTAATGCGTTATACCTGATGACTCACTTCAAAACCATTCTGAAAGCATATGTATGCAAAACCTACTTTTTCATTAACTTTACTCCCATCTGTAAAGTAAATTAGATCATAGTCTTCTTCCCTAACGCTATCAAATGCAGCAAGAGGAGCAGGAGATCTTGTAGATGAATGAGGTAGGGAAGAAAAGTCCAAATCACCATCAAGATGGTTAGAAAAAGAGTCTTGAGCATAACGATAAGCCTCATTTTGATGAAGTATGACAACATCAAGAGGTGGAAGACCAGAGAGAAGGAAAAGAGCATCATAACTGATTGTTCTATATCCTCTAACAATTCTCAAGAACAGATTTCTTTGTATTTTCCTGATAAGTTTTCGGTTTCTTATTTTCCTCAAACTGTCTTCCCAAATTCGAGAAGCATAAAGAATAACGGGAACAATGCCTTGTTTATAAATCAATTTTGAAACTTCGAATTTAATACCGTAACTGTTATTGCAAATTCTATGCAATGCATTAGTAAGAATGTTAACCTTAGCTAAAATGTATTTCAAGTGTTCCAGTGAAGTTTACTATCGACAACAACGCCCAGATATTTCATTTTATCTACAACTTCCAGATAATTGCTACCCATAGCAAGATTGATAGTGGCATCAATGTTGGCCTTTTTGTGAATCATCATTACTTTGCACTTCGTATGATTAAATTCCAGCTTGCAATGTTCAGCCCAATCATGAATAAAATCAAGAATATCTTGAGCAGTACGGCATAAATCGGGAAAGTTTTTGTTCTGGACAATTACGAGTAAGTCATCTGCGAAAGCAATTTGCCAGCACTTAAATGAAATCATTTTTTTTAGTAAATCATTCATAATTAGGTTCCAAAGAAATGGGCCAGAAACAGAGCCTTGTGGACATCCTTTTTGGATGTTAACTACTTTCGACTTATTGCCAAGAGTGAGAACAGCCGTTCTGTTGTTCAGGAAACTGAGGAAGAGATTGAGAATATTTGAAGGAGTATAAGCCTCTTTCACTAAGGAAATAATAAAGGGCCACCACGCGTTATCAAACGCTCCTTTTATGTCCAATGAAAGGAGAATAGTGAACAAATTTTTATTTTTCCCTTCCTTTACATTGTGAACAAGTCGCAGTGGTGCATCCTCAGTAGATTTCTGTGGTCTGAATCCATATTGGTCTTTACTAGTATAATTGCGATTGTTAAGATGCCATCTTAGTCTGTTTGTAAGTAGCTTTTCGAGACATTTTCCAATGCAAGGCAATAAGCTAATACATCTAATATTCTTAAGGTGCGGTCGCTTAGAGTTCAAACTCTTTGGGATTAAGACAACTTTAGCATTTTTCCAAAGAGCAGCGAAAAGAGAAAATTGTAAGCAAAAATTTAATACAGCAGGAAGAACCGAAGGAGAACACTGATGAAAGTATTTAATCATTTCATTGGAGATGTAATCCACGCCAGGAGATTTTCCAGTGGCCAAACCGTGAATAACAGCATTAACTTCATTGATTGTAAAAGGTACATCATCTCCTACAGAGTAGGCCTTGTTAGAGTGTTCTCGAATGTTTTGTTGAAACGAATTATCGTTAGAAGGATTGTCTTCTGGGAATGAAAAATTTGAGATTGTACTTAGAGATTCTTCAAAAGAAGATGTGAAGTGACCTGAAGTGGCTCGACAGTGATCTCGTAATCTCGACCCGGTAGTCTCATGCCAGTAATCTCGAAACTTTTACTAAAGTTTCTCTTCATGCCTTTATAAATCTTCTTCCATACATTTGTAGGGATAACATCAGACTTTCCAGTAATTTAATTTTGAGTTATTAATTAAGTTCTTATACACTTCTTTAACGTGGAGGTAATTGGATTTAAAAACTTCCTTGAGAATTGGGTTTTTGGCTCTTTGAAAGCGACATCTTGAAGCATTTAACTTTTTATGCATGCATGCTATTTCAGAAGTCCACCAAGGAACATTTCTTTTATCATAATACTTGAAAGGAATAGCTATCCTTCCGGCAGAAATCAGGACATTTTGAAGCTCAGAAATAAAACTTTCTCGGCAAATAGGGTCATTACAAAAAGAAAGCTTATCCTCAGAATTACAATTATTTATAGCCTCATAATATTTAGTCTGAAAAAGAAACCAATTTGCTCTTCTACAGTCAAAGATTTGAGGCCTGTTTTGGTGTAAAGAGTTCGTAGTATTATCAGCAAAGACAATTTCAAAATAAATCATCCTATGGTCAGAAAGCGAGTCGCAGTCAGGAATAGACCAAATGATGACATCTTGCACTAAACTTTCCCCAACAACAGTAATATCAACATAGCTAGAACCTTGAGTTGAACAGAAGGTAGGACCGAAATCCTCATTAATTGCAAACAGTTGTTTGGTACTGAAGAAATCACATTGCTTATCTCCTCTAGCATCTGAATAAGGACTAAACCAAACATTATTTTTCCTATTAGAGTCCATTCCCCAAATAAGTCGAGAAGAATTAACATTAGACATGAAAGAATCAATCTTTTGTAAATCAGTATCTATATTGCTGCTCGGCTCAAAGTAGTAAGAAAGCAGAGTAAAATCTAAATCCTTTACAGTGATTTCCAAGGAGATCATGTTAGAATCAGAGTAATTATGATAAACAAAGGTAGAAATATCATTCGAGGGAATGATGATCGCTGATTTTATAAAATCTGATTGGGAATCAAAGAATACTTTGTAATGGCTAGGAAACCCGGGAAGATTCCCTTTGTAACAGTGAGGTTCTTGAGTCAATGTAACATCAATATTATCAGTTTCCATATTGAGAATGAGTTGCTGCGTTGTAATTTTAGACTTATGTAGATTTAATTGGACAAAACGTAAAAGAGAACAATAACTATTATTCATAATCAATGCGAGAGATTGATAATTACTTCATGAAAATTTCACTCGGGAAGCAACTATCATAAGGTTCATGATAAATATTAACTCTTTTTGAAGGATTTTTACTTTTATTATTAAATCTAGCACAATTGACACAAATTTGATGATTTCTATTAGAACACTCTGAGCTTTTATGGTTACCTGAACAGGTAAAACAAGCAAGGTGGTTTTTACAATCAGTAGCCTTATGATTATAACCCAAACATTTGAAACATCTATATATAATAACAAAATCATCAACTTCACATACAGACCAATCAAGCTTGAGAGATCCTAACCTTAAAATTTGTTTACGGATATTAGGTGGAACACTAATAATAATATGTCTTGAGTCCCCAAATTTCTTTAGTGTAAAACGAACTTTAGACTCTGAAATTTCTTCCTCAGATACCGAAATATAAAAATTTTGCTCAAATAAGACCTTGATAAGTTCATCATCATGTAATGAGCTAGGAACGTGTTTAATAATAATGGCAGGATATTTTCGTTTAGCAAGTGTTCAAGAAAGAGAGGTGCAATTTTCAGCCAGAACATCACGAAATTTTTTCCTGTCATCATCAGACACTCATTCAACCAACAGTTTATCATTTGGAAGACTTCTTACGTTTTTGATACCAATTTTATTGCTTCTTGGATTGACTTGCGTTTTTATGATGTTTTTAATATCTCCAGCTTCAAATGTTTCTTATTCATTTGCACAGATAATGAGACTGCATTTTTTTCCATCGCTCGTTTATTCTTGATAAGTTTCTGTAGATGGCGCCACTACACTCGCGTACGAATTCTTCTCATGTATTTTCATTAACACGTTTTCATAAGCTATACGTGACTGTACATTTTTAAATTTATCAAAATTTGAGTAAATAAGACAACGTAACTCACTCAAAGCATTCTTTGCATCTTCCTTCATCTGTTGATTCATGTTTCATCTGGAATTAATCGCATTTTCAACGGTTTTTAATTGATTTTCGCAGGAAGCATAACAACACCAATGGTGTCCATGTTGCCCTTTATCATGGTTCTAAATATTTATAAAAATTATTATATTTTTAACATGCATATTACTAAATTTGAAATAATTATTCTTATATTGAACAAAATATTCAGCTGTGATTTAATTCTTATGTTATCACAAGTCTTAACAAAATAATTATAATTTCAGTTAGTATTAATAACAAAAAGAATATTTTTCAATGAATAAAATTCTGTCTATACTAAACAAATTATTTAATTTGATCCATTAAATAGTTAGTAAAAAACATAACTATTATAAGAATAAAAATAAGATAATTTTGTAAGATTAAAACTAATTATTCTTATTTTAGTAAGTTTATTTATTTTCAGAAGTGTACCATTTCTTTATAAATACGCAATTTCAAAGGTACATTTTCTTGTAAATCGTAAATTACTATAACTAAAAAAAACGTTACTCGTTTATAGAATCATATTTTTAACTAAATTTTACGAATGGATAAATCAATTAAAACAATATAAAAATCATAATACTTTAATGACAATAATCGATAACTTACGATGATTAAAAAACTATTTAATTATGTAAAATTATATCGACCTTGTGAATACAAGCAGTTTTTATCATTAAGTAGCTATAGCAATGTTATCACCATTTCTATAAAATTTGTGTGTTTTACATTAACTCCTGAATTAATGTAAATAAATTACATAAAATTTATATAAAAATGATGATTAAATTATGTTTTCAAACAAATTTTAGTGAAATTGTTTTTTCATCTTTGTGATGCATAAATAATTCCATTGATTATTAATTAAAAGCTCCGCTTACACATATCATTCAAAACAACTTTATGGTTTTGGATCAGAGTGAACACACACACACACACATACAGAAAATCATTAAAATAATTTACAAATAAAAATTCAAGAATTCTGGCTATACATATAATACATACAAACATATATATATATATGTATATATATATATATATATATATATATATATATATATATATATATATATATATATATATATATATATATATATATATATATATATATATATATATATATATATATATATATATATATATAGTTACATATGACTGTAATACATTCATAGTATACCTAAAGTATAATATATTCAGATGTGATAAAAATACTCAAATTATTACACTTTATTCAATATAAATAATTTGAACTAATTTCTAAAAAATAAATAGCATTATCTCTTATCAAATATTAAGACTGATAAATAGAATAAAACCATACACACATTAATAATAATTTTGTTTTATCTATAATTGTGTTTAAAATTGAATCAAACATATTTTTTAAAAGAAAATTTTGCATATTTATGTATTTTACTTGTCAGCGTATATAATCAGAAATTCTGCAATATGACGACTGAGGGATTTTGTAAAATGACGAAGGAGTGACTGGCAATAGGGGCTGATGAGAAAAAGGAAAAATCATTCATTTATCTTCAATATTATAAAAGATTATCTTAAATATTTATGATCATAAAATGTTAATTTTTTAAAAGATAATCCATATATATATATATATATATATATATATATATATATATATATATATATATATATATATATATATATATATATTATATATAAATGTGCACAGCTACGGCGAAATAAAGATTTATATTTCGTATCTACGAAATAAAGATTAAGAAATAATTTTCTATAGTGTAATATGCTTATTTTTGCTATGCAATTAATTTAGTTCCTTTAAGTAGCTAACAAAAAACTATGCCATTGTTTTCATAATAAAAGTTTCTAGTGGGAACTTAACGCTCTAACTAAAAACAGCATAGTCAATTCAAATTAAAAGAACATTTTAAGATATTTTTGCGTAAAAATATACAAGTATACGGAAAACTATTCACAAAAACTGAAACATCAGAGTCTTGAACACAGCATACTTCCTTAAGAAATTCTTTGGCAGAATAAAGGCCAAAAAGATGATGCTTTTAAAATGCTTTTAAAATTTTACAAGTGAATGAAGCTGTTTCCTCAAAATTAGTTGTGTTTATCAGTTTATCATAATTAAAACAATTTATATTGATATGTAAATCTGCACCATTGGGAGAGATCTACCTTAAATTTAATCTTATTTAGGAAAAATATTCATGGTGAAAGACAAATTTATTTTATTTGTTTACATATTCTGAATAAATAAAAAAATTTCAATGTTTGTTATTTTGTGGAAATTAGAAATATTTATATTCTATCAATAAAACCAGGTAAACTGAAGTGAAAGGCATTTCTAATTATGGATAAATTAAATTATTGAATAAATACTAAAAAAATACATTTTTACAACATTCCATTACATCTAATCATACATTTGAAATGATTGCTTATAACGATAACCTTCGATCATTTCGGATGTCAATTACCTAATTTGTCTTTTAAATATATATATATATATATATATATATATATATATATATATATATATATATATATATATATATATATATATATATATATATATATATATATATATATATATATATATATATATATATATATATATATATATATATATATAAATTTATATGTATATGTAATTTCTCTTAAAGGGTCTCTAAACTGAATTATCACCAGTTGAATTTCATGATTGATTATTAAAATTAATATAGACGCATATGCGTATTAGATAAAATCTTTAGCTATTGATATATATATATAAGACGTTTGTAGTCCAATAAAATTTTGTCTTGATAAAGTTGTCGGAGTTAAAAATCATAAAATCAAATGCAACGAGGATGAATGCCGAATAAAAAAAATGCATGGTTTTGCCCAAAAGAAAATCAGCAGAGTTTTCAACAATTTCCTTAATGCTATCCAAACAGAATATATATAAAGTCATAATGTATCCAGAGTCGAAAGTTTGCTGTAAATACTGCATGATTAATAGATATTGGGATATGCAAATACATTCAAGAGCTTTCCACATTTTGTCAACTGAAAGAAGTTTATATTTTTGTTTTAAGAGTGTATCTTTTTTTACTTAAAATACTAAGTGAATTTATGTTCAAAAAGTTTCGTATTTAAATTAGTTCTCTCTTCTAAAGACAAATGATAAGCATTTACGCATACAAATAAATATTAGAGGGAATGAAAATTAATGTCGTTTATTGTTAAGGGCATAATTAAAAGCAAATCCGTGTAAGACAATCGAGGAACAGTCAAATGCTCTTAACCAACCTTGCTCGACCATCCAAGAACATTTGCAACAGATTGGTAAAACAAACAGAGCAGGTGTTTGGGTTCTACATAATCTGTCTGAGGAAAACAGAGCTAACCAATCTACGTCATGCAACTTATTACTTCAACGGTACAATACAGAAATGTTTTTTGATCATTTGATCACTGCAGATGAAAAATGGGTCCTGCATAAGTCCAAAACTTAAAAAACAGTGACTCTCTCCGAATGAGCCGCCACGAAAGGACTGTTAAGCCAGGTTTACATCCAAAAAAGGCGTTTGTGTGTGTTCGGTGGGGTATTCGTTTATTGCGTGTGTTCGTGCATTTTGAAGTGCTTAAACCTGGAGAAACAGTCAATGCAAACCTTTATTTTGAACAATATTAATCATTTATTGAAAAGTATCCAGCGATTATGAATAGAAAAGGCATTATTTTGCTAAATGCTAGAAAAAATTAATGGATTTGGGTGGGAGTATTGCGCCTCACCCATCATCTCGCCTGACATTGCGCCAATGAATTTCCATCTATTCCGTTCAATGCAACACTTCTTAAGAAAAAAATTTGGATGTTATAAAATTTGCCCTCTCCAGATATTTTACTTTAAAACCAATTGATTTTTATCGATCCGGCATTGAAAATGTTCTCACTAGATGACAAAAGGTTGTTTCCAATGAGGATGATTACACCATTGACTAAAAAGAAAATTTTGTAAGAAATTTCTTTATTCTGTGAAAAAATGATATGATTTTCCTGTCCTCCAAATATGACGCATGTAATGATTGTAATAAAACTGTTGATTTAAGAAAAGAAAGACCAGTATTTGCATTTTTTTAAAGAATTAATAAAAACAAAGGTGACATATAACATATGTTGTGAAAAATGAGCAATAATTTAAAACGCCATTTACAATAGAGTGGTTAGTCCGCAAGTCGTCCAATGGTTCTTTTGCCCTTGATGCAGAACCTCAGATATCTCCGCCGCCATTGGTGAGATGAAAGAACAAAGTAATGATTTTTATCCTTTTAATCCTTTAAAATTGATTGAGTATTCGGAAATAAAAATTAACTAGGATTGATTCCACTACATATTCAAAAGTGTGCAAATTAAATAAAAAAATTATAAATAAACACAAGCAGGAAGTCAATATAGAATCGTTATCAGTTAGTCAGACAGGTCCTAAGATTATCAACTATTGAAGCAGAACATTTTGTTGATTCATGCTCCTATTAATTACACATATTCATTAATGAAACTTAAATTTGTTTTCTGATTAATTTGAGCAGTCATTTATCAAGTGTCACGCAATATATGGAATGTGAAAAACTAGGATAGTGATGTAATGTTCATATTGTGCTTAATAAGTAAATTGTATTGACCTAGTCAAAAAGCAGATATAAAAATATCAATCTATTTTGTCTATAATCGAAACAAAAGCTACATCACACACGGAGAGATAAATTAAAATATAAATAATCAATTTATTTGTTACCAGAAAAATGATGATAGAACAGACAACCAGAAAAATCAGAAGAAATTATCGCAGAATTTTAATAACATTAGTTCGATATGTTATATAAATGTCAGCATAAAGATTGTATAAAGAAGAGGAGTTGAGTCTTTCACAATCCCGAGAAAGAGCACATTGTATGTCTGAATAAGATGCTATTTAAAACACTGTTTGGCCCAATTTGATATATTTTTAATAGATAATATAATTACATTTGAATTCTTAATTTAAAATGTTTGTTTTTTCTTGAATACACAATATAGAAAAAAGGCATGCATGAAATTAATTTATTTAAGCCAATTTTCAAAACTACAAATTACAAAAGCTAATCTAACATATTTCAACTGATCAAAACAATCAAAATGTTAGTAATACATTTTCTTGATACATTTTACACAAATTTACCATGTTCTTAATCTTTTAACATACCATTTGCACATTAATGTTCACACCAAGGTGCATTTGTAGGTAAAAAAAAACCAGTTAACAAGTCGATTAATCAGGACTTCCATGGGAATATTGTGATCAGATGACCAACATGATGGTACACACATTTCATTCTCATGAGAATGTTCATCAGAATGACTAGAATGACCAGAGTGCTCCTTAGAATGACCAGAGTGCTCACTAGAATGACTAGAATGCTCACTCGACTTAGCTTGAACGCAAATCATGTAGAAACAGCCCACGAGGACCAAAAGTATGAAAACATTTTTCAAAGACATCTGTGGAGAAGAATAGATTGTAGATGTGTTAGTATACATGAAAGATATATAATACATTCATGCACACAGTAATTATAAGTATGCATTTAAATATTACCATTCAATAACGTGTCCGTGATTAGTTGTTGAAATTTTCAATGTAGTAAGATCGATTTATTAATAGAGAGAGAGATTAAGAAACGCAGTGCAAACGTGAAATTTTATATAGTATCGTGTGAAATATTTTTAAATTCAAAATAAATTTTCCATGAAAATAAAGGGAATATGAGGCTTATTGTGGCATACTTTTAAAAATTAAACTCCAATTTTTATAATCTTTAGCGAAAATAACAAGACAACCACACAATAGAAAAATTTTATTTTCGAGTAAACTTAAGCAATTTCATTCTTTAACCAAGCAACTTAGAAAAAAAATGAAATTCTGTTAAATAACATTATTTTGGTAGTATATTTATAGTAACGAACTTAAAATGAAAATCATTGTTCTAAAAAGGAAAACCATTCCAGAAAGAAAGAAAATCATGGTATTTCTCTGCTTGTTAAAAACAAACAATTGGATAATGTTTTTGCCCCACATTTTACATTTCTCATCATAGTTACGTAAAAAAATGAACTTCAGGTTTGAAGGTTTAGTAAGAATTAAAACATTCTCCTAATTGCATATAAAAATTTAATTGTACCTTTCTGTCATTGTCAATATTAGAAAGTTTGCAGAATTTTTCAAGAAAATTCATCTTGGTTATGAAGTGAACAATTTTATAAATATTTATATAATCGAAAAGTATTTCATCTACAAAAAATGCGTTGCAATATTCAAGCAAGATTAAGGCTAGTGCTTCCTTACTTCAATTTTTTTCCATTAAAGAATATTCAACTTTATTCCTATACATTCAATTTACAGTCTGCAATATGTTTGACTTTTTGGATAATGATTTTGCCCCACATTTTACATTTCTCATCATAGTAACCTAAAAAATGAACTTCAGGTTTGAAGGTTTAGTAAGAATTAAAACATTCTCCTAATTGAATGTAAAAATTTAATTGTATCTTTCCATCATTGTCTAAATTAGAAAGTTTGCAGAATTTTTTAAGAAAATTCATCTTCGATATGAAGAGGACAATTTTGTAAATATTTTAATAATCGTAAAGTATTTAATCTACAAATAATGCGTTGCTATATTCAAGCAAGATTAAGGCTAGTGTTTTCTTTCTTCAATTTTTTCCATTAAAGTATATTCAACTTTATTCTTATACATTCAATTTATAGTCTGCAATATGTTTGACCTTATCAGCTATAGATAAAAAATATAAAGGTTATAAAGAGCTGCTAGAACCGATGTTTTGCTCAAATATGATTTTTAAAAGCTAAAAATATGACACAATAAAATGAAAATACATACGATTCGAGTAACAATAACTACAGTAAAACGAATCAAGTAACTTAGTTTACTGAAGAGAATAAAACTATTAAACTACAGAAAATGAAGGATATGAGGACTATAAATTATTGGTCTTGAGTCAATATTTACCAGTAAAAAGAAATAAGATCTCTCTATTGATTATGATATCGCTAAAATATAATCATGTCATCATTCAACATGAAAATATATTAACAGATTATTTTTAAATGTAAAAAGTTCAAATATAAGTATACACAATACTATTTATACCATTTTAAATACATCAATTTTATGAAACAATTCAGATTTAGTTTATAAAATAAACATATAATTTACTTACTTTTGATATTAAGTACAACCTCAAGATTTCCCTATAATGAGAGCAAGGAAAAGATATAAAAAATTAGCAAAGTATCAGTATTTCGAGATAATGGTACTTGTAGTATTTATAAACACTTTTTATCGCTGACTAATCTACTTTAATGCAAACAAAATGTTTGCATAATAGCTATTTTGAAAACTTTATAGAAAAATTGTGATCAAGGGAAATGTAATTGTGCAATTGCGGGTACACAATGACTTTACACATTAATATTATTTCCTGTTTTCAAATATTCTAGAAAATGTTTCTAGAGACTTGTATTCCTAATTCCTTGCATTATCAATAAGTTACATACAATTTGCAAATCAATCTATTAATCTATAAGGTCAATATTTTCATAATTCTAATATATATATGAAATTAATTTAAACTTTGAGCAATGAAAACTTTTATAATTTCATGTTACATAATTCAAGTTTTGAGTTTTTATATTTATTTTATTTTGCTCTATATAATATCTTTCATTCCCCCCTCTCTCTCTCTCTATTATCAAGAAATAAGTAATTTTCATTAAAATTAACAGAAATTTAAATAGTTTAATAGAAAATACAAATTAACTTGCATTTGTGTATTAATTACAGGTAATGGATAATTTTCTTTTGTGTTCGCAAATTTTTATTCCCTCTTATATACTGAATTCTTCTTTTACTTTCTATTATAATAATGTTTTGTGTTAATTAATGGATATATATATATACTATATATATATATATATATATATATATATATATATATATATATATATATATATATATATTCAGACTAATATCCAGCTCCTACAAATAAAAGTGAATTTTTTAACTAATACCAAATATCTATTCTGAAGTAGAAATCAAACCAATAATTATTAAACTGACAAACAAACTAACTAATAATTATTAAATATTGTTAATAGCATTCATGATAGCTAATCTTGTATTTTAAATTATTGCCTGAAAAATGTATATTTCAACTGCTGTGTTGATTTATTTTCTTCTTTCAAATTACTTACATGAAAGGACTAATCTTAATTAAGAAAAAGTAATATTTTATATGATTACCTTGAGTTGGAATTTTTTATACAGTTGTTGATATGATTTTTGAATTTTAATGATTTAAGAAAAAAATCACCAAAAACTGAAATTATATTCTTTGAAAATGTTAAACGATTTTTCTAATAAAACTTTTAATTAATTATAAATACCATTTTATTTTACTATCCAAATTTACATGAATATTGTCCTCAAATATTATAATTTAAGAGACGCGCCTTGTGTTTAAATTCTTTCTATAAAATGTATGCTAGTTCACAGATCTAATGGGTAATTAATCTTATTATGAATATGTGAATATTATCCGAGCTCCGTAATTCCGTATTAATATATTTTTTCAAGTTATAGTCTTTCTTCATAACATTTGAATGCAATTTTAATTTTAATATTTTAATTCTAATTGAAATTTCCTACTTCAATTTTTTTCCATTTGTTTTTTGGTTCAAAGATAAACTCTATATTAAACAGTTAGAAGCAAAATCTTTGAAACAATTGCGTCTACAAAATCAAATCAAACGACAAATTTAAAGCACAAAAAATCGAATCTATGTAAGAAGAATTTTTATGATCATTTACACTTCTGTTAATAATAATTAAATAAAATAACAATTTTAGTTACATAACTTTTAAAGTTACAAAATGGTAAAATATTTTACTATCACTCATTTCTAAGTTTAGAACAGAGTTAGAACTTAAAATAAAAATTTTATTTGTTTTAACAGACTTCCACATTTTATTATCTTAATCTATATTTTGATTTTTATGCATACAAACTTAATTTAATAGCCTAAATTAACACGCATTATGTACAAAATATTTTTGTAAAAAATTAGCTGTTCTTATCAGACATTATACAGCTTTTAAGCGAAGGGATGAAAGTTTATTAAGGAAGAGAATTTAATTCCCTTTTAGTATAACAGTTATACCAACGAGCTTAACAGTTTGCACTTTTTTTTAAATGTTTTGTTTATTTTTATAAATGTATAACTAAGCAAAATAAAATTGTTTGAGTTTAAGGGTCATATTTCTCTTTGATCATCTTAAAGTTGTTTTTTTATCTTTCGAAATGATAGAACACAGATTCAGTTTTTAATTAGGTTTTAAATTAAATACAAATTTTCTAAATTGTACTGACAAATTCTCAAGCATACGAAACTATCCATTTTAAGTAATTGTTAAATTTTATTTCTAATTTGAAAAGAAAAGGAAATGAAAATCTAACTTGCAAATTGATTGGAATATACTATCTTTTAGACTAATAGTGTAATTCATAGCATATATGTATTGAATTAATTTGTTAACTTACTAATAGGAGATAAATCAGCTTTTTGTGCATAATTTTTTTACACCATTTAATCTTGCATAGTTTCAATATATTGTTAAAAGATGTAACAGATAATTTTTCACCATTCTATTTATAGAAGCAAAATTTATTCTTATTATTTAATTTATTCTTATTATAAACTAAGTTCCTTTTTTATATCTAGTAAAACTGAATTTGAGATTGTTCCCTATTTTTCTCTCGCATACCTTAGTATTCTCTAATTTAGTATTCTTATTTGTTTCTAATGTTCCACACTGTCTTATTTTTATGCAATGAATAGATATTCTTAGTTTTTAAAAATGAAATTATAGTAAAAATATATACAATATTAATATCAGATTTTTTCACATCCAATCACAAAGCACTAAAACTTTCATTATTACACTGCACATATATACTTCAATAAGAAATTATTTGATTAAAAATAATAATAGCAGCCATTATTATTTTCGTCAAAGAATACAGTTAAAATTTAGTTATCCTTGTAGTATCGTCCGTTCTTCATATTGAGGAAAAAATCCTTCGATGAAATACGCATCTTCAAATGAAGCTTTTATCACACAATAGGAATGTCTAAATCTCTCCATTATGGTCATTAAAGACAAGACTGATGATAAAGGATAGCTAAAATTTTTCAGTTAACTGAATAAAATGTAATTTAAAATCTACCTTAATTTAGCTTATGTTCTATTTTTAGATATTTTCAGTTTTCATCATAAACACATGTGAGCAAACATTTTAAAAGTCTGCATATTAATCTTGGGTCATCATTCAATATTAATTGCGTTATACATGGGATATACTAAGCATCGAAATACGTATGTCTGTCTAAGCATCTAAATACTTGCTTTATGTTAACACTGTGTTCAATAAAATTTACGTTTATAAATTTTTAAGGCTTATTTACGGAAATATAAATTACGTACTAATATCTTTAACACTTAAATTTTAACTCAAGTTTAAAATAAACTAGGAAAACATAAACCACATAAAAATATTTACAGTTAAATAGTCTTAGACTGACTTCAGTAATATAAACTAAGTTCTCAGAAAAATTTCCTAAAGATCAATGATACTACTCAACTATTTTCAAGGATATGCTCGTGATTGTATGAAAATAAAACTGAATGGAAAAATTATAACTTAGTATTTACAATTGATAGCATTGAAAGTATATCGTAGCCTTTTCATATAAATATATGCCTTCCACTTGATCATAATTTAAAAGAATTATTTAAAAATAGAATCATGAACAATACTACTTCGACTACAAAATGGATTTTGCTGTGTAATAGCAACATTTTGTAATTTGAATAAATGATTATAAAAGTCAGTATCAGAAAAACATCCATGAATGGTTTGGAAAACAAGGAACTTCTGATAATCCTAATGGAATTTAAGATAATCATTTTCTTGCTAGTGATTCTGGAATATCTTTAGAGGAAAAAGAATCACATTTCGAAAGAGAGAGAGAGAGAGAAATTATTGTCCATAATTATTAGAAAACAAAGTATATATATTCTCAATTTTCATTAAGACTGATAATTTCCAAAATAATAGAAATAACTCTCAAAAGCTGAAATTTCAGCTCAAAAAATGAGGTCAAATATCATTTTAAAATTTATGGTGTATGATCTAAAAGAAAATATGTTGATTATATAAAGCTAATATTATTTTCAAGACAAAATTTTAAACTATATTTGCGAGTATATTATACCTGATTTTCTAATTGAAAATAATATTCAACATGCAGTTTTGAAAGTTGCATGTATTATTCTTTTTTAAATGTTTTTCAAGAAACCTGTATTCTTGCGTAATAAAATCCATGTAAAAATATTTTAAGTAAATTATCAAATTGTCATTCATACAGGTAAGAGTCTATTTTTTACATCATTAGGACTTAATTTCCTTTTAAAACTTAATTTTTTTCTAGAATCTCTACTCAAAAAATACTTTGTTTCATAGTCAATAAATTATATTAATTGCTTTTCACTACAGTAATCATAGCAGTTTAAACACTTTTTGAATATTTACATTAATCAGAGTTTGAACTCTATGTCACATAAATATACACAAAACATTTTTATATATACCAAATTCTTAAATTAATCAATTCTCCTATTTAGGTTATCAAGATAGGAAATGCTTTACAATTTCATGAAGCATTTTACTACTGGAAACAAAATAATTCTTTTCCTCAAGAAAGTACGTTTTGTTTTAAGAGATTTTTCCTGATTATTCAGTGTTTTCTTTAATTGCCTTGACATTAAACAAATTATTACAGCAACTAATGATATAGTTTTAACAACAGCATAAACCATTTATTTGCTTGTTTTTGACTGATGTGATAAAAGAAAATCTTTGCTTAATTTTTCGCATGTGTTAATCAATCTCAGAATTCTGAAGAAGAAATTTATGAAAATAATCAAAGTTAAGTTTTCAAAAAATAAATTGCTTCCATAAAGCAGTTTAACTTATAAGACAAGATGTAAGGAAATAACATATAATAATCAAATATTACACATTTCAAATATATTTAAAAAAAATTTAGTAAGTTCTAACATAAACAATAAAAAATCACTCGATTTTACACATCATCATTTATAATAAGCAACATCCCAAGTATATCTAATCGAGGAATTGGGAAATCATAAATAATGTTCAAAGAAATATAAAAAAAATTCTTTCACAGCACAACTGATAATGATGTATATTATAAATTATAGAGATTATGTGAATCTATATAAAATCTTCTGATTAAGAAACTATAAAAAATATATTAAAAATGATAAAAGTTGATTTTGTTTATTCTGACGGAATAAGAATTTATTGTTTAAAAAATAGCAAACTGTTTAATGTAAGAGTACTTTCCTTGAGGTGTATTGCATCATCAAAAACTACAAAGTCAAGTTCATTATGAGTTAAATTAATCACAAAATTCATCTATTTTAATAAATATTTTGATAATTTAGTTTTACTGACTACATTACTTTAAGAGAGAAAAAATTATTATAATTTTTTATAATATTTTCTTTAATTTTATTCAGTATTAAAATATGAATACTTGGCGATTTGTTAAGCAGAATCAAACAAATCTGGGCCGATATTATTCAAATGCACAAAGAAATCAATGTTGCACAATTTGTCTTCTTAGCATATCAAAAAATCTCTGTCAAGGATTTATGTGTTTTGGTAAATGATATTAAATAATCCTAGCAAAGTAACAACTGAATTGTTAACTATGATATTAATTTAAGTACATCAATTACACAACTTATAAAGAAACTTCTTTATCATGTAACTTTTTCTACAGTTTAATATTCATTCAATATACTCAAACTTGGTGTATGTAGTGGGTAAAGAGCAATAGTTATTTTAAAACATGCTAATGACAAACTAGTAAAAAATAGAAGAAATATAAATGCATTATTTTTCAAGTTAATTACATAAAACACGAAAAAGGAAAATTAGAAGATCGTGTTGGAGTATACAGTATCAGATAATACAACTTTTTATACACAGCAGTTTCTATTCGTATGAATATTGAACCGACATGCTTCTGTAGCTGATTTTAAATCTTGTAAATTATATAAAATGGGAGAATATGTCAGATGCGTCTTTTCACCAGTTCTCACATATTTCTTATGGAACTAAAATCTGTTCTCTACGTTATAAAAAGATGAAGTTAAAATGATGTTCAAATGAGAAGATGATGTTCCGTCAACTAATTTTTATTACTTCTCTGCAAGATGTACATTTACTCACCGTCTACCAGCGAAGAAATTCAAAATTACAAGGTATATTTAATAAAGCAGTTTAATTAATAATTTTAATATTTTATATATTAATATACAATAATTAATAATTTTAAACTACTGACTGGCCATATTTAATACAGGATATATCTAGTACAGCTATGTATTTCATGGCTCATTGTTTACCTTTAAGAAACAGCAGGTCATCACTTCTACGAATGAAGGATATACAACATACCGTCATATTTTTACCAGAGTTTTGCCCAGTACAAGTAAAGCAAAACAGTTTCAGGTGTTCTTGCCAAATTTGGTGTAAAATTAGATAAAAAAAAAGGATTCAGCCGAGCACATTGTCCATTTCAAATTCTCAGATGTCAAAGTCCCGATATAACCTCAATCAACTATTTTCTGTTCAGTAAGAAATGAGTGGTTTCCTCTCAGGCAACCGAGTATATTTTTCTATCCTCAATATTTCTCTTTACAATATATGACCTGAAATTTTCTGAGAAGAGTTTTTCTGACAATTTTTGTTTGATCAGACAGTTTGATCATTAGAAAACTGTTCTTAAATCACTATTAGGCCATCTGAACAAAGCCTAATGAGATATTTGCTATCTTCGAAGCTGTGGTCTCTGCTAAACTTGCATCAACAATAAGCTATTCTTCAAATCATTAAAATCTTTTATTTTGTATTTTGTTTCATTTATTATTACACTTTTATAACTTATCAGTAACCAATGTGATTGAAATAATTAGCACATATATAGCCCTCTGCATTATAGGGCATTCGTTTCAAGACTTTCAGACTTTGGCATCCTGAATTATACGGCATTTGGGCTATATATATATATATATATATATATATATATATATATATATATATATATATATATATATATATATATATATATATATATATATATATATATATATATATATATATATATATATATATATATATATATATATATATATATATATATATATATATATATATGTATATATATATGTATATATATATATATATATAATATTTACATATGTAGCAGCACCACTCAATACTTAAAATTTGTATGGCAGCAGCAGTGGCAACATTTTAGATGTTAACGCGCAACAATCTGAATGAGCAGCATTGTATTCGTTCATCTGAGATGTTTGAATGTTTTTCAATTCTTATTTTCTTATCTTAATAAATATGTTGCTAAGATTAAATCAATTGTTTTAACTAACATACACCCAACCTCATTGGTGACCGAAAGGATTTTACCATTTTCGAGATGCCAATCCCAACATATAAGTGGTAAGTCACATATTTTTTATTCTCCGAGTCTGGTAGGAATTGAAAGATCTAATTCATTTTAGCTCATTTCTTTAATTACATGTTTAATATTAAGGACGATGTGCCAACTGCTTTCTACCCACAAATTTTTAAATTGGGTATAAAGTTACCTCCGTTATGGAAAAATAATATGAAACTATGGTTCATTCAAGCTGAATGTTATTTGGAATTATCCGGTATAACGTCTGACCTTACGAAGTGCAACAATATTGTTTTGGCACTAAATCCGGAAACGCTTTCTGCTGTGTCAGATATTTTATTGTTACATCCAGGTAAGGTATCACATTAAAACAACGCCTGTTTCAAGAATTTACAGATTCCGAGCATCAAAGTTACTCTCAGAGCTTCAGTTGGGAAACGACAAGCCATCTCACCTGCTCAGAAAAATGCATGAATTAGCTGACAAGGTTTTATCGGCCGACTTTTTAAGAAACTTATGGTTTCAACACCTGCCAACGGATGTTCAGAGTATTTTTTCTGTGAACTCTAAAACACTTGAAAATTTCGCCAAAATGGCATATAGAATCGCCGAATTAAGATCTGAGCGTCTAACGAACACTATTTATGCTATACGATCTGTACCTAAGGCTGGCGTCAGCCCGTTACAAGTTGAAGCAGAAATTTCTTGCTCACCGCTGAACGAGGTGGCTGCACTTAGAGCAGAAATAGCTTCGCTTAGCCAAAAGATTGAGCGCATTGCGCAGGATCGATAGAGAGACCCCGACAGTAAATAAGAGTGAAATTTGCTATTGTCATGAGAGGTTTGGTAGAAATGCAAGGAAATGTTGCCCTCCTTGTTCTTTTTTGACTCCTGATTCGGCTATCGATACTCAGATTTCGGTGACATGCACTCCGATAGCCTATAAATCTTGTCAACTATTTGTTTATAACAAAAATGCTTACATAAAATTCATAGTAGACTAGGGGTCAAATATCTCGTGTGTTCCATGTTCTATTGTAAATAAAATGTCATGGCCTGCACCTTTAGAATTGTATGCGGCAAATAACACAAAAATTCACACTTATGGAACAAAATTATTAAATTTAGATTCAGGATTAAGACCCAGTTTTAGCTGGAAATTTCTTATCGCATCTGTCCCTTTGTTATTAATTGGAGATGATTTTTTAAGGAATTTTGGTCAAATAATAGATTCAAAACGCTACCGAGTAATAGATAGAACCAATAAACTCATGCAGACTGGAACTTTTGCGTACTCAACTGACCATGTTTCAGTCAAATTTATTTGTAGAGACTCCTCATACTATAAAATGTTGGCAGAGTTTCCATAATTAACTAAAATTACTCCAAAGATTACATCTATGAATCACGATACAGTTCATTGCATAGAGACAGCTGACACTCCTGTGCATAGCAAACCATGACGCTTAAATCCATAACTATTTGATTATGTTAAAAGATAATTTCAATTTATGATGAAGCACGGCATGTGTAGACCTTTAAAATCACACTGGTCTTCCCCTCTGCATGTAGTATCAAAAACGTCTGGTAGCATTCGCCCAATAGGTGACTATAGACTACTCAAACCGTGTACAATCTACACCGGTATCTCATACTACCGGTATACAGGTATACCGGTATACAGGATTTTTCCTACGCCCTTTATGGTTGTAAATACTTTTCATAAATTGATATTATACGGGCATACTTTCATATACCGGTGCATCCCGAACACATTCAAAAAACTGCCGTGTGCACTCCGTTTGGCCTTTTCGAGTTCCCGTATTTAAACTTTGGTTTATGTGGAGCCACTCAAACTTTTCAAAGATTCAGGAATGAAATGATGAATTTAGATGAAGTATTAATTTTTAGTAAAAATGAAGTTAAGCATAAAACTGATGTACGGAGCATACTTCAGAAATTAAAAGAATATTGGTTAACAATTAACATATCAAAATGCATATTTGGAGTATATGAAATTTCCTTTTTAGGGCATTTAGTTTACAGAATAGAACAAAGCCTCTTCCTGACAAAGTTACACCATATTAAATTACCCGCAATCTAAAACGATTAAAGAGCTTCAACGTTTCCTGGGTTTCTTAAATTTTTTTTCACTGTTTTCTGCCGAACGTAACTGATAACAAAACAAGCCCTCAATAGTTATTTGAGAGGCGCAAAGAAAAATGATAATACAAAAATTGAATTGTCTGGTTGAGCTGAACAGGAATTTTGGAAATGGAAAGAATTAATCGGAAATGTGGAGTTTTCTTAACTCAACATCATCCAGATGTTAAATTAGTGCTACAAGTAGGTGCATCAGATTTTGCAATCGGGAAAGCATTATCACATGTTTTTATCACAAGTATCATAGTAAATAACGAACAAAAACCCCTTACCTTTTTTCGACAAAACTTTCTCAAGCCGAACAAAATTACAGCGCATATAAAATGGAATTACTTGCGGCATATGCTGCTATAAAACATTTTCAATACATGCTTGAAGCAAGATGTTTCACTCTTTTTACCGATCACAACCATTAACATATGCTTTCCGACAACGCTCAGAAAACAGTTCACCGAAGCCAGCGAGACAGTTAGATTTTATTACTCAGTTCTCAACAGATATCCACCACATAAAAGGATCAGAAAATATCACAGCAGAAACGCTTTCTCGGATAGCTGCTATAAAAATGCCACATCCTATTGATTACGATGAAATTTCTAAGCCACAGAAAATTATTTAGAATTAAATAACTTAATAGATACTCCTAACAACTTAGAATTAAAGAAAATTGTTTTACCGGATAAACATGGTTAAATATATTGTGATTTGTCAATGGGTACTGCACGACCTTACATTCCAATTTCATTTCGCAAGCAATTTTTTCCTTTATTGCATAATACTTCTCATCCTAGTATTCCCAGAACAAAATTAGTAAAATTTAGATTTATTTAGCTATCTATCAATAAAGATTGCAAAGCCTGGGCGAGGCAATGTATTCTATGCCAAAATGTTAAATTCAGTCGACAAACTAAAACACCTGTAAGTTCCTTTCGTAACCAAATAAAGAGATTTCGACACCGTCGGTGGACAGCCTACTCGCGAAGCGAGTGTAAGGCTGTTGATATCCGCTGCGAGACAAAGAGATTTGATCATGTACACCTCGATATTCTCGGTCCTCTACCAGGTTCTAGAGGCAACTCCTACTGCCTGACGCTGATCAGGCAGTAGGAGTTGATCAATAGATTTACACGCTGTCCGGAAGATGTGGCCATTCCATATATCAGTGCCCGGACTGTAACCGAGACTTTTTGTAACCATTTGGTTACACGATTTGGCTGTCCATCGAACATCACAACGGACAAGGGCATCGATTTAAAAACTAGCTGTTCCAGTCTCCGTCCCCTTTTCTGTGGATTAAAAGAATTCGGACATCACCTTGTCTCCCGTAAGTGAACGGGATGATAGAAGAATTCCACAGGCCTTTCAAAGCTGCTTTAAAAGCATATAACACGGACCATTGATCTGTAGCATTGCCTACCACTTTATTAGGTTTTCAAACTGCTTTTAAAGGGGACATCAAAGCTCCAGGAGCAGACTTTGTCTACGGAACTACACTTCGACTCCCAAGAAAAGGTTTTGTACCGATGTCATCTGAGTCTTCACCTCAGCCGTTTGTAGAGGAATTGAAACTGTACTTTCGTGATATTCAACCAAGCTTGCTTCCCGACATGGAACTAATTTCATTTTTATACATCCACATCTTAAAGATTGATCACACGTATTCTTACGACACGACGGAGTGAAAAAGCCTCTTCAAAAACCTTATGATGGACCTTTTAAAGTACTGAAGAGGGATCACAAGACTTTTTATATTGACATAAATGGACGTAAATGTACTATCTCGTTAGATGGCCTTAAACCAGCTTTCCTTTCACTGGACATTCCTAAGAATTGTGTTGTTCAGGATACTACTTCCACACCTAAGCAGCCTGTTGTCACGCATTCAGGAAGACATGTTCATTTTGCTATACGTTTTCTTACATGACGTAAAAAACTGCGGGGGGAGTGTGTAGCAGCACTAATCAATATTTAAAGTTTGTAAGCCAGCAGTGGCAACATTTTGAATCTTAACGCGCAACAATCTGAACGAGCAGCATTGTATTCGTTTGCGACATCTGTGATGTTTGAATGTTTTTCTATTCTTATTTTTTATGGTAATAAATATGTTGTTAAGATTTAACTAATTTGTTTTAAGTAACATACTAGCAACCTCTCTCTCTCTCTCACACACACACACACACACACACACACACACACACACACACACACACACACACACACACACACACACACACACACACACACACACACACATATATATAAGAAGTTAATGCTTTTTTGGCAATTTTATATTTGTATTATCAAAATTAGAAAATGATGTAGAAGTCTAGTCTTCGGAAGACTTTACTGTAGGGACTCACAACAGTGTGATAAAGCACGTAGCTCATATTATTAGGTTTGAGAACTAGTGAAACACAAACTATTTAAAATATTAAATTAAATTAATCAAGTGTTCAAATTTAAATCATGTATATATATATATATATATATATATATATATATATATATATATATATATATATATATTATATATATATATATATATATATATATATATATATATTACAAATAGTCTTAAATTCATAATAATTAAAATTCGAGATAGTAGATATGTAGCGTAAATTATCAAAACCAACGTGTATTTGGCTATTGAATTAGTATATTTTCCATGCCAGAAAATATTTTATTGTTTAATGGTTTGGGAAAGAAATCGGCGATTCAAATACATGAAGACTAACTGACATTAGGGTAACATTAACATTAGATTCTTACAGTAGGCTTTAAAGTCTATCGTAAAATATTTTGAATGGCAGAAACTCATAGTCAATGTTGATTTGGTTTTTATTATGTATATTCTTTTCTTATATGCACTTGTTTCGATTATTAGTGTCAGATGTTATGTGGTTTTTCTATGTAATAACAATGATTTTTACTGCATATTTTAAAAAAATTGAAGTTCTCTTTTTCAAATTCTAAGTAAGAAAGTATATGACCAGGAGTAAAATGCGTGATGTTTCATTTCCTACTTATCGGAAAAAAATTTGTTTCTTTGGTCAATTTTAAGACATTTCAACTGTCCACATATGAATCTTGATGTTTTCTACAAGCGAGAACGCTTAAAAGCTACAGCACATCCTGGTTACCAGTCACCATACCAGTCACGTGTTGGGGGAGATGAAATTAGAGGCTTGGTTAAGTCTTGACATTTAAAGACTTTAACATTCCCTTTCATCCATGAACCGGAGATGCTCTTTAAAAATGAAGCTTATTATTGTAATCAGATTCATGGAATATAATATTATTTTGCTTTTAAAGTTTCTAACATATTTTGTTAGTAACTTTAAATATTAAATAATATTGAAATGGAACGAATTGACACTAAAAAGATTTTGCTTTACTAAAATATTTAATATAAGTGGATAAAATAAAAACAGCGAAGTTTGATTTTTTCAAGTTTACTTTATTGTCTAATTACATGGCTTTTTCATGATTTTCTTCTTTCTTCATGAGATAGTGAATCAAATTTGATCTACTTTATTAAAAGAAAGACACGAAAGAGTTTTTTTCTCAATTTATAAGGCACTCAATGATAAAAAAACTATTTTCAATGCTTAATAATTAACTATTAATCTATAAATAAAAATTTCAGCAGTTTCAAAACTTTTCAAAATATAAATTTTATTAAACAGCTGATTATCTGAAATTATTAAAGTGTTTTTTACTTATTTCTGAACAAATTAGCTAATAGAAAATGATTCAAATCTTTAATTTATATTAATTGTATTTTTAAAATGTTAGTCTTCCACTAATAAACTAAACTAATAAATGTTTTTGCTTACTTATACTTGATAGTTATACATTATAAATGTACACAGGAGCTCTGATTTTATGTAAAATTAAATATAATGTTAATTTGAGAAACGGTTAATTGGCTTTTATTCTTACTCATAGTAGCAAAATATTTTGAAAATAATAGACTTGAGAAAGAAATATAGAGAAGAGTCGATTTTCGCTTCTATCTTTGTATTTTATTGCTTAAATTAAGTTTCCTTATGTAAATTCTAAAAGTCCTAATTTTATTTTTATCATTTTCAGCATAAAGCATCAATAAAAATAAACTTGATTCAATTATTTTCTGTTTAATAAAAGTTTTTTTTATAACCATTTTGTCACATATTTTTATCAATGCGGTAAACATGAGAAATATATTCGCACAATATAAATGACTGCAAAAATAAATTTTGTCAATAGTTCTTTAGTGTACAATCTAACAGAAATAAAAATTTCATGATATGATAAAGAAACAATTTTCTTGAACATATCGTTTTACAATATGGATGTAATGAAGCTAAATATAGTTGATGCAATCTTTATGGGAATTTCGAATGGTAAGATAAAAGGCAGCAAAAATAATTTTATTATAAAAAAGATTCCTTTTCCGATCAATCCAATTAAGTCTGTACTTTCCGTTGTTGTCGAGGATGTCGTGGTAGTCATGGTTGAGTCTTGTGTAGTCATGTTTGAGGCTTGATTAGTCATTGTTGCGTCTTGTTCAGTAGCTGGTGATAAAGATGATGTTAAAGTGAAATTTTCCATCTGTCTTCGAAACCGATGAGCATTTCTTTTGAATGTTGGATCTGCTTCAGCATTAACATATACCAGCAGGATGTTGATAACAAATAATGCGATCAGATACTTGCTTTGGAACATCTATAAAAATACTATTAAATACATAAAAAGGTACAAAATTTTAAATTAAAAATCATGCACATGCAAAATGTTTAAGTTTTATTTTTTCATGAATGATATTATAGTCGATAATATCACTTAACAGAATCATTATAAAGGTAATGAATGCTTATGATTGTGATAATAGAAACTGCTTATAATACTCATACACAAACACAATTTTTAATGGAATTAGTTTGTAATACCTAGAAAGCCTAAACCTTTTATTTTTTATAAATGCTTATTATTATTTTTTAATTTAATAAGATTTGGGCAATTTCGGCTTGCTTGACTGGGGCATCGTTGACATTATTTAAATGTAATGAGTACAATTCCTGACTTAATGGAGAATCTTTTGTGTGCACTAAAGAATAAATGGTATATTAAATAAGTCACCATAGAGTCATGTCTTTCAAATGCATGATATCTCTGGGAATTGCCTGTAAAGTTTTGGAGTCTTGGTTCCAACTTCCAAATTACAAGACTTAAACAACTTCAAATGTTTCCATTAATTGAACCAATTCATAAAAATTTCTTTATCAGCCCCACTTATAAGTTTTTAGTTAGCATAAGTCTTCAAAATTGATCTCCATTAACTGTGTACTTATTTAATTTATCAAGATTCATTATTAATTTAGTGTTTTTATTTTTCATACATCTTTCGTTAACGCTTGTTGATAGAATCGGTTTGCTTGTCTCTCAATGGTCATTTTTTGCACATAAGAGCTAATTAGATCAAGACCTAAGGCTTGAAGCCGATTTCAAGCCACTACAAACATTTACACCCAAAAGAGGATTCAAACTCATGAAAATTATAATTGAAGGCAACAGCACTAATCATTTTCTACCAGCAAGGCTTGCTTGCGACCTCAAAAATATTAATAATATTTTGCATATTTATGCAAAATATTCTTAACATTTCATTATTATGTACACCTAAATAACAATGACTTTCTAATTCATTTCGCTGCTTTTTGAGCTTATAGGGTTTTGATTAAAATTGTTAAAAACTCTAAATATTAACTGTTTATTATGAATGGCAGTGTTTTTCATTGGTCTAATTCAGGCAGTTCTGTTTGTTATGTTACAACGATAATATTATCATGTTTATATTATTTACCTTTATTTCATGCAGCAGTTGCTCATATTGTCATGAACTAAATAGTATTCATTATAAATATTATACTATTTCTGACAGTTTAAATATTTTGTTTTAAGTAGTGCTATTCAGTGCTAATTCTTGACATCATAAAGTAGATAAAACTAAAGGTTGTTATCAATTATTTTAATTTCTAACATGTTATTTTCTCCCAGGGGAATTCAGTAAATTCTAAGACATCCAACCCAACAAATGTTGCATAGGATTTAGAGGTGTTGTATCAATCTTCCCTTATTCAGTAGTGGCAGAAAACTTTTGTTTTAAATAGTGCTTTTTTACCACTAAGCTATGGTGAATACCTAAACAAACTTTCATTGTGACAGAGCTTATAAAATTATAAACTATTCCAAAATATTAAAACAATGTCTATAATTACATTTGAGTGTATTAGGTTTCATTAAATTAAAATTTTCAATAGATTTTTTTCTTCAAATATAAGTCATATACATAAGAAGCACCAATACAAAATGCTAGCTTCAATTTAATATTACCAATACTGTTCGTAATAACTACATTTATTTTCAAATGAAAAATTAAGCACATGCAATTTTATTACATATTTTGCTTTAAGTCGAAAATTTTTGGAAAATCTATTTAAAATATAATATTACAAGTTTGAAAGAAACATCTAAACTACATCCAAACATATAGTGTTGTTTTTGCACCATTATCTTTCCTTGTATTTTGCCTTGAGTACATATAAAGTTTTGGAAGCCTATTGATTAGGATATCGTTCGAAAAAGCGGGGTTTAATTCTCAATGCCACCAAAAACCCCTCAAGTACGTGTGATACGTGGTCGTTAAGTCTGTGGAATTGAAAGTCTTGTGGTCGGTTGTTGAGCAGTTACCATGGGTGTAATGGTCCGAAAAAAATTCCTCCCTCCAGATAAATGTCAAAATTTGAGGGTGGATCCTCTGGTGGTGCATTTTATCGGAGAAGTTTAATGAAAAATTATATTTTCATCTTCGTGGTGCTCTGGTTAAGCACCCTACTGACGAAAGAAGCACCCTACTGACTTAAATTCGCATAGCCAATGGCCGTAAATACTAGGGTTACCAAAATAGAATTTTCTGCATAATTCTTATAGGTCTCCATATGTATGACGTAACAAAAACGAGATTTCCAGATACATAAGAAAATCCACCAAAAAATTGCCAATCTCAAAATTTGGCGCATGTATTATACGGCACGTGTGTCCAACAAACATATTATCTAGCTCTTTTCAGTGGTAGATATGTTTAAGCATATGCATTCAGAGTCTTCTGTTTTACTATTATTTCTCACGTTTTTAAATGAATATTTACATAGCTTAAGGAATTTTCTTTATTTCCTTTTTAAACTATCTTTATGAATATTCAACATTTAAAATTTGCTTATAACACAACAGTACCCAATCGTGATCAAAGGCAATACAAAATTTTAAGCATGAAATGTATGTTTTATTCTTGATACAAAAAATTATTTTTTAAATCAGTTAATTTGTTAATTTATTTAAATTTAAAAAGTTCTGTATTTTCTCAAAAATGCATAATGATGACATAACAATAGATTATATTTCAAGTAGTTCAAATCTTATATTAACTTTTAATATTAAAATTAATAAAATTGGAGAGCTATTAACAATTATATGTGTTTTTTTTTACAAAATACGCACCTAAAAGAATTTCCTCTGTTCAAAAATTAAAAAAAATAATAAAACATTATATTGAACTAATACCATACGTGGAAAAAGGCTTTTGAAACAAAATAACTTAGATTTTTCAAGGTTTACATGTTGTTCAAATTTAAAATAAAATTTAAATGTTAAAAAAACTATTATTTTCATACAGAAGTTTAGCAGTCCGGTGATTTAGTTGTTGCCGTTTCATTCTCCCAAGACACGGGCACTAGGTTCAATCCTCGTACTGGGCAAGGTGGACTCGGCTTTTCATTCCTTCAATGGATCGATAAACTGAGTATCAATCAAGTTTGGAAAGTGAACGGTAGGGGTTTCGAGTAAGGCTGACCACCTAATCTGGAAATATGCTCTCCACCACAGGGCCTCTAGGCCAGGAAAATAGAGATGGACGATGTAGGCCAATTTGGCCCACATGGTCTGCCGTGGCCCAGAGTTTAATTATACAGAACTCTATATTACATAGCTTTTATGTGAACTGAAAAAATGTTAAATTAAAACTAAACTTTTACAAATAAATTTACTAACCTGTAGGACATGATTAATGTTTCAAGATTATGAAATGAAAATTTAAAATTATTTTAGCTTATATGTCACACAGAAATATTTAACACCGATTAATTTTTACTTGTTAATTTTTAAAATATCTAAGCTGCTTAAAATTATTGTTGTTTGTTATTAAATTTTAATAAAATAATTGTTGTGGCCTTGAGGCAGCTAGGTGGTAATATGGCATGCGCTGCTCCTCTTTTCTAACTTAATCATAATTTGTGTGGAGCCCAACTCCCTCAATACCCACATACTAATGGTACCCGTTTATAGGGTAAGTAATTATTCATACGAGGAAAGGAGAAAGAGGGGAGGGAGAGAAAGTACATTCTTATCCGAACCGGGATTTGAACCTAGGACCGAACTATCCGCAATCTGTCACGTTGACCACTAGACAGGATGCGCGGCAACAAAAGAACTAATATATTGTTTTTAATACTAAGCCAAACCTGTTATAGGTTGTAAAATGTTAATATATTTTCAATAATTGAACAAACCTTCATCGATTGAATAGATAAATTGAAAAGATGAATAAATTTAAGTATTAATAATTTAAAATTTTCAATTGCAATTTTCAATACTTTCCAGTTTCTATTGTTTTGACGTGAGTGTGTTTTTGTTTCTGCCTGACAATAAATAATGTTATATTTCATCTAAAAGAAATAAAAATGCATAAATTACATGAATCAGAAATTATGTCTATTCATATCATCCAATGAATAACATAAATACTTCTCTATAAAATGTTAACGTCATATTTATAATTTTTTTAACCTTTTATGGTTATTTTGAATAACTGATCAGTTCAAAACTCATTCTATTTTCATTAAAATAAAAAGCCAAATTTAAGAAAGAACACTATTTTAATCAGGTGTAAAATAGCATTTTACTTTTGATTAAAACAATGTACTTTGTTGATTGATATATCAAGATACAAATTGATCTATATTGATTATAATAATGTTCATAAACTTATGTCATGCTATTCTAATATTTTAATTCCCTATTAATTGTTGAGTAAGAATACATTTATTTAGATACCAGATGCAAAAACTACTTTTTTGCTATAAATTTAAACACAATGTACGATAAATTTATTAAGAAAAAATTAAAACTAAATTTTCTTTTTAAAAATTCATTAAATTAAATCAAAATTATCAAAATCTAAATTATAAAAATGTATATTATAGTTGTAAGCAATAAATTTAATTAATTAAAACTAAGCATGAATTTAAACATAAAAAATAATTAAAAAACATTCATAAGAATAAACTGCTGAAAACAATGAAAAGAGTTCGCATTTTCCAACGATTTTGAAATGGCCAATAAGTTATTTATGGGAAGAATATTTTCGCATTTCATTTTAGCAAGTTCAGTGGTTTAAATTCATGTCATTAATATGTTTTTTTTCCTTCCAAAGAATGTTGTTTTTAAAAACTACTTTCTAATCGCAAAAGCATACTAATTTTTCAGCAAGAACTTAAGTTATAGAGAATTATTTTCTAATAATGGTGAGCACTGAGAGAGTGACTAACCTTTCACCACAACGAGACCAGAAACTGATATTCATTGATCATTACCCTGTGGGCACTTATGAACCAAGTCATTGAGACGAGGGACATTAGCCACATCCTTACACCAGAAACCCGTTGATAGGGTGAACCACATTGATTAATCTTCACAGAAGAAGGGACAAGGAAATACAGAGAGAGAAACATCCGGAAACAATACGGGACTCGAACCAACAGTCTAAGAGTCAGGAATGCTAACCACTCAGCCATCAGCCAGCTTGCATCGAGTTACATTTCTTGAAAGATCAGGTGGTAAAAAGTTCGAACTTATGAAGATAATACAAACAGCACGAGAATTATTATTCTAGTTTTTTTCGATTTATTAATTTTTATGAGGTGGGTCGTAAAGATTAAAAATGATAATTTCAAGATATAAATTTTATAAGAGTAGTTATACATTTTGTTAATATAAATATGAATTAAAATTACTAATAATTTTATAGTGAATATTTTATAGAAAATATATTAATTTTGCTATTGATGATTTCTAAAATATATAAACCATTTACCACTAAATAAGATTCACTGAAAATTTAAAATAAAAGTTATAACCTTTGTTGTAATACTATATTGTAAAAAATAAGTGGAATATATTGAAAAAAGAGAAATACTAAATTTAAATTCGTTTCATTAAAAAGATTTTTAAAATGAATCCCTTACCTTCTTATGCATTAAGACTCTTATTTCTAAGGGAGAATTTGTACAGGGATGAAAGCAAATATATACGATTTTATGGGATTGATATAAGTTAATGCAATGCAAATATATTTTTCAAATAAGATTGTAATGATTTTCATCATCAATAAAAAACTAATAATCTTGACAATCTTTCCTTTTTTCGCTAAGTAAGAGCTCTTAATTGTACAAATATGTGAAAGGAAATTCTTTACATTTAATTGGGCAGAAAAACGATTGGAAAAATACTTTAATGCCCATTAACTAGGCACTATTATTTAAAACAAATGCTTCTTTCATTTTACATACATGTATTGTATCAGGAAGTACAATACTTATATTTTAAGATTACGATTCCTATTCATATTGGAACATACTTAATTAATCAAGAAACGTTTCTAAATTTAAATAAATTTAAATATTTAAATATTTATATATTGCCTTGAATCTAAATATCTTTATCATATTGTTATATATAAGATGGTGCGTCACTTTAAACACAACTATAATTTACGATTTGTCTAAGGTATGTCATCGTAAATATAACTGAAATAAAAGTTAAAATAGTATTTTTTTATTTTCCACTGTTTTTTCTCAAGTGAATCTATTTGAATCATTTAAAAACAGAACTGTTATTAATAAAAAAATATTAAAAAAAGAAATAAAAAATAAAAATAAATTAAAAAAAGAAAAGAAATAGAAATCAATATTGGATATCACTTTCGCACTCCTCTAGTACTCATTGTCAGTGTTTTAAACATCCAGCGGTACATCCAAGGTGTTGAAGACAGTTGCCCATCCTTACATTCAGGGTTTACCCACAGCCATATTTAAACAGGATGATGCGCGACTGCAAGTGGCAAGCATTATCCTGTTTAAATATGGCTGGCATCTTTGTCTTGAATAGCTTTCCTGGCCGTCTCGCTTTCCGGATCTTTCACCCACAGAAAAAAAATGCTGTCCATGGTTGCTCAAAAATCGACCCAGATTATATCCCCAGCTGCCACACCAGATCAACTATGACAACGTGTGGAAGCTACTTCGTCTGGTATACCCAAAGAACACTTCAAAAATCACTGCCTAGGCGTGTGGCAGTGGTGATCTGCATCAATGGCGGCTACTTTGGCTACTGATTTTGGCAAGAACCACACTTCACATAAGTCTATGAATTTAATTATTTGATACTTGGTCAACATGTTATCTGCAAAATAAACTTTGTTGTGATATATCTTGTCTTTCTTGGTTTTGCAGTTTGAGTTTCCAGCAGTGTATTAATTTAAGAATATGTGAATTCTTTGAAAAAATTGAATTAGTTGAAACAGCTATGTTTATATTTAATTTATGATTGATTTTTCTATTCAATTAATTTAATTAATTTTTTCTTAATTTCTCTTATATTGATTAAATTCAGGCATTAATTTGTATTAAATGCCTAAATTATAAAGAGAAAATTTTAAATTTTGAAACTGAAAAAAAAATTTGTATATAAAAATATAAAATTATAATATATATGTAAATTTATAGCTAAATATTTTTTTATTATTCACATATTTTACACTCTTTTGTTATAATTAATTATATTTAGCAAATTTAATACGTACTTAATACGTATTTTGAAAGTTAAATACGTATTTCTTAATTAATTGAACTAAGCAAATTAAATACGTACTGTATTTAATTTGCTTAATATAATTAACTTTTTAGTCTTTACATGCTTTCAAATATCAATAAGAATCATTATATAAATGAAGATTTTGAATTAATGTGTGAATCTATCTTTTAATAAAAAGTCAAAGAATTTTTCTAAATGACTGTATATGTAAGGTGAATGTGAGTGAATTCACATAAAATTTTGCTAACATTACAACTTTTCATGTTATATTCAATGATATTGCTTCCTTTTTAATAAAAAAAACTATTATTTTTTACAAGGTATAACAATTGTATAATCGATCATTAAAAAATCATCACTTTAACAATAAAATTAATAGTTTAAAAATATAATTAAAATAAAATCATTGTTTTCCAAAAAAAAAGATTTTTATACTTTAAAATCATTTTTGTGATTGAAGTCATTTTTATAGTTGAAATCAAGGTGTGTGTGGAGTTCAAGAATAATTTATTAAAAATAGTAAAAATTATTTTCCTTTTCAATAATTTTCACTAAATACTAAACAAAATATTTTGCAGAAAAACTTCTGTTTATCAAGTGATTTCTTGAAAAATAACTAAAATAATGTAGATAATTACTAGAAGAAATCTCTATAAGTATAGATTTTTAGAGCTTTTAATATAATAATGCTCGTTTTACAAACCTCTAATTTACCAATAATTACGATTTTACGGATTAATAATTGACCATTAACATTAACATGATTTAAAAAGCACAATATTAGCTTTAATTTTTATTGACGGAGAAATATTTTAAGAATACTATTTCTCGAAAATGTGTCTTTGTCGAAAATGTGTCTTTGTCGAAAATGTATCTTTGTCGAAAATGTGTCTTTTGAATGTCTTTTTCATTCATCTTTTGTTTGTTTTTTTAAACCATATGATTTTTTAAAATTTTGTTTTTAGATTTTTCTTCTTAAATTATATGGAATCTTGTTAAGCGGTTTAATGCTTCGACAGTGGAGAAAAAGTTTAGGTCTCTTTTATTTTTGAGAAATTTTGTTGCGTCATTTTAAAAAATAGACCATTATGTTAGTTGCACTGAAAAAAAAATTAAAATAGTAACGCAAAAATTTTAAAATAAAAATTGCAAAAAAATATGCAATTCCAATTTAAAGAATTTTAGAAGTTTTAATATTTCCTAAATACATATCAAAACACACTAACATTTCTTTAGAAATGGAAACAGTTGTAAACAGTTTTAACTAATGACACTCTTAGGAAAATATGTTAGAAACAAATCATCATGAACAAAATAAATATTTCCTTGATTGGCCGAATGAAATAAATCGAGTGAAGTTTCATATCGATAGAAGTTCCAATACAGAGCAACTCAACTATTTTGTTGTAAAAAAATTAATGTAAAAGAGATTCAACGCGTCAGACTTAGGCATTTACTTCCAAAATTTATAGCTAGAGCACAGTTTGAGGCTTAGAAAACTCTATGGCAATGATTCTCAATCATTGTAGCCATGGCACTTTTGTGAGCCCCAAATTCTTAAAGTATGCAACCATATTTTTGAGATGTATGTAGTAAAAATTACTATGGTTTTCTTATTACGAGGAAACGTAGAGTTATTTTTATAGTATATATGATGCTATTTTATTTCATATTCAAAATTATTTTCAGAAAATGTTTTACACAATATATTAAAGGTAGGTTTGCAGCTAATATTCTTCGTTTTGGGCAGCCAATTTTTGAAATTATTAAAAGTAAGCAACGACAATAAGAGCTTGAGAAACCTGTTGTGACAGGAGGTTATTATTAAGACTTCCTGAAATCAGTAGAAAGATGAAGAACTGAAATCTATATACTTCAACTTTCAGACGATATTTTCAATATATATATATATATATATATGTGTGTGTGTGTGTGTGTGTGTGTGTGTGTAACAGATAAATATTAACTATAGTGACAATAGATGGCGTTACTGGCCAATACGAAATATTCTATATCCAATAGAGTGAGAAGAAAGAATAGAGGACTGAGGAATGAAAGCCGAACCATCCGGCTCGTAAATAACTTTGTTTATAGTTTGTACTGTACAAGTACTATGTAACCTTATTATTAATTATTAAATATTTTCTTTGTGACTATTTTTTAGGTTTGTGTAATGTCGTAATAAACCTAATGTTTTTTTTTTCCGAATTCTAACTTCCATTTTTTATTATCATTGCAGACCAAATCAAGAAGAAAGTTCCTCCTGATGTTAAAGAACATTTTATCGATATTTGGTCTGAATTTGTTTTCCGGTTGATCTCGTTGAGAAGCTAGATGCTTACGAAAGTTTTCGGTGTGGTGTAAAGAAATTTCTCCTTCCAGTACATCAAACGAAGCAGTTTCCCCTTTAACACTTTTCCCAAGAAAGAAAACCTCGACATGAAAGAAATGAGAATTTTAAGAAAGAGTCAAGCAAAGGTGCATGTTATTGATGTGACAGTCCAGGAGTTATTAAACCAAAATGTTCTACCTGTAAAGGAAAGGAAAAGAAAATTTCTGGTACTTTAAGCAGCGTTATTATTCAATCGGCTTCTAGTACACCCGCACAGATAGCAACGTTAAGAGTAACTATCAATGGAGTTATGGGTACCGCTTGCGCAGACACTGCTGTAACCCACTCAATAACAGGAGAAACACTTTACCACATCCTGCAGAAAAAAGGTGCAAGATTTACCTCCAGTACACTACTAATGTCTTTAGCAGATGGCAGTAAAATAAAAGGAGAAGTTTTCACAACAAAGATAAAAATTCGTCTTGGAGGCCATACATTGCCTTTGAACCTTGTTGCCATCTCTGAGGCAAAAGGAAACAACACCCTGTAGGGAGTGGACTTTTTGAATTCGGCTTGGATTGTATTAAATTTGAAACGGAACAGTTGGTTTTTCAATGATCAACCCAAATGACACTTTCCTTTGAAGAGCCGATGCCACCTCTTTGTTGTTCGCTACAAGCAAATGCTTCCCAAACGGTTGCACCGCTAACTGTGAATTGAAAAATGTAGTACTGTTGAAGATGAAACATTCCATTTGACTCCCACCAAGGAAAAGAAATTGAAGAATCATCCTCATCATTTGCGTGAAGATGAAGGTATTCATCTGACTTCTGAACAAAGAATTGAATTAAATGAACTCTTATCCAATCATGAAACTACCTTCAGTCCAGGGGGAGAAGCAACCCCATTTATTGAACATTACATTGATACGCAGAAACATCCTCCGATTTCTGTTCCTCCGTATCGAGTGTCTCCAGCTAGGAAAGAAATCATGCAAAATGAAATTGATAGACTCTTAAATAAAGGAATTATTGAGTACGTTCCTGGAAAAAGCACCGCGGTAGCTGACATGTTATCTCGCCCACCCTGTCACCAAGGAGATGACCCATGCGAGATATGTTCTGTGATTGTTAACCAACCCACTGTTGTTTCAGTAGATTTTCCTACCAAAAGTCCTGAAGAAATCAGAGACAGCCAACTTCAAGATGAAAATCTGAAAGAAATAATAAATACCTTGGAAGCAGTCGACTTGACTGAGGAATACTTAAACTAAACGGAAAAAGTTTTTTGCTGAACAGAGGTGTCTTCTACAAATATGCACCTGATTCAGGATCTGATGAGGCTCAGCTTGTCATTCCAGAAGATGCAAGAGAGCAGATTCTTAAAATTCATCACGATGATCCCTCCGCAGGTCATTACGGTGCTGAAGGCACTATTGGTAGAATTTCTAGAAGGTACTACTGGACTGGAATGTGGAAATACATCACCAATTATATAAAAAAATTGTATAAAATGAATGCGATACAAGCCCTTCAACCAAAAACCAGCTGGTCTGCTGCAGACTACCATCCCAAAGGTTTGAGACTTTATCCATTGATTTGTTCGGTCCTCTTCCAGTTAGTCATGGGAAAAAATGAATATTTATAATAGAAGATGTTACTACGAAGTGGATCGAGCTATTTGCCTTGGAAAATGCAACAGTCAAAGATTGTGCTGTCACTCTTGTAGAAGAAATCTTCATGAGAAATGGAATACTACGCAGGATTATCAGCGATAATGGATTACAATTTGTTTCTGCTGTGATGCAGCAATTATGTTATCTCATGAAAATTCATCAATCCTTAACCCCAGTTTACCACCCTCAAGCAAATCCAGTTGAAAGGAAGATCCGGGATTTGAAACCTCGTCTTGCCATATTAGTTAAAAATCGGCATGATAGCTGGTCCTAGAAACTCTCTGCAATTCGATTCGCACTGAGCACTTCAAAGTGCAGTTCAACTGGAAAAACTGCAGCTTTTCTCAATTTTGGACGTGAGCTCCGCACAATTGATGATGTTACCAACAACTTTCGCGGTATTATCGCGAACGATTACTTTGTCGTTGAAATGCCAGTTTTTTTAAGTATCTAAAAAAGCTGGAAAGATTCACATCTGAAGCCAAAGAGATCTTTATTGAACAACAAAATAAAAGCTAGCATTTTGCGGACCAGAGAAGGAGACAAGCTCCTACATACAAATCAAAAGATTTAGTTTTGGTTAGCAAACCAAATTTAAGTAATAAAAGTGCTGGTGTTACAGCAAAATTTTTGCCTCGCCGCGAGCCGCGATGGACTATTTATCATAGTTACTCAAAAATCCCCTGTATCGTATTCTGTGGCAAACATTGATTCTCCAAATATACCAATAGGAGTATATCACACTTCGGCCTTGACTCCTTTTCAAGGAAGGTTAACTTCACCTATCAAAGCTTTGTGCAGAAGAGGTCGGCCAACAAAAATGAACAGCACTAAAACTCCCACTCCTGCCATAGCTCATGCTGAAGACCAAAACCATTCCAGGAAAACTCCTGCTGACCCCTAGTCGGGACGTCTTCGGGGTCAGAGGGGGAGGTTGTAACAGATCCATATTTTTTAAGCATGTGTAATGTCGTAATAAATACAATGTTTTTTTTGCCTTATTCAAACTTCCATTTTCTTACGTCCCCTACACACACACACACACACACACACACACACACACACACACACACACATCACACACACACACACACACACACACACACACATATATATATATATATATATATATATATATATATATATATATATATATATATATATATATATATATATATATTATGTGCCCATCATTGTCTTTTCAGACATGAATCGTCTTGCAGTTCAGTACAATATTGAAGTAGCTCGAGAAGGCGAGAGCGTTCGAAAGTCATCATGGGAACGAACGACAGAAATAGTGGGGCAACTAAAGTGGTGTTCCCCAGTCAGAGGTGAGGTGTCACAGAGAACACAAATAGGTAAATTGGACAGCATTGATTTATAAATAAATGTGCTTGCAAATAGTCATGTCTAGTAATAATTCTAAAACAAGCAATACCCTCTGCCCTAGGTAAGATTGAAAGGCAAAAGCGCTGCGGGGCCATAGTGTGATTGATGGACGGTTCTCGTACAATCATCGAAGTCAATGACGAGGGGCTTTGCCTTTTCTTTGGAGTTCCTGTGCGAAAGACCCACACCCCCAATTTAAATATTAGAATTTTATTTTTTATCATTCATGTTAGTCATAACTTTTTGGCGCCGTCAGTACTTGGGAGGTGACCACATGGACACCATGTGCTCTTGGCATCCTTTTTAATTAGGGGTGTAATGCTGCAAGCCTCCTTTTCCATTTAACAAACTTCAGCTTTAGAAACACATTTAATGTTCCTGACTGGTTAATAAAAAAAAAACCAAATGTAATGTTCGCTATTGCTGCTAGTGCTTATTTATATATGCCATAATATTTATAGCATATAAGACATTGCAAAAAAGTAATGATTATTGATAAGACATCCTGCAAATAAATAAAACAGTTAAAATACTTGTCTCAGCTGAAATTCCTTTTGGGAATTTTATACATCATTAGTAAATTTTTAAGTGATTTTGAGCTAAAATAGAAAACTTAAAAAGTAATATTTGGCAAATAATTTTTAATGAAGATTGCCATTTTTCAAAATATATATCAGTCCTATCTTAAAACTCAAATGAGGAGACACACAATACGGAGAAACTAGAGAGATTTCATTATTTTTTAAAATGATAACATTTTCAGGTTTGTATTAATTTGATTTCCTCAAATGAAGCATTTTAACAAAATAAAAAATCAAGGGCATAAAATAAAATAATTTAAAATCTTTTTAATGAATTTGAATCTATGTAATAATGTAATAAATTTCTAATAGCTTAGATTAAACTATTTATGAAAACATGTGTATAATATAAACAGGTGAAAGAAATCTCGAACACAATTTGATAGCAATACAGTGTAGAAAAATTCTTAAGAAACTGAGAAATGGAAAATGATATTGGTTAGTTTTTTATGGCTAACTCTAAAACATTGTTTACCATTAAAAAATTAATAGTTGTAAAGTTTTAATCAATTATATGAATTTAGTTAAATTTATTAAGCATTCTATATATAATGCAATGGTATTAAATTTTAAAATTTAAACAAACTTTCAATGACAATATATTTAATTTAGATAAATTAAAGTTACTGAAAACATGTTAAAACTTCTACTTGTTGAATATACTCTTTTCTCTCATTGAAAAATACTGTATTAAACAAAATAAAACATGTAAAAAAATTAATTAGTTATAATGATTAAAAATATAAAAATTAATAAAGAGGAGACTATAGATCAAAGTTATTCAAGGAATTTAAGTTGAAAAATTATTAGTACTGATTATATATCTGGAAATTCCTGCTTTGAAACTTTTAGTTTAAATATGGTATCAAATCTAATTACCACAAGATATTATTAGGGAGTATTTAAAAATTGAAAACAAAGTTTTTTTCTCATTAGTGATCTAGAATTGTGTACAAATTGTAAAATTAATACGCTTTAAAATAAAGTAATATCACATCAAAATATAAATGAATAACATCTGTATAAAAGAGTATTATAAGTCGAATTAAAATACTTAAGAAAGAGTAACAGAACTATTTAGGTAAAAAAATCTCAGAAATTTGATGAATTTCTCTTAACTTAGATCTAAATTAATGAAATTGCAATAACATTTTGTATAAATTTCTAAATATTTTGCCTCATTCCCATACTGATATACTAATTGCAAAAAGGTAGAAGTTTTATAATGCTGACTTATGCTGTGTTTGCTATTTATAATAAATTAGCTTAAGTATTTCATAATTGATGAAAACAAAGAAAGAAAATTTTATTGTATTTCAATGAAAGTGTGTTTGTTATATTCAGTATTCCATTTATAAAAATTTCGTGAAATGCATTTTACACTCGAAATTAAGATAATTACCTATATTTAATCCAACCTAGTCGAAATGTCTTCAATAGAATATTAAAAGGATTTCATTAATGCCATAAAGAATGATTGTAGATAAGAATTTAGCGATGGTTCAGCTATTCCATGTTACTTCTCAGATGTTGTTCACATACTTGTTTGTACGGGATGAAATACGCAATTTCTTTCAATCTTAGATTGATTACTAGAATGATAGTATGTGATAGCTGGAGAAAACAATTAAGTTCAACTGAATCACACAGAACACACATTTCAACAAAACTATAGCTGAAACTACTTGTTATTCCTAGTCAACTTCAGTAGGAAAACTATGTTTCAAATTTCTTTTTCATGACAGTAAAATATTTAAGATTTTAAACATTAAAATGTCAAAGGAAAGTCTATGGGGAAGTTTTTCCCTTATAGATGAAAGAGAAAATACATGGTAGATGTAAATTTGTTCAGATGACGTGATTGGCAGTTCATTATTTCAATTTTCACCACATGTTTTGTTCTTTATGAAGGCTGGAAGTTTATTTTGAACATTGTTTTAATGCTTAATTTGTTTTCGGGATTAAGAAATAGATGTTGAAGGGCAAACAAACCAAATCAGTTACACATGTTAGATGTCCACATACGTACATTGACTATTCTGGAGACAGTACATTATCTGTTCACAGAATTACACAATTGTTTACTGGAAACAGAATATTTCTAAGCCTTGGTATACAATTAACGTGTTTTACAGGTAAGTGTATATACATACTTACATAAAGGTGGAGATGAGCCATTGAACTCTAAAATAAGGTTAAAGGAATTGGAATAGTGTCGGTACATCACCAAGTGTTTCACAATTTTGAACCAGGGTGAGTTGAAGAAATCACACTTGAGTAAGAGTATAGAGCATATCATCCTTCGGCAAGAGTATTCAAGAAATCAAAAACATGTTTTAGATTTTTCGTTCCCAAAGGATAACGCTTTTATCAATCATAAGCTGGATTTTTTTAAAGTCATTTCTATCGTTATTGAAATATTTTATGTAGCATGTACAAGGTATACAACAATGTCTTAGAATTACTTAAAATACAGAAGAAAAGCAGTTAAATGTCATTGTTGACATTGCAATGTTCTCGTCTATCAATACGGTATATTATGTGTGCAAACAAATGCTGAAACATCACTTCAGTGTCCCTTTATTCAGTTAAGTTCCCGATATTATTCATATGATTTTTGAAGTTTTGATTTTAAAGTGGACGTTTTCTAAAATTTAAAATTTATGCATCAAACTCCACAAAAATCAGAATAGAAAGATGAGAAATTACATGAGTTTTAGATTTCTCTTGCAAGATAATGTCCATTTGTTATTTTCAAAAATCTCTTACAGTGAAATAGATTACCATTTAGAATAACAAAGCACGTCTTCTAAAACTTGAAATTTCAATTTAAAAAATGCTCTTCTATCATTGTGTTGTTATTGATATTTCATAATAATTACTGTAAATATTTTATAAAAAAATTTCATATGTATGTATCATTAACATGTTATTAATCATATTATAATGCACTGGATAATTTATGTGGGATAAAAAGTTTTTTTGCATTCAAAGAGAGAATTTAAATTTCTTTCATCTAACAAAATATATGAAGAGGAAAAATCCACACCATATTAAGGATGATTAAGTTTTATTTTCATATTTTGAGATTTAGAGTCTAATTATATTTTAAATGTTTAATACAAATTTATATCAATTTTATAGAATATTTTGTTTTATGAAAAGTTAGATATTGAACTTTACGTAGTGGCATAAAAAAATTTTAAATGCATTATCTTACAATACGTAAAAATATTTAATGAGGATTTTAGAAAACAATAAGCTTTCATCCTTTTTAAAAAGAAAAACTGCAAAATAATAAGTTTAAAAGCAATAAAATTTGCGAAAATATATATTATGAACAGAGATTTTTAATCTTAAAATAATAGTACTGGAAACTTAAGGTATTAATAATAGTACAATAGGTAATTACCGTAGGTCTATTTGGTCACAGTGCCTAGGTTCTCTTGGAACTACCCTACCCTAAATCTAAAATTTTAATATTATTCAATAATTATATCAAAATGAAAATAGAAGTATACAAAAGTTATATATTAAATGATTTAATAGTAATTAAAAAAAAGAATCACAGTCATATAAAACTAATTGTTGAGTTAAAGTTATTCCTTTTGTGAATATTTTAAATTATAATATTAGTATATTCAAATACAAATTAAACAAAAATACACATTCACTAAAAATTTCTTATTATTTTTGATGGTAAGTTACCTATAAATGTCGAAATCGAAAAATTTGCAAATGGTTGATGATTCCTGAAATGTTGTCCATACAGTATGATTCTACTCACCAATTTATTCCCAACTTCTTAATCATTAGGAAAACACCTTGATGTGTTCTTTTCTCAATCAGATCATCTCATCTGTTCACACATGTAAATGCCTGTCAAAATATTAACGATACTGTTTAATTGACACACCTATGCATAGTTGTGCAGGTGAGCCCCAGACTGTACCTAAAGATTAATGAGCTTAATACTCACCCATCACCAAGTGTCTCGTAATTTTAAGCAACTATCAAGTGTTGAGGTAACAACTGGGCTGACATCCAGTTCTGCACAGCCAGCCGTACAGTGGAAGGACTTTGAATGCCACAGATAAAGATGAATACGTAAGCCTAACGTCTTAAGAGTGTTCTGTTTTAATATCCACTACGTATGTTGCTCCTCGAGAGTTCATTATACAGATAGTGAGGCGTATCTACTATCTATGAATTGAACTCTAGAAGAAATATTTACACACACACACATCTGTGTGTGTGTGTGTGTGTGTATACATATATATATTTATAAAATAAATATGTTTTTAGTTTATGAAAAGTTACATTGTGCTTAATATTGCATTCCGATGCTTGCCGGACATAATATTTAAATGAAAAAAAAGTAATATATTTTTCAATTTAAAAAGTGAATAATCCTATAAATAAGCATGTATTTTTCATCTTATTCTATTACTGCAAATTGAAAAAAATTAACTACTTAATTAATGATTAACAGTGATATTGATACACTTATAATTATTTAGCATTGATATTTATATGCTAAAATGTTTCACACTGATGCACAGATGGCAGCACTAACAATTCACTTTATCAAAATGTAACAGATTTTCTAGCTAGAAAGGATACAAGACAATAGAGCATTAAAAACCCTTAAAAAGTGTATTAAAATTACTTAACCACTTATTAGCTTATCAAATTAAACTTAGTTGTCTGTTCCTATTTTGATAGGATGCCAATGGCGAATAGGAAACATTTTTATATAAGCGTGAAAATCAATAAAAGAACATTTATTGATTAAATTATTCATATTTTATAGTACGGAAACACATTTCAAGAATAATATTCGTTGTTATTTATGTATTATAATCACAAAACAAAATATATAATATTGTTGGCAAATAAAATATTTTTGGTACTGCAAAATAAATTTAAAATAACATAAGTTCGTATGAATAAAAGACCTTAATAAAATATGAGTTTATATTTAGGTTCTGATTAAGTTAAAACATCCAACCCTGAATTTAAGTTTGAATTAAATTCAATAATACTCATATATATCACATAATAGGACAACACTCTAATCAATGTAAATTTTGAACATTAATTATAATGAATAAACATTAACAGATTTTTTGGTAAATTCATAATATTGAGATTCGACAATTATTTTTTAAAATAATACTTAAAAATTATTTTTAATTTTGATATTAAAATTCAAATAAATATTTTTATTAATATTTACATCAATAATTTTATATATAAGAATAACTCTCTCTATTAAAATATAAAATTAAATTATCGCTTCTTAGAAATATAATATGTAATGAGTAGTAATTCTAAAAGAAATTACATGAAAACAATATTACAAGAGTTAAAAAAAGAAATTTAATCTTAGAATGATGAAACGTTAGGAATATATGGTGGTTGACAAATGCGAATATCAAAAATGAAAAAAGGAAATATCAAAATTTTGAGTTATTGCAGGTGCAGAGTTTTTTTCAGAAAATATAAAATTAAATATTAAATTTTTATGAAAAATTGAATAAAATCTTAAGCACTTCTCAATGACTCAATATTTTAAAACACTATAAAAATCTTACAAAGCAAATATAGTTATCACAACAAAAGATAGTGCTGCACAATTGAAGTCATATTTTGCTAACTCTCATAAATGAAAATGCAAAAAATATGAAATTACTTCCTTGGAAACAAAAATTCAAATCTCATATTTCTAATACATAATTATATATACAATATTAACCATATGCCTCACCAAAAAATCAACACACTTCTTATTTGAAATATTCACATAAAGGTAAGAACATGCAGTGATATACAAATGATTAGCAGGCTTATATGAATAAAAATAAGATTTGTAAAACTTAAGATTAAAATCTATATACTTCATTAAAGTCATTCTATTTTAAGAATGACCTAGACTTTCAGAATCATTGTGTCAAAAGTGTATACTAAATACTTCAATTTTAGGGAAAACATCCTTGCTATATTCATCTTCCATGAACAGCACTGTGTAGATGACAAAACTTATCGGCACACTTCCTACATCTTGAAAGTTATGAGGGGTTTTAAAGTGGGACACATCATTTACCCATTTAATGCTGGTTCACAGCAACATGTATGATGCTATACCGCTAACAAGGACACAATAACGTTTAACTGACACGTAACAAAAAACTATTCCCTATCAATAAGGGATAGGAATATATTTCCCGATAATACTCTCTATAAACTAAACAAAACTGAAAAGATGCATTATTTAATGTGTTTCAATAGTGCACGTACACTCATGACATTTGCATATACTAAACTCAGCTACGATCTATCCTTCTAGGCAATATTCTACTAGATATTAACTGTCTATTAGTCTTATTTTATTCTCAATCTGGAGCAAATTGTTGCGCTAAGTTTCGGATTGATTCACAACTTGGAGTAATGAAAACAATGGATAATCTGTAATGGATTATTATTAAAAATATAATATTTGATCACATGAAAAAAAGCTTAAGATGTGGTACAAGTTTTCATGTGAATATCAGCTTACATTCTTCTAGCTAACCAAGAGCTGGGTTCTACCATTTAGATTAAAGTAGCTTTTATCTAAATAGTGGAACTTATGGACTTAACGATTAGAGGCAGGCACCAAGCAGAATACACCATGACGTGATTATTTATTCCCAGAGATATCATTTCACTTGGAGAATATTGCGATCGTGAAATTTCAACGTATTCCAGGCACTTTTAGTGAACACGTTTAATCTTTTTTCAAAGGCTGGTTTGAAATGGGAAAGCCATTATTAGTTTCTGTAAGCGATGAGTTTCATACATGCATCTGTTTTCTATATTTTCATCTGGATAAAATCTTGCAATAGTCTTTTGTAAATATTAAAAGACATAATCTTAAAAGTAGGGTAGAGATATTTTTAGAAACAAAAATGGAAATTTGACCATTATTCATTTCTTTGAATTTTGTTGAATTGTTTTACTGATTGTTCATGTAGTATTAATAGTGAATAAAAGGTTATAAATAAACATTTTAAATAACATTCAAATAACATAATTGTAAAAACTGAAGTTGTTCGATTAATTTTCAAAAACTGTTCTTATATAATTCAAATTTAATTTAACTTTAAATAAAAACAAAATTTTCATAATACTTTTAAAAACATTTTAAATGGTTGATAAACATGCAGAAAACATTTCTATTAATTTTGAAACATATTTGTGATTCTCTGCATTTATAATAATTTCATCTTCATTTATAGAAAGTAATTAACATGAAAATATATTATTCAATTTTGATTTAAGTGACTACTGTACTGAAAGCTTTGAGATTTTCATAAATATATAAATTCCAAGAAATATTTCACCTATTTTACTTTCTCACTTTTATTGTACTAAATACTCTATAATATTTCAGCATATATCCAGTTGGATAGAATTATTTTCCTATATTTTCTTATAATGTAGATGTCTAACAAAGTTTTTTTTAAATTATCTTTGTTAAATTCTTCTATTTCGATGCGTAAATATCTAGCTAGAAATATTAAAGATTATTTTTATTTTTTCTTTAAAACTCAAATGAAAATTCAAAACTATGTCTCTGGATACGTTACAAACATCTGATATTACCAACAGATATCACTATTTTATTCTCATGTTCTTGTGAAAGAGTAACTGTTAATTTTCAATGAAGGATACCTTTTCCAGACACAACTACTGCCAATCTAATGAATTGTCTTAGTAATTCTCTGATGATTTGCCAATTTTTTTCCTAATATATATATTGCCACGAAGGAAAGAATACATTATTAATAATTAATCAACACTAAATATTATCTATCGATATTAACAAATTAATAGATTTAGTTAAAATATGTATGGGAATATTCTTAAAATATTTTCGATTACCATAAACAAATCTTTTGTTGCGATTTAAAATTTTTATTTAATATAGGTTAAAAGGATAATTTATAATAAATTTTAGGTAAAAAGCCATTATTAAAAATACATTTCTTGTAGTTTTTGGAATTAGCATTAACAAAAACATATATTCCTAAATACATTTTTCGCCAAAATATATGATGCATAAAAACTAATTCATTCATTTCTCACAAAAATATATGATTTTTCTTTATCTTTCCTTACTAAAATATTGAAAATAAATGGTAAAAATAGTTAACAATAAACCAATTTGTAAGTTACTTAAAAATGTAAATTTAACTAACTTATTTCTAAAGAATTAGTTTTATAGTTTAAAAAGTATTATGCTTGTGAAAAAAATTCATTTATATGTACAATATAAGCACACTAGTCATGCGGAAATAGTTATATAAATATACTTCAAAATAATTGATATTTTACAAAACTGCATTTCCAATAAAAACCAAATTTACAAAACAGTCAAATTTCGTGAGCAAAACAAATTTTAAAATACATATAAGATAACATTATCTTTTATAAAGAAATATAATTTTCTTTTAAAAAAGATAGGTTGAAATTAACGAAAGAAATTAAAATGTCAAAACTGTTTTTCACTCTCAAATTAAATTTTAGTATCATTTTTTACATTTTAGTCCCCCCAAACAAATACAGAATTTTAATTTTGCAACAGTAGTAAAGTTTCTATAACCTTTAACTGAAATTCCCGTCATTCAAGCTATTTTTATTCATGTTTTTAAAATTTTAATGAAATGTAATTATTTGCAATAAAAATTATAGTTATATATATGAACTTTTCATATTCCCATTAATACCATTTTTTTTAATTTTTGTATCGGTTTATAAGGTAAATCAATAAAATATAGCAAACCTTTGAGAAATTGGAAATAAACATATCTATATAAAAAAAAAATAGGAAAGATTTTTCTAGCAAAAGAATGAAAAAATATAAAATATTGAATACAAATATAAAAAATTGTGTAAAAATAGTTATTTTATTGCATTTCTCAAGAGATAATATACGAGTATATACTTTTTACCTCAAAGCATATTTCAAAATAAAGGTTGTAGTATTTATATCAAGTAATAATCAATAGGTGGCAGCACCACATGTAAAGTCACACTATTCATTTTGAAAAGTGCGAAAATGGTATCCCTGTGTATTCAGTTAAGGTTTTTTCAAAACTCTTGTTGAAATCCGCACTTATTACTTAAGTATAAGTGAATATTATTTTATATAAAACCTTAAGAAATTAGATTTGTAAATGAGTGACAAAAAACAGTTTACGTACGTTTAAAAACAGTTTTCTCAGTATTCGCAAGTGAAATAATTTTATGCAAGGAAAGTAAAAATTTATCTAAATGGAGTAGATTAAAAGAATTCACACACCTTACAAAAAAACATGCCTTCTAGCTATATATTTCAATAAATAATTCTTTGAAGATACAAACAAATAAAGTGATATTTGAAATTGAATGAAAGCAAGTAAAATAATAGTTCTTTTTTCCTTATTGGTTCAAACCTAAGATTTCTTTTAAAAATTTACTGACTTATGAATATATCGATGCACTTAACATAATGATGTAATGAGGATAACGCTCGATCGTACATTGCTCTCCTTCGCCCACTTACCCATGAAGGTGTACAGTTACTTCCTTGGTCACCCTGCTCGTCAGAATTCCCATTAATTGAACACGTTTGGAATATGATTGGGTATCATTTGCAGACTCTGCCATTGACTCCTTCAGAAATTGCACTTTGGCAAATGGTTGACAGGGATTCCTCAGGGTGCCATCTACTCTTATTGACTCTATGGCAAGGTTTATTGCTTTGTATATTGACGTCCACGTTATTCCTGCAACCTACTGACCAGGCTCTGTACTCTCTCTCCGTATTATGCATCATTTTGAAATACAGATTACTTGCTGTTCGTTGTTGTCTCTCTTTCGTCACTTTCTGGCCATTCCATCTTGGTGTACTTCATGGTATATATTGGCAACTCCTTTTTGGTCTTTGGACTTTCTAAAATCATGAAAAATGGGAAATTGCTACATCAAATTGTGAGCTGCATATTTCGAATATAGTACTTTTATATTAATGTTCTCAAGTGTTAAAAATACATTTTGCATTTCCTATATGATATATATTTACAATTATAAGTTTTACTCAGAATATATTCCAGTCTGCTTGAAAATGTTTAGCAACTGCAAAGGTCCAATATGCAATCTACTACATACAAAGCATTATGCAGTTAAATAATTATATCATTCATACTTACATTCGAGTGCTGATACGTGATTCTTTTATGTCTTTTTTTTAAGGGAAATACTAGAAATACAAAGAGTTAGACTTAATTTTTTATCTACATTGTTTGAAGAATCATTTTATGATATATGAGATCTGTAAAATTAGCTCATGTATATATGAATACAATTTTTCTCCGACTGCGGAACTTTTTACAAGTGATGGTGCACATATTGAATACCTGTAGAAGTATCATACTTCAGAATATTGTGTATAGTTTATACAATAAATGAATAGTTAATCTAGAAATGTCACTCATTATTTTTAATGAGAATTCAAATATTACCAGTTATTTTAACCATTTTTTTAAATACAAACATAGGTCTTAAAATTGTATTATTTTGTGTCATAAGGAAATTTCTGCACAGTTGCCGTATGACCCAGCATTCCAAATTCTAGGCTTGGTGATTCTTTGGCGAATTTTCTTATGTATCTGGCCAACTGTTTTTATTACGTCATCGATATGGTGACCTATAAGAATTATGCAGAAAATTCTATTTTGTCAAACCTAGTATTTACATCATCCCACACGTCATGATACGTCATCTTAGTAATATTTCTTTATCGCCAATAAATTCAGAATTTAACATCCTGGATTATGCGGCATCTGTACCAAAATTTCACTCTTTGGAAAGTCTAAAAATGAAATCATATTCCAATGCAGCAATTTAATAATTCTTTGAATTTCAACCAACTGTATTTATTATTTTTTCCTTTTGAATTATGCAGGCATTTTAGGTTGAAAAATTATTACATCTTTGAAATTATCAAATATAATATTTTAATTACACAAATACATTCCTTAATTTGGGGCAATTTTTGGACCCCGATATTGGCACCAAGATCTAATTAACAAGATGACCACTAACCAAAGTCTTAATTAAGGTAAATTAAATTTTTTCACCAAATGAAACCAAGGGATATTCAATTTTACTCAAAACATTTAATAATATAACAAATTTTTAATAGCATATAGTATTTAATATAATGTAATAACACAATGAAATAAATATAGATATTGGTATAATTTTATATAATATTTTTAATGTGTTTAAATCAAAATACTTTAATTATAAATTTCAATATATTGTTAGGGTTTCAACATTTAACAGTGTATGGTTTCATGTGTTATAATTTTAGCAACTCAACTGTTAACTTTACTAATAATTCAATTGTTTATTACTAAAAGCTCAAAAACATTTTGTTATTTCAACGCTGAAGAAATTATTATTTCATTTAAACAGGCATTTTATCACATATACAATTTCTACCTCAACTTCTAGCGCTTAAAACTTTATTCATTTGCAAAATTTATAAAATAGAAAATGAATTTAGTAAACACATTTGCATTCCTTTTTCCCACTGATTTTCTGACAGGCACAATAACGTGGTGCATATTGACTGTTTTCATAGATAATATAATGCTTTTTTTGTGGAACAAATATATTAAGAAGAAACATATTTCTTCTCTTGAAAAATTAGAAAATAGTTATTATCTACCAGAATCTGAAATTCTCAGTTTCCATCAAAAATATACTACTAACATTCCAAAATAGTCAGATATTTGTATACTATATCCGAAGAAGATGAATATATAGAAAAAATAGAAATTATTTCAAGCGTAGAAAACTCCAAATTTGAATCACTGGCGTTTTTAATAACAGGTAGTTACAACTAACTTTAGTATTTATTGTAATTAGGTAAATAATAAAAATATAATGCAAACTTATACTTCATTGTATCAGTTTTTATAAATTGTCCACCTTAATTTTATCTCTCTTTTTTAATCATTTACCTAGTAGATTACTTAAAGAAGAAGCATAAAAACTTGTAGGAACTTCAATAATATTTGGGGAAACTAGCATAATAGCATGTTTTGAGAATTATTTATTTACAATAGTAAATAAGGTGTAATAGTAAATCGGAATAAGTATTGGGGAATAATGAAACACAAAAAATTTTTTCCCTAATATGTTCAAGAAATTTAATACTATAGGAACTCTGTTTTTAAAGTTTCTAACAATTATCTGTTATCTAACAGTAAATATTTGAGAATATTGATTCTTAAATTAAACTCATAACTATTTAATTTTCCCCAAATACTTTATTGTAAGCAAAATTTTTACAATAACATTCATACATAACTTACAAATCATTATTGCATCTTTTAAATAAGTTGGGATAATAAATGATAATTAGTATTCTAAATGAAACAAAAATTGAATGGACGAAAAGGAATATAATAATTTGTGTCTTCATAACGAGTCACAAATTATTATATACCTTTTCATCCTGAATTGTAAAACAATAAGTCTTTGGAATCCCTCACATTGCTTTTCTGATTATTAAAGTTGATAGAAAAATAACATAATTTAAATTATATTAGATATTTTTTGACAATGAAGTAAAGAATAAAATATGGCAAATAAATAATTGCTTGACAATAATCTCCTCTAAGCCAGTAATCGAATATTATTATTCTGCTTACAGACAACAGATTGGAGCAATTTTCACCCTTGGATTTTCAAAACACAGCAGCAGAATATTTTTCCAATCAACAGCAACCCGAATGCTCCAGATAAATTTAAGATCAGATCCAAGAGCAAGATAATATTTTGACTCCCAAACCAATAAGTCCAATAGAAAATACTACTCCAAACTCAAAAAATCTTCATTCCATAAATCCAAAATTTTTAAAACAGCAGTTATTTGCCTTACAAGGAGTATAGCAGTGTTTCTTATTTATAAACTGATCACTAAGCCAAAAACCAACAATTATTTTTTTTTTTGTAAACTGTAAGTAGCTTTGATAAACTTATCGGTTTCCATGAATTGCATACTTGGTTTTGTTAATAAGCGGACTGCAGTCTGACTTCAGAGAAGGTGTATGAGCTTCTTACCGCCTGAAGCGCCCAAATTCACCCACGTTGTGTGAACCACACATTCGTCCCAGCCTAGCAACCACCTTGCAAGAAGGCACAGCTGAAGACTGCGCAAGCTGCAATGCCATCCGCAGCACTCACACTCCCCTACTTTGGGAGAGATGCGCAGCTTCTATAAGAGACCGTCTTTCCACCCATGAGGGAAGAACAAAGTCGAGACTGCTTTAAATTCCGTTGATTTTTCAACTTCACAAAAGAAAATGGTTGCAATAAGGGAAACCGAAAAGTTCCATATTAAATTTTTTAATTTATCAGTTGTTATAACTTATTTTTAAAATAAATTTAGCAATTTGTTTAAAATTAGATATTTAAATTTTTTGGTTTTTATTTTATTTTTTTAATATTAGTTTTTTTCCCTCAAAAAGAGTATCATCAGTTTTTTTCTTAAATTTTAAATTGAAGTTCCTAAATATTTATGAGTGGTTTTATTTACTTTTAACCGACGTTTAATTTATTTAAAAATTTATATTTTATTTCTTAATCATTTTCTAAAGTCTTTAACATTAATTTTAGATTTTAACTTTATATAATTACAGAAATTTTAAGCAGGACAAATAGTAAAGTGAGTGGTATTTTCAATCATAATACAATTAATTACGGAATTTTTCCATCACCAAACTTTTATCTATATTTAAACGTTGAAGTGTAATAAAGAAAAGAAGAAAATTTCATTAGTTTGGGAAATATTTTTAATAATTTACAAGAAACTAAACTATAGCATTGTTCACTATGGAATTTATAGAACTATCTTTATTTGGGAGAAAGAATATAATTATAAGGAAATCGCATTAAGTATTATTAGAGAATATTTGCCTTAATGTACCATCAAGAAAGACTCTATATTCAAGATGTAGCCATCATTAAATTATTAATGTTCATCCAGAAATAGCGATTTCTTGTGAGAAAAAATATTTCAGTCCAACAAATGTGCTCCACGATGAAAAGCAGCAACACTGAAAAATAAGTGCGTAGATTTAATGTATACCGAGACAATAAACTATTATAAATTCACATAAAAAGCTCAAGTAGATGTATTTAAAACATAAAAATTAGATGCATAGTAACAGGTATATGAAAATACAGTAGATTTTTGCACATAAAGAAGACTCAGATTTAAAAAAGATACAGTAAATATTATTTTCGAATATCAAAATTTAATGTAATTTCTCTTTTGTTTCATAATATTTAGTTGTTTATAAATAAAGTAATTTAGCTCAGAATGTTTTCGGGTGCTTAATGGCTTTTAATAAGTTTCACTTGTTTGCAAGACTTTTAAATCAAATATTCATTTTTTAGTAGAATGACACACACCACAGAAGTATAAATATTTATAAATGAAATTTAATTTAATTCATATTTATTTGAAAGTCTTAATAAGTGTGACATAATAATTTTAATTTACTCTTTAATATACTTACGATTTTAGAAAGATCCATTATAATTTCTATTACTTTATTTCTTCATAGTAGTTATTCTAAAATATTTATGTAATTTTTCAAGATTATTAGTTAATTAATTTTTAAAATGTAATTATTAATAAATTTAATTAAAAAACAACTCAAGATAATTTCAAGTGACTCAGTACAAGCAGACCGAATGTATTTTTAATGGATTATTAACTGTATGAAACTCACATTATTAGAAATATTGTACTTTATTGGTACAGATATAATTTACTTTATTGGTACAAATATAATTTACTTTATTGGTACAGATATTAGTGCGCCAAAATTGCTTAGATGAGACTTTTATTGTTATAGAATTTGAACATTTTTCTTAAAAGAATTATAAAATTAAAATTGCTTATTTCATGAAATAAATGGAATCAGAAAAAATATAAGTATTCTAAAGGAAAATATCATACTGATGTTTCACCCTGTGTACTATACCATCGTTATACGTAAGAATTCCTTGTTAATAATAATTTTAAAAATTAGCATTCCATTTTCAATATTTTTTTTAATTTCTTATATTTTTAGAGCTTACAATGATTTTAAGCTAGGTAAAATTTGGAACTTGATAAAAAGTTGCTAAATATTTGAAAACATTTTAGATAATGTGTTGTTTGAAGTAGCAATAATTTTAACTACAAATTTCATTCTGGCCAACAAAATAATAATAAAATATAATTATGGAACTTTTAGATAATGAGAAAAATTCATTGGTTAAGGAATATATAGTTGAAGGAAGTTTACGCTTTAACAAATTGCATGATTAAGTAAACAGTTTTGCTCTTTTATTACATATAAATAAAACTTTCAAAAGTGTGGCAATAAAAACATTGTGAATAAAAGTTATTTGAGAATCCATTTCGTAAAATTTGTTATTTATTTTCATATTAAAAATAATTCTAGTTTATTTTTAGTATCAAAGTAAATTTCACATGAAATTGTTGTATACAAAAATTTTTTTTTAACTTTCGATTTTTTGCATAAATTTTAAAATGTTAGACCCCATAGAAGTTCACGCTACAGGACGTGTTTGGAAAAACAAAAGGGGGTGAAAGGAGGAGGTGGAAGATGTTTATGGAAGCGGATTGTAATACTTATATGCTAAAATAAGTAAGAAAGTATTTGCTAATACATTTTGTCATAAACCACAAATTTTAATATTTTCTGGATTCAAATTTTGATACCATAAGATAATTTTATGAATAGACCATTTTAAGGGCAGAAAAACAGTTTAAAAGGAAGTTGAAACTTATTTGGTCGCTTAATAGCATTGCGTTTGGATGACAACTTTGAATGTCAATGACTGCGCCATCATCTTTTTCCAAATGTTAACAGGATAAATAGATTTGTCAGGGTATGCAATGCAAAATCTTAATTCTTTTCATCCTCGCTAGTAATTCTAAAACAATTATCACTGGGTAGAAATAAGGAAAAATTTTGTAAAAAATTATATAACATTCCATTACTCCTTATTCAAAATTTGTGCTATTCGATTGGAATGAAAATCGAAACTACTTTTAAAAGCAAAGGCATTGCTGCGTAATATTAATAAGAAAATTTATTCAGATACATAAAACAATATGCTTATACATATAAAGTCATTTCATACATACAAAAGTATATATATATATATGAATGTATGTTATATATATATATATATATATATATATATATATATATATATATATATATATATATATATATATATATATATATAATATATATATATACACAGTCCAGTCACATTAATGTGACCATCTGTCAAAAGCCAGAATAACCACCTTTCGCAGAGCGGACTGCTGCGAGACGTGCAGGAAGAGAGTCACTTAGGTCCCTGAAGGTGTTCTCTGGGATGTTGAGCCATGCCGACTCTAATGCCGTGGCCAGCTGCGCTAGATTACGCGGTTGAGGATCCATGGCGCGAACAACTCGATCGAGATGGTCCCACAGATGCTCGATTGGGTTTAAGTCAGGTGAGTTTGCTGGCCAGGGGAGGACGGTAAACAGATCCTGGTGCACTTCGAACCACGCACGTACACTGGCAGCTGTATGGCACCTCGGATTGTCCTGCTGGAAGATGCCATCATCCTGAGGAAAAACAATGCGCATGTAGAGGTGGACATGGTCCGCAAGGACAGATGCGTACTTATATTGATCCATCGTGCCTTCCACAATGATCAGTGAACCCAGAGAATGCCAGGAAAACATTCCCCAGACCATAATGCTCCCGCCTCCAGCTTGGACCGTTCCGGCAATGGTTGCAGGGTGGTTCCTTTCAGAGGTTTCACGCCTTATACGCCAACGTCCATCTGTCCGATGGAGCATAAAACGCGATTCATCTGAAAACGCAACCTGTCGCCACTCAGTGGATGTCCAGCTGCTGTACTGGCGTGCAAATTCTAGCCTTCACCGTCGATGAACAGCAGTCAGCATAGGTGCACGAACCAGGCGTCTGCTTCGAAGGCCCAGACGCAGCAATGTTCGCTGAATAGTAGTTTGGGAGACACTTTTGGTAGCCCCTTGGTTCATTTTGGTGGTCAGTTGCTCAACGGTAGCCCGTCTATCTGCCCGAACGCATCTCCGCAACCGTCGTTCGCCTCTGTCATCTATGGCCCGTGGTGCACCACATTTGCCACGTCGCTGATTTTGGACAGTCCCATTTTGCCATGCACGGTACACTTTTACCACGGCGGCACGCGAACAGTTCACAAACTCAGCCGTTTCGGAAATGCTTCCACCCTTGGCCCGAAAGCCAATGATCATGCCCTTTTGGACGTCGGATAAATCGCTTCGTTTCTGCATCACGCCAACGATTGAAATGTTTCCCGAAGCCCTCACACACCCTTTATATACGCTCAACTGCACTGTGCTGCCACCTGCCTTCTGTGATTGGTTATTTAACTCTGACGTGGAAAGTACGTGGTGGTCACATTAATGTGACTGGACTGTGTATATATATATATATATATATATATATATATATATATATATATATATATATATATATATATATATATATATATATATATATATATATATATATATATATATATATATATATATATATATGTAGATGCTGTCCAACACTGAAAATGCAGCAGCAAGAAGGAGTGACCAGAAAATTATGCAAGTTTTAGGGTAGACGCATCTTACATGACTTATGTAAGTATTGTGAAATCCGCGACTTTCAAAGGCATATAGGATAAGATGCAATGGAACCAGCAGAGTGGGCAACATTCGCGCCGTTATTGCTGCTTGGAAAATAATCACAGAAAGTTTGCTCTTGTCACAAAGGACGAATGCAATTGTAAAACATGCGAAGCCTTGTACAACGGCGTAATTTCCACCAGAGAAGTGAGTTTACGAGGGTCAGGGTGATTTTATAGAAAATGGAAAGTTAATCCTTACTGCAAATTGCAGATGAAAGACTCGAACTTGCCCACAGTACACTGGCTGTGGTGATGATGGTTTGAAGAAGGAAATGTTAAAAGCTTTTGCTGTTCCGAATGCAGCAAGAGGGACATCAGCAAGCGTGGTTCGACGGGAAGTGGTGGCGGCTCCACAAAGAACGTCTACATAATTTCTGCATGATTTGCAATACACTCTGGATCGAGCAGAACCATTTGCCGTCGAATGGTTGCTAGTGGTCTACGTTCATGGCTTCCTTTAAGAGGACATCCATTGATCGCATTGCATAGACGCTAACATCTGAAATGGTTCTGGATTAGAGCAATGTGGATGATAGAGTGGGACCAAGTCGTCTTTTCTGATGAGCCACGCTTTTGTTTCTTCAGTTATATTCTCCACGTATGAGTGTGGCATCTGCGAGGAGACAGGTCATTTGTGGAACACTTGCCGCTCGACTAAAACGCATCATGGTTTAAGACACCGTTGCGAACGATTCCAGATACCTTTTAGTTCATATTTATGGTTCTATGACAACCCAACGTTATATGGATAATGTGCAGCGGCCGATGACACTCCCTTAACTTCAGGGTGTGCCAATACCCTTTATCAGCAGAATAACTCCCGTACGCAATTTGATCACATCAGCCAACACACATTGCAAGGCAGAAGATGCGCTTTAGGCAATGGTTGACAGGGCATGGAGAGCCATTCCTCAGGATGTCCTTCGTACTCCCATGAATTCTGTGCCTTCGTGTATCACCGTCCACATTGGTCTTACAAGATACTGACGCAACTGTGTTCTCGCTTTGTATTATGCATATCATTTAGAAATATAAAATGACTTATAGTTCTTTGCTGTCTCTCTCTCTCTCTCTCTGTTTGCCAAATTTGATCACTGCATTCTCAAAAGAGTGGTACATTTTCAATGTTGGGCGTAGATTTTACAGTACATATGTTAAGGTAAAATTAATCCTTTTGCTACGGTTTCTATAAATCATGTCCATATGAAAATAATCAGACTTTAAAAATATTTCAAGAAAGGAATCTAATATTAAAATTTTACTTGAAATTAAAATGGTTTTGTAAGAAAGATTACTCAATTGTTAAAACTTAGAATTTCAGTTTAACGGTTCATGATCTAGATTCCTGTATTAGGCATCATTGATTTGTTGTGATTTTAACACGCATTTAGACTGTATACCACAATAAATTTACAGTACATTAAAAAAAAATTACCAAAAATTGTACCTTCTCTCAGATTTTTGTTTGATTTACTTTATAGCATAAACTCATACAACTTACTGATAATCAACTAATTTAAGATTTTTATTAATTTAGCACTTCAAAGTATTCTAGAGAAATTTTATTTCCAGGATCCAACCCTTTAGAATGACAAAATATTTATTCTGGTTAATTATGTGATGAGTATTTAAAAAAATAAGAATTTACATCTTATTTTGCTAATTAAACGCCAACAAAAAATTAATTTTGATTAAAATTGAAATTTAAATGGCAAAAAATATTTATGTATCATAAGTTTTTATATGCATGTTTTACAGGTCTCAAAATTTTTAGTCTTAATTTTTCAACACTTTTAATAAAACTACTTACTGTTAAACAATTTTAATTATTAACTATCAATGTGAATCAACAAACTGCCATGTATTTTTATAAAGTTATTCAAAGATAATTTATATATTATGTTGCAACTGAATTATGCACCAGGATAGCAAAAATGAATCAGAATACATTTTTGTCTTACTAATAAAATTTATTTCCTACAGATAAATTTGCGAGAAAAAATACAGAATATTTTTAAGTATCTTTTACAAATTGCTTATAAAAATAATTACTCTGAATTTTTTTTCCTTAGTATTTGATATCTAAGTCACATTAGAATTTAATATATCACATTTATGAAGTTTTATTTTAGTTCAAAAATTGTTTCATCTTTGCAAAATAAGACAATATAGGTTACAGCAAAAAATGATGATTTTTTTACCAAGTCATATATAAACTTTTTATAAAGTATAATCTTTTCATATCATTAACAATTAAATGTGTCATCATAAATAATGCATTGCAAAATAGAATATTTTAAATTCTTTCAAAAATTAACCGTAAAATCAATATTTATTTAATTAAAATGTATGCTATCCTAAATTGATCAATAAATAAAAAGCATAATAATCAACATAAGCAAAATAAAATTCGGAAAATTTTAAATCACTACTTAATTTAAAGAAGTACTAAAATATCCATTCATTTGTAAAATAAACATTTATTTTTTGGAAATCAATTAAAAATATAAGAAGAAAATAATTGAAAAACACAAAATCTACATATCTTTAGAAAAAATGCAGTAAAATTAGATTTTATCGAGTTAATCTGAATTTTTCTTTCTTAATATTTTAAATTGCATGTTTTAATTTCTAATTTTTTGAGCGAGAACGTTGTTCTTTAATACATTAATTTCTTTTTCGTAACTTTAACTTCATGCATGTTCCTCAAGCGAATTTTTTTTAATGTTTTGTTCTTTTTTGTATTCCTGTATTGAGAAAGAGAGAAAAAGTTAAAAGAATGCACGGCATATTTTTCTTTTTTTTGTGTCAACATTAAATCCTTCCCACCTAGCATTTCGGCACACATAAAAGGGATATTTTTAACATTTTTACGAATCAAATCTTTGTGTAAATACGTGATGAATAAGAATTGGTAATATCTTCTTAGTACTCCATTATGGTGTTATCGTACTCATAGCAACTAAAGAACAGCTAGTTAAACGTTTTCCCTATTCTTTTACGTAGTTTTCTAGAACTTTTTTTTTGAAGCTTTATTTTTCTGTCCAGTTACCACTTTTGTCTTATCTTCAAAAATTTTCCCGTTTTGTTCAGTTTTCTTGAAGTTTGGTAAAATGTCTTTGAAACTTCAACAATCCTTTGATAAAAATCTGTGTGTGAGAGAGAAACTGCCTTTCCACTGCTTCTAAAAGATTTTTCTAAGACTAAAAGAACAAAAAGGATCTTACAAATTTTGGTACAAAGCACATGATTTCATGATATTTTTATTCTAGTTTTGCTGTGAGAAACTTCAAAAGACTCATACATCAGATTTTAAAAAGAAAATATCGTGCTTTTTTTATTATCAAGTAAAATTTCATATTGAAGTGAAATAACTTATCTGAAAGCATAAAACATCAATGAAGTGTGCTAACTTATCAGAGGGGAAAATATTTTTGACAAGGAAATTTCACATTATACTTTTTATTATTCCACACACACACATTATACTTTATATTATTAAATTATCAAAAGTTTTAATAAGAAAAAGAATATATAGCTAAGAGATCAACTATCAGAAATATATTTAAATATTTGGGAATAGTCTAGGATTAAAGATGCTCTTTTATGATATTTGGGTTTCAAAATCAATTCTTTAGTGGATCAATACTAAATTATTTAAAGAATGCATAAATAATTGACTCTCATTCTGGTAAAGCTTTAATAATGAAGATCATTTTAATTGTATAGCATTAGTGCGAAGTCTCTCATCAATAATTCTTCAGGTATTATAGTGGTGTTGTGAATATAATGTTAACGCATAAAACTGTTAAAAGCATAGTTCACTTATTAACTTCTGACGTTTTTAGTTATTATTGAAAAAAAAAAAAACGATGATGCATTTTTGGGATCAAAGCAAATGATATTAATCTTTTCAAGTACTTCAAAAATTAATTATTGAATTGTAATGACGAATTTTTCATGTACGTATACATTTAATTAAGAAAATATTAGTACTTTAATCATTAGAAACATGTTTAAAAAATATTGTATTCAACTCAATATAAAATTTTTATAACTTATAATAATTCTAATTTGTTATATGACCTATATTTATTTTACAAATTTCTGTGATTTCGGAATACTTTATTTAATTTAAATTTAAACTTCAAACTTCAAACCATATAAATAAACAGGCAAGATTGAATGAATAGTAGCTGAATTAATAACCAACATCTTTTATGTATATATATATATATATATATATATATATATATATATATATATATATATATATATATATATATATATATATATATATATATATATATATATATATATATATATATATATATATATATATATATATATTTATCACACAAGTCAACTTGTGAATTAGTCACCTTGTGTTTAACTACATCAACATGTGTGTAGTTAAAATAATAAGGAATAATACAGTAACTGCATGTTCTGCTTCCATTCTGAAATAACCCATTTTAGTCTGCGTTAAAAATTGTGGTTACTATAGCTTTATTTAAATAATATACTTTTAATTTATATAATATTATCTTGTATTTTATCAGTTACTATTGCCTTTTCGAAATAAAATGAACATTACTAAAATATTCATAAAACATTGGAAACAATTTCATGTATCATTTTATTGTAAAAATTTGTTTATATATATATATATATATATATATATATATATATATATATATATATATATATATATATATATATATATATATATATATATATATATATATATATCAGTAATGAAAGAAAATCTGGTTATAAGATTACAGCATTAAGTATTAAAAGCATAAATTTTTTATGAATATAAATGTGTTGCAAACAGAAAGTAAAATCACAAAATCTTTTATCTAATAGAAAGTAAATTAATTATGCCCTCCCCTTGTTATTCTGATTTTATAATACAAACTAAAATTTATGGTTGAAATTGATATGTTGTTGTTGTTGCTGATCCCTGTTGTCTAGCATCGCTAGACCATGTCTGTGACATTGCACACTCTCAGGAAATCAATGACCAATAATGGTCGCTCCAGAAGATCTTCTTTATCGAGTCCCAAGCACTCAAGGATATGATCCGGAGTGGCTTGGCTTTTGGAACACTTAGCGCAAAATGGAAATTCCTTTTCTTTGTTGTTAAATGTCAATAATCTTAGGTGGCCACTTCGAAAACGAGTTATTGTCGTTTGTTCCAGTCTGCTGCACCGGAGGGATAGAGATCCGCCGGGACGATTACCCTGGTACCCTTGGTGTACAGGGGGAATGGCAAATGCAGACCTAACAAGGCCTTTATGTCTGGAGTATAGTTCAGTATAAGTAAGAGACGCCGGAGTAAGCAAAGGCTCGTCAGTACCTCTTTTTGCTAGGGCATCAGCCAATTCGTTACCCGCAAAGTCTACGTGGGAAGGGATCCACTGTAAGTGAATCTCACGAGATAAGGAGAGCCGTCTAAGCTTGTCCAAGATAGCTACTCCTGTATTATCACGGACTCTGTGCCAGTTAGTTAGAGAAATTGATGATTACTGTATTATGTTTAATATAACACTACATTTATGGATATAAAATCTTTCTGGGCACAGGTGCCGTATTATCCAGGATGCCAAATTCTGATATTAGCGATTTGTTGGTGAATTTTCTTATGTATCTAGCAACTTGGTTTTTATTACATCATACATATGGAGACCTATAAGAGTTATCCAGAAATTTCTATTTTGGTAACCCTAGTATTAACATCATCGCTCACGTCAAGATACGATTTCGTCATCTTGGCAGCATTTCATCACCACAAAAAAATTCAGAATTTGGGATCATTGATTATACGGCATCTGTGCCACTTTCTGTGATTATTTTTATTTTTAAAATATACTTAAAATGGTATAGCTACTTAATTATAAATTTGGATTAATTCTTAAATTTAATTTCACTATATCTCTAAATAACTATAAAGTAATATTATTTTCGATTTCTTAAATTTATATTGTTTTAAAAATGGATTGAAACTAAGTAATGTTTAATTTTATTATTGTAAATTTTATCTTAAGGTGATTTTTTCCTTTATAATGATAAGTGTCAAAAAATAAAAGAAAATTATTAATAATATTGATATAAAACTTGAAATATCTTCAAAGGATAGTATATTTTTTTGTGTAATTCTTCAGTTTTGTTATGAAATATTCTATTTCTAGGAACAAAAAAATTTTAACATCAAATTTTTTCAAATGTTTTCTTAAATGAAACTATGCAAGTAAAACTGAAAATTGAAACCAGATTTTGAAAGAAATACCTTATAAGTATTAAATGTTTTTGACCTACATTTGAAAATAGTCTTCTTAAGTAATTTTAAGTCTAATCTTAAGTTAGGACGTTTTATACTCTATGCATGATGAATAACCAATGAAAATGTATGTTTTCAGAATCAATTACGGCTTATGTTTGAGTCAAAATATTTGCAGTTTATACAATGTAATTTTTTTATTAGTAAAAACCATAGAGTTATTGATTGATTTGTTCATGTTTTGCAAATTTTTTTCATTTATTATAATAAATTGGATTAAAAACTTGTTACTTTCGTTTCAAATAAATGTTATTCTAAAATATATGTACTATCAATACGATAATTTCTTACATAAAATATTATTCTAAATAATAAGATAGAAGTCTTAACTTTCAAATGAAGAATAATGTTTCATTCATCCAGATAGATTTACTTATAAATAATATTCTAATGTACTTTGCTCTTTCAAATCTTCGACTTTTTTTAAGAGAGAAATAATGCATTACATTTATCAACGATAAATTTAACTCATGTGAATTAATGTTTGCTTATGAATCGCAACAGAATAGAGTGAAAAATAATTTTCGGAATTACAAGGGAAAAGTAAAATATCTCTTTCCTAGAAAAAACTGATCAAAAAATAATTCCATTTTAAAAGAAAATTTAAATGTATTTCAGTTATTGTTAAGGTTGGAAAACATATCCCAGTAGGTTTATGGAATATACTTTTCAGATAATGTGAAATTTATAAAAAAGAATTCTCTCGCAGCAGATATAAATCCTAATATTCATTACATTCTTATATTGGTAAATATTACGGTAATTTCATCGCATGTTTTTTGTAAGCTTTTCTGTTCGCAAAACTCAAAGATGTGTAAAGAATGTAGATAACTTTTTATAAAATTTAAACAATTTAGCTTCTTTAAAATACTATGTTCAAAACATAATTTTTATTTTGAAAAGTTATTAATATTAATATAACATTATAATAATCATTCAAATAAAACATTAATAAAAATTTAATAAACACTGTAATAAATGCCCAACTTAAAATAGTAACTGTTGATGTCAACAGATGGCGCCACTAAAATAATCCTTTTTATACATTTTATACATATAATAACCTTATTTAAAAACTTATATTGGCAGTATTTTGCTTAGTAGATCCTCTAAACTATATTGCCAATGTGACATTTTGACATCTCATTTTATTCTCTTTCAAAATATTTTAACTATTAAATTTTAACAGAAACTAACTCTATGCGTCTCACCAATGTTTGTATTTGGGAATTAAAATATGAAATTCAAACAAGTATGTGTTTTATAATTTATGAGCTATGTAAATAATTATGATACTTTAATAAAAGCATAATTGATCATTTGATAATAATTTTTTTATCATATAAATATCAATTATTTGGCTGAAAGGCTATTCCATGTATGGAAAACTTAGGAAATTCATAGTTGGGATATTTTTATTTAATAATTCATTTCAGATATATTATGAAAAAAATTTCAATTAAAGAGTTTTTATTTAGTTATTGAATAATCAATAAGTACTATGAAGATATTAATGCAAAAATTGAAATGTAATTATTATTTTAAGATGAAAAGACATTAAAATAAAGTTCCCTTTTAAAATATAGAAAGTTTAATATTTGAATAATTTTAACAAAATAGTGGATAAGAAAATACATGATTGCCATTTCGGAGGGTTTTGTAAAATAGTGGAACATTGTTGCGGATTACTATGACAGGAAATTGGTAAATGACTGATTCCGAAGTTTGGACAGCAGAAAACAACAACTTTTCTGAATTACTGGAAATATTCCAGTAATTCAACAATAAATGGAAATGAACCAAAAACTTTTCAGTTCAGCGAATGTGGTCTTGTTTACAAACTAGAGTAAGTATTTAGTATATTACGTAATAATGATATATAAGCGCTATTCCATAAATTAAACTTGTAATTAAAGTTTGAATAGGTCAGTATTCAGCCTTCAGTATATTGATGTTTCGACCCTGAATATGGCCTACCACTCAAGAATGTCTTGAGTTTATGCAAAACCTAGCGGCAAGAAACTTCGTTCATTTTAAAATTGTTCTTTGATTCTGCCACACTATTTATGACTGCGCCTGACTTCAAAAAATAATATTCAGTTAGTCCATCAACGCCTTTGACCCCAGAAAGTGGACAGTCTAAAGGCTAAAGTTCATCCACGCATAAATTACTTTTCTGGAGGATTTTTCCTATAAAGTGGACTTTTTTTACGTCTCGTCAAGGAGGAAATCCATAAAACTTCCAGACACACAGACATGCATGCAGAAATTACAAAAGCAACATTCAACCCTTAAATGCTTAACAGTAGATGACATCAAACTTGGTAATTTTCATTCTGAAGAACGGTGTCTTTCCAATAGGTGACAGTTAACCCATCTGAAACTAAATGACCCATCATGTACTCACTATATAACAAGATATTTTACCAAAGGGTTCAGATAATCCTTAATAACACAGCAATGCATTTTTGCCACGGACAATCTTGTTTTCAATATAAGATTCCGTGTAATTTTCTTAAATCTAATTTTGAGTGGTAGTAATAATGCTCTCTGTCCATCTCATGACAAGCAGTAATTAACCTTACCTTTCATCAATGGTATTATGTCTTTACATATCAATACTAGAACTAAATCACTGTTCCGATATACTATTTGCTCATATACGATGGCATAAGATTTTCCAGACAACTCCATTAATTTATTTACAATTCGCTATTAAAAAAAACCTATGGCGTGACAGCCCAAATGTGGGCTTTGGCTACAGTGCCTATGTCTGTTTCCGTGACCGAGGGGTGCAAAGCATATTACCCGCTTAGGTGATTAGCCTAATGCAAAACCTCCAGTGTTTAGTTCCCAAGCATACTTGATACTCAGTTCATTGACTTTCTGAAGGGATGAAAAGTTGAGTCTACCTTGAGCTGATATCTGATCGAACCTCGGATGTAAGCTTTGGGAGCGCGAAAAACTACCACTAAGCCACCGGGCTTGCAACCGGGCCACCGAGCTATATATTTTTAAAAGTAATGAAATTTCGATATATAATTCCAATTAAATTTTCTAATTTTCATGTTTTAAAAAGAACGTGTATGATTGATATCCATTTAAGAATGTAATTATTGAATAGGACTGCATTTCAAGCTTGATTTTTTATGTAATCATATAGCAATATTAACAAAGGATCTTATCTAAAACTAATGAACTGAATTTTAACTAATTCAGCCCCTAAAATATAGCAAAAATAAGTAAACATTTCTTTTAAAGACTTTAAATTCATGAAGATAATGTGCTCCTAGTTGACTACGCAACGATTATTTGTTTTATAGCTTTTCAAATTACAAAAATTTTCCAGAATTCCCAAGCAACAAATTTTTAACATAAGAATCTTTTGGAACACGAAATTTTGGACTAGATGTTTACAAAATTAATTTTGATCAAACTCATTAATTATGAATATTTCATTATTTTTGCAGTAATATGGGTTTTAGAGTAAGTTACCGAGTATATATAAATTACTTAAATGCATATTTTTGATAATTTGTTCCTCTTTCCATAGTTCTGTTTATTATTTGTGTTAGTCACATCATTCAATATCGCAAATTATCAAAAATTTCCTGTTGTATAATTTCAGCATATATCTCATATTAAATTTACAAATGTTTTCACAATTTTTAATCAGTCGAGACTATATTAAAAAATGTTTGTTATTTATGTAGCAGTCCCATTAATATTTCATAAGTCTTAAATTCAATATTATTCAAAAGTGAGTCTTATTTGTGTATCTCTAATGTGTAATTAATACAAATAATTTGATTAAAAACTTTTTACGTCATTAGTTACGTCATAAGAATCATGATGTCATTTCTTACTTCATGCGTCAAATGAATTTTCAATACTATAATTCCAATTACATCTCATCTTAATTATAAATGTTTCACAAAGTAACACTTTTAATCAATTACTATTATATGAAAAAACTTATAAGAAATTATCATAACAAACCTAAAAAGACATGCAATGAAATATTTTAATATATTTCAGCATCATTTTTAGAGGAATTTGATGAGATGAGGCCTCTTTCAAAACATCACAAGCCATTTGATACTGATACTACGGACAGCTTATTTAATAGACATAGACATACGCAATGGAACACCTGGTTACACCAGATATATTAAGCTCCACCACTTAATACATCTGGTGTGACAGAACTGTCACGAAATTTGAAAACAAAATTGAATTTCAATAGGTCTCTAATGTTTGAAATTAAGAATTGTACAGAAATATAACACATCAACAACAAAAGTTTCACTATGGGAGATGACATGAGGTAAATATTGCATTACAATAGTGAAAATAGATTATCCTAACACTCCATGTAACCTTGGTAAAAAATACAAATTAATTATCTTCATGATGGTCATAACAGATGATATAAGTAGTTGATAACACAAATATGCAAGCAATATAATTAAGTTTAAGTAGAAGAGAATAAAAAAGAGCAAATAACTGGGACAGATTTTCAATAAGTACTAGTAACTCCCTCATGCTTTAACTGTGTCCTTTAATGTAACATTGCCTTTTTCGCAATACCAAAGGACTCCATTGTCTGCATTGATAAAGTCCTCAATAATATACTGGTATGCAAAACATAAGCAATTGATGCGAATTTTAAGTAGATATCTATAAAATTGTATAAACAAGATTGTTAGGATCAAAAAATAAACGTGAAATTCAGTAGAAAGTGCATATGTATTCAAATGTTAGGAACAAAACATTTTTGCGAGCGCACGCAAAACGAATGTAGTAGATTATATTGCAAAGAAGGAGGAAGGCGCAGTAAAAGAAACTCTCTGGGAGTAGAAGAGTTTTTTCTTGAAATATGTCAACAAGAAATCATTCGTACGAGTTAACACGTGAGAGAATGATGGGAATGTTAGATGAAGATCGTAACGCATCCATTATAGTTATAATACGTAATCAAGAAAAATGTTGTCCAGCCTGTTTGGAAATCTTTCCAATCCCTATTAGAGCTATAAAAAAGGTTGATGGTAAATATCCCACGAAAAAAACTGCAGTGGATAATCGATATATATCGCCAGCAGAGAAAAATAATCGAAAACCAGACAACATGCTTAGTAGCTGAGTATAAAAATGTTGGGGCTAGTTTCGTGGTTCACTATGTCCAAACTGCTTCATAGAAGTAGTCTAAGCATCCTGTACGCTGCATCCCTTTAAAATTGGCACGGATGTTTTGAGTTGTGCAAGGGCACAAACATTACATCCAATCATTGGAATCGTTTGCTTTCTATGCATGAAAAAACTCATGCATAAAGTTTCAATGCCATAAGGAATTCTTAAATATAGTTGATTCGGAGATAAATCAGGTCACAGATTCATCTCAATAACTTCATATAATAAAATCATAAAGGCAGTACAGGAATTGTCATCAGGGAAGGTATAATGCTACATGGGGGGCCTGATATTCAAGTTGATCACGATTGTAAGGAGATGATCATTTGTCAAGTGTATAAATTCTGTATTGGCATTGGAACAGACTTTTTTTATGGATGAAAAATCACAGACGCACTGGATTCCTGCCATTAAACAGATACTGAAAAATAGGAGATATCACATGAATGGATTGGCCAGCATATTCTCCTGATTTAAATCCTATAGAATATTCGTTGGAGACTTTAGCACAAAGTCTTGTGACATGATTGTTTCCAGAAGAGAATATCCAACATTTAAAAAAATGGGATTGTGGAATGAGTATTCTTACTTGAAAAATCGTTGGATAAACTCTTATTGAATGTGGAGAAATGTACGAAGCAATTACTGCTGTAATAGGAAAGCATAACTAGTAAGGAACATTTAGCAGTAAAGAGCATACCAGCAAGGAACACTTACTACTCTTGGACAGACAATCATAATTATCAATACTATAAGTTCAATAAAGTCTTTTTTGTTTGGTTCCATTCTACTTACATTGTATTTTTCTCTTCTCAATAATGCTTTCCTAATTGCTTAGATAGAAAATTCTGTCTCCCTTTCTAAAATTCATTTCTCTCACATAAATTTTCGTGCTTTTATAGAAAAAACACCTGTTACTTAAGTTTAACAATGTTATCCCTCTTCCTTTTTCTATTTGGGATTTTGGTTAGTTCCTGTTCTCTACACCTCATTTTTAAGATACCCTTCCTCCTAATTATCATGCTTTTGAATTAATTCTCATTTTAAAATATTCTATTAACTATTATTTCCATTTATTTTTTTGGTAAAATTTATACATACTCATTTGCATATTTATTGACAAAACTACTATTCTATTGTTAAATGATTATAAAAAAGTCAGTTTTTAAATATTATTATCTTAAAACTGATTAATCCTAATGTGTTTTTCTGATTTCTATCTATATCATCTCTCTCCCTCTTGGGTAATTGGGTATTTCGCGAACTAATGTAAAGTTGTGCTTAAAGTGCTTTTTAATCTCAAACTCTGAATAATATTCCCCATTTTTTTTATAAAAGAAAAAATTAGAATACATGAAACTAATAAGCGATTGAACCACCTTTATTTAAAATTTAAAAATTAGATATAAATGTATTAAGTATAAAATAAAAGAAAAAGTTTCTTCGTAAAACGAAATGAGATAGAAATTGGAGCAAAAATCTAAAAATAAAGAAGCTCTTGTGAACTGTTGACATAAAATTAGTCTTTTTTTAATATGAGAAACACAATACTTTTGCATAATTTTTTATGTAATGAAAAAGCATTCATTTGTCTTGTGTACGTTTTGAAAAGGTACTCATTTATAATCGTTCCTTTATTTCTAAGACATTGTAAGTTAATTAAGTTCATGGAATAAGCTTAGTTATATATTCATCATTTTACATGAAACAAAGGAAAGAGAAAGAGAGAAATGTCTGAAGGTGATATAAAATTTAATGAACACAGACGTCCTATAACATTGAGTAGATATAACTAGTTTGTTCATTAAAAAAATGAGGAATGTTTCTCGGTTTTTAGGTTAGAAACTGTACATGCTGTGAAAGTAAAAAATGATAAAATGATGAGAATTGATGGGAAAAAAATAAAGTACTGCTTGAAACTCCTTCCTCAAATATGGTGATTTTAGGATAGCAATAACAGAATATTCTAATATAATTATGATTTTAATAAATAAATAAAATGAAAAATAAATGAAATATTTGTTTTCAACAGAAATTTAGTTTCTTTGCGAAGGAAAAGTGTTTTCAATTAAAAAAAAAAACTTTCCCGAATTATTTTCAATTGATAATTTCTTACTGCTTTTAAATTGGTAATTCCGAAATAAATAAAAATATTCCAAATGGATATAGTTAACAATAACTGTCATAAAATATTTTTGTATTATACATTAATAAAATTATATTCATAGAAGACACTTTTTATTTACATTTATTAAAATAAAATTTCAATCCTTTTTTTAATTTGAACTGATAAAAAATTTTTCATGATGATCATTTTTTAGAAGAATACTTTTATTTATAATCCTATGCCAATTTTTTTATGCATTGCATTCTGTTAATATTCTGCATTTTAAAAACAGAAATCGTTCCAACCCATCTTTTAGCGCCTGATTTCATATTAAGGAATAGAGTCTGATAATTCAATATTTGTAGTTAATGGGATGAACCCACGTAACACAATTTCTCATTGATATGGAATTGTTTGTTTTTTACAAATGGATCATTTTAGTCATATGAATCCTAATTAAAAAGGGTTTTATTACATGCAGTAAATTCTAAACCTCAACAAATATTCAGGGTGATATTTAAACCCACATATTGTTGAACCGAAGACAAGAGAGCTAACCACTCAGCTGTCTCCGCGCTACGTTTATTCAAATAGTAATTCATGAATATTGAGATTTTTTTTAAAAAAATTCTATACACTAAGCAAACGAAAATTAAAATTTAGAGATAATATTAAGCCTTTTTAATATTGCTGTAAATGCTTGATGTTGAAAGTTTTATGCAACAAAATAAATAATAAATAAATAAATGTATCAAGTCATTTAATGAAATGTTAACATTTATCCAAATATTAATATATTTTGAAAGAAAAGTAACTCGATTATGAAGCTGTTTAAAAAAACTAGTGCCATTGACTTACTTCTTTTATACAAAAAACAAAGTTATAAATATATATTTTTTATTTAGTGTACAGTTCAAATTATGTAAACATTCATTTTCAAAAAGTTCAGCATATCCGTCGATTGACTCAATATCTGCTGGTATGTGTTAATGAACTTTTTTATCGATGTAATGAATGTTACATATGTAAAGCATATTTTATTTTATTCAAAATATCACTTTATTCACAAATCAGTAAACCAAAATATAGATTAAAACAAAGAAAATAGTTGCCACTGCGACCTTGTTTGACAGTTATATCATTGGAAATAAATTAAAAAATTTAAGTTCACTAGCCTTTAATATTGTAAGGTATTCAGCTTTCTTTTTCTTTTCCACCTTATTTTTCAAAGTCATGAAAAATGGAAGCTACTTTTCTTTCGAGACACCTGAGTTTTTGCAGTCAGCTGCAAAAAAAGTAGGATTTGAGAAAAGAACAGAATAGGCAAAAATGTGTCAGAACTTTTTCAGTTTTTTTGAGATTGATGTCTGTGTCCGAGTAAGACAGTTTGTCACTTGGAAACAAACTTTGATTTTTTTTTTTTTTACAGAGAAGATTATTTATTAGCAAGAAAGATGTAAAATTAAAAAAGTATCTTTCAATCCTATCTTGTAAACAAAAAATTACTTTTAAGAAAACATGCCTCAGATTAATATATAAAAATCTTCAAAATAAAATTAAATATTTTTCATTTATCTAAATGAGAGTATAATTGCAATTTTTTAAATTTTGATGATTAAATCATTTCTATTGAGCTCCATCTTGAATTATCATATTTATTATTGCTGAAGAATTTTCCGTAGTCAGTCATTTTACTATTGTTGAAGGTAAAAATTTAGGTTATTATTTAAATAGATCATTTTTGTTTTTAATCATGTACGGTTGAAGCGAATATTTTACACATAAGAAGTATAAGCTAAAAATGTTTAAAAGGCATCTTTGAAAATTAAAAAAGTACAACAATAAAATGACGTTATTATATATGTTTAAAATTACTTACCATAATTACTTTAACAATGGTCTTTTTTAATAAAAGCAAATATAGAATAAATGAACTTTTCTTTAAAAAAATTCTAAATTCAAATATTGTAATTACTTACATAGCAGTTTTTCTTTTAAAACTAAATTTTGAATCATGAAATATTATAGTTTGATAAATCTTAAAAACAACGTAAAGAAATATGTTTTGAAGATGTCCGTATAAAGAGTTTTAAGCGCACATCTCTATTTAATTTTGATTAATTTCAATCTGTGTTTTGAACTATTAAATATAAGGTGTTTTTATACATAAAAATGCAATAATTAGTAACCTATGCAAGAAAAAATCAAAACTTATAAGAACTTTTTTCAATTTTACTTATCATAAAATATTAATTTTTATTCCAAATAGAAAATAAATTATTTGTTCAGTCAAGTTAACAGAAAATAAATGGAGAAAACTTTTGAATTACTTTAAGCCAGTAATTTAAAAAAATATATACGTATTCTTTCATTCAGCATAATATTTTCTTTAAGCTTACTTAGCTTCAACATTTCATATCTAAGCAATATTAAAATCATAGTACATCTAACACCCCTTTCTATAATCATTTTCAATGGCAAATGTCCAACTGTGATTAATTAAAAAAAGTGTGACTAAAACATAAATGTATTAAATAATAAAATAACATAAATGTATATAATATTAAAATGGTTACAAAAATGCTTAGTATTTTTTTTAAGAAAGAGAGTTTCTGAAACTTGTTAAATCTGCAGTGATAAGAATAAACAATAATATAGTTCAAGAAAAACTGTCTTTCCTATATTAAAGTAAGCATTTTTTTTGAGAGTAGCATCACTTTGAGATAAATTGGTAGAAAAGTTTCGTAGATGAATAAATCTTCCTCCAATCTTTCTCAATAAATCATCCTTTATGGAAAGAGTTTCTCTAAATTCATCTTCTTTTCAATGTTATATCGATGGAAGCAAAAAGTGCTTTCTTAGAAAACTTCTCTGTCATTGAGCATTCCGATATGACTTCAAAGCGAAACTATAATACATCTTATTTTAAATGACACACAGGATGGATATTCATTAATACATATCTCTGAATGTATACGGGATCATCCACCTACCCAAAGGACATGTTATTGATAACACGTTATCAAGGATGTACATAAGTATGTTAGATAACGTATAGTAAAAATTTCTGTATGTACTTGTAATCTTTCTCTTATTATGAGGGGTATATTGATAACACGGTTATTTAGATATCATTTTCTCCTACATAAGCAAAAATGTGAAATTTTTCTTTTTATCCTACATGTATTATTACCTCATATGTTTTATTCAAATTAATTAAATGTATTATCTTGAAATTGTTACATACATTTCCATTTTAGTCAACTCCATTTTTTATGTTATTCTTTAATTTATTTAACATCTTTATTAAATTAGTTTTTTAATCAAATAACTTAAAAACTCTAAGTAAAATCTGTTTCTTTTTTAAGCTTTAACTTTCTTTAATTTTTCTACTATTGTTATATTGAAGTATCAATAAAATATTTTGTTTCCTGAAACTGTATTCATTTGAATATTTCACATCGTGAAAACCATAAAGTTTAAGGTATAATAGATTTAATATCAATGAAACAAATCTTAAGTAAATGAAATGTTCTCTCAAAACTTCCTGTGGATTTTTAAACTAAAGATAATCAAAATATTTTTTTAACTGGAGGTAGATAAATTTTAAAAAATAAAATAAGATGAAGTAATTCTATAAAATATAAAATAGTTTGGAATCAAAGAAATATAGAGAAATGTTTGGCACAAAATATTAAGGAAGAGAAAAAGTTTTTAAGGTGATAAATCAAAATATTTTGATTTTACATTTTTGGAGAAACGTGTATACTAAAAAGATGAAAAAGGCACGCTCGCGCGCACGTCAATTCTTCTACTTAAATTAATTTTTTTAATGTAGTTATATTGGTGTTATTTAAATGATAACAGTATTTTAAAATTTAGACACTAACTTTAAAGATAAAATTTTTAAAAACCATTCAAATTTGCAGTCTTATTGTTATTAAAAATTATTAAATTAAAATAATTGTTTTGGAAAAGAACATTAATTGAATTATAAATTTTATTCTAACAAATCAAAAGAATTTATTTTTTTGTAACTATTTGGCATTCTTTTTATTGCAAAGTCTCTTTGAATCTGATTACCACATTTAGAATACCACATTTAAAATACCACATTTAGAACACTTGAGTATCTTCTATGAAATGAATAGTAATAAATAGCTGAGAAAAACATAAAAGAAATTGCAATGCCAAAAAATTTATTCTGAAGAGTAATAAAAAGTAAAATATAAGCTTGCGTTGCTGTTACTTATGCTGAAATGAAGTCAGAAGGATTGATTTTAAGTTTTGGAAATTGGGAATAGACCTTGTAAATAGCTGGGTAAGACCCATCACAATTAAAGCACTTGGCATGCTCAATCTTTTCGTGTGGGCCTACAATGGATATTTAATGTAAGAAAATGTAAAAATGTTTTGACATATTGAGAGATAAATTAAAAATATTTTTAACTATTAAGTAATATTAAGTTTCTGAGACCAAATTTTTTCAGTATTTTAGATTAACAAACACACTTACTTACAGTTTATCTACATCTCAAATTATTCTTATGGAATTTAATTTGTCATGGAAAGCATCGTTAATTTCCTGAATATTTCACAAAATCTTTACATATTGCATTAAAATAGTTGTGGCATTTCTATTGCGTTTTTTGAGCAGTCAACTCTGTATAAATGCTAATACAGAAAAAAGGATTATATAGGGAAGTCGAAAATTTGAATGGAATGAAACAACGCTTGACATACTTTTCTCATTTGCTTTTCTTAGTGACTGGTGATTGTTTTCAAATAAGAAAATTTTACGGTTGAGAGCATCAACCATTTTTTTCTACTGAGAACGAGATTTTCTTCAAAAAGAATCGAAGTTGCAGTACAGAAGCACAAAATTAAACAGGAAGAAAGAATTTAATTTTTCTACTGAAAACGAGATTTCTTTCGAAAAAAATTTTAAGAAACAATTGAATTTTTCTACTAAGATTGATACTTCTTTCGAAGTGTAACAAGAAGAAAAATCTGAAATTTTCGACTGAGAATGAAATTTCATTCAAAATGTAATAAGAAAATTAATTTGAATTTTTTTCTACGGAGAACGAGATTTTCTTTGAAAAAGAATCGAAGTTGCAGTACAGAGCTGCAAAATGTAACATTAAGAGAAAGATTATATTTTTTTTACTGAGAATGAGATTTTTTTCAAAAATAGAATCGAAGTTTCAGCACAACAGCTGTAAAATGTAAAATGAAGAAAAAATAGTTTTTCTACTGAGAATGAGATTTTATTCGAAAAAAAGAATCGAAGTTGCTGTGCAGAAGCTGCAAAATGTAACAGGAAGAAAAATCGAATTTTTCTACTGAAAACGAGATTTCCTTCGAAAAAAATCGAAGAAAAAAATTGAATTTTTCATCTAAAAGTGAGACTTTCTTCAAAATGTAATAAGAAGAAAAATTTGAATTTTTCTACTGAGAATAAGATTATTTTCGTATAAACCGAAGTTGCAATACAGAAGCTGTAAAATATAACAGAAAGGAAAAATTGAAGATGTTTTTGAACTTGTACTTCATTAAAGATTTTTTTTAAGAATCGAATCTAAATTAATCTACTATTTTGATACGAAAATCAATTCATTGTTTTAAGAGGAATAAAGTAACAAAAATAATGCGATAGTCTTACATTTTTAAAATTTCCTTAATTTGAGGATATTGCTTTGGAATTTCTACATCATTATTACTATTTAGAAGATGCAGTTTTGTAAATTTGATCTGTTTAAATCATATTGTATTCAATAATAACGAACCAGATTCATGAGTAAAAACAACTTTATTAATGAAATCTTTGTTTTAAAATTATTTGTTTCAATAACATTTTTGATATTAAATTTGTTTTTATAAAGGAGGAGGTAAAAATGTAAAAATAGTTTAAGTGAACTGTATTTTAATTTGGAAGTTAAAATATGTAAATGGAGTTACCATTATTTGCAAAAAATAAATTGTTATTATTATAAAGTGCCAATATAAATTTTTACTGTTGTGGTTAAGCGTTCATAGTTTTCCACGAAATTTTAATGAATTGTGTTAATTTTATCAAACAAAAGACAATTTAATTCAATATGTTTAAAATAATTAAATTGAAGTATTAGGTTTATAGAAATATCAAATTCTAATAGAAATATCCATATACTTTGTATTTACCAAAAATATTCCTTAAAAATAATGTTAAAGCAGTTTTTAAATACTTACACCGCTTACAGGTGAAAACTTGTGATAAAAGTAGTACCAAAAGAAATTAATGAAGACCAATATACCATGAAGGAAAAATTTTCCTCCTCGATTTTATCAGTGACTAAATGATCCTCTCGAAGAGGAACAGCTCTTTCCAGTGAAAGTAATAATTTGCAAATGATTCAGTCGTACAAACTTTTAGTGAAGTCCATGGTTCCTTGGTTATTAAGAGCATCGTTTTCGTTACCTAAAACAATGAGTTCAATTCCCTACCTAATCAATGATACATCAAATTCTTCAATTTTTTCTGGGACAAGTAAAGGAGCTCGTGGCCTCACTGTACTGCACAAGAAATAATATATTTAGGATAAAAGTCTATATTTTTAAAGTCCTTTACTCGGTTCTTACTCCGAAATTACGAAGATCCATTCCTCTTTGGATGAAGATGGCTCATCACTGAACGCCTTACTGCAAAAGTTGCTATCGATTTCCCTTCGAAAATCTTCGACATGTGAGCAAGTTGAAATTCCCTAATTTGCTGAGCATTTTAAAGAAAAAATCTGTGAGCTGCATATCAAATGATATTTTTTTCTGATATTTTCTTCATTCATCTGATATTTCTGATATTTTCATCATATGTTATGAGCTGTATATCAAGTGATAATGATCAAATGTCAGCAATATTTTCTTTGTTTATCTTTCAGCTATGCTTGACAATAATCTGATACTTTTCTCTTATGTTTTAAAAGCGAATAGAATTTTTTATAAAACATTTAAGAGTTCACCACAAATGCATTATTAGATGTAATTTTAAAAATATTCAAATATCTCAAGAAAGGAGTCCCAGGAAACTTTCAGTTTCTTATCTTGCGTAACAAGTATGCAGTGACACATGTGTAACACGTGTCTTATGCTGCTCAATTAAATCTGTGATGGCACTTGAGATCTTCTACTTAAAAGAGGGAGTTTTTACTATTAAACTACGATGAGCTTGTGGTGGCTCTTCACATTTTCTGTAAAACAACACTTAAAATCACGAAATAAAACTAAAACGCTGTCTATTAAATTAATTTGCCAATTATATTCAGTGATTGGTTGGTAAAAAATAGCCATTATTTCATCTTAAATCTCTCAAGTTTTAATAACAGAGAACGAGATCTCATTTAAAGAAAAAATTAGCAAACTAATTAAAATTGAGTTTGGTCTTTGTTATTTGAGTTTTTGTTTAGTGCACCTAATTCCTCTTTTTTTTAACTAATAGATTCATCATACCAAACTGATTTGTTTGTCCTATCGTATAATTTATACATTTCATGTCTAATTTACTTGTAAAGCACAATTTAAGGAAAATTCCAAAGTATTTTAAGTATCCAGGTGTCATGGGAGTATCAAACCCGTAAATTATTGATTTGAAATTTATAGAATGCAACTTTTAATTACTATTTCAAAGAATATGTGGCAAGACATTTTGAATCACTTACTTTCTTACTTTATATAGAAAACAATAATTGTCAATATTGAATAATTTACTATTGACCAAACTTTTTGGAATTCCATTAAAATTTTAAAAAAATTTATTTCATATGTATTTTTATTTACTATTTGCATTATAATTTTCCAAACATATTCTTCTCTTTGACAAAATAAGCATCATTGATGTTAATATAATGTAAGTGTATGTAAAATAATTCTTATTTAAAATAATTAATTATACTTCTAAAATTCTGAATCGCAAAGTATTATCAAAAATATCATTTTTATTCAAATTTATTATTTTAGCAATTATTTTTTGATGTTCTAATTTAACTATTAATTAGAATAAATTAAAGAAAATTGTTAAGTACATTAATCCAAAAGCTATCGCAGATAAACTGATTATTATATTTTATTTTAAGTCAACAATATTTGACGTAGGACAAAAATTAATAATTTAATCATTGGTTTGTATGTAAAAACAAACACCGCATTGGTTAGAAAACAGAGTAAAAATACGAAATATAATAATTCTTTTTATAAAAGTAAACATTTTATGATTCTTTACAACCATTATTTTTCTTTGGAAATTCCTATAAATTCATACTTGAGGACAAAACAACCAACGCTGTTGAAAGATAAAAGATTTTTTCAGAAATTTTAGGAAAAGGAATTATATTTTATCGTTCCTAACATTGTATAATCAATGTTTTCATTTAAAAACATATGGTAATAAATGTAGGCAATAAATATGATTCGCATTTGCTTTTATTACTTATTTTTATGGCTTTAGTTTTAAAAATTAAAAGACAGTATTTCAAAATGTTTTGTTTACAAATATTGCTATAACATAAAATTATGTTTTTTGCAAAAAATATTTTTATGAAAAGTTTTATTATTTTTTGCGTTTTGAAAAAAGCCTTTATTGTTTATCTGCCTGCGATATAATATACTATTATAATATTTTTATTACAAAAATTCATGAAGGTATTCTAATTTTAAATCACGTGATTCAACACTTGAAATGTTAGGTTCAAAAGTAAGACTATAAAATGAAACTAAAAAAAGAACATCATATTTCTTTTAGTACAAATTTTTGAAAGACTAAGGGGCTCTACAATAAAAGGATTTTCTAATGACCAAAAATAATATATTTTAGTTTAAGCGACCTCACTCATATGTATATAAACGTTGTTATTTTTTCAGAAAAGCTATGAAATAACGCAAATATTTATCAAACCAAAATTATTCAATTTAAATTTCATAAACATATTTTCATAGCAACTCTACATATTTTCAATTAACAAAAATTAGCATTATTACCTAAGTCTATTTAAGTAAATATAAAACATAAGTTTTAAATTCATAATTTGCAATTTGAAAAAACTGATATCAAATATAGTAAAAACAATTATCCATGGAAAGTTAATACATATGATTTTAAACAAAAAGAGTTATGTTATTATTTAGCACAAGTTTTGCCTTGTAAAATATAAGGTAATCTTTTTAAAGGCAATAAAATATACATACATACAATATATATATATATATATTTATATATATATATATATATATATATATATATATATATATATATATATATATATATATATATATATATATATATATATATATATATATATATATATATATATATATATATATATATATATATATATATATATATATATATATATATATATATATATATATATATATATATATATATATATATATATATATATATATATATACATGTATATATATATACAGTATAATGAAAAATTAAACAAAAGTGTGAAAAAATGCGTTTATTTTCGTTTTAAAAATTAAAATAATTAATAAAGTTTCTAATTTTATTTATAATAAGAAAATAATTATAAAATGTACGAATTTTTAAATTAATCATACTTTCAACAGAAAAAAACGAAACATAAATTCGAATCATATAAGTCACCATTTGTTAAGTTTGATGGCTCTCATTAAGTGATGTATTTAATTCAAGAATATTTAGTGTACCGCTTCTTTTTTCTAATCCATCTTAATTAACTTAAGCCCTCCTGGTATGTAGTTAGATAATTGCACCGTGAAACTCTCAAAATAAAGTATTTTAAGTATATTATACTATATTTTATATAAAATAATTCAAAATAAATTATTTAATCAAATAATAAGACAATTCCGAAAACAGCAGGTGAGTAATTTTCCTAAAATATCGGTTTCTAACATCAAAAACAAATGTTTGAAATCCTTTAATTATGATATTTATTTAATTATCCATTAAAATGTGATCAATATTTTTAAATTTTAACAAAAAAATTTCACAAAAAATTTTAATTGATGTATGTCAAAGTGAATGGAACTAACGGTAAAAATTTACAATTGCCCCTTGGTCATTTGACGATTTTTTGACGCTAAGATGTTTCACAAGATGGTTGCTGCACAAAAGCTATACAAAAATGGGGTAACCAGAAATTTAAATTTTATAGCCAAGATGCATCTCCAAATTTTTCTCCAAACCAAGGTGTACTTGATTTTACACTGAATCCGAACTAACTTATAAATAAATGATTGAGATTTAGATTATGCTCTCTAAATCAGCAACACTAAGACATACTTTTGGAATACAATACGCTTAAAAATATTTTAAGTTCCAATACGTACAATATGATTTTTTACCAATACATTTAGCTGCCAGTTATATAACTTTTAATAGTGATTTTACCTTAATGTCATGTATGAAACTGTAAGAATTTTGTCTTAGTGATAAAGTTGAGAGAAAAGTATCTTACATTTATATTTATAATAAGTAACTTAAGTTATGAATAATTATATCTATCTTAATAATTTTATAAGTATTAACTTATCATTAGGATCTTTTATACTTAAACTTCATATACTCACCATGATGACATACAATGTATTTATCAAATTTAATAATATTTAGAGTGCCAAAATAAATATTTTTTAAACATAATTTATAATTTAAAGATTAATTTATTATTAAAATTTAATTATTGTTGTTAAAACTTTATTAGCATTATTATTGAACTCGATGTTAAAAATTTAAAATATGATTATTAATGAAAGCTATTAAAATTTAAATTATTATTTCACATCTCAAAACCAATAATTTAGAAACAATTTATCATTATTTCTTTTATTTAATTGTTAGACATCTCTTAAAAGTTGTATGAGATTAGCAAATATGTTTCTTTATCAAATTATGCAAATTCATTATTTTAATTTTTTAATTTTAAATGCACTTGTTTATGAGAATAAATTTAAATAAATTAGTGGTTAAAAATTTTATGATAAAATAAATTTATATTTTAAATTAATTTTAACATATCATTGTTAAATGATTAAATGTATAACTTTACAACTTCAGATAATTTAGCTATTTTCCTTTATATAAGATATTATAATAAAATTCAATTTTATATCTGGTATTGTGAAATTAATAGTATTGTATTATAATTCACACACATAAAGTGAAACCATAAAAATAATTTCCTATAAACAGGTTCCTGAGACTTTTAAAACATCATATTAATTTCAAAACTTGTTTATAAGTTTTAACCTTTTAGTTTTCATATGTTTTGAAGTATAGGTAAAAACTTTTGAATTAATTTAAAAGAATTCCCTGACATTTTCTGTTATTAACGCTTTTAAGACAACTACAGTTCTAAAATGAGGAATATTTAACAAAATTACAAAAATAAACTTAAAAAGGATTTGATTTTCTATTTTAATGCTTATGAGAAGTTTAGAAATAAAATTTTTAATAAATTATTTTTATTTCATGTATGTTAAACTGATTATTAATATTTTGTTCTTTTGTAACTAGCTTTCAAAGTAAATAAATAATAAATAAAAACTAAAATGTTGTAAAACTATTTTTCATTATGAAATCGGAGTATACTTAAATGATTAAAATACTTTATATGCATATTAATATAAAAAGAGATAAACTATTTATGATGATTTTGTGTAATTAAAGATAATAAATTACATTTTAATTTTTAATCAATTTCCAGCGTTTGATTCTTAAAAATGCTTTATTGAAATTATATTTAATAAGAAATAATAGTTACAAATATATTATATTTTATAAATTTAATATATATATTTAATATATAATATATATTTTATAAGAATAATATATACATAAAATTATTTTAATTTTATAAAATATATTTTATTTCATAAAATTAATATTTAACAATATAATATACCTTATAAAATTAATTTACTGAAAATTATAAAATTCATTGAAAAGATTCGTTGATTGAAAAAGAGAAATTCCATTGGTCAACTACTCAAACAAGAATTTAAGAATATTTTAAACGACAGTGGTGAAAATTAATATGTTTTGCTTAAAATTTCAATGATCAACTAATATATTGCGATAAATTATTATATATGGAATAGAAATTCATTTATATATATATATATATATATATACTATATATATATATATATATATATATATATATATATATATATATATATATATATATATATATATATATATATATATATATATCATATTATATATATATATATATATATATATATATATATATATATACATATATATATATATATATATATATATATATATATATATATATATATATATATATATATATATATATATATATATATATATATATATATATATATATATATATATATATATATATATATATATATATATATATATATATATATATATATATATATATATATATATATATATATATATATTTGTATATTTTCTTCTACTAAATCCATAATTAAGATTAATTAATAATTCCATGCTGTTTTTGCAATTTGAATTTAAGTACTTTCGTACTTTCAATAATGGTTCCTTTATCATACTTATTGAATATGTTCCAAAGTCTGAAAAATATCCTTCAAAAGATCATAATTTTATGATTGATTAAATTGCTGTAACATATTTCCACATATTTTTTCCTTCATAAGACAAATTAACTCAAAGATTTTTCTCATAAATACTTGAATTACTCTATTTTTGAACCCTTTTAAATAAGGCCTAATGACCAAAATTTATGAAAAATGATGACTACATTTAAATAGTGAATATTTTTAATGATATATAGTTAGGAAATAACTCCAGCTTTATTACACTTCAACGAAAAGAGCAACCAATGAAACTGACCATCTTACCCTTTGATACCAGAGAAAAAGAAAACAACAGAGAAAAGTATCTGATATGCAAGGCTGAGTAACCTACAGAGATACATTAGAAATGACTCGATTCAGCTTTGTTTGCTTCCGCCAGGTAATTTTGATTTCTAGCACAAGCAATCAATTATCTGGTGGGATGATGGGAGAACTTTCGAAATCTTCATTAAATAACTCTTTCGCGTTTCGGTGTCTGTGTGTTAAAAGGGAATCAGTATTACCTATATTGTTAAACTGAAAAAGCAGTTTTATCCAAAAGGTTATGATTGATAGCGCAATGCGGAAAAATAAATTTTGCCTCATTCTTTAATACTGAAATGGATATTTCTCTTCATGATAAATGAACTTAAGCATCTCGTACTAATTTTTGCACCATAAAAAACATATCAACGTATAAATTAATGAAAATTCTTATACAGTTCAGGAAACAAAACATAAATTCATAATGGGATTTTTTATAAAATCATTTAATTTATGATTTTATAGAAAATTTTATGAGAAAAATTGATGTCATTTTTGTCATTTGAAAATGATTATAAAACTAGAATTTGCTATAGACAAATTTTGCTTTACATTTTATTTGTAAATCTCAAAAGAGTGTGCATTTTTGTGTATCAGAATTTAAAAAATATATAATGAAAAAAGATTTGTCTAAAGCAATTTTAAATTTATACATTTTGTTATTAATAATTATAGATATGAATAAAATTATTTATAAGCTGCAGTATTACCACGCTAATAAAAAATCTTATTATAAAAATGTATTATAAGCTTAAAACATGGAAATATTGTAAAAGAGTTTAATTTTGATATTATTTATAATTACATTTTTCTTAAGTTATTCAAGTAGAACAAAGGTACATTACCATGCTGTCAAACAATGTTCGCATACCATTTTAAGGTGACAAACTCTGAACTTAATGATTTTTCTCAAACTGAGTACTTCTGAGAAATGCAAGAATTTCATATTCCTTTAAAATGTTTTTTCATACAAATTCAAAATCATATTTTTTTCTAAAAAATGCCTTATAAATTGAATGCTAAGCTTTCCGTTTCATTTTTTTCTTTTATGGTGACGGTAAGAAGACTTTGGTTAAACATGAAAAGAAACAATCTTGTCTAGTGGAATTGTAAAAGTCATGTTTACCACAACAAAATCTACGTATTGATTCGAATTGCATACAAAGTAAAATATACATAAATATATTTTACTTTATATGTGAAACTAAGGAAAAAGCAGGCAGATGTGTCTATGTTGTAGAGAATCTTGGTAATTTCAAAAAAATTCCGAGGGAACCCAGATTCGTTTTTAATAATTGAATGACGGAGACAAAGATTCAAAACAAATACAATATAACTTTATAATTTATTTTACGAACTTAATAACAAGAGAAGTTTACATTTACAATTAAATCAATCTAGATTTAATAATTCATGAAATTCTACCTTTATAATTTTTTGTGACATTTACACAATAAGTGTGTGTGACCACTTATTGTAACTGAATGTGACGAAACGAAAAAGGAACGAGAGATCAGACTCACCCCTTTTAGAAGTAGTATTGCCGCCCAACTTGTTTAGTGGTCAGCGTGCCTGACAGCGGATAAGGAGGTCCTGGGTTCGAATCCCGGTTCGGGCATGGATGTACTTTCCCTCTCTCTCTTCTGTCTTTGTCCTTTCCTTGTATCAATGAGGTGTGAATGGTTGCGTACCCTATAAACGGGTACCTATGGCACGTGTGTAGTGTAAAGTCATACTTTCACCTTCATGGTGCTCTGATTAAAAACGAAGAACACTCCCAATTGACTTAAATTCGCAAAGCAAGCTTGACTTGTCTAAGTGTCATTAGTAACAACAACAACAACAGAAGTAATATTGTAGTGTCTCCTATCGTCAATGTTTTCGCCGGTCCCCGGTGTCGATGATTCTCTTTTCTCATCCACTTCCAATCCTCTATTCGGCATCTTCGCTTTCCATGTTTATCCACTGATATTTGAACATCTCGTTGGCTTACTTCTCAGCATCTCTCTTGGCTTACTCATTCCTCATAAGTTTTCTCTTTTTTTCAGCTATCTCTCATCAGAATTAGTCGGACATCTATGGTCCTATTCAGGAAAGTCGAGACAGGGCTCCTGCTGGACAGGGCAGTTGTACTCCGTTTACCTCTTAGATCCTTTTAGCTTCTCTCATTCTGCTCAATGAGAATCCAATCTCTCCAATCTTAGAATCCTTTTTTGTTCTCTGAGTCTCCTAAGAATTCTCCTTTTTTAGATTCGGTTTTCAATTCTTCATAATTCTCATCTTGACTCCTCCTCTTTTCACCATTGGTTCTCCAATGTTCTATAGTACCTCCTATACTCTATGGGATAGATCAGAAATCTCTCCTCCTTAATCCCGAATAGTCAGATTTACATATAAAAGATATCATAGAACACAAATGTTCTTGAAATTTTCTCAAGACCACCCATCCTTTCCAGAAGGAAAAATTTATTCTTTTATTACACTTGTCTCATTGTGTGAGCTTTTATTACATCTTTTTCTTTATTTTCTAACAGCATAGTTTGAAAGGAGAAGAGGGAAAACTCTTAAATTTAAAGTGACAATAAAAATATAAACATCTGTTTTCCCAGGGTTTGGTTATACCGTTTTACAATAAGACAGTCTATTCATCTGAAATAATATATTTTATAATAAATTATCATTATAGATAATAATAAGTTATATTAATTATACAATACAATCCAATATATTAGTTTGCTGTTACAAAGAAATATTACACAAAATTTCAAGCATATTATATCTGGAAAAATTAATTTACAGTACTGCGTTATATAACTCTAAGTTAAAACCATTTTCATTAATACAATCCAATATATTAGTTTGTTGTTACAAAGAAATATTACATAAAATTTAAAGCATATTATATTTGGAAAAATTAATTTTCAGTACTGCGTTATTTAACAGTAAGTTAAAACCATTTTCTCAAATAAACAATTTCGAATCATGATTCATTCTTATTTTGGATTATTCGATTTGCAATGTTGAATTATGCAATTACTTCGTAAAAAATGTAGGTCCTTAAATATGACTTTTCAAAATTTAATTTCTCGTATTATCTATATAAACTAATATATACGTTGTTTATTGGAAAATATACTGAATATCTAATTATTCAATCTCTATTGTTATCAGTGCGTCCTTCAAATTTAAGAAAATGTAATTAACATTGTAGGTTTTAACATTAGCAAACATCATCTTAATACGAAGTAGAGATCTTCTACTTTATTTTATTGGCTAAAGTATAAATCATTTCTTTTGCTTTCCAGGAAAAGCAAAAAAATGGGCCAGTGAAAAAGTTACAACATTTAGAAATCACATAATCACAAAATATCCAAAATTATATTTTTAAATTGTATCGCTTTTCAAATCTCAATTTCTTAATATTTATAATTTGCCTTTAAGCAAATTATTGCTTACTTATAATATCTTCAGTTATCATTGTTTGAAATTCAAAAGCATTTTTTCTCAATTTGAAATGAGAAATAAGAACTTACACATTTAACAAAAGGGAGTATGAGAAACTGAAAAAAATTTAATAAAAGTATCATTATTTAATCTCATTTATGATTTTTTTACAAAGTATGGTTTTATTTTAAGCAAATATATCCTTATAATATTTTGAAATAAAACACTTCACGACTTTTTTAAACATCTTACAGATAATTTTTCATTTATATTTTAAAATAAATTCAAAAACGTATAAAAAATATCATTTATTAACCATTTCAAAAACCATGATTAAGTTTATAATGAAGTTTAATTCTATAAATATTTACTAATATGTCTTTTTTGTTTTTTATATGTATATGTATATGCATACATATAAAACACACACACACATATATATGTATATATATATATATATATATATATATATATATATATATATATATATATATATATATATATATATATATATATATATATATATATATATATATATATATATATATATATATATATATATATATATATATATATATATATATATATATATATATATATATATATAATATATATATATATATATATATATATAATAGACTATACTGCTAAATTCTGTAGTATAACAGACCATGTAGGCCAAGGCGTACAGTGTCCATCTCTGTTTTCTTGTGCGGGAGGCCTTGGGGTGTGAAGCATAAGTTCCAATTAGGCGGACAGCCTAAAGTGGAACTCCCAGTGTTTTATTTCCAAGCATGCTTAGTACTCAGTTTATCAATTCACTTAAAACAAATGGCTGAGTCAAACTTGCCCAGCCCGAGGATCGAACCCAAAACCTGTGGCTTGGGATTATATATATATATATATATATATATATATATATATATATATATATATATATATATATATATATAATGAATGTTTATATATTTTTTTCTTAGATTTAAATTTATTTAAAAACTTAAGGCTTTTCTACATTTACATCAGTGAGACTTCTCTACACAGCTACAGCCAACTTTCATTAATAATCTTAATAACTAAAGTTAAATGTGAGATTTTGTCACGAGACAATAATGCGTCTGTAATTCATCTAAGCATTTCATAAAATAATCCGTCCAAATTCATGCTTGGTCGTTCCGATACCTCATTTAATGTTCCAAACAAGCTATCCATCTTAGTTTAGTAGATTCACCATCAGCCGGCATGGCAGAGATAAAGACACTTCTCAAATTAGGATCAAGTTGACTCCAGATAAATTAAGCTCTGATCAGCGGAGTTCGATATATTTTGGTACGAATTCTCATCTTTATTTCGTTATCTATGTATTTCTATTGAAATGATTTAGCAAATGGCTTATGACTGGATGAAAATATCTAACTAAATTCATGCTATTTAGATATAACGCAAGACCTTGTGCAATAAACCAAGTTTTAGAATGATAAATCATCTCTTAGAGTATTTCCTTACCTAAAGCAATATTAATCCATTTTCATTTTCCTAAATTAGATGTGATTACAATTGCAGTAATAACTCTTTAATGAGACATTAATGATATTTGCAAGTAATTTACTTTAGTGGAATGAATATTTGATTTACATGCGAAGTAATTAACAGCAATGGAGAAATAATCTGGCATTTAAAGGAAATAAATCTCTGGTTGCAACGTCGTCAAGGTTAAGAGTATTGCGTAAAAATGATTCAAAGCATAAAATCATTTTTATGCATAAAAATATAAAATTTTAAATCTTTTTAAGCGTATCGTTATTACATACAAATATTTTATCCTTTATTGAAAGTAGTTGATGCTTGAAAGAAGAGTTTAATCCTCGTAATTTTCATCGGACTAAAAGTGAAGTATGTTACTAAATAATTTCTAAAGGAATATTGTGATATAATTATTTGATTAGTTAATTTACAACAGTACCCTCAGATTTTAATTCATTTACCAATAAAAATAAAACATGATTTTTATTTTTTTAACAATGTAAGCTTCCGATTCCTTAAATATAGAAATAAAATTTTCAACTATTTTCTTTAGAATATTCTTCCTATTATCAGAATAAGATTTATTTAAACTACAAACAAAATAAATTCAATAAAATTTATTAATAATTAAATAAGGTTTTGAAATTAGATATTGCAAATATTCTCTAATTGATCAAAAATTTAAAACAAATATAAAATTTTTTTGAGCATAAATCAAGGAAATTTCTTTTTGCTTTCAAAATTATTAATTTAAATAATGACATTTATTTTTTGATATTGTTAAAGAAACTACAGTAAAGAACCACAATTAGAGAAATTAAAATTACATAAATTAATAAAATTTGAGAAAACTGTTTAATAATTAAAGTAAGTAAAGGACCATGTATAACGTTCATTTACTTTTAAACACATACACATTTTTTCTTAATTTTTTTTTTATTTTATACATAAACATTTTCGTAGTTTCGTTATTCCGACAAAACTATTTTAAATTATATATTCTATGATATTTTTGTGTGTGTGTGAAAACAATACATCATTAAGCAATAAAATGTAATTTACTGTACTTTAAATCCCTGCGATGATTCTAAGTGTTTTCCTGCTGTTACTATGTCAACAATGTTTTATTGAAGGCATTTCAGTATATAAAATTTCATGCATTTAGCTCTAAATATAGAAATACATTATGATAACTGAAATATCAATGAAATTGCTATAAAGTGAATCCATAAAAAAGAAATGTCAACGTATATATTACCTCACCCATTTGTTAAAATTTAATGCTTTTTTTCTTGCTTTATATTTATAAAAAGCAATTAGAGAATGGAGAAAAATAAAGTAAAGTGGGTTTTATGTTTTGTTAAATATCTCTACTAACATTTTTAACTTTGTTATTGTCAAGTTTTTTGACTTTAAACTTTATTAAGGTTAATATATATGAAAAAAATTGAAAAAGAAACTATTTATAAGCAGCAGTTCAGTATTTAATTTTAATTAAAATCACAGAATCATACAAAATTGTGAACTTAAGGTGCATGAAATATTTTTATAATAGAAATCATATAAAAAAACTTTTCTCATAAAAATAAATAAGGTTACTATTTAAATCTACTGTAGCGCTGCTATTTGTGTTGTTTCAGAAGATAAAATAATAATCTATAATAGCAAAAGTTATAACTTGTTTTTAAGCAATAATTTTAGTTTCATATAAAATTTAGAGTAAATTTTTAATCAAATAATATTTTTACTAAAAATATTTAACTCAAACCAATTTATTCAAATCAAATCAATTTATTCGCATAAAATATAAGTATTCTCATTTTATTCCGAAGTTGCTCGAAATAATAATTCAACATTTTTTTCATATCGAATAATAATATACTTCAATAAAATATTGTTGCAAATAGCAACTATGGATTCTGTCCCAACTAAGTGAATCGGCTTGTATATAAAATTACTTTAAATCCTTACTATATATATATCATGTATACTAGTCAGGTAACATTATTTTTCTAACTAACTTAAAATTAACCGATTGAAAATTTTGATAATTTTGTACAACGTTTCATAAAATCTTAACAATAATCTTAGGAAAAATAAAGCATTTTAGATATTTATTCAAAAAGAATTCATATTATTTGGAAACTATTTAAATAATAACCATTTCAGAACTTTAATAAAACAGAATTTAATTTTATATATGGTAGTTACTTTTTGGTTTTATAAAAATAATTTTTTAAAGTGACGGCAAAATGTATTACAAACTTGTCTTTTATGTCTAGCGGCTTCATATTGTCACAAAAAGTAACGATTCTGGTCAAATATTTTATTCCTGGATTGGTATCAAGACGAAAACTACTTACTCGCGCCAGGAAATACATTTTCTCCTTCTAAAAAGAAAATATGAAAACAAAACCAAATCCAGACTTCGAACTGTGCAGCTGAGTATTTGCTTCCCCTTTTATAAGGCAATTTTTCCCTTGGCTCATTGCTAACGGAAGAGTTTTTCCCTATAATCTAAGAACCTGAAAGCTTGGATATAGACTTGTAACCTCATTTTTTCCATTTACTTCAAAGGTATAACAAAAAAGTAAAGAAAACTCTATCTTGCAGGGGTAAAGGCTATTCCAAGAATCAGAATTCATCATTTACGTCAGTTTCGGACATACATTACAAAAAGAAAAACGCCATATTTAAGCAAAGCTTGCTATTTTGTAAGAAAATTGAATTATTTTATTGCAGAGAATTATGGATAAAAAAGAAAAGAAAATTAAAGTCTTTTAATTTTATCTCACTTAATTCATTGGATGATTGGATTTACTCAAGTCATTACATAATTTTTTTTAACAGAATCAAATTTTATTGCATGTATTGTATGGCCAGAGATAAGGTGCTGAAACTTAATGGCTGAATTTGTAAATTTCATAACACTGGATAAAATTTCGTAATTATAACATTAGTTTTAATCTATCTTATGATATGATATGACACTTTCATATAATATGCACTAAAATTTTGATTTTAAAAATAAGTTTTTTAATCAGTAAACGTTTTATAATAGATTGATCTAGTTTCTTCTTCTTCTTCTTCTTCTTCTTAGAATTGGGTTTGTATGTCATTGGGCACCTCTGCTTTTATCAGCATTTTGTACCATTAACTCCAAACCCAATGCTTCCTAGTTCCATTTGCTCGGGTCACCCACTTTATTAATAAAGTCCGATAACCCTTTAATGGAGTCTAGGTATAACTCTCTAGTATAGATGATGCCTAAAGAAGTTAATCTAGGGAGGGCAAGAGCCTCACATTCATAAATGATATGCTCTGCCGTTTCCCCTTGCGCATGACATTTCCAGCAGATAAGGTCTTGCTGAAACAGTTCCATCTGGTCAGAAAGTCAGATATGCTAGAGATAGCTTCCCGACTTTCACCAGAAGAAGATGGTTTAGAGGTCATTTCTACCTCAAGCGAAGGATTGATAACTGCCCCTTTACAAGATTGCCACTGAGTTCCCTTGTCTTTTTCAGGAAGGTCTACTTCAGAGGCTTCACCTGCAAATGCAGAAAGGTTTGTTATTACTTGTGTCTTTTCAGCCACAAGATAACAATTAAAAAGCTCAGGTAATATAAGTCCACCCAGCATTGCCTGAGTTACTGGGCAAGGCAAATTACTCTAGAAGTTCGCCAGGCAACTAGAGGCTCCGTTAAGACACCAATACCGCGGTGCCAATTAGCCCTAGGCACGGAACGCATAACACCAGGGTTTACGGGAGCTGGTTCGCGGCCTCTTATTCAATATTCGAGGCTATCCTGTTATTCCTACAGGACTTTCGGCTATCCACCACCTGCCTACGCGCCTGGTGGCTAGCTCAAGCCCCAGAGGGGTACGCATACCCCCTGGTTCCAGGTTGATCTAGTTTACTATTTTTTTAACTCTATAATCTCTTTTAAAATACCAATATATATTAAATTGCTTAATAAAAATAAAATTTGGAATAACAATATAATATAAGAGTACAATAAAATGAACGTTATATTTGTCTGTAAAACACTTCATAAAATGTAAAAAGAAATATATACAAGATGAATATTGAAAGGGAAAAAATGTTATTTTTCTTCTTTAACATATAAAATATATTGGCATGAAGTAACTCAAAAATTTTGTTACCTCTAATAATTTACTAAACATAACATAAAAATTAAAATTTGAAATATTTCCAAATAAATAAATGGAAGTTAATTATTTTTTCTATTAGTTCTATGTTCAAAATCTATTATTTAAGTAAAATCAATTTTCAAATGTTCCACTTGAATTATTTTACCACTTGAATTTTTGAAACAGATTATTTTACCTCTTAAGCCTTAAATGCGTTTAGTTTTTTATTTTAGTCTCAAGTGCAAAAAAACGATCAAATAATTCTAGAATATTTCTCATTACAATGAACAATATAACAACACCTCTCTAGAAGATGTTCGTTATAAGAGAGTTATACCCAATAAATATTTTGAGATTTAATACCTTCCCATTGGTGTAGCAGGCACGTAAAAAGTTTTAAAAGTAAAAAAATTACGTTTTGATGGCAAACACAACAATAGGCAAATATAGACAAAAAGAAATAAATGCAATGAAGTATACAACACATTGAAAATGAACACTGAATATGAGTACCCGATTTTTGTTCATCAGGACGAACATTACTTTAGCTTTTTCCAAGCAAAAAAAGTAATTTTAAGCAAAAAATAAGTATTAATCCTATTCGATAATATTCAATGAATAAGCAGCATGAGACATTCATTTATGAGTTATATGCGAATATTCTCACTTCTGTGAATGCGATATTACATTCCATATAACATCAAAATCCAACCTAGTTATTTTTGTCATAGGTCACTGATTTAATGTCTAGTTTTTATAGAATATACACGGGTTTCTCAAATAGGTATTTACGATTCACATGTGAATATTCTCACTTCCAGTAGTGTCGTTTTTTCATTTCATATTGTTTCTAGACCACACCGACAGGAAATTCTCCTCAGTAATTGATTAAAAGTCTGGTTTTTATAAAAATATAGACTATGGTTTCCACTTGCTAATTACCAGACATACGCGAACATTCTCAATTATACGAGTTCCGCTTTTTCATTTCATATTTTTTTCTAAATCACATCGAGGTAACTTTCTCCTAATTTACATAATTCGCAATTACTCAATTATATAATTAGAAAATCAATGGTTACTTAAAAGTAATATCAATAAATTGAAAATATAAATAGCTTTGCAATGCTTCTAAATAACTAACTATTATTGAACAATTAATATTAATTAAAATATTTAGTATTAACAGAACTACAAATTAATCATTGAAATTAATGTTAAATGTAATATGAACTGCTTTTTAAAATTTTATAAGTTATATAGTTATATTATTGGCATCATTTACTGTCTTTGATATTAAGTGCTAATAAAATTCAGTTGATTACTATTTTAATTACATATTTAATTATCTTTCATATGAATTAATTACTGTAATTATTCAATCTAATTCTTATATGTAAATTAACTTTGTAATAATATGCTATTAATAGCATTCATTTACAGAGATAATACTCAGGTAATAAATATTAAAATAATTATTTGAATATATAACTAAAAGAATATTATCCTATCAATATATGCGACCAATTTTATGAACATTTTAGTTAAGTTTATTTAAAAACATTAAAAAATATTCGCAATTCTTATTCTGAATTCATTGTCTCTATGGTGTTATAAAATCAATTCAGAAGCAAGGCAGAATTATGAGATCTTTTCGAAACAATGCTCACGTATTTTTGTACCTGTGGGAATCTTCAACTGGATTTTGTGGTGAAATAAAACATATCTTTGCTGTTTTCATACCCTCTTCACATAATCATAGGGAATAGGATTTTCAGAAAAGATACAGGGTCCCTGCTGAGATATTGAAGGAGAAAAGCAGAAGTCACGTTTACGAAAGGCGCGGAGAAAAATGCCCATTCTTGAAGAAAGACATGCATTTTTCAATTTCAGCCTCAGAAATCTAACTTTCTGCGTCATATTTCAAAGATCACAAAATCTATGTTTTTTGGGTCATAAAACCAAGGGCTTTCATCAGTTTTCTCTTTTAACTTGTTAAAGCTGATTTTGTAAAATAAATATCCATTCAGAATTTTACTTCCTTCCGGATTAAGTTAAGTTTGTAAATAATTCTTTAAATCTTCTGTTTTCTGAATAATATACTGAAAGATTGCTTCAAGTTAAAATGAAAACAATTTAAATATAATAATTAAATTATTTCGCAATTAATTCAAAAGACGCAAGAGTTAACGTTTCTCTAATGAAAATTAAGTATGAAACTTCTGTAAATTTCCTTCGAAATATGGAATGAAATAAAAATTATCTTCATGAAAGTTATTTCTAAGAAATATAAAATTGCTCTTAAAATAATATTCAGAAATTTATTTTAGAAAGAATTATTAAATAATTTCTTATATTATAGTCTGTAATGAGCGACACATTTTTTAATAAATATTTTAAAGAAGAATCAAGACTAAAAAATTTATTTTTTAAAAACATAGTTAAATTTTTAGAAAAATTAATATATTTTAAGCTATATATTTTTAGAAATTGTTTTCTACAGCTAATGTAAAATGTACACAAATTATGTGTCAGATTTCCCTGTGTTAAGAAATCCACAAGATTTAAAATTCGCTTCTTATTTGTTATTAATTAATAAAAACAGTCATAAAGAAATCATTTCATTTCTGATCAATTAGGTTGATGTATAACAAGTTACCAATCTATTTATGTATCTACAGAATATTTATTAAATTTATGGAATAACCGAATACTAGAAAAATTGTATTGAATAATCATATACCATTGCAGGAATCATCAAAAATATTTACTTCCTTAACAACATATAAGATTTATAATTTAATAACGATGTAACAGATCCATAATAACTATACTGACGATAGATGGCGTTACTGGCCAATACAAAATATTCTATTTACAATAGAATTAGAAGAGAGTAGAGGACTGTGAGGAATGGAAGTCGAACCATCCGGTTCGTAAATATTTCTGTGTTTATAGTGTGCAGGTACTACGTAACCTTATTATTAATTAAATGTTTTCTTTGTAACTATTATTTTTTTATCATGTGTAATGTCGTAATAAATATAATATTTTTTCTGCATAATTCTAACTCCATTTTCTTGCGTCCCCTACAAAATGGCACCCAACGTGGGGCCCTTCCCACTGTTTTCTATTTAATTAGTTTTGAGTTTTAGCTATATTAATTTGTTAGTTATGATTTCACATCGGAATTTCCCTGATTATGTGTTCAGCCGGAATGCATTCCATTTTGTGAATTTTCCTGAGTCGTTCTTTTTCATCCAGAAACGGAACAGATGTATTTCATATCGGAATTTCGCCGAGCTATAGTTTTCATCCAGAAGACAGGTAAGTTTATTTTGTTCTAACAAGTTTCATTATCATCCTGATAATGTTGGTATGTTGTAATAATAGCATGTTTTGTATTAAAACTAATCCAAATAACATAACTTTTGTTTTGTAGTATTAGTTCTTATAACTTCTATTTTGATTAAATTTTGTTCAGAGGCGTGCATGAATGTTATAAGTTTCGTCTACTAATACTGCATGTATTTGATATACATTTTCTGCACGTCAATTTGCATGTATAGTGAAGTTTAATCTTTTTAAATGTATAATGTGTTCATTAAAATTCTTGAATTTAAACTGTTTATATTATAAAACAGAAGTGACTCAAAACGCTGTTCTATATTGTTCGAAAAGGATAAAATCGAAAGAAATCGATTGATTTTTTTTATTGTTTTAAATTAGAATAAGCTTTTGATATTGCATATTTAAATTAAAAACTGATTATCTTTGTTTATTTTCATTGAAAGAATTCAGTTAGAATACTTTCTTTGCATAAAAAGAGTTAATGTTCTGTCTAGGCAAAAGTATGGAAGTCGAAGTAATGGCTCCATGAATGTTGGTTTTGATAAAAATAAGTAAATGTTTTTTTTTTAAATCACAGTGTTTTATATTCGAAAGAAAATTTAATTTTTTTTTATCTATGATTAATCTGTTAAGTTTTAAAACGAAAAAAAAAACAAAATATAAGAATAATATTTCTGTTGTGTTATATTCTATTTCTGTTCTATTTTGTTTTTAGTCTTGATCTCTTAAAATTTTTTATTTCTTTTGAAAGAAAATAATTCTTTGTAGAATTTTGTATTTTATGACATAGCTTAAATAAGATATTATAAATAAATGTTTTGTATTTATCTGTTTATTTTGAATATTTTCTGTGAGTACATTATAGTTTAAAATTTTTACAAGATATGGGGTTTTATTAAATAAAGTATAAGAACATTAAATATTTATACATTGAAAATAATTTGCTTATAAGTTAGTAATTATTAAACTTATGATGTAAAATTGTTTATCAAGTGAAATGCAGAAATTAATTTTTGAATTTATTTAAAAAATTGTAAAAATAAAATTGTCATTATTTTTAGAAATAATTATGTTTTCACTCAGAACAAATTGTGTATTATTTGTTTAATTATTATGGAAGTAGTTTATTAATTGAATTGTAACTGAAGTTGTTATAAGATATTGCTTATTATTCATATTTATTCCTTTCTTTAAAAAAAAAAACTTTAGTTATTATTATAACTTTTGGTTTGTAGTTTAATTTGAATTATAATTTCAACATATATTTACTAGTTTTCTGTATTGCTTCTAGTCTTAGAATGTGATAAATGTGAAAAATATTTTCAAATTATATTATTGTTGAAATGTAATTAAAAAACATTTGTTTGATTAATTTAACAATTAGTATTTAATTAATGTTGCTTAACAAGTGTTTAACAAAACTTGTTTAATTGATTAACTGAATTTAAATAATAATTATAAAATTAGAACTCTTGAGATCAAGAATGGCTTTCCTTTACCGTGCCCGAAAAGAAGATTTAAGGACCTTAGCCGACGAGCTTGGTTTGGTAGTGGGAGATATTTTAAAAATAGTCCAATTAACAGATCTCATTAGCAAAGTTCCTAATTATGATGAAACTGTGGTCAAATGTATGCTTCAAGCAATCACTGAAGAGCGAGTTGCGAAAGAAACCGCTGCTTTAAGAGAATCCGAAATAGCTGATGTGAAGGAAAAATTTGAGAAAGAGCAAAAATATGAACTAGAGAAACTCCAGCTTCAAATTGTATCTCAGCGTTTGGCAAGCATAGATCCTCTATCGTCAACTGGTCCCTCGGTAGCACACCAGAAGCTGGATTTTAGTAATTTCAGCATTCTTTTGCCAAAATTCGATCCGAAAAAGAAGAATTAGGTATATTCTTCACAGTTTTCGAAAGACAAGTTAAATTTATGGAATTACCTGAATCTTCATGGATTTCTTACTTAATAGGCACCCTGCCATCTGACATTGCAGCTCTCATCGTTCGAGAATCTGAAGAAACACAAGAATATGCGAAAGTAAAGGAACTACTTCTGAAAAGAGTTAAATTGTCTGGAGATCGATTCAGACAACTTTTCGCTCAACACAAAAAAGACCCAGAAAAATCATGGAGAGACTTCTTCTTTGATCTGTCTAGCTATTTTGATGACTGGCTTGAAGAACTTAAGGTACAGGATTTTGAAAAGTTAAAACAACTTATTACTGCAGACCAAATCAAGAAGAAAGTTCCCCCTGATGTTAAAGAACATTTTATCGATATTTAGTCTGAATTTATTTCTCCGGTTGATCTCGTTGAGAAGCTTGATGCTTACGAAAGTGTCCGGTGTGGTGTAAAGAAATCTCTCCTTCCAATACAACAAAAGAAGCAGTTTCCCTTTAAACACTTTACCCAAGAAAGAAAACCTCGACATGAAAGAAATGAGAATCTTAAGAAAGAGTCAAGCGAAGTTGCCTGTTATGGATATGACAGTCCAGGAGTTATTAAACCAAACTGTCCTTCCTGTAAAGGAAAGAGAAAGAAAACTTCTGGTATTTTTAGTAGTGTTATTCTCCAATCGGCTTCTAGTGCACCCTCACAGCTAGCAACGTTAAGAGTAGCTATCAATGGAGTCATGGGTACCACTTGCGCAGACACTGCTGCTCCCCACTCAATCGCAGGAGAAACACTTTACCACATCCTGCAGAAACAAGGTGCAATCTTTGCCCCCAGTACACTACTAATGTCTTAAGCAGATGGTAGTAAAATAAAAAGAGAAGTTCACACAACAAAGGTAAAAATTCGTCTTGGAGGACGTACGTTGCCTTTGAACCTTGTTGCCATCCCTGAGGCAAAAGGAAACAACACCCTGTTGGGAATGGACTTTTTGAATTCGGCTGGGATTGTGTTAAATTTGAAACGAAACATTTGGTTTTTCAATGATCAACCCAAACGACACTTTTTCTTTGAAGAGCCGATGCCAGCTCTTTGTGGGTCGCTACAAACAAATGCTTACCAAATGGTTGCACCGCTAACTGTGAGTGAAAAAGGTGGTACTGTTGAAGATGAAACATTCCATTTGACTCCCACCCGGGAAAAGAAATTAAAAGAATCATCCTCATCAACTGCGTGAAGATGAAGACATTCACCTGACTGCTAAATAGAGAATTGAACTAAATGAACTCTTATCCCAGTATGAAACTATCTTCAGTCCACGGGGAGAGGTAACCCCATTTATTGAACATTACATTGATACGCAGAACCATCCTCCGGTTTCTGTTCCTCCGTATCGAGTGTCTCCAGCTAGGAAAGTAATCATGCAAAATGAAATTGATAGACTCTTAAATGAAAGATTTACATATGAAGCCAAAGAGATCTTTATTGAACAACAAAATAAAAGCAATGTTTTTGTGGATCAGAGAAGGAGACCAGCTTCTACATATAAATCAGGAGATTTAGTTTTGGTTAGCAAACCAAATTTAAGTAATAAAAGTGCTGGTGTTGCTGCGAAATTTTCGCCTCGTCGCGATGGACCATTTATCATCGTTACTCAAAACTCTCCTGTATCGTATTCTGTAACAAACACAGATTCTCCAAATATACCAATAGGAGTATACCACACTTCGGCATTGACTCCTTTTCAAGGAAAGAAAACTTCCCCTATCAAAGCTTTGCGCAGAAGAGGTAGGCCAACAAAAATTAACTGTCCTAAAACTGCCACTCCAGCCATAGCTTATGCTCAAGAACAAAACCATTCCAGGAAAACTCCTGCTGACCCCTGGTCGGGACGTCTTAGGAGGTTGTAACAGATCCATAATAACCATACTGACGATAGATGGCGTTACTGGCCAATACAAAATATTCTATTTACAATAGAATTAGAAGAGAGAGTAGAGGACTGTGAGGAATGGAAGCCGAACCATCCGGGCTATTTTATCAGACAAAGTGACAACAAGTATTTATTTGACATCGAATACCAATAATAACAAAAATAAGTTAGTTGAACTCCAGCTGTCCTGAAGTAGCTGCTAAATCGAACATATTTTATCAAAGTGATAGCAAGTATTTAGTTGTCATCGGATGTCAACAATATCAGAACAAACAATATATCTCCTGTGCCATGGAGTGAGCTGCGGAATTTCTTTGTTTTCAGATTTATTTTAAAGTATTGTGTTCTGTCCTTTTTTATATCTTTAATTTTTCTTATGTTCTCCTCTTTTCTTGTGAATGATTTAATAAATAATTTTCTTAATAAGTCGACGTTGTCTTATTCCAAGAAGGTTTAAATATATTTTTTAACCATGAATTGCTCCAAGTAAAAATTTAATGTTATATATTTTAATAATTTATAAAAGTAAGTGAAAGATGACTTTTCGTGTTGTGGTAATTATATACAAATGTACAAATTTATAGACTATGTATACATTTAAATACCAAATTTAAAATTTTGATATATTATTAAAATCTTAACGTAATATTTATGCTTCAACTAAATTTTAAAAATCTCAAAAACTATCTAATTTCATTAAAAAAAATAATTTGACACTTAGAAGTTTATTCTCTAAACACACACAAAACATGAGAAAATGTTCAAATTGTTAGAGAAGTTCTATCATAATTTCTGTTGTAGAAAAAAAATCAAATAAGTTTTATCTATTCTTTAAAGCAGAAAAAATAAAGATATATCATCAAAGTTTATTGTACATAAATTATTTTGTACTATTAATATTACCGATAAAGACTTTTCTTAGTTTAGTTACGGCAGATCACATTTTGTAGAACACAGTTTTTCAATTCCAAAAGCAATTGTTCCCTTCAATTTGCTTAGTTTATAGTAAAATTCTATTCTCACATTTGTGGTGAAAAGAAGAATTATTTATGGTTATACAAAATTGAGGAAAAGCCAAGATAAATTAAAAAAATGTTCAAAAATGAGCGAAGATTTTGGATAAAATATAAACTTAATGTAATTTATCTTACTTCATCTTTCTTCATCAGTGTTTTTCTTTTCTAATGTAACATGAAAGGTATAAAAAGAAACGCATTTTAAAAAAGGAAAATGGGGAACATGTTACATTTATCTTGTTTCTTTGCAAGAACATTTTATCTGTTTGAAATTCCCAAAAGATTCTAAGTTTGTTTTATGGAAAATCTATAACTTACAATGTATGTTATGGGAAATTTTATTTACGAAAAATAGAAATATAGTAAAAATAATTTTAAATTATAAGGCAGAAAAAAATTAACATTCATAAACTCTCATTCAGGCTGTTATGCGAGATATTGTTACCAAGGGATTTGGAAACGTAAATTCACTGAAATTATTTTATTAACTATTTTATACATTTCAAGAATTTTTCATACCAAATCTATTGAAAAAATAAGTAAATAATGAAACAAAAACTTTCAAGAATATATAAATTACTAATATGATGTGTTTGGCTTAATTCAATGTATCAACAAAAAAAGCTATTTTTCTTAAGAGAGTTGAGAAAATGTAGTATCATAAAAATTTCCTTTTTTATATTCTGAAATTTATTCTTAATTATATGCTGGCCGAATTAAAACATTTTTCAAACAAAAACACATAGACACGTTTTTCACAATGCAAACTGTAAAGTGAAACGAACAATTACAACTTGTATTAGGAAAAATCTGAACATTTGGACATAAGAAAAAAATATCAGGGATGCATATATATATATATATATATATATATATATATATATATATATATATAAATATATATGCTGATTAAAAGGAATAAACGTTCTTGAACTTTACTTTAATTGATATTTTTTAATATTTTTTCACTTAACAAATGAAAATTTAAATTTGAAATTAAATATTTATTTGAATCAAATAAGATTAAGCACAAGAATATAGTTATAAGTCTCTATGTGTGTATGATTTAAATCAAAACTATAAATGTTTTCAAAACTTATGAACGGATAAGATATTTTAAAAAAATTTGCATCAAAATTTAAAAAGAATATGCTTAAAAGCTATGATAAAAATTCAAGTATTATTGGATTAAAGTAAGTATTGGAGTATAGATAATATCTTATAATAATATTCACAAACAAGCATAATTTCACTCAAATTTCTCACGAAACATGGAACAAGAAACAACAAGTTATTTATTTGAATGTAAATTGTATAGAATACGATGTAAATTAATCATGTAGTTGAAGTTTGTTGTTATCAGATAAATAAATAAAAAATAATGGAATTTTAAAAGAATATAAAATAGTTTAACTCTTTTATTGAAAACATTACCATGTGCTATGGTAATCCAGCTAAATTTGTCTTCAAAGACCGAATGTTTAAGGTTGCAATAGCTCTACATTATAATTTACGCTGATGTCTACCAATTAATGCATTATATGAGATGAATTATATGGACTCAAAGTATATGCTTAATTAAAATATATAATTATTTTCCATGTAAAACAAAATTCAGAAATAAATTATAAAAGGCAAATATTAGGGCAAACCAGATTGTCATTTTGCAAATCTATATTTACTTTGCATATATATATATATATGTATATATATATATATATATATATATATATATATATATATATATATATATATATATATATATATATATATATATATATATATATATTCCTACAGAGAAAGAAAGAGAGAGAATAGTACTGCGCCTATTTAACTTAGATATTATATATGTGTAACCTGATTTTGTCTCTCTATACATACAGTTTGTCTCTTTGTCTACATTAAAATATATATAAACATATTTAACTACATTCTATTTAATTACATATACATATAATTTTTTTTATAATTTTCAGATATAAAATTATTGATAGAAAATAGAATATGAAATTTATTGATTGTATAAATAAGTATTTTCGTAACCTGTTTATGTAGTTAAAGCAATCTCAAATAATTTTGGATATTTACATCTAAGAGTTTGGTCGTTCATAAATATAATGTTTAAATTGGTAACTCAAGAAATCTTAAATACTGATTAATAGTGAGTAATGAATTTCTATTTTAAATTTTTAATGTATTTACATGTCTTGTGACTGGTAAAGGTATTCTAAGTCACGTGATCCCTCGGAAGTTAATAGTGGAAGGACATGGAAAACCTACTTATCATTCAGAATGAAATTTAGTAACTGATCTATTCCATGTACGCTTGCGCTGGTAAGATTTTAATCATTCAGAATATTCTCCTTAGACAATGATTCTACTTCTATCAGATTCCAAATATTATTGGTAAGCATTCCTTGTTTTTATTCATAACATGACAAAATATTCTGAGAAAATTCTGACTTTAAAATATTATTTCTAAATGAGAAATTCATGTACATTTTTTGTCTTATAAAAAGATTTTCACATTCCTAGTCACTCCAAGGTTGACAAAATTGGCTGAAATGCTTATTATTTGCATAGTCCAACATCGTTTTTTTATGAAATTATGACATTCTGACATTCGTAATTTTCTGTATACCGGTATTATAATTATTATTCAGGTATAAGGACACATGTTATCGTAACATTTCATTTTCTTGATTTACTTTAAGTAACTGAAAAGTATCAGAGGAAATACTAACAAGAGATACACTTGTATTTAATCAATATATTACAGATTTTTAATCGATTTTTCTAAGGTTGTTTTTTTACTGTTATTTTTAACTACACAAGCATTACCAAGGACATTTTTATTTTTCATTTTCTAATTTTGATTAGCATTTGATTTATTCTTATTTTATTTAAGCTTTCTTATGTATGAAGCCTAAAGGTGGTACGCTTCCACGGCACTGGTCCGAGATTCGATCATCGGGTTGGACAAATTCGATTCAGCCTTTCATCTTTTCAATAAATAGAGTACAAGAGTAGTTCTTCGATAAACAGAGTACAACGCACGTTTGGGATCTAATAACTGGGGGGAGGGGGTTTCACGTTAACCAGGACTTACGCTTCACTCCAAAGACCGGTTAGAAAAATAAGTATACGGACATTGTAGGCCCAGGTCATACATGGGCTGTCATGCCACTGTTTTTATGGTTTCTTATGTACTTTATTATGTTAAAATCTTTCAAGGGAAACTATATCATAAAAATCTAAAAAATGAAATCAAACTTTTATCTAACTAAACAATATATAACTGGTAACAAATAAGTGTCGATAGAGTTTTGCTGCTTCAACGTACCAACTATTTCCACGATAATCTTATGAATAATTATATCATTATATTCATAAGATTATGTTTCTTTATTTGGCTCATATAATTACATTTCTCATGCATAGCAAAATATAAATGCAATAGTGAAATATATTAATGCTATTATATTGTGTATATAAAAGCATTAAAATATTTATTCATTGTGTAGTTAGAATATTATATTTCGTTAATTATTCTTACGCGCACTAATTAATCAAATTGTTTCAACATGCAGTAACCTTTCTTTTCAAAACCCTTTGATGGAACTTAATTATACTAAGTATTATTAAATATTATAATATAATAATTTATTAAAAAAAACTTTGTAATTTATTTAGCAAATCTGTAAAATTTATGTATTAATGCTTAAAAATTTGAAATAAAGGTAATAATCAACTTTTTAATTATTTTTCATTTAGAAATTTTTTATATTTCATTTTTTGAAAGATTTTTTTTACTTGGTATACGTCAAGAAAGAATTCTATTGTTATGTAGCTTTTCTTCCTTTAAAATGGTATCTATTTTGCAGGAAAAAAAGGAAATTTAAATATTTATAATAACATTTTTAATCATTATTTCATAAAGTTTCATTTGCTTTTACAGTTTTCTTGTCCTTTTAATTAATTTATGTTTATTTACTGAAACTTGAAAAGAAAATAGTATTACATATGTACATAAAGAAACACAACTTACAATATATTTTTATAATTGGATTATACTTTTTCTGAAATTCCGGTACCATTTTCTGACATGTTTTCCTATCTGTACAATTAGGAAGCTCCCTAGTGGCTTAAAGTTATAATGTAAAATGTGAAATATAAGTATATTCAAATACTAATAAGTGAATATTAGTGGAAAAATTAGGATTTGGAAAACACGTTTTTTATCACTGCCGTTCTTTAAGTGGAAACATTACCTACTTCTAATGCGCATCATGAAAAATAAAATTTAATAACATTTTTTTAAAGTTTTTTTTATTTTAAACTATCTTAGACGTTTATGAAATATATTATCATTCGCTTATTTCAAATCTCTAAATTTCTATGGAATGGCATATTTTGTGAATAATTTAATCTATAATTCAAACTAGCAGCTCTTGCATGAATTTTTTTTTAAATAAAAAAATGCCTTTCAGTATTTGCACTAAAAATACATATATTCTTGTAACAAAGTATTTAACAATTTAACTTTACACACTGATTTTAAAAGTACATTTAATTAATTTATCAAGAATATTTCTGAAGATTTAAAATACATAAGTAATTAGTTTTCTCAATATATGTTATATTAAATTATAAATTATGTGAAATTTAAGGATGCGTAACCTGATATGTTTTTAAATTTCAGGTTAATAAACGAATTTAATATAGATAGTTTTTCTTGCAAAGAATATTTTGAGATTTTTTTATTTTAATTAAAAATGAATGATATTAAATATACAATAATAATTTCAACAAAAAACAATATCAAAAATTGCAAGTATTGCATTATTTTTAAAAAATATAGTTAACATATTTAAAAAATTAATTTTTGTTTATGTTTATGGAAACTAAAATTAAGTTTTAATAATTGAAAATTAATTTTAGTTTCCTTCATCATTTAATAAATACCAGTAAAAGTGTTGATAAATTGTTTATTTTGCTGAAATAATAATTTATTTCGGATATCATATGCATGTTCTTAGTAAATATTTTAAAATAGAAATATTTCAGCATCCAAACAAACTTTTTGAAATGAATTTGATCAGAAAAAATGTGATAAAGGGAATCTAAAAATATAATAATTAATGCGTATGAGAGAGATTTTCAAAAATATTTAAAAATATTTATCTTTCCTTTGCTAAAACAGCCTAATTTTAGTTTTTAAAGATGAAATCGCTAATTCATTTAAAATTAATTTTAAAAACTTATAAGCCTTTCGTCTCAACAACACACAATTGATTTAAAAATTAACATTTAAATTTACTGTTGATAATTATTTTGAGAGGTGTAGGCAACCGTTTCAGAATTTATCATTCCAAAACTTTACCCAATTAATTTCTTTAACCATTGATCAAAATCTAATTGGAGAGCTATGACTGACTGTCAATAAAAAAGCATTATTTTTCCTTTATGAGAAAATTATCAGGTTTTATCTCAAAATCACATCCTACTGAAAATACTTTGTTTTTTCTTTTCATTTGACTTGCAATAAGCATATAATGAATAAGAATTTCTTACATATTTATTCAAGCCAATTTTATTGAGCAACATAAAATATTTATGAGGTTTTTAAGAACACCTGAAGAGAAAATTAAAGTCAGTGAACACAACCTACTGACTGAATGAATTCAAATGAATTCATTATTTTCAGCATCAATTGTATTATAAGTACTATTTTCCCTGCAGTGTTTCATATTTTTAATTTTTATTGTTAACAATTTAATCGGATTGTTTTCAACTAAAATATTGTTAAAATATCAACATTATAGTAAAAAAAAACCTTAAAGCATTATAAAGAAATGCACTTCCTACAAATTTGTTAATTTGTATTTTCAATTGAATTTGCTAATTTTTTTCAGTGAATTATTTATAGTAGATTAAATAAACAAAATTTATTTAATTAGTTTATATAAAATAAATTTTTAAATATATGGAAAAAGAAAGATTATTACATTGAAAAAGTTCATTATGCTTAGAAAAACAGAAATATTTACATTATTTTTGAAATGTAATATGAGGTATGAAGAGAAATTTCATAATTAAACTAATTTGAATGAAAAGATGCTCTCATGCAAACTTCCTTGAATTCTAACAATTTTTCAAAAGCATAAAATTATTATAATAACAGTCAAACCATTATTTTTATCAAACTAATTCAGATTTCATTACCAAATGTTGTTTGGGTAATAATTTCTTAGAATATATGCTTATAAATTTCTTGAAAACCTAATGATTTTTGATATTTTGTATAATATGTTTGCAGAATGAAAAATAAGATAGAAAATAATCACCAAAAAATAAACACATTTTATAAATCTTTTAAGCACTCAAATCAATGCCTTAATAAATGTAAAGTACATGGTTCAATTATAGGATCAGAGGAAGATATACATAGTAGAAACTATTTTATTATAAGTGCTTAAATGTAAACATTTCAATCTTTTTCTTATATTCTCTGAACACTGAAAATAAAGACCTTAGAAGATAATCTAACCCATATTGAATTTATATTATAAATATGTTATGCACTGTTACAAAATATTGCACACATTTAAAAAAAATTCTGACTATGTAGTAATAATACTTTCAGTTTTCATGAGCGTATGTATAGGAAATACAGTGATAATATGGTGTCATAATCAGAGGATTTACAAGGATATGTGTACCTTATTAATCCATTAAAGATCTTCATCGTTTAAAAGAGATTGTTTTAAATACAAAAAATATTCTGTATTAAAATACATTTCAAATTTAATATGATAGTATGAATAAACATTTGATTACTGTGTGAAATACAGAAAAAAATTAAACTTTCATTTTTTTAAATGCGTATTAGGAATTTTGATTAAAAGTAAATGAACAATATATAAAAAGGTGTTAAGATAATAAATTATTATTCATAACTTTATAAGAAAAAAAAATGATGTTAACCAAATTCCTTTTTCCTTTGTTTATACTAAAAGTGAACTCTTTCTACAGTTATATGCTAAGCTGGAAATATATTTCCCTATTTTGAGACAAAGTATCCTAATGCCTTCCTAATAAATAATTCCTGTTTGTATTTTTTCTTACTTCATAAGCATTAAAATTTTAATAATGTTACCCTTATTGAAAAAGAGATTTGAATAAATATATCACTGATTCACTTGTTATATAGATTTTTTATTAATCCTCATAATAAGCGAGTTATTTAGATTTTTGTATCATCCTTATTAGTCATCAAATTAAAATCTGTCATTATTATGTATGTTCTCATTGAAATTGTAAAGCAGCATATAGATTTCTTTTAACATTAAGCCTAAGAACAATCAATTTAGAGCTTACATTTTCACAAAGCAGTTAAATTTGACAGAAAAATTTTATATATTTGCAATAAATTACAAGAACATGAACACAAAATTCAAATTTTTTTGAATTATAAACATGAACAAAAATTTTAAAAATAAATTTTAATTAAAAGTTTAAAAATATAAATTAAGTGTATAAATATACATATGAAATACGTAATATTTTATCTGAAAAAAGTTTTGGTCATCTTGGAAATACAATGTATTTCAATAAATTAGAGGTATATTTAAGCTTTGTTTATTTTTGTACTGAAAGATTCATAGCACATTGTTTCTTATTTATCTTAACAACTCGATTTCTATAAAAATGTTCAGTTGTTCTAATTCCGAAACTAAAACATTTGCTTTCCCAATAAAAATATTTGCTGCTTTTAAATTTTAAAATTAAATAATAGTTATAAATCATAATAAAATAAAAATAAAAACAGGTTTGCCATATAAATTTTGTTCATCAAAATATTAAGTAAAACGCATTAATCAAAATTATTATTTAAAGGCTTTGTGAGTAAGGATCTACATTGTACATTTGTCAATTTTCCAAGCAATTACAAACCATAATTGTTCAGTTTCATTCAATAATTATTAATTAAAAGGGTTGCGCATTTATTTATCAATACATATGTAATACTGTGTTTGAATAGGAAGATTTGTGTTTCAAAATCTTAATTGTATTTAAAAAGAGAGAAGAAGAATATAAGTTTCAGAGCTTTTTCCTTGACTGTTTTTTTAATAACATAAGAAGAAACACAAGCGAAAAAACATTCAAATAAAATGAAATTGCCCATTTTATAGTTTATCAATGAACGTATAATTATATTCTAGAATTAGCCAATTTTTTACGTTTGTTAACCTGTTTTTATCTAATAACTCCATTTTAAAATTATTGAAATTATTTCTCATATAGACGGAATTTAATAATTTTAATTTTTAATTCTAAAGAAATCAAAAGATCGCAAACTAAAAACGAAACAAAATTTCCTAGTTAATAATATTATTCCGAAAATTATATTACAAAGGAAATTAGTTTTTGCCGTGAGAGAATATTAAAGTCCTTTTATGATGTTATTTAATTATGACTTCTCATTAAAAGCTTATCAGGTACATATAAAATATCTATGAAATCTTAATTGATGTTTGGTTAGGGTAACTTTATTTAATTGAAAATGAAGATTTTGTGTCGAGAAACGCATTTGTTTAACATCATGCTTATGAGATTTTCTGTATATAAAATTCTACTTAAATATTTTAAGATTTTAAAATTTTTCATTTTTAAAAATACTAGCTGACATTGACTTTCTCTTCATAAGAATATAAAGAACTACTGAGGTTATACACTTTTAATTAATGAGCCATTCATAATTTAATGCATCCAAAATTTAATTTTTTTTTACACAATGATGACGTTAATTAATATTTATGTCATTGTAAATATATTTTATATCCTGTAAAAACTATTAGCAATGTTTCATTAGAAATTGATGCAATTATTATTTCATATAAAAATATGGAATTAATGTACCATATGTCAACATTAAAAAGTTATCACAACCGTAAAATTTTATTTAAATATTTCTTAAATTTATTTTAAAATTAGACACAGATTTTATTATAATTAGACACAGATCATAAGTTTTCTAGAAAATGTTTTTCACAATGTGACATTTATACTTATTTTGGATTATATTTTCCAATTAATGTTCTATTTTTCATTGAAATGAATCTCAGTTTGGATGTAGTTAAATATTTAAATAAAATTTTGTTTTTAAATGTAACTTTTTTAAAAAAAATAACTAGCGAACTGTCTTAAAAAGCATTAAAATTAAAAGGTAGTTCCTAAATTTTGAGCAAAATGTCCCAACTCATTTATCTAATAAATTTATGTTACTTATTATTTTAATATTTAATTTCAAATGCTGATAATCAAAATACTTTTAAAATAAATTAGAGTTACATAAATTTTTTGAGTTGTGAGTAACTACAGAGAAATTATGTATTCTAATATGTAAGCTAAGGAAAAGATATAAGAAGTTATTTATGTTTTAAATGTGCTTTCAAAGTGCTTTCAAAATGTTTATGAAGTTTGTTTCAAAAGTAGGTATATATTCTATTTCATAACAATTTCTTTCTTAAAAGAACAGTGGATTGATTTATGACTAATAGTTATTTCGATTCTAGTATCAAAAAAATTCTTATATTTTTTGGGTCAAATTTTTTCACTTAAAAACTGCAGCAATCTAAATGTGTGGTATTTATTAGAAAATATAAAAAATGATATGAGTAACAAATTTCCATCTTTTCTTTGTAAAATATTTTATATAATTGAATCAATGCAAATATTTAAGAATTTCGATCTGACCATTACTGTACTCTTATTAATAATGATATTTAAACTTTTCAATGCCCCAATCCAGTTTGGTTAATAAAAATCCATATTCAAACATCAGTTTTGCGTAAAGTCACTCTTGAAATAAATAAAAATTTTAACTATAGAATATTCCCTATTCTCTTTATTTAAACACAACAGAATTTACATATAAATAAATTTCTATATAGATTTGGTGAAGGATACCTATTAAGGTAAAAGATTCTACATTAGTAGAATCTTATCGTCAATCGAATATATTTAATAGTCAAATAGTTTTAAGAGAAACATTCTTTATGTGATATAGAGAAAAATAAATTGCAAAAGATCATTATTATTATATTCTTCAAAATAATCTCTTTTTTTATTAAAAGTCGTATAATTTTGAAATTGCACGATTTTATTTAAACTTCGCTTAAGCATCATGTCAGCAAAATCTGTTAATTTAATATTATGCTGCTCTGTGTGACATTTATAAATTAATTTAAATTATATTTTCTACTTATACTTTACAATATATTTTCAATTCTTTCTGCTCATGTTAGCTTATAAATACTTTATCAATACTGCTTAGTGTCATCCTAAATCAAGATTATTTCAAACACACATCATCCTTACATAACTTTTCATTTCTTTTAAGAATAAGAAAGAACTTTGCAACAGGCCGCATCATTACCTGCTCAAAATATATCAATTTCCTCTAAAGTTATCCATTTACATTAACTCGCTGTAAAAACATTATAAATCTATGTCTATATCATTGTTATTTTCTGCAATTTACTCTTGCAGTTTTCGAAATCATGAAAATAAATTGCTATTTGTCTTGTAAAATGCTTTTTTATAAGTAGAATCGCATTACCAGTTTAGCTGCGAAAGTATAGAAAACAGTAGACAAACAAAATAGGTACAGATATAAATAATGTTCATTCTTTTTCTAGGGGTAAATGAATAATTCTAAACTGCCAACGAAGGTTTTTAGCAGGAGAAAAATTTATGCATCAAGAAAAAAGGCGTTACAAAATTTTAAATTATAATAAACATATAAAAAATCCGAAACTATATGTAATGTGAGTTTATTTGGCAAGAAATAATAATTAACTTACATATTAACAGTACTAATTCTGTACATAATTTTTTTCTGTATAATTATTTCCTCGGGTTCGATAACAGTAATAATATTTTGTTTGTTGAGAGCAAACATATAAAATTTTTTAATCCAAAAATCCGACTAGAATAATAAAAAAAGTTTCTAGAATAATATTTTCTAAACAATCACCAAACATTGTTAGAATTTTTTAGCACTGTAATAAATGTTAAACGCATCATTTGACAGCATGTTATATAGCTATATATGAAAGATTTAATTAACAAAGTTGCTATTTGCCTTATAATTTATTATTAATATTAATTATGAATATTTAAATAAAAATTAGTTTTACTATAAGCAGCCATGTTAATAGCTATAATTGTCAGAACTTATTTTATATATAAATAGGAACCATAAATTATTTAAAATACTGAAAATCACACACACACACACACACACACACACACACACACACACACACACACACACACACACACACACACACACACACACACACACACACACACACACACATATATATATATATATATATATATATATATATATATATATATATATATATATATATATATATATATATATATATATATATATATATATATATATATATATATATATATATATATATATATATATATATATATATATATATATATATATATATATATATATATATATATATATATATATATATATATATATATATATATATATATATATATATATATATATATATTATATATAATTTAAACTGAGATTTCAGAAAAATTGCCTTCACTTTGATGTAGATGTCACTGCTCTAACTTTCGTGGTAATGTTGCGAAATGGATCATCCTAGTATAAGTTCACAAACATTGTCACATTTTTATATATTTTAAGAATTAAAAAAACTCTATATCAAAGCTTTCACTTAAGACCATATATTTCACTATTAATAAAAAATAAAAATAATATTTAAGAATAATATAAAAATAATATAAAATATATAAATAATATATACATATATATATATATATATATATATATATATATATATATATATATATATATATATATATATATATATATATATATATATATATATATATATATATATATATATATATGTATATATATATATATATATATATATATATATATATATATATATATATATATATATATAATATAATATACAATATAAACATATAAAAATGATATTTTATTAATAATATATGAGATTTCTTATTATTTAAATTAAATATTTTCATCGTTTGGATACATAGAAACTACAATTTGAATTTAATATTCCATGAGATATTCAAAAAGATTTTACCCGAGAGAATGTGTGCTTTGATAATTAAATTCTATATGTATAACAAACTTATTCAAATTTTGAATAAAATAAATTTCTTGAATAATTTGTTTTATTGTTCATTTAAGGTTTGTTAAGTTTATTTCATATTAAAAAACGCATGGTAAAATCATACAATTCATTAGCATTTTTACATGCAATTTAGTTTAGATATAGTGGATTTTAAATGTATGTCACTATACTATATCATTTGTCTGAAAAGTGTATCCATTGTCTGCAAACATAAATCTGTAGTTAAAAAGTTTAAACGATACATTTTTAAATACTGCCGTAAATGTTAAAAAAAAAAAAAAAAACGTCATAAGTGTCATAAAAATAATTTTTATCGATTGTTAAGTACTTAAGTGCATTAAATATTAAGAAATTTTTATATTTTTTTGAATTTTTGAGATTTAGGTCAATGTCAAAAACGCATTAGCTTTTTAAATGTCCTTAAAAACTTTATGCGAAATTTCGTTTCTCTCGCTCTTTGACTTCAAGTAAAACTCGAAAAAAGGACAAAAAAGTCAATTAAAACTACCTTTATTTAATGAGTTTCTGGTGACATTTTCTAATACATTTATAAATTAGCTCCTCACTTAAGCATATTCAGTCATTTTTTTCCATCTTAATTATTTATTAGATAGTAAAAAGTACTTAACAGGTAATGACATAAAATATTACAAAAAATTTGGAAAAAGGAAAAAAACTAAGCTTATAAAATTTTGGTGAAAATTGGTTTGAAGAAAAAATGAAAAAGTAAAATTTACATTAAGAGCTAATTTTGTATTTAAAAATTACATTTTTAAAGTGTTTTAATCGTGACCTACTTAATTTCATCAATGAGAACACGTAAAATGAAGAGTAAAATGAATTACTAACTTTTCCAATGTATAAAATGAGATTTAAAATATTTAAAATATTTCTAATATATTTTTAAAAAGAAATTAAAATTTCTGTTGCAACATTTACAATATAAAATATCCTAAAAATCAGAAATTTTTTCGAAGTTCTATATTCGTTAATATGAAATTATCAAATCAAATTTGATGAAGAGAAAGATTATAAAGCAATATTTCAATGAATAAATTATGAAGCATAATTATAAAGCATTAAAATATATACCTTAATCGTGTTTTTCCATAGAATAAACATTTGTCAGAGAAGTTAATCAAAGAATCTAATAAAACCAGTTAATTTCTTATAAAATTAATTTTATCATTCACTTTAATAATACAATTACAATTAATAACACAGACCATAAATTTTCGTCATTAAATAGAATGAAATAAATAAGTGTTTAATTAGAAATTTAATTTTCTAATGGATATATAATTGCATACATGAATAAATTTTCGCTGCTTAAATAACTTATTAATTTTATAAACACTAGAAAAGTACTATATATTATGATACATCATAAGTATTGTATTAGGTATTGTGCAAAAATAATAAGATCTCTGGAAACTTCACTTGGTCATCACTTTTAAACTTATTCGAATAATAGAGGAAAAATATTTAGTAAAAACATGAAAAATTACTAAAATAATTCATTCAAGGATAACACAAATTTTATTTTTAAAATGAATTTGTTATTTTCAAAAAATAATTTCTTCTTTTTTGAAACCTTGTATTAAAGTATAATAAGAAAGAATTAATTTAAATATGTGTAATTGTGCAAATAACAGCTTTAAATCTAATACAAGGAATTGAAACACAATTTATTACACTTCCATTTTTAGATTGTATAGTTCCCTAAAACTCAAACACTTTCAAGACAAAAGATAAACTAAGAATTAGTTTGAAATAAATTTTAAGTATCTTATAAGAATAAATTGTGTAATAAAGGTGTTTATTTTGAAGTCAAAGAAAATGAGGTGAGTATTTTTATTTTCTAATTTTTGCAATCTACTATTTAAAGCAAAAGATTATATTTTACTGGTGTTTAAGTACTTATAAATACTCATTAAGAGCAATTTTATGCAAACATTACCTTAATTACAGTAATTTTAGGTAATTCATATTTAACACGAGATTGACTTGATAAAAAAAAGATGCAGCTAAGTTGAACAAAGGTGTTTTCATTTACTGTGAAAGAAAATAAATTATGAAAGACATATTCCCTTTCCCTTATTACGATCACAATTGTTGCTTTGTATATAATGTTAATATATTAAATTATTACTTTTAATCATATTAAAATTAATAATTCTACAGAATATACTCTTTTCATATATAAAATGTACGATTTATTACCAAACTGATAAAATAACTTGTTTAAATCTTTTAATTAAATAAGTGTTTGCGAATATGTTCATGAAGATATCTAGCAGACACATTTGATCATTTTTATTTATCCTTCATTAGCTAAAAAGTAAACACCAAGTTGAATTTTTCATTGTGATTTTGTAGTTGCCTAACTTTAATACAAAATGACTACAAATAAATGTACGATTGCTTTATCTAACATATTGAGGAGTAGTGGCAGTTTAATATAGAAGTTACGCGTAATGTTTTCATAAATTAATTTGCTATATAAATAAATTCTGATAAAATAAAATCGATATTAGATTTTCAAATTTCGTGAATATGAAGTGCTGTTTCACGTTAATGTCAAAGTATTTTTAGAATTAGATTTTCAATGAAAACAGCTCCAATTCCAATTAATATATGGAAATGAGAATCAAAAGTTATCTTTTTATAAGAATCTAAGCAAATATTACCCCTGCAAGATACATTTTAGAAAAAGTTATTTTTAAACTTCAAGTGCATATTAAAGTTTTCGCATCATTTTTCTTCAGTAAAACAAACAAATAAACAAAAAGAATTGCAATTTTACTGCAATAAGTTTATGTACCATACCATGTGTTGTATAACTATGTTTTACATAATAGATTAACATATGTAAAATATAGTTTCATGACTGTGTGTAATGTAAAACATAGTTAAATGAGTATGCTACATGACTATGTTATTTAAAACATAGTTGCATGACTATTTCACATTATTTTTATATTAATCATCAAAGCATTTTGGCACTTGTCTATCAAAAACTAGCATTTTGAGAAGTCAACTGTAAAAGTTGCATATATAAGCAACAAAAAATGTATACACAGTGAGAAAGATCGAATTAAACGAAGCAAACGTCACCAACTTTTCTCATTTGTTTCTTAGTGATTGATGGTTTTTTCCGAATAAGTAATGTTAGCAACTTAGCTTGTATCTAGCCGAGACTAAAATAAAATAAAATATTTTTCTGTTTATTTAATGTAATGTTAAAAAATAATAGGTATTCAGGAAAACATATTAAATTGAAGAAAATTACTCCGTGAATCGATTTTCACGTAAAATTTATTTTTCAATACGAAACCCCTCCCCCTATATATTGTATAAGAAATAATTAAAGAAAAGTAACGAAAAATAATTTTATAAAGATTATAATAATTTTTATAAGAGCAGAACTTCTCAATTACTTTTAGATTTTCACATTCACAGTTAAAAGTATAAAATAATTCTTGTTTGTTTGTTTGTGTGTGTGTGTGTGTGTGTAATTTTATAAATTTGGTTACTTGCAACAATAATAAATATGACTGCTTTGTTAACACAATCTATTCTTGCAAGCGTTTTGATTTACGAAATTGTTTTAGAAATGAAGGTGGAAAATATGATAATAAAAATTGATACCGTGGAATTATGTTTTACTTTAAACAAAAATTTAAATAGAAGAATTTTCATATGTTGAGAAAGATAAATTCTTCATACTTTGATAACTGTAATAACTATATCACGTCACTATCTTTTAAAATAGACTACGTGTTTTTGCTAGTGTTCTCTAAAATTAATGAGAAAATAATTATTTATTTACAACTTCCTAACTATGGTCATTGTGACCAAATAAATTGAAGGGGAATATCATTTCAAGAATTAAATAAAACGTATGTTTAATGTGGAAATATAAAGTTTCAAAAATAGTACTTAAACATGTGACGATATAATTTCAATAATGGATTTCTCCATTAATGAAAAATGTTAATTAAGCCCGTTAATGAATTATAATTTTTAAGGAAAATTTTGAGAATACAATCTACGAAATTTAGTTTTACAGTTTTTTGAGAATAAGTATGAATTACTGTTTATGATAATAAGATGTTATATCTAATGACTATATGCTATGAGAAACACTAAATAGCATTAAATTCAGATGTATTGCTAGATAAATCAAAGAAATGATATAAAAAAAATGCTACAGTTGCATTTTAAGAAGATCTGAAGCTGGGCAACACAATTAAAAAATTCCCATATAGAAGAAATTTTGCATTTTTTAAAAAATTACTATATCTTCTCTTTTTGAATCTTGAGAGTTTCAATAAATCAAAATCATTTCATCTTTTAGAAATAATAACTCCTTTAAAATGGAATATTCAATAAATTCACAAACAAGTATTGTGATTGATTTATGCCTTGTTATCCAATAACTATTAAAACATCTCATTTCTAAGAAGCTTTCTTGATGAATTCATATAAAGTATTTCATATTTGTTTATTTTGTTGTTTAAGATAATTTAAGCCAAAGATCAGGCCTAACTCACTTGCGATGTACAGTTTAAAAATAATTTTATGTAATTATAAATATTTAAGGTTTCAAGTGGCAGTTAAGACAACAAACTGCTATGGGATGACTATGGATGTGATTATTATAGGAATGTCTATAGGGCTAATATTTCAGTTACAAACAATGAGACAAGAGTAAATAAGAGAAATCTTTTGGGGAACAATATTCTTTAGTCGGAGAACAGCAATCTTCGCAACATATGATGCTAGGTTCAATCCTAATACTTTTGACCAACGCGAAATGGAAGTTGTTCTTCCCATACACATATGTCAGTCTGGATCCTTGAGAGCTATCCCGGTTTCCTCTCTTACTACTCATAAAAATGGCTTACTATCCATGAAAAGTCCTATCGAAAGGCAATTTACGCCGTGGATATTAAAGTACCTTTGGAATCCTTTCGGTAGTTAGGCTGTCCACTGAGTTTGGTGTCAACAAATATGAAATACAAAAGCATATTTAAGCATTTATTCTCGCATAATGTAGCATACTGCAGAAATAAACTAAATGTTAAAGCATTTATTAATGGTTAATGATACAAAATTCCAGCAAACATGAATGCGTTTTTATTTTTGTATTTGTTACTTGGTTAACATTCACACGATTTTTCCTTTAACATGTTCTTCTCTTTAGTGAAATAAGCATTGTTTGTATTACAAAATAACAAAAAAGAAATCTAATTTACATTATTTTAATGCGCCTTTAAAATTTTAAATATCAAATAAATTATTAATGAAGGATAACCTGGAAGTACTTATTGAGTATATTAATCACAACCCTACTATAATAAACTGGATTGCTTAAAATTGATGAATGACTTATTTTGAAACAGCAATTTCTGATATTTTAAAGGGACAATGCCTTTATTTTTGGATAGAAAATAGTACTTAAATTAAACATAATAATAGTTCCTTTTTAATAAATAAAAATATTTCGTATTTCTTTAAGGAAAGATTTCCTTTTACTTAAGATTAATTTAGAAGTATAAATATATAATTGATGAGTAGATAACCAACCAAATTTAACTTTAATGCATTTTCTTAAAAATTTTAAAATTAGAAATGCTATTTATTGCTTCCTGCATCCTATAATGAATCCTTTCATTGAAAATTATTGGAAAATAAATGAGAGGCATAAATTTTATTCATGTCTGCTAATATTTTTACTAATTTTGATTTTAAAAGTAGTAAAATTGTTTCAGTTTTCGTTACAAAAGTGCTTATAGTATAACTGTATGATTTTTCTATCTTATTATTATATTAAGGTATTGTAGTTTTGTCTTGTTTACCTTGTTATGTATTGTCTTGTTTACCTTGTCATAATAATGGTTTTAAGAAAGGAACAAAATCAATTTTTAGCCATGTGAGTTCAAAATTTACGAAAATAAAAAGCAATAAAAGTTATGTAATTGGCAATTGTACCAAAACTTTTTATAATATCGTTATGGAAATTGTACTAAAATAATAATAAAATAAATACGAAACAATAAAAAATGAATTTCAAAGCAAGCAACCACATTTATATATAAATAAATACCATAATAATTCCATTATACTTTTTAAATGGTGTTTGATTTCACCAATAGGAAACAGCCAAACTACTGATATCATTTTATAGACATATTGTTACAAAAATTCTGCATCTCTTTTTCAATTTAGAGTTAATTTCATTAATGCGTATATGATTACATTTAAAGCACGTTTTTTAAATAATATTATAACAGCGCGTTTTTTAAAATCATTCAATGAAGTATTTCATACAAGCATATTCAGTTTCTCCATTTCATAATTACTTTCAAGAAATATTTAAGCGCTTGAATTACAGTTTAAAACTCTCAAAGCAAAAGAATTAACCTCATGAAGAAAAATACTCTAAAGATAACCTACTAAATTATTATTAATTTATATATATATATATATATATATATATATATATATATATATATATATATATATATATATATATATATATATATATATATATATATATATATATATATATAAATTAATACGTGACTAAATTGTTGAGAGTTAAAAAATGTGAGCTCCATACCTTCCAAGCTACCAAAGTATAATTTTGGTATGCAGTACAGTTAAGTATCATTTTTTGAATTTAATATTATATAGAGTACAAAAATAATTGTTGTTAAAACGATATTGAAAATTAAAAAATTGTGTTAATTAATGTTATTGAGAGGGATTTTTTTCAAACGACTCATTTTTCTTGTGTATTTTTTTAATTTATTTTTAATTTTATGTATGTCTATTTTAAATAAATCTGAACGAAAAGATTATTAGTGAATTATGTCTTTAAATAATGCTTGGATATTTAAATTGATGGCATCTTCCCTTGGAACATTTATACTTTCAATCATTTCATTGTAAAAATTCCGAATGATGCCTAATAATCAAGAATCATAGAAATGAAATTGTACCTGCATGGAAATAAAATATATTTTTAACGTTACATTTAGGACTTCAGTTTTTTGATGTTTCATTAAAAAGAATAACTAGTGAAAATAGATGTCAAGCCTACTAGTAAAGGAGAGAAAAATTAAGTAACGCAGAAAAGTATCACATAAAAAAACATGTAGGCCATGATACACTGAGAAACATAAGAAAGGACTCGATGTAGGTTTTTTTCTTTATCCCAAGTGCTTCTATTCCAGCTTTTAGCAGAGGCAATCCAATTTCTTATCGTTTGGCTGTTGTACTTGGAAAGCCTTGATTACAGACCATAACTCGAAGAGAATCTCTTTCTTAGACTAAGAGAGAATCAATAAATCCATCGATATTGGTATCGATGAGAAAGAGCAATTTCGCCGCATTGACATTTATCCAAAAATTCATGATAAATAGGGCAGTGATCTTCAAAAATTTCTTTTACTAAAATGAATTTTCCTCTTCTTATGATAAAGGAATAGAAACCTATTGTGTGTATTAAAGAAGGGTGGATTGATGTATGTATTAATCAGAAAGGGTTTACAATGTAAGAAAAATAGGTATAAATTTATAAAAGAAATTTTCTGATGATGTTGTTTTCTTAATATTAATATAATTGTATCGAATAATTAACATAACATTTGTGATTAAAAGCAAAACTGGATAACTTATAAAATTTAAAAAATTGCACATTTTTCGATAAACAAAGTTGTCTATATAATTTATGCGTGCGAATTTCCATTTTAAAAACCTATTAAAATTAAAGTACTTAAACGTATCAGTACTGAATAAATATTAAAATTGTAAGAAAGGATTTAACAATAAAAGCTATTAGTTTGAACACATTGTTATTAATTCAACGATTTAAATGACTGAAATAATTTACACTATTGTACTGTGATAATAGATGTACAATAGTATACTTAAGTAATATTTTGATTTATCACACTTAAAATTTACTAAATTAAAACTTTTAAAGTATGCAATTATTCTGCAATTTCTTAAAGCTATATTTTTTATAATTATAAACTGTTTCACGTTTAGTTTATATTTTTTCAATAAACATACATTGTTCAAAGAGATAAAGGAAGTAGACATTTTATAATACAATGCAATAATTTCTGAATTTATAAGATTCCTAAAGAAAGAGTTAGTTTCTGAGAAAAATGAGATTTTCATAAAATTTTCTATATTTTTTCCAGCAAATTGAAAAATCATATTATTTTGGAAAAATATTTTTAGATACATAACTTTTTCAGTTTTCCATTTCATTTCTTCGTTTTCTTCCTACAAAATTTTCAACCATTAGAGAAAAGTTGAAAAGTTTGTGGAGAAACACAAAAAAGTAAAATTGAAGAAAATTTAAAATTTGTGTTTCCTAAAACACCACCTACATTATGTTTCAAACTGTGATTATATTGTCTGTTATATATGTTTGTTAAATTTTATGAGACAAAATAAAAAACGATTGATTGGAAATTAAAAACTTTCTGAATGTTACAACTACTTTTAATTCTTACATGGAATTAAGCATTTAAAAACTTTATCAATAAAAATATATCTTACTAAACAATCCATAATTATTGTAAGAAAAATTAATTTTTATTTAGAGTTTTTTTATTTCTTACTTCCAACATCTTCTTTTAGAAACTATATTTAGATAAATATGCATTTTAAATTTAAAAATTCATCTACAAAATATTATAATAAAAATATAAATGATACATACAAATTAAGTTTTAAAAACTATATTTGTATGCATCATTTATATCTTTATCATAATATTTAAAATTATAAGAATTTCTGGTAAAATTTAAATTATTTTAGTATTTCCTAAATGACTTTTTAAAACATTACAATGTATTCTATTTTTTTCCCTGTATAATACGAGTTTTTATTATTTTTTGCTTTGATAAATTAATAATCTTAACTTAATATAGAATTCAAAATACACAAAAAATGAATTTATGAATTCAATGATGCTTCAAAAAATATTGCTAACAATTTTCAGGAATTTGATTTGAGTATTTAGTTTAAACTTGATAAACTTTAATTTTATATTTTTCTCTCCATTACATTATTTATTTTAGTATCGTTAGAAGTATTTTTTTAGCATGAATTATATTTTGAAAATCCCCTTGATAACAAAATGATTTGTAAGTGCTCACTCTATTCAGGAGGCAAGTGCTAACTTATAGACAAATTCAGGTGATTTTTCCCAAATGCTCAGATATAACACTTGTATATAACCCTTGGTTATGCATATTTATATTTTTAAAGAAATAATTGTAATAACTGTACATTTTAATTATACTAAGATTACTTGAACTATTCTTCCCTTGAGCAGTAATTTTTAATTTTATAATCTTTGAAAAAGTACAATTTTTACTTTTGAAATAAACATTATTTTAATTATTTATAAAAATGCAATAATCTTTTCTTAGAATTATGACAATGAGCAACTAATTCTTTGATATTTTAAATCTGCAATTTCCTTTATAAATAATGCTGATGTGATATTTTCAATAAAAGGGATTTAGCTATCTAAATAGAAGTAAATCCCTGAAATGTTAAATAAATAATATAATTCTTGAGGTAAAGTATTTTCTGATTATTTGTGTTGAACTATTTAGAACAATGGCTTTCTGCTTAGAAACTGAAACAGAAAAATTTAATTTATATTTCAATCATCATAAAGCAAGTAATTCCAATCGTGTGTGGGAGGGGTTTGATTCTTTTTCTAAGGCATTCTTCATTTTACAGGGAAGACAGCCCGTATAAAACAAAAGACCTTATTGTAATTAAAAATAAGACTTTCAAAGGATGCTCATCAGTGCTCACCATTCTTCGACAGCATAAATTCTAAACTATGTCCAATTATACTAAAGATGATAAAGAAAATACTGTTCTATTCAAACAAAATCTTTCCTTGTCTGATAAAGTGATAAAAATTTTAAAACTACGCATTCCTTATATTACAATAAGAGTTTAAAATTTTGAGAAATGCTTTGTTATTCTTCAAGTCTTTTGTTCTAAAGGAATACCACAGCTACTACAATGCAGTTTTCTTTAGAAAAAAATAGATGCATATAGAATCAATGTCTTACTCCATAAAAGGATATATTATTTATATTTAATTAAAATTATGTGAAACAAACTTAATATGATGTATTATTTATATGAATTATGAATTTGGCAGGCTTACCTACTTTTTCAAAATTATTATTGGAAAAATCAATATAGTTTTCCTAGCAAAAAGGAAATGTGAAGGGGCTTAAGAATTATCAAATTAATAATTGTTGGAAATTATAAATTAAATAATTATAAAATGTTTTTAATAAATTGAACACACAATAATCAAATAATTCAGTTGATTGGCTTTCAGCTTTGATGAGCTAGATAAATTAAGTTTAATAATATAAAATAAATTAAGTTTTCCATTAATGAAAGCAATATTTATGATTTGTTATAATAATATTTAAAAACATCAACTATATTCTGAAACAATTTAAAAGTTTCTATGTTTAAATATATTTTTAGTTTAAATAAGTGTATTTTAATATCAAGCAAAACACATTAAAATGAAAATCTCATGTTACAAACTAACGGAGGATAATTTTGTGTTGAAATATATTTTCTGATAATATCAATCTAGCTATTGTAATATTAAAGGCTTCTTAAGAATAATTAAAAAAATTTTTAAATTAATTGAAAATTTAAAATTAACAAAACTAATATTTACATAAGTTAATATTATAGATAGTTTTTAAGTAACTAAAATTATATAATTGTTAAACAATCAAACTTTACATGTTAATTCAATTTTTATGAAGCCTCTTTGTATTGTTAGTAGAATTAGAAAACACGTGTGCATGCAGATTTCATTTAAATGTCGTTAAAAGCTTTGTATCAAAGTATAACTTAAATAGGATTATTCTGAAACATTTTTTCACTCAAATAAGTTTACAACATTTAGATTCTAATAATTTTTGGAACTATTAATTAGATTTAAAAAATTGATGAATTTTAAAACAGTTTTCATGTGAAAAATTAACAGATTAAGACTTAAGAAATTTATTAATTTATTTCTGATAATAATATTAACTTTGAAATTTTAATTAAAATCATTTGTATTTACATAAATAAATATTTACATCCATATACTTCTACAACTAGAAACACAATTCATTATCTGAAAAATTTTATTTTAGAAATTAACCAAATTAGAATACTTTTTTATGGTCTCGTGCACAATCTTATCTGTACTTAAAAAACTGAGCAAGCATTCTATTCTTATTTTTTACAAGCATGACTGTTTGGGGATTTTCAAATTCCTATTCTTTCTATGAATGTATGTTCATAAAAAGGAAATATAAAGTGGATTTTAAAAGACTTTTAACATAATAAGTCAATTGTATGTTAGGCTTCCAACTTTCCCAAATCCTTATATAGATTTCAGGAAACGTCAAAGATTTCATAAGAATAATAAATAAAAATGTCTGGAATGATAGCATAATAGCTATGAATATCATAATTGCTAAAAATTGTTTTTTGTATATAAACGTGACTATTTATAATTACGTGTCTAATTGCATAGTTAAAATTGTATCATGAAAAGTTCACTTATAAACTTATAATGGATGCTAAAATGCTTAGCATATTTATAAGTTGTTAGGTGATTTACAAGTAATTATATTATTAGGTTATACATTCAATAGAAAACTTCAACTGATCTTTAAATTCAAAAAAATTAATCTTAGTATTATTTGTAAACTTTCTATAATTTTGATTCAAGTAATATTTTTTAAAAATATTTATATCTGCCTTAAATGATTTATCAATTTCACCAAAAAATACATGCTAGCAATTCATTTAGAATGCATTCCTTAGGAGAGATACTTTCGTTTTAAGAAAGGATAACAGCAGAAAGTACTTTAATGCCACAGTTCATCATCATTAAGTTTAATCTAAAATTCCTTTTCAGAAAAAAGTTTGAAACACGATCTATTTAAGAGACTACGTCTAGATGAGACAAAAGCAGATGCTTTAGAGATTCAGTGTTTTATTTTAGACCAAATGAATAAGAAGCTAAAGAATGAGTAAATCTTGCATTACATCATTTATCTTTGCTTTTACTCTGCACTGTGGTACGTGACTTTGGTACGAGGCAGAGAATGACATGGGATTAAAAGCTGTGCTAGTTCAAAACACCTTGCATCATAAAACTTTTTCGAAATAAGGATGTTTCAACAGTTATATTGAAATAACAAGGAAGTCAAATTTAACGCTAAAAAGGTAATCTCTTAAGAATTAAATGAAAACATTGTTTATTCTCTTATTATAATTCTGAGCTATTTTAGTACTTATATACAAGTATGGTAGGAACACATTGTCTCTTGAAAAGTAAATCAAATTTTCATCGATACAGAAAACAATAATACATTGCCTATCATTCAAAATGCAATATTCTGAAAAAAAAGCATGCTAATCGTATGTAATTCACAAAATGCACGTTTACCACAATGAAATACCAATTCTCATCACCACACTTTGTTTGCATGTATATTGCAATGCATGCGACTATAAAGAAACCTGCAACTGCTACTTAAAGGCAGTAGAGTTTGTCAATTTGAACTACAGCAATTGTTTTCTCGTGCTTTTTTCCATAAGTTATTTAACTATTCCTTATAGAAGAGATTGTGATTTTTTTAAATCAAGTTTCAGAATTTCCAGCTAGGAATAATTGTAGCCCTTACGGATTTTGAACTATCCTTCACAGAAATCGATGATCATGTTGGAGGAAACAAGATTGTTGTGATACGAATCTATAATAGTTGTAAGTAGGAGAGAACAGCTGATAAACAGAAACAATCCTACTGACCTTGTTGTCCCACTCCACGCGATGATAAAAACACTGTGTGCATGGTAGTGATGGAACTATCAGTCACATTACGAAACATAGCACGACAGGTTCAGTGGCATATCAGGACGTTACATGCATTTTTAATGCTGAATTTAGTGGTCTATTTAAACAAAATCTTTCTGTGATAATCTAATGTGTTCCTTTTTACGTATAGCAAATTTTCCGTACAACTTTTCTAAACAAAGACATCAGTTTAAAGTGCGTTATAATAAAAGTGACAAAGAAATAATGTCAATTTTGTTCAAATATCTATCATGATATTCATCCTAAATTTAATTAATAAATATTTCAATGTGAAATCTGTATTTCGAACTTCTTAGCAAATATTGCTTAGAAAAGGTTTTTGAATACCACTTTTTGCTATTTTTTACGTTATTTTTTGTAAGTATTCAATAACATATTTATCTATTTTTCGTTTCTTACAGTCACTTATTTTAAAATAGTTTGTTGAAAAAATATTTCGCACAAACGTATTACTGAGAAAATATTAATTTTTGTTTCCTATGGAAATCATCCCTTGATGTAAGTGAACAGGAAACTTTTCAAATCATCGAGAAAGGAACAGGCAACAGAGAAAGGTCTTTAAGTCATAATCAAGCACAAATAATGTGTACCGAAACAAAATGTTTATAAATTGGTTTTGTTTCCCTTTATAAGATATTTTTTCTTAATCAAGGCTTATAGAAGTAATTAATTTTGTTATCAAGTTGCTACATATCTGGGAACATTCATAGCTAACTTAAAAGAATGTTCTCAAAACTTTAGAAGGGTGTGCCCTCAATCAATAGATCCATCGATAAACAATATCGATGTAAAGAGAAGTTTCTGCACTCTGACATTAATTCTATGATTTTTTGATTAATGGTGTTGAAAATTATCAAAAGTTTCAGTGACAAAATGAATTACTGGCTTCAAATGATTGATGAAAGTTAATTTGAGGCATTATTTTATTCACACATGTTTGACGACTTGGTCATGAGAAGAATGTTAAACAAAAATTTATTTTTGTTTGAATTAATTTTTTATTAATATAAAACAAAAATTTATTTTTGTTTAACATACTTCTCAAAAACAAGTTATCAAACTAGAGTTGAATATTCATCTCTAGTAATAGATAATTTGTATATATATATATATATATATATATATATATATATATATATATATATATATATATATATATATATATATATATATATATATATATATATATATATATATATATATATATATATATATATATATATATATGTATATATATATATATATATATATATATATGTATATATATGTATGTATATTTGCATAATTATATAACTTCATTGATCCTATTATATTAAGATGTTAATCATGTGATTCTCTTGCATTTCGTAAATACTTATAAACTTTTGTCAAAATATTGAGAATTTTGGTTTAAATAATTTAAATAATATTTCACACTATCTATTCGGGATTTATTTATCCTATCTTCGCACACATGCATATTTTCGCTTATTTCTGACATTGTTTAAATATCTCATTTCTGTGCTTGTTTGATGTTTCTTAATTTCTACTTAATAGTTGTAGTGAAAAAAGTTATTTTTATTATATGGCTGAGTTCATTTTAAATGTGTATTATAAATTAATAAAATTCAAATAAAATTTATCCATCAAAGTTCTTAAATATCTGAAGTTTTAATTACTTTTAACATATTTTAAAAATAATAACAAAAGGAAAATATTTCAGAAATTAATGAATCTTATTTAACTTTACACTCGTGGATTGATAATTATATATGTACCTACATCTATATGTAAATGTATATATTTTCTAGCGGTGGTGATTGTGTGAGTAAATCTTTACCATAACAAGGCTGCAAACACCAACTCATCTACCGTTACCCGGTGGTCACCTATGATTGAAGTCCCGGAGGCAAGTTGTATTACCCATGTCACTCCATTACAAACCCCTGTTTATAAGGTGGGCCACATTTATTCATTATCTCAGCAGAAGAGACAAGGAAACACACACAGAGAAAGAAAGGATCAGCGATGTCCAAATCGGGATTCGAACCTTGGACCGAGAGTCCAGCTGCCAGAAACGCTAACCACATTCCCATCGGGGCCGGGATTTATATGCATATACTCATGTATCAAGGTGATTGTTTATTTGAAATTATAAAATGTGTAAAATACTTAAACTACTTAATTACATTTATGATTATGCATTTATTATTTGATATAGTTATAGCAAATTTAAGATTTCTTAATTAAATATCGAGTTATTTGAATTTAAAAATATTTATATAAAATGGGTGGAAAATATTTTACTTTAGAATAATTCCACGAAATTTTTTTTTATTTTACTTATGATTTTTTCCAATTTTATTTCATAATACTTTACACGATCTATATAAATGCATCAAGATTATACAAGATTTTAATTCATTTATTGGCCAATGCCAAATATCTCTAATTAAATAGTATTTAATACTTGGAATGGACTTCATACCCAGTTTTTCATAAGACTTATATCCCTCTCCAAAGTCACTGATTGATAATAAGGAATCAGTCTTCTATATTTCCCTTCATTATCATTTGTATGACCTACTTCAGCCAATAGTGGTTAATCTTGGAGACTAATGGTAGACACGAAATCACCTTTAGTAAGCTTGATTTGCTGGAAAGTCATTCGAACTTATGCAGAAGTCTTCCCTTAATGCACCAACCAAGTTATCTGTTGAAATTACAAATTAAAACTAAATTGATATGCACATTAATGGGCAGTTGTGTGATAAGAATATCCGAAATTAACATCTCGTTCGATCTTTATAAATAAAATCCACAACAATGAGTTGCAAATGTTCTTCGGCATGAGTCTGCATTTATGTATCTAATTGTTGTTGATAAAATCTTCAAGGAAAGAGATTTATCAAAATTTCTAGTTTACGAAATTCTAAATTAAAATACCATTAATTGAATATTGGGTAGAATACTGAGTGAATATTGTGTCAAATTGGTTTGGAAATGTAAAATTCATCTGTTTTATGCAGTTCTTCCATGCTAAGGGTATTAGTTTATTTTCATTATTGCTAAATGAGTCTTGATAATAGTTGAAATTATTACACTTTAATGCCACCTTGATAATGCGAGAAACATGTTAATGGGGAAAAAGAAATTTCATTAATAAATCAAATGATTTATCTTAATGACGAAATAATATTATATTACCTCGAAATTAGTTTGAGTATTTAAAAGCTAAATACTATTTGAAAATAGCCCTACAAACATAACTAGCTTTCAGTAGATGAAAATATGGAAATTTGAATTAGTTTATCAACATTTTATCTTATTTTAAGTAAATCAAGTGCTAAACGTGATTAATGCTTAAAATTACAGAACCTTTCTACAAATATTTGGCTAATGAAGAACAAAAGAGTATTTCGGTAATATATTTCTTCAAAAACATATGATTGAGACGATACAGTTTGATTTTTTTATAGATCAAAACATTTATTTGTATAATTTATATTTTGATACGTTTGCCAATAAAACATGAAAGCAATTTAACAATATACTTTTTTCTTAAAATAATAAGAAAATATTAAAATTATTACGTTAATATATTTATATATTTAATATAGGAAAAAATGTAGAATGTTTTCCCTTAATATAGTAAGATAAAAATAAGATTTTATTGCATCTTAAAACAAAATTGTGCATTAAAAAAGAGGCCACCATAGAATGTTCAGGAAGTGCGCCATTGTAACTGGAGGGGAAGGAATTCTAAAACAGACTCAGCCAAAAACCATGATGCTGAGAATACCGATGGCCAATTTCTCCGTGAGCAGAAAAGTTCTCGACTGGTGAGGCTTGATATGGAGAGAGTGGTTCACCTCTGATGTCAACCAAGTCACTTCACTGTGATTCAAAATTACGAGGCTGTATTTAGAAATTTATTTAGCAATTTTAACTAGAGGATTGGAAACGAATCTCTAGGAATCTCTCAAGTAAAGCTTAAAATTATTAAATATGATTTTTTTATATTCAAGATGGAATAATAAAATATGATTTTTATAATAATATGTAAATATCTTCTTACACCAATAGATTATATTTTAATACAACTCCTTTCTTACTTAATAATATTATATATATATATATTTATATATATATATATATATATATATATATATATATATATATATATATATATATATATATATATATATATATATATATATATATATATATATATATATATATATATATATATATATATATATATATATATATATATATATATATATATATATATATATATATATATATATATATATATATATATACATATATATATATACATATATATATATATATATATATAATATAGAGGGAAATTACATAAAAATATTTATCATTAATATTGCTATCTTTTGGGGTTTTTCCATAAGAGGAATATATTTCAATTGAAAACAACATTTAAAATCCACATTCTTATGATATTTTTATGAAGAAACATTTTATGTAATATACAATATTTTTTATTTAAAAAATATTTTTCTGCTTAATCATTATTACATTGCAGAGTATTTCATCAACAGCATGTTTCAAATTATAATACTAAATATTTCTTTCGGATGAATTCTTTGTACATTCAATGCCTTTTATAACATAAGTGATTGCTTAAGTCACTTCTGAACATGCACCTACCCAAAAGCTATTCACATGCTTCAAAAAAAGTATTTCTTTTATAAGACCTAAATAAATGAATATAAGAAGTAATGAAATCGAGACTTTTTGGAGCTTTGTTTCTCTTTTCTTCCCTCATTCTAATGTAATTTTTCCCTTACGTCGTTCAGAACGAAAAAGTTTTTCCCCGGAGACAGAAGAACCTGACAGCTTGGATAACGACTCTCTACCTAGTTTCTTTATGTTTCTGAATTGGTGCAGAAACGAACAGAAAAAGTCATGCATCAAGGCAAAAGCCACTCCTAAAATAGGAATGGATCATCTGCGACGTTTTGAGACACACGATACTAAGAAAAAAATACCTGTAAGTACAGTCTGTTCTTCAGGTCAAAAAATTGAATTACCTTATAGCAGTGGATTATGGGAAAAAATATGTTACAGATTTCTTTTCACTTTGTTTTACTCAAACCGTAAGAGGCTTTCCCGGAGAAAAATTCCCCTTTCAAACTATTTTTTGCAAATGAAATTTCATGAAATGTGTATTGCATTTCATTCGTGAAAGGATTTCAGTTCCTAACAGAACATAGAAAATGCATCTTGATATATTAAGTGAATTTATGATTAATATAATTCAACAACTAGAAATGCAATCTTGTTTTTCCTGTAATATGATCTAATATTTTCTGTATAACTTACACTGACATTTTTTCCGTAGAAATTTTATCTAGAAGTTTATATTTATAATCTGCGTATAATCCTATATTTAACTCTAAAGTCATTTAAATACAGTCAACAAATATCTTTTGTAATAATTACATATTTACATATAAAATTTGAAATAAACAAATAATTTCTTTGTTAAATACAACTTATGTAATATACATATATATAAATATATAATATATATATATATATATATATATATATATATATATATATATATATATATATATATATATATATATATATATATATATATATATATATATATGTATATATATATATATAATGTAGAGTTTATAAATATTTCTTGATTCTACGTATGCAAAGTTAATTGATAGCCTAAAGGCTCAAATATGTGATAATCATTAATTAAATTTCTGGATTTTTAACAATTTTTTAGCACTTTTAAAGCACAATAGTACAACTGATAACTTCAACTGTGGTTTGGTTCACCTGTAACAGAAAGGGGAATTTCAATTATTCATTAAATAAAATTTTTTTTGAAGATTATCTTTGTCTCAGCTTTGTAGTTAACTTCAATCTTCAACAAATTGAGTTTAGTATTCTTTTTTAAAATTGATTTTTTATTGATTAATTATTGATTTATTATTTATTTATTTATATTTGTTGTTCTCGTCCACATCGTAAGGTATCTTTTTATAAAATTAAAAAAATAAAAACGTTTTTTTTCACATTTGCCTTTAAAATGAACAAAACATAGCTCGCCACTTATAATAAGATTAGGATAAGCAGTAAGATAGTAAAATTAATCACCCGTTAAAAAAAGGTTTTTGTTAAGGAATCGAAATGATTCACAAGCAGAAAATTTTCTATAACATTTGAAAAAATATGTTTATCGATTTCTCTAATGACAGTAAAAGCGTTTTCATGATAATCGAACACTCTCTAATAATGAAAAGGAAAAAAATTTCTCTTTGTTTCCTAAATAGCTTACCATTTATCGGAAAAGAACATAAAAGACCTGAATAATAATTATTTCATGAAATGCTTTTTACACAATAATAGATATCTTCTTCCATGCAAAAAATAAAATTGTTATATCCATCTAATTATATCATGTTGTTGTGTTGTGTCCAATCCTCCAGGATTTAGCGGCAGCAAGATCAAATCCATAATTTCATGCACCCCAGAAAAGTCAAGCACCAGGAGAGGGCTGTTGCGAACATCCTCTAAGGTGAGCCCCAAGCAATTGAGAATATGATGCGGGGAAGCCGGCAGAAGATGGCACTTGGGACACGTTAGAAAGACTTTACGGCCGGATTCAAAGGACATGCATTTTAGGTGCCCACTGAAAAGTCTTGTGATAGCCATTTGGTCCTGTCTGCCAGCCTCAAAATGTTATGCTCCTCCTGGTTTTGACCTACTGTACCAGGGATGGGCTGGAGGAGAAAGTCAGACTTTCCGGTCTCTATTTTTCGTCACGGAGAAAATCTCTTCAAAAGTTAGGTCATAATCAGTAGTGACTGTCGCAGAGCAGCCGCCTCTTTTTGCTAAGGCATCCGCAGCTTCATTTCCAGGACTGTTGACGTGGGAGGGGATCCACTGGAGGAGGACCTCCCTGCGCTTTGAAAGAATTTTAAGCATATTGAATATTTGGATGCTTACAAGGTCATTTACCCGCCTCCAGTCCTGTATATGTTGGATTGAGTTGCGGCTATCTGAAAAATTTTAAATGTCACTAGAGTCTGTGGAGTGGAGAATGGTGTTTAATCCCTCCTTAATTGCAATTAACTCGCTCCTAAAGACCGAACAGTTATCTGGGTTGCGTCGAGATAGCCGTACCGCAGGGTTCACAATATAAATGCCACTCCCAGTGTGATTTGACTCGTCTTTACTACCATCTGTATATATAAGAGTAGCATCACTCGGGACACTATTTATGACCTCAAGAGCCAGTTGTCAGGGACATCAGAGTTTTTGTTTGTGCGGGACGGAAGTTCAGAGAGCAAGTGAACTCTGAGTAATCTCTCAGTCGGGTTAACACAGAATGTTAGAGATGAGTACTCCACCGATTGGGAAATAATCTCCAGTTTATCGGCCAGTCCAAATGGGCTATCCTATTTGAATCTCTGGTTGTTACTCCAGTTAGACAGATATGCAGATGTACGGTTCTGATTTCCATAGCTTCTTAATTTGTTGAAGTATTTCACCAGGTTCAAGCTTCTAACAAGACTAAGAGGAGGGAGATTAGCCTCTTAAAGTACAATATCGTTTGAGCAATGTTTCTCAGGCAGGTTATAATGCGAGCCGCACTCAATTGCACTCTCTCCAATTGGAGAAGGATAGATGTCGAGGCGCAGAAGTTTACCGGGAACCCATACTCAAGGATAAGCCTAACAAGCGCAATATATGTTGACCTGAGCGTTTTGGCATCAGCGCCCCAGATTTGAAATGTGCCCGTTGCACGTAATCTCCTGATCCAGGACAAAGCCCAAGTACTTTGGATGTTTAACAAATGAAAGAGGCTGGTCTTGGAAGAGAGCCTGAGGGTGGTATGAGTACAGGTGCTTATTGGTGGTAAAGAATCCAACAAATGATTTTGTGACATTGAAACACAACAATTATATCATAAAATATGTGATTAATCACTTGCGTAATTAGTAAAATATGTAAGAAATCGAGAAAAGCATTCAATTTAATTGTAATTCTCTTTCATTTTTTTGTCATATAACGATCAATATAGAAAAAGTAATCCAGAATTAATAATGTTTAATTTAATGAATCTATTACTTTCATTCACATGAAAGTACTACTTATTCTTTTGACTTATAATCTTAAATTAATACTTAAATTAAATACATATTGTAGTTTAATCAGTTCACATTTAAATTTCCTATATTTTAAAACGTCAGAAATAAAGTTTCGTCACAGACACGATTGACAGTTAAATATAAAATTGTTTGCTTTTAGATCACAAAAGCCAATATTCATTGGATCTGAGCCAAATTCGGGATTGGGGATGACATTATTATGGTACATGCTGTTAAAGTATGAAGAAGTTTAATTACAAAATAAGGGACTTCAAATAACTTCTTAATGGCTGCAATCATGAATGCATTAAGTTCATCGGTCTTATTGTTCATGCACAGTTGTTGTGTTGGAAACAATCTGTTAGCCCAGGTGTCAATCTCAACATTTTTCAGTTTAATTTTGCCTGGGAACTAAAAATAATAGTATTTATTCCATTAGCTACTTGGTACATTTCGGTGTTCCATCATATCATTACGTTTGTATCTTTTGATGATAAAATTATTTTAACAAAACATTTTAACGCATTGTATTGAAACTAATCATCCTCAATTAAAAATATTCCTCTAGATGTTTTCTTAAAAAGAAATAATTTATGGTTCTCCAGATTTTATAAACTGTAATAAATTTTATTAATATGTATGCTAAAATCTATATGTACTCAAATTTCAAGCAAGTTTTCTCAAATTCAGACACTGACAAAAGATTGCTTTTAAGTTAGCCATAGAATTCATTCATGATTTTTATATTTATTACTAATGAAATTATTAATTACAATTTCGGAACTCTAAGAACAATTGTAAACATTAGTTAAAATATTAAATTTTAAATAATAGATTTAATTGTATATTTTGACTAAATGTTTAATAAAATTAAAACTCATTATAATTCCTAGAGATTTTGAGAATAGTAAAAAAATATAACTATTCAACATCGAATCATGATACAAAATCCAAAATAAAGGAAAATTGAAAATCCAAGTATTTAAAATAATAAACGATGAAACGCTATAGGTAAAAAATAAAAATAATAAATGATGAAACGCTATAAGTAAAAAATAAAACAAAGTACACAAGAAGACATTATTACTATTAAAAGATGCAGAAATTTGTAGAATAAAGATAATGAATTTTCTTTTTGATTTCCTACGCAATAATAATGCTAATCTATAATTAGTGCTTACACGATTTCACATGAAAGAGAAATTTCTTTGTTTCAATCTTAAGTAATTCATCTGTTAATCACTACATATCATCCGATCTGATTAAAAGCTGCAAAATTCAGTGATTTGGCGTGATATTAATGTAATACATTTATTAAAATATTGAAAAACTTTTAATTAAGTGTTACATAGCGTTAAAATTATGCAAAAATTTGATGTATGAAATTAAAAAATATTGAATTAAGTTTCATTTGTAACTTACATTTGAGACCACCCGTTAATTGATCTATCTTATGTCTCATATTTAAAATAATTTTTATAATGTATTTGTTTATTATTTATAGATACAACACATTTCAGTCACTATTTTATTTAATATATAATTTACTTTAAATTTTACAGTTATAAATTTGAATATGAAACTCTTATTTTTTGTTAAATATAGTTATTATACTCTGACTGCATAATAATTCCAATTAAAATGCATGGAAATGAATTTTAATAGTTTAAATTAAATATTTAGAGAAATATTTAATAAAAATTAAAAATGATGAAACTTTATCTTGATTTTCATATGCTCTTTTTTTAACTTACTTCAAATTTCAAAAAAAATTTTAATTTTTAATGGGAAACTTTATGCAAGTTATAAAATTAACTCAAGTTGGCTTAATTTAGTTGAGTAAAATTTTACTAGAAAACCGTTTTGCTTAATGCAAATTTATGTTTGTGTTACCTGTTTTACAGCTAGGTTGAAATTAATTTTAAGTTTTAACTTATTTTTCTACATTTATAACAAGGATAAGAACTTTATTTTACCAATATATTCCAGCTGATAGTTAATTTAGTATTTTTGAAGAAGTTTATATTAAAGATGAAAAGAAATGGAACATGATTTTTTTAATTAAAATTCTGTACACATTTTCAGTCATAATATTAATAAAAATTATAAAAAATTTTAAAAGTTGATTTGCTATATGTGTTCCTAATTAAAATAATCCTTAGCACTATTTAATTAAATGTGTTAATACATTTATTGTCATAAATTTTCTTCGTTACACTTTTATTTTCGCAAATACACTTAAATGAGAATAATCATATAAATTATTTCAAATACATTCAGCTAATAAATTCCACTTAATTACTGTTCTGGTCATGTGTATTTTTATTTAATATACACCTTTATTAATTTAAAAAGACCTATCTGCTTATAATAAAGGAATTTAAGACTCTCCTTGCTATTTTATTCATTTGGTTCAAATATAATTAATTGTTTTCTCTATTGCTCGGCAAAAGTGTGTGAATGAAAAATGATTTGCTTTAAAATATAAAAAAGAAAGTCAGATTCATGTATCATTGACAATTTGATGAATTGATGAATGAACATCATTTGACACACATCTTGAGTCTAAATTAATATAAACGGTTAAATATACAAGTTAGACATAAGCATATAGTATCAAACAACTCATATTTGCATTCCTTCCAAAAATCAATTCAAAAACAAAAAATAATGCTACTGTAAACCAAATACTATAAAAAATTAAATTAAATACTTTGTTATATTCCAAATATAATTAAATAAAATGCAAAAAATATAAGTTTTTTTTCATATTGTTTTATTTCTATGAAAAAAAAATGGGAGAAAAATGTAACTCATTTCAAACAAATCTATGTGGAAGACGTCAAAAAAATTTAAAAATATGGAGACCTAGCGTAGGGAAGCAACAAGAGAAGGAGGAATCGGGAAAAGAGGAATGTGATAAAGGAGTTTTCTCTCTCTTTTTCCTCTTCCTATACACTCTCAATTAATTCCTTCACTAGTGTGTGTATGTATGAGTGTGTGAAAGCAGATAACGACTTTATTAACTGCCTGAGAGAAAAGAACTCTTTTGGAGAAGACGCAAAAACACACTTACTTTCTTCTTCCGCCTTTTTGCGTTCCATCTTAATTACCACACCCACACATATTACTTTTCAATTCCTTGTGGACACCAGTGCTATACGTGAGAATTGAAAAAAAACTCATATTGTATCATTTACTTTCATTCACTGCTTGACATTAACTAACTACATCATTTCCTTTTAATGAAAAGTAAGAACTTAAGATTTCAGAGAATGCAGATGGCTTATAGAATAGGCTAATAGTGTATTCAGTTGCATTATAATGAAAGATACATATAACTCAAAGTAAATATATTATACCATTTATGGATCAGATAAGGATTAAGTGTTTTTTTATATTTGAAAATCAAAAGTCAAATTTCTATATATAGAAATATAGCATGTTACAAATTTAATGAAGGAAAATTCTGAATAAAAAGTGATGCTTTCATATTTTTGTATTTTCTAAAGCTTCATTAGAGCTTTTACTTTAAGGTAAATTTCAGATTTTTGAAGTTTCGTCCGTTAAAACCTGTAATATTTTAACGAAGAATTTTATGTATGGTGAAATAATTTTTGGAATTAATTTAAATATTGTAAATTACTTAGCCTTATTGGATAATTTTTTGAGAATTTAAAAATGAAAATTATTCATTAACTTACTTAGTTTTCTATGAAGTAATTAGATTTTTTTCATGTATTCATTTTTGATACCATATAAAATTTTTCTATATGAATTTCATTAGTGTTAAACTTGTAACGTCATTCTTTAACATAGCCTGCTGAAGAGTCAATTCTTGTAAATAAAAATACTATATTTTATGATTTTATACACATTAACGCAGCATTAATATTTCTTACATTATAAGAAGAGGAAAATAAACATTTCAGATGGTGCAAAAGCTTATCAAATATCACATTTAAAAAAAGAAACAAAATTAAATTTTTTATTTTCTTTGAATCTGGTACATCTTTAATAAATTATTTCTGATCTTTCAAGAAACTATTATAAAATATTCCGGGAAATGACATTTGGCAAAGATAGTTTTTAAGGAAAATGTAAGTTCTTTGATACGGCATCTGTAACTAAAAGCAAATATGATTTTTTTTAAATAAGCTGAGTTTGCATGCAAAATTTAAGCATTTAATTATTTAAAAAGTTTGTACTTTAACTACCACGTTATAGAAATATTACACATGATTCAGCTCTGCTGCACAATATTTGCAATGATTAAAATCTGCATCACAATCAAAAAATAGATTAGTGCTTGCAGCAAAAATATTCTTAAGAACAATATTAAAATATACTTTTATAAATATAACATAAAATGACTTCAATTATAGGTCTATAAATGCATTTATCGGTAATACAGCTTTTAATTTTTGAAAATTCATTTAAAATGTTTTAAGTTTGAAATTCCTTGAGAAGTATAATTAGACTACAAGTTAAACAGTTTTAAATTTTTATTTATGGGTTAAAGCACCAAAATTCTGAAACGTTTTCCATCCTGTATAATGTCCAAGAAAAAGGTAACAAAATAATTATGGGAGAAGTTAACATTAATGATAATTGAAAAGAGAATAAGGTTGTTTAAAAGTAGCTCTATGAAAACTGATTACTTGGAAAAACTTAATTTCCTTATCGCGTTTAAATTGTCAATAAAGAAATATTCCGGTCCCATTAGTGGCTTATATTAAATTAGATTTGAACTCTTAATTAGAAATTATAAACTGGTAATCAAACTCTGTTGCAATTAGAAAGTTAGTAATTGACGAAATTAATCATGGATAATTGACTTTGTTATCAAAAAACCTGTTTGAAACAGCCTTATTAGTAGAAGACAATTTCATCATCTTACGTATTTTATATTTTAGAAACAAATAATTTTGTTCACTGAGTGTTAGAAAAGTTCAATCAGCAAACTTTGATAGTATTTTTTTATAAAATAATCCTTGGAAATTTATATCTTTGTTTTTTGTTAGTAATTAATTGTTAGGAGAGTTAATTGATGAAAACTACTATTGCTGTTTTACCCTCTGTTTTGCTTAAAATTTATATACAGATAATGATAAAAATTTCTGTATGAATTTATTGTTAATTTAATTGTAAACAATAAGAAAATAATTTTGAAAAATATCATTCCTTCCAAAACTTAAGTAACTGATTTAAAATTCATGTTCACAGACAAAAATTAGTTTTAAAATCTCGAAATCCACATGAATTACAAATAAAAGCAAATACCATCCAATCAAATTATGTAAAAGTGTGACATTGAATTCGCTTTACATAAAAAAGCAAAAACTAGCTGTTTCAGAGGGAACGGTTGTTCAGATAAGGCCGAAAAGATTAAACAGTTTTGATGTAGCCAAGGTATGAAAAAGAATTCGAAATGACATTTGTCAGCAGAATTGTATTGCAGAATATAGAGTCAACTCAAAGTTGAATCAACTACAGACTCAAGACGACAAAATGACTGAGGTGAGCCAATTGTAGAAACAATTACAAAAAAATTTTTCAGGGTCTCTTAAGTTCTACCAGAGTTAGGTCAAGAATTACAAACAGGTACTTATGACTTAGTAGACAGCGAAAAGAATTTCATCTTCATCTCATCATAGATCTGAGTTTTTTCTGTCATAAGAATGATAGTATCAGCAGTTATTTATTGAATAATTTAGCTATGCTGAATAGAAAATTTGGAGTGTATAATTTTCTATCAAATATATTTTAAAACTGATAAATGTTTGTTGTTTTTGTTTCTTATGACACTTGATTGAGCCAAGCTTGCTATGCCTTTGGCTATGCAAATTTAAGTCAATAGGGTGCGTCTTTCGTTTGACCAGAGCATCACGAAGATGAAAGTACGACTTTGCTCTGAACTCCTCTGATAGATGGTACCACCAGAGGATCCACTCCCTCAATTTTGACATTCATCTAAAAGGGGAGGAAATTTTATCCAATCCATTGCAACCATAGTAACTGCTCAACAATAAATATTTATGTATTGCTGTAACATTGATTGTTATGATCAATGCTGAATTTCAGTAACGAAGAAACCAGTTGTTTCGTACAATAAATGAATCACTTTAAAGCTTTACTTTATAGCTATATTTTGTTGATAATTATGGAAGAGAACACTTCATGCAATTATCAAATCATCTATGGAGTCAGAGAAGCGCTCCAAAGATTTGTTTAGCAGGAAAGAATTTCTGTGGATCAGTGAAGAGAAAAGATGTGTAACATATTTTGGTCTAAGTTGCCTAATACTCTGTGCAAACAAATTTTATATCTGATAATTTAAATATTTCTAATAGAAACTAGTAAGCCAAAATTTTAGAAGCTATTTTGAAAAACAGTAGCTTTCTTTCCTAAGTTAAAAAATTCACTCTGTTATTTTATAATGTATGATTCCTATAAGTTATTTGATATATGTATAAAACAAATAAAATTTTGTAAAATTAAAGTTATAAGCTTAAGAAAATGATATATTTCGACAAGAATACGTTAAGTTCATAAAAATTTTGTACACTAATGCAATTTTTAATTAATAGAATAATTTAAAGCACATAATTTTACAAAAATTAGAAAAATAAAAATAATAGTATAAAAAGATACTGGTCAATACATACTTAACTTTAAAAATTTATAGACACTAACTTAAACTACTAAAATTATAGGGCATATAATTGTCTCCAGCTACCAATTGTAAATGCTTAAAGTAATTTTAAAACTCAAATGATAAAAATACGGCATTCATCATAAATTTAAAATGTGGTATTTAGTCTACATTAAAAACTTCAAAATGGGCCAAGTTGGGCTGCTTATTTAGAACCCGTTGTTGGAAGGTAGTGTGTTCGAATCCAGACTCAATCAAAGAACCATTTAATTTTATAATAAAAACTGAGGCACGCAAAATATGCAGTGCTCACAATCATTTCCATTTGAAATAATATTTCTGGGAGTGATAGGACATGTCTGGGGATCATTTGCTTTATTTAGCCACCCCATTTCCAAGTCATAATACCACACCCACTTGTTGCTATTCTATATAAAGTTGACATTACTTCAACTACATGTAGTAATGAAAGGTAGAATTCTTAGTAGCCGAGAAGTTAAAGAAAGTTTAGTTTTAAAATTATTATTCACACATCGCGGAATAATAACCAAATAAATAGAAAGAATTTTATAATATTTTCATGAATTTTTAAATCAATTTTAAGGAATTTAATTATAATCGCTAAATTATAAAACATTTTTAATTAAACACCAAACATAAAGCTAAATGTACAATAATTTAGGGATTCAAGGAGTTGATTTTTAATTAAAATAAATATTTTTAACATTAGTTATATACAATTATAGGTAACTGAGGTTAAAATTAATATTAGACATTGTAAAAACACATTTTATGAAATATATATCAAGGAATATTACTCAGAAAAGTTTCTTCAAAGGAATTGAGTTTTTCAGAATTTATTCTTTAGTTTAAAAATGCATATTTTTTGAAGATTTATCACTTTTTTAAAATAAACACTTCATCCCATCATCACAATATTTCCGGTCACTTTTATTTTTTCCAGGTATACATCGATACATCGATTTTGTGTAGAATGTCTGAAACTGGGTAAATAATTAGTATCATTGGAGACGAAACCATGGAGACAAAGTGAAGTAAAAGGAAGTCCTTCATTTTCTACCGTAATTTCTGCAATAATGTTTTTTCACCATTTTCAGTTTTTTCATGTAGGCAAGCAAAGTAATACAGATTAAGTAGAAATGGTTACTGGAAAGGGAGTAAGTAGGAGACTTTTGTGATGATAGGAAAATTAAAACATAGGTTATGATGGGAAAAAATTTAAACTTTGATGTTATAGTCAAAGTCCTCTCCATGTTATTTTTATGGTGGATAACTTATAGTTTTAACTAGTAATAAAAAACAATTACAATGTTTCACCTACAAAAAATTGTAAAATATTCAAATGCAAGTTTTAATTTATCATAAAAAATTTTATTGATTTTAAAACATTAAAATTCTTTTCCAACCTGAAATTTATCTTATTCATATTTATCTATTAAAAAGACAACAAGAAATTACTTAACGCGATTTTGATGATAAAATAATTTATTATATTCAAAATATTTATCTACTATCACGGTGAAAAAGTAAATTATTAATATTTTTGTAACGTGTTGAAAATCAACTCATTTTAATAAAAACAAATAATATGCATATAACGTTTTATTTAACTTTAATATATTTTAAATCCTAATAAATTTTTATTATATTCCTGAAAAAAAAGGTTATATCAAATGCGCAAAAATATAGTCATTTGAAATTTCAAAATATTTCACAGAGAAAGAAATTTGTGTACACAAGAAATATATAATACAGCAATCAGTTTCCTTCCTTAACAAGATGTGGAAGTTTATTAAAAGAAGATAATTACAAGTCTTATTTTGTGGATACTCCTGGTTTCAGAGGGAACTTTGAAAAAATTACCAACTTTGCACGCTTCAATAACGATGCATATTATTAATCAAAAATCTAGGAAACTTATTAACATTTTACCCTTGAAATCATTCATTTTATGCACAAATAGCCAGCTCACTGTTAAGCACAAATATTTTAATTTTGAACCTGGAACATTCTGGATCTTAAGAAAATATCTTTTTGTACACATATCTTTGTTCTCGAAATATCCAGACTGCAAACAACAATAGCACCATCTGGTATCCTGAAAGAGAAGCAGTATAACAAAGACTACACTAAAAGGCTCCATCTTTAGAAAGTTTTCTCAATGCTACTTAAGGATGTGGAAAATACAGTAATAAAAGTGGACTTAATATTTTTTTTTACAAAGAACAGATTGATTTGCTTATCACATAAACTGTAATAAAACCAAATCCACTTCGTATTAAAAATTCTTAGATTTGATAGAAATATGTATTTGGAAATTTTATAATTTTGGAATGAAATTATATTTAATAATTCATAAATATTTTTCAAATATAAAAAACAATTATACACATCTTTTATAATATTATGTATATTTCTTAAATTTCAATTCGTCCATAATTGTATTTTGAATTAAATTTTTATAAGTGAAAAATGAATTTTAGTTAGCATGATAATATTTAGCATGATTATATGATATTTTCATCAATTTCCTTGCCCACCCCACTAAGCTACAGTACATTTCTTTTTATTACAAATTATTTATACTGATGATGAGACTGCATACTTTATTTTAACGTACAAAATCCACACGTTTTAAATACATATTAAAAGAATACTAGATAGTAAATCAGATAATTTATTTTATAATTACCTTATTTATATTGTGCAGTTCTCATTAGTATAATATATTATGGAAATCAGTAGATAATTCGACATTATTATATATATATATATATATATATATATATATATATATATATATATATATATATATATATATATATATATATATATATATATATATATATATATATATATATATATATATATATATATATATATATATATATATATATATATATATATATATATATATATATATATATATATATATATATATATATGTATATATACATATATATATTTCTTTAGTGGCAAAGAATAAAGCAAAAAACGATAATTTACAAAACATAGCACAGAATATTAACTGAAATAATATAATTCATAATAATAATTCATAGATGAAATATATTCAATGTCAATTAGTCTCATATTTTCTTGTAAATTAACATTTCACTAATTTTTAGGAAACTTCCGAATCTCTTACACAACTTTAGACATGGAAATTTTTAAGCATTATCGGGGAGAAATTTTCAGTTAATTTGATTTTTCAACCTAATTTCTCCTCATCTGCTTGAATTATAGAAATAATGAAAAGCTTTATTGCTTTATTTGATAAATCGTTATTTTTGTCTGGGGCTTCAATTTTATTTAAAATTGCATCTATATCTTCTGATGTTTCCTTTTCTATTATTATACCTTTTCTTATTGTTATGGTCCTGTTTAAATTGACTTTAATCTTTTCCAGATTTATTATATTCTTGATCAATTTTCTTGTATCTTCAGATGTTTTACCATCCTGATTCGGATCTACTGTTAAAACGTTATTTTTTCTTTGCCTTGATTTTTCTCTATTTGTTTATACTTTGGATTGTTGTTTGATGGTTTGGTCTGTAATATTGTCTTGTTGTACTGCTGCTGCATATATCTTTGTTAGTTTTATTTCTCCTTTAAGGAATGAGATCTCTTGTAACTGTTCCATCATTATTTTCATAAATTATCCAATCCCGTCTCTCAAATTTGTTTGGTCGGGAAGAGTAAGTTTACTGTGAGTTATAATTGTTTGAAAATATTTTTCAAGATCCAATATAATGTTTAACTTTTCATTTATTGAATGTGTATCAATATCTTTTGTATTCATGCCTCCTCCTGGGAGGTGCGATACTTCAATCATATTTAGGGTGTCAGGTTGCCGAGTTTTAGCACACCTGATCAATAAAACTCTAAAAAAACTTAAATAAACAAATAATATTGGCACACTTGATCAAAGTAAATTATATAAAATTTAACACAATAAATACAATTTAAAAGCAGTGTCCCCTCCACTTACGTTAGACACCGATCTTCTAGTGTTATTAGAATCCACCAATGTAGAGGTGCTGGTCGGAGTGGTAAAGAGATTTGAATTGCAATCTGATCAAACAATTGGTTAATGATAGTTTTACCCTCGTTCCCGGAATAGACTCAAGGCCATTGTTCCGAAAATTACAATATAATATACATATTTTTTCAAATCTCTTCGGACTGGCTCCCTGCTTTATATGATAAAATTAATACTAATGTAATTTTCTTTCATTTTATCTTAAATATTATTAATTCATCACTGAAATAAAATAACATATTGATGATCTTTGCAATTATATAATTTTTCCTATATCTGTTCATGATTGCATGAATAATTTTATTTATGTTCAGTTACAGAAGGCTGCACCCACAGTATTTCCTGATAAATAACAAAATTTTGGACAGTGATATTTATTACATGCTATTAATAAATAAATAATGTTTTTTATTTAAAATTTCCAAATAGATGTAAGGGAATATTTTCATAAAAAGGAATCAGAAATAAAAGCATTGTCATAAGACCACAAATTTAGAAAGAGCCACAGTTTGAGATAATAGTAATCATTTGTCATACTTACTTTTTATACATGGCATCATTATTTTTATATGCAGTTCATTTTACCTGCAAAAAGTTAAATCATTTAACATGTGATTATTTGAAATGTGTTTCTAAGAATTTATTACAAAAAAATTACACATTCACTTGAGCTTCAAACACGTTTATAAAATATTAATAGTCAGAAAACTATTTTATATTTTTACATTTTTATTCAATCTCTCTCTTTACTTTAGTAAAAAATTCAGAGTAAAGAAAGCGAGAAAATTATTCCTTATTAAAAAATTCAGAATAAGAAATAATAAAGTAAGTGTAAATGAGTCATCATATAAATTAAATTAAGGCTTTAAATTCTTGTAAAAAACAACAAAACTAAAACAAAGCTTTAAATCTATGAAATCAAATATTAAACAGTGAATCTTACTCTATTAAATTGCTTAAATTTAAACAGATTTATAGGGCAGAAATCAAAATAATGAGATATATATATATATATACATATATATATATATATATATATATACATATATATATATATATATATATATATATATATATATATATATATATATATATATATATATATATATATATATATATATATATATATATATATATATATATATATATATATATATATATATATATATATATATATATATATATATATATATATATATATATATATATATATATATATATATATATATATATATATATATATATATATATATATATATATATATATATATATATATATATGTATATATATATATATATATATATATATATATATATATATATATATATATATATATATATATATATATATATATATATATATACCTTCTGTACCTTTGTTGATATCTGAATGAATATACAAAAAATGGAAAGTGTTGTTAACAGTTAGATGAATCCGGATTGCAGCTCTAAAGAACTGATTACAGTGCTTGAAATTAGATCAGATTTCTGAAACATTTTTAATGCATTCATCATATTGTGAAGAGTTACTAGATTTCATGAAAGATTACTTGATTTAAACATGAATCAATAATTAGTATAAAATATTTCATGGTATTTTCTGGGTTTAGAGAGTAGAAGTCTTACATTCTTAGTAGCTTTACTTACATTAGTAGCTTTACTGAATGCTCTTGACAATTACAGGGACTGTTATGAGTGATTTTATTAAAATAAATTGCATCAAGTAAAAGGGTTCCTACTAATGATTTAGTTTATTTTTATAGGGTTGCTGAAAAGGAGATGGTAAGAACAATCCATTATTAATTGCATTACTACATTAATACAATGCATTATTACATTAATAAAAATGTTTCTGAATACTATTATCAGGCTTTCTTCGCATAAATTTATTTCTAACTTGCATAAAAACAAAAAAATAAGAAAATACTCGCTTAAGTTTTTTTTTTGCAAAACAAATATAGTTTTCATTTTTAAAGGTAATATTAATGAGAAACTCACAAGGAAATCTAAAATATATACTGCAAAAGAAGTTGGCGCCTTTTCAACTTCAGACTCGAAATAGTTAACAGATTTAGGATAGAATGAAAAGTAAATTTTCTTTTTATTCCTTGTTTCTCTGATTTCGTCTTCTAAGAATGTAAGTTGTAGTAAATGCATGAGCAAGCTGAGAAAAAATGCATTATAAGATAGAAGGTAAAGGAAAAGAAAGACAAAGGAAAAGAAAAAAAAACAGATCAAAAAGAAATTATAGAATTGTCGTTCTTATGAAATAAGAGAAAAGTTTTGGATCAGTTTCCAAACAAAATCCATAAGAGCTAGGTAGAAAAATAGTTTGTTCTGTTTTGTTCATAGAGTTGGTGTTGCCTTATCCTGCAACAGCTGCTGTATTAGAAGTTCAGAATTTTTGCTCGTTAACAGTTTGTTTCTTTTTATTCTATTTTAAAATTTTCTTTCTTCCCTGTGACATCCGTATGTATACACACATATATACACACACAAACATATATATATATATATATATATATATATATATATATATATATATATATATACTTTTAATATATCAATACTTTTTAATATAATTAATATATATATAATTTGCATTAAAAGTTTTTATATATTAGTATAATTATACTAGATACTATTTCTGATGTTTCATTTTAGTTCAATTAAAACATCAGAAAAATTGGTTTATCCTAGTATACGCAACATTGTGTATTTGGTGGTGATATTAGCAATATTTAGTGGCATTTGAAAATAGATAAAATTTTATATTCTTTTGTAAATTTATTATTCGGAAACAATGATTCGTGTAATTTTGCAATAATTGAAGTTTATAGAGGCTTGCCTTTTATGTTATATTTATAAGATCAAAAAATAGTTGAGTTCTAAATATTAATACTTGTAATGTGTGTGTGTGAGTGAGAAAGAAGGAGAAAGAGAGAGAGAGAAATGATAAAACTTTATAAAATATAATTATTAGAATTTTTCCTTTCAGATTATAAAATTAAATAAGTTAAAATTTTTGAAAGGAAAGAAAACAAAATCTAAGCCTTAAAATCAGAAATCAAAAAAGTAGAAGCAGAAAATGTAATAAAGAATTTTTAAGTCAACATCATTTTGCCCACTGAAACTCGGCATTCTATATTAAGCAACAAAGTCTATAGTGAATTTGGTAAATATTTGATGCGTAAATATTAATGATAGAAAAAAATCAAACATATTAGAAACATATCAAAAATCAAAACAAAAATGTAAATTTTCATATCTAAATAATCTGAAAATTTCATTTCTTTGCACTTATGTATAGAATCACTTACGTATCAAATAGAATACATAAGTTTCACTTATGTATTCTATTTGGTAAACGAATTAATATCGCCTTACACGAAAAATTCGTAGAATTATGTAAATTATTTTAAATTACTTTTTATTAAGCAAAACAATTTTAAGAATGTAATAAATATCTGCCATTTTATTTATAATTAAAAAATTTTCCAACAATCCTGAAAGAGTATCTCAAAAACATTTTTTTAAAAGAAGTCACCAAATAAAAAACTACAAACATATTTGTGAAAAACTTTGTTTTAAAGCTATATGTTATTTCTCAATTGTATTTCCTTGACTTTATTTTAAAGATAAAGCAACTCAATTGAAAAATTATGGATCAAAAGGAAAACATTCTTTGGATTTGCATGCAAATGCAATGATTTTTTTAATTGCTGAATGAATTAACATTAGTGTGTTTTGAATAAAAGACTATAATGTTCAGGATTTTTTTTTTGAAATTGTTGAATGAATTCATATTGTTAAAGTTTTATATAATGTGTTTTTTAAATTAATACTATAGAATGTACATAAACTTATTGATATTAGAAATATGTTAACTGTATAGTAATTTTAATAGCTTTTGTTATTATTTATTTTCCAGCACTTTCAAAATATCCTAATCATTGAGTAAAATTATGTTTTGATAGAAACAATTGATCTAGTATCTATCATACTATAATTTATCATTTATCGTTTTTGATTGAAACAATTGATTAAATTTTTATAATTAAAAGTACTTTATTAAATTAGAATCCTATTATAAACGGTTATTAAATGGAAGAATATAATATTATATCTATAAAATTAATTTACTATTTTGTAAATGAAATCTAAAAAAAAAATTCACCCTAATTTGGAAATAAATTTATGTTTTATAAATAATTACCCCAATTTTTCAAGTTGATTGTAGCATTGATTGTCCTTTCTTCCACATTTTTTCCATTAAGAAACTATAATAGTAACAAATGTATTTTTATGCAATGAATTTAATAGAAGTCAGAATTATAAAAATATACTGTTTACTGATTAATTGCTTTTTGGGGTTAGTTGCTTTTATTTTAAATCCACGAGTAAAGCAAATTTTATTCATTTATAAGAGTAATATTTCTAATCCACTATTAAATAAAATTTAATGTTGTTTTAGCATTTTTCTAAAAGTATTTCCTATTGTTTGAAATATTGGATTGAGAGCTCCGAGCATCTTGTCTAATATTATTTCAAATGTTTTAATTTCAATCAGTTAAGAGGCATCAAATGGAGATTAGGTTACTAATTTAGTGAACATTTACTGATCCAATTATAACAACAGAATTTTGTAACTGTTTAAAAATGATCTAATCAGAAGAAAATAAATGAAATTGGCAATTGTGCAGCAAAACTAATTATAACTAATTGGTACAACAAATTATATTAAAAGTGTATTGCATTAATGAAACATTTATTCCATTAATTCATTATGTTCTGATTATACAAAAAAAGCTCTTTAGTTTATATTAGAAATCAATTTCCATTATTTATTGGCTTAGTTATTAGAAATGCATGGAGATATTTTCAATAAAAATGAAGAAGTGTCATTCTAGTCTTTTATTTAGAAATGTTTCATAGAAAATAAACTGCATAATTCTTTCTCTTTAATCGTTATTCTTACTAGCACAATTTCAATTTTATTACTTACGAAGTTTAATTTTTTTGATAGAAAAATAACATGCTATTCAGTATATTAAAAATGAAAGTAAAAGAGGGTAAAATTTTGAAAGAATAACTAAAGGAAGAATGTATTCAGGGAAAATTAAAATAATACCCTGTAGTTTCCAGTTAATATAAAAATATATTCTTTATATACAATAGAAACACTGCTGAAATGTAAAACAAAGAAACCATGTCTTAAAGGTATCATAAAATTTAAATAATATTTTCAAATATATTGAGAATAAGAATTAAAAATTACTTTTTTTTTAATTTCCCAAGATTTTGCAGATTAACATCTAATGTGCGTTGCTTCTTATACAATATATCTCAATTCAATTTCATACATATAAAACTTAGAATCTGAAAATGTTGCCATCAATGTGAATTAAAAGAATGATCTATATAATTTTCTATCTTCTATATATTTAATATGTGAAATAGATTTTTATGCATAGATATATATGAATTAATATCTATTTACTTATTAAAGGTTGCTAAAATTACCCTCTTATTCAAATTTAATGGTCAATATAAATAAAGTATTAAAGTTATAACGAAAAATTACATCTGTGAATAGGAAATTTATGATTTACAATTTCGAACATCCTTACAAACAAATAAAAAATGGCAGTGGTTTTATCTAAAAAATGCAGATAGTTTATTTTCATATCATATTTTATATTGTGACTTTGCGGATACAAATCGCTTACAGATATATCATATAAGAACATAATATTCTATAGCCAACTGAAGCGTGATAGAGGGTAAGCAAATTACGTCTTTTTGGGAATAGCTGTATTTTTAAATTTTAATACTAGCTGGTATTCTATCACAGTCAAGAGAATTTTGAAACTAAATACAAGAAAGCCACACTAAAGATCTCTTAGGTTAAGATGCATAAATGTGAAAAAAACTTAATTTAATCTTGAAATTATGTAGGCTTGTGTAGCCACGCAATTTGACTAAGATAGGAATTTGTTTTATGTACAATACTACAAATATAGATTTTGCCAAACCACTTCAAACAGAAACCATCACAAAATTATATTAAAAATCAATAATGTATTTTCATTAACCTATGGACACAAATGAGTTTAGGGTAAATAACAATCAAAATTTGATAAGGCTGGATACTTCGCAACATTTTCTATTTAGGAATGGAGATATTTCTGAAGTGAAATCAGTTATAAAAAATAATCTGCCTTGCATGCTTTTGTAATGGTCGTAAGAGCCATATGACCATTTCACATGGCATGCCCTTCAGCCTCCCACTAGAATCTGCCATAGTGCTATATAATTCCTTTGGTACAGTTGGCCGCTTTTTTCCTTAAATACCTTGCATATTGTATAGTATATATGAAAATTCTACAATGTTAAGAGAGAAGATTGTATCATACCCTTGAATTTAATATGAAACCAGCTTTACGGTGCATATCTATAAGCATTTCTTTAAGCAATACATATCTATATTTTGTATGCGTTGTAATATCTTTTTTTTTCAAACTGATTGCTATCGATTGTAATCTTGAACTCCCCTTGTTTATTATTTGGTAAGAACTAATTATCCCTTACACGTCATTAATCTCATACAGAAAATGTGGTTTAAAAATACACACATATCAGAGGATGATGATGAACAAGCATGCCACCAGTACAATAGAGAAATTTTAACATAAAGTTTTTTGAAATATATTTACTGTGATAACATTTCAAGATCATTTTAATTTGATGTATGTAATAATAAACATATATTTCTCTACATAAAATTAAGCTTGAGGCAGCTTATCATAACAATCATATAGCGTTATTTTCATACTACCAATAATTACTTTTATTGTATACAAAAATATATGTAAATTCAACTACAAAGCTGTAATTTCAACAATTCCCATGTTTTATGAATTTTGTATCCCAAAATATTTTCCATGGGATTTAGCTCATCCAAGCAGTTTGGTCACTCTAAATCTGCTTTCTCTGTAACAATCCATTATTTATTGATATTGCTAACTTGAATAGAGCAATTTTCTTGCTTATTCAAAAATTGCACTTGCTGTTATAAATAAGTAAATTATAGTGACATATTGATCAATTAAAATATTGGCCTTCTTATTCAAAAAACAATCTGAAGATACAGCTCAAGAAGTTCTATAAACCATGCAATTACTATCTAAAATGTCCTATTTTAAAAAGTACTCTTTTCTTTAATCTTGCCCTTAGCCATAAAAAAACGTCAAGCTGGAATTTCTTTTCAACATGAGACAAAAATTATAATGAAATAGTTATATAATGAGTTCATGACCACTAAGAAAATGTAAAGGAATAAAGATATGATAAGAAAATGATTCCGTGAAAAAAAATTCTTGACGCCAAGATGTTACTAACAGGATGGCCGCTATACAAAAGCTATACAAAGATAGCATTACCGGAATTACTATAAACTAAAATTTATCACCAAAATGTATCTCCAAACCAAGTGGTACCCGCTTCTACGCTGAACGAGACAGTCCATTTGTCATGATGCAGAGGGCATGTAGATTTAAGTATGGATTAATGGGAAGCCGTTCTCTTCCCTGATGAGTCCCGCTTCAGCATAATTACAGATTCCCCGTGTTTTGATAGAAAGAGAATCAGGAAACCACTAACTGCCCTAAAATGTACTTGAAATCTACCATAATGGTGGTAGTGGTATGGTCAGGCAACATGTTACATGGCTTCAAACCCATTCATACCTTTGATAGAGGTGATTTGACTTCTGTGAGGAATAAAGATGAAATTTTGGAACCTTTTAACTGTGCAGTTGGTACCGAGATCTTTTTAAATGGTTGGCAAAGCAAAGCTATTTAGAAGGGCTCTTCTGGTCGTTATAACTGTTTATGGTAATTTGTTGTAGTTGTTATTATTGACACTTAGACAAGACAAGCTAGCTAGCCAACGGCTATGCGAAATTTACTCAGAAGGGCAGCTCTTTAGCTTAGACGAAGCACCAAGAAGGTGAAAGTACGTCTTTGCCCTAACACTCCTCCAACAGATGGCGCAATCAGAGTCACTCACTCAATTTTGACTTTAATCTCGAGAGGGAGGAAATTTTTCTAAAGACCATTACACCCATTATAACTGCTCAGCCGATCACAGGTCTTTCAATTACCAGATTTAATGAACATGTGTATCGCAGGTACTCATTGGGTCTTTAGCAGCATTGGAAATTGAAACCAACTCTTCCAGATGAAAGGCTTATGCCCCAACCAGTAAGCTACCACGGCCATGGTTATAAAATCTATTAAAATTGGTCCAGTTGTTGTAGATGATTAACCGAATCCCAAAATTCTTATAATTTTGAATATGTATATGTCAGTATATTGTGCTTTATAATTTAGAACTTAATGCTGAAATAAGAAAAATTAACAAAGTTATTCTAATATTTTGATACGCACATAATATTTTCAGTTTGTTTATTACATTAAAATTAACTGCTTTAAGATACTTAACTAATAATATAGAATATTCAATGGTTTTTTTAAATGAAAACTATGATCACAAACTAAAATATTTTCACATAAATTATGTCTTATTAACGTAAATATTTATCTTAACCGAAAAGCTGTTATTAAGAGAATGAATGAACATATGATCACTTGAATGTTTGTTTGCAGTGCATTTAAATACGTGTTACTATGCATGTTGAAATTATTATTAGTCTATTATGTATTAGTCTATTATATTTGTTATTGGAATTGAAATTTAAATCCTGTTACGAAAACAGGAAATTATATGTTCATTTAATATATTTTCTTATCCATTTCGATCATCTATAACTTGTGTTAGTTGTGTATTTTAAAAATGGAATAAAAGTATAAAAAAATAAAGCAAAGCATGACAATCTACAAAGTCTTTTCCTTGAATTAAAATACTGATTTAATAAATTGAAATTAAGCACACAATGAATTTGAAAATTAAAGTATAATTAAATTGTTTGTTTATAAAAATATTCTTTGATTATTTTACTTATTATTTAATTTGTTTTATGTAAAAAAGATGATTAAGGAAATAAATAAAATATAGCTGTGCAAGTTAATCGCTTGTTCATTTGTTAAATTTGTATTTTTGAATGAAAAATGATTAAGTTAAAATTATTAATTGCACAAAATGTATAAAAAATGATTACGAAATAAAATGTGTTGTCCTTTATTTCAAAAAGTCAAAATATTTTTACATGCAGTAATACTGTCTCTTACAGTTTTATCCCAACTATATTTTACATTAAATAGTTCAATTTTGAATGTTGATCAAAATCAAATTTTAAATAATTAATTTTTTATTCAAACACTTTCTTATTTTAAACTGAATAGTATATTATAAACACATGGATTTTCTAAAGCCCAATCAATATAGCCTTCAAAAAATTTTAAAATCATAGGAAAGGGAGAATTTGAAATGGAAAACACTGTTTAAGTTGTACTTAAAATGTACCTTCATTGATAAATTCTTAGATAGGAAATGTAGCTATTAGGAAATGCAAACAATTTTCACAGAACAGAGCAACTGTTTTGTAGAAAAACTTTCTTTATTTAAAAAATGTTTGCACTCTGATACAATCTAACACTGAGGCAATTTGTTACTCTGGTACAATCTCAAAAATGAGAGGTACTGATCTACCTTGGGAACTGTTTACAGAGATACTGCAGAAATCCAGAGAGTTGCTGTCTGATGTGTTAAGATTATGATTCAAAGGTTATTTTGTATACGCGAGAAGTTGAAAGATGATACCGCATCATGGCAAATATCCATGCTCAAAGTGGGATTCACACACATGATTTGTTGAACCAAAAACCAAAGCACTAACCATTCGGCTACCAGTTTGTACACGTACAGAGGAATTTCCATTGCAATGTGATTCTACTGGTTTTTCTTTAAAAATACTAAAAATCTAGAAAACCTAAAAATAGCAAATTTAGAATATTATTAATTTGTCAATCTGGATATGATTTTACAACATGATACAATTCACTAATATGGAGAATTAACGTACCATTCGTAATATAGAGATCCCTCATGTTAAACATTTTCTGTATATTTTTTCTCTATACTTCAATAATTATGACGTGTGATCTTTCAGCCTTACGATTTAGGGTTACCTTTTCATTAAAACAAATTAAAATAATGTGTTGAAGAAACAAAGCATTTATAAAATTTTTATAGCAGGAACAGGATGAAATAAATTTTGAGTTGTTATAGAGTGGGATAAGTAATTTCTTGAAATGTTTTTATCTCAGTATCCGTGCTAGAAACTTTAATTTTTTAAGTACGCAAATTTGTTAACTGTAATAATTTCTTTCTTTCTGCTAATAAGTTAACAGAATTTTATTTCAAAAACATAATTAAAATTCTTAGGAAAAGAAAACATTTTTTATTATACTGCACTTCAAATATTATGATATAACATAGCAAATTTCATTCAGTATTGCTAAAAAATGATATCAGTTTCAAAAATTAAATGAGGTACGGGCTGAACAACTAACAATTTCGCTTTTAGTTCAACAGTTTGTGGTTTGGAGTCTCGATTTAGAAATGAATGTTTTGAGTGGTTTGTAATCCAATTTTAAGTATTAGACTACATCACAATAGTCATCATTGGAAAAACACCCGTAAAGTAGCAAACAAACAAAGATAAACAATATTTTTAGATTAACTTTAAATTCACGCGTATATTTGTTTCCAATATTGATACATATGATAAATATATTTATTTGAATATAACATTCATTTCTAACTAAAAATGAAAATAGTAATTTCTTATGTTGGAATGGTGAAAAGTCAAGAATAAAATTTTTATAATATTTATGTACTTTAGAAATGGCAATATATAATTTATATTTTAAATATTGAAATACACACGAACAATTTCTTTTACTAAGCAATTTACGTACTTTCATTTATTTGGTGATGAGCGGTAAATAATATTCTAAATTTAATCATGTATTTTATGAAGAAAAGTTTTATCTTTTATTCTATATCTTATCTTCATGGATTTGAAAGAATAATTTTTGATCTTTTTTTAAAAATTGTAAATATTAAATTCATGAAATACAATGAATGACTTCTTGGTAATCTTTTGTATAATTGCTTAAGGGTTCATAATTACATAACTTTCTTTTGTTGTAAAATTTCTGATTCTATCGTAAAATAAATCACGTATAAGCTTAAATAATTAAATTAATTCAACATAATTAAATTGATAATTTAATATTTATCTGAGTATTTAGGATCAATTCAGCACACATTTTCAATTTTCTTAATGTACAAAATTTTAGTTTCAGTGAAGAAAATCAAAACTAGTTATAAAGCTTAAGAATTAATAATATTTCAACACTTTGGTATCAATGATTAAAGTATACATATCAAATGATTAGCCTATAAACATATACATATAAAATGCCCATGCACATATAAATCGATTTTATTTGATTTATAGTTTTAGTTGATACATTGAAAATATTTTTTTCACCACTTTACTGTTTGAATTGTGAAAGTATGTTTCTTATGTCAAATTTATCTAAACACAATTCAACTATATTCATTTAATTCTCTGATATATTCTAACATTTCAAATTTTGTATAGGTACATGTATATTATTTCAAGCTCAATAATTAAATTACCGTTATAATCAAAACTGTAAATAATAGCAAAATATTTTATTGTATAATTATATTTTGAACTCAGTTAATATATATTTCATAATTAATTTTGTAAATAAATATTTATTTGTAAAAAAGACCGTTTTTAATTAAATAGTGTATAAATATTTTAATGATCTTTAGATTCATTTGAAAGAAATACGATAATTAGTTTTTGCATAGTTTATCTGAAGTTTATTTTGATATCAAGATATTAATTATAGCAGAAACCTTAATGTATTAAAGGCATATTTCCCATGTGAAATAATGAAGTAACAGATACTAATTATATTGTCCTCTGCTAATGATATTAATTGATTTCCGCTTTCGTAGGAACAATTTTCATCTATAATAGATTACCATGATATAGTTATTAAGCAACTGATCATGTTTTTTAGCTATATATTTAGTAAAATCTTAAAACAAAAATTTTATATTTTAAATAGAAAATCTGATATTCATTCTTAAATGAATTAGTTTTATCATTTTTCTGTAACAAACTATTTCAATAAACGGATTAGAAATAATTTATTTTGTAATCCATTAGATAAGAATAGGTAAGAAATAACTTTATTAAAATTTCACAAACATAAACAAAGATTATATTTTTACTTATCAGTAACATTACAATTTAGTTTTGAGCTATTACACATGAAATTAAAATTAAAATAACTTGTAAGATTTCTTTTTCATTACAAAGAACTAAAGATTTCATACTGAGCTAGTTTTTCGATCTATGTTGTAGTATTGAGCAAAAAATCAGAATTATTTACTAGACAATTTTATTGAAAGCAATTTTAACATTAATAAAAAAGCAAAATATTTTTAAAAATAAAAATACTAATAATATGCAAATTAATAATTATATCAATCAATTCAATGATATAATTATTAATTTTCATAAAATGTTGATTTTTAAACACAAATATAATAGAAAGATAGAAGCTATTGAAATCTAATTAATATATTAATAAATATTACCATACATGATGATATCCATTATATGAAAATCTGAAAACTTTAACATGGTGCAATTGGAGGTGCAATTTTAAGTTAATCTGTATAAGAATCTATTTTATTTTGCGCTACAATATTGCCTATATTTTAATTTTAAAAATAATTTTAAACTAAATATTTATTTATAAAAACTAAATAAAAAAGGCTAAGAGAAGACAGAAGAAAAATTTATTCAACTAAGCAAAATAGGAATTGATATAAATAGTGAAGATTTAAGGCTTCATACAAAAAATATTATTTATAAAATGTTAAAGGAATAATTTACATGCAATAATTGATATTTGTGCGATCCTGAATTTCTTATTGATTAAGGTTATTGATCTTAATATAGAGGATTGAATTTATAATTAAAATAATTCTACAAGCCTTTTTAAAAAAATTATCTTTTTATTTATATTCAGAAATTATTTATTTTGTTGAATGATATTCTTTGAAACATTTATTAAAATATGTTGAAGAATTGTGTTGTCCTTTTAAGACTTAGATAAAGGAATCTATTCCATGAAAAAAATGCAGTTTAGTCGAATAAATACATATAGAATATATTTAGTAACCACAGAAATTATATATATAGCCTCATTATTTTTCTAATTCCTATATTTAGTCCGAAAAAGAATTGATCTTTCATTTCCTTAAAAACTTCTTTCAAATAATAAAATTAATTTTTTTCCATAAATTTCATAAAAATAATAAAAAAATTCGCGATAAACATCTATTCTTATCTTCAAGGGAAAAAAATCTTCTTTATTATTATTAATTATATATTTTTACAGCTATTCTCATTGACGAATTTGATGTAACTGAAATTTTAACTATATTATTGAGTAACTGAGATTTGGGGGAAAAATGATATTTTGCATTGCAGAAATACTTATAACATGAAATTAATTTCTTTTCTTTAAAAGGGTTACTAACGAATTTCAACAACATGAAGGGAAAAATAGAAAACGATAATCCGTATCAGTAAGGGATATTCATTACCCTCTTAATAAGTGGTTTCAGTTAAATGATAACAATGTGATTTATTTTCATTCAAAAAACAACTATAATATAAGAAACTTTCAAACAGAAAGTAGATTTTTTGAGGGCCAGTTATTCTCGGTTCTAAAAAAAGATAAAAGTGCTGTAGTAAATATTTAGAGTCAATGTTAGGAAATATTTTCGTTGGTAATAATTTAATGAATTGTTTTCTTTTTTTTTGGAAATTATATAAAAATATTATATAAATTATATAAAAAAAATTAATAAATAAAAAAATGTTTTATTTTTATAACACAAATAATAATTCCCTTAAATCTATACTTTTAATATTTATTTAAATTAAAAAATTCTTATTTACAACAAATACTTTTTGTCCTTTCATGTAATAATAAATATCGGCATTTATTTATGAAAATTAGGTTATTATTAAGCAAAACACTCGTTTAGATAAACAGAAAATGGAACTTTTATATAACATTTGGATTAGTTTAAATTATTATGATCAATAGTATGAAGCTATTTTGAAAGTTTTAATCACAAAAAGGTTATTTTTGTTGATGAGTATAATATATGTCTCTTTATATATTAAACGTTGCAGGGAGATGAATAAAATTTTATTAGTATAAAACTAAGCATTAATCATATAAAATTTCTTCAACAGTTAACACAAATATTTTCTTTTTACATATAAAATATTCCTGAGTTATGATTATGAAATTTACCCTAAAAATATCTCTTAGTGTACACTATCTTATTTGAGAACAAAAATGAAAAATGATAAAAGTTTTAATGAGAAAAATTTTAATGGAAAACTTTTGTTTAGTTATTGAGAAACACTGGAAATTTCATAGAAATCATTAAATTAGGTTCATTTTTAATTACGATTGGGAAAGTATTAGTAAAAAAAATTTATATTTTACACATATTTCTTTAAAGATAAGAAATATATTTAAAGCATAAAATTTTTAAGTATTATACAGATACTTACGTTTTGCAAATATTTTCAAAATGCATTATTACAAAGTGCAAATACACAAATATTTGTAAAAACATACAAATATTTACGTAATAACATACATAAAACGCAATAATTGTAATAACATACATAAAACGCAAATGTTTGTAATAACAATAAGCATTATTTCAAATATTTGCGTTGTAGAACTTAAACATCGGTTATAAAACGCAAATATTTAATATATATATAATGCTTATTGTTCCGCCAATTAAATATGTTACTTTTAATTTTTCATACATTTACTTAATTTTTAATACACTTAAAAATAATACTTCCTGCAAAATTTACTTTATTCATTTATGTTATGCAGTTCTATATAAGTAAAATAAACAAAAATGCCCATCATTGATTATTTAAGATGACAAAAGTTACAGCTAGAAATTTCAATTTTTGAAGAATAGATAGTTTTCAAAATATTTATTGAAAGAGTTTACAAATATTTTAAGGGCTATGGGCAGGTTAGGTTATATATATATATATATATATTCATTAAAGCCGCTGTACATATCGAGGTTTTCACTATCGAATACGAGTAAAATTAAATTCTCTCATTCCGTTTCTTTATTCATTTCACCAGATTATTTTCTTATAAGAATCTATAATAATCGGATAATTAAAATTATAATGATATCGCCATTTTTACATCTATTCAGGATTTAAATTAAGTTTCACACAAATATCTAAAGCATATTAGACATTAAAAATAAAATAAATTAATATTTAACAACTTTGCTTTTCTAGATTTATTACTCACTAATAAATATGATGACTGTTACTTTATGCACAATTATCCATTAACAATACCAGTATTAGGCTTCTCTTCTCTATTTTAGATGCAATTTTATCAAAAGACTCCAATGTAACCCCGTTCTTTAGATTTTAAACAAACGCTTATGCATTTTAATGTTAAGGGAATTCAAGCAGCCCATTAGAGATATTAGTTATGCTATACGTATTTGTCATTGATATTTCAGCATCAACTAATGCACATTGAGTTTTAAAAGTGAAGACTCTCTAAAAATTTGCATTTCCAATTAAAATTCAAGATATATTTCTCATAAGTAAACAACTGAAATCCCATTTCAATTTTAAGAGATATGATTATATATTAAAGCAGACTTGCATTCATTATGATATTTATTGTAAAGCAATATTGAAGACTATTTCTTATATTGAACAGTGTTCAGTTTGTTGAGCATTAAATATTAGAAAACAAAATATTAAATTTTCTGTTACTTATATTTAAAATAATTTTAAGAAATAATATTGGTGGTATATAAAAATGATTCATTACTTGAGTATAATTTATAACTTAATGTTGTTAAGTTAGATGACAATTTTAAAATAATATATTAGCCATGAAAGACTATAATATCTTGATATTAAAAGGATGATATGCATTTTCACTCAAATATTTGTAACAGGTAGAGTACAACTCAGGTAGGTACAGGGAAATATTCTGGTTAAACAACAAATCAAATGCTTGTACAATTATTTTTGCTTTATAAAGCTTGATATATAAATTAAAGATTAATTTTTAAAGTTGATATTGGGTTTGGTGATTTTGAGCTTAACTAAATAACTTTGTATTAAACATTGTTTTACAAATTCTTTAAATTAATTAAACAATTAAAATTTTGGTAAGCATTTTATGCAAAATTTTCTGTAGAATAAATCCTTTTAGTATAATAATAAAGGGGATTCCAGAATACTACTTTTATGTATACGAAGGAAATTTCTTACGCCAAAGATTTTCAAGAAAAATAATCACATTTATTCTTTTATGAAAAAAAAACAATAATGCAGTTTTTCAGCAGGCTAATGAATATTAAAATTTTTGAGTATACTAATTTGAAACAATCTGTCAGTAAAATTATAATAAGATTATACGTGTAAAAGTAAATGCATTTATTACATATCCTTATAAATGCACATTTATTCAGATTTCAAAATTAAATAATTAACAGAATTAATGTTCAAAGTCTATGCAATTAAGAAAATTAATGAAATTTCTAAAAAATTGATTAAAATTCAAACACAATAGTATAAATAACACAATAAAAAGCAAAAAATTAAAATAAATTATGTAACTAATTATGTTAATACATGTTTCCCCAATGTTGCAGTTAAGATTTCTGCTAAAAGAAAAACATGTAGAAAGGGGAAATGCTTACACTTTTCTGCAATGCTTAATTTAATATGCTTAGACTAGATAATTAACATATATTTAAACTTTATATTTTCTCCTAAGAGAGATAGAGATAGCAAGCACACAATGTATGCCACAATAATATGAGCTAATTTTATATTTTAAAATTTAAAATAAAAATATCGATAATTAGAATGAGAATTAAAATATATTTAGAACAATTCCCAACTTTTTTATTTTAAAGATTCAAAAAGCCATATTATTTGGTATTTATTCTTATATTTCTCCTAAAAATCTATTTTTCTTAAATTCTTTCTATAATTCACTGAAAAGCTTGTAACAATTCTAATAAGACAATTCCTAAATTCTAACCAAATGCTATATTATTGTTATGAACTCAACATATTGCTGATATTATCGTTGAGAAATATTGACCCAATCTGACATAATAGCAACTATAAGTTGGGCCAGATGAATTAGTAATTCTTGAATTATATTTCAAATTCGACTAAAGAATAATTCAATAAACTAGGCATCAAATGATTGATCTAGCCATGAAAGTAAATCAGGCTTTCATAGAATGTCCTCAATTATATTTTAAGATGATTAAGCATGGTGTTGATTGTTATCACCATAAAAAAATAAAAAGACTTTAATTCATCAAGCGATTGGTAACAAGGTTTAGTTGAATTCTGCTGTTCAGTGTTATGCCCGCAGATTTCAAGGGATATGGTGTTCTTTAGAACATAACACTGACTATGTAATCCTCACACTTTCAGTCTCGCAAGTTTTGTTCTTTGGCTGTAGAGTTTCCTGAATTCACCCTTACTGCGCTAAATTCTAATCTATCCATTTTTATACGAGAAAAACTCTAGTTGAATGTGGAGATATTCCGTTGCAAAATCCGTCTTATTGTGAATAATGATATCCTTTTAAAACTGAATTCAGTTGTCATTTTTTATGTTTTCTACATCAGTAACAGTGTATTGTGCTTGAAAACTAAGTTCTAATTTTTCACTCACTAACTTTTCTAGACAGAACATATCTTAACGTATGAATTATTTTTTCTATATGACCACTCCCAAAACATCTGATAAACTGTTTGACGAGAATTTAAAACAGTCGTCATTTCAAACGCATAGATGCTATTTCTTCTTGCACATATGATCATCCATCGTTTAAATTGCTTTAAATATTTAGTTTCACCTGTTTTGAGACTTCTTGATACCACATTGTATATTACAATGTTCTCGTTATCATCCTATCATCCGAGTAATGAAACATTTCTTAAAAGTGGTT